>CM033425.1:2391654-4891654 GCA_019425775.1 Rafetus swinhoei | reverse complement strand
TCGGGTCCTGCATGCTTCTCCCCTTGTGGGATTGAACCCTGGGTGGGAGGGTGTGAAGAAGCTTGGGCTGCCAGTGTCTGTCTTGTGGAGAGAAGAGACTTCAGTCTCCAGAGCTTTTAGCTTAGGATGTTTTACCAGGTCTAAATTCATGGGCTTTTAAAAAAGCCACAGGTGCATAACGGGAACTTTTTCTTGCACATGGTGCCCTGTGCAGGCGTGAGAAGTAGCCCTGAGTCATGCAAAAGACTCATACTTTTGGGGAAGGCAACCAGCTGAGCCCATCCAGTGTGAATCCTTTTCAGGACATTTCAGGGTGCTCAGGATTCCCCCGCCCCCTTCTTTGTGAAAGACAGTGGTTGGCTTTCTGGAACGTGTGTGTTCAGCCCCGTCCCTGTCTTAGCATTGCAGGGCAAAAGAAAAGAAGGAACTGGTGCAACTATGGAATGAGATCCACTACCACAAAGTCATGGAGAAATACCACACAGGTTCCCTGACACCAGTGCAGAAATTCCGGTGCAGGAAGAGGTACTTTGGGAGTGGGATGATCTGGTGCTCTTCCTTCACCATGATTTGGGGGTGTGGGGCATGGAAATGAAAAGGTTGTAGTCACATCCTAAGATAGACCTTTCTTGGGGAACAGGTTTCACTGTTAACGTCAAGCTTTGGCCTACTTGCAATCAACAGCTGAACTTTCACTGAGTTTAATGGTGCAGTTTTGGGCCTTTGGTAATCAAATTTTCTTTATTTGTGTAGGAATCCTCCACCAGTTTCCATCTGTCCTGAAGGCATAAGGAATCGAAACTATCCAGAAAACGTGCGCCAAGAGCTGCACAGATTTGCTGCAAAGGTGACAATGAATCCAAACAAGGACCAGCGGGTATGGATGCTGTATGCCACAGTGTTACTCGGGCTGGGGAAATACTGTAACCTAGGATACATAAATGTTTCCAATCCAACCCTTTGCTTTAGCTACTTTTGGACTGAAGTTTCTTGTGTTTGATCTTTGCCCTAGAGGGTGTGCATTTTAATTTTTGTTAACCTTAAGCAAAAGAAATTCAGTAGTTCTGTTGACCAAGCGATGGGGAAAAATGTCTTCCCTGTTGTAATAGTGGTAACCGCTCTAGTGTTGAAATGGATAAATGAGATTTAGCAGAGAAATAGATCTCAGTGAAAAGCACCGTGAGGCTATGTCTACACTGCACAGTTATTTCGGAATAAACCATTCCAGAATAGTTATTCTGAAATAGCTTATTTCTAAATAGCATGTCTACACTGCAGGGAAGCCTCAAAATAAGTCAGAGGCAGGCTTCCCGAATGTAGATGTGCTATCTCGATTTACAGCCCCAGAAGGAATAACTTAGAATGGCACTGGTGAGGGGCTATTTCGGAACAGCAGAAGTGGAGCATCTGTACACGCCTTATTTCCAAATAGCTATTTCGGAAGAGGCGTTATTCCTTGTAGAATGACGTTTACAGAAGTTGGAATAAGCCATCTGTGATTTCGAAATTATTTAGAATTAACAAAATTGCTGTGTAGATGCTCGCATAACGGCCGTTATTCCGAAATAACTTTGTTGTGTAGACACACCCCAAGTGTTCTGATAGTAAAAGTGCACTGAGTTTTTTTGCTAGACTTGTAAAGTTTACAGCCCAGGCAGGGCCAGCCCGAGCCATTCATGTGCCCCGGGCCCCAGGAGCGCAGCGCCGCCCCCGGGAATGCGACGCATGCACGGCCCTGCCCCTGGGCACGCGGCGCCCTCCGAGCGCCCAGCGCATGCGTGGTGCCACCCCTGGTGTGCGGAGCATGCGTGGTCCCCCCCTTGCCCGGCCCAGCAGCCCCGCGTGGCGCCCCCTACAATGGGGCCCCCCAGGCAGTAGCCCGGTTGGCCCGTACCTTGGGCCGGCTCTGAGCCCAGGTTGTCAGCCTGTGCATTTAGCTTAGTTGGAAAGTCGGAGATGAAAGTGGCCCCTGAAGGAACCAGGACTTGGCAGAACTCCTTGTCTGATTCACTATTTTATAACGTAAAAATGCAGCATTCCTAAAATTTTCCATCCAGAGGCTCTCGCCTGCAAGCCCCCAGAGCAGGGGAGGGCAATAATTTTAGAAGGGGGGACCACTTCACAAATTTTTGAAGTGGCCCCAGGCTGCCCCAGAAGCCCGGGGGTGGGGACAACATATGAAGTCTTTGCCCCCACCTCGCACCTACAGAGAACTGCCAGCTGTTCTGGTGGTTCTTCCAAGGTGCTACACACCCCTGGTGGCGGGAGGAGACTTCATGCGCTCCCCCCGGGCAATAAGGACCTGGGGGCAGGGGAGCGCATGCAGTCTGTCACTCTCTGCCCCACCCTGCAAGGGGCACATGGCACTTAGAGTGAACCGCCAGGTGTTCTGAACAGTGGCAGTTCCCGCCAAGCGCTGTGCACCTCTTGCAGGGCGGGAGGAGATTTTGCACGTTCCCCCCCACTCCCAGGCCAATCAGGACCCAGGAACGTGGGAGAGCGCAAAGTCTCTCACCCCTTGCTCTCGCTCTGCAAGGGGCGCATGGTGCCTAGAGTGAACCGCTAGCTGCCACACGGCCCCTGGTGTGGGGGGAGACTTTGCATGCTCCCCCATCCCCAGCTCTCGATTGGCTGGGGGATGAGGGGTCGGCCAGCCATGGTGGGGGAAGGCAATCCAGCCCCTTTCCCGCCCAATCAGTTAACTGATTAAACCGACCAAAGACTAAATTATTAAGCTAGGTATTGGAGAGAGAGGAAAATCTATTATATAAATAGCCAGCATCAATAAAGAAGGGTTCGTTGTCACAATGACAGTATAGTCAGTTTAAAACTAGGTCATGACCTCTCAAGGAGCCACAAGGTATTATGTGGGGGAGGTTGAAAGCTGTCAGCCTCTGCCCCCAAACCCAGTTTCCCCTCTTGCATTTTAGAATAGTGTTAAATATTTAAAATGTGGTTTTAATTTATAAGGGGAATGTCACATTCAGAGGCTTGCTGTGTAAAAGGGTTGCCTACAGAAAAGTTTGAGAACTGCTGGTTTAGAAGTATGAAAATATACTGCAAGATGCTACTCATGTATCTAACTAACATAGAAAAATATTAACAAAGAAATATATGATCAGTTAATGAAAAGTTATAATAATGAATATATACAAGGGAGAAGAGTAAAGGTTACATGTGCTACCTCAACTGTGGCGGTTCTGGAATTTTGATTGCTTTAAGTCAAAAGTTATGTTAATTCAGCTAATGTAATATGCAAGAGCTGTTAAAAGACCGGTCATAGATTTTTTTTTTTTAAGGCCAGAATGGACAGTTATGATATTGGATGGCCTGCCTTATGCTGGCTAATATTTTTCCCAGAGATTCCTGCACTGAGCAAAATAATTTCTGTTCCAGTGGTAAATTGCCTTCTTTTTTTAAAATGTGTTTTTCCCCATTAGTTGGTTATTTATATCAGCTACATTGCAAATAGGGCAAAAACCCATTGGGATTCTTGGGATTCCCTTTCTCACATAGGACATTAAAGAAAAATTAACTGTTGCTGTTCGCTTCCTCTTTATGAGCAGATCAATAGGTGGGAACTATGCATGTTCTAAAGGGACCTGCATGAGGGTCTGGAATAGGGCTAGGCAAGATGCGGTGCAGGGACCAGATTTGGCCTGCCTAACACTTTGATCTGGCCTATGGACTGCATCTTGCTGCTTTCTATTTGTATCCCACTGACCATGCCACCGAATTTCCAGCTGGTGGCTCAGGCAGCAAGGGCCGGAGTCACAAGCTCTTTAAATAGGTACAGGAACCCCAGGCAACTGCCAAGCAATATGGTAGCAGCAGGGCCAGGAGCCGCAAGCTCTTTGCTGTATTTTTAATTCAAAGCCTCTGGCCCCAGACATATCTGGGGGGAGGCTAGTCCCTAGCCCTGTCCCTTTTGCCCAGGCCACGCCCCTTCCGGGGGTGGAGCCGGCCCATGGCCACATACCAATATTCATTAAGTGCCCCCCCCCTCCAAAAATGATAGCCCACACCTAAGCTGGAAGCTCATATTGTCTGATTGCTTTTGGAAACTGGAGGGATGAGCATGATTATTTGCATGTGGTGTATTTTTTTCCCCCTGGTTATCTGGATTCACAGGAGGGTTTGGCTCGGGATATGAACCTGCAGCCAAATCAGGTTTATAACTGGTTTGCCAATTACCGTCGTCGTCAAAAAACCCGGCTGGAAAAGTTCATCCGCTCGACCAACGAGAAACCTCCAACTCCCCAAACAGAACATCAGCCCAATGGCAGCTCCTGCATTCCACAAGCTGCAGGTGGGTCTCATCCCCGTGGACTTGGGCAGGGCCGGCTCAAGCCATTCCTGCGCCCCGGGCAGCAGGCGCGCGACACCTGCGCGGCTCTGCCCCTGGGCGCAGGGTGCATGCGCGGCCACGCCCCCAAGCGCGCTGCGCACTTTACAGCTGCTATCGGGCACGTGGCAGCTGCCCGGCTAGCCCCCCCCCCCCCCCTTTAATCCAGCCCTGGGCTTGGGATGTAGTCCAGGGAGATAGAAGCTTGTTTTAGGGTCCCCTCCTGATAGACGGAGAGGCACTATTAGCTGTGCCTGCTTCCTTGGGATCAGTAACTCAGCACTGTTGAATCAAGCAGACGTGGCAGGGTGATGCTGTGGGATACAGGACTCCTCTTTGCATTATTAGTCATTATTAGTCCCCTCTTCCCGGCAATGAGAGCAGCACTCTGTTCCTGTGGGGCAGCCTTGCTGACACAGTAGGTCTCACAAAGGTTATAGCAGAGTCGCTCCCTACTGCTGCATCCCACCATGACCATGGTAGACCCCACTCTGGGGAGGGTATCGCTGGTGTCGTAGCAGTGGACAGTGCTCATGCCTTGATGAAGTTGACATCTGGTTCCCTCCAACCCCACGCCCCCATGAATGCTCCATCCAACCCCACACCCCACTTCCCCAGCATCTTGCCCTTCCCCAGCCTGGCAAGTGAAAACCTGAAGATTGCGCCTACGTCTCTCGTTCTACCAAATGCCTGACTAAGGCTGGACTGGGTGCACCGCGCCCGTCTGGGTCATGAATACTAAGAGTTGCTAGCAACACAATAATGGTTTATAAGTTGAGGAATCCCACTCCCCAGGCTAATACAAGGGGTATCCTAGTGCAAACATAGGACCCTGGGCCCATAGTTCACTCCAGTAAAACTCCGTACAAAACCTGAGCATTTCCGCTGCACCCTTCCAAGATCAGAACCAGAACTCAGTCGTCAATGACAATAGGGAGAGCTTGGTAGCACCAACACGTTTCCTTTTGGAGTCACAACCGTACTGACCTTAGGGTGCCCAGGAATATTGCTCTATGTTTTTCAGATGCATTCTATGCAGACGTTGTCTCGGAGCAGAAAGAGATGAACCTTGTGACCTGTGATCCAGGGTGGGAGCCGTTAGCTGCGGGTCCTGACGGTTCTGCTGATGGGACCTTTTCAAAGTTGCTAGAATCCAGGTGACGCAGGGAGAGTCTGTTAGAGCAGAAGTGCGGTGACTGTATGACTTAGGAACCTCCCTCTTGGGGCCCACATTCGCATCAGGCTGTTAGTTCCCAGTGAGAACGGTTAGGACTCTTGGCCCCTTTCGTAGATGGGGGTGATCTGTGTCCAAAACCAGCTTTGGCCATTCTGAGCAGGGGGTGCAGACTCCCAACCCCCAGGACTGGTGCTTGGGGGTTCAGTTGGCAGGGATTCCTTTCCAGGAAAGAGGGGGCCGAAGGAGGGGAGGAAGTACTATAGGTACCAAGCAGCTGTTTCTCCCGTTAAGGGATGATGGTGCTCTTTGTAGAGCAATACAGTCACACTTCTCATTCACTGCATCACTGTAGCTTTCTGCAGAGCAGTGAGTTCCAGGAGATGAGCTCAGCAATAACTTCAGTGAGCCCTCTCAACAGAGAAGAGCCTACGGCTATCTGCACTGAGGCTGGGTGTGGGATACACCTTAGCTCTGCCATCCCGGAGACCAGACAGACATCAGATGACACTGCCACGAGCCCCTGTCTGGAGAATTTGCTCCCGTGTTCCCGCGAGTCGCTTCCCTTCCAAACTGAACATCTGGACAGAAGGCAGCCAACTCCCAGTGCAGAAGGAGTCTCGGGCGAGAGCAGCTGGCCCTCCTTGTGGAGCCCTGATGCAGCAAGTTAGTGGAACTGCCTTCTGTTCGGAGTTCTTGTTGGTTTGAAAACTCTTTTTTGTTTTTTTGGGTTAGACCTTTCTGCCTCCACAGACCAGCCTCCTACCTGTGCCAAGCAGGGGAGCTGGGCTTCACCTGAGCTCCTGGGTCCTGCTCCTGACAGGTCAGGAAATAGGTCTGAAAATCTAGATCACTGGACTTGACCAGGGTTTATTTTTACCCCCGTACCAGGCTCAGGCTGCAAGCCCCTTGGCCAATTCTGAGAGACTGTACTTACTTCTTAGCTACTCCTCTGGCCAGCTCCCTTCAGTAGTTTGTTGTTCATCTTACTTGGCTGCTGGCTTTTAAGTATTTAAACCCCCATGGTTCTCAGCAGCCGAGAGCTGCTAGCCCTGGCTAGGCAGTCCCTCTCAGCAGGCACTCACCAAAGTTCCCTCTAAGCTTGCAACTGCTTAATGAGTCCTGCCCAGGGGCTCAGGGCTGTCGTGCATGGAGCTACCTAGCTAGGGAAGGGATTAGCTCCTTGCTGGAGACAGAGGGCAAAGTGTCTCTCCTCCAGCCAGGCAGCTCTGTGCCCCTGGGTGGGGCTCATTAAGCACCTCTGGGGCCGTACTGCCGCGCAGCTTAGAGGAAACCTTGGCACTCACTTCCTGGATCTTCAGTTCCTCTTCTCCCTTCTTTTGTCCTTGCTTGCTCCTCGTCTATCCCCCCTGTGACGGGCCTGCCAGGGCCTGCACTGAGCCCGCCGGGGCAGCACCACACCGGAGAGGGTTGGCTGGTGCACCGGGCCTATCAAGGCCGGCACAGAGCCTGGCTCCAGCAGCCCAGCCGGAAAAGGGGCGGGGCCAAGCAGCGCCGGGGGAAGGGCAGCTGTCAGCCACCAGCACCGCACCTCCGGCGGCCTGCCGCAGCCTGTGGGAGCGGGGCTCCAACCCCTGGGCCCAGCGTCCCAGGACGTAGGGATGCCGAGGGCGTGGAGCAACGCGCTGTGACGGCCCTTGGCGGTCCGGTTAAAAAGGATCCGAGGGGGAAGCAGCAGGGTGGCTCGCGCTGCAGGAGCCGCTGGGCACCCCGGGGGCGATGCTTTACCCCGCCCAGGTGGAGGAACCCGGCTGAGCCTCTCCGGAGGCCGGAGCAGTGAGACAGAAACCTGGGTGGATGACAGAGCGGTAAGCTCTAAGGGCCCATCCGGAGGGACTGGCACACGGGGAGGGGATAGGAAGCAGCCCGGGGCAGAGCGCTTTTGGCACCCGTGGGCTGATGCGCTTCAGGGCGGAACACCGTCAGCCGGGTATGGATTAACCACCCTGAACGCTTAGGGCCCCGGGCTGGCACCCGGTGGAGAGGGAGGGCCCGGGTCCCCCTAAATTCCCCTCCTCCCACACACGGTACTCCAGTTGTATACAGCGTGATCGTCTGGCCAACCTCGAGAGTAAAAGAGTGTCACTGTTGAGCCCCAAAGTAGGGGCAGGATCTAGGGGCTGAGGGACCCCAGGGATTCCCCTTTTTTCCTCTCCCCGGCCCCCGACCTTTGGAGACAGTGGGCTCGCTGGGCCCCATCCTTCATCCGGAGGGGGGAGCTCGCACTCTTAAGTACGTTGCGCAGGGGGTAAACTGAGGCTGTCGGATCGCAGGGCCCCATCCTCCGGCCAGAGGGAGGAGCTTGCACCTGTAAACCCGCAACACCCCCCTTTTCTGTTCCCCCTCTCACCTCTTGTTTGTCCCTGGTTCTGCAGCTTCCCCCTTTCCTCCCTGGAAGGGTCTCGTTTCATGAATTCATGTCTCCTGAGCTGAGAAGGGGAGTAGGATGGACGCGGGCGGGGAGAGGAACTGCCAGTTGTTCAGCAGCTTGGTGCCAGCTAATGACTGTGGCTGGCCATAATTGCAGGGGTGGGAGGGATGCCGTGGGTCTGTCATGCAGATGGGACAAGCGAGGCCAGGTTTGCGGGCTGAGCTGTGCTCCCTGCAGCTCTCTTAACAATGGCATTTACTTCAGCAGGTGTCAGAGCTTCTATGCGCAGGGTCCCTGCAGGGGGCTGTACTGCGGCCAGTTCAGACAGCGTCAGTCACCAGGCAGATTTAGAGAGTGAAAGTTTCGTGCTTAGAGAAGGACAGCTAGGGTCCCTGGAAGCCGTTCTTCCCCACAGGTAACAGGGGCGTCGGAAGCAAGTGAGGATGGAGTTCCGTGTTCAGTCCATGTTCCCTGCCTTTGGGTAGGGCTAAGGGGAGCGTGGCGCAAAGGTTGATTCTTCCCACACCAGGAGCCTGATTCTCCCACTGCCCTGGCCTTGTATTGACATCTGCATCGGAGCACAGAGATGTGAAGTGCTACATGATAATTGCACTGGGGGTGGGGGTGTGCAGGGATTTGTCAGAGAAGGTACAAATCCCCCCCACCCGCCCCCTTCTCAACAGGGTGCAGCATCTGAAATGCTTGCCCAGCTTGTTCCTCACAGTCTGTCCTGATTGGGATGGGTCCGGCCTCCGTCCTGACAGCTGGGTTTGTGGAGCCCGGGAATCCTCCTGAAGCAGCCTTTGGAGCGGCACAGCAGTGGGACCAGCTTGCACCCTGCAGCAGGCTTCCACAGCCGGCAGCCCCTGAACTCCAGCAGAGCTGTCTGTCTCTTTCAGTGCCAGGATTTCTGTCGTGGGTGCAGGCTTTCCCCTGCTGGTTTTTGCAGCTCATGGGATGCAAAAATGCCCTGGTTCCATCCTGATGGTACCTAGCCATAGATGCCACAGAGCAAATGTCATGAAGTTGCTTCTGTTTACTGACCTGCAGGATAAAATAGACACCGCAACCTCCAATCCCAGCCCTTCTTCTCCGTTCTTTCTACTATTTGTATAATAACAGCATTTATCAAATACTGTGCACTTAATTCTCACAGAAGCTCTATTAGGTAGGGAAGTGTTATTTCCCCCATTTTACGGATGAGGGTACCAAGGCATGGGGAGGTCATGTGACTTGCCATGGGCACAGAGAGGGTCAGTGTCAAGGTTGGAACGAGAACTCAAAACTTTGGATTCCCAGCCGCCTGCTGAAATGTCTTCTGACAATTTCCTGTCTTTCCCTGCAGGCCTGGTGCCTGCGGCTCTTGCCAGCACTAGCATTTAAAGATCACATGCTGGCTCGTTTGGGATTGCCCAGGCCTGGGGATTGTAGCAGGCACAGAGGGGCAGGGCTGCAGGCTGAGTTCTGAGATTCATACAGTCTTAAATAGCAACGAAAGGTCAAGAGGGATCACAGCGGGGAGCCGCTGGTGACGTGATGGCTGGATATAAAACTGCTTTCTGTTTCTAGAATGAATCATATTTATTTTTAACATATGTTCTGCTGTTGGGTGAAATGCCTGGTAAATGGCTCCTTGTTGCAGTCCGTGACTTGGATATATAACCAGTGTCAAGAAGCCATATGCCATTCCCCCTTGCCATACACCTGGCAATGATAACCCCAGAGTTAGTTTCCTCCTCTTATCCCTGCTGCTACTGCTGCCCATTGACTTATTACGTGTTTTGGTTCTTCCCGGAAGGGTCCTGAAATTGGCACACAATGTAGATTTTGAAAAGTGACTTAGGCATTTAGGGACCTGGGTCTCATTAAAATCCAGTGGGACTAAGGGGCTCCTTAGTCACTCAGGTGCTTTTGAAAATGCTGCCCATGAAGACTGGAAACCACAGAGAATTGTCCTTAATTGTTACGGGCGAAACCTCAGTGGTCATCTGGCCCAATGGTGAGAGGAAATATCTTTTTGCTTGGTGGGCCACTGTAGCCGTAGCTAATAGTTGCCTCAGAGAAAAAGCTCAGGTTGTTCCCACTCAATAATAGTAGTAAATAATAATAATATTGCACATAGCGATATTCCCTCTGAGCACATAGCACCTTCCCTCTGAGGATCTCGAATATTAAAAGAGCCTCTTAAACACCCTCTAAGTCAGTGTTTCTTAAACTGTGTTCTGTGGCACGCCGATGTGCCATGAGGCAGTTGGAGGTGTGCCACGGAGAACAGAATTAAAAATGGCCGCCCTTAAAGGGGCAGGCAACCTTTTTTTTTCCTCAATAACTTTCCCACTGACCCTTTTTCCCCCGCAACCTTTTTTTTTTTTTTTTTTTGGCTCAACAAAAAATCCTTGGTGTTCCTCATAAAAAAAAATATTGTTTGGTGTTCCTCGGTCTTAAAATGTTTAAGAAACACTGCTCTACGTAGAGCCCTGCATGGATACAAAATTGGTATCTGCATCTGCAAAAATGATCTGCAGATTCTTATATCAGCAGATGTGGATACCTAGGATTATAAAGTGGATATCTGCAGATTTACAGGGCTCTACTGGTAAAGCAGGTTAGAGACTTTGCTCCCATTTTACAGATGAGAAAAATGAGGCCTAGAGAGGGACATGACTTATGCTGTCAGTGCCTGGAATTAACTTCCAACCACATGCCCTCTTTACCAGGTCACCCTCTGAGCATTATTGGGTGCTGACAGTTGCGGGGGCAGATTTACAGGTCAACCGAGGGAGTCTCAATCTGCTTCTGTTTCATTATAAAGGTGCTCACCCTGACTGGACTCAGCCTGAAAGCTCATTAGAACAACTCCAGTAGATTTCCTGCATCTGTTCGTAGTCTGTCTTAAGCCCTTGGACTGCATCCAAATCCGGCCTTGTGGTTTGCAGCCGGGCCCCTTGTGAGATAGGAGTGTGGAGGAGGGATTGGACTATCATCTGCCTGCTTTTACATCTGGTCATGTTGCTGGGGAGGGAGAGTTGGTTCTAGTAAATGCATTGTGCCTCTGTTACGGGGCGCCAAGCCCTTGCTTGTTCAGACCAGCCTGTCAGAGTCTTCCTCACTTCTTGAGTTGGAATGGGTGAATTTGGCCCAGCTCATGATTCATGCAGAGCAAAACTCCCAAGTGATGGGCATTTAAAATAGCAAATCCCACTCACCCTCGTGAAGTAAGAATACCTGGATTTTCCAGCTAGCATATTGGTTTAGGGCAGGGGTGGCCAACCAGTTAGAGATGAAGGGTCTAAATAGTGGTGGATAGAGTGCAAATAGCCACATATTATATATTTATTTATTTATGTATATATATAGATAGATAGATATAGTACACAAAATGTAGTGATAAAAATAACATTACAGGACATTTCGGACAAAAACCAATAAAAAAGTCTCTAGTCACTTAAAAAATTCACAGCTAGTCCATAGATCTTCAGAGAACTTGACAAGGAACAAACATCAGAAACTTTAAAAATACAGTAATATTCTCACACTAAAAAAAAAGCGTCCCCACCATGTATTTTAAATTTAACACGACTGCCCTATTATGTCCTGTGAGTTTTTAAAAATTAAACTGAACTGAGAAGTAAATTAGCACAATCTGAAGTGCCTGTTTCACTCCAGCTTGTTGATCTCTGGTATGGCTTCCTCATTTTTTTTACTTATGAAGATTATGGCTTTTTTATAGTTCTAAAAATTCAGGTCTGTCCCAGATTGCAAATATGACAGGTTCAAAAACAATAAGGGAGAGACTCCTATCTCAGAAGAATTGCTTCAGCCTGGCAAACAGTAGCCTTTGAATTTTCTTTAAAGAAACACAGTGTAAACCAGGTACATGCTGATTCTTTTTTTGCCCTGGAATTTAAATATGACATCTGTGTTGGCTGCCTTATTCTGCATCCGTGAAGACTTTGAGTTTAAGGTGCTTCAGTCCCTTCACCCCCTCCCTCCCCTGCTCTAACCCAATGCCTGGGTCCTGGAGCTGCCCCCATGCGCTTCTCCCTCCAGGCACTGGGGCACGTGTGCAGAGTGGCTGGACATGAGGAGTCCGAGTGCGTAGCTCAGAACTAGCAAGAGCCACATTTCTTTTAAGCAAAGAGCCGCATGCCGGTCGAGAGCTGCTGGCTGGCCACCCCTGGTTTAGGGCATAGAAATACTTGGACGCTCATTGAAAATTGTGGATGTTGCCTGCATCATTGGGAGCCTGACTCAGGCTGCCTGGGATGCTTCTCACAAGGGGTCCTCTGCTCTGCATCTGCTGTAAGCCGAATGACAGAGCGGGGTGTGCCTGGGAGCAGCTAGGACAGAGCTGCTAACGCAGCAGCCAGGATATGGAGCTACTTCTGACAGGAGAGAAAGGGAGAGATGCAGTCGTTTTATCTGCCAGGACTCACCACCTCTCTCCCTCGCTCCCCCGGTCACGCTTCTGTGGCTCTGAGCATCGCCAGCATTTCTGGTGCCCCTAGGTGGGACCCTGGGAAAAGCCCAAATGTGAAATCTGGATGAGGAGCAAGCAGCAGGCTGAGATTTGAGACTCTCTGCCAGAGGCCTTGAAAGACCGTACAGGTGGCACGAAGGATGTTGTGGCTAGTTCCAGAAGCTGTGTGTTTTGACTCTAAAACCATTGTTTTTATACTATTCTCAAGGACAGACACAGTCCTTGGTAAATGTCTCCTTGCTGTAGCGTGTGTTCTGGGTATATAAGCAAAATCAGAACCCCTATGTACCAGCCCCGTCAAGCACTCCTGGTAGTGACAGTGCACCTGCTCCAGGATCTGTTTACTCAGACCAGTCTAGGAGGGGGCGTGGGTTTATATAGTGTTCGACAGTATGTGCCCCAAACCTTCTCCAGCAAATGCCCCCCCAGGCCTGCAGTGGGGAGGCTATCATAAATGGTCAGTGGTGAATGACTGCAGCAGGAACACCCAAGAGGTCCCCGATTGCCGGGTGACCTAACTTGTTCTCATGGGGTTTTTTGGTTTTTTTTTCCAGTTCCTCTCAGGCTGCACTTGGCAAGTCCCAGTGCCCACTCGTTTCCACATCCCATCTGGAGGAAATCCAGACCTTGGGACACAGCCAGGTAAGAGAATGTACTCGGACTACAAAGGAAGAGACATCTGGGGCGTAATGCTCTCCAGCTGCAGATGGGGAATGTGCAGTGGAGATCCTGTCCTTTAACCACAGCCCATCCCATCGCTGTCGGTAGTCATTGGGATGTGCTTGAAAAAGGCAGACACGTATTCTAGTTCCAGGCTTTTCTGCCAGAGGTGAATCTCCCCTGACTAACATTCTCAGTTGTGGCTGCCTCAAATTAGTCACCAAAGTAAACACATAACTTAGGGCTTGATGTGGATAGGTGCTGAGCGTTCATAGTTCCCATTCGTCTTCAGAGCTGAGCTCCTGTGTTGGGTGCTGGGATCTTTGGAAAGTCTGGCCCGAAGTTTCTGAGTGGGAGCTGCAGGGTGCTGAGTTCTTTGGGGAGATCCAGCCACCCGCGGAGGGCTTGCTATTTCAGCCAGAGCCTTTGGCAAAGGTGGCATTGAATGTCTCAGGCAGGGGTCTCGAACTCATAGCCCATGAGCTGCCTGCGTGTCGAGCAGTTCCACAGTCTGGCCCTTGCCAGGCTGCTGGCATATGAGCCCCACTAGGCATTTAGGCTGGATTAGTGCCTGATCGCATATTAAAGATATCAATTCATGTCCTAGCAATTTCTTCTTCTTTTAATGCCTAGAGACAGCTCTCTGCCCAAGGTCTCCAAACTCAAGCTAGGCAAGTTGTCAGAGGCCAATTCCCTGGGCAGTGTTGACCAAATACTGTACTAGAGAGGGATTTTCTTTCCTGTATAGTGCTTATCCACCCTTCATTAAATGAATCGTGTCACTGTAGCTGCTGATCCTGCAGCCCATATTATTATAACATAAGAACATAAGAATGGCCATACTGGGTCAGACCAAAGGTCTGTCCATCCCAGTATCCTGTCTGCCGACAGTGGCCAATGCCAGGTGCCCCAGAGGAAGTGAACCAAACCGGTAATGATCAAGCGATCTCTCTCCTGCCATCCGTCTCCACCCTCTGAAAAAACAAAGGCTAGGGACACCATTCCTTACCCATCCTGGCTAATAGCCATTAATGGACTTAACCTCCATGAATTTATCTAGTTCTCTTTTAAACCCAATTATAGTCCTAGCCTTCACAACCTCCTCAGGCAAGGAGTTCCACAGATTGACTATGTGCTTTGTAAAGAAGAACTTCCTTTTATTTGTTTTAAACCTGCTGCCCATTAATTTCATTTGGTGGCCCCTAGTTCTTATATTATGGGAACAAGTAAATAACTTTTCCTTATTCACTTTCTCCACACAACTCATGTGGATAAACATATCATTTAACTCACTATTTGTGCCCATTATGGAAGGTCTGCACAGAACTGCGTACTTCAAACCACCTTAGATTGTGCATGCTTAAAGGGTACACACTAGGGATGTTAGTGTATAGTTGTTTAAATGATTAACCGATAAGCATGTATCAGAGGCAACAAAGGCAGGAGAAGTGGGGGGTTAGGTGGGAGCTGGTGCATGTGGGGAGCTGGCTTTTAAGCTGCTCCAAACGAGTACCAGATCCTGTGGAGTCGCCTGCCCCTCACCCCCCAGCCATGCTGCTGTCTCTGATACGAAGAGGCAGCAGTGCGGAGGGTGAGGGGGCAGGTAGGAGCCAGGGCAGGTGGGAAGTTGGCTTTTAAGCCAGCTCTCCATGTGTGCTGGCTCCACAGAGCTGCCTGTCCCCTCCCACCGCACACTGCTGCCTCTGTATCAGAGGCAGCAGCATGGAGGGTGTGGGGAGAGAGCAGGTGGGATGCCAGAGCAGCCTCTGTCTGTGGGGAGGTGGACTCCTTGTGGACAGGGGCTGTTGCCGCCCTGTGTGGCTGCCTATTTGTAAACCTGCTTCCTTTGTGAACTGGTTCTGCCTGCCACCCTTCGCTCCTGCCTCTGATACAGAGGCATCGGTGCGGGATGGTAGGGGGCTCCCTGGGAGTGGAGCTGGGAGCAGACTGGCTACTGGCCGTGCCATCAGGGGAGAGTATTATAGTAACAGCGTAACCGCTAAAAATTGTTGTGGCTACGCAATTACTAAAATAAATAACATCCAACATCCCTAGTAGGCACCTTCGAAGATCAGCTGTATGGTGTGAATTAGGGATGTAATATATTAAATAGCAAACTGATATGTATTAGTCTTACCGTTAATATATTGTAGTTAACGTTTCGTTGGGGCTGAGGAGAGGTGTCATATGATGGGGTGCTGTAGAAGTGGAATTTTCCCAGTCTCTGAGTTCTAATGTTACTATGGCAACTCAGTTGTCAGGAAGGGAAACAAGGGGCATGTAAGGCTCCCCCACGTGTGACTCCACCCTCCTTCCTGAGGCAGTGTCCAGCCAGGTGGAGGGGTACCCCCCTGCAGAAAGAGTGTGATGTGTGTCTGCCTCACCGAGCCAAGGTCTGTCCCTGCCCTCTGTGTGCTTGGCGTGGCTGTGTCGGTGTGTGGGTTACACTCCCATGGCTGCTGTATGGGCTGGGGCTCCGGGGATCACAACCCCCATCTGCACACTGCCTCCTGTTTGCCATGTATCTGCAGATGCTTTCAAAGGACCCAGTTAGGTCAAAAATAACATATTTAAAGCACAAATCTTCACTGAGGTGCTAGTATGACCTCTGCAGAGTGACAAAGATAATATAGGAAGGAACAATCCACTTAGGAAGGAACAATCCGTTTCACACATACAGAATGGGAAGCAACTGTCTAGGAAGGAGTACGGCAAAAAGGGATCTAGGGGTTATAGTGGACCACAAGCTGAATATGAGTCAGCAGTGTGATGCTGTTGCAAAAAAAACAAACATGATTCTGGGATGCATTAACAGGTGTGTTGTGAGCAAGACACGAGAAGTCATTCTTCTGCTCTACTCTGCGCTAGTTAGGCCTCGGTTGGAGTATTGTGTCCAGTTCTGGGCACCGCATTTCAAGAAAGATGTGGAGAAATTGGAGAGGGTCCAGAGAAGAGCAACAAGCATGATTAAAGGTCTAGAGAACATGACCTATGAAGGAAGGCTGAAAGAATTGGGTTTGTTTAGTTTAGAAAAGAGAAGATTGAGGGGGGACATGATAGCAGTTTTCAGGTATCTAAAAGGATGTCATGAGGAGGGAGAAAACTTGTTCACCTTGGCCTCTGAGGATAGAACAAGAAGCAATGGGCTTAAACTGCAGCAAGGGAGGTTTAGGTTGGACATTAGGAAAAAGTTCCTAACTGTCAGGGTAGTCAGACACTGGAATAAATTGCCCAGGAAGGTTGTGGAATCTCCATCTCTGGAGATATTTAAGAGTAGGTTACATAAATGTCTATCAGGAATGGTCTAGACAGTATTTGGTCCTGCCATGAGGGCAGGGGTCTGGACTCGATGACCTTTCGAGTTCCCTTCCAGTCCTAGTATTCTGTGATTCTATGATTTTATGATTCTATGATATGCGTGAACTTGAAACAAATGTTTAACCGCTATAATTTTAATAGCTTTAGCAGGTACTTTTTAAAAAAGATATTTACATCCCTATTTTGAATCCACTCCCCTAGTGTCCTTGGCTCTTTAGATACGACATTCTTTACAAAATGTTTCTTCTTCCAGTGACTGCTCCTGTCGATTCCAAGTAGGTGTGCGCACAGTGCATGCACACTTTTTGGAAAGCTTTTAACCCGCTGGAGTGGCACTCTCGTGATGCTGAATCTATGCTCCTGCTGGCCAGCCCCTTTTCAGGTCCTTTTTATCACCTGGGACCGTCGTTAGAACTGACTGCTTGTGTGGCAAGTGCTTCCCTTTGCGTGTTCAGTAGCTGTTAGTTTGTAGTTATAGTTTGTCTGTAGACCTGTAGTTTGTAAATAAGGCAACCCTCATGAGTGCCCTAGCCTCTGTATGCAACACAGTGCCAACGAAGGTCTCTGGCCTAAGAGACCATCGGCACTAGTGCTCCCCAGCACCACGGGCTGCAGAGACAACCAAGCACCGCCGTCACACTCCAGTGCAGGAAGCCTGATCGGGGACACACCCTCGTGCTGAAGACAGTTGTGCCAGGGGCAAGGCAGCAGTGCATCCTACGTAGGGACACTACGCGACAGGAGCACAGGAGTCGACACCGATAGCTTTAGTCCCGTGAAGGGGACCGTCAATTCCTGCACCCAGCAATGCCCCTGAAAGGCAGTGCCAGGTGGAGGAGTTGGAGCTGCCCTCCACACTGACACTTTTGAAGCTTCCAGGGATCTGATTGCTATGATGACCCTCCAATCCCCAGCAGTCAGAGACAAGGCTCCGTGTAGGGGCAAGCTAGCCAGAGCGAGGCGGTCACCTTCCCCAGCTCGGCACTGTTCCCAGCTCCCCCGTCATGGCACTGTTCAGGGGCAACAGGCACCGGGTTCCAGGTGAGGATCTCCAACACCGTCGAGGCAACCATCACTGTCCCTGATATCAAGAGTGAAGCAGCACCAGATCATCGGCCCCAGACCCTTGGCACCGATCCCCGCTCAATCTCCATCATAGTCGAGGTTGGCCGTGTCGGTCTCGGATGCAGACTCCTCCAGCGAGGAAAGTCAGACACCGGTCAGGCAGGCACTGACATGAGGCACCGGAGGTGCTTTGGCACTCTCGGGGAGCAGCCACCTGCACAGTGGCCCTTTTGGACCCCCTGGGCATGCCAGCAGGCCTGGAGGACTCTTTCCAGGGAGTCCTGGTTGGTGACCTCTGAACATCGAGTGCCCCAGCCACCGCAGACCAACCTAGGCCTTGGGTTCTGAGATGCTGCCATCACAAGGCCCATCGAGGCCATCATGACATCGGCCAGCGCTGAGGCCCTTGGCACTGGTCAGGAGGACCGAGATAGCTGGAAAGTCATGAAGACCCGGCACCCCTCTGGCCTCATCATCTCGGTCCTTGGGTGAGGTAGTGGCTCTGGCCGTGGGACCACCCCGTGGGACCACCCCGAGTGACCACAGAGCTGCTACCCAAGATGGCCTGCAACATGGGATGGTAGGCAGAGGAGATGGCTGAATCTGAGGACGCACTGTGAACATCTTGGCACTGGAGGGGCCACCCAGGGAAACTCTGCTGCTGATTAAAAAAAGATCCAGAGCAACATTAAGACTGCGGCAGAGCCCTGCGTCTGTCCCATCTACCGCTAGAGGCGTTGAGCAGAAGTACTTCATGCTCTCAGATGGGTATAAGTACCTCTGCTTGCCAGCGCAGTCCTGCTCCTTACTGGTGGTTGCGGTTAATGAGAAGGAGACTTGGGGGCGGCGGGGGCCGACTTCTAAATCAGACTCAAAATGGATGGACCCGTTCAGTAGAAAAGTCTGCTCAACTGGCGATCTGCCGCTGAGGATTGCTACCCAGCAAGCTAGTCTCAGTCAACAGAACGTCCACTCTGGGGCCGCCTTGTTGAAGTTTAAGGAGCTGACTCCACCTGACATCAGAGCTGAATTTGTGGCTCTAATTGCTGAAGGAAAGTCAGGGGTACAAACCTTTTTACAGGCCTCACTGGATGCCATGGACTCTTGCCACGCACACACTTTCCTCCAGGACAGCCGTGAGGAGGGGCTCATGGTTTCAGGCATCTGGGTTGCCCCCGAAAGTGCAGCAAAATCCATCAGGACCTACCATTTGACAGGACGGGCCTGTCGTCAGACCAGACTTCAGGCGGTGCAGCTTAATGGACTCCTAGGCAACCATGAAATCTTTGGTTGTGCACACCCTGGCAACCCCACACACACATCTCAAGCTGCAACAAAAACAGCAGCAATGCCCCTCTGCTCCTCAGCTGAGTCAGGACGTCTATAGAAGGAAGAGCAGGAAGGATTATTATGTTGGCAGATGATACCAAGCTGGGAGGGGTTGCAAGTGCTTTGGAGGAAAGGGTCATAATTCAAAATGATCTGGACAAACTGGAGAAATGGTCAGAGATAAATAGGGTGAAGTTTAAGATGGACAAATGCAAAGTGCTCCACTGAGGGAGGAACAATCCTTTTCACACATACAGAATGGGAGGCGACTGTCTAGGAGGGAGTACTGCAGAAAAAGATCTAGGGGGCATGGTGGACCACAAGCTAAATATGAGTCAATAGTGTGATGCTGCTGCAAAAAAAGCAAACATGATTCTGGGATGCATTAACAGGAGTTTGTGAGCAAGACAAGAGAAGTCATTCTTCTGCTCTTCTCTGTTCTGATTAGGCCTCAATGGGAGTATTGTGTCAAGTTCTGGGCACCACACTTCAAGAAAGATGTGGAGAAATTAGAGACGGTCCAGAGAAGAGCAACAAGAATGATGAAAGGTCTGGAGAACATGAGCTATGAAGGAAGACTGAAAGAATTGGGCTTGTTTAGTTTGGAAAGGAGAAGACTGAGAGGGGACATGATAGCCGCTTTCAGGTATCTAAGAGGGTGTCACAAGGAGGACGGAGAAAAATTGTTCTCCTTGGCCTCTGAGGATAGGACAAGACGCGATGGGTTTAAACTGCAGCAAGGGTTTAGGCTGGACATTAGGAAAAACTTCCTAACTGTCAGGGTGGTTAAACACTGGAATAAATTGCCTGGGGAGGTTGTGGAATCTCCATCTCTGGAGATATTTAAGAGCAGGTTAGATAGACATCTATCAGGGATTGTCTAGACAGTACTGGGTCCTGCCATGAGGGCAGGGGACTGGACTTGATGACCTCTCCAAGTCCCTTCCAGTTCTATGACTCTATGAATGGCAGGCACAAACCTTCCCATCCCTCACTCAGGTAGGACCAGGTCCCAACCAAATAATCATGGGGCTCAAGGCAGGCCTTTTGAAAGTGTGGCCAAGGATGGCACACCAGCTACCATACTGCATCCTTCCCCCTGTTTCTTGAATCCTCTGTCCCACTTCTGCCATGCTTGGTCCTAAATAACATCAGTCTGCTGGGTTCTGATCTGGTTGCCTTCATCACCCTGACCTCCTCCTGTCCTTTCACCTCACGGCCTGGAAGCTGCCTGGCTAAACCCCATGGAGCTCTGGTGCTCAGAGCTAGTAAGAGAAGTCCTGTTCAGCAGCAGAAAACCTTCCATGTGGCCACATGCTTATCAAAGCCGAAAAGGTTTATACATCACACATCTCCACTCAAAAGCTTCCATAGCACGTATCCTGGAGTACCTGCTGCTCCTGAAACCACATGGTCTTGCAGTGTTGCCCATCAAACTCCACCTTGCAGCCATTTCAGCCTTCCACTCAGGAGCAGCCGAGTTTTTCATCTTCACCAGCCCCATGCTTGGATGCTTCCTCAAAGGTCTGGAGTGGTTATAACCACAAATTAGACAACATGTCCTCTGTGGGTTCTTAACCTGGTCCTCTCCAGATGAATGGGTTCTCCTTTCGAATCACTGGCAACTTGCTGCTCCCTTTTCTACCTGTGATGGAAATTTGCCTTTCTGCTCACCATTACCTCAGCAAGGAGGATGTCAAACTTAGAAGCCCTCATTTCCAAACCGTCCCTCCCCCCCACACACACACACTTGATTTTTCATAAGGACAAGGTGCAACTCAGACCTCACTTGGGCTTCTTTCCAAAGGGTGTGTCCAATTTCACACCAACTCAGACATGTTTCTTCCTGTCTTCTGCCTAGGCCTCATGCGAATATCGGAGACCAGAAACTCCACTCGCTGAATGTTCGGTGGGTGCTAGCCTTTTATATCAAGCGCCTGAAGCTGTTCTGAAAGTCAGAGCAGCTGTTCGTGATGGTTGCAGCATAGATGCAAGGACTTCCCGTCGCATCTCAGACGCTCTCATCATGGATCACCTCTTGCATCTGAACGTACTACAAGTGAGCCAAGATTTCAGCCTGGCATGCTCCATTGGCAGCATTTCTGGCCCAGGTCCCAATACAAGAGATCTGCAGGGTGGCATTATTTCAAATCAAGGCATACATTTACCTCTCGTTACGCCATCATCCAGCACACCAGAGAGGATGCAGCATTCAGTAGAGCAGTGCTCCAGCAATCACTCCATAACTCCAACCTCACCAGTTAGGTAGGGCTTGGGAGTTACCTACTTGGAATTGATATGAGCCATCACTTGGAGAAAAAAGTTACTTGCCTTCTTGTAACATTTATCCTTCAAGATGTGTTGCTCATATCCATTCCAGTACCCATCCTCCCACACCTCTGTGGGAGTAGCCAGCTAGAAGGAACTGAGGGGGACCCAGGTTGGCAGGAGCATATATTCAGCATAACGAAGGCACTAATCTAGGGGCTTCCACTGCCGACCCCATGGGAACTGTTAAGGGAAAAAGTTTCCAATGACTATTCACATGGTGCACACACACCTAAATGGAATGGATCTGAGCAACACATCTCTAAGAACAACAGTTACGAGAAGGTAACTGTTTTTTACTGCCCTTGAAAAGGGATTCTCCTCCTCCCTCTTCCCCCCCATAACAGCCATCTTTTAGAAGCAGAAAGAAAAGCTGCAACAGTAAATAGTCAACAAAACAAACAAAGAAGTTAGTTTCCTTACTAGGTGACCTGCTTTTTAACACTGATTTTTAAGGCAGCATCATCCCTGAGGATGATAGTAAAAAAACATACAATGCCCTGAGAATTGTGGTGACACATTTCTGAAACAGATGATGGATGATAAACAGCACAACCAAAGAAATTTCCATCTGACATCCATCTTGAACAACCTGTCACATTTATTTCTTGGCCTCAGATTTACTGGCACAGAGAACGCTTAGCATCAGTTTCTGTTTTTCTTATACTGATATAATCTGCTGGAACAAACGTTTTGAAAAGCTATTTTAAAATGTCTTCTAGCTCCATTGTGGGAGACAGCTGCAGCTCTGAAGACAGTAACAGAAAAACCCTTTGAGCCTCTAAGAGTAGCAAGATGAAGATTTTTATCTTGAAAAGTGACCCTTTTTCAATAACATGAACCAGATGATTAGGAAAACTTTGGACATTGATGATGAATGAGCCTTTTCTACAATTTCCAGGGCTCTCAGTCCTGTAGCTAGAGCTTTCACATTTCTCCCATATGTGAATAAACAGTTTTCCCCTTGCACTCTCTCCATTTCTGTGATGACTTGTCCCATCAATACTCAGGCAGTAGAACAAGAATTCCTGTTGCTTTCAGCTCCCTTTCTACATATATGCACCCCCACGCACATCTGTGCTTTTTTCTTCCTGCTCAAAAAGGAAAACAGACGCTATTCCATACACGGTAACTGCATCCTTAAAGAAAGCCTACAGTGAAGGTTGGAATTCTTTATTTTGTCTTTCAGGTGCTGGAGAATCCACTAAGTGACCCCATGAACAGCGACACCTACTGGGCAGCATGGCTACTTTTCGAATTCTCAGTCGGTGGTCGAATGTAACGTGCGCAATGGTACCTTGTATGGTGATCTGCAGTTCTCCGATGATTGCTCCTTTCTTGGCAAAGGAGGCAGTGAGAAAACGCAAGTCGTCTGGGAAAGGAGACCTTTTCTTATGGTTCCAATGTTCATTTGGATTATAGTTTTATCAAGAGCTTTACAAGCAACAACAAAAGCCGTGCTCCCTGATGTTCTTGCAGATCACTGACTTTAACTTGGACAATTTGAAGCTGTTGTAGCCTGTTGCAAGTATTTAGTTATTGGTTCTATGGAGGTTAAATTGTTCAGGTGATCCCGTATTCACAAGTGTGTATCTGGACAAGGGTCCATCTCTTGTTATTGATGAAGTTGTGTAAAAGGCCCCTTAGTTCAAAGGGAATAGTAAAACCTCAGGGATGTCATCTAGTGTGGATGCCCTGTGGACTTGTTAGGGATGGAGAATTTGAAAAGCTGATACAAAGCTATCTCCTCCCGTTGCTGTGGTTCACCTCTTCTGTGAATTCTGGGGCACTCCAAATCCCATAGTGCTGCAGCCCACACATTTTGGAGCACTCTAGAATTGATAGCACCCAATAAAAGTGTATTATAGAGGATGAGATGGGGAAAGCCAGTGTGTCTGGGCCCAGGAGTAGGTGGATCACGGATTCGCTATGAAGTTGAGAGGGTGGGGCCATCTGAACCCTTTCAATCTATAATTTGAATCCCGGTCTCCAGATGGACAAAGGCTTTGCAACTGGGCCAACGGTTGCCTTTCCTGCAGTTTGCAGAATACGGAGACCTGAGGCCTGATTCTCTACTTCTTTGCACTTAAACCTGCACGGAGTGAATGTAGAACGCTGCCGTTTGGATTTGGTAACCTGGCTTTTGTATTTATTTTGCAGGCACAAATCATTGCTTGAGGTGCAGGGCAGTGGAGAAGCAGGTCCTGCATGTCCCCAACTGCCTTGCAAAGTAGCTTTTGGGTTGTGTAGCCCCACATGCCCTCAGGCTGCAGGAGTATGTGGCCTTTAATAGAAATTGGTAACTGTATTCAGCTCAAGTCTGATACCCTGAATTTTGGGCATGTGAGAGGCTCCTCACAGCTTTGATCAGAGGAGTACACTAACAGTCCACTAACAGTTCCTCTGTCCAGATATTTTCCCCCAAGCCTGTTCTGTTTCTGTTCCTTCTCCATTGCTTTTTTTTTTTTTTAACTTATCACAGATCAGAAACACTACACTTTTCCTTGTATCTCATCTTGGGGCTAGAAAATGGAAATTGTGAGAGAAATGGGTGAGGGGGCTGAATTTCCCCCAGGCCTAAAAATGCTCAGGGGTAAATCATTGTTTAACTTGTTAAGTATTAACCACAATTGTGTATTTTTTTAAAAAAAGATCCTGGATCACAAAAGAGGATCCTCCTTGCCCGAAGTCCAGGCCGGGGGTTCACTGATGAAAAGGTGATGCCTATATTGACTCTCTTGTAATGAAGTAAGTTTGCAAATAAAGGTTATGAATGGACATTTCTCTCCTTGGCTTATTTTCTGCAAAGTAGACTATGAAGTGGTTATAAAAAGAATATTTTTAAAAGGCGTAATTCTACCAGGCCTCAAGCGCATTTGTGCTGTGAATCTGCCCACTATGGGCAGTATAGGAAGTTCTTTGGAGTCCATCTCTATGGTTCTTCCCTAAATATCAGTATCTGCACTGGAACTTGATTGCTTTTTCCAGCTTGGTTGCCAAACTTTATGAATCTGAGACACTTTGGAGGGGTCTATATGAGATACGGGTGGTTGGGTTTTTTTTAAGTGAGGGGGATTGAAATGAATTGGAGTGTATATGTAGTCAGGAGAAGAGCAGTCATTTGATGTAATGGAGGCCAAGGGCCTCTTTCAAGTCATTTTGAAAAGTGTTTTTCCTGTTATAACAGACTGGTTTTGTGCTGTCCTTTTCAACACTGTTTAGTTCAGCCATCCCTCTCCTGTGTAAAATAGCTTTGCAGCACGGAAGGGCTGCCACAGGCCACATGTTATTCTTGAAAACTACATAAATAATAAAATGCAGAGGAGAAAATGTGGGTCCCTTTAGAGAGTTGATGTTTCAAAGCAAGTCCCAGTCCCGCTTCCTTCTGCCTCCTGATTGGGTATGGATCCTGGTCTGCCTTTAGCAACAGACACAAATAGATCCATCTCCTTTGCAATTGGCTGTAGCACACAATTGAGCCATAGCAACAGCAAAAGATGGCTCTGTCTGACAGATACACGGGGCTGCAGTATCTTACAAGAATATAGCAATGGGCACTTCCCTTGTGCGTCTAATATTCAGGAAGCAAATGAATAACTAAGCATATTCTGGAGGAGATGCTGGAATCGTCACACGACATGGAAAAATAAGCACACAGGCCCAAAAGCTGCATCTAAGAGGCATTTCCAGTGTGAACAAAGGCATTTCCAGTGTGCACTGTGATCACAGTGACACTGGTGTAAAATCCAGAGTTGATGTTGCCTTATGTTACTGTTTAGGAGGGGCCCTGGTAAATGTAGAGAAGGCCTTTTATCACTTATCCCAGCAGAATGATCTTACTGTCATTCTGTGGTATGGGATGGAGGGTTCATTTCACTGTTACTGAACAGTGAGTGATACCTTCAATTACTGGGAAAATTATGCCCTGTGCTGTAGTGAGGCATATTTCTGGCACTTTCCTCTGAAACATCTAGTATTGGCCACTGTTGGACAGAACCCTGGATTATTAAGACCATTGGCATCATCCTATATAGCAATTCCTATGTTCTTCTTAAAGACACCTGTAGTGGGTCGGAGTGGCAGCCCACTGACCACGAGGGGGATCCACCCTTCCCTGAGCCTTGGTGGGCAACAGCTGGTCCTAACGAAGCACCTGACCTTCAATCAGGAGGAGGGGCCAGGGAGATAAAAGGCCTGCCAAAGAGGCCAGAAAGGCACCAGAAGCCTCCATTCTGCGCTCGCCGGAGGAGCATGACACAGTGGAGGCTGAGAACTGGACCAGGCCACCCAGCCCGCTGCTCCTAGAGGACCCAGCTGGACTCCCTGCCTGGCCCGAGCTGCCGACATGCTGGAGCCCAGAAGACTCGCCCGAATCCAAGTACATCCTCAGGGGAGTTTGGAAGTAGCCCAGGGAAAGCTGACGCTTTGTGAGCTGTGACAGAAATTGGGCAGCGTTGCAGCGCCAGCAGCAGACTGCTCTGCTGCGACCAGGGCCCTGGGCTGGGATGCAGTGGAGTGGGTGGGCATGTGTCCCCCCTGCCACCTCACTCTTGGGTGGCAAACTCCCCCGCCTTTGCTGTGCCTGAACTGCAGCCATCATCCACTGCTGCTGCGCCCTGAACAAGGGCCTGGCCTTAGACTGTTTGTTTGTCTGCTGCCATGAGCCAGGGTTTGGCTTTGGAACTCTTTACTGTTTGTTTGTTTGTTTTAACTGCTGCCATGCCCGGAGCAAGGGCTTGGTCTAGAACTGCCCTTTGCTTGCGGCCCTGCCCTGAACCAGGGTTCAGGCCTTGAAATACTTATTGTACTGCCCGCCCTGAACTGAGGCTGGGCCTGTGAACTGCTACTGGTTGCCTGCCCCGGACTGAGGCCGGGCTCTTGAACTATTTACTGTTTATATTTGTTGCCAGCCCCAAACTGAGCATGCCAGGCTATATTGTTGTTTTGAGATACCATCCTTCTTAAATGCTAAAGACAATTATCCTTTGGTCTCTTGCCTTACAACGGCAGCTCATTGTTTTGTTGTTTTTTTAAAACTATCCAAGACCTTACATGGTTTTATATGATGCAAGAATTAATCTCAAATCAGCAAAATCCCTGTGGCAGGCTCATTTGCAGGCATGGGGCGCTACTTCATAGTGAAATGTATGAAATTTGCACTCAAAGCAGGAATAAAACTGCTCTATTTCACAGTTTAATTAAGTTTCCAAATTTGGTACTCATACTTTTGAGAGGACAATTTCATTTTTTAGGTTGTTTCCCAGATGAAATATTGTATTATATTTTCAGAACTTTATAGCTGATCATTTAAAGCTTGGTCTGTTATACCCAACAAATTAAAAAAAGTGGATTCTTCATATTCATCTGTAAGACACATGAAGTCAGATAGCTTGAATCAAAACCCCATTCTGGGCCCCAGCCAGACTTTGCATCCATATAGCCCCAATAATGCTGAGTTTTCACAGGAGACTTTGAGGAGTTAAATGCAGTTGAATAGGTATGTGGAAAAAACATTCTTGCAGAAAATTTCAGGAGATCTGGCTTTTGACCCAAAAGGGGTGCTCTAAGTGGGGTGAAGTTTGGAGATTTGCTATCATTTCCCCCTCTGTGAACTGGCACTGACTGGATCCATGGGGAGAATATAAAAAGAAAGCAAGTGAGGCAGCACTGCACATCAGTGATCCCCTATTGCTTGATCACCCCACCCTACAAAAAGTGGTGCTGAAAGGAGTTAGTCTTTGAGGGAGAAAACAGGGAAATTATTTAAATGCTGTTTTCTAGGACTATCTGGGTCAGTATTAAAAAGCATCCACTTTGCATCTTGCCTTGTTCTAATTTCCTCTAATTTGCAGCCCAGACTTCCTTCTGTGGCTTTTTAAAGGTTTTGCCTGTTAATACAATACAGTCAGCAGAAACCAAAGGAGTGCAGAACTTAACAGGTTTACAGTAGCCCAGCCAGGGCAAAATCCTGCCCTGCCTAGTTGTGGATGTGCTAGTAGGAAAACAAAATCTTCCTCAGCACAGGTCACTTGTGCAAGAGCAGGGCAGGACTACAGCCCCATGTTCCCTTCCATGCTAGACCAGCGCCCAGCTAAGCTGCAACACCATGAAGTGTGCTGCACCCATTTCCGGAATAGCCAGGTCCTTTCCGTCTCTATGGCTGTGTCTACATTGGCACCCTTTTCTGGAAAAGGGATGCTAATGAGACAAGTCGGAATTGCAAATGCCGCAGGGATTTAAATTTTCCCCGCGGCATTTGCATGAACATGGCTGCCACTTTTTTCCGGCTCGGGGCTTTGACGGAATAAAGCGCCAGTCGCGCGCTCTTGCGGAAAATAAAGCCTTTTCTGGAAGATCCCTTATTCCTCTTAAAATCAGGAATAAGGATCTTCCGAAAAGGCTTTATTTTCCGCAAGAGCCGCTGTTTAGACTGGCGCTTTTTCGTCAAAGCCGAGCCGAAAAAGCGGCAGTTATAAAACATGCAAATGCCGGGGGATATTTAAATCGCGGCATTTGCAATTCCGACTTGTCTCATTAGCATTCCTTTTCCGGAAAAGGGTGCCAATGTAGACACAGCCGCAGTGTATGCTGCCATATGTAGCAGGCTGTGGATGAATGGGGTCTTCCTGTTCAAAGCAGCAGTCAGAAGTGCTGCTGAGCATGTTGAGCTCAGCGGAGCAGCGCATCTGCCCCGTGCTGGCACGGCTGTTATTCCTGCACCCCTGTAACATGGCACAGCCTTGCAAAGGAAAGATTGTGCCCTAAATAGAAAAAAAAAAAAACCACCGTTACAGCATTGCTGTGTTAAAATGTGTGTGTGACCCCAGAGAACAAAATTCATTCTCTGCCTATTGACTCTGTTACATGATCATGAAAAAGAGTTGGAAATTTGCCATAAGCAGTGTCTGCAAATCCTATTTAGTGTTCATTCTCCACAACCAAATGCGAGTTCTCCATCCATTTCCAGATGGGCAAGTATTCACATTTCTAAGACAACCAGCTCCCACAATCGGCACCATTTGGGAGTCCTAGCAGACAGGCCTAGGGCTGACTGGGTAATGGAGATGGAGCAGTCACCCTTCTCGCAAAGATAGGCCTTACGGGTAAGGAATGACATATTTGCTGGCAGCTTGGGGAAGCTTGCATTGCAGTTTCCCATGAAAGTTTTTCTCAGCTCCGTCTACTGCAACACCAAATCCATGTCTACGGGACATAAATTTACCTGTTTTTGGTCCCCTTTGCATAGGGTTGCCAGGTGTCCGGTTTTGAACCAGACAGTCCAGCATTTGAGCTTTTTGGGAAACAAATTGAGAACATATAAATGTCCGGTATTTTCTAAATAAGATGTAATGTAGATTGTGATGTAATGTCAAGTGTGTCCGGTATTTTTGTTGAAACCATCTGGCAACCCTACCTGTGCAGTCTCTGCTAGGAGTCATGTGGATTGAAATGGTTGATCAGAGATCTATGCTAAACAAATGACAGAAGAGGCAGCTTCCAAAGCCAGTTTTTTCAAGTGGCCTCTCAGTTTTTGGTGCTCAGCTTGAATCAACTTGGGCCTCGTTTTCAGAGGAGCACTTCTGAAAATCAGGCACCGTGTGACTGAAGTTGGGCATCTAATGTAAGAGGCCATTTTGGAAAATGTTGGGCTGCAGAGTGCTTTGATTTTTGTCTTCCCCACCTTGTTAATCTTATCACGAAGGTATTTCATGTTATGTTCTGTAATTAAGATCGTTGTTCCAAATCAAGAATTTTAAATTAAACAATTCCATTTTGACTCAAAATAAGGTTTGAACAGCAATAAAAATGATTTCTTGCAAAAGATTTGGGCCAATTTTTAAAAAGTGACCATTGATTTCTAGTGCTACGGTTCTGGGTTCACCATGCACCTAACTTCAGTTATGCTGAACACCAAAACTGCATCTGAAGCTAAGGGAAACTGTATGTCTTCAGCCCCTACGTAAAAACACGTGCAAAAATCCTGTTTTTTTTCTTTTTGATGTTACTGATTATAGAAGGAAGATTTCTCTTTTTTTTTTTTCCCCTCCCCCCCTCCCATTTTTCCTTAGTGTGTTCTAGTGAATTTGTGAGGACAACTTACCTTGTTCATTTATTTTTGTATCTATAGTTACAGAGGGGGAGCCACCTTCGGCTGTTTCAGCGAAAACAAGGAGTACTTGTGGCACTTTAAACTCTAACAAATTTATTTGGGCATAAGCTTTCATGGGCTGGAACCCACTTTGTCATATGCAAGACTCTAATAATTGCTCTTGATTAATTACATGACTGATCTTTTTAAAATTTCATGTCTAGACAAGACTATGGAGAGCTCTGTAGTCTGAACAGCTCCTCTATGAGTTAAAGTGTCTTTGCTTCACGTGTTACGTGTTCACGACTGCACAAACATTCCACTAGTGAGCATGCTTCACAGTTCCCTGCGTGTATATATCCTTGAATCGTTCTGGCAAGGGAAGTCAAGCCATCATCTTGAATTCAAACACAGTATTCATTCTTTATTAGACTGTGATGTGAACAGTGCCTCACAGTACTGTATTTCACATATCTCGGGCCTGGCCTGTGCTTTGAACACACAAAGGGTTACAGTGAATGCTGATTATTATTAAATATTGTGCAATAACCCCAGGCAGGTTTCACTATACAGATCTTACCCCGCACTCCTCTAACAAGCAATATCCTTGTTGATCTTGCAGAATCCACTTCCCTTCTGTCAAGTGCTTCCCTACGTTGCTGAACATGTTTTCACAGCACAACCCCTCATGTTTCTGTGTAGAACCAGTGTAATCTTTCTCATGCTTCTCTATGCCATCCTTTTCAGTTGTGAAGAAATTTCAATGCCAGTGGTTTACCGATTATTATCAAGATGAAATATGAATTCTATAGATTGTACCATGACTGCTTGGGGGTCTCTACGGGTTGTTAAAATGGGATGTTTGGCTTGACAAGAAATATGAGTTATAGTCTCTCCTAATTTGGGAGAGATTTGGTTTTTCTATGACACTTAGGCGGGGACATAGTTTATCTTGTTTTGATCCCACCATTGCTTACAGTCCTAGCTGATGTGAAACAATCCCATATGAATGCAATAAAAACATTATCACTCCCCAACACTTCACAATTCATAGCCTCTGCATCTCCCTCTTCATGCATCTGCCTTCCTCATCCCTGGCAAATTCAAATTCTCTGCTGCGGGAAGGGAGGTTTCCTCCCCTTCACATCAGTTGTTAACTATGCCTCTTCTCCTACCCCTTTCTTCTGTGCCAGGGGTGGGGAACCATTTTTGGGTTGGGGGTGTGCTGACACATAGAAAAATCATTCAGGGGCCACACACAAGTGAGAATCAAAAAACAAACTCACTGATATGGTCCCCAACTGAGAAGGGGAAAGACACACCCCATATTCACTTCACATACCAGAACCTGGGGGGGGGGGGGGGTTAGGCTAGTAGATTTTGTGTGCTCCAGCCCCAGGGGAAAATGGGGAGCAGGCTGGAGCACTAGGGTGGGCTCCCCAATGCTGAAGGGAAGCCCTGAGCTGTGAGGACCAGATCCAGCAGGGCTGCTGGCTGCAACTAGCTCCCAGGACATAGGTTCCCCTCCCCTGCTCTGTGCCCTGCTCCTTCTACTCCAGGGATGGGCAATAACTTTTGCTCAGTGGACCACTTCAAAAATATTTAAAGTAGCCCCAGGGCCACCTTGGAAGGGCCGGGGCCTAAACAGGAAGAGGTGGGACTACCCCACCCCCAGCTCATGATTGGTCTGGGGGTGGGGTTCCCCCCCCCTTCCGACTAGGCACGCACGCCCCTGGAAGAGGCTTGGCGCGTTCTCCCACCCACAGGCCAATCAGAGCCTGGGGGCGGGGAGCGCGGGAAGCCTCCTCCCGCCCTGAGATTAGCACGTGGCCCTTTGAAGTGCCGCGGGCTACTTGCAGGGCGGAGGAAGCGTCACGCAGCTCCTCAGCCCCTGATTGGCCTGGGGGCGGCGGAAAGCGCGAAGCCGCCTCCTTCCTTCCCCCGCCCCCGCCCTGCGAGCAGCGCGAAAACGCCACGTGCACCTGGCAGGGCGGGAGGAGGCTTCGCGCTACCCCGCCCCCAGCCAACTAGGGCGGGGGAGCGCGGGAGGCCTGCTCCGCTCTGCTCGCAGGGCGGGGGAAGAGCGGAGCAGGCTCCCCGCGCTCCCCCGCCGTAATTGGCTTGGGGGTGGGGACCCTCCACTTATCAGAGTCCTAAGGGGGAGAAGTCTCCTTCCCTAGGGCAGCGGCTGAGGCAGGGCTGCATGCTCCAGGGATGAAGAGGCTGTCAGCAGCATGGACCTTTTTAAGGCTGTTGCCTTTACTGACTTCCCGTTTTTCCCAGTGCATGCAGAATCGTGTGCCTTTGTCCTGCAGTATGTTTCTGCAGCTGTCCTCAAGTGTACTGGAAAGGCAGAGGATGCTTGAAACTCTCTCCCCTTGCAGCCCGGACAGTTGGCCTTGCAGCAAAATGAGAGCGAGAGAGAAAGGATGATGCTGGGAGGGGTTGCTGGCAGCTTTTCCCTGCCACCTGCTACCTCCTCCTCAATGGCCCCTGTAGCTCTGCCCCATCTGCCTCACTGTGCCTGCTCTGTCAGTAACGAGAGAAGCTAAACTAGACAGCTTTGCTCTCCCTATTGCTCTAACGTGTAGCAGCAGAGCAGTGAGCACAAATGACATTTTAACTAGGGATTCTTGCCCGCCCCGTGTGGCATGTCAGTGTTTTACAACTGTCTGAAATTCCAACGAAGTACAGGTACTGCCTTAGGTGGCAATGAGATTTTTAGCATCATAAATGTCCAGTCTCTTCAGCTATAAATCCCTGATCTATGTGGTAACCATGCCAACAACTTGGAATCCTATTTTATATGAAAAACATTTCTGAGCTCTGCTAGGAATCCTGGTGAGCTGCAGCATTATGCAAAATGCCTGGAGTGGAGTTTGAGTCATGTGGGAAGTCCTGGCATTCTGCATCATGCTTTGCTATAGCTCATATGAATGAGCTTTTCCCATTCTTGTTGGTAAAGTCTGGATGTTATCCTACATTTTTAGGGAGACAGTGTTGTCTAACAACTCTGTTACTCACCTTTTGAGACGCCTTGGACACTTCACCTCTGCGTGCCTCAGGGTATGTCTACACTTAGGGCAGGTCAACACTTGGAACTTACTCTGGCATAGCTCCATCTCTGCAGGCTGTGAAAAATCACAACACTGAGATATGAAGCTATGCCTAGCTAACCCCTGATGTAGCTGGAGCTAGGCAAATAGGATTCTTCCATTGACCCAGCTACTGTTTCTTGGGGAAGTGGATTAACTATCCTGAAGGCTACAGCAGTGGAGCTATTTAAAGAATTAGAAGAATAAAGGAAATGCAGCCCCAAAAGAATACTGAACACTGTACAGTATATTTGAAAGTGATAATGGGCATATTTTGGGAGTGGGTGGGGGATGAAATGAAATAATTCCCCAATGATCTGCCCTGACTTCAGTGACAGGGATGAACAAACTGAATATATTTGGGATAGATTGAGTTAATTATTTAATTTTAATTTTTGCAAATGAATGATGTGGCAGCTTACACATCTGCCAGCACCACCATCTGCATCACTTCTATAATATTGCCTATTAGAGGTAATTTTTGTGTAAATCATTTAGCCAATTCTGTAAATATCTAATCACTGTGAAATAAAATATATGCTACAATATAAATTAGTGCCATCACTTAGGTAGGCAGCATGATGCAACTGGCATATTCCCACCAATCCCATTATTAGAGGTTCCTAATACATGATATCCGGGTTTTCAACTGACCTCCGGTTTCAGTGAAATGAAACACAAGTATGTGAAAAATTCAAAGCTTATACTGAAAGAAGAACTGTTTTTTATTTCTCATACACAATGACAATCCTCTGCTGGACAAATCATGCACTGGAGCAAATACCACACAAGTCATGGCTGCATACTGGAAGGAGAAACGTTCTGCACAAAGCACAATTGTGGACAGGAGAAAAATCACAGGTACTTGAAAGACAAGGTAAGAGGCTTTGCACCATTGCTGCTGGCATACAGGTAACACTGCTGTATGATTTTAGGCATTACCGACCAACGGGAGCTTGCCTGGGCATTGACAAAGGGGGATTCTTTGGGGGTGGTCAGTGGATTTCCTAGCAGCCACGCCCTTTCTCAAGGGGTTATTGACAGCCAACGCCTGTAGCGTGAGACTATGTGCATGGCGGGCCTAACCCAGCACCGCCTCCTTCCCTCAGCAGCTTTGCAATGACCCCGCCCTGTCTCCCACCTCCACCTTTGCAGCTATAAAATGCACCACTCCTAGTGCGCATGCCTTCGCCCCCCAGTCCCGTCCGGGGGTGGCTATTTATAGTAAGTGACGTCACCTAGAAATAGAACGCGGAGGAGCAGCGCCTCCTCCCCTCCCCTCCCCTGCGGTCTCCTCAACCCCGCCCCCTCCATGCCTTCACAGGGCGCAGGCGCAGGGGCCAGGGCGGGGGATAAGTGCGCGAGGCGCGGAGCGGGTCGAGAGGTAGGCGCGCGTGGTCGTAACGCCCTGCTCGAGGGAGAGCCGAGCGCGCGCGCGCCTGTTCGTCGCTCTGCAACGGTCGCTGAGGTGCCTGCTAGCCGCCGAGCCCTGAGCGCGAGGCGCCAACGGCCACCGAGCCCTGAGCGCGAGGCGCCGACGGCCGCAGAGTGAGCGCGGTTAACCCCGCACCACCACCGGCGGCGCCGCTCTCCTTCCGCCCCCGCCCGCGAGGGGAGCCCCGGAGAGCCCAGCCCGGCAGCCACTACGGACGCGGCCATGGGGGACCGAGAGCAGCTGCTGCAGCGAGCCCGCCTGGCCGAGCAGGCGGAGAGATACGACGACATGGCCTCCGCCATGAAGGCGGTGAGTGGGGAGGATGCGGCGGGCCACTGGGTCCCGGCGGGGGTGTCCCGTGCCGCGACCCACGCGCTGTCTCCCCTCCGTCACGGGTGGCGCCTTCTCGCTCCGCCGCGGGGGGGTCCGGCAGCCCCCGGCCGCCTGCCCCGTGGGGCGCCTCGCAGAGGCTGCGTGTGGCTGCCTCTCTCCGCAAGCGCCCGGGCCGGGGATCCCGCTGCCGTGTCCTTGCCGGGGAACCTTCCCCATCGCCCGGCGCTCCCTGCCCCCGCCTGGGGATGCTGGGTGAGCGACCAGCTCCCCTGGGAACTGGCTTCAGGCTGCGCGCTGAGGGGGCTGCTGTGCTCACAGGTGGGTCTGGGGAAGCCGAATAGGCCAGAGGACCCTTGCCTCGCTGGATGCTTCTCTTGCCTCAAGAAGGCATGACTGGCGCGAGGCCTTACTCGCTGCCCTGGGCAGCTTTCATTCAGAGAGCGTTTAATTACGGCACGCGGGAACATAAATACTCACAGCGCGGGGCTCTTGCACTCACCAGGACTTGCCTGTCTTCGCCTCCGTGCTGCAGCAGAATTTGCTTACTATAATGACTACTACCTGTACACAGTTGTGAATACTGAAATGCATCCAAATGATATTTAAAGGTAGATTAAACCTGCCCTTTTAAATGGAGTATTTCACAGTAACGTGTCCTGAACAGGTAAGGAGTTAGCAAACCAAACTCATGTCCAAACGTCTCTTACTAATATGTGAGATTCACCCAAGAGTAATTTAGTTCTTTTAAAACTGAATATTGACATTAACACTTGGCGTCCTTCCAGCACATCTGTTCTATCTCACTGTGATCTGATCATATTAATTTATATTATGATTAGCACCCAAAGGCCCATCTTGTTCATCGCACTGTTGTGAGGCGGTGCTGTCTAAATAGACATTACCCACTCCAAAGAATTAGGTTTCAGGTGTTGTCCATAAGATGGCATATCACTCCATCCAAGATTCAGAATAAAATGTTCACCCCTCAGTTACTATCCCATGCCTTACAATAAAAGTTTAAAAATGATTGAATTCTGTTTCGTACTGATTTGTATGGTCAGCTTCCTATGTAGAATAGTACAGCACAACTTGATATATGGCTAATATAATTCTTATACAAGTGCTCTTGGATATGTCTATGACAGAGCTATTATGTTTGAAGTGATAAATTATATGAATGGCAGGACTAGATTTTGCTAATTGAAGTGGGAATGACTACTGTTAGAAATACCTTTTGTTGTTAATTTTACCTTGGACAAGCCTAGGTACAGGTTTTAGTGACATCTATTGGTGATCCAGGAAATACTTTGTAAAATTAGGATAAATTTAGAAATATAAAAATGATAGCTGAAAAATGTTTACTATTTAGAATTCCCTTTTCAAATATTGAAATGTATGACATTAAAATCAAAAGCAGAGTATAGCTACTATCTTGCAGGAAATGATGCAGATAATTAGTGTTTGTCTAATAGACCATTTAAAATGGTCAACATTTTTTGCTATTTTTGAACATTACATTTTGTGTCAATCATTCTACTTTGTTTGCCGTATTTCCTTTACCCTCCAATAATGCATATGATGATGCAATTTCTTTAGGGCTCTAACTTCAGTATTTGGCTTAGTGCATTGAATTTTGACAGAGGCGGTGATTGCTTCTTTAATACACGCATCATAATTAAAAACAAAACTAAGATGGAAGTTAAAATGTTTCTTTATAGACGTGAGGCTATAAGCATACTTTTTGCAGGTGTTCATTCTAAAACATGCTGTAAATTCTCAAATATAGAAGGGTGTTCTAGGTGGTTTTTAGGAGCTTACATTTTAAATGACAAGGAATGTACCACATGGGTGCTTACAATTAGCATTTCCTCTAATTTCATTACATATAACCTAAGCAAAAAGCTTCTATAGTTTAAAATAACTCTACTCCTCTAGAAAGGCAAATATTTTCTTTGCATATTAGTTTCGCTGACAAGTGCACACACAAATGTAAATTGGGAAAAATCTTAGTTTAAGCCTATTCGTGTGATATGAGGGTGCAAAAACACCCCACAGATTTAAAGATGGGAAGTAGGATTTGAATTTGTTTGTGTATAATGTGAGAAATATATCCCACATATTCTTCCAAATAGGCTAAAGGCTTTAGCAGTACGTTTCAAGTTAATGCTAGTTTTGTAAAAAGCTAACTGATGTAGCAATTCTGATCATTTAAACCTTATAGGAAATACTGTATATTTGTTACAGAAATAGTACAATCGTTAACTGCTTTTGAGTATTTTTCTTCTTGGCTGAATGCTAGCCTTTTCCCACCTACCATGATGTGTAGACAGAAGAAAATAAATCTGCAGTGTGACAGTTCGTGAGTTTGATTTTCTTTCAGGACCCTAGAGTTTCCTCCCGTGAGAAATAGTCAAATGCATCTCTATAAAATGGCATTTTGCTAAGGGGTGTGGCACATTCATTTAATAAAACCCTTTTATAATGCTTTAGCAAACTAACATTTTAATGAATATGGTAGGCACACCATTTTCAGACTTAAATAATATAATAGGGCTCTACATTTCTAGGGAGCTTTTGACATTTCCTTTTTCATATAAGGCAGTGGTTCCCAGCCTTTTCGAGCATACAGATGCCTTTTCAATCTATTAAAATTTCACAGACCCTGCTTCCCTGGGGAAGAAAAAGAAAAGTAAAGATTGGGCCCACAGATCCCTGAAGTACAGTTGTGGACTACAGGTTGGGACCCACTGATACATAATGTTGACAGTTTTGTGATTTCAGTATTACATCTTCTGGTTCTTTTCGCTTTCCACTGATCCTTTTTGCTAGTACTCTGTGTGGGACGAGCTGTTATCAGGGATGCTTTTGATCAAAGTGCTACCTCTGCCTGCTGCAGGACTGTCTAGTGCAGGGGTGGGCAATAGGTAATAAGGATGGGCAATAGGTGATAAGGAGCCACTCAAAGAATTTCATAAGTGGTCCAGGGCTGCACTTTTATATTAATGAAGAGTATGTGGGGGTCTGGGATGAAAGTTGGGCACAGGAGGGAGCTCTGGATAAGGGATTGGGATGCAGGAGGGTGAAGGAGGGGGTTGTAACCTGGGGCAGTAGATTGGGGTGCAGAATCTGGGAAGGAGTTTGGGTACAGGAGAGGATTCTGACCTGGAAGCAGGGTGTAGGAGGATGTGCAGAGTCTGGGAGGGAATTGTGACCAAGGGGCATGATGCAGAGGTTTTGAGTTGTGACTTGGGGCAGGGAGTTGGGGTATAGGAAGGGCTGGAGTGTCAGGTTCAAGCTCTGGCCAGGAGGCACTTAGAGTTAGTAATCCAGCAGGACCTTCGCCTGCCATGCTCCCACATACCGATCAAAGCATCCATCTGCTGGGGCCAGCATGTGCATCTCTGTGCGGCATGCTCAGTGTTTCCATGCACTACCTCCATCTGCAAACCTCACTGGGTGTTCAGTGGAGAGACCTGGTAGCCCCGGCATGCGGCTGCTTTGCGCGGAACATGAGGAACACAGCAGGCAGGGAGTCAGCCTCATGGTCCCGTTGGGCCATAGGATGCTGGTGGTCCTAGAGTATTGTGGTATATGCCAGATCTTGCCCATGGGCTGTAATTTTTCCTGCCTCAGTCTAATGCTTTGTGTTGGTTTGATAGCAAGGATATCTTCAATGCAGAATCAACTTGTGGGATTGGCATCCAAGTTGTCTTTACCTACAGGTTAGCAGCCACGGTACAGAGCCATAACCAAGTTATTGTGTTATCACTGATGCTCCCAATCACCTGTGTGATTCAGAGACTTGTGGGGTCATATCCCATGTTCTTTGTGCTACAGTAAGCTGAGCCTCTCTGAATGATTGAGTCAGTTGTGGGAGAATTTGTTGCCGGTTGGTCAGATCTGGGGAGAAGGATGTCAAATTGTGGCAAAGCACTGGAGAACTTATGCACTCAAATGAGTTAATCTGTCCCCACTGCAGAGTGGGTGGGTTACCATCTTGACTAAAAACTGACACCTGAATTTGTCTAGACCTTCAGACAGGCAAGCTAGCCTGAGTTGAAAGCACAGATAGACTCAGGTGAGTGAATTTTGTGTGTGGATGTAAGCTTGCCAGGCTGGTCAGTTGACTAGTCAGTTACTTGCTGAATATTTGACTGTCAAATAATAAACAGTAAAAAATGTCCTGATATAGGTGCTAGCCTATTTTAGATTGTAGCATGGTGTCATTTTTTTTGGTGGGAAGGGGGATTAGAACGTCATTTTATTTTGTATTTTTCTGAGTTAAAATAACTCAGATATTTGACTTTTTCTTTTTAAATGAGGTATAAATATTCATTTAAGGCTAATCTTATTGGGGACCATGACACTTTTTATTACTGTTCTAATAAACTAGTGCTTGAAAATAATTGGCGGTTTTTGACCAAACTTTACTGAGCAGTTGACTATATTTGGATTAATCAAAAGTTCAAACGGATCAAGAGACAACACCTGAATAAGAGCCTGAGTGAACTGCCTGAACACACACACCTTCATTGACTCCTTATCATACTCCTATTAGGCATGTAAGCAACTAGTTGAATGGTCACTTGACTAGTCTTTCTCCCCTTACCACCTGCTGCCTCTATCAGAGAGGAAACAAGGGGGAGAGCAGGAGCTGGTGCCAGCACTGTTGCTGTGGGAGGCAGAGTTATAGCATGGGCACCAGGTGCAAGTTGGGAATCAGCTGATTCCCAGCTCATGCTTGGTCCCCCACATTGCGCCTCTTCCTTTAAATGTATTACAAGACGAGCAGCTCTTAATATGTTTAAAAGGCAGAGCTACAGCAGGGTTACCTTCCGGGCCCGGAAGCTAACCCTGCTGTGGCTCTGCAGTCCCCTTCCCCACCCGTTATTGACTAATTGAATAGTTGATGGAAACTCCATCAACTACTCAGTTAGCTGATTAACCACAATTGAACATCCCTAACTTCTATCACGGTTATGGTAAGTCACGGTAATGTGGGAGCATGCTTTTTGTTGACTATGGGGTAATAGGTAAATTTTACTAACTGAAACTCAAGAGCACTCTATTCCAGCAAGAGATTGCTGTGGATATAGGGGGGAAAGAAAGCTCCCTTCTGTCCTTAAGCCAGTATTTTTCAACCATGAGGGACATGGGGAAGACTGAAAAGTGATCTGTGGCATGGCAAACAGCTTCATTACAGAATATGTATTGTCTACTGCTACAGCAAATTTTATTTCTGTAGTGCATAAAGCAGGAAGTGACTCCTTGAGAACTGCAACCCTTATGATGGTCTCACTCTTCATGCAATGAAATAAACGACAGTAGTGTTATGATTTGGAACCTGGGGACTCCAGTTAAATATTCACCTGTTGTTGCATGCTGCCTTCTAACTGAAAGGACAGCAGTGTGTGTGAACAATAAAATAGGGCCAAACAACCCCACCAAAACTTCCAAACTCATGCAAATGAGAAGGAAATTGGACAGAAAAAGTGGCATGCACATAGGGTCAGGATGACATCAGGAAGGAGGCTCCCATCACTTGATCAGGGGAAGGCAGGGTGTGTTTCAAAAGGACCAGTTTGTGGACTGGTGCCAGTCCTTGAGATTTGTCACACGTTAAGAAGGCAGAAAGCCATTCCCTGCTATCAAAATGATTGAGAAACACTAATGTAGAGAACTCATGCCATGAGCAGCAGAACAAGAGCAGTGCAGAGTAGCCTCCTCCAAACACAAGGTACTGCTGAGTTGCAGAACTTGAGTCCTTTTCTCTCAGATGTTGACATTGACAAGCCAGAGACTTGAGGTTATATAGTAGTTTTACTCCACTCCATAAGCCCTTGATGGAAAAATAGGCCTTTCCAGAACGGTGTTGAGCTTTAATAGTGATGGTCAGTTCAGCCTTGGATATAAAGTACTGTATGTACCATGTACTGTATTGTATTCACAGTTGAGAGGACTGTACCAGTACATATTTTGAAGGTAATCATGTCCATGTCAGCTTCTGCATGAAACTAATCTAATTATAACCCCATGATGGGGGAGGCGAGACAGGGGACAGACAGATTTGGGAATGATGTGTGTGGTGGCTTTCACTTGTATATATTCCTTATCTAAAACATTTTGAGAATATTATTCCAGGTTGAAGGGTCATGGTGTTGCATAGCTTCAGCATATAACTTACAAGATTCCATTCTCCTCATGTCTGACAAAGGCAATGGGGAAGTGATGTTGGGCCCACTACTGAGTGAGATAGTTAAAGGTACCCTGCAAAAAATAGAAATTTGGTTTATATTTTATTTTTCTCTGATGTATAGGCAACCTGAAAGCTCTCATGCACACTCCCCATCCACCCTCTGCAGGTTTCAGATGTGTTCTGGAAGTTCTCTTTTCCCTTAATTAAAGGAATGGGTGCTGAATCCTTGATAAATCCTTCTCTCAAATATTGTAGTTAACTGTTGATACCTGTTCAAGAATAAAAATCCAATCACTTCCTTGAGACTTGCATTGTTAAAATCCTCCTCCTTGTTCTTTCATCTGTAGCCTTCATCGGGGATATTAAAATGCATTTAAGTAAATGTGTAACCACTGAAAATTTCAGCGTTTACACGTAGGACGGCAGTCGGCTCCCTGGAAGCCAGTGTGTGTAAGGAGAGGACTTTTTTAAGCCAGCTTCCCGCATATCATGAACCCAGACACGCAGGCCTCCTCAGTTAACCTTGTACACGGTTACACTTTCTCAACCCTAGACAAATCTTCTAATTTTTGAAAAAAGCAGAACAAACCTACTCTAACAAAAGCACTTTCCCTTTCAGCTACCTAATAAAGCAAAAATCAGCAAAAAAGTACCCACACAATAAATATCTTTTTTCTTTACAAGAAATCAAGATATTTGCTTCCTTCAAGATCTCCCCTGCCTGTGCTCCCTAGGCCTGGGGGAAGATAATCGTACAGGCTATCCCATGTCTCTTCCCGGGCCTGGCTTGAGGAGAAGGGCCACTGTAGGTGCACCACCACCTCCCCTGCAGGCGTGGCCTGGGCAGGGTGGGAGGGCTGTGCCAGCCTCCCCTGCTGGCACTGCGATGGCTGGGGAATGGAGAAACAAGGGGGCATGTAGGCTTGGTCACAGCGGCCCTGTTGGGTAGGCCAGTAGTACAGGTGGCGGGGGCTACCAGTGGGTCCTGTAAGGGATGGCAGAGGTTGGGCTAGCTGACCCTGTTGGTGCTCCTGGAGGGGAGGGGTTGCAGCAGTGATGTGGAGAATGTGGGGGGAGGGGTTTTAGGCAGGGAGGCCACTCTGCCAGTGGCAGGCAAGATGGTAGAGCCCCATTCCCAGTTAGCCATTCTCTTGCTGGTGTGGCTGCCCCCAGTGGTCACTGCAGGATAACTCTTCCCTGCGCTCACTGCCCTCCCTTTTCCCCCTGCTACCTTTTTCATGTTATGGGTAGCTACTCATTTTCAAGCACATCCCATTTTCCTGGCAGAACCAAACCCTGACCTTGCTTCCAGTTGGGAGAAGAGGAAGCTGCACAGCAAACTTGGTTCTAGCTCTCACCATTTAGAAGGAACATTTTCTTCATTGATGTCTGTTGACACTCTGAGCTTTCCTGTGCTGGTCTGATCAGTTTGACTTTTGCACCAGTCTCCTGAGTGATTAACTAGAATATTTTTTGCTTGAGTTAGTCTGTCCATAACTTGAATTTGTTATAATTGGAGATGGAGTTCCTCAGTTGTTTTTTGTCAAATTGCTTTGTGTAGGTAAGTGTTATAATACCCTTTATAGTTGCAGAACTGTATCTTTAAAAACATTAGATTAGAAGGGACCTTTCAAAATTACCTTTCTAGATTGTCTGCAGTATTCTTAAATTCATGGATTGTGGACCATTCTCAACATAAAACAATTTACAGACCATAGAACCAGAATTGGGACTACATAACCTCTTGAGGTCTCTTCCATTTCCCCTTCCCTCATGGCAGAACTAAGCATTAATCATTCAAGCATCTGTGGTCAGTCTGCCTCATCTTAGGTAAATAGAAATACTGCTTAATTATACTAATTTACAAAATGTTTACAACAAGGCTGCTAAACTAAATGGGAGATTTATGAACTGCATGGTCAACCTGTGAAACTCCTTGCCAGTAGCAGTGTAAAATTTTGATTAATTGGCTAATTGAATAGTTGATGCAGTTTGCCTACACTTCTGTTGCTACACTTCAAACGCAAAAGCACTGTGGGGAGCACGGGCCAGCAGGTAACTCAAGCAGCCCCCCGCTGGCCCCGGGTTCCCCATGGTGTTTCAAAGCAGCAGTGCTGCATGGAGCCCAGTGTCAACTCTTAAGTCCCCCAGTTGACCCCGGGCTCCATGCAGTGCTGCTGTTTTGAAACGCTACAGGGAGCTCAGTGTCAGGCTGCACATAGCGTTTCAAAGCAGCAGACCCTGGGCTCCATGCAGCACTGCCCCTTTGAAATGCCATATGCAGCCCAGGCCAGCTTGGGACTCCTGGCTGGCCCCAGGCTGTAAGACGCATTTCAAAGCAGCAGTGCTGCGTGGAGCCTGGCGGGGAGTCTTCTGATAGAGGCAGTAAAGCTGCTACTAGTTGACTAGTGTGTCGACAAGTCCTTCATATCCCTACTTGCCAGAGGATGTTGTGAAAGCTAGGTCTTTAACAGGGTTCAAAGGAGAACTAGATAAATTTATGGAGGGTAGTTCCATCAATGCTTATTAGCAGGGCTCGACAAATTATGGAAACCCTACTCGCCAGACAAAAAAGGGACTCGCCACCCTCCCCCCCCCCCCAAAAAAGTGTTTTTATGGCATAAATTCTTAAGAATAAGAACAGTAATTACTAATACGTTCTTAATAAATATCACCCAAGTTATTAACAAATATCTTATAAACTTCTACTTTTTCCCTTTGCTGCCATGTCTCCTCCCTTGCTCCATCAGCTCCCTGGTGCCTGCTGCCCCCAACCCCTCACCCTCCTCTGCTGTCCTGACTCCTGCCCTTCTCGCTGCCCTCAGCCTTCCTGAGACCTGCCCCCCTCCACTAGCTCTTCTCTCCCCACTGTGCCCGGTCCTCCAGTAGCCCCACTCTGATCAAGTGAGCTACCCCTCCTCATCCCCTCTCCTAACACCTCCTTCTACACACCTGCCCTGCCTCTCTCCTCTGAGGCTGGTCCCTCCCCTGCAGGTGTCTGCCCTTCTGCTTCACCCCCAGAATCTCCTGGCACCTGCACCCTCCTGGTTCCTCCCCTTCCCTCACTGCCCCTGCCCCTTTGCCCTTTTTTCCTGATACCCACCCCTCCGCACCCTCTGCCCCCATTCCCCTCATGCCTGTGCCTCACACATGCCTTGCTCCATCCCCACCTTCCTCATGCCCACCCCCGCACCTTCCCCTCCTCCCTCTAGCCCCCAGTGCCCTTACCCTCTCCTCTCCCAGCATCGCCCTGTTCCCCCTCCCACTGACACCTCCCCTCCTGCCCTTTTCCTTATTGTCTGCACTTGGCCCCTGAGATTTGTCTCTCCTGCACCCCTGTCCCTTGGTGCCGTCCCTTTCTTCTTCTTCTTCTTCTTCTTCCTCTTCTCCTGACCTCCTCCTCCCCTCAGCACAAGCCCCTTCCCCATATTTTTCCCCTTCCTCCCACAGCCCAGCCCAGCTGCTTCTCCTCCCAGGGCCAAGCAAAACATTTCCCACACTTTTTTGTTGTCTTTTACACATTTGCATTTTGCAATGGGTTTTGTGTTTTTTTTCACTTTTGTCCCAGCATTTTAGCCCTATAAATAGCAAATAGCATTTTCATTCATTTTTTTCCATAAAGGCAAAGGCGCTTCAAGTGAACTCCCCCTTTCACTGCTGCTGGGTCACAGCAGCCTTTTCCCTGCCCTGTCCAGCCCCTCCCTATGGGCAAGCACCCCTTGCTCCCAACCCACAGGGGAAACAGGGTGCAGGGACAGCACAGAGCCAGAGGGGTGCAGGGAACAGTGGGGGCGGGGGAACAGGAGGCACAGAGGCAGAGGGACGCAGGGATCGGGGGGAGCAGTGTGCAGGGAGCAGTGGAGGCACGGGAATGGGACGCGGGGAACAAGAGGGGCAGAGGGATCGGGGTCTAGGGGCAGTGCAGGGAACGGGCAGCACAGAGCTGGGGGGGGAGCAGGGTGCGGGGTGCAAGGGCAGCGCAGAGCCAGAGGGAGAGCAGGGGATCCGGGGTGCAGGGGCGGCGCGGTGAATGGGCGGCGGGAGCCAGATGGGGCGCGGGGCGGGCGCAGCGAGCCGGGCGGTCGGCAGGGAGGGTCTCTCGCTGGCGGGGGCCGTGGCAGGACTGGAGCTGGCGGGCCGGGGCGGGGCGTGGCTCTGCTGCGCGCTGCAGCCAGCTGCTGGGGACACGCGGCCAGAGCCGAGCTGCTGTGGCCCTTTACAATCGACGGGTCCACGTCCTGCCAGCGTCCTGGCGTCTGCCGGCGCCCCGCCTCCTCGCGCCGTAGCTGCACACAGGCAGCCTGGTGCTGAGTATTGCTGCAGTTCCCGCTCCCCGGTAGCGCTCTGCTCCTCCGCTGGCTGGCGGATTGGATGGGGCCGCGCCGCCCGTAGTGTGGGCTTCGGCCAGCCCATTACAACGGCCCACCGGACCAGTCCGCCCCTGCACTCGCCAGCTGGCAAAATCTACTTGCCGCGGGTGACTGCATTTGTCGAGCCCTGCTTATTAGCCAGGATGAGTAGGAATGGTGTCCCTAGCCTCTGTTTGTTAGAGGCTGGGAATGGGTGACAGGAGTGGGATCACCTGGATTACCTGTTCTGTTCATTCCCTCTGGGGCATCTGGCATTGGCCACTATCGGAAGACAGCATACTTATGTTCTTAACCTAAACCTTAAATTTATTCCAGTGTTAGGGCTAGATGCAAGAAATGTAGAACTTGAAGATCAAATAACTTTTATGATAATGCACAACATATCTTCTTTGTATTCTGAGCAGGATCCCCTTACGGTAAGCACTGATCAAACACATTAAAAATACTTAGAAAGGTGGACCTATCTCAAAAATGTAGATGCTCCATGTTGGAAAAGTTTACAACATATATAGGTTGGGATGATTGTATTTTTTAAGCACACAGTTGTAGGGAATTGTGGCTACTTAAATTTGGAAGTGAAAAGAGGGCATGAATGGAGAGGGAAACTGAGGGGTGGCTTATACTACAAAGTGGTTAATCCAGTGGTCACCAGCCAGTAGATCAGCATCTGCTGGTAGATCTTGATAGCCTCTTGGCCAAACCAGTCAGGCGCACTTGTCAGAGGCTTCAGCTGCCCCTCCCCTCACTGGTGCACAGCGGCTGCCCTTTGCTTTTGAGCTCTCCCCTCAGGAGCCTCCTGCTTGCTGGGCAGAGGAGGGTGCTGATATCAAGGTGCCCCCTCTACCACTCTGTATCCTGTCTACACAGAGCAGAGAGGGGACACAATAGGGCTTGGGATGGAGGGAGTTTGCTAGCTGCTTTTGGGAGTGGTGCAGGGCCAGGTCAGAGATGAGCCAGTCTAGCCCTACTGTACCACCACATAAGAGCCACCTGAGGTAAGCAGGGCCCAGCTGGAGCCCACATCCTGAAACCCTATGCCAGTCATGAACCCCCTCCTGCACCCTAAACCCCTGCCCTAGCCCCAAGCACCCCTGCATCCAAACACCCTTCCAGAGCCTGCACCTAGAACCCCCTCTGGTGCTCCCAACTGCCTGCCCCAAGATCAGCTCAGAGCCCCTTTCAACTCCAAATCCCTTAATCTAAGACCAGATTCTGTGTCCCAACCCACTGTCCCAGCCTGGTGAAAGTGAAGAAGGATGGAGTGAGCAGGGATGGGGCCTCAGAAGGGGCACAAAGGAGGTGTGAAAAGGGTATTTGGTTGTGAGGTAGATCTTGGATTACACTTAAATTCTAAAAGTGATCTTGTGCTTAAAAAGGTTGGAGACCACTGGGTTAATCTGTCAGTGTTTCTCAACCAGTGGTACGAGTACCCTCAGGGGTACTTGATGTACCCTCCCAGACTTCTCTCAACACAACTGAAATTTGGAGAATACGGAATTTTTGTTTCAAGTTTTACAACACTTTCTTATTTTTGTACTTTTTACAACCAAAAATTTCATCACCCGCACAGCTATGATTAAGTTGTTTAAACACATGTGTTGCAATGGTAGAAAAAAAATTGTCTGAAAACTGTAAGTACTGGGGGTACTTTATAAAAAAGATTGAGAAACACTGATCTTTGTTATACAGTTTGAGTTATGGTAGCATAACTCAGATCAACACAGCTAAGATCTACTTACTGAAGGGTGTACAGGAGAGTGATTGGCAGACAATTTAGTGAGTCTTTATTAGACTTGGTAAATTGACTGCTGGTGGATTGATTGCTGCAGCATGTATCCTGTAGTGGATACAAGCCGTGGGTGGTGGGTGAGGGGGAAAGATACAAAGGCAGGAGTATGAGGCATGGCCATAGAAAGAAGATGAGCAGCTGATGGGGTACGTTAGCTTTAAGAAGCATGCTATGGATATGATGAACTAAGGCTAAAGATTGTATGTAGTGTTTCTAAATAGCAAACAGAACAGTTAGTTTTGCTTGAGTTATCTTATTCAAACTTGTTCTCTTTAAATGAAGATACCATTAATGAATATTGGATTCTTTGGAATCTGGTTTTCCATTGGCTGCCTTGGAAAGTGATAGGGAGCACGAGCCTCTCAAACTGAGTCACTGAGATATACAAGCAATGCATTATGGAGGAATGGGTAGCAAGCTATTATTAAATACGTTAGTTACTTTCTTTACAGAGATTCTAAATGTGGTGCAACCATTCTTGCTATGACCATTCCAATTTTTCATCAAGATGAATTTTGTATCTGAAACTAGACACCATTATTGGATTGTTTATGGGTTACTGTAGTACTCTAGAAATGTTATCTTAAATTTGGTGAGAACGTTAAGGTTTGCATTATTTGTAGCATTGCTGTGTAAATATACAAATTTCTTTTAATAGTTATGAAATCATTTTGGCTGCATCTCAGTAGCAGTGAGAAGCAACATTTCCTTTGCCAGGTTAATCTTTTTCCTCAGGTATCAGTTTTTTTTGATACTTTGTTTATGAAGCATGCTTAGTATTGTAGACTTACAAGTCAAACCACTAGCATTTACCAAGAACCATCTGCCCCCTCCTCCCCAATTAAGAACCTCCAGTTGTTGCTAAAATAGAACTAATCCTAATCTATAGTCTAGAACAGCTGTGGCCACCCCTCAGCTCTTCTCCTCCCTTCCCCCCCGAAAGTGAGGCTCGTGAAGCCCCCCTGCACCCCTGAAAACAGCCCCAGGCTCCCTATGCTCACCGGGGCAAGGGAGTCATCTGGTGCGGCCATTCAAAATGGCGTCTTCAGGATGACGGCGCCCGATGGGAGCCTGATGTGGCCAAAAGCCTTTAACTGCATTTCTTAAAGGGGCAGTCCCCCCTTTTTTCCCCTGCCTGCGCCCCTCCTCCCAACAGCCCCTGCTGGCTCGCCTCCAGCTTCCCTGTGCTTACTGGGTTGGAGCTGCAGGGTTTTAAAAATGGCACCCATGATGGCAGACATCTTAAAGGGGAAGCCTCCTATTTTATTTTATTTTTATTTTATTTTATTTATTTATTTATTTATTTATTTGCTTCACAGTTCTGGTGCGGCTCTTCGTGGGGGTTTTCCGCCACTGTTTTGGCTCTCTGTTAAGTGGGTTGGCCACCCCTGCGCTATATGCACAACTATTTTGGCTCTTTGCCTGTAACGGGTTAGCCACCCCGGTCTAGAAATTTAAATATATACTAAATCAAATGTATTGTAAACATGCAATATTTAAAAAATACTACTGTATCCTCTTGGGTCAGCATAAAAGTTGCAACAATTCATTAGGCAATTTTTATCTCTTACTCCCAAGGGACATTCTTGTACCTTTTTGAACCTTTCAATTGACTCCATTTTATATAATTTTCTCCCTTGGCCTGCTTTGAAATCCCAGGTTGTAATCCCCATTTTAACTGAAAACAGGACAAATTTTAATCAGATTGTATGAATGTTGCTCCTTAAGGCAATGTAGAACGCACTGTGGTGCAATACAACTCAATTCTCATCTAATGGCCACGCATACTAGCTTTTCAGCATACAGCAGAGCCAACAGCAGGGTTGAATATGGAGAGGAATTGAAATGTCTGACACTGCCTTGTATTGCTACTGAGCTTTTGAGTGGTATTGAACATTTGAATTCAATAGGAAAAGTGTATGGTACATTTGCCTTTTTGGAAAGACTTTTCAAATCAGTTATTTTCCTCTTAAATAGTTAGAAGTACACTGTTCAATTGCTGTTCTTAATGAAGTCTCTTTGATACTACTTCAAAGTGTAGTATGTTTACCATAACACCTCCCTAAGCTATTTATAAAGTTTAAACTGACATAGGAATTTTCTTTCTTAAAGGAATTGACTTGTACTCAGTCTTCCGTTCTAGTTAAACTGACCAAGGACCCCATCTTGAGGTAGCGCCCATCTAGAAGGATTTGTTTCCCCTTGCAGTTTCTAAATTGATATGGTGGAAATACTGAATGAGGATTGTATTCTGTTCTTCTTCAAAGCCTACCTATTTTAAGTTGATCTTTCTGTGTATATTTGCAGGTGACTGAGCTGAATGAACCCCTCTCTAATGAAGATAGAAACCTGTTGTCTGTAGCCTACAAAAATGTGGTTGGGGCTAGGCGATCTTCCTGGCGAGTCATCAGCAGCATAGAGCAAAAAACTATGGCAGATGGGAATGAGAAGAAGCTGGAAAAAGTTAAAGCATATAGGGAGAAGATCGAAAAAGAGCTGGAGATAGTCTGCAATGATGTTTTGTCCCTCTTGGATAAGTTCTTGATCAAAAACTGCAATGACTTCCAATATGAGAGCAAGGTCTTTTATCTGAAAATGAAAGGAGATTATTACCGCTACTTGGCAGAAGTAGCTGGTGGTGAGAAGAAAAACAGTGTTGTGGAAGCATCAGAGGTTGCCTATAAAGAGGCTTTTGAAATCAGCAAAGAGCACATGCAGCCCACTCACCCGATAAGGCTTGGATTGGCACTCAACTTCTCAGTGTTCTACTATGAAATCCAGAATGCACCCGAGCAGGCTTGCCTTTTAGCCAAACAAGCCTTTGATGATGCCATAGCTGAGCTGGACACATTAAATGAGGATTCCTACAAGGACTCCACTCTTATCATGCAGTTACTCCGAGACAACCTCACTCTCTGGACAAGTGACCAGCAGGATGAGGAAGCAGGAGAGGGCAATAACTAAAGGGCTTTCATTCCAGCCCTCCTTCATCCACTTCACCATTTCCTTCCCACAATATTTCCTTGCCACAGTGTCACTAAATATCTAGTGCAGGGGTGGGGAACCTAAGGATTGCGTAGATCCGGCACCTGGGGCTCAGGGCTCCCCCTCATCATTGGGGAGCCAACACTGGCACTTCAGTCCCCATGCTGTTCCCCCTATGGGGCTGGAGTACAAAATCTACTAGCCTGGGCCCAACGTTTTTGGGGTTTTTTTTCTCCATGGGTTAGCAGCCTCTGATCAAAAAAGGTTCCTCACCCTGATCTAATGCAAAGCCTATCTGTATTGTCAGCACAGATGTTCAGATCCTGCGGTCCATGGTATCAGCAGGCAGTTTTAGATGTGTCTTCATGAGCATTGCTAAATTGATTGGTTTTTTTTAATCTGCCCTGTTTATCAGAGTTTAATTTGAATGGTGCAGAAAGATGCATATTAAAGAGGCATTTTAGATATGGGCAAGAAAAATGGAAAGTGAATTAATCAGAAATTTAATCTTTAAATTTTCTATTTGAAACAAGCTTGATAGTATTGTAGGAAGCAGTACATCTTGTGCATGCAAAGCATATTAGTGGCGAGGAGTCCTGTGGCACCTCCTCGCCGCGTTTGCTTTGTATCAGAGGGTTAGCCGTGTTAGTCTGAATCTGCAAATTAGCCACCTAAAATATTTTAACTGATAAAACAGTTAAAAGGCTGGTGTGAAGTGACAACTTAATTCTCTTATCAGTTTACAAACTGTTCAGAATGTGAGGTTTTGGTAGCAGCTTGGTTTTTTTGCCTTTATCTTATGATGTGCACAGACTTTCATTTAATGCAATGCATCTACTTAAAAGTTTTGATACTTGTAACCTTTTTTTCAGTTTTAAAAAATCATGAATTTATTTTTTGTAAACTCTTTGGCTGTTTAGTTGTCTGTATTCTGACAGCACCATGTCTATGTTAGCCCATGTTAAGATGGATGACTCTGAGATGCCAGACTCCTAAATTAAATGTTTTGGAATTAAATGAATAAAATAAAATGTTGCTTCAGGAATATTATCTCTGTAGGAGTTGTCCTGTCTTCTTTTCATAAGAATAGAGATTTAGAGATGTCCAACTTGCAAAGCTTAAATTGTACTAAATACATTGATGGAGAACATAGCAATCCAAACTAAACATGTAACATTGCTCTCCTATTTCCTAGTGGGGCTGCCAATTGTATATTCAGGGCAGTAACTTGCTAGTGCAGCTGTAATGCAAGCCTGCTAATCAGTGTTTACAAGATCCTAAATAATATTGCTTGTTGATTTACTAATTAGGTAAAAAAAAATTGTATTTGTTGCTTCTGTCCATAATGACTTGTAGATTTTATTTCCTTAGAAGTTACAACTGAGTTTCTTATACCTTTTAATGAATTCTGATTTAAGTTTCTTTAAATGAAACCATAGCATTATCATGCACTCATGTTGTTGTATAGTGTTAGCTCCTAAGGAGTTACCTCAGCCACATTTTTATCTGTAACAGGCCTCTCCTCTAACCTTCTGATTTTAAATTCAGTCTGAGGTCACATTGAACATGTGCTGTCCAGCCAGCCCCTGCAGTTCCTCAGAGCCCAAGGGAGTAGATCACTGTGCAGTAGAGTTGAGCTGACTGGATCTTGGCTGAATAAAGGCACTCTTTTTTTCCTAACTTAGCAACTGGCCAATCAGCCACAGAAGTTTGAGAGGAATTGCTTGACACACTGCTTTTCTAACCATTTGCTCACAGCTACTGATGTCATATGTACAGAGTAGAATCTTCTACTCATGAAGTGGCAAACTTACCCCTCTACTCATTTTCTGCTGTGCAGTGCTGTTGTACTCTCTCATTAACAGCTGCTGCTCTGTCTGTTGTGTTTAAAACCTACTAAATCCAGTTATACTGTTGCCATATTTCTGTCTACAATGCAACTAAAAACATTAATACGGTTTGTGTGCTACACAGCTTTTGAAAATGGTTACAGGAGTTTCTAGGAGGAGACAGCAGTTGTATGGTAATCTGTGAGTAGTCTGAGGAGGGAGGAGGAGTGATCTAAGAAGTTAATAGGGGGGGAGGTAGTAGCCATACAGGGACTGAAGAGTATACTTCCTGCCAGAGTTATTTTGGACAGTGGAAGACTATAATTGAAGATAGTCAATACTGTGGCATGGATTTGGCTGGGAGGAAATTTGGGGCTATGAACAGGAAGGTATGTGAGGTGATGATACTACTTCCCTTAAACATTTGCAGGAATATAGGAGAAAATTACTTTTCAAATACTAAAGAATGCTCTGAGGTAACAATTTTCTTGAGCTCTTATGAGATTTTATCATAACCTCTTCCAAAGCCTATATATTACAATCAGTGTAATGTAGTTTTCAGGGAACTGTGTAAATTAGTGATTAGACTATTGCAGGGGTGGCCAACCCACAGCTCATGAGCTGTATGCAGCTCTTCTTCTCCTCCCCTCCCCCCCCAAAGTGTGGCTTACAAAGCTGCCTCTGCGCCCCTAGAAACAATCCCTGGCCCCCGAGTCCTTGTGCTCACTGGGGCAGGGGAACTGTCTGGTGTGGCGAATCAAAATGGTGTCGCCAAGATGGCGGCGACTAGTGGGAGCCTGATGTGGCCAAAAAGCCTTGTCTTTTAAAGGGGCAGTGTCTTCTTTTTCTCAACTCTGGGGGGCCGGTGGGGAGCTCTTCTCCCCCCCCCCAACCAAAAATTGCTCAAATTTCTGGTGTGGCTCCTCACATTTTTTCCACTGCTGTTTTGGCTCTCTTCGTTTAATGGGTTAGCCACCTCTGGACTATTGATTAAAAAACTTAGTTCATCTCAAGTTAGACATACTTATTTTTTTTCCCCCCTTGATGGACTAATCTAGGTTCTTTATAAATTTTTTTCACTGATACATCTTGTAACCTCAGTGTAATTAATATTGTTGGTGAATCCTTCTGTCGAAACACTTAGAAACTTAATCACCTGCTCCCTTTACTACCTAACAATGAAGACTGGCTTTTTGACACTTGTTACATCACTTTGGAGGGTAGGGGAGAATTGACACCGCAGGACAGGTTCCCCCTTATACAATGTATCATAAAGACAGAGTTATTCTGAAGCCTAATTACAAATACTGTATCTGCCCACAATGAGTTCCATATGAGCCAATTCATTCATATCCTAGCTTTCTTCAAGCCTCAACTAGTACTATATCAAATATGTGAAGTTTAAGGATATTTGAATACCTAAAAATAGGGCTACTCAACTTTGGAAGCCCCGCGGGGGCCACAATGATACTTGCAGCTTATGCCAAGGGCCGCAACTTAAGTGTGGTTGCGTGTATATATATGCAAATAGCTTCTTACACAACACACAGGCCCCATTGAAGTCAATTCTGATATTAATAAAATGCAATATTTACCTGATTTCTATCCCTATGACAGAATTTTTAATGAGCAATGACAGTCTAGGAATTTAACTACTAAAACGCGCTATCAACAAGACCATTATATTGACTACTTTTTTATTTTGGCTCCCACCACTGTATGTTGAGCCCTATGTAAACCCAAATCACGCCATGGGCCACACCAACCCCCCAAATGGGCCATGGGCTGGGTGTTGAGTAGCCCTGCCTTAAAAGGAAAAAACCAGGAACATGCTGTCATTCATTTGCTGAAAGGGTTAAAGGTCAGGCAAAAACATAAGAACAGATCAAGTGCGTAAGAACACAAAACTTAACGGCTGTGTCTACACTGGCATGACTTTCCGGAAAAGTTTTCTGTTAAAAAAGCATTTTTGGAAAAGAGCGTCTAGATTGGCACGGACGCTTTTCTGCAAAAGCACTTTTTGCGGAAAAAAGCCGTGCCAATCTAGATGTGCTTTCTGCAAAAAGCCCGATCGCCATTTTCGCGATCAGGGCTTTTTGCGGAAAACAAATCTCAGCTGTCTACACTGGCCCTTCTGCGCAAAAGTTTTGCGCAAAAGGGACTTTTGGGAGCAGCATAGTATTTCCGCAAAAAGCACTGATTTCTTACAGTAGGAAGTCAGTGCTTTTGCAGAAATTCAAGCGGCCAGTGTAGACAGCTGGCAAGTTTTTCCGCAAAAGCGGCTGATTTTGCAGAAAAACTTGCCAGTCTAGACACGGCCAACAGGTTTGAGCCACCTAGCCACATCAACGCTTTCCACAGGAGGAGCTGTACTAGCTGTTACTGTATGGATCTTGGGCCATGCCTTTTCGAAACAGTCATTTGGTAGGGTTCTCCTGCAGTCTAAGCAGGATTCCCCTTTCCCCCATTCTCTTTACAGTAAATGTGGTTCTTTAAGATGTGTTGTCCTTATGGCCGCTCTTAGGCTGCATGATTTTTTTTGGCCAGCACTGTCTGTCGGAGTTTGGGCCCTGCATCCTGCTTGTTGTTAGGTCTTTCTATCTGAGTGTAGAGTGGCCTGAATTGTCCCTCAGTTCTTCCTTTGACAGTTCAGAATCCCAAAAGAGTAGGATTCTAGTACCAGGGAAGGAAGATGTGTAATGGAATCCACATGGACAACATAGCTCTTAAGAACCATCTTAATGTAAGGTGAGCAACTATTCTGTCTGTTGGAAAACTTTTCTAAACTCCCCATTGCATTTCCTTTGGATAAAAACTCATGTCTTTAGCCTCTCAGCATGGTAGTCCAATTTGTAATACTCAGATCCATAGTATGGGTAGTTTGAGCTGTGTATATGTGAGCAGAGCTGCCATTTTCTGTTAAAGAAACAGCATGAATACTATCAAGTAGTTTTTACCAGGTAGGTGAAAATAAATTATTACTCTTGGCCCAACATTACTATTCATGGTTCAGTAATGCAAAAATAGAAAAAAAATGCTGAAAAAAATAAATTTGTGCAACATACATAATTGTTTTACATTCCTCAGTTTGGCTAAAGCAGTGTTTCCCAATTTTATTTTGCCACGGAATCCTTTTAAACGCAAAAAAATTTTGCGGAACCCCCTAATAACAGCAACTGGTTTAACAGCTGAAGCTTTGACTTTGTCTGACACGATGCTAGCCTATTAATATTCAGTCACCCATGTGATCCACACTCCCTGAGGGTGAGTATGGGGATTTACAGTGGTATATAGCAGGCGATTGCACCACTGACTGACTGAGCACAATGCTGAGTAGTGACATCATCGTTCCCACTCTGGCTAAGCTGGCATTACATAGAATGTTATTGTAATGGAATTTTCTTGCTGAACACTTTTTTTCACTTTGCGGAACCCCAGGGTTCCACGGAACACCATTTGGAAAACACTGGGCAAGAGAGTTAACATGATAGACCATACTAACAGTCTTGGCAGGATGATTGAGTCTTTTTGGGCTAAGTACTCAGCAATTCGGTTTACTTACAAGAAATTAAAAAAAATGGTTTTGTTTTGCTCTCATCAAAGATTGTTTCAAAACTAACTTTGCCTTTTCATTTACCTCTGTAGAGGTAACTTCCTTGCTAATTGCATTCAGCCCTGGTATTAGTCCATTGCACTTGGTCATTCAATTTTTCAATGATATTGTGGGAGTCTAAGTGCTTGAAGGATGTCACAACTTTATATAGAGAGTAGGGATTGGCAATACTTTTTGATTGGGGGCACTATGTGATTTTGATTAGTAGTCAACAGCTTCCCCTTTTCTGTGGAAGAGGGGCAGGGTCTGGGATAGAGTTCAGATGCAGAAGGGAGCTTGGTGTAAGGGACTGGAGTGCAGGAGAGAGTAGGGTCTGAGAGGGGGTTTGAGTGAAAGAGGGGTTGTGACTTGGGGTGTGGGGCTTGGTGTGCAAAGACCCAGAAGGGGCATGGTTGCAGGAAAGGATTCTGACTGGGGGAAGGGTGTAAAAGGGGGTGCAGCGCTGGTAAGGGAGTTGTGACCTAGGAGAGGGATGGTGGGGGTGCAGAGGGGTTTGGGAGATAACCCGGGATAGGAGAATGGGGTGCAGGGTTGAGGAAGGGATCTGGGTGCAGAAGAGGATTCTGGCCTAGGGGAGGGGTAAAAGAGGGGATGCAGGGTATGGGAGGCAGTTGTGACCTGGGGAGGGGGATGCAGAGAGTGTGGGCAATGACCTGTAGCAGCAAGGGGTGGTGACTTGGTGGGAGGAGGGTGGGGCTTGGATGCCAGAGGCAGCAGCCCTCCAAGATCCTAAAGGCATCTGGCCAATTGGAGGTGAGAGATTTTGCTGGAGGGCAGGGCAGTGTACAAAGCCTTCCCTTCCTCCTGGGCACTGGGCAGAGAGCCACAGGGAGCAGCCAGCTGCTTAAAACAGCGTGGGGCTTCTCTAAAGCAGCTGCCTGATCTGTGGCTGAGGTTCCTGGTGGGGTAGCCTTTGGGTTGGATCAGGCAGCCCACAGGTCTAATCCAGTGGTTTGGCAGGCCTCTTGCCAACCCCGGACAATAGAGTAAAATATTTGAATGTGTCTCCACTTAAAATGCTACAGCTGTATCAATCCCCTGGAGAAGTGGTAGATAGGTTAATGAATTCTTTTATCAACCTAGTGCTATCCACAGTAGTTAAGTTCAAATTAGCTGGGTCTCTTGGAATATATATTTTTCACACATTAGTGCAACTATGTCTCTCAGGGGTAAATTCCTCATGTAGTATGGCCCTGCAGGAGACCTGCCTGATAGCTCTGATACTTTTTATGGGCAATGAAAGGTAAAGGGGTGTGGCTCCCTGGCTATAAAGAGAATTTTTCTTCTAGTCTGATCTTCTATGGACTTTGTCCCATGTCTAACAGTGTTTAGTAGTGTATTAGGAGTAAATCATTAGGGTCTGGAGTTTTGAATTTGTCTTCCTTACCCCTTTCACATTTCTTTTAATTACTGGAGTTGTTGCCACACCCCTGAAATGCCTTTAGTTGGCTACATTTTATATATTTTGAGCTGACAAATAGCTATAAAAGCCATCCAAAGATAGTTGCAGCTAATTTAAAAACACTTTTCACGAAGGTTTAAAGCCTCAAAATCTTAAAAATGTATTACAACATTTGGTTCTTGCTGTAAAAACCAATGCAATCAATGGTTACTGAACATTGCCATGTGTGAGGGCTATACTCTTTTTGTACTGTAATCCTGATCTGATCTGGGGTGACTGGGAAGAAGAATTAAAGATCAATTCTTTAATGTGTGATGCCCTCCTATGTGTGATGCCTTTATTACAGTTGCTGCTTGAATGTGAAATGCCATTGTGCTTTGCTCACCCAAAATGTGTCACTTTGATACTTTTGATTTTTGTTGCTTCTGTCCCCAAAATATTTCAAGGAGGGTGTGATCCTCTGAAGTCTCTTTCAGTCAAGTTTTCTTCATATTTAAGTATTGAAGGCAGGTTCATTGTGGTGTGACTGATGAGAAAATAATTTCTATAGTTTAGGAATTATTTTGATTTTGTAAGATTAATCTAATTGCTTGAGATATCTGAGGCTTTAAGCACAGAACAGTCCAAGGAATATATTTTTAGCATTACTAGTCTCAATTCATATTATACTAGAGAATCAAAACACAATTTCTCTCTTGTTTGTTCTAATCGTTCTCCACGCCCTAGAGTAACTCATGAATCAGAGGTACGGAAATTAGTCAGTAGGAAAAAGTCCATCAAGTGCATTTTGGGACAATAGTCCTTGACAGTTTATTATTGGTAAAAATATTATGGTGGGGTACAATGTAAATGTTAGTTCTTCTTTGGGTAGTGTCCCCGTGGGTGCTCCACTGTGGGTGTCGGGCCTGTCCCGGCGCTGAAGTTCGGAGATGCTTCAGCTGTCATTTGCTGGACCGAGCACGTGCAGCGGCCATCTTGCGGCTTTTCACGCCGTTTCTGGTCGCACGGTCCAGTCCCGCTAGTTCCTTCTGACCATCTTCGGGCGTAGATGGAGTACTAGCTCCCTCTCACGACCATCCTGTCAGGATTTAGAGAGAGGAGAGTTGTATATAGTTAGTTAGTTCTTAGTTAATTAGTTCTTTGTAGTTAGTTAGTTAGTTTAAAAAAAAATTTTTTTTAACGTTATTTCTGGTTTCAACCATGCCCGGTTCACCGGGCTTCAAGAAGTGTCTGACATGCCGGGACTCTATGCCCGCGTAAGACGGGCACTCTTCCTGCATCAAGTGCCTTGGGGAGGCCCATATTCCCCAGTAATGTCAGCACTGTTCAAGGCTGACAGCAAGAGCGCGGCGCGACCACGAAATGCTCCTCAAAATGCTGCTATTTGATAAGGCGCTCAGGCCACAGATTGAAGAACAGGCAGCTACATCTCCTCAATCTTCCCCCGTGGCAACGACCTCTCGAAGGAGTCGCTCCCCGTTGCGCTCACTACCAGCTATGAGGGTGAGCCCGGGGGACAAGCCGGGCACATCTCATAAAGCGGCAGCTCAAAAGCCGCATAAAGAAGTATATCGGCACTGAACTCAACGGGGCGCCGAAGCCGATCCTGGCACCGAAGCCAACCCCGGCACCCAAACTGCTGCCGGCAACTTCAGCACCTCCAGCACCTGACCTTCCAACAGCACCGACTCCCAACAGTGCGCACGGTGCCTAGCTCCTCAGCACCGAGGCTAGCACGGGAGGAACACGGGGAACCTACCCATGCACCGACCCCACCATCAAAGCGTGCATCAACATCAGCACAAACTATGCGGTCGGCACCGACATCCCGACCACATCATCCAACGGCACCGTCACATGCGGCACCAGGATCCCCGGCACCACTGAGGCACTCACCAACCTCATCATATTCGCAGAGGATCTCTACGCCAAGTGCATCTCCTCCTACACCTCTGCTGCAGGCTTCCCCCTCCTCTATGAGCAGGCGAGCACCACTAAGTCCAGGACCGACGGCTTTTTCCCCGGAACCACCGTCTCCACCTCGATATTATCGGCGATTGAAACACAGTGTCTCCCCCCCCATCTAGATATCATCACATGTACTACCGATCACCATCCCCCTGCTGCTCTCATCGCAGGTCTAGGTCACCAAGATCCCCGTCCTACTCTCGAGATTCCAGATATAGGGAGGTCTACAGACGCTCATACCGCCCTCGATTCGATGACCGCTGGCATTCACACCGCGACCGTCGAGGCACCACAGCAATCCTCTCTAACAGACGTAGCTTCCTCTTCTCCGGATGACGCCATCCTCACCGGAGATACCTCACCTTCTGATGACCTCAAAGAGTTCCAGGAACTTTTTCGTCGGGTAGCGGACACACACAATGTTAAACTTATGGAAGTCCCAACAGAAGCAACACCATCTGTTGCATAATCTACACCCATCTTCCCATGCTTCCAAGGTTGCACTGCCTCTCGAAGAGGCTATATTCGAGATTGCCAACGCTATCTGGCAGACGCCGGCCACAGCCCCGCCAACAAATAAAAAGGCTGATAAGAAATATTAGGTCCCGGCCACGGGGATGGAATATCTGTTCACCCATCCCCAACCGAACTCGTTGGTCGTGGACGCAGCGCAACAATGTGCAAAGGCTCCCCAGCACAAGACAACCACTGGGGATAAGGACAACAAACGCCTTGACCTGCTCAGGCGGAAAGTCTATTCCTCGGCCACTTCTATCCTCCGAATGGCCAACTACTCAGCATTGCTGGCTAACCACAGCTTCGATAATTATGCAAAGTTGGCTCAACTACTGGAACACCTTCCAGACACAAAACGCCAGCTACTCAAGGCCATTATCCAAGAGGGTTACACTGCCTCCTGCTCAGCATTGAACATAGCCCTCGATATAGCGGACGCGGCAGCTAGAACGACAGCGACTGCCATTGTTATGCGCAGGGCTTCGTGGCTCCATATGTCAGCAGTCCCCAGGGAACTTCAGGCCAAGGTCAAGGACTTGCCTATTGACTCACAAGGTTTGTTTGCGGAGAAAACAGATCAACTTCTCCACTCTGGCAAGGACTCACGTACCACCTTGAGAACCTTAGGCATGTATACGCCCCCATATCGCCGCAGAAAGTATACACCCTACCAGAAACAGAGACCGCTCGCCTATGCACAGCCACGACAATACGAACATCAACACCTTAAGCAACGTCCTCAATTGCAACGTCCACAGGCTCCCAGACCTACAACTCAACCACAATCCAAACAGCAGGTTTGACGTGTTGCTCGCGGGGTTGCAAACCATTCCTATTCTTGCTGCTTCGAACGTCGATACTACTCTCTTTCACCACCGCCTCCGGCCCTTTCAACATTGTTGGGCCGCAATAACATCGGACAAATGGGTCATGCAGCTCATCACAACGGGCTATGTAATCCCCTTCACATCTCGTCCCCCTATAACCGCTCCCCCCTCCCCGTCCCTTTTCAGGGACCCATCTCACGAGCTTCTCCTCAAGCAAGAGGTGAATCATCTCCTCAGTATCGGAGCCATAGATAGGGTGCCCATACCCTCTCCCGTGGAAGGGTATTACTCCCGTTATTTTCTAACACAGAAAAAGTCCGGCGGTTGGAGACCTATACTGGACCTCCGCGGTCTCAACCAATACGTGCGGAGGCAGCGGTTCAAGATGGTTACTCTCACCACCATCATACCGGCGTTGCAGCAAGTAGACTGGTTTGCTTCCCTCGACCTACAAGGCGCTTATTTTCATGTCTCAGTCCACCCCGCCCACAGACGTTTTCTCTGCTTCCTCGTAGGCTGCGAACACTACCAATACAAAGTTCTCCCGTTCGGTCTTTCATCCGCACCAAGGGTTTTCTCCAAGACACTTGCCGTGGTGGCGGCCTTCTTCTGCCGCCTAGGAATCATAATCTTCCCTTGCCTGGATGACTGCCTCCTCAGGGCTCGATCCTTCGACAAGGCCTCGATCGCAGTATCCACAACAAGACTTCTTTTCGACAGCCGAGGCCTCATAATCAACATCCAGAAATCGTCCCTCATCCCTCAACAGACTATAGTTTTTATCGGCGCTCGCCTCAATTCTGTGTCGGCACGTGCCTACCTTCCCGACACCAGACTCAGTACGATCCAAGATCTTGTGTGTGTCTTTACTACCAGCCTCACAGTTCCGGTTCTCACCTGTCTACAGTTGATGGGCCATATGACAGCCACTACTTATGTTGTCGCGCATGCGCATGCACGCCTACATTTCAGATGCCTGCAACAGTGGATATCAATTGTATATACACCTCGCAGGCGCGACATGCACAGGATGGTTTCCGTACCAAACGTGGTCAGGCAATCCCTGAAATGGTGGACTATTCCCCACAATACGTTAGCAGGTATCCCATTCCACACACCCCAGCCTACCATCCAGGTTACCACAGATGCCTCCCCTCCTTGGCTGGGGAGCCCATATGCACGACAAACAAGCACAGGGCTGTTGGTTGTCACAGGAATCGCTCTGCCATATAAATCTTCTGGAGTTATGAGCGGTATACAATGCTTGCAATCACTTTCTCCCCTGGATACAAGGCCAGAGGGTACAAATCCTTACAGACAATATGACAACAGTCTATTACATAAACAAACAAGGCGGAGCCCACTCCCGTACTCTTTGCAGAGAGGCGATGCATCTTTGGAATTGGTGTATTCGGCACAACATCTCAATTACAGCAGCATATCTCCCGGGGGACGACAACATCACGGCAGACACACTCAGCCGGCATTTTGCGCAGCAGCACAAATGGGAGCTACACCCCGAGGTCGTACATGACATATTTCAACTCTGGGGTCACCCAACTGTAGACCTCTTCGCCATACAGTACAATGCGAAGTGCGACCACTATTGCTCCAGAGCAGGAATAGGTCGAGCATCGAGGGGCGATGCATTCTTCCTCGACTGGAGTCGACAACTACTATATGCATTTCCACCAATTCCCCTAATACACAGGGTCCTGGAGAAAGCTCTAATAGACGGAGCAACACTAATTCTAGTGGCACCATACTGGCACCAGATGTGGTTCTCTTACCTTCTCCATATGTCGTCTCATCCCCCATATCGCCTTCCCAATCGGCCCAATCTTTTCACACAAGAGCAGGGGAAACTACTTCATCCACAACCGGATCACCTCACCCTATCCGCTTGATTCCTGGCACCTACCAACAAGAAATATTAGGGGCTTCAGCAGCGGTCGACCACATACTCCTACATAGCAGGAAAACTTCGACCCAAAATACTTACCGGCATAAATGGAAATGGTTTACAGAGTGATGTGCACACAAAGGTATGGACCCTCATAGTGTACTGCTATACTCCATTCTAGAGTATGCTTTGCACCTCAAACATACTGCGCTTTCCCTACCGTCGCTGAAGGTCTACTTAGCGGCCATTTCAGCTGTTAGACAACCGGTCGAGGGATATACAATTTTCTCTCATCCACTGACAAAAAGATTCCTCAAAGGCCTAATCAACCTGTTTCCTGAGCACAAGCAACCTCCAGATCCTTGGAATCTCGAATTGGTCCTAGATACGCTCATGCGGCCACCCTTCGAATTGTTGTTCACATCTGATTCTAACTTTTTCACCATGAAGGTTCTGTTCCTGCTGGCAATCACATCTGCCTGCAGGGTAGGGGAACTGGCAGCCTTGTCGGCATCACCTCCTTATACGGTCTTCAGACCACAGGCAGTCATCCTACGACCCCAACGATCCTTCCTGCCCAAGGTCAATTCCAGTTTTTGCGTAAACGAACCTATCGTTCTACCCGTTTTCTATCCAAAACCTCATGCTTCTTCTCGCCATGCTAGTCTCCATTCGCTCGACATTTGTAGAACATTGGCGTTTTATATTGAAAGGACTCGGAGCATATGGAAAACAGATCATCTATTCATCTCTCTGGATGCCCGCACCAAACATTGCCCATTGTCATCTCAGTATATATCTAAGCTAATCGTCTCATGCATCACCAAATGCTACCAAATGAGAAAGGTCGCCCTACCCCATAGGGTCAGAGCCCATTCCACCAGGGCAGTAGCATCGTCAACAGCCTTTCTTAAGGGAGTTCCTATGAAGGACATTTGCCGGGCGGCAACTTGGTCCTCCGAACTTATGTTCGTGAACCATTATGCTCTTTCCAGAGTCATCGCCTCTGACACATCAGTAGCCAACGCCGTCCTCTCCTCGGCGGCACCACACTGACTCCGATCCTCCTCCTTACGTCGGCTATTGCTGTGGAGTCACCCATAGTGGAGCACCCATGGGGACACTACCCGAAGAAGAAGAAGTTACTCACCTTGTGCAGTAACCATGGTTCTTCGAGGTGTGTGTCCCCCTGGGTGCTCCACGACCCGCCCTCCTCCCCTCTTCGGAGTCTCTTGTTTTTATCTTGCAGACCTCGACGGTCGGGAGGAACTGGCGGGGCCGGACCGTGCAACCCAAAACGGCATGAAAAACCGCAAGATGGTCGCCGCGCGTGTGCGGTCCGGCGAACAACAGCTGAAACATCTCCGAACTGCGGCTCCAGGACGGGCCTGACACCCACAGTGGAGCACCCACTGGGACACACACCTCGAAGAACCATCCTTACTGCACAAGGTGAGTAACTACTTCTTATAAATGCAGTCTTCTCTTTACTGCTCCCAAAATAAATGAATTCCTTAGTTTTATTTGATGTTGCAGTAAAGACGTGATCCAGATTTTATCACGAGTTTTTTTATGATTTGTCATCTATTAAGGAGTTAATATGCACATGATTGCCATTCAAAATATCTTTTTGGTACCTTAATAGTATTGGAGGCCAACAGAGGTGATCTCAGACTCCACATGACAATTCAGTTTCACTTTGTATTCAAAACAAGAAATAAAATTGTAAATCTTTGGATGTTTGAAAACTTGTAAACCTTTTAAATCAAAGGGTAGAAAGCAAGAGCCAAATGAGACATGTTTTAGAGTAGTTCTCATGAATAGCCATTCAATTTTCCTAATTTTGGTTTATTTTTGCATCACCAAATCATTTTTCCCTATCACTGATTTGATTATGTCCTTCAGATTTTTTTGTTATTGAAGTTGGTAAAGAGCTTTGATAATGATAAATGCTACTGCTGAGTGATCCAAAACGTAAAAAATGAAAGCTGGTGACCTTGGTATTTTCAAAATCTGATATTACTTTCCTCAGTTATTAAAACTGCCATTTTGTAATGTATCTTTTTGTAATCTTGATCTGATTTGTGGTGACTGAGAACAGGAATTAAAGATCAGTATTAGTGACTAGGAAAGTTTGGAGGTCTCACATACTGATTTGGGGCATTAAAGTAGCTGGGCATCAAACAGATTTAAGCCTAGGCGTGTACAAGACCAAGTCACTTTGGCTGATACTTACATTGGTGGACACATTAGATCAGACCTGATTTTACCATGTAAATCTGCAATAAGTGATTTAGTGGGGTTAATCTGGTTTAATTTTGATGTAACTGAAATCTGAATCTAGTTCATTTTTTAGTAGAGGAGCCAGCTGTTATAAACTATGTTATTCTCTGTTGCCAGTGATCAGTTAAATATAGTAGGCTTCAGGACTTTTAAAGTATCAAACTCAGGACTTTTAGATAAATATGTTGTTTCACTGTATGTGATTCTCTCTGTAGTGTAGAAAAGGTCACTGAAAATCCATTTTAAATATTGGCTTTCCATATTTATTTGAAGAGATTTGCAAATTACCAGTCACGCCGAATGGCTCCATGATTAGGAGTGCAAAGTGGATAGTTTTTTTATTGTTGCTGATTTTTTGAGATAAGGCTCTATCAGTTAGCAAATGTTTTCTCACCATAAAAGTCATTCAGAATTTGAAGTTCTGAGGAAGCTGTTCTGCCAGACTGTCTCCACCTGGTTCAATAAATAGAAGCTATTTGCTTTCCTGTCATAGATTTACTGGGAAAGATATGGAGGGAACAGATGTGTAGCAACTTCCCAGGACCAAAGGCAGGTACTGTAAATTTGAGGAAAGCCTTAAACAAGATCAAGGCTATGCAGACAATCAGCAGCTCTTTTATTTCGAAAAAGGTTTTTAAAAACATTACTTCTTGCCACCTTGTCCTTATGCCAGACATGTGATACCTTTACCACCTATGAGATGGCACAACCCAAGTGATGGGTGTGACAGAGGGCTATGTCTAGATCCAAGTATAGTCTTCATTTTTTATTATTTACTGCACATACCATATGTGTAAACTTGTCAACGGTAACTTTTTTTAATTCATTCCAAACGCCACACTACCTAAGGAAAGGACAAGATGCCTTTTTCATGATGTAGGTGATGGTTCTTCAAGATGGCAAGCTAGGGCCATTGGCTGTCTCGGAAATATTGACCTATCCCAATGGAACAATGGTTCTTCTTCAGGTAGTATCCCCGTGGGTGCTCCACTTCAGGTGTCGGGCTCATCCCGGCGCCGCAGGTCGGAGAGTTGCTAGCCATAGTCCAGCTGGACCACGGACGCGCGGCAGGCATCTCATGCCCTTCGCGCCGTTTCTAAGTGTGCGCACGGTCCGGCTCCCGCCAGTTCCTCCTAACCGTCCATGGTCGCAGGTGGAGTGAACTGCATCTCCTCAGACCTGAGGAAAAAGTTGGATTAGATATACTTACATAGATAGCTGTAGTCATAGTTTTAGTCATAGTTAGTTAACATAGTTTATTACAGTTTGTTTAAAAAAATTTTTCTATGTACATAATAGTTTAATAGTTTAATATTACATTCTTAACCAAGCTGGGATCACCCGGTTTCAAAAAGTATGTCGAGTGCTGAGACTTGATGCCCGCGTCCGACAGGCACGTGAGTTCTATAAAGTGCTTGGGAGAGGGGCACATCCACCAAAAATGCCCGCACTGCATGAAACTCACGGCGTGGGCCAGAAGAGATCAGGAAATGCAGCTAAAAATGCTGCTCTTCAATAAGGCCCTGCAGCCTCCGCAAGCTAGTGCTCCCATACCGGAGCCATCAGAGCGGGTGAGACACAGTGACCCATCCACAGTGAAAAGTAAGCCTTCCTGTCCCCGCCACTCATCGTCCAAGAGACCGACTGTGGGAGATAAGCCCAGCACATCGGGAACAACCTCCACTCACCATACAGAGAAGCGTCTCCCGAGCCAGAGTACCTCGGCACCGAGTCCAGCACTTTCTAAAGAATCGGCACTGACTCTTTCATTGGTGCCGAGAGAGCTGACTCGGCACCGGCACCGAGAAGACAGGGCTTAACGCCGGCACCGCCTACTGTGGCACTGCTTCATTCAGCACCACGAACTGCAGCACCGAGCTTGTCAGCGCTAGCTGCAGCACCAAACCCTCCCTCGTCACCGGGCAGCTCGGCACAAAGTCCCACGGCCCTGTCTGCAACACTGGCACTGCATCCTACGGCACCAGATTCCCCTGCTGCGGCACCAGCATATCAAACAACGGCTCCAGCACAGACATCACCACCAGCACCGGGACAACCTTCCCCAATACTTCAAAGAGCTAGGCACAAGTCCAGGAGGGTGATAACACCATCCCCTAGTCTGGCACAGTCAGCTTTCTCCCTGCAGTCTCGATCTCCATCCCCTCTCTGCGGTCACATCCAGAGACTCACGCTACACCACTGGAGCAACACCACAGTTATTCACGCTGATACTTGCCCTCACTTTATCGACACTACGGGAGATTCCGATACCCATCTCACTCACGGAGCAGATCTCGTTCACCAAGATCATCAACCAGGTCTTCCTGCTTCTGACACTACCATTCCACCAGGAGAATATACTCTCCCTACTACTCTCCAAGACACCACTATGAGTTTGGCCATCATCACAGATGTTATCACTATCGTACGGAACATTCACGCTCCAGATTGCGCACACCTTCAGAGGTGCCTACACGACCTCCTACCCCCTCAGGAGATACACCGCTACCACCTCGTCAACCTACACCACGGTGCGCTCGGGCACAGGAACAACATCAGTCGAACAAAGAGTCACCCACAGACCAGTCATCCTCTTCACCAGATGATGCTGTTTTTCCGGGCGATTCATCACCCACAGATGACATCTGGCAGTTTCACGAACTCTTTAAAAGAGTTGCCAATTTGCAGGAGGTACAACTCCTTCAAGTGCAACAGAAACAACACAGGCTATTGAAAAACCTTAAGCTGTCACAGAAGTCCAAGATGGCCTTACCACTGGATGACTCAATCCTCAAGATAGCCAATGAAATATGCCAAACTCCATCCTCCTCTCGGCCAACAAATAAAAGGGCAGATAAGAAGTACTTTGTGCCATCAAAAGGCATAGAGTTTCTTTTTACGCATCCTCAACCCAACTCATTAGTAATGGATGCCACCCAGCAGAAAGCAAAAGCTCCCCAATATAGGAATCCGTGTCTGACAAAAAGGGGAAACGACTGGATTTGTTCAGAAGGAAGGTTTACTCCTCCACGACTCTAACTCTCAGGATGGCAAACTATGGAGCCCTTTTGTCCAACCATAATTTTGACAATTATACTAAATTGATAGCACTTATTGAACATCTTCCTGAGGACAAACGACAACTATTAAATGCCATAGTACAGGAAGGCTATCCATCTTCTAGAGTGGCACTACAAATTGCCTTAGACATTGCGGATGCAGCAGCACGTGCTTAAGCCCCTTCTGTAGTGATGTGCAGGTCCTCCTGGCTTCAGATGGCAGCAGTCCCCAAGGAGTTACAGGCCAAAGTAGAGGATCTGCCTTTTGACAGACAGAGCTTGTTTGCGGAAAGGACAGACCCAAGTACTGCATTCCGGAAAAGACACAAGAACAATGCTCAGAACCCTTGGGATGTACACACCACCGTACCACAGAAAAAGATACACTCCATATACCAAACAGAGACCCTTCTCTTATGGCACACAGAGATTCAGGCAATATGAACCCCAACAACGGGGGAAACCGAGACAACAAAAATGATACCCTCAAACCAGCAGACCGACTTAATTCCCAAAGCAACCGGCAGCCAGTTTGATGGGATAGTCGAGGGACTACAGACCATTCCTCTCACTTACCATCTACCGTTAAGGAGGCTATTTCATCACAGACTATGACCTAACCAACCCAGGTAGTTCACCATCACCACCGACCGTTGGGTCCGGGAGCTAATAACATCAGGCTATACCATTCCCTTCCTTTCTCCTCCCCCAACCACCCCTCTGTACCCATCCCTCCTCAGGGACCACTCTCACGAGGCCCTACTAATGCAAGAGGTCCTGCGCCTAATACACATCAGCGCTGTGGAGAGAGTGCCACATTAGTTTCACGGCAAGGGGTTCTATTCTCATTATTTCCTAACAGAGAAAAAATCAGTGGGCTGGAGACCCATCCTGGACTGCCGAAGGCTCAACCGATACCTTTGAAAAACCAGATTCAAGATGGTCACGCTAGCCTCCATTATTCCAGAACTCAGCAATGGGGATTGGTTTACGTCCCTCGACTTACAAGATGCATATTTTCATGTAAAAATATACCCAGTTCACAGATGTTTCCTGAGATTTCTTGTAGGTATGGACCACTTCCAATACAGGGTCCTCCCGTTTGGCCTATCATCAGGCCCAGGGTCTTTTCAAAGACTCTTGCAGTAGTAGCAGGACACCTACGCAAACACGGCATCATGTACTTAGACTACAGCCTGATCAAGGCACACTCCTTCGAACAGACTATGCATGCCACAGGCATTACAAAAGCTCTGTTCAAGACCCTCGGACTCGTGATCAACTACCCAAAGTCATCCCTCACTCCTCAGAAGTCCCTTGAGTTCATTGGGGCTCGGTTAGATTCTTCAACAGCCAGAGCTTATCTCCTGCTAACCAGGTTCCATACCATACAAAGCCTCGTTCAAACTGTTTCCATCAGCCCAAAGGTAACCATACTCACCTGCTTACAGCTCGTGGGTCACATGGCGGGTGGGGAGCCCACTGCGGAGAATCTCACGTCCAAGGCAAATGGACTCCACAAGAATCTCTACAACACATAAATGTATTAGAATTAAGGGCAGTATTCAATGCGTGCAAGCGATTCACTGCCATAATTTGTGGTCGCACCATTCAAGTCTTGACAGACAACATGACAGCAGTTTACTATATCAACCGTCAAGGTGGAGCACGATCCAAAACTATGCATAGAAGCGATAAAACTATGGAACTGGTGCATTCGCCACAGGGTCACCATCCTAGCTTCATACCTCCCTGGCAGGGACAATATGATTGCCAATACTCTCAGCAGACAGTTTTTTCCGCAACACGAATGGGAACTCAATCAGGATATAGCGAGGCATCTCTTCCTACGTCGGGGGTACCCCACTATAGACCTATTCGCGACGCACGACAATACCAAGTGTCCCAAATATTGCTCCAGAGCGGGAATCGGACTGAATTCCCTTGGAGATGCATTCCTAATGAATTGGAACCACGATCTACTTGATGCTTTTCCTCCCATTCCCCTTCTCCCAAAGGTGCTAGAAAAGATCTTATTAGACAAGGCCACAGTCATTCTGATAGCCCCGTTTTGGCCCAGACAGACATGGCTCCCGAAACTCTTTCAAATATCTTTGCGTCCTCCATACCATCTCCTACAGCTCTCTGACCTCCTGACACAAGGAACGCTAACAGACATACATCCTCAAATTGATCGCCTACACCTCACAGCATGGCTCATAGCTGGTTACAACACACGGAACTAAGTTGTTCCCAGGAGGAACAACATGTACTCATACACAGCAGACGAGATTCCACATGAACATCTTACCTGTATAAATGGCGACGCTTCCACTCTTGGTGTGCTGATAAGGACCTGAATCCACTAGACTGTCCTATCCATCACATCCTCAATTTCCTTCTGCATCTGCAACGAAAGGGCTTGGTGTTATCATCTATAAGAGTGTACCTGGCAGCGATTTCAGCTTCCAGACAATCTATAGATGGTCATTCCATATTCGCCCACCTGATAGTCAAGTGCTTCTTGAAGGGACTACATAATCTATACCCTCTAAGGAGAGAGCCTACACTTGTATGGGACCTCGGGTTAGTTCTTGATATTCTTACCTACCCCCCATTTGAACTGTTGGTGACCTGTGACTTCCCAACCCTTACGATGAAACTTACCTTCTTGCTAGCAATCACTTCTGCACGCCGAGTGGGTGAGTTGGTGGTGCTATCGGCTGCACCGGCATACACTATGGTCACCATGCAAGGTGTTGTATTATGTCCACATCCTAAATTCCTGCTGAAAGTAAACTCAGAGTTCCATATCAATGAACCCATAGTCCTTCCAACTTTTTTTTCCAAAACCCCACTCCTCTAACCACGAAGCTCGCTTACACACATTAGACATACACAGAGCTTTGGCCTTTTACCTCGAGAGAACATGGCCTTTTTGACAATCTCAATGCCTACTACTCTCTGTGGCCAAACACTCCAAGGGCCAATCACTATCAGCCCAGCGCATTTCCAAACTGATCGTCAACTGCATCTCTCACTGTTACTCACTGTGTAACAAAACCCCTCCAAGCATATTAAAAGCTCACTCGACAAGGGCAACCGCAGCATCCACAACATTCCTCAAAGGGGTCCCACTACAAGATATGCGACATGCGGCGACCTGGTCCTCGGACGTTACTTTTGCCAAGCATTGTGCTGTCGATGCCCTTGTACGGGACACAATGGTTGCCTCTTCAGTATTGTCCACAGTGACAAACTTATAAGTATATTCCCACCTCTGGGAAACAAGCTACTGCTCTGCACTCACCTGAAGTGGAGCACCCACGGGGACACTACCTGAAGAAGAAGAGGAAGTTACTCACCCTGTGCAGTAATGACGGTTCTTCAAGGTGTGTCCCCGTGGGTGCTCCACAACCTGCCTTCCTCTCCTCTTGATCTCTTCTGTTTTTCAGATGTGAACCAATTAGGAGGAACTGGCGGGAGCCGGACCACCCGCACGCTTAGAAACGGCGCAAAGGGCATGCTACGCCTGCCGCGCATGCGCGGTCCGGCTGGACTACGTCTAACAACTCTACGACCTGTGGCACCGGGACGAGCCTGACACCTGAAGTGGAGCACCCACGGGGGGACACACCTCGAAGAACCGTTGTTACTGCACAGGGTGAGTAACTTCCTCATTTTCTACATAGGAGTCCACAAGGGGGAAGGGATATGCATGTTAGGTGGATCACATGGCAAGAGAGACAGAGAGTGAGACTCATTTTAAAAGTGGGTGCAAATCTATGCAGGGGGCCAGCCACGACCACAAGAAGGCCAAAAAGTGCAGGAGAGAAAGCAGAAGGGACTCTGCCCAGCCTGAAATGCTGACAAACCTTGGACTTGGATAGTGTAATTCAGATCTTGTTATTTTTCAAAGATCTGTAACTCTTCAGTGCTTTTTAACAGTAAATTGACTACTGTAAAGAAATTGCTTTGCTAAGCCAGTGTTCTTTGCTTTCCTGCCATATTTTCTCCACATGGACTAATCTAGAAGCCCAGAGATCCAGCAGCTGATGTGGAGCTGTGAGGGAAGTTATTGAGACGAGGAGGATTTGGAGGTCTCAGACACTGCTGGGTGTGTGTTGAAGTGGTTGGGAAGCTTTATCCCAAAAAAAAGGCCATCAAGTAAAAGGCCTAAGCCCTATAGATCCAGAGCTGCAAACAGTGTGTAGACCCAAACCCAGTTGCCTTAGTAGAGGGGTAGGCAATAATTTTTTATGTGGGGGGCCACTCCAATAATTTGTAAGTGGTCAAAGGCTGCACTTTTCTATGATATTAATGCAGGGTGTTTGTGGTCTGGGACAGAGGTAGGGTGCAGAAAGGAGTTTGGGCAGGGGATTGGGGTGCAGGAAGGGTCTGGCGTCTGGGGAGAGAGTTTTGGTGAAGGAGGGAATTGTGACCTGGGGGCAGGGGTTGAGGTGCAAGAGGAAGAGCATGATCTGGGAGGAAGTTGTGACTGGGGCAAGAGTGAAGGAGGGGGTGCAAAGAGTTTGAGTTGTGGCTTGGGGCAGGGAGTTGGGGTACAGGAAGGGGTGGTAGGGTGTCAGGTGCAGGCTCTGGCTGGGAGATGCTTACTGTAAGTAGTATCCGTCCAGCAACCCAGCAGGACTCTTGGGCCATGCCCCTGAATGCTACTCAAAGCAGTGTGTGTGTTGGTGCATGCCATGAGGAGAAGGGAGCTCCGTGAACTACCTGTGCCCACCCAATCCCAGCCCAGCAACTCCCATTGTCTGGAAACCGGCCAATGGGAGATGCCAGGATGGTGCTGGGTGTGCGGGCAGGGAATGGAGACCCTTTCCCTCAAGGAATGTGTGCCATGCAGAGATGCACACACTGGCCCCAGCAGCTTTGAGCAGTGTGTAGTGGTGCTACAGGCAGGGAACCAGCCAGAGAGTCCGATTGGACCACAGGGCATTGGCAGTCCAGAGGATCGTGGCGGGCCTGATCTGAATATTTGGCAGGCTAGATTCAGCCCACGGGCTGTATTTTGCCTGCCACTGCCTTAGCAGCACATGGTACCCAGCAATTAGGTCTGTAGAAGAAAGAAAAAGCCTGAAGCATGGGCCTGGTGCTAGAACCAAAGTAAGCAAGAGTCATACTATGAGTAACAGACAGGCTGTGTCAAAAGCAGATGTTTGCCTGCAAGTCAGTATCTCTCGGCACTAGAACTGCTAGCACTACTAAGAGCACATGAAACATGTAAATACCTCCTACCAGGACAGTACAGGAATATCCAGCTGATTACATGATAAAATAGTTTGAAACAACAAGAGTGAAAGCATAACAACAGGTAGTGAATAGGAATGCTTTAGAGAAAAGTACAAGGGGAGGTATTGAACGTGTCATTAGTGCGTAAGATGATACGTATGGTGTGAATTATAAATTGTTCATTTCTATCTATAAATATTGGGGGACCTCAACTTAATTCTTTGGCTGGCCTAGGGGGTGATAGTGAAATCCATACAATTGACTGAGTCATGTCCAGGGGTGGCCCATGAGCCTAGGCGAATTAGGCAGTTGCCTAGAGCGCCACTGGCCCGGGCACCCGATGATGACGTCACGGCCATTGACGGCCGTACAGGTGGGGGCGCCAATTGCGCCACCTGCCTGGGGCGCCAGCTGCCGCAGCCGGCCTCAGGCCACTCCTGGTCATGTCCATTGTCCCGGGTACAAATACGGAGGGGCTCGGAGGCCATCTGGCTACTAACAACTATTACTGTACTTCATCGAACAATAAACCTGACTCGGGTGCCTTTGTATCTTATTTGTTTGTGGTTTTGGGGGGCTCTCGTGAAGTCTCTTATGCTAGCTACCTGCACAGAGCTGGCCTGATATACCGAGGGAGCCTATGAAAACACACGCAGACGAATGTTCATCATCACTGACAGAGATCTGTCAAGATGCCACACCAGTGAATCCTGAATTTACTGTATCGCTGTCCTGAACTACTACAAGGTCCACTTGCAGCTGACCAGTGGCTGTACGATGGGTTACTGGGCAGGCCTGTAATAGTGGGCAATGCAGCAGAATATTTCTACAACTGCTTTATGAGTGTTGCAGGTGCTCTTTTCTGTGTGATTTATTTCAGATAGTTATATCATGATAATAAAATGGATGGTTGGGTTGATCACTTAAACTCCAGCTCTGTTGCTGTGATTCAGCTGTTGCTTTGTGCACATCAATTTTGAAATCAAAATGTTTTAAAAAACTTTATTATGTGAATCTACAGAATTTCTGACTTTGGAATTTGAGGCATGCATGGGAGGATTTGCTCATGAAATATCCCTTTATTTTAGCTCTTAACCAATAAGACTGCTCAGAGCTCAGCTGAGTGGGCAGATTTATTAGAGAAAAAGAGAAGTTTCATCTGATCAATGACAAAGAAACACACATGGATCAACAACCACCATTCAGAAACATCTGCAGGATTAATACTATTTTAGGTTAGTCATTGAGCTCAGTGTAGGAGTCCAAAATCTTCCAAGGTAAGAAGTGCACATCTCTTGGAAAAAATAAAAATATATTTGAATACCCAGTTTTTCATTAAGAATGGGATTTCTCAAGTTTTCTGGGCAATAAACTCAGAACACCTTAGGACTCTCTCTGGGTACGTCTACACTAGCCCCCTAGTTCAAACTAGGGAGGTTAATGAGGGCGACTAAATTGCAATGAGCGAGCTGATTTAAATATCCCGCACTTCATTAGCATGTTCCGGGCAGTCACCATTTTGGAAATTGACTACCTTGGATTAACTGCCCGCGTCTACACGTGGCAGAGAAATGGGAGTTCAAAGGAACCCCTTAACTCGAATTAGCTGTTAAACCTCATTCCAGGAGGAGTAACAGCTAATTCGAGTTAAGGGGTTACTTCGAACTCCTGTTTCACTGCCAGATGTAGACACGGCAGTTACTCGGGGCTAGTCAATTTCCAAAATGGCGACTGCCCGGGAACATGCTAATGAAGCGCGGGATATTTAAATCCCGTGCTTCATTTGCAATTTTGGTCACCCTCATTAGCCTCCCTAGTTCGAACTAGGGGGCTAGTGTAGACGTACCCTCTCTGATTATGCCCATGGCTCTTTCAGTAGTGGACAGTGAATTCCCAGAATTAATAGTAGATCACATCCCGATTTCCTGTTGTGGCTTAGTAGGATCTTCAAATGCCTTCCCTTTAGGTTCATCACTTGGATGTATGGTAAAAGAGATGCTTAGCCATTAGATTTTGTTAGTTCTAATCTTTTAAAAATTACTATTTTTTATGTTGTCAGGGTTAATTATTTGTCTTTTCTCTGAATCTTGCCTTATTCTATTGTGCTTATAAATTAACGCCAGTGTTTGTTTTGTCTTACTCATGAGATTTTGACTTTTATTTGACATAGAAGAATTACAATGTGTAGAAATTCCAGGTAGTGACATGCTTATTGGACTTCAGACTGTTTTTCATTAATGTATCCTACATTTTGCCAGTTGTAGCCTTCCCCCTCTCCATTTGTTTTATTATTTAGATTGTAAACTTTTTAGGGGAGGGGCTAGATCTTCCTATGCATTTGTACACAGCCTAGGACAATGGAACCCCAATCTATCTGACTTATGTGCTATTCCAATATAAATAACAATAACGGTTTAGGTGTGATGCCTATCTAACTAGGCATAAATGTCATGAGACAATGTAAAGGACTATGCAGCACTTTAAAGACTAACAAGATGGTTTATTAGGTGATGAGCTTTTGTGGGCCAGACCCATTTCCTTGAAAGCTCATCACCTAATAAATCATCTTGTTAGTCTTTAAAGTGCTACATAGTCCTGTCTTTTGTTTAAGCAAGATCAGACTGACATGGCTACATCTCTATTACTATGAGACAATGTGTATTTCCTGTTCAAGGTACTACTCCCAAACAACTGTTTTCCTTGCTCTATCTTCCTTCTGTTGAATTTACTTAGATCAAAGTTTAGAAGCGTGGCTTGAACATCAGAAATGGTTGTATTAGCAATAGAAAAGAGGGATTATGTTAAACAGGTAATTATAAATGGACATAAAATGGAAGACATAGAGAATGAAAAATGCCCATCTCCAAATTTCGTAAGAACCCATGATTTCTTTTGCAGTGTTCTCCTATTAAAAATGATGTGGCCAAGCTGTATACCTGTACAGGGGTCAAAAGCCAGGCTACAGAAGCCTACCAGCTCCACATCTAGTGGTGGTGGTGGTAAACAAGACTCATTTGCTCTTTCGTTGATGCAATCTGCTACACCAGTCTTAATGACATATTTTGCCCCTGTTTGAAATTGGCCATGCACATACTTCTTACACATAAAACGTTCAAAGATTTTTCATGGTTCATTAACAGCTGATTGTAATGTGTAATTAAGTTTAGAAACTGGCCCAAGGATTGAATCTGTTGCACATTTGTAAAATAAAGACAAAAAAACACAATTTAGTTAGCATGAAAACTACTAAGGAGATTACTCAGTAGGGCAGGAGTATGTATTTCAAGTCTACTAGAAACACACTGCATTGTTATTCAACCTAGATATGGTAAAAGTTGATTCCCCACTGGAAATTCTGCATAATTCCAGTTTGCTTTCATTTTTCATAAGGCTTGCTGTTCAGAAGAAAAAGATTGATTAAGTGTTCAAGCATTTCCTAGAAAAGTAAATTTTATATGCCTCACATAGTATCACTAACATGAAATACAGACTTTCCTAGAAGTTTGTGTGTTAGAGAAAATTATATTGAATTTCAAGAAGGCAGACTTTGGTAAACTCAGGGAGCTGGTAGGTAAGATCCCATGGGAAGCAAAACTAAGAGGATAAAACAAATGAAGAGAGTTGACAGTTTTTCAGGGACATTATTAAGGGCACAAGAGCAAATTATTCCACTGCGTAGAAAAGATAGGCATACGGCAAGAGACCACCATGGCTTAACCAGGATATCTTGAATGATCTGCAAATCAAAAAAGACTCCTACAAAAAGTGGAAACTAGATCAAAATACAAAGGAGGAATATAAATAACATAAGTATGTAGGGACAAAATTAGAAAGGCAAAGGCACAAAACGAGCTCTATCTAGCTAGGATAACAAAACATTTTACAAACATATTAGAAGCAAGTGAAAGACCAAGGACAGGGAAGGTCCATTTCTCAAAGAAGAAGGAAAAACAGTAATAGAAAATGTGGAAATGGCAGAGGTGCTTAATGACTTGTGTCAGTTTTCAACAAGAAGGTTGGTGGTGATTGGATGCTGCCAATAGTGAATGCTGGACAAAAGGAGGTAGGTGCAGAAATTAAAATAGAAAAACAACAAGTTAAAAATTACTTAGAAACATTAAATGTCTTCAAGTCACCAGGGCCTGATAAAATGCATCCTAGAATACTCAAGGAACTGATTGAAGAGGCATTAGCTAACATCTTTGAAAGTCATGGAAGATGGGAGAGATTTCAGAAGACTAGAAAAGGGCAAATCTAGTGCCCATCTACAAAAAGGGAAATGAGGACAACCCAGGAGACTACAGGCCAGTCAGCTTAACTTTTGTTCCAGGAAAAATAATGGAGCAAATAATTAAGGAAGCCATCTGCCAACATCTGAAAAACAATAAGGTGATAAGTAACCATCAGTGTTGATTTGTAAAGAACAAATCATGTCAAACCAACATGATATCTTTCATTGGTAGGTTAACAAGCCTTGTAGATAAGGGAGAAGCGATGGACGTGGTATATCTAGACTTTAGGAAAGCATGAGATACGGTCTTGCATGACCCCATCAATAAATTAGGGAAATACAATGTAGATGGGGCTACGATAAGGTGGGTGTGTAACTATCTGAGAGTAAGTTAATGGTTCATAGTAGTGCTGGATGGATATAACAAGTGGGGTTCCATAGGGATCCATTTTGGGACTAGTTCTGTTTAATATCTTCATCAATGATTTAGATAATGGCATAGAGAGTAAAAAAGTTTGCAAATCTTACCAAGCTGGGAAGGGTTGGAAATGCTTTGGAAGTGCTTTGCAAGTGCAAGTGTTGCAAGTGCTTTGGAGGATAGGGTCATAATTGGAAATGATCTGGACAAACTGGACAAATGGTCTGAGGTAAACAGGATGAAGTTTAATAAGGACAAATGCAAAGTGCTCCACTTAGGAAGGAACAATCAGTTTCACACACACAGAATGGGAAGCGACTGTCTAGGAAGGAGTACTGCAGAAAGGGATCTAGGGGTCATAGTGGAATATAAGCAAAATTTGAGTCAACAGCGTAACACTGTTGCAAAAAAAAAAGCAAACATAATTCTGGGATGCTGTCACAGGGTGACTCACTTACCCCTCTCCCAAGGGGAGCTGCCATGTCCCTGGGGCTTCTTGGGACCACAAACAACCCCATATGCCCTGCTACGTAACTGTGGTTATACACCCACACCCCTCCCACCAGGACAGTGCAGCTTAGCCACCAGAATCTCAAGAAAACACCCGTACTCTGGGTAGTGCAGCCTAACAGCTGGAGTCCATAGTAAATACCCTTCTCACTAGGGCAGTGCGGCCTAGCAGCCGGAGCTAGTAATAAATGGGTGCTGGCCCCCTGGCTCGGGGATTGGGGAGGTGGAAAGGGGACCCAGGCCCTCCCTACTCCACCAGGTCCTAGCCCAGGACCCTATTAGCAGTGGCACAGTCCGCTGCTCTCTCAGTGAGGAATTCCATCAAAGCACACTGAGAGTAACAGGCTACAATATCCCATCCTGAGCTACTTTCTACCAGCCTCCACTGGCTTCTGTCCAGGGTCTTTCCCCCATATCCCTTGCTGCAGCGTTGATGTCTCTCTGGCTGGTTTCCATGGCTGGTCCCACTAGTGGTTCGCTTGCTGGAGCTCAGGCAATGCCTCCTTCCTCCTCAGCAGCCAGCCCAGACTCAGCCTCTCCAGGCTTTTATACCTGGGCTGTAGTCTGAGCACGCCCGGCAGAGCTGTGCGGGCAGGGCTTCTTCATCCAGGTGGGCGTGGTTAAGCCTAGCTTTCCCAGTGCAGGGTTGGTACATCCCATCACAGATGCATTAACAGGAGTGTTGTGAGCAAGACATGAGAATTTGCTGACCCATGAGAGGTCAATATTGCCTAGCAGCATTACCAACACTTCCACTGCTTTCTGGACTCTTAGAAAACATTGACGGGTAAATTAGAGTTAAACAACAGCATAGAACACTGAGAGCCAGGACTGGTGGCTGTAAATAAACTTTATGGGATCACCAGAAACTTGGCCACGCCCATTAAAAGTGGACATCTGACTAACTAAAATCATGCCAGATCACAGATGTTGCTGGACCAGAGAGTGCTGGATTAGAGCGGTTCAACCTGTATATGTCAGATTTTTGAAATGCTAAAAATTTCAATTTCTAAGGAATAACCCTATTCAAGTTTTCCTAAAGAAGAAGCTGCTGAGTGAGGGGAATCTGGATGGAGTCATGATACTTTGCACTAATGGGCAAGTCCTACCAGCACAGGGCTACTCAACATGCGGCCCGTGGGGATGCTTTGAACATGGTCTCCTCTAGGAAAATGCTCCACAACGACGAGTCAATATAATGGTTGCCTGTTTAGATGCGTTTTAGTAGTTAAATTCCTGGACTGTCATTGCTCATTAAAAGTGCTGTCATATGAGTGGAAATCAGGTAAATAATTGCATTTTATTAATATGGAAATGGAAACTGGATAAGAGGCTGGTTAAGACTATGCCCTTTATCCAATAAAAAAAAGCCTAAAAACTGCAGAACCATATATTTTTACACTCCATCAGAAAAATGGCGTACTTGTTTCTTCTCCCATCTGAATGTATACATTATGGGATTTTTTTCTGAATCAGTCTTATTCACGAATCACTGGAAATTTTAGATATGTGATCTTTACAGTTTGCTTTCTATTCTCTGGTTCATAAAATGAGACAGAATTGCACCTTTTTAGTGGCTCTTGCTTCACTCATCTGAAGAAGTGAGTTTTGCTCACGAAAGCTCATGATACTATGTATATATATTTTTACTAGTCTCTACGGGTACGTCTAGACTACATGCCTCTGGCGACAGAGGCATGTAGATTAGACTACCTGGCATAGGAAAATGAAGCGGCGATTTAAATAATTGCCGCTTCATTTAAATTTACATGGCTGCCGCGCTGAGCCGATCAGCTGTTTTTCGGCTCAGCGCGGTAGTCTGGACGCTCCGCGGTCGACATCAAAGGCATTTGTCGACCTCCCAGGTATGCCTCCAGGCAGCCATGTAAATTTAAATGAAGCGGCGATTATTTAAATCGCCGCTTCATTTTCCTATGCCGGGTAGTCTAATCTACATGCCTCTGTCGCCAGAGGCATGTAGTCTAGACGTACCCTAAGGGTACATCTACACTGCAGCGTTATTTTGGAATAACTGACATTATTCCAAAATAACAAAGTCCACATCTATAATACAAGCAGTTATTTCAACATAATGTCAAAATAATGTCAAGCTGGAGAACTTCTTACTCCAACTCCTGTAACCTTCATTTTACGAGGAGTAAGGGAAGTCGGAGGACAAGTGCTCTTCCTCGGACTTCCTGCTGTGTAGACAGCTCCAAAAGCTGAAATAAGCTATTTCGACTTCAGCTACACAACTGACATAGCTCAAGTTGCATAGCCTATTTCAGCTTCAGCCTTGCAGGATAGACATACCCTAAGGTGCTACAAGACCACTCGATTTTTAAGTTTTCTTAAGTTACCAACTAACACAGCTACCCTTCTTTTATGTTTGTAAACTTGAAATACTGTTAATTTTTATTATAAAGACATACCTATTATAATTTTTATTATTTTTGATACAATGTTAATTACCACAAATGGAAGAAATGTTAATTCAAGGAAAGAATTACTAAGGCAAATAGTGGAAAACCAAGAGAACTACAAGACCTCAGATATGGAAGACAGGACAAGAGTTAACCCAACATATCAGACCACTTCTGTGCTTTAGTATTGGCAGACTCTCTTTATTTATTGGTATCAACCAGTATAATAAATGAGTGCCAGCAAATGCTTTAAATCCAACTCAGCTATGCCTGAGACCCCTTGTTAGGGCATCTTTGTAGGCAAGGAAGTCTTAATGGGACTTCTGTCAGAGTCAGCAAATACTAATACTTAAAAAGCTAGAGGTAGCACTTCTAAGCAAGGAGACATCCCTTCCCTCTAAGAACATGCTGGAATTCCAATGTGGCTGCAGTAAGTCACCATGCTGACCAACGAACAAATAGCTTGTACACAGCTCCAGTACTCCCAGCCAAACCTACCTGAGCCCTCTGTTTCTATCTCTGATTTCAGGCTGCCGAAACAGTAATGTGAAATCTTTACTTCAGTACTACACTGATCGCTATGGAGACAGGAAGCTGCTGCAGATGGTCCCTGACAGTCTCTTATAGCCCTCACCACACTCAGTCCCTAACAGCACGCATCAAGAATTCATATATTCTGACTCACATACAGAAGTGCGTATTCAATTTACATTCCGCCCACTCTCAGGCAAAACTCTCATTGACATAATTGGGAATGTGCTGGAGTACACATTAAGGATGCTAGAATTTGTGTGTCTAGTATTTTTAAGACACAGCAAACTTGGAGACTATGTGATTTTCTTACCCCACATGGAGAATATTCTCTGTAGTTAATACAGCAGAGCCAGTGAATCTGTTTCTATGCTTATCCACCATCCATCGCCCCTTGCAGAACTGGGTTTCAGGAACCATTGGCACTTCTCTAATGCTGATGCTGGACCAACTGAGCTCAGCCTAAGGATAAAATTCCTCTCATTATAGCCCTCCAAAGTGCATGAGACATGTGCTAGAGCAGGGCTACTCAACTTTGGAAGCCTCAGGGGCCACGATGATACTCACAGCACATGCCGAGGGCAGCAACTTAAGTGTGGTTGCAGATACATGCATTAGGGATCATAGTGGACCACAAGTTAAACATGAGTCAATAGTGTGATGCTGTTGCAAAAAAAAGCAAACATGATTCTGGGATGCATTAACAGGAGTGTTGTGAGAAGTCATTCTTCCGTTCTACTCCGCGCTGATTAGACCTCAGTTGGAGTATTGTGTCCAGTTCTGGGCACCACATTTCAAGAAAGATGTGGAGAAATTGGAGAAGGTCCAGAGAAGAGCAACAAGAATGATTAAAGGTCTGGAGAACATGAGCTATGAAAGAAGACTGAAAGAATTGGGCTTGTTTAGTTTGGAAAGAAGTCTGAGGGGACATGATAGGGGTTTTCAGGTATCTGAAAAGGGTGTCACAACGAGGAGGGAGAAAAATTGTTCTCCTTGGCCTTTGATGATAGGACAAGAAGCAATGGGCTTAAACTGCAGCAAGGGAGGTTTAGGCTGGACATTAGGAAAAACTTCCTACCTGTCAGGGTGGTGAAACACTGGAATAAATTGCCTAGGGAGGTTGTGGAATCTCCATCTCTAGAGATATTTAAGAGCAGGTTAGACAGACATCTATCGGGAATGGCCTAGAACAGGGCTACTCAACTTTGGAAGCCCTGGGGGCCACAATGATACCCCCAGGACATGCCAAGGGCCTCAACTTAAATGTGGTTGCATATACATGCAAATATATATGCAAATATATGCAAATAACTTTTCACACTGATAAGCATGAATACAATGATTAAGGCAATACCACAACACACTGGTCCCATTTAAGTCAGTTCTGCTGATATTAATAAAATGCAATATTTACCCGATTTTCACCCATATGACAGCACTTTTAATAATAGAATAATAAAATACTAGGACTAGAAGGGACCTTGAGAGGTCATCAAGTCCAGTCCCCTGCCCTCATGGCAGGACCCAGTACTGTCTAGACCATCCCTGATAGACATTTATCTAACCTACTCTTAAATATCTCCAGAGATGGAGATTCCACAACCTCCCTAGGCAACTTATTCCAGTGTTTAACCACCCTGACAGGAACTTTTTCCTAATGTCCAACCTAAACCTCCTTTGCCCATTGCTTCTTGTTCTATCCTCAGAGACCAAGAAGAACAAATTTTCTTCCTTCTCCTTGTGACATCCTTTTAGATACCTGAAAACCGCTATCATGTCCCCTCTCAATCTTCTCTTTTCCAAACTAAACAAGCCCAATCCTTTCAGTATTCCTTCATAGGTCATGTTCTCTAGACCTTTCATCATTCTTGCTGCTCTTCTTTGGACCTTCTCCTATTTCTCCACATCTTTCTTGAAATGTGGTGCCCAGAAGTGGACACAATACTCCAACTGAGGCCTAATCAGCGCAGAGTAGAGTGGAAGAATGACTTCTCGTGTCTTGCTCACAACACTTCTGTTAATGCATCCTAGAATCATGTTTGCTTTTTTTGCAATAGCGTCACACTGTTGACTCATATTTAGCTTGTGGTCCACTATAACCCCTAGATCCCTTTCTGCTATACTCTTTCCTAGACAGTCGCTTCCCATTCTGTATGTGTGAAACTGATTGTTCCTTCCTAAGTGGAACACTTTGCATTTGTCCTTATTAAACTTCATCCTGTTTACCTCAATGAGCAATGATAGTCCAGGAATTTAACTTCTATAATGCATATCAACAGAAGACCATTATATTGACTAGCTTTTTTGTTTTGGTTCCCACCTGCGGGCCGCATGTTGAGCTCCACGTAAACTCAAACCGCACCGCGGGCCGCAAACAAATGGGCTGCAAGCCACATGCAGCCCACGGGCCGCGTGTTGAGTAGCCCTGATCTAGATAGTGCTTGGTCCTGCCATGAGGGCAGGGGACTGACCTTGATGGCCTCTCGAGGTCCCTTCCCAGTCCTAGTGTTCTATGATTCTATGATCTGTAGGACTTGTGTATAGCCCACTCTGTTTACCTGGAAGCGTCATACCTCACAGGAGTCCAGACCCAGCTGGCGAATTGCCTCAATGACCATTTTCTCACTCACGAGTGGTCAGTCCAGCTGGACGTCCTCCGTACCATTTTCTGGAAGTGGAGGTTTCCCCAGCTTGACCTCTTTGTTGGAAGTGCCCACATTTCTGCTTGTTCGGGGGCCTCAGTCTGGGATCCCTAGCAGACGCATTCCTGATTGCATGGTGAACTGGCTTGTTATACACATTTCCCCCATTTCCACTTGTCCACAAGGTGCCCCTCAAGCTCCGCAGAGAGAGGGCGAATGTTAAGCTGAAAGCCCGGCCCCGGGCCCATCATCAGTGGTACCCTGCCCTCCTGGAACTGTCGCTACAACCTGCTCATTCCACTTCCTCTGCTCCCGGACTTCATCAATCAAGATCACTGCTGCGTCTCTTTGAAGAAGAAAAATGTTTGCTCTTATCTACCTCAAGTATGTGATTGACAAGCGTCTCTCCATCTCATGGCATGACGGCTTTGTGGCTGAACTCTGCTGAGCAGGCCTACTCTGAGCAGGTCTGTCAGCTCCTTCTTAGCAGTAGGAAGCCTTCTACTAGGCTCATGTACCCGGCTAAGTGGAAACGCTTCTCATGTTTCTGTCTCCAGCATAAGCTGGTGCCCTTATCGGCCTCTATCCCTCCGGTGCTGGAGTACTCGGTATCTCTGAAGCACCAGGGTCTACCAACTTGAAAGTTCATTTGGCAGCTATTTCAGCTTTCCACTGGATAAGGCTGGTCACTCTGTTTTCACAAGCCCCCTGGTCGGGTGCTTCCTCCAGGGCATAGATAGGGTCCATCCACTGGTCTGGTGCCCAGTCCCTTCTTGGGATCTCAACTTGGTCCTCTTGGTGCTTGTGGGTCCCCACTTCGAGCCCTGAGCCATGTGTTTGCTGCTTTACCTCTCATGGAAGGTGGCATTCCTGGTTGCCATCCCCTCCACCAGATGGGTTTCAGAACTCCATGCCCTTACGTCAGAACCCCCTACACTGTCTTCCACAAAGACCACTGTCGAGCTTCACCCTCCCCCGGCTTTCCTCATGAAAGTGGCCTCTAGTTTCGACACCGGTGAGGACATTTTCCTTCCTCTTTTCTATCCTAAGCCTCACCAGAGCTCACAGGAACAAGGACTGCATTTGCTTGAAGTCAGGTGGACTCTCTTCTTCAACATCGGCAACCCCTTTCATAAATCCTCGCAGTTATTTGTGGTGGTGGCGGACCAAACTAAGAGGCTGCCAGTCTTGTCACAGCGCATCTTCTCCCGGATTACAGTGCAGCATGCGTTATGATCTCACTAAGGTTTCCCTACTGCATCTCACGGCACAGTCTACGCAGATGCAGGCCTCTTTAGCCTCTTTCCTGGCTCATGTTCCTCTTCAGAAAAATCTGTAGAGCTGCAATGTGGTCTTCGGGGCATATTTGCAGGTCGCACTATGCCATTGTGCGACATTGGTGCTGCAGTACGCGAGTCAGCTATGCATTGATGCCGAACCCTTCTCTTGGGTAACGCTTGTCAATCACATACTTGAGGTAGATAAGAGCAAACATTTGAAGAAGAAAAATGGTTACTCATCTTTTGTTCGTATTTTTCCCATACCCACCTTCCTTGCCCACTGTCGGAGTAGCCAGCAAGAAGGAACTGAGGGGTGATCAGGTCTACAGGGTGTCGAGTATCAGAGGGGTAGCCGTGTTAGTCTGAATGTGCAAAAGCGGTGAGAAGTCGTGTGGCACCTTATAGACTAACCGAAGTGTTGGAGCATAAGCTTTCGTAGGCAAAGACCCACTTCATTGGAGCATAAGCTTTGGTAGGCAAAGACATACATCTGACGAAGTGGGTCTTTGCCCACGAAAGCTTATGCTCCAACACTTCGGTTAGTCTATAAGGTGCCACAGGACTCCTCGCCGCTTTTGCAGGTCTACAGGGTGATATATAATGCCTCTCCAGAGGCTTCTGCAGCTGACCCAAGGGGTAGCAAATAAGGCACAAATTCGTAGTGGCCATGCATGAAGCGCACACACACACATACTTAGAATAGATGTGAGCAACACATCTCGAAGAACAACAGTTACAAAAGTTTTTGTTTTTTAATTCCACAAACCAAGATGCAAAATGTGAACAAATAGCCCAAACAATGACAGGTAAATTAGTTAAAAATTTTAAGCTATTTCTTATGATATAAATAGTTAAGCTTGAGATGTTAAATATCTTTTCAGAGTAATATCCTTGTAGCTGTCGCATTTTTATTTTGATTTGTGCAACTTCTTAACAGAAACAAAAATTCCATAATGGTTGGAGTCCACCTTGGCTAGCAGGCCCTGTCCGTTTGTTGGTTCAGAAAGAAGTACGGGGATCAGCTTACACCTAGCCTTTCTAAATCAAAAGCCTTTTTTGTTGTTGTTCATTTCTGGGAAGAACTTTAGATACAGTATAAGCATGCTTCCTCAGGAGGGGGTACCTCTGGTAGTGTATTTACCCTAGAGTGGTGCACTTTAATCATCCCACTTTTCTTCTTTTTTGGCAGAGCTCTGGCAACATTTTCCACTGGGGCTACATATACTCCCTGGCCCATCATGAAACATAGCTATTCATAACCTTCATGCAATATGTTTCCACAATATGTCACACAGACACATGACACAAAATTTGTTCTAGGAAGTGTCACTGTGACTAGTATCAGTTGTGAGAGGTTCACAATGGGAGTGTCAGGTGGTTTTGGGTTTAGCTTGGAATTGCAGTCTTAATCATGTAGGAAATGCTTAGGTATTCTGTTTGTATGGTATGTATATTGCTTAATCTCTCATAACATTTCTAATGATTGCTTGTGGCTTTAATAGGAAGTGCTGATGGCATTGCATGTCTGATGGGAAACTTCACAAATTATTTATCTTTCCTTATGCCAGTCACAACTATGTCTGGGTACTGATTGCCAGCTGGAATGGGGTTTTCTCTGGAGTCTTTGCTTTCTGTTATTGCAATAAACATTTACGGAAAAAAATTAATAATGCTTAGCATTATATACCCACATTTCTTAGTACTTAAAATTCCACAGGCACTGAAGCAACTGATAAAGGAGGGTTTGAGTTTCCATATTTACTAATTTTTAAAATTAATATATCATACTAAATTGCCATTGTTCATACCTATAAAGTTGGATTTTTTTATATGCAGTGGACCAAATTCTGCTTAGTTGCATGGTTATAAATAAGAGCATATTTAATAGTTGAATTATGCTTGCATGTGCAAATATAAAATATTGTATTTTCCATGGCACTTTTAACTTATTAGCCATTTGTATGTATTATTCATTCATGATAATGACTTAAGAAAATGTAGTTAAAAAATCTTCTAGTGAATTTTCTTTTCTTTGGCTAGCCCATTTCTCCTCCCCACCTAAGAGCTGAAATGTGGCACTTTTGTAGGAAGTGTGTTGTAATCTGTCTTTATAGGAACTCAAAATCTAAGGGCATCAGCTGCAAAGCTGAAACTGGCTTATATGTCGCTACCATTTGTGTCCTTTAAAATACCTATTTTTGGAGCTATGACAGCCTCACATGAAACATAGGTCTCCATTCATGCAGATGCTGCAGCCTCAAAGCTCAAACCTGTGAAATCCGGTTTTTCCTTTTTCCCACTTGCTGTTGCATTCTTTTCCCTTCATGTTGGTGCTGGGCTCTCTACAATTATCTCCTTTTTACTTTTCCTTCTTTAGAGGCGGCTTTTGGAACCTTGGGTGATTCATTACTAGGCCACCTACTCTCAATTTGTAGAAATGGCATGAATTTTACACGGAGCACTTGCAATTTGCTATTCTCTGAGTACATTTTTCAGGAAGAGAGGGGGACCATTGGAGCCTTCAAACATAACCTGTCTGAATTCAGATTGCTCCTGCTCTCCTGCCCTTGTCTCTCAGGAGGGGTGTTTATTTCTGTTCATCTACAGTTTGTGAGATTTTCTTTCTTTTCCTCTCCCCTCTCCTTTTCCTGTTTTCTCCCTCACTCCCCATCTCCATCCTTGTGCTGCTGCTTATCTCTGAGAGATTTTCTCTCTCCACTCTCACTCTGCCTGTGATTAAGTGCCTGGAATATTTCCAGCCTGATGACTGCAGAGTTTCACAATGAGGCTCTTGTGGGAATTACTGCAGTCTCTCAAATTACATAGTTATTGGGAACCAGGCTACCCTGTACTTGCCTGTCTGTCTGGTGTGGGAGTATATGTTCAGAGGGATGTGAGATTGTTTGGATACTGATTATTGTTACAAAATATTGTTACAAAACATCAGCTGAAACATATAGACATTTTCACAGGTTCCAGTAGCACTGACCTTTCTGTTCTGCTTTTTTTTTCCAAGTTAGGCCTGATCCCAAACCTGTTTCTCACACCACCACTGCCACATTCTCTCTCCCAGATCCCCAAAGTCTCAAACTCTGATGATAGTTGAAATCTGGATCTGAATTTGTGACTTAGTTTCTCTAACCAGAGATGAATCATGTCACTTTTGGTTGTAGAAGCCAGAGTCACATGATCACATTGCAGATTTGTTTGGTAGTTTTCTTGTCCTTTGTTAAGTCCTTTTGTGGGAAGGAAAAGTGGAAGAGGCCTCCTCAGAAACCTTTTGAGTGGTGTGTGTGTGTGTGTGTGCTAAATTGAGTTAGGATTTTCATCAAGTTGTGAGATAACAGTGCTTGAGGCAGGGTTGTGCCTTCCTTGGCTAGAAAAATTTGAAACGATTAGACCTTGAGACTGTATCCACAATTGTTCTTAACTCACAGCTTTAAAAATGGCTTTTATTACGGTGTCTGCTCACTAGGTTGCAAAATAGATAGGACCTGCTGTTATCTGAGAAGCTTGAGAGAATAAATGGATCTTTTCTTTTATTCCTTAGCTTTTCAGAACAAAGCCATCCAAAATATTGTCATCTGTGATGTTACAACACAATGCAAGAGCAGCACAACACAAAGTCAGCTCAGAGTTAAAAAAATAAATATTTCATTGTTGTATTTCTGTCTCCAAGCTTAAGTCCAGACTTTTTAGCTTCTGCAGGATTATGGTGGTCCTAACTCTTGATGCAGTTAAACCTTATTCAAGGACATTATCCCAAGTCCTATAGATTGAAAGCAAGGAATTATTATTTGTACTTCACCCTTTGCACATGGCGGTGTACACCGATGGCGCTCTGGGATATCAATAATATCAGCATTCTGGGTGTAAGCTATTTTTGTGTCGCTTGAAGAGGCTGCTGGTAATACTACCCACAATCTGAGACTGCCCAGAATTTAACCTAACCAAAGAGCTACGGTTAAACTTTCAACAAACCCAAACATTTGAAACTATATGAAAGCCGAGGGAGAAGGTTTAGTAAAATAAAGAAGAGAAAAGAAGTACAACTGGCCTCTTTATTCCCTTCTCTGCGAGGGTTTGAAAGGGCTTCTGGTCAATGGAAACAGGATGTTTTAACCAGTAATTTGCCAGATTGTATCAGTTCCTTTGTGGATGCAAAAGGGGAAGGGAAAGGAGAACAACGGAGCTTTCTCTCTGTTTCCCTGCATAGTAGGCCTGGTCTCATAGGCGTGCGCAGCACATTTCATTAGGGTATGCACCCAAAGAATTTTTTTTAAATGTACTCTTTGACCGCCATTAGCCATGCCTTTGGGGGTAATACTTTCGGGGCAATATGGACACATGACCAGAAATAAAAGGTGTCATGTGACACCCCCCCCCCAAAGACTTTTCCCACCATCCTCTTACCAATAGGGATTAGTTTGGCCCACACCAACTCCCCCCTAATGCAACTATCCTGCAATTCCATTAACTCAATGTGTGTGACATTAACTCGGGGGGTGGAGAGGCTGGGGGAAGCGTCCCCTCTAACAGTTTCCTCCCATGAGCACAATAAATTTTGTGTTATGCACCAGTACTGAGTTTGTGGCTTGTTTGGATGTGCCACTGTGGCACCCAAGTTATTAATAAATATCTTATAAACCTCTACCTTTTCTCTCTGCTGCCATGTCTCCTCCCCTTGCTCCATCAGCTCCCCTGGTGCCTGCTGCTTCCCAACCCCCAACCCCTCACCCTCCTCTGCTGTCCTGACTCCTGCCCTTCTCACTGCCCTCAGCCTTCCTGAGACCTGCCCCCCTCCACCAGCCCTTCTTTCTCCCGTGCCCACTCCTCCAGTAGCCCCACTCTGATCATGTGAGCTACCCCTCCTCATCCCCTCTCTAACACCTCCTCTACACAATGCCTGCCTCTCTCCTCTGGTGCTGCTCCCTGCAGGGTGTCTGCCCTTCTGCTTAACCCCAGAATCCCCTGGCACCTGCACCTTCCCTCAGCCCTGCACCCTCCTGGTGCTTCCCCCTTCCCTCACTGCCCCTGACCCCTTTGCCCTCTTTTTCCCTGATGCCTACCCCTCACCACCCTCTGCCCCCATTCCCTCATGCCCCTGTGCCCTCACACATTCCTTGCTCCATCCCTGCCTTCCTCATGCCCACCCCTTCTTTCAAGCCTTCTCCGGCACCTCCCTTCTCCCCTCTAGCCCCCAAAGCCCTTCCCTTCTCCTCTCCTAGCATCATCCTGTCCCCTCTCACTGACACTTCCTCCTGCCCTTTTCCTCATTGTCTCCACTTGGCCCCCTGGCATTTGTCTCTCCTGCACCCTGTCCCTTGGTGCCTTCCCCTTTCTTCTCCTGACCTGCCCCCCTCCCCTCAGCACAAGCCCCTTCCTCTCTGACCCTTTCCCCCTATTTTTCCCTCCTCCTCTAGCAGCCGCCAGCTGGTCTGTAGCAGGGTCGCCCTGACTGTCACCCTTCTGGTGCTCCTCCTACTCCGTCTTTCTTAGGTTTCTCAGCCCCCTTTTGCGCCACAAACCCCCACCCCACAGTCTCTGGTTCCCAGAGTTCCGGCCGTCTCCCCATCACTTGGTGCCTGCACCGAGTCCAACTCGTAGGGTTGCCAGGTGTCTGGTTTTCTACCGGACAGTCCAGTTTTTGGACCCTTTGTCTGGTAAAAAAAAAACAGAAAATACCCGACACATGCAATGTCTGGTATTTCCTGGTTTTCCGTCTGGGCGCCAGACTGAAGCCTGGCGGCGGCGGGGGCAATGACTGGAAGGTGGGGCGAGATTGGCACTGGGAGCTTCTAGTGGGAGGGGGGGCTGGCCAGGAGGAAGAGGGGGCAGGAAGCAGAGCTGGCGGGGGTCAGGGGCTGCAGGGCTGTCTGGGAGGAAGGGGGCCGGGAGGAAGGAGGTGCAGAAAGCAGAGCTGGGGAAGGGGTCGAGGAATGTGGAGTTGGCCAGGAGGAAGAGGGGGGCTGGAAGGACGGGGGGATGGGAAGCAGCTCTGGGGGGGCCAGCCACGTTGCCCCGACCCCGGGCCCCCCTGCCCTGACCCAGCCGCGCTGCCCCCGACCCCGACCCAGCCGCGCTGCCCCCAACCCCAGGACCCCCAGGCCAGCTGCGCTGCCCCCGCCCCCGGGCCTCCCCGACCCGAGCCCAGCTGTGCTGCCCCCGACCCCAGGGCCCCCGGCCCTGGGCCAGCTGCGCTGCCCCTGACCTCGACCTGAGCCCAGCCGCGCTGCTCCCAACCCAACCCCCCCACACACACCCCAGCTGTGCTGCTTCCGAGCCGAGCCAACCCCTGGCCTAGCCGCACTGCTCCCATCCCCTGCCTGGGGGCGGGCACACTGCCCCGCCTTCCCGCCCGGGGTTTAAACTTACCTCGCTTGCCAGGGAGGCGGGGTGACGATTCTGCTCCCTGCCGCCTGTTTCCGTGGGGTCCTAAGACCCGCCAGTTTTAGCCACGCATGCGTGGCAAACCCTGCGCAGCATCCGTTCCCCAGCGCACCAGGGCGGCCCTTTGAAACATTAGGGTGTGCCTGAGCACACCCGGCACACCCTGTGCGCACGCCTATGCCTGGTCTATACTGGCACGTTTTGTTGCCAAAACCTACCTTTTGGCGACAAAACAGTGAGAGCATTTACACTACAATGTCACTTTTGTGTATATGGGGGGGGAGAGGGTGAACCCAATTTTGGTAATTAAAAACTTCCATCCCTGAGACTTTTTTCTTTTCCCCTCTCTTTATTGTCAACAGAGTCAGTGTGGACTCTGTTTTGTCGCGAGAACTGGCTTCCACCAGTATCTCACAATGCCTGCCGTGATGGCTCTGCTCAGTGTTTTGTGATCTCTGATGCCCCGCCCCACCCCACTTTTAAAACTGCAGGAAGCATCTGGCAGCTGAATTGCTCTGTTTGAGGAACAAACAAAGAACAAATCATTGGAATGCTCCTGTTCTGCCCTGCGAGGAACACAGCAGCAGGCAGACTGCTGCTGGAGCGGGAGGGCTGGAGAGGCTGCTGTGTTGTTTGGACATTCTTCAGCACGGAGAGCTCCCAGAGGCACAAGGGAACCCCAGTAAGCACAGGGATCAGCTCTGCCTTCCCACAGCACTGCATTGTGGGATGCTTACCCACAATGCTTTGCTCTGTCTGTTGACAGGGTGCTAGCAAAGTGTCCATGAAATGCCAACAATGGGAGGCAGAAAAAAAACAGTTTCACTGGACTGATGGCAAACTTTTGCATCTCGACAGCACTTCCATCGCCAAACCCTCCCAGTGTAGACAGAGCCTTGCTCATAATGCAGATACTGGCAAGTTAATGTCACTGCTACCTGACCTCTGTAATGCACTCTGTAATGTAACGACTCCTATTCGAGTCAGCGCTTTCCCATAGGAATTCTGGCATTTCCTGTGGAGACTCTTGCTGCTACCTGACCCCTCCTCACCCCTCTTCGATATCTCAAGCCACTGTTTGAACTAAATAATTTATCGGTCGATATTGATCAGAGAGTCTTTACTGTTTGTTTGTTTTTAATAAAATGTTCTTAGATTCCTTCGCCCCTGTAACTTCTACCCCAGGCTCCACCCTCCTCTCCTTGTCTTCCTCCCTTCTTTTTTTCCTCACAAGTATCATGTTTTATTTTCCGTTCCTTACGTATTTTTTATCCTACTCCCCACTCCACAACAGAATCCTCTTTCTGCTTTCCTCCCCACAATCCACCCACTTAAAATACTTTCTCCCTGGCCTCGTGGAGCATCACTATGGTGATGACATGATGTCATTGCACTAGGAACTGTTACCTAGGAGATGGTGTGATGTCATTGTACTGGAGACAGTTGCTAGGGTGATGGGGGGAAGGGAAGAGGGGCTGTCACCTGACCCACATTGGGAAATGTTCCCAGTAAGGAAGAGAAAGAGCATGAGAAAAATTTAAAAAGGAGCTGCCTGAGATTCAAAATCCCAAATTTTCAGCTTATATAGATATAGAAAGCTCAATTAGACTGATCTCAACTTGTCTGTGTTATAAACTATCTGATCTCTTTCATGTATTTCCTAATATACTTGTCACTGTAGGCAGCATTTGGCCATAATAAAAGTAGAATAAGCCATAGTCCAGTTGTGTTCCCTGGTGGGATGGGTTCTTATCTTTATTGCACTGTCCATCTTCTATTTCACCCCGCCAGGTTCCTCTTATTTCCATGATGAATAACCCAGTCCAGACATTGGCTACACAGATGGAAGTGGCATGTCCAAGGGGGATACAGTTCTGTACCTCAACCAACCGTCTAAGTTTCCCCTCTTCTGCCTCCCCCATTTCTATTTCTAGCCTGTCACTGATCATGGGAACAGACCTTAGCAATTCCAGCAGTCCCAGGAAATGTCTAACAGCAAAGATGAAACAGGTTAATCGAAAAGGAAGGTATAGATAGCCATGATAGGTCAGTAATGGCCAACCCCAGGTGAAATCCCTTCTGGAAGACCCCACAAGGCTGTAGCAGGCAGAATGAGGTTGCAGGAGTTCAGGATATTGAAATACAATATGGACAAGTAAGCAGGACAAAGGTTTGAGAGAGAGGAAGGTTCTGAGAGCCTGGATGAAGCATTGAATCACTGCATAACTTCAGGCAATTACTTGGTCTCTGTTTGCTTTAATCAGCCGAGTAGGACAGTGTGTAAAAAAAAAACTAGGACTCTCAGGGATCAACTCACCTAGAATCTGAGATGAACCTGCCTGGGGAAACAAATGATCTAAGGTAGAATATACCATGTGACCTGCAGTCAGTAGTTGGGATGAGATCTGGGTTCAATTCCCCTGTTCTGCCAAAAACACCCTGTGTGACCTTTACAAAGTCACTTGGGGCACATCTACTTTGTGGGGAAGAGTGACGCTGCTGCGGTTGATCTTCCAAATTCGATTTAGCGGGTCTAGTATAGACCGGCTAGATCATACTCAAAGGACACCCCCATGAGTGCCAGTATTCCTGCTCCCATCAGCCTCCCACTGTGTGGATGGTGCAGAAATGGGATGCGAGATACATCAACTCCAGCTACGTAATTTACATAGCTGGAGTTGTGTCTCTTACTTCAAACTTTCTGTGTAGTGTAGACCAGGCCTTAGTGATTCTGTGCCTCAGTTCCTCCATCTGTAAAATGGGGATAATAGCACTCAGATATAGAAATGGCCATCTTATAAATACACAAAGTATGTACATTATGTAGATTTACTCAGCCAATACATGTTTGTGCTGAAATAGGAGATGTGTTTAAGTTGACTCTCTCCTGCAGTAGCGCTGGCAGCATTGTCTTCAGGCCTCGGATCTGGCCAACTTGTGCAAGACTTGGGGTGAGGAAAGGTGACTTTATACTATCTTTGTGGGTCCCCATCTTTGTGTCTGCCTGGCCCTCCATAAATGTGTTCTATGATGTGCACATGGAGAGTCACTGGTGTGCTGTCATCAGCATTGCCCCTATGCCAAAGGATATGGAGAGGAAGTGGCCTGGAATAAATTCTATGCCATTTAAGGAGTTCCCTCTGACCTTTTCAGATGGCCATATGAGCCCCAGCTTTTGCTCCATCATACAGAAGTGCCTTATGAAAGCTGAGAAGCTGACCCATTGTCTCACAAAACATGGATTGCTGCTAATGTGGGAGACATGAATGGGAGCGGAGGGTGTTGGATGATGTATCCAGGTAAAATGGGTGATGTAAGCCTGTTGCTCCAAAATAGCATGTGAGTCAGGGTTAGAGTAAAAGGATTTTGTCTTCTGTTAGAATGACCGTTCTTCTAATATTGGCCATATGGGGCTTGTTGGGAAAACACTGGACCGTGTCTTTCAGGCAAGTACTTCAATTCTAATGGGCATCACAGTAACTGGTGCCTATGGCCTGAGTCTGCAGGAATGCCCACGTGTGTGGGAGCATTTGTGGGAGCGTGTGCTCATGTGGGTGTTCATTTGAACAAATGCTGAGGTGTGCATGGTGTCGTGTGTGGACACACTTTGAACAAGGGATGTGTGCGTATGTGAATGTGTGTGTGGGGAATAGCATCACACGATAGGTGCGTGCATATGTGAATGTGCACGTGAGTAGCTTTCGGCTGGCGGTGCGTGTGCTTTGTCTCTAGTCGCCCTGTGGGCGAATATATTCCTGTGAAAGCTGCTTCTCTAGCCTCTGTGTTTCAAACAAATTGCTCATTCCCCCCCGCAGTCATAAGAGTAACTAACTCTGCACGACAGCAGAACAAATCACTCTGTTCATAATGTCTGAGCAAATTTTCCAGAGCTCTGTTAGAAACTGTAGCTTACAAGCTACTATGGTTCATTGAGCGGCAAGCAGCTGCAGAAATCTGCCAGAAGCCTTAGGTAATAAGCATTATTTCTGTCTTCTCTGCATCTGCAAGGCTATGTCTACACAGCAGCATTATTTTGGAATAATGGATGGTATTCCGAAGTAACATAGTCCGCGTCCACACACAAGCAATTGTGTGTAGCCGGAGGACTACTTACTATGACTTCTGTAACCCTCATTGTATGAGGAGTAAGGGAAGTCGGGGGAAGAGTGCTCTGTCTCAAAATAACTGCTGTGTAGACCGCGCCAAAAGCTGAAATAAGCTATTTCGACTTAAGCTAAGCACTTACATAGCTCAAATTGCATAGCTTATTCTGAGTTTAGCCCTGCTGTGTAGACGTGCCCCTATGAAGCCAGGATATACACACTAGCTGCAGCCTCAAAAAGGGAACAGTAAAGGGTCTTGATGAAGGCATGGGGTGATCTGAATTAAATAACTACCAAAATAATCACTTACAAACTCCCTCGGATATGGAGAACAAGCAGAAACAAAGCCTAAGTGAAGTGAATGCAGTTTTTTGTGTCCTGGTGCAGTGAGCCCTGAAGCTGTGTGTCCAACTCCCGGTGTCTCTCTAGGTCAGTGATTCTCAATCTTTTTCATACCCCAGTGTGATACATCAGAAAAAACATTTGGGAGCCCTTCCCAACATAGTTTTGGGATACCTCCTCTCATCTGTATAGAGAGGGAGCATAACAGGCCTCCTCAAAGTCATGATCTTTAGGCTGAGAACTCATGTGCCAGGCGAACAACCTGAAACCATGGTGATTTTATTGCATTTGTAGCTGGGAACAGGAATTCCATTCAAGAAAACATATGGGGTAAGGCTGATTTCTGAGATCTGAAAACAGGAGAATTTTGGGATCCCTAAAATGAAAAGTGCAGCCTCTTCCCGACTTACAAACCGGGTTACGGACCAAGCAATTGGTTGTAACTAGGTTAGTTCATAAGTCGGACCTCATAGAGTTACACGCGACCGCGCTGTTCGTAAGTGCGGATTGCATTCGTAACTCGGGGTCCGCCGTTTACGACAGCTTCGGTCGTAACTGCGAACGGTCGTAAGTCGACCATTCGCAACTCGGGGACCGGCTGTGTAGTGTACAAACGTATGATTGGGGTAAGATTTGAGGGGTTCATTCGATTGAATTAAAGGGGATAGAGAGACAGAGAAGAGAAACCTGCAACTTTTGTTGAACTGGAGTCCTTAAAGTGAGATTCTGATTTCTGAGACTGGAGTGGAATTCCAGGGTTTGGAATGCGTATGCTGGTTGTGTGTGTATTTGAGGAGGAGAGGCTAGAGGTGGAAACCTTTGATTGGGGTAGAATTTTGGCTTCCCGAAGAAGGGATTCTGAGTATGTCTACACTACAGAGTTTTGTTGGAAAAACAGTCGTTTTTCCGTCAAAACCTGAATTATGTCCACACTGCAGTTGTGTTCTTCTGAAAGTAAATTGAAAGAACTGAGAAGTTTTTCCGGTGTTGGTAATCCTTTTCTACGAGGAAGAAGCCTGTTTCTGAAAGAGCTCTTTTGGACAAAGGCGTGTGTGGACGGGGAAGAGGGAGTTCTTTCGAAAGAAGAGGAAAGAGGAAAAAGCACAGGTGCCCTGGTGGCCACTCCGTCCATAGTAATCACAGCTTAAATGCGAGATAGCGTCCATTCAGTATGGATGCTGCCTTTTGAAAAAGCAGATCGCTTTTTTGATGTGCTTTGGCGGTGTGAACTCTCTTTCAGAAGAAGTTTTTTCAGAAGATCTCTTCCGAAAAAAGGTTCTTCCAAAAGAAGCCTGTAGTTTAGACATAGCCTTTACTTGGTCAATGCACTGGAAAAAGACTAACCAATAAATTTGAGCTTAGCTCTTTCCTCTAAACAGTAACTTCTTTTTAATTAAACAGTGTGTTTCACATCTAGGTAGGTGAGGTTCCTGGAAGAGTGGGCTACCAAAGATGGAAAATGGCCATATCTGTGGCAGGTAAATGGACTGCACATTCTGAAAGCAGCAACCAGAGTGGAAAGATTCATATCATTCAAAGTGGAGAAATATGTAATTGTAACTCACACGCCTAGGATACGGCTACATAGCGGAGACATTTTGGGATACCAATCTATCCCAAAATAGCTACCCTATGTCTTAGAAATGCTCCCATTATTCAAAATATTTTTCTAAATAATGGGCACACTATTTCACCATCTCTGTCAACCTCGTTGCACGATACATAAGGGATGGCTCGAAATAGTGAATTATTTCAAAATTTGGTGCTATTTCACAATAGACTTGAAATAAGCAAATTGCATATCTTATTTCAAGTTTAGGGTGCTGTGTAGACGCACTAGTGTGGGTCAACTGTCCCATACAGTGGCACTTAGACCACTTACAGTGAGAGATAAGAAGGGAACTCTACAGCCTAAGCTGAGAGCCAGCTGGCTTGATAGCTCAAGTGGCTCCTACACTAAGCTCCAGAGATCTCAGGTTCAAATCTGCCTGGTGGACATGCTTCCGCAGCTAGGGGAGGTGTGTAACCCACACACAGGGGCTGTGTCTAGACTGGCAAGATTTTGCGGAAATGCTTTTAACGGAAAAGTTTTTCCGTTAAAAGCATTTCCGCAAAAGAGCGTCTATACTGGCACGGATGCTTTTGCGCAAAAGACATCTTTTGCGCAAAAGCATCCATGCCAGTGTAGACACTCTCTTGCGCAAGAAAGCTCCGATGGCCATTTTAGCCATCGGGCTTTCTTGCGCAAGAAATTAACTTGCCTGTCTACACTGGCCCTCTTGTGCAAGAATACTTGTGCAAGAGGGCTGTGACGGCGCGTTGGGGTTTTCCCGTGTCCTGCACCCCTGTAATGGCACGAACAGACTCCCCCAGCCAGTAGAATAGAGGGAGTTTATTGCTTCTCCAGGATACAGCACAGCATAGATGTAATCTGGTCACAGGGTAGGCCTAGGATGCCTCAGCCCCCCTTGAGATGGGGAGCCTGGGCCCCTAAATCCCAGCCCGTTGCCTAGGCTGCTTCCTCCATGATACCAGACAGAAACCTAACTAACTCACTTCCAGCCCTGCCCCCAGCCAGGGCTCCACTCCGCCTTCTTCCCATTGTTCGGCTCCCTGGGAGATAATTGGTCAGACAAGTTCGAAGCCCCCTTGCATAATGACTCATCCCCTGCCCTGCTGGGCTGTGCTACAGACAGCAGCCAGTGGAGGTCACTCACAGCCCACCGCCCAGCACAGCAACCAGCAAGGTACCCACACTACGTCACAAGGGCTTATCCCTGAGCGGGAGCGTCAAAGTATTTGCGCAAGAACCACTGATTTTGTACAGTACAAAGTCAGTGTTCTTGCGCAAATACTCGTGGCCAGTGTAGACAGGTGGCAAGATTTTGCACAAAAGCGGCTGCTTTTGCGCAAAATCTTGCCAGTCTAGACGCACCCTTAATGTGGCTCACTGTTCCATGTACCAGTACTTAGACCACTTACAGTGAGAGATAAGAACAAGGGAGCTCTACTGCCTCAGCTGAGAGCCAGCTGGGTTTACAGCTCAAGCTGTAGAGGCTCCTACACTAAGCCCCAAAGGTCCTAGGTTCAAATTAAGGATGTTAAATATTGATTAATTTACTAGTCGATGGAACTTCCATCGACTAGTTGATAGGTACTTCCGCATTCCTGCTTTGAAATATACAAGAGCCCCACTGAATCCAGGCTCCACATGGACACTTCCGCTTTGAAATGCACAAGAGTCCGGGGTCAGCTCCATGTGGTGCTGCCACTTTGAAACATTGCTGTGGCGTTTCAAAGGGGCAGCACTGCACAGAGCTCATGCCCCGGGCTCTGTGCAGCGCTGCCGCTTTGAAGTACTCCCTATCTGATAGAGGCAGGATGGGGAGGAGGGAGCGACTAGTTGACTCAACTATCTGATAAGTCGACTAGTCCTTAACATCCTTAGTTCAAACCTGTCTGGTGGCAGTTACATAATCACCATGCAATATGCAAATCCTTAAGTTCTGTCTTGATAGAATCACAGAACACTGGAACTGGAAGGGACCTCGAGAGGGCATCAAGTCCAGTCCCCTGCCCTCACGGCAGGACCAAGCACCGTCTAGATCAGGGGTGTGCAAACGGGCCTCTGTAGGCTAGATTCAGTCCATCAGCCTGGTGGATCCTGCGTGTGGCTGCCCTGCCATACCCCCAAGCCCAAGTCAATCGAGACCTGGGGATGGGGAAAGTGCATGAAGTCTCCTTCCCTCTGCCAAGGGCACGTGGCAGCTAGAGAGAAATGCTGGCTGTTTTAAAACAGCTGGTGTTTCTCCCTAGCCACTGTGTGCCCCTGGCCACATGCTCCCTCCTCCCCAACCCGCTTCACATTCTCTCTCCTCCCCAACCCTGATTGGGGGGTCTGGCAGAGTGCGCGAGGTCTCCTCCCGCTGCAGCACCTAGAGGGAAATAGTTGGCAATTCTCTTGCAGGGTGGGAGGAAGACTTCATGCTCTCCCCCACCCCCAGGCCAACCAGGGTCGGGGGGGGGAGGGATCACGAGAAATCTCCTGGTTCTGCCCCTTCCGAGGTGGCCCAGGGCCACTTCAGAAATTTATGATGTGGCCCCCTTTTAAAAATGTTTGCCCATCCCATATCTAGATCAGTGGTCCCCAACGCAGTGCCCACGGGCGCCATGGCATTTATGTGTGCCCACCTAGTGACCAGGCCCAGCCTGAGCCATTCTTGCACCCCGGGCCCCGGGCACCTGGCGCATGCGTGGCCCCTGCCCCTGGGTGCCCGGCAGCCCCAAAAGGTTGGGGACCACTGATCTAGACCATCCCTGATAGATGCCTATCTAACCTGCTTTTAAATTGATGATTGGCTGAAGGCAATCAGAGAACATCTATTTGCATATTGAGAAATAACTGTATCATCAATATGCAAATCACTCCACTTCAGCTAATCAGAGTTCAGAAATGCATAATTGATTTACATGGGTCTATAACTGAGCAGCTTTCCTAGGTACTCACTCATTGGATGACACAATTCCGTTTCAATATCACTGTTAATAAAGAGTTCTGCAGAGTTTGTAGATAGGCATGATTTGTTGCTCAGCTGTGAACATTGCTCAGCTCTGGAGGGTTTAGTGCAGGGGTCTCCAACCTTTTTAAGCGCGAGATCACTTTTAGAATTTAAGTGCAATCCAAGATCTACCTCACACCCAAATACCCTTGCCCCGCCTCCTTTGTGCCCCTTCTGAGGTCCTGCCCCTGCTCACTCCATCCTCCCTCTTTCCCCCATCCTCCCTCCCGTCCACCAGACAGGGGCAGACGGTTGGGGCACAAGATCTGGTCTTGGGCTAAGGGATTTGGAGTGTGAGAGGGGCTCTGAGCTAAGCCTGGGGCAGGCGGTTGGGGTGCAGGAGGACATTCAGGGTACAGGTTCTGTAATGGAGTTTGAGTCCACGGGCCTCAGGGCTAGGGCAGGGCAGTAGCCTCCCCAGGAATTGAAATTGGGGGGGTGTTCGAATTTACGGGGTGTGTGTGTCAGGGCCGATGAGGGGTGAGACCGTGAGGGGGAAGGTGGGCTGTATGGCAGCATAGTTCACAAAACTGGGGGTGTTGGGGAAATTTGGGGGTAGGGAAATCCCTGGGGCAGGGGCTTGGGTGCGGGGGGTGGGGAGGGAGTTCATGACTGGGGCAGGGGTTTGGAGCTGGCTCCAGCTGGGCATTGCCTACCTCAGGTGGCTCCTGGGTGATGGAGCAGTGGGGCTAAGGCAGGCTCACCCTTGCCCTGGCCCTGCACCACTCACCAAAGCAGCCAGCAAACTCCCTCCATCGCAAGCCCTGCTGTGCCCCCCCTCCATTCTGTGGAGATGGAATACAGGCTGGGAGGGGGGCACCTTGACATCAGCACCCTCTTCTCCCTTCCCTGCTCAGCACAGAGGCAGGAGGCTCCTGGGGGAGGGAAGGGGGGGGCAGCTCCAAGGCAAAGGGCAGGAAACGGGCAGTAGAGGGGGAAGGGGCAGCTTTATAGCCTCTTGGCCAAACCACTCAGGATCACCTGTCAGAAGCTCCAAGATCTACCAGTGGATCCCAATCTACTGGTTAGTGACCACTGGTTTAGTGGCACCACCTCTGATTCAGCCCAACAACCTGATACTAATAACCAGAGATGTCAGACTAATAATGGATTACAAAGCTGCTTTCTAGCAATTAAGAAGCACAAGGAACCAGGCACCAGGGAGGAATTCGGGAGTTGGGAGAAGCAGCATACACCAACACGGAGCAAACAGCTAGTACTGTGCATGGTGCAACTCATCTTTTACTGGGCAACACTGCCACCTAGTGGAAAACATTTTTTTCCTCAAAACAGACTGCGAAAACAGAATGCAGCATGAAACTGCAGAACCGGAGTTCATATGCTAACTTGACACTGTCAGACTGGGTCTGACTAGAGGCTGGGAATGGCTGCTTATTACAAAAAGTAATTTCCCCCCCTTTTGGTCTCTCACTTTCTTATCAACCACTGGGAGTAGGCCACATTCACCCTGCTTGAATTGGGTAGAAGGGTTGGGGCTGGGGCAGCCAGCATTCAGCTCCACCCAAACTGGGGTGCATGCCCTGCCCCCAGCCCTCAGCACTTCCTGGAATGTGCCGTGTGGCACTCCAGCGGTGATTTAAAGGGCCAGGCTCCAGGCACTTCCATAGTAGCGGCAATGGTAGCCTTGTGACTCATAGGGTCTTGGGCATATGCTTCCTTTCCCTGCTATGTTGGTGGGCTTGGTCAAAGGTGTGAAACAAAGGAAGCAGATTGGGATTCTCTCCTCCGTCTCCCCCAGAATGTCCACTGATCCATGAAGGAGTCCGAGGAGACAGTGAACATTGCCCAGAGCAACTCCAAGATGTAGGGGAATGGGCCAGGAATGAACAAGGTAGAAAGCCTCCAAATCCTCTTTCATTAATAGATGGGCATTTTGGCCAGAACAGGGAGGAGGTTGAGAAAGTCTTGCAACTTCAGTGCGGCCAGGAATAGGGTGTGCCTAGAGGAGCAGGTGTGGGGGAAAGTTGTAGCCAGAGTCTCAGCAAGAGATAGGTTTACACTAGCTTGGGTATGGCTGTGATGACGCGTTGGGGTCCCCTGACTCCTGCACCCCCGTAATGGCACGAACAGACTCCACCAGCCGGTAGAATGGAGGGAGTTTATTGCTTCTCCAGGATACAGCACAGCACAGATGTAATCTGGTTACAGGGCAGGCCTAGGATGCCTCAGCCCCCCTTGAGATGGGGGAGACTGGGCCCTAAATCCCAGCCCCTGGCTTAGGCTGGTTCCTCCATGATCCCAGACAGAAACTAACTCCCTCTCGTCCAGCCCTGCCCCCTGCCAGGGCAGCATTCCCCCTTCCTTTGTCTCTCTCCTGGGGTAGCTGGTCAGACAGGTTGAGCATAATGACTCATCCCCTGTCCTTCTGGGCTGTGGTACCGATGGCAGCCAGTGGGGGTTACCACAGAGCCAGCATAGAAACCAGCCAGGTACGCCCACTACGTCACAATGGCATAGCACATGACTCCAGTTTACACATCCATAGAAAGATTGTCTGGGTGTGGGGTTCTGAGATGAAACCCTGCAGCCAACTCAGGGCAAGGGCCTGTTGACAAGTTGCTGTGGGCCAGGGAGATTCATTTCTCCATTTATCCTCCCCTGAGTAACTGGATTTCTCACCTTTCTCCTTAGGAAGCTGCTTGCTGAGGGCACTTTTCTACCATGGATCTTGTAAGCGACTGACCAGGAGGAGAGAGCAGAAGTTAAGAGCTGGGGAAATGAGCCTGGGATCTTGTGAAGAGTCAGGAGAAGAGGAATCAGGACAAGATGGCAGGAAAGAAATGGAAGTAATCAAAGGCTGGTCTCCTCCTGAAGCGGAAATGCAGCGCCCGCTCATTTTCTGGTAACATGGTGACAGTGGATGATAAGCACCGTAATGACCATCAGAAAAAGAGAGAGTGAGATGAATGGGTAGGCTTTGTGGGATTTACTGTACACACAGAAGGGAGCAGATGCAAAAGGCCAGATGCTTATATTGCAAGCTATATCTATCTCTATATCTCTGTATCTGTGCATATATAGATGTGTATATATATAATTTACTCAGTGTTGCTCAGGTTCTTAACTTAAATAAGTTTAGTTTTTTGTCATTTGAATCATTGCTCTGGGGTGGGGGTGGGGATAGGAGACTCAGTACACAGGCTGCCCTGGGGAAAGCGGACAACCTCAGCCCTCTCTCTCTGCAGCAGCTTGGGGCCAGGTGAGAAGCGCCTCTCCATGGCCGCTGCCTGGAGGGGTGCATTTCCCCCAGCTGGAGGACAGACTCACCAAGAGACACACAAAGGATATGTGTACACTTGCACCCTCTTTCGAGAGAGGGATGCAAATGAAGACATTCGAAAATGCAAACGAAGCCTGGATTTAAATATCCCGTGCTTTATTTGCATATTCACGTTATGGCGCTATTTCAAAATAACATACGCTGTTAAGAAGTGGTTATTTCGAGAGAAAACCCTTTTCTCGAAATAACCCTTATTCCTCAGACAATGAGGTTTACCAGTTATTTCGAGAGTCGGGTTTTCTCTCGAAATAACCGCGTCTTAACAGCATCTGTTATTTCGAAATAGCGCATTTCGAAATAGCGCCATAACGCGAATATGCAAACGAAGCGTGGGATATTTAAATCCCGGCTTCATTTGCAATTTCGAATGTCTTCATTTGCATCCCTCTCTCGAAAGAGGGTGCAAGTGTAGACATACCCAAACTCTCTGAAACGTAGAGTAGAGAGCTGTTCCTTTCTGCACCCCTGCCACTCCAGTGGAGTTAGAGCTGTCCCGATCCCCATCTCTTTGCTGTCCCCTTCTGGTCATTCTATCATATAACTCCCTCCTACCTCCATTTCCATGGTATGAGAACCAATTGAATTCCAGGCACAGCCCATTGTCCTGGCAGAACCAAACACTGACCTTATTTTACGTTTTGATAAGAGGAAACTGCCTACCAAATTTGGTGGTCCTAGCACCGTTGAGGAGGAGTCCTTGAAGAAATGGACTCACAGGCAGATGATTGGACCCAGAGAGACAGATGCACATTTCTAAGATATATCATAAGATATATTTCTTTTTAGAAACTATATGGGTAGATTATTTAGTTGCTAATAATATAGAGTGCAAAGGTGGGATGGCAGTCGTCATCCCTCTTTTACAAAGGAGGGAACAAAGGTGCAGAAGTCTATGCCTATGGTTATATGGTGAATTAATGACACAGCTGGGGGGTAAGCATCCCAATTCCCAGTACAGAGTGGATCTGATTCAGAATATGTTAATCATGGTACCTGATATTATAAAGGTAGGTGAAAGTTATTGTTAAAGAAGTCTACAAGGTCAGCTTTTTTGGGATAAGTACTCTGCCTCTTTCTGTGTTTGTAGAGTACCCAGCACATCCCTGTGCTCCTTAAGCAATAAGAGCAAACTGCCTCTTTTAGGAAAAGAAAGGAAGGAGGCTAATGGCCAGTGTATGGAGCCTGTCAGGAAATCAAACTATGGATGCTCATAGCAGAAGGATGGGGACTGAACATTGCAGCTGATTATTTATGAATCCATCTGGTGAAACGGCTCTGCAGTTTCAGGGCTGTTTGCACTTGAAACTTACTGCGTTCCTGCCAGTCACTCTGAGAAGCTGATTTACTGCAGACAGAGTATTATTCCTCCCTGCTGAACCTTTGTTACTAATGCCCCCGTCTGCAGGCTTCATAGAGTTTTGCATTGATCATACTCTAGTCTAATGCACTAGATTAATCCCTAGAATACTCTCGATGAAGCCAATGGAGTATTGGCACAGATGAATTTGATCTCACATGTTTGATGTTCAGCTAGGCTTCTCATGACAACGAGCCATCCTGATTGTAGTGAGAGAGATCAAACGATTTCTTCATTTAGCAAACTCATCCTTTGTAACAGCTCTGCTTTCTTGCTCCCCCCCCCCCTTCCTCCTTTTCCTCACCTCAGCTCCCTCCGTTGTTCCAGTACATATTGCATTTACTCACACCTATTCTATTCTGTTAATCTTGAATACAGGAGGCTCTCCGCACTAATAGTTTTGTTGTATTTATTAATAGATCTATCCCCTTTCTTTCCACTTGTCTTTCAGATCTTCTTTCCATTCATTTTATAATCTTTACACTGTTCTCCTGTTCAAATGGAATAGTTAAACACTCTTTTGCTTTGACTAAAGTTTCTGATTGTTTTAGGTAAGCAAACCAAGCAGATAAGCATGGACTACAGAGAGACAATGGCTAGAGAGCTTCTTTCCTTGGAGAATGTCAAGAGAGAGAGCTGAAGAACAAAGAGGAGAAAAAAGGGTCCATGTGCTGCTATTTGAGGACTCAGCATAGCTCAGACACACATAGTTAAGTTTTACAGTTTGATAATACCAGGAGAATTCCTGACCTAGGTGAGAAAAAATCCCAAAGCCTAAATTATATGTTTGTAATGTATTGAGATTGTTCGTGCTTTAAGACAGTGGAGATAACCGTAACTGGTCTCTTCAAGCATCAAACTGTTGCCAAAAGATAACGAGGGCCTAGAAGTGATTCTCAACTCTAGTTCAGTTACATCAGCCATAACACTGATAATATGAAAAAACTACAAGGAGTCTGGTGAAACATTAAAGACTAACAACTTCATTAGGGCATAAGCTAATACATCCTCTCTTCCTTAGAGGGTTGAGCCTTTCACATCTCTATCAGAAAGACAGGCTGCACACACTATCGATTCAGCGAGTAATAAAGGGCCGAATCACATGGATCTAGTTAATTCTGTTCAAACACATTGAGTAGCGGATGTTACAGGAAGAAGGATGCGGATTGCCTGTAATAGCGGAGCTGTGGAATTGTCAGTGATATGAGAGATACTCACAACAGACTGGTGAGTGTAGTATCTCCACACCAAGCTTGGCTGTCCCAAGAAGCCCACACTTTATATTTCGGGATTAAAGTGCCGAAGAACCTCCCCATAGGCCCATGGTGTCCAACAAGCTAGCCACTAGCCACATGTGGCTATTTGGCCGGTTAAGTGTGGCTAGTTCCCTATAGTCACTATAGGGCTACAGCTTCAGGACTGGTTGCACACTATGGCCATAGGCTGTGGTATAGGAGGCAGGGGAAGGCAATGCCTTCCCAAACTGCCAGCCTGGCCCCACCCAGACTCTGCCCCCAACTCCCATCCCCCATCCGCCTGCAGTGTGTTTCCTTCAGGGCTGTCTGGGATTCAGCCCCACCAAAGCTGGGGCTATGCCTAGAACTCTGGGGCTGGGGAGGTTGCGGCTGGGCCCTGCTCCCTCTCCCTAGTGCTCTGGCCAGAGCTGGGAAAGCACATACACTCCCCCCTTTGGACACCCCCGTGCTCCTGGGGGAAGGCTGGGGCTGTGTGCCTTCCACCATGTGCTCTTGGGCTGGGGGGGCCAGGGAGGGATGGCCTGCCCCTACAATGGGGGGTGTCCTTGGCTCTCATGGTGTGCTGGGCTGCAGGGGCAGGCCTTAGGCCAAAGGGACGGGGCTTGAGGCTTGCCTCCTCCAGCCCTAGATTCACCCACCATTCATGAACCTCCCCCATCAAAGCAGATGCATCCTTTCCCCCCCAAGAGGTAAGTCTCCATTTTTGCCCAGACCTTCCTGAAAAGCACTGTTGAAAGTATTCATTCTGGGGCGTGTGTGTATTTTTGGGTCACAGGGTAGGGCTGGAGGGAGGAGATATAACCTGAGCTCACCCTAAAATAGTCCAGACCATGTACTTACATACACAACCTCAAAGGGAATCAAGAGAATGCCTCTCCACAACTCTGCAACCATCAAAACCTCACAGCCAAATAACTGGGGAGGGGAGGAGGAGAAGGCTTGTCTTCACTAAAAAATTAGGCCAGTTTTGCACACACACGAGTAGTTGCTTTAACAGGTGCAGAAAATGTGTTAGCCGGCATGTTGTGGCAAAGAGGGTGGATGAGTGCTGGTTAACCAAATCTTCTGGTTAATTGTGAGTTACACTTTACCAATGGAATGCCAATTTTCAAAGAGTTAGGGTACAACCAAGGGAGCAAAGCATGAACTAGCACACTGGTACTCACCAATACAGTGGTAGTACCGCACTGCAGGGTGGTTGGTTTCTTGAAGCACTGAGGTGAATAGAGGTAACATTATCTATACAGTAGGTTATCTTCTGATACTACATATCACCGTGTTGCACACCCAGGTGATTAAAAATACACCTGACACTGAAATGATACTGAACATAATTTAATCTTTCTTTAATGACGCAGAAGGCATGCCAGAATCTTGCAGTGCTCAGGGTCATCTTTATGAACATCACTGTAGCTATAGAACAGGGGTAGGGACCTGGCCTCCAAGGGTGTGTCCACACTACAGGGTTTTGTCAACAAAAGTGGACTTTTTTCAACAAAACTATACCTCCCCCATAACGTCGACAGACCTCGGCAGTTTTGTCGACGGCTGTAAACCCCATTCTACGAGGAATAACGCCTTTTGTCGACAGAAGACGTTATTGCATCTACATTGTCCTTTGCGTCTACACTGTCATGTCGACAAAGCGGCTTGCTTTGTCGACAGAACTGGATGTAGTCTAGACGCTCTTTGTTGACAGAAGCTTTGTTGACAGTACCCCAAGAGAGGAGAAAAAAACCCTGATTTGGTCCCCAACTGAGAAGCAGAAAAAAAAGACATTTGCTTCACTCCCCTCAAGCTCCACCCCATCCCCTAGGGGTAAGGGGACCAGTATATTTTGTGGGGCCACCCAGGTTCTTGGGTGTGGCCAAAAATGAGGGGTTCAGTTTGTGGGAAGGGGCTGCGAGGAGCGGGCTGGGGTGGGGATGTGCAGTCAGGGGAGGTGGGAGGGTGCAAGAGTGGGCTGGAGGTGGGGGGCAGGAGCAATAGGGTGGCTAATGGGAGCGATGGGAGGCTGGTGCCTGCATCGAGTGCTTCTTGGTAGGATGTAGAGTCTCTTCTTCCCCCTTTTCAGGCAGAGTCTGTGGGCCGGATCTGGACTGACTTGCCTTGATCAGGTCCGCAAGTCTTGGGGCTCCCCCTTTGCAGCAGGGAGCTGGCTCTGGCACTCCAGGCATGGTGCCCCCATGTTGCTGGAGTTCTAGCACCAACTCACCCTGCCACAGAGGTGGAGGAAGCTCTGAACCTCACTGGCCCGATCAAGACAAGCTGGGTCCTGATCTGGCCTGCAATCTCTGCCTGCAGGCACCGCCCCCCCGTCACTCCCATTGGCTACCCTGTTGCTCCTGTGCTCCACCTCCTGCCCAGACCCCCCATCCCTATCCCGCTGCTGCACCCTCCCTGCTGCCCTGACCCTGCAGGCTTTTGGTTCCCCACCTCTGCTGTAGAACATGTAGGAGATTGGTCTGAATCTGTAACAAGCTTATGACACTGCAGGCTCCTTTTTAAAATAAATTTCTGATTTCAAAAGTTTCAGAGGGGTAGCCCAGTGAGTCTGTAACTGGAAAAACTTAAAAAACAATGAATAGTCTAGCTGCACCTTAAAGACGAACAAAACATGTAGATGGTATTTGAGGGCACAACCCACTTCTTCAGATGAATGGAGTATTAAAAGTCCAGATCCAAGAATAAATAGGGGAAGAAGGTGGAGAAGGAAGGGGAGAAGATAGTGAATTAGAGTGTTCAAGTTACAAGAAGCTGATAAGAACAATTTGCACCTTCTCTAAGTACCCATTATTTAGATGGTTAAGTCATTAGTAAGTGGAAGGCAGTGTGCAAGCTAGGTGAAGTCTTAATTCATTCCTCTCTGATAGGAATCAAACTTGGAAATGAAATTAATTTCCAAGGCTTCCAGATTTCAGTTTGCTTCCTTGTCTTCTGCCTCCTTTGCATAAAAGCAGGGTGCAGAACATGCAATTGCATAACGTGCTGGGCAGTATGCTAGTCCCCATGGTTAGACTGAAGATTTGTGTGGCGAGATATTAGAAATGCCAGTTAATTGAGCTTTCTCGTTAACTGAGTGCCAGATAAGAGAGCTTTTACTGAATGATGTAGAATATAACTTTGCAGTCAGTGTAGATTGGAACAAGTCATGTGTAGATATCTATGACCAGCTGGTTTTGATAAGGATTATGCCAGCATAATCTGAAATCCAACAGCCCTGGTCTGCACTGACTGTTAAGTCGTATTTAACTTCAGACTCGTTAATAAGAGTCCTCAAGTGTGACCTAACTTTCTAGTGAAAACAAGCCTTGAAAGTAGAGGCTAGAATGAACTCCACTGACTCCCCCCCCCCAACCGATGAGTACCGCTGTAAGCTCCTCAGGGCTCCCTCTGAGCACCAAATTGGGGCTTTGGTGAACTTCGGATACTGTGTAAACTGCGGTCTGTAATTGCTATTCAGGTGGCCACAGGGCAGGTGGCAGCAGTCTTTCCTTGTTATATCAGATGACACCATTTGAACTATCGTATGAGAGTGCAAATGATCTAATTATTTGGTACCTTGCGTGAAAGACTCAATGTTCCAACACTTGTCATTTTTTAATGCTATGGTATTGAGGTTAAAGTCCACCTAGCTATCTCTTCAGCATTTATCAGCCCTTAATTAGATTACATTACAAGGACATGACAAAAATCTGATTCTTTTCAATGTCACCTCCCCACCTCCAGCTCTGTTTGATACAAAATGTGTTTGCTAACGTCCCCATCTGCAAATTTAGGCCTTTTTTTTACAATATTCTCAGATTTATTTCATTCCAAGTGTTTATATAGTTCCTGTATCTTCAGCCAGAAGATGCTCATAGGGTCATTCTGATACATTAACCGTATGATTTCCTTGCAGTGAACAAAATATTAGGGATACTCTATTGGTGTGTGGGAGAAACATAGCCAGCTTAGATAGGAAGGAACCCCCTCACCCACACACTTGTTACTCTATTGGTCTATGTCTACACGGCACAATTATTTCGGAATAAGCTATTCCAGAAGAAATACTCTGAAACAACTTATTTCTAAATAGCTTATTCACACTACAGGGAAGCCTGGAAGTCAGTCCAAGGCAGGCACTCCTAATGTGAACATGCTACCTCGATTTAGAGGAGTAATTAGTTTGAATGGCCCTGGGGCAGAGCTATTTCGAAATAGCAGCAGGGGAGCATCCACACCACTGCTATTTCGAAACAGCTATTTTGGAAGAGGCGCTATTCCTCGTGGAATGAGATTTTAAAATACCGAAATAAAGCTGCCCATTATTTTGAAATTATTTCGAAATAATGGGCTTGCTCACATAGTTATTTCGGAATAACATCCATCATTTTGAAATAATGCTGCTGTGTAGACGTGCCCTTGGAGTGTGCTTGTGATGGGGAAGAATGCCATGTTAGGACAGGTATACTGCACATGGAAACAAAGTGTTTTTGGAACATAGAAACAGAAGGAAGTGCATCACTCAAAAGTGTCTTCTACTGTTGCAGTAGCCTTTCCACTCTAGGCCCAATATAGTCCATGCTGGTAGAGATTTGAAGTTGTCATCTGATGGCTGGTTGTTTATTAATAATACATGAGATAACTGGGTAGCCTCAGTTCAGTTTCTGTAGACAGGTGTAGGATTCCATATCCCCAAAACAATCACCAGCCGTCATCTACCATCATGAAAACCACCATGGTTACAAGCGATGCCCCCTCTAAAGAGTCTCAATCACCGAGCGAGGCCATGGAACATAGGCACATGGGGTACGTCTAGACCATAGGCTTTTGTTGACAGAGGCTTTGTTGACAGATACTGTCAACAAAGCTTCTGTCGACAAAGAGCGTCTAGATTACATCCAGTTCTGTCGACAAAGCAAGCCGCTTTGTCGACATGAGAGTGTAGACACAAAGGACAGTGTAGATGCGATAACGCCTTCTGTCGACAGAACTCTGTCGACAAAAGGCGTTATTCCTCATAGAATGAGGTTTACCGCTGTCGACAAATCTGCCGAGTTCTGTCGACGTTATGTCGACAGAACTCACCAGTAGTGTAGGCGCAGGTGTAGTTTTGTCTACAAAAGTTCACTTTTGTCGATAAAACCCTGTAGTCTAGACACACCCATGGAAACAAAACTCTTCTCTCACTTTTAAGAATGGTCCCTTCTCAAGCAGGGTTGAGGTAAATTCACTGGGAGCAGAGGTGTGTTGCTGACACCCACACAGACTCCCGCTCCAGTGTTTCCTCTCAGCTTTTCAGTATCTTTACCTTTGTTGCTTCAGAGAAAGGTGAAACTCTGAAGAATGGCACACTGAGGCACGGCAGACGATTGCGCCAAGGCTTATGTTTCATTGGCCTGACAACAACATTCATGGAGTTTTGCCTTTGACTTCAGTTAATACAGGGAAAACGCACCGTGATCTTCTCAATATGTGAAGAAACGCCATCTGATTCAAGGAAGGTCCTGGCTTGTTGCCTAGCAACAAAGAGGTGTAAATCATGAAAGGAGGGAGGGTTGGGAGGCTTGATTTTTCTTTGTAGGTCAGAGTAGGCTTATTTGATTGATGGGACTTGGTTCTGCTTTCACTCGGTACAGTGCCTTTGGAATTACACTGATATAGAAACGATGCTAGTGAGATAAGAGCCACAGAGATCTACAGGCGTTAGCGTTGATCAAGAGAGCGCATTGCATGCTGGGTTGGATGGTCCCCACAGACTCTTTCACTAAGTGAAAGATAAAGGGATTTGCATAAAAATTAGACGAGGCTCTCGTTCCTCTTGCCAAGTTGCCAATGTGGCCCTGTGCGGGCCAAAACATGAACCAGCTCTCTGGGTGCTGAATGCATCATCACCTTGTCACCTGGGATCTCCAGATACCTGCTTTGCCCAACACACAATGCAAAATTTATTGAAACAGCAAACGAAGTGTTGCCAAGGAAACATGAGTCATTATACTTCAAAAGCGTAATTTATAAGAAATAAATATGGCTGTAAACTTTCTCTCTCTGTCTCTCTATTAGTGCTATAAAAACCCTAACGAAATAGCCTTGCACTCTCCCATCTAATGGAAACAATGTGCCTGGGGAATGAGAAGGCGAAATGGGAAATTACAAGACATTTAGCTTGAAGTCTGATAGGGCATAGGGATAGGGCCAATGGGAGGGGAGGCCTTGGTATGTTTTCTCCTTCTCATATCAATAATGTATTAACTGCCTGATTCTTCAGTTATGATATAAATCAGGAGTAACTCAGTTAAATTCAAAAGCTTCAGAGGGGTAGCCGAGTTAGTCTGTAACTTGAAAAACATACAAAAAAATGAATAGTCTTGCAGCACCTTAGAGACTAACAAAACATGTAGATGGTGTAATGAGCTTTTGTGGGCACAACTCACTTCTTCAAATGAATGGAGTTATTAAAGATCTAGTTTCTAAATCAGTGGTCCCCAACGCGGTGCCCGCAGTTGCCATGGCGCCCGCCGGGGGCATTTATGTGCTCCCGCCGAATGATCTGGGCCGGCCCTGCCCTGGGTGCGCGGCGCATGTGCGGTGCCGGCCCCGCCCCTGGGCGCCCGGCAGCCCCAAAAGGTTGGGGACCACTGTTCTAAATAAATGTGGGGGAGGCAGAAAAGAAGGAAAAAGAAGAAAAAAAAAAAAAAGAAAAAGAAAAAATGGGGGAAGAAATAGTCAATTAGAGTGTCCATGCTACATGAAGCTGATAGAGAAGGCACTAATTGTTCTTAAGTACCCATTGTTTGGTTTTTTATGTCATTAGGCTGTGGAATGTAGCGGGTCATCCAGCCAATGTCTTTATTCATACCTCTGTGATAGGAATCAAACTTGTAAATGAAGTTAAGTTCTAAGGCTTCCCTGTGGAGTTGGCCTTGTGGAATTGGCCTGAAACAATTTGGTGACTTTGAGATCAAGACTATTCCGTGCTGCAAGACTATTAATTGTTTTTTAAGTTTTTTTCTGCTGAATTCAGTGTAGTCATGTTGGTGTAAAGCCCGTGAAAGTCAGAGGAGGGTCAGGGAAAGGATTTCTAGAAGAACCTTCAGAATATGACTATACAAAAAAAAAAAAAAAAAGGAAGGAAGGAAAGAATTAGACAATTAGATCTATTTTTATCCTAGCAGATTTACCTGGCATTGCACGGGTGTGTAATTCAAGAAATAGTTGGTTGGGTTTTGTTGGGAAATCATAGGAGAGGTGGCTTGGAGGGGGGAAGGAGGCAACGGCCTGGCCCTGTGAGGAGCTGCACAGGGGGTGGGAGAGAGGAGAAGAAGGGCATCCCTAGGCCCCTTGATGCAGGGGTGGGGGGAAAGGAATTTACAGGCCACGGGTGAATTGGCGAGGGGGGGAAGCCCAGACTCCATGAGGAGGCATGGGGGGGGACAAAGGGAATTCCCACCCTTTGGATGAAGTGGGGGGAGGGGAAATCACTAGGCCCCATAGGAGCCTTATAGCGGGGAGGGGGAATTTCCACGTGCCTGTGTGGAGAAGTGGGTGAGGGGGAGTAAGCATGGCCCTGGGGTAGTGGGGCATCCTGGGGTAGGCAGGTGGGGAGGAGGGAATCCTCAGGGCCTGTAGCAGGATGAGTGTGTGTGTGTGGGGGGGGATGTCTAGGCCCTGTAGCTGCAGAAAGCTGGGAAGGGGAACCTTACCCATAGAAGGTGGCCTGGCTAGGAACACACAGAGCCCCTACCCCAGCCAGTCAGTCTCCTGCTGGTGCAGCTGTGCCCAGCCCTCACTCTGCAATACCCATCCCTGCTTGCTGCCCCCAGAGGTGAGTGTGAGAGGATCATGGCCCTCCTCCCTCTGCCCCTCCGTTTCCATGTGGGGAAGGCCCAATCCCACCCCTTCCCAGGTTCCTGGCACAACCAAACCCTGGCCTTGCTTTATGTTAGGAGAAGAGGAGGCTGTATACTGAATTTGGTGGCTCTTACCTTTTAGGAGGCGTTCTTGCACAAACAGAGGGACAGACAGACATTTCATTTCTAATATATATATGTAAAATATCTCACTTTAATACCTTAGAAATTTACAGTTAGATGTTTCCTCTTCTCTTTTCCCCATTGGCACTGATAGTATCTGCTGCCATACTGGCCATGGTCAGTTCCTGGCCTGGAAGAACTGCCTGCCATGTGAGGCAGTGAAATCTGCAGGCCCTTCTTGAAGCAGACACAGGCCTGGAGATAGGAGCATCGGAGGGGCTTTCTTCATGGTCTAGCTGGTGAGCTTAGACTCTGACCTGAGATTCCAGATGCCTGGATCTGTGGGGGAGTTGAAATCTGTCCCAGCATCAACTTCAAAACTGGACAAAGGGTGTCTCCGGGCTCTGGCTTCCTCACCTGGGAAACACCAACAGATCAGTCTCGGAGAACAAGTCTCAAAAGGTGACAAGATAAAAATTATCCTTCCTGGACCTGGCTTCAAGGCCACATAAATCTAGCGGGCTGTCAGCTACCACATGCCTCAAAACATAGGAAAAGTTCTCCGAGCACTTTGGAACCAATATCAGCTGAACATATCTGTCTGCAATAGAGGCCCTGCCCAGCCATGACAGGGCTGTTTTAGCCTTCTCTGCACCAAGGCCGTCAGAAAGATCCTCGGCGAGCGTGGCAACTGGATAGACGCTGACTCTGGTGCTGGCTACTCTATTGCCTTTAGCACCCGCTCCAGAGTAGTAGCCTCCACAGTGAGCTGGTGTGACACCACGTTGTCCCTCACGTTGTGCAGGTTCCCGGACCCGAGGGATTCTGATGGTTCCATTATCCAGTCAAGGCTTCTGCGCTGATTCAGCAGCAGATCTAACCCCCCGTGCCTGACGCGTGCACATGATTCATTCTGCCATCCTTGTCCTCCCTTCCGCTCAGCAATCGCCTGGCTTATGTCCAATGGACCTCTAAGGTTTGGACTTTGGTCCAGAGAAGCTATGCCATTCAGTTCCTCCTCCTTCCCCTCAACTCTCTTATCCCTCTACAGCAGTGTTTCTTACACTTTGTTCTGTGGCACACTGGTGTGCCGCGAGGTAGTCAGAGGTGTGCCGCGGAGAACAACAGAATTAAAAATGGCTGCCCTTAGAGGGGCAGGTGACTTTTTTTTTTTTTTTGCTCCATAACTCCCCCCCCCCGACCCTTTTCCCTCCCCGACCCTTTTTTTTCTCTTCTCAACAAAAAATCCTTGGTGTTCCCCATTAAAAAAATTATTGTTTGGTGTTCCTTGGTCTTCAAAAGTTTAAGAAACACTGCTCTACAGGAAGCCTTCCAACAAGCATCTACTTCAGCAAGAAGTGCACCTCCTCTTTCCTTTGGGTGATCTAGAGGATATTTTAGTCAAGGTACTTTCTCTTTCCCAGGCAGACGAGGCTGCTTTGACCAATAGACCTCAGAAGCCTGAACACCTGTATCAGGAAACTCAGGTTCAGGATATGTTTTAAAGTCTCAGCAGGGTAGCTGTGTTAGTCCGTAACTGAAAAAAACTTAAAAAATGACAAATGATCCTGCAGCACCTTAGAGACTAACAAAACATGTAGAAGGGGGTTGTGCCTACAAAATGCTCATGATTCCATCTACATGTTTTGTTAGTCTATAAGGGTATGTCTACACTACAGCGCTATTTCGAATTAACTTATTTCGAATTAGTTAATTCGAAATAAGCTAATTTGAAATAACGCATCTAGACTCAAAAACTAATTCGAAATAGCGTTTTGCTAATTCGAATTAGCTTATCCACACTGATTGGACGCTGGGTCGCATTTAAGGCCAGCTGAAACCGGTTCCAGCAGGGCATCAGGTCAGTAGTTGCTTTGTGTGGCTGCTGTCTGAGGCTATCTGAGGCTTGTGCTTAAAGGAACCCCCCTGGACAGCCGGTTCTCAGCTTTTCCGCTTGCTTGCCTACCTCACCGAGGGACAGCAAAGCGTTTTCCTCTCTGCCTGCCTGTTTCAGTCGTTCTCATTGGGGACACCGCAGCAGTAGGCACCATGGAGCCAGAGCTGCCCCTGGGCATTCTGGTGCAGTTTTTGGATTTGTTGCTGCAAGCCTGGCAGCAATGGCTGGAGGCTGCCTGGCACCATCTGGTGCACGTCAGCCCCCTGCCCTTCCCCCTGGCCTCCCTGGGGGCCATGGAGGAGCCGCAGCAGCGCCCGGACACTACCGTGCCCTGCCGCATCTGGCATCTGGACACCAGCAGCGACTGGTGGGACCGCATCGTCCAGGAGCGCTGGGGAGACCAACAGTGGACCCAGAACTTCAGGATGAAGAAGGACACCTTCCTGGAGCTCTGCGAGTGGCTCGCCCCTGCTCTGTGGCAACCGGACACTCGCATGAGGCCCGCCATTCCTCTCCACAAGCGGGTGGCCATCGCCCTATGGAACCTCCCCACGCCAGACAGCTACCGATCTGTCGGGAACCAGTTCGGCGTGGGGAAATCCACCGTTGGAGCAGTGCTCATGCAGGTACGGCACTCACCGGCCACTGGGCCGGGGGAGGAGGGACTGCAAGGAGGGGATGGGCTGCCCCAGGGAAAACAGGGAGGAGGAGGCAAAAGTGCCCTGCACGGGAGGGTTTGGTCTGTCCCAGTCGTACTACACACTGCCCACGGTGGCCAGGATTGCAGCGGGGGTTGCTTCTGGGAGTGGGGTGCGGGGCAGGGGGCAGGGCCAGGGAACGAACACTCCCAGCTACCCGGGCACCCCAGTGATTCTTGGTTTTGTGTCTCTCTCTGCAGGTGGTCAAGGCCATCAACAGGGTGCTGCTCCGCAGGGTTGTCCACCTCACCGACCTGGATGCGGTCATCCAGGGGTTCGGCGCCCTCGGCTTCCCCAACTGCGGGGGGGCCATCAACGGGACGCACATCCCCATCCATGCCCCGGAACACCAGGCCTCCCTGTATATCAACAGGAAGGGCTGCTTCTCTGTGCTCCTGCAGGCCGTGTCTGACCACCGGGGCCAGTTCACGGACATCAATGTGGGCTGGTCCGGCAAGGCACACGACGCACGGGTGTTCCGCAATGCCTCCGTGTGCCAGAGGCTGCACGCCGGGACCTTCTTCCCTGACCGCCACATCAGGGTCGGGAATGTGGACATGCCAGTGTGCCTGGTGGGGGATGTGGCCTACCCCCTACAGCCCTGGTTGATGAAGCCGTACACGGGGCACCTCAACCCCTCCCTGCAGGCCTTCAATGCCAGGCTCACCAGGGCCCGCATTGTGGTGGAGGGGGCCTTCAGACGCCTGAAGGCCCGCTTCAGATGCCTCCTCACCCGCCTCGACCTCGCTGAGCACAATATTCCTCCCATGGTGGCAGCATGTTGTGTGCCGCACAATTTGTGTGAGAGGAAGGGGGAAGCTTTCCTGCCAGCCTGGATGGCTGAGGTGGAACACTTGGCTGGCCTGTACGCGCAGCCCTGCACCGACGCCATCCGGGAGGCCCAGCGGGGGGCTGTCCGGATCCAGGAAGCCCTGCGGGAGAGCTTCCTGGTGGAAGAGGACTGAACTCTCCCTGGCATGCCCCATTGGGGCCTTCTTCCACCCTCCCTTCCTTCCCCTTTCCCCTCCCTAACCCCCCTTCCTAATGTAAAATAAAAACACCTGTTTTGCCAACAAATATGTCTGTTTATTTCACAGAACTGAGGTGGGGGAAGGGGGGAATGAGGGTGGGAGAGGAGAGGGGGAAACCTGGGAGGAGGGAGCTGAAAGGGGGAGGCAAGGGGAAGAAGGGAAGGAAAGCTCAGGGTTGGGGTCTTGCTGGCTCTCCCATCTCGCAGCACTGCGGTGTGGGGGCATTGGGGGGAGGGTGTGGAGGGTGGGGCAGGAGGGATGGGGGTGGAGGAAGTGGGAGGGGAAGCAAAGGTGGGAGGAGGAGCGAGAGCTGGGGCGGCCGCAGGGGCTGGAGCAGGAGGAGGCAGGAACCTGTCCACCAGGGTCTGGAGGTGGCCTCAGAGGGCACGGCCCAGCTCCTCCAGCGCCTGCAAGCTCTGCTGCCGCAGCCGCAGGTCCTCGCAGACCCAGTGCTCCTGGTTGCGGAGCTGCTGCCCCCGTAGCCACAGGTGCCGCTGCTGGTTATCCTCCTGGTTTCGGGTGCGCCTGCTGGCCCGGGGTGCGGGTGGCTGGTCTAGGCGGGGTGGTGCGCCCTGCACTCGCAGGTGCTGCGGCTGTGGTGAAACAAGACCAGTGGTCAGTTCTCCCTGGGGACACAGTGGGTGAAACCCAGCCCCCCTCTGCAAGGGAAGGTCGGCGTATGGGGAACGAGCCAGGGCCCCTGCATGACACCCAGCTGCTGCTCCATGGTGGGCAAGGCCCAGGCGCACGGTCCCTGGGCTCCCTCTCCCTCCGCCCCACAAAAGGGGACCATGATGGCACTCACATGTGGAGCCCTCCCCGGCCTCAGATGACACAGCTGATGGGCTCTGTGGGATGACTCGGGGGTCCTGGGTGCTGGGCAGGCTCCCTGCAGGCTCCTGCGGCTCCTGGCTGTCGTCCTTCTCGTCTTCCTCCTCTTCCCCTGTTTCAGGGGCTGGGCCCTCTGCCCCGGGGTCGATCACCACCCGGGGGGCACGGACTGTGTGAGCCCCCAGGATGGGGTCCAGGGCCTCATAATGAGGGCAGGTGTCTGGGTCAGCCCCTGGTTGAGATCCCCTGGCATAGGCCTGCTGCAGGTCTTTAATTTTGCACCGCACCTGCTCCTGGCTGCGCATGTGGCCTCTGGTGGCCAGGCTGGCAGCCACGTGGCTGTAGATGGCTGCATTCCTGTGCCTAGCACAGAGATCGTGGGCATTGGAGGCCTCCCCCCAAACCTCAATGAGGTCCACGATCTCCGCACTAGACCAGGTGAGTGCCCATCTTTTTCGGCCCCTGGCAGGCTCCTGAGAGCTGCCAGCCTGGTCCTGGGGAGCGGTGGAGGGCTGGGTGGCAGCGGGTGGCTGGCTCATGGTGTGCCAGGTGCAGGGTCTGCTGGCTGGATGCTGGCAACTGGCACAGGCACTGTGGCCAGAATCTGCCCCTTTAGGGGCTCCAGGGCTGGAAGGGGGGCAGAAGAGTTTTCCTGATTTGGCCCAGAGCGGCCACTAGAGGAACCTGGGAAGGGCTAGCCTCCAGCTAGTTCGAATTAAGTGGCTAAAAAGCACTTAATTCGAACTACTTAATTTGAATTTGGCGTTACTCGTCGTAGAATGAGGTTTACCAAGTTCGACGATGAGCGCTCCGCTAGTTCGATTTAAATTCAACTAGCGGTTTGCATGTATAGTCATATTAGTTAATTCGAACTAACAGCTGCTAGTTCGAATTAACTTTGTAGTGTAGACATACCCTAAGGGCTTGTCTAGAGTACATCCCTCTTTCGAAAGAGGGATGTAAATGAGCCCAATTGAAAGTGCAAATGAAGCGCGGATTTAAATATCCCACGCTTCATTTGCATATTCGTGTCCGATCCCTGTTTTGAAAAAGGGTATTTCGAAAGTGAAACCGCAGTCTAGACATGGTTCTTTCAAAAAAAAAACCCTTTTCCGGAAGAACCCGTACTCCTGAAAAAATGCTCATTTACATCCCTCTTTCGAAAGAGGGATGTAGTCTAGACATAGGCTTAGGTGCTGCAGGATCATTCCTAGTTTTTTTAGGTTCAGGATAGTCTTTCTTGTGTCCGCCATCCCTCCCTAGTCAAGAAGGACCGACATGCAGCCCTGAACCCCTGGGATGCAAATTTTCACATGGCGATACACTTGGTGCACAAATACTTCCTGGGGTTTGTGCTGGACGCCAGTCGCTACCAGGATAGGATTTTACCTGACAGTCTCTCTGAGGAGCCTTTATTTTTATGGGTGGTGGCAGTCTCTGCCTGCCGAATGAGCAGAAGTCCCCCCTGTTAACACCTGCTTGGTAATAAAGGTCGCTGGGGCTGAACTCAGCATGCAGACAAATGCTTGCCTATGACTCAACAGTTTAAACACATTATATAATTTCTCTGTTTCTGCTTGCCATGCCAACCAGTGATGTGAGCAAGATCCTGGATTGCACTATGGGGTCCTATGGTGGCATGGACATTTCTTATCCCATAGGCAAGACTCTGCTTCTGGCAACTTCAGAAGTAAAGGTTGAATCACTATGGCCTGGGAGCCTGGTCAGCAGGTTGGGAGAAGAGCCAAACCAGCAGTCCGGGGGCTAGGGGCAGAGCCCCACTGGTAGCTCAGGGGGCTGGGAGGCCAGCGGGCAGGCCGGGAGCAGAGCCCAACCTGGAGTCCTGGCGGGCTGGAAGTAGAGCTCTGCCAGCAGCCCGGGGACAGGGAACCTGACCAACAGGCCAGCAGCAGAGCCCCACCATCTTCCTGGCAGGCCAGAAGCCCAGTGGCTGGGGTCTGCAGTGGGGCTGGCAGCCAGGAGGGAAGCCCTGCTGAGAGTATGACAGTCCCCCAGGCAGCGGCGGATATAGGGCAGGGCGAGCAGGGCGGCTGCCCCGGGCCCTGCGCTTCACTAGGCCCTGCACCAGCTTCAGGGGCGGACTAGCCCGGCGGGATACTGGGAATTTCCCGGTGGGCCGTCTGCCGAAGGGCAGGGCCGGCTGGCGGCTACTGGAGGAGGAGGGGGATTGTGGCGGGGCACCGCAGCCCTGCACTTTAAATTCCCCGGCACCAGCCAATACGGGCCATGTGGGGCCGAGGGAGCGCGTGCACAGCGTGCTGAAATGCCGCACAACAGGTGAGAGGGGAGACACCCAGGCGTGGCGTGACGTCACGGCCCAGGACTTTAAAACCACACGACCCAGCGTTGCACCACTCGGTTCGGCACGTGGTCTGGAGCCTGGGCCGGGGTCGCGGCCGCCCTGCAAACTGGAAGGCAGAAGATGGATGGCAGAGGAAGGGGCTTGTGCTGAGGGGAGGGGGCAGGTCAGGAGAAGAAAGGGGAAGGCACCAAGGGACAGTGTGGAGGAGAGACAAATGCCAGGGGGGCCAAGTGGAGACAATGGGGAAAAGGGCAGAAGGGGAGGTGTCAGTGGGAGCGGGGACAGGGTGATGCTGGGAGAGGAGAGGGTAAGGGCACTGGGGGCTAGAAGGGGGAGGGGGAGGTGCTGGGAGAAGGCTTGAACGGAGGGGTGGGCATGAGGAAGGTGGGGCTGGAGCAAGTCATGTGAGAGGGCACAGGGGCATGAGGGGAACTGGGGCAGAGGGTGCTGAGGGGGTAGGCATCAGGGAAAAAGAGGGCAAAGGGGGCAGGGGCAGTGAGGGAAGGGGGAGGCACCCGGAGGGTGCAGGAGTAAGGAAAGGTGCAGGTGCCAGGGCATTCTGGGGTGAAGCAGAAGGGCAGACACCTGCAGGGGAGGACCAGCACCAGAGGAGAGAGGCAGGGCAGGTGTGTAGAGGAGGTGTTAGGAGAGGGGATGAGGAGGGTAGCTCACATGATCAGAGTGAGGCTTCTGGAGGAGTGGGCACAGGGGGATGCCTTTTTTCTATTTTTTCTCCAAAGGGGGGCCCTGCGAAGAATTGTACTGCCCTGGGCCCTGCAAAACTCTCATCCACCCCTGCCCCCAGGAGAGCCCAGAGGCTGGCAATAGAGGGGCCAAAATTGACCTCCCCAGACCAGCAAACTCCCTTGCTAGGGACCAGTCAGGATTGCTGGATTAGGGAGGTTCAACCTGTAGACAAAGACAGACATCACCTAGGCAGGTCCATCTCCCACTGGTAGCCCTCCAATCACTAGACTGACTGAAGGACCCAGGCACTGTTTGCAAGGGGGTCTCATACACCCACAATTTGCCCATAAAAACCATGATCATGGGAATTCCATGTTCAGATGGGAGGGGGAGGGCTCATATGAGGAGTCTCAAGGCTTGTGGTTAATTACAGAAATAGCCTCACACATGAATAATCTAAACTCAAGGGCAATACACAGGCTCTATTTGACCTTACTTGGTAAGGCGGAGAACATGGCAGCAGTCTTCTATCCAAACGGGCAAGGAGGGAGAAGGTCTCAGGTCTTGTGCCAGGAGGCCACCCAGCTTTGGGAGTTTGCCCTAGGGCACGTTACCCTTACAGCAGTCCCTCTCCCGGGGATGGACAGTATAGGGGCAGAGGGTCAGAGCAGATACTGTTGCAGGACATTTGAGTGATCAGTGCACGAGGGAGTCTCTCAGGACATCTGCCAGATGTGGGGAGATTTCTCACATGGACTTGTTTGCAAGAGAGGAGAAAAACAAAAGTCATTGCTCCTGTTTGGGAGGGAGGGGGCACAGTCCTAGCTCTCTCGGATGCCCTTCTCCTTAGGCAGATGAATGGACTGTTCTGTGCTGTTGCCTCCTTTCCCCAAAGTGCGCTGGCAGACCAGGCAAGAGAAAGCCGGATAAATTGGGATAACCCCGCATTGGTCGAGGATCTCCATGGCCTCTGTGAGGTACTGCCAGTCCTTCTGCTTTGGAGCCCTGACCTTCTAGTTTGAGACAAGGGCTCAGTCTTGCACCAGACTTAAGCTCCTTCCACTTGACAGCACAGCCACTCGCCGGTTGACACTAGCAGAGAGGGCCAATTCACAAGCCATCGGGTCCTTTTGAGGAGCCGCAGGAAGGAATTCACTAGGTCCCCCAAACTCTTTAAGGGGATGAGGTTCAACCGCTGGGTTCAACAGCACCAGCTATGCCCTTTGCTTTCTGGGGTGCAGGAGATCTGCCCCTGAAGACTTCTGGGCTCTCTGAGTTTTACTGTGCGCTCGTCTCGTGGCCACTGCCCTGAGCCAGCCACCGACTGATCAGACCTAGGTCTTCTCCCACCTGATGGCACAAGCGTTCCTGAAGAGCATCTTGATACTGTATCCACCAGCTATGGGCATAGCCCAGTGTGGGGACTTACTCTGGTCCTCTCAAAGCTGACGGATACTCCCTTTGAATCTATGGCTACATTCTCATTGCCCTATCCCTCCGTGAACATGGTTTTTGTCTTGGTCATTCCATCTGTCAGGAGGGCCAGGGAACTGCAGGCTCTGATGGCTGAGTAGTGTTACACAGTCATTCACAGTGTCCGAAGAGTCTCCAGAGTTTGCAGGAGATCACATCTCAGATCGTCCCTGTGCGGTGTCCGAGTTCCATACCAACAAAGTCATCCACCTGCCTGCGTTCTCCCCCAAGTCTCACACCGGGAGAGCAGAGCAGAAGCTGCACATGCCAGGTGTGCCCTGGGCCATAGTGTTCATCCAGGACCGGAGAATGCCTTCCAGGTGGTTTCTTGCTTACACAGAGAGACTCAAAGGACTGTGCATGTCTATGTAAAGAATATCAAACTGGATTACCCAATGCATCAGGTCACTGGCATTGCGTCAATGAGGATATTTGGAAAACAGTGACTTGGTCACACATCTGCGAAGCGCTGCAAGTTGGTGGATGGTAGCCAGGGACTACACAACATCTGGAAGATCCATGTAACAGTCTGTATCTCCAGAGACTCCCTGCAGCTGCCTCCAGTGATGGTGACTGGCATGGGGGTCGCCCCTTGTGGGGCATGCATGCAGTTTAGCATTCACAGCAGGCAAGGCCGTGCTGTGGTACTGTCCCTCATGTTATTCTTTGTGACAAGCAGTCCGCATATGTATTCCACAACTCGCCTGCCCTCCCGGCCACTTTGGAGTCCTGATGTCACAGCCGCCTGTGGCACTGAAGGCACTGGCTGCGGTGGGGCAGTTCTGCCGATTGTGCCTTTTGTGAAGTGAGTGAGGAAAGGAACATGTGCTGTTCCTGGTCGATACCACTCACTTAAAAATCCTCTGACATGCACCCACTGGATGTGCATTCACCAGCCATTGCTATAGAGTAGGTACACAGATTTCACATCTTGAAGAACATCAGTTCCTGTACAGATAAGTGATTTCTTTTCCAAAAGAAAAGCTGTTGTGCACCAAAGCTAAATAAGGTTACACAGTGCAATAAATAACCTTGGTTGCCGGGTGATACGCCAATTGTTTAGAATAAATAAAACAATAAACTATGGGTGTTCACAGGGCAAATCTTGAAGTCCATAGTCACAGTAGATCAGTCCTTGCTCAGACAAAATACCCGTCACTCCAGAAAGTGCTGGGCTGAATAAAGGCTAAACAAATGGTGAGCAGAGATTTCAGGTCTCATCCTAGAAAGGTCAAACCATGACACTGCAGTACAGGTTGATTCTTCAGTCCCTACTTAGTTTCTGCTCAGATAAAACCCAAATATGTGGGCCAACCCCTAAACTCTTTTCTCTAACCTTATTTCAACAAGATTCCCATTGGAGAAAGACCTGCAGGATTTGGCCCATAAACTAGTGTTTGTGAACAAAGGCATGGATCAAAATTTTATAAATCTTTTGTTACTATCTAGAAATACCCATTTCCTGTGTTACAGAAGTTCAAACTGGAAAATTTGTATAGGCTATTATTGTCTCAGCATTTGTGACTAACCATTTTCCTATCTTCTGGGTGTGTATATTAGGAAACTGTCAACAAAACACTTAACTTTCTCACTCTGTTAACACTCAAGTCATTTGGCATTCTTTTTGTCTGTACTCTGGACTTGCAGGAGCTATGTTTATTAGCCTTTAAATCTCCCAGATGGCCTTGCTTATGTGCATTTTAAGAAGCCTAGTATGTTAAATATAAGAAATTTATGGGCATAAGTTTTCCGTCACAAGTGATTACATGTTCTAAGATGCAATTAAATACATAATTATTACTACGTCAAACACAAGTAGTAAAACAGAAGTGCTGCAGCGAAGATAAAGATTGGCCAGGTCTAGTTATGACCTGGCATGTCACTTCCAGGCCAAAAATGTCATGGGATCCTGAGCTTTCAGGCAGTGAATGAGCTGCCAGATCCAGAAAAATTCCTTTCTTGGTGGTTTTACCTTGGAGACAAGTGAATCTGATATGTCTTGTTACCTGCACAAACTTCAATGGAAATTTGTTTTCTATTTCCCAGAAAGGCTCAACAGCTTCCTTCTCTTGGTTTAGAGAAGAAAATTGGATGATTTGAATCCATATGGTGGTAATATGGCAGCCTTGGCCCTATGTTATTAGTAAACAACAATGACATAATCTTGGGCAGTTCCTTTCCATCCCCCCCGCTTGAATTCTCCCTTCAGACGGGCTTGGTTTTCCAGTAAACAGTTTTGTTACTCTTTCTATACAGTGTCGTTGTTTACTGTGAATTAACAAATTGAATGTGTCTGGACACAACAATAGACCTCTTCTGCACAATGGATCTGATAAATGAAAACCATGCCTTTCTGGAGAGTACTGCCCGAGAGAAACCAGTACATTATCTGCAATGGACAGTATGCAGAGATCCAAGAGGGAGTCCTTTCTTAAAAGGGATATTATTCGCAGTACTGGAAACGGCACCTATTCTTCAGACAGAGTTAGGGTCTGCAGCCAATTTGCTCAATGATAGATGGATGATAAAATGAATGATGTGATGTTATGATCAATTTATATACTATTTCATATACAATCAAGGTATGCTAAATAGATCTGTAGGATTATAGAAGTACAGTGTTAGTAAAGCATGGATGAAATGCAAACCTTACAGGCTGAGAGCTGTAAGATTTTAGCTTAGCCTTAAGAATGCTTAACACGAGTGGGTTACCTGAGAATAATCCTTTGACAAGAAGGTCATAAGGTTACTGCATAAGATGTGCAAATAGATGAGGTTACAGAAAAAAATGTATGGCAATAAACTGCAATGTATTGTCCAAAACAATGAGCAACACGGCTGTAACATCTTTGAATGTCTGCCTTCACCTTTAGGCATAGATGCTAATGAGACTGAGAATCTGCGAACAACCTATGAAAAACGGTGCACCCCTGTCAAGGGACGGGCAACCCCTCAGGCTTACAGCCTCTTCATCATCGGGATTTGCCGTCGGACACCACCCCTTTCCGTGCTGCCCGTCACCCAGTCTCACTTCATGTCCCAGTTCGCAGCCCCGCAGAGCCCTGAACCCAGTTTTAGCCCTACTCGCGGGGTGCCTCTACTTGAGGGACGGAGGGGACTCGGGCCCTCCTCGCTCGAGTCCCGACCCAGGACCCTTAAAGCGGCGGCACCTGGTGCGTCTGGTTGGTGGGGCGCTCCCCCGAAACTCACCAACCCCGAGGGTTCCTTCCCCGTCCTGGGTCACTTCCTCCTTCGTCCCCCGGCTCTCTCTCCGTTTCTTCCTTTTCCTTTCCTCCTATTTCCTCCCCCCTCTGCCTGCTCGGCATCTCTTTTGAACCTCCCTCGGATTCTGGCCCGCCCCCTTCCTGGGGTGCGGGGTGATGACGTCAGCCGCGGGGACGCCTGCCTCCCTGACGCCCCGGCCCCTGGCTGCCCCTGTGCATGCTGGGCATGCGCGCCCTGAGACTGCCTGCGCCCGGCAAAGTTCTCACCGCCAGGCTGCCCCTGCTGCCATGGTCGGGCTGGTCTCCTCCTCCCAGAGTCTCCCCCACCCCAGGGTTGCGGAGTGCGGGGTTAGGCGCTCTTCCTGCGGGTGCCGGCGCCCGTCACACATCCCCTCTTTGAGTTATTAGCCGTCATGTCGATCACCTCCTCCTCTTCTTCCATCACTCGTGAGAAGAAATCCGCATTTTGTGGGCGTGCCCGGCGATGCTGCACCTCGAACTTATACGGTTGTAATGAGATACCACCTCATTACCTGGGATTTGATTCCTTCATTACCTGCATCCACCGCGCGGGGCATGGTCGTTATTAACTTAAAGGGTTCCCAGCAGATAATATCTTAATGCTTCTATGGCCCATTTAGCCGCCAAGGCTTCCTTTTCGATGGTAGCATACCGTTGTTCCGTGGGAGGAGCTTGCGGCTCAGGTAGGCTACAGGATGTTCCTGCTCATCCACCTGCTGCATGTCGGCTCCTAACCCGGTGGCGGATGCATCAGTCTGTAGAATAAATTCCTTTGAGAAATCGGGTTGTGTTAAGACTGGGGCCTGTGTTAACACCGTCTTTAGCTGGTGGAAGGCCCTTACTTTGCTCCGTCCAGGGTACCTGTCTAGGGCTGCCCTTTCTCGTTAGGTCTGTCAAGGCACGCTATTGTTGCAAAGTTCGGGATAAACCGTCTATAATATCCGGCCAGTCCCAAAAATTGTCTGACCTGTTTCTTTGTTTTGGGCGGCTGGTACTCCAATGCCTGTACTTTACTTGCTAGGGGTTTTAGGCGGCCTCTCCCCACCGTGAACCCCAAATAAGTTACTTCGCTCTGTCCTATGTGACACTTTTCGGGGTTTGCTGTGAGCCCTGCCTGTTGCAGAGCGTCTAGGACCGCCCGTAGGTGCTGAAGATGGGCGGCCCAAGTCCTACTGTATATGACAATATCGTCAATATATGCCGCGGCATAGGCCTGGTGCCCTTAAGCACCCTGTCCATGAGTCTTTGAAAAGTTGCTGCGGCCCGTGAAGTCCGAAAGGCATTGTTTTAAAGTGGTAAAGCCCAAAGGGGTGGAGAAGGCCGTTCTTTCCTTAGAAACTGGGGTCAGGAATTTGCCAATACCTTCGTGAGGTCAGGGTTGATATATACTGCCCCAAGCGCTCTAAAGCTCATCGACCCTGGGCATGGGGTAGGCGTCAAACCTGGAATTGCGTTAACTTTTCAAAGTCTATACAAAACCTCACTGACCCATCAGGTTTGGGACCAGGACAATAGACTCGCCACTCTCGTGATTCCTCTATAACCCCAAGGTGCAACATCTTTTGTATTTCATTCCTTACTGTGTCCCACATTTTCCTGGGAGGCGTACTGGTTCTCGGACTCTACACCCAGGCTTAGTGGCGATATGATGGCTTATCTGATCGGTGCGCCCCGGTTCTCGTCTGACCACTGCTTTGAACTCGTGAAATAGTTCGTATACATCTTGTTTTTGGGTGGGTGTGAGGCCGGTCCCCACATCCAGGGGTAGGGTCGACTCCAAGTCCCCGGCCCATGGCCCTAGTTCAGTGGGCGGGGTTGGGGTCTATGAACAGACTCTCCCTCGGGTTCCATTTTTTTAGCAGGTTCACGTGTTAGACTTGTGTACCCTTTTTCTTCCCTACTAAGCGTACCTCATAATCTACCGGCCCCACCTTACGGATAACGTCGAAGGGCCCTTGCCATTTTGCTAATAGCTTCGACTCACTGGAAGGCGGGAGGAGCAGGACCTGGTCACTGGGTTTGAACTCTCGGGCCCGTGCATCACGGTTATAATAAAAGATTTGTTTGTTTTGGGCCTGTCTTAAATTAGATTCCGTGAATTCCCCGAGCTTTTGTAGCTTCTCTCGGAGGCGGAGGACATAAGTAACTGTCCCTTGGACCCGGGTCTCCTGCTCTTCCCAGCTTTCTCTTAATAAATCTAAGATGCCCCGTGGTTGTCTCCCATAAAGCAGTTCAAGCGGGAGAACCGGTCGAGGCCTGCGGGACTTCCCGGACGGCAAATAGCAGGGCCAGCAATAACTTGTCCCACTCTTGGGGGTCGCTCTCCGTGAAGCGGCGGGCATGGCCTTTAAGGTGCGGTTGAACCGCTCCACCAACCCGTCCGTTTGCGGGTGGTAGACCCGAGTCGAAGGCGTTTTAAAGCGCGGGAGATGGCACAATTCTGCTATGAGTTTAGAGAGGCGTTTGTCCCTGGTCTGTCAGTATCTCGAGGATCCCTACCGGGAAAAGATTTTCACCAACTCCCTGCTAATGTTTGGCGTCGTGTTCCTCAAAGTACGCTTGAGTACCGGGTGGCGTAATCCACCAGCACTAATATGTGTTGATACCCTGCCTTGGACCGTTCCAGGGGACCCACAAGGTCTAATGCGGCGGTCGAAGGTATACCTATTACTGGAAGGGGCACCAGTGGGGCTTTTGTGACCTCTCGGGGTCTGTGAGTTGGCATTCAGGGCAGGAATTGCAGAAGTCCCTCACTTCCCTATGCACTCCCGGCCAGAAAAACCTCCGGGTTATTCGTTGTAAGGTTTTTTCTCTCCCTAAGTGTCCAGCCCACGGGTTGGCGTCGCCAGCTCGAGAAGTCTCCGCCGCAATGGTGTCGGCACTATCAATTGTCTCAGGATTTCACCTCCCTCCCCTGTTTTCGTTATTGTATAGCGGTCCCCGCACAGCAAAATAGGGGCCCTGCCTCACCTTTTCTTCCTCGTCCGTCTCGTCGTCCCCTCGCTTGTTCCCAGGCTCTACTCAGCGCCGGGTCCTCGCGTTGCTCCTGCACAAAGTCGCTCGATATCTCGTTTCTCTGTTCCAGTTCCGACTCCTGTAGTGCTCCTGGCTCTTTCCGCGGTCCGTCTTGGGTCTTGGTCCCTGGGTTCGGGTCTTGCCCTACCGCTTGGTTAGCCATGCGCTTTCGATTCTATGAGCCTGGGATCCTTGAGCGGTTGCGGGTCCAAGGTCTCCATTAACCACCGGAAACCCGGCCAATCCGCCCCAGTAAAGCGGGGTACTCCAGGTGGTCTGCCACGCCACCTGACAGACCGCTTCCTCCTGCCCATCCGATAATCTCACCCAGGCTGTATGATAGGGCGGATGTCCCGTGAGCGCATTTCATCCAAATCAGGGCCCGGCGGGTCGGGCTGGGGCACCAATGATGCTCGGACCATTGTCTGGCCGCAGCCTGAATCTACTAAGGCCCAAACAGATTGCCCTTCTACGTCCATCTTTATTAATACTTTTTCCCTCTCTCGTAGGCGTGCCCTCCGGCTAGGGGCTACGACCCGTCCGAATGAGCAGTCCATAAATGGACAGTCCCGTCGGAAGTGGCCCTCCTGGCCACATTCATAGCATGCACCCCTGTTGCTGGCCACCATTCGGGCTTGTCTATTAACTCCTCTTTATGGTGCTCTTTCCCCCTTCCTTCCTTCCTCCAGGGGCCCTTCCCTCCGGGGTACGGCGTAGTCCCGGCCCAATCTGTCGGCTCCTCCTTGCCCCCGTCCTCGGCCGCCGCGTGGGGTCCGGGCCCGCCCCTCTGGGAGGTGCTGGCTTGATCCCCTCCCTGGGCCCTGAGGCCCTTCCCCGGCTCCCTCGGCAGCCAGGTAGGCTTCCATTAACGTGACTGCGTCGGTCAGTGTCGATGGTTGTTGTCGACGTACCCATTTCTGGGAGTATGTGGAGGAATTGCTCTAAAACTATCATGTCGACCAGCTGAGCACTGGTCCGTCTGTCTGGCTCTAACCACCTCGGCATGCTTCCGCAGCTTTTGAGCGACCGCCCGTGGCGCGCTCCCGCTGAGTAGCGTTCCTTCCTAAACTTTTGCCTAAATGTCTCTGGGGTGACCCGATTTGATCTAGGATGGCTTCCTTTACCTATAATAATTAAGTGCCTCCCGGGGATCCAGGCTCCTGTAAGCCAACTGAGCGGCTCCGGAGAGATAAGGTGCCAGCAATGTGGCCCAATGGTCTCGGGCCACCGTGCCGCCGTGGCCACCCGGCTCAAGCGTCTCGAGATATGCCTCCGGGTCATCCTGAGGCCCCATTTTAGTCAACCGGATAGGCAACTGAGAGCGCCTTCCTGCCCTCCTACTGCTCCTGCCCTGGCCAGGGCCGCGCCCTGATGGAGCCATGTTTCCCTCTGGGCTTGTTGCTGTTCCGTCAGTTCCCTAATTAACTGTCTCTGTTGTTCCTGCTGCTGGGCTGCTAATTGTTGCAGCAGTTGGGTTTGTAGCTGCTGGTGTTGGCGTTGTTGCTCCGAGAGCCATGCCCACACCTCTTTGGCTTCCATGATCACCAAGAAATTTTTTTTTTTTTTTGCCACTGCCTAAAAGTGGGGTTTGATCATGCCCCCATTCTCCACCATCTGTCAAGGGACGGGCAACCCCTCAGGCTTACAGCCTCTTCATCATCGGGGTTTGCCGTCGGACACCGCCCCTTTCCGTGCTGCCCGTCACCCAGTCTCACTTCATGTCCCAGTTCGCAGCCCGCAGAGCCCTGAACCCAGTTTTAGCCCTACTCGCGGGGTGCCTCTGCTTGAGGGGACGGAGGGGACTCGGGCCTCCTCGCTCGAGTCCCGACCCAGGACCCTTAAAAAGCGGCGGCACCTGGTGCCGTCCGGTTGGTGGGCGCTCCCGAAACTCACCAACCCCGGGTTTCCTTCCCGTCCTGGGTCACTTCCTCCTTGTCCCCGGCTCTCTCTCCATTTCTTCCTTTTCCTTTCCTCCTATTTCCTCCCCCCTCTGCCTGCTCGGCGTCTCTTTTGAACCTCCCTTGGATTCTGGTCCCGCCCCCTTCCTGGGGTGCGGGGTGATGACGTCAGCCAGCGGGGCGCCTGCCTCCCTGGCGCCCGGCCCCTGGCTGCCCTGTGCATGCTGGGCATGCGCGCCCGAGACTGCCTGTGCCCGGCAAAGTTCTCGCCCCCGGCCGCCCCTGCTGCCGCGGTCGGGCCGGTCTCCTCCTCCCCAGAGTCTCCCCCACCCCAGGGTTGCTGGAGAGTGTGGGGGGTTGGGCGCTCTTCCTTGCGGGTGCCCGGCGCCCCATCACAACCCCAATATTCCTGAGGTGTGGCAGTATAGAGAAGGAAAAAGAGATAACACATTAATGAATATGCATAAGGTGTTAGATGTAGAATTACAGAATTAGTCAGAGTTGTAATATAAAAGAGGGTTCCCTGGTTGGGTAAGAGTGGGAACACCCAAGGGAATATCCATGAGGAAACTCCAGCAGAGATTGTCCCTCTACTGATGATGAATTGGGGAGAGGTCCATCAGACCCTAGAATATTTTTGAGGCTATGAGTATGTCTACAGTAATATTTATTACATAGGTTTTTGTAGGGTTTCTATAAGCATGGGTAATGGTACCTTTATGTGTTGCTCTAATACAGTTTGTCATACAGAAAAGACTTTGTGCTTGTGATTGTGTCTGTGGTCATTGTTCTTATACTTGATGTGTTCATATAGGGTATCTACATTTCAGAAAAGTGCCAGAAGCAATTTCACTCTACTGAGCTCGAAACTGTAGGATCCCAAGCTGAACCCTGAGTGGTGTCACATAACGTCACATCACTATGTTCACTTGAAATAAAATAAAAGGCTACAGGCCAGATCTTGACATCACTGCACCCCTGGGGCCCAACAAAAGGTGAGGAGCAAGGGAGCAGATGACAAATAAAGATTTTATACCTGTCTATTCCCTTCCAAGCCTGTGGCTCCCCAGAGGGTTGTTTGGATCCAAGTACAACATAGAGCAGATTCAGGGGGTTGTGGCCACAAGGCACATTTCCAGTTGCAAGGAATCACCAAACTGCAGTATTTCTCCAACCACACCCCCTTTCTTCTGGACAAGCCTCCCACAGTGTTTCTGCATGGGAGAGGTTTCTTACATGGCCAGCTAAACTGGATTGCTGTCTGTTTTGAGTGGTTAGTTCCTAGAGCAGTGGTCCCCAAATTCTTCACATCATGCCCCGCTCCTTACCTTGTCTGGGCCTCCCCCTGTGACCCACAGGTGCGATTTGGGACTGGGAGTGGTGTCCTGGCCCCTGAGGCCAAGAGGGGGACCAGAGCCAAGATTAGACCAGGAGCCGAGGTCAAGATCGGAGCTCAGGGTGGGGCCAGGAACAGAGCTGTAGAAGAAAGCTGGGGCAGAGTCAGAGCAGAGCATGGGGCAGAGTTAGATTGGGTGGTACTCCCTTGCTACCACCTGTAGGGGCCGGCCTGGGCCCTGATATACCCCCCTGAATTTTCCTCCATGCCCCCAGTTTGGGGACCATAGTCTTAGAGGAAGGTGTACTCTTGTGTCTTGCCCCTCCTGGTTTGTGCATGCCATTGTCAATAGCTGCGATGTATGTGTCTTCCCCTTTCTACACACAGATCCTATTGAGCGTAAAGAAGGGCCTAGCTACCAGCCGGAGGGTTTATTCCTTACCATATGAGCACTACAGCTGTGCATACTAGAACATGTCAGACCCTTCTTGCCCCTTTATAAAAGAATCATGGTCTCTGTCTGTACTAGGGACATTTTCCCCATTTTCCACCATTGCTGACTTTGCTTCAGGTCAACCAGCGGAAGAATACTGGGAGTGCTAATATAGAAGGCCCTGTGGCTGTTGTTGCCCCTGTTTCTATTAGAAGAGCTCTAAGCGGAAGTTTAAAGCAGGAGCATTTAAAAAACAGTTTGCCTACTCTAGGGATCTGAGTATTGCCAGCCATTTCAGAGGGGTAGCCATGTTAGTCCGTAATAGAAAAATTTAAAAAACAACCAATAGTCCTGCAGCACCTTAAGGTATGTCTATACTACAGAGTTTTGTCGGAAAAACAGCCATTTTTCCAACAAAACCTGAGTTAGGTCCACACTACCGTGTTCTTCTGAAAGTAAATTGAAAGAACAGAGGGGGTTTTCTGATGTTGGTAATCCTCTTTCTATGAGGAAGAAGCCTTTTTGAGAAAGAGCTTTTCTTTGTGTGAATGGCGAAGAGGGAGTTCTTTCAAAAGAAGAGGGAAGAGGAAAAAGCACAGGTGCCCTGGTGGCCACTCCATCCATAGTAATCACAGCTTACATGCGAGAGAGCATCCATTCAGTGTGGATGCTATCTGTCGAAAAAGCAGGTTGCTTTTTTGGTGCGCTTTTGTGTGTGGCGCTTTCTTTCGGAAGAAGTTTTTTCAGAAGATCTCTTCCGAAAAAAGGTTCTTCCAAAAGAAGCCTGCAGTCTAGAGATAGCCTTAGAGACTAACAGAACATGTAGATGGTGTTATGACTTTCGTGGGCACAACCCACTTCTTCAGATGAATGGAGTTTAAGGGGTCCAGGTTCCAAATAAACAGCAGAGAAAGAGAGGGGATGGAGAGGGAGAGAAAAGGGGAAAAAATGGGAAAAGAATAGTCAAGAGTTTCCATGCTAAATGAAGCTGATGGAGTGGATTCTAAGTACTCTTTAGTACCTGGTATTTGGCTTTTTATGTCATTAGGATGTAGAATGTAGCAGGTGATCCGGTTAAGGTCTTTGTTTAAACTTCTATTGAAGGTATCAAACTTGTAAATGAAATTAATCTCCGCAGCTTCCCTTTCAAGCTGGTTTTTGCAGTTGCCTTGTAATATATGGAAACTTTGAAATCCATTGACTGGGCAAGTTATTGACGATCGTTGATGAGCTGATTCAATGTTAGCAACAGTTAGACATGTTAAGGGTTATAGAGATAGATGCTTTGCCTTTTGATCACCCCTGTCATCATAACCTACATTCTTAGATCAGGCGAGGAAGCAAAAGGAAATTCAGAGCATTTGGGAAGATGGAATATTTCCCATGCATGGGTATTTTCAAAGGCATACTCATTGGATGTAAACAGCTTACTCATGCCTCAGTCACAGTCCCTGAAAGACTCACACCCATTCATATGGCAACATTTATACATGCATTTCTGTGCTAACACACACGCACACAGAGATACTCACATTCATACACATACTATATAACTGGGCATTCTCATATCAGATAGAGTAGATTAACTATTGCTTTGCTCAGAGGGGGTCACTCTGTGCTGTGTTAAAAACCCTATTATATTTGTCTTACAATGTGCCTCTTACAGAGTCAGTTTTGTGGGATTCCTTGTGGTTCTTTGCAGTGCACTAGTACACAGGGTCTTCGAATAGGGTTGATTTTTTGGATTCACCATTTTATGGGTTCCTCTCAGGTTTTAATGAGTCTCTGTTGAGGCAAAACTACTTAGGATATCAGGAGCTGGTCCAAGGTCACTGAGGGTTCTTCTGATCATGAGCATTTTTGGAATCTTCATGTTATGTTCACATCCTCCATAGTCACCGGAGCAAGTGACTACTCTGCCTTCTGTCACATCACCACCTGGTAAGAAGGGTGTCTGTGCCCAGAATATTGGCATAGTCTATGGTCTGCAAAACAATCAGCTTTTTAGCTAACAGACTAGATTAGTTTTTTCCTCTGTGATAAAAGCAGGTGGTTATTTACCTTTACAAATCTAGCAGTAAGTCTGTAAATGGTGTTGAAGATATAGAAATGGGGCTGGGTGAGATATAATTCCTTTCTTTCTGTGAGATTTCATGACAGATATATTATGGTATAGTTCACTCTGTTACATGTTAAACCACACCTTCTGTAAAACAACATTTGTTTTACTGTTCTGGATCTGCAACGAAATTGAGGACTAGTTGAAAGAAACATCTGGCTAGTGTATGGGATAAGTTTATTAAAGTTTATTTCCTGTTTCAGCTAATAAGGTTTCCATTCAGTACACAAAGGTTCCTCCCTATTCATTATTTCCAATTCTCAGTCCCCCACATAGTCTTTTTTCTAAAAAGATTTCTTCCTCTTTGTGGATCTCCTATCTGGGTCTTTCTATTCCTTCCTTCCCTTTAAGTCTGCTCCTCTTGTTTTCAATTACAGCTCATCTGTCTCGTCTTAGAAGTCCTTCTTCCACTGACAAGCTAGTCAGACTTGTAGCTTGCTTGACCGTTTTGTGTGTGGCGTATTTGAGGACTCTTTTGCCTCTGGAGCGATAGGTGATTTGGGGCCATTCTGCCAGCTCCGTGCTGCCTGCCGAGAATCTCCCCTATGTTAGGGATAATCCCCGAGGGCTGTTTTGGGGGCTTTTTTGCTGCTGGGATAATTAAGTAATGTGTATTAAATGTGCCTACTATCTGTTCTAATAGTCTTTCCTCTGGTTCTCTCGTTATCTCCCCACAAGGCTTTGCTGTATTGTACCTTAGCACTGAGGAGATGGCAGGGATATTCAGATTTGCCTCTTTTAATTTTCAAAACAAAGCACAATCAAGGGGCCAGCTGAAATGTGTCCAGGATTCTGTACAGCAAGGAATGGCCATCAGACTCGTACATTAGCAGATTATCTTCTTTCCCATTTTCCTCTGAGATTTCTTTAATATAGTAAACCTGTTCAATGTCAGAAGATAATTGAGGGTGTGTACGGCTCTAGAGCAATCAAAGCAGCTACACAGGGGCTGAGCTGTCCATTGGTTTTGAATGATCGATGGTTTATTTCAAAGAGACTCCCAGTCCCAGTAAATGGTATTTTCATGATTAGAACCTGAACAATCAGGGAATCATTTGGGTTGAAGGGACCCCCCTAGAAGGTCATCCACTGGAGTCTGCTGCCTTGCTTTGTGTCAATGGAGATTTAATTATTCCTAAAACAGCTCTTGTAAGACATAGTTGTGAGTGATGTGTTGGTGATTCTGAATCCGCTCTTGATAGTCTGTTCCGTTATTTAGTTGGAATTGTGATAGAAATGGCGAATTCCCATTTATTGCTACAATACTTAATCAGGAAACGTATTTTAGGTGGGAAAGAGAGCCCATGGGAAGTATTATCATCCACTGCAGATACACCTAGTTCAGGATCCTAAGGGGTTAATGGCTGAATGTTCTGAATAACAATGGACTGGTAACAGAAGACACTAATGCTCTTGTTGTTAAGAGGGAGGATTAATTAATTTAAATAGGTTTTGTGTTGTAATGTGAAACAGACAAGGAGGGTGGCACCCCTGCCCAGCCCTTGGGAAAGCCCAACTGCTTTGGCTCTTTGGTTGTTGAGGATGGTGCCATTCCAGGTATATACTCCTGAGGAAAGAGGAATTTTTACTCTACTAGGGAGGCGTTAGAACACAGTCATAAAATTTAGCACTCCAAGATGGAAATGCCGGTCCCATATCTTGTTATTCGCCTTCCCCCAGTAATCAGTGAAGATGGCAAATAATGAAAATTGAAATAAGAATGAATGAGTGAACTGAACAAAAACCAGCTTTATCTCACTTGTTTTCTCAGGAGGTCACCTGGGCAGAATACAATCTTTGTACTGTTTGCTTTTATAATCCTGGTGGCACTCAGATACCATGGAGATGGGCACATTATAAATATACAGATAGATGGAGATCACTAATTGGCTGAAGGTTTGAAAATAGCTGCTTGCTTGAATTGAATTGTGTTACAAAAGGGCATTAAGCTGAACTCCGTTTTTGTCTTCCAATACCCTATTCAACAATAGATACTTGGTTGAAAATTAGACTCGGAATACAGTATTTTGTGTTCATGTCCATTTCTCTCCCAGCAAGGTCACCTTACCTGTTCTTCAGATCGTAAACCTGTAATATGATTATAATGCTTTTCCTGTGCATAACTTAAGCTTTTTATTTCTTGATTTGCTCCTCCGAGTTAATATAGATCAGGGGTGGGCAAAAGGGTCCCTGTGAGCCGGATCTGGTCCCCCAAGTGGGTGGATCCGGTCCGTGGAGGCCCTGCTGCTCCCGGCCCCCAAGCCCACTAGGGTGTGGGGGTGGGAGAGCACAGAAAGCCTTCTCTGCTCTGTCCCAGCCCTGCTCGCAGTGCGTGGCACTTCCAAGCACGGCACGCTGCTCGCAGGGCGGGGGTAGAGCGGAGAAGGCTTCACGCGCTCCTCTGCCCCCAGGCCTTAATTGGCTGGGGGCAGGGGAGTGTGTAAAGCCTCCTTCCGCCCTGCCAGGAGCACGTAATTCTTTGAAGCACCTTGTGCAGCTCGCAGGGTGTGGGGAGAGCAGAGGAGGCTTCTCATGCTCCCTCACCCCCAGGCCTATCAGGGCCTGGGGGGGAGCTGCGTGAAGCTTCCTTTGCCCTGCTCCAGCCCTGCAAGGAGCCTGCAGCACTTCAAAGTGCCACGTGCTCCTCGCAGGGCAGGAGGAGGCTTCCCGTGCTCCCCCGCCCCCAGACTCTTATTAGCCTGGGGTTGGGGGAGCATGCCAAGCCTCTTCCAGGGCATGGGTGCCTGGTGGGAAGGGGGGCCAAAGGGGCTCCCCCATCCCCAGACCAATCATTGTCTGGGGGTGGCTCCTCCCCTTCCTGTTTAGGCTCCACCCCTTCTAGGGTGGCCTGGGGCTACTTCAAAAATTTTTGAAGTGGCCCCCTGGGAAAAATTATTGCCCACTCCAATGTAGATAAATGAGCCCTGTCATCTTTTTGTCATCTGCTTAGATGGGTTACGGTCTTCCATTCTCTCTAAATTATACATTTCCATTTTTAAAAATCTCTCGCATAAGGTTAATTTTCAAACTGTCATCACCTTGCTTCCCTTCTGTGAAATTGCTCAAATTAGTAAAAAATCAAATATTATTCACATTAAACAGAGCTGCACACAGGTGTAAAAGCATAGTATGAGAGAGATACAGTACGTGCTTCCAGCTGCCCTATTACTAGAGTCATCTCAGCAAAACCCAAAAACTTATAAATATCTATCTAGTCCACTTCCAGATTAGTACTAGTGATGTGTCACATTGAGTTTGTTTAAATAAATGTCAAAATTAAAAAACAGATTTAAAAAAATGGGAATAAAATAGCTGCATGTTTTCAGTTTGGTTTGCCATCTTATCCTCTGTACAGAGACCATTGTGATAAAGAGGGATGCTGTTGATAGAATATCTATCTGTCTATCTATCTATCTATGCCCATTCACCCCCTCTCTATTACCATACACCTACACTCATATCTATCTATCTATCTATCTGTCTATCTGTCTATCTATCTATCTATTGGTATGTCTACACTACAGAGGTTTTTTTGTTGGAAAAACGACCATTTTTCTGAAAAAACTTCAATTACGTCCACACTGCAATGGCGTTCTTTCGAAAAAAACATTGAAAGAACGGAGGGGTTTTTCTGACATTGGTGAACCTCTTTCTATGAGGAAGAAGCCATTTTCCAAAAGAGCTCTTTCGGAAAAAATGCGTGTGTGGACAGGGAAGAGGGAGTTCTTTCGCAAGAAGAGGAAAGAGGAAAAAGCACAGGTTCCCTGATGGCCATTACGCCCATAGTCATCACAGCTTAAATGCGAGATAGCGTCCATTCAGTGTGGACACTATCTTTCAAAAAAACAGATCACTTTTGCGATGCGCTCTTGCTGTGTAGACGCTCTCTTTCGGAAGAAATTTTTTTGGAAGATCTCTTCCAGAAAAGCTTCTTCCGAAAGAAGCCTGAAGTCTAGACATAGCCTATATTTTTTAGTCTCTAAAGTGCTACAGAACCAGTCCTTTTTAAAAGTTTGTTAAATTACAGACTAACACGGCTGCTCCTTTGAAATTTTTACTATAGAGTGATTATGAGAAGCGGTTTAGTGGAGATGCCCCTGTTTCCATGCCATTTCCAGTGTCACACATAAGTATAAGCCCTGTCACATCCCATCCTGAATATCCTTCATAAATGCAATTTCCTTGGACTATGGTCCAAAGCATTCCATGTTTATCTTTATGATATAGAGGTAATCTGCAGGCTTCAGGTAATCCAGTTCATCATTAATATACATGTCTTTTTGAAGGCATTTTAGCCTTTATTATTTTATTTATTGTTTTGAGCCTCATTTGCCACCTTCAGGGGGAAGACTAACAACAAGACATGATCTGACACTTTGATCTGGGGATGTCCAGGTCTTGTAAGCCTCTGCATCTTAATTCCTTCCCAGAAAATTAAGTCCTTTTTTAAGAGTGTGTACTTGGGAGGTTCCAAGTGACTGGATTTTTCCCTCAGGGCTTGACAGGTGTGTCACCTTTCTGGTGACTGTTTTGCATTGCAACAAGAAACCCATTTCAACTTACAGAAGCTTGTTTGTACGCAAAAGGATTTGAGAGTCTGCTGTTACTATTATAGCACGTTTAAGAGAATTTATTCACATCAGTTAATCCAATTCAATTGTCAACGATGTGCTTCTGCAGTTCTGTTAATTGTTTTTGTGGGTTCCCCATCTCAAAACTACACCATCGTACGTTGCTAAATGCAATATTATCAACGAGCATGTATTTAGAGCCCTGTGTAGATACAAAGTTTGTATCCACCCCTGCATCTGTATCTGCAAAAATGAGCCGATGATATCTGCATTGACATCCATGGATATCTGAAAATTTTCAGGGTTCTAGATACAACATTTGTATCCACATCCTGATCCATAAAAATGAGCCATGGATATCGGCATCCACATCTGCAGATGCAGATACCCGTGGCTATAAAGCAGAAATCTGCAGATTTGCAGAGCTCAACATGTATTTCGCACTATTTATCCACATCACATACCTACTACACAATTCATTGCACTAATTCTTTGCTCTGGAGAGAGGCCTAAAGATTGGAATAGCAGAGACATTTTGATGGGGAGAGGCAAGGGACATTAGAAGAACTGTCTGAGGCCTGGGAATGAAATAGCACTTGCTGTTGTATTAGGTTCACAGTGGACAAGCAAAGCCGTGTGGGGATACAAAACCGACCTAGTAGGAGGTGCAAGAGGTTGTGATCACCTCATTAGCTGAGCCTTGGGGAAAAAGATTTTGCAGCCCTTGCTTTTGTTATTGTCATCGCTATTTAACAATTATTCAATCATTTAAATGTATGTAGGAAGCAGACCCATTGTGTGTCCAAAGCAAATTTGTGTAAAAATTTAAGTGACTATTGGAGTGTTATTCTTCAGCATTCACCCAGTGCTGGAGAAGGTGGGTAGAGGATCTTGGCATCGATTAAAAACTACCATGCAGTAGTGCTAGACCATGGAAGGCATAGAGCTTAGTGAGGTATGAATTGGGTAATGGATGACCACAAATACAAATAAAAATAGGGAGATATTGCCAGCCTGTGCTGGGTGCTTCGGTGTTGCTGCTGTTGCTAAATGGTGTTAGCACATTGGGAGCCATAACACAGACTTATCATCAGCATTCCATCCAGTCCTACCGAGTGCAAATGTAATCAACCTGGACCCAAGGGCCACATTTTGGGAGCTTAAGGGGACAGTAGCCTCCCCCGCTCCAAGGCTGGAACCCCTGGATTTCATAAATGAGGTCTGCTTAAAACTGTATGCCCTGACTCCAGGGGCAGTTTTTAAATGCAAGAGTTTGAGCTTCTCCTAGCTTTGCCTTTGGGGCAGGGAGTTTGTTATAAAAAGAGGGAGACACTGTGATTAAGATAAGGAAAGGCTGGGCATTCAGGTAATTGAAGGATTGTTAGATCATAATGAAAACATTGCCGGGTACTCCATTTAAAAGATAGATGAAAAAAAGAGTAGGAATGAGTGTTGTGGGGTTGTGTTAAATTTACAAATGTTTTTGAAAATGGAGTGAACCGGGATTAATCCAAAGCTGACTGCAAAAGTTTCAGAGGGATCTTGCAAAATTGGGTGATTGGGCAACACAAGGGCAGAAGGAATTAATTCAGTGTTGATAAATGCAAAGTAATGCACAAGGAAAAAGAGAATCCTAACTATAGATACAAAATAGCTGTTACCACTCAAGAAAGAGATTTTGGAATCCTTGTGGATAGTTCCCTGAAAACATCTGTTCAATGTGCAGTGGCAGGCTAAAAACTAAAAAGCTGACAGAATATTGAGAATCATTAGGAAAGGAATAGCTAATAAGACAAAATATCATTTTGTGTCTACATAAAGTCGTTGTATGCCCACATCTTCAGTACTGTATGCAGGTTACCACATCTAAAAAAAATCTATTGGATTTAGAAAAGGTACAGAAAGGGCAACATAAATGATGAAGAGTAAGGAACAGTTTCCATATGAAGAGAGATTAACAGGAGTGGGACTTTTCATCTTGGAAAAGAAATGTCTAAAAGGTGGGGGATATGTTAGAGGTCTAGAAAATCATGAACAGTGTGGAAAAGAAGCATGAGGAAATGTTATTTATTCCTTCCCTAATTAACACAAGAAGCTGACACACTTACATTTATAGGCAGCAGATTTAAAACAAACAAAATAAATTATTTTTTTTCATAATCAAATTGTAGAACTCTTTTCCAGGGGAAAATGGAAAGGCCCAGAACACAACAGGGTTCCAATAAGAACAAAATAAGTTCAGGGAGGATCGGTCCATCAATGGCTGCTAGCCAGAAAGGGCAGGGATGATGCCCCTAGTTTCTGTTTGCCAGAAGCTGGGAATGGGTGATAGGATGTATCATGATGATTGCCTCTTCTGTTTATTCCTTCTGAAGCACCTGGCATTGGCTGGGGTTGGAATATAGGATAGTAAGCTAAGAAGGACCATAGATCTGACCATAGGTCTGACCCAGAAGTTCTTATAGAGCTGAAATGTATCTGCCCCCTTGCTGTAACCCATTAGACCCCACTCCCCTTCCAGAACTGAGATAGGGCCCAGAAGTCCCAACAGAGTCTGTCTCTCTCCACAGAGTTAGTAACAAAGTAAGAATAAACATTAAAATTTTATGGCTAACCAGTATCCCTTAAGTGACTTGCCACAAGATGTCAGAACATGTTGGTGTTAGAGCTGAGTGGGTCTAATAGTTGTTTAATTTTCTTTCTTTTATATAGGAATTAGATACAGTGCTCCTCTCAGCTAACTGCTAAGTTATCTGCCAAAAAAGTAGAGTTTTCCAGTGCCTTAGTAGCCCCTGGATAGAAGTGATGTGTGTGTGGGAGGGGAAGGGGGGGAGGGGAGAGGTTGGATGGAGTTGGCCCTCCCTTCCCCATTTGGTGCTTGCCTTGTACTGAGCATGCTCAGTTACACTGCTGAAGCTTCCGTCCTCAGTCCGCCCTACCATGCTCCCACTCCCTTCCCCTCCAAACATGGCATGCACAAGTGCCCCCCCCAACAATCTGAAATGGCACCCTGCATGGACCTAACAATGGCTGCCGCTGAACCAGTGTTGCAATGGTAGAGGCTGTGACAGCTGAGCTCACACTTATGATAATTTCAGTTCCAGCTAAAATCAGCCCCCTGTGTACTTTTCAGGTGTGCGACAGTTCACAACTGAAACAGGTATTGGAGGGTGAAGTGTTCCTCACTGAGGTGTAGGGCAAGACTGAGCTTTTCAAGGCACAGGCTTTTTTTTTCTGGGAAAGCAGGACAGCGTAGGAGGGCAGTGCTCAACCTATCCCATGCTACAAACCCATGTGACAACACAATTACACCCCTCTGTGGTTTGGGAACCCCTGACTCCTCAAGGGATGGGTGGTTGTGACAGGTCGGGATCTGGAAGCCTCCTGTTAAGAATCCAATGGTCCGGTTGTATTCTGTCTCTCCCGTATCCTGTGGTGTGGCTTTGGACAAGTCACCTCCCTGCCCCATGCCTGTTTCCCCTCCCACCCTTCATCTCTCCTGCCTATCTAGACTTTAACTTCATTGGGGCAGCCACTGTCTCAGACTCTGTCTGCAGAGCACCTGGCACAATGGGGCTTCAGTCTTAGAAAGGGGCCTCCAGGGAACCATACATAATATTGGCAGTTGTGCTGCGGTGCAGAGAGACAGCCTCCCCAGTAACAATGACTGAGTGAAGCATTATGCACCTGGGAGCACCAGGGAAGAGGAGGTCAGAGTGACCCCCCCAGCACATCCTGTGAACATGCATTCCCCTCTGCATTAGCTTGGCTGAGCTTCACTGATTGGTAAGGAGTGGGGAGGGGCTGTGATCCATTCTCATTCTTTTGGGGAGGCTTGCACACTGGCAGTCCCGGAGCCCAGCCGTCCTTGCACTCAAGGACAGATTGAGAGTATATCCCCTGATCTGGGACACATAGGGGAGGGTGGCTTTTTGTATCCTCTTCCCTGGCTACCTGTGCAATGCGAGATCCAATCTAACTCTTCACCTGTGACTTCCACAATCGATTAGCCTCCACCAAGCTGACTCTAGAGAGAAGCAGTCACCAGAGGCTGGGACTTTCTTTCTGGTTCTGTACATTATGCTGCTATAATCTCTCTTGACGGGTTCCACCCCCCCATTAAAATCAGTGGAAAGTCTCCCGGTGACTCAGGGCATTGAACTGTGCCCATCGGAAGCAACGCTGGATTTTCCATAGTGCATCAGATTGTTGGTCACTCAGTCAGGCATCCTGGTTGCAGGGCTGGCCCTACCATGAGGTGAACTGAGGCGGCCGCCTCTAGGGTTGCCAGGAGTCTGGTTTTCTACCGGACAGTCTGGTTTTTGGGCCCTCTGCCCGGTAGAAAAATCCAGAAAATACCGGACATATGCAATGTCCGGTATTTCCTGGTTTTCCAGCTGGGCACTGGACGGAAGCCTGACGGGGTTGGGGGGCCTGACTGGGAGGCGGGGCGCGATCAGCGCTGGGAGCCCTGGTTGCGTGTGAGGAGGAGGAGGGGCAGCCTGGTCCATGCTCCTGTGTGCTGGTCAAGCACGTGGTGGAGTCACAGCTGGACTGAATCGCACGGGATGGGAGTGCCCTAGGATCTGCACAGCCCGGGTCAGTCCTGCTCCCCGCCGGCTTATTCGCTCCCCGGCCCCCTCCCAGCCGGCCAGTTGGTTGATTCTCCCCGACTTCTCCTCCCGGTCTTCCCCAGCCAATCCCTTCCCCCCCCACCCCCAGCTCTGCCTCCCACTGGCCGTTTCCTGCTCTGGATCTTCCCCGGCCAGCCCCGCTGCACCCCGCCAGCCCTGCATCCGATGGCCAGTTCTCCCCTCCTCCTCCTCCTGAGCTCCCCGGCCAGCTCCACCCCACCGGCCGACCGATATCCGTGGCCAGCCCCGTTCCGCCCTCCCCTCCCCCCACTGACCAGCCCTGCTTCCTGTTGGCCCCCATCTCCTCTGGCCAGCCCGTTGCCCTCCCGTTAGCTCTGTTTCCCGCCCCCTTCTCCCAGCCAGCACCGCTACCCTCCTGGCTGGTCCCTCCCCCCCCATGAAGCGTGTCCGATATTTTTTTTATGACTACCTGGTAACCCTAGCCGCCTCAGGTGCCAGACTATAGGGGGGGCACCACTAGGACCTAGAAAATTGTGTCTGCTGCTGGTGCATATGTAGGTAGCAGCGCAGTCCCAGGAGAGGAGTAGAACAGGACCAAGGCAGAATTGAGACCTTTCCAAGTTTTGGCCCAAGCGAGGGGGCATGGGGGCATCATTTAAGCTCCCCGCCTCAGGCGCCAAAATGTTGTGGGCCGGCCCTGCCTGGTTGCCTTAGTGCCCAGCCCAGGGCCTGGTACATCAGGAGGCTAAAAATGCCGAATAATGCGCCGCCCTAATTGTAAATGCCCTACTCCGGAGTGTGGGATTCAAGAGATTTTTTTCTTGCCCTCTGCAGAGAAGCTCTCCCCTTGCAGCAGGAAGTTTAGATTCTCCTGTCTGTGCATGCATCCGTACAAATGTTGTTTGCCTTTTTTTTTTTAAAACCAGCTTGACCAGAGTTTCTCAACCTTCTTGATAGCAGGGACTGGCTTGCTGCCTCCCTACACTGTGTCAGGAAAGTCTCTGGGACTGGCGCTGGTTCAAGCACCAGTTGTTGAGCAACACTGAGCTAGTCCCGGAGCGTATGACTGCCCGCAGCAATGAATTTCACAGGCTGGCTTTGTCTGTGATGTGTGCGTGAAAGGCTGTCTGTGCAGTGCTGATGTTCTGAGTACAACACCTCTGTGGGACTCTGCATGAACTGTGGGTAGGAAGCTACGGAGGCACAAGCGCTATGATTACCGCAGCTGGTCTTTTCCTGACGCACTGTAATCAGCATCCCAGTTACACCCACATCTTACAGGAAGAAAGCAGAACCAAACCCAGGCAAGGAAAACAGTGGAGAATCAGGCTCGTGTGCACTGAGATGCTACTATTTTCTTATCTTACACTTTGTTGTGGCTCCAAGAGCAGAACTCAGAATTCAATTCATGAACTAAGAATGAGTGAAAACAAAACAATTCATTTGTTACAAGGACACATGGGAATCCCTTTGCGTGGGCCGTTGTATGAAAGGCCAGCTACATCCTATCTTAGACAAACTGTGGCCTCGTAATTAGGGTTAGTAAATAAGACCTCTTTCTTTGGAGCAGACAACAGGAAAGTTCGAAGTTAAAGGGAATTGTGGGTGGTAAGCACTGGCAGGACTGAGCTATTTTTTCCCCCTTTGTCTCTACAAACAGTATTTTAATTTTTGCCTGTCTGTAGAATAAATTAAAGTCTGTACTGAAGAGGTGCCTAAACTATCAGAGAACAGCATCTTGTAGGAAAATTATAGGTGCCTATTTCATTGCAATGTATAAATGAGAAAGGTGGGGTTCTTGTTTTACTCTATAACTTCCGATCAATGTCCTTTGTTGTGGTATTTTACATACATATACTCTCCTGTTTAGCAGCTACTGCTTCGGGGAGGAAGGGGGAAGGAGACAGGATAATTACACCTTGGAAAGGATTCCTTAACAACAGAGGGTCAGATTCAGATTCCAATTGCACCACTGAAAATCTGGAATAATTCCACGGACGTCAATGAGGCAGCAGCATAACCAGCATAAGATCAGAATTAAGCCTAATACGCTTTGTATGTTCTGTACTGTTCATTCTGTTTAGGGTAAGTACAATGTGGCTATCAATCCCCGGCTGGCAGCCTACTGAACTGTAAATGAATTATGATTGTGTAGGGCAAAGCAGAGGTGGAGACAGACTTTCAAATATTACTAGAATCTTAAAATTCTTGCAGCTGTCTATTGCCTACATCTTCTACACCCCTCTGAGCTTAGCTGTCATGCTGACCTCCCGCTCAATGAGAGAGGAATCTCCAGAGAAACTTCCCTTTTCAGGGGCTGTTTCTCACTGAGGGCACATCTAAACTACGTTTTTTTTTTTGAACGAGGCTATGTAAATTCTATGTAGCCTAGACATAGCCTGACTAAGGCTATGTCTACACTGCAGACCTCCGGCATCCTGGAAAAGCTCTTCCACGTCCAAGGAATGTGTCCGCTTTTTTTGGAACAGTTTCTGAAAAAGCGGACGTGTTCTTTCGGCGTTCCTGTATCCCTCATTGTATGAGGAAGAAGGGATTTTCTGAAAGAGGAAGTTTTTCCAAAATTTGGTTCCATGTAGAGGGGCCAAATTTTGGAAAAGCTGCTTCTGAAAAAAAAAAAGCAAAAAAAAAAAAAAAAAGATAGGCAAATTATGGTTTGCAATTTGCGTATCTTTTTCTGACTTTTCTTTTCAGTCTAGACATAGCCTTAGAAACTCTGTGCTTCATCACAGCCTGCCCAATATCTTTGAGTTCTCTTTTGCATCTGGTCATTTTGTTAAGTCTGATTCAGAAGTACAAGAAAGAATAAATAACTGCAGATAGGATCATACTTTTAAGAAGTGGAAGTCCAATCCTCGTGAGATAAATAGAAAGGAACATAAACACTGTCAAATCAAGTGTAAAAATGTAATAAGAAAAGCAAAAAAAGATTTTGAGGAACAGCTAGCTAAAAACTCAAAAAGAAATAACAAAATGTTTTTTAAGTACATTGGAAGCAGGAAGCCTGCTAAAAACCTGTGGGTCCCTAGGCGATCGAGATATAAAAGGAGCAATCAAGGACGATAAAGCCCTTGCGGAGAAACTAAATGATTTCTTTGCTTCAGTCTTCACGGCTGAGGACGTTAGGGAGATTCCCAAATCTGCACCATCCTTTGTGGGTGATAAATCTGAGGAACTGTCCCGGATTGAAGTGTCATTAGAGGAGGTTTTGGAACAAATAGAAAAACGTAATGTTAACAAATCTCCGGGACCGGATGACATTCATCCAAGGGTTCTAAAATAACTCAAATGGGAAATTGCTGAACTATTATCTGTGGTTTGTAACCTATCCTTTAAATCGGCTTCCGTACCTAATGACTGGAAGATAGCTAACGTAACACCAATATTTAAAAAGGGCTCTAGAGGTGATCCTGGCAATTACAGACCGTTAAGTCTAACTTCAGTACCGGGCAAATAAGTCGAAACAATAGTAAAGAATAAAATTGTGAGGCACATAAAAGAACATAATTTGTTGGACAAAAGTCAACATGGTTTCTGTAAAGGGAAATCCTGTCTTACTAATCTATTAGAGTTCTTTGAAGGGGTTAACAAACATGCAGACAAGGGGGATCCAGTAGATATAGTATACTTAGATTTTCAGAAAGCCTTTGACAAGGTCCTCACCAAAGGCTCTTGTGTAAATTACATGGCCATGGGATAAGAGGAAGGTCCTTTCTTGGGTTGAGAACTGGTTAAAGACAGGAAACAAAGGGTAGGAATAAATGGTAAATTTTCAGAATGGAGAGGGGTAACTAGTGGTGTCCCAAGGGTCAGTCCTAGGACCAATCCTTCTCAACTTATTCATAAATGATCTGGAGAAAGGGGTAAGCAGTGAGGTGGTAAAGTTTGCAGATGATACCAAACTGTTTAGGATAGTCAAGACAGAAGCAGACTGTGAGGGACTCCAAAAAGATCTCACCAAACTGAGTGATTGGGCAACAAAATGGCAAATGAAATTTAATGTGGATAAGTGTAAAGTAATGCACATCGGAAAAAATAACCCCAACTATACGTACAGTATGATGGGGGCTAATCTGGCTCTGACAAATAAGGAAAGAGATCTTGGAGTTATCGTGGACAGTTCTCTGAAAACTTCCACACAGTGTGCAGCGGCGGTCAAAAAGGTAAATAGGATGCAAGGAATTATTAAGAAAGGGATAGAAAATAAGACACAGAGGCTACGTCTAGACTGGCATGATTTTCTGCAAATGCTTTTAACGGAAAAGTTTTCTGTTAAAAGCATTTGCGAAAAAGAGCGTCTAGATTGGCACGACGCTTTTCATAAAGCACTTTTTGCGGAAAGCGTCGCGCTAATCTAGAGCTAAAAAAAGCCCGATCGCCATTTTCGTGATCGGGCTTTTTGCGCAAAACAAATCTGAGCTGTCTACACTGGCCCTTTGCAAAAGTTTTGCGCAAAGGGACTTTTGCCCGAGCAGGAGCAGCATAGTATTTCCGCAAAAAGCACTGATTTCTTACAGTAGGAAGTCAGTGCTTTTGCGGAAATTCAAGCGGCCAGTGTAGACAGCTGGCAAGTTTTTCTGCAAAAGCAGCTGATTTTGCGGAAAAACTTGCCAGTCTAGACACAGCCAGAATATCTTACTGCCCCTGTATAAAACTATGGTACGCCCACATCTTGAATACTGTGTACAGATGTGGTCTCCTCACCTCAAAAAAGATATTTTGGCCTTGGAAAGGGTTCAGAAAGGGCAACTAAAATGATTAGGGGTTTGGAACGGGTCCCATATGAAGAGAGGTTAAAGCGACTGGGACTTTTCAGTTTAGAAAAGAGGAGACTGAGGGGATATGATAGAGGTGTATAAAATCATGAGTGCTGTGGAGAGGGCGGATAAAGAAAAGTTATTTATTAGTTCCCATAATAGAAGAACTAGAGGACACCAAATGAAATTAATGGGTAGCAGGTTTTAAACTAATAAAAGAAAGTTCTTCTTCACACAGCGTGTAGTCAACCTGTGGAACTCCTTGCCAGAGGAGGCTGTGAAGGCTAGGACTATAACAGAGTTTAAAGAGAAGCTAGATAATTTCATGGAGGTTAGGTCCATAAAGGCTATTAGCCAGGGGATAGAAATGGTGTCCCTGGCCTCTGTTTGTCAGACGCTGGAAAAGGATGGCAGGAGACAAATCGCTTGATCGTTGTCTTTGGTCCACCCTCTCTGGGGCACCTGGTGCTGGCCACTGTCGGCAGACAGGCTACTGGGCTAGATGGACCTTTGGTCTGACCCAGTATGGCCGTTCTTATGTTCTTATGTACTTAAGCGTCATTGAAACTTTGGGGTTATTTGAAATCAGAATTAGAACAAAAACACTGGTTCTGGACCCGGGGTGGTGGGGGGGAGAGTGGAAAGATTCATTTCTGGATCTCAAATTTATGGCAGAGACACATTGCTACCAAGGTCTAGATGTAAGAGAAGAATAGTGTCTTCCTATGGTCTTATTCCAGTTATGCTGGGCTGTACTTCCATTGTGTGTTCCTACTGGGATGAGAGATGGCATATCAGGAAAATTAGCTCATGAAGCTGTGGGGTTTCCCCAGGTGTCAGTCACTCTTTCTTTGGGCTTGCTAAGTATCAATTTCTCAAGGAAACAATTAATTCCATGACCAGATTTACAGGAACAACCTCTCCAGTAGGAGTATCTGCAAACAGTGAGGTGAATACACTAGGTATATTATGTCCAAGCCACTCCTTCTACACCTCACTCTTTGCCAGACACCTGCTCTACAGCTGGAACAATTCTGAGCACCTTGTGCAGGGGATGTGAATTTGGGTTGGTCTTTGGCTCTGAAATCAGCAACCCTGTCATAGAGGGGCAGTTCTTTGGAGAAAAATTACAGTGGAAGAAAAAGCATCAGCTTTGATCCGTACCCACAAGGAAAAAAAAAGTGAATGTAAAGTTATCTATTATACAAGACAGAGGGGGACGACAGGAGTTTATCATTAACCCGAAGTCTGGGAGAGAGGATATAAGAAGCGAAAGAGAAGGAAAGGAGCTGGAGAAGCAGGCAAGATGGACTCCTCCCAAAAAATCAATAACCCTGCTGATATCTCAGTCATTGTCATCTATTTCGTGGTGGTCCTAGCAGTGGGACTATGGGTACGTCTGGATTTTTCTTTCTTAATGAAAGCGTGCTTTACTGGGTGTAGGAGGAAATGGCATAATAAATTAAAATGGCATGGTATACATTCCCTGCTGCTTCATTGGGAGATGGCAGGATGAGGGTTAACTTGGGTGTCAGTGGGACAGTCAGACCTGGCGTGAGACCTGAATTGGGGGTGAAGAGGATGAGATGGTAGTGCAAAGCAGGATAGATGGGGCCGGGGTAAAGGACAGGTATGGATGGGGCTGGAATTATTAAAAAGGACCAATGGATAGAGACTGGGATAATGGTGAAATGGGCTTTGTTAGAAGATGAGAGTGAGGACCTGGTAAGAAACAGATGGGGGTGGAGGTGGGAACGGGATGGGAATGGACTCTGGGGCGCTGGAGCAGAGGATCCTGCCCTGGGGATTTGTGGTGGTGTAGGAATCGGGGTGAAGTGCGAGAGGAGGGGTAAATGGGGGTTGCAGTGGGGTGAACTGAGAAAGGAAGGGGGTGAGCACTGGACTGAATTGTAAATGGTGGGGACGAGAGTAGAGCTGAGGGTGGAGGAGAGATAGTAATGGAGTGGCAGATGGGCATTGCTGCAGGATGGATGTGAAATGGATGAGACCCCAGACATGGTCAGCTTTCCATCAGTAGGATTTCACTGCACAGAGCAGGTGCATTTAGACTCTGAGAACACGTCAGTGAGGAGTCCTGCTGCAGTTGGGGTCTCTTCTGTTTAAAGCCCAGATAGGACTGTGTCTCCGGCAGAAGCAGGCTCATGATGCAGAGGGAAGTACACAAAGTGCAGCCTTAGCGCAATGTTTCTCACCGAGTGGATGAGAGGCAGATATTGTCCTACTAGAATAAAGCTTGATAGATACTGCAGTGTTCAGAGGGAAAGGGAAAAGAGGGTTTGCATTGATGCTGCCTTAGTGGAGCGCACGTGTGTGTCACTAGGTTAAAGAGCTGATGCCCCTTTCAGGAGCAGAGTGTGTTCTCTCGGAGGAGAGATCAGAGACCGTCCTTGGGGAGAATTCTGCTAGTCCCGCGGAGAAGCCAGCAGCAAGCAGAGCGAGGCAGGGAGCCCTGCCCTTCAGCGGCTGTGCGCTCCCCAGAGATCACCAGGCGCCCATGCCCGAGAACAGAGCAGGCAGCTGCAGACAAAATCATCTGCACTAGCAGCCTGACTGAGTTTTGAAAAGTGATTTTAACTTTGGAGGTCTGTGAACTAGTTAATGTTTGTTCAGCACTTGGAAGTTGTGAAGTACCTGCCCCGTCCCTCTGGCTGAGTGAATTGGACGCCTGGGGTTGGATTGTACCAGACAGCCTGTCCTTTTATCCCCGCCTCACCCCCCCCCCGCCCAAGTGAGGTCCCAGATCTTTCATGAAACTGTTTCTTCATTTCAGATCCATCCTGGGGTGCAAACAACCTCAAAAAGAGCCGGGAAGAATGGGGAAAAGGCAGAACCATGAGCCCCCCATCAGCCCACACCAGCTAGCCAGGCTGTCCATAGACCCAGGCAGATGTAGCATGCTCTCCTCTAAGGAGTGGTGTAGCAAAACACTTTCTTTGGCTCTTGAGGAGCTCTGGGAGGGAACCAGGCTTGTGCCTTACAGGTACAATGTGACCTGAATTTGGATTATTGTAATTTATTAATGACTGTAACTCTTTGTACCATGAACTCCTGGGGCAGAAGAGGGCTGGCAGGTGGCATGTCAGGCACCGGAGTGTGGAAGTTTCTAGTTCTGAATAGTTTCTAAAAAGCTTAGTGTTAAATGTCTCTTTTGATTCAGCTATTGTATGTAGTGAATCATGCCCCTGTTTATTTTCTTGCTTCTCTATTAGGATCAGTGATCTGGCTCACTTACTCTCACTCTCTGTGGGCCTCAGCCAAAGGATTGGGAATACCATTATTTGCTAAGGGTTTTGGATCAGGCACTGTGGAAAACGTGAGGGAAACTTCCCAGAAAGTCGCGCCTGATAAATACAAACTGAGAGTGAGGAAAGTAATTCTTAACTAGCCACTCTGTGGAGGTAGCAAGTGGGATTTGAGTCCCTTGGTGATCTTATCAGACAGAACAGGAAAGGTTAAATAGTCAGACAGTGGATTCCTGCAGGGAAAACTCTGGAGCATGCTAGTATTGAGTAAGAAAGCTGGACGTGTCATCTCTAGTGCAAGAACATAAAACTCATGCTACATCATTTGTTTTGAGGCCTGCTCCCCTGGAGCAGTACTCTCATGAGTGGCAGTTTGACCTTGTAGACGGTGAGACATTTCTTGTGTTTTATTTTTAGTGTATAGTTCATTATATTTTAACATGTTTGGTATTTAGAGCAGGATTTTGCAGGCTTCTTGTAATGAAAGTTGAAGCAATAAAAGCGTGAGTGGTTAATTTACAGATGGATGCAAGAATCAATTAGTCAGTCATTGCCAGGTCACATTATTCTCTTTAAGCTCTTTCTTGGCCCTTTTGATTCTTCTTTCTCATCGCTGCCCTGGTACTGGTTATTAGAGCTGAAAATTTTAACTATTCTTTTTCCAGGCCATGCTCTCAACAAACCGAGGGACTGTGGGTGGATTCTTCCTAGCTGGACGGAGTATGGTGTGGTGGCCGGTGAGTCTATATTGCACACTCTTTGTGTGTGCTTGTGTGTGTACTTTCACTCCTTAGGCATGTTTGGCTGCTCATCACTTTATCGCTTCAGCATTTAACTCAATGCCTTGTACTTACTATTTTCTTCGGACCCACTAAAGTTTTCCTCCAAGGGACCTGGCTCATGTGAGGTGATCGCTGTTAGGTGCAAGGTACAGGGAGGAATTGATTTGTAGGCGTGGTTTCTGGGGTGCTGCTGTTATTGCCTTCACTGTAACTGTGCAAATCTAGTCCTCAGCTATAACACGGCAACGAGACAACCCTGGAATGTTCACAATAAATTGCTGATAACTAATCAGAGTGTACGTTTATAATAGCAGTACTTAGCACTTATATAGCTCACTTGCGCTGTAGATCAAAAAACTCTTCACAGAAGAGGTTAAGTATCATCAGCCCTGTTTTAAGATGGGGGAAACTGAGTCACAGACAGGCGAAAGTGACTTTCTGAAAGTCATCCAGTAGCCCAGTGGTAGGGCTGAGAATAGAATCCAGTCACCTGAGTTAGTCCAGCGCTCTCTTTATTAGGTCACGTTCTCTCTAGCGAATGAAGCTTCCTAGCAAAGCAGAAAACCTTCTAGACAAATGTGATGCATTGACTAGGTGTCACTGATACGGTACTTTCACGAGCATCTTTGCCATTGAGCTTGGAAGGAAAACTTCAGTGATTTGTTACAGCCTTGCAAGCCTTGATCCTGCAATTGGACCTGTGTGCCCTTGAATAGGTCTTGATACAAGGCTCTCTTGTCCAGGTGAATCCAATGACAAGACTGAGGCCTTAGAGAGCTAGAGAAATATTTCATGACTGTGGGGACTTTCAAAACAGTTATCAGAATCCCCTGCCACTGTACCAGCATCTCCCCTAAGTGTTGCCTGAACTGGGGAGGGGTTGGGGCTGCCATTTTAATTATAAGAGCATTGTATTTCCCAGTAGGAAGAGGATCTCCGGAGTAGATAAGGACTGAGGAAATTCAGGTCCTAATAGAAACCATTGGGAAATAAAGGATCTCGAAGTTATTTTAAGGTACTTTTGTTATGCTTACCCAATAGAGTGGCACTGCCATGAAACTGGATAATGCAGAGGTGAATCAGGTAGGGAGGAAGGGCCCGAGGCCAGCTGTAGCAGCTGGCACCCCAGGCGGAAGGCGCAATCAACGCCCCCACCTGCATGGCCATCAATGGCCGTGATGTAATCACAGGGTGCCCGGGTCGGCGGTGCCCTAGGCGACCGCCTAGTCTGCCTAGGGTCATGGGCCGCCCCTGCAAGTCGGGTTGCTAGGTGTCTGGTTTTTGCCCAGACAGTCTGTTATTTCTAGCGCCTGTCTGGTAAAAAACCTCCAGAAAATACTGGACATGTAAAATGTCCACTATTTTCTGTTTTTCGTGGAAGGAAGGCCGGTGGGGCCATTGTTCCCTTGCCACATCTGGCATGGGTGGAGGAAGCGAGGACCGTGGGGAATCTTAAAGGCGCAGCGACCTTTTTTTTGTTCTCGCGTTTCGGGGTTTTTTTTTGTTTTTTTGCTCAACCAAGTTTTTTTCCGCCATGTTCGGGATTTTGGGTGAAAGCATCTGGCAAGCCTAGAATCAGCACCCCTGCCCACTTGATGGTAAATGCAGGAGGCCTGATTCTCTGCTGCTTGGCACCTTGTGCAGTTCTTCATACCTGTGGTTAGTGAGCATAAAACACTGTCACCTTCTACAGGTGCAAATGAAGGCACGAGGTGCAAAATCCAGCCCCAGTGTCTGCAACACAAAACCACCCTGGATCAGAACCCTCAGGCCTGGGTAAGCCCCATTGCAAGGCTCTAAAGCCACATCTGGGAATTCCCCAGGCACGGGGGACTCTCCCAGGGACACAAAGCAATGTGGCCAGCTTTGCATCACCTGAGCCCCTGCCCTAGTAGGAGGCCGATCCGAGGCGATGATCCTGCACTCCCAGAATTATCTCTAGGATCAGCCTTTGCTTCAAGCCACCTTTGTCTCCCTTCTCCCTGAGCTTGGGGCAGCTGAGGATCTACATTCCTGAGCTATCCTTGTACCATCTCATTAATCCCTGGCTGTGAAACACATACATAACAGGAAATCTTTTCCTCTCTACGCAGGATCAGATAACATTAGAGTAAAAGACATGGCAAGCACTCAAATCCCCAGCTAAACATTTATATTAACAATACTGCATTGACAATACTCTGTGAAAGGGAATGTCAAATTCTGAAAAACTCTTTCCCTGGTTTTATAGCCTGGGTGGGACTTAAGGCTACCAGTACAAATAGATAGAAGGGGCACAAATAAGAAAAGTTAAAACAAAGCCAGAAATACCAGCGTCACGCTGTGGCAGCGAATGCAATGTGTAATATTTTAGCCAAGTGCCACTTCCTGGTTTCACCCTGGGGCAGTGCCATGTGTAATCATAACTATGTGAGGATGTTCCAGGGGAACCTGTAGATGTGGATGTTGCTTTATAAGTGGAGCCTCCCCACCCCATCAAATTCGTTCCTTTTCAATGTGGCATACTGCGACATGCCTGCATGATTCATTGCTTTCTGATAGAGGCTATGTCTACAGTGCAGGCTTTTTGTGCAAGAAGCTTTTATTGGAAGAGATCTTCTGCAAAAACTTCTCATGCAAGAAAGCATCCACACTGTAGAAGTGCATCGAAAAAGCGATGCACTTTTGCGCAAGAGAGCATCCAGACTGCATGGATGCCCTCTCGCAAGTAAGCTCTGATTGCTATGCACAGAATGGCCACCAGAGCACCTGTGCTTTTTCCACTTTCCTCTTTTTGCACAAAAAACCCCCTCTTCCCCGTCCACATACACCTTTTTGCAAAAGAACTCCTGCACAAAACACATTCTCTCTCGTAGAATGAGGAAAACCTACGCTGGGAAAACCCCTCTGTTCTTTCAATTTTTTTGCGCAAAAATGCGCTTGAGGTGTGGACGCTCTGCACGTTTTTTTGGAAAACCCGCCGTTTTTCCAAAAAAACCCTCTGTAGTGTAGACATAGCCATAGAGAATGAAAGAAAATATATTTCTAAACTGTTTTAGAAATTAAGTTTTCATTGGATTAGTTTCATGCCTTCAGTTGTCATGCTGTTCCCTGCTATGCTAAGCAGCTACAGGCATAGGTTGAGGATTAAGAAAAGAGAGAAGAATGGTGTTTTCTCCCTTTTCTTTGTTGATTCCATAAGCATGGATGTCTCTTGTTGTGGCTTCTCCAAGACTACTTCCTGAAGTGGGTCTGGCCCACGAAAGCTCATCACCTAATAAACCATCTTGTTAGTCTTTAAAGTGCTACATAGTCCTGTTTTTTGTTTCAGCTAAACTAGACTAACACGGCTACATCTCTATTACTATTCTGATTGGAACAGTTATTCTGTTAAAGTTAATGGCACAGTCGTGAGCTAAAAAGTTAGATGAAGGGCTATCTGCAAAGTAGTTGTAGCTGTGTCAATTCCAGGCTATTAGAGAGACAAGATGGGTAAGGTAATAACAAAAATATGTTATCAATAAAAGACATTACTTCACCCTCCTTCTCTCTCTGGACAAGAGGTTGACAGCCCTGTGAACTGGTGTCTGATACTGACTAGTAATGTTAAATATCGATTTATTCAATAGAAGATTAACCTCATAAATTCCTATCAGTTACTCGACTATTCTATAGTCCCCGGGGGCAGGGCCAAGCAGCCCTGAGAAGCCCCCTGCCACTCCACACAGGGTGCCAGGCAGGAGCTGGTCTGCGAGGGGAGCCAATTTAAAAACCAATCCCTCTCTGGAGCATGGGCAGGGGGAAAGCGTTGAGCTCCTGGAACCAGCACTGAGCTGGAACTGAGCCAGGCTGCCTACCCACTTGGGTTCTAATACATTTAAATGCAGAACCACAGCAGGAGTAGATTCTGGACCCATTGTGAGCCAGAACGGAGCTGGGCTGCTGGCCAGCCTGCTAAAAAATGTACTGGTGGGGGGAGGGAGGGAAATGCGTGTAGTCTATAGCATTAGCCTATACGCTTTTGCTAATCGGTTTATCGACTACACTATTACATCCCTAATACTGACTTGCTTTATGTGAATGGACAAGTCACTTTCTCTTCTGTGGCTAGCATCTCTAACTGTACAGGGGGATAATGCAGTTGAATTGGGCAAAATCTGCCCACTTTTGACTCAAATGTTTGGCTCAGAAAATGACTTTAATGGGAATTGGGGATGATTGGCATTTACCACGCTGAGGTCCATATTGTGTACTGGTTAGTTTTTCTATCCAGTCTGTGGGCCCAATTAATCCATTAGTATTGCTCCTCTTAACTCAGCAGTGTTCTACTGGATTAGATTCAGTAGTTTCAAAAGATAATGAGAGGATTTGATGAAACTCACAACAAATTCTTTCCGATAACCATGCAACACACGTCCATCATAATCATCGAGGAATCCACCCTGCAATCAGCCCTGGTACCAACTCTACCCGCACATCTGTACCAGCAATTTCATCCCTGGACCCAACCACATCAGCCACCAAATCAGAAGTTCATTTAACTGCACATCCACTAATATGATCTATGCCATCAAATGCCAACAATGCCCCACTGCCATGTATATTGGCCAAACTGGGTAATCTCTATGGTAAAGAATTAATGGACACAAATCAGATATCCGAAAAGGCAACACACAAAAACCTGTTGGAGAACACTTTAATCTATCTGGACACTCATTAATGGATCTCCAAGTCACCGTTTTGTTTCAGGCAAATTCTACAAGCCAAATACACACAGAAGGGTTGGAACTTAACTTCATTCACTAGTTTAATTTTTATGCAAATGGTATGAACAAAGACATTGGCTGGCTTGCACACTACTTTCCACATCCTATGACTTAACCTACCAACCAAACAATGGAGGTACTAATGGTTCTTATCAGCCTCTTGTAACTATTTAGTCTTTAAGGTGCTGCTTGACTATTTGTTGTTTAAGTTTTTCCTGTTACAGACTAACTTGGCCACCCCTCTGAAGCTTATCTACTTGCAGTCTCTTTTTTTTCTTCCTCCCCTCCTTTTTTTTCTCTTTCCTTTTTTTTTTTTTTTCCTTTCTCCCCCTCTTCCTCATATCCTTATTTATTCTTGAATCTGGACTTCTAACACTCTGGTCATCTGAAGGAATGGGGCTATGTCCACGAAAGCTCTTGACACCATCTACATGTTTTGTTAGTCTTTAAGGTGCTACTAGTCTATTCATTGTTTTTTAAGCTTTTTATTGTCCTTGTTTGTCAGAGTTATAAATGCACCATGGTTAATTCCCAGGGGCCATGGAATCTGTGACCTCTCCATCCGCCTGCTCTGTTTTTACTCTTGGGGATTCAGGCCCAGATGTTCAGGAAACACATGTATGACCTAAGACTGCAGAGGTGATAACGGGATGCTCTACCTTGCATGGGTGCATGCAATATGAACTACTTGTGCTAAAAAAATCTAGTCCACCTTGCATTTTGCTATGATGCTGGGAGCACCTTTCACAGACTGGAAGAAGAGTTCTGTGTAAGCGTGAAAGGTTGTCTCTCTCATGAGCGGAAATTGGTCCAGTAAAAGATATCAGCCCCTTACCACCATGTCTCTCCACGTTATGGGCTCTAAGTGATCTTGCAGCTACTTTTGGCTCCTTTCAAAAGCCAACTTTCAACTTCATAACCTTTGACCAGGGAAATGGAATTTTCCTTCCCTACCCTCCTTAGTTAGAGGGGTGAGGAGTTCAAACAGATATTTGGCTGAAGGCAGTGCATTGTCTTACCAGTTGTAGGGAAGTATTTCTTTGTTCCTGGACAAACAAAAATCTTGATACCCTGGGTAAGTGGCTAATCTGTCAGTATTGACAGGGCCTTGGAAATAAACATACACAATAATAAAAATGTCAAGTCAAGGTTTTAAATACCAAGGAGCTGTGTGGTTCACAAAGAGATGTCAGAGTCTAATCCATTCTTAAGTAAGTGTTAATGGAGCAGAGAAGCCAAAGAACATAAATTCTCTGGGGATCAGAAAGTTATTGTTAAACGCAAAGAGGTTAGTTAATGGTAACTCGGAAATATATGCAAACTAGTAAGTGTGTTACCCTTAAAAAAGAAATTTAATTTGCTCTCTTGTCAGTGACATTTTAACCTACGGCCAGACAGATCAACGCTTAGGGCAAGAGTAAATGAGGAGTTAACATTCAGCAGTCAAAAAAAAGGGTGAGAATCAGGACATTCAGATAATTTTCACCCCAGTTTATTGCAGTCATACATTGCTGTTGCCCATTTAGCTATCTGTTTGTTGAATTTAATAGTGTTGTACGCAGCCAATGGGTGGCCATTGGGAATAAATATTTTGTCCCTAAGTGGAATGGGTACTTCTAGTCTTGGCCTAGAGCCAGATTTAGGGTGAACTACAATGGTAGCTTTGATAGGAAAGAAACAATGCAGTAAATCAAACATCTATAGATTTCTGCAAAGCTCACCAGTCTGATGTTTCTTCCCAAAGGTGGGAGGCACTGAACCAGGTGCCTGCATATCTAAGAGTTGAAGGGCTAAAGCATCAAACTGGTTGTTCTCACACACATTCTGCTTGTATGTAGTCCCTTTGGGTATGTCTACACTAGCCCCCTAGTTCAAACTAGGGAGGCTAATGTAAGCATTCGAAGTTGCAAATCAAGCCCGGGGTTTTAATATCCCTTGCTTGATTTGCATCTTCCCGGCCGGTCGCCATTTTTGAAATTTACAAGTCCGACTAACTGCCCGCGCCTACACGCTGCAGGGACCCGTATTTCGAATTAAAGCCCTAAATCGAACTACCTGTTATTCCTCCTGCAAGGGGAGGGGCTGGGGGTGATTCTCGTCCTTCCCACTCCTGCAAGGTATTCCCCCCACCCCCCTTCCCTCCAGTCCTGCATGCCTCCTTAACTGGTAAGGCTCCAATCTGCTAGAGGCTAGCCAGCCTATTCAGGAAGGTGGGGGGCAGAGGGGGAGAAGCTGGCCCTGCTGTGGCTTCCCCTTCTTTCCCAAAGGTGCCCCATGCAGGGAAGGGGCTCAGGAGCTTCCCCTCCCTCCCGCTCTGGGAACGGATCCCCTCCCTCCCCCTCCTCTCCTCCCACACACCTGCTCACGGCAAAAGGAGTTTTGCTGGCAGCCTCTGCAACCGCCTGAGCCTGGGAAGGAGCTGCAGTCACTTTTTCACTGCAGGGCTCCAGCACGTGGAGCTTCTCCCTCACGATCTCCTATGCGCGCCTCTCCCACATGCAGGAGAGGAACTGGAAGTATCTGGCTGTATTGCAGGGGAGGCTGGGGGAAGTTTTTAAAGTGGCCCAAGAGACACCCCCTTCACCCCCCCATGTGGCGGGGGGGACATGTCCCCACTGGCCTTCTGTCCGAGAAAAACAGGAAATACTGGACATTTTGCATGTCCGGTATTTTCTGTTTTTTTATACCGGACAGAAGACACAATTACTGGACTGTCTGGGCGCAAACCGGACACCTGGCAACCCTAGCAAGGACTGCATGGCACTTAGAAGTATCCCGTGCTCCTTGCAGGAGGGGGCACAGAGTGGGAGGAGATGTAATGCTCTTCCCTCGCCCCCAAGCTCTGATTGGCTTGGGAGTAGGGGGAGCGTGCGAAGTCTCCTCCTGCCCTGCACAGGGCTTGGCACTTAGAGTCACCTGCCAGCTGCTGTTCAGGGCAGACTTCACATGCTCCCTCTGCCCCCCGGCCCAGATTGACCTGGGGGCAACAGGGGGGAGCACGTGAAGTCTTCTCCCACTGCCAGGGGCATGAGTGCCTAGAGGGAACCGCTAGCTGCGGTTCTCTCAGGGTGGGGGTAGGGGCAAAGACTTCTTGCTCTCCCCCACCTCCAGACCAATCAGAGTCTTTGGGCAGGGAAGCACGGAAGTGTCCTGGCCCCGCCCCTTCCACCTGAGGTCCCGCGCCTTCCGTGGCAGCCCATGGCCACTTAAACAATTTGTGCCCATCCCTGCGTTAAGCAATATGCTGGTTTCCCAAGCGGTTAAGGATGGGCTGTGGGTTTGCACTTGTATGCTTCTGTGTCCCAACAGAATGCAGTAGATGAACCAGTTTCATTCTACAACAGTAAAGTCATGACCAAAAGAGTCCCAGCATGAGGTCAGGAGCATGTGCATGGTCTGTATAGCACACTGAAGGGGCTAGGGAATTTTTCAGTTAGGCTGCTAGGCAAAAGGTAGGATTTCCAGGATCCTTATGAGGCCTGTAGGGCAGCAAACACTAGGACTTCTGGGCATTAAACAGTTAATGACAATAGTCAGGTGAATAGATTAATGACTAACATGTAAAACATAGTTACTTTTGTATAGCTGCATCCTGATGGTGCTTTCCCAAATAGTGAGCCCTTGTCAAAAATTTTAAACTAGTTAATGTTCCACATTTCCTTTCCTTTTCTCTTCCCAGTTCACTTTTTTTACCTGGTGTTTCCTTGTCACCAGGTCCTCCTCCTCCTCCTCCTCCTCCTCCTCCTCGTTCCCTTATCTTTCATCTCTTCTTTTTCTACTATCACTCACTAGCTGAACAATTAACTTCTTCCCTTGCAAACCCCACTGCCCTCTCCTAGTTTCAGTCCATTCTTCATGGAAAACATAGTCACAATGCTAACTGGTGGAGGGACCCGTTCTCCTGGCAAATCCCTCAGCAGGGAAAAAGGTGGGGCAAGTATGTCCCCGGGGCTTTGCAGCTTGTGAAAGCTCTGTATCTTTCAGATCAGTACAGAGGAGACAAAAGAACAAACCACACCATGCCTCAATTATCATACCTCTGATGTAAAGGGAGGTAATTAATGGCCAGATTCCTGGAACATGTAATGCTGGCCTTTCATGAAAGGACATAGGACAACCATGAGTAAACATGGAATAGTTTGGAAAATAGGTCAGAACCCTTTAGCTAATGCAAGGTTATATTACAGCACCCACCAATTCTGACTGATCAGATTCAGTATCTAGTCCTGTTGGGGACAATCCAAAATTTAAGCTCCAGTTTTTCTGCTTCGTACAGGCCATGATGTCTATGATGTTGTTAGAACAAAGCTGGAATTGACCAAGCAGCCTAAGAGAATCAAACTTCTTTGAAGATCCCAGCTCTAAATATGAAGTAGAATGCCCTAGACCAGGCATGTCAAACTGGCGTTTCCGATCAAAATTTTTTGAGGCCCACCAGAACATTTTAATAAAAGAATGAAGTGCGGCCTGCTGCCCGCTCAGAGCACGTGGCCGAGTGCAGATCACAGCCAGCTGGGCCGCTCTGCGCCGCAGCAGCTGCTCATGGCTGGCCAGGCTGTTCTGCGCATGTGCTCACGGCCGGCTGGGCGCTCTGCGCTGGGCTCTCCAGCAGGCACTCACAGCTGGCTGCTGTGCTCAGGTCGCCCCAGTGCCTCAGGTGGCAACGTCAACTCCGGGACCCAGGTATTAGGTTGGGGGGGCTGGGAGAGCCTGGCTCTGGGAGAGGGAGGAGGCATTAGGTGGGGGGGGTGGCTCTGGGGGAGAAGGGAGGCATTAAATTGCGGGGAGGGGGTCTGAGAGGGCCTGGCTCTGGGGTAGAGGAGAGGCATTAGGTTATGCCATGAGGGCAAGAGACTGGACTCAATGATCTCGCACGGTCCCTTCCAGTTCTATGAGATAGGTATATCTCCATATATTATACTGGGGGGGCTGGGAGTGCCTGGCTCTGGGGGAGAGGTGAGGCATTAGGTTGGGGGGGGACTGGCTCTGGGGGAGAAGAGGGGTTATTTTGTTAATATTTTGTTTTGTATTTATTTATTCCCAAATAAAATCACAAAATGTATATTAATTTTATATAAATATCCATGTCAGATTTTTGCAGTTCCATGCATAATTATATCTTTATTCAAAATCTCAAACTGAAATTTTCACAGAAGCCTGTTCTATTTGATTAACCATGGTCTATACTTGTTTTTATTTCAACAAAACAAGTTATGTATCAATTACAAAATGTAAAAGTACCTTACATTTATATTTAAATTAAAAATTATGTAAAATTAATTTTAAAAGTATTTAATATGAGCAAATAACAATTTTGCACATCAAATTATGCACATCAAATTATAAAATATACCTAAAACATAATCTATAATAATAAATAACTATGACTATCTGACAAAGTACATTTTCTTTGGTGGCCCTAGGATGCCAGGTGTCCGGTGTTGGTGCCTTCTGCTTGGCACCTAAAATGCGTTGGTTTTTTTTTGCTCGACAAACCATCTGGGAACCCTAGGTGGCCCTGAAAGCTATCAGTTTTCATTTGTGCAGCCCTCAGTAGGTTTCAAGTTTGACATGCCTGCCTTAGACCATGTGGCCCATGGCTCCTCAGGGTAAGCTATTGGCAGGCTGCCAGGCAGGTTGTTTACTTTGTATCCTGGCCAATGGGAGCTGTGGGAAGCAGTGTCCAGCATGTACCCGCGGTTCCCATTGGCTGGTAATGGTCAACCGTGGCCAATGGGAGCTACGGGCAGCCATACCTGTGGACACAAGGTACACAACCTGTCTGGTGACCCGCCAGCAGCTTACCTTGATGAACTGCACGCAGGATGCAGGTTGTACATACCATTGCTCTAGGCACCTGCTTTAACTAGATGTTTTTGTCCTCATAATGCTGTCTTGATACAAATTACGAAAGAAATGGAGCAAACAATGGAAATCTATTTCCACTGTTCTGAATTCTAAGATCTGTCTGTCTGTCCGTCTGATCACATTTGCTCTTAGTACACGTTGATCTTCTGATCTTCCAGCAGAAAGTCTTTCCTATATCAAAGAAACTCCAGGGAAGGTCAGAGAGAGAAACAGAAGTACAAAGCAATAGGCTGTAAATTTGTATTGCTTTGTCCTGAAACCAGGAATAATGACACTTGTGTTAACTGAAATCTTTTGCTAATTGCAATAGTTTTTATTTGGCTTTGTATTTTTCTTAAAAAATTAACACAGGAAAATACAGAACGGCTTGAAGAAAGGTGGGAAAGTTCTTGTGAGGTTGTGTGCACCAACGTGCCCCTCATTTACCGGTACTCTGGCCGTACTAGTTGGAGATGTTGTTTCTTTGAGCTGTTCATTGTCTGCTTTTGTCACCTGAAGCTGTTGAAAGTGCAGCGTGACTGTTAAAAAAAGGCTATTTTGAGCTTTTAAAGCAGGAGGAAGGGTAGAAGGAACAGATTTAATGAGAATCAGAGGATAATGTGGTTAATCATTTCTGATGACTGCCCTCGTAATAACTCAGAATGAAGTTTAATAATTTATTTTCAGGGGAATGAGTGGACAACAGCTGACGATGAGATTAAAAGGTCAAGATGCAGAATTTCCCCCTAATGTATCAGTGGAGTTTTGATAAAAAAAGTTCATATTTGGTCCCCGGCCAGCCTTTTCAGCAGCCGAGTTCCAGTTGCTGGTGGTCAGTGTAAAAACTCTGTTTGAGGGAGAAAAGTTGTCTACTTCTCTTTTTCAAAGATCTGAACATTGTTCCTTCCTTTGGAGCCCTCTCCTTTCCCATTAAAGGCAATGGCTATTCACATCAGTGGAAGCATGATCAAGCCAATTGCCCAGATCCTGAGAGGTACCAGATGTCCACAATTCCCATTGACCTCAGTGAGAACAGTAGATCATAGAATCATAGAACACTAGAACTGGAAGGGATCTTGAGAGGTCATCGAGTCCAGGTTAGGGATGTTAAATATCGGTTAATTGAACAGTCAAGTAACCTCATGAATTCTTATTGGTTAGTCGACTATTATATAGTCCCTGGGGGTGGAGCTGGTAGCAGCACGAGGTGCCAGGTGGGAGCTCCACGAGGGGAGCCAGTTTAAAAACCAGCTTCTCTTGCGGCCCAGCTGCTTGTCACCCTGTGCTGCTGCCTCTGATTCAGAGGCAGCAGTGCAGGGTGGCAGCAGCCCCTGTCTGCGGGGCGGGTGGAGAGGGGAAGGAGGGCCTGAGTTCCCGGGCCCAGTGCAAACTGGAACTGAGCCAAGGCTGCCAGCCCACCCCATTCCTAATACTCTCAGTGTGGCTCTGCATTTAAAGTGTAGGTCCTGTACCCGGCGTGAGCCAGAACTGAGCCAGGATGCTGGCCAGCCTGCTAAAGAATTTACTGGTTGGGGGGGGGGGAGGCAGGAAGTGCACGTAGTCTATAACATTAACCTATAAGCTTTTGCTTATCGGTTAATTGACTACACTGTTACATCCCTAGTCCAGTCCCCCAAACACCATCTAGTCCATCCCTGATAGATGTCCGTCTAGCCTGCTCTTAAATATCTCCTGAGATGGAGATTCCATAACCTCCCTAGGCAATTTATTCTGGTGTTTAACCTCCCTGACAGATAGGAAGTTTTTCCTAATGTCCAGCCTAAACTTCCCTTGCTGCAGTTTAAGCCCATTGCTTCTTGTCCTATCCTCAGAGGCCAAGGAGAACAATTTTTCTCCCCTCTCCTTGTACACTACTTGAAAACCACTATCATGTCCCCTGTCAGTCTTCTCTTTTTCAAACTAAACAAGCCCAATTCTTTCAGTCTTCCTTCATAGGTCATGTTCTCTAGACCTTTAATCATTCTTGTTGTTCTTCTCTGGACCTTCTCCAATTTCTCCGTATCTTTCTTGAAATGTGGTACCCAGAACTGGACACAATACTCCAACTGAGGCCTAATCAGCACAGAGTAGAGCGGAAGAATGACTTCTTGTGTCTTGCTAACAACACTCCTGTTAATGTATCCCAGTATCATGTTTGCTTTTTTTGCAACAGCGTCACACTATTGACTCAAATTTAGCTTGTGGTCAGCTGTGACCCCTAGATCCTTTTCTGCAGTACTCCTCCCTAGACAGTCGCTTCCCATTCTGCATGTGTGAAATGGATTGTTCCTTTCTAAGTGAAGTACTTTGCATTTGTCCTTATTAAACTTCATCCTATTTACCTCTGGCCATTTCTCCAGTTTGTCTAGATCATTTTGAATTATGACCTTACCCTCCAAAGCATTTGCAACCCCTCCCAGCTTGGTATCATCTGCAAACTTAGATGATGTGAGCTTCTCAGAAGTTGGCATGTAATGTCATTGCTGAGCCATTATTTTTAGTTGTTTTCCCAGATTCTAAGGAAGATAAATGCTTAATTACCACTTCAAGGCAATAGTGGAAAAGCAAAGGGGAAATCCTGGACTGAATGTACATGTGAACAGTGAATCCCTCCTCTTTACTACATGAAGGAGCTTTCATCTTTATAATTAGCCTGTTCTTCCTCTCTGATTCATTTACTGATGCAACTACTATTTTGTTATATCACAGATCATTACTATGGAAACTCTTAGGAAGTCACACAGAGGGTAAGTTTCTTGAGGGCAGGACTCATGGGAAATGTGTAAGGAAAACAAGGATTGAACGAACACAGACCATTTCCTGTAGCTCTGAGAAAGCTGTTCCTTCATACAAAGACTGGAAGAAAGCATGAGATCAATATGAAGAAATGAGGGGAAAGTGGGGAGAGGCAAGGAATTTACAGAGTGCTCTGTTGAGTTTTGTTGCGTACCTGGCTTATCTTGCGTATAAAAGGTGGCAGGAAGAACTATAGTGTGACTAAAGCACAGGACTGGTATTCAGGTGAGGTAGATTGTACATAAGAACATAAGAACATAAGAACGGCCGTACCGGGTCAGACCAAAGGTCCATCTAGCCCGGTATCCTGTCTGCCGACAGTGGCCAGCACCAGGTGCCCCAGAGGGGTGGACCGAAGACAATGATCAAGCGCTTTGTCTCCTGCCATCCCTCTCCAGCCTCTGTCAAACAGAGGCCAAGGACACCATTTTATCCCCTGGCTAATAGCCTTTATGGACCTAACCTCCATGAAATTATCTAGCTTCTCTTTAAACTCTGTTATAGTCCTAGCCTTCACAGCCTCCTCTGGCAAGGAGTTCCACATGCTGACTACACGCTGTGTGAAGAAGAACTTTCTTTTATTAGTTTTAAACCTGCTACCCATTAATTTCATTTGGTGTCCTCTAGTTCTTCTATTTAGGGAACTAATAAATAACTTTTCTTTATCCGCCCTCTCCACACCACTCATGATTTTATACACCTCTATCATATCCAGATTGTACACCTCTATCATAGCCAGATTGTATTCCTGGCTTTGACATAACCTCACTAATATAAGCCTTGTTTTCCGTAGCTAATTTCTATACCAAATCCCCCTTCCATGAGCTTCAAGAACTATGAGGACTCTGACTTGAATCCCCTACGTTTCGTGGAAGATTTAATTAATTTTTGTGATGCCAGAGAACTCACTGCAATGGTCAGGGATTTGGAGGAATTTGCCTTCCCTAGCTTTCAGACCCTCCTCTTTCCCCCACCTCCTCGCTAGCCCCTACTTCCTTTCTTTCAGTGGCAGACAATGAGTATCTCTCCCTGTGACAACAGATCTTTTAACTCATTCCAATTTACTGTACTAGTGGATAAGGAAAATGTGTTAATCACAGGAACTCCATGTATGTGTTGTTAAGCTCTTTGGGATATTTTAACATGAATGGTCTACATTAGAGATGAATAGTGATTATTAAATTTAATTATCAAAGGGCAACAGAAATTGGTCAGTATTCAGACCGTCTCCCCCCTTATAAACTTTCCTTTTTTTTCTTCTCTCATCTTTTTACAGTTTTCCTTTCTCTCTCTGGCACTTGCAGAACAAAGAAGAGTGAAGAAAACACTCCACTGACCTACAATTTTCATTTCTAATCAGTGCAGCACACGTGTACCCTCTGCTTGCAATATCCAAACCAGTCTTTTCCCTCCAGCTTAAGCCTCTGACCCCTGATACTTCACTTCCTGACCTTGTAACTCATGGTGTGCTGTGTTATGCTGCCTACCAGGAAATGATGTTCACAGCTTCCCTCTCTTTTTCTACTGTCTCTTTCAGTTGTTTGATGAAAGAATGAGACTTTATAGGTATGATTTCCCTCTTGGGAGTCTCTGTTGTCCATTTTTAATATGGCACTAACTTCTTCCTCTTTCTTTGATACCTCTCCAATCAGCAGTTGCTATATTTTGATCTTATTCTCTGGGTGCATCTAGACTACATGTCTCCGTCAACGGAGCCATGTAAAGTAGTTTACTCGGCATAGTCAAAAAAGTGGGGATTTAAATAATCCCCACTTCATTAAAATAAAAATGGCTGCCACACTGTGCTGACTATCAGCGGATCTGGCACAGCGCGGCAGTCTAGACGCGGCATGGTCGACAAGGGAAGCCTTTGTCGCTCGACAAACCTTGTTTCACAAGGCATACCAGAGCGGTCAACAAAGGCTTCCCTTGTTGACCGCGCTGCGTTTAGACTGCCGCTCTGTGCCGGGTCGGCTGATTGTCGGCACAGCGCGGCGGCTATTTTTATTTTAGTAAAGTGGGGATTATTTAAATCCCCGCTTCTTTGACTATGCTGAGTAAACTACTTTACATGGCTCCATTGACGGAGCCATGTAGTCTAGACACACCCTCTATGTGGGATCAATACAGGATATTATCGGTCTTAGTTATCAACATTCCTCACTTGCAAACCCTTGATCAGATGTTACTCACATGCTCACATGTACTGCAGATGCCCTTGGGTGCAGTCATGTACCTGTGATGGCAGCTGCCAAAATCTATTTCAATTAACCTATTGTCCCTTTGATAGAAGCAAGCCAAGTGCAAAAAGGGTGTCTCCCGTTAGAGATACAAGCCAGCCTTAGTGTCTTTTGAAGTCCAAAGACTATCTGAATTTCCTGGTAGGGGCAGGCATCAGTCACTCGTCCTTGGGGATTAGATATATCTCATCAGCCTTTTGCTCTAGTTGCCAAAAGACCATTGGCTGCTTGTTCTGGAATAGTGGTAGTTGGATAAATTCTCCAAAAAGTTGCTATTCTCTCTGGGTGGGAGCTATGTGGTTGCCTCTGGTGGAAGAGAGGGTATTATTATTTACCAGTGTTCCCTTTGGCTGAGTTAACATGCAACATCCTCGCTAAATTCTCCTTCCTGGTAGGGATGATGGCTGCAGTGTGGGGAATTAAGAGGAGAAAATACTGGGGGATCTTCAAGGAAGTCAGGCACTCATATCTCAGGAACTCTCAAAACACCATGTCAGCATGGGTTTTTAGGACAATTTGTCACAAAAACAGTTGTTTTATCCAGGGCCTGAGCCCAGAATCTGAGACCCAAGTCTGTTCTTCTCTCTGTTTCCAGATTGGTGCGTCTCTGTTTGCCAGTAACATCGGCAGCGGGCACTTCGTGGGGTTGGCAGGAACGGGAGCGGCTGCAGGAATCGCCACCGGAGGATTTGAATGGAATGTAAGTGGCACATATTTCAGCAAACATTGTAACGTTGAGGGTATCCAAAGAGCTCAGGCGAGACCACATTGTTCAAAGACCCAGCTCACTTCAGTGCTGTCAGGGCTCTTGCCCAGCAGAACCTGCCTCCCCAAGGGCTCGTGTCTGGCAGCACCACCCACCGAAAGAACACGTTGTGTTGATTTCCATTCCCCTAGCCTCTGTCACCACTCCCACTGGCAGGCGAGTCAGTGGGGAAAGAAAGGCCCATTGCTCTATTAGGATCTTGTCTGAGCATCATTTTCCTGGGAGCTTGGGGTGTAGGAGTTGTGTGTGTGAGGAGGAGGAAAGTCGTCATCGTCTTTGCTTTCTTCCCAGCAGTGAGGAATTCTTCACTCCTTTCTTCCTCCCAAGAGCCCTTTTCTCCTTCTCGGTCTCCGCACTCCCCTCCCACCAAGGGACAACTCTCAAGGAGTGTCGCGGCCCCCTTGTGACCCGCCATCAGTGCTGTTCAGTTCTCAGCCTGCGTGAGGCAGACACGGTTCATAACCAAACTCCTCATGGGATTGCAACTACCACAGCGGCTGCCTGCAGGGTGGCAGAAGGGTCATAAACTTTGGAAAAGGGTCTGAGGGAGAAGGTAATGTGCCCCCTCTCCTTCATCTCCATACACTCAGTATCACAGCTTGTATACACGCATCAGGAGGACATGGAGTTACTCCTGATTTACATCAGCAAAAAGGTGCCTGATATCTCCAGTGTATCCTGTGCTTGACCTATGAGCAGAACTTCAGGCAGGGCAATCCAGAATCTCTGTGCGTGGATGAGAGCTCTAGCAGCTAGATCCATGTGCAGCATCGTGGCCTGAATTCCTCTGTTTTAATGTGCACAGCTCTGCATAAAACAAGTTGCTAACATTTAAAAAAAAATCATGTATGAGCCACATCAAACAATCTGATGCACAGAATGTACAGTATATAGCATAGCAGTGCTACCATACTATACAGTATAGAGTTCCATGGGTAAGAATACAGTACATCTTTTACAAAACCACATGATAAGCAGGCCTCAACTGGAGTGCTGTGTCCATTGAGGGCTCCACATTTTAAGAAGGATACAGACAAACTGTAGAGAGTCCAGAGGAGAGCAACAAAAGTGGCAAAAGGTTTGAAAGCAGATCTTTTGTGAAGAAAGTTTAAAAAAGGACCACTTTTAATTTCGAGAAAAGCAGACTGAGGAGGGGGCTAATAACAGTTTCCAATTATTCAGGGCCATACATAAAGGGGACCATGTGTGCTGTAGGTATGACTAGAAGTAATGTGCCTAATTTTCTCAAGGGAGATTTAGATTATATATAAGGAAAATCTTTCTAACTATTAGGCCTCCAAAGGAGATTGTGGAATCCCCATCAGTTAAGAAAAGGCTTGATAAACCCCTGTCTGGAATATCTCAGTGGAGGAGGCTGGGCTGGGCTAGAGGTTCCTTCCAGCCCAACATGTGTATGGCCCTATAACTGAATCCCACTGCAGAAAACAGTCAATTACACATGCATTTTATCTAAAGCAGTGGCCTAGTCTTGGGGAGGGGGAACAAGGGTATTGAAATAAGCTCCATTCTCCAATACCTTGGGCTAGCACTTCATCAGAACACACTTGGATTTGGGGTTGGAATGTTTCTCGCACTGGTGTTTGCTTAGAGCAGGGGTGGGCAGTAAAAAAGTGGCAGCCCCCCCAGAGATAGTCCCTGGCACGCTGCTGCCGCTATGTTTACCTGCATCTCCACAAGTAACAGGTGACCGCAGCTCTCATTGGCCAGGGATTGCTGTTCACAGCCAATGGGAGCGGTGGGAAGCAGTGCAGACTGGCACACCGCTTCCCCACAATCCCATTGCCGTGAATGGCCATCTACAGCCAATGAGAGCTGTGATTGCCTGATACCTGTGGAGGTGCAGATAAACATAGAGGTGCAGACCCACTAGGGACTAACTCTGGTGGATTGGATCCAGCCCATGGACTGCTATTTGCCTACCCCTGGTTTAAAGATTGGACCAAAGGCGGTCAGCTCAGTCCTAAACTTCCTTAAAAATTTCTGGTGGCAACAATCTGATGTCATACAAAGGCTTCTATGGGCTGCTGGTATGCTAACCACTGTGTTATCTTGACCTACTCTGGGCAACGCTAGATGAAGCAGTGGTTAAAATGCCTGCAGCCAGGGTATACTTCATGGCTTCTTTTGCTATTAGCGCTGCACTAAGACTGTGCAACAGAAGGAAATTGTAGGACCAGTGTTAGCACACACACACAACAAATGTATTTCCCCGTGGACAGACAGATGCCAAAGCAATCTTCTTTTGGATGCTCCAGTAAGTCTGCTGCAGAGGTGGACTCTTCCACAGCTTCTTCTCTTGCACACCTAGGGTTAAGTTCAAGCCCCATTCAACTGAATGGTTAGACACCCCGGGCATGTCTACACTGGGGAGTTATTTCAAAATAACTCCCCTTATTTCGAAATAACAAGGCAAGCGTCCACACTACCAAGTCCATTATTTCAAAAGAATAACTCCTGCTTGCGAAGAGGAATAAGCTTATTTCAAAATAGTTATTTCGGGAGTTATTGTTTCGAAATAACCTGATGGTGTAGACATAGCTGTAGCATGGAAGCTCACCTTGTTATTTCAAAATAACTCCCTAGTGCAGACATGCCTCCAATGACTTTAATAAAGCCGGGATTTCACCCCTGGTGTTCCAAGTGTAAATTGCTGGACAAGTTGAAAGGAAGAGGCAGAGATGCCTTCACTGGCCACCATTTTACTCGCTATAATGTTTGTAGCTGGTATTCAGCCTGACACGTGGCCGTGGGAAGTGCTGGTGATGGGACAAGAGGCTAATTCAGCTGTTCTTTCCTTGGCTACAGGCCCTGATATTCGTGGTTGTTCTTGGCTGGTTGTTTGTTCCCATCTACGTTAAGGCTGGGGTGAGTATGAACACTGTTTCAGTACTTCTGTTTCATCCTGCTGTGCACTCGGGTCTGTCATCACAAAACCATTTTCCATGGGAGGAGGGACCTGCAGGTGTCAGGCATTTTACATAAATTACTTCTATATGTATTTAAACAACAAGGTCTCTCTGTCTTTGAATTCCCAACATGAGCAGCATTTGACTCTGCCTTTCCGTACTTCGTGGAGGCCCTGGCTCCTTGGCCTTCTTCATTTCTAGCTCACATATCAGTGTGGTCTCTGGATGGTAGAGCCTCTGCCCCTGTGGCAGTTGTATCTGTTGCTCGTAGTATGAATTCTTCTCCCACTCCGTCTGCAGGTGGTGACGATGCCGGAGTATCTCAAGAAGCGGTTTGGTGGCCGACGGATTCAGATGTATCTCTCAGTCCTTTCTCTGCTCCTCTATATTTTCACCAAGATCTCGGTGAGTTAAACTTTTCCAATTCCTCTGTTCTAAGTGAAGTTTCTACCCGTGTTACTATTTTACATCGTATGAAATCTCATAAGATCATAAGAACATAAGAACGGCCATACTGGGTCAGACCAAAGGTCCATCCAGCCCAGTGTCCTGTCTCCTGACAGTGGCCAATACTAGATGCCCAGAGGGAGGGAACACAACAGGTAATCCTCATGTGATCCCTCTCCTGTCACCCACCTCTAGAGAAACAGAGGCTAGGGATACCATTCCTACCCATCTTGGTGAATAGCCATTGATGGACCTAACCTCCAAAAATCTATCTAGCTCTTTTTTGAACCCTGTTCAAGTCCTAGTCTTCACCACATCCTTTGGCAAGGAGTTCCACAGGTTGACTATGCTCTGAGTGAAGAAAAACTTCCTTATGTTTGTTTTAAACCTGCTGCCTATTAATTTCATTTGGTTACCCCTAGTTTTTATATTGTGGGAATAAGTAAATAACTTTTTCTTATTCACTTTTTCCACACCACTCATGATTTTATAGACCTCTATCATATCCTCCCTGAGTCTCTTCTTTTCTAAGCTGAAAAGTCCAAGTCTTTTTAATCTTCTTCATATGGGACCCATTCCAAACCCCTAGTCATTTTTGTTGCCCCTTTCTGCACCTTTTCCTGATGCTGCAGGGTCTGAGTATAACTCCCTTTAGCTCTCATGGGAGAAAAGAGGCCTTGGGTTTTTGCCTTCATTTTCATATTCATCCTTCCATTGGGATTCTGAACATATAGCTTGTTAGTACTAATAAAGCAAAAGGGAGAAAAGAGAAAAGAGAGAGGAAGACAATGAGGGTAAGTCTAGACTACAGGCTTTTGTCGACAGAGGCTTTGTCGACAGATACTGTCGACAAAGCCTCTGTCGAAAAAGAGCATCTAGACTACAGCCAGTTCTGTCGACAAAGCAAGCCACTTTTTTGACAGAGAGTCTAGACACTCTCTTTTGAAAAAGCAGTGTGGATGCAATAGCACCTTTTGTTGACAGAGTTCTGTTGACAAAAGGCGTTATTCCTCGTAGAATGAGGTTTACCGCCGTCGACAAAACTGCCGCGTTCTGTCGACTTACTGTCGACAGAACACGGCGGTAGTGTAGATGCAGGTATAGTTTTGTCGACACAAGTCCACTTTTGTCGACAAAACCCTGCAGTCTAGACACACCCTGAGAGAGACAGAGAGAGAGAGAGAGGGATGAGGTTAGAAAATAAAGGAGTAGGAAAAAAGCAAGGTGAGGAAGGGAGGACTGAGGTGAACCTGTGTGTGAATCACCTTGAGCTATAAAGTACGGCTTATAAGAGCACTGCAGTATCAAAGGGACCTGTGATTTTACTCTCCTTTTTAAAACCATCAAGTTTCCATCCAAGTCCACAGGTCAGGCAGACCTGGGTCTGTTGTTTTCTTGCAGTTGCCATGGAAGGTTACTCTTTGCCCTCTGCCTAGGAGCTAAGTGATAATAGTACAATTTAACCTAAAAGATCTGGCCTTTTGCTCCCATTCTCATGCTCTTATGATAACTGATTCTTATCAAGTTTACACATTAAACAGGCTGAGACTATTGAGAACCTGTAAGCTGGATTTTGCTTTCTGTTTATTTCAGTGAGGAGATGTAAACATTACTGTTTTTTCTATGTGGCTGTAATTGGAAATGCTGCATCCATTTCACAGGGGGTGCTATTATTCCTGAAATGCTAGCAGATGTGGAATGAATCCAAACAGAAAACAGCTTATCATTCTAATCCAAAACCTATATCTAAATTTCTCTGCTGCATACGGTCCCATCACTTGATATTTACCAGCCAGATTTTTTTTTTAAATTCCTTTTTTATGGTTAAGTTTCCTTCCTATTCCAATTTATGTATCAGCATCCTGCTTAGGAGATTTCCATCAGCTCCAGCAAAGGGGCCCCTCCTAAGCAAATGGGAGTGGCTGTGGATCCACTCACTCTCAGTTATCATGTCAGACCTGAAAATGAAGCAGACTCCAATATTCTTGCTACCCCGGTTTTTTTGTGGGGGAATGGGTAGGCCAGGACAATAGCTGGCAGATCTGTCAAGCAACAGATCCATTGGTTCCAATCTGGTTTCCACCACACACCCTCATCCCACCTTGTCCACAAACAGCAGCACAAGTACTCACAGGGAGCAACTACAGGACCAGTTTCTGAAACTCAGGGGTACAGTCTCCTGCATAAGTTCCCCAAATTATGCCCCTCCTCCTTGTACAGCAGAACCACTCTTCCCCTCTTTGTCTAACTCCTAGGTAATTGTATGGCCTCTTATTATTATAGTATCTGAGTGCCTCACACTCTTTCATTGCACTGAATGCACCTAATGCTTTAGCAGCACTGAGGCCCTATGTAGCAATAGAAAAGGGAGCAGGATTTGCCTTAAAGAATGATCTGAAGGCTTGATTTACAAGATGTGTTTCATTGGGTGCATGCCCAGTATTCTATTTGTTAGGACTCAGTCCCCATTCTTATTAGTTAAGAAGCACTGTTAGTGCACAGATGTGTCCAAGACACTACCTTCTGCTTGCTGATGAACTAAAGGCGTGACAGATACAACAGAGCACAAAAGAAAACAAACACAAAGCTGTGATGCTTCATGGACTAGGTGGGTCTTCGGTCTCTGCGTGCTGGAAGGGGAGGGGCGAATGCTGCAAATTAATACTGTGCCAAGCATATGGTGTGCCCATAAGTCTAGCGCAAGGCTACTCAATACATGGCCCATGGGCTTCATGCAGCCTGCAGCCCGTTTGTTTGAGGCCTGTGGGGCAGTCTGGGTTTACCTGGGGCTCAACACGCAGCCCCCAGGTAGGATCCTTTGAACATGGCCGCCACTGGGAACACGCTACACAACAGTGAGGCGTCTCCCAGTGAGCACTGAAAGACGCAAGTGGACAGGCTGGCTGGAACAGATGGGTACAGGGTGTCGGTGTTTCTAGCCCCCATGGAGGAGGTGCTGAAAGCACCAGGGCATTGTGGGAAGTGCTTTGTATTCATGCCCATCAGTGTGAAAGAAGCTATTTGCATATATTTGCATAGATATTTGCATGTATATACAACCACACTTAAGCTGTGGTCCTTGGCATGTGCTGTGAGAATCATTGTGGCCCCCGGGGCTTCCAAAGTTGAGTAGTCCTGCATGTCACCAGGAACAGGATAAGTACAGATGGCCAGTGGGCACCACCTCTTACACACAAGAGCTTCTGTTTGTGTAGATATAGCTGTTGTGCTATGTAGGCACCTTTGGGATGTGGCAGGATGGCAAGCAAGCTGCACCCAGGTCTGTGGAAAGCTTTCAGTCACGGTACAAGGGGCCGACAGCGTTGCCCAACAGTGTGAGCCAAGAGATTTCAGAGATTTGCATGCTGCTTGCAGACTCTTCTTGCCTTGCAATTCCTAAGGCTGTTGTCAGACGGATTTGAAAGGACAGCTTTCCTCATGGTAGCATGCCACACCTAATAATCTGAGTCAGAGTGCTGATGCAATTTATATTTGCCTCAAAAGGATCTTGCCGCTTCCTCACTTACGCCACTTCAGACAAAATTTTAAACACCTTTACGTAAGGTGCCATATTGTATGTTTGATCCATTGTTGCTCTATTGCGTGAGCGGTTGCCATGGTAGCTTTCAGGCGTGGAGTTGCTAACTACTAGCACCTGTAACATTACTGTCACCAGTGTAGCTGTACCAGTGGTACAGAAGGTGGGCAATTTTAAGAAGATTAGTAATGTAGCATGGCATTTAGGACACGTCTACACAGCAGGGCTAAAACCGAATTAAGCTATGCAACTTCAGCTACGTCAATTGCTTAGCTTAAGTCAAAATAGCTTAATTCGGCTTTTGGCACTATCTACACAGCAGGAAGTCCAAGGAAGAGCAGTCTACCTCTGACTTCCCATACACCTCATAAAATGAGGTTTATAGGAATCAGAGTAAGAAATCCTTCAGCTCGACATTATTTTGACATTATGTCGAAATAACTGCTTATAGTGTAGACATGGACTATGTCTGAGTAGACATACCCTAACTGACTAAAATTAAAACTAAGCATCTAGTGACACAAGTAACTGGATACTCTCTCATGAGCTGAAAGAATTTAAAACCTGAGTTTTTGAATGCATTGTAAGTGTTCTTTGGAATTCTATTGCTGCAATGGTGGTTGTAAAAGTACGTTCATGTCATTTATAGCTTTACCTAATGGTTCCTGCATGATGTGTGTGTAGCTCTGAAGTGATTTTCTTTTTTGTTTGGATATGATAGGATAAGGTTTTAATGGTATCAATAAAAGAGAGTTAATGGAGTAACAAGGAAATAATCAGTAGTAAACTAATGTGGCTGGGAGGTGGAAGAGGTGAATACAGAAGGCGATTCAGCAAATCCAAGGGAGTTTATGTATTGTTCAGGATGTTAAATAATTAACTATGTTTCCTCATAGGATCATTTTATAACCATTAATATTTGTAACCATGCAAACTAAGCTGGTGCTAAAAATAAATTAACCTTGGACTCGATGTCCTCCTGAGGTCTCTTCCAGCCCTAGGATTCAAGCTTTGGGGCATAAGATGAGCAACTGTGAAGGTCAGGAAGGAATCTTCTCCCTTAGTGAGGGTCACAGTATGACAGCCTAATGGATTGTACTCTAACAAATTCTTGCCTTTTAACCCCAGCCCCTACCCCCATGACTGCAGATGGCAAAGGCAGGGGCAGAATTTGTTGGTGGGACTCTGCATTTGTTTCATGCGGTGCACAGGATAGGTGTCAATTTTCAAAAGTGCCAAGGAGGAGGTGCTTGACCCATAGCTCTGCCTCAAGTCCTGGCCTCATTCCCAGCCCTTCCCTCACTGCTGCCCTGCCTCTTCCCACCCCCCGCTCCACCCTCACCCTGCTTCCTCCCACACCATTCCACCCCCTCCTCTGAATGCATCACATCCTCGCTCCTCCCTCTTCCTCGCCCAGAGCCTCTGGAACACCGCAAAATAGCTGCTAGTGGCGCATCAGAGGCACGGGGAGGGAGAGGGAGGCGTTGATCCACAGTGCCCACCATGAGCGGGAGGCCTCAGGAAGGGAAGGAGAGATGATGAGAGCAGCTGGGAGATGCTCAGTACCCACCAGTTCTTCCCCATGGGTGTTCCGCCTACTCACAGAGTTGGCACCTAGTCAGCTCAGCTTCCCTGTGGCTTCTGCATGTGAGCATGAAGTGGCTGGTGGTGGCAGCGGGGCTGGGGGATCTTCAGCTGCACAAGTCTTTTTCTTGCCTTGAAGGCAGGAGGGGTGAAGAGAAATTGAGGTGGCAACAATCTCAAAGAGGAGTTTCCTCAGTGGCCTGGGGGAGAGGTTTTCTTCCTCCAGCACCTGCCCAGCCACTCAGGCTGAATGCTGTGGAGTGGATTTGCCCCTTTATATTTTCACTTTAGTTTCCCTGCCTGTAAAATGAGGATTACTCAGTTGCCTGGCTGACGGGGTGTCATGAGAATATTTTACTTACTGGTTGTAAAAAGCTTTAAAGGTAAAATGCACTAAATGTTGTTGTCATGTACAGCATGGCACCATTAGCCAGATGCCTGACTTTTATTTTACCCCTCTCCTTGTGGTAGAGTACCTGACCATGTTCCTTGAATAAATATTTGCCCTAAAACCTAGTAGAGTCGAGAACTAAACATCCTTCTTCCGTACACTGCAATTTTAGGAGGAGGATTTCAAAAGCGCCTAAGTGACTTAGGAGCACAAATTCAGTGACACATCATATCTGGTCCTAAGGCATGTAGGCACTTTGGAAAATCCTCCGGTCCCCAGCACTGGTGCAGCATGTTGCATTGTTGCAAACCTCTAAGAGAGCTAAGATTTACATTGGTGAGGCATGTTTTGGATGAGAATTGGTTATTCTGATTTCAGATCATGTCAGTTTTAGGGGTTTGCTTCAGTGCAGCTGAGTTGGTAACTAAAATCCCAGGCTTTCTTCACAAAGTTGCAAAATTCATGTTAAGTAAAACTCCAATAGTCCGGCATCCAATAGTCCGGCACTCCTGATAGTCCGGCATCAAAATGGCAAGAGCCTAGTGAGTGAGCTTCGGCAAAATGAGTCACAAGGTAACAGCGGCAGCAACTGAACTGAGCAAAAGGGTAAAAGGCTTAAAAAACTAAAACATTACAGTATACTGTATACAGTATGTACAATAAAAGGGTTAAGAACACTTTATATACAGTATATAATGTATACAGTATATATATAACCTGCTTATAGTACCTCCTGATAGTCCGGCATATCTGATAATCCGGCACCACCTAAATCCCATAGGTTCCGGATTATCGGAAGTCTACTGTACTTCAAAAGCAAAAGAGGTAATTGTTTCCCCAGCTGGCAAGTTGAATGCTAATTAAGTGGACAGATATTTCTTGTGTAAAATAAGGTGTCGTCTTTTATTCCTGTTGTCCTCAACTGGGTCAGTCATACTGAGGATCTGTGTTGCACTGGAAAGGTGAGGTGTGAATAATAGCATAGAGCAAATATGTAAGTAAAGAAAAAAGAGCCATTTAACAAAACTCTTCCTGGATATAATGCAAAGGTTGTCAAATGACTTGGGTGTTAGCATGATCTGGAATTTAAGAACTTTGCAGAATTGTTTCCTCATACAAAAGTTTACTGAGCTGGAAAGGCGGCTAGCCAGATTTGGCTAGGAGTGTTCAGTGACAAATTTCTGGAAACTAAATAGGACAGGCAAAACTAAGAAGTGAGCTTCAAAAAGCAACTGGCAGTTAAAACAAAAGCAGGTCTGGGTGACTAAAGAAACATGATCTGTCTTTATTTTGCATGTGCTTTTATTGTTTTTGTGTGTGCAGTGGTTTGGGGTGGGGATGATATCAATAGATATTTATATAAATGCTTTTATCTTAAGCATTCCCTAACCTGTCATCTTTCCTTTTATTAGGCAGATATATTCTCTGGAGCTATATTTATCCAAATCGCTATGGGGTTGAATCTATATTTGGCCATAATCATACTACTGGGTATTACTGGTCTTTACACGATTACAGGTGAGTTTGTGGAACAATTTGATAAATTAAAAACAAGTTAAAACAATTTCCAGAAAGATGAAAATGGAAGTGAGGGTAAGTGGGAAGAAATACGCATGAAAGGGGAGAGGTGTAAGTGCATATTATTAGAGAGACAGCGATAGGTCAAAGAGAGGCCGATTCCCGTGAAGGCATTAACAGAAAGGCCCTCATAATTGCTTTTCTTTGTCATTAGGTGGCCTTGCTGCTGTGATTTACACAGACACCTTACAGACCATTATCATGCTGGTGGGATCCTTTATTCTCACAGGATTTGGTAAGTTAATCTGATGAACAAAAGCTGGAATGATCAGCTACAGATAGGCCTGCCGAGGGGAGGGGGCAGGATCAACTGTCCTCAGGCCCAACAATTCAAACGGTCTAGGCCGTTGCTGCTGAGGCAGACTTATCACATTGACCGCATAGAATTTTCTCCTTGGACTCTCAGCGCCATTAGGAATTTCAAGTGTCTTTTATGTTCTGTTTTTCAGCATTTTCCAAAGTAGGAGGATACGAGGGCTTTATGGAGAAATACATGAACGCTATTCCAAGCAACATCTCCTATGGAAATGTTACCATTGACCCAAAATGCTATACCCCCCGGGCAGATTCTTTCCACATCTTCCGAGACCCGATCACTGGAGATCTGCCATGGCCCGGCCTTGTCTTTGGCTTGAGCATCCTCGCTTTGTGGTACTGGTGCACAGATCAGGTAGGGGAAAGGAAATGTAGGGCATTCTAAAATCTGCAATCTCGTTGGAAGATCTCTCTCCCACTCCACCCCTATGCCATAAAAAAGATATTATCTCCTGGAAGGAAGTTATTGTTTTTTCTTTATAGCTTTTTGTCTCTCAGTCTCTCCTATGTTAAGTGAATAGGATGTGCGTGTTCCATTACTATATTTTCATGCCATTCTGGACATATGCTGGGTGTGTGCTGCTACTCCCCTTCCCTCTTAGATATGCTGCAGAAACACAAGGGCCCAATTTTTAAAAAATATGGGCATGTTAATAGGTATACGCTTGGCTTCCCAATCAGTCATACCAGGCATATCTATGTGGTCTGCTCTGAGGGCAAATGCTGTACTCAAGAAGAGCCAGAAAAAAATGCGGGTTGCACTTCCCTGGTTCGCCACTCTCAGGACCTGATCTGTCCCAGTTGAGGAAGTTTGCCAGACCAGGGCAGGTCAAGTCTGGCTCCTCTGCTGCTGGCCTCCAGGCTTTCCCGGGGCAGGGGGTAGGCAAGCCTCCAGATTCAGCTTCCTTCCTGGCCACCAACCCCAGTGCCCCAACTCTGGCTGCCAGCTCCCCAGCCTGACCATGGATGTTGCTGGACCAGAGAGTCCCAGACTAGAGAGGTTCAACCTTGAGCTGTAGGGTTGAGTTGGCATGGTGTGGTGCCAAACCTCTCGCCCAGACATTCACAGGCTGGGGTTCTATTCTCAGCTGTGCATCGATTGCCTTTAGGGAGGTTGTGGAAGCTCCATCACTGGAGATATTAAAGAGCAGGCTCGACACACTTTTGTCAGGGATGATCCAGATGGTTCTTGGTCATGCAGGGGACTGGATTTGATGACCTCTTGAGGTCCCTTCCAGTTCTAGTGTTCTATGGTGCAGCGTTCCAGCAGCACTAGAGCACTGTTGCTGCATTAATCTCTTGCAAAAACAATGCTGGGCAGATGCTCCGCATTTTGTGTCTGTCCTCTCATCGGATGCCATTGTGCTGGACTGTCCATGTGTTTTTGCTTCCTTCTCCCTAGGTCAGTAGTCAATTCAGTCTCCAAAAACAATCAAATAGGGATGTTTTCAGAGGAAGGAGAATGCACTATTCTAATTGTGCAGCATAATAAACCATGTGCGAGTTTGAGTGAATCCTTCAAGCCTCTAGCTGGTGATCAACCTATGCTCTGGAGCAAAAGGACTGAGAACCTTTATGATCTATATCCTAGCAGTGCAATAGTGTTCCCCTTCTTATTCATATAATTGCCTAGTTCTTTTTAATTCTCAATATTTGGTTCAGTAACATCCATGTGTCAGAGAAATTCACAGGTTAAACATGCATTAGACAATAGAGTATTTATATTTAGCCATTTAAACATGTCCTCGGGCCTTCAAATGCCTTTGCATTTTCCTAATTACAAAGAAGAGCAAAACATTCTCGCTGCAATATAGTTGAAACAGAGTCATTTTGCATTGGTCTACTCAGCACTGTGAGTGGGTGACAAAGCGGGAGTCATTCACATCTACTGTTTCTTTGGCAGGTTATCGTTCAGCGATGTCTCTCAGCCAAGAACATGTCCCATGTGAAGGCTGGCTGTGTCTTGTGCGGGTATCTGAAGCTGCTGCCCATGTTTCTGATGGTGATGCCTGGGATGATCAGTCGCATTCTGTACACTGGTAAGACCTAATACTGTAGCCTCCCCATTCTCTTCTCATTCCTCTTCCAGCCCCACTCATTTTTATCTATGCTGTCCCCCAAACCTCAGCTCCTTTAGCCCCTCTCCTGACTCAGAACATCAAAACACATACAAGGCCTTTCCTACAAAATAAGAAAATTCTGCTCTTTCTCCTTCCCCTGCTTAGGGCTCCCCATGGGGGTACTGCTGTACCTTGTGGGGACAGGAATCCTAGGGTACGTCTAGATTACAGGCTTTTGTCGACAGAGGCTTTGTCGACAGATTCTGTCGACAAAGCTTCTGTCGACAAAGAGCATCTAGACTACAGCCAGTTCTGTCGACAAAGCAAGTCGCTTTTTCAACAGAGAGTCTAGACGCTCTCTTTTGAAAATGCAGTGTGGATGCAATAGCACCTTTTGTCGACAGAGCTCTGTCAACAAAAGGCGTTATTCCTCGCAGAATGAGGTTTACCGCCGTCAACAAAACTGCCACGTTCTGTCAACTTACTGTTGACAGAACTCAGAGGTAGTGAAGATGCAGGTATAGTTTTGTCGACACAAGTCCACTTTTGTCGACAAAACCCTGTAAGTCTAGACATACCCCTAGAGTGATACTTTGCCTACACTAACCTCCACTGCTGATCTACTTCAGCTACGGTAATAGCGTATCTGAAGTCGACATACTCACCGCGGCATCTCGTGTGCGATAAGGCTGGCGGGGGCAGTGACCCCATCAACGCCAGCCACTCTTCTCGTCTTGGTTTGACTACCAATGTGTCTACGCGAGCATGCTCAGAGATTGATTTATCATGTCTAAGCAGACAAATAAATCGATGGCTGGTGAATCAATCACTGCAGCGTCCATCCTTGGCATAGTGCAGACAAGACCTTAGTGTCCTCTTTGCTGTTACAGCATTCCTGCTCTGATTGAGTGGCTGGGAAGCATTCCTGTTTGTGACTGATGTTTTGCCCAGGCAGAGGGAGTGATGACTAGATCTCAGTAAGGAGTGTTCCCAGCGCATGGAAATAACTGTAATTTGCATGCTGCTTAAACTCAGTGCGAGCCCACAGTTCTTTCCCCTCAACACTGAGCTGTGTTTACAACAGCAGGCAGGAGAGCAGGTGGCTCTAGCAGGAGAGGGCCTTTCAGAGCACACCCTAACTTTGCTGAGGCTGGTCCCTGAGCCCTAATTTTGGAGTCCTCCCATGATTCAGTTCTGGCCTCCTGTGCTGCTCTGTAGCTGCAATTTTAGTGACTTGACCTTAGTATCATCACTCTTCCCTGGCTAGGAAAGAGGTGATGCAGGAATGGAATCGCTTCCCACAGCTGCAGAGCTAACCAACGGTGATATCAGGAAAAAAAAATCCAGTGGTTTAGTATGGAGATGGGCTTGGGAAGTTTTGATGTTTGGGTAAGTTGCTGCTATGACCCCATGTAACCCTGTTTTTTTATCTTATTTTCTCAGATAAGGTGGCTTGTGTCGTGCCTGCAGAATGTGAGAGACTCTGTGGCACCAAAGTTGGCTGTTCAAATGTTGCCTATCCCAGCATGGTAGTGGACCTTATGCCGAATGGTAAGACACTGGCTGTGATAGGAGTTTTTGAGGCAAAGCCATGGACCACAGATTAACGGACGCTGAGTGCTGAGGGAGAGATTTGTCAGGGCCAGGTACTAGAACTAGGGAACCTGCATTTTCATTTAGTCGATTTGACACCACAAGCGTTTTCTTATAAGGGCTCATTTGCCATAGGCCCTACATCAGGGTTGGACAAAGGGCCCTCCATGGGCCAGATCTGGCTTGCCAAGACCACAGCTGCCCTGTCGCTCCCCCACACCCAGACCAATCAGCTAGCTTTTATCTCTAGCTGCTGTGTGCCTTTGGCGGGGGTTGGGAGGGGCCCACGAAGTCTCTCACATCCTTTTCCTGCCCTGCCAGGGCGCACAGACACTAGAACAGCTGGCATGTCTCTCTAGCCACTGCGGGGGAGAGGGAGCAGCAGGGCGGCTGCGGGCTGGATCCATCGGCTTGGCAGGCCGAATCCAGCCCACAGAGGGCCCTTTGCCCACCCCTGGGCTAGAGAGACACTGCTGGCTGATTTAAAACAGCCGGCATGTCTCTCTAGCCGCTGCACACTCTTGCAGGGCGAAGAGACTTTGCGTGGTCCCCAACCCCCAGGCCCTGATTGGCCTTGGTGCAGGGAGAGTGCGTGAGGTCTCGTCCCGCTAGGCACCTAAACCGCCTGTTTTAAACCAGCTGGCGTTTCTCTCTAGGGGGCAGAGTGGGGAAGGGGGAAGAACTTCTCATGCCCCCCACCCCAGGTCAAGCGGGGTGGCAGGGGAAACACAGTAAGTCTCCTGGCCCCGCCCCTTCCGCCCAAGGCCCCACCCCTTCTGGGGTCATTCTAATATCTATATACTGTATATTCCTATACAAGCAGGGCATTATGACCTATACGACCATAGATGCCAGATGGTCTAGCCATGATAGTCTTCTCCTTGGCCTCTGAGGACAGGACAAGAAGCAATGGGCTTAAACTGCAGCAAGGGAGGTTTAGGTTGGACATCAGGAAAAACTTCCTGACTGTCAGGGTGGAATAAATTGCCGAGGGAGGTTGTGGAGTCTCCATCTCTGGAGTTATTTAAGAGCAGGTTGGACAGACACCTGTCAGGGATGGTCTCCATGAGGAGTGGGCAATCATTTTTAAAAGGGGGGCCACTTCATAAATTTCTGAAGTGGCCCCAGGCCATCCCGGGCCATCCCCTTGGGTGGAAGGGACAGGGCCTAGAGACTTCTCATGCTCCCCCGCCCACAGACCCTGATTGACCTGGCATTGGGGAAATGCATGAATAGTCTTGTCCTCTGCCTCCGGTGTCTAGAGAGCATCGCCTGCTGATGTTGTGTACGAGGAGCACTGACCTGAGCAAATCCACACAGGCATTGTCCATCTCCGAAGAGCCCAGTCTGGGCTGGGAATTATGTGATATTGTAAACGCTGTGCTTCCTGAGATAGCAGGCACCATTCTGCTACTGTCCCAGGAGGGTGCTATGAAGTTGTCATCCCCTGGGCACACTTCTTTTACTAACAGATAGCTGGGCTGGGGAGGGCAGACCACGCACTCAGAGATGTCGCTTACGCAGCTTCCTTAGTGCCTGGCCCCGCCCAGTTGAGCTGGTGTGTTTCTGTGTTTCAGGTTTGCGGGGTCTGATGTTGTCAGTCATGCTGGCCTCTCTCATGAGCTCCCTGACTTCCATTTTCAATAGTGCTAGCACACTGTTCACCATGGACATCTACACCAGAATACGCACCCGGGCATCGGAGAAAGAGCTCATGCTGGCTGGGAGGTAAGTGTGACCGCGCATTTCCCACCATTAGGAACCAACTAAATCTGGGAGCCATCACAAGTGTTCCTTTCAGAGTTCACCTTAATGACTTGAGGAATAGCCTTTCACTGAATGCACGTGGTACAGCAGTGACCTCTTGTGGCCGGACAGCTTCATCCCACGTGTGCCCTGGATATTCCATGGGGTAATTGCCAAAATAAATCTGAGGCGTCTATTCCCAACAGATATCCCAGGAGATCTATTTAAATGTCTTTTTTTTTTATCACCCGAAGAAGTGGGCTGTGCCCACAAAAGCTCATGATACTATTTATATATTTTTGCTAGTCTCTGGGTGCTACAGGACCATGGTTGTATTTTAAGTTTTTTTTTATTCCAAGATTCTGGCTAGACAAAGCTACAGCATCAGTAATATTCATTAGTCGTGCTGCTGATTTCTCTTTTCTTCTTCTCGTTCTGCTGTTGTATTGATCGCTGTATTTATAGCTGACTTATTATTTATTATAGGTGATTGGTTGTTGTGAGAACAGAGTTCTCACATTGGGCTGACTGAGAGCTCATGGATCTGGTGAGATCTCATTGCAGGTTACTCTTTCCCCCCAGTGCTGAAGGCTGGTCACAGTTATTTTGGCTGATGTTTTAATGCTGGTTGAATAGCGCAATGAGTTGTTAAATTGCTGAGTGACTGTGATTTCTGTGTTTCTGACTGATGTTTATAAACGGGTGGCTAACAGATTATTTACTGGTTTTATTTACAGGTTATTTATCTTAGTTTTAATTGGTATCAGCATCGCGTGGGTTCCTGTGGTGCAGTCAGCTCAGAGTGGGCAGCTCTTCGACTATATACAGTCTATCACCAGCTACCTGGGCCCACCCATTGCTGCTGTCTTCTTGCTTGCCATCTTCTGTAAGCGGGTCAATGAGGAGGTGAGTACAGGCTAGAAGCAAAACCTCACAAAAGACACTCGTCTGTGCACTGAGCCAACGGCCCTTTCTTCATCTCAATGCATTTTATTTTCAGTGTCATTGAGACTGTTCCCACCAGAGCCCCATGCCTGAAGTTCCAAAGCGCAGTGCTTGAGGGGCTCTTGGCTAAGTTGAGGAACCCTCATGCCCCCCTTCCATTACTTATATGTAAATATGCATGGACTTTGTTGGACTTTATTGGCTCCCACACAGCTGTGTTGCTGGGGCCGCCTATTGTTTCACTGTGACTTTCACTGAAGGGATAATTTCTGGGAAACAGTGCTTTAATGCAACCTTCTAGGTTTTCCATGTTCTGTAAGCTTCAAACAAGCACGGGGAAAGTCATATTGTGAAGCACTGGCACTCATGAGATCTGGGTTCTGTTCCCAGCCATGCCACAGACTCCTTGTGAGAACTTATGCAGGTTACTGACCACTTGAATTTCAGAGGTGCTGAAGTGATAGATATTTCACAAGTAGGGATGTTCCATTTCCAGTCACTGTGTGGCTGAATCTCATGTAATGGATCCTGTGGTCCTGAATGAAAATGGATGAAGAACTAGTAAGGTTCTCAGCATTTGGTACAAGTCACCCTTCTAATTAGAATCAATAATAGGATCAAGCACTGCCTGAATCCAAGTCCCATTTTTATTAGTATTTTCCCGATTAAACTTTACAGAAAGATTTTTATTTCTACAGTAAACTGAGCAGCTTATTCCAATATACTTCGGTTATTTTCTGACAGTTTAATAATTGTTACAAAATAAAATTTGTTCAAACTAGAAAATTTCCAGCAGGATTTTTAATTCTGTACCATTAGTTCTCTCCTTTTCAGCTTATGGGCTAAATTCTACTGTCCATGGGTGCAACTTGCCTGAAGTCAAGAGGGCTGCATCTGCTTACTTCAGGAGTGACTTTGGCTCTTTATGGATACATCTACACAGCAACATTATTTTGAAATAACAAGTATTATTTCAAAACAACTTAGTCCGTGTCTACACAGAAGGTAGTTATTTTAAAATAATGTTGAAATACTGTCAAGCTGGAGGACTTATTACTCCGACTTCTGTAACCCTCATTGTACAAGGAGTAAGGGAAGTCGGAGGAAGAGTGCTCATTTCAAAATAAGTGCTGTGTAGATGCTCCCAATTTCAAAATAAGCTACGCAATTGACGTAGCTCAATTTGCATAGCTTAATTCAGTTAAGCCCTGCTGTGTAGATGCACCTTATGTCTGTTGGTTGTGTTTGTATTTAGGAGGTGCAGACTTGAGAGAGTCAGATAGAGCAAACACATGGATTGCCAAGGGCAAATCTCTGAAGTTGGTTCATTGAGTAGTATCTGAGTGTGGTAGTGTCCCTACATCTGGGATTGGAGATTTTCCTTAGCAGTGGCCATTGGACTACACAGGAACTCCTCTCAGCTTGCACCAGGAAGAGCATCTATGTCCAGGGTGGGCAATAATTTTTGACAGGGGCTACTCCAAGATTTTGGAAAGCGGTCAAGGGCTGCACTCTTCCATGATATTAATGGAGATGTGGGGTCTGGGATGGAGGTTGGCTTCAGAAGGGAGCTTGGAGTAAGGGACTGGGGTGCAGGAGGGAGACTGGAGTCTGGGAGGGAGATGGGATGACACAGGCAGTTGTGACCTTGGGCAGGGGACTGGGGTACAGGGGTTTGGGATGTGACCCCGGGTAAGAGGGGATTGTGATGGGGACAGGAGATTGGGGGGCCAGATCTGGGAGGGAATGAGGGGACAGAGGGTTTGGGTATGTTGAGTGGGGGGAGGGGGAAGAACGTTGGTACAGGAAAGGGCTGGGGTGCCAGAAGCAGGCCAGACATTGAATGCAAACTTCATGTAACTCTTGAGAGAATTTCTTTTCAGAACAAATACTGCTGCTCTTAAAACAAACAAAGAACCCTTGCCAGTAATCCAGCACTCATGAACAAACCTTCAATAACATAGCCTGTCCATGGTCGAAAACCTGAAGTACCCGGTAACCCTGTGTATGGGCAATGATAAACAGAAAGTCTTGGGGGCCACACATAGAATTCCAATGGGCCGTATGCAGCCCTCAGATTGCAGGTTACTCCCTTCCCCCCTCATTGTTCTAAGGTGCAGTGATATAAGGAGAAGAATTATTTTTGAGCCAGGAAAAGCATGTTGACCTATTCGAAGGCTTTTGGAGATTCTCTTGGTTTTCTAGCCCAGTACATGATGTTTGTTTACACTAGGAGCTCATTTTAATAACTGGCTTGTGTCTGACTAATAAGAAGGCTCCTGTTTTGTCTGTTCTTAACACCTTGGTGTGATAGGTTATTCATGTGTCCATTGGCAGTCATGCCCACTGCAGGGATGATAGAAGATTAAAGGAGGCAGTGTATTTTACATACCTGTAACAACTTTGTGATAAATGTGCCTGTCACTTTTTTTTCAGGGTGCCTTCTGGGGCTTGGTCATTGGGCTGTTAATTGGGCTGTCTCGAATGATTACAGAGTTTGCCTATGGAAGTGGCAGCTGTGTAAGCCCCAGCAACTGTCCAAAGATCATTTGTGGAGTTCACTACCTGTACTTTGCTATAATCCTCTTTGGGATCTCCACCATCATCATCCTGGGTGTGTCATTGGTAACTAAGCCCATTCCTGACATACATGTGAGTATCGTTGCCTAATATATATTAGTATAATCTACTCTGCAATTTACGTTATGCAAATTTTATAGAATTTTCTCAGTTAACTGTATGCAGAGCATCTTCCTCAAATTATTTCTTGGTCCAGATCTCTGAAAGTGGAGCACCCTCTTCCAGGAAAACAAATGAGCTGTAGAATATTTTACAGCCAGTAACACCTGAAAGACATTACCTACAAGAGAACCTCAGCGTAATGAGCAGTAAACCATACACCTCAGGCCAGATCTTCACTAGGGATGTAATAGTATAGTCGATTAACAATTAAGCAAAAGCGTATAGGTTAATTCTATAGACTACATGCATTTTTACCCCCACCCCTTGCCAGTAAAATTTTTAGCAGGCTGGCCAGCAGCCCAGCTCAGTCCCGGCTTGCACTGGGTCCTGGACTTACCCCTGCTGCAGCTCTGCATTTAAAGTGTATTAGGAGCCAGGTGGGCAGGCAGCCCAGGTCAGTTTTTGCTCATGCGGGGTCCTGGAGCTCAGATCTCTCCCCGCCCACAGACGGAGGCTGCCCGGGGACTATAGAATAGTCGACTAACTGATAAGAATTCATGAGGTTAATCGACTATTCAATTAATATCCCTAGTCTACACTTACCCCAAGATCAGCACTCCAGAGATCAAGCTTCCAGGTTTCAATTTAGTGGGATCCACTAAATTGACCACTGATGGCATCCCAAATGATGTCATTACTCTATGGAGTTGTGAGGATTAAGGGAAAGTCAATGGGAGAGTTTCTCCCATTGACTTCCTGCAATGAGGATTACGCAGAAATTCAACTTAAGCAACGTCATCTTCAGTTACACTATTCTCATAGTTGGAGTTGCATGGTTTAGGTCGACTTTCTCCAGTAGTGTAGACCTACTCTCAATTGGAACTGGAAGAATGCAATAAGGTAGTAGCAAAGACCAAAAAAAAAAAAAAAAAAAAGATGTGTGTGGGAGCAAATAGTACTGTTTTCTACGTAAACTACTGAAAAAAAGTTAAAAAAAAATCGACAAGATAAGGAAACTGTTTCTTTGCTCGTTTCATTTAAATTAAGGTGGTGAAAAGCAGCATTTTTGTTCTGTAAAGTTCAAAGCTATGGTAAATTCAAGTTTATTTATACACTCTTTAAAGAGCAAATATAATGTTTTGTTCAGAGTTGCGAACATGTCAGCATTATGAATAATCTCCACCCCTGAGATGTTCATAACTTTGAAATTCTACTGTAGTGCAAAAATACGCAATAAGAAGGGAATTTGGTTTCTAAGAAAGATACGCAATAGCTGGTGCATTTAGGGTATGTCTACACAGTAGCATTATTTCAGAATAACGGACGTTATTCTGAAATAACATAGTCTGCATCTATACACAAGCAGTCATTTCGACATGGCGTGGAAATATTGTTGAGCTGGAGGACTGTTTACTCTGACTTCTGTAACCTTCATTGCATGCGGAGTAAGGGAAGTCAGAGAAAGAGTGCTCTGTTTTGAAATAAGTGCTGTATAGACATTCCCAAATTCAGAATAAGCTATTTTGACTTAAGCTATGCAATTAACATAGCTCAAGTTACGTATCTGATTTTGAGTTAAGACCTGCTGCGTGGATGTGCCCTGTGGGTGCGTCTACACTGCACCGGTAGCTCAAAATAAGCTATGCAATTTGAGCTACGCAAATCGAATTTGAAATTCGGCGCTATCTACACAGCACTTATTTAGAAATAAATTGCTATTACGAAACATGCCTTACTCCTCATGGAATGAGGTTTACAGGGACATCAGAATAATGAGCCCGAAATAACGGGCTTACTGTTAAGATGCAAAATAGCTATTTCAGGACAATCCAGTATCCCAAAATAGCGTTGCAGTGTAGATTAGCTTGTGTGCTGTAGTAAAGTCTTAAGGCTTGAAGATTGTAAGAAAGGGAAACTGGAATAATAACCTTCAATATCTGTTCCCAGTCTTATGAAGTCCCTAATAATCACTAAATAATATTTAGCAAACATTTCATGGGACCCTAAGTCCAAAACCAGTCTCAATGTGCCAGTGTCAGCATTCTAAGGCTCGCACCCTTGTAAAATCATTTTGTTTCATGGCAGCTTTACCGCTTGTGCTGGTCTCTGCGGAACAGCAAGGAGGAACGTGTTGACCTGGATGCAAATGAGAAGATTGAAGAACCTGAGAGCAATGATGATATATCAGGTGATTTCTGAATAACAGTCCAACTTCATTCCTGAAGAAAAAGTGAAAGTGCCCTGTAGTCTCATGAAAACTCATATGCTAAAGGGCTAGTAGGCACAGAGTTCATGCACCACTGTCCATTAACTAAGTCTGGTGTAAAGATTCTGAGTGAAAATAATTTTAGGATGACAATCTAGTTCTAATTGATTTTTGGGCATAGCACAAAAGCCTGCATGTAATTAGGTGAGAAGCCCAGGGCTAGAACAAAATATAGCTGAGGGGCGATGTGGTTTCAAGAGCTGTGTAGGCCTTACGCTTTAAAGGACAGCACAAGGATGCCTCTGGAAGTGAGTGTGTAGGAGTCAGGGTTGGCACATCGAAGGTCGTAGTGCAGAGCAAGATGAAGGGGCCTGGCAGAACTGCATTGGTAAAACTTCACAATATTCTGCCTGGCTCCAGGCTCTGACACAAAGCTCACTCCCATAAAGGTTGAATAAGCAGAGTTAAACCCTGCACAAATCAGTGACCTGCCTCTCAATCTCAGGCTGGCGAGTATATTCTCTAAGGCAGTGGTTCCCAAACTTTCCCTCATCATGCCCCCTTTTTGATTTTTGAAAAACCCTCATGCCCCCCCACCCCAAAAAATAGCAGCAAAACTTGTTGAGGGGAAAAAAAAGGGGGGGGGACTGACAGGGGCAGCAAAACTTGCTGGAGGGGGGAGGCTGGGTCGCGCCCCCCCCCCCGGAATTTCTTCATGCCCCCACAGGGGGGCACGCTCCCCAGTTTGGGAACCCATGCTCTAAGGCCTTGGTGCAAAGTTGCCTTAAATCAGCCAGAGATAGCTGGTGGAGATTCCAGCTCTGGCAGGGGATCTTTCAGCCAGAAGAAAGCTAGAGCAGCCTCCTACACAGCTGGATTCCCTTGTGTAAGGGAAAGAGGGAAGAGATTGGAAGGGAAGGGGAGTGAATGTGACAGAGCAGACTTTTGCTGTTCTTATGTAGCCTTGACCCAGGGAACCCCAAATGGGCTCTGTGGCACTCTTCCCAACTCCAAAATAGCACAAAGCATTAGGAGGTATAGTTGGAGAACACCAGGACAAAAAGATCTGTACCCTACACTTCAATCCTGTCACCAATCCTTAAGTTTTTTATTGTGCTCGAATCAACTTAGTGATTTTTAGCATTTGTGAACTACTAGTGTTTTCAGCTATCTCACTGCTAACTGAGAACAAGCAATTAGTGAATTGGAAGGTTTAGGGGTTTGTAAGGTTCAAAATTAACTATAGAGCTTTCTAGATATCATAAACCACTCACTTTGCACATCTGCTGAGGAATCATAATGTTCCTCTAATCCTACAAACCCCATCTCTCCTTAAACATTTGTCATCATTAAGACCACACATTAGGAGCTGTTATTTCAATTAAAAGAGGCTCTACTGCTCTGTATCACTGAGAGCTTGTTTTAATGCCAATCTTATAGAGTAGCAGGTACCCCGTTACTTGACCACTGTGCTATTTTTTCTATCACAGAAGAAGCTGATGAAGAACAAGGATGCTGCAAGAAGGCCTACAACTGGTTCTGTGGCTTAGATCAGAAAAAAGGCCCCAAACTCAGCAAAGAGGAGCAGGAAGCAATACAGAAGAAACTGACTGACACTTCTGAGGCACCACTCTGGAGAAATGTTGTGAACATCAATGGAATCATTCTACTGACAGTGGCCGTATTCTGTCATGCCTTTTTTGCATAAACCTCAACTCGTATGCCAGAGTTTTCATGAAGGTCTAACTAGTCCCTTTTCCCTTTTGAAATTGCACTGTATTCTTCAAAAGAAATTACGCTTTCTAAATTTCACCGATAGATATACTTATGAGACTTGTACAACGAGATTATATACATACGTTGATTTATTCATTGGTTTTATGGTGGTAATTAAACATCTGAGTTCTGATGTTCCAAGGGGCAGAATTTGAACCCAGTATACTAGGGAGAATTTAGTCAATCTCTCCTATGAAATACATTTCATAGCTCAGTTTCAGAACATGAGAAGCAGGGCTGATTGAGTTTTAAGTTCAGCTATCTGAATAGCTGTGCTATGGATTTAGGATAATTGAATCCCCTGAAAATAAAGGTTGCGTGAAGAGTTTCCTATTGATGACATTTTATTGATGTGTTCCTTTCATACTACATCTATTTTAATATCCCTTTTCTCTCTTCACTCTCTGTTCCATATATTACACTTTTTAGTGGATTTTTCCTCTTTTCTTTTGTCACTCTCACATGAGGGGAATATGAACCCACATACCACCTGATTTTAACTTTTGAGTACTATTTGAATGGGTTCGATATTAGACCAACTATATCTGACAAACCCTCATAAGAGTTGCATTTATGCCTGACTCTTCAAGATTAGCTTTTAAATATATTGTTGGTGGCTTTGATTGCCTAGCATGAGTTGTCAGAGTTAGACTCTATTTACATTTACTCTGAGACTCTATTTTTAAGGATGGCATAAGTGTTCTCTTAGTTTCCCTTCTTACTGGATTTACCACACATGGTAATCCTTCCTCAGGGATGAATGTTCTTAGCACCAGAGCCCTTGCCTAGTGTCTTGCTTCCAAGTACACAAAAGCTATACAGTATTTTTCCTGAAAAATTGAATGAATCTTCCCTCTGACAGTTTCGTTAAGAAGTTTCACTCATGCCACAAGTAAGACTGTTACATTATAGTTTCCCCCAAAGAAAACTGACATCATCTCAAACCATTCTAAGTGTCTTCATCTTGTTTGGGAGAGTGAAACCAGGTTGAGATAATCATGAGACCATGATCACGGTTTGGGTCTCAAAAACTAGTAAGAAGCTAAGGAGACAGCATGTGATGTACTTCAATTCCAGGCTGAAAAGTGAAACTGGAAATTCCTACAGTCTAATTCATCTTCCCAAAGAGGCATAGATCTAGAGAAGGCACATGGGAAATGCCAAATGTCTGTATTACAATCCTTTTTGTATTGTGTACCACAGCTTCCTGCAGTATCTCAGTTCCATGTAATATGCATCTTGTCTTCCTGCAGTATTCTACAGCACACTGCACTGTGCTGCAATCATGTAAGGTGCTTTCTGTAGCATGTTGCTCTGTTGTAGATCTCTATTACTTTCATGACACTGTCTTCTGACAGCACGTTATCTCAGATGGGGCCATAGCAAAACGTGCTGTCTTTTTTTTTGCATGTCACTGCACTAGGATCTTCAGTATAATATTCCATCTCCCATATCCTGACATGGGCTGCATCGTGCCAAGTCCAATCAATACAATCTAAATCCTAATGCAAACAATCTTACAATAAATAGAGCAGGAGGAAGCATCTTACCAGTCATCACTGTATTATGTTAAGGAATTTATTATATTTCATTAACGTTGTATTTATTAAATGTTTCTAATGTGTTTGGGGGCCAGAAACTCAAGAGTTCTTTGTATAATACAATAGAAAATGTAAAATACAATTTTTTAAAATTTTTTAGATCAAATACTAAAATAAAATGTATTCAGTCCTCATCATTTGCACATCTGGGAACAGCTGTACTACACTTGACTCTATGTCTCCTGCTTTTTTTTTTTTGGCAACAGCATCACATTGTTGACTCATACTGAGATTGTTAGTATAAAGTTGGCTATGGTGAATGCTAATGTGGTATTTGACTGGGAGTTGGAGAACAAAAAGCATGTGGCCCTCAGAAACTATCATATATGGGCATTGGAGACCAAAGTGGCTAATCTGGAGGAACTAATGGAGACAGATTGGTACATGGATGAGACTTTCCAGGACATTGTAGAATGGTGCCAACCCTAGTATGACAGCTTCTGTGCTGTTGAGGAGGATGAAAGTCTCCGTGAAGGAGAACTCTCAACTGGAGCTGGGGTATCATCTCACATGGAGGATGTCTCTGGGGTAGGGAACTCCAGTTATTAGAAAGAGACCGATAATAGTTATGGGGTATTTGATAATTGGGTACATATCTAGCTGGGTTTGCAATGACTATGAGAACCGCATGGTGGCCTGCCTTCCTGGTGTAAAGGATGTGGATATTCAGATAATTTATGTACTGGGGTGGAGCCAGTGTTCATGGACATGTAGGTACCAATGACATAGGGAAGGGTAGGAAATATATTCTAGAGGTCAAATGTAGTCTGCTAGGTAAGAGATTGAAGTCAAGGACCTCTATGGTAGCATTCTCAGAGATACTCCCAGCTCCATACATGGGGCCAGTTAGACAGAGAGAACTGTAAGGACTTGAATGTGTGAATGAGATGACAATGTAGAGAGGAGGGGTTTAGATTTATTAGGAACTGGGGAAAATTTTGGGAAAGGGGGAGCCTACACAGGAAGGATGGGCTCCACCTAAACCAAAATAAAACCAGATTTCTGGCATTTAAAATTGAAAAAGTCAGAGGGCAGTTTTTAGACTAAGAGGTGGGGGAAAGCTGACAGGTGCAGAAGAGCTCATGGTTCAGACAGAGACATCCCTAAGGAGGATCTATTAACGGAGATTTTCTATGTCCTAGTAAGCGGAGAGGACAGAAAATGATAAAATAGGCAGGATCTGATCAGAAACAGTCAAATGAAAAAGAGTCCCATCCAATTACATCATGTAATGGCAGACAGCTAAAAAGTGACAATTTTAAAGTGCTTATATACCAATGCATGAAGTCTATATGTGTGAACAAGGCTATGTCTAAACTGCAGGCTTCTTTCGGAAGAAGCTTTTTTTGGAAGAGATGTTCCAAAAAAACATCTCCCGAAAGAGATTGTCCACACACAAAAGCCCATTGAAAAAGCAATCTGCTTTTTCAAAAGACAGTGTCCAGTCAGTGTGGATGCTATCTTGCATGTAAGCTGTGATGACTTTTTCCTCTTCTTCCAAAAGAACGCCCTCTGCCCTGTCCACACATGCCTTTTTCTGAAAGAGCTCTTTTACGAAAAGGCTTCTTCCTTGTAGAAAGAGGCTTACCAACGCCAGAAAAAACCCCTCTGTTCTTTCAATTTACTTTCAGAAAAACGCGATTGCAGTGTGGATCTAACTCAGGTTTTGTCGGAAAAACAGCCGTTTTTCCGACAAAACTCTGTAGTGTGGACATACCCCTAGAGAACCTCATATTAAATGAGGCTATTGATATAACAGGTGTGACACAAATGACCAATTTTTGTATGATGGGTCTTGTACTTTAATTAGTGGAGAGGTCACCCTTTTCCCCTGCTTCTGGGGTGTCAACAGGTCCACTAGTGGCCCAGAAAGGTGATAGAGAAGCAATGGGGTTTGCGTCTAAGCCTCATCCCCTCTTAACTCCTGCAGGTTTCTTATCTTCTCCCCTGGGTAGGTTTACCCTCAGTCCTTGAGGCTGTGGGAGGGAGTCTCCCTTCCTCCAATTCTCTGGACTTTAAAATCTCAGCAACACATCTCCAAACTTCAGTATTCTCTCTTTCCACACTGTGCCTGAAACAGGATGGGTGTAATAGGTTCCTGACAGGGCCTTAATTGGCTACTGGTGCTTCAACTGGCTTGTGGTAGCCTTCTCTAGTCTACAGGGAACCACACCTTAATTAGAACCACACCTTAATTAATTTTATATTTCCCTTCTAGCGCTCTCCCACTGTCCCCTGGCCCCACTGTATCACATAGGCATCACCAAAACATCGGTGAATGAGAATAATCAATGGGACCAGTAATACTAGGGTACAAAATATATTGGAAGGATATAACAGGTCATGCTGATGGGAGAGGGACACTATACATGAAAGACAACATGGAATCAAATAAGGTAACATTTTAAATGAATCAATTTGTACTATAGAATCTTTATGGGTAGTAATTCCATGCTCGAACAACAAAAATATAGGAGCAGGGAGATATTACTGATCACCTGAACAAGATGATCTGTGAAATGCTCGTGAATATGAGAGAAGCTATTAAAATACAAAAAAAAAAAAAAAAAGAGAGGGATTTTAACTATCCCCATATTGACTGAGTACAAGTGACCTCAGGCTGGGATGCAGTGATAAAGTTTCTTGACACCTTAAATGACTGCTTGGAGCAGCTGGTCCTGAAACCCACAAGAAGAGAGGCAATTCTTGATTTAGTCCTAAAGTGGAACACAGGATCTGGACCAAGAAGTGAATATAGCTGAACTGATTAACATAACATAACATAACATAATCCCTACGGTGGGGAAAACACCACAGCGGCCCAACACAGTTTCATTGAATTTCAGAAAAGGGAACTATACAAAGCGTGCATCTAGACTACATTCCTCTTTCGAAAGAGGAATGCAAATGAGGGAAATAAAAAATGCAAATGAAACACTGATTTACAAATCTCACACTTCATTTGCATAATCTCTTCAGATCGCTTTTTCGGAAGAGATTCTTTTGAAAAAAAAAAAGCAGTCTAGATGGGGTTCTTTTGAAAAAAAAACCCCTTTTTCAAAAGAACCTTGTAAACCTCATTTTTTCAGCTAAGATATTTACAGAGTTTAGTGAATATAACCCGCACCCGTGTATAACATGCACCCATGCATAACCCGCAGTTTTTCTTTTTTGTGTAAAAAAAAAACCCCTTTGATTACCCGCGGACATGTATAGCTCGCGGGGCCTGCATTCATCCACTCACCACATTCACAATCATGCCCAGGCCCCACGCAGCCACAGCCAGGCACAACCCACCCTCCTCCGGGTGGGGGAGCAGAGAGCGCAGCGCAGGCAAGCTGGCCAGCCTGCGGGAGGGGAGCCTAGGCCCCGTGCAGCCACAGCCAGGCACAACCCACCCTTCTGCAGGCAGGGGAGCTGCTTGTGAGTAAAAATAAACTTGTATACCCTGTGGACATGTATACCACGCAGGGGGGAGGGGCGAGGTTTGTAAAAACATGTATAACCTGCGGGTTATATACTCTAATTTACGGTAAGTCCCAGGCGGACTGTGAAGAGTTATAAAAGGATCTCAAAACTGGGTGACTGTCAACAAAATGGCAGAGGAAATTTAATGTTAAATGCAAAATAATGCACATTGAAAAACAGATTCCCAACCACACATATAAAATGATGTGGTCTTAATTAGCTGTTACCACTTGTTGCAGGGTGATATGTTTGTTCCCCTCCCAGGGGGAGCTCTTGTGTCTCTGGGCTTCTTGGGACCACGACCAACCCTGCGCATCCTACAATACAGACCACAATTATTCACTCTGACCCCTCCACCTGGGGGAGGGTGGCCTACCTGCCAGAGTCTCTGGGAAACACCCCTCTCACCAGGGCAGGGCAGCCTATCTGCCAGAGTCTCTGGGAAATGGGTCTGGCCCCTCAGCTCAGGGATTGGGGTGGTGGAGTATTGTGTCCAGTTCTGGGCCCCCACTACAAAAAGGATGTGGACACATTGGAGAGGGTCCAGCGGAGGGCAACCAAAATGATTAGGGGGCTGGAGCACATGACCTACGAGGAGAGACTGAGGGATTTGGGCTTATTTAGTCTGCAGAAGAGAAGAGTGAGGGGGGATTTGAGAGCAGCCTTCAACTTCCTGAAGGGAGGTTCCAAAGAGGATGGAGAGAGGCTGTTCACAGTAGTGACGGATGGCAGAACAAGGAGCAATGGACTCAAGTTGTGGTGGGAGAGGTCCAGGTTGGATATTAGGAAAAACTATTTCACTAGGAGGGTTGTGAAGCACTGGAATGGGTTACCTAGGGAAGTAGTGGAGTCTCCATCCCTGGAGGTGTTTAAGTCTCGGCTTGACAAAGCCCTGGATGGGTTGATTTAATTGGGATTGGTCCTGACTTGGGCAGGGGGTTGGACTTGATGACCTTCTAAGGCCTCTTCCAGCTCTATGGTTCTATGATTCTATGATTCTATCACACCACTCAAGGGAAAGATCTGGAAATCATGGTGGATAGTTCTCTGAAAATATCCACTCAGTATGCAGTGGCAGTCAAAAAAAAATGAACAAAATGTTGGGAATCATTAAGAAAGGAATAGATAAGAAGACAGAAAATATATGGCCTCTACATAAATCCATGATATGCCCACATTTTGAATACTGCAGTGAGATGTGATTGCCCCATCTCAAAAAAAGAGATATTGAAATTGGAAAAAGTTCAAAAAAGGACAACAAAAATGTTTAGGGACATGGAATGACTTCCACATGAGGAGCAATTGATAAGACTGAGAATTTTCAGTTTGGAAAAGAGACAACTAAGGGGAATAGAATCATGAATTGAGTAGAGGATGTAGATAAAGAAGTGCTATTTACTCCTCATAACACAAGAACTAAGGGCCACCAAATGAAATTAATAAGCAGCAGGTTTAAAAAAAATAAAAGGAAGTATTTTTTCAGGCAACACACAGTCAGCAAGAACTAGATAAATCATGGAAGATAGGACCATCAATGGCTATTAGCTGTAACAGTGTCCTTAGTCTCTGTTTCTCAGAAGCTGAGCCTGGGCAGTCACTTGACAATGACCTGTTCTGTTCATTATCTCTGGGGCACCTGGTACTGGTTGCTATTGGCAGACAGGATACTGGGCTAGATGGATCTTTGGTCTGACCCCTATGGCCGTACTTATGTTCTAAATATAATAAAATTATATACTCTTAACATAGGAATTGATCTGCAGATGCATCCAGTTCAGAGACACTGCTTTGCCTCCCATTCTATTCATTGGATACCTCATTCTTAATCTTTCAAGATACAAAAATAGAAAGGACATCCCAGTTAGCCTACTGGTAGCATTACCAGTACCATGTGGAACGTCTAGGTTCAAAACTACAAAAGTGTTTTTTTACTGTCAAACCTGACACTGAGATTAAGGGCTTGATTTCCAGCAAAGCTCCTAGTGACTTCAATGGTGCAGGCTCAGGGCCTAAATGTGAAATCCTGACTGAGGAACTGAAACCCACAGGCCTCTCACCTTTGGAAGGCAGACAGATATGACCTCCAGGAAAGGACATTCATGCTTTTTTGCTCATCTTGAAATCAGTGCTAGCAGAGCAGCAGTATTACCAGAAGTAATAAATATAAGAATCCAGTCATCTGTGTCTGATGCTATTCAGACTACCCCATGTGAGGAGAAATGATTAAAAATAAAAATACAGTTACCTGTATTTGTCTCTAAATGTGCTAAAATCAGATGTCAGATCACAGGCTTTTCTATATCTAACTAATCCAGAACTAAACATTAGCCCATATTTAAAATTCACTCTCTTAAATAATCTTTCCAGTGTCAAAGAACAATGACTAAAGTCCAAATTTCAGTTTATCATGAAGATAAGACAAACACAGTAAGGAAACTCTGGACTCAAGAGCAAAGAGACTGAAATTCCTTCTCACCTCATGTGGTCCCTGGAAATTCAGTATAGGGAAGAAATACATAGCATATGATAGGAGAGGACCCAATTCTATTCTCATTTACTCACATGTACATATGGGAATAACCCCAATCAATTATTTGAGTTATTCCAAATTTACACAGCTGTAACTCAGAGCAAAATTTAGTCTCTAACAAAATACAGTGAAGGAACTCAGCTTTTTCAACTGTAATTTTTAGTTAAGAATTAAGTGTACTGAACATTTCCTACCAAAAAGTATTTTTTTAAAATCACAGATGACTGAATTGATGCCATAATTTCAGAAAGGAACAGCTTTCTATGATATCACCTCCAGACATGCAGCTCACATAACCATTTTCGATGGTTTAGCAGTAACACAAATCTTGCCAGTGTTCCACACCAGTGGACATATATTTTGAGTTTAATCATATGAACAATTTATTTGCTAGTATACAATCATCCCTACAAACACTACTGCCCAAATCTTCCTCTATTTCTTTCTCACCTCAACCCCATTTCTTTGAGAGAGTTATTTCCCCCTTTGGAATCTAGCTCATACAGGGTGCGTCTACACTACCGTAATAGCTTGAAATAAACCACGCAATTTGAGCTTATTTTTAAATAGAGCGCTATTCTGAAATGGCCCTTAATCCTCATGGAACAAGACTTGCAGGGATGTCGTAATAGCATGCCCACTTTTTCAAAAGCTGTTTTGAAATAACGGGCGCACAGTCAAGACACGGAAAATGCTATTTTGGGATTCTTGAGTATCCCAAAATAGTGGCTACAGCACAGCAAAGCCTGAGAGAGAAGAAAGAGAAACCATTTCTTGAGATGGTCTTGTCTTGACTACAGCCAACCAAGCTGCTACAGATCACATTGTCCAACTCCCACAGAGGTAATTTTTCAGAATTGACTTCAAATTCTAAGCATCTATTTTTGCACATGCAAACGGCAGTGAAAATAACTTAAAATTTCTTATAGGTTTTGTTCTTTTGCAACTCAGATCCCTGCCAGCTCTTTAAATAACTCCCTGCTGGCTTTTGCCACAACTCAGCCTGCTCTTGCCGGAACTGTGCATCAGAGCGCACCTGCTTACTTTCACCTTTGCATGCAAAATCTATCCCACATAAATACAGGTGTGTTTGTTTTCTCTGTGTGGGTTAGACAGTAGAGAACTAACTACTACATTGCCATGTATCAAAAATTGGCATACAACTCTGGAGGCCAGTTGTAGGTGTGTTTAAAATTTGCTTCTACACATTAAGGCTATGTCTACACTCGCGGCTTCTTGCGCAAGTACGGCCGTTCTTGTGCAAGAATCTGCAGAGCATCCACACTGCCTGCCCGCTCTTGCGCAAGGAAATTTACAGTACGGCGTGGTAAGAGAGGGCTCCTTGTGCAAGAGCTACGCTCTTTTTTAACAGGTGTAAGCTCTCTTGCGCAGGGCTCTTGCGCAAGAGGGCAGTGTGGACGTTGGCAGGGATTTCGCGCAAGAAAGCCCTATGTCTAAAATTGCCATCAGTGCTTTCTTGCGCAAGAGAGCGCCCACACTGCCATGGGCGCTCTTGTGCAAAGCACAGCTCGCACACGGCAGTGTGGACGCTTTTCGCAAGACTTCTTGCACAAGAACACTTGCGCAAGATGTTCTTGCGCAAGAAGCCGCGAGTGTAGACATAGCCTCCAAGAACAAACTCAGTTGGTCACTGCAGGCATTAACCATACTGGAAGTTGCTGAGACATTGAACATGATTAAGTTATAATGGTCAAACAAAAAGAATTGTCATCAGAAAAATAATAGGGAAGGGATAGCTCAGTGGTTTGAGCATTGGCCTGCTAAAGCCAGGGTTGTGAGCTCAATCCTTGAGGAAGCCACTTAGGCATCTGGGGCAAATCTGTCAGGGATGGTACTTGGTCCTGCTGTGAGGGCAGGGGACTGGACTCAATGACCTTTCAAGGTCTCTTCCAGCTCTATGAGATAGGTATATCCCTGTATATGTGTAATTTTATATCATTAAACAGACCTGTGACCCAGTGATAGGTACTCATGTGATATTTTTGCAGCAGGTCCAAAAATTAGCAAAGCATCCAGCTTGGCATTAGCTGAATTAAATATGATTTACACCCTAACATTTAATCAACTTTGTATCCAGTTAGTGATACAGATGGTTTTTTATTACCCATATCAGGTAATCACGTTTTGTTCGTGGCGTAGGCTGGCACATGATTTTCTTCCTGCAACCCAATCCCAACAATGTTATTTTATTATGTACTTGAGACTCCCCTACCAGGCTTGAGTAACCAGGTTAGCCAGGCCTTTCCCCTGGTTCTCTGAGCAACATCCTAGAGTTCATGCCTTATGCGTTGTTCATGCTGCTCTGTGTGTATATTCTTCATATTAGTAAAATGGCAGTAAATGTACATATGGAATAAAGAGGTATTTTTGTCTTACTGTTTTAAGAGCAAAGAGTAAAAAATAAGTTCAGTGGCCTTTCATTGTGAGGGTGCTATGATAGAAAAAGGCTCATGAAGTTAAATGTGTGTCTGCATATGTATGTCAATACAAAGGGGCAAAAAGCAATCTTAACTGACTAGTCCCCCAGTATGTGGGAGTATCCTCTGAAGCTGTAGAGCTGGCCTAGAAATTCTGGACCCCCTTCCACTTTTGCAATCAGGGGAAGTTGAGGATGCCAGAGCTACCAGTCTAGGGCAGCCATAGACTGAGATTGCTGAGTCAAAGTGGGGGCCACTGTATTTTATAGCAAAGAGAATCAATTCTGAGCCCTCGTCTTGAAACCAAGCCTTGCCAATTAGCAGGATGTGCTTTAGTGATGTTTGATCTCCATTATGTCTTCAGATATTTTCTCAGGGAACTCTGCTCTCTTGAGATTTGTCTTAGCCAGGCCCTTATTTCATCTAGTCTCAAAGGGTACGTCTACACAGCAACATTATTTTGAAATAAGTAGCATTATTTTGAAATAAATTAGTCCACGTCTACACAGCAGGCAGTTATTTTGAAATAATGTCGAAATACTGTCAAGTTTGGAGGACTTCTTACTTCAACTCCTGTAACACTCATTGTATGAGGAGTAAGGGAAGTCGGAGAAAGAGTGCGCTATTTCCGAAATCAATGCTGTGTAAACGAGATGGTTTCAAAAAAAATACAGGACAAAAATTTGATAAAAATTTGTCGACAAAATAAAATAAAATAAAATAAAATAAAAGCACTGGGGAGTAACCCAGTTCAATACCGGACACCTGGCAATCCTAGTCGACACTCCCAATTTTGAAATAAGCCATTTCGAAATAAGCTACGCAATTGACATAGCTCATTTTGTGTAGCTTATTTCGAGTTAAGCCCTGCTGTGTAGATGTGCCCCGAGGAATCCTGTTATACCTTACAGCCTAACAGATTTATTAGTTACTCTCAACAAGACGTATTTCTACGTTAGCTAGAAATCCAGAAGTTACTATTTTAACCAGACAGCTAAGAGACTAAATTAGTCCTATACTAGTTTGGGAGCTTTCCCACCTGAAACCAATAAATTGAGAGCTACCATTTCCAGGACCAGAGCAAATGTAGGCGTATTGTTTGTTGCCAAGTACCCAGAGGCCATTTTGCCAGGGTGACCCTCCTGCAGGCATGCCAAGCTCGCCAAAAAGCATGTCCTCACTTCAGTGGCTGGTTCCTCTTTCTTTCCAACACAGAGATTCCCTCCTTAAATGGGGGTGGTGGATAATGACCTATACTAGTGGTCCCCAGCCAATAGATCAGGATCTACCAATACATCTTGGAGCCTCTGACAGGTGATCCTGACTGGTTTGGCCAGGAAGCTATCAAGGGCTGGCACTTCAGTTGCCCCTCCACCGTCTGTCATGCTGCTCCTGCCCTTGGCCTTGGAGCTGCCCCCTCGGAGCCTCCTGCTGGCTGTGCAGAGTGTGGGAGGGAGAAGAGCGGGGGCGCTGATGTCAAGGTGTCCCTCTTCCCCCAACTTCTGTGCCCTATCTCTACACAGAGAAAAGGGGATGGAGGGAGATTGGCAGTGCAAATCTCTGTCACTCTCAGGCTATGTCTACACTCGCGGCTTCTTGCGCCAAGTAATATACAAATGAGGCTAAGCGTGGAATATCGCCGAGCCTCATTTGCATCCTAATGAGCCACCATTTTTTTTTTCAGAAGAGGCTCTTGCAAGAAGAAAGAGCGCCTACACTGCCCCTTCTTGCAAGAAAAACCTCTTGCGCAATGCCGTTCTTCCTCTCGAGTAATAGGTGTAACGGCATTGTGCAAGAGGTTTTTCTATGGAAGAAGGGGCAGTGTAGACGCTCCTTCTTGCGCAAGAGCCTCTTCTGAAAAATGGTGGCTCATTAGGATGCAAATGAGGCTCGCGATATTCCATGCTTAGCCTCATTTGCATATTACTTGCGCAAGAAGCCGCGAGTGTAGACATAGCCTCACAGACTGTGTGTGTGTCTCTGTCGTTCTTATTGTAAGCAGGGTCAGGATAAGCTCTACCCTGACATCTGGTGGTGAACTGTGGCGAGTGGTGCGAAGAGACTTCAGGGGCTGATCTCATTTGCATAGATACACCCAATTTGCATAGACACACTCACCCCGCCTAGTATGTGCTCACAGCAGCCCAAATGGTCACTTTACTGTGAGATCCCCAGTCTCTCTGTTATTGAGGCAGGGGATAAAAGTGTTGTTACCCTGATTATGTGAATCAAGGACAATGGAATGGTGGAACTATTTATGACAGAGGGATTCGCCATAAACTAAGTAGCACTTGCTAGACAAGGGGCATGGGTTCCAAACCCAGTCAAGTTGAGAAAGGCTGGGGACAGGTCTTTGTACCTGGTGGGGGGGCTGTGTGTGAGGGCCTAAACAATACCAATTGCACTGCCTGGCTGTGTTTACACTGGCATGATTTTCTGGAAATGCTTTTAATAGAAAAGTTTTCCATTAAAAGCTTTTTTGGAAAAGAATGTCTAGACTGGCATGGATGCTTTTCCACAAAAGCACTTTTTGTGGTAAAGTGTCCATGCCAATCTAGATGTGCTTTTCTGCAAAAAAGCCCTGATTGCCATTTTTGTGATTGGGGCTTTTTTGCAGAAAACAAATCTCAGCTGTCTACACTGGCCGTTTTGCACAAAAGGGACTTTTGCCCGAACGGGAGCAGCATAGTATTTCTGTGAAAAGCACTGATTTCTTACAGTAGGAAGTCAGTGCTTTTGTGGAAATTCAAGCGGCCAGTGTAGACAGCTGGCAAATTTTTCCGCAAAAGCGGCTGATTTTGTGGAAAAACTTGCCAGTCTAGACACAGCCCTCCTCTATCCACTGTGGAATATCAGAACTAATTTGGATTCCATTAGGAGTCTAGTTGTGAGCTGCTGAGTTGACTTCACTGTGGGCCAGTGGAGCACTAGCACTGAGGCTCATAAGAACATAAGAACATAAGAACGGCCGTACCGGGTCAGACCAAAGGTCCATCTAGCCCAGTATCCTGTCTGCCGACAGTGGCCAGCACCAGGTGCCCCAGAGGGGGTGGACCGAAGACAATGATCAAGCGCTTTGTCTCCTGCCATCCCTCTCCAGCCTCTGACAAACAGAGGCCAAGGACACCATTTTATCCCCTGGCTAATAGCCTTTATGGACCTAACCTCCATGAAATTATCTAGCTTCTCTTTAAACTCTGTTATAGTCCTAGCCTTCACAGCCTCCTCTGGCAAGGAGTTCCACATGCTGACTACACGCTGTGTGAAGAAGAACTTTCTTTTATTAGTTTTAAACCTGCTACCCATTAATTTCATTTGGTGTCCTCTAGTTCTTCTATTTAGGGAACTAATAAATAACTTTTCTTTATCGGCCCTCTCCACACCACTCATGATTTTATACACCTCTATCATATCCCCCCTCAGTCTCCTCTTTTCTAAACTGAAAAGTCCCAGTCGCTTTAACCTCTCCTCATATGGGACCCGTTCCAAACCCCTAATCATTTTAGTTGCCCTTTTCTGAACCCTTTCCAAGGCCAAAATATCTTTTTTGAGGTGAGGAGACCACATCTGTACAGCTCCTCTATTATGAGCTGAACTTGCTGACGAGCTGAAATCACTGTGTGCTGTGGGGAGCCTGGCGCGATACTGCGGAAGAGCTTAAGTCACTGTTGCTGAGGGGAGCCTGGCGCTATGCTGCTGTGCTACTAGCAGAGCAGCTTGCAGGGACAACCAGCAAGCGCAGGCGGCCAGCAGAGCGGTTTGTGGGGACGACCGGCAGGTGCAGGCGGCCAGCAGAGTGGCTGGCGGGGATGACCTGCGGCCGGTAGGAGCAGCAGCAGACAGCCAGTGGAGCAGCTGCAGGAGCAACCAGCTGGCGGCCAGGGGCGTGGACCGAGATGGCTGGTGGAGCCGGACAGTTCGTGGGACAGCTGAGGCGGCTCACTGGACAACAGGTGGAGTGTGGCGGAGTGACTCGCGTTAACGGTGGCAGCAGAACCCTACGGAGAGGCGGAGCCATCAGCGGACCACGTAAGGTGTATCAATCCCCGCCCCCTCCAGGTTGGGATGGCAAAACCCTGCCGGGTGAACTTTTGAACCCTGGGGCGGCACTGACCCGGGCAGAGACTTTGGGGTGTTGGACTTTGGGACTTTGGGTGATTTTGGGTTGCTGGACTCAAGAGACTCTTGAGGTGTTGGACTTTTGGGACTTTGGGTGATTCGTGGCTGGGGGGTGGGTCTTTGCTCACGTTTGGTCTATGAATCCGAGTTGTGGTGTTTTCCCAATTTAATGCTGATGTCGGTTACTTCATGTTATTAAAGGTTTGCTGCTATACTGAGGCTCTGTGCTTGCGAGAGGGGAAGAATTGCCTCTTTGAGGTGCCCAGAGGTGTATGTAAGATTTCCCAGGTCACTGGGTGGGGGCTCGAGCCGGTGTTGTATTACCTTGTTGGGAGGAGACCCCTAGATACTGAACCCGGCCCTTGCTGCTATTAACTCAGCCTGGCAGAAGGGTTACATTATAAACACAACAGGCTGTGTCTAGACTGGCAAGTTTTTCCGCAAAATCAGCCGCTTTTGCGGAAAAACTTGCCAGCTGTCTACACTGGCCGCTTGAATTTCCCCAAGAACACTGACTTCCTACTGTAAGAAATCAGTGCTTCTTGCAGAAATACTGTGCTGCTCCGTCGGGCAAAAGTCCTTTGCGCAAAGCTTTTGCGCAAAGGGCCAGTGTAGACAGCTCAGATTTGTTTTGCAAAAAGCCCCCATCGCGAAAATGGCGATCGGGGCTTTTTATAAAGCGCTGTTCAGATACACGGACGCTTTTCCGCAAAAGTGCTTTATGAAAGCCGCCCATGCCAATCTAGACGCTCTTTTCCAAAAATGATTTTAACGGAAAACTTTTCCGTTAAAAGCATTTGCGGAAAATCATGCCAGTCTAGACACAGCCAACACTGTTCTTCCCTCGCATCTCCCCACTCAACATATACATGGGGGATTGTTGTTATTTCTGTTACTGCTTGCAAGTGGGTTATTTTTGTTTTTTGACTGTCCCCACCCTGAACATCCTCCTACACCCAACCTCCTGCCCCCGATGTGAGTCCTCCTGCACCCAAACTCCTTCCCAGAGCTTGGGGCAGAGCAGAGGCAGGGCCACAAAGAAGGGGGCAGGAAGGAAGCAGGGCAAGGGTATTTGGGTTTGAGGTAGATCTTACATTGCACTTAAATTGAAAAAAGTGATCTTGTGTTTAAAAAGGTTGGAAACCCCTGACGTATACTAAGCATCTTCCTCAGCAGCTCCATTTCTCTGGGCTTATCCAGTCAGTCATCCTCAGTGAATCCTTCTTGCTCTCTCGCTCTCGCTCTCTCGGGGGCGGCCCGTGAGCCTAGGCAGACTAGGCAGTCGCCTAGGGCACCGCCAGCCCTGGGTGCCCGATGCTGATGTCATGGCCATTGACGGCCGTGCAGGCGGGGGCGCTGATCGCGCCTTCCGCCTGGGGTGCCAGCTGCCACAGCCGGCCTCAGGCCACTCCTGCTCTCTTTCTGATGGCTCCTTTCAGCAGACCATTCAGGCACATGCTGCAATAACTCCCCTGAGGCAGCAGAAGCCTCTGCCACTCAAACTAATGTCTCCTCTCTCTCCCCCTCTTGGTTATTGGGCAACCAAGATGCCGAGCCTGGCCTTGGCTGTCTACTTCCTAGGAGCCACTTGCCACCCAAGCTCCTGGCATAGAGATACCGTGGAATAAGTTTGCCAACACTGTAATTCAAATATAGGGGGCTGTTTTCTTAACACCCCTGCCTCACCCTCTCCTCCTGTTAGTGTATCATTATCAGTGTTAATGATAACACTAAGAGGTATTCATGTGCATTTACCAGAGAGAGTTGTTGCTGCTGTTTGCAGTGCTTGGCAACTTCCAGTCTTGTTGTGCAGAGAGATGAAAAAAATAAAGGAGACCCTTTGGAACAAGGGAGTATTGGAAATCTTACCACAAAAGCTAAGGCCATGGGGTAACATTAAAAAAAAAAAAAAAGGAGAAGGGGGAGAAGATTAAGGTGGTGAAGTCAAGCTCTGGAAAGCTGCCTAATACCAGAATTAAGATTGCCCATGAAAAGCAGCTATAGTTAACACCAGTGCTGCTACGGAAGGAACATATGTGTCTCTATAGGTGTTTGTGACAGAATATCCCCAATATTGCCAACTCTCAGGATCTTATTGTGACTCTACTGATTTTTGTTTGTTTGTTTGTTTGTTTGTTTGTTTTTACCCGGCTGAGAAAAACATAACACTGAAAGGTCCCAAAGCATGGATTTACCCTCATTCAAAATGGCCACCATCCCCTCTCAATGGGGCTGAAGCCAGTAAGATGGTCGCCATTTTCCCAACTGTTTTCTGCATCTGGAGGAGAGGCTTCTCTTGGTAACGGCTGCCAGCTCTCACTTTTTTCAGGGAGACTGCTATAGCCATGCCCGCAGGAGAAATGGCTGCCACTCTCACTCAGGGGCAAGACAGGGCAAGGCACACATGAGAAGCAGTATAGATACTGTGAAAGACAGCGGGGGCAGTCTCAGGGGAGCAGGAGGTAGATTTAGTTGTTGCGTGGGAATGGGGGGCCGGGAGCACTGGGGGATGGAGGAAAGATGGGGGGTGGAACAATGGACAGTGATGGGCCCTGGGGGATGGAATGATGCCCCCCCTTTGTCTTAGGGGCAGTGGTGGGTAAATGGCACCCCCCTTTGAGCAACCAGCGGAAAGCAGAGTTGCAGTGAGGCCAACTCTCACGAACTGATTGATTCACAGGATTTTGGGGTCTGCTGGAGGAACTATTGCAATGGTGCGATAAGCGCCTCTGATTCTGTGATTTTCAGGGTGGGGCATGTAGTCAGAGCTCTATGCCTGACTGTCCTGTCCTGCTTTCTTGTACAGCCTAGCAGAGAGAGGGTCCTGCAGCAGTTGCAGGGAAGTAATGCAGCTGCAACCCAAGCCCAGAGAGGCAGAGCAATGGGGTGCCCAGAAAGTGGTGATGCTCTGACAGGGAAGGAGAGAATTGAGAAGTGATTTCAAAATGCAGAGTCCAAAATGCAGAAGTCCTGTGGCAGCAGGAGGCAGAGACAGTGATAGGGTCAAGAAAGTAATAGGTTTGCCAGGAGTCTGGTTTCGAACCAGACAATTCAGTATTTAAGTTTTCTGTGCGGGAAACAAATTGAGAAAATAGAAATGTCCAGTATTCTCTAAATAAGATGTAATGTAGATTGTGATGTAATGTCAAGTGTGTCCGGTATTTTTGTTGAAACCATCTGGCAACCCTAGGAAGTAGATGGATGGCAATTCACCCTATCTCAAGGATGAGGAGAGGGTAAGGGCATGTGAGCAGCCAGGGAGAGGCATGTGTTTTTGCATAGGTTAAAGATTAAGTTTTCAACCTTCTAAACAATATCTGTCAAACAGTGGCAGAAGACTATGGGGAGGCCAAAAGAGAAAGAGAAAATGTATTTGCTATTAAAAAAACCACAACAATTTGTTTGGGCTGATCTTATGATTTTTGATCTCTTGAGGTTGGCAATACTTGTATCCATTTATCTGGCTGTATCGTAAGAGCATCCCAGATGAATGTCCGGCGCCAGTGAAAAGCAGCCAGTTGGTTCCCTCCACAATATTGGCTCCATTTTGGGGAACATTAGGAGTGACAGCACAATCTTATTAGTATTTAAAATTTCCTATTACCTTAGATTAGATCTAGGGAAAACAAATATGCCCATACACATATCATTGCAATTTATTTAACAAACATGCAGGTATCACTTTCCAGAGCAGACCCACTCAGCCTTGGCAATCCTAGGGGAAAAGTTAATCCCTGGAGGGGGAATTGGAGGAGGCAGCAGAGAGCTGGAGCTTGAAATCCTGTGGCCAAGGGACAGGGCCTAGGGATGAAGTGGGTGCCTGAGCCCAACCACTGGGGAAAATAAGGAACTCACGGGCTGCCTGCTCCATCAGCATTGTGCCCTAGGTATGAGAAGACAAGGCCCAATCCCTGCTGCTGATCCCAGCAACTAGCACTGAGGTGGGAGAGCAACAGGGAGGGAGAGGGTCTGCTACTTTGCCCCCTCCATCACAGCCCAGGAGACTGACTGCAAGAAAAGCCCCTGGTGAGCCCATGCAGGCATGGTGGCCACATTCTAGAAACACTGCATTAGCAGACCAAGAGGAGGAGTCAGGCATCTATCAGCAACACTGCAAAATGAGCCCACATGACAGAAATGGGGAAATTGTCTAAAGATTGTGAAATACCCTCTCCTTTTGCATATTATTCAGGTACTAAGCCAGCACGGAAAGGTCAGTAACATGGTACTACCTATAAACTAGCTGTTAACACCAATGAGACCAGAGAAACAATACAAAGGGATAACAATTAAAATGTAATGCCAGGTCACAGTCTGTGACAGAATTCCCATCCAGATCACTGTTCAATAATTTTGAAAGTCGAGTTTCATGAGACACTAACAAATAAGTTGCACTGGCATGTTCCCTCCCTCTAGTAATTTTGCAGTTCTATTAAACAATGAATCAGGACAGTCCAACAAGATCTATTTTTTACAAACCTGCAATCTGAGTCCATTATTGTTTAGAAGGTTGGCGATTGTTTTCTTTTATTCCTTCCATTCTTTTATTTAGCTTCTGTAAAGCTGTCAGTGTTTACATTATAAACCTTATTCTTTGGGCTGTTAAAAATTCACTTTCAGATCAAATGTAGCAGTGAGCATTTGGTTCTAATGGGTTGTTTTTTCAGTATTAGTGCCAGAGAAAAACAAAGCATTTTGACTTCATATTTTTAAGCTCATTTCTAGTGATTGTCTTGATTTTAAATTAATTACATGAACATGTACAGAATGCTATATTGTGGTCGGTTAGTTCCCTGTTTATTTTAAAACCAGAAACAATACACCTGTGCCTGAAAAATGGCTGTTTTTCTTATGTAACACATTTCCCCCATATGGAGTCTTCTGAGCTCCCTATAGAGACCAGAGTGTTTCCTGTTTTCCCTCTTTTTCTTTCTTCGTGGTGACGGGTCCTACATCAGTGCTGGAATCCTACTAACTGAAAGTCACGACAGCACTCCTTTGAGAGCACAAAGACATTTTGTACTTCTGAATGGGGGCAGATCAGACTCCCAGTGGCATAGTAAAGGTCAGGGGTGGGCAATTACTGGCCCCCAGGCTGGACGCGGTAGCCAGGGCTAGTCCCTGGAGGACTTCTGAACACTTTATTTACCAGCAAGTCTGCAGGTATGGCCATTTGCAACCCACATTGACTGTAAGCCAGAGGCAGGGGACAGGCTAAGGTAGGGGCTGGACTGTGTTGCCAGGTGTCAGGGTATGCTAAGTTGGGTCTAGGAATGTGGGTGAGGTGGCACTCCTCCAGCTACCATCGGTCCCTGCCCTGCAGAGTTTCCTAGAGCGACGAAATGGTACTAAATAGGGGACTGCACAGCTTACGGGGAACTTAGATTTCTAGTGCTCCCTTTACTGTGGTAATGTGGGAATTTCTGTGTGTCCTGATTTTCATAGTAATAGAGATGTAGCCGTGTTAGTCTGGTCTTGCTGAAACAAAAGACAGGACTATGCAGCACTTTAAAGACTAACAAGATGGTTTATTAGGTGATGAGCTTTCATGGGCCAGACCCACTTCCTCAGATCAAATTGAGGTCTGGCCCACGAAAGCTCATCACCTAATAAACCATCTTGTTAGTCTTTAAAGTGCTACATAGTCCTGATTTTCATAGGTACTGAGCCCCCATAGGGTCTCACATTGATTTTTGGCACTTCTCTGCCCATGTAAATTTAACACAATCTCATTCTCTCTTTCAAAAATGGTTATTTTTAATTAAACTGAAATTGTTCTAATTTTTTATAATTAAGTACTTTTTAAGATTGAAACACTTGAAACTTACCCCTTTTTGGAAATGTTTGTGACGTCTTACCTCTCTGTCCCCCAGTCTTCCTAGTGAAATTGCACCGCATCATAAACTTCACAACATTGGGATGTTCTACTGCCTACCACCAAACAGCCTCAAACAATTTTACAATCCAATTAAAGTTCTTACATTTATTTATTTATTTAAAATATTTTCACCCCACCTTCCTATCTGAAATATTTGAGGTGGCTCACAAAATTTTTCACACACAATAAATATATGTATTTACATATATAACATACATGTATAAAGGAATAAAATACTGGGACATAAAACGTGCTGAGACACCTCAGATGGAGGGACACATACACACACACACACACACACACACACACACACACACACACACACACACACACACACACATTCAAACACCAGTAAAAGCACAGGTAAAAAAGGGTGGCTTTAGCCTGGTGCTGAAACAGTGCCAGCGTTGGCACCACGCGAATGTCCCAGGGGAGAGAATTCCATCACTTGGGGGCAAAGGATGAGAAGACCCTGCTCCCCGTAGATGTTAACCTTGTCTCTATAAGTGGAGGAACCCGGGGCAGAGCCTCCCCAGCGGACATCAATCCCCGGGCAGGTTCGTATGGGAGGAAACGGTCCTTCAAATACTCCAGTCCCAGCCCATTTAGGGCTTTATAACCAAGACCTTGAATTGTGCCCAGAAACATACCAGAAGCCAGTGCAGCTGCTGGAGCATTGAAATAATGTGCTCCATATAGCAAGTGTTAGTTGACACTCGAGCAGCTGCATTCTGGACCAGCTGAAGCTGCCAAAGACTCTTCAAAGGCATTCCCAAAAGGGCCCATGAGGACTCCCAAGCTGCGTACTTGCTCTTTCAGGGGCAGTGGAACCCCGTCCAGAACAGGTAACACACCACATTCCTGGATTGATGGCTTCCTGATTCACAGGACCTTGGTCTTATCTGGATTCAGCTTCAGCTTATGCGACTTCATCCAGTCCATCACTGCCTCCAGACACCAGTTCAGATTGGTCACCGACACATCTCGATCCGATGTCACAGAGAAGTAGAGTTGTGTGTCATCTGCATGTTGATGGCACCATCCTCTAAACCTCCTAAGAGCCTCTCCCAGCGGTTTCATGTAGATGTTAAACAGCAGAGGGAACAAGATAGACCCTTGTGGGACCTTGTAGCACAGTTGCCACAGGTCCACGCAACAGGCCCCAAGCTCCACCTTCTGAAAGCGTCCCGACAAGTAAGACTGGAAACACCGCAAAATAGTGCCTTCTACAATGGGGAAACATTCCTTCGGTCTATCCCCCAGCTTCAGTCATCCATCAGGGTGACCAGAGCGGTTTCTGTTCCAAAACCAGGCCTGAAGCCGGCTGACATGGATCTAGTACATTAGTACTTTATTCTTACCATGTACAGTGATAATTTTTCATTTATTCCAACTAAAAGAAATTATTCTGTGATTTTAGTAAACTCATCACAAAAGTCACTAGAAAAAGTAATATAGGCAAGGTATAGATATAAGTTAGTGGTATACAATGATCACCTGAAATGCAAAAACTTATTCAGAAACAATTTTGCCATAAATTAATAATATTTTACTTTTTTTCCCTGTTATCCTATGCTGTATTCTTAATAAGTAAGAAAATGTGTCATTTCAGAAACACCGTAAGTGAAAATTTCCACTTCACATCACTTAAAAGAAAATAATAATTTACAAATCCAAGTAATAAAAATAATACACCATAGAAGTGGGTGATAGGTCAGAATTAAGACACTGTGAGATGAAACATGCATTTCTTTGCACTTAAACATAAACACATTAGTCTTACCATGTGAACAGTGTGGCCTGGTTTACACTAGGGAATAAGCTTGAATTAAGATACGCAACTTCAGCTATGTTAATTGCGTAGCTGAAGTCAAAGTATCTTAACTCAAATTTTGGTGCAGTCCACAATGTGGGAAGTCAAAAGGAGCACACCCTCCCTTCGACTTCCCTTACTCCTCATAGAAGCAGGACTACTGGCATTAATGGGAGCATCCTCGGTGTGAATTAGCATGTCTTCACTAGAGCCACTAATTTGAACCCTAGAAGATCAACTGCAGCAGCTGCAATCTTATCTGCAGTGAAGGCATGGTCTCTAAGAGTTTGTGATGGCAATTCGGGGTCCCCCGACCCTGCACCGCCGTCCTCAGCAAGGTGTGACTCCGCCAGCCAGTAGAATAGAGAGGGTTGATTGCTGCTCCGAGATACGGCACAGCATAGGACCGATGCAGGCATAAGAGAGCAGGCCGACAGCCCTGGTTCCCTTGGGGGAAGGGGTTACAGGCCCCTGAACCCCCCTACACTGGTTAGTCTGCTTCCTCCATGCTTCCCCATGCTCTGACTGCCCCTTCTCCAAACCACACCCTTCCTTTGTTCAAACCCCTTCCCTGGTCAGGTGAGAACTGGTTAGGCCATTGTCTACGTGCCATGACGGCCCTCAGGGGCGACCCCCCACTGGGCAGTGCTTACAGACACAGGCCAGTAGGGGTCACCCACAGCCCACAGCCAAGCCTAGTGACCAGTGAATGCCCAACCAGAGTGGATAGTCCCCAGCCCCCAACATCACAGAGTTATATTTTTACCTTTTCAATCCCTTGCTTTTAAGTATTTGAGATTTCTAAATAAGTTCCCTGTTCACAATTTGAACTTATTAAAAACAGAATGAACTGTACTATTGAGCAGTCCAAACTATTCATATTTTCTGGCAGAAAGGCAAGAGTTATGATGAAGATATATATCTGTAAAGAAAATAACATCATAAATATCAGTATCTTGTCTGTTCACATGAATGGCACAGAAAATAGAGATCGGGACAGCAAAACCCGTGTACCATAGATCTGTTGTTGTCAAATTGCCCAGCAACACAGGCTAGAATAAGCTCTCTGTGTGGGTTTAACAGATTTTGCAGGATCAGGAAGAATTTTTTTTGGTAAGAGCTATTGTTAAGCTAGGTTCGGTTTTGGACATTATCGGCCATGACAGTTTCTCTTTATAATACTCCAAACTTTGCAGACAGTATATAGGTCTTAGACCCAATTTTTTGAGCCAATTCTCTGACTCCTGTCACTAATTCTGATTATTTTGAATGTTGTCCTTTCCTCACAGAATTAGTAAAAGCTACTCACTGAACCTGGTCACTTAAAATATAGCGTCCAGTCACTGGCCATTGTTGATACGCCTCAGCATTTATCAACTGACCAGGTATTAATTGATTTTATTCTTATAGGAACTACCCCCAAAACTTTTCATAACTTTAAAAATAATCTAAAATCAATGTGCCTGTGAGTAGTAAAAACGTATTCAGAAGTGGGTTAATAGCAATTTGATCAATTTTCTTGAAAACCAACATATTATCCCTCTGATTTGTGAACATTTCCTCCTCCTCGGTTATGTAGGATACTCAGGAGAAAGCATGTGATTAGACTGACTTTGTTGTGTGACTTGATGATACATGATTCGATACCATCAGTGTACTTCAGAGACTGTGGGTCCAGAATCTTATGCGAAAGCCCCGTCAGTTTAACAGTTGGGTTTTGTTTTCCTGTACTGTTACAATAGCAACATATTCTGGTAATGGGAGTAGGGCTGCCACTTGTCTTGCTTTTTCATTTTTCCAGGATTGGCCCTTATTTAAAATGTCAGTCCTGGGAAAGCTGAAAAGGTGCTCAGTACACCCCTTTTTTGAGGTAGGCCCGAAGCAATATTGGGACTCCAATGCTGAAGCAGAGTATTAGACAGTCCCTGCTACAAAGAGCTGACAGGCTAACTAGACGGACGTGGGGGTGGAGAGAAAGGGGTATAACACATGAGCAGAGTGAACAGTAGCATGGCAGCAAACATCCTGCCAGTTCCACTTTTGAGGGGCGGGAGTTACCCAAAAGGGGGTGATTAGTGAAACAGAAAGAAAAGGAAAGGGGAAGGTAAATAGTAGAAGTGAGTCTGTGTGAAGAGACTTGGAGGGAAAGCAACCTATTAGCACAGGACAGAGAAATTGCAGTCAAAACAGTAGGACATTTTCAGAATGTCCTCAGGTACCTGCTTTGGCTGCTTCTACTTCCACAAGGTAGAGTCTCCTGCTGGTTGCTCTCACATGGTGGGAGGGAAGGCAGAGAGGGAGGCATGTTCAGAGTTCTAGGTCCTAAGGAATCCTGGCAAGAGAAGTGGTTTCAGTTAGGTCCCATTTTACCCCATCCTTCCCGACAGCCATCTCTGCTTTGGCTGTTTCTACTGTTACCAGTTAAGAGTCTCTGGCTAAGAAAGAATCTCCAGGGTGAGAAAGAATAAGACAGTGAATGCAATAAATTGCCGTTAACATTCTTGATAAATCATCCAAGGTAAGAGTGGATCATTAAATCCCTTTTTTCCTGGCCCTTTAAATGGTTCTATGCATTTGAATTCAATGTGGGGGAGGGAGCAACCAAAGCGTAATAAAAAATCAGCATTAAACAAAAATATCCCCCCAAACTCCTCAACCTTAAATGAAGTTCACTACCCTGAGGAATGCAGGCTCCAGTAGCTCCCTCTACCCTCCAGAAAGTGAAGGCTTTCCCAGAGTGCTCCTTTTCACAAATCCCAGCTCGCAGCTCTCTCCTCTGACAGCCCTTTTATAAAGAATTTTCATAGAATCATAGAACACTAGAACTGGGAGGGACCTCAAGAGGTCATCGAGTCCAGTCCTCTGCCCTCACGGCAGGACCAAGCATCATCTACATCATCCCTGACAAGTGTCTGTGTAATCTTCTCTTAAATATCTCCAGTGATAGAGATTCCACAACCTCCCTAGGCAATTTATTCCAATTTATTTTGTATCACTTATGCTTTATTCAACATACTTCTTTGGCCTCCTGCTGTTCCGTGATCTTTCACTGCTGGCAGAAGCTTCCTCCTCCTCTCTAAGGTTCAATTCCCAAATCCAGCCAAATTCAGTTTTTCTCCTTCTGTTATCCTCATGCTATAGGTTTATAATATTCTTGACCCCCTGCTAATGTGCAAATCAGCTAAGTTTTGAATCCGAGAGCTAGCTTTCTCTCTGCTCCTATGTGGGATATCTCCTGTTGATGCTGTAATCCTGTTCCTCCTTTTTTATCAACTGAGCCCCCATAACCCCCAGTCCCTGCTAACAAGTTTCTGGCTGGGGTCCTTCTTTTCTCCTCAGCCATGCAAAGTATACTTCCAGACTGCATTTTCCAGGAGGTCAATATGACATATTGACAGGTTGATCAACTGAAAGATGGTTTTCAGGTGGTTGTCATTGCTCGGTCTGGTCTACATGAATAAAACAAGTGTGTCCAACTCCCTGTATTGTGCCCTTTCAGAGGCAACAAGCAAACCTGAAGCATCAGGCCTCTGTTGTTTTGACTGAAGCAAGCAAGTAATGAGAAAGATAACAAATTCTCTAACTGTAACAGCTCTGCTTTCTTGTTTTTTTGCCCATCCTCCTTTTCCCTCCAATGTTTCTAGTACACATTACATTTATTCATCTCTATCATAGTCAATTAACCTTGAATGTGAGATGTCCACATGCTAATAGGTTGGTAGTATCTATTAATTACAGTAGACTTCCGATAATCCGGAACCTATGGGACTTAGGTGGTGCCGGATTATCAGATATGCTGGACTATCAGGAGGTACTATAAGCAGGTTATATATATACTGTATACATTATATACTGTATATAAAGTGTTCTTAACCCTTTTTATTGTACATACTGTACACAGTATACTGTAATGTTTTAGTTTTTTTAAGCCTTTTTTACCCTTTTTGCTCAGTTCAGCTGCTGCCGCTGTTACCTTGTGACTCATTTTTTGCCGAAGCTCACTCACTAGGCTCTTGCCATTTTGATGCCGGACTATCAGGAGTGCCGGACTATTGGATGCCGGACTATTGGAGTTTTACTGTACTCCTGGGAGAATTCTGTGTCATGGTGTGTGTTCAGAATTAATGTCTGAAAGCAGAAAAATAACTTCTGATGGGGAAGCAAAGGAAAGCTGCAAGAGCAATCACACACTCCTCCCTGGCAGATTGGTTCAAGCACCTAGAGCAGCCAGTCGAGATGGAGTTGTACAGTTGGGTGTGTGAGAGTGAGATGGAGAGCCACTCTGTCCCTTTCACTCACTACTGTATCACTCTTGGCATGAAGGGACAGGACTTCATGGTGTCCCTGTGGAGTTAGGCACGAGGCAGGTCCTATCCTCTTATGTGGAGCAGAACGTAGCAGCCTGCCTGTTTAGTAAATTGTACCCATTGTGTTTGTGAATTCCCCCAAGAGTATAAAACAGAAGTATTGGTTTTAAGACTCCTTTACATTGTCAGGGTGGTGTAAAGAACAGTATGGGCTTATAAATGCCTGTGGTGCTTTAGTGATTGGAACTACCCTGATTTTTTGGATGGAAATAATATATCAAAATATGCTCCATGAACTGTTTGCTACTGACCTCTCTGGAGATGGTCAGTAGCCAATATAAATTGTGAGTCTGAGTCCCCAAGCCTCACTTGCTTGTCAGTTGCTGTGATGTAGCACTGAATGCACGGTTGCATGTGTTTGCTGGTTAATAACTAGAAACAAAGAGTCAGATCTAGCTACATGACTCTTAGGCAAGGTGGTTTGGGTTTTCTCCAGTGCTCCCATTCTCTATCCATTGTATTGTATTTTAAATACATTACTGAAATTATTGAAATCAAAGTAATTATATTGCAAGATTTTGACAAATATGCAGAATTTTGTAGAATTTTAAAATATTGTGCAGAATTTTTCCTTTTTTTGCAGCAAAATTTTCAATTTTTTCTGGCACAGAGTTTCTCCAGGGCTGCGTCTAGACTGGCAAGATTTTGCGCAAAAGCGGCAAAATCTTGCCGCCTGTCTACACTGACTGCGAATATTTGCGCAAGAACACTGACCTTGTACTGTACAAAATCAGTGCTTCTTGCGCAAATACTCTGATGCTCCCGCTCAGGGATAAACCCTCTTGCGCAAGTATCCTTGCACAAGAGGGCCAGTGTAGACATCAAGTTAATTTCTTGCGCAAGAAAGTCCGATGGCTAAAATGGCCATCGAGCTTTCTTACTGAAAAGCGTCTACACTGGACGGATGCTTTTGCGCAAAGATGTGCTTTGCGCAAAAGCATCCGTGCCAATGTAGCACTCTCTTCTTAAATACTTTTAACAGAAAAACTTTTCCGTTAAAAGTATTTGCGCAAAATCATGCCAGTCTAGACGCAGCCCCGAGTATAATAGTTCTGTCCCCTTTCTTCCACCTGTCTTTCAGATCTGGTTTCCATGACATTTATAATCTTTACCCTCTGTTTCTTCTGTTCAAATGCAACAATTCAATACCATTTTTTTCTGTTTCTAATGTTTCTGATTATTTCAGGTAAACTGAGCAGACAAGCTAGAATACAGAGTGATAATGGCAGGAGAGATTCTCTCCTTGGAGAATAAGTCAATGGAGAAAGCAAGAGAGTTAAAGAATACAGAGGATAAGAAAGCGTCCATGTGGAGTGATTTGAGGAAAATTAACTAGACATGTGCAGCATAAGACCAACAAGCCTATTACAATTTTATGGTTCTGTCACACTACAAGCAATTTCTGATTCAGGTGAGCTATAGTCCCAAAGTCCAGACTTTCTGGGTTTTTAACTTTTTCAGCTTGTCATGGCTTTTGTAAGTGGTTCTCTCCAGTGTTGCCTTTTGTTTTGTTTCATTTCCCTGCTCCTTTGATCTTGGAACTGTTGTCATTTTCCAGTGGTGAATATCTAGACTTTTGCTTACAGGGAGGCTTTGAGGAATCATCTGTTGACAGAATCTGAAGCTGGGTGACTAAGGATTGAGGCCTTAAATTAAATAAGGGCAGAAGTCACTTTGAGCATGAGCTTGATTGTTGTGTACATCTGCTCCTGAACTTCCTTACCAAAGGTTGTGCCCAGAGCACATGTACCAAAGAGGTGCAGGTGCTTGACATCTTCAGTAGGATGCCTTTGCTTCCTACTTCATGTGTTTTGGCTGAGATACTATCAGAAAAATATTGTTATATGAGCTTAGCCTGTCAGAAATGGAGTGTCTGACATTCAGCCTCAACCCAGTGACCAGCAGGGATGGTATCTGTGAGATCCTGTTCCACATGTTGTGTTCAGGGGTGGGGGTGGGGGGGTAAAGGTGTCTCTAGAAGACAGTGGACTTTTAATGGATCTATGTTTTGCCAAATGACAACAAATGAGAGCCTAAAACTGATTCTCAATTCTAGCTTAGTTACATTAACTATCACATTGATTTATATGAATATAAGAATGGCCATACTGGGTGAGATCAATGGACCATCTAGCTCAGTATGTGTCTTCTGATGGTGGTGAGTGCCAGATGTTTCAGAATGAGTAGGGTGACCATATTACCCTATGCTGAATAAGGGACACCAAAGGAGGGGGGGGGGGGCTGCTGGTGCTCAGGGCTTTAGCCCTAAGTGGGGGCAGGGGAAGGGCCTCCGGCACTTGGAGCTTAAGTGGCTGAAGCTCTGAGTGCCGATGACCCCCCACCCCTCTCTTCCACTGCAGGGATGAAATTCAGCCCCACAGCAAGCAGGACAGGGAGGGGCTCTTCTCCCTACGAACCCCTCTGCTGAAATACGGGATAATGTGCCTGTTTTTTTAAAAAAAGTCAGAATGCTGGGAGGAGGACGTAAATAAGGGACTGTCCTGGTACAAACGGATGGATGGTCATCCTAAGAATGAGTGAACAGAAAATGGCAATTTTGAGTGACCTGTCCACTGGCATTAACTCTCAGCTTCTAGCGTCATAGGTTTAGGGACCAAGAGCATGGTCTTGCATCCCTGACCATCTTGGCTAATAGCTATATATCGTCCATCAATTATTTAAATTCTTGTTTCAATATATACAATATGATGAGGACTAATTTAGCTACAACTACTCAAGAGAGAGATCTTGGAGTCATTGTGAATAGTTCTCTGAAAACATCCACTCAGTGTGCAGCGGCAGTCAAAAAAGCAACCAGAATGTTAGGAATCATTAAAAAAGGGATAGAGAATAAGACAGAAAATATCTTATTGCTTCCATATAAAACCATGGTATACCCACATCTTGAATACTGCATACAGATGTGGTCACCTCATCTCAAAAAAGATATTGGCATTGGAAAAGGTTCAGAAAAGAGCAACAAAAATAATTAGGGGTTTGGAATGGGTCCCATATGCAGAGAGATTAAAAAGACTTGGACTTTTTGGCTTAGAAAAGAGGAGACTAAGGGGGGATATGATAGAGGTCTATAAAATCATGACTGGTATGGAAAAAGTGAATAAGGAAACATTATTTACTTGTTCCCATAATATAAGAACTAGGAGTCACCAAATTAAATTAATAGGCAGCAGGTTTAAAACAAACAAAAGGATGTTTTTCTTCTCTCATCGCATAGTCAACCTGTGGAACTCCTTGCCAGAGGATGTTGTGAAGGACTTTAACAGGGTTCAGAAAAGAGCTAGATAGATTCATGGAAGTTAGGTCCATCAATGGCTATTAGCCAGGATGGGTAGAAATGGTGTCCCTAGCCTCTGTTTGTCTGGAAATGGGTGACAGGAGAGGGATCGTGTGAAGATTTCCTGTTGTGTTCCCTCCCTCTGGGGCATCTGGTATTGGCCACTGTCGGCAGACAGGGTACTGGGCTAGATGGACCTTTGGTCTGACCCAGTACGGCCGTTCTTATGTTCAGTCACACTTTGGCCTTCACAGCATTCCCTGGCAGTGGTTGTGCGTGTACTGTATGAAGAAATACTTCCTTATGCGAAGCAGGTTGCTGGGATGCTCTGGCTCCTGCCGCCTATATAGTGAGGGCAGGGTGGGGAACCCCTACTGTCACCCCATGCCAGACCCCTGTAATCCACCAGGTCCATCCTGTCCATAGGACAGTTGGGGCCACTGCCACAGGACCCCTAAAGCATGGGGTTTGGGGTGGCCTCCCCAATTCATCCTATGGGTAGGACAGCGCTGCCTGCCATCTCCACAAGTCTGGAATGATCAAACCTAATCCGGAGCCCATAGCAAATTAACTTAGAGGGCTTGTATTCACTAGACAGTCAGGTCTTTTTAGAACATGAACTTGAGTCGCTGCTTTAACTGTTGCGATGTACAGCGTAACGTAGCAGTCGGTGTAGCAGTCAGACTTAGCTTTGTCAGCTGGTCAAAAGTAACTCTGGTTTCAGTAAGGTTTACTCACAACCCACTGACATGATCTGAACCCCAACGAGCCTGGACTACGCTGACTGTTAAGTCATGTTTAACTTCAGGTATGTTAATAAGTCCTCAAGTGCGACTTAATTTTCTAGTGAAAACCAAGCCCAGAAAACCAAAACTAGCCTTTATTTCAAATGAGCTCTGGTTCCCTGATTAGCAGGACTGTGGGTCAGCTCCTCAGAGCTTCCTCTGAGCACAGAATTGGGGCACAAGTCTGGCAGCTTTGGACACTGTGTAAAATGCTGCCTGTAATTGCTATTCAGGCTGCCACAGGGCAGGTGGCGGCACTCTTGTTACATCTGATGACATCATTTGAACTATCATATGAGAGTGCAAATGATCTAATTATTTGGCACCTTGCATGAATAATGGTCCCACATTTTTGGTTTTTTTTTTAATCCTATGGTATGGAGGTTAGAGCCTGCCAAGCTATCTTTTCAGCATTTATCTATCCTTAATTAGATTATTTATTCCCAGGGACATGACAAAACTCTACAGCTACATCTACGCTGCCCAGTCTTGTGCAAGAACATATGCAAATGAGGCACAGCAACGAATATCACTGTGCCTCATTTGCATACTTAACGAGCTGCTCCTTCTTGCGCAAAAGTCCGGTGCACAAAAATGGTGGCTCATTAAGTATGCAAATGAGGCATGGCGATGAATATGTTCTTGCACAAGACTGGGCAGTGTAGACGTAGCCTACAGTTTTTTCACTCTTACCTCCTCACCTCCAGCCCCATTTAATGTACAGCTTATTTGCTACTTTTTCCATCTTGGTGGGAGTTTGGTGTAAGGATGTTAAGAGGCAGGTAATCCACGAATCATGTAGTCAATACAATTTTTATCAAGGCTTCCTCAGTCGGTTTGTGCCTGGTCCAGGAGCTACCCCTGTTGTACCTCTGCAGTTTAAATGTAGTGAAAGAAAGAAAGAAAGAAAGAAAGAAAGAAAGAAAGACAAATACACCCTCTGTTAGGATGGGTCACCTTACAGCAGAGCTCTTGATAGGTGATTAGCTAGATTAAAGATAGAATTGAAGACAAATGTATGAACCTCTAAGGACCCTTTTATAACCTTGCCTACGTGGAGGGAATTCTGTAGTTCTCGCTGTGTGAAAGTATACCCGAGATGAAGTCTGTCACATCAGCAAGTCACCTGTCTATGGATGACTCAGTCCCTTTTAGGACTTAGTAGCCGTTGCTTTCATTCTGGTCTAAACAGTCACAGCAAAGCTCATCAGATATGGATCGGCACCACCTGAGGTGCATTGTCAGTGAAGTGCTGTTATTCACTTGACTACCCGCCCTTTCACAATAGGTTGGGCAAGCCTGTTGATATATCCCAGAAGCAAACATTTGAAATACAAGTACATAGCTAATAGTCATCACTTCAAATACAAAACTGATACATGGATATGAATAGTATAAACAGAATCAGTGAATCATAAGCTTTTCTATAGACATCTCACATGGCACATTTTGTGCAAGATTTGGTACAAACATATAACAGTGATTTCAACAATGATTTGTATGTTCACATCACAATCCAATAACGTCACACTTCTGTCTGTGTCTTTCTGTTCCTTCCTTCCTTTGGTTTGGGTAGGTCTGTTTTCTTGTTTTCAATTTCAATCCATCCATCTGTCTCTTCTAAAAAATCCTACTGCCAAGATAATAAAGCTTGTGGTTTTAGCATTTCATGTATCATTTATGTGTGGACTCTTTTATTACTCTTCTATAGTGCCAAGTGGCTTTGGACCATTCTGTCAGATCTTTGCTGCCCAAGGATCTCCCCTGTGTACAGGATATTTTGTGGAGATTGTTTCTGGGGCCTTTATGCTACAGGAGCAATTAAATAATGTGAATTAAATGTGATTACTACCTGTTCTAACTCCCGCACATCTAATTAGCTTTCCTCTGGTTCTCTCCGCAAACCTGCATAAGACTGGTTGTAGCTTAGAGCTTTCCCATAACTTTCAAAATTCTGCATATCAAAGAGATGGCAGTATTATTCAGATTTCCATCATGTAATTTTCCAGCCAGACAAAGCACAAATAAATGGCCAATTGAAATGCCTCAGGAATCCCATGCAGCAAATAATCAAACTGATATCTGATGTGTAACTTAGCAGGTTATCTTCCTTTCTGCTGTTCTCTGAAATGTCTTTAATCAAAAGAATGTCAGCTGTAATAAATAATAATATAGTTGCTATTGCTTATGGTTTTAGAGCAGTCAAAGCATCTCCACAGTAGCTAAAGCTGTCCATTGCTTAAGAATGATTGTTTATTTCAAACAAAATCCAAGTTCTAATAAATGGTGTTTTCATTGTTATAGCCTGAACAATCAGAGAATCATTTGTATTGAAAGAACTGGTAGAAGGTCATCTGCCTGAGTCTGTTTTCCTGCATTGCATCAGTGGAGACTTAATTATTTCTCAGCCATCCCTAATAATTCTGAGTGATGTGATGGTAATTCTGAATTCTTTTTGTAGCTGTGATAGAAGTGGCAAATTTCCATTTATTGCTATAATATCGCATTAGGAAGTGTTTCTAGATCTATATACCTTAGGTGGGGATGGGAGATTATTATTTATTTATTTATTTATTAGCCATGGCAGACAGATGTAGTTTGGTGCTTCTGCTGGATTGTTGAGAATTCTGAAACACGACATACTGATAACAAAAGCCACTCATGCTCGCCTAAGTACAAGAAGGATGATCTTAAGAGTGGTGTGTATATAGTCCTCGGGTTGAGGATCCATGGCCTGGTTCATTTTTAGGCTCTCTCAGTGCCCTTGGGCAAGTCACTTGGCTGCTCTGTGCCTGTTTCTTCTCCCACCCTTCCTACTTCTTGCCTATTTGGACTGTAGGCTTTTTGGAGACAAGGGCTGTCTCATACTGTGTCTGTCGAGGATATGGGACTTCAATCTCGGATGGAACTGGTAGGGGCCAGACCTAACACTTCCTCAGGATACCCCAGTGCTGTGAGGTATCTCATTACCATGTGAGGATGCCTTTTCTGTGCTCTCTGTGGTCCAACTGCTGGATCCCATTGGCTATTGACAACACAAGTCCTCCCCTTGAGGCCTCCATAGACCCCACTTGCTCTTAAACAGTGGTCCCTAACCTTTTGGGGCTGCCGGGCGCCCGGGGCCCGGGGCGCAAGACTGGCTCAGGCCGGCCCAGATCACTCGGCGGGCGCACATAAGTGCCCCGGCAGGCGCCATGGCACCTGCGGGCACCGCGTTGGGGACCACTGCTCTTAAAGGTTAATGATAGACACACTCTTGCCCCTGAATCCACAGAGCAACCCTCCACAGCATCCAGCCCCAATCACTGACAGACTTACCGGACATGCTTACAAGTTAACTACAGAAACAGCTTGGATTAGAGAAAGCAAATGTCAGCTTATTTAACACAACAGTGATTCGAACGCCAGCAAGCATAAATATTGGAAGCAAAGGGTTACATGTAAAATACCATCATAACACACATATTAAAGCCCAAGCTTAACTAACAAGATGTTCTTGTGTCTCATAAAGGTTGTCTCACCCAAAAGTGTCTCTCTCGGCATTTAACAACCAGGCTAGCAGTGCTCCTTCCCTCTCTTTCAGAAGACAAGCATGCCCGCAGCTTGTCTCTTAAGATGGAGATTGCAGAATTTGTCTGTCTCTACCGTTACAGGCAAATATCCATTATCTTTCCTTGTAAACAAGAGCAGAGGGTGGAGAAGGAATTTTCCTCCAGGGTAGATTGGCAGAGGCCCTGGAGGTTTTTCGCCTTCCTCTGTAGCATTGGGTACAGATCACAGCTGGAGGATTCTCTGCATCTTGGGGTCTTCGAACTATTTGAAGGCTTCAATATCTGAGAGATAGGTGAGAGGATTATTCTAGGAGAGGGTGGGTGAGATTCTGTGGCCTGCATTGTGCAGGGGGTCAGACTAGATGATCATAATGGTCCCTTCTGACCTTAAAGTCTATGAGTCTATGAGTGGCTTTTTGTACCCTCTTCCCTGTGTGTGTAAGGCTAGAGTTAATCTAACCCTGAGTGTGTTATCTCTGTGAGGGTACGTCTACACTGCATGGCTATTTCGAAATAAGCTATTCCAGAAGTTATTCTGAAATACCTTTTTTCGAAATAACACGTCTATACTGCAGGGAAGCCTCAAAATGAGTCCGAGGCAGGCTTCCCTAATGTAGAGGCACTATCTCGATTTAGAGCCCCAGGAGGAATAACTTAGAATGGCCCTGGTGAGGGGCTATTTCGAAATAGCAGCAGTGGAGCGTCTATACACGCCTTATTTCGAAATAGCTATTTTGGAATAGGTGTAATTCCTCGTAGAATGAGGGTTACAGAAGTCAGAGTAAGAAGACGTTATTTTGAAGCTATTTCGAAATAATGGAATGGCTGTGTAGGTGCTCACATTGTTATTTCGAAATAAAGCAAGTTATGTCAAAATAATAGTGCAGTGTAGATGCACCCTGAGAGATTAGCCTCCAAGGTCCAGACAGAAGCAGTCAGCATAGGCTGGACTCAAGACTCAGTCCAAGTTCTGCCTGCCATGTTGTATACAGTCTATAGAGAATGATCCCATTCCCAATAAAATAAATGGAAAGTCTCTTTGACTTAAAGGGTGTTGAAAATGGGCCCATAAGAAGGAATGTCGGATTAGCCACAGTGAATCAGATTATTAGTCACTCGGGTCTGGTGTCCTGCTTCAAGTAGCACCCGGTTTTGTACCTGGTACTTCAGGAAGTTGAAAGTGTCCAATAGTGGGCCTAGCTAAACATGTATGCCCTACTTGGAAGTCTCTTTAGTAATGCTTTGCACAGGCGTGGATGAGAACCCAGAGAGATAACCTAGAGAACAAACTGAGGTCTGTGCTGAAGACTATTGAAAGGTAGCATCTTGTAAATTTGTAGGTACTTAAATTACATTGCAGTGGATAGATGAGAAAGATGGGTTTCTTCCTCAGTTTCACATTAATGGTTCTTTCTGATGATCTTTTAGTTATAGACACTCTCCCCTGTTTATCTGCTAATTACAGGGGGGGAAAGGCTAACTGTCTTAGAACAATTATACAATGGAAAAGATTCCAAGCACTACTGAAAATTTGGAGTAATTCTTCCCAAATCAATGATGTATAACTAGTATAAGATCACAATCAAGCCTATTGTACTTTGAATGTACTGTTCAAGGCAAACGCAATGAGGCAATCAGATTTTGGCAGGCAGCCTACTGAACTGTAAATGAATTGTGTTTGTGTGGAGGTAAATTAGAGGTAGAGACGGCACTTTCACATATCCCTAGAGCCCTGATATTCTTGCACCTCTGCCTGTTGCCTACATTTCCTGCACTTCTCTGATTGCAGCTGTGATACCTGCCTCCTGCTCAGTCAGAGATGATCACAGGAATCTCCAGAGGAAACCTCCCTTTTTCATGGTCTATTACTGACTGAGTCTAGAAACTCTGCTGAGTCACAGCCTGCTCCACCTCTGAGTTCTCTTTTACAGCCGTTCATTTTGTTTGGTTTAATTCTGAAGCCCAAGAAAGAACAAATAAATGAGGATGGGACCCGACCTAAGCTTTGCTGAATTTTGGGGCCACTGAGATGAGTTGGGACCATCAGCTGATGTGCTCAGACACCACTGTACCTAGTTCCTCTGACAGCCTCGCCCCCCTGTAAGGCTGTCTCCAGCCTGCTCCAACTGAGACACAGGGACAAGGCCACACCCCTTCACCTGTAGATATACACTGTAAGCAGCACAGTGTGAGACCCTTTTTCAGCACTCAAGTACACAGCTCCTCTAGGAGCTGAACCTTAGAGAAATCTGTCTGACATCATACAGTGAACTATACAGTATAAGCTCATGAAATTTGCCCTCTTTCTCAGTGTAAAGAGCGATACGCACAGGCTCCCTGCTCCCGGAGGGAGTAATTAGTTACACTGGGTTTATTACTAAGCGAATTAATTTTATGAAGTATAGAAAGATAGAATTTAAGTGGTCATAAGAGGTAGCAGACACAACAAGTAAGTACATGAACAAAATAAACAAACACATAAGCTAAGCTTGCTACACTGAAAAAACAAGATACATGTAAGATTTCACCCTAATAAACTTCACAGCCTGGGTCCAGTTCCTCCCCCCAATTCAGTCTTAGTTGTTTCCCGCAGTCCTCTTGGGTGGGGTGGCCCTGGAGAACTGACCACCAGGATTACCTCATTTCCACCTTTAAATAGGATTTGCATGAAGCGGGAGTCCTTTGTTTCAAGTTTGACCCCCCTCCCAGCTTCTTATGGAAAATTACAGCAATCAAGATGAGTTCCACTATCAGGTGACATGGTCACATGTCTCTGTAGCCTTCTTCATGAGCTGACCCTCATGTTCCCAGGAAGGTTAAGCTCTTTTACAAATCATTGTCTCTTGCTAATTGGTCATCAGCACTGTGGCCTCTTCATTGTTTGAAGCATCAGCAGAGGGCGTGATCTGAAGCGGTAGATATGAAATTACAGATAAAGAGCTCAGCAGTCCCAACTTAATCTACAAAAATGATACATGCATACAAATGGGATAATCATATTTAGTAAATCACAACCATTCTAATGATACGTTACATGAGCCCTCTTGCACCCAGCTTATCTGAGTTATGACATATTCATTTCATAACCATATTTTTTCATAAAGCAGCTGGAATATTAAGTCACATGGCATATCTGGAATTAGAACTTGATAATTGATGGCAATGGGCAGAGCAAAACCATGGTGTTGAAGAGCCTTAACTGTGTTCATTTCTTGGATGTTGACACCTAAATCCCATTGTGATCCTTTAGTCTCACTTTGATAACAGACACTATAGAAGTCCACCCAACCCTTTTTAAGATCTTTAGGAAAAACATACAATCTTGATTTTTAAAATTGCCACTGATGGAGAATTCCCCACAATCCTTGGTAAATTGTACCAATGATTAATTTTATTCATTGTCAAAATGTTATGCCTTATTTTCGGTCTGTTTTGTTTTATCACATTACATCTTTCTCTGGGAGACTCACTAGCCATCTATGAAATATTTGTTTTCCATGTAGGCACTTATAAATGATAATTAAGTCACCCCTTAATCTGCTCTTTTTAAAGCTAAAGAGATTGATCACCCTGAGTCTACCACTGTGAAGTTGGTTTAGTCCTTTAATCATTCTCATGGCTCTTCTCTGAATCCTCTCCAATTTATGAACATCCTTCTTGAATTGCAGACCCCAGAACTGGATGCAGTATTGCAGTTATGGTCACGTCAGTGCCAAATACAGAGGTAAAATAGCTTCTCTATTCCTATTTGAGGTTTCCCTGTTTATGCATAGAAGGGTGTTAACCATTTTGGCCACAGTGTCATATTGGATGCTCACATTCAGCTTATTATCTACCGCTGCCCCAAAATCTTTTTCACAGTCACTGCTTCCCAGGAAAGAGTCTCCCATCCTTTTAAGTGCTGCCTGTATAAAGGATTTACATTTAGCCATATTTAAATGCATATTGTTTGCTTGCGCTCATCTTACCAAGGGATCCAGATAGCTATCCGTGACCTGTACTCTTCATTTTTTATTCTTCTTCACATTTGGATCTTTTGCAAACTTTGTCAGTGGTGGTTTTATATTTTCTTCTAGGTCATTGATTAAAATATGAATTAGATTAGGGCCAAAAATGGATCCCTATAGCTTCTTGTTGGAAACATAGCTGCTTGATGATGATGCTTCATTACAATTATGTTTTGAGTATGATCTGTTGGCCAGTTTCTAATACATGTAATGTTAATTTTATATTGTTTTAGTTTTTAATCAAAATGTGGGTGATGCCTATAGAAGTCCATCAGTGGTTCTCAACTGGGGGCACACAGAGGCCTTCTGGGGCACATCCACTCATCTAGTTAGTTGCCTACAATAGTCTGTAGTAATCAGGGTTTACTGGCATGCTGTCCATATGTTCCCCTGCTCCATCAATGATGATAACCAGTTAGTTGCATGTGTGTGTGCTTGGTCATGTGTGCGGTGTTGATTTGCACTAGTAGCCAACACAGCAGACTCTGAGAGAGCCCCCAAAGACCACAAAATCAGATAAGGATCAAAGCCGCCCAGACAGGTTTATTGTTAAACAAAGTATAATGAAAGTTGTCAGTAGACTCTACAGAACCACTGCGCATGTGTACCCTGTAACAAGGGATATCAGTCTGTGATCTGGGCAGATATGGGAATCCATCACTGCCCCTAGACAAAGACTGCGCTTTGGGGTACATTTTATACCCAGGGAGAAACAAATTACACATCACTCTTGACGTATCAGGTTGCCACCCTCAGACATTACCTAGAGCCACCCATTACCTTTTACATGGGGGTTTGATCAGTATCTATCATGCTGTCAGTGTAGACCTTGTCTTGAACCCTGGTCAGCATGTTACTGTTCTCTGTGGGGAGGGAGGGGTGTTGGTGCAGAGATGTTTTTTCGCAAGGTGTTCTGTTATGACCTGTTTGGAATGTACTTACGGCCTGTGCCCCATACCTCTAAGGTAGGAGTGTTTCTGTAATATCAGCCCTGTTCTTGCCAACTTCTGTGAGCAGGGCCTGCCACTTCCTCACAGCTTAACTCTGCTTTATATTGGCAAAGTCTTGACCATTGCTGTCTAAGCCTCAGGCCTCATACCCAGCCAGTGATACCTGGGCTTACATTTCAGGCTGTCATTTTCAGGCTCCACTTTTGGTTTTTTTCTGGGGAAGATGTTTACCCATCATCCCAAAAAGCATAATGCATAGACTAAAGATGACCCAGTGGGCTAAACACTGTTATGTGGCCATCTTACTTTGTCATTCACACATTCATGCCCCATCTGTCCCTTAGTCTGCACATGCCCTCGTACGACTGATGGACAGGTTTTATTTGCCAGTTGTGTTTAGTCCCTTGTGGTGGAAATGTTAGGTCCGGGACCATGACTGAGGAATTTATTCTTATGATTGAGCCTTAGAAGGCCTCTCAAATAATTAATATGGATATGGTATATATATCTGTAGTGTATATGGGCATATATATTATAGTATGTATGTTTGCATATGACACAACCTTATAATAATTTATTTTCCGATTTGGTATTGTAATTTGGTGTTGTGATACTGTAGATAGTAATACACTTTTATGAGGGCCTTTATAGTTACCATTTATATGAGTTTTAATAGCAGGCTGAGTGTTTTGAGTGTTTTAGAATACTGGCTAGGCATTGTTATAGTGTGTCCCACAGGATTATGTATGTGAGAAGTAAAACAGAACTTTTGAGTAGTGACGTTGCAAACGAGGGCTTTATATATAAATGTCTTGTGATTAATTACTGCACGGTATTGTCCTTTCCTATTATGGGTTACCCTTACTGATCCAGTTATTTCTTACAGATGCTGTTTTCCAGATAACCTACTGAATGGACATGACTAATTTATTAATTATTGCTGTATTGGGATTTACTGCTGGGAACCAAGACACTGAACAAAATTCTTTAGACTAATGTGTTCCTGAGTTAGGGTGTAATGTCACTGATCTAAATTATGACTAGTACTAACATTTGTTTACCCAATTTGTAGTTTTATGCAACTTAATTTCTTTCTTTTTAAAAAACACCAATTTTTGGTTCTTTTTTATAATGCTGTTTGCTGCCATTCGTTTGTGGATTTTACCTGTGTGTTGGTTAAACAGTTTATCAATGCTATGCACATTGTAAATGCTGTACAGCAATAATACAACAATACAGCAATAATACAATGATACAGCAACCAAGGGCTAGTTTTACATAACGGCCAAATTTAACTTAACTAATAATAATTTCTACTTGATTGCCAACTTAATTGTCCATATATGGTAGATTGAGGTGAACAGTCTCTTATTTATAAAGCACTCAGTTTTTCTTTTCTTGATGCTTAGACATTTCTTGACTGTATACTGTTATCTTCTGGTGTGTTTGTGGTATGATATCTTCTGGTGTCCTTGATCTGGAGGGTGAAACTTTAAACAGCTTAAGTTAGTTATCTTAGTAAAAGTTTTTTGTTTGTTTTACATTTATCTTGTTTTTAGTAACCCAAATTTAATAAACAGGTTAATTTAGTTTGTTTATAATGTAATACGAACCGATTCTTTTATAATTCAAGATAAACTTTTGCAATTGTTGCACATGCATTTTTTTGTGAGGTGCATTATTAATATTTTATACTAAATATAATGCTTAACTGTTAAAATATATACTCACAATCTTCCATGAGAAGGCGTATTGCTTTCCCTTCCAATTTCCTTTAGCATAATATAATAGAAGTTAGATCAAAATGAATTTGAAAAACAGGTGCATGTAAATACTTTGAGAGTATTAAACTTTCCTGATGCTTTGTTTGTTTGAGAGTCCAAGGTGGAAACCTGTTGGAAAAATTTTCCTGTCCTGAATCTGGGTCAGCATGTTTCTATTCTCTGTGGGGGATCAGGGGGTGTTGGTGCGGAGATGTTTTTTCACAAGGTGTTCTGTTATGACCCGTTTGGAATGTACTTACGGCCTGTGTCCAATACCTCTAAGGTAGGAGTGTTTCTGTAATATCAGCCCTGTTCTTGCCAACTTCTGTGAGCAGGGCCTGCCACTTCCTCACAGCTTAACTCTGCTTTATATTGGCAAAGTCTTGACCATTGCTATCTAGGCCTCAGGTCTCATACCCAGCCGGTGATACCTGGGCTTATGTTTCAGGCCCTCATCTTACTACATAGACTACATAAAAAAACCCACTAGCCAAGTCAATACACACTACAATTTCATTACAGAGAATGGGTTATTTATGCTGTTCTATATACTGTACACTGACATATAAGTGCAGTATTTACAGTATATTCAATTGATTTATTTTATAATTATAGGGTAAAATGAGAAAATAAACAATTTTTCAGCGATACTGTGCTGTGATACTTTGTATTTTTATATCCGATATTGTATATAAGTAGATTTTAAGTGAGTTGCAATTTGGGAATATAGAAGGCAAATCAGACTCTTGAAAGAACTACTGTAGTCTGGGAAGGTTGAGAGACACTGTAGTAGATTAACACTGTCACCTTCATCAGCCAAACTTGCAATCACATGTAAAAAAAATCAAATTATGTTAAAGGATCTGTTTTCCATAAATACATATTGATTGGCATTCATTATATTATCCACCTCTAATAATTTATTAATTGAATACCATGTCAGTCACTCATTATCTTGCTAATGATCAATCTCAGGCTAACAGGCCTATAATTACTTGGTCCATCCAGTTTTCCCCTTTTAAATTCTGACACAGCTTTAGCTTTCTACCAGTCTCCTGGAACTTCCGCAAGGTTCCAAGACTTTTCAAAATCAACATTAACGGTCCAGCAAGTTCCTGAGCCTGCTCTGAATGGCTCGGACACATTCTGTAAATGTGTAAATTTACACATTTACACATTCTGTAAATATCTAGACACAAGAGTTCAAAGTGAGTTCCTTGTTCCCAGAAATCATGGGCTGTCCCTCCATTGTGCATTCTTGCTGGGAAGGATGAGGGAAAGCATAGCAGGAGTGTCAGCTCGGAGAACCTTGGCATTTTCCTAACTGCCTGGCCACCCTTGCTTTGGTCTTGGTAAGGACCCTGTTCTGAAGGAAACAATTCATTCTGTGACCAGATTTCCAGAAACCACCACAGCAGAAAACGTATCCAGAAACAGTGAGAGTTTGGCTTGAGTATGTTAACTGCAAGCCACTCCTTCTACGGCTCACTGCTTCCCAGGCACTTGCTCTTGGGCTACAACTGCACGGAGTGCCTTCTGTGGTGGAAGTGAACTGGGGATTTTCTTTGCCTATGAAAACAGCAACCATTGTAACAGGGAAGCAGCTTTTTCATGGGAACCACAGTTCAAGAAAAAGCACTGGCTTCTGCTTGCATCCCATAGGAAACAAGAGAATCTGAAGTTAAATACTATACAAGACGGCGGAGAGTTTATCCTTCTCCCAAAACTGCAAGAGGTGATATAAGGGTAGAAGAAGGAAGGGAGCCAAAGAAGCAGGCAGCATGGAGTCCTCTACAAAAATCAATAACCCTGCAGACATCATGGTCATAGTCATCTATTTCTTGGTAACCCTGGCCGTGGGAATATGGGTAGGTCTGCATTTTTCTTTCTAAATGAAAATGTAGTTTACTGGGTTCTAGGAAAATGGCATCGTAAATTAAAATTACAGTTGTATAAATTGCCTGCTGCTTCACTCGGCAGGAAGGGGTGTGTGGATAAAAAGGTGGCAGGATGGAGATGATGTTGGGATTCTCTGGGGAAGTAAGACCTAGTATGAGGCCTGGATTGGGAGTGAACAGGATGGAAATTGTGATGAGATTTATGGTAGCAGTGGATGGACTCTGGGGCGCTGGAGCAGAGGATCCTGCCCTGGGGATTTGTGGTGGTGTAGGAATCGGGGTGAAGTGCGAGAGGAGGGGTAAATGGGGGTTGCAGTGGGGTGAACTGAGATAGGAAGGGGGTGAGCACTGGACTGAATTGTAAATGGTGGGGACGAGAGTAGAGCTGAGGGTGGAGGAGAAATAGTAATGGAGTGGCAGATGGGCATTGCTGCAGGATGGATGTGAAATGGATGAGACCCCAGACATGGTCTGGGCACAGGAGAAGGACAGCTTTCTGCCAAGAGGATTTCACTGAAGCTAGTCTCCAAAAGGCTAATGCGGCTTAGAGTGGCCCAGCTGCTGGCAAACAAATTGTTAGTTTAGACAAGTCCTGAGGGGGAAAAAACCCAACTCTTTCTTACCTAATGGGCAATGTAAGTCTAGAGATGGAAATGTTCAGAGGGAAAGGGAAAAGAGGGTTTGCATTGATGCTGCCTTAGCGGAGCGCACGTGTGTGTCACTAGATTAAAGAGCTGATGCCCCTTTCAGGAGCAGAGTGTGTTCTCTCGGAGGAAAGATCAGAGACCGTCCTTGGGGAGAATTCTGCTAGTCCCGCGGAGAAGCCAGCAGCGAGCAGAGCAAGGCAGGGAGCCCTGCCCTTCAGCGGCTGTGCGCTCCCCAGAGATCACCAGGCGCCCATGCCCGAGAACAGAGCAGGCAGCTGCAGACAAAATCATCTGCACTAGCAGCCTGACTGAGTTTTGAAAAGTGATTTTAACTTTGGAGGTCTGTGAACTAGTTAATGTTTGTTCAGCACTTGGAAGTCGTGAAGTACCTGCCCCGTCCCTCTGGCTGGGTGAATTGGATGCCAGGGGTTGGATTGTACCAGACAGCCTGTCCTTTCATCCCCCGCATCACCCCCCCGCCCAAGTGAGGTCCCAGATCTTTCATGAAACTGTTTCTTCATTTCACATCCATCCTGGGGTGCAAACAACCTCAAAAAGAGCCAGGAAGAATGGGGAAAAGGCAGAACCATGAGCCCCCCCATCAGCCCACACCAACTAGCCAGGCTGTCCATAGACCCAGGCAGATGTAGCATGCTCTCCTCTAAGGAGTGGTGTAGCAAAACACTTTCTTTGGCTCTTGGGGAGCTCAGGGAGGGAACCAGGCTTGTGCCTTACAGGTACAATGTGACCTGAATTTTGATTATTGTAATTTATTATTAACTGTAACTCTTTGTACCATGAACTCCTGGGGCAGAAGAGGGCTGGCAGGTGGCATGTCAGGCACCGGAGTGTGGAAGTTTCTGCATGTTTAGAATAGTTGCTAAGAAGCCTAATGTTAAACATCTCTCTCTGGCAATGTTGTCTGTTTCCATTCAGCCATTGTATGTAGTGAAATGTGTCCCTGTTTATTTTCTTGTTTCTCTATTGGGATCAATGATCCTGCTCATTTTTTGCTCACACCTTCTCTGGGTCTGATCCAAAGGAATGGGAGTCCTGTTATTTGCAAAGGGTTAGGGGTCAGGCCCTATCAAAAATGTGAGGGAAACTTCCTGTGAAGTCACTCCTGACATGTACAATGAGAAGTAAGGGAAATAATTCTTCAGTGGCTACTTTGTGAAAGTGAAGAAAGGTTAGCAAGTGCAGTGTGGTTACTTAGGTGATATTATCAGACCAAGAACAGGTTAATTGCCATGAGGTGGTTTCCTGAAAGGAAGCTTTGGCGCCTGCTAATATTGAGTAAGAAGGCTCAGTAAATGAGCTTTAGTGCATGACCATAAAGCTTGCTACACCTGCAGGTTTGAGCCCTGCTGAAGGATTGCTCCCGTGAGTGACAGTTTGCAGGCAAGGCCCTTGTGGTCAGTGAGGAATTTCTTGTGTTTTATTTTTATTGTAGAGTTGTTCTTTAGCATGTGTGGTGTTTAGAGCTGGGTTTTGCAGGCTTCCTGTGATGAAAATTAAAGCAATTACTCTTGAATGGTTAATTGAGGGTATGTCTACACTACAAAGTTAATTCAAAATAACAGCCGTTATTTCGAATTAACTTTAATAGCGTCTACACAGGCAAACCGCTATTTCGAAATACATTCGAAATAATGGAGCCCTTATTCTACGAGGAGTAACCCCAAATTCGAAATAGCTATTTGGAATTAAGTGCTGTGTAGACACTTAATTCGAAATAGGGGGCCTCCAGCCCTTCCCAGGGAGCCCTGGTGGCTGCTCTGGGCACAACCAGGAAAACTTACTCTCCTCTCCCCCAGCCCCGGAGCCATTAAAGGGGTAGATTCTGGCCACAGTGCCTGTGCCAGCTCCAAGCCTGCCAGCCCAGAGCCAACAGTGGCCACCGGGGCCCCTGACCCAGTGGCCCCAAAACATGAGCCAGCAAGCCACTGGCAGCCAGCCCTCCACTGCTCCCCAGGAGCAGTCTGCCAGCTCCCAGGAGCCTGACAGGGGCTGGAGAAGGCGGGCGCCTTCCTGGTCTAGGGTGGAGATCATGGACCTTATTCAGGTTTGGGGGGGACGCCCCCAACATCCATGATCTCCGCACTAGACGGAGGAATGCGGCCGTCTATGGCAGGATAGCTGCCAGCCTGGCCACCAAGGGCCACATGCGAACCCAGGAGCAGGTTAGCGTGAAAGTCAAGTTGGTCTGGCAAGACCCCCAACCCTGAGCCCTGAGCTTCCCCTCCCACTTCTTCCCCTGGCTTCCCCCTTCCAGCTCCCTCCTCCCAGGTTTCCCCTTCCCCTCTTCCACCCTCTCTCTTCCCCTCTCCCACCTCCTTTTCCCAGTCTCCCCAGAGGTTCATCCCCCCCAAGTTTTGTTCAATAAACCCAGTTTCTATTTTTGAACATATGTGTCTTTTATTTGACATCAGGAAGGGGGGCTAGGGAGGGGTAAGTGGAAGGACATGAGGGAGGAATGGGGCACGAGCCCCCAGTGGGGAGGACTGGGGAGGCTCTGAGGGCTCCTCGGGGTGGACGCTGTCCCTCAGGGCCTCCTGGATCCTCACAGCCCCCCGATGAACCCCCTGGATGGCAGCCTGCAGCAAGTGCAGCCGGGCTGATGGCAACGACCCCACGAGACGCACTGGCGTGCCCAGGGGCAGCTCTAGCTCCATGTGGCTGAGTGCTGTGGTGTCCCGAGTGTAGGCACTCAGGGCACTCCAAAACAGGACTGCTTTGCTGTCCCTCATTGAGGTAGACAAGCAAGCGGAGAACCCTGAGAACTGTCTGTCCGGGGTGGGGGTAGGGTCCCTTTAAGCACGGAGCTCAGTTAGCCTCAGGCAGCAGCCCCACACACTAAGTCCTAACCTGATGCCCTGCCGGCACTAGTTCCAGCCAGCCTTAACTTCGGTTCAGGGTCCACTCAGTGTGGACTTGCTATTTCGAAATAGTTTTTGTGTCTAGATGTGTTATTTCAAATTAGCTTAATTCGAATTAACTATTTCGAATTAACTTAATTCGAAATAGTGCTGTAGTGTAGACGTACCCTGAGAGATCAATATAAGAATCATTGCTCAACGTATGTCTACACTTGCAGCCTATTTCGGAACAGGGCTGCAAATGTAGGCATTTGGAATTGCAAATCAAGCCCGGGATTTAAATATCCCGCGCGATTTGCATCTTCCTAACGAGCGCCATTTTGAAATTTACAAGCTCTGAATAACTGCCTGCGTCTACGCGGCAGTGAAACGAGCATTTGAAATAAAGCCTAGTTCAACTACCTGTTAAGCCTCATTGAAGGAGGAATAATAGGTAGTTTGAAATAGGGCTTTATTTCGAACGCCCGTTTCACTGCTGCGTGTGGACTCAGGCAATTATTCTGGGCTTGTAAATTTTAAAAAATGGCGCCCGTCCAGGAAGATGCAAATCAAGCGTGGAATATTTAAATCCCGGGCTTGATTTGCAATTCGAATGCCTACATTTGCAGCCCTATTCCGAAATAGGCTGCAAGTGTAGACATACCCTCAGTCATTGTCAGGTCTTTCAAAATCTTGCTTCCTTGATGCTTTTTGGACATGACAATGGTTCCTCATTCTCATCGATGCTCTGGTTGTTGATGTCACCAGGCTAAAGTTTGCCTGTGAGAGCTGAAAACTTTAACCAGTTGTTCTTTTTCTAGGCCATGTTCTTGTCTAACCGAGGGACAGTGGGAGGATTCTTCCTGGCTGGACGTAGCATGGTGTGGTGGCCGGTGAGTTTGCATTATACGTAGTGTGCTTGCATAGTTGCACTTTCACTGCACGCGTAATGTTTGGCTGCGCACCACTTTCAGCATTTTTTGAATGTTTTGCACTTACTACCTTCTTTGGACCCCGGTGTGTTCGGTGGAGGACCTGGTTCATGTGAGGTGATCGCTGTTAGGTGCAAGGTACAGAGAGGAGTTGATTTGTAGGTGTGGTTTCTGGGGAGGTACTGTTATTGCCTTCGCTGTGGCTATGCAAATCTAGTCCTCCACTGCAAGGAGAGAACCCTGGAATGTTCACAATAAATTGCTGATAACAAATCAGAGTGTATGTTTATATAGTAATAGTACCTTGCACTTACACAGAACTAGAATATTTACCTGGCATTGCTCAGGTGCTCCGGGCCAGGGAGCTGGCAGCATGAGTAGTGCAGGAGTTGGGACAGGGAGTTGGGTGTGGTGTGGGGAAGGGAGGAGCAGAAGTCAGAGCAGGAGGCTGGGACGTGTGTGGGGGCTCATGAGAAGGGGTTGGGTGTGCCGAGGGCTCAGGGCAGGAGGGTGGGAGGTTTGGAGGGCGCAGCCACAAGGAAGGGTTGTGCAGGATTTAGGGCAGGGGCTGGGAGGGGGGAACTCACTGGAGCTGCCTGCAGTGACAAGGATGGTGCTGCCCTCGGAGGGGCAGGACTACCTGGAGCAGCCCCAGCAGGCCTTTGGGGATCAGGGGAACTGGGGCTGTGTGGTCTGGCCCTGGCAAACCCTTGAAACGGGAGGTGGCTAGGGTTGCATGGCCTGGCCCCAACTCTGGCTCTGGCAGCCCCTCTGGGAATGGGGTGGGGCTGTGTGGCCTGGCCTGGCTCTGACAGTCCCTCAAGGGGTGTGTTGGGGGAACCAAGGCTGCATGGGCTACCCCAATCCCAGCAGCTCCTTGGGAAGGGGTGCGCTGCGTGGGCAGGCTGCAGCAGCAGGGTCGCTGGGTATCAGCCCCCACTTCCGGCAGTGAGGGCCCGGTGGGGTGGGTTTAGGGGCAGAAGGACCACGTACATGTGACTGTTAGCGGGCCACATGGAGAGCTCTGGCCCCAGCTGGCCACTCTCGTCTAGAAATGGCTGCCCCCTGTGGTCATTCTGCAGTACTATGCTTGCGGCCCTCAGTGGTCACTGTGGAGCAGATCTGTCCCTGCTCTCAGCCCCCTCCCTTTCCATGTCATGGAAAACAATTGGATTCCTGGCATATCTCATTTTCCTGGCGCAACCAAACCCTGACCTTGTTTAAGTTAGGAGGAGAGGAAGCTGCCCACCGAATTTGGTGGTCCTCGCTCTCACCATTTAGGAGGAGTTCTTGTACAAACAGACTTACAGACAGATGGATGGACAGACTCACAGACAGGCACACAAACTCTCTAAAACAGTACTTGTGAAAGTGTGCCACGAAATCACTTTGAGAAACACATTAACCGGCCGCCTGGCCTATGCCACTTAGCTCCCGTTGGCCACAAAGAGTGAAACAGAGCCAGTGGGAGCCACAAGGCTCTGTGGCCACGGTGCCAGTAAATAAACCAAACCGGGGCAGCCAGTTAATGTGTTTCTCAAAGTGATTTCACGGCACACTTTCAGAAACATTGCTCTAAAATACATACATGAAATGTATTTCAGCTGTGGGTTCAAAACCACTTTAGAGAGGTGGGTAAATGTCTTTGTCCCTGCTTTAAGAAGGGGATCTGGTTGATAGGTGAAGTGACTTACCTGTGCTCACCCAGCAAACCAGTGGCAGAGCTGAGACTAGTACGTAAGTCTTCTGAGTGCTCCAGTGCTCTCGCCATTAGCCACCTTCTCTCTAGGCACGAGACTTCCTGGCAAAGCAGAAATCTTTCAAGACCAGTGGTCTGCAACCTTTTTACACCCAACATCACCTTTTGAATTTAGGGGCAACCCAGGATCTACCTGGCCCTTTCCCCAAGCCTCTGCCCCTTGCTTGAAGCCTTGCCTTGCACACCCTTCCTTCCCCCATCTCTCCCCCGTCGCTCACTCACTTTCACCAGGCTGGGCAGGGGGATGGGATTCGGCGCGGGGTAATGCAGGCTCTGGGCTGCGACTGAGAAGTTCATAATGTGGGAGGGGCTGAGCCTAGGGAAAGGGTTGGGTGCAGGAGGTGGCAATGAGGGCAAGCTCTGAGCGGGAGTTTGGTTGCAGGAGGGGGCTCCAAGCTGGTACTGAGTTGTGTGGGGTGCTGGCTCGGGGAGGAGTGACAGGTAGTGGGTTGGGGTACAGTAGGAGGTATAGAGTGCTCTGGGAGGGAGGTCAGGGCTGGAGCAGAGGTTTGGGGTGCACAAGAGGCTGTAGAGTGCTGGGGCAGGGGCTTGGGGCACAAGAGAGGGCGGGGTGCTGGCTCTGGAAGAGGGTCAGGTTGGAGGTGCACGAGAGGCTGTAGAGTGCTGGGGCAGGGGCTTGGGGCACAGGAGAGGCCGGGGTGCTGGCTCTGGGAGAGGGTCAGGTTGGAGGTGCACGAGAGGCTGTAGAGTGCTGGGGCAAGGGTTTGGGGCACAGGAGAGGGCGGGGTGCTGGCTCTGGGAGAGGGTCAGGTTGGGGGTGCACGAGAGGCTGTAGAGTGCTGGGGCAAGGGTTTGGGGCACAGGAGGGAGTGAGGTGCTGGCTCTGGGAGAGGGTCAGGACTGGGGTTTGGGGTGCAGGAGGGGATGTGGGGTGTTGGCTCTGGGGTAGGAGGTTCAGATTCAGGAATGGATTTGGGGTGCTGGCTTTTGGAGGGCGGCTTCCTGCTGAGCAGCCCTTACCATGGGTGATTCCTGACTGGTGACGCAGCAAAGCTAAGGCAGGTTTCCTGCCTGAGCCGGCCATATACTGCTCCCCAAAAGGGCCAATGCATCCCTGTGGCCCCTGAGGGTGGGGGGCACATGGCACTGCAGGCAGCCCCTCCCTGCCAGCACCAGTCCCTCAGCTCCTATTGGCCACAATTCCCCCTTCCCGGCCAATGGGAGCGCTGGGGTCAGTGCTTGCAGGCAGGAGGAGTGCACCAAGACATCTGCCCCCTCCTCACACCTCCAGAAGGTGTGAAAATGAGCAGTTTCTCAAAACAAGCTGATGCCTCTATCCAGTGGCATTTGAACAAACAGGGTACCTCTTCCACCACCAGACTACATGGCCCCATCTCCACAGCTTGAAGGAACTTTATCTAGGAGTGACCCTCAACAAAAATGCATTTGAGGGTGACTGCACTATAACACTTAGGTGCAAAAAGCCTCATGTTCTCTCACTTTGGCTATGTCTAGACTACAGAGTTTTTCTGGGAAACCACTTAAAACCTATCTATTCATAGTTAAATGAACTAGATTTATTCTTTAATCAAAACTCATCCAGTGTTGTGCATAAGCTGAATTGTTTTATAATGCCAGTTCAAGTAGCAAACTGTTGTACATTGGCCCCTTACGAGGAAATGGACCTTTAATACGGGACTGTCCAGGAGAGGGCTGGGCAGTGCAGAATGCATGTTTTCTGGGGGAAATTTGGGACTGGGAGTGTGTTGGGATCATCCTGCAGGTAGTCACCAAGGCTGCTGTTGGCAGAAAACTGTGAGGGGCTTGGTTTGGGAGCCACAGCAGGAAAGCATTATGAGGTGCCCAAGGTTGCAGAGCAGTGGTGACATAAAAATCTCACTAGTCTGGATTGCATCCCAGATTGTGACAGATGCTTTTTGAGCGTCACTAATAGTCACTTTCATAGTCAACTTTGCAGTTCAGCTTGGAAGGAAACTTCAGTGATTTGTTATAAAACCTACCCCTGCTACTGCAATTGGACCTTTGTGTCAGGACCTTTGTACTTGAGGGGGGTTTGATGCAGAGCTCTCTCCACATGGATTGAATTGCAGGATGGGGGCCTTAGAGAACTAAAGAAATATTTATTGTCTGTAAGGAATTTTCAGAACAGCTTTCAGAAATTCCTGCCCCTGTTTCATTGTCTCTAATCAGTGTGGTCTGCATTGGGACAGCAGCAGAATGGCCATTTTAAACGCTGGAGCATTGTATTTCCCATCAGGAAGAGGATCTCATGAGTAGATTAGGACTGAGAAAATTCAGATACTGGTAGAATCCGTTAAGAAGTGGAGAATCTCAAAGTTATTTTATGGTAAACTTAACTGCCATGAAACTGTGAATCAGCACCCCTGCCCGCTTGATGGTAAATGCAGGAGGCCTGATTCTCTGCTGCTTGGCTCCTTGCGCAGTTCTTCATACCTGTGATTAGTGAGCATAAAACACTGTCACCTTCTACAGGTGCAAATGAAGGCACAAGGTGCAAAATCCAGCCCAGTGTCTGGAACACAAAACCACCCTGGATCAGAACCCTCAGGCCTGGGTAAGCCCCGTTGCAAGGCTCTAAAGCCACACCTGGGAATTCCCCAGGCACGGGGGACTCTCCCAGGGACACAAAGCAATGTGGCCAGCTTTGCATCACCTGAGCCCCTGCCCTAGTAGGAGGCCGATCCGAGGCGATGATCCTGCACTCCCAGAATTATCTCTAGGATCAGCCTTTGCTTCAAGCCACCTTTGTCTCCCTTCTCCCTGAGCTTGGGGCAGCTGAGGATCTACATTCCTGAGCTACCATCTCATTAATCCCTGGCTTTGGCACACCTACATCCCTCCCCCACACCTCACTGGAAATCTTTTCCTCTCCACTCTTCCCACCACCGGCTAAGATAAAAGCAAAGCAACTTGAACAAGCAAACACTCAACCCCCTAGCTAAACACTTGCATCAACAATTCCATCCTGAAGGGTTACTCTGCACAAGGGAACGTGAGATTCTAAAAAACCTTTTCCCTGGTTTTAGTCTGCACTGGTCTCAGGCCTCTCAGTCCACATAGCTATGGTGGGAGGTGGGGTCAAAAAGGTCAAATATAGTAGAAATACTGGCTTGATGCTGTGACATCTAATGTAATATGTAAAGTGTTAGAGAAATGCCACTTCTGATTTCAACTTTGAGCCGTGCCATGTGTGATTCTAAACTGGGAATGTTCCTGGGAAACCTGGATGAGTTTCCCAAGACTGTACACTGGGATGTTGCTTCATAAAGGGACTTTTCCTTTTGACTTTGGCTTATTGAGACTTGATTGCTGTCTTCAACAGAGAATGAAAGAAAATATAATCCCAAAAATAGTTTTACAAATTAATTTTCCATTGGGTTAGTTTCATTCTTCAGTTGTCATGCTGTTCCTTGCTAAATCAAGGAAGGGGCATAAGTTGGAGATAAAGGAAAAAAAGGATGGTGTGTGTTCCCAGTTCTTTGTTGAATGCAACTGAATGTTGCCCTTTTTTGGTATTTGGAAGGGTGAGGAGTTCAGCCAGATAACTGGAGGCAATATATTTTCTTAGGGGATTATTTGTCAGTTCCTGGACAAACAGAAATCTTGAGATCTTCATTATGTGGCCAATCTGTCAGTATTGACAAGGCCCTGGAAGTAAACATCTACAATAAAAACAAGTCTAAGCCTTTTTCTGTTCTCAGAAAGAACACAAAGAAACATCAGAGCCGAATCTGTGTTTTTTAAGAAATAAGTTTTAAAGGAATACAAAAGCCAAAGAATGTGTCATCTATGCATGAAAAGTTTAACAATAACTTGAAGAGTTTAGTGGCTACTTAGTAGGAAATATTTGGAGACTTGTGTGTGTGTTTCCCTTAAAACAAGAATTAAACCCAGCTCTCCCATTTCAGGTCAGAGATATATTAACTTATGGGCTGGACAGGCCACAGATTAGCGCAACAGTAAATGAAAACTTCCAGCAGTCCAAGAAGGGAGAGTATTGGGATATGCAGATAATTTTCACTTCAGTTCAATGAAGTCATGTTTCACTGTTGCTCACTGGATAGATTTCACTGACCGCTATGTATGTGAAAGATTATTTTATTCTTATTTTTCTTCCTATTTGTTAATTTAGCAATTCTGTAGGCAGGTAGTAGGAGATGGGTTGGGGGAATGAATATTTTGGTTTCTGTCCCTAGGAGGGGTGGAGTGAGGTAGAAACATTTTAATTGTAGCCTAAGATGAAACCACCACTGTTCAAGGTAAAAAAGACTAACCAAATATTCAACCAAAGTGAAGCTTTGATAGGAAAGGAAAAGTATAGTAAATAAACACCCGCTGACTCCTCCGAAACCCTCTGGGACTAGAGCCTTGTCTGTGTACTTATCAGGAGATTGATGATGTGGGGATCGATCTCCCAGGAGGTGGATTTAGTGGGTCTAGTAAAGTTCCACTGAATAAACTGCTGAGTGTGTTCCCATTGACTCCAGTACTCCACTGGGTTGAGAAGACTAAGGGAAGTTGACAGAAGAGGTTTCTTGTTGACCTCTCACAGTGGAGACACCACAGCAACTTGAACTAAGGTTTGTGGACTCCAGCAACAGTATTCACATAGCCGGAGTTGCATACTTTAGTTTGACATTGCCCCCTAGTGTAGACTAGGGATGTTAAATATCGGTTAATTTAATAGTCGAGTAACCTCACGAATTCTTATAGAAAAAAACAACAAATGGTCTGGTAGCACTTTATAGACTAACAAAACATGTAGAAGGTATCATGAGCTTTCGTAGACACAGCCCACTTCTTCAGATGACCGGAGTTTTCTTATCTTATCTTATCTTATCTTATCTTATCTTATCTTATCTTATTGATTAGTTGACTATTCTATATTCCCCAGGGACAGGCCCAGTAGCCAGTGCGCTCCGGCCCCACTCCAAAGGAGCCCCCTGTCACTCTGCACTGCTGCCTTTGCATCAGAGGCAGCAGCACAGGTTGCCAGTGCAGCAGCACTGGTCCGCGTGGGGAGTCGATTTAAAAACCAGCTCCCCTTGTGGGACCCGGTGCAAGCTGGAACTGAGTGGGGCTGCCTGCCCGTCCAGCTCCTAATACACTTTAAATGCAGAGACGCAATAGGGGTAGGTTCCAGACCCAGTGCAAGCCAGGACTGAGTCGGGCTGACCGCCCACCCAGCTCCTAATACACTTTAAATGCAGAGCTGCAGCGGGGGTAGGTCCTGGACCCAGCGCAAGCTGGGACTGAGCTGGGCTGCTGGCCAGGCTGCTAAAAAAATTACTGGCAAGTGCCCGGAGGGAAATGCGTTTAGTGTATAGCATTAACTTACCGATTAACCGTGCTTATTGGTTCATCGGTTAATCGACTGCACTATTACATCCCTAGTGTAGACCTGGCCTAGTAGTGGGATGCCTGTTCCTAGGACAACAGGCATTTGGGTCTGGTTCATACATATCTGATGAGAAAACTAAAGTATCAGGCAACCTTGCTATGTAGCTGTGCTGCTCTCCAGGCCAGCCTATGTGCATCAGTTCCCAGCAAGATGCCTAAATAATTGTTGGATATGCAAGGTTCAAGTAGGTAACTAATTGCACAGTATCAAGAAGTGGGAGGCAGAACACAGGTGATGCCTCAGTACAACAAAGCCTATGCTGCTTGAGAGGTACATGCCTATCTCTCTTGGTGAAAGAATTGTGTGGCATTTTAAAAGTGTCCGATGACAATGCAAAACGTAGAGAGAGTATTGTCATTCACCAGTGTCCCCTCTGGCTGATTTAATGTGTAATGTTCTGATCAGTCCTTCTGGCCTATAGGGATGATGGCTGCAATGCTGGGTTTTAAGAGTAGAAACCAGGCACTCAGTTCTCATAGTGATGGCAGACAGGAAATCCCCAAACACCACACAAGCACTTTTTAAAAGGTATTTGTGACCAATACAGCTCTTATTTTAGCCAGAGTCCGAGCCCAGGATCTGCGACCCAAGTCTGTTCTTCTCTCTCTGTTTCTAGATTGGTGCATCTCTGTTTGCCAGTAACATCGGCAGCGGGCACTTTGTGGGGTTGGCAGGAACGGGAGCGGCTGCAGGAATCGCCATTGCCGGATTCGAATGGAATGTAAGTGGCACACATTTCAGCAAACATTATAACTCAAGGATACCCGAAGCGATCAGACGGGCCACCCTGTCTGAAATTCCGGCTCACTTCACTGTCAGAGCCCTCACCTCCTCCCCGAGAGCTGGCAGCTGGCAGCACCTCCCACCGCAAGAACACTGTGTTGATTCCCATCCCCCCGGCCTCTCTCAGCACTCCCACCCACAGGCCGGTCAATGGGCTAGGAAACCAGTTTTCCACAGAGGTGTTCTCCCCCCCCCCCAATACATTGAATTCCCCCACTCTGTCCTTGTCCTTTAATTGCTTGATTGCGTTTCAAATAGTTATAAGCAACATCTCCAGACACAAGGCCGAATGGGCAGCTTTTCTGATCTCATCGGTACAATTTTTTAGCTTGTTTTGGAGGGGTGGAGCTGGGGGGAGGGGAGTGAGGAAATTGGGATTGCCTGCACCTTTCCGCCCCACCCCCTTGTCTTCTCATTCCCCTCTCAGTAAGCGACATCAGGCAGGAAATGCAGAAGCTGTCTCCTAATCCACCCTCAGTGCTGTATTTCCTAGGGTTGTTAGAGATCGTGTAATTGGATAGTCGTGTAACCGCATGAAATCTTAGCAGTTACACGACTATTCGATAATCCCTGGGGGGCGGAGCCAGTAGCCAGTGCGCTCCCAGCACCACTCCTGGGGAGCCCCCTGCCACCTCGTGCTGATGCTTTTCTATCAGAGGCAGCAGCGCCGGGGGGCAGGCAGCAGCCAGTCCACCAGGGAAGCCAGCTTAAAAAACAGCCCTTCATGCTGCTGCCTGTGACACAAAGGCAGCAGCGCGGGGTGGCAGTAGGCTCACCACGGACAGAAGCTGCTCTGTGGGATGGGGACCACTCCTCTGTCCATGGGGAGTCTGGGCCGCTGCAGACAGAGACTGCTTCTGGGCAGCCTCCCATGTCCCACCTCCCTGCACTGCTGCAGGTGGCACCATGGAGCTAGTGCTGCGGGGAGGGGAAGACCAGCTTTTAAGACAGCTTCCCCCAGCACCGAGTCCTGCCTGCCACCCCCGGTGCCTCTGTAGGAGTCAGTGGCAGGGGGGCAGGCAGGCAGGTCCACAGAGATGGTACACACAGAGAGCCTGCTTGAAAGCCGGCTCCCCACATGTATTGGCTCCAGCCTGCCCCCCCTCACCTCTACGCTGGGGGCAGGCAGATCCATTGTTCATGAGAAGCCTGCTTAAAGCCAGCTCCTTACAGGCACCGGCTTCTATTCCCCCTTCTTGCTGCCCCTGATACAGGGGTCAGAAAGGGAGAAGAAGTGAGTGTAGCTGACAAGATTAACTGATAAGCCCAGGGTTATTGGTTAATCATGTAGTTGACTACACATTGACATCCCTAGTATTTCCCCTTTCAGCTCAAACAGTCAGAAGGTGCAGTTTGCATCACATGTTACTGCTGCCCTGAACAATATTAGCTTCTCCACCATCAGTACTCCTCAGAGCCACGAGGAGGTCAATTCCTGGTGGTATGGAGGAGAAGACTGCTGCTGTTTACCTGCTGGTTCAGGAGGACGTTGTGAGAAAAAAGTCTCAGAGGGGTAACTGTGTAAGTCTGTAACTGTGAAAACAATGAGGAGTCCTTCTGCACCTTAGAGACTAACTAATAAATCTGTTAGGCTGTAAGGTATAACAGGATTCCTCGGGCACGTCTATTCTGCAGGGCTTAACTTGAAATAAACTATGCAAATTGAACTACGTCAATTGCGCAGCTTATTTTAAAATAGCTTATTTCGAGTTTTGGTGCTGTCTACAGAGCATTTATTTCAAAGTAGAGCACTCTTCCTCTGACTTCCCTTACTCCTCGTACAATGAGGGTTACAGGAGTCGGAGTAGGAAGTCCTCCAGCTTGATGGTGTTTTGACACTATTTCGAAATAACTGCCTGCTGGGTAGACATGGATTAAGTTATTTCAAAATAATGTTGCTGTGTAGACATAGCCCTCGTGGTCACGAGAGGATGTGAATGAGTCGAGATCCTTGAGATCTGGTTCTTTCCCTTGGATCCTCAGCCTCTGGAACTCCTATCTGTTGCACTTCACAGAGGAGTTTATGCAATGCCACAAAAGACCTTAGAGCTGTGCTCTTTGGTGCTTCCCTGTAATCTGGTTTGATGCATCAAGGGGACCGTATTACTCTTAAGTTATTTTTAATAGAAGTGTGATAGGTATAAAATGAACCCTGGGTCGTGCCCATGAAAGCTCATGATACCATCTACATGTTTTGTTAGTCTATAGAGTGCTACCAGATTATTTGTTGTTTTTTAAGTTTTTCCTGTTACAGACAAACTCGGCTACCTCTCTGAACCTGTGTAGACTGGAACTTCTTTGTATAAGGAGAAGGGAATAGATCCATGGTCACCAACTGGTCGATCGCAATCGACTGGTTGATCGCAAGGACTCAACCAGTCGATCGTGAGGCGTTTGGGGTCCCCCCATTTCCCCCGACCCCTGAGAAGCCCCACTACCTACCTCCAGCGAAAATGGAGGTAGTGCTGGCTTCCTGCGGGGTGAACGGAAGTCCTGCAGCTGCGCGCCACTGCTGGGGGTTCCGGAAGTGCGCTGGCTACTCCCCTCCCTCAGGTCTGTGGCATGCTGGAACTTGCAGGGGGAGGGATCCCCAGAGGAAGCGCGCGCCGGGGCTTCCCTCCTCTGCAGGAGGGGGAGTTGGCCCCGGAGGAGGTGCGCGCGGGGGCTTCCCTGTGCCACGGGAGGGGGAGTTGGCCCCGGAGGAGGCACGCGCAGGGGTTTCCCTCCTCTGCGAGAGGGGGCGGGGGGGAGTCCTGGGAAGAGGCTGGTACAGGGGACTCCCTGCCCCCACTGGCGCCCTGTCCCCTGCTGCAGAACCCTGCCCCCACCCCAGCACCCTGTCCCCTCTCCCCTGTCCCCTGCTGCAGAACCCTGTCCCCTCCTCCCCAGCACCCTGTCCCCTCTCCCCTGTGCCCTGCTGCAGAACCCTGTCCCCACCCCAGCACTCTGTCCCCTGCCCCAGCACCCACTAGCACCCTTCCCCAGTACCATGTCCCCTGCTCCCACCAGCACAGTTGGGGCCACATTAATGAGGCTTGGGGGGTTTTTGGGAGGAGTTTTTTTTTGCATCTCCCTTGTGTGGTCCCAACTGACTTTTCTGTGGGTCAGTGACCCCCTGACTCAAAACAGGTTCACCGCCCTTCTCAGAAATAAAGACAATGCTGAAACTTTTTGTGTTTGACATAGTATTTTATTTAAAAATGAAGCCTGGCCAACAAGCCCCTAGTTGGAGCCAAGCCCCCATCTGGCCGCAGCATTATAACACTCCTGTACTAGATCTGAGCCTATCATACACTGGAACCCCTTGCCCTGAGCCCCTCACATACCCCAACCCAAATTCCTGCACCCCTCACATCCACAAGCCTGTGGCTTGTTTAGTGGCCCAACCCTCCATCTGACCCCAACACTCCCTAGCCTGGAGCCCCCTCCCTGAGCCAGCATCCCCTTCTCCACCTCCTCCTGCATCCAAATTCCCTCCCAGAGCTTGCACCTCTCACCCCTTCCCACACCCAAATCCCTCATTCCCACCCCAGAGCCCGCACCTCCTGCCTCAACCCAGTGAGGGTACGGCTAGACTGCAGGGTGCGTCTAGACTGGCAAGATTTTGCGCAAAAGTAGCTGCTTTTACGCAAAAACTTGCCGCCTGTCTACACTGGCCATTTGAATTTGCGCAAGAGCACTGACGTTCTAATGTAAGAATTCAGTGCTTCTTGCGCAAATACTTTGACGCTCCTTCTCAGGGATAAGCCCTCTTGCGCAAGAATACTTGCGCAAGAGGGCCAGTGTAGACAAGCACCTTAATTTCTGGCGCAAGAAAGCCCGATGGCTAAAATGGCCATCGGAGCTTTCTTGCGCAAAATCACGTCTATACTGGGCATGGATGCTTTTGCACAAAAGCACTTTTTGCGCAAAAGCATCCGTGCCAATCTAGACACTCTTTTGCGGAAATACTTTTAACGGAAAAGCCTTTTCCCAGGAGTTTTTCCAGGATTCCAGAGAGATCCTGGAAAAACTCTTCCGCATCCAGGGATGCATTTGTTCTTCTGCTTTTTTTAGTAGAAGAGTAAACATGCTTTTTCGGTCACCCATGAGGAATAAGGGGGATTCCAAAAGAAGGGGATTTTCTAACATTTGGTCCAGTCTAGACAGGCCAAATGTTGGAAAAACTTCTTCCTACAGAAGAATTGGAAAAAAAAGCATCAGTGTAGAGTGTATAAGGGCTGGGGATAGCAAGTGATGGAGAGGAGGAGAATAGAGAGGGCAGGGCTTCAAGGAAGGGGTGGAGTCTTGGGGGAAGGATGGGGCGGTAGATCTTTGCTTGTTCTGAGATTTAAAAAGTGATCTTGGGTGTAAAAAGGTTGGAGGCCACTGGAATAGATGCTCATTAGAGAGAGAGGCACACATTGGAATCAGTTTGTTTAAACTGTCACTTTGATTAGTTTCTAATGCTGCTCCTGGAACAAATCCATACTAAGGACACTTAGAACTTCATGACATCTGAAGGGACAGAACCCAGAGCCTCTTTCAGGATCTTCTGCCATGTAAACTAAAGGGCTCTCCATTAGCTGCTAGCAGTATGCAGCCTAAGACACACAATTAAGAGGCTTGGGTTCTGTCCAGTAGAGGACAGTGTTATACATGTATGCACATGCACACAGCTAGTTAGCTCATTCCAATACAAACAACCAATTGGAAGTGATAAATATGCTAATATACATGGGGGAAATGCAGCTTTTGGAGTCACACTGACCCTCTTAACAAAAGATGTATAATAACCCGATTCTGCTCCCACTTACCTCTGGCTTTGTGTCAATGTAATTCAGTTGGCGTCAGTGGAGTTACTCTTGATTCAATGGGTGTAAATGAGAGCAGAATGGTACCCAGTATCTCTGGCATATCCCGTGCTTAATCTATGAGCAGAACTTCAGAGAGGCAATAAAGAAATAGTGTGTAGATGAGAGATCTAGACCACAGTTCTGAGAAGAGGACATCATAACATAAGGCCTAATATATAAAATCCCAGTTAATCCGGTTAGTGGGCTCTCACTGCTCCAGCTGCCCCACCCCCATGCAGCCCACGGGCCTGCTGCTCTCTGCCCCATGCTGAGGTTGGGGCTGGAGCTGGCTGCCAGCTCCCAGCTCCCAGCTTTGTGGGCTGCTGGAGCCAGAAGGCAGGTCAGTGGGCTAGTCTGTTGGGTGACATGGGTATGGAAATAGGCTCTGCTCTCCAGCACCTTTGGAGGAGCAGAACTAGTCAGATGCGAGACTTGCATGTAACACACGTGAATTTCCTAATGGGATGTTCCTTGTGCCTGTGGCTGCCTGGAGACTGCAGTGAGGGGCTAATAAAGGGGGCTAAACATGGCATCCCTAGACTTTCTTAACATTTCCCAGTGATTGCTGCAGTGAACCAGGAGGGGTCCGGATTTACTGCCGTGGTGTCCTCACAGGTCCCTGGCTCCACGGATGATGATAACCAGAAGGCTGCTTGTGTGTGTGCTCAGTGATGTGTGTCATGTTGACTTGTGCACTTAGTGTCCACAGCCAACCCCAAGAGAGCCCCCAAAGACCACAAACCAGATAAGGATGGAAGGTGCCCAGGCAGGTTTATTGCAGAGCGAAGTACAGTCATAGCTGTCAGTAGACTCTGCTGAACCACTGCGCATATGCAATTCGTAACAATGGATTGACTCAATCGCTGGAAAATGCCACTGCCCTCTAGGTCATTCTAAGACTGTCCCCCCAAGACACCACCTTATATACGGGTACAAACAAGTTACACTTCACTGCTGATGTGTCAGGTTGCCACCCTCTGATGCTTCTTAGATACCACCCATCACCCTGCACCTCGTGGTTTGATTAGATCGTCTCTGTCCATCATGTTGTCATTTTAGACCCTTTCCTGAACCTGGGTCTGTGTCTGTGGGGAGTGTGGGTATCAAGCACTTTTTAATGAGCTGCTGGTACCATGTGCTTTCAAGTTATGACTGTTCAGCACCTGGGCCTATTACCAATTAGTGTTTTGCACTCTCAGCCCTTTTCGTGCCAAGTTCTGTGAGCAGGGGCCTGCCTCTTGCTCACAGCTTAGCTTTGCTTTATGTTAGCCATGTGTTGTCCATTGTTAGCTAGGCCTCAGGCCTCAGACTAGGCCTGTGCTACATGGGCTTTTGATTTAGACCTTCATCTTACCACAACAGCAATGGCAAATCTGCCAGCACAGAGAGGTTTCTGGGGGCTTCTGGTGTTTAAACCATCGTGTTCTGTAGACCTTTCTCTGGGTAAGACTAATGAAGCAGTGGTTTAAGCACCTGCTCCCAGAGTACGCTATTGCCCTGGGGGTTGCTATTATTAGTGGAAATGCAGTGGGACAGTGCAACAGAAGAAAATTTTAAGACCAGCGTTAGTTGTATTTTCCCATGGACAGACATGAGAAAAATGCTGTAGTAATCTCCTTTTTGATATGCCAGTAAGTCTGCTGCAGGGGAGGACTCTTCCTCGGGGCCTTTCATCGGACACCCAGGGTGAAGTTCTAGCCCTATTGAAATCAAAGACAAAACTTCCATTGACTTCAGCAAGGCTGGGATTTCATCTCTGGAGTTCCAACTGCAAAATGCCCGACAAGGAGGAAGAATGAGGTCGGGGCACCTGCAACGGTCATCGTTTTTTTCACTGCAGCTTGTTACGTGGCCTCAGAAAGTGCTACTGAGAGGACAAGAGGCTAACCCAGCGATTCTTTCCTTGGTTACAGGCCCTGGTGATTTTGTTTGCTCTTGGCTGGTTGTTCGTTCCCATCTACATCAGAGCTGGGGTGAGTACAAACACTGGGTTTTGCCTTTTATTGTTCCCAGTTTTGATCTTTCTGTTTCATCCTGCTGTGTGTGTGGATCTCAGACCACCACCAAACCATTCTCCGTGGGAGGAGAAACCTGAATGGGACAGGGACTCTACGTAAGTTGTGTCTGTATGTGTTTAAACAAGGAGGTCTCTGCATCTGTGAGATCCCTGATGAGGAGCATTTGACAGACTGTCTTTCTGGGATTCATGAAGGCGCCTGACCCTGGCCGTTTGCAGTTCTAGTGCACATATCAATGTGGTCTCTGGATGAGAGAGCCTCTGCCCTTATGGTAGCTGTGTCTGTTGCTCGTGGTATGAATTCTTCTCCCGCTCCCTCTGCAGGTGGTGACAATGCCAGAGTATCTCAAGAAGCGGTTTGGCGGCCGACGGATTCAGATGTATCTCTCAGTCCTTTCACTGCTCCTCTATATTTTCACCAAGATCTCGGTGAGTTAAGCTTTTCCAATTCCTCTGTTCTAAGTGAAGTTTCTACCCGTGTTACTATTTTACACTTGTATGAAATCTCTCTCCGTGTGCAGTTCTCGTGTCTCTCTTTTGGTGTCTGGACTCAATTTAGATAGGTAAAAATCTATTTCCATGTGGTCACTCTTCCTTCCAGCAGTGCTGGCCATCCAAATTGGCTCAGCAGCTCTAAGTGTGTCTGGCCTGTTGGATTATACCAGGGGACTCTGTCTCTAGATGGTGGCTATGATCCAGCTTTCTTTTTCCTGTACTTTGTTTCCACATGTGCTCCCCTCTGTAACAGGTCAGGCTGGCTGGAGCCCTGTACTATGTACACTATGCTCCCTCTCAGACATCGTTGACAGAAACTGAAGAGAGGGTCCCAAACTATTAGAATTTTAGTCCCTGGTTCTCTGCCTTTGTCCTCCAAGGGTAACCATTCCTGCTTCTTACCCAGGAACATTCACCTGAGCCCATTTCTGGCATTTAGTTTTGGAGCCTTCTGTCTAAGGTCTCCCATTCTGATTCCTGGGCCAAATTCTCCTGATACTGCAGGGTCTGAGTAACTCTCTTTGGGCACGTCTAGACTACATCCCTGTGTCGAAAGAGGGATATAAATGAGCTGATTGAAAGTGCAAATGAAGCGCGGATTTAAATATCCTGCGCTTAATTTGCATATTTGCGTCCTATCGCTGTTTCAAAAAAGGGTATTTTGAAAGTGAAACCGCAGTCTAGACGCGGTTCTTTGGAAAAAAAAACCCTTTTTCGAAAGAACCCGTACTCCTCATTTTTTCAGGAGTACAGGTTCTTTCGAAAGAGGGTTTTTTTCCCCGAAAGAACCACGTCTAGACTGCGGTTTCACTTTTGAAATACCTTTTTTCAAAACAGCAATCAGATGTTAAGAATAACATTGTGAAGAATAACATTAGTAAAGAATAAAATTGTGAAGCATGTAGAAGAACATAATTTGTTGGACAAAAGTCAACATGGTTTCTGTAAAGGGAAATCCTGTCTTACTAATCTATTAGAGTTCTTTGAAGGGGTTAACAAACATGCGGACAAGGATCCAGTAGATATAGTATACTTAGATTTCCAGAAAGCCTTTGACAAGGTCCTCACCAAAGGCTCTTGTGTAAATTACATGGCCATGGGATAAGAGGGAAGGTCCTTTCTTGGACTGAGAACTGGTTAAAGACAGGAAACAAAGGGTAGGAATAAATGGTAAATTTTCAGAATGGAGAGGGGTAACTAGTGGTGTCCCCAAAGGTCAGTCCTAGGACCAATCCTGTTCAACTTATTCATAAATGATCTGGAGAAAGGGGTAAGCAGTGAGGTGGTAAAGTTTATGGATGATACCAAACTGTTTAGGATAGTCAAGACAGAAGCAGACTGTAAGGGACTCCAAGAAGATCTCACCAAACTGAGTGATTGGGCAACAAAATGGCAAATGAAATTTAATGTGGATAAGTGTAAAGTAATGCACATCGGGAAAAATAACCCCAACTATACGTATAGTATGATGGGGGCTAATTTGGCTACGACAAATCAGGAAAGAGATCTTGGAGTTATCGTGGACAGTTCTCTGAAAACTTCCACACAGTGTGCAGCGGCGGTCAAAAAGGCAAATAGGATGCTAGGAATGATTAAGAAAGGGATAGAAAATAAGACACAGAATATCTTACTGCCCCTGTATAAAACTATGGTACGCCCACATCTTGAATACTATGTACAGATGTAGTCTCCTCACCTCAAAAAAGATATTTTGGCCTTGGAAAGGGTTCAGAAAAGGGCAACTAAAATGATTAGGGGTTTGGAACGGGTCCCATATGAGGAGAGGGTTAAAGCGACTGGGACTTTTCAGTTTAGAAAAGAGGAGACTGAGGGGGGATATGATAGAGGTGCATAAAATCATGAGTGGTGTGGAGAGGGCCGATAAAGAAAAGTTATTTATTAGTTCCCTAAATAGAAGAACTAGAGGACACCAAATGAAATTAATGGGTAGCAGGTTTAAAACTAATAAAAGAAAGTTCTTCTTCACACAGCGTGTAGTCAGCCTGTGGAACTCCTTGCCAGAGGAGGCTGTGAAGGCTAGGAATATAACAGAGTTTAAAGAGAAGCTAGATAATTTCATGGAGGTTAGGTCCATAAAAGGCTATTAGCCAGGGGATAAAATGGTGTCCTTGGCCTCTGTTTGTCAGAGGCTGGAGAGGGATGGCAGGAGACAAATCGCTTGATCATTGTCTTTGGTCCACCACCTCTGGGGCACCTGGTGCTGGCCACTGTCGGCAGACAGGATACTGGGCTAGATGGACCTTTGGTCTGACCCGGTACGGCTGTTCTTATGTTCTTATGTGAATATGCAAATGAAGCATGGACTATTTAAATCCATGCTTCATTTGCACTTTTGATCGGGCTCATTTACATCCCTCTTTTCAACAGAGGGATGTAGTCTTCACATAGCCTTTGTCTCCAGGGTGAGAAAAGGGATGTTGGGCTTTCAAGGAATGGATTTTAGTTCTTACTTTCTCACGCATTCTTCCATTAGTATCCACAGCTGAATGTGCAACCTGTTAGTACTAATGAAGCACAAGTGAGAAAAAAGGAGAGGAAAGCAGATGAGAAGAGACAGAGAGAGGGTATCAGGAAAAAAGGAGTGGGAAGAGCAAGGAGAGGAAGGGAGGGAAGAGGAAAGAGCCTGTCTGTAGATCAGTTGGAGCTATGAAGTGTGATTAACAAGGACATTGCTCTAGCAAAGGGTGTTTTTATATTTCTGCCCCTTTTGAAATGATTGTGTTTCCATCCAAGTCCACAAGTCAGGCAGACCTGGGTCTGTCGTTTTTCCTGCAGTTGCCATGGAAGGTTGCTCTTTGCCCTCTGCATAGGAGCTAAGTGATAATAGATCAGCATAACCTAAAAGAGCTGGCCTTTTGCTCCATACTCATGCTCTTACAACAACTGATATTTCCAAATTAAATAGGCTAGAGTTTTCATTTCATTAAAATATAACAATAAAAATTACTAGCATGTCGATATTTAAATTGTTTATAGACTGAAAATGTGTTTGAGTGTGTCCTAGTTTCATAACCTATTTTAAGTTTGTTTTATGCCTGTGATTTGCTAATGAAGTTGTAACTGAAATGAAAACAAGGGGCTTATACAATGGGAATGTACGAGGAGATATGACTCACCTTGCAGGTGCATAACCATAATCACAGTGTGATATTAACATATGATTGGGGAATGTATAAGACATTCTAAAACACAATGGACAAAATGAAATGACCAGAGAGGCTCTTAGTGCTCCTCAGGGTGGAAGCTCTCCCGCAGGGCCTCCTGGATACTGACAGCCCCCCGATGGACCTCCTGGATGGCAGCCTGCAGAAAGTGCAGCCAGGCTCGCAGCAACGTGTTCACGAGAAGCACCAGAGTGCCCAGGGGCAGCTCTGGCTCCATGTTGCAGAGTGCTGTGGTGTCCCGAGTGAGGGCAATCAGATCATGCAGAGACACAAATGCTTTGCTGTCCCTCATCAAGGTAGCAAGCAAGCAGGGAAAGCTGAGAACCGGCTGTCCGGGGGGGAAGAGGGGGATCCCTTTAAGCACAAGCCTCAGATAGCCTCAGGCAGCAGCCACACAAATAAACTCCTGACCTGATGCCCTGCTGGACCTGGTTCCGGCCAGCCTTCAATGCTATTCAGTGTCCACTCAGTGTGGACGTGCTATTTCGAACTACCAAATGCTATTTCGAAATGCATTTTGTGTGTAGACACGTTATTTTGAAATAACTCATTTCGAATTAACTATTTCAAAATAAGATATTTCGAAATAACACTGTAGTGTAGACATACCCTAAGTGAACATTGTAGCAGCTGGAGAAGGTAAGAAAAAGAAAGGGCAGAAAAGAAGTTCTGTGTGAGGAAGGCTAAGAGATGCTACCTGAGACGGATGTAAAATCCTGTTTAATTGGTTAAATCTCAGGTTAAACCTTAGGTTTAACTGGTTAACTGATTAAGTGGGATGGGGGGACTACTCCTGCTGCTGGCCCCCATAACCCTCCCATGCAGGGCTCACTCAGGGCTGCCACCACCTTCACCCAGCTCTGTGCAGGACTGCCAGCTCCTGCCTCGGCCCATGGTTCAGTGGGCCTGGCAGGGCTGAAGCAGCCTTCTGCCCATAGCACGCCAAAGCCGGGGGAAGGCTTCCAGGCATCAATTAACCAATACCTGGTAAGCGTCATCCAGTAAGTTAACCGGTTCCCCATTCACATTCCTACTACCAGATACCACCAGGAGATCTGGTGGAGCAGAGTTTGTGAGTGGAATTTGGGTAACAGATCTTTATCCTCCTTAGATGAGAGTGAAGTTCAGATGGAGAGAGAAATACACCGAATGTCCCCTGACCAATACGGCAGCATTAATCATTACAGACCAGCATATTAGAATACGTACACAAATGATTTAATCATTCTGCTTGCTAAGAGGGTTAAAATAGCAGGCAGGGCTTATCATCTTAATCAGGGAGACTATAATTAATGTGCTACAAATAACTGTTGATAAAGCTACCTAGATGCCCTCTCCAAAGTCTATTGGGTAGGCAGGATTTTGTTTGACAACATTGTAGTTGGTAGCTTTCAAGGGGAATAGCTTTTTGGTGAAATGCTCAGTTTAATAATCAAAGCCACATCTGTGCCTCGATGATGAAGGCTGAAGCTGAAATAAAATGTAAGGTCACAATGACACCCACTGCAGTTCATATTTGTGTCTCTGCGATATCTAGTACCCAGGAAGCCTATTTTACATGCTGGCTCTTCGATTACGTTGCTTGCTTTTAGGTGAGATTGTTGAGGGTTTGCCCAACACACAATACTCTCTGTTCCCCTTTTTCCACGTTCCCTTGTTGAATTACTGCCATCTCTCTTTTCCCTGCCCATTTTCTTCCTGTTCTCTCTTTTGTTTCTGTTCAGTGTTTATTTTGTCCCCCACCCCGATCTTGTTTTGTGGCTCTGTGTCAGTGCTCCCTAGGAAGCTCAGTGCTGTCTGGATTGGTCTGTGGGACTCCCAGAACCAAGATGAAGCAGAGCAGAAGCAGAGTAGAAAAGCTTAATCCACGAGCTGCAGCATAAGCTTACACCACTGTGTGAGTTGTTGCCATGGTAGCTTTCAGGGAGCAAAACTACTAGTGCTTTTTCCATTGCTGTCACCCAAGGAGCTGTCCCAGTGGTAGAAAAGATGGGCAGCTTTAAGAAAATCATCAAGTGTAGGCAAGACATTGGTGACCAGCAACTGATTAAATTAAGACTAGGTATCTGGGGAAACAAAGTCCGTGGATGCTTCCCCCCATAATCTGCATGAATTTAAAACCTGAGTCTGTGAAGGCATTGCAAGAGTTCCTTGGAATTCTTTAGCTGCAATGGTAGTAGTAGAAGTAGGTTCATGTCATTTAGTTTTGCTTAGTGGTTCCTGAAGTGTGCACAGCTCTAGAGTGATTTTTTGCATGGAGAAGATACAGAGACACAGTTTTAATGGTGTGTATGAAAGAAAGTTAATGGAGCAACAAGGAAACATTAGCAATAAATAATGTAACTGGGATGTAGAAGAGGTGAACTTTGAAAATAATATAGTTAATCAAAGGATTTTACATATTGCTCAGGATGTCAAATAATTAGCCAGGTTTCCTTGTGGGTTCATTTATGACTGTTAATATTTTTAACCATGCAAATTAAGCTAATGCTAAAAATAAATGAACTTCAAGCGTTGGGGCATAAGCTGATCAATTGTGAGGATCATGAAGGAATTCTCTCCCCTAGAGAACAGCGTGGGCTCACAGTTACCTGTGGAATTCAGTTTTACGAATTCCAGCATCTTAGCACAGCCCCAGGCTCCCTGGTCACAGATGATGAAGGCAAGGACAGAATTTGTTGGTGGTACCATGCATGTGTTGCACACACTATGTGGTGCACAGGTTAGCTCCACAATGGCTCTGCATGGCAGCATGCAGTGGCTGGTAGTGGGAATAGGATGGAGGATCTGCAGTTGCATAACCCTGACGGCAGGAAAGGTGAAGGGGCATTGAGGTGGTGACAGTCTCAAAGAGGAGTTTCCTCAGTGGCCTGGGGGAGAGGTTTTCTTCCTCCAGCACCTGCCCAGCCACTCAGGCTGAATGCTGTGGAGTGGATTTGCCCCTTTATATTTTCACTTTAGTTTCCCTGTCTCTAAAATGAGGATTACTCAGTTGCCTGGCTGACTGGGGTGTCATGAGAATGTTACTTACTGATTGTAAAGAGCCGTAAAAGTAAAATGCTCTAAGTGTTGTTGTTATGCACAGCATGGCACAATCAACCAGATGCTTGACTTTTATTTTACCCCTCTTCTTGTGGCAGAGTACCTGATTAGATGGCACTCCCTGGGTGTGTCTAGACTACAGGATTTTTTCGAAAAAAGTGGCCTTTTTTGGAAAAAAATGTCCCTGCGTCTAGACTGCCGCCGCGTTCTGTCGACAGTAAATCAAAAGAACGCGGCGGTTTTGTCGACGGCGGTAAACCTCATTTTATGAGGAATAACGCCTTTTTTCAAAAGTCATCTTTCGAAAACAGGCACTATTGCATGAAAACAGGGATTTTTCGAAAGAGAGCGTCTGCACTCTCTTTCGAAAAAGCGAGCTGCTTTTTCGAAAAATCTTCTTGTTGTCTAGATGCTCTTTTTCGAAAGAGGCTTGCAGTCTTGATGCAGCCCCTGTGTTCCTTGAATAAATATTTGTCCTAAAATCTAGTAGAGCTGAGCACAAAACATCCTTCTTACGCCTTCTGTGCACTAGGCTTTTAGGGGGCGGTTTTCAAAAGCACTTAAGTGATTTAGGAACACAAATTCACAAATGCCCCTGCTGCCCAGCACTGCTGCAGCACGTTGTGCTGTTACAAACCCCTAACAGAGGTACGATTTACACCGGTGAGGCATGGTTTGGAAGGGAATTGGTTATTCTGATTTCAGATCATGTCACCTTTAGGGGTTTGCATTGGGGCAGCTGCATTGGTAACTGAAGTCCGAGGCTGTATTCACAAAATTGCAAAATCTATATTATTACACGTCCTCAAGAGCTTTGGGGTGGCAACCCCACTGGCCTCACCCCTTCCACCCGAGGCCCTGTCCCTCCATGCTGGAGCCCCAAAGCCTCCCCCCATAAAAGGAAAAGCCATGAGACCAGAGGAGCCCTACACTGCCTGCCCCAGCCACATTTGGCCAAGCCACTGTCATTCTCCCCTTCCCCCAGCACCAGACTGAGCTGCTCCCCTGACTCCCGAGTACCAGACCAGCCCCAATGCCTGACTGAGCCAGCAACCTCCCTGAGCACTGGACTGACCCTAGCACCACCAGTTGGGCCAGTCCAAACTGCCAGGCTCCCCCGAGTGCTGGACCAGTCCCAGTGCTGCCAGAGTTGGGCTGGACCCAGGACTGGGCTGAGCCAGCAGCCTCCCCACATGCAGGGCTGACCACAGCACTGGGACCTGATGGTCCCCCTTCACTGAGCTACCGGCCCCCGCAGCAGTCCACTGGCTCTCCATGTCACTCCTCACTCCCCTGTTTCCAGGAGGAGGGATGTAGTAAGTAGCAGGGACCTTCTGGGTTGGAACAGGCAGTGGGGTTCTCAGAGAAGAGGGGAACCATGGCCCAGTGGCAAGGAAGTCAATGCTTTCCTGGCCTATTATACCCACTGACCATGCACAAGAGCTAATTGTTTCTCCAGCTGGCCAGCTGAATACTAACAACTTTGACAGATATTCATGGAACTTGTGTGAAATAAGGTGTCACCTTTGATTCCTCTTTGTCCTCAACTACCAGTTGCACCAAGCATCTGTGGCTACGTCTAGACTACATGGCTCCGTCAACGGAGCCATGTAGTCTAGACGTAGCCTGTGTGGCACAAGAAAGGAATGAAGAATAGCTTTGAGGCAAGACATAAATAAATACAGAAGAGTCATTAAACAAAACTCTTTCAGGATGTAATGAAAAGATTGCCAAAAGACTTGGATTTAAGAACTATGTTGAATGGTTTTCTCAAACATAAATTTACAGACATAGGGTGGTGGGTAGCCAGATTTGCCTAGAAGGCTTCACTGATACATTTCTGGAAACCATTGTGAAAAGGGCAGAGACAAAGAAGGGAACTTCAGAAATCCTCTGGCATTTAAAATAAAGCAAATTGGGGAACCTAGGAGACAGGATCTGTCTGTATTTTGCATGTGCTTCTATTCTTTTGTGCAGTTCTTGGGAAGGTGGGGGGAGGGGTGAAGAGATGATATTAAGAGATAATATCTTAAGCCTTCCCTAAATTGTCATCTTTCCTTTTATTAGGCAGATATGTTCTCTGGAGCTATATTTATCCAAATGGCCATGGGCCTAAATCTTTACCTGGCCATAATCATACTGCTGGCCGTGACTGGTCTTTACACAATCACAGGTGAGTTTGTGGGACAGATTGATAAATTAAAAACATATCAAAAGAGAATTCAGAAAGATGAAAAGGGAAGCAGAGTAAATGGGAAGAAATGAGAGCATGAAAGGGGAGAGGCATGTGTGAGAGAAATAGTAGGGGACAAAGTGAGACGATTCCCGCTAAGGCGTTAGCAGAGATGCCCACACATTTCTTATTGGGTTTTCTTTGCATTTAGGTGGCCTTGCTGCTGTGATATACACAGACACCTTACAGACCTTCATTATGATGGTGGGATCCCTTATTCTCACAGGATTTGGTAAGTAAAATTGATGAATGAGAACTCAGCGACAGACTCCAGTGTCCTGTGGAAAGAGATCCACCATTGTGGAGTCCTGACAGGTTAACAGCTGAGGTGTGACAGGCAATTGCTTCATGAATTTGCTGGGAATAGAGGAAAGCTGCATCGCTAAGACCCCCTCTTATCCTTACCACTGCCTTTTCAACATATCCATGGGTGCATAATATTAAGGCAGGACCAACGTTCTGACTGTGTGGACCATGGACCACTGGTACTAAGCAGGGAGCTGATTGTTTATGACTGTGCATGGTTTCCAGCTGCTAAACTGCATTAAGAAAACTCAATTATGTTAAATATTTGTGCAAGTTCTGTGTTTCAGTAGGGATGATGTTGATCGTGGCAGAGGAGATGGATCATGTATTTGTGAATAGGGGACCTGCTGTTCATGAGGTACTTAAATGCAGTCCACCTGTGAAACAGAATCCTGGTCTTGAGGGAGCCAGCCTACATAATTAATCAAGAGGAGGAGGTAGTAAAGGCAAGGAGCCTTGTGATGTAATTTCCTTTCCCTTAACCGTGTAGCTTCTTACTACACGAACTTCCTCTACAAAAGCTTTTTACTGAAATGAAGCTGTCCCCCTTCTTCACAATCTATCTATATCTATATTAGAGAGTCTGTCTGTCTGTGAATCCATCCATCCATCTCTGAGCCCTTCTAACTGTTCCTAAACAGTAAGAGCTAGGACCACCAAATTTGGTGTGCAGCTTCCTCTTATCCTAACTAAAATCAAAGTCAGGGTTTGATTGTGCCAGGAAAATGGGTTGTGCCTGGGATTAGATTGCTTTCCATCACATGGAAAGGGCAGGATTTGATAGGAGGGACAGTTATGTTCCGCAATGACCACAGGGGCAGTGTGACCAGAGAGGGCGGCTGTATCAGGAAGAGAGTGGCCAGCTGGGCTGAGCTGTATGACCCCTATGCCCCACACCTCTCTCCCTGGCCCTTGGCTGCAGCACTGGATGGGGTGGTAGTATATCTCCATTAGTCAGCAGCTCCAAAGGTGAGGAGGCACCAGATAGCCCAGTCCCAGACCCCCTACAAGGAGATGCCCACCCACCATCTGGGCGGGGGGAGGAGAGGAGGCAGCCCAGCACCAGTGCCCCATCCTCCACTAGGAGCCACTGGGGGTACAGGCAGCTCCTCACCCCTTCCCATAAGGAGCCACCAGGGAGGGGCAGGCAAGCAGGCTGGGGAGGTTGGGCAGCCCAGCCCTGGTCCCCCTGCTTGCAAGGAGCCACCAGCTTGGCAGCCCAGCCCCAGCCTCTCCCCTCTGTGAGAAGCTGGCAGTTGGGGGGAAACTAGCCCCCACACCACAAAAAGACACTGGCTGGGGGGTAGTGGGGGCTGGGCAGCCTCCGCATGGGAAGAGCCACTGGCAGCAGAGCCAGGCATATCAGTCCTGGCCTCCTCAGGAAGAGATGCCAAGGCACGCCTGCATCCCCCACACCTGCAGCTCCCTCCTCTGAAGGAGCTGAGGAACCCTGAGTAAACTACATTTCAGACTGACTTCATCTGGTGGACTCTGGTGGTCCTCCTCTGGGTCAGGCAGCCTGGAGATATTACACCTGCATTATACTTTTCAGCAAAGTGGAGTGCAAAGGAATCTCTAGCAGGAAAGCCATGTGGCTCCTGGCTTTTGAGTGTTCATAGCACATACTTTGATGTCTTCTGATAATGTTGGTCTTTTTCAGACATGTTCCAGGTATGTCACACCGACAGCATGGAGTTCTCATTGGACTCTTCTGTTCCATCAGGAATTCCAAGCATCTGTACATTCTGTTTTTCAGCATTTGCCAAAGTAGGAGGATACAAGGCCTTTATGGAGAAATACATGAACGCTATTCCAAGCAACATCTCATATGGAAACGTTATCATTGACCCAAAATGCTACACCCCACGGAAAGATTCTTTCCACATCTTCCGAGACCCGATCACTGGAGATCTGCCATGGCCCGGCCTTACCTTTGGCTTGAGCATCCTCGCTTTGTGGTACTGGTGCACAGATCAGGTAGGGGAAAGGAAATTCAGGGCATTCTAACATCTGCAATCTCGTTGGAATGATCTCTCTCCCACTCCACCCTTATTCCTTTATCTCCTTAGAGAGGAAGGTGATTTTTCCTCGATAGTTCTTAATTGCTCAGCCCTTCTTATGGTAAGTCAATGGTGTGCGTGTATGTGTTCCTTTTTTCCCTGTCTCATGATCTGCTCAATGAACTTGGAGGATCTTGTTTTCAAACGTGGCATTGCGACAAAATATTTTCACTCAGTGGATCCTGTGCTTCTGGGTAAGTGGTAGGTTGAGTGTTATTTCTCCCCATCCTGGGGGGATGGCAACTCCCTGTCTAATTGCCCATTGGCTGCCTATAGCTCTCAGTCTAATCCCTTTACTTCAGAGTCACTTACTTCAGTCTGATTTAGTTGCTCTCGTAACTGGCATAGCAGGGGAAAAAGGGAACCCAAACATGGAGGCAACAGACTAGATTTCTTATCTCAGGCTCTTCCCCGCTATGAGGGATTTTCCTCCTCCAGATTTCTGGGGCCAAAGGGGCTGTTCCCTGAGAAGAGAGCTCTCTGCCCCACATCTCTGTACCAGCAGGGTTCCCTCCTGGTATCTGACGGCAGCTCTACAGGACTCCTGACACATGCCCCTAAACTGATATAAAGGGAGGTTTTTATCCAGTTTCAGCCGGTCCTTGACTGACTGCAGACGTCCCAATTAAACCTGTCTCAACTGGTTCTAGCAGGTTCTAGGTTGCCTCCAAGTGTCTTAGCTAACCCAACTGCCTCAGCTGTGTTCTAGGAGGTTCTTAATTGACCCCTGGTGTCTTCATTAACCCCCAGTAACTGCTGTTTGGCTACCATGGCAACGGAGATTTGTTCAGTCCAGGGCTAATATCTCTGTCTTTTATTACCTTCTGGTTTCTTCCCATCACAGCATCTTCATAGGACATTGACATACATAGAAATGACTGTTATCAGTCTGGGCATAGACCTGGCTTTTCATTCAGCTGCACTAGGTGTATCTTTTATGTGTGCTGCTTAAACAAAGCTGGGCAGACGGTCTGTGTATGTCAGTCTGTCCCATGCCAGTCTGGGAGAGAGTTGGTCCATCTGTTTCCTGAGGTCAATGGTCCATCCAGTCTACAAAATGATGAAACTTGGATGTTTCAGAAGGAGAATGCACTGCTGTAATTGTGCAGTATCGCATATCATATGTGAGTTGGGGAAGGGGATTCGTTCAGCCCCCAGCGGGTGATCAGATTGAAAGCCTTCATAATTTGTATCCTAACTAGAGTAACTATATCTGATATTCCTATTCATTTAAATGTCTAATCCCTTTTGAATCTTTCTAAACTATTTGGTTCAATAATATACATTGGCAGGGAGACTCACAGGCTAAACATACACTGGACACAAGTATTTCATTTTATCTGTTTAGATTTGTTCTAAGGCTTTCACGTGCCCTTTTGTTTTTCTAATTATGGGAAGGGTCAAACAGTTCTAACTGGAACATTATTTAAAGCATCCTATTTGTACATTGGTCTGCTCAGCACTGTGAGTGGGTGACAAAGCAGGAGTCATTCACATCTACTGTTTCTTTGGCAGGTTATCGTTCAGCGATGTCTCTCAGCCAAGAACATGTCCCATGTGAAGGCTGGCTGCATCATGTGCGGGTACCTGAAGCTGCTGCCCATGTTTGTGATGGTGATGCCTGGGATGATCAGTCGCATTCTGTACACTGGTAAGACCATACCCTCTCGATTCTTCAGTTTCTTCTCATTCCCTTTCTAGTACCCCTCAGTTTTTGCTTCACTGTTTCCCCACAAGCTCCTTCAGTTGCTCCCCTCCCTCATACCCTCAAAATACATGCACACACCAGCTATCCCCACAAAATAAGAGGCTACTGCTCTTTCTCCTTCCCCTGCTCAGGGCTCCACTATCCCTTCGTGGGGACAGAAATCCTAGAGTATGTGTCCTCTTTGTTGGTATTTGTTACAGCAATCCTGCTCTGACTGCACAGCTGGCAAATGTTTTGCCCAGGCAGAGGGAGTGATGCCTAGATTATAGAATCCTAAGGCTGGACAAGATCTCAGGAGGTCATCGAGTCCAGCCCCCTGCCCAAAGTAGGACCAACCCCAACTAAACCATCCCAGCCAGGGCTCTGTCAAGCCGAGACTTAAAAACCCCTAGGGAAGGAGATTCCACCACCTCCCTAGGGAACCCATCCCAGTGCTCTCCCACCTTCCTAATGAAATAGTTTTTCCTAACATCCAACCTAGACCTCCCCCACTGCAACTGGAGACCATTGCTCCTTGTTCTGCCATCTGCCTCCACTGAGAACAGCCTCTCTCCAGCCTCTTTGGAACCCCCTTCAGGAAATCAAAGGCTGCTACCAAATCCCCCCTCACTCTTCTCTTCTGTAGACTAAACAAGCCCAAATCCCTCAGTCTCTCCTCGTAGGTCATGTGCTCCAGCCCCCTAATCATTTTTGTTGCCCTCCGCTGGACTCTCTCCAATGAGTCCACAGCCTTTCTGTAGTGGGGGGCCCAGAACTGGACGCAATACCCGAGACATGGCCTCACCAGTGCTGAATAAAGGGGAATAATCACTTCCCTCGATCTGCTGGCAATGCTCCTCCTAATGCACCCTAAGATGCCATTAGCCTTTTTGGCTGCTAGAGCACACTGTTGACTCATATCCAGCTTCTCATCCACTGTAACCCCCAGGTCCTTTTCTGCAGAACTGCTACTTAGCTGGTTGGACCCCAGCCTGTAACTATGCTTGGGATTCTTCCATCCCGAGGGCAGGACTCTGCACTTGTCCTTGTTGAACCTCATCAGATTTCTTGTGGCCCAATCCTCCAATTTGTCTAAGTCACTCTGGACCCTATCCCTGCCCTCCAGCATATCTACCTCTCCCCCTAGCTTAGTGTCTTCTGCGAACTTGCTGAGGGTGCAATCCATCCCCTCATCCAGGTCATTGATAAAAATGTTGAACAAAATCAGTCCTAGAACAGATCCTTGGGGCACTCTGCTAGAAACTGACCGCCAACCTGACATCGAGCCGTTGATCACTACCCGTTGGGCCCGACAGTCTAGCCAGCTTTCTATCCGCCTTACAGTCCATGTATCCAATCCATACTTCCTTAACTCACTGGCAAGAATACTGTGGGAGACCGTATCAAAAGCTTTGCTAAAGTCAAGGCATCTCACATCCACTGACTTCCCCATGTCCACAGAGTCAGTTACCTCATCACAGAAAGCTAAATTAATGTGTTGGAGAAAAGACTCCAGTGCATGTATCAGAGGAGAGAAGCTCTGTTGCTTGACCAAGGGCTTGAACACTAAACCCTGAGAATAAGCGTGAGGTGTGCTACTAACTGAGCTAGCCAGGCTCATCTTTACAGGTTTTGAATCCCTGATGGACAGAGTCATCACCAAAGTGTCCGTGGATGCCTCATCCCAGAGAAATGATTGTCAGGAGGACGCACGGCCCCCACCCCCGGCACTGAGAGAGGCTCCCAGAAAGGAGTGTTCCCAGCACATGGAAATGCCTGCAATTTGCATGCTGCTTAAACTCTGTTTGAGCCCAGAGCCAGTTCTTTCCCCTCCACACTGAGCTGTGTTTACAACAGCAGGCAGGAGAGCAGGTGGCTCTAGCAAGACAGGGCCTTTCAGGGCACATGTTAACTTTGCACTGAGCCCTGATTTTGCAGTCTTTGCATGATTCAGTCCTGGCTTTCTGTGAAGCTCTGCAGATGCAGTTTTAATGGCTTGACCTTAGCACATCACTGTTCTTTGGCTAGGAAAATGATGATGCAAGAATGGAATCCCTTCCCACAGCTATGGAGCCAAGGGTGATCTCAGGGGGGGAAAAAAAACCTAGCCTAGGTTTGGAAATTTCTCTTGATTTCAGAGTAACTTCTTGCTATGACCCCATGTAACCTAGTCTTGTTACCCTTTTCTCAGATATGGTGGCTTGTGTCGTGCCTTCAATCTGTGAGAGCTACTGTGGCACCAAAGTTGGCTGTTCAAACATTGCTTATCCAAAACTGGTAGTGGACCTTATGCCGAATGGTAAGACACTAGCTCTGATAGAGTCTTTATGGGAAAGACATGGATAGCAAATAAACAGAAGCTGGCTGTTGTGGGGGAGAGATTTCCCAGGAATTCTGCTACCAGAACTTGAGGACAGGCATTTTGATTTAGTCCTGATTGGGCCTGCCAAGAGGGGGGCAGTTAAAGGGAGCAGTTGCAATTCAAAATGCATCGTGCGGTGCATTCTGGGTGGCTCTAAGGGTTGGGGTGTGCATCATGGCATTCTCTGGGTGGCACAGAGGGCTAGCTGCCCCTGACCCCAACCCTTCTGCCTGAGGCCTGGCCCCTTTTGGGAACGTGGAGCTGGGTCCTCCCCCATCTTTCCCAGGGCTGTTGGCTCCCCTGATCCTGATTTGACGTCACTAAACTATTACAGTGCTTTCTGGAGTGTCAGGGCTCATCTATTGTATGCCCTAGATCATTCCAGCATACACAGTGTATTCCTGTACATGCCGTGTGTTTTGATCAGTGTGACTGCAGATGCCAGGTGGTTCCAGACCAGCCTTAACAATCTTATTTATTTGCAAAAAACTTAAGCCAAATGAGATGTGCTGGCTTTAGCCTTGTGAGAGAGGTAAATCTGGACTATAGTTGCAAATTACTAAGTAGGTGCTTCTTCCAGGATCTCTCTGTTGAGGGATGTATGTGTAGTTCCTCTGTTAAACTCACTGGGCTGGGAAGAGAAACTGTACACATATGAGAAAAATTAGAAACTTCTGCAGGCATTACGGGCCTTCATGGTATGCCTGTGGTTTCCAAGTGGGCCACTAAGAATTGTGGAGATTTGGAATCTGGAATGGAATTGTGGAGATTTGGGCCTCAGCTAAGAGGGCTGCTTCTCAGCTGGATAAGGGGGATTGCTCGTGCAGATCTCAATTTCCCTCATTTCTCACTGGAATAGTCTCTCACTATAGCATCATTCCTGGAAGAGGAGCTGAGAGAGGCAAGCCCCATATACATGCTTTACACTGGCCTGTAAGCTTGGCAGATTTTGAAGGGGCATAGCAGGGAAGGTTTGAGAACTCCGGTGCTTGCTGAAAATACTGCCCTTCCCTGAAGAGACTATAGATGGTGATGCTGGCAGGTTTGGTCTGACACTGCTATGGGGAAGGGTTTTGAGGAAAGGGAGCTGATGAAGTAGCCAGCTAGATCTAGGGCTGTGAGAACAGAAAGCAATGGGAAAGATGACCAGTGAAACTAATTTTAAGTTGCCCTTGAAAATAAAAAGATTTGTGTATCAAAGGAACAGAAAGTTGCCCTGACAAAATACAGCACTAGACCACGGGTGGGCAATAATTTTTTATGAGGGGCCACACCAGGATTTTGATAAGTGGTCAAGAGCTGTATTTTTCTATGGTGGTGGGGGGGATGTAGGGTCTGGGACAGACTTTGGGCACAGAAGGCAGCTTGGGATAGGGGACTGGGATACAGGAGAGGGTTTGAGGTCGGGAAGGGAGTTTGGATAAAAGAAGTTACTGTGACCAGCAATGTAAAATCCCATTTAATTAGTTAACCAGTTAAACATTATGTTTAACCGGTTAACCACTTAAAGGGGGTGAGTGGAGGGGCCACTCCAGCCCGGCATTGTCCATCTCCTCAGAGCCCAGCCTGAGTATTATAGGTATTGTAAACGCTGTGCTTCCTGACATAGCAAGCACCATCCTGCTACTGTCCCAGGAGGGTGCTATGAAGTGGTCATGCTCTGGGCACACGTCTTTTACTAACAGATAGCTGGGCTGGGGAGGGCAGACCACGCACTCAGAGATGTCGCTTACGCAGCTTCCTTAGTGCCTGGCCCAGCCCAGTTGAGCTGGTGTGTTTCTGTGTTTCAGGTTTGCGGGGTCTGATGTTGTCAGTCATGCTGGCCTCTCTCATGAGCTCCTGACTTCCATTTTCAATAGTGCTAGCACACTGTTCACCATGGACATCTACACAGAATACGCACCCGGGCATCGGAGAGAGCTCATGCTGGCTGGGAGGTAAGTGTGACGCGCATTTCCCACCATTAGGAACCAACTAAATCTGGGAGCCATCACAAGTGTTCCTTTCAGAGTTCACCTTAATGACTTGAGGAATAGCCTTTCACTGAATGCACGTGGTACAGCAGTGACCTCTTGTGGCCGGACAGCTTCATCCCACGTGTGCCCTGGATATTCCATGGGGTAATTGCCGAAATAAATCTGAGGCGTCTATTCCCAACAGATATCCCAGGAGATCTATTTAAATATCATTCCAAGATTCTAGCTGGACAAGCTACAGCATCAGTAATATTCACTAGCCATGCTGTTGATTTCTCTTTTCTTCTCTCTCTGCTGGTCTATTAATCGCTGTGTTTATAGCAGAGGCTATGTCTACACTACAATGATCTTTCGGAAAAAGGTACGCAAATTTTTCAGAAGAGGCTTTTCTGAAATTTGGCCTGTCTACACTGGGCCAAATTTCAGAAAAGCCTCCTCTTTCAGAAAAGCCCTTCTTCCTCGTGGGAGGAGGAAGACAGGGCTTCTGAAAGAGCACGTCTGCTCTTCTGCTTTTTTTTTTTGCAGAAGAGCAGACGCATTGTAGAGTACACCCTGTAATGTAGACATAGCCTGACTTATTATTATAGGTGATTGGTTGTTGTGAGAGCAGAGTTCTCACATTGGGCTGACTGAGAGCTGATGGATCTGGTGAGATCTCATTGCTGGTTACTCTTTCCCCCAGTGCTGGAGGCTGGTCACTGTTATTCTGGCTGATGTTTTAATGCTGGTTGAATAGCACAATGAGTTGTTAAATTGCTGAGTGATTGTGATTTCTGTGTTTCTGACTGATGTTTATAAATGGGGGGCTAACAGATTATTTACTGGTTTTATTTACAGGTTATTTATCTTGGCTTTAATTGGTGTCAGCATCGCGTGGGTTCCTGTGGTGCAGTCAGCTCAAGGTGGGCAGCTCTTCGACTATATACAGTCTATCACCAGCTACCTGGGCCCACCCATTGCTGCTACCTTCCTGCTTGCCATCTTCTGTAAGCGGGTCAATGAGGAGGTGAGTACAGGCTAGAAGCAAAAGCTCACAAAAGACACTCGTCTGTGCACTGAGCCAACGGCCCTTTCTTCGTCTCAATGCATTTTATTCTCAGTGTCATTGAGACTGTTCCCACCAGAGCCCCATGCCTGAAGTTCCAAAGTGCGGTGTTTGAGGGGCTCTTGGCTAAGTTGAGGAACCCTCATGCCCCCCTTCCATTACTTATATGTAAATATGCATGGACTTTATTGGACTTTATTGGCTCCCACACAGCTGTGTTGCTGGGGCCGCCTATTGTTTCACTGTGACTTGTGCTGAAGGAATACTTTTTGGGACACAGTGTTTTAATACAATCATCAAGGTTCTTCATGGGTTCTGTAGACTTCAAACAAGGACAGGGAAAGTCCTATGGTTAAGCGGGAATTTCAGAGGAGCTGAGTACTCAAAAACTCCCTCAAAAGTCAGTGGGAACTGTGTGCACAGCACCTGTGAAATTCTCTCCAATAATAGCTCTGTAGATCAGTTTCCTCACTTTTAATACAGAGGATACCTCCCTATTGCCCCAGGAGGATAAATGTATTAATTGAGCCCTACAAATCCATGGATATCTGCTTTATATTCATGGTTATCTGCATCCTTGGATGTGGATAACCACGGCTCTTTTGTGTGTATATGGATGCAGATACAAATTTTGTATCTAGAAACCTGCTAATTTGTGAATATCCACTTTATATTCACAGCTATCCACATCTGCAGCTCATTTTTGCAGATGCGTGTACAAATTTTGTATCCACCCAGGGCTCTATTAATTAATGTTTATGAAATGTTCAGATGCAATGGTGAGAAAAGCCAATGATAAATAATTTAACACTGTTTACAGGTGGGGTTGGAGCTTTCTCGTTCTTCTTCGAGTGCTTGCTCATGTCCATTCCAGTTAGGTGTGCGCGCGCTGCGTGCACGGATTCCAGAGCTTTTCCCCTTAGCAGTATACGTTGGGCCAGCAGGGAGCCCCCTGGAGTGGCGCTGCTATACCGGTGCAAATATACCCCTGCTGGCCCCTCCACCCCCTCAGTTCCTTCTGAGCGCTTGACTTTACTAATAGTCTGACCCTTAGCTCTTTGTACAGTTTTTGTGTTAGTTGAAGTTGTTTGTTAGGCTTTGTCTACACTGCAAGTTTTTGTGGCAGAAAATATGCTAATTAGGGACTCATTAACATGAGTCGCGACATCATTAGCATATTTTCTGCCGATTTTTTTTGCGCAAAAGGGGTTTTTTGCACAAAATAGAGGCACCTGCACTGCTTCTTTTTGCACAAAAACCCCTTGTGCAAAAAGAATCGGCAGAAAATATGCTAATGATATCACAATTCATACTAATGAGTCCCTCATTAGCATATTTTCTGCTGCAAAAACTCGCAGTGTAGACATAGCCCAAGTGTAAACAGTAGTTAATAGTTGATAGTTGTTTGTAGGGGAGTTTTCCCCCTTTGTCGCTTCCCTCCTCGGGAGGGGATGCCTAGGCCCCATGGATTCAAGCCACGCGTTAAGTGCCCTGCGGAGACCGGCATGACTTGTGCTTAAAGTGTCTAAGGCAGGGGCGGCTCGTGAGCCTAGGCAAACTAGGCAGTTGCCTAGGGCGCCGCCGGCCTGGGCACCCCATGATTACGTCATGGTCATTGACGGCCGTGCAGGCGGAGGTGCCGATTGCGCCTTCCGCCTGGGGCACCAGCTGCCGCAGCCAGCCTCAGGCCACTCCTGGTCTAGGGGAGTTCCATCACATAGACAGTAGCCAAATTCGCAGGAGCTTCAAATCAAGAAGCAAGCAGGAGCATGATTACAGATTGAAGCTTGTTCTAATGGTGTCCGCTCTGCAACCAGCAGCACCAGACCTGGCACCGACGGTGTGGAGTGCACCAGCTTTGGTGCATGAACCTTCATTGGCTCCGAGACCAACTAAGGAGACAATGACAACAACGACCTCACCCTGATCTCAATCTCTGGTGCCAAGGAAGAAGAGCCAACACAGGGGCAGGTCCCTTCGAAGCACAGCCACAAAATGTGTCATTTGGAAGGGCACTGGGCAGCAACCCCACCTCTGGGTGCTCCCGTGCCAACTAGGCACCAGTTGAGCACAATGCACAGAGGGAGTCTGGTGCCGAATGTAGTGATAGAGGAGGTCCAGCAGCCACCAAGTCCTGAAACTTTTGACACAGCTCACAATCTCATTGAGCTGATGGCGTCACCGGATGCTGATTCCATGTGCACCGGGACATTGGAGCCTAGCCTGCGGACTTCTTCAAGACATCCGGGGCTGACAAGAACATCTGCACTGGTTCCCCACCCTCCAGAGCCCGTCGGTGCAGCTGGTCATGGGTGCATCAGACACGGATTGGAGCACCCATCCTTCGACTCTCAGGACACAAGTTATGTGGACTCCTGCTGAGCGCTCCCTTCTGTAAATGTCAGGGAGCTCAGGGCAGTCAGACTGGCCCGTCAAGTGTTTCTGTCTCACCTGAGACAGAAGGTGGTCTCGGTGCCAACAGACAACACGACAGCAACGTATTATATCAACAAACAGGATGATGCTCACTCTTCTATCCCATGCCAGGAAGCCCTGCTTCTCTGGGATTTCTGCATTGCCCATGATATCCATGTGGAGGCGGCATGCCTTCCAGGGAAACAAAATGTCTTAGCGGACAGACTCAGCAGGTCATTCAGGCCCCATGAGTGGTCCATCAGGAGGGACATTCTGGGAGATATCTTCCAGAGATGGGGTTATCCCCATCTGGACCAGTTGGGTTCCCAGGAGAACAGCAAAAGCCTGAGCTACTGCTCTTATCTAGGCCAGGCCAGGGTCGGAGATTTCAAGGGGATGCTCTAAAAGTGCAGTGGCCCAGCAACTCCTATACAAAAGGTTTCCCTTAATACGCAAGGTCCCCCCCCCCCACCAGGATCAGGAGGCTCAGGGCTTCAGTGATCATGGTAACACCGCCGTGGCCTTGCCAACACTGGTTCCTTGCCCTCCTGGACCTAACGGTAGATAAACCAGTGATGCTGCCATTAGCACTGGACCTAATTACTTAGGACCTAGGGGAGGGGTAGTTATGCCTCCTGAACCTGTCATCCCTCCACCGTGTGGGGTAGAACCTTTGTGGTTAGCAGGGGCTGAACACCTCTGTTCCAAGGCTGTGAGGAGGGTCGTGTTGGAGAGGAGGAAGCCATCCACTAGGACTTTTCTATAGATAGGACAAGAGAGTTCTGTAAGTCACCACGACTCTTTATTTCCATAGCTGAGAGGATAAAAGGCCTCCCAATATTGGCACAGTTTTTGTCCTCTTGGATCACATCCTGCATTAGAGCCTGCTATGACCCCCACTTACGGCCCACTCAACGAGGGCACAGGCCTCATCGACAGCCTTCACAGTGCAGGTGCCTATTCTATACATACCTTCACAAGCCATTATGCTACTGCGCAGCAGGCCAGAGATGATGTGGCCATTGGTAGGGCTGTGTTTCAGTCCATGAGGTTTCTGACCCCACCTCCTGAGGTATTGCTTGGGAGTCACCTGACTGGAATGGACATGAGCAAGCACTTGAAGAAGAAGAAATGGTTACTTTACCTCATAACTGTTGTTCTTCCAGATGTATTGCTCATGTCCATTCCACATGCCACCCGTCTCACCTTTGTCGGAGGATTCCGGCAAGAAGGAACCGAGAGGGTGGAGGGCCACCAGGGGTACGTATTGACCAAAATAGCAGCACCACTCCAGGGAGCTGCCTGGCCGGCCCACCGGATACTGCTAAGGGAAAAAAGCTCTGGTGTCTGTGCACGTGGGGCACGCACACCTAACTGGACTGGACATGAGCAACACATCGCGAAGAACAATAGTCATGAGGTAAGTAACCCTTTCTTACTTTGACTCCATTCTAAAACTCTGCTTCCTCTGGAGATTGGTGAATCTACTACTAGCATTTAAGCAGGGATGTTCCATTTCGTCACTGCTTGGCTGAACCTCAAATTAATGACTTAAATCCTGAGGTCCTTACTCAGGGAAGTCTTCCATTGATTTCAGTTGGAATTTTGCCTGACTAAGAATGGATTAAGAGCTACTAAGGCTCTCAGCATTTGGTTAAAAGCACAGTCTTAATTAGAATAAAGACTGGGAACAAATAAAAGTCACAGTGATTTGAAGCACTATCTGAATCAAAGGCCAGTTTTTATTTAATATCCAAGATTAAACTTTTCATTAAAATTATTATTATCATCATAAACTGAGGTTCTGTTTATCTGTTCCAATATTTCTCTGTGATTTGTCCTTGACAATTTAATAATAGTTTCGAAATTTCATTTGAACTAGAAAATTTCCAGCAGAATTTATAGTTCTGTACCACCATCATTAGTTATCTATTTTTTAGCCTATTGACCAAATTCACAGCTGGTCTAAGTGTTTGCAATTGCTCTCAGGTCAATAGGGCTACATCTATTTACTTCAGAAATGAATTTGGCTCTCTATATTTTGTTTATGTGGTGTGTGACATTCAGAATAGAGAGTGACAGAGTAAACAAACGGCTAAGAAGGACAGTGCTCTGAAGGTTTAAAGGTTTTGGTTCAGATAATGCTAAGTGCTCACCTGAAATTTTGCAGAGTTCAAAACAACTTCAGTGTGCTGTAGGGCAGAGGATTTTACTGTTTTCTTAGGTAAAGTCAGAAAGGACCTTTATGATAATCTAATCTGCATAACACAGGCCAAAGACATTACCCAAGAGCTGGGGCAGGGCATACTTATAAGTTTTATTGACAAATGTCAAAGCAGGAGAAGATGTTTATTGATCTGGATTGTAGCTATTGTTCTTCAAGATGGAGGTGTACATATATTGCATCCAGGTGTGCATATACATGCCCAGTGCACTAAATCTGCAGAACTTTGCCTCACAGTACCCTTGGGGTGGTGCTGCTCCAATCTGCCCACAATTTCTTCACAAAGGATATCAAAGATAGAGACTTTGATATAGAGGGGACAGAAGGCCGGTCATCCGATATGCATTTCCCTGCCCCATATCGAAGAACAAGTCACAGCACAGATAAGCATGTATTCTTCTTCGAATGATCATAGACATGTATTCCACTCAGGTGACTCACAAGCAGCAATCATAGGAGGTTGAACTTGGAATATATTTAAAGAGTAATAGCTGGGCTGCCATCCATCTGACGTAGATGCAGAGGCAATTGCATAACCCTCGGTAACAGTATGTACAGAAGACCAGGTAGCTGTGCTGCAAACGTTCAGCATTGAATCACCACTGATCAATGCGACTGACATCACTTGGACCATCATCAGATGAGTCCACAGTCATTGGGGTGGCAAGCTCTTAGCTACTTCGTATGCAACTGGAATGCAGGAAGTTATCAATGGAAACCCAGAAATTTGCCCAGAAATCACCTGTCCCTTCATTTAGTCTGTATAGGAGACAGACAGACGAAACAATGCCCAAAGGGGCTTAATAAAGAAGGTCATTAATGCCTGAGGGTGCATCTACGCTGCACTCTTAGCTCAAAATAAGCTACGCAATTAGAACTACACAAATTGTGTAGCTTATTTCGAGTGTATTTTGAAAGAGCTTATTTCATCATTTGGCTCCTTCCCCTCTGTCAGACAAGTCAGTGAGAAGGAACTGAGGAGGGGGAGGGTTGGCAGGGCCTTATATTAGGTGCCATATTGTCGTCACTCCAGGGGGTGCCCAGATCGACCATAATCCTAGGTGCTATGGTAAAAATCTTCTGGCTACTGTGCACGTGCACACACATGAACATCTGATTGGAATGGACATGAATGACACGTCTCGAAGAACAGTTAGGAAGGGCGAGTGGCCATATTTTGCGGGGGTGTCGCAAGGTTAGTGTGGGGGTGGGTTGCAGTATTGCTCCTCTGGCTTCTGTTCACCTGGAGGTGGCAGCGCTGCCTGCAGAGCCAAGCAACTGGAGAATGGTGGCTATTGCTGGGATCTCCACGCTGAAGGCAGAGTCGCTGTCGGAAGCAGCACAGAAGTAAGAGTGGCAGTACCGTGGTCCCATAAAATAACCTTGTGATCCCCCCTCACAACTCCCTTTTGGGTCAGGCCCCCATTTGAGAAACACTGGTCCTCCCCTTTCCCCTGTGAAATCTGTACTACACAGGGTACGAGCGTGCAAAAGACCAGATTTCACACACCGCGATGCATTTTTCATGGCCATGAATTTGGTAGGGCCCCTACAGATTGCATGGCTATTAAAAGAGGCAGTGTATTCCTGTATCTTCAATGGCTCTTTGTGATCATTCATCCTGTCACTTTCTTTCTTTTGTAGGGTGCTTTCTGGGGCTTGTTCACTGGTTTGGTAGTTGGACTGGTTCGAATGATTGCAGAGTTTGCCTATGGTTCTGGCAGCTGTGTAAACCCCACCAGCTGTCCAAAGATCATTTGTGGAGTCCACTACCTGTACTTCGCTATAATCCTCTTTGGGATCTCCGCCATTACCATCCTGGTTATCTCGCTCATAACCGAACCCATTCCCGATGTACATGTGAGTATCATGCCTCTCCTGCTCTTTTATTCCCACACTTGCTCCTTGAGATAGCGGAGTGCTATGAAACCTGTCACTTTAATTTATACTTTTAAAATATGAATATGCATATTCAACCCTAGAATTTAGAGCATGCATCTCTTATTGGGTCTCCGAGCTACTTGGGTTCTGATAGACAGAGACGTGCAATCCATAGGACGGTTTGGGCCAGCTGCCCTAGGCCCCACTCTTTGGGGATCCTGTGGGATCCCGGGCAGCCTGGGGGATTTCTGGGAGAAGCCTGGGACTTGGGAAAGGCATAGAGTAGTGGCACGGCTTGGGGCAGAGCAGGGGTGGAAAGAAGCAGAGTGGGGCAGGGTCTGTGGCAGATTGGGGGTTGTCCCGGGTCCTGCACCCTCCTAGAGATGGCCCTGTAGAGGGAAGTTTTACATCTTCTCTTAATGATTCCTTGATTATGATATCCCTGGGAATGTAGTGCTCTCTGCTAGATAAACAGTGCTCTGGAGATTCTTCTGCAATCAGAAACACCTTGAAGACATTCTATATTGCAAAAATGTGAAATGATACTGGCATTTAACCCCTGAGAGCTAAAGACAGTAGACAGTGCATTTTCTGTGGCATAGTGAAGATTTCAGGAATGCTGTTGTTTAGGAAGGGAAACAGATATAGTCTCCTAGGGTGTGTCTAGACTACATCCCTCTGTTGGCAGAGGGATGTAAATGAAGCACTTCGAAAGTGTGAATGAAGCCGGGATTTAAATATCCTGCACTTCATTTGCATAATCACATAATGGTGCTCTTTCGAAAAAGCGCTCTTTCGAAATTGAAACTGCAGTCTAGCCGCAGTTCTTTCGAAAATGGGGCGCTTTTTTGAAAGATCCTGTAAACCTCATTTTGGGTATGTCTAGACTACAGGGTTTTTTTGAAAAAAGTGGCCTTTTTCCAAAAAAACTTCCCCTGAATCTAGACTGGCGCCGAGTTCTTTCGAAATTAAATCGAAAAAACACCAGGGGGTTTTCGACCATGGTAAACCTCATTTTATGAGGAAGAACACCTTTTTTCAAAAGTGCTCTTTCAAAAAAAGGTGTTCTTCGTGCATGCAAACAGGGCTTTTTCGAAAGAGAGCATCCAGACTGCCTGGGTGCCTCTTTTAAAAAATGAAAAAAAAAGCCGTGTCTTTACTCTTTTCAAAAGAAGTGGTTGCAGTCTAGACGCTCTCTTCCGAAAGAGGCTTGTAGTCTAGATGTAGCCTTTTTGAGGTCTACAGGCTCTTTCAAAAAAGCGCCCCGTTTTCAAAAGAACCACGTCTAGACTGTGGTTTCAATTTTGAAATAGTTCTTTTTAGAAAGAGCACCGTTACGTGATTATGCAAATGAAGCATGGGATATTTAAATCCCGGCTTCATTTGCACTTCCGAAGTGCTTCATTTACATCCCTCTGTCGACAGAGAGATGTAGTCTAGACGTAGCCCTACAGTACCTCCCTGCTCTTGTGGGATCCTTAGCAATCCCTGCAGAGTATGCAGCAAATGTTCATGACTCCTGAATCCTACCCCAATCTCATTGCTGGGCTCAGTGTTTGAAGGCTGCGGCTTTGTACTTGTGTTTAATGGCAGCTCTATGGCTTGTGCTGGACCCTGCGGAACAGCCAGGAGCAGCGCATTGACCTGGATGCAGATGAGAGGATGGAGGAACTGGAGAGTAAAGAAGATGAATCAGGTGATTTCTGAATAAACTCCTGCTAAGTTTTGTACAGGCCATGAATGTATTTGAAGTCTCCAGCTTAATTCCTGAAGAAACAAGGAAGTGCTGAAAACAGATGCTGAAGGGCTAGTATGTGCAGAGAGTTAGTGCACTATTTTTTCACCACTGTCAGTCTGTGAGGCCTGATGTAGAGGCTGAGGTCCTCCTCATTGCAGGAGGAGTAACAGTTAATCCGAACTAAGGATTTAGTTCGGATTAACTTCTGACTGCCGCGTGTAGCCGCGGGCAGTCAGTTCAAACTAAGGGGATTTAAAAATGGCGCCCGCCCGGGAACATGCAAATGAAGCCCGGGATATTTAAATCCCGGGCTTCATTTGCAAGTTTGAATGCCTACATTAGCCACCCTAGTTCGAACTAGGGGGCTAGTGTAGACATCCCCTAAGAAATTTAAGTATGGGGTGGAGTATGGGGGAACTCAGGGCAGAGGGTTAGAGTGGGGTGGGGGTACAGGAGTTAGGGCAGGGGGCTTGGGTTGTGGAGATACAGGAATCAAGGTTGGGGTATATGAAGGCCTCAGGGCATGGGGTTTGGGTGTAAAGGGACTCAAGACAGAGGGTTGGGCAGGTGGGGGGGTGCAGGAGTCAGGCAGAGAGGTATGAGGGGCTGTGTGGGGAGTCAGGCCAGGGGCTGTGTGTGTGTAGGGGTGAGTGCGGGGGCAGAGTGCTAATTCAGGAGGCGGGGGGATGGGCTGCAGGCACACATACTGGGTCCATGTATATACTAAGAAGAAGGCCTGAAACAAAGCCCATGTAGCACAGGCCTGGTTTGAGGCTGAGCTAACAATGAACAACACTTAGCTAATATAAAGGAAAGCTAAGCTGTGAACAAGAGGCAGGCCGAGCTCACAGAACTTGGCACGAACAGGGCTGAGAGTCCAAAACAATAATTGGTAATAGGCCCAGGTGCAGAACAGTCATAAGTTGAAAGCACATGGTACCAGCAGGTCATTAAAAACGACTGTGGTACCCACACTCCCCACAGACATAGACACAGGTTCAGGAAAGGGTCTAAAATGACAACATGATGGATAGAGACGATCTAATCAAACCACGAGGTGCAGAGCGATGGGCTGTATCTAAGTAGCGTCAGATCTAAGTACCTGATGTGCGCAATGGTTCAGTAGAGTCTACTGACAACTATGACTGTACTTAGCTCTACAATTAACCTGGCCGGGCACCTTCCATCCTTATCTGGTTTGTGGTCTTTGGAGGCTCTCTCAGGGTCTGCTGTGGTGATTAATTGCGCAAGTTGACACAACACACATCACTGAGCACACATGCAGGCAGGAGACCTGTCTACATTGGTGACCTGTCTACATCCTGACCTACTACATTGGTGACCCTACTACAATGTGTAGTGCTTTTTCCTGCTTCCTGCTTCCTGTGACTAGGGAGCAAGGGGAAAGTGCAGAGCCTTCTGCATTCCTCTCGCTCCTGGCTGCCCAGGGGAGGGGCAGACCCATATGTGCAGCTGCAGCCCCCCACAAGTACCCAAAATAGCTGTGGAGGGAGAAGAAGCTTAGTACTAAGACGCCCCCAGCCAGCCCATCTAACTTGCCCAAATGCCTGCTTCTGAGCACGGCAGCCTGCAGGAAGCTGGGAGCCAGGCTGGGAGCACCCCACCTTCCCACCACAGCTGAGTGACCCAGCTGGCCAGCTGCTCCCCGAAGTGCTGCACTGGGGTGTACTAGCTTACGTTCTCCTCTGGGGGGCCTTACATCTGAAAGGACAGAATGAAGACACAACTGGAAGTGGGTGTGTAGGGGTCAGGATTGCAAGAGCAAAGGTGGTGCACAGCAGGGTAAAGATGCTTTCCCAGAACTGCTTTGGGGAAACTTGCACAAAACTTTGCCTGGCTCCAGGTTCTGATACCAGGCATCACTGATTTCAGCCATTCAATAAAAGGAAAAAATACAAACCCATAGTGAATAAGTAGAGAGAAACTTGCACTCAGAGCTGCTTCTCAGTTTTAGGCTGAAGAGTCAGGGCCGGAGACTCTAGCCTGCTACGGCTTCTGTGCACCATGTTAATGCAGGACAAAACTGCCTTCAGTCAGAAAAGAAATAGCTGGTAGAAAATCCAGAAGGGATCTCTTTGCCTGCAGAAAATGGAAACTGCCTCCTGCGCAGAGCTCCCGCTCTCACCTCACTTGGTATAAGAGGCAGAGGGAGCAAGGCATATTGAGGAAGGAAAGTGACTATGGCTGCCCCTGCTGCTAATGGCTCCCTGTGGTCCTCCTCCTGTGTCCCCAGCTCTCACGTGGCACAAAGCATCAGGAAGTGTAGTAGGAGAGGGAGAGGGCGTGAGATCTGGCAATTGCTGTGAACCCAGCACTTTTCAATCCTGCCACAAAATCATGGATATTGAAGTATTTATAATGGTCTTGAATCAGCTTAGTGAGTCTTAGCATTTGTGAGCTACCAGCAGTTACAGCTAAATCATTGAGAGCTGGGAACAAACTGTTTCTCTTCAAGTAGATGCTGCAGACACATATTTCCCCTAAGAAGTATGCGCGCCCAGCACAGCGGAGCTAGAGCTGGAGAAATTTGCCTAGTAATGCCTGCAGGAGGATGGTGCTAGTGCAGGGGTGGGCAAATACCAGCCCATGAGCCAGATCCAGTCCACTAGGGTTAGCTCCTGGCAGGCCCCATTACCACCGTATTTACCTGCACCTCCACAGGGACAGGGATCACAGCTCCCGTTGGCTGCAGATTGCTTTTCCTGGCCATTGGGAGCTGTGATTGCCCCTGCCTGTGGACATTCAGGTAAATATAGCGGCAGCAGCCTACCAGGGGCTAACCCTGGTGAACCGCTGCCGTTTTATTGCCCACTTCTGTGCTAGTGCCTGCTGGCTTCAGGAGGCAGGGCTGCATGACTCTCCTCAGCGCCTTCTTACAACACGTGGCTGGAGTCTGAGCTCACTGTGCTTTCTCTCGGTCACAGAAGATGAAGAACAAGGTTGGTTGAAGAAGGCCTACAACTGGTTCTGTGGCTTCGATCAGAAAAAAGAGCCCAAACTGAGCAAAGAGGAGCAGGAAGCAATACAGAAGAAACTGACTGACACTTCTGAGGAGCCATTCTGGAGAAAAGTTATGAACATGAATGGTATCTTTCTGTTGGCTGTGGCTGTATTCTGTCATGCCTTCTTTGCATAAATCTGACCTTGTGCTGCAGAGTTTTTATGAAATTCTCGTTCTAGTTCTTTTTCCTTTTGATTTTGCACTGTATTCTTCAAAAGATAAACAACACTACCGTAGAAACATGTATCAGATTCATAAGCTGAGATGGAAATAATTAAATTGGTTTATTCATTGTTGTTTTTAGAAGTTGGTGAAACTAGTCTGATTTCTAAGCCCTGTTTTCCTTACTTTTTCTACAGTGATCCCATTTTTTTAGTTCAGTTATATGAATCTATAGATTCAAGATAAACGAATCCTTTCAAAATATAGGCTTCCTTATATAAGTTCCCTATACATGACATTTTTTGATGTATTCCTTCCATCCTATAGCTATTTTAATAGAATATTTCTGCCTTTGCTCTCTTACACATGGTATACTATTTTTCAGTGGACTTGTTCCTCTCTACTCTGTATTCACTCTTTCTCCTAAGTTAAATATGACCTCCCCCCCCCAGTAGCATCTGAGTTTAACTTTTGTATTCGTGCTGCTTGAGTTAGTTTGAAATTAGGCAAAACAAGTCTGGTCAGCCCTAATAAGAGTTATGTTTATGCCTGATTCTTCAAGATTAACTTTAAACGTTCCAAAATACACTGTGCATTTGTTTTTAATATATAATTATTCTTGAATGTGAAAATTCTTTTCATAAAAAATATATTCTGGTTGGTTTTGATTCCCCAGAATGATTTGACAAAGTTAGTGTCCATTTCTATTTCTATTTACTGTAGACCTCCTTTTTATAAAGAGGGACCTAATGTACTCTTACTTCCTCTTTTTGGTAAGTAGATTTACCACCTAATTCTTTATCATGGGTGAATGTTTTAAGCATCGGAACATTGGCCTTGTGTCTTGCTTCCAAGTACACAAAGTCATTACAGTATTTTTCTTGCCAAATTATGAATCTTCCTTCTCTGACAAGTTCACTAAGAAATTTCATTCATGCCACGAGTAAGACTGTTTCCCCAAGGAAAGTAGTCAGTGCCCTGACACCATTTAAAGTGCTCCAGTTATCCTTACCTTATTTGGGAGCATGAGACCTGAGTGACACAGTGATGAGGCAATGACCCTGGTTTGGGTCTCATAGAGAAATCTGGTGAGACGGCGTGATACTTTAAGTTCAGGTTGGAAAGTGAAAATAGAGAGAACTTCTTACCATCTAATTCATCTTCCCCAAGAGGCATAGATACAGAGCAGGCACTTAGGAAATTCTCAGTTGACATAGCTAATCTGGACCACAATCCTTTGTTGCCTTGTTATGTACTACAGTTTCTTATACAGTTAAGGGTAACATGCATCTTACCTACCTGCAGTAATGGACAGCATGGTGAACTGTGCTACAACATGTAACAGACCAGCCAATATGGTCTTTTTGTAAATCCCTATAACTTTCATCACACTGTGCTGCTGTTTCACAGTCTGTTGCTACTTCAGATTACTGCCTAGCAGAATGTCCTGTCCTCTTGCAGCTGCAATATGATCCTCAGTATAATTCTGTTTCCATGCAGTACCCTGACATGCACATGACAGAGTGCCAAATCAAATCTAAATCCTAATGCAAACTGTTCTTGTAATGAATACAGCAGCAGGGAGCATCGTAAGTCATCACTCTATTGTGCCATGGAATTCATTATATTTCCCTGAGTGTGAAGGCTTGAATGTATAAATTTTTTCCTAATGTGTCTGGGGTCCACAAAGTGAAGAGACAAGACATGGGAAAATATAAAACATAGCTGAAATCAAATCTGTTCAGTGCTGCTCAGATGCCCATGTCTAGGGGTCTACAGCTTTTCATATAGTGGCTCTAAATTGATGTATCAAATGAGAAATTGGTGAATGAGCCCTTCTTGTGGACAATGCAGCTCCCACTCAGTTACAGTTTGTAACTAACTTGAAAACAGAGCGTTGAGACCATTTGGATAAATACAAAAATAACGCAGGTAGATCTCATCCCAGTCAAGATGAGCAACCCATACAATGACACCCTTCTTGGGCAATCTCAATTGTCAGGGTGTATCCTCATTGTATACTTCATTTCTCCACCCAGGCTGAGTAATGAAGCTTTATGAAAATACAGACTGAAAGTTGTAGGGACAAACACTTGAAACTCATGTGAAGTGACCTGCCTTGGCTCAGGTCTGACAAGCTGGCAGAATCCAGGGTTCACAACCATAGACAAAGCTAACCTGCTCCTTAGGGTAATATGTCTTTAGCCTGTAGGATTTCTATTAAAAGTTGCCTGTGAAATTGTGGTACTGTATGTGTCAGTTGACTGGTGATGAGACATGGAGTCTTGCAACTCTTGGTGACCAGTTCAGCTCCATCTTTGATTGGTAAGTGCTATTCTGTGATGTCAGTTTCATGAGTTTCATCAATCCAGTTAACGGTGTCAGTCCCACTTCTAGTAGACTATTGTCTGCCTCATGTAAGTGCTGTACAACTGGTGCATATAAGTAGACAAAGCCAAGGACTAATGTACACAGGAAGTGAACATCCTCATTCCTGTAGAGCTGGGGGTGGCAGATTCTGTCCACACAGTACTATAAATGTGGAATGGTTGAGGCTGGTGGAGTTACTTCAAAAAAGCACTGGGGCATGCTCATGACATGATATAATCAAATAGCAAGAGACTTTTGGGGATAGCTCCCCACAGCCTGTCATGCTTTCACATCAAGATATGAACATTTCTCATGAACTAATTCTGCAAACTTATATTAATTTCTAGTAATATAAAAGAAGAACCATGTATGAAAAATTGATAAATATCTCGGCCAATAGCACTCTGAGCCATAAGTATTACTGACTTATAAAGAACAAATGCTGTCCGGCAGGTCTGGTCTTTCATTAATATAATTACAACTTAAGAGCCAAATCCTGTGCGGTGCTGATTACTCTCATTTCAACCCGACTCAAATTTTATTTTCTATTTCCTTGTAACTGAAGTATCTGAGCATTTCCCAGACGTTAATGAATATGCTTGAGAATGTCCTGTGAACCAGGAAGCGTTATATGATTCCCATTTTACTGAGGCACAAAAAGGAAAAATCATTTGGGAGACTGGGGTTTTATTTCTAACTCAGCCACAGATTTTTTCAGGTCCCATTCCTGTGCCTTAGTCCCCAGGCCCATGTGGAGTACAGAGCAGTCAGCACCACACAGGACTGGGATCTCAAGGCACAAAGTGAATGTAATAGCTATAACATGTCTGGATTTAATAAAGCTTTTAACTATTCACAAACTGACTCAAAATTCATTCCAAACTGCTTTGGCGAGGAACACTTCTACATATTAAAAACTGAATGAAGGTCTATGTCTAAGGATAATGATAAATTGAAACATACTGTGTTTAGGGTGATAGTTGTACATGGGGTGTCTCAGTGTTAGGCCCTGCATAACTGTACCCCACCTTAGTGATTGAAAGATGGTGTAAATTGTTTTGTATTTGGGTATGACAAAAATATTCTCTTTTTAGCAGTATTATAATAATTAACAGTGAATCAAAATTGAAAGTCCTCACTTTGTTTTTACTCTGTCTTTAGAGAAAATGCTAACTGATGTGCTTCCCTTTTGACATAAATCTGATCTTACAACTTCACAGAAAAAGATGGGAAGAAAATTTTCCTTCGTAGCACCAAAAATAGAACTAAAAGCTGCCATTTCTCACAGCTTCTAAAACTTACTTCAGTGTTTAATGGCTTTCAATTCCTGCTCCTAGCTCAGTGTATTTTAACAGTGACTGGAAACACAGTGACAGCAGAATGTAAGAACATGTGGTGAGGCATATCTCTGAGCAGACACAGCCAGGGGGTCCTTATTCATGCAGAAAATAAGGGTGAGAAAAACAATACTAAACCGCAGTGCCTCCAGGATGAGATTGCCCCAAATGGAAAGGGTCAGCACAAGACCTATACATGGGGTGATTTTTAATTCCAGAGAGCATAGTTACCCTCCCCCACCACTTCATCTGTTACTGTGGTAATCAGAAAACCTTCATTAACTGACAGTAATGGCTAGCTACGCTGAAATGGTGATCTCTGCATGAGTACACGAACTTATCTCATTATTGATCTATGACCAAATTAATTACAGCTGGGTCTTAATCACTGTTGGCGTCAAGCTAAAAAGACAAATAGATTATTATCGATGTATGAGTTTGTCTACATGCTGATGTCGTCACAATGTAGTAGAACAACACTCTTCAGGGAGCTTAGAAACATAGTGCTAAAAACAAGGACTTGCTGTATCCAACATATTTCCTCAGAAACACCAGGCTTAATTACAGGGTATGAGGATGCCAGCTACTGACATGTTAATTTAAGTATTTATAATATGCATGAGGCAATTCAAAGGGATCTTTAGCACTTGTGAGTGACTAAGTCTTTTGCAGTTATATCACTCGGAATAGTCAATTGAAAAATGGTGGCATGAACTGAAAAGGGAAAGAAGTTCATGGTTTATAGTTACTAAATGTAGGGACTATTCAGTAGTCTTTAATTAGTCAGTGAATGTACCTGCCATCATTTAGCTACATTTTGCTGATGCAGCTGTTGTGCCACTAGGCCCCAGACTTCTTTTATATAAGTGTCAAACCCACCAATTAGTGGCTGTTAACTCAAACGTAGATGTGGTTTTAAAACACTTCAGAATACTTTCTAAGATACTGTTTGGGGACTCAATCAACCACCCCTTGAGTCCCCAAACAGTATCTTAGAAAGTATTCTAAGGTGTCTTTCTGCTGGCTTCAGTGAAAACTGGATCAGGCTCTTAATTGACAGTTTTTTAGTTCTACTCAGGCACCACATTTTAGGCCTTTTCATGCTCCTCTGTTGTGCTCTCTCACTAATTTGACACAGCTGTCCCTGCACTTTGTCAGATATGTTTCAAGATGCAACTGGTTCTGTGCTTAAACCAGAATATAGGTCAATGTTGAAAAAGGAAGAAGAGGACGCTCTGCAGAGAAACGTGACCAGCACTTTTGGTTGCCCATTTGGAGACAGTTAAGTAGTGTCGCTATCATCATCTCCTTGGCAATGACCACAAAGAACTCAACCAAACCGAATATTAACAAAACCAAACAACTTCTAAGTTAGCCCTGCCTCTAGGCTTCCCAGTGTATCCATCTTGTTGTCTCCATCTCCATTGGAATGCTTGTTTTTCAGGGCTGTGACAGTCTTATTTTGTATCTTTGTCTATGTCTACACTACTACAGAAATAACGAGGAGTCATGTTGCACTTTACAGGCTAACAGATTTATTAAGGCATGAGCAAAAAATTGGAATTGAAAAATTAAGAATTCCCTCCTAATTCAGTCTCAGAAGAGGCAAGGATACAGTGATCACACTGGAGCAATTTTCTGATACTGTAGATAAACCTAGATTGTGTTCCTTTGTCTCGTTTTGTATTGCACAGTTTGCTGCAATGTGCCATTCAGAGCATCACAACACACTGCTCCTCCACATTATATTACTGCATGTAATACCGGGCACTTCTGTAGCAAGGTGTCCATGGCTCTAGAAATACTATGTTTAGATAGATGCTCTGTGCTGCAATAATTGGGATTATTTCTGCGCTAGAGTACATTCTCCCGCAGCATCCTTCGTGTCATATGTGCCGCTTAATACTTTCACCATTGTGAGGCACATGTTTCTCTGTGCTAGTGCACGTTTCTCAGTGGGAGCAAGAGGGAGCACCTGGCTGGCTGCTGACACTGGGTAGCTGAATGCTCTGAGTTACGAATGAAGAAGGTGCTAGGTCCATGAGTAAGTGACCCAGGGAGACATAGCAGTATTAACTTCTCCCAAAAAGTTGCAGCAAAAGGCTGCTATCTAGAGGCTCTCTGGCTGTGTCTACATTGGCACCCCTTTCCAGAAAAGGGATGCTAATGAGACACTTCGGAATTGCAAAGGAATTATTACTTTCAAGGAATAAAAAGTAGGAATAAGTAGGAATAAGAGATCTTCCAGAAAAGGGTTTATTTTCCGCAAGATCGCGTCTAGACTGGCGCTCTTCTCCGGCAAAACCCCGAGCCGGAAAAAAGCGGCAGCCATGTAAATGCAAATGCCGCGGCGGATATTTAAATCCCCCGCGGATTTGCAATTCCGAAGTGTCTCATTAGCATCCCTTTTCCGGAAAGGGGTGCCAATGTAGACACAGCCTCTGTGTTAGGACCCAGAGTACTGAGTGGGCTGGGGCCTCTCTCACTTGCCACCGAGGATCTAGGGTTATTGGACAGTTATATTCCCCTCCCAAACTGGAGAACACAGGGTGACAGAGCTGGAGGGCTGAGTCATCAAGAGGGTGCAGCAGTTCCTGAGGCTGATAAGCCACAGGCCACACCAGCCTAGTGCTAATCCCTGAAGTGACCAGAAGCAGGCACCAGCCCAGCTCTGAGAGCTGAACCCCTGACACACCCCTTGGTGTTTATTACAAATCTCCCTGGTTATTAAGCTTGGCTTTCGCTTCATGAACTGGGCCCTCTTAGGTATTATGTTTTACTGAAGGTATGTTCCACGCGTTCACGAAGCGCTTCACAAAGCACACTGGAGTGTGGTCACGACCCTGGGCCGAAGAACCATTCCCAGTGGTCTCAGATATCTTTATAAAAGAGAAAAGGGAATTCCCTTTGGTCAGGCTGTAAATTCAGACCCCTTTGGTCACTACCATGATGGATGGCTGAGACAGGGCTAGCCCCTGGAGCGGCGCTGAAGTTGCTCACGTGGTGGCTGTGGGCTGCTGATGAGAAACTTCTTGTAACTGGCGCAGCTCCCCCTTTGCTACAATTTGTAACTAACCAAAAAACACCATGAGAGACAAAAACAACACTCAGCAACCTGCACTACAAACCCCCTTGGAGCTCAAGACTCTGTTGGTCACTTAATTTCACGAGCCAAGTCTAGTGGTAAGGGATTTTGAAAATAAGGACTGGCAATTTCCAGGTCAGACATAGCTGTAGCATGTCTGGAGTGGCCCACCTCTGTTCTCTAGTAGGTAAAGGCATCCTTTGCTCTCTTTTTCTAGTTCTTTAACAACTGTCCCTCAGCTTTTAAAACAGGAGCAATGGCATCCAGCGTTCACAAACAAACTTTGTTTCCTTCAGTCAATGTTTGTGTTGGCAGCATTTTTATGCCTTTGGTGAGGGACCTTGTCAAAGGCTTTCTGGAAATATAAGTACACTATATCCACTGGATTCCCCCTTGCTGATGCTGTCAAAGAATTCTAGTAGATTGGTGAGGCATGATTTGCCTTTACAAAAATCATGTTGACTCTTCAATAACAAATTATGTTCATTTATGTGTCTGACAGCTTTGTTCTTTACTATAGTTTGCCTGGTACTGAAGTTAGACTCTCTGAACTGTAATTGCCAGGATCACCTCTTGAGCCCTTTTTAAAAACTGGCACCATATTAGCTTCTCTCCAGTTATTAGGTACAGAAGCTGATTTAAAGGGTAGGTTACAAACCACAGTTAACCCTTCTGCAGTTTCACGTTTGAGTTCTTTCAGAACTCTTGGGTGAATGCCAGCTGGTCCTGGGGGTGAAGGTTTGGATCATACAGTTCCTCCTGGGGTTGTCATCCAGTATGCTGATCATACCACTGAGCCCACCTCCCTGCCCTCTGGGGTACCTCCACCAGCAGAACCTTTGATCTCCCCCAACAAAGGCACAGAGTTGGGGTAACTGCCCCGGCCCCCCGCCCCCAGGGTGAGAAACACAGACATTAAAACCAACTCAGCTCTGGGAGGGATCAAGTGTAGGGACTTGATAGCACCCAGAAACACAACCCTCAAAAGGACCACAACTCCAACTAAATCCATATTACGCTGTATAAAAGTTTTACACCGGGGTGGGCAGTAATTTTCAGAGAGGAGCCACTTAATGAATTTTGGTACATGGTCATGGGCTGGCTCTGCCCCTGGAAGTGGCGGAGCCTGTGGAGGAAGGGGCAGAGCTGGGGACTAGCTTCCCCCCAGAGTTGTCTGGAACCAGAGACTTTGAATTAAAAGCACAGCAAAAGTCTCATGGCTCCCAGCCCTGCCACTGCTGCATTGCCTGGCAGCTGCCTGGGGTTGCTGTGGCTATTTAAAGGGCTTGCAGCTCCAGTCTCTGCCAGGGTAGCACCATGAGAAAGCAGCCAGTGGGCCGGATCAAAGTGTTAGGCAGGCCGGATCCAGCCCCCATGCCACATCTTGCCCTGCACTGCTTTATAAAGAGAAAGCTCATAAAGATGTTCACCCTTTTTATCAATGAAAGAGAGATATGCACAGCCATTGTTGCCCTCCCCAATTACACTGAGTTGGATAATTAACAAGAGTGACTTTATTAAGTATAAAAAGTAGAATCTGAGTGATTGCAAGTGATAAGAGGCAGATCAAATGTAAGTTACTAAGGAAAAAAATACCAAAACAAAAACAAAAACAAAAATAAAACAAACCCAAACATACCAACTAAGTCTAATACACTAAGGAATTTGTTACATGCAAATTCTTACCCTATTTCTAATAATCTTTTTCACAAGCTAAGCAGCCTCCTAGCTTGGGCCTGATCCTTTCTCATTTAGTCTTAGATGTTTCCAGCAGGCATTTTGGATGGTAAGTGGGGGTCTCCTGATGTCTGGCCACTCTCTTATAATTTGGTTTCCCACCTTTATATTGCCTATGCCCAAGGTAAGAACATAAGAACATAAGAATGGCCATACTGGGTCAGACCAAAGGTCCATCTAGCCCAGTAGCCTGTCTGCCGACAGTGGCCAGCACCAGGTGCCCCAGAGGGGGTGGACCGAAGACAATGATCAAGCAACTTGTCTCCTGCCATCCTTCTCCAGCCTCTGACAAACAGAGGCCAGGGACACCATTTCTATCCCCTGGCTAATAGCCTTTTATGGACCTAACCTCCATGAAATTATCAAGCTTCTCTTTAAACTCTGTTATAGTCCTAGTCTTCACAGCCTCCTCTGGCAAGGAGTTCCACAGGCTGACTACACGCTGTGTGAAGAAGAACTTTCTTTTATTAGTTTTAAACCTGCTACCCATTAACTTCATTTGGTGTCCTCTAGTTCTTCTATTATGAACTAGAGAACTAGGTGAGAATTCTTTGTGTTCAGTTCAAACTTTTCTCACCTCAGTGGAAAAATACAAGATCCAAAATGGAGTCCAGCATCAGATGACCTGGCCACAGGTTCTGGCAGGATCTACCATAATCTAGGCATACAGGAAAAACAAGACTATTCACAGGTTGTTGGTTTGTGTACCAAGCCATTATGAGTATCACTAATGGCCCTCACTAGTACATCTAGATTTATAAACAGATTCACACTTCATATTTTCTAACTTCACACACAAGCGTGGTACAAACACAGAAATAAAAAACACACATTCAGCAGATTGCAATTTAAAAAATGATATGTGTCATGATGCATTTTCTCTAAAGCTTCTTTGAGTTATGCATATTCATAAGCCAATTTTCATGAAGCACTGGGGGCATGACATAGTGACTTAATACTATTTAGATTATCAATTTGTTCCAAAACCTCCTATAATGACACCTCAGTCTAGGACAGTTCCTCAGACTTGTCACCTAACAAGAATGGCTCATGTTTAGGAATCTCCTGCGCGTTCTCAGCCATGAAGACCAATGCAAAGAGCACTGCTCATTGAGGAGAGGGTGCGAAAGTATGTTGTGCCCCAGAATGGGGGATCAGTGAGCAAAAAGAGGCATCTGCAGCCAAAGCTTGGACCAGAGCTTGGTGAATGTGCAGGGAGCTCCAAGTGACTGCTTTGCATTGAGAGAGGAATTCCCAATCAGGAAGCTACTGCTGCAGCTTTAGCTTTCATAGAATGGTCCCTGAGAGTCTGAGGGCAGAAAGGACTAGGCTGAGGTTGCAGGCAAGGGCTGATTTCAAAACTGGAGAAAATGTCCTTATGGTGCCCTTTAGTAATGGGATGAGTAAAAACAAAACAGCCTTTGGGTGGAAGGTGCCAACAGCTGCCAAATGTCCCGTAGGGAGCTCATCAACAGCCAGACATTTTCAGCAAGAACAGAAACAGGAATAGGAGAAACATGCATCTGATGAAGTGGGTCTTTGCCCACGAGAGCTTATGCTCCAATACATCTGTTAGTCTATAAGGTGCCACAGGACTTCTCGTTGTTCTAGCTATAGAAGAGTGATGTCTGATGCCTCTGTACATAAGCAATACTACAGACACCAATGAGAGAATCATTTCCATTCCACAGGGTAGCATTTTTGTGACATGGCTCTTCTGTTCTAGAGAATGGGTTGAACACCCTCAGAGCAGGCTCGTTTTAGGCTCACGATCCATCGAAAATCACACTGTCATAAGTAGGGATGCTGGATAGGGCTGGCACACCTTGCCTTAGGTCTGGAACAGTGGCCCCTGACATGGTGGCAGGAGGATGCCTGGGCAAAAGATTAGCTGTTGTATGGTGGTGAACCAAAACTGCCTTGGCCACAAGAGTGCTATGAGAAACACTGTCACTGTTAAGTTTAAAAGTCTCCACAGGGTAACTGTGGGTACGTCTAGACTACAGGCTTTTGTCGACAGAAGTTTTGTCGACAGATACTGTCGACAAAGCTTCTGTCGACAAAGAGCGTCTAGACTACATCCAGTTCTGTCGACAAAGCAAGCCACTTTGTCATACATGACAGTGTAGATGCAAAGGACAGTGTAGATGCAATAACGCTTTCTGTCGACAGAACTCTGTCGACAAAGGCGTTATTCCTTGTAGAATGAGGTTTACAGCCGTCGACAAAACTGCTGAGTTCTGTCGACGTTATGTTGACAGAACTCAGCGGCAGTGTAGACGCAGATATAGTTTTGTCGACAAAAGTCCACTTTTGTCGACAAAACCCTGTAGTCTAGACACACCCTGTTAGTCTGTAACTTAAAAAACAATGAGTAGTCCTGTAACACCTTGGAGACTAACAAATATATATATATATATATATATAGTGTAACCCTTCTGCCAGATAGCTCCAGCAGCAGCCAGGGCTGGTTTCCATATCTGGGGTTCTTCTCCATCCATCCAACACAGAACTGGCTCGAGTCCCCACCCAGTAAGCTGGGAAATCCACACACATCCTTGGGCGCCTCTGGGAGGCAATGCTTCCCCATGCGCATGCACAGAATCTGAGCATAAAAAGAAAATTGTACTAAAAGGGAGGGAAGTAACGTGGTATTAATTTGGAAAAACACCACAAAGTTCACAACCAAAACCACAAGTAAACGTCCCGGCCTTAGTAGATTGGGCAGTGTCCTTTACCTCTCAGGCTCACAAGTCCAGCAATGTAGATGTCCCGTCTCTGCACCACTCACAGTTGAGGTCAGGGCAGACCAGAGTTTAGAGGTGACCTGCAGAGTTCATCTCCCATCCTGAGTGGGGAGGTGGGGTGGGTAGGAGGCATCTCACCCACTCCGCTGGTCACTCGCCATCCACCTGTTGGGTGCTCTGCTAGCTACCGCCGCTCTGCTGGCTGCTCCTCACAGCTCTCCATCAATGTTTCCTCTAAGATCCGTGACGGGAGTGAGTTTTGTCTTGTGCACCAATATTGGGGTCATGGGCGTTTGTTCGGCTGTGAGCCACCGTGGCACCCACCAGTTACTCACATATATCTTTTATATATTTGTTAAATGTTATGGAAGAAAGAATGCTAAAAGAAGGGATAATTAACAACTTTAAATAATATGAAATCCAATAAATAAAATTAATGCTGCAAAATTGTTAGTAGCCATGACGAAACTAGATGTCTGCCAAACAATGGGAATTACAAATCTGTTCAGTTTGAAATGTTAGTTATATTAAGTTTCCTGGTAATGTGACTCAAAATCCTACAACTGAAAACACACTGGGCTTCTTCACTGTCAACATCAAAGAAGCTGTAATTATGAATAAAGGGAGATACGCCAGCTATTGCTCTCCTGAGCAGTTCATTGCTTGATATGCATGTTTGTTTACCGCTCTCATACATCTGCCTGCCTCCATATACAGCCCCACACACTATTTCATCTCTCCCTCTCTCACACACATACCTGTGCGCACACACACCTTCATTCATTGAATTTTGTGCTGGGGATTGAGTTTGCATCTCTGAGTCACATGTTCAATGATTACCACTGATTTTGTAAGCAAGTAGTTTTTAAACGTGGGGTACACAAGATAAATCAGTCTCCTGAGAGGGGGTACAGTATCCTGAAAGGTTGAGTGTCACCAGTGCTTTTTTTGTAAGAAAAAAGGTGCCGGTACTCCAGGCTCAAACAAAAAAAAAAAAAAAAAAAAAGGGGGAAGGGCAGAAATGCGTCCACGGCCCCTTTAAGAGCCAAAATGCCACACTGGAAGCTGAAAAAAAAAGGCCTTACGTCCCAAGCAGGCTTCCATCAGAAGACAAGCGGCACCAGGAAAACAGGTGTCGGTACGCACAGGGGGAAATGCCATTTCTTTACTGTGTGCTGGGAAAATAGGTGCCGGGCCACAAAAAAAGCACTGAGTGTCACTGATCTAATAACAGTGCTTTTTGGTCTCTTGAATTTGTGAATTACATGTTTAATGGTTTGTCTTCTGATTTCTTCAGCTATTGTATCTTGGACAGCCCTGACATCTGTTATAGTTGCCTTGCTCTATACTACGTCTTCCTCATGTTGTGATGAGTCAGTAGATTATGAGTTAAAAGTATATTCAGAAAAGATACTGTTTGTTTTAGTTCTTCATAACTTTCGGCCATTTGAAAAGTTGCATTAAAAGTGTTTAGATTAAATATGATTTTTAAAAATGTAAAGGCAGGCAATCTGTCTAATTAAAACTAATTAAAATGAGAGAGCCTACTGAGTTTGACATAATAATTGAAGAAATTCAGCCATTTTAATAGAACCAGTTCATGAATTAAAGATGGTTAATTAAGGCAAAGAAAATAGGGAAACTCAAACCACAGTGCATTTGAGTTTGAGTGATGTCCTCAGTGAAGTGCAAGTGATGATCCGCCTGCCAGATCTGGAATCAGGACTGGTGACACTGCCCTAGCCAGAGCAAAGGGGGCAGCCGCCTGCCGCCACGCAGCTGGCCAGGACCCACAAGGCCACCGCCATCACCACCACTCACTTTCTGATCCAGCAGGAAAGTGAGTGGTGGTGAGTGCAGCTTTGCAAATGAGGTGGGCAGGCCCAAAATTTCCTTTGCGCAGCTTTGCAGGCGCGCAGCTTAGAGGGAGCCTGCCATGAAGCTTAGAGGGAACCCTGCTCTCCATCGCTGCCCTGTTGGCTGCTCATGCTGCTTGTCGTGCCTTCCGTTGGCTTGTGGTGTTTGACGTCTTCTTGCCAAAAGTGTGAGGTGTGTGGGGTTCTGCCGGGTTGATTCTGGAATATCTGTAATGCTTATGTAGAAAAGCTGGCATAAACCCTTCCCTGCCATCCTCCACCTCTGAAGAAAATGGACTGAACACTCAAGAAAAACTTAGGCTTCATCAACAAACATCATGGAGCGCTTGGAAGGCGTGGCACCTTCAGAAGACATATAGTGCTATAGTGGAGGGTAGTCCCCACTCAAGAGACATCACAGAAAAAAACACTTGGAGACAGTAAGCTGCCTCTTCAGTAGCATAAGCAATCAAAGAGCTCCAGGGTTAGGCAGTCCTGCAGAATATGTTAGGGGGCTCTGAAGGTATGTAATCTCTTTCAGGGAATGTTAGGATGCTCCAAGGTAGATTGATTTCCTTAGGCTGATGCCAGCATGCTCTGTGAGAGTGTACGAGGGGTTGGTCTCTATAAAATGCTACTGAGCTGGTGAAGGAACCCTTGAGAAAGTTTCAAAGTTCTAGAATGCTTGTGCCCCATTTGAGGGATGTCAACATTGCAAGGCCATTCCTGTTTCATGTCTGGTAGGACAGAGAAGGTACAGGGTGGGATGTAACCTCCAGCTACAGTATCTTCACTTACCACAGGTAAAAGATAGTTGCACTGAATGGACATACTGGAGTAATAAAGTATTATAATCCCAAGAGCACACTGCTCCCTATAGATTTCTACATGCAGATATGCTGAAGAAGAGATGTTGGTGAAGTGAAGTTCTTCATAGGGTAAAACGGATTTCACACATAGCATTTGAGGAAAAAGTCTGAGTCACACTGTGCAGGGGTATTGCGGCTGTTTTATTTCTTCATGATGTTCTTGGTTAAGGTTTCCACTCAATGACTTTGATGGCAATTTTTGCTGCTCTGCTTACAGCCTTACTGGGGTCATTCAAATGCTCTCGAAACAGGTCAACATGGTCCAGCAGTATCTTGCGACCCTCAGGTGTCTCAGACAGCATGGTCAGGCTTTTGATTGCATTCAGACGTACTTTGCTGGTTTCATCACTGACCAGCTTCAGTAATAGAGTAATAGCATCTGCATTAAAGGCTGCATATTTCCCTGAGCAAGAAATAATTGCACTTAAAATTTGTTATTGGATATTAAAAAATCAAACAACCACTTAACAAGCCTGAACCGGTTCCTAAACAGCCATGATCACACTCTAGAAAGGGTTCTAGCTCTAGCTCCAGCTCTGGTTCTAGATTTTGAACACTTCAGAGTTTGGAAGTGCTGACAGCTGTGGGCTTTGGTTCAACCTTCTCTATTAGAGATCACGGCAAATCTCCCTTTTCATCCTTAAGAGAACGATCCCACTACTTTAGTTAACTCTCTGCATTTTACATATTTTATTTATTTCACTTTAGAAAGAATCACTCGGTTTCAAGAGACACCAAATAATACCAAAAAGAAAAAAAAGAGGGAAAATGTCCTCAGGAATGCCCAACATTCTTGTCTTTTCTAGGACATTCAAAATAAATACTTTTAGAGCCACTCTTGTGTCATCTTCCAGAGCAAAAGGGGCATTTGCAGTGGTATGCAGAGGAGAACTGGAACACAATTACTGTTATTAAGGATTCTTGTATGTCCAATTATGCAATCAGCACACTGAAAAAAGTTTCCCATTAGTGTTTTCAAAGTCATGTGTCTGACTTTGAGAACTTCTGTACCTCCCAAGTTCCCACTCCCTCCACCCCCGGTTGCTAGGGGAAAATTATCCTGTAGTTTGTGTGTGTGTTTAAAAGGTAAAGTAATGAAAAACTTAGGCATCTTAGCTAAGGATTGCAGGTTCAAAGCATCCCCAGTGCAGTCTATGGTTGTGGGACTTTGACTATTACTTAAGGCTTCCTCCCCTCTGAGTACTTCCCTTGAGGGAGGGGTGGCTCTACAACCACTACTTGCCTTCTGCTAGAGTGAATTGTCCCCAAACCCAGGTATTTGCTCTAGCACAGGCAGGCCTGATACATCTCTCTGAGCCAGTGGAGATGAATCAAACCAACTATATTGCAGTGCTAAGACACTATGAGTGAACAAAGTAGGTGGGGGACAGACCTAATGGAATGAACTGTTTTTTCTAGTTTCTGCAATAGCTTTAGCATTATCTGCAGGGCCGGATTAAGACCTTTAGAGACCCTAAGCACTGAAAAGATCATGGTGCCTTCCCATATGTAATTCAAAATAAAAACAATACTATACCGTAAAATCTCTTTTTTTTTTTTTGGTGCCCCTGCTTTGCTGGTGCCCTAAGCACGTGCTTAGTCTGCCTATTGGGTAATCCAGCCCTGATTATCTGAAATTTTATATATATATATATATATATATATATATACACACAGGGCTCGCCAGCCGCGTGGTTCTGTGCCGGCTCTTCCGGGTTGTAATCTACTTGCCATGGGCGAGTAGATTACATTATTTGTCGAGCCCTGTATATGTATATATATAAAAAAATTTATCTCAGAAAGTTATGAACTAAAACTCAGCTGACCAAATCGCATGATTCTGCTAGCTGAACGAGGAATACTCTGATTTACAGGAAGTATCCCCATCAGGACCTGTTTCTCTCACCTTGGGTTGTAATGGTAGCAAACATCAGCGCCCCTGCTGCATCGGCTCGGACTGCCACATCTGAATCCTCCAACAGGCTAACCAGCACTGGGATAACCTCTTCATCCCAAACAATGTTCTTCCCTTCCAGAGGGACACTGAGGAAGAGAGAAGGTTAACGTGTCTTCTTAAGCCTATGTCAATAATCAGTGCAACTAACTACAGCCATTGCCCTCCTTCATTTCATGACAACAATGCTGATGTAGAATTTTCTTCTGTTCTGTTTGAAGCTACGTTATGCTGAGTGCTAGAGGGCACTTTAAACACCCATGGTAGAGTAACAAACCAGACAGGGGAGAAGCCCGTTTGTTGCAGAGTACTTATTGTTGAAACTACATGCACAATGCACAGGAAAGATAGGAAATATGGCAAGAGAGCATCCTGGCGTAACCAGGAAATCTTCAATTATCTGAAACTCAGAAGAGCCCACATAAAGGACTAGGTCAAATTACAAAGGATTAATATAAGAAAATAACACAAGTATGTAGGGACAAAATTAAGAAGACCAAGGCAGAAAACAAGATTAATCTAGCTAGAGATATAAAGGGTAACAATGAGAGCCTGATGAAATAGATTTTAGAATACTCAAGGAGCTGACTAAGGTGATATCTGAGCCTTTAGTGATTAGCTTTGAAAAGTCATGAAAGACGTGAGAGATTCCAGAGGATTGGAAAAGAGCAAATATACTACTCATCTATAAAAAAGAGAAATAAGGACAACCAGGGAATTGCAGAACAGTCAGTTTAAACTTCAGTACATAAAAAGATGATGAAGCAAATAATTAAATTTGCAGACAGCTTGAAGATGATACAGTGATAAATAAGAGCATGGATTTGTCAAGAACAAATCATGTCAACCCAAACTAATAGCTTTCTTTGACAAGCCTTGTGGACAGAGAAGTGGAAGATGTGGTTATATCTTGACTGTAGTAAGGCTTTTGTAAGGATTTTTCCCCATGATCTCAAAAAGAAACTCAGGAAATAGATTCTAGATGGAGCCACTATAATGTCAGTGCATAACTGTTTGGAAAACTATTCCCAGAGAGTAGTTATCATAGTTATCACTGCTTCACAGACAAGCTGGAAGGGGCATAACAAGTGGGGTTCCTCAAAAATCAGTTTTATGTCCACTTCTGTTCAATATTGTCATAAGTGATTTAGAGGATGGCATGGAGACTATAGTTATAAAGCTTAAGAATGGGACTGCAAATGCTTTGATGAAATGGTTTGAAGTAAACAGGATGAAATTCAATAAAGGCAAAGTACTTAATTTAAGAAGGAACAATTAGTTGCACACACACAAAATGGGAAATGACTTCCTAGGATGGATACTGTGGAAAAGGATCTGGGGGGTCATAATGGACCACAAGAGAAATATGAGTGAAGAGTGTAATACCACTGGGAAAAGAAAAGAAAAAAACTTAAATGAAGTGCCAAAGGATGATCCTGAGTCAAGAGATCTTATTCCTTTAAGAACGTTGTATCTCCCTATTCAATGTCTGTTTGGGCTGAACTCAGCATAGTGTTTTTTGTAAACAATGGTGCCATTTCCATGCAAGATTATTCTGTTAAACTGTATTTATATCATAGTGACCAAATGTATAAATGATGATTATTATTAAACTGTATTTACATCATAGTGACCAAATGTGATCGCCATCCTGCACTGTTCTATTTGCTACAGCTTGCATTCATATTGTATATTTTATCCCAAGGATTACGAAACTGTTTGCAGACTTAACTAACTCATATGCAAAGTATATACAGGAATGCTTTATCCATTGAAATGCAGACACTCTAGGATGAAATACAGCGACTATTTAACAGTACATAGTAACAAATGCTACATAAAGTTTATCACGGGAAATGAAGAATGCTGTATCCAACTGAAAATTTAGGTGGACAAAAATAATCAGTTTAGTTTAAATTCCTCCTCTTGCTAAAAGTATTATGGGATTGAGCTTGTGATAACAAATTTTCAGGACTTTGGTTTTACCCCGTCTCGCACACAAAACGGTACTAGCAGCAGTGCCTAGCACTATGCCGGGGCAATAGCTCACGACTGATATGAGTGGCTGTGTGTGTGTGATGGGGGAAAGAGTGCCATTGGGTGAATCACCAACACCAGAGCAGCTAAGTGATCTGTCCTGGTGCACACCTAGCCTGATGTTACTTCACCTGTGAGATATGACAAGTGTCAAGTGGTAGAACTGCACACTAGTGCCTGGGACTCAATCACTCGGCAGATAGTGGCTTGGGACATGGCATGTGCATAACCCTTTCTTTGCCTTACCTTATTCCCAAAAGGGAACGTGCAGCTTTGCTTCTGATGGCTTCTGATTGATGGGTGAGCTTTTCCTTCAGAATGGGAACAGCACCCGTTGCTAGAGCTTCAAAAGCCTCTACACACAGGCAGCCAGCGAGTGTGTCCAGTATCAGCTCTTGTATTTCATCCACTTCAGTTTTCAGTTTAAGAACAAGTGAAGAAACCAAACCGTTTTCCACTATGCTAACAGCACCTGCAAGAGGAGACCAAATAGAAACATGGACGGAAAGGGCTAAAGTATTTAATACTTCAATCAACATTTTTAAATTTGCTACCAAGGTCCCCAGCTACTGCTGTCCCCACAATAGTGTGGCGGTGAGGGCGATGGAGGCTGCTTTAACTCTGGGTACCTTATCAACACTCCTCCAACATTTCCACAGGACTTATTTGGCAATTTTCACCTCTATTTGCAAACTGTGAGCCACGTATAGTTCTCCCAAAGGTATTCTCTTGCTGAGTCATTACCTTTGTTCTATCCAGCATCATTTGCTAATAAAGGCAACAAACTGTCTCCGGCTACAGCTGATGCCGGGTCCTATAACAATTTCATCCCAAATGCTGCTCAAGCTACAGTTGCTCTGATGTTCCCAATACGCACGTGTGCAATATTTGTCCCTATAATACGCCTGGTGAGAGATTATGGAAGTGGAATAACTGCGAGCTCCCTTACGCTATTCCTTTCTATGACTTATACTGAGAGAAATGGAGGGCTTTGAGTTGCCCAGCAGTCAGCACTTCACTGTTTCCCAGAAAAAATAATCTTGCTGGACTGAAGCATAGCTCTGATCTGCCCAGCAAGCGAGTTCTCTGCAAGGGCTGAGTGGCTGACTTTTAAGTGTTCCATTTCTTAGACAATACTAACCCAACATTGAAACAGCATTGCCATGGAAAAGTAGGAAGAAGAGAACACATTGTCCACAAGTAACTCTGTGGAAACAAAATCCTCAGCGTCTGGTTGCTAAGACAATTCTTTGGTTGCTAAGTGAAAAGTGGCTCCATTTGAAGTGATTCATATGAAGTTGGACAAGGAAGTTCGATGTATGAGAAGCAACAAGGCTACTTAAAACAATATCCTTATTCAGGGAAAAGGGGATCCTTTCCCAAGGATTTCAATGACCTTTTGGTAACCCATGAGAAAAATTCTCAGAGCTTGCAACCAAGTCTAAGTATACAGCCCTTTATCGGTCAATGGAACAGAATAGTCCACACTCTACTCCTGATATTTTGCTGATATTGAGTAATTTAATGTCATTAGTTAGCTGGGCATTACTCTCCTAATGCAGAAGGAATGACAGTGATGTTTATTTTGCTATCTGTGTACATTTGGAAGCCATTTGCTGAGACAGTATAAAAACCATCAAGTTGGGAAAAATGAAAATTGGAATGATAAAAATTATTGATGAAGGCTACAAATAAGTGGTAGCAGAGAAAAAAGTGAAGCGGAGAACTGTGTATTGTGATAGAACAGTGCTGTGGGGAAAGCATTTACATGTCATCTTTAATGCTGTGGATCAGATCATGTTGCCAAGGCATGATATTGTAAAGCATAATTTTCATTTTCCTTCCTTTAATCAATTTTTCTTCTTCATGTAGGAGGCCAGATTCTGGCCCCATGTTCCATCCCATTTGTGTTGCACTGATGGACCAAAAGGGCTGAGTAGCTTCTCTAATGGGCCAGCTAGAGATTCTCCTCACGCTGACTCTCACTGACTTTTGGAGCTGTATTGGGATGGGTTGGACAACAGTGGTGATATAGTGGGGAGTGCTTTGTGTTTCAAAAACACTTAGGCTACGTCTACACTGGCAGCTTCTTGCGCAAGAACTCTTTTGCGGAAGAGTTCTTTGTGCAAAAACTCTTCCAGAAGAGAGCGTCTACACTGGCATGTAGAGATGTGCTTTTGCGCAAGAGCATCCATGCCAGTGTAGACGCTCTCTTACAGAAGAAAGCTCTGATGGCCATTTTAACCATAGGGCTTTCTTGCACAAGAAATTCATGTTGCCTGTCTACACTGGCCTCTTGCGTAAGAACAGTTGCGCAAGAGGGCTTATTCCTGAGCGGGAGCATCATAGTTCTTGTGCAAGAAGCCCTGATTTTATACAGTAGAACGTCAGTTTACTTGCGCAAGAACACGCGGGCCAGTGTAGACAGGCAGCAAGTTTTTGCACAAGAGTGGCCGCTTTGGCGCAAGATCGCGCCAGTGTAGACACAGCCTTAGCTAGCAGCATGATTCCTAGAAAATCGATCCTGCAGAAATAATGGAGAGCAGCCTAATTTATTACCAGGGCTGTCCTACCCAAATTCCTTCTCACCCCCTCCCCCAACCAGGATTCTGAACCCAAAGAATCTGCCTGCACACGTTTCAAAGGTCTTTTGAAGTAAGTTGTGTAACACGGTATTTTCAAGACAAATTTTGAAAAAACAGCTGTACTGGTCTCTGGCTGAAGGGAGGCCAAGCTGCCTCACTACACTGCATCCTGACCAATACACATGGTTGAGAATGTGGGCACTTGTCCACCCCCTGATGTTAGGGCCTTTTTGGAAATCAGGAGATCTTGATCTAGCTAACTGCTAACTGAAGGGTAGGGAATCTTTTTTGGGTTGGGGGCCACTGACTCACAGGAAATTCAGTCAGGGGCCGCACACAAGTGAGAATCAAAAACAAACAAACCCCCACTGACATGGCCCCTGACTGAGAAGGAGAAAGACACTCCTCACATTCCCCTTGCACACCAGAGCCTAGGGGGGCCCAGACTAGTAGATTTTGTGTGCTCCAGCCCTGCGGGAAGGAGGAGAGAGAGGAACAGCAGGAGGACTGGAGCACCAGTGTGGGCTCCCCAATGCTGGGGATGGGGGAACCCTGAGGGCCAGATCCAGGCAAGACAGAGGCCACATCCAGCCCCAAGGCCTTAGGTTCCTCACCCATGTGCTCACCACATGGACATGGAGCAGCTGGTCAAGTTCTTGGTGGAGAACCAACAACAGCAGCAAGAGCTATTACTGCAGCAGCTTGCTACCCAACAGGAGCAGCTGCTCCTGCAGTTGACAGCCCAACATTGGGGGCAACAACAGCTGCTGGCAGCCTTAGTTCGCCTACCTATGAACCCACCATCTGTACTGGTCTCTGGCTGGAAGGAGGCCAAACTGCCTCACTACCCTGCGTCCTGACCAGTTAATAGGCCCTGGAGCAGTGTACTGAGGCAGCGTGGCCTCCCTCCAGCCAGAGTCCAGCACCCCAGCGTTTAAAATTGCTTTCATAGTTGCTCATGTCCATGAGCCCACTAGCACATGAGACTAAGATAGCCAAAAACTTCCTAGAATTTGCAAACGTCGGTCTGCCATGCAAACAACTGTATGCAGCAAAATAGAGGATGTCAATGTCAGAGGAGAATTTGACTGGAAGCAGATGATTCTGGCAGCCTCCCTCTACTTCAGGCCTGGGCAAAATATGGCCTGCAGGCCAAATCTGGATGCAGTGGGGAGCCCCATGCAGACTACCTGTTTCCCTACCCTACCCGCATGCCGCTCAGAAACACAGCTGTGGGGCGGTTTTGCTTTAAAATCTGTGAGCTCTGAGGGGAGGGGGGAACGCTTTAGGAGCTGCTCCTGCCACCAGCACAATCCCATTGGCTGGCTTTTGTCCAGAAACTGGCCAATGGGAGATGCCTGTTTCAATAACAGGCAACCAAGGAGCACCACACTCCCTCCCATCTGGAGCTCGTAGTTATTCACAGAGCACATGGCTGCAGACTATGCGGGGATGGGGCAGGCAGGGAGGCTGATTCAGGAAAGTGCTGGGCTGCTGGCTGGTAAGTCTCCTGGTCAGGGCCTGCTTCTGGCACCTCAGCCCCTCCCTCCCCCAAGCCTCTGCCCCCCACTCCTGCCCCCCTACTCCACATACCCAAATCCTCTGCCCCCTCCTGCACTTATATCCCCTCCCAGATCGGGCAACCCAATCCCCTGCCCCAGATCACAGTCTCTTCCTGCCCTAGCTCACAACCCAAACCCCTGCACTTCAATACCCTGCACTCCCTCCTGAACCCCAATTCCCTGACCTAGGTCATAATCCAACCCCCTGCACCCAGTCCAGTGCCCCAGGTCACAACCACCTCTTTCATCCAAACTCCCTCCCTTACCCCAAGCTCCCTTCTGCACCCAACTTCCATCCCAGACCCCGCATCTCCTCCATTAATATCATGGAAGAGTGCGGCCCTCGACCACTTTCCAAAATCTTGGAGTGCCTCCCCCCACATCAAGGATTATTGCCCACCCCTGCTCTACTTCCTGTAGAGCTGCTGTGATAGCTACTTTGTGATATTTTCAAACAGAAACCATATTTGAACAACTTGACCTTAAAGTAATTTCATTCTTCTCTGGTAAGATGGCATGCTAAATACAAAATATAAAAATAAATAAAAATAGTGAGAAATGGAAGTTGAAAGATCTACATTCCCTCCTTAGTTTAGGAGCTGTGTGTAGTTTTAATCCATAGCTGCATTGGGCAAGGGTCACTGTCTAGGCATTAACCTTTCATAGGGCAAATGTGCTTTTCTTGCAGCACACGCCACTCTGGTTTAAGCCAAGATAAACAATCACTTGTTCTTATTTTCCTTCTTTCTGTTATTACTTTTCTTTTAACTCTTTCTTCACGCCTGTTTTCAGTCCATGTTTGTTCATCAATCAACTCTTCTTAATTCCTTTCTGCCAAATATTTGCTATGTATCTTTCTGCCTCCTGATATCCCATTATCCTTCTTTCTCGCACCTTCCTTCATGACTGCTAGCCTAGCACTAGCAGGTAGTATCTTGACTACCATTTCTCTTCCTGCAGCCATATGTGTCTTTTGCTGCATATCAAAATGGTCCATGTCTCTGTGTTTGCATCATTCACCTCTCGTCTCTTCATGTGACATAGATCTATTTGACTATTTGCCCCATTTTCATTGGTTATTTATTTTATTTCTGACAGGGCACATCTACACAGCAGGTCTAAACAGGAAATAAGCTACACAACTTGAGCTTTGCTTATTGTGTAGCTTAAGTCAAAATAGCTTATTTCACTGTCTACCCAGCAGTTATTTTGAAGTAGACCACTCTTCCCCTGACTTCCCTTATTCCCCCTACAATGAGGTTTACAGCAGTTGGTGTAAGAAGCCCGTTACTTTGAATGTATTTCAAAATAATGGGCTTACTGTGTAGATGCACACTACATTATTTCAGAATACTGAACACTATTCTGAAATAACACGGCTGTGTAGACTTAGCTTTAATGTTTATTGACCTTCTTTGATTCAGTCATCTTTAATCAACTGCATTTTTTCCTCTTCATGGCTTACCAATAGTGGAGGTGTTTGCTACTGAGGCTCTGAATGCAAAACGTGTGTCACACCCAGCCATCTTGTCTCCTTCCATTATAGTGAGTTGGCTGGGGTTGTACAGAGCATCTTATATAACGCCAATGGTGGGCTTGGCGCTTGACAGCGTAGTGCACAGGGTCTCTTCCTAAAAGACCTTACTATCTACGGAGAGAGGGTGCTGGCTGGAATATAACAAGAAGCAGTCACAAAGTTAAGGAATTACAGAAAGTTCCATAATTTCTGTTTAGTTTTTTTTTTAAATAAATATTTCATGTCACCTAGTTGTTCCTAGTTTTGTGCAGGCACTTTGGCTCTTTTAACTTCTCACATTCATCTGCGAGGACAGGTGTTCTGTGACAAGGGGTTCAGTCTCTGCTCCAAGACAGAGCAGCTTGAAAAGACTGCTGCCCTGATGGGAAGGCACAAAAAAACCCTGTACAGTTGATATGATCCAGGAAGATGGACTGCTTCACCATCCCAAAGGCTTCCCTGCAGTCGAGCCAGCTTGGTGTTAGCAAAAAAAGAGACTGGTTTACAGAAGAGAGAAGAATACGGACTGAGATCAGGGAAGTGAGAAGAAAAGGAAGGAGAAATAATTAGTGGACATCCATAGGGGTGATGCTTGCAAGCTAGAGCAATTTTAGATGGAAGGAAGTGGATTCCTTAGACCTGACCTTACAAACATGGAGGGAGAGGGGGAGCTGGCAACTCCTGCAGTTTTTATGCTACTGACAAATACGGTGGCACGCCTTGAACTCTTGATTTTCCATTGAGATATTGGCATTTCAAAGCTGATTTATTCGTTGCAGTAGCAGAGTTATGATTTGTCCGGTCTACCTGTTTGTGCTAGAATGTATCCCTGTATCCACGCCCTACCAGCTATAGTAATAATCTTTGGAAAAATATGCTAGTGAGGCATCATTTGAAAACTCGTACCTTGCTGATCATTATTGCCCTGATAGGATATGTGTGGCAACATTGTATGTGAAGTTATGAGATTAAGTGTATGGTATTCTTAACACATGTTCCAACCAGAGATTGGCAAAAGAGCCTGTCTCAAACAAAGGAATGTGTGCTCTGTTTAATTTGCATTTAATCAGAAAGCAGAGTCATCAAGCAGGAAGGGGAAACAAAAGAAGTTCCAACAGGTGAGGAGAAGCAGCAGGGAACATCCTTCTATAAACTTTGTCCCCTGAATCTCAGCTGGAAATGTTTTCCAAGAAGGGGACTGACACTATAAAAAGGGGGGTCAAAAACCTCAAGGGAGCCTCCACCCTCCCCTGCTCCCCTCTGCTCTTTTATTCACTGCATCACAAGGGACAAAGGAAGCAGACTTTGAACTGGAGAAGTGGTGAGAACATTTTGCTTTGAATTTAATGTAGTTTGTTAAGTTAGGAACCAGTTGTGTTTTATCTTTGTTTTTCTTGTAACCATTTTGGACTTTTATGCCTCATTACTTGTACTCACTCAAAATATCTTTCTTTTTAGTTAATACACTTGTTTTATTGTTTTGTCTAATCCAGTGTGTTTAATTTGAAGTGTTTGGGAAACTCCATTTGAAGCAACAAGGTGTGTGTGTCTAATTTCTGTTAAAGAAATTCAGACTGTGTATGAATTTGTACTGTTCAGGAGAGGGCTGGGCAACACAAGGCATACATTTTTGGAGAAACCTAGGACAGAGAGGGTACGTCTACACAGCAGCGTTATTTTCAAATAATGTCAATTATTCCAAAATAACATATTGCGTGTCTAGACAACAAGTCCGTTATTTCAAAATTAATTCAAAATAGCGGGCGTCTTACTCCAACTTCTGTAACCTTCATTGTACGAGGGGTAAGGGAAGTCAGAGAAAGAGTGCTCTATTTTGAAATAAGTGCTGTGTAGATGTGCCCACATTTGAAATAAGCTATGTCGATTTAAGCAACGCATTTAGCATGGCTTAAGTTGCATAGCTTATTTCAAGTTTACCCTGCTGTGTAGACATGCCCAGAGTGTGTTGGAATCACTCTAGCATAACCAATGCTAGTAAGAGGCAAAGTGTGGCTGTTTGGCTGTGGCACATGCAGACTTAGCTGGGAGTTACTTGCATATACTCCAGACTGGAGAACATAGCAGCAAAGCATAGTAAAAAGAATCCCAGGTTAGAGGGCAGGGTTGACACAAACCACTCATTAGTCTGAATTGTTCCCTGGGCATTTCACAGTGACATGTGAGGTTATGTGAAAGAAGTGCTACAAAATGCAAGATGCTGTCATTGCAACTGCATTGTTAACATCGTTATTGATCTGTTTTCTTCTGAGACCTGCATTTTTCTCATGGGTCACTTTTTCCTCTTACAGTAAAACTCCAATAGTCCGGCATCCAATAGTCGGCACTCCTGATAGTCCGGCATCAAAATGGCAAGAGCCTAGTGAGTGAGCTTCAGCAAAAAATGAGTCACAAGGTAACAGCGGCAGCAGCTGAACTGAGCAAAAAGGGTAAAAAAGGCTTAAAAAACCTAAAACATTACAGTATACTGTATACAGTATGTACAATAAAAAGGGTTAAGAACACTTTATATACAGTATATAATGTATACAGTATATATATAACCTGCTTATAGTACCTCCTGATAGTCCGGCATATCTGATAATCCGGCACCACCTAAATCCCATAGGTTCCAGATTATCGGAAGTCTACTGTATTTCCACACGCATCTTCTCCCTCTCACAGCCTTCTGGCCAGTCTCCCCTTTCCTGTGATTTTTTTTTTAAATAGACTCATAGTGGATTGCCATTTTATTAGGTTCTCCTTGTTGGTCTATACAACATATATGCAACGTTTTAAATGTTTTATGAAATCCTGGGGACATAATAAATACTTGCAAATAACAATATTTTTAATTCCCTAAGCCATTGCACTACATTATTGATTACAAATGTCATTTTAAAAAATCAAAGCCACTTAAAAATGTCCCTTTCAATGAGAAGCAAACATATGAAAAGCTCTGGTTAGTAAATATAGTTTAGTGGTGTGGAACACTATCGTTAAGTTAAAGAATCTGGATTTATCTCAACACAGATTTCTATATTACAGGATGTTTGTTAACACGAGGCATTGAACTGAGATTTCTAGCTATTTACTTGTAGTCCTCAATAAAGCATCTCATTGTAGCAAAAGACAGAAAACTCAAAGGAGAAAACAGAACTGTGAATCAGAATAAAGGGATATGATACAACTTGTACACTGCAACAGTCAACATAGCATCCTCATTCAGCACATATAGCAGGTGAGAAAATCCAACATGGAAGTCCATTAGCTGATGGAAGCATGAAAGTGCATCCATAATAAATACAGTCAGTAAGTCTTAACCACATGTACAACACTGTGTTTATGCTATCACCAGAATTCTAGATTAGAAGCAACCTATTTTTAAGGTAGTTGTATGACTAGCCTCGTAGAGTAAATGTATGCTCAGTGTTTCTCCTGTATTTCCTTTCTGCAGTCCAGCTGGTAAAGGAGAGAGCCTCTCTGTGCTCCTCCCATCACAATACTTGATCTACCTCAGTGTGGTTTTCAAAATGTTTCATTCATCAGACCACTGGGAAGAATTCTGGAGCACTGGCGATTTACAAAACAGTTTGAAAGTCCCATAGTAGCTAATGTAGTTTTAAGATTGAGAAAGCAGGATCTTCACGCTCCCCTAAAAGATATATCACTAAGTAGATAAAGGATAGCAGTATTCTTGAACTAGATTAATATTTCCTTCCAGGGTGTTTGGATCAGTGGATGAGCCCCTCCAAAAGAGAAAAAGGCCCACCTGTGTGCACTACATGACGTCCAGCATCTAGCTAACTATGTTGAATCTTCTTGTTGAAGGGAAACATGCTATAGACATCCCTGAAATGTCAAACTAATTCTCTTTTAAATGAAGAACCAAATGTGTGCTTTGTTTTACAGTAAAGTTGGCATAGAAGGAAAGTCAGTAGCTCCAAGAATAGTTAGAGAACAAAAATTATCTTATGTCTGAAAATTCTCAAGCAGGCAAAAAGGAGTACACTTTAGGGTTTCCACATTAAAAATAGATCATGTATGACTTTTTTACATAGGAATTACACGCTAGATCAGACCAATGAGTGACAGTAGTCAGCACCAGACGTTTCATAGACAAGCACAAAAAAACCCTCCACCTCTACTGTGAAAAATTATGGAACATCTGTTTCTTCCCAGCCCTGTCAGTGACTGCTTGGCTTATGTCCTGAAGCATGAGCATTTATTAAACAATTTGTATCCTGTCTAATATAACTCTGTTCACCATCCATATAAATGTTTAATCTCTTTTAAGATCTTAGCTTCAATATTATATATTGGATGATCATAATTTGGGAAACATCTTTTAGTGTATGCAAAATAATTTAATTTGTTCAGAAGAAAATGTTGTTTGTCCTAAAAGTTCTTTTCCTTGTCTGGGATAATTCACTTAGTAATTGCAATGTGATCCTCACATGTTTATGAACTCCCTCTACTATGAAGATCTTTCCAAAAACCAACAACATGAAGGCAGGAAAAAGAGCTGACATTCGTATTGCTTGCTCTCAAGGTCTGAGTTCAAATGATATTCAGTGAATTAAAGTATTCAGAGGATAGCTAGTCTTCAGGATCTGTGCCCCAGACATGTGACCGAATCAAGTTTCAGATGTGACAGATTACAAATCCCTTGGTACTCTTCTGAGTAGTAAGGGAGACATACAAATATAGGAGACAAGCAAAGTGATTCATGAAACATCTTGCCATAAAAGACACTGATGACATCATTGCTTCCACAAACAGTTGGCATAATTTATTAAAGTTATTTACAGAAAGGAAAGATAATTTAGTGAGTATAACAAAATGAACATGTTCATAAGAGAATTTGGATTGATTCAGGTCTCTTCAGTTAATACTGGATCTTTTACCTGCCGAAATACTTGTGCAGGTAGATCAAGGGCCCAGACAATCATTAACTGTTACTACAATAAACCTCTACCAGATCCAATCATTTATCAAACTGCTGCTCTGCATTCTCCATTGACTATCTGACTCACATACTGTCCACAGTCTAGCTCTCCGAGTCTTGTTGCATTGGTTTTTACTTTATTTGTTCTATTGCCTATGTTCCTGTTTTAAACAAGCTTTGATATTATATATATGATATTCTCATTTAAACAATTTTCCATATTATATTTATGAAAAGTCATAAAACTGACTCCGTAAGCAATTATTTTAGGTTCTGATTTAAGGATGGACAGCCCAATATTTAAAAAGACAAAAAAAATTAATTTAATTGCAGCCAAGGGATACATTACAACATAAAGGAATAATCCATATTTGTGGTACACAGGCTCTGTAATTAGATACACTTATTATATTTTCTATCACAGCCATGCCAAATGAGATCACGGTTCCATTGTGCTAGGCAGTGGACAAATGCGTAAGAGCCAGTCTCAGTTCCAACAACATTACAGACTAAATGGATAAGAGGGACAAAAGAGGGCAGGAGAAAGAAGAGCATAGAGAGGTAGATATTTAACATCATACAGCAGGTCAGTAGAAAGGCAGGGAAATGTTCCCAGGTCTCTTGAGGCTCCGCCCACTGCTGCATCCACTAGATAGACCTCGCTGCCTCTCAAAACCCTCTCGCTTATACATGTTCTGATAAGTATGCACAGCTAGTATGACAAATGACATTCATTTTCATCTGTAATCTATTCCTACATGTACATCTGGCATTTTAGCTCTATAGCTCCATTTTCGGATAATTTTCTCAAAACACCCCCTTTTGGACTGAAATGTCTTACATTTGGTCTCAATGCAGAAATACAGCTTTTATGTTTCATAAAAATATGTTGAGCAGTTTGAGTTACCTGAGCATAGTGTTTCATACCTGTTAATTATTTTAAAACAATGTTGTTGTAATTAGGTTGTTAATTTGTAAATTTCATTTAAATAAGAGCAAATTATGAATTTCTGAAGCTTTAAAATATTTTCTAACTTAAAAATTAAAAAATAAAAAAGCCCTCCACATCTCTGCACTAGGGATATAAAGCATTGGTTAAAATGGTAGCCATGTAACTGCTGAAAATCTCAGAGGTTACACAGTTACACGTGCTCCGAGCTCTGCAGCATAAATAAGCTTATTTATACTGCAGAGCCCACAGCAAAGCCTCAGAAGAAGCAGGTCTGCCAGCTTTCTATCTTTCCTAGGCAGTTTGCTCTTGGGCCCTTAATAATGTCACTTTGAAAAATTGCCAGCTGTCTTCAGTTGTGTTTCCTGTTAGTCTTGCTTCCCATGGGACCTGGCCTACCAACTCTCTCAGTTTACTAAAATCTGCCTTCCTGAAATCCATTGTCTCTATTTTGCTGTTCTCCCTTCTACCATTCCTTAGAATCATCTATCATTTCATGATCACTTTCACCCAAGCTACCTTCCTCTTTCAAATTCTCAACCAGTTCCTCCCTATTTGTTAAAATCCAATCTAAAACAGCTTCCCCACAGTAGCTTTCTCAACCAATCTGTGATCTGCTGTGTTAGTTTCCCAACAGATGTCTGGATAGTTGAAGTCCCACATCACCACCAAGCCCTGTGCTTTGGATGATTTTGTTAGTTGTTTAAAAAAAGCCTCGTCCACCTCTTCTACCTGGGTAGGTGGCCTGAAGTAGAGCCCTTGTTATGGGAAGAAGCCAAGAACACTTTAGATGACACCATCCTTGTTTTTTACCCCTTTTAACCTAACCCAGAGACTCTCAACAAGTCTGTCTCCTATGTCCATCTCAACCTCAGTCCAAGTTAAGGATGTTAACTTGTGGTTAATTGACTAGTCGAGTAGTCAATGGAATTTCCATCAACTACTCGACTAGTTGATAGGCACTTCCGGATTCCTCCTTTGAAATGTACCGTGGGGCTCTTGTACATTTCAAAGGAGGAATGCTGAACTCCTCGTGCAGCCCAGGGCCAGCGGGAAGTCCCACTGACTCTGGGCTCCATGCGGAGTGCCAGCTTTGAAATGTACACAGTCCCTAGTGGGAGCTCTTGTACATTTCAAAGTGGCAGCGCATGGAGCCCGGGGTCAGCGGGGTACTCAGAATCAGCAGTGGGCTCCATGCTGCATTGCCGATTTGAAATGCCACGCGGAGCTGGGGTCAGCTGGGGACTCCCCAGTTGATCTCAGGTTCCGCAGAAATGCCACACTGGAGCCCGGGATCAGCTGCGGAGCCCCCAACTGACCCTGGGCTCCACGTGCAGCCGCGCCACACAGCTGATCCCGGGTGCTTCTTTGAACGCCGCCTTGATGTTTCTAAGTGGCAGTGCTGCACAGCTGATCCCGGGCTCAGCTGTGTGGCGCTGCCACTTTGAAGTACCCATTCTTCCCCGCTTTTGCTGCATCTGATAAAGGCAGCAACGGGGGGAGGAGAATCGACCAGACGACTAGTTGATTGATTATCTGATAAGCATTTGCTTAGTCGACTAGTCTTTAACATACCTAGTCCACGTGTATTCATTTTTAATATATAAGGCAATGCCTCCACCCTTTTTTTTCCTGCCTATCCTTCCTGAGCAAGCTGTACCCTTCTATACCGATATTCCAACCATGTGTATTATCCCACCAGGTCTCTGTGATACCAACGATGTCATAGCTGTGTTTATTTACTAGCACTTCAAGTTTTCCTGCTTATTCCCCATACATCTTGCATTTGTATACAGACAACTAAGATACTGATTTGATTTTGCCCCCTGGCTCTGCCTTGTCCCTCTTTTATCTCTGCTATTTTGTGGACGTCTGAAATATCTACTTACTTTTCAATCACAAAGTATCAGACATGACTACTTGTGATGGGGGGTGTACTTGCCCTACAGAGGAAGGGCAATCTTGGCAATGGAAGATCTGCCCTCTTGACCCTGCTCAGCATGCTTCAACTGCTGCTACAGTATAAAGAAGAGGAACCCAGATCAATCATGGCTGACTGCCAAGAAGGGAGGACACCCCTCACCAGCTCCAGCCAAGGAGCAACAGGAATCCCAGTATACAGGAGCAGGAGACACCAAGACCATAAGAACACAAGAACGGCCAGACTGGGTCAGGCCAAAGGTCCATCTAGCCCAGTGTCCTGTCTGCCAACAGTGGCCAATACCAGATGTCCCAGAGGGAGGAAACACAACAGGGAATCTTCATGTGACTCCTCCCCTGTCATCCATTTTGCAGACAGGTGTCCAGATTTCTGCAGATGCCCTAAGGAGATTGTATTCACTTGGAGCAGTGCTGCTTGAGGAGCCCAAGGACACTTCATTATCAGGAGTCATGGTAGGAAATAGCCCACGAAGGTAACAGTCAGTGTCCCTGCAACATCGCCATGTTTTGGGTGGATTCCTTGCCGATCAGGTGGAGATCCTATTCACCACCACCAGGACCCAGGATTGGGACCTGCTGAAGCAGGAAGGAGCTGGGTTCCACACCCCCACAGGTGATTCCCTTTTGCAGGGTGGTCTAGCAAACTCCACTATTGACTCTGGCCAACAGGGAGTCTTACTGATTCAAACACTAGTCTAGGCTATCATGCACTTACCTCACCCCATTAGTGATGGGGTATATTTGCCCAATTACACTCCTCAATAAATTATGGCTGTCCTGGTAATCTCTCTCCTTTCGAAGGTATTTTCAGTTCTAAGTGCTTCTCAGAACAGCTGTTTTCTATCCCAGTCAAATTGGTGCCAGTGATTTCTGCCTATGGTTGTGTGCATTTTTCACAATGAAATACCAAATCAGTTAAACTGTGGAGACTTCCTATATCCCCAGTGCATAATGGGTGTATCTCAGACTAAGGATCAATGAGAAGGTGCATTCTCCACCTCTGTAACAAGAAGAAGGGGTCAGACTGCTCAACCACCTGAGGTCATTTCCCCACGAGATAGAGAAAGGAAATGCAGACAATGTAGATGCCCTGAGAGCTCTGGGATGAGAGAGGATGCCACCCAGCCAGCCAGCCAGCCCTCCCTCCCTTACACATTTTAATCAAGGATGAAATAAAAGTCAAATACCCACTCTACATAAGTAGATTAAAAAAGACAACTTGGGGAGCAGGCTGAGCTTGGTGGGTGACAGCAAACTCATGAAAAAAGGGTGGTGAAATTTCCTGATTCTTTATGAAACCAAGGAGTTTCGCTCTGTTTCCATCCAGTTTTACTTTGAATCTCAGGAATACTGGAAACTCCATGTGAAATGTGGGGGGTGACAAACGTTTGAGCAAAACATGTTGGCTTTGGATCACTATCGCTCTCCAGAGCACAACAAGTGGGTGTGGCACACTGTAGAGATGTCTTTCTGCCTTTCAACTGAGGTCAGGTCTACACTCATAGGGAATGTCGAAGCAAGATACATGGATGGAGTTGACATACTTTGTTTTACTTTTCCTACTGTCCCCACAAATGCTCCCATCGGCTTCCCTTACTCCTCACACAAGCCTGAGTATCGGCTGCTAGCAGGAGCGCCCTTTGCATTCGATTTAGCAAGTCTTAGCTAGACTTACTAAATCAAACTCTGGAAGATCGATCATGGCAGCGTTGATTTTACATCTAGTGAAGACATGGCCTTAGTCTCTCTGTTGTGACAAGAGATCTAGTTCTTCACAGCCCTGTTCTTTCTTGCAGGGCAGTAGAGAGGCAGAAAGATTGCAAGGAAGGAAAAAAACATTGTCGTTCTGATGTGGTATCAGTTGATATCTGCTGTGATTATACAAGGTGAAGGCAATGAAGAATCAGGCCCACGGACTTTGCTGTAATTGTGTAAGATGTACCAAAAAATTCAGCCTATGCCTATTTCCTAGATGATGCACATGCAGTCTAGATAAAGAGCTCCGAAGCACAGATAACCCACCTCCCCATCTGCATTCCATGCAGCAGTGTCTAGAGATCAGTATGCAGAAAGGAGCTTTAGTGTGCGTAGCTTTCCCTTAGGGATTCATTTCCAGTCACTCAGCTCCAGTTTTTCTGGAAGATCACATTGCATAAAGTGGTGATTGGACACAGTCAATTTACACATAATATGAAGCAATCCCAAGAGAATGGAAAATCCCAACCTGAAGGAGGAAAACCACAACGTTCTTTAGTGGAGTTTCCTCCAGGTTCTTCTGTTTGGTCGGGCTTGTTTCTAGGCGAGCGGCCTGCTGGGAAATCCCCCCAACAACTGTGCCTAGAGCCAAGGCGAATTCCCTATTGGGCAGCGGCTGTGCATACAAGGTAAGACCAAGAATTTGCAGGATTTGGGGAAAGATCATGTGTATGCAGAGCACAAGGACCCCGGTTCTTGTGCTGTTTGCTTTTGTATTCGTATAACCCAAGTTGACTGAGGCAGGAAATAAAACTCATACATTAAATCCACAGTAAAGATAGCCCTTTAGCCTACAGATGCTTAGCATGCATGTCAGAATGCAAAAACTGCCCCAGTGGATGACACCGTTGAGAAAGGGCAGGGCACTGTACCCCATTTTATAATTGGGGGGAATTTGAGGCATAGCACAGCGGCCTGGCTTGCTCAGGATGAGAATGTAATCTAGGGCAGAGTTGGGAATAGTCACCCAGGAGTAGTGAATGCAAGGCCCCCTGCTTTAACTACTAGACCTGTGGTTCTCAGTTTTGTTCTGGTGATCCTTTTCATACAGCAAGTCTCAGAGTGTGACACCCCCTCCCCCTTATAAATTAAAAACACTTTTTAAATGTTTAACACCATGATCAATGCTGGAGGCAAAGCAGGGTTTGGGATGGAGGTTGACAACTTCCACCCCCCCCCCGCCCCCAACTCATGACTCCCTGAAAGGTCCCAACCCCCATTCTGAGAACCCCTGCACTAAGCCTCACTTGGAATCAGAACCCAGGAGTCCTCCTTATTCATGTAGATAGAGTCTTTGTGGCATAGATTGACTTTAAACCCCCTTCCATAAAGAAGTAGGGATCCACACATGGAAGGCTATGCTGAGATCTGGGGGGGTGGGAACAGTCAAGCACTGTGTTTATCACAAGTAGGCAGTGTGGCCCACATCTGCAGGTACCTAACTCCTTTTGAAATCAATATGAGTGAGCAATATTTAAATCCCTTTAAGGATCTGGGCCTGCAGCCTATTGGTTAGACCACTATGCTGCAATTCAAGGGACATTCACAGTGCTGCTGGGAGACTATGTTTCAGTTTCTCAGACTTCACCATGCCTCAGTTTCTCCATTTTATGGAAGGGGTAAAAAGACCTCCTTTGAAAAGTAATTTGAGACCTACCAATGAAAAGTGCTATGCAAGCGCTACATATTGCTGTTATAAAATCATTTTTGGATAAATGGGAATATATAGAGTTTATAAAATTTTCTAAGCATATTCTAAACTCTTTGTCCTCATTGCCCTATCACCATTTAGGGAAAGAAGCTGTTGTTTCTGTCTGCAAGAGCTGCAGCCTTAATGATCCTTTGTTACAAGGGCCCAATTTGAGGATACTGGAGAGACCTGATTCCTCCTATTAAATTCAATAGGAGCAAGATTGTGTCCAAAGGCTGGAAAAAAAAAGCTTTCCATTTGAAAAAATTATAAAATCAGAAAATTTCAAAACTGCTGTAAGAGACAGTCCTTGAGCCTTATAATTCCATCTCTGGTGGTGGGGGTTGAGTGCATGGACAGAGGCTGTTAGTGGAATTCAGTGTTTTTTCAGTGGCATTCACCTGGCAAGGAAGGGAGTATTTTAAAGCCACAGGACAGTAATTGTACCATTTTAATATAAGTATAATCTGGCTATTTTTATGGTTAAGATTTTACAACAATTAAATTAACTACCCCTGCACACACAAAAATTTGATCCCTAGGAAAAATATGTAATCGGTATGAAGAGAAAAATTCTCCAAGCATCTAGAGCAGCAACAATTCTCAAAAACAGCCACCATCGCACATGCGGCCACCAGAGGCTTTTTATGCAGCTACCACCTCCTGGGTAGTGACGCAGGGAGGGAGGGGAAGGACAGTATTGGATTGATGCACAAGCTAAGTAAACTACATTTTAGGGCCTCAGATTATGAGGGGGCCTCTAAATACAAAAAAAGACTCGCTTTTAGCTGCATTCTCGCCTATGATACTTGCAGATTTACTCAGTGTTGCCCAGGTCCTTCAGGGCAGGGCACTGGAGGTGTGTGCGTGGGGGTGGAGGTGTGCAGGACACTGGGGATCAGGACATGTTTTTTTCCCCCAGTCACCCTCCAGACCACCTGCAGCCTGTTTTTTTCCCCCTTCCCAGGCCATCCCACAGGCTGCCCGGGATCGGTTCTTTCTCCCACCCACCCCACCCTTCCAGCTCACCTGTGGCTGTTCTTTCTCCCTCCCCTCCAGGCATCCTTCCCATAGAGGCTGCCCATGGCTTGTTCTTTCTCCCTCCCCCCACGCTACCTCCAGCTTGTTCTCCTCCCCCTCTCCAGTCAAACCTCCAGCCTGCCTGGGGCCTGTTCTTCTCCCCCATCCAGTGCTGCAACCAAGGGCTGGCAGCAGGCAAAGAAGGGTTTGGGGCAGGGGATGCTACTTACCTGGTGTGCTGGCAGGCAAGATGGCAGAGCCCCAACCCTGCTGGCCACTCTCTTGATGGTATGGCTGCCCCCAGTGGACACTGCAGGATAGCTCTCCCCTGTGGGCTCACTGTCTGCCCCCCTCAGTGGCCACTCTCATAACATGGCCCTCTGAACAGCAGCCCCTCCCTTTGCTTGTTATGAAAAACAGTCCTTTTCCTGGGACTTCCAGTTGTCTTGGCACAACCAAACCCTGACCTTGCTTTATGTTAGGAGAAAAGGAATCTTCCTACCAAATTTGGTGGCCCTAGCTCTTACTGTTCAGGAGGACTTCTTGAACAAACGGACTCACAGACATAAATAAATAAATAAATAAATAAATATTAGAATCAACAGTTGTAGAGTCATCTGATGTGTGTGTGTGTGTGTATACATATAAAGAGAGAGAGAGAGAGAGAGAGCGTGTGTCTGTCCATGTGTCTGCGAGTCCATTGTTTAGATAGATAGATGTATGAGGTGTGTGGGGATAGATAGATAGATAGATAGATAGATAGTTTACCTTGTGTCCTCAGGTATAGCCACTCACAACTCTCATTGGACCTTTAAAATGTACTATTGACACAAGCAACTCCTACAAATACATTAGCAAAAAGATCAAAATATTTTCTTTTATAATCAGTTTGTGTACTGCGTACACTTGGCGTCGGACTGTGTATTGTCTGTTTCACTGGTTTCCCTGTATAGTCAGTTCCTTTTGTGGTTTACATGAGTCTTTTAAATGGGTTTCACTCCTTTCTTGCCATGTAAAATTAGGTATTGTCAAATCACAAAAAATGAACTAACATTCTGAAGCTGAGAAATTTGAGCTCATAGTGATTGTTGCTCTACTATTTTATAATTTATGTAGTAATAATAATATTAACATAATAACAATATGTATCATTTACATAGTGGTTTTCAACCATAAATCTCAAAACACTTTAAAGGTTGCTAAGTACCTTCATGTCTGTGTAAAGTTTTACCAAATCAGATCTCTCCAGGTACATTTGTGATAATGTACACCCACTTTGCAATTAGTTTGTGGATGTGTAATGATTACTACACAATTGCAGAGGAATCAGGCCCTGAGACTCTATAATGAAGTATCTAACTGAATTTTCTTGATCAAATCTATATTGGATGGGTATCTGCATTGCACTGGTTAAGCTACCAAGGCCGGTGCCAACATGCATTGGATTCAGTGTAAAGCACAGAATGAATTCTCTGGACACAGTCTCTGTTCATGTTCCAAAGGTCTAGTCAGAAATCTGTAAGAGGTAGCTCTGTTTTGCAGCTCACCTATGCAGTTACTACTAGAAGCAAACAAAGGTATTTTTGTTAGAGGCAAAACAAATCTCTTCTTCCAAAATGTAAACCCTGAAATACAAAGCAAAAGATACTGATGCCATGCTGTTCATTGCACAGTGGTGAGTGAGCTACAGACAGAAATCTTACATGTTCTAGAGTCTGAAATCAGCCTGCTCTTACAGCACAAGAGCTAAACCATGACTTTTACCAACAGCACAATAAAGAGAATGGCTGAATATTTCAGTTTTATCTTTCTTCATTACTGATCTCCTGGTCCAATTGATCAGGAACTGGTTGGGAAATAATGTGGAGCCAAATGTCTTATTGATGGCTATTCCTATGATGGCTATATCCTATAATTGTTTCTTGATAATGGCTTTACCACCTAAAAATAATGCAAATAGAATTGAACTTTGTGAAATCTGATGTTTTTTCTATGATTGCTTATGTGAAAAAAAGCATTAATTAGTGCTAAGTTTACTACTGCATTTCCTTTGTTCCTTATGAACCAATGGGAGATACATTTTATTTTCTTATTGGTCATAAATGAATCTGTAAAACATTCACTTTATTGGTTGGCTGCATTTATTTTTCAGTAGTATGTGCTAGGTTTAGTTTAGGAGTTGCTCTCTGTGCATGTGCTAGCAACAACTGCAGATTTTGGGTTACTTAGTGTACTTTAAAATATGAAAACTTAAAAAAACCACAAATAGTCTAGTAGCACCTTAAACACTAACAAAACATGTAGATGGGATCATGAGCTTTCGTGGGCACAACCCACTTCTTCAGATGACTGGATTGTTGGAAGTCCAGATCCAAAAATAAATAAGGGAAGGGGGGGAAGGGAAAAAAATGGAGAGGAGGAAGAAAAAAGAGACAGTGAGTAGATAAGCTTCAGAGGGGTAGCTGAGTTAGTCTTTAACAGGAAAGACTTAAAAAACAACAAATAGTCTAGTAGCATCTTAAAGACTAAATAGGTACAAGAGGCTGATAAGAACCATAAGTTTGCACTTGGAAAGGAAGATGACCAACACCAGATTCTACACAGACATCAAGAACCATTAGCATCTTCATTGTGTGGTTGGTAGATATTGTGCGAGCCATCTGATATCACCATTCATACCATTTGCATGAGAATTAAACTTGTGAATGAAGTTAAATTCTAATCCTTCTGTGTGTATTTGGCCTGTGGAATTGGTCTGAAACAAAACGTCAACTTGGAGATCCATTAATGAGTGTCCAGGAAGATTAAAGTGTTCTCCAACAGGTTTTTGTGTGTTGCCTTTTCGGATATCTGATTTGTGTCCATTAATTCTTTCCCATAGAGACTGTCCAGTTTGGCCAATATACATGGCAGTGGGGCATTTGATGGCATAGATCACATTAGTGGATGTGCAGTTAAATGAGCCTGTGATTTGGTGGCTGATGTCATTGGGTCCAATGATGAAATTGCTGGTATAGATGTGCGGGCAGAGTTAGCACTGGGGCTGATTGCAGGGGTGGGTTCCTGGATGATTATGATGGAGGTGTGTTGCCTTGTTACTGGAAATAATTTGTTTGAGACTAGGGGGTTGTCTGCAAGCAAGAATTGGCCTTTCTTCCAAGGCCTCTGAGAGTGAGGGGTCATTTTCTAGGATAGATTGTAGATTGTTGATAATGTGTTAGAAGGGTGTAAGTTGAGAACTGTAGGTGATAACAAGTGGAATTTTGTTGTTTTCTCTTCTGGGCCTGTCTTGAAGTAGTTCATGTCTGGGTACTTTTCTGTATCTGTCAATCTGTTTTTTCACTTCAGCGGGTGGGTATTTCAGTTTTAAGAATGCTATATATAGATCTTGCTAAAACAAAAGGAAAAACTATGTAGCACTTTAAAAACTAACAAGATGGTTTAATAGGTGATGAGCTTTCGTGGGCCAGACCCACTTCCTCATGAAAGCTCATCACCTATTAAACCATCTTGTTAGTCTTTAAAGTGCTACATAGTTTTTTCTTTTGTTTTAGCAAGATCAGACGAGCACGGCTATCTCTCTGTACATAGACCTAGTAGGTGTTTGTCTCTGTCTGTGGGATTGGAGCAAGTTCGGTTGTATCTTAGGCTTGGCCATATACAATAGATTGGGCAATGTGTCTGGGATGGAAGTTAGAGGCATGAAGGTAAGTGTAGCAGTTGGTAGGTTTCCAGTATAGGGTGGTGGAAATTTGTCCATCATTTAATTTTACTGTAGCGTCAAGGAAGTGGATTTCTCATGTGGACTCATCCAGGCTGAGGCTGATGGTGGGGTGGAAGTTGTTGAAATCCCTGTGAAATTCTTCAAGGGTTTTTTTCTGTGGGTCCATATGATGAAGATGTCTTCGATGTAGGGTAAGTAGAGTAAGAGTCTTAGGGGGCGAGAGCTGAGGAAACATTGTTTAAAATATAAAATATCTGATTTGTTTGAAAAACAACATACATTTTACAGTTTTTATGGTGATCAATTATTACTATCTTGCAGTAAGTCTCAGAGGGGTAACTGTTAAATCTGTATCCTCAAAAACATTGAGGAGTCCTGTGGCATGTTACAGACTAAAAGATTTATTTGGGCATAAACATTCATGGTCAAAAACCCACCCATGAAAGCTTATGACCAAATAAAATCTGTTAGTCTTTAAGGCATCACAGGACTCCTTGTTATTCTGTGACAGAGTGTTGAGATGTCCAAACAGCTGTAGTTTTCTTTTAGTTTAGTCTTCATGCATGTCCTTATTAGTAAAAAGTGATGGGGAAAAACAAATAAGATTTTTTTATAGTGTTTTGCAAAATATCTCCATAAAGCATGAACAACAGCTCCATAATCATGCTGTAATTTTGAAGGCTGGTTGCTTTATGAAGAATTATACTCTTGCTTACTTTATACGGTCCCTGTTCTGTAATTTTTTTCCCTCTGAGACTCTGAAAGAGTTAGGTCTCACCTTTCCATCATGAAGTTTATGGTACGTGAAAAATGCTATGTAATGTTCACTGCACAACTAAAACTAGTATATCCTCCAGGTCTTCAGGCTAGCCCTTAGGGCTAAATCCAAAATAAGCTACACAACTTAAGCTACGTCAGTTGTGTACCTGAAGTCAAAGTAGCTTATTTCAGCTTTTGGCACTGTCTACACAGCAGGAAGTCCAAGAAAGAGCACTCTGCCCCCAACTTTCCTTACTCCTTATAAAATGAGGGTTACAGGAGTCGGAGTAAGAAGTCCTCTGGCTGGACATTATTTTGACATTATGTTGAAATAACTGCTTGTGTATAGATGCAGACTATGTTATTTCAGAATAACTTTTCAGAATAATGCTGCTGCGTAGATGAACCCTTAGGCAGCTGTTAGCCAGCTGCTGGTTCAATTCTTATTACTGTAGACTTGGCTTCTAGGGATGTAAGACACTAGTTGACTAGTTTACTATCCGATAAGCAGAAGCTTATTGGATAGTCAACTAGTGATGCGACTAGTCACTTCTTCCCCCTTCTCCCCCACCTTGCTGCCTCTATCAGAGAGAGCAGCAAGAGACGGCAAACTGGAGTCGGTGTTGGAGGGAGCCAGCTTAAAAGCTGGTTCTCCCCAGCACCATCTCCATGGGGGGCAGGGGAGTTGGAGGCACGGCAGAAACGGCGTAAGCGGGGACTGAAGCAGTCTCCGCTTGCGCCACTTCTGCTGCGATTCTGCTTTTGAAATGCGAGGGCTCTTGTACATTTCAAAAGCTAAGGCGCCTCAGGGAGCACGGGGCCAGTGGTGAGTTCCCCTCTGGTCCCATGTTCCCTGCCACGCTTCTTTTTGAAATGTACAAAAGCCCCACTGGGGTTCTTTTACATTTCAAAGGCTGAGGCCTCTGCTTGCTTCTGCTTTTGAACTGTACAAGAGTCCCACCAGGGTTCTTGTACATTTCAAAAGGAAGCCCCGTGCTCCCCACGGGGCTTCTGCTTTTAAACTATAGCAAGAACCCAGTAAGGCTCTTGCCACAGTTCAAAGGTGGAGGCGCTCTTCTAGACTAATTGAATAGTCGATGGAAATCCCACTGACTATTCAATTAGTTAATTAATCTAAATTTAACATCCTTATTGGCTTCATTGGTGAATGCTGATTCAATAATTGCCCCAATGACTAGGAGTTAGAGATACAATAGGAATATAACAAAAATATGAAAATAGTAATAATTGATCTCCAGATGTACTCAGTTCAGAGGAAAAACTTCCTCAAAAAAGCATTTTGTTTATGGAACACCTAATTCTTAGATTTTTCTAGTTTTTCAACTTTTAGAAATAGAAAGGATATCCTATTTATCCTATTTACTGGCAATATTAGCAGTACCAAATGTGACATCTATGTTTAAATCCTCAAATGTGTCTTTTACCATCAAGCTTGACAAAGCGACTAGTTGTACAATAGAAGTTATAGGAGCGATTTCCCTCCTCCTCTACTCATCCTCACCTTAGCTCTCACTGAGCTAGTGAGAGTGTAAATTGCAGTGACGCCACAGTAGCATTGGCTGTGTTAGTATGCGTACATGTTGGGGACTCATAACCCCTAACTCATAGTAGTCAGACTTGCATGTTTAGGACCTAACTGTGAAATCCTGACTGAGGCCAGAATTTCACCTCCGCAGTGCACTCGGCTCCCCATTTTTGAATCAAAGCTAATACCACTTTCACAAAAGTGCATTCATGATTTCTTTCCTCATCTTGAAGTCGCTGGTATCAAAGAAGTGTCCTTGAAAGTTATAACTATCAAAATCCAGTTATTTGAATCTGATGCTATTTCAAATAACTCCACATGAGAAAAATTAAAAATAAGAATACAGGCTTTTGTAATCTTTAAATATTTTGTTAAATTCTTCATGTGCAAAAAAGTAAATCATAGGCATTTCTATCTTTAACTAACACAAATCTCAAATTACTTGTTAAAGGAGAGTGCTAGATAGAAAGTTGAATGATTATAATTAAATTTTGAAATATAAGGAAGAGAAATTGAGGAGATACCTCTGGTCTTTGAATAGTTTTTTTCCTACAAAAACAGTGTGTGTGTGTTGATATTGTTATTCACAAATCAAAAACATCAATGAAATAAATTAGACAAAAACCTACTGGATTTGCAACTTCTCTCATATTTCTGTTTTATAAAAGTTTACATTGAAACTCAACATATATGAATTCTGTAAAACTCCAAGAGTTTTGATTGGTCCTATTCCTCCCCAAAAATGCCAGTAAATAAGCAAGAATTCAGCTTTGGTGAGTGATTGACAATGTCAAGATGAACAAATACTTGGGTAAGCAACAGCATGGAACCAGCTATAGTATATACCGAGTGTTATACAAGAGAAGGATTTCATGGCATCTTGCTACAGAGAGACATAATGGGGGAAAAAGGGTCCACATTCACCACACTCATCAGACTACTTTCTCAAATAATTATTTATCAAGACTTTCACGTTACAAAGTGACATTCACAGATTGTCTAAGAAGGCAGCAGCATATAATTTTTCCAACAATTTCAACGCATGAAAACTATGCACATCTTTTTCAACATGTGCTGTGAGGTTTGGGGAGGGGCATTAGATGGGCATATAATTAGAATAACAGTTACAGCATTAAAATTCAGCAGTTCAGCCAGTGGTATCAACAGTGGAAGTTGTAAGGTAAGACTAGCCTTGCTGGATGCTAAAATCACCAGGCCAATCTACACTACAGCTTTCACCTTTGCTACCTCCACTGCAGATGCCCAGAGATGCCAAATGGTGAAATACAGCTAAGAAGAGGTATTAAGCAATCAGGACAGGAGGATCATGTATTCTGAGACTACTGATATACAGAATTAAATGGAAAAAGTCAACAATGGACATGGAAAATAATAAGTAGTATAACTGTAGGCATTAACATGGTAATGGAATGCATTCATTTCACAGGTAAATTAGTCACTGTGCCAAAGAGTGCAATGCTCAGCCAATTATATACCTGTAAAAGGGAAAAAGAGTGAGAAAAATGTCAAAGGTAAAAGCAAAAACAAAGAAGAAAATGTGTTTGAAGAAGAAAGAGAGAGCAGGAAAAACTGCAATAGGATAATAAAAATACACTCTGCCCCAGTAAAATGACTTATGTTCTACTTCCTCAGGAGACCTGCTGTTCTAAAATGCATGTAGATGGTGGCTAGTACAACAGCATCCCTGCCTTAGAAAAGAAACACACACGGTCAAATTATTTTAAAAAATAATCAAACTGGTCTAGACTGAGACCGACAGGAGTACAACTGTAGGGAAAAAACACCCCAGGAAGAGTAAAATGAACACAAGCACCTAAATGTGTCTGCATAGTGCATTATATAATCTGTGTGCAATACAGCGCGGAAGACAAGGAACCCATTCAGCAGCACAGCTTCTTATCCGACGAGACCTATCTAGCGACCAGCGGAAGAGCAAGAGAAAGGAGAGAAAGCGAAGCGCTGCAGTGAGCGTGGTTCCAGCGCCGCTTTTCCCCTCCCTAAGCAGCAGCGCATTCCCCATTGGAGAACACGTGTGACAATTCAGGCTCTGCCTTCCAAAAGGGCCAATCCCGGAGTACAGTGCCTCTGCAAGCTAGCAAGCGCCTCAGCCAGCTGTGCTCTCCAGTGTGGTCCTCGTTTCAGTGCAAAGATAGCTGTACCCCCCACCTTCTGTTGACTTGGAAACAAGCTCTCTACCTCCGACTCCTCCCACTACAGCCAACCAAACTCCCCCCCCCCCCCCGCTGTCTTCAGTGTGATCACTAAACACCTCCCTGTCTCACACCAGGGGACCACGGGACACAGACGAGTGCTTCTGTTTTTTTTTTAAGGAAGAAAATGGGTAAAAAGCAAATTTTCTCCCTCACATGGGCTTTTGGTCTAATGCCTCTGCAGCTGCTGACCAGCCTCTCCCCTGTGAAGGCTAGAGACTGATGTGAAACAGGGCCACGGGAGAGACGAGGAAGCTCTAGTGGATGTGAACATTTGTACTGGTGAACTGAAGAGGTGGCGGCTGCCTGCTTGCCTGGCTGTGAGGAGGTAAGTGAAATGCTCCGCATTTCTCTCTGGCTCTCGTAAATCAGATTAAGGATTAGCATAACTCCTCTATTTTCTCAATAGGAAGGAATTTGAAAAGGGAGGAGGAGGAGAGCTGTGATTTTGAAACAATAGAGGCAGCTGAATGTCACTGCGAGCTAGAAATGTTTTACAGTGTGGAGAAAAAATTAGCAAGAGGAGGAAGGCTGCTGATACAGTGCAAATGACCTTCCCAAGGGATACTGGCCTTGTGTCAGCTCCTGCTTCAGTCTGCTCCCTTTTGCAAAGAATAAGTCATCTCCTTCACTCTCTCAGATTCTACCTGAGCCATACTAAGGTCCATTGTGCTTAGCTAATATTTCAGAAAGGTAATTAGCCAGATTGTCCCTGCTAGCAGCCATCCTTCCTCCCTCCATCCCCTCACATTCCTCTGTACAAGACCATTTCATCCTAGTGGGGGATGCAGATAGCATGACATTAATTAGAAAAGGCACCTAGTTGTGGGATTCTTATGTCAGCTTCGCCCCATAAATGACACATCTTGCTAAATCCTAAGCATGTCTGGCTCTAAAAAGCAAGCTCTGTGGTGCTGAGGCGCATTATCTCATTGTGTGTTCATGCATGTGAAGGCGTGGAGAGGTTTTATTATATTAAACAGTACATGTGCATGGTTCCCCATCTGCAGTTTTGAACCACAAGTTTTTGGATATGTGTGTATCTACATTTTAATAAGTTATTGAAATATGGAAAGATACTCCAGGAAACTACAGCTCTGCATACCTGCAGGGAAATACATGCTAGTTTTGTTTCTGGTGACAGAATCCTTCTGTTTGCGGCCTTTGCTTTATACAAACTGTTTGTTTGATATATGCTTGCACTGTATTTATTCTAGAGGCTACTGACCTATTGTGATTACATTTTGCTTCTGCGAGATTTGTGAAAAATTCGGTGCTTTTCACTCAGCATTCATTGATATGCTGTTATTGACACTACTGTCTCCACAATATGTTCATAATATTGACTCCATAATTCGCGCCATTGTGGGTCACACCCTTAGGGTGACAGACAAAAATCAATTTCACTGTAAAGGGTACAGTGGTAGGTCAGTTAGAAAACCCTGCCAGTGTGAATACTAGTATGTGTTAACAAGAAGCAAAAACTATTGTTTCTTAAGGGAGATTTATTTAGTCTTATGAATTTAGGTGTTTTATATCCAAGTGAGAGCTACAATCCTCTGTTTTGTGCAGGTGTATTGACTTTTCTTCAGTAATGCAGATATCTGGTAATGGAAGGTGTATTTTCAGCCTTCTGCAGGAGACAATGCTTCATGCAATTAACATGTCTCTCATTACTGACTGATGTGGTTGGGAAAATGTCACCCAAAAGGGACTGATCTCTGCCCTGGGACAGAGGACACTATCTGAGGGTGGGCTCACAAGGAAGGATGCTTTCTGCAAGAGAGCAAGTGATGTGTACAATCAAGTAAAGGAGCTCTTGGGTATGCAGCATATTTAAAATTAAAGCCTTTGAAATCCACTAGTACCAATGCATTGGATCTTATTCTTGCAGAAGAGTCCTTATTCTGTGGGGATGTGCATGTATGGAGGAGAAACCAAATAATCTCCATGGAAGGTTGGGGAGACTTCTCTCATGTCTAAGAGGTGGACCCAAAAAGATGAATCAACTTACAAATTACCTAAAGAATGCTTCCCAGCATCCCAATTTGTGGAATGTTCTCTTGCTTCAGTGATTGGTGATGAACTGACCTGAGACTCTTCTGAAGTAATTAATAAAGAGTCAGAGACAATAACCTTCCAGTTGCAATTCATGATATTTTATGCCATTATAAAATCGCTTTTAGGTGCCACTGGTCTCCTTGTTGTCAGTACAGTAGAGATTTCATCGACAGGGCTTGTGTTTTAATTTAGCCACAATAAAAGTATTTTAAAATTACTTTCAGGTGGCTCTGAAAGTCTGAAGTGAAAGTGTTTACCTTGATTCAGGTAAGTTTACATGTGAAATATGTTTTCTGTTATTAACAGTAAAAAGTTAATTTTTATAGGCAGAACCAGAAGATGGAACCTGGCCCTCCATCTTAGGGAAGGTGTGTTGGGGGAAGGGTAAGAGAGACAATCTTGTTAGTGTGTGGGGAAATCTCAAAATAGAAATATAAGGGATCGGATCCTCAACTGTTGTAAGTCAGCACAGCTCTCTCGATGTCAGCGCACCTATGTGAATTTACACCAGCTGATATGGCCCACAGAATGAATTCCCTTCTACCTTCAGTGGATCATGATCTCGCCTCATATAGACTGAAGTGCAATGATGAAGCAGTAAGGGGGCAATCTTATCACTTTGTTTTATTCTGATTTGAATCCTTGGTTCATATTTTACTCTTACTTTGGCGTATATTGCAGTAACACCACTGTCTTCGGAAGGGTTTTCTCGGATTGATAGCAAGGTCAGTGAAAGCAGAATTGGCCCATTGTCTCTGCTTAAAATCCTGAACTTGCTCTCAGTAGAGTTAATGAAAGTTTTGTTACTTATTTTAATGGGAGCAAGAGCAGTCTCAATATGAATGTGCCCAGATCCATTATGTTTGCTTATCAATTTCTCCTAAACCCTCTAAGAACAACAATGCTGAACAATTTGATGGCAGATTTTAGCGAGGTCACTGGCACAATGGCATATTCCATAACTCTACAACATCATCAACTCTAATAAGCAGACTATCAGAGATCAGAAATCACATTGTAGTTGCTCTGAAATATGCAGTGTTATTGCTAAATAATTGGTCCTCCATAAACACTGTAAAGATTGACGCTTCCCACTTGCTCCAGTAACAGCATAATAAAATGGCAATCAACACATTTTTGTAAGAGTAAAGTCAGATACTGTACCTAAGTTTAATTTCAACTGTATTTTTACTGATAATTTCAACTGTATTTTTCCTGATAGCCTGGCTTATCTCTTTAGACCATATGACTTCAGATTCAAATCACTAACACCACATTCCATTTCAAGGAAGAACCTAACTATTGGGATGAGCTGGCCTGTACTGAAATATATATACAAAAAAAATGTTGCTCTCCATAACACCAGGTTACATGCTGGCTCCCCGCTCCCGGGAAAGCTTCACTGTAGGCTCTGAATATAAAGCTTATTTAATCTTTATTATGCAAAATGCACAGCCATGTAACGACAGGGATTTTTAGCTGTTACATGGTTACATTTTTAACCACATTTTTACATCCCTTCTCTAAATTCATTGTTCTGAAATAATCTTTCCAGAGTCAAATAACAGTGACTAAGAAATGTAAATTTCAGTTACAATGAAGTTGTGATGACTCCAGTAGGGAAACCCTGGACTCAATGAACAAACAGTCTGAAATTCCTTCTCATTCCAAGTGGTCACTGGAAATTCAGTCGAGGGTAGCATATGATACAAGAGGACTAAATTCTGTTCCCATTTACTCTGGTGTACATCTGAAATAACTCCAATTATTTTATTTATAACCTTACACCAACGTAACTAAAAGCAGAATTTAGCTCCAAAATTTAAAAAAAAATTACAGTGAAAGAACTCAATTTTCTCTACTATTAGTTTTAGTTAAGGTTGAAGAGCATTGGTGAAGCAGTGGGGCCTATATTCCCTCTAATATTTTCCATCCACATGTGGATTTTTTCCATCCATGCATGGAATACTTTTTATGTGCACCGAGCCATGTGTGCACCATCAGTAGAAATAAAAAACTTAGCTGTGGGCTCCCTGCTGATCATCTGGGCAGCATCTGAACCTCTCTGAGGGTACGTCTACATAGCAGTGTTACTTCGGAATAACTAGCATTATTCTGAAGTAACATAGTCGGTGTCCACACACAAGCAGTTATTTCAACATAATGTCAAAATAATGTACTGCCAGAGGACTGCTTACTCCGACTCCTGTAACTCTCATTTTATGAGGTGTATGAGAAGTCGGAGGAAGACTGCTCTTCCTCAGACTTCCTGCTGTGTAGATAGCACCAAAAGCCGAAATAAGCTATTTCAACTTAAGCTACACAATTGCTGTAGCTGAAGTTGGGTAGCTTATTTCGGCTTTAGCCCTGCGCTGTATACGTGCTCTGAGTGGCCATACAAAGACACAATTTACAGGGAACATTGGGCCATGGGCCCTACTGGGGCTATTGTTTTCCACTGTCCTTAGACTTGAAACATTTCCAATCACAGAATAATTTTTAAAACCAAAATTGAGGCTGATTTCAGAAAGGAACTTCCAAGACATGTCAAGTGGCAAAGATTGCATGATTATTTTTAGTGGCTCAGCAGAAACTCAAATCTCTCTTTAGTCCCATATCTGAGTGAACATAGATTATTCATATTATAAAACTCAAAATATATTTAAATATATATAATCCAGTCCTACAAACACTACAGGTCTCTCCAGGACCTCAAACCCATTCCATACAGTGGTGAATTATTTCCTCCTGAACATATGCTCACATGCAGCTTAGCAAAGATTGAAGTAGAAAAGAGAGAAACCAGTTCTAGAGATGGTCTTGCTGTGATCAGCCAAATTGTTAAGGATGCTATTAGCCAACAGAGAAACACTAACGGGCAAACGTTGAGAACTCATCTCAAATTCTAAACATTTATTTTTGAATGTGCATGTGACTTTGCCCACAAAAATACAGGGGTGTTTGCAGGGCTGAAAAAGTGGGGGAAACTAACTACCATATTTACATGTTTCAAAAATAGGCATGCAACATTGGGGACAGCTTCAGTTTGATTGAAAATTTGCCTGCATATATCAAGGGACAATCTCAGTTTGTCACTGAAGGCATTAACCCTGATGGAGGTGATCGAACATGATTATAACAGTCAAATGACAATACTTGTAGTTGAACAGAAGTAACCCAGGTCTACATGACAGGCACTCTGAACTAGCTAATGTGAGGGGAGGAGGTTGCCTTAGGTCCATAGAACAGCGAGCTATGTAGCTCAGCACTAGCTGAATTAATCTCATCCGCACCATAAAGTTTAATCCAAATTGTAACTACAGGTTGGACCTGAGTGGTCCCAAACAAGGGGCTTTGCTGGACCAGGGAAGATCCCTTCCCTTATGGCCTGTGCTGCCACCAGGCTAGGGCTCCAGCCCCAGCTCCCCAGGGCTCTCTAGATGCCACTGGCTGCACTACTGCCGGGGCCGGAGCGCCACGGTCAGAGCTGTGCAATCTGGGCTGAGCTCTGCAGCCTCCTGGCTCCATGGCTGGGGTGGAGGGATCAGGCCGGAGCTCTGTGGCCCAGGCCAGAGCTCCACAGCTGCTGCCAGGCTAGAGGTCCTTCCCCCGCGCACGTGTGCGCACACACACACACACACACACACAAAACTCCCCGTCATGCCACTTGTCCTTCCTCTGCACAAACACACACACGCACACACACACACACCTCCCCGTTATGCCTCTCGTCCTTCCTCTGCACAAACACACACACGCACACACAACTCTCCGTCATGCCACTCATCCTTCCTCTGCACAAACACACACACACACACACACACACAACTCCCTGTCATGCCACTCGTCCTTCCTCTGCACAAACACACACACACAACTCTCCGTCATGCCACTCGTCCTTCCTCTGCACACACACACACATACATACACACATAACTCCCCATCATGCCACTCATCTTTCCCCCGCACAAAAACACACATGCACACACACAACTCCCCATCATGCCATTCGTCCTTCCCCCGCACACACACACACACACAACTCCCCACTCGTCCTACCTCCGTGCACACACATGCACGCACACACACACAACTCCCCGTCATGCCACTTGTCCTTCCCCCACACGTGCACGCGCACACAAACACACACACACAGAGCTCGTCATGCCACTTGTCCTTCCCACCGTGCGCGTGCACATACACACACTTACACAACTCCCCATCATACCACTCGTCTTTCCTCCGCACGTGCGCGCACGCGCACACACACACACACACACACACACACACACACACACACACACACACAACTCCTTGTCATTCCACTTGTCCTTCACCCCCGCACGCACACTCCCCCTCCACACACACACACATGGACTGAGTCACCAGTGCTCCCTATGGCACTCCTGCCCCACCACCAGATCTCCCTGGTCCTGGACTCTGTGGTCCAGGTACATCCATGGTCCCTGCTGGACCATGGATGTTGCCGGACAAGGAGTTCCATTTAAAGGAGGTACAACCTGTAGTTAGTGATATAGTTGCTTCTTAACTTGATTTATGTTCACATGCACAGTTAATGCACCATTACTACCCATATCAGCTAATTATGTTCTTACTAGTAGCTTAGGCTTGCATATAATTTTTTCCCTTGTAACCAAAGCCTAACTGTTATTGTACTATGCAGGTGGAATTCCCTAACTAGCCCTAACTAAACAAATTAGCCTCTCCTTTTCCTTTGTTCTCTGATCAATGTTCTAGAGTTCATTCCTCCTGTGTTACTAGTGCCGCTCTGTGTGAAATCACGTGCTCTAAGATTTCAATTCCCTATTGAGAGAATGTGAAATAACTGCTTGTATTTTCAAAAAAATGCACAGACACAAACAATTAGGCAATATTATAGGGTATGTCTAAACTGCATCCCTCTGTCGGCAGAGGGATGCAGATTAGGCAGGTTGACATTGCAAATGAGGCAGGGATTTAAATATCCCATGCCTAATTTGTATAAAAATGGTTGCCGCGTTTTGCCGACTCAGCACTTTGTCAGCAAAAAGTGGCAGTCTAAAGGGGGATCTGTCAAGAAAGAAAGCCTTTTTCGACAGATCCTGTAAACCTCCTTGCCGACAGAGGGGATGCAGTCTAGACATACCCATAGGTGTGATACACAAATACACTTGACACAGTAGTTTGTTGTAACCAGGTCAGATGATAGTGTGATAACCTGGTTACAAAACCAAAGCTGTCCTTTATAGTATAGATAGAGTCTTATTCCTCAGAATGAGTATTTATCTGTGTAGTCTAGGGACCTCTAGCACAAGGAGTATATTTTGCATTCTTACATTGTTAAAATAAACAAATCAAAAACACAAAGCACCACCTTTGCTTCCCCATGACACTAGATAAAGGGAATAAAATCAAAATGGTCAGACTATATTAATAAAATATGTTTTAAAACACCCATCATATTTACATGTAGAATAATGTGATATTTCTGTTTTGGTGTTTTAAGAATAAAAGAATAAAAAGAATAAAATAAGTTCAGTGGCTAACTTCCATGGTGCTTGTGCTATTATAGAAGAAAGCTTATGAAACCAGAACTCCATAAAAGTAAAATTAAGAACTCCTTTATATAACTTAGATCACTAGACTCCATAAGTCTATAAATCAAATGATACACATAACACTCTCAAACTCAACTATGCAGACAATGGTTAATAGAACAGAGTAATTTATAAGTCTTAAGTAAAAGCTTCAAAACTAAAGCATACCATATCACTTTGGCGACTGCCTACTCATACACTAAATCTCCACTGGGCATCGCTGCTCTCATAGGATTTTTTCCCCTACCATTCCTTTATGTGGCTGGTCCTTTAAATTAGGCAGAGCAAAGCAATTGCAGTGCTATAGTAGCCATTTTATAACTGTAGCTTTTCCCCCCTTTCTTAATAGTCAGAAAATAGTACATTCTCACTTTGATTAATAGTTTCTCGGGGGTTTTTTGCTGCTTCAAGTGTCCTCAACACATCAGTTTATTTTAATTTGTTATTCAATTACTTTTACTATGAACATTGTAATACTAGAATTGCTTTACTGAGTATTTGACTGTAAGCTTTAAAACTTGCTTCCTACAAAGCACAAGAGTTAATAAAATATTGTAACAAAATGGATGCTTAGAGTTAAAAACAAAAGCACTGTAGAGATGGTTTATCTGATTTTTTTAAAAAGGAAAACCTGAACAAATATTTTTCAGATGCTGCCAGTATTTTCTTAATGCTGGTGATTAATAATAGTTTAAAGGTGTAGCGGTTTCAGGGTGAAGTAAGTCTTGTTATGTCAGCACAATATCCCTTACTACAGTATGTTTACCCAATGTAGAGTGGTCTGAAACAAATTTTAAATACCCAATCATTCAAATTCTAGCATCAAAAAGAGGTGTGACTCTCTGTGTCATTGTAATTGCAAATCCAATCCTCCATTGCCCAAAGACAACTGATGTACTATGCTGCCACCCTGAATAGTCTCATGTGATGGCACCCTAACTTAGAACATTCATACTGATAAATGTGCAACAGCTAATAGAACTTCTTTGTACATTTCTGGTAACTTGGCAACTGCCTGATCCTGGAAGATACTCAAGAACGGGAGCAGTAATTCATTAAACTGAGGGAACTCAGCATTTTATAGAAAGTGGTCAGTACTATGCAAACATCTTGTTCCAAATGACTATCATATTTGTTATCCCCAAATACAATGGATCTAATTTTTGGTTCTGCTACAACCCAATGCATCTCTATGCCAAAGCAAAGGGGCATAAAACAATTCTAACTAGCTACTTAAAAAATCCTTTGGCATACGGGGCATTCTTAGTTGTTGTAGAGCTGGCCTAGAAACTGTGCACCTCCTTCCACTTTTGTAACCGGAGAAACTAGAGAAGACCAGAGTTACCAAAATAGTCTCTTGGGGCCCAGGGGTGGCCCGTCCATATAGGCGAACTAGGCGGTCGTCTAGGGTGCCAAGTTAAATAGGGCGCCAAATGGTGGCACAATATCATTGAGGGGTTTGGAGGTGGGGGTGCCGATTACATGGTTCGCCTAGGGCGCCAGTTGCTGGCAGCTAGTCTAGGGCCACCACTGTAATGGGGCCATAGACTGACATTGGCTTGAGTCAAACTGAGGCCAAACCAACCCTCAAACTGGATCCATAATTCAAGATCCACAAAGGTGATGTAAAGTCACCATTGACCCCTGCTTCCCACACAGATCTCGGACTGAGCACAGCTTAATTGGTCACAAGAATCAAGTCCAACATGTATTTTTCACTTGCCCTAGGCACATGCATAAAAATTCTTTTAAAAATATACATTTAGCCAACCAATGTCAACCAGCGACACCTTAAAACCAATCTATCTAAATAACATGCTCCATCAACTGTTTTCTCAGGCAGAAGTCTGAGTAAAGAGCAGGAGTGGTCTGAGGCGGGCTGCGGCAGCTGGCACCCCAGGCAGAACGCACGATCGGCGCCCCCGCCTGCACGGCCGTAAATGGGCCGTCAATGGGGTGACATCATCGTCAGGCACCCCATGACATCATAATTGGGTGCCATTGAAGGTGGCACCCTAGGCGACGGCCGAGTCAGCCTATAGCCACGTGCCGCCCCTGGTAAAGAGTGGCCTTTTCATGGTGATCTGAAGTTCAACAGACTTTGAGCTTTGCCACAGCATGAGAGGAGAGTGAATTCCAATGGTAAAAGTCTTCCACTGAAAATAAATTACTTCCAGTTACCAGACTTTCAGCTGTAGCCACAGTTATCAACAGCCCATCAGTTCAGCTGTGCATAGGAAGCCCAGGGGAAAATAGCATTGTTTTACGTCTTTAGGAATCAAGCCATGTAGGACTTTTCAGATTCATGCTGGAGATTAAAATAGGCAGCCAACGCAATGTTTAACTCATTTGGCTAACACTATGACGAAAACAAGCAGCCATGTCCGCCACAAGTTGTACTTTCTGAGGACTCCTCAAAGTTACCAAAGGCCCATGTACAATGCATTATAGCAATCTTGCTGGGAGTAGGGATGTTAAATTTAGATTAATCAACTAATCAAATAGTCGATGGGATTTGCATCAACCATTCAATTAGTCAATAAGGGAGCCTGCTGGCCCTTGCTACATTTCAAAGGCAGAAGTGCCACGGGGAGCACAGGGCCAGTGGGGGAGTCAAGCAGTCCCTGCTGGCTTTGTGCTCCCTGTGCATTTTGCTTTTGAAAAGTACAAGAGCCTCCCTGGGAGCACAGGGTCATCAGGGGACTGCATGAGTCTCCCATTCGCCCCATTCTCCCTGTGGCACTTTTGCTTTTGAAATGCCCCGGAGAGCTCTTGCTGCATTTCAAAGGCGGAGGCGCCCTTATTGACTAATTGAATAGTCGATGCAAATCCCTGCTCTTGCTACATCTCAAAGGTGGAAGTGCCGCCAGTTCCCGGCTGTCCCCTGCTGCCCCCCTCACAGACATGGTGTTGGGGGTAACTGGCTTTTAAGCCGGCTCCCTGCCAGCCATGGCTTCTGCTCCCCCCCGTTACTGTCTCTCTCTGACTGGTCAAGTTACTAGTCGATTAGTTGCTTACATCCCTAGCTGGGAGAACAAAAAAGGATAAGATAATTTTACAAGAATCATATCAGAAGGAAAAAGTAATATCTGTTGCAATAAAAACACATTTAAAAAAGCAAGTTGGCCACCACAGTCAGCTGGAATTACAGACTTTGGAATTATGTGCATTCCTCACTGGCAAAGGGCGGGAGAACCTTCAGCCATTGGGTCTTCTCTGACAAACTCCATGAATTATTCCCCTTAACAGCCAGCATCTCCTCTGTCTTCTTCAGAAAGAGTCTTAGCTGACTGACTTTCAAACTGATACCGAGAAAACAAAGACATGGAACTCATTTGGTTTCAAGTCAAAAGGGGCACATACTAGTACTACAGCCTAAATCCAGGGCTGGATTAAGGGGGGGGACTAGCCAGGCAGCTGCCCGGGGCGCCAACCTATGGGGGGCGCCTGATGGCCCCTTAGAGCTGCAATCAGGCACTTCGCGCCTGGGGCCGGGGGCCACATGGTGCCCCTTAGAGCTGCCATCAGGTGCCGTGCGCCCGGGGCCGGGGGCCATGTGGTGCCCCTTAGAGCTGTCATCAGGCGCCGCGCGCCCGAGGCCGGGGGCCGCATGGTGCCCCTTAGAGCTGCCATCAGGTGCCGCGCGCCCGATTGCAGTTGTAAGGTACGCAGCGCGCCAGGGGCGCAGGAATGGCTCAAGCCAGCCCTGCCTAAATCCCCCAAACATCCCCCTAGCAGTCCCGCACATTTGTTGGACAGGAAGGACTGACTAACTAAAACTCTTTAAAAACTCCGCAATCATGTGCTTTCTTGATGGATGAGCAAGTACCCAGGGTTACCCTCTAAGATTTCTCTAAAAGCAAGAACAAAAACTGCTCAGGTATAAACCCCTCCATAGTTAAGTCAAATATTTTGATCATTAGTATCAAAAGCTGCTAACATCTACAGGAATCACCATGGGAACCTTATCATCTACCATTGCTGGGAGTACATTCATCTTCAAACAATAAAACCAGTGAAGTCTCCATACCATATTCAGGCTGAGTATGACTGAAAGTTCAAAGAGATCAAAGGAGCTCAAATGAGTCCAGGTTTGGACTCATTTTCAAAAACCTGAATTCATTTTCAAAAAGCTTGCACCAACAGAATAAGCTAATGATGTGCAGATAGTTAGCCTGACTGTCAGAATCAAGAAATTATTTCTTGAGGAGGACTAAAGCAAGGAGGGACAAAATATGGTCTGTGGGCTGGATCCGGCCCACCAAGCCATCAGTTCTGGCTCATGGGAGCTTCAGCTGGTTATCCCCTGCCCCTGCTCTGCACTCAGTAAAACTGGCTGCAGCACCATGTGTACATCTCGGAAGAGAGCCAGGAGGAAGGGGGAAAAGGTTCTCATACTGTCCCTCACCTCCCGTACCTCCCATTGGCTGATTTCCGGCCAACAGTAGCAGCTGCCTATTTGCAGGACAGGGCTCACAGCGTTGAGTTCAGAGCAGCAAAAATATAGTCCCTACAGCTGCTCTGAGCATGTACACGGGCATGGAAGGCAGGGACCCTGGCTAAAAGTCTCCCCCAGCCAGAGTCTGCCTCTGGCACCCCAACCCCTCCCTCCCCCAACTCTCTGCCCGCCTCCTGCACTGCTATCCCAAGTAACCCAAACCTTCTGCACCCTTCCTCCAGCCCCCATACATTTTCTCAGACACTGCCCCACTCTTAAACCCCTCCTCAAGTTACAACCTCCTCCCAAATCTTGCACCCCAATCCGCTATCCCTGGTCATAACCCAAATCTCAGCACCCCCTCCTACACTTCTGCTCCAGATAACAACATCCTCCCAGACTCTGCACTCCCTCTTCCTACACCCCGCCCTCAGGCCAGAATCCTCTCCTGCACCCTTTACCCTACCAGACTCTGCACCTCAATCCCCTATCCCAGATCACAACCCAAATCCCTGCACCCCTACTCTAGGTCACAATCCCCTTGCAGACCCCGCATCGTCTCCTGCACCCCAGTCCTCTGCCCCAGGTCACAATCCCCTCCTTCACCCAAACTCCCTAGCAGATCCAACACCCCACTCGCTTACTGCAAGCTCCCTTCTGCACCCAACCTCCATCCCAAACCCTGCATCTCCTCCATTAATACAATGGAAGAGTGTGGCCCTCGACCACTTACTAAATTCTTGGAGTGGCTTCCCCATCAAAAATTATTGCCCACTTCTGACTCAAAGACTGGTAATGAAAAAAGTTGAAAAAATATGAATTCTGCTTTGACCCCTCTGAGATAAGCTAACTTCAATCAAGAGTGGAACCAGTACCTCCCTATTTATTAGTATTACATGGTGCATGTGCCTAATATATATGGAGTAGTCTGAAGCTCTCTCACTGCATCCCAAACAGCGAGCAAAAGTAATCAAAATTTGACTGGAGATTAAATAACATTTGTCCTCTCCAGACTTACATCTCTGGACACTGAGGAAATCAAACCTGTCCAGATCAGATGTATATTTCATTTGCAAAGAAGGGAATGCCTAAGGATGATATAACTTATGTTGGCCTCAAATGAAACTGAGCTTAAGAAGCAGCAGAAAGTTTTCACCTGCCTTGATTAAGAGTTTTCTTGAGTTATGTTCCAGTCTGTGTGGCCAATGAAAAATAAGAATATTCTCTTCATAACTAATGTTTTTGATACTTCAAGCCACATTCAGAAACTAACCCTTATGATCTATAAGATCTGGAAGGCTGGTTAATAGGCCTAAAGGATACAAGGTTCCATCAAGGGCACCCCATCTTAAAAGGGCATTGAAATAGCAAGGGAAGCATGGAGCAAATGCCTCATTTTTTTCCTAGGTTTTTTTTTTTTCTGGCACAAGCTGAAGCAGACCTCAGGCGTCTCTGAAATGTTTTGAGGCAAAGAATCAGCCAGCTGTGAACAGTTACTGAATCTCAGCTTCTTCCTCCTTTTCTCTCCCGGTGTATACTGCTTGGCCAGATGGGGGAGTAGCTATGCTTCACCAAGCACCTCCCTAGATGCGGCGGGCTAAGAGCTTGACTGGATCCACCTCTCTGCAGGGGTTCCATAGCCCTGCAAATAAGCAGTCATGGAGCAACAAGAGTTACTCTTACCTTCTGCATGATGCAGCCAGTGGGCAATAAGGAGGTTACTGAGTCCAGCAACAGAGAAGAGACACCAGCTGCTTGAGGCACTCAAAGCTACATCTGAACTGCAGGGGAAAGGAGAGAGGCAATGCCCCTTATAATCTCCTTAGCAACAGGGCGGATTCCAATTTCCATTACATTAAATTGATGTACCAGTGTTGCTCAGAGAGCGGAAACCAGTAACTTCCGTTCTTCTCTGTCATTTTCTACAAGTTCCATCTGTTCTATGGTGTTGAGATTGCTTTCTACCCTCCTTTCTAAGGGTTTTTCCTAAAGTTTATTTTGGATTCCTTCAGTTCCTCATACTTGTTTGTTTCTACTTGACAGATTCAAGTGTGAGTTTCTGTGTTGGGATCTGGAGTTCATGCTCCCAAAACATCCAGCTCTTCTTTCTGATTCGGTTGGAAATGAGCAGCTGGTTGGTCCTTTACCAGATCTCTTCATTGGTGACTAAGTCTTTCCAATTAATGCCTAGAATCATTCATGGGCAAAGTTCTGCTGGCTCTGCAGCTCTCACAGCCACATGTTAGCCCTGGATTTAGGGATGTAAAATCCCATTTAATTAGTTAACTGATTAAACGTTAAGCAGTTAACCAATTAAATGGGGACGGGCAGGCTGGAGCGGACACCTTGCCACGGGGCAGGGGCTAGTCGGGCTGGGCTGGAGCTGGTCTGCCCGCAGCGGGTACGGGCCTGCTCCAGCCCCCCATTGGTTAATTTGTTACCCATTCACATCCCTAAATGGATTACTGCTGAATTTACTGCTGAATTTAAAATTCAACATTTCCACATGTTGAATTAGTACATGTTGTGAATGCCTTTCCTATCCTCATGCCACTTCCTTCTTGAGGTCTCCAGTGATTCAAATACTCTAGTTTACAAATTCTAAGATGCAACTCATGAATACATTATGAACTTAAAAAACAACAAATAGTCTAGTAGCACTTTAAAGACTAACAAAACATGTAGATGGTATCATGAGCTTTTGTGGGCATAACTCACTTCTTCAGATGCCTGTCATGTTTTGTTGTTTTTTAAGTTTTTCCTGTTACAGACTAACTCGGCTACCTCTCTGAAGCTTTTGAACATTATGAACTGGCACACATACATTCCCCCCCCCCTTAACACAGTTGCTCTTGAGAGCCACAAGCTTTGGACACTGCTGATCTAAGGGGCCCTCAGTATAGATCATTGGTTTGTCTCTGAGGCTATGTCTTACACTACAAGGTTTTTGCGCAAAAACGATCCTTTCAGCGTCTTTGAAGGAAAAGTCATGCTATGGGAGGGGACGATTATTTCATACCACACTTCCACCACATTCTCACACCCCGGACTTTCAGTTTATTAACCATGACTATTTTAATGCTCAGACCCCACACCTTCACCACCACCACCACCACTGAATCACACAATAATGTGGAACTAATAAAATAGATGTGAAATTGCATAACCACATAGGTCACCATGTCCAAATGCTGTTTTGATGTGAGTCACTTTCTAAATGCTTTGGTCATAGAATCATAGAACACTAGAACTGGAAGGGACATTGAGGTCATTGAGGTCATTGAGTTCAGTCCCCTGCCCTCCTGGCAGGACCCAGCACCATCTAGACCATCCCTGATAGGTGTCTGTCCAACCTGCTCTTAAATATCACCAGAGATGGAGATTCCACAACCTCCCTAGGTAACTTATTCCAGTGTTTAAACACCCTGACCGTTAGGAAGTTTTTCCTAATGTCGAACCTAAACCTCCCTTGCTGCAGCTTAAGCCCATTGCTTCTTGTCCTGTCCTCAGAGGTCAAGGAGAACAATTTTTCTCCCTCCTCCTTGTGACACCTTTAGATACCTGAAAACCGCTATCATGTCCCCTCTCAGACTTCTCCTTTCCAAACTAAACAAGCCCAATTCTTTCAGTCTTCCCTCATAGCTCATGTTCTCTAGACAGGAAAAGGTGTGTATGGACGTAGAAGAGGGAGTTCTTTCGAAAAAAGAGGTCTCCAGGAAATAACATAGGTGCCCTGGTGGCCACTCTGTCCAGTCTGATCACAACTTAAATGCAATATAGCATCCAATCAATGTGGACGCTATCTTTCAAAAAGCACATCACTTTTTCATTGCACTTTTGCTGTGTGGACATTCTCTTTCCAAATAAGCTTTTATAAGAACATTACATAAGAACGGCCATACTGGGTCAGACCAAAGGTCCATCCAGCCCAGTATCCCATCTGCTGACAATGGCCAATGCCAGGTGCCCCAGAGGAAGTGAATCGAACAGGTAATGATCAAGCGATCTCTCTCCTGCTATCCCTCTCCACCCTCTGACAAACAGAGGCTGGGGACACCATTCCTTACCCATACTGGCTAATAGCCATTTATGGACTTAACCTCGATGAATTTATTTAGTTCTCTTTTAAACCCTGTTATAGTCCTTGCCTTCACAGCCTCCTCAGGCAAGGAGATCTTCTGGAAAAGCTTCTTCTGAAAGAAGCTTGCAGTCTAGACATAGCCTTGGAATCACAGAACTGGAAGGGACCTCTGGAGTTCAAGTCAAGTCTCCTGGACTCACAGTAGGACCAAGCACAATTTAGATCATCCCTGATAGATGCCTATCTAACCTGCTCTTAAATATCTCCAGCGATGGAGATTCCACAACCTCCCTAGGCAATTTATTCCAGTGTTTAACCACCCTGACAGGAAATTTATCCTAATGTCCAAGCTAAACCTCCCTCGTTGCAATTTAAACACATTGCTCCTTGCCCTATCATTAGAGGTTAAGGAGAACAATTTTTCATCCTCTTCTTGTACCTTGAAAACTGTTCTCATGTCTTCCTCTCTGTCTTCTCTATTCTAGACTAAACAAGCTCAGTTTTTTCAATGTTCTTTCTTAGGTCATGTTGTCTAAACCTTTCGTAATTTCTGTTGCTTGTTTCTGGACTTTCTCCAATTTGTGCACATCTTCCATGAAATGTGGTAGCCAGACCTGGAAACAATATGCCAGTGCGGAGTAGAGTGGAATAATTACTTCTTGTGTCCTGCTCACAACACTCCTGCTAATTCATCCCAGAATCCTGGTGGGTTTTTTGTTTGGTTGGGTTTTTTTTTCAGTAATGTCACACTGTTGAGTTATATTTTGCTTGTGGTCGACTATGGCCCTTAGACCCCTTTCTGCAATATTCCCTTCCTAGGCAGTCATTTTCCATTTTATGTTTGTGCAACTGATTGTTCCTTCCGCAGTGGAGCACTTTGCATTTGTCCTTATTGAATTTCATCTTATTTACCTCAGATTATTTCTCAAGTTTGTCCAGATCATTCTGAATTATAATCCTGTCCTCCAAAGCACTTGCAACCCCTCCCAGTTTAGTAGCATCCACAGATTTCATAAGCATGCTCTTTATGCCATTTTACCATTGGTGAAAACTGAAACAAAAAAGTTATTAAACACCTCTTTATGTCTCTGGTTAGATTGAGCTCATTGTGTGCCGTCACCTTTCTAATTTTGCCCCCCTACATATTTGTGTTATTTGCTTATGTTCATCCTTTGTAATCTGACCTAGTTTCCATTTTTTGTAGGACTCTTTTTTGATTTTTAGATTGTTCAAGACCTCCTGGTTAAGCCAGGGTGGTCTCTTGCCATGCTACCTATCTTTTCTACACAATGGAACAGATTGCTTTTGTGCCCTTAATAATGGCTCTTTGAAAAGCTGCCAATTGTCTTCAATTGTTTTTCCTCTTAGACTTGTTTCCCATGGGTTCTTCCCTACCAGCCCCCTGAGTTTGCTAAAGTCTGCCTTCTTGAAATCCATTATCTTCATTTTGATGTTTTTTCCCCTCCTACCTTTTCTTAGAATCATGAACTCTTATCATTTCACGATCACTTTCACCCAAGCTACCTTCCATTTTTAAATTCTCAGCCAGTTTCTCCCTATTTGTCATAATGAAATCTAGAACATACTCTTCCTTTGTAGCATTCTCCAACTTCTGGAATAAACTATGGCCTCCAATACATTCCAAGAGCTTGTTGGATAAGCTATGCTCTTCTGTTTTATTTTTCCAGCATATTTTTGGGTAATTGAAGTGTCCCCCTCACCACCAAATTTTGTGCTTTGCATGATTTTGTTGTTTAAAAGAAGCCTCACTCACCTCTTCTTCTTGGTTAGGGATCTATTATGACATCACCCTTATTTTTACCTCTTTTATCCTTACCCAGAGACTTTCAACAAGTCTGTCTCCTATATCTATCTCAGACTAAGTGTAACCTTTTCAATATTTAAGGAAACACCTCCTTCCTTGTTTCCCTGCCCTTCCTTCCTGAGCAAGCTGCGTCCTTCTATGCCAATATTCCAATTGTGTATATTATCTCACCATGTCTCTGTGATTGCAACTATATTGTGTTCATTTAAAAGCATTACAAGTTCTTCCTGCTTATTCCCATACTTTTTGATTTGTATACATTTAAGATACTTGATTTTCACTTCAGTTCTATCTTGTCTCTCTTTGATCTCTGCTATTACAGCCCATGGTGCCTCCAGTTTCTGACCCTTTTCCCAGGTCTCCATGTTTTTTGACTTACATATAGGCTTTGGTCACCTGCCCACTTCAAACCTAGTTTAAATCCCCCCCTCACCAGGGCTATGTCTAGACTACATTCTATTTTCGAAAGAGGATATGCAAATTCCGCAGATCTTTCGAAAGTGAAAGTAGTCTGGACGCAGGGGGGGTTTTGGAAAAAACAACCCTTTTTCGAAAAAACCACTCTTCCTTAAAAAATGAGGTTTACACTTTTTTTGAAAAAAGGTTTTTTTTTCCTCCCAAAAAACTGCATCCAGACTACTTTAACTTTCGAAAGGTCCGCTTTCTAAAGTGAGATCCAAAGAAGATATCCTCTTTTGAAAACAGAATGTAGTTTAGATGTACCCTTGGTTAGTCAGTCTGTGTCCAAATACTCTCTTCCCCTTCCTCGATAGGTGGACCCCATCCCTGCTTAGAAGTCCTTTTCCCTAGAATAGCATCCCATGATCAAGGAAGCCAAAGCCCTCCTGGCAATACCATTTTTGCAGCCAGGTATTCACCTCCAGACAACTTGTAGTACAGGATGAATGATGTAGAGAGGACACAGCAAAGGATTAAAAATCTGGCAACAGTAAGTGCAAATACATTTGGCTTAATCTAATCAATTTAAAGATAATAAAGCTTTGCAGTACAAAGCTGCAACATTAAAAAAGAATGTATAGTGTATAATATTAGACCTTTGAGGCTTGCCACAGAAAATGGGGATCTTACATTAGTTTCTTAATTATCATTAGCTGGTAAAGGTTTCAATTCACTCCGGGGAAGCTGTTCTAGATTGGATTTTAACAAATAGGGAGGAACTGGTTGAGAATTTGAAAGTGGAAGACAGCTTGGGTGAAAGTGATCATGAAATGATAGAATTCATGATTCTAAAGAATGGTAGAAGGGAGAACAGCAAAATAAAGATAATGGATTTTAAGAAGGCAGATTTTAGTAAACTCAGAGAGCTGATAGGTCAGGTCCCATGGGAAGCAAGACTAAGAGGAAAAACAATTGAAAATAGCTGGCAGTTTTTCAAAGGGACATTATTAAGGGCTGTAGAGCACACCATTCTACTGCATATGGCAAGAGACCACTCTGGCTTAATCAGGAGATCTTGAATGATCTAAAATTAAAAAAGGAGCCCTCCAAAAAGTAGAAACTAGATCTAAGTACAAAGGATGAATAGCAAATAGCACAAGTATCTAGGGGCAAAATTAGACAGGTGAAGGTACAAAACAAGCTCAATCTAGCTAGAGACATAAAGGGTAACAGGAAAATAATCTACAAATATATTAGAAGCAAGAGGAAGACCAGGACAGGGTAGGCTCGTTACTCAGTGAAAAGGGAAAAACAATAACAGAAAATGTAGAAATGGCAGACGTGCTTAACACCTCCTTTGTGTTGGTTTTCACCAAAAAAGTTTGGTGGTGATTGGACGCCTAACATAGTGAATGCCAGAGAAAATTGGGTAGGTTCAAAAGTTAAACCTACCCAAAAAGAACAATTTAAAAATTATTTAGAAAAGTTAGATCTTACCTTTTCATCAGGACCTGATGAAATGCACCCCTAGAATACTCATGGAGGTGATTGAGGAGGCTTCTGAACCATCATCTTTGAAAAATCATGGCAGATAAGAGAGATACCAGAAGACTAGAAATGGGGAAATATAGCAACCATCTATAAAAAGGGAAATAAGGACAATCCAGGAAACTATAGATCAGTGAGCTTAACTTCTGTGCCAGGAAAGATAATGGCGCAACTAATTAAGGAATTCATCTGCACGTATCTGGAAGACAATAATGTGATAAGTAACAGCATGGATTTGTCAAGAACAAATCATGTCAGACCAACTTTATAGCTTTCGTTGATAGGATAACAAGCCTTGTGGATAAGGAGGAAGCTGTAGATACTTAGATTTTAGTAAGGCATTTAATCCAGTTTCGCATGACTTTCTTATCAATAAATTAGGGAAATACATTCTAAATGGGGCTACTATAAGGTGGGTACATAACTCGTTGGATAACCATTCTCAGAGAGTAGTTTTCAGTGGTTCACAGTCATGCTAGAAGGACAGGGTGGTTAAGCACTGGAGCACTGGAGTAAATTGCCTAAGGGTGTTGTGGAGTCTCCATCATTGGAGATATTAAAGAGCAGGCTAACAGACAACTGTCAGGGATGGTCTAGATGGTGTTTAATCCTGCTATGAGGGCAGAGGTCTGGAATTCATTACCTTTCACGGTCCCTTCCAGGTCTCGTATTCTATGATTCTGTTATTCTTGAGAAGAATAATGGGCCTATACAGTCCATTTAAAAAGGAGTAAAAGTAATAGTGTATTTGATCTTAAGCACAAAGATAAAGTTCAGTAAAGTGCAAAACAAAGAGAGGAGATTAAAGTCCCAAGAGTTCTCTTGTTCTTGAGTTGTGCTGTACCACCCAAGAGTAGCATCCAGCTCTATATCCACTTAAGATTATTTCTTGAGAATGAAATGGAGACAATGATCGGTATTCCAGTGAACCCAAAAACACTGGAACAATTGATAGGCTCAAGAATGCAGAAAGGTGCCCATCTGGTACTTAATCTAATCCCGAAAAACACTGATTGATCCTCCTTTATGATTCTAGGAGTAAAATCATTTCTAGTAATCTTTCATATGAAATGTGCACTGAGTTTAAAGTATTACTTCTCATTATTGTTCTCATGTAGCTAGTGATCAGTGTTAATGAGCAAATAACTAATATAACAAGTATTAACAAAGTTATTACTTATGCTGTCAATTATTTAAATTTTAACATGGTTGATTTAGGTAAGATTGATGGCCTGTTAATAATTATTTAAAAAGATAAGTATTCTTGTAATATTAGAAAGCCCATTTTGCAAGATCTTAAAGATTATCTAACATGCTTTACTTACCATATAAGTAATAATTGAAATTTAGAAAGGTTGGAACAATCCTTTTCCCTTAGTAATATGGACAGTCTCGGACAGTTTTACTGCTTAAATTATCTTTTTCAGTTAATCTAATGTCTGAAAAGGGTTATGGGCTGACAACCCTCTGAAATGAAGTCCTCTGCTTTTGCACAGAATAGGCATAGTACAAGTAGCAGCAGGACAAATTACATACACTGCTCCATCAGCATTATGTGCCTCAGCCTCTGAGAAAACAACAGTAGAAATGAGATGGTAGATCAGTGACCAGCCACTCCCTGCCCAGCCAATCCCTGATTTCTCTGATGACACTGCTAACTAGGATACTAATTAGCACCAACTGTGATAGCAGTTCCTGTGATATGTAGATTTTTCCCATAGGAAGTTGATATAAATTACCGGTCTGAGGGTATGTCTACACTGCAGAGGGTTTTTGTTTTTCCGAAAAAAACTGCACTTGTGTCCACACTGCAATCACATTCATTCAGAAAAAAAATTGAAAGAACAGAGGGGTTTTTCCGACATTGGTAAACTTTCTATGAGGAAGAAGACTTGCGAAAGAGCTGTTTCAGAAAAAGGCATGTGTGGACGGGGAAGAGGGAGTTCTTTCGAAAGTAAAGGAAAGAGGAAAAAGCACAGGTGCCCTTGTGGCCATTCCGTCCATAGTAATCACAGCTTAAATGCGAGATAGCGTCCATTCAGCCTGGATGCTATCTTTCGAAAAAGCAGATCGCTTTTTCGATGTGCTTTTGCTGTGTAGACGCTGTCTTTCTGAAGAAGTTTTTTTGGAAGATCTCTTCTGGAAAAGCTTCTTCCAAAAGAAGCCTGAGTGTGCTTGTTGAAGTAACATCACGTATCAAAAGAGGTTGAGGGCATTTTTTTTAAATAGACTATGTCTCAAAAAACTTGTTGTGACTTGTTTTATATTTTTATGTACCAGAGGCTTGAAAAGCTTTTTCTGTGGATCAAGCATGCAGTTTGCTGAAATTCTTCTTACAAAGTTGAAATGAGACGTGTGTGTGTTTAAAAACAAAGTAATTTCAAGGCAACCAATAAAAACTGGACAGCTTTCTGAGTATTAAGGTTGGAAAACAGCCTGAGGTTCTTCAAGAGATTAGAGAAACAGGTGAGGGATAGACACAGTAATTGTTTTGCTGCCTGCAATATATACCTGCTGATGTTACGGAATGCTGTAAGGTTTTAAGGTTTTCAGAGTTTCAGGATCCATGGGGAGAAGCAGAAAATTAGACAAGGCATTGGCTGCATCTGTAAGCCACTGTGCTTTATGCCATGTATGGTGTCTCCTTTGAGTCAAATTTTAGAGTATACCCTGAATTCTGGTTAGCCTCTTGGGTTTTAGCTCTGGGCTGCAGCATGCTGCTTCCTCCTCTTTCATTTCCCCCAGTGAGTATAAAATCATTGCCTACTTTGAAATATTAAGGCGGAACTTAAGAGATCCACAGCTCCTTTCTAAGGGCATGTCTATAGTACGAAATTATTTTGAAATAACTATTTCAAAATAGTGTGTCCACACTACAGGGAAGCTTCAAAATTAGTCCGAGGTAGACTCCCTTAATGTGGATGTGCTATACCTCGACTTAGAGCCCCAGGAAGCACTGGAGAGTAATTTCTCTGAGTGAGACTGGGGAGTAGTTATTTTGAAATAGCAGCAGCGGAGCATCCACTATTTTGAAGTAACTATTTAGAAATAAGTGTTATTCCTTGTGGTAAGCAGGAGTTATTATTTCAAAATAACCAGCCCCTTATTTCGAAATAACAGGCTTGGTAGTGTGGATGCTCCGCTTGTTATTTGGAATAAGGGGTGTTATTTTGAAATAAGTCCCTAGTGTAGAACAGGGCTAAGAGAGCACTCAGATGACATTTTTTTAAAGATGTAGACTAGTGAGAAAATTTAACCCTTGTTTAATAGCAATTTCAGTTTCTCCCTAGGAATTCATCAGGATAGCAGTGAGTCAAGATTCAAAACTGCTATTACATTAAGCAGGATTATTCCAATTTAGGAAGGCAAAACAGGTTTTAATAACAGTAGTTACACTTGGTATGCTGCAGCCGGGAACCACCACAGCCACGACATTGGATCCTGGACTGACCTCCCTCACCACTGAGGGCTGTGCGCATAGCAGAGGGTCCTTCCAAGACAGCAGAGGTTGAGTGCTGGGGCCAGGAGAACCCTTTCAGGCCTTCTGTGTTGGAATTTTTTGTACCGTAATCTTGTCTGGCTGCCACTTGCCCTGGCTCTTGCCGTACCGCTCTTCTGCATCGTAACAGCTCTCCTCCTTCTCCTTGCTCCACCCTTCCTCCAGGTGGGCCGACAGCCTCCATGGATCCCTAGACAAGGTGTGGGGAGCTCTGGCTCCGTTCTCCCAGAATAGGCAGGGTATCATTGGGCAGAAGGGGTGGGGCCAGAGGCAGCCAGCCCTCAGCACCACCCAGACAGCAGTGCTGGCTCCCCTACCCTCAGACCTCAGAGCCATGTGCAGCGGTACTCTGGCGGTGATTTGGAAGGCCTGAGGCTCTAGCTACTGCCACTGCTACTGCAGCAGTGACAGTGACTAGGAGTCCTGGGTCTCTTTGACTCATCAGGCTCCAGAGCAATTACCCCATTTGCTCTCCCAGTTGGTGGGCTTGCTTCCTCCCATTGACTCCATTTCTCTTTCCTGGTGATCACCCCTCTGTAGTTCCCAGCAGCTTTATCTGCTCTCTACCGCCAATGGCCTCCCCTAGGTTCCACCTCCAAATCATTCTTCTCCCCTCTGGTGATATTTACCCCAACCTTGGCCCTCCCTCCAGCGCGCGCGCACACACACACACACACACACACGCGCGCGCGCACAACTCCTCCATCCCTCTTGTGACACTGTTCCTAAACTCACACCCATCCCCATTCATCCCCCACTTCTCTTGCTGTGTCTGGAATGCCCACTCCATCTGTTAAAAAAATCACAATCCTCCACAGCCTTAGGGCTAGGGTATATATTATTATTTCCAGTAACTGTGACTGTAACAGAGATGTGAGTCCTTTCACCTGATACTGCCTCTCTAGTTGCATGGAGGCCTCCTTCTCACATATCCTGCTTGGGATACACCATTGTGGGCTTCTCTCCTGTTTTTTAAGCTTCAATGCCCGTCTCTTCCCACATTTTCTCCTCATTTTTGAACAGTTCTGCATCTAACTCTTCTCTCCTCTCCTTCTCCATGTTGCTTTCATGGGCCTTTCTCTCTTGTTTGGGATCTCTCTTCCTCATCACACAGTCTCTCACACTCATCTCGGATGACTTTGCATGAAAGTCATTGCACATTTTCTTCCTATTACTTCTTAATTAGACGTGCAGGCCTGCTTCAACTCATCAGAAGGCCATTAATTTAAGTTGGTCTTCACCTGGCACTGCCCTCTCAATGATCTCTCTGATGCCGAGTTCCCTCTCTCTGAGCACCGCTTAGCCTCTTTTTGCAACAGCTCTCAATACACATACCAATGCCATATCACTTGGCCCTTCTGAGATTTCCACTCCATTAGCATCAGTGACTTCTTGTCTGCTCTCTCTTCCACTGATTATGCAGTTGATTCTTTCCATGCTTCACTCTCCCCCACCCATAACTCTTTGGCTCCCCTCTCCCACTGCAAGAGCCACCTGCCAACTCCAGCATTGGCTGTCCCCCAACATCTACTTCCTCTACTCCTGCTTTTAAGTTGTGGAGCATCGCTATGACCAGACTGGTTCCTCCACTACAGATGTGTTCTTTCTTCCTTTAATTCTGCCATCTTCTTAACTAAGTAACTCTATTTATTAAACTCAACTAATTCCTATGCCTGCAATCCTGGTTGCTTCATCACTTTTGGCTCATTCCACACCCTTCCTCCTTCTGCCTCCATTGTTGCTCTAGGATCTTGCAAATTTCATCCAAGAGAAAACAGACAAAATATGTGACTTTTTGCCCATCCCTTCTCTTTATGTCCTACAATTCTCTACTTCATTATCACAGATGCATGAGTTTCTCCATTGCTGTCTTCCTCTAACTCCTTCACTTTCTCCAGAGACCCCCATCCCCCTGTTATCCCTCATGTCTATTCTCATTCCTTTCCTTGCTCTTCTTCACCTTTCTTTCTCCTCACAATCTTCAGTCTCTCATCTTAAAAATCCATTATTTATCCCTCTTATATCTCAAATTACAGCTTCATCAATCCTTTATCTCTAAGCTTTTTGAACATGCTGTCTACAATCGTTGTCTGGAGTTCTCCTCCTCTAATTCCATCCTCGATATTTTTCAACTTGGCTTCCTTCAACTCCTTGACTGCCTTTGAAACCATTCTCAAAGTCTCTATACTCTTCCTAGCTAGAAATCATAATGAGTACTTCATCCATCAGCTTCCTTTGACACAGCTGATCTTTCTCTTCTTGAAATCTTATCCTCTTTTGGCTTCTATGACACTGTCCTCTCTTGGATCTCATCTTCCTTCTCTAATTCCTCCTTCAGCATGTCTTTCAGGAGTCCTCCTCATCCCCTGTCCAACTTTATGTGGGGGTTCCAAAGGACTCTGTCCTCAGTTCCCTTTTCCTTTCCCTCTTATACCTTGTTTCTGGGTAAACTCATTCTCCAGCATAAATTTAACACCCATGTCTGTTCTGATGACTCAGCTCTACTCTACTCTAGCCTTGTCACCGTCAGTCTAAACTAAAATTTCTGCTTGTCTCTGACATCACCTCATTGATGTCCAGCTGTCAGATCAAGCTTAAAGGGAGCTCATAATCTTTCCTCAGGCCACATGTATTCTTAAGCAGAAGTTCGAATTAATATACGAAACTCCAACTACATTAATTGCATACGTGAAGTTGACGTATCTTAATGTGATCTTTGGCACCATCTCCACAGTGGAAGGTTGATGGGAGCAAATGCCCCCATCAACTACCTTTACTCCTTGCGATTCAAGGAGTACTAGCATCAATGGGGGCTCCCTCAGCATTCAATGTAGTGGGTCTTTACTAGATTCGCTAAATCGAACTCTAGAAGATCGACCACAGCAGGGTCGAACTTCCAGGAAGTGAAGACTTGGCTTGAGTCATGGTATCGTACACAATTTCAACATCCTGTCTATCATTCAGGCCCATAACCTGGATGTTATGTTCAACTCAGCTCTCTCTAGGTCCTCACATTCAGACTAAGTCTTGGATTCTTTTTGTATAAATCCTATAAGATATAGCCTTTCCTATCCATCCAGACAACTGAAAACCTTACCCATGCTCTTATCATTTCATATCTTGATTAATGCAATGTCCTTTTCCATGGCCTTGACAAATGCAATCTTGCCCCACTCATACCCATTCAGTATGCTGCTGCAAAGATCATTCTCCCAACCGATTACTTTGAACATCTCATTCTCTCTTTGCATCCCTCCATTATTTCTTCCTTCTCTATTGTATCAAACACACTCTGTACATCTTCCCTTTCAAGTTTCTTCACAGTCTATCCTAATCTACCTATCATCTCACTGTACCGAAATCTCCCTTATTTCTTTGACTGGCCAGTGATACTAGCCTCCAACTCTCCCCTGTTAAATTTTCAAAGAAGCACTTTTGTGTTTTCTTCCATGCAGCTCCTCATGCTTGGGAGGAGCTCCCACAAAAAGCTACTTCACTATCCTCTTAGTCTCTCTTCAAAATTCTCACTTGATGTCTACAAAAAAGTCTTGACAATGTTAGACTGGTGGTGTGCTGATATCACTGCCCATCCTACTGACCAATAATGTATTGCTGATTCCTTGTACCCCCATCTATCTTTTTTTCTCTTGTCTTATACTTAGATTTATAAGATTTTGGGGGCAAGGACTATCTTTTTGTTCTCTTTTTGTACAGTGCCTACCACAATGGGGTGCTGGTTCATGCCAAAGAAGTCATAGCCTGCAGCAGGGTTAAACTTACATTGCTGTAATCCTCTGAGGCTGACAGAACACTGCTTTTTTTCATTGTTTTGGTCCATCTGTCACTGAATAAGATGTTTGTACATTCCGAAGGCAATGGTTGTGTGTAGTTTGCATCGGGGCAGCCCTAGACTAGCTGCCAGCAACTGGCACCCTAGGCGAACCATGCAATCGGCGCCCCCACCTCCAAACCCCTCAATGATATTGTGCCACCATTTGGCACCCCATTTAGCTTGGCGCCCTAGGAGACCGCCTAGTTTGCCTATATGGACGGGCCGCCCCTGCCATGGTCTATTAGCCAGGCCTCTTTGTGCATCCATTAGAGAGCTATTTAACATAACATATAACATAACACACCACACACCACAACATAATGTAACATCTTCTATGAAAGGATAAAGGTCATATTCAGAGCAATTACGGATAGATTTTGGTCTGTAATAGCACTATGAAGCAAAGTAACTCCATCCAAAGCTAGTGGTGTAAGTGGATTTATGTCAGCGCACCCAAGAGCACAATATGGCTGTTTTGTTGCCATTACAGGTTACCTATGTTGATTGTGTTGACACTATTTTGATTGTATGAAAATATGTTAGTGTGTGTTTGTCTAGAGTTACTAAACAGAGCAAAAATGATGCCATTCCCATACAAGGACTCCTGCTGAGACATAGTGGGAGTGGAGTGTAAATGTGTCATAACATTCAGTACTCATCACCATTTCCTGAAGCAATTCCTGCTAGAAGAATCTGGGACTGGAATACCTAAACACTCAACAGCTAGCAGTTCTAACTCAGGCTCTAAAGTGGTCCAGATTTTGGTCTCCATTCTGTTGTCATGATCCTTGAGAAACTCCATTAACTAAATATTGTAATTTGGTCTCATGAAAGTAGGCCTGGAATTAATATGAAATGCTTCTTGTACATATTCATAGAATTGAATGAAAACTTATTGGAACCTGGTCTAACAAAGTCAGTCTAGTTGGAATGGGAACTTCCTTTAGTATTTTCTATTCACCCAAGTTTTAGGTCAGGGCTATATGCCAAATTTTAGCTATTGTGCACATTTTAGACTTTGGACACCCCTGGCAGCAGTTATTTATATTTTGATGGGGTCTAAACTATGCTAGGTGTTTCCTAAACACAAACACAGTACCTGGCTCTATGAATATAAACCAGATTAGTAAAATCTCACTTCAGGAACCTCTCTGTCATGTCTAGATCATATCATGACCCACTGAAACATGCATTAGCAGCAATTCACTGAACCATTCTGCCATTAAAATTCCTATTTTTTTAAATTACCAATAAAAAGTTTTTAAAAAGGAAGGTAGATTTCTGAGAGCCTACATATCCATCTCTCTTTTCATGCACTATTTCAATAAATGTGTGCACAAACATGTTCAATTACCCAATTTGTAGGGGCATTTATTAAAGTGCTAGAACAGTTACAGTAAATGGATGAGCCGTCATGTATGCATGTGTGCACACTATACACATGGGCCCATACCTTCTAAAACTTTGTTCAATGTACTCGTCCAGTAAAACTGCATAAGCACTCAGACTGCAATGTGACTTTTGTCAGGAAAAATGGCCATTTTCATCAGTAAAAAACTTCCAACTCCAGAAGAGACTTTTTCTTTTTCCCTCTCTGTATGGTTGACAGACATACAGTGTGGACACCTCAAGGTGTTTTGTTGCTGATTCTGACCTCCACACAATGATCTGCAATTCCCAATCAGCTGTTTTGGTCAGCAGTTTGAACTCCATTGACCTGCAGCAAGGGGACCAGCTATCCGCTCTACTCCCTTGCAAGCCCTGCAAAATTTAAATCCCATTTCCTGCTGGCTGGCTTTTCTCTGTGAGTTTATTGGAAAGGATAGTGACTGTCTGGTTTCATCCACTTGGTTGTTGAGGTATTTCATGCAATGCTTGAGGTTCATTACACAGGGCTGACATTACAAATTGCAGTGCCTTACACCAGTGTTTCTCAACCAGTGGTACGAGTACCGTTAAGGGTATGCGAGAGAAGTCTGGGGGGGCACATCAACACAAGTGAAATTTGGCAAAAAATGTCCGGGAGTTTGCCCTGCAAAGGGTATCGGGGAGGGGGCAGAGGCACGTGCCTGTCAAATTGAATGATTGGAGCTGCGTGCCTGGACGTTTACAACCGCTCTGCGCACATGCCCCAGCGCCTGGCAGGAAAAGCATGTGGCTGTGGCGGTGGCAGCTCCGGTGAGACCCAGGGCAGTTCCAAGTTGGGGGGTGGGTTTGGTCAGTGAGAAAAAAAATTACTTCCATGGCCGCCTCTTCTAGTTCATTTCCTCTCTGGCAGCTTCCCCGAGGTGCTGCAGCGGGGAGGGCGGCTGAACCTGAAGACACAAATTACCCCACCCCCACCAACAGCTCAGTACACCGCATCCAAGAACCCTCTGCATCAGTGGTGTAGCGAGGGGGGAGCAATTGCCCCTGGGCACCACACTAGGGGGACGCCGGGCTGAGGTGGGAGTGCATAGCCCCATGTGTTGAGCCCAGCGCTGGCAGGCCACTTGTTCCCTGCAGACAAGCTACCGAGGTAGGGTTACAATACATCTGGTGCCTGGCTCTGAGGGAGGGAAGGGCATTGGGTTGGGGGGGGGTACCTGGCTTTATGGGAGGGGGAGGACATTGGGTTAGAGCAGGGGAGGCTGGGGGTGTCTAGCTCTGGGGGAGGGTTGGGTGCACTGGGTTAGAGGAGAGGGGCTGGGGGTACTTATAATTTTTTTTAAAAAAGGGGTACTTTCTTAAAAAAGGATGAGAAACACTTCCTTACACAGCCTGAGCACCTGGACTTCTCCGCCCTGTGGGCTGGCTCAGCATGCAGTGGTCTCATGGATCTTCCCCGGTGCCTATGTCTGGCCTTCGCACCAAACACTCCCCCGCTTGGACTGCTGCAGAGCTGTTGGATCTGATGTATGGCGAGAAGAGTCAGTTCAGTCCCAGCTGAGAGTGACTCATAGGAACTGGGACACGTACAGGCATATTTCTCAAGCCTTGTGTAAGAAGGGAAGTGAGCGGGACATGCTGCAGTGCAGAGTGAAAATTAAATAACTTAGACAAGCCTATCATGAGGCCCATGAAGTGAAACAATGCTACACTGAAGACTTGCCATTTCTATAAGGAGCTGGATGCTGTCATTAGCAGTGACCCCACCTCCACCACCAAAACTCGTGGATACTTTGGAGAGCATGGAGGCAGTATACCGAGGACCTAACCCACTGGTTGAAATAGTAGATGAAGAAGTTGAGGTACCACATGGGGCTCCCTCTTGGATTGCTGACTCTGTCTGGAAGCCAGGAACTGTTCTCTGCTGCTGTAGCCAGTCTGAGCAACTGGCTTTCTGGGCACCAGGAAACGGGGCTGAAACACAGATGTGGCTGTGGCTTGTGCAGTGCAGGGTTGAGGGCATGGAAAAGTGGGAAGCTGGCTGTGTTTCTGTGAGCTGCACATATCACTGTGTAGCTAATTGCTGTGATTGAGCAGGATGTTGAGGCTTGCTGTGGTATCAATGGAATCCTGCAGAGATGCTGTCAAAACTTTACACGAGGTACTAGTTAATTTTCTGCAGCAGAATCCATGGCAGTACAGCTTTGCCCCCCCTCCCCCTCCATTGCAGGACACGAGCCCGGACCATTCATCAATCACTTGTGCAGGAACCAAAGCGGAACAGAGGTGAGCTGCATATGGAACACGGTGAAAGCCACAAGCCTGGAGAAGTTGTGCCCTGGCTTCCTTACTTACTCTGAGCAGGGAGATGTCTGCTAGCGTGCTACCCACCTGTGGAAAAGTGTGGCATAATTAGAACTATATTCCTGCAAAGGGAATTTTCTAGCTCTGTCTGGAATTTCTTTTGTGTGTATGCACAGCCTCCGGCCACCCCTCCCAACTGCTCACTCACCCTGATTACAGTGCTTGCCAAGATGTGTTCCTTGCAAGGGTCAGCAGGAAAGTGAATGGAAATGCTGGAAAACATTTGTAAGTGAAATGCTACAAGATAGGACTAAGTGTTGTTAGACTCCTTTTTGTGCATGGTGCTGAACAGCAGAGACCTTGACAGCCCCATCACAAACTGTGTCGGAGAGGTTGTAACAGATAAGGAAGCACCCTTAAGAAAATAGGGAGAATTTGGTTTGTGAGATCCTAAATCAGTGATCACCAACCAGTCCATCGGAATCTACCGGTAGATCTTGGAGCCTCTGACAGGTGATCCTGACTGGTTTGGCCAAGAGGCTGTCAAGTGCCTGAACTACAGCTGCCCCTCCCACCACTGCAGCACACCTCCTGCCCTTTGCCTTGGAGCTGTCTCCTCCTACCCCCGGGAGCCGCCAGCTTGCTGAGCAGGGCAGGGGAGGGAGAAGAGGGGCACTGATGTCAAGGTGCCCCCTTTCCCACCCTGTATTCTATCTCCACAGAGCTGAGAGGGGGCACAACAGTACTTGGGAGGGACTTCTCTGGCTGCTTTTGGGAGTGGTGCAGGGCCAGGGTAGAAATGAGCCTGCCTTAGCCCCATGCACCACCATCCAGGAGCCACCTGAGGTAAGCAGGGCCCAGTTGGATTCTACATCTTGAAACCCTACACCAGTCATGAAGCCCCTCTTGTACCTCATGCCCCTGCCCTAGCCCCAAGCACCCCTGTATCCAAACACCCTCCCAGAGCCTGCATCTAGAACCCCCTCCAGTGCTCCCAACTGCCTGCCCCAAGATCAGCTCGGAGCCCCTCTCACACTCCAAATCCCTTAATCCAAGACCAAAGCCTGTGCCCCAACCCCCTGCCCCAGCCTGGTGAAAGTGAGGGAGGATGGAGTGAGCAGGAGCAGGGCCTCGGAGAAGGGGCATGAAGGAGACGGGGCAAGGGTGTTTGGGTGTGAGGTAGATCCTGGATTTCACTTAAATTCAAAAAGTGATCTCGTGCTTAATAAGGTTGGAGACTGCTGTGATAAACCAATCCGTGAGTGACAGGGCCGGCTGTAGGTTTTTTGCCGCCCCAAGCACAACATTTTTTGGCCGCCCCACCTTTTTTTGTTGTCAGCGACCCGGACCCGGAGCAGGGGCAGCTCTGGCCACGGCTTAGGCCCTCTGGCGCGGAGGAGAGGGTGTTCTGCTCGGCGCATTTGGCCCGGGCCGCAGGATCTGGCCCGGCACAGCCTGGCACAGGGATAGGAGCTCGACCTGAGACCAGGACTGGCTCCAAATGACCCAGAACGCCAGGCTAGAGCCTGGACGCCTGGGTTCTGTCCCTGGCCCTGCCACTGGCTGACCTGGGGCAAGTTGCTTCCCTGCTGCCTCAGTTTCCCCTTCGGGAGCCGGGGGAGACACTGCTGCCCTGCGTGGCCAAGCACGGTGACCAAGTAGGGAAAGGCTGGGGCTCCCTGGACACCCCCTTCAGATGGACGACCCTCTGCAAGGCCCCGCACCCCTTCCCCTCCTATTCCCCCCGCAGGGCCCTGCCGGGTCCGTGACGTGGCGCCGGCTGGCCAATCAGCGCGCGCAGTGGGGCACACGCAGGTCCCAGACCCGTGGGAAAGAGACTCGGGCAGCGCTGCCCGTGGAGGGGCAGGGCTATGGGGCACCTGCCTGGGCGCTGGGACCCTCCCCCCCCACATGGGAGGGCATGTAGAAGAGGCTGCTGCTGGCAGGTGACCGCGGATGGGGGGACAGAACGGGGGCGGCACAGTACACACAAGTATGGCCAGAATGCCGCCCCTGGAAATGTGCCGCCCCAAGCACATGCTTGCTTTGCTGGTGCCTAGAGCCGGCCCTGGTGAGTGAGTGCAGACATCAGGCGTAATGCTTGGAAAGGGAGCTGTGGAACTGCATGGACAGCCAGGCCTTTGCCAGGCAGGCCACAGGATGCATGATCAGGGTGACGGAGGAACAGAGGGAGAGATTCAAGCAGGGGTGTAGCAAGAGAGGGCTGGGGGGGGGTCAGTTGCCCCTGGGTGCCAATTTAGTCCCCCTCTGTTTCCCCTGTCATCCCTCGGCTCGCCTGCTCCTCCTCCACCCACCGCCACCAGCTGGAGCCTCCTTTCCGCCTCTCTGCCCCCAGCCCCACCCTCCTCCATCTCCCCTGGCGGGTTAGTGTGTGCAGGGGCCCACCCCCAAACTGGAGGGGGCAGGGAAAGACGTGGTACAAGCTACGCCCCCTCCTCCCATGGTTCGAGGCCCTGCCACGCGGCAGCAGTGGGGAGCAAATTTTGCTTTTGCCCCCGAACATATAACACCCTTGCTATACCTCTGTTCAGTAAAGCAGCATAGTGACCCAACATGGATTTGTGCACCCTCCCCCACCAAGCAGATTCAAAATTCTATCTCCAGCAACCTCCCTCTATGTCCTCAGCTTCCTTTTCTCTCTCTGGGAGTCCTCCACTCCACTCCCTCTCCTAACTTTGGTTATGATTACGATACCTGGACCTCCACACAAGTTGTGAGTTGCAACCCTTTGCCAGTACTTTTCTTACCAGTTCTCGGGGGTGCTTTCAGGCCTTTCAGTGCACTGTTTTCTGATGAATAAAGGCACACTTTTATAACGGTTTAATGATTTTATTTACTGTTCAACACTCTCACAGACCAGACACTGAGATCCCACATGCAGGCATTAAAGGCATGTTCCTGTGTTGCACTGGATGGGAGAAGGGTGCAGCTGGGAAGCCACTGTAACAGAGATTTATTTCAGTGCTCCTCATTTTCAAAGTGCTCCTTCAAAACCTCCCTGGGATTGACAATAGTCCTTTGAGCTCTTGTGTCTGGCTGTTCAAACTCTGCAGCCAAGTGCTGTGCCTCAGTTGCCTCCCTTCCCCAAGCAAGCAATTCCTCCTTAGAGCCACACAAATTATGAAAAGTGAAACACACTGTGATAACCATGGGAATATCGTCTTCAGTGAGGTCCAGCCTGCCATAGACTTTCCCTCAGTCTCCCAAAGGCGTATCTGGCCACCACATTGCACCAGCTCAGCCTCTTGCTAACATGTTCCTCCTGACTGCTATCTAGGTGCCCTGTGTTATGCTTTCATGAGCCAGGGCTGCAAGGGGTAATCTGGGTCTCCTAGGATCGCACTGGTTATTACCACATTCCCCATTATAGCCTTTCTGCACCTTTTCATGCAGGCTGGTGTTGCTGTCATGCACATTTCCCAGAGACATGGTGCTCCATCGCAGAATGTGATTTATTGCCCTGCACACCTGCAGCAGCACAGCACCAATGGTGGAATTCCCCAATCCAAACTGATTTGCAACTCACCAGGAGCAAGTGGGAGTTGCCGACTTCCACACTGCAATTGCCACACGCTTCTCTACCAAGTGGGCAGCTCTCATTCAGGTATGCTTGCACTACAGGTCAGGGGTCGGCTCAAGACACAGCTCCAGAAAGGTTGCTTTATGCATACTGAAGTTCTGTAGCCACTGGTCTTCATCCAACCAATCAGTGCTGGTTTTTCTGGTCCAAAAGAGCCAATTTACTCTGTTCAATTGCTCTGTGACTGTCCAAATGCAATGGCAGGCTGCCATTGGCCACATCACACACTCTGTCAGGCTCCTCTGAGTCTACTTCCTCTGTCAGTAAATTCAAGATGATCTCCACTGCCTTGCACACGGTCCTCATGACTGTTAACAGAGCATGAGAGAGAAATGCAGTATATGTTCTTTCTCACTGCAGATGCTGGAGTGCACAGCAAAAATGGCAGTTGGAGAAAAGGGGCAAAAGGACGCTGCAAGCCCCCTGAACAAAGTGGTGCTAAACGTGATGTTTTGCACAGTTACAAGCTGCCCCCCAACACCTAGTTTCGGATACATGCCCACAATTCATTGCTCCTGCTGTTGATGATCAAGCTCCCAGTGTGAACGCAATCCATCCATAGAGAGGACAAGTGTGAACACACACTGGAGACTTTGCTGTTGTCGATTTCTGTGTGTCGACATTAGTTTCCTTGATAAAACTTGGCAGCGTAGACACATCCTTAGTTAAACCACTGCAAACCGTTGAGTGAATGCTCACTATGTAAACTTCAGGTGCAAGCTACACAGCTATAAAGCAGGCTTTTCAAATTGGTTAGTGTCCATATTCAAAACTGTACTAGATTAAATGGATTAATCTCACATCTGTAGTTAAACTGATGCAATTTCTCTGTTTAGACAAGCGGTGTGAAAGGAGAAGCAGCCAAAGAATCAGGGCCTGTGATCTATTAGTGGGAGAAGAGCAGCTCAGAGGAGGTTTCTTCTTCTGGCACACAGTCATGGGGCATTGGCCAAGATAGCAGTTTCTAGGTATGGGTTTTATAAAGCTGGGACTGTTTAAGACAAATCAAGGCTGTTGGCTACTGTCACTAATAGTGCTCTACAAACTCTGATCCTTCTATTAGCTTTTATACTCTTATAATTCCATTGACCTTGATGTTAACACTGACAAAAAAAATCAATGCATTGACTATGACACACTAAATTCCTCATCCCATGGAGTATTGAACACCCACAACACTCACTGAATTAGAGTGAGTGTTGAGAATAACTTTGATTGTGCACTCTCCATCTGTTTAAGTTTAATGATACATTAATGATAGATTTTCCACTTATTAAAGAGACTATAACCCAGTGTACTGTGCTGGCTGCACTGCCTACTAGCATCACACTGTGTGCATGTTTTTAACTTGATGGTGAGAGCACCTATCACAGGTAATAGCACTCCTGCTTCCTTTATCCTTCACTTGCTGCTCCTCCAGATAAGGCCTTTTGGCCAGGTACTATCTCAAGTAGGGCATTAACATGCCTTTTGGCACCTATTGCAACTACAGACATTATTTGTTCAACTCCTGTTGAAGAAATGAATTTTTAAATAGCTAGTTCAGAGGAGGGTGTATGAAGTAGCCCTCCATCACTAGGAAGCCTCTGACAAGCCTGGGTATGGAACAGTTTCCTGATCCCACAGATAAGGAAAGAGGGAGGCCATAGCTGAAGACCTTCTAGTAGACAGGCAGAGACACGATGTCAGTGCTAGAAATTTCAGGGGGTAGCCGAGTTAGTCTGTACAGGATAAACTTAAAAAACAACAAAGGGTCTGGTAGCACTTTATAGACTAACAAAACATGTAGATGGTATCATGAACTTTCATGGGCACAGCCCACTTCTTCAGATGACCGGGAGATTTGAGTTTAGGATGTGCAGTCCCAAAATAAATAGGGGAGAAGGGGGAGGGGGAGGAAAAAAAGGAAGAGGGCCGGGAAACAAGGAGCAGAGGGTATGGAAATATCAAAGGGAAAAACAGGAAGGCAGAACTGGGAATCAGTAAGCACCTAAAATTGGGTAGTTAAAACGAAGAATCAAAGTCAATAGATAGGAAGGGTACTAACACAGGAATCTACACAAAGAGCTGTTTGCACCTTCATTGAATGTTAGGTTGATAGTGTCCCAACCATCCCTCATCACGATTGAGGCCATTAGCATGAGAATTGAACTTGCGGATGAATTGTAATTCCAACGCCTCTCTGTGGGTACGTCTACACTTGCACCCTAGTTCAAGCTAGGGATGCAAATGTAGGCGACCAAAATTGCTAATGAAGTGGGGATTTAAATATCCCGTGCCTCGTTAGCATAATCTTGCCCTCACGTTATTCGAATCAAATGAGGAGTAACGTTCGTTTGAACCAAGGGGTTTGATTCGAACTAACGCATCCCAGAGCGCACTTCCTGGTTCGAATCAGCTGTTGAGCGGAATAACGCACGGGCAAGATTATGCTAATGAAGCGCGGGAACTAGGGTGCAAGTGTAGACATACCCTGTTTATTTGGCTAGTAGAATTGGTCTGTGACAAGACAGCCACTTCAAGATCTTTTAAACAGTGATTAGGAAGATTAAAGCATTCCCCAACAGGTTTCTGTATGTTCCCCTTACGTGTATCTGATTTGTGTCCATTGATTCTTTCCCGTAGGGACTGTCCAGTTTGTACAATATTTATAGCAGTGGGCCACTGCTGGCATTGATCAAATTACTGGATGTGCAGTCAAATGACCTTTTGATTTAGTAGCTTATGTTGCTGGCTCCAATGATGAATTCGTTTGTATAGCTATGTGAGCAAAGTTGGCACCGCGGCTGGTTGAAGGGCTGGGTTCCTGGATGCTTATGATGTGGTTGTGTGGCATGGTTACTGGAAAGAATTTGTTTCAGGCTGGGGGGTTGTCTGTAAACAAGAATAGGCTTTTCTCCCAAGGCCTCTGAGAGTGAGGGATCATTTTCCAAGATGGGTTGTAGATTGTGTAAAATGCATTGGAGGGGTCTAAGTTGTGGACTATAGGTAATAACAAGTGGAATTCTGTTATTCTCTTTTGGGTCTGTCTTGAAGTAGTTCATGTCTGGATACTTTTTTGGCTCTGTCAATCTGTTTTTTCACTTCTCCAGGTGGGCATTTCAGTTTTATCTTGACATGGTGTGGAGAAGAGGCAGTCTCCAGAATGCAGGGGAGCTATCAGGAAGGTGAAAGCACAATTGCAATTGTAGTTAGCAAGAGATGTGAAGCATAACAAGAAAGGTTTCTACAGGCATGTTAGCAATAAGAGGGTGATCAGAGACGGTGTGGGGCCCTTACTGGATGAGGGAGGTAACCTTAGTGACAGATGATGTGGGAAAAGCTGAAATACTCAATGCTTTCTTGCTTCTGTCTTCACAGACAAGGTCAGCTCCCAGACTACTGCACTAGGCAATGCAGTATGGAAAGGAGGTGGGCAGCCCTTGGTGGAGAAAGAACAGGTTAAGAACTATTTAGAAAAGCTAAACATACACAGATCCATGGGTCTGGATTTAATGCATCTGAGGGTACCGAGGGAGTTGGCAAATGTCATTGCAGAGCCTTTGGCCATTAGCATAGAAAACTCATGGAGATTGGGAGAGATCCCAGATGATTAGAAAAAGGCAAGTGTAGTGCCCATCTTTAAAAAAGGGAAGAAGGACAATCCAGGGAACTACTGACCAGTCAGCCTTACCTAAGAAAAATCATGGAGGGAATCCTCAAGGAATCCACTTTGAAGCACTTGGAAGAGGGGAAAGTGATCAGGAACAGTCAACATGGATTCACAAAGGGCAAGTCATGCCTGACCAATCTGATTAGCTTCTATGAGGAGGTAACTGGTTCTGTGGATATGGGAAAGTCAGTGGATGTGATATACCTTGACTTTAGCAAAGCTTTTGATTCGGTCTCCCACAATATTCTTGCCAGCAAGTTAAGGAAGTATGGATTGGATAAATGGACTGTAAGATGGATAGAAAGCTAGCTAGACTGTCAGACCCAATGGGTAGTGATCAACGGCTCGATGTCAGATTGGAGGTCGTTTTCTAGTGGAGTGCCCCAAGGATCGGTTTTAGGGCTGGTTTTGTTCAACATCTTTGTTAATGACCTGGATGAAGGGATGGATTACACCCTCAGCAAGTTTGCGGATGACACGAAGCTAGGAGATGTAGATACATTGGAGGGTAGGGATAGGATCCAGAGTTACCTAGACAGATTAGAGGATTGGGCCAAAAGAAATCTGATGAGGTTCAACAAGGACAAGTGTAGAGTCCTGCACTTGGGATGAAAGAATCCCAAGCATTGCTACAGGCTGAGGACCGAATGGCTAAGTAGCAGTTCAGCAGAAAAGGACCTGGGGATTCCAATGGATGAGAAGCTGGATATGGGTCAACAGTGTGCCCTTGTAGCCAAGAAGGCAAATGGAATATTAGGTTGCATTAGGAGGAGCATTGCCAGCAGATCCAGAGAAGTGATTATTCCCCTTTATTCGGCTCTTGTGAGGCCACCTCTGGAGCATTGCAGCCAGTTCTGGGCCCCTCACTATAGAAAGGATGTGGACGCACTGGAGAGGGTCCAGAGGAGAGCAACCAAAATGTTTAGCGGGCTGTAGCACATCACCTATGAGGAGAGGCTGAGGGATTTGGGCTTATTTAGTCTGCAGAAGAGAAGAGTGAAGGGGGATTTGATAGTAGCCTTCAACTTCCTGAAGGGAGGTTCCAAAGAGGATGGAGAGAGGCCGTTCTCAGTAGTGACGGATAGCAGAACGAGGAGCAATGGTCTCAAGTTACAGTGGGGGAGGTCTAGGTTGGATGTTAGGAAAAACTATTTCCCTAGGAAGGTGGTGAAGTACTGGAATGCGTTACCTAGGGAGGTGGTGGAATCTCCATCCCTAGAGGTTTTTAAGTCTCGGCTTTACAAAGCCCTGGCTAGGTTGATTTAGTTGGGATTAGTCCTGCTCTGGGCAGGGAGCTGGACTTGATGACCTCCCTTCCAGCCCTATGATTCTATGACAGTCCTTTATATGGGCTTTATCCAACTTCCACAAAAGTAAATGAAAATACTTCCATTGATAGCACTGGAAGTTACACTATCAGGCCATTCATGAACATAGAAAAAATCTAATTTTATTAACACCCAATGCAAAGGTTTATTAATTTTTCATTAAAGGCCAGATTGAGTTTATTCCAAGAGAAAAGTAAAACTGGTGAGAGGGGTTTATCTCTGCCCTTGCAGGATGGCAGATTGAGCTTGGTTGACAGATATACTTCTTAGCCCAGCTAGTTCAGTACCATTGAAATTAAATGCATGAATCTCACTGGGCAGCAGATGTTGGGTTGTTAATAAAACAAGAATGCTGAACAGACAAAGGAAGTATCAGGTCTAGACCTTGCAAGGCTCTCAAGTAAACCATATGACAAGAAAATCAGGCATCAGCATTATTCATGTAAACGACCACTTTGGACAGACTGAGCCCATGTGCAGGTTTATTTGGCCACCCAAGTGATTCATCACTACAGTGACTGGATATACATATTATTGCTAAGGATGCAGTATGTTTGATATGCTATTCGTGAGGGTGGTATGTCATCCATTTTTGCCCTAAACAAGTTCAACTTTGTGCTTGCAACTGTAACTTCACAGGGGAAGCATATTTTAGAATATGGAAAATTTACAGTTATCAATTGTTTATTGTTGGAGAAATGTGCATATGTAAATCTGGTTCACTTAAGTTGATTACAGGTTGTGCATCTGAGGGTGCTGAACCAGTACTATTTACAATATAAATAATATTGTTATCTTTGTTTTCCTTGGCCATTATTGGATTTTTTTAGTGTAAAAAACTATCTATTTAGTAATTATATTAGTGTGTTGTAAAACAGGAAAGCAGTGATATCACTTCATTTTATTTCTATTATTTAATACACAGGTGGTTAGCCATTATGATAATGAACTAATTAAAATTAATTAGATACAAATAAATTTTTTTAAATGACAATTTACATATAAATCTGTCACTGTCAAGTTTGTTTTCAGGAGCACAAGATGTTTTATGACTTAAGGATCTTTCCTAGAATTATGAGGATGCACCTTCTCTTCTGTGCTAAACATCCTAATAGATGAGCATGCGCTGTATTTGCTTGGGGCATACACCAACCCAGGGTATGAATGAATAATGAATGATTCATATTGTGAAACAGTGCAAGAAAAAATGCAGTATAGATTGTTTAAAAAAAACAGTTATTTTCCTGAAAGTGACTCTTTGTCTTGCCTGTTCACCAAGCGGAGTTGCTCAAGTTTCCAGACATTGCCATCTGCCACTAGTGCACATTGATTGACTGAGGACTATGAATGGCATGGAGTGACTGAACAAGTTGGTGATGTAGTCTGATCTCAAGAATGTTGTCCTTTCTTGTTTAGGTTTCTCTTACTATCAATCATTCATCATCATCACTCCCCATAAATTACTACTCCTGGGCTAATTTGAAAGGAAACTACTTTTTCAAAATAATGAATAGATTTACCTCAACCATTGGACTTTATATATTATTTGGTATTATATATAAAGCAATCTCCATTGCATTTAAATTTATTATTGGAAAAGTTACATACTTACACATTTTTACAGTATTTTTAATAAACTTTAAATACATTTTTGCCATAAGATATAGATGTCTGTATTTAAAGTGGAAGACCTACATAACTGCAAACACACGTCTGTGTAATCTTTGCAGTACTTTCAGAATACGAGCATTAACCTGTGTTTCAAAGAAATGATCCAGAGTACAGATGCTTCCTATAGAAAGTGTTCTTAGTTCTCTGACAAAGGTGATCCTGCCACACCTAGAGTGGTAAATTGCTACTGGCGCAACTTCTGCAGGGATTGGTACAAGTACACTATTCAGGGACTACCTCTAAACCAGAATTACCTGAATGTTGAAAATGTCTGAGAATCCGGCTCTCTCAGCTTTTGTGGAATAGAATGGGATGGCACATGCTATTTAATATATGCCTAGAATATTTCCCAGAATGATTTACAATATACATTTTAATGAATATTTGCATTCCAAACTAAAATTCCAAATACTATCTCATTTTTAATTAAGACTGAACAGCTATATCACAATTGCTGTATCATGGAGTCTAAAGAAAAAAGCTATTATTGGGATGATGTAAAACCCGTGAGCTGTAGAATTCACATTTTATGAACATGAATTTGAAAGATGCAGTCCATGGAGATTCACAGCCCTTTTAGTTACACTTTGATTTGCATGTGAACTTCATCGACCTCAGCTTTTGCAACAACAGTTAAACACAGCTTTAGTTACCATGCTAGATGACAGCAATCTGAATTAGAAGTAGGATTTAAGTGAATAAGCAGAAAAGGGTAAAGCCATTAAATATGTATTGTGAATTAATCATCAGTGGTCAGAAAATTCACATGGTTGGATGAATAATGAAAGTATTTCTGGTATAAACACTAGCCTGTAGAAAGCTAATTCATTTCTGCCAGGCACATGACTTTGAAATTTACTGTCCCTGAACATTCAGGGTAGCAAAACATGACCTTTCAAATGCTGACAAAAAGCAAACAAAGAGGACATGAACAGGGTGAAAGAAAATTTATAGCAAACATTCACAGAAAATTATTTGTCCAGCTTGAATTACTAGGTTAGTTGTGAATGTTCTAGATATGTCAACTCTCTCTAAATCTTATAACAGAAAAAAAATAAGAGTCTTAGAGCAAAACTTTTGATACGGTCTCCCACAATATTCTTGCCAACAAGTTAAGGGAATATGGACTGGATAAATGGACTGTAAGATGAATAGAAAGCTGGCTAGACTGTCAGGCCCAACGGGTAGTGATCAACGGCTCGATGTCAAGTTGGTGGTTGGTTTCTAGCGGAGTGCCCCAAGGATCGGTTTTAGGGCCGGTTTTGTTCAACATCTTTATTAATGACCTGGATGAAGGGATGGATTACACCTTCAGCAAGTTCGCAGATGACACTAAACCAGGGGGAGAGGTATATACTCTGGAGGGCAGGGATAGGGTCCAGAGTGACCTGGACAGATTAGAGGATTGGGCCAAAAGAAATCTGATGAGGTTCAACAAGGATAGTTGTAGAGTCCTGCACTTGGGACAGAGGAATCCCAAGCATTGTTAGAGGCTGGGGACCGAATGGTGCTACAGAAAAGGACCTGGGGATTACAGTGGATGAGAAGCTGGATATGAGTCGACAGTGTGCCCTTGTAGCCAAGAAGGCTAATGGCATTGTGGCAGTGTGTCGGGAACCCCCCCCCCGATCCTGCACCCCCATAGCAGCAAGAACAGAATCCGCCAGCCAGCAGAACAGAGAGGGTCTATTACTTCTCCAGGATACAGCACAGCATAGACGTGATGTGGTAATAGGAGTCAGGGCCAGGATGCCTCAGACCCCTTGGAGTAGGGGGTCCATCGCCCCCTCAACCCTCAGCACTCAGCTTAGTCTGTTCCCGTCATGTTTCCCAGCCAGAAACTGCCTCGCTCCCAGACCCTGCCCCCCAGCCAGGTGTTCGTCTCCACCTCCCTTCCTTTGTCTCTCCTCCTGGGAAGAGCTTTGCTAACTGCTCAGGCTGGGACTAGGGGTCTGGGCCAATTCACATGTGGGTGAGTCAGTGGGAATCACACATCACAACGCAAGGGAACCCCGGGTTACAGAGCAGACAGCCCCCCACTACGTCACGTCTCTCCCCTCCTCTGAGAGCAAACTGAGCGGGGCCACTCGGCCTGTGGCCTGGGGAAGTTCGGGCCCCCCACTATGGGACAGCGCGTCGGCGATGATGTTGGCGTTCCCCTTGACATGGATCATTTCCATGTCGTAGTCCTGCCGGAGCAGGCTCCATCTCATCAGCTTGGCATTGGTCCCCTTCATCTGGTGCAGCCAGGTCAGGGGGCAGTGGTCGGCGTACACCGGGAAATGCCGGCCAAACAGGTACGGCTGCAGCTTTTGAAGGGCCCACACCACCACCAGGCGCTCCTTCTCTATGGCCACATAGCTCTGCTCCTGGGGCAGCAGCTTCCTTCTCAGGTACACGATGGGGTGTTGCTTCCCTGTCTCGTCCACCTGCACCAGCACTACCCCCAGACCAGTGTCTGAGGCATCGGTAAACTCCATAAAGGGATTGTCGAAGTCTGGATTTACCAGCACTGGGGCCTTGACCAGGGCCTCCTTCAGTGCACGGAGAGCCCCTCGGCACTGTTTTATCCAGACCACCCTGTCTGGCCTCCCCTTCCTGCACAGCTCCATGATCGGGGCAGCAATGGAGCTGAAGTTGGGCACAAACCTCTGAACTTGGGCACAAACCTCTGGTAGTCCCAATGAAAGCCTGGACCTGCTTCTTAGTCTGGGGAACAGGCCAGTCTTGGATGACCTCCACCTTGGCCGGCTCTGGCTTCAAGCAGCCGCTCCCCACCTTATGGCCCAGGTAGGACACCTCAGCCATCCCGACCTTGCATTTCCCAGCCTTTACAGTCAGCTCAGCCCCCTGCAGCCGGTCCACTACCTAGCTGACCTGGGACACATGGTCTGCCCAGGTCTGGCTGAAGACACAAATATCATTGATGTACGCCAGGGCAAAGCTCTCCATTCCCTGCAGCAGCTGGTCCACCAGACGCTGGAAGGTGGCTGGTGCCCCTTTGAGGCCAAAAGGCAGAACCAGGAACTCGTAGAGCCCCACCGGGGTGATAAACACTGATTTCAGCCTGGCCTCCGGGTCTAGCGGCACCTGCCAGTAGCCTTGGTGAGGTTCAGGGTGGTGAGGTAGTGAGCTCCCCCCAGCTTGTCCAGGAGCTCGTCGGGCCTAGGCATGGGTAGGCGTCGGACACTGTGATGGCGTTGAGCTTCCGATAGTCCACACAGAACTGGATCAACCCATCCTTTTTTGGGACCAGAACTACCAGAGAGGCCCAGGAGCTGGAAGATGGCTGGATCACCCCTAGCGCCAGCATGTCCCGGACCTCTCTCTCCAGGTCCTGGGCCATCTTCCCTGTGACTCTGAACAGGGAGCAGCGCACCGGGGGGTGGGTGACTGTCTCTACCTGGTAGACAGCCAGGTTGGTGAGACCAGGCTTGTCGGATAACAGCTGCTGGTGGGAGCGCAGCACGTCTCGGATCTCAGCCTACTGGGCTAGGGTGAGCTGGTCCGAGAGGGAAATTGACCCCAGCGAAGTTTGCTCCAGTCCCAGGGAACAGATCCACCAGGGAATCCTCCCCCTGCTCCTCCCAGGGCCTGCACATGGCCAGCACCAAGTTCTTCTGGCCCCAGTACGGCTTCATCATGTTAACGTGATACACCTGCGTGTGATACACTGGTGCGTCCGGCCAGACAGCTCCACCACATAGTTCACCTCGTTCAGCTACTTAACGACCTTGAAGGGGCCATCCCAAGCTGCTTGCACCTTGTTCTTCCGCACGGGGATTAGGACCATCACTTGGTCCCCGGTAGCGTAGGCGCAGACCCGTGCATTGCGGTCGCACCAGACCTTCTGCTTCTTTGAGGCCCTGCTCAGGTTCTCTCTGGCCAGGCCCATGAGCTCAGCGAGTCTTTCCCGGAATGCCAAGACGTATTCCAGCACCGACTCACCCTCCGGGGAGGCCTCCCCCTCCCACTCGTCTCTCAGCAGGTCCCCTCACCCGCCTCCCGTACATCAGCTTGAATGGGGGGAACCCCATGGACTCCTGGGGCACCTCCCTGTATGCAAACAGCAGGTGGGGTAGGTACTTGTCCCAGTCCTGCGGGTGCTGGTGCATAAAGGTCCTTAGCATCTGCTTCAGAGTCCCATTGAATCTCTCCACCAGCCCATTGGTCTGGGGGTGATATGCCGAGACCCAGGTGTGCTGGACCCCGCACTTCTCCCACAAGCACCGGAGCAGGGCCGACATGAAGTTGGATCCCTGGTCCGTGAGGACCTCCTTGGGGAACCCGGCCCTTCTGAAAATGGTCAGCAGTGCGTCTGCCACCGTGTCTGCCTTGATAGAGGGCAGAGCCATGGCCTCAGGGTAGCGGGTGGCGAAATCCACCACCACCAGGATATATTTCTTCCCCGTCCGGGTTGCTCTGCTGAAGGGTCCCACAATCTCCATTGCCACCTTCAGGAAAGGCTCCTCTATAATGGGTAGGAGCCTCAAAGCAGCTCTCCTCCTATCTTGGGCTTTCCCCACCCTCTGGCAGGAGTCACAGGACCAGCAGTACCGCTGCACGGCTGCAAATATCACCGGCCAGTAGACGTTTTGGAGCAGCCTCAGCTGGGTGTGCCGGATCCCCTGGTGTCCTGAGAAGGGGATGTCATGGGCCAGGTACAGCAGCTTGTGGAGATACATTTGGGGAACTACCAGCTGCCGCTGGAGCCCCCATACCTCCACCTTCCTTGGGGGGAGCCATTCCTGGTACAGGAATCCTTGCTCCCACAGGAACCTCTCCTGGCAATTTCCCCCTAGGGAGATACTATCAACTCTATCATCATTATCTCATAGACATTAACCTCCCCCCCTCATCCCCCGTCTGTTCTAAAATCTGATTTCTCTATTTTATATGTGTTCACTTTTTTTTGATTGTATCCCTTTGGTATATATGGTCATGCCAATTTTCTTCCACAATTTGATCTGAGGAAGTGGGTCTGGCCCACGAAAGCTCATCACCTAATAAACCATCTTGTTAGTCTTTAAAGTGCTGCATAGTCCTGTCTTTTGTTTCAGCAAGACCAGACTAACACGGCTACATCTCTATTACTATTCCTCCTAGGGGTTGAGTTGTGCCTAGGTCAGCCCAGTCCCTCAGAGTCTGCAAGGAGGGATCCGCCTGCACCGCAGCCTGGAATTCAGCAGGCTGTTCCCCCCCATTGCCTGTGTCCAGAGTCGCAGTGCGGCTGGGCCCCATGTCTACTGGGATGGGATCCTGAGCCCCCTGCAGGGAGCCCTCCCCTTGGTCAGGGTCGCCAGCCTCTCGCTGGCTCTGGCTACGGGTGGTGACTAGAGCCCTGTGGGGTCCGTCTGGCCACTCCTCTAGGTCACCCCCCATCAGGCCCTCCGTGGGTAAGTGCTGGTGCACCCGTATTTCTTTGGGGCCCTCCTTGGCCCCCCATTTCAGATGCACCCGGGCTACGGGCACCTTAAACGGGGTCCCGTCTATGTCCCTCAGGGTCAGCTGAGTGTTGAGTACCATACAGTCTGGGGCCACTATATCGGGCTGGGCCAGCATCATCTCCGCCCCCATGTCCCAGAAACCAGTCACCTTCCTGCCATCCACTTCCAGGGGCACAAGGCACTGCCCCCACCCGGTACATGGAGAGACCTGCCTTTGGAGCATCATGTCTCTGGGAGGGGTTGGCCTGAGCAGCCTTCCCCTTGCTTTGAGCTGAGGTTTGCTTGCCAGCCCTTACCTCTGGGGCAGCCTGCCCTTCCCCCAGCTCCAGCCAGTTAACCCCGGAAAGTCTCAGGTCGTGGGACCTGTCCCGGTGCCTGGTGCACTGAGCCCTCTTGCGGCCCCTTTGCCCGCAGCGATGGCAAGTTAGGACCTGCGGGCCCCTTCCGGGCCAGCTCCGTCTGGGCCCTGGCTGTTTCTCTGGGGCGCAGATGGCTGGTCCCTGTCTCTTGGGCTCACCCCGTAGTTGATTTCCTCCATTGCTCAGCTGAGACTTCTTCTTGTACACTTCTTCCTGTACGTCTCAGGGGTTAGCCCAAACTTATGCAGCAGGGCCTCTTTGACCCGTTTGTAATCACCCGACTGCAGATTCTCCAGCTGGTTGAGCACCCCTGCGGCCTCCTGAGCCAGCAAGGGGGTGAGCTGCTGGAGCCCATCCACTGGGGGGATCTGGTGTAGTTCACAGGCCTGCTCAAAGGAGCTAAGGAACCTGTCCACGTCCCCCACGTTTTTACATTGGGCCAACACAAGCTTCTCAAAGCGTCTGGCTGCCCCGGGCCCCCTGGGGTCCTCCTCACTCACCGCAGCCTGGGCCTCTCGGCTTCTCTGCTCCGCCATGGCCAGCTCATGCTGCCGCTGTCTCTCTCAGTCCTGGCATTCCTTCTCTCGTTCCTGGCGCTCCTCTCTACGAACATCTAATTCCTTTAGCTGTAGCTCGATCTCCAGCTGCCGCAATTCTGCCGGGATGGACCCCGCCCTGGATGAACCGCTGCTGGCGGAGTGTGGCCTGGTGGGCACCGCATCTGTCTGGAGGGCTCCAGCCTTCCCTCCGGTCTGAGAGCCTGAGATGCTCTCATGAGCTTTCTGGCTGCTCCCCGCTGGGACAGGATCCAGGCCCTTGGACTGGTCATTCTCTTCCAGCCGGGTAATCAGCTGGGCGTTGGTTGCTTTCCCTATGGCCAGGCCCCCCCTCTCTCTGCACAGCCCCACAAGGTCTGCCTTCAGGAGTCTGGCGTAGGCCATCTCCCTGCCGATCCCCAGGGTGTAGACTCACTGACCAAGTGCTGCAGCGCCCCACGACTCCCAAGAATAGCTTCACTCTGCCTCCAGCACGCCTGGCTCTTGCACGCCCCTTCCTTCTACTGCTCCTTGTCACTCACTGCTGGAAGCTCCATCCACGGGGTGCAGTGGATCCCACTCCTGACACCACTGTGGTGGCATGTCGGGGACCCCCCCGATCGTGCACCCCCGTAGCAGCAAGAACAGAATACGCCAGCCAGTAGAATAAAGAGGGTTTATTGCTTCTCCAGGATACAGCACAGCATAGACATGATGTGGTTACAGGAATCAGGGCCAGGATGCCTCAGACCCCTTGGGGTAGGGGGTCCATCGCCCCCCTCAATCCTCAGCACTCAGCTTAGTCTGTTCCCGTCATGTTTCCCAGCCAGAAACTGCCTCGCTCCCAGACCCTGCCCCCCAGCCAGGTGTTCGTCTCCACCTCCCTTCCTTTGTCTCTCCTCCTGGGAAGAGCTTTGCTAACTGCTCAGGCTGGGACTAGGTGTCTGGCCAATACACATGTGGGTGAGTCAGTGGGAATCACACATCACAGCGCAGGGGAACCCCGGATTACAGAGCAGACAGCCCCCCACTACGGCACAGGCATACTAGGGTGCATTAGGAGGAGCATTGCCAGCAGATCCAGAGAAGTGATTATTCCCCTTTATTCAGTTCTGGTGCGGCCGCATCTGGAGTATTGTGTCCAGTTCTGGGCCCCCCACTGTAGAAAGGCTGTGGACGCATTGGAGAGGATCCAGCGGAGAGTGACCAAAATGATTGGGGGGCTGGAGCACATGACCTATGAGGAGAAGCTGAGAGATTTGGGTTTGTTTAGTCTGCAGAAGAGAAGAGTGAAGGGGGATTTGATAGTAGCCTTCAACTTCCTTAAGGGAGGATCCAAAGAGGATGGAGAGAGGCTGTTCTCAGTAGTGATGGATGGCAGAACAAGGAGCAATGGTCTCAAGTTACAGTGGGAGAGGTCTAGGTTGGATATTAGGAAAAACTATTTCACTAGGATGGTGGTGAAGCACTGGAATGGGTTCCCTAGGGAGGGGTGGAATCTCCATCCCTCAAAGTTTTGAAGTCTCAGCTTGACAAAGCCCTGGCTGGGTTGATTTAGTTGGGATTGGTCCTGCCATGGGCCGGGGGCTGGACTTGATGACCTCCTGAGGTCTGTTCCAGCTCTATGATTCTATCATTCTAGGAGGACTTTAACTGTGATTTGCTATAAGGCAGAAAATAAATGGTAAATGAACTACCTCCTAATATGTTGTTCCTCTTGGCTGCACAGAGAAATAGATGTATCCAAGACAGAACAAGGAAATAATCAATGAAGTTAAAAGATGGGAAATTTAAAACTGATAAAATGAAGTATTTTTTTACACAACATGTAAAATGTGAAATTCACTGTCACAGGAAGTTGAGGTCAATAATTTAAGGTTCCCAAAGGGATTAGATATTTATATAGATATCAATTATATCCGGATTTCATAACTACTGGTAACAAATTTTGGAAAGGATATTAAGCCATCTGGGTTTAAGCCATTCTCTAAGTCAGGTTTCTCAAACTCCCAGCCCATTGCCCATCCTCTGTTGCAGCAGTTGTGCAATCCAGCCTGCGAGTCATGGTGGGTGGGTCGGGGGTCTCTGTTCCTCTTCCCCAAGCCCTGTCCCTTCCCGCTACTGTCCCACACTACCCCTCCCACCAGGGCACTCTGTCCCCGAGGACATGGCTTTGCAGATTACTGGGGGCTTGGTGCAGGGCAGCAGCAGTCATTTGGCGGGTGTACTTGTTTTGCTTCCCTGAAGAACCGGCCACCACAGGGGTTGGGGAGGGGAACTGACCATTGCTAGTGCATCAGTGGTAAGACTCGAGGCTGCATCTTTGGGTGGTGGTGTGGGAGAGAGAGGGTGGGGTGGTGGCAGGAAGGGGTAGGGCTTGGGGAACAGATAGGGTGCCTCTTCCCCCCTGCCCCAGCCTGCTGGGTCTCACAATTGCTTCGCCCAGGGATAGCCTTCAGGCCAAGAGTTTGAGATCCCTGCTCTAAGCACTAGTGATCAGAATGAGAGACCTAATGTGTGTAGCAAATTATTTTACATATGTCTACTGCAGGAATCTTCACCTTGCTCTGGAAACATCTGGTTCAGGCTACTGCCAGAGACAGAATGCTTGATGTCAATATGGCAAGAGTATCTGAAACTGCAACTCTATTAACAGGGAGCATAGAAAGAAAAAGAAACTTTAATTTAAGGCACTACTATGGTTAATAATTAAAGGAAGCTTCTGTTAATGGGACTCTACAGAAAAAGTAGAACAAATCCTGCCTCCAGGTATGCCAGAGCCAGTTTACTGGAGGTAACTACAGATGAAGATAAAGAGCACAATTTGGCCATATTTTTAATGTCAGGTCACTCTTCCATTCTGGCCAGAAAGTCACTCATTCACATGGCCAAAGAGAAATCTAGATTTCATACCTCAGTCTTGTCTCAAATGCAACACTAACATAAAGCTACTTCAGTGAAAAAAGTACAGTTCCGCATTTTAGTGGAGTGTTTTCTTACAGTTGTGTGTTTGGCTATGCCACAGTGTTATGGTAATTACCGCTCTCTCATATACCTTGTCATATTTTCATTTTATGCTGATACCTTAGTTGTATTTCGTGATTTCATTACATGCCAAGTGAATATCCAAGGGTATGTCTAGACTACACCTCTGTGACAGAGAGATGTAGATTAGGCATGTCGAAATTGCTAATGAGACAGGGATTTAAATATCCCGCACTTCATTAGCATAAACATGGCCGTCACTTTTTTTTTGAAACGGAGCTTTTTCTAAAAAAACTCAAAAAACGGCAGTCTAGATGTGGATCTTTCGAAAAATAAACCCTTTTTCGAAAGATCTTGTAAACCTCATTTTTTGAGGAATACAGGATCTTTAGAAAAAGGGTTTATTTTTCGAAAGATCTGCGTCTAGACTGCCGGGATTTTTTTTCGAAAAAGCTCTGTTTTGAAAAAAAGCGGCGGCCATGTTTATGCTAATGAAGCGCAGGATATTTAATCCCTGCCTCATTAGCAATTTCGACATGCCTAATCTACATCTCTCTGTCGACAGAGGTGTAGTCTAGACACAGCCCAAGAAATGAGGAGGGGGTAGTAAAGAAAAACAAGGTAAATACCCACAACTGATATTCACACTCTTTTCAGCAGGCTTGATAGAGTGCACTTAATGATTCAGAGTACACTTTGGTCTTCTACTAGTGTCTTATTTACATTACAGGTTGGACCTCTCTGGTCCAGCACCATCGGGACCTGACTGGTCCCAAACAAGAGAATCTGCCGGACCGGGGAAGTTCCTGCCTCCAGCCCCTAAGCCCATCACCTGCTGCCTCACCTCCACACCAACAATCTGGCCGGGCTGCTTGCCCAGCTGCTACTGGCTTCCTAGGCAGACAGGTTCCAGTGCCTGCCACAGGGCTCCAGCCCCAGCCCCGCACTCCAGCAGGCTGCTGCAGGGCTCCAGCCCTGGCCCTGTGCTCCGGGGGCAGCTGTGGGGCTCTGGCCCGGGCCGCCCGCTCTAGGGGGCCACCGCAGGGCTCCAGCTCCACGTTTCAGAGTGCTGCTGCAGGGCTCTAGCCTCGCTCTGCAGCAGGGCTCGACTCCAGCCCCATGCTCCCAGGGGCTGCCGTGGTGCTCTGGCCCTGCACTCCTTGTGGGGGGTGCCAGGAGACTCCGGCCCCGCGCTGCCATGGCCCAAAGCTCCCGGGAGCTGCTGGAGGCTGCCACAGAGCTTCGGCCCCAGTCTTATGCTGTCCGTGGCCAGGCTGCTGAACCTGATGCCCCAGCTCGGCTAGCCTTCCTGCCCTTAGGCTCCTGGGCTCTCTGGTCCAGGAACATCCATGGTCCTGCGAGATAAGAGATGTTGCCGGACCAGAAAATGCCATTTTTTGGAGGTACAATCTGTGTATATTTTAACTTCTATACACACAGCTAAGAGGCCCTGAAATGAATTCTCTGGGATTATTTGATCTTTATTAGATTCAGCCAAATAAAACTTTCATTAGTTCTAAATGTATGGTATACACTTGAAATATTTCAACTAAGTGAAGTCTCTTTAAATCCGTATGTTATACAGGATTCACAAAGCCCTGAATGCATTCGAGATTTACATGATGTTCCTATGTGTTCTGTTCATGTTCCTATTTTTTTTAAACCATGAATAATTGCCACTTGGGAAGAAAGAAAAGGATATAGTATAAGAAGGGCAGTTTCATTCCAAAATTGGTTAACCAAGAGCCCAGCAGTAGTATAATTCTCTACCAATAAAGGTGGGAATTGGCATGTATAGGCGTGTGATAGAGCACTAAAATTAAATGAGAGGAGGAGAGAGGTCAGGGATTTACATAGCAACAAGGAAGAAAAGGTGATGTGGTGATATGAAAAGGTGTAAACAATATTATGGAAACCCTCAGAGAAGATGTTTATGCAACTGTTTCAAAAATAGTTAACAATAGCAGTTGGGAATCTGAAATAACCACAGTCAGGAATGAATGGGACCTTGAAGCACAATCTGTTGGGTCCAATTCTACAACTTTTTTTCTCTGACTTTTTGTATTGAGAACTCCAATTTTGGCTCTAGAAGTGTAGATTGTTTTTCCTTGCAGAGCAGATTATTATAGGCAGTAGTCTGAAGCTCTCCTCAATACAGGTCTACTGTGATGCCGAGGCTGATCCACAGGGATACCGCTGATGCTTTCTGGAGGCTTTGCTTTATTCAGTGTCTAAACTGATTCAGTCTTAAGTCTTCCTCACATCAGGAGCTATGAAGTACCATTTAAAGTAGGGGAGATAAATTTGCTCCTTCCTGTCCTGCTTGGCTGTCTTCTTCCTTTCTTTGGCACTCTCATGGACAACCTGGCCCAGGATCACCTACTTCCACTCCTTTCAAGAGACTTAGCCCTGGAGGGAATCCCCTGTTCTATCCACTCCCAGGATCCCTGCCTCTCCCATGCTTCTCCTTACTTCACTGGCAAACCTTGCCCTCGGGTGACAGGTCTGTCTTGCTTCCCAGTTGTTCCCTGGTGCTGAGGGGAGCTGCTGTGGTTTTAGCAGTTGGCAGGTAAAGGTCTAGCATGTGGCACGCTGTGCACACAAAATGGGACCCAGATGCCAAGTGTAGCATGTCCTCCCAGTCAGAACATTTGTAATCACACGTGCATGCAGGGAAAAAAAGGTAAATTACATCTCTCAACTGGCAACCATCAAGAAAGTAAAAAACTGGCCAGGCGAGTTGAAAATCAGCAAGAGGCAACCCTAAATTTCCATGTATCCACTTAAGTGTTTTGGCCATGTCCTGGGATAACTCCACATCTCTCCAGTCTCTGTTTTAAATCAATACCTAACTCGGACTCTTCTTAAGGATAAAGACAGAGTCAGCAAATAATATTTGGAAACAAGCAGCAGAGGCCTCAACTATCCCTGAAAGACTACACACCAGGAGCACTGAAAGGCTCAGCAAAGAGAGGGCACAGTTGTTGTCTGTGGATGGTGGCCACACTTAAATATACCTTTTAATTCCATGTTGGGGGAGTTAACAATGATTTTTGCTGTTTCTGTGTTTGCACTTCTGTGTGCGTACTCTTTGGCCTTTTGGTATAATTTCATATAGATGTTATAGAACCTGTGCTGTGAATCAAGATTTTGGGGTACATGAAGCTGCATAATGTCAAGCACTGCTGCATAATTGCAGGCCCCAGTGATTGAGAATATTGGAGGGTCAGGCCCCCAGTGCAGACACATTCTTCAGCTATATCCCTAAGGGGTGACAAGAAAATGACAGGAACTAAAATTAGGTTACACATGTTGTTCAGTGTCCACTGTTATAGAGTTAAAGTAAGTATAGCACTAAAATAGCAGCGTGTGCTGCTAAGCAGAGGAGGTGTGATCACCACACTTGTTTCACCACCTGACTGAGGGATGAAATCCTAGAATAGCAGTTCATACTCCCACCATTTAGGGATGAGTGTTCCAAGGAAAGGAAAAGGGTTGTGTCCCATTTATACATAAAAGTACTATGTAATAAAATCTAGACTCCGCTGCCTCCATTTATTAGCTGTGCACCCTCTGTTAAGTGGAAAGTTGACTTCATTGGCAGGTTGCTTGGGTATAAACGAGACCAGAGTTAGTCCCCTGATACTGTATCTCAGTTTAGATTGTTTTGGTACTAGCTAAAATTATCCTTTCCTATAGTTACTCTCTACTGCAATGACACATGCTTGGGGAGGAGGGGAAGGTAAATCTCATTAAGTTCCTTGCTGATAAATTCTGTCAACAAAACTAAGCAGTGTGAATAGCAAATTTCACAAGGCCATTCAAAGAAGTACTGTAGCACCTCATAAAAGAAGAACTGCTCAAATAAACAAAATATATATATTTTTTAAATGTAAGTTTAGCTTAAATCATAAATGTAGACTCGATTATGCCCCCAGCAAAAGTGGTCATATGGCAGGGAGACAACATGCTACTGTAGGGGTAAGGAACCTAAGGCCTAGGGGCTGGATGCAGCCCCTGGATTGCTTGGATCTGGCCCCCGAGGCTTAGAGTCTTCCCCAACATTGGGGAGCCCAGGCTGGCACTCCAGCCCACATACATCCCCCGCAGCCCTTGACCCCTGACTGATTTTTCTGTGGGTCAGCAGCCCCCAGCGCTAAAAAGGTTCCCTACCCCTGCTCTACTGCATAGCTGGACAGAAGCACCCCACATCATGGCTCCAGTGGGGCAAAGGGGAAATAGGGGCTGTGAATCTGGCACTTCCCTCTCAAGCCAGTGGATGAAGAGTAGGTAGAGCCTTAGCTCTACCCTCACCATCCAAAGTGCTAGCCAGCTGAATTGGCAAGAGTAGAGAAAAGGTAATCTGTGTGTGATAAAGGGCTGTACTAAATTACTTCCCTCCAAGACTATGGGAATGCTGAGAAGGAACAGTGACTCAATCACAGTCTGTTTTCAGGGCTCACTAAAGGCTGAATCTAGCTCATAGGAACTAGAAATGGAAAAGCCCAGTTAGACCATCCAGTTCACTTCCCCAATAGGTTGAATTTTTTCCTTTAATGCATCTGCTGTTGCCTTTTCCTGTCTATAATTAAAGGCCAGTATATTTATTCAGAATAATATTTTAAAAAACGCTTAAGTTTCATTTTCAAGAATGCCTCAGAGTTCCCAGGAGCCTTTTTCATTGAAAAGCCATGAGATTTGGTCAGCTAAGTCACTTTTGAACATGGGACAAAGGTATTTTTGAAGACATCCTCAATATGCTTTCTAGAGCAACACAGTTACCAGCATATGAAGGTCAGTAAGAACTCCATGAACTCTCATACTTTTCTCTTCCTCATAGAAGGATCCTTAGAAGCTGTTTTCTGCATATTCAGACTACAAAACATCTACCTTGTGTATCAGAAGCACCATAGGATTTTACTCTGGTAAACAGAGAGAGTTAAAAATAGAAGGTGCTAGCTATGGAAAGCCAACCCCTTGAAGAATACTCACAGGATCTGTTTGACTAGTATGTCACTGTATCAATTAAGCTGTGCACAGACATCATATTCTATATCAGTGATTTTCAAAGTACGGGTCGTGACCCAGTACTGGTTGGCGGAAAGACAGGTACTGGGCTCCCTTGCTATAGGGCGACCAGGTGACCATGAGGGTGCTAAGGCAGCTTCCTGCCTGTCCAGGTTCTGCAGACCATGCTGTGCCCTGGAAGCGGTCAGCAGCAGGTCCAGCTCCTACGTGAAGGTGAGCAGCCAACTCTTACAAGATAAAGAAAAACAGCAAAACAAGCCAAAAAAATGAAGCCAATCCCATTTCAAAGTAAACCCATTTGTGCTTGGCAATGCCTGGCAACAAACCAGGAACCAGCCAATGGGAATGTTGAGCCAGAGTTTGGGGCGGTGGCAGCTTGTGGATCTGGACCTGCTGCTGGCCACTTCCAGGGTGTAGTGCGGTCCACAGTGCCAGGACAGGCAGGAAGCCTGCCTTTTCATCCCCTTGTAAAGTAACAACAATCCACTGTCCCAGCCCTGAGCCCCTCCTGCATCCCAAACACCTCATCCCTTGCCCCATCCCACTGCCTGCACCCCTTTACAGAGCCTAGGTCCCCTCTACCTCACCCCCATGTCCCAGCCCAGAGTCCCTACCCGCATACTGAACCCCTCTATAGCCCAGCCTCCACCCCAAACCTCTCATCTCGGACCCTACCTAGAGCCTACATCCCTAAGCAAAGCACCCTCCCTCACCTCAAACTGTTCATCCCCACAACCCCACCCTCTCTCACTCCAAACCCCCTCATCCCCACCCTGGAGCCTGCCCTCAAGTCAAAAGATATAATTATGCATCAACAATTTTCTTCGACTGGATAGTAGGAAAAAAAGCTTGAAAACCTCTGCTCTACATAATATTGTTTTTTAAGGGGAAGAAATAATTTGTTAAGGTGTCTGTATCAGGGGACACATCTCTTGAGTTCCTCCTGCTGCTGCATATGGGACTGAAGACCTTTTTCTGCCGCTGGTGCCCTGTAGGTTGTCGGTCTCACTTAGAGGGTCTTTAGTGGCTCACCCATTACACTGAGTATCACAGTCAAAAATGAACCCCTTCCAGGGTAGCATGCCCTCACCAGAGTCCCTGTAAGCTGTGTGCTTGTGCAGCCTCTTAGGAGAGATTCCAACGTCACCCAATGATTAGCAGAGTAACCACAACTATGTTTCCTTTCCACTCATGGCACACATTCACATTTGTCTTGGTGCACATAAAAATTATTCCACACATGGATGGAAAAAATTAGAGGGAACACTGGTTGTCAGCTCTGATTCTGAGCCCTTTAAATTCAGTCCTGCACTCAGGCTTCTAAATAATCCTTCTTCAAGCTTAGGCCACTTTATCAGTGGCTGCTGGGGAATCCCAGGCCTGCCCATCACTTCAGTTTCCCACCCAGGCACCTTATAAAGACCAACCACATAATGTTCCCTTCATTTTGTTGCAGCTATTTCCCTGAGCCTTTTCCCTTCTGTCCCCTTTATCTTCACCCCTTACTTTAGGGTTAAAGTTCTCTTGTCGTCACTCTTTCCCAGTGTGAGCAAATGCAGCCAGTCAAGCTCTCCTGTGGCTAAAGAGGAGCACTCTGTCTTGCACCTCTCATTTTAGCCAGTAACTGACCTGCTAACCCCCCTTAGCTCCTTTTATCTGAGTCTGCTGGGCTCTGATTGGTTTCTTTTGTTCCGCCTCTCTAGACAGTCCTGGAGGGCCCATCTTTGCAGCTCTTTCCCTGAGACAGGGTGTAGTAGGACCACGAGGCTGGTACACCTTGTAACAATTTCCTGCAAAGATCAATAATTGTGCCTCTTTAGATAAACCTTTTCACAAAACTCTCATGCAAACCCAATCTCCACCTTTCATTTCATCATTTATTTACAAAAATGTTCAATGCAAACAAAAGAATCAAGTACGCACATTCGAGTGCCAGGGCAATATAAATGCAAGGAGAGGTAAAGTAGTTGTGAATCTCTCTCATGTACTCTGCTCTGGGAAAACCGGTCAGATCAGGGCTGTGCAGGAAAAGGGCTGCCATCAGCTCTTGCTGAAAGAGAATTGGGAGAGAGCTCAGCACTGTTTGTTTTCATGTGGATTTGGGTAATAAAAACACAGAAGGCTAGGGAGAAAAAGAGATTTGATTTACTACTGTTCAGGGTACACATATTCTGAGGTCTCCAGACTCAAGCTATCTCTAAAATTCTGCAGTATTTCAAGATTTTTATTATTTGACTTTACTCATTTTCTATTGGGGCTGTATTTGGAGTAATACAATGTTCAGAAGTGGCAGAATCAAAGACAATGTGAATGTTCTGCAGAAGGGAAACTAAGTCCCCCAGTTCTATTCATTTCTTTTCTCTCGCTGTTTGACAGGTGGAGAGTGCAGATTCACGGATCTGAACTGGATCAGCCTACCAAAGTGGGTGGAGAAACAAAACAAATACAACAAAATCATACCAGACCTTCAGCTGTAATTAACAGCATCACCACAGCAACCAGAAAATACAATTAAAAGACAGGTTGGACTAAAGCGGAGCATATGAAGGTGCAGCTCCTTACCTTTGGACAGAAAACAGCAAAATAATTATGCAGAAGAGAAAAGAATATTTGACTGATCCAGCCACACTCTGGAATAGGGAAGTGTCCTTTCATTAACAGGAATGTGCCACTGTTTATTCACAAGAAAGGGGAGTGCCATGCAATCTACTGAGGAGACTATCTGTCTGTGGTTGAATTTTTACATTTGTTTGCACCCCTGCTGGGATTGAACTAGTTGGTACAGGCCTATTGGCCCATCAGGTATTGGATAGTGATTTTTTTTCCCCCACAGGGTGCACCTGGCACGAGAATTGAAAGATATTGCAGCTCTTGCTCAGAGACAGAGAACAAGAGAGAGATAATCTCCAGTTCTCCTCTTCTGCTACTGTCTGCTATACCATGGGATGTAGGCAAAGCTCTGAGGAGAAAGAGGCAGCGCGGCGGTCCCGGAGGATTGACCGCCACCTGCGCTCTGAGAGTCAGCGACAACGACGCGAGATCAAGCTCCTACTCCTGGGTACAAGCAACTCTGGCAAGAGTACTATTGTCAAGCAAATGAAAATCATTCATAGTGGTGGCTTTAACTTGGAGGCTTGCAAGGAATACAAACCTCTGATTATCTATAATGCCATTGACTCCCTCACACGCATCATTCGCGCGTTAGCCACTCTTAAGATAGAGTTCCACAATCCTGACAGGGCCTATGATGCCGTGCAGCTTTTTGCCCTGACAGGCCCCGCTGAAAGCAAAGGAGAGATTACACCTGAGCTTCTAGGAGTCATGAAGCGGCTTTGGGCAGACCCTGGTGTGCAGGAGTGCTTTTGCCGATCCAATGAGTACCACCTAGAGGATAACGCAGCATACTATTTAAATGACCTAGAAAGGATTGCAGCACTGGACTACATCCCTACAGTGGAAGATATTCTGCGTTCTCGGGACATGACCACAGGGATTGTGGAAAATAAATTTACCTTCAAAGAGCTGACTTTCAAAATGGTGGATGTGGGTGGACAGAGGTCTGAGCGCAAAAAATGGATCCACTGCTTTGAAGGGGTTACAGCAATAATTTTCTGTGTGGAGCTGAGTGGATATGACTTGAAGCTGTATGAGGATAACCAAACGGTGAGTGCTTCTGGGATTCTTCTATGTTTTGGCTTATTATTTATTTTTATTATTACTATGTGTATTTCCGTAGTACCTGGAGATCAAGCCCCATTATCTTACACAAGTAACAAATATACACCTGCTCAAAAATAGCACACATGGACTTAGTAGTATTTTTTCTGCATTCATAAGGTGGTTGCATATAGCTTTTCTTCGCTGACTTTGTTTCTTCGGAGCTATCAATAGAAGATGATAGGACTTCCTCATGTGGCACAGTAGTGGAAAATGTGTTTGTGTCTAAGGCAGAAGTTTCAGACCCAAGTCATTAATAACACTTAAAATTACTATAAATTACATTTAATAATTTTCTCAATTTCATCGATTTTATGCATTTGACAGCAGTTTGTGTACATCCTCAGTTTTGTTTTTGCTTGTAAAGATCAGCATGAGTAGAAAAAGCCTTAAAATGTTTAAAAGTAATGTTTTATAAAAAGACATAATTTTAAGGGTTCCCTTTGTAATGCTAATACTATAATCTTCAATTTGCTTAGTACACAGATACTGTAACTATGGAAATGGTTGTATAAGTTAGTGTAAGTTTATGTTTTCTATCACTTTCAGTCTGTTTAATTTGACCTTTGTAGATACTATTTGGACTTTTTATATATTTCTTCTATTGTAGCCTCAGAAATGGACAAGATGGTTCAGAAACAATTAAATGTGTTGGTAGTAATATTTAAGGATTCCTATAGCTCCCTTCTTGCCTATATTCCAATTTAAAAATAGCTGACCAACACAAGGAACTAAAATCAACCCCTACAAAATCACTGTCTGGAGACAACTAATTTACTGTTTACCCAAAGATGCACCAATTTCTTATCATATCCTTCAGGTATCTTCAGTTATTTCACACTGGTGGATCTTTCCTTTGGCAAGGCAGATTCTGGAGCTCCCCAGAATGCTGCATGCTTTGTTTCTTCACAGTAGAAAGAGTACTTCAATAATTGCTTTTTGTACAATATTTAGAATCTAACTGTGGTTAGAAATGTGCATTCTCAGTGCTTGTATTACAGTAAGATACTTAAGACATCCTTTCTACCACTCCTCTAACGATCTGTTTGGCAGACCATTATGGAATCTGCTCCTTATGGAAATACTTCACTAACCGTATTAAATTTCATAGTCAGTTCAGTCATTTTATTTTTTTCTTCTGTGTGTAGCATGCTTGTCATGCCTGAACTATGCTAGAGAATATCCTGGATAGAATTCACGATAATGTGAATTCCTGTGTATCTGCTCATACAATAGGATCAAATCCAAGCCCAATGATGTGAAGCTACTAATAGCTGTGTGATGTTGCTGGACTTCCCAGATGCTTAAATGAACCTTGGGTGCTTGGAACACCATGATGAAGTGGCAAATAGCACCAAACCCATCTCTTCCCATGGTGGGAATCTATGATTTTGTCCCATGACTGTGATATATAGCAGCCAGATTCTGGGAAATAAAATTGAAAGGGGAAGTGTCTCCTTAACATTACAGGAAAGTCAGGGAGCTAAATTTCTCCTTAGTTACATAACATCTTTAGTGAGTGAATGATTCATGTGGTCGGTTCTGACTACTTTCTCAGAAATAGATCTTTAAACCTGGGAGTCCATGTATTCTTCTGGTTGAAGATGCCTTCCTTCTAAATTAATGTTCATGGGCTTTGTGTGATGAAGTGAAACTATTAGGCACTGCACAGGATTTTTTCCAAGGCATGAAACTACTTTTCATGTGCTTCCCACTCCCCTGAAGAGCTCTACAGCACTTGCCCTGTAGAGTGGAACTCCTCAGAGCTTCTTTGCTCACCGCTTTGCACTGGGCCCATTTGTCCTCAGCAGTGATCGGTCAGGTATTCTTCTAAGATCTGTAACAACCAAGGGCTATCATGTTTAATGAGGCATAACACATGGTCAAGACGTCTATGGTTGGGAATTCCTGGAATAACTTAAGCAAGATTTTAAAAATCTGTAGCAGCTCCTTGAAAATTGTGTATTCCCTGCATTATAGCACGTCAAATTCTTTAGGCCGCTGAATGAAGGCAAGTTGATGACAATACTTCAAACTGTTTAAGGCTTGTTTCTCTAACCTATTTCAGTTATTTATCTGGTGCCACTACAGCCAACTTTTTTATTTAACAAAAAGACAGACAAAACTGGTGCAGCAAGCACTTTCCACAAACTTAATTTCAATTTTTTGGAAGGGAAACCCACACTACCGGGCAGACAAGAGTCTAATGCAGTTACCCTCTTTATGGATGTAGCGTAGGTGTTAGATTAAAGGGCCACCCTTCATGTAACAGGTAAGGAGGTGGGTTAAATATTATGATATGAAATCTATTACAATTATTGGCACATTAAACAAATCACTTATTGTAATAACTGTAATAACTTTAACACTTTTCTGTGCAGTATGTGGGGATTTTATTGTTTGTTTGTCTTGATCCTGTTTCCTGTAGATGTTCCTTCCATTAAATATATAAAGGAGAATTGCAAGTACAGCAGAGCTGCCTAGGGACAGTGACACTTAGCACTAAGCAAAATATTTTCCACAAACATTTATTTACTATTTTTAAAGTTTTGCTTAGGGTGTTTAAACCTCTTTTGTGCTCTCTTTTCATGATTCTTAAGAAAATAAATTTACTGGCAGGAAAGTTCACTAAACTGAAATGTGTACTATTATTCAGGAATATGCCCATAAACTGAACATTAAATACTCAAAATGAGCTACCAGCTGACAGTCTGCAGACTAAGTTATTATTTAGAGCACAGGTAGGAAACTGTTTTTGGTTCAGGGGCTGCTGACACACAGAAAAATCAATCGGCTGCACACAAGTGAGAAGTAAAAAAAAAGATACCTCATTGACATGGCCCCCAATTAAGAAGCAGAAAGGCACTCCCCACATTCCCTTCGCACATCAGAGCCTAGGGAGACTCCAGATAGTTGATACTGTGGGCCTCCTTTGGCTCTGGGGTGGGGCCAAAAATGAAAGAATAGGTGTGTGGGAGGGGGGCTGCGGGGTAGCAGGCTTGGGGTGTGGTGTCTGGGTGGGAAGGAAGGTGCAGGAGCAGGCTGAGGATGGGAGAGCTACACATGGTAGGATGCAGGAGATGGATGAGGTGGGATGCACATCAGGCTGGATCTATTCCAGCTTGCCTGACTCCAGCCTGCAAGGCTCAGGGCTCCTCCCCCCAGAGTGGAGAACCAGCGCTCCTTCTGCAGCCCAGTGGGGAGGGGCTGTGGGGAGCTGCAGGGCTGGAGAACCAGAACTGGCTCCCTGATGTTGGAGGGAAGCCCTGAGCCTGGGGGGGCCGATCCAGGTGAGCCAGGGGCTGGATCTGGCCCCCTGGGCCTTAGGTTCCAACCCCCGATTTAGAGAATGATTTTTTAACATAAATTTGAGAAAATGGCTATCAGTTTATCAATAATTTATAGACACAAAGTGGCAAAACTAATGGAATAGAAGGAAATTATGAAATGAGGCCATTTTGTGCAGAAGTACTTGGCCCAGAACAATAATCTTCAAAACTCACACAAATATTTCATCAGAAATAAAGGCATTTATTTCCTGCATTTAATGCAAGTTCTCAAATGGCTGGGGCAATAGCTAAATACAAACAGCAAGCCCTTTAGGAGATTTAATTGACTTAAGAAAATTTCTACAACCCCATCTTTTCTGGCTGGTTCTGAAGAAAAAACTTCCTTTGGTTTCAACCTGTGAAATAAAAGCATTGCTAGAAAAAAGACTTTGGTTAAGAACTAAAAACCTACTTGCAAAAATGCTTCATGTAACTTCCTCTCATTGAACTCCCCAAATTATATTAGGAATTCAGGCATAACCCAAAGTGGCTCACAGGTAGTCTTCCTATGACTCCATCTCAAATACATCCAACAAAGCTCTTGTGAAAGTTGAACCAGCTGCTCTCAGTTCCTTTAAAGTCTCTACTTTGCCACAATTCCCAACTATATGCCGAGTTATTCATTTTGATAAGAACTGGGAGGGGGAAAATCTTGTATTCATTTTTGCTGTAATGTGAAATTTCCATATATACATTTAAGTTTTCTCCAGATCACAAGGACATTTCTGGTGTGGAGGAAAATTCAAATGTAGGCAGCTGCTGAATGCACAGGAATCCCGCTGCTAAGTAACAGACCCAAATCCTTTTATCATGACTGTTTAATAGCAGAATGGCAAATCATCTTTCTCTGTTTAGCATTATTCTATTTTGCTACTGTTATATGGTTTCTGGGCTAGTAATACTTCCCAAGTATTTTTATGTCCACCTTTATTATGTGATTCCTACTGGGGAAGTGTGAGAGGCATTTGGTTTTTCTGACAACGCATAAGTGTGGTGGGAAGTAGAGCCACAGTTGGTGGCCACAGAAACAGTCTTAACTGGAGAGATAGTGCTGGCCTGTAGAGGCAGTTGAATTTATGAAATAATACCCTTTTTGTGTAAAGATGGAGAAAATGTGTGATAAATTGTAAATCGCAAGTAACAATATTTTGTTATAAGCCATAGGCTAGCATAATTATACATTGCTTTTTAATTTTATTGACGACTCAAAGAGCTAGGCAAACAGATTTAGGCATCATAGTTGATTCATGTGTACAATAGCTGGAACAAACATATCTGGCGAAGTGTGTCACAGTGTGTAACACTATATTAGCCCAGGGAAACAGTAATTGTAAGGGAGAAATGAGCTGGTATTGGCATCAGTTCTGACAACCATTTCCAAGAAGGCAAAACCTTCATTGGATAGCATGTCCAAATTGACCACAGGATGGTCCACAGTCCATGAAAGCTGGACATCTGCTTCAAGAGTTAGCTTTTGTACTTTTTTCTATGCAATGTAACATTTAGAACTCGGTGTTCAAACTAAGGAGCCTTTACTGAAGAACCAAATCCTGAATTTGGACATTCAAATTGGCACTTAATATCGTTCTCTCTCTCTTTCTCTTTCTCTCTCTCGGCCTCTTTTATGCACATACCTGCAATTTTGAGTGCTCACATTAAATATTTGGGATACCCAGGTTAGGTGCCCTGAATAGAAAATAGGTTTCCTATGTTCGGTGCATTTATTAGTATGTATTCAATGCTTCCTTTAAGGCAGGTTCCTGCAGTTTTCAACCAATTAGACACAAAGTCCATAATACATTCTGTTACTTTTTCTGAAGGTAAAATTTCATGTTTTTCCCTTTCTGGCAGGGGATAATCTTAAAATAACTCAATTCTGAAGATCTGCTGTTTAAAAATGTCTGTGAAAATGTACATGAAAGATGGATAGTTTAACCATCATTAAGTTATGGAGTTTCAGCTGTCTATGAACTACTTCTCCCCTCCTTAACAATCCCATATAGACTAGTCACTGTTCAGTGAAAACATAGCATCTAACCATTCTTTTCAAGAGAAATACTTTGCTAATGTCCATTCAGATTGCTTAGCCTTATCAAGCTTTGACTTGCAGAGATGCTGCTTCAAGCATACTAACAGCAACTTCCACTGACCCATACAGTAATCCGCTTGTGTCTTTGAGGACAGTAATCTTAGAGAAACTTTGATACTGCAAAAAAGTTATTAAATACACCAGACAAAAAATATAAAGACATCTTCATATTTCTTCCTGCAATATTTGCTAATACCAAAGTTTGTTGTGTGGAAATACGGGAACCCTTTCTCACTGCCCATCTTCCCTTCCTTTTTGACCCTGAAGTCCTCCTCATGCTGAATTAGTTACATCTCAATACCTTTTATGCCAGCAGTTTGTAATGTCATAAATTTGGGAATTTTTACTTCACTACAGCATGATGCAGGAGGAGAAGCTGGGAAGAAAAAGTTCTCAATGAACAGGCCAGATTCTGCAGTTAAACTAGTGATGGCATACATTAAATGTCAGATGTAAGTTGGTTAGAAAACTTGATGTAAATAAATTAGAGTAACTTGCAGCAATGGGGAGTTCAGTGGATGTGAAAAGGGGATGTAACTTACACAAAGAATGCAGAAGTGTTGGTACTGGCACCTCAAAAGGATGCAGTAAGAAAAGTAACACACTAGAATGTGTAAAATAAAGTTAGTCACTTACTTTTAATCACTGACTTCCTTGAAAGTTTTATCGTTTTCAAATGAAAAATAAGAACATAATAACGGCCAGACTAGGTCAGACCAAAGGTCCATCTAGCCCAGTGTTCTGTCTGCTGACATTGGCCAATGCCAGATGCCCCAGAGGTGGGGAACAGAACAGGGAATCAATCATCAAGCGATCTCTCCCTTGTCACCCATTACCAGCTTCTGACTAACAGAGGCTAGGGACACCATTCTTACTCATCCAGGCTAATAGCCATTGATGGACTTATGAATAAGGTCTAATCCTTATTTCACATTGAAGTAACTCAGGAGTAACCCAAATAAAACAGAACATTATTGCTTCATCAACAATTTATATAATGGCATAGAAAATATGCTTATTAAGTTTGTAGATGATACCAAGCTGGGCAAAGTTGCAAGTGCTTTGGAGGTTATGATTATGGGTGCGTCTACACTGCAGGGCTTAACTCGAAATAAGCTACACAAATTGAGCAACTTCAATTGCGTATTTTATTTCAAAATAGCTTATTTCGAAATAGGGAGCATGAACACAGCACTTATTTCGAAATAGAGCACTCTTCCTCCAACTTCCTTACTCCTCGTACAATGAGGGTTACAGGAATCGGAGTAAAAGTCCTCCAGTTTGACAGTATTTTGACACTATTTTGAAATAACTGCCCGCTGTATAGACGCAGACTAAGTTATTTTGAAATAGCGCTAGTTATTTCGAAATAGTGTTGTAGTGTAGAGGTACCTTTACATTCAAAATGATCTGGACAAACTGGAGAAATGGTCTAAAGTAAACAGGATGAAGTTCAATAAGGACAAATGCACTGAGAAAGAAACAATCTGTTTCACACATACAGAATGGGAAGTGACTGTCTAGGAAGGAGACCTAAGGGTCAGAGTGGACCACAAGTTAAATATGAGTCAGGGTGGTTAACTACTGAAATAAATAACCTAGGGAAGCTGTGGAATCGCCATCACTGGATTTTTTTAAGAACAGACAAACATCTGACAGGGATGATCTAGAAATGCCTGGCCCTCTAGTACAGGAGACTAGACTTGATGTCCTCTAGAGGACCCTTCCCTGTTTTGTGAAAAATTTGATGTGTTGAATGAACCTGGTTTTAATTCTGCATTGTGACAAAATCTGAGACTTCCTGAAATGTTTCTTAGAAAAGTGTCAGTATATCCAGGAAGCCAGTAATTCAAAAAAAAAAGGAAATTTGATCAGCCTGGCATGATTTGTTCTTGAAAAATCCATGCAAGCTTTCCTTATAATGCTATTATTAAGGTTAAGATTTTGTCATGGTTAATTTTAGTAAAAGTCATGGGCAGGTCGTAAGCAATAAACAAAAATTCACTGAAGCTTTTGAAGCCTGCTGCGGCGGGGGGGGGGGGAAGGGAAAGTGGGATTGAGAGGTCCAGCCCCCAACGGCAGCCACAAACAGCTGCAGGGCCCCTGCTGCCCAAGGGTGCATGACTGAAGCCAAAGCCAAAGAAGTCACAGAAGTCTCTTAAAGTCACAGAATCCATGATCTCTGTGACAAAACTGTATCTTTAACAATGTATTAGCCTCTAGGTGCTTACAAACTGATTAATATTTTTTCCATTATCTTTCCAAGTATCAAAATTGGGCTGACTGGCTAATAAATCCACAGGTCCTCTTTGTTCCCCATTTTAAAACTAGATGCTGTACTTGTCCTTCTCTACTGCTCTGGGACTTCACCCATCCCCCATTAGTTCTCAAAGCTAGTGGCTAATAATTATTTATTATTATTAAAAATTTATTTCAAGATTGTTTCAGCTAGTTCCTTAGGTACCCTAGGATGAATTTCATCAGGCCTTGCTGACTTGAATACATCTAATGTATCTAAATATTCTTTAATCTGTTCTCTCCTATTTTGGCTTGCATTCTTTCTCTTGTTAATATTAATTCCATTCATTCTACTCACATTGAATCTTTTATTTAAGACTGAAGCAAAATAAGCATTAAACACCTCAGAGGGTAGGTCTAAATTACAGAGAGGATCAAAGCTACTGCTGTTAGGGAGTCTAGGTAAGACAGCTAATTCGAACTGAGAGGGATGCTCTAGTCGATGCCAATAGTCCTGCTTCCATGAGGAGTAAGGGAAGTCAAAGGAAGAGTGTTCTGCCTTCGACTTCCTGCAGTGTGGATAGTGTCAAAAGTCAAGTTTAATGTACTTTAACTTCAGCTACGCAATTAACGTAGCTGAAGTTGCATATCTTAATTTGACCTTATCCCGTAGTGTAGACATATCCTCCATGATCTCAGTTATTAGTTCTTCTTCCCTACTAAACAGAGGATCTACACATTTCTTCATCTCTGTCTCTTACTATATTTAAAGAATACCTTCTTATAGCCTTTTATATAAGGTTTGAGATCTAGATGTAGTAATCCATGTGGTTACACCCATGCAGTGTAATTAATTTTGTAACTTAACCTTTCTGATTTTGTTCCTATAAGCTTGTATTATTCTTTTGTATTTCTCATTAGCAATTCATCCTTGTTTTCATTGTTTGTATGATTCTCTTTTTACCTTCAGGTCATTAATAAGCTCCTGATTGTGGCTATCTTGGTTTCTTAGCATTCTCCCTACTTTTCCTTTGCATCAGGATAGTCTGCAATTGGGGCTTTAATATAGCCTTTCTGAGAAATTGCCAGCTTTCTTGAACCTCTTTATCCCTTAGATTTTCTTCCCATTGGACCTTATCGATCAGTTCTCTGTTTGGACTTCTAAAAAGTAGACATTAACATTGTCCCTATTCTGCTGCTCTCATTCCTTTCTTTCCTTAGAATAATGAAGCCTATCATTTACTCCCAAATTGTTTTCCATCTTTAGAGTAGGAACCAATTCCTCCTACTTGATTAGAAGCAAATCTCAGATGGTGATCCCCTGATGACTATTTCTACTTTCTGAAGAAAAAAAAAAAAAAGCTGTGCCCAAAACATTGAATAACTTTTTAGAAAATTTGTGCTTTGTCGTATTGCCTTTCCAACAGATCTTTGGGTAGTCATATTCCTCCAGTACTACTGGGTCTTCTGTTTTGAATATTTCCATAATGCTGCAGTAAAAAAACAGATTGCAGTGGGTCTTGTGCAGAAAGAAACTCTTTTGGCACATGATGCTGTAAATTAAGGTCTTTCTATTCCCCAGTAACATTTACCTCAGGATTTTTTATTGATTAAGTAGGGAATTTTTTAAATTATATTTTTAAACAGACTTGTTTGCTTTTTCAGATACAGGGTATTAACAAGCCTTTTAGACGTGTAGCTCTTTTCCCACAATACTAATAATAGCTTTCAAGACTGAAGGGCAATTGTGAGTACACAGAATGTAGAACCTTATTAGCATTTCCTGCTATCAATAATAAAAGTCCATATTGCCAACTCTTCTTCAGGAGAAACACCCTTCCGCCAAATTTGGTAATTTAGGAATCTGAGGAAAGTAGCAATTTAAACTGTTCAGATAGTCTCACTTTTAGGTAGTATATTAGGACATTTGTTATGAACTTTAATGAGCAGTATAGCCCAAATAACTACAAATTTTCATGAACAATGTCTACACACTAACTAGAGTTCTGGTTTTCTTTTTTTGATTTTGTTTTTCACTTTTTTCCTTTTAGAGGATTAAATGTGTGGCTGGTATGATAAAAATACCCTTATGGACAATTAAACATTTTATCAGACTAGATTTATCTGAAGTTGCTCAGGTCCTTTACTCAATTAATTTATGTTTTGTGAAACATAGAATGAAAATATACATGCTTCATTTAAATCATTGCTCTGATGTAGGGCTGGGAATAAGGAGTTGAGTCTGCAGGCTGCCCCCGGGGAGGGAAGACTACCCCAGCGCTTTCTTTCTGCAGCGTCTTGGGGCCAGGTGAGAAGCGCCTCTCCATGGTTGCTGCAGCTCAGGCAGGCACAACCAGGGGGAGGGGTACATGTCTCCCAACTGGGGCAGGTCCAGGTTCATCTTCCCACTGTATTCTCCATCCAGAGTGAGGAATGTAGCAAACTGTGTACTTTCCCCTTCCTCCCTGATGAAGGGGGACAGCCAGCAATGTTCCTGTTTAAATGGAGGGGGAGAGCTTCAGCCCTTCCCCCCCCCGCCCTCCCTAAAGGGCACCTGGGAGGTGGGAGGCTTCGGGCTAAGGCAGTCTTAGATAGGAGAAGGGCATGCCCCCAGCTCAGCCAACCCCTTTCACTTGCCAGGTGATTCTGTCTCTTTTCTGTGTGGTTTTATGAACCACATTCCAGGCATAGCCCATTGTCCTAGCACATTCCAGGCATAGCCCATTGTCCTAGCACACCCAAGCCATCATGTTGCAGTAGATTTTGTTAAGACAAAGTTGTATACTGAATTTGGTGGTCCTAGCTCTTACTTTTAGGAGGAGTCCTTGAACAAGCAGACAGACAGGCAGACTCTCTCAAATATATAGTAGATGTACAACAGTGTTAACACTCTTTTTGCAAAGTATGTAAGCATCACTAATTGAATCCTGGAAATCTTGCTGTACATTAAGATGACCAACTGAAACTTTCAACCCCTGGAATTTGCTGAAAGCATCATTCCTGTAAAAATACCTGGACTTCTAGTGTGTGCAATTTTTATCATGTGTTCTGTACATGATGGTAAGTCCCTCGAAAATCCTTTTCTGAGCTTTACAGTAAATAACTGCAGTTATAGTGGAGAAGAATAACACTATGTATAGTCACATTAAACACATGGCAAGAGCAGCTTATCTCCTTTTAATTGCACAAAACCAACGTGATAACTCCAGTACTGCATCGTACTTGTAGAAGACTGATAATGGTTTGTTTATACAACCAAATCATATCACTAGAAACTGCATTTTCATTTCAGATTGTCAAAGCCTGAGACATTTATCATTATTAGGTGCAGTCACATAATCTATATAGAATCATTCTAAAAGCAACTAAACACTGAGACCTGAAATTAAATTAACTCCTTTATATTTTTAGAGAACTATGCTTAAAAAATAATCCAAGGCACATATCCAACATATAGTCTTATTTACATTACAGAAATTTTGTATAACCATTGTATTTCTTCCTAGTACTCCTACAATACATTTCATGTTCATATAATTTCAATAGAACCTACAATTTCTAAAATAGATAAGACCATGTAGTCTCATCCAGGAACAGCTATTTCTTAGAATAGTAGCACTAGATTCATGAATGTCTTGCCTAACAGTTAATTTATATGATTTTTAAATTACAGATAAGAATGGTTTCTGTGTGTCTGATGCCTCCAAGTTGCTTTTTAAAATTCAATATACTTTTTGAATCATACACGTAAATAACATTTCTCTGAAACATAAGGCAACTGTATTTCTGTGAGTCAGTTTGCCCTTGTGAGAGTTTTCCTTGTAAGGGACTACACTCTATATCCAAATCCCTAAAGGTATTTTAGAACTAAGAGGTAAGTCAAGTAATTCTAGTTGTATTTTATTGAAGTTGAGCCAATAATTTTGGGTTTCATTCACCTAGCATCACTCAACCATAATGACACTTGCACTGAGTATGCCTCAAATACTAGCTCCACCCATTTTAAGAAGTGCTAAATGAAAGTAACTATGATTGAGTGGATTTGCTCCATCATTTTGGATCTATTTATCTATTTAGGAAAGTAACACTGTGTACCTAACCTTATTTTGGCCACATGATGGGTTCATATCATTTTGAACATGTAGCCTTAAAGACAAAATGATGGCTCAACATACATTATCTTTGAATTTGTAGTGTAAATTACATGTCAGTAAATGAGTAAGAACATATTCTTCAGTAGACAGGAGAGCAGGGTGGTAAAAGGAAATATACATGTCTATTTGACTCAGTGTTTTGAGAGGTATGAGAGAAAGCAGATCTTCATGAAGTATTTTACATCCGCTTCAATTCCCTTGTTGCATTCTCTTCTGTTCCAACTCCATCTTTCTTCCCCTTGGTGTGAAAATTACACTTATACATACCCACTTACTGATGAGATTTTTACATCACCTGAGGCTATGGACCAAATTAATCCCTTGTGTAATTCAACCCTTACTGTTTTTATTCATTCCAAGTTTTTGTTTAGATGATCTAGTTTAAAAAAAAAAGCCTAAATACACAGGCCAGCCATTATGGATTACTCCTGAATGGATGAGAAAGTAATAATTGAATAATTTCCTACTCCAACCCGTAATAAAAGTCTACAATGAAATATTAACAATAAGATATTACAAATAACAAGGAACTACTCTAGATATTTACTGATGGTGTATCCTTTCCCTTCACATGAAGTACTAAATTTTCAAGGTTTGAGAAGATAAAAATAACTTGATTGTACAGTGTTCTATTATGATATAGCAGTATTATGTACCCTCATCTGCATGATGAAAACATGAACGATCAGACGGGATTATTTTTATGTTTTACGGTGTTATGTATTTATTTGCTTTATCCCCACTTCATTTCATTGAAATCTCCATTAATTCCATGTAACAAGACCCACCATTGAAAGGCAGAGCTGAGACATATTTGGCATTTCATTTCTGCATATTTAGTGTGTGTGGGCGGGTGTCTTAGACCTGATCTACACTAGACCAGGCTGGTCGACTTAAGGTATGCCATCCAGCTATGCAAAATGTGTAGGTCCACACACTCCCATCAGCTTCCCTTACTCCTCGCATATCAAGGAGCACAGGACACCAGTGGGGGCTGCCCTTAGTATTTGATTTGGAGGTCTACACAAGATGGCTAAATGGAATGCTATAAGATTGATCTCCAGAAGGTGGATCTTCTCTGTAGTGTAGACATGCCCTAATTTAGTGAGGTTTAGATTTTATGAACTAATAGATAATTGTGTTTTATAGATCTCTATGTATATGTTCTGCTGTGAACATTTATAGATAGGGTTGCCAGATACTTTTGCAAAAAAATCCAGAACAAAAATTCGTCGAGAAAAAAAAAAGCAGGGGGAGGGGAAGACCAAACTGGTTGAGCAAAAAAAAAAAAAAGGTCACTGCGCCATTAAGTTCCCACACTCACCCACCAGGCAGGGGAAAAATGTCCATTTTACATGTCCGGTATTTTCTGTTGTTTTTTTTTTTACCGGACAGAGGACGCAATTACTGCACTGTCCAGGTGAAAACTGGACACCTAGCAACCCCTATTTATAGATACACAGGCAGGACAGAGGTTAGTATATCAGTGACCATATAAAACAAAATTTCTAACCAGTTTTTTTTACTGAAAAATGCTATCTAATATATTGGACCTACACATACAAACAACAACCATGTTACCTTCCATGGGAATTTCATGGTTTTTTGTTTGTTTGGTTGGTTTGCTATTACTAATGCTGTCTGTGTTTTACATAAGAACTTTGTTCATTTGTCACTTCTTAAATCTGTAGGATCACAATCTCTTCTGGCATTGTGAGGGGTGCCTTAAAATAATGTCTAGCCACAAATTGCAATGTTAAAAAGACAAGGCTATGATTTAATTGAAGTATCAAGCTGAAGAAGAGATTAGGCCCCTAGAAAGACAGCTCCTATAAAATAACTACTAGTAGGTGCCGCAAAGGAATCCAACTTTGGGTGCAAAGTCTGTCAGGCTGACAGGAGTTAGAAACATGATAAAGTTAATTCAGCTGCTGAAGGAGAAAGCAGGTCATATCACTTTCAAAATACTCTGGCTGCTGTTTGCAGCGACCCAAATGGGCTTTGGAGGCTGTTTATTCAAATCAAGGAGGAATGGGCTTTAGAATCATTTGTGGAGAAGGTAGCTCAAAACAGAAACTGAGATTGAATCCAAAGATTTTCTTCTTCCCCCAAACTCTCATAAATTTATTCTTAGCTATCAAGAGAACACAGAAAAATACTGAGAAGGCAGTCTGATTTTACAGGCATTGAATATCCAGAGTTTGTGCAGTATGAGAACAGCAGCAGCCAGGTTTCTAGACTCTTCCTTACATCAATTGCAACATTTGTTAGAAAACAATACAGAATATTACCAGAATACTATGTACACGTACCAGGCATATAGGCAAGCTGGAAAACAAACTGAGGTAAATGCCATATGCTCAAGAAGAATAAAGCTAATTCAGTGTATTAGGTAATTTATGGTGAAATGGCTATTTTATACACCAATAGAACTATCACTTTTCATCCAACAGTATCAATTATGTTAGTGGGTTATATTATACTTTACTTTGCAAACCAGAAAACTGATTAATAAATTCAATCTTCTGAGGAGCTTTCAAAACATGCCCAGAAAAATTAAGAGCTCTCCCATTTTCAATACATGCAAGAACACACACTTACACCCAGTCACCTTATGCCTGTCAATGAATATATTTGCAATGAATGTGCTGATTCACACACATATATGCAGGAGTTAGCACTAACATACACATGTGCTGTCAAATTTTACAGGATATTTTTTATGTTTCCTTTGACCATAAAAGCTGTACAGTTTGGATAGCACATTTGCAAAAAAACAAAACAAAAACAGAAACATGTCTATACTGCTCTTGCTCCTATCTCCCCACTTTATGCATTCTTGGATCCTACTAATAAGAGTACCCCTCTGGACACAGACACATCAGCATAAAGCCAGGGTCACTGTCCAGCTAATGCTTGGCTCATTTCAAAGAAGAATGTATCCATAATTAAGTTAAGAACAGAGGTCATCTTATTCATCGCTTGTTCCATTAGAATAGGCAGCATGTATTGGATGGGGAACCATGCAGTTAAGGAGCAACCACCACCCCTCTCTAGCTCAATACAATTTACTTTCCATCTCAAGACCCCCCTCCAACATGTCTCCTGACACAAGGGATTAATGTGAGCTCAGGGTATCTGTGGCAAATCAAGAGTATTGAAAATGGCACTGTCAGGGGGTCTCCCTCCATGACCCCCTGTACCTCCCCCGGGAGGGGGTCACTCTTGGTCTCACTGCCCTCTTAATCTAGCCCACGGGAGGGCCGTCCGTGGAACCGGCGAAGCCAATGCCTCTAACCACGACGTTCCTCTACCCTGGGCATATCCAATACCATCCGAGCCCTCCAGACCTCCCCACCCAGGTGCCGTCACCGGCCCCAGGGACCACAGTTCACCCCGGGTCTCCCTTAGGTGCTCCCCGTTCCAGTCTGACACCCCCCAGGTGGCTGGGTCCCAGCATAGATCAATATCTACCACTGTTCATGGAATATCGTTAGCTCCAGCTCAGGACTCTGCCCAACAGCTGCTGAGGGTGGGGTAGGGTGACCCGGACCCGCCCTCACTTCCGGGTCCCAGCCCAGGGCCCTAAGGGTCTATGCGTCTGACCCTGTATGGGTGGGGGCGGGGGGGTTCCTTGCTGCAACCTGCCAGCCACGCGGGCCAATGCCCGCCCTGGGTCTCTTCCTACCGCGCCCCTGCTCACCCTTCAGTGCTCCGAGTCAAGGGGCTGTCCCTGGGGCTGTGTCCGCTCTGCCCGCCGAGGGGTCATCGGCAGGTCTGGGGTCTGCTGCCGATTTCCCCTCCAGCCGCTGGGTCCAGTCTTCTTCCCGGCTGAGTGGCACACCGGGTTCCCTCCTCCGTGAGGGGGGAGATGCTTCCTCGTGCCCCCACACTGCGCCCGGGTTCCGGCCCAGGAGAGCTTCCTCCTCCCTGTTGGCTGCACTGTTGGCATTTAAAATGCCCGGCGTCTGGAGCAAGCATGCGCCACAAGGGCACGGGGGCGGGGCTATGCTGCCGTGGCTCCCCGCTGCGGCGCCCGACCAGTGGCGGAGCCTCTGCACTCCGTCACAGGCACCAAAGAGAGGAAGGCTAGAGATAGAGTAATACACTAGTCCTTGTGCCAGCAAAATGATGTTATCTCCAAGGAAGCCCCACTAAGCAACTCCCAATTAGGAAACAGTAGAACATGAACAAAGCCTCCAGTTATTGGTGAAGAGCCACTGGTTATCAACCAATGATAACCTATCCAGGGAAGCCCCACAAAATGTTGGAAATATTGGGGATAGCGGAGAAACATTTTCACTGTCACTGTGACCTACTCCTTCAGGCAACACACTGACATTCTCTCTGGGGATCTACTAAAAACATTTGGAGTATAGGGCTGCAGGAAAACAACTTTCAGTAACACAGTCCATTATACAATATGTAGAACTGAAAGTAACCTTTTATAATCCAAGTGGCTCAAATGGACCATTATTGACCAATGTGGTTAGTTTACTGAATGTATTAGCTCTTTCAACACTCTACATCAATACACTTCAGTTTAAAAAAAATCTATAGTCCAAACACAAAAATATCTCCCATATTAGAGAAAAGAGAAAGTATGAGTTTGGCTCAAAGATCATGTCAATGTTATAAGGTTAGATTTTCAAATGTACTTTGCCTCAATTTAATTTGGTTAAATAGATCTTTAAATATACAGTTCATTTTCATCCAGGGAGTAGCCTGTATTTTGTTAAAAATTCCAGTAATTTGTTGAGTAAAAATATACATATCTCTGTGCACATTTAAAATTTACAATATATATGTGCTTAAAAATATTTTTCTTATAGAAAATTCACTGAGGCTAAAATTCACTGACACATAACTTAGAAGAAAAGGGGAATAATTAACAGCTAAATATTAGTATTTAGTAGACAGATGTGTTATAGAGGAATATAATAAAATGTGAAAAAATAGAAATAGAACATTTAATAAGAATATGAATTTTTACTTTTTTAAAAAAGTAACATTTGTACAAATTTTGGCTAAACAGCTGCTCACAGCCGTCTGAGATCATCTTTGGAAAAACCTATTTCTGTGCTGGATCTAAAAAAAGAAAGATATATACATTTTTTTAAAGAACAAACCTATTTTAAAGCTTTTCCATTTTGCGCCTTACTATAACACTTTCCTAGTACCATATGTATGCATTACCTCACAAACCCATGCACACAACAGTTTAACATTTTATCCAGAAACTTTCATCTCTGTTTTACTCTTCAAATAGGAGAAATGTCTTTTTCTGTATGTAAAGCCAGCAATATTAGCACCTTTCTACAGATAACATATTCTTGTCTCTCATTCTCCTTGGTCACAATACAGAATTTGACATTATAGACCAGGGTTGGGGAACCTCTGGCCTGTGGGCTAGATCTAGTCCCTGGCCTGCCTTGATCCAGCCTGTGGCGAGGCTCAGGGTGCCCCGTCGTATTGGTCTGAACCAGTGCTGGTGCTCTAGCTCTGTGGTGAGTCTCCAAGCCTTGGTGCCCCCATGTGTGGTTGGAGCACAAGTGACAGCTCCCTGCTGTGGGGGGAAGTAACAGGGAGCCGGCACTAATGCCTCTGTATGGCTGGCTGTGCCTGGAGCGGGAAGAAAGCAGCTCTGCATGCTGCTATTTATCCTTCCCCTAGTTGAGGGAATGGCAGTGCAGGGAAGCTCTGTCCCTGTGCTCGCCTGCAGGCTCCACCTCTGTTGCTTCTATTGGCTTGGAGTTGTACCCAATGGGAATGGCGGGGGGCATGGCCTACAAGCACAGGGTGATGCAGAACCACCTGTCACATCCCCACCAAACAGGAGGTGTGCCAGGAAAGTGCTCCAATCTATTGCCCAACCCTGCAATTCCATCCCACACCTTTAGGAGGCAGATTTAGAGGTTGCAGGGGAACGGAGTACAGAAGGGATGTGGAGGCAGCAGGGAGGCTGATGAAAGTAGGAGACAGACGATGGCATGGTGTTTCCTCTAGGTGGCTCCTCTCTACAGCCTGGTCTGTACTAGATCAGGTGGGTCGGTTTAAGGTATATAACTCGAGCTATGCAAAATGTGTAGCTGGAGTCAGCTTATTTTAAGCTGAGCCGTGGTGGCGTCAACGCATGGGAGGCCGACAGGAACATAGACACTCATTGGCTTCCCTTATTCCTCGCAGAACGAAGAGTACTGGACACTAGCAGGAACTGCCCTCAGTGTTCTATTTACAGGTCTACACTAGACCCACTAAATCAGATGCTAGAAGACTGACTTTCAGAGGATCAGTCGTCTTACTAGTATAGACATGCCGTAGGGTGTGTAGTGGTGGGTAAAAGGAGTCCCCTTTGAGCAGTGAAGGAAAGGAAGTATAGCAATATTAACATTCTTGTCAAATGATCATGAATAACAGAATTTTAGAGCCTGCAGATGAAGCGGTTGTGATTACCCAAGAAGTTATTCTGATGCCCATGATTTCCAGGGTCTGGAACATGGACAAAGCTGTGTGCAAGAGCCTCCTGATACAGATCTGCCATATCACTGAGCCCTTTCTTCATACATGGCTGAACAGCAGAAGGAAGGTTCCAGGGTAGCTGGTGGCAGGATGGGAAGGGAGTTCAAGAAATAGTGCTGCTGGGTTACAGGTAAAAAGGAGGTCTGGGTCATGATTTTTGATCTTCTGAGGTTGGCAATACTTTAGCCATTTGTTTGGCTATATCATTAGAGCATCCTATATGACAGGGGTGGGGAACCTTTTCTGAGTTGGGGGCCACTGACCCACAGAAAAATCAGTTGGAGGCAACCCTTACTGATGTGGCCCCCAACTGCACACCACACACACCAGAGCCTCGCAGGCTAGTACATTTTGTGTGCTCCAGCCCCATAGTGGGACAGCAGGGTCGGGAGTGAGCTAGAGCACCAACGTGGGCTCCCCCAATGCTGGGGGGAGAGAAGTCCCAAGCCTTGGCTGGATCCAGGCAAGCTGGGGGCCGCATCTGGATGGCCACCGGGCCTTAGGTTCCCCACCGCTGCTATGTGAATTGGCTGGTACTGGTGAAAGCAGCAAACTGATTCCCTCTATAAAACTGACTGTATCTCAGGAAATATTAGTACTAACATCATTAGCATATTAATATTTTAAAACTTCCTGATTGTAAGAATGAATATAGCCAAAAAAACTAGGTTCATAGGCTAGAGATCAAAGCCTCTCTTAGGCATTACTTCGTTCTCTGTTTCTCCTTCTTATTGCAACTGTTCCTCCCAGATGCAATAATTTGCAGTTTTATAAACTGAATTTCATTTTGTTAATTTCAGTCCAAGGCTCAGGGTCAGATCTGGTTTCATTTACATCAGTGTAAAGCCAGAGTAATTACATTGACTTAAATGGAATTTTCTAGATTTACAATGGTGCAAATGAGTCTAGGATTTGGCACAAAGTTTTAATTAATTGTAATCCTTTGCTGTGGTTTCTGTATTCTCACTGGTGTTTAAAATATGTCCCTATGTAACATACTATGTACTCTCTTTTCTCTTATTAATTAAGATATTAAATAAGCCTGAACATACAATAGATCCTGGTAGTATCTGGGTAGATTCTTCCTCTACAGTTGATGATTTGTATATATCATTCCCCTTTTATTTGGTCTTTCAGCCACCCTTTCTATGTGAAAGAGTTCATTTCAATCCAATATTAAGTTTCATGAGACACTTTATCAAATGCTTTACTAAAATTCAAATAAGTTGCACTGGTCACTTTCTTTTCCTCTGCTATTGTTACAGTTCTATCAATACAATTACTCAAATCTGCCCAACAAAAGTCTGTTCTTTAACAACCAAAAACCATCTGATTCCATTATTCTCCAGACATTTTGTGATTGTTTTCTCTTATTTTCCTCTTTCATGTATTTATTTCCTAAACAGCTGTTTCTAAAGAATTGTTTACATTCTAAACCTTATTCTTTGGGCTGTTAAAATTCATTTTCAGCTCACATTTGATACTGAGAATTTGGTTAATATAAAATTATTTTTTCAGTTAAAGAGGCAATCAGAAACAAAGCATTCTGACTTTGTATTTAATATTTGTAATTATTTCTAGTTATTGGCTTTATTTTAAATGCATTACATGAAAATACACAGAATACTATATTGTAATCAGTATAGGCCACCATGATCTTAAAACCCCCCCCAGAAACTATGTATTTATATAAGAAAACCAGCTATTCTTCATGCATATCCACACATTTTTCCCCGCATGGAGTCTTCAGTGATCTCTACAGAGACCTCGGTACTCACTATTTTCCCTCTTTAACATTTTCCACCTTCACTGCTGTACATCACAGCTATTATCCTCCTAATTGTGGAATTCAAGACAAATCTCTTTTGAGAGCCCAATGGCATCATTCCTACATTGACTGAAAGATTCTTTTACTGAATGATGTTTTTTCCGCCACAGAAGCAGAGTATGTTTTCAAACTTACATTCAGATCAGGTCCACTGATGAGGTGAGGGGGATAAAAGACAAAAGGGTGATGCAAAGAGGTCTGGGGCTCACTGCTTGAGTAGGAAGGAAAATAGAATTCTGGGATGGAGGTTCAAACTACTGATTAAAACAGCTTCAAACTAAGAATTCTGGGGACAGAGTTAGGACATTCTCATGTAAACTGCATGCTGGATTCTGATATTGAGAATACAGCAGTGTAGAAAGGGAACAAGAGAGGGTAGGAGAATGGACAATGAGGAAAGATAGCATCAGTACTAATGACAGTCAATAGTAACAGTCAATAGTCAATACTATCAGCAAAATTGCTGTATCTAATCTTGCAAAGAATCTGGGAGAAGCCAAATAGACACAACTAAGATGTCTAAACACCAATTCAAGGAGCCTGGGTAACACAATGCAGGTATTAGAACAACTGGTGCAGGAAGTTAAATCCCCTATTATAGGAATAATGGAAACATGCTGTAATAGCAGTCATGACTGAAATACAGGTATTGTAGGGTTTATGCTTTTCAGGAAAAATAGAAATACAGGCAAATGTATTGGAGTATCATTATATATTAATGATAAGGTAGACTGAAAAGAAATTAGAAGTGATGGAATAGGTAAAACACAATATGTTTGGGAAAGAATGGTAAGAGGCTCAAATGGAACAGTGCTTGAAATCTGCTACAGACTGCCAAAGCTCTGATTTGGATATGGATAGAGACCATTTAATATTTTAATGAAATAAATGCTATTTGGAATGGTGTGATCATGAGAGTTTTGTGTTTCTCAGATACAGATTGGAGATCATGTGCTACTGAAAATAGGGTTGCCAGGTGTCCAGTATTGGCCTCTGTCTGGTAAAACACCCCAGAAAATACCGGTATTTTCTGTTTTTCTCGGACGGAAGGCTGCTTGGGACATTCCTCCCCTGCCGCGTCTGGTGGGGCGGGGAGAAGCGGGGAGTGCTGGGATGTAAAGGCACAGCAACCCTTTTTTGTGCTTTTTTTTTCTCAACCAATTTTTTCCTCACCATGTTCGGTATTTTTTGTGAAAGTATCTGGCAACCCTAACTGAAAATGGTAGGGCTCAGACATTCCTGCATGTGATAGCTGCCAGATTTCTTTACCTTACAGTCAATTAAAGAGGTTTAGCTTTAGTATTGGGATTTAGGAGGACCTCGCAGAACACCTGGTTCTAGTTCAAGTAACCATAAGGTAATTCAGTTTAAACTAAATGTAAAGACAAACAAATATAGATCTGCAATTAGGATCCTTGTTTTCAAAGGCCAAACTTTAAAAAATTAAGGGAATTAGTTGAGGAAAATGACTGGGCTGCAGAACTCAGGTATCTGAATGTGGAGAAGGCTTGGAATTAGTTTTGTACCTTTGACTTTCAGTATCTGGAACCTGCATTCCAAGGTAAGAGTATGAATTGATAGAGAAGGACTGCAGACCCAACTGGATGAACAGGCATCTCAAACAAGCTTAGGGCTAAAGTGAGAACTGCCAAAAACCAACCAAGCCTGAACCTTGCAAAGGAAATTAAAATCAAGGGTAAAAGGGTCACTAGCCATATAAATAATAAAGAAATAAGGAACAAAAAAAATCAGCTTGGACTCCAGTGGTGTCACTTTCATGAAGCTATGCCCCAATACTATCAGCCCTGAATGTGTGTGGACCTACTAGTGTGAACTCCTTTTTACAATAGTACCTTTTAAACACCACCTTGTAATCTCTGTAAAGTGAGTTCTTATAGCAGTGACGCAGAGAGAGATGCTGGAAACTTTGCCTTTTATTTTGATGTGAGCAGAACCAGGCCCCATAGTTTAATTTCCTGTACTATGCTGCCCTGAATTTTACTTCTGTGTTCATTGCAGGCATTGTGTATGCAGGGAGGTAGCTAATTGCTTTTGGCATTTATCTTCCATATTAATCTCACTTATTCCTTCATTAATAAGTAAATTATCTGCAACTTCTAGTTTGGAACTTTTACTTTCTGATTCACCAAATTAACTTTTGTGTCTGTGCAACTGAGAAGCCAATGTGATAATGTGTGTTTGTATTAGTCAAAAGATATCTAAGGAATTGGTATTTGTGGTTCCAATATGATCATTTGTCATTCTTGGTCTTCTTCAGTCTTGGTAAACTTTATAAGGTTACCATTACTGCTTCTCCCTTTTCATTCTTTGTAACTTTATGAAAATAATTTTACCATCATATTATTTGCTGATGGATTATAGCTCATTGATAATATAAATATATTTGATATATAGCTCATTGATATTATATATTTATATTTGATATCTACAACCTCCTATTTCTCTGGTATCTATCCTGTAAATATTATGCATATATATTTGATATTCTACTTTTCCATTTGTAAAAATCATCGTTATCAGGTTTCACTAATGTCCTCTATCATCTACTACATCATCATATAATTGTTTTTGATGCTCCTAGCATTTGTGTACAGAATTTATTAAAAATCCCTCATTCATTTAAATAAGAACTTTTTTGGTGGTTTACAAATTCATATGAACGGGGCAACCTGAAAAAGTTCACACTAAATTCAAATGGAAATCACAAATGTTTGTCCAGCTGTAAGTAGCTATTTCTCCCCTAGTATTGCTGCTTTTGTTTAATAAATTCTGCATGATAGAGATACTCTATCATAGTAAGTGATCTGCAGGCAAATGTTTTATTGCCTTTAAAGAGCACAGGCGAAAGTGCAGTAGTCTCTGAAGAAATCTAGAACAGGGATAATATATCTTATATAATATAGGCCAAATCAATTTGCATGTTCACTAATTAAGAAGGGATGTTATCTTCAATTACCAGAGTTGTGTGAATTGTCAGACATCTTCTTCCACTTCCCCCATTCCCTCTTCCCACCTATCCCTAAGGAACAATATAAAATGAGGTTGTAAAATGGTGCCTTCAAAGACTTTTCTATTGTGAGCTCTCTATGGGTATGTCTATACAGCAACATTATTTTGAAATAACTAGCATTATTTCGAAATAACTTAATCCATGTCTACACAGCAGGCAGTTATTTCACAATAGTGTCAAAATACTGTCAAACTGGAGGACTTCTTACTCTGACTCTTGTAACCTCATTGTATGAGGAGTAAGGGAAGTTGGAAGTTGGAGGAAGAGTGCTCTATTTTGAAATAAGTGCTGTGTAAACTCTTCCAATTTTGAAATAAGCTATTTCAAAATAATCTACGCAATTGACATAGCTCAATTTGTGTAGCTTACTTCGAGTTAAGCCCTGCAGGGTAGATGCACCCCTATATCTCACTATTCTTCAGTATTGCTTAATTTGTAGATATATAGTGCTGAAAGCCAAAAATTGAACTAATTTGAAAATACATCTTTAAAACAGATGAGTGGTAAAAAGTCGCTCAGTAACTTATGATAGCAGTCCTTTTAGGGACTTCTGAGCGACATTTAAAAAACCCCCAGATATAATCTTAAGAAAATCTTGTAAAGATTACTTAATTTAATTAAAGCTATAAAATCAATTTAATTTACCATCTTTTCTAATTCTTTTATTACTAATCATGCATTTATTCAGCATGAAAATTGAAGACATGTTTTACATTGTACATATTGTTAAAAACCTCATTTCATTGTCACTTGAGACGAATCGCCATATTATGGTCCCAAAAATGGAGTCTGCTACTAGAAGCACTCTAATGTCATAGGGTATGGGTGGATAAATTTAAGATAAAGACTCATCAAGGAAAACAAGCAGAACACTCCTAAGAAATCATGTCAGAAACAGCATAGTTATGCTCATCAAAAATTATGAAAACCAGGCTCACTCAGGAAAATTGTTTTAATAACTGAGGAGCTGAATTAATCTCTTATCTATAACATCAGTTCTATGATATTTGGCAGAGATGGATTCTAATGACTATCAAAGGTGGATGAGATCAACTGTAGTAATGAGTCAGTGCCTTATTATACAGATCCTCTATTAAGTATTCTATGACTTGGCACACAAGGATAATGAAGTGAAGATACAAATCTGGAGTGCAAACCTAGTCCACTTAAATCAACAGAAATTTTGCCATTGATTTCAAGCTTTCATGTTCAAGGAGGTCATCCTTGAGGTGGATTTCTAACACTGTTTTACTGACCTATGAAAAAGAGATTATTAAAGTTTTTAAAACTTATCACTGTGATATCTGATGTTATTTCCCCACTCTTTCTCTACATATTTTTAATTAATTAATTTATTGTGGCAAACCTAAGCCAAATAAGTTAGTTTTGATGCTGTGCTCAAGGTAATAATTTCCATGGACATTTTGATGTGTTCAAGTCAAGAGTAAATTTCACTGCTGTAAGCCAGCTGCCAAGAGATTATTCCATAGGGCACCTGCCACACACTTCTGCATGGTCAAAGTGGGTCTCATACAGGTATCCTGTTACCTCAAAGTAGGGGCAGGCCATTTGTAGAGTTCCAGTAATGTGGCCTTGCACATTCAAAAGTTCTGCAGCCACTGCTGATCGACCTTTCTCTGCATCAAGATGCAGTCCCATCAGTCTGAGTATGTCTCTTGATGCCAAAACCAGTGTGTCCAGAGGACTGATTGGCACTGCACTAGCATGAATGCCAGTGTGACGGACCCGGCGGGGTCCGCACTGAGAGCGGGGCAGGCTCGCCTCCGGCGCGGAAAGCGGCGGCCGCGGCCGGCAGCAGCGGGCCGGCTGGAGTGCCGCCCGAGCCAGGGCGCGGGCAGCGCGGCCGAGCGCGCGCTGGAAAACGTGGCCGGGCGAGCCCGGGCGGCATCCTGCCGCTGGCCGCCCGCACTAGGGCGGGAAGCCCCGGGCGCATGCCGGGAGGAATCCGGCGGGGGAGGCACCGGGGAGGCGGGGCTTCCCCAACATCATCCCCCGGGGACGTTAAAGCCGGGAGCCGGGCGCCGACAAGGGGGGGAGCGAGGAAGCAGCCACCCTGGCTTCTCGAGGCAACAGACCTCCAGCCCCCCGGGCGACGAGGAGCGACAGCAGCGGCACTTGGCGGACCGCATGGGGACGGACCAGACGCCTCCGACGGGGTGAGTGACCCGCCGCACGCCGCACTGAGGGCGCTGGCGGGCGGGGAGTGGGAGGCACCCGGGGCAGGGCCTTTCTGGCGCCCGTGGGCAGATGAGTTGCGGGCCGTAGCCCCGTCTGCCGTGGAGAGCGGCCGGTAGGTGCCGAACTCCACTTAGGGCCCCGGGCTGGGACCCAGAGGAGAGGGTGGGCCTGGGTCCCCCACTCTCCACTCCCCACACCCACACGCCGCATACCCCCTCCCCCAAAACACTCCCAGGGACTAAGGCTCCCTCAGTGGCGAGGGCAGCGTGAGGACTAGGGTCACAACCGTGCCCTACGGACGCGCAACTGCGCGATAAAAGGCGAAAGCGGGGCCAGGACCCCAAAGCCTACAGTTAGGCCGAACCCCTAGCCCCCGTTGGGGGCGACGCACGGACGGGTCCGCTGAACCCCGCTGTCCCGGGCAGAGGGTGATCGCACCCAACCCGCCTAGCGGGCAAAGACAGGCGGAGGGTTCGCGGAGCCCCTCCCCCGCCTGTAGGAGACGGGGGAGCGGTGCTCGCACCCATAAATCTGCCACAGCCAGGGTTTGCCTCAGCTGGGCCTCTGTGCCATGCTGATCTTCGTCCTTGTCCTCTTCCTGGTAGAGCAGCATACACAGACTGTCAAAGTACCTCACCGTGAAGCGTAGCATGACGATGCTTTCCTGCACCCCGGGCTCCATGCTTGCAGTGCTTTGGCATCCGTGCTGGCAACCAGGGCACCAAAAGGTGCAAACATACTTTGTCCCCTTTATCTCACGTGAGGGGACAGGGACTAAAGGAATGCCTTATGGAATGCTGCCTACATGAACCTTTCTAGCCCCCTGCTACCAAGTTTTGGACCCAGTGAACACAAGAAGCATAGGCCAGACTGCCACCTACCCATGTTGCCTCACTCAGTGAATTGGCGGTAGGCTCTGTAATGTGGATGCTTTTACTTCAGACAATATTCAGAACTTGCCCATAGTGAGGACTCGGATCTTCACCTTATCAAAATCAGGTGCCCAGAAACCAACCATGTTAGATTTGACTTTATCTCGTAGTGTAGACATGCCTTCAGTTTTAGCAAACCAACTGTGTAACTTCTGGCTGGCACCTAGAAATAGTGTCTTCCAAAGAAATGGCCTGGCCATTGTTTTCTAACTCCCTTGTTTACCCAGTGGTCTCTAGTCTCTGGCCTTCTTTTTAGCTCCTTTGTAGACTCATACAAATGTGGGGCAGGAAAGGACCTCGATGTCATCTAGTCCAATGCACTGTGCTGAGGCCGAACAAGTATATCTTGATCATCCTTTACAGATATGTATTTAATCTGTTATTAAAAATCTCAATGATAGGGATTCTACAGCCTTCCTTATTCTTAACTATCTGTATAGTTAGAAAGTTTTTCCTAGTATTTAACTTAATCTTATCTATGAGTACAGACTTTCCACAGATTATGTTCCCACCTGACAGTAATTTCATTTAGATCCCATTTCCCTACTTTGCTTATGAAAATGTCATGTGGAATTATGTCAAAAACCTTAATAACATCAAGATACAGAAGGTCCCAACATATGACCGCCCGAGTTCAGACCCTCTGCACTTACAACCAGTTTTGTATGTGCAGAAGTGGCCGGAAACCCCTGACTTATGGCCTCGGCCCACATTTACAACGGCGCATGGCTCATATCATAAATGAGGGTTCGAGTAACGACACCCCCGACTTGCGACGCTTCCCCAGGAACGGATCGCGTCACAAGTCGGGGGCCTCCTGTATTTCACATTGACTGCTGCACCTAATCCACTAGTCTAGTAACCCCATTAAAGAAGGAGGTTATGATTTGCTCTTGACAAATCCATGTTGGCTATTATTTATCACCCATTATCCTCTAGGTGCTTACATATAGATTATTTAATCATTTGTTCCAGTATCTTTCCAGGTATTGAAGTTAGACTGATTCATCTATAATTCCTTGGGTTCTCTTTGTTTCCCCTTTTTAGATATGGGTCCCACATTTGCCCTTTTCCAGTATTCTGGGACCTCACCTGTCATCCATGAATTCCCAAAGATAATCACTAATGCTTCAGCTAATTGCTTCAGGTAGTTCAAGTTCCATAGGAACCAGACCCTGTCTACTGGAATATATCTAATTTATCTAAATATTCTTAAATCTGTTCTTTCCATTCTGGTTTATTTGCCTAATATATTCTGGTCACAATTAACTTTTTGTAGTGAAGACTGAAGCAAAACAGGCATTAAACACATCTTGGTATCATTACTGCTAGCTCTCTTCCCACACTAAGCAGTGGACCTACACTTTTCTTCATCTTTGTCTTAATGTATTTATAATACCTCTCGATTTTACAAAATTGAAATAGCATGTCCCCACTACAGGGAAGCCTCGAAATTAGTCCGAGGCAGACTCCATTATTGTGGATGCGCTACTTCTACTGAGAGCCCCAGGAAGCACTGGGGAGTAATTCGTTTGAATTTCCTAGGGAAGTAGTTATTTCAAAATAGCGGCATCGGAGCACCCACACTAACACTATTTCAAAATAACTATTCCAAAATTAATGCTATTCCCCGAGTACAGATTTCAAAATACGTGGTCCCTTATTTTCAAATAATGAGTTTGGTAATGTGAATGTTCCCCTTATAAATTTGACCTAAGGGGGGTTATTTAGAAATAAAGCCCTAGTGTACCAGGGCTTTGTGCCCTAGTTTTTCTGATTTTGTCCTTACAGGTTTGTGTTATTCTTTTTACATCCTTAGTAATTTGTCCATATTTACATTTTTTGTAGAATTCCTTTTTGATGTTTATGTAATTTAGATAAGTTCCTGATGCAGCCATATTGGCCTTTTAGTATTGTGCCTGTCTTTCTTTCGCATCGGGATGGTTTGGTGTTGTGCCTCTACTACTGTCTTTGAGTTCAGCTTTCCAGAACTCCTTTTTCCCTTTGACTATCTTACCATGGGACCTCACCTATGAGTTCTCTGAGGCTATGTCTACACTACAGTGCTCTTCCAGAAAAAGCTACACAAATTGCGAACTGCAATTTGCGTAGCTTTTTCCGCTTCTTTTTTCGGAAGAGGCTTTTCTGACCTTTGCCCCATCTACACTGGGCCAAATGTTGGGAAAAAACCCCTTTCTCGGAACATCCCTTCTTTCTCGTAAAATGAGGTTTACAAGGATGCCGAAAAAGCACATCTGCTCTCCTGAAAAATTTTTTGGAAGAGCAGACACATTCCCTGGATGCAGCAGAGTTTTTCCAGGATACCGGAAAAACTCTGTAGTGTAGACATAGCCTGAGAGTTTGCTATTGTCTGTTTTTTTGAGCTCCACTTGCCTTATTGTTTCCTTTCCTTTGAATCAAGCATAATCATTTTATAATGACTTTCATGTAATCAGAGAACTAAATATCAACTAGGTAAAGTGAGGTACTTATAATAAAAATAAACTTCTGTCTCATTTGCCACAACTACACAGAGCATGCTTCCTCTAACTTCTCATATTTCTGCTATTGAGCCCTTTTTGTTTGGTCTTGGTATGAATGCTATGGATTTCCCTTAGAACTCAACTCTTTGTATCTGAAGCTACAATTGTGTCCATATAATGTACATTCAACAACATATAAAAAGAGAATGCACACAGTGGTTTAATTTTAAATCTTGGATTCACATCAGAAAAGAAAATGCCAGCAATTTCCCTATATTGACCTACAATAGCACATATAAACAGAGTGCAAGATAAGAGTCAATGGGTTCGATAGCACAGCAGATATAGATTAAATCTCAGGAAAAACTTCCCAGCTAGGACAATGGAACAAACTGCCAAGGACAGTCATGTAATCTGCTTCACTGAAAGTTTTAAAAGAGTCTGGATAGCCATCTGTTTTAGATGGTTTAGACATAACAAATCCTGCATCTTGGTTGGGGGTTAGACTAGATGACCCTGGTGGTCCTTTCTAACTGTTGTTTTATGATTATATGTGCTGTTCCAGCTTCATCTTTCTGCTGTCCTAAAATCTCATCTTTCTGATCGTTCTGACTTAAGTGTCTTACTTCCCTTGCTCTGGTGTCAGTCAGTCAGATCTTTGGTCATATGGATTACTCCCCTCTCTGCTCTGTGTTTCAGCTTTCTTGGTACTGCATGTATTAATCTATTTAAATGTACCTTGTTGAAAGAAATATGTATTGAACCTTTTTTTTGTTCCTCAAGCAATTTTTCAGTGCTTTTTAAGTACAGTGTTAAGATAATACATTTTTACAGGCTGTTATATTATCTACTTCTGTTCAGGTGATTTTTTTTTATATAAAAGCTTTGGGTTTGGTTTCAAATGGTAATTACCAGTAAAAGCACTGCCAAAAAACCCCTGCTGATTTATAAGTAAAGATTGATGTACATTTTGACACCTCCCAATCTACATACACTGATCATTTTGTTCATGAGAGCAATTTCTGTCTGACAGCAATGTGCTATAAATCGGTATTTCTTAGCACCAATATTTCTCAGTACCAGTATTTCTCAGGATTTCCGTGTACCAGTATTGGTCCCTGAGATTTTCCTGACACAGTTTAGAAAGGCAAAAAGATTGAGAAACTGCAGTTATAAAGATTGAGAAACTGCAGTTATAAATGACCCAAACTCCCTGTGTCCTGAAACAAATTCTTTGTGTTGAAATATAACTCTCAGTTTTGGGGAAACACATGGCATTTGTAATTGATTTAAATGTTATGGACAGGATAGTGTAACAAACTTGACAATTCTGACTTTTGCATTGTATGTCTGAAAGTGCACATCTACACAGCAGGGCTAACGCCAAAATAAGTTACGCAACTTGAGCTGCCAATTGTGTAGCTTAAGTCAAAATAGCTTAATTCGGCTTTTGGCATGGTCTACACAGAACACTCTTCCTCCGACTTCCCCTACTCCTCGTAAAATGAGGCTTACAAGAGGCAGAGTAAGAAGTCCTCCAGCTCAACATTATTTCGATATTATGTTGAAATAACTGCTTGCTGTGTAGACACAGACTTTGTTATTTCGGAATAATGTCAGTTATTCTGAAATAACGTTGCTGTGCAGACATAGCCAAAATGACTATGTTATCAATTTGACATGTTATATGTGGTATGCTTTCATACTCTTAAACATTTTAAGACTTTTTAAAAATTACCTCAGTCTCTTGGAAAATGTAAGCCAAATGAAAACTATACATTGTGGCTGTGTCTACACTGCACCCCTTTTCCGGAAAAGGGATGCAGATGAGACAAGTCGGAATTGCAAATGAAGCGGGGATTTAAATTTTCCCGCTTCATTTGTATAAACATCTGCCGCTTTTTCTGGCTCGGTGCTTTGGCGGAAAAAGCGCCAGTCTCGGCAGTAGCTCTTGCGGAAAATAAAGCCTTTTCGAAAGATCCTTATTCCTGATTTTAAGAGGAATAAGGGAACTTTTGAAAAGGCTTTATTTTCCGCAAGAGCGCTGCCTAGACTGGCGTTTTCCGTCAAAGCCCGAGCCGGAAAAAAGCGGCAGCTATGTTTATACAAATGAAGAGGAAAATTTAAATCCCCGCTTCATTTGCAATTCCGACTTGTCTCATCTGCATCCCTTTTCCAGAAAAGGGGTGCAGTGTAGACACAGCCTGTAAGTATTTTATCAGTGAAGTTTAATACGTTGCTTGTTTTCGCTCTTTAATTTTTCTGTTTTTTACTGACAGTTACTTTACAAAATCTAGATATTACACCTATTATGTTCCTTTTTCCCACAAAGGCCCAGATGCTGCCTATGCAGTGTTTCTTACAGGGAATGGACCTAATTTTGAAATTAAAAAAAAACAATCCTCTAAATTCCATGTTCATTTCATGTATTAGAGATTGATGCTCTGGATTCAGTTCTCTCAATTAAGAGAGAATATGCTACCTGTTTCAAAATGCATTAGGTTAAAGTTGTCTTCAAGATTTTACAGATGCTATAATAACATTTATTTTATTAAAAGAGTTTAAAAGAATGGACCCATTTTTGTTTGCTGTAGGGATGCCAACCTTTTCATTTAATTTGGATCTAATTTCAGACATTTTATTTGTAATAAGCAAAACAAACACTAAATTTCTAAATAGTTCTCCTGTGGGATTTAAAAATTTGAATTAAACACTTTGGAATTCTGGGCAGAAGGGGAGGGAGTTGGTGGGATGTAAAGGGTGTAAGTGTTTGTTTTCCTTTTTCCTTTTCAAGGGAAAGATTAAATGTTATCAAAACATTTATAAAATAAAATTATTTAAAGTTACGATAAACTATTATTAAGTGATGTTATTTAAAGATTTTGGCCAAGGGCCAGAACTTCTTTGCATAAAAGAATTATCAACATGAATTGAGGAAGATGATATTATCAAGTTAAAAACAATTAACTCTCACATTAACTGACAACATATTAAGTACCATGCAAATGTTTATTACTAGAAATAGAAAATTAAAATATTGATTTTAAAAATTGCCCTGCCCTTTGAAAAAATAAGGCATTGATCATTGATTGTAAATTGCGCTTTAACACTGATGTCAATGGGGAAAGAATTACATTCCAACATGGAATTTAAATGCTCTAAGTTACATTTTAAAATTCAGATAAGGATAGAGAAAGAAATATAACAAAGAAAATTATTTTTAGTCTTTGCGTATCTGTGTATTACAGCTTAATATTGGAAAGGGCCCCAGTCCTATCAATAGGTTGTATTACATACTGGCAAAGGCCAAATCCTACCTTGACTTGGTTGCAAAAGAGAACTAGGACATTAAGGCCTGGTCTACACTGCATGGGAAGGTCAAAGTAAGTTATGAAACTCCAGATACATAAATTACATAGCTGGAGTCAACGTATCTTACATCGTGTTCCGTGCTGTCCACACAGTGGGAGGCTGACGAGAGCAAATGCTCCTGTTGGCTTCCTTTATTCCTCATGAGGAACAGGAGTACTGGCACCGACAGTTTGACACCCTTTGAGTTTGGTCTAGCTGGTCTATACTACACCCACTAAATTGAACCCGGAAGATCGACAGAGTAGTATCGATCTTCTGTGTAGTGTAGAAGTGCCCTAAGACAAGTTCCAGTAATCCTGGCTGGCTACAACATGATGCCATAATGTGAACCTGAAAAACTGTGCCAGGTGCTAGCCTGCTGACAGGGAGAGAGGGGAACAAAGGTGGCAACTGCCCCAGGGTCCAGCAATTCTAAAGGGCCCAGAGCTCCCAGCTGCTGCCACCACTACAGCAGCAGCAACAGCCGGAGACCTAGGCCCTTTAAATCACTGCCAGAGTACCATGCAGTGCACGCCAGGCAGCACTGTGGGAAGCCTGGACAGGAACAGTGGCGAGGGCTGCCTAGATCCAGCTCCACCCCTTCCGTCTGAGGGCCTGCCCCTTCCAAAGGCTCGGAGCAGGCTCTCCCCTACCCCTGCCTTGCCCAGAGGTCAAGCCAGGTTTTTGGGTCCTGCTGTCCGTGTATAATTTACTACTGCTCTAAAAAAATGAAGTGTGCAGCTCTTAGCAGGTGCTGATAATCCCAGTATCTATGATAGCTGGGCAGGAAGAATGACATGTCTCTTGTCTGACAGACCACACCTTCTTGGAGCAGTGGAGGACTGACTTTGTGTGTGTGTGTGTGGATGTGAGAGAACGAGAGAGATCCTTATTGTGTTCTTTTCTATCTGTTCTCACTCATTCCCCTACTGTGGGAACATAGCACAGGGGCAGATTCTAATTATATATATGTATGAATTTTATTATATAACATATAGTAATGTAACTATTTTGTGCACTACTCATATTACAATACAATAGTTTGTAAACAGCTGCCAACTGACGCAGAATGAAGTCATAACCACAATAAAGATTGGGGAGTTAAAAGGGTTGGGGAGTTATTTTTTATCCTAGCATTAAAGCCTACGTGTTAATCCAGCATTATTTCAAGCATTATTTCAAAGGCAGGTGCTAAGAAAGGATTTGGCTGTGGGTTGTGGCTGGAAGACTTCTGCATTTTTTGTGGTGGGTTGTTTCAAAGAAGCATGTCAAACATACTTGCTGCAGGCTACTTCAGTGACAAATTGTATATTGGTTTTTTAATGTAACAATGAAATACAGGAATTATGATTATTTCTAGCTTATTAGAAATGGGATAATGAATAAGTGTATCTCTATACCATATTAAAAGTGAAAATGTTGCAAAGTTATGGGGGAAAGGACAGAATTGTAGTGTAAAGAATGAAATAATTATCCAGACTTTTTCATTCAGCTTTAAAAAATCACTTTTGCTTAAATTATATTTTCACCCTCATCTTGTTACCTTGTTTAAGCAGCTCTTGCTGTTTTAAACTGCAGCTAGAATTGGTGCTATTACTACCCCTAGTGTAATTAGACCTTGTGTATGCTAGCAGAGGAAGGAAAGAAACTGTGGGCGACTGAATACTCACACTTCCAAACTATGCGGTCACAACACAAGCTGTATTCTTCAGCAACTACGTTGTATTGGCCTACCCCTGACATGGCTCATTCAGGAGGCAAGCCAGTTATTTAAAATAAAAACAAAACAAAGCCCCCAAAATGAGCAGAGTAGGACATAGACCTTCCCACAATATCCTTCTGAAATTATCTGCTATGTTGTTTAATCATCAGTGTTCAATGAGGAAAGTTCCAGAGTTTCAGCCTAATTCTAGATTTCAATTGCTACTTGATTCACAATGATTGTACAAGCAATTGTTTAATAAAAAAATTAAACAATTTGATGGAATTATTAGGTTAATGGTAGGAGGAAAAGGGGAGTGATAGAGGTGATGGAGCTCTCAAATCAGTTACTCACCAGAATATTGCCTTTGCTGCTGTACTCTGGGAAGTTAGAAAAGCTGGGCCCATAAGGATAATATGAATATTTTCTTGCAGCACCAAGCAATTGAGATTGAGGTTGTAAGAGGTCATACTTCACCTAGCTAACTCAATTCCTTCATTACTTCAGTGTTTAAGATAGTACAACTCCAAGGGTAGGTCTACACTACGGGACAAAGTTGAGTTAAGATATGCAACTTCAGTGCATTAATTGCATAGCTGAAGTCGAAGTACATTAGCTCAACTTTTGGCACTGTCCACACTCCAGGAAGCTGAAGGGAGAACATTCTCCCTTTGACTTTCCTTACTCCTTATTGAAGCAGGACTATCGGCATCAACCAGAGCGTCCCTCTCAGTTTGAATTAACTGTCTTAACGAGACCTGCTAATTCGAACCCTGGAAGATCGACTGCAGCAGCTTTGATCTGCTCTGTGGTATAAACGTACCCAAAGAAAGAAGTGAAGTTTGGCTGGTAGTGTGAAAAAGCAGAGGAAGTTTTCAAGGAATCAATTCCTGATAAGCAAGCTGTCTTTCCTCGTTAAGGTGGTTTCTGCACACCCCTAATCTTAGAAGCCTAACAAGCAGTGCCGCCCCTAGGAAAACAAGCTTAATTCCAATTAAACAAAAACCACAGAACAGCCTTCACAAAATGAGCCTTAGATGTAGATGCCAAGCCAAGGGAACAGAATGTGTATGTAGTTATGTGAATCAAACTGTGTGTGGCAACCCTATAGATGTATATGCTGGAAACATTATGGAGACTGGCCCCAATGCTATTTTATCACTAGTTTAGTCTGCCTGTCCTGGCCCTTCAGGGTCAAGACCTGGCTTGGTGAACAACGATCTATCAAACAGCCTTTCTCAAAGCACATCAGGGAGTAAGTATTTTCACCCAACTCCAAGAAGACAGAGACAAGAAACACATAGCTTAAACCCGGTCTTTCTTCTAGTCTTTTGAATTAGACATATCAGAACCAAGATGGATATAGTCTGAAAATCTGGATTGTATGATGCTGCAGAAAATTACCAAACTAAATTGCTTTAAATGTCTCAAGTAGAAAACAGGTTGACTGGGTGTTTTTGCTTAAAAACCAAGAAAAATCTCATTGAACGTGTACTGAAGGTCCTTACAGCAATTGCTAGTTATGGAAAGGAAGGAAATGACTCTGAGGCGTCTCATAAATCTCATCTCTGAATCAAAGTGCCATGAGGGGGACATTCATACAATGACAGATTGCTTTTCTAGAAGTTTCCTAAAGTTCAACAACACCAGAGGGCACATTTCTGGGAGAAAAATATCATGATCTGATAGAATTCAAGCTTTTGGAAAGAAGGACAAGAGAACAGCAAAATAAGAACTGGAGTTCAGAAATGTAAAATTCAACAAACTCAGAGCTGTAGTGGGCAAGTTCCCAATTAAAAATAAAAGGAGTCAAAGGGAGCTGGCAGTTCTTAAAAGTTGTAGTACTAGAAGGTCAACACCAAACTATTTTGATGCAGAGGAAAGATAAGAAGAGCCACAGGAGGCCAATGTGGCTGCACAAGTTGCTTTTTAGCTATCTGAAAACCAAAAGCTATCTGAAAATCATACATACAGGAAATGAAAGAAGGTGTATGTCACCAAGGAAATATACATGGGAATAACATGAATGTGTAGGAACAAAATCAGGAAAGCCACGGCAAAGAATGAATTACAGATGGCGAGAAATGTGAGACGCACTAGGAAGCCATTCTTCAAATATATCAGACAAAAAGGAAGGAACAAGGGTGATATATATGTCTCCACTGCTCAGTGGAAAAAGTGACAGGAAGGCAGACCTGATTCTGGGGACTGGCAAAGTTAACATAGACAATAAAGATGAAGAGTGGATCTACACAATACCCTAAACTAGAAATAAGATATGTAATGTGCTCTATGCAAAATGGGTATCTTATTTTGATTCTACTTCAAAATAACTTATTTTGAAATTTGGCACGTCTACACAGCGCCAAATTTTGAAATAACGCACTATTTTGAGACATCTCTTAACCCTTGTGTATGTTTATTTCAAAAATATATTTTGAAATAATGGGCAGGTTGTTAAGACGTAGGGTAGCTATTTCGGGATACCTCCAGTATCCCGAAATAGTTGCACAGAGTAGACATACCTGAAGGGAATGCAGATCAAGATAAAAAAAGAACACATCAGAGATTTTCCAATTAATTTGAATGAATTCACAACAGTGGGGCTGGATTCTGTTTACCCAAGGATGCTGAAAGAATTAGCAGAAGAAAACCTGGAGCCTCTGGCAATAATATTTACAAATTCATGGATGGCAGGAAAGGTCCCCGAAGACTGAAGAAGGGCTAACATAGTGCCCATTTTTAAAGGGGGGAAAAGGAGGAGCTGGGAAACTACAAACCTGTCAGCCTGATTTTGATACCTGGGAAGCTATTAGAGCAATGTGTAAGACATATGATATGCTAATACCTGGAGGGGTAATCACTGGCAGTGCACATGCATTTACCAAGAACAAAACATGCCAAACAAAATTAATTTCCCTTTTTTAACAAGGTAACTGATTTGGTGGATAGGGGAAATATGATGGTCATAATCTACCTGGACTTCTGAAAGGCTTTTGACACTGTCTCACAAGACATTCTGATAAGTAAGAAATAACCATTAAGAGGATACATCATGGCTGTGTCTACACTGCACCCCTTTTCCGGAAAAGGGATGCAGATGAGACAAGTCGGAATTGCAAATGCAGCGGGGATTTAAATTTTCCCGCTCCATTTGCATGAACATAACTGCCGCTTTTTCCGGCTCGGGCTTTGACGGAAAAAGTGCCAGTCTAAGCGGCTCTTGAGGAAAATAAAGCCTTTTCGAAAGATCCCTTATTCCTGATTTTAAGAGGAATAAGGATCTTTCGGAAAAGGTTTTATTTTCCGCAAGAGCTGCATCTAGACTGGCGCTTTCCGTCAAAGCTCGAGCTGGAAAGCGCAGAAATGTTCATGCAAATGGAGCGGGAAAATTTAAATCCCGCTGCATTTGTAATTCGACTTGTCTCATCTGCATCCCTTTTCCGGAAAAGGGGTGCAGTGTAGACACAGCCCATTGGTTTAACATCTGCAAACAAAGACTAACTATTAATGGAATGATGTCAGACTGGAGGGAGGTCTCAAGTGTGGTTGCACAGGGATCTGTTCTAGGACTGGTGTTGTTTAATATTGTTGTTAATTACCTGGATTTAGGTATGGAGAGCCTACTGATCAAGTCTGAAGATGACACAAAGCTGGGAGGCTTCAATTTTGAAGGGCAGAACTAAAATTCAGAGGGATAAATTGGAGAACTAGGCTAGAGCCAACAAAAGGAAATTCAACAAAGACAAATGTAAAGTTCTATCCTTAGGGGGAAAAAAACCAAATGTACAAACACAGAAAGGGGAAAACGGCTGGCAGCCGCACTACTGAGATGAATCTGAGAGTTGTAGTGGATCACAACTTCAACATGAGTCAGCAATGCAATGCTGGTGAAAAGAAGATGCAATTTTAGATTGTATTAACAGAGGCATAGGATGGAAGTAAAGGGAGATGATGGTACTGCTCTACTCAGTGCTGTTTAGGCCCCAGCTGGCGTACTGTGTTCAGTTTTGGTCATCAATGTAAAGAAAAGACAGAGAGAAACTGGAAAGGATCCAGACAAAGATGATCAAAGGGATGGAATGGAAACCATATGTGCAAAGGCTGAAGGAATTGTGTGTGCTTAGTTTTGAAAAGAGGCATGCTAGGCACTCCATAACAGTGGTCAGGGAGGCAAACAAGGTCTCGTGCTGTTTGGCCTGCAGCTCCATGGCAACTCTTCTCTCCTGCCGTTCCGTAATCTGGTCCAGGTGCTCTGCCTGCATGTCTTCCACAAGGAAGTTCATACAGTTTCTATTTTCTGATTAAGATGTTCCTCTGAGTGTGATTTCTGTGAGTGGACTCGGCTTTGTGTGTATGAGTGAACGATGTTGTCTCCACTGAGAAGACAAAGAACTGGCTACAAAAAAGGCCAACAAAAGGTGTTCACTGTAACCGTTGATTATTGTTGGGGTGAAGAACTGGAGTTTTAGTCACAACCCTACACTATGCACAAATGATTTATTCCATAACTGTGTTGTTGCAGAACATGTATTAGTTACAATGAGATCTTATAAGAGCTCAAATGCCTAGAAGTCAGTGAACAATAGCTGAGCAAGATGAATGGTGGTTGAATGTCAAATGGTGTAAGGTAATTTGCAAAAGTTGGGTAGATATATAAGTTTCTTGCTCATTACTACTTTGAAAAATGATAAGTGGAATGCTGTGTTTGTTAAGTGTTGGAAATAAGTGAAAGAAGAAGCAGAAACAAATCGCATGTACTGTTACCAATGCAGTGGCAGCACCCGGAGCACTGGATCCTTTACGTCACTGCTGGAGCACCATGCAGCATGCTCTGGTTGACTTTAAGAGCGGGGAAGGCTGTGCTGCACTCCCAGCAGTACTGAGAACTGTGGGGGGAGGCTGTCATGGCGCACTCGCTGCCCCAGCCCTGCTCCATCTGCCTGATGCCCCACCTCCTTTGACAGTGCAGAGCTCCCCCCTCCCCCACACATCATTCCCAGGGGCCCAGCATGGCTGTCAGTTCCCCTGAGCAATGTTAATTTATTCTATATTCATGACATACCTTTGTTCATATCACTTCCGCCTCTACAAAAATGCAATTAAGGTCCATAATTGAAAATATTTTTGAGATAATCACTAATTATTTTCAGTAACAATTAAACATCTGAGCACCTCCCACATATTTATGGATTTATCTTCACAATACCACTCTGAAAATAGCAAGTATTATCATCCCCATTTAATAGGTGGGAAAATGTAACAAAGGATATGTCTAGTCAGCAGGGCAAAAGTCGAATTAAAATATGCAACATCAGCTATATCAATTGCATATCTGAAGTTGAAATAGTTTAATTCGGCTTTTGGCCCAGTCTACACAGAAGGAAGTCGAAGGAAGAACAGTCTTCATTTGACTTCCCTTACTCCTCGTGAAATGAGGGTTACAGGAGTCAGAGTAAGAAGTCCTCCACCTCAACATTATTTTGAAATAATGGCTTGCTGTGTAGCATGCAATTTGTTATTTTGAAATATCACAGTTATTCTGAAATAACACTGCTGTGTGAAGGTACCAACAGAGAGGTTGAGTAGTTGGCCGAAGCTCATGCCAGAAGTATGCGGCAGAGCCTGGAACTGAATCAGGATCATCTGAGTTCTAGCTCAAACCTTAAAACAAAATTATTTCTCCTTCCTCATTTGATCAGGCTGCTTTAGAACAAAGATTTACTATGTGGTTTTTTTATTGCATATCTCCCTTGTTACATGGGCTATAACTGTCAGCAAATCTGTCCAACTATTAACTTTGGTATAAAAAGTTATGGGTGCAAGCTGATGTACACTGCCCTACTAAAAGTTACTTTCTCAGTAGCATCATAAACTATGGGCCTGTTTTCCAGATGTTCTGAGCACCCACAACTCCAAAAATCTGGCTTTAAGCTGAATATATAAAGTTTGAACATAGAATACATCATATTGTTATAGTAGAAGAGAACACTGGTTATCTGAAGCTCTTGAGAACACTGAAGGGTCAGATAATCCAAGACACCATGACTGGATTCAAATAATCAGGGAGTATTATGATTTTGAGTACAGACTTCACAGCCTGGAGAACTGGCACTGATATCTGACTAGTGATGCATCACAATGAGTTACATCATAGAAACATGAAGGTCGAATAGGAGGATGTGTATTATGCATAAAAAATACCATTTAATTATCTGTTAGCAATGAAGTCAAGTTAGGCAATAGTGGAACTATTAGTGGCAGGAAAAGGGGCCCACTGCCTCAGGGTAATTCTTTATAAAGATTTCACTGATAGTGGAAATCCTCTACCTGAAACAATGGGCTGAAATAGGTGCCAAAAGAGCACATGGTGAGCTAAATACACAGTGAAAAGACTTTGTTCTCTAGAGGGTAAATAATATTTGAACCTCTCCCCTGAGGAGATGGAATGAGACACACTTGTGCCATAATTAATTAGATGCTTCTCAGCCTGAGAGACCAGGCTTAAGGATGACAATGTAATAGCACGCTTTTATAAGAACCATATGTCCATTAAACTAAGAGAGATCAGTCTGGCAGTTAGAACCACAGGGTGTGTATGATTAGGCACGTGTGGAGGTACCTAAGCCAGGGTCAGCAGGGGAATCAGCCTAAACCACGGCAGTATTGGAACCACAGGTAGGCTGTGTCTACACTGGCGCGATCTTGCACCAAAGCGGCCGCTCTTGCGCAAAAACTTGCTGCCTGTCTACACTGGCCACGTGTTCTTGTGCAAGTAAACTGAAGTTCTACTGTATAAAATCAGGGCTTCTTGCGCAAGAACTATGATGCTCCCGCTCAGGAATAAGCCCTCTTGCACAACTGTTCTTACGCAAGAGGCCAGTGTAGACAGGCAACATGAATTTCTTGTGCAAGAAAGCCCTATGGTTAAAATGGCCATCAGGGCTTTCTTGCGCAAGAGAGCATCTACACTGGCATGGATGCTCTTGCGCAAAAGCACATTCCAGTGTAGACGCTCTCTTCTGGAAGAGTTTTTGCACAAGAACTCTTCCGCAAAAGAGTTCTTGCGCAAGAAGCTGCCAGTGTAGACGTAGCCGTAGGTTCCTGTGGAAGACCCTGGACAGGATCTACAGGGGAGAGGTTACTCCAGGGCAACCAGCCTGGGCCAGCACGCTAGCCCAGAGCAGAGAGAAAGCCTCTCAAAGATATCCCCAAATTGAGGAGTGAATGCGGTTAAAAGGTGGGCTGAAGAGAAGCCTCAAAGAGCAGAAAAACCATTTTGTTTGTTGGGGCTTTTTGGCTTTCCTGACACCAAAGTTTGGCCTTCTTGGTTTGTAACTTGGCTGGAGGGTTACGTAACAGCTCCAAAACTGTGAAGAGCCATGGAAACCCACCTCTGGCAGAGCAATTGAGTCTGGGAGGGGCTGCAGTGGAACAGTTGGCCAATAAGGAGCCCTACTTATCAACCATGCCCTATAACAGCCAGGTAGGTGCCATCTTAGTAGGATTCAAGAAAAACTGGACAACTGCATATCAAAAGGAAATAGTTGCTTAAATATTTTTATTTCTTTGTATGTACATAATATTAAACTGGTTACCAGATTTAAAATTGGTAAAACATTTCCTCAATACATACTGGAAGTTGCTCGGGGGATATTTACTTTACTGTGGAGCATCAAGAGGGGTCTTCTATTGGGATCAGGTAGGTATATCACACTTGATATTCTGGGCCTGAAAACACGTTTTTTAAAAAAATCACTTTTCCTAGTTTCTTCTATAACAGTGCTCTACTCATAGAGCAACCATAGCACAACTCCGCCTTGAAACCCAACACCAAATTCTCCCGTCCCAGGACTAAAGCAAGGGCTATCTAAGTCCTTTACTCTAGTTCAAGTAGAAAAGAAATGAAGCTGAAATTTTCCATTGTTGCCAGGAAAACCCACAATGAAGAGTGAAATCTATCTATGAAATGTAATCTATGTTCTCACAATGTGTTGGGATAAAACATTGCATGTGGTTCTGTGTACATTTCATCAGCCTCCCATAATGCATTTATTTCCTTTCTCTCTCCCTGCTTGAAACCAATGGCAAATAGTTTTTCGTGCCCTTTTTTCCTTGGTTATCCATGCACATGCCATAGCATGGCAAGCATGGACCGCCCTCTCAGCTGCAAACTGCTGTGGCAAGCACTCCAAACACCTTATGCATTATGCTGCAGTTTGTTCAGAGCCTAGCCAGGAGCCAATGGAGTAGGGATGTGAAGATTTAACTGGTTAACTGGTAAACCTCAACCTTAATGGGTGAGGCTTACCAGTTAAGGTTAACCAGTGGAGCTGGAGCAGCTCCCCGCCTGCCGTCGAGGGCAGGGGGCTGCTCCAGCCTCGCAGAGGGCCCGCTGTGGACAGGGGTTGCTCCAGCATAGACCCTGCCTATGGCAGGCCTGTGTGTCCTGCAGGCAGGAGCAGCCTCTGTTTGTGGCAGGCTACACACACACGCACACGCACACACACACAGAGCATACCCTTCCATAATCGATTAACTAGTTAAACAATATGTCAGCAAGGAAGAATGTGAGGAGTCCATGAACACAGACATCCAGGAACCCATTGAATGGAGCAATTGGTATATGTTGGCAGCAGTGGAATGCCAGTACTGGTCCCGTGGGACAACCACAGACTGGCGGGACTGCATCCTCTTGAAGCTATGCAACGATAACCAGTGGCTGCAAAAATTTCAGATGCATAAGGCCAATTTCACGGAACTTTGTGATTGCTTTCCCCCACTCTGAAGTGCAACAATACCAGAATAAGATCCACTTTGACAGGTGAGAAGGAAGTGGCAAGAGTCTTGTGGAAGCTTGCAATGCCAGATAATTACCAGTTGGGAATCAATTTGGAGTGGGTAAATCTACAGTGAGGATTGCTGTAATCCAAGTAGCCAAGGCAATTCATACACTTCTGCTTGGAAGGATAATGACTCTGGGAAATGTGCAGGACATAGTGAAGGGCTTTGTCATAATGGCATCCCCTCACTATGGTGACGGAATACACATCCCCACCTGCTTACCTAGTAGAAGAGTACATAAACTGCAGGGGGTGTGTCTTGATGATGTTGCAGGGACTGGTGGATCACAATGACCATTTCACTGACATTAACATGAGATGGTTGGGAAAGGTGCATGATGCGTGCATCTTTGGGAACTCTGGTCTCTTCAGAAAGCTGCAAGCTGGAACTTTCTTCCCAGACCAAGACTTGGAGATGCCAATAGTGATCCTTGGAGACCCAGCCTACCCCTTACTCCCATGGCTCATGAAGCCATACACAGGCAGCCAAGACAGCAATAAGGAGCATTTCAACTACAGGCTAAGCAAGTGCAGAATGGTGGTGGACTGTGCCTTTGGCCATTTTAAGGGACACTTTCTGAGTTTCTTGACTAGGTTAGATCTCAGAAAAAGCAATATTTCTATTGTGGCTTCTTGCTGTGTGCTCCATAATGTATCTGAAAGTAAGCAGGGGAGGGAATTTCTGGCAGGTGAGGGCAAGGGTGCCATTTCAGGAGGGCGGTGGGGGAGCAGCAGCCGTGCATACAGGGACACAGCTTGCTTCTCTTCCTGCTCCCCTGTCTATCAGGGACGGAGAGGAAGGTCTTTATAGTCTGTGAATTACTCCTCTACCCCCTGTTTTCACCAGCCAGGAGTGAGAGGTATGCACAGAAGCCATGTACGTTCCCCTCACTCCCTGATAGTAAGGGGAACAAGAACAAAACAAGCTGCATCCCACTATGCATGGCTGCTCCCCTCTCCCAGCTCTCACAAAATGGCACCCTTAGGTAAGGGGGGTGGGGATCAAGGCAGATTACCTAGTCGCTAATTATGAGCAGTCCGACACCAGGTCAATAAGGAGAGCACATCAAGGGTCACTGCAAATCAGAGAAAACCAGGTTCATGAATGACCAGATAGTGATGTGACAGTAATGCATGTTGCTCTTAACAAGGTGGCCCCTGTATCACACGTACTGAACTGTAGATCACTTCACCCACACCCAGGGACTTGACACAAACCATAAAGATCCTATTGTTCTGAAATCATGCATTTTTTATTAGAAAACACAGGAAACAGGGACAGAAAAGGAATTCAGGGCATGAACTCTGCTGGAGAGTGGAGGGCACAAAGGCCAGAACAGGCATACTGGGGTACTGTTGGACACTTCCTGGAGTCCAAGAATGTTGACTTTCACTTTTCTTCTCCATCCCAGAATCAACCACAAAAGATTGAATATAGCATTACTTCTCTCATCAAGGAGAAGTACAAAAATTTGACTTTAACCACCCTTAAATCAGCAGAAAGGGCTTGGTAGTGTAGACTTATTCTTTATAAAATTGACCTAGTGTGGCTAACTTCAACCTAACCTCATAGTGTAAACCAGGTCTTAAACTGTTATTTTTAAGGATCCTATTGTGGCTTAGTGAGACATAAAAACAGAGGTGAGAAGTAGATTTAGTATCTAAATAGGTTTACCTGACAAAAGGTTTTCCTGACAGATAGAATAGCAGTCTATGACTATGTATTTCTATTAAGAAAATAAAACAAAGAGCCTTATATCTTTTTTTCCCCAAAAATCCTCAATAACGAGCTAAGAAATGGAACTGCTGATTGTTATAAGATGTGGGAGGACGCCTTTCATGCTATTATATAACATGAAACCAGACTGTTTTGCTCTCTAATTTCATTTACACTTTTTTGGTAAAATCTGGACGTTCTAGAGTCTTCCTGAAGGCTGACTAATGGGATTTGAATTTTGAATTTGCTGAAACACGGAGACATTTCTACATTTCTTGCCCAGCTCTACTAATGCTCTACTCACTGTCAGACTGTTTGTAAATATTCCCAGTCAAATAAATCCAAGAAATGAGGTGAATCAATTTTATGCCCAATGGAAGCCAAACATCTATTTTTCATACTACGACTGGGGTGGGCAAATACCGACCTACAAGCCAGATCAGGTTTGCCAGGGTTAAACCCTGCTGGGCTGCTGCCACTATATTTACCTGTGCCTCCTTGCAGTGGGAGCTGCAAGAAGTGGTGTCCTGGTCCATGCCACTTCTCACAGTTCCCATTGATCGGGAATGGCAATGTGCGACCAACAGAGACTGCAATCACCGCTAACTGCGGAGGAGCAGGTAAATATAGTGGTGGCAGCCCAACAGCAGCTAACCTTAACAAGCTGTTGCCATTTTATTGCCCTCCCATGTACTAGGATATCTAATTTTGATGTCGACATTCTTACGTTAGGCAACAAAATATCTTTTTTATATACTGACTTTTTTACTGAATATTAGATTGGTAGCTGTAAAGTGGCAATCAGTGATCAGAAAAAAAATCTTTCAGTAAAGCTTTTTTATGTCTATAGTTTCAAAACAGTTGTTTACACAAAGTTTATTGAGATTACTGATACCATCTCTTCATTGTAACACCCCGACTGTGAGGATGCTATGAGAAATCCTGAAACCCGACAGGTTACAGTTGACTTAGGGATCTACAAAGTAGGAAATATTAACAGGTGGCTAAATATCCCTTAAGGATTATAAACTGCCCCCAATCTTTCACTGATTTCATGACCTCGCTTTGCACTATACTCCAAGGCAGTCTTGATTATTATTGTATTTAAGATTTGACTGTAGTTCATGTAATGCACACACACCTGCACCAGGGTACATAATAAATGAAAGACTCATCACCTGTGTTAATTATTCCAAAGAAACAAGAAATATTATTAAGGATCACTGTTGTGAAAAATGTAAGTGAAAGGCCATATAGTTTCCACTGAATTAATTAAAAAGATAGCTTTAGTTGGTCACGTGACTGCTGAAACACCTTTCTAACCTTTGCTTTAGGTTTTAGAGTATATAAATCCTAAGTTAGTTCTAGTGTCAGGCAAAGAATATTTCTCTTTGGCTATGTCTACACAGCAGCATTATTTCAGAATAACTGACACTATTTTGAAATAACAAAATGCGTGTCTACACATCAAGCCATTATTTTGAAATAATATCGAGCTGAAGGACTTCTTACTCCCATTCCTGTAACCCTCATTTATGAGGAGTAAGGGAAATCAAATGAAGAGTGTTCTCCTACTCTATAGACAGCACCAAAAGCTGAATTAAGCTATTTCTATTTCAGCTGCACAATTGATGTAGCTGAAGTTGCGTAGCTTAATTGGACTCTAGCACTGCTATGTATACGTATCCTTTGTGTTTCTTTAGTGACATTTAATCTCCTTTCACACTGGCTAGAATTATCTGATCTATTAGAGGTATTTTAGAAATAATGAGGAGACTCGTGTGAACAGGTGTCCTGTATCAGCTTTGGACTTCTTTTCCCTTAGGATAGCTTCTCAAATTCTAAACTTTCTAAAGAATCTGTACAGGAAATGACTTGAGTAAACTGTGTTTATTCCTTGAGGAATAAGAATTATTGTTAGTATGTACAAATGGGCATGTGAATATTTACATATAACAAGCAGCTTTATTCCTTACTCTGTATGTCTGCCTTAGCAGTACTGCATCTGCCATATAAATTATCTCCTTCTCCCTCTCTGTGAATATTTTAATACCAAGAACATACGCACACTTCTCTGCTATTTCCATGGAAACCTGAAGAGGAAGTCAGAATGACTGCATTCGAATGCACAGGGTAGAGAAGAAAGAACGTTGCTCTCTCTCCCCACACATGGATAAATTCAGGAGTCACTGAGACAGATTAATCCCTTGTATAACTCTATGAACTTCAATTTAGTGACACCAGAAATGAATTTGGTACACCGGAGGAAATGAGTGCTTTGAACATTTGACAACATCTATAATCATAAAAATGAGGGGGCCAAAAAACCAACAGCCCTGTTCCAATGATTCAGTAGATATCTATTCTATTTTTAGAAGACAATGAGATATATGTGACAAATGGCAAATTAATAAATGCACTTCAAGATCCCAGTAGCTAGTGATCTAGTTAGCAGTACCCTTTTCTCCTCTGATAGGACTCTTTCTCTGAATGTCTCTTTCTTGATTCAGTCAGTGAACCATTAATCAAGAACTCCTTCAGCAGAAGGCTCTAATTTTGCAGGGAGAGCACTAAGAAAGAAATTGCTGAAAAATACCTCAGATGGGCTACAAAGATTATTGTATTATTAGTTGTAGTATATGAACCTCATAAGGTTTGGAATTGGTTCAGTTCAGATACTCATGCTGAAGACTGGAAGACTATCTGACTTTTTGAAAGGCTCTATTCCATACTTCTGGCATTCCTCCAAACCACCCTTCCCATTTCCCACTCCAAAAGTCTCTCTCTCCTTCTCTATGACCAATATTTACCTTTGATTTTGTAATAGTGCTGCTTTCCACCATCACAGCCAATAGGGTGAGTTTCCAAAGGAATCCCATGTTCATCTTTTTACTACCTTAAGGCATCTAGAGTGGCCCACTGCCTTCTCTCAATTAAAATGTGGCAGAAGTATGGGTCAGTTAGCCTGGTAGAGCCCAGCAGCCTTCTTGGACTTTGTCACTGCCTACTCACAGCTGTATCAAAATGTTGTGTGAGTTAGGACTACTAGTGAGGCATATTTTAAGACAAAATAGAATTATACAGTAATGTGATTCAGATATAGAATATCAAGAAACCCTTAGAATCCCATGTATTCTAGTAGTTGTAGGGGAAACTATTCAGAATCTCATACTCAAAGGATGTCTATATAATGAATATCCTTTCCATCTCAAAGAAAAAAAAAAAACTAAGGCCAAATAGTATGGAGGGACACCGTTAAGAGTTTGAGACAGGAAAAAGTCATGTTATTGTTAGACATATGGAAATACATATTCCCACAGAGGGAAATTCTCTGAGGAAAGGTCTTGCAATAGGTCCTCAATGTAAAAATTACTTCTTCCCAAAGTGTGGGGGAGAGCATTCCTAAAGTTTAAAAGAATAGTGTAGAGAATGTCCCTTGCCAATGTGAGGAAGAAAGTACTCTGAAGGTTAGTGTTATGAAGCCAAAATACCATGACACGGGGGAAAAAACCCTCAGGATCAGAAATATAACAACTTCTTGCCTGTTTGAAATAAAAAGAAATATAAGAGCAAAGTTATTGATTCCTCTCCTTGTGGCATTGATGTACTCTATATATTCAATACTGTTTCTATTTTGGTAAGGATGTTAAGGTTCCCAGGAACCAAGGGAGCTAGAGTTTATCCCTTTGTAAGAGGGGCTTCATGCAGTGAGTCCTCACTTTAAATCTGGCCATGTCTCAAAGCTGTCCTACTGGAAGCATCATTTCCAACATCTTATTCAATGGAGGTGAGGCAGCAATGCTACAAAATTCTAGGGCCTGGTCTACACTAGAAAGCTTTATTTGCAACGTTATGTTAGTTAGTAGTGTGGAAAAAACCCATATCCATAACCAACATACATATATTAGCAAAGGCCCTAGCATAAATTCAGTTATACTGATAAAACAATTGCATATCTTAATTTGGTCAGAGGACTGGTTGAAGCTATACTGGCAAAAGAATTTTCTAGCATAAGCTGCATGTCTATTAGGAAGGGTTTGCCAACATAGTTCTACTAGTATATCTACTCCCTCAAACTATTTTAAGTGTTGATGTGACCGAAAAGTCTTAATAACATGTTAGCTTGGTACACTTAACAGATGCTCCCAGAAAGACACAGTAGGAGTAATGAGAGAGGATAAAAGGAAAAATGAAAATCAATGAAATGTGGCATATAGTAGTAAAACAGAGTTTGTATTAACAATGTAGCTCACTGTAGAGTGAAACAAATCTGTCTTTTGTACTGCAGTTCACAACTATTTAATACTCAAGGGCTACGTCTACACTGGCATGATTTTCCGGAAATGCTTAAAACGGAACAGTTTTCCGTTATAAGTATTTCCGGAAAAGCGTCTACATTGGTCCCGGAGTTACCGTTATAACGATCGCTTTTCGGAAAAAGCGCGTCTACATTCGGCGGCGCGCTTTTCCGGAAAAGCAGAAGCCGGAGCCATTTTGAAGAGGGCAAAGGCCACCAGACCTTTCCGGGGCGGGGCCGGGCGCCATTCAGACACGTGCTTAAAGGGGTCTCGCCGGACAGCCGTTGGTCTCCTGCTCCCCTGCCTTGGGACCTCTGCCAGGGACTGGCACCCTTAGCAGGTTCAGTGGTTGCCCTCTGGGTTTGGGGACACCACCCTTTGGCCCCAACTGCTTTTCCCTGAGTTTAGTTTTTCTGCCCTGCTCTGTCTGCCATGGAGCCGTGGGTGGCCATTTGCCTGCTCGGGCCCCTGTTGGAGCTGTGCAGTGCCTGCTGCTCGTGCTGCAGGCAGTGCCATGGTGTACATGAACCAGGAGGCAGAGATCGCATTGGACTCCCTCACCAGGAGGCCCTGGCAACCGTGTGGCATCAGCACCCCACCGTAGAGAGGCCCGTCTGGAGTTTCGAGCAGCACCGACTGGTGGGAGCGGCTGGTCCTCGGGGTCTGGGGCGACCACCAATGGATCAGGAATTTCCGCATGAAAGCGGACCTTCCTGCAGCTGTGCACCTGGCTCACCCGCGCTGCAGAGAGCCACCACCCGGCTGGGCACCCATCCCCATCAAGAAGAGGGTCGCCATCGCGCTCTGGAAGCTGGCCACACGGACAGCTACCGCTCGATGGCACAGCAGTTCGAGGTGGGACGATCAACCGTCGGAGTGATCGTCGTGGAGGTAAGTCCCAGGGAGTGGGATGGGGAGGGTGCTGCACTCCAGGCCCAGGGATAGCCAAGATTCCAGGCTGGGTCGGCCAGGGGTTTGGGCCGTCCCTCCCACAGGCCCGCTGGTGGGGGCCGTGGGGCGAGGCCCTGGTGTGTGTGTGTGTGTGGGTGTGTGTGAGGACAGAGGGAATCAAGGGGGCCCCAAGGGCGCACACTCACCCCTGCCGTGCGTGATGTGTTCCCTTGTGTTTCTCTGCACCCTTCTGCAGGTCGTCCACGCCATCAACAACATCCTGCTCCCGCGAATCATCCGCCTGCGCGGCGTGGATGATACCATGGCGGCCGCTGCCCTCGGGTTCCCCAACTGCGGGAGCCCTGGGCGCCACCCACATCCCCATCCGGGCCCGGAGCATCGAGCGGCCCATTTTATGAACCGCAAAGTACTGCTCCATTGTTCTGCAGGCCCTCGTGGACCACCGGGGCCGCTTCCTGGACATTCACGGGGCTGGTCGGCCGGGCACACGGCGCCCGCATCCTCCGCAACTCTGGACTGTTTCGCAGGTTGAAGGCGGGCACCTACTTCCCCGGCGAGACTTGACTGTCGGGATGTGCCTATGCCCATCTGCGTCGTCGCGGCGCGGCCTACCCCTGATGCCCTGGCTAATGCGGCCCTGCAGGGCAGCGGACCAGAACGGGCCGGTTCAACGACCGCCTCAACCGGGCCCGAAACCCAGTGGAGCTGGCCTTTGGGCGTTTAAAAGCCCGATTCCGTTGTTTGCTCACCCGTCTCGACATGGGTGAGCAGAATGCAACGGAGGTACTGGCGTGCTGCGTGCTCCACAACATTGTGGAGCGCAGCGGGGAGGCCTTCCTCCCTGCATGGATGGCAGCCGAGGCACAGACCTTGGAACAGCCCGACACAGCTGCCGTCCGCCAGGCGCGCCAGGATGCGGTGCGCATCAGAGAGGCCCTGGTGGACATGTTTGCCCAAGCCCCGTAGCAGGGTCGCCTGGGTCTCCCCAGACTACTCCCGCCCGTCCCCTACCCCTCCCCACCCCCCCTTACCTCCCCAATTGTAAAGCGTCGGGTCAAAGCACGCCGGCCGTCATCGTGACTGTTCGTCGGGTGCGTCGGGCTTAGTCAGGGTTTTCTTTTTAGTTTAGGCTAGGGTTTAGGCCACCATCGTCTGTCGAAGAACAGCCACGAGGATTCGGGAGTCGTGCGGAAGGCTCAAGTCAGCGTACCTGATTCCAGTCGTCTTCCGTCGAGGATCTCCTGGCTGTTCCTCTCCTGAGGCCGGAAGGACCAAAGGATTGAGGTGGCCAGCTTCGCCATCATCTTCCGTCGAGGATCTCCTGGCTGTTCCTCTCCTGAGGCCCGGAAGGACCAAAGGATTGAGGTGGCCAGCAACACTACCCAATTGTCCTCCTGCGCCTAGACTATGTTTAATTATCTGTAGTGTGCATCTTTTAACTGTTCTTGCTTGTTTGTGAGCTATGTAAATATAGTTTGTGGTTTACATTTTACTGAAAAGTCTCAGTATTTATTTATGCGCCTACAAACCAATGAGCACTTAAAAGGGCCCCCAGTGATAGAGTACAGATTTTGTTGTCTGCAGTTTGTAACCCTGTTAAATTTAAGTGGCTAATTGGCATCTCACATCATTTCCTACAGTTACTAGAGTAACACGATAACCAACACAGGAATGAACAGAAAAATAGAAAACTGTTTATTTACAAGGGGAGGGACCTTCTACTGGGACGGGGACCTTCAACTGGGACTGGGACGGGGGACCTTCAACTGGGACGGGGACCTTCAACTGGGACTGGGACGGGGACCTTCAACTGGGACGGGGGCAGTTACTGGATGGATGGCCCCTGCGACTGCTCCTCCGGGGGGGGGCCTGCACACGCTGGGCAGACCGCGTAGGGGCAGGCTGCACGGGGAGGTGGGCACGACCACGGGCACGACCACGACCAGGAGCAGGGGCAGGAGCAGGGGCAGGGGCAGGGGCAGGAGCAGGAGCAGGGGCAGGGGCAGGAGCAGGGGCAGGAGCAGGGGCAGGGGCAGGGGCAGGAGCAGGGGCAGGAGCAGGGGCAGGGGCAGGGGCAGGAGCAGGGGCAGGAGCAGGAGCAGGAGCAGGAGGAGCTGGGATAGGAGGGGCATGGGCTGTGCTCCGGGAGGAATGGCGGGGGCATGGGGTCCGGCCATGCCATAATGAATGGCATGGACCAAATGTGCCGTGAGCATGTCCATGGTTGTGCGCATCCCTCTGCACTCATGTAGGAAGCAGCCCAGCCCTCCTGCCGCCACTGCAGGTCCCCTGCACCCCGCTCGGCGATGGAGGCCTGGATTGCCTCCACGGCACGCACATGGCGGCGCAGAAGCTGGTCTCTCTGCCGCCGCCTGTGCCTCCGGGTTGGCCAGCTGGGGTGCCGCTGCTGCCGCAGTGTCGGGTCTGGTGCTGGGTCCCGCTGCAGGGAAGAGAAGAAAGGATGGGTCAGTCAGGCAGGCCGTCCACTGTCCCCACATCTCATGCCCTCCACCCCTGAGCCCAGGTGACCCCACAGTTGTGTGGCTTGGGCCCACTCGGTTTCCCTCCTGCCCCCGTGTTGTATGTTGGCAAGGAGGACCGCCCCTGCTGGAGTAGGGTCCCCTCTCCAGTATTGTAAGCACCAGTCTGTGTCCTGGCCCCGTGGAGGCGGGAGGGTGCTTGTGCTGCGTTCACCTGTGGAACTCCCTGCCGGTGGAGACTGTGAAAAGCTTTGGGCTAATCGCTGGTGTTTGACAGGAGGCGAGATGCATCCCCACGCAGTGCCTGGGAGCACATCTGGCAGAGGCGGTCTGGGCTCTCAGATCCTCGCGTGGGATATCTCCTGGACGTAACCAGAGCGTGAGTGGGTGGGGGTGTCCCATCCTTGCAGCAAAACTCAGGGGCCCTTGTCCTCCCACTATCCCTCCCGCAAGGCCGGTAGCCCAGGGACATGTGCGGCCACAGTGGGGACTTCCTCGGGAACCAGCCAAGGCACCGGGAGCAGGCGAGGACTGTGGCGCTGCGGTTTTCCCAGGAGCAGCTGGCTGTGCCTCACTGCCAGGCATGGGACAGTGTGCTGTTCTCCGTGCTGCACCCTTGGCGGAGGTGAGGGCTCTGGGCTGAGTCCCTGGGGCCCTGGCCGGTTCAGCCGGCATCCACCCTTCCCCTGGTCCCGCCGCATGTGTGTGTGAGCAGCACGGTCCCAGGCGTGCCCTGCAGCTGCCTGCGCGGCCACGTGCCGCTCGGTCGCCAGGCTGCACGAGGTTGCACGTGCTGCTTGCTGCCTCATGCGGCGCAGCGTGCAGCTCACGTGGCCTGAGTGAAATGCTCTCCCCCTCCTCCTCTGGGCACCTGGCTCCCCACCCCGCCCTCCGCCCCCACCCTTTGGGAGTGCAAACTGCAAAGACTCACCAGTGGGTTCCTCCCGGCCTCGGCCTCGGCCTCGGAGGAGCTGCTGGAGGGCCTGCTGGGTGGTGGCCTCCTCCGCGCCGGACGCGCTGCTGCTGTCCTCTCCCTCCCCCTGCTCGGTGGGTCGTCTGATGGGGGGGCGCTGGCAGGTGTCCACAGGGACGTCCGGGGCTTGCGGGGCTGGCTGGCCCAGGAAGGCGTTCAGCCGGTCATAGTAGGGGCAGGCGTCTGGTCCTGCCCCTGCCCTCGCTGGCCCGGACGTACCCCAGCCGCAGCTCCTTCACTTTGGAGCGGACCTGCTCGGCATTCCGGGTGGGGTGTCCCTGTTGTGCCAGGTTGTCGGCCAGCCGTGTGTACAGCTCACATTGCGGCGCCTGGAGTGCAGGTCGTGGAGACCCTCCTCCTCCTGCCACAAGTCCAGGAGGGTCTCCAGCTCCTGGGGTCCAGGATGGGGCCCGGCGTTTGCGGCCCCTGGGGGCCTCCTGTGCTGGGGTGCAGGGGCTCACCAGCCGGAGCTGCCATGGCGCGGTCCAATGTGTGGCTGGGCAGCACAGCAGCACGTGGCAGAGCTCAGGCTGCAGGGTCTGCTGCTCCTGCCACGTGCGCCCAGCAGCCTCCCTACCAGGAAGTCCAGGGCTCCTCGGGGTCTCGTGGCGACCAAACCGCTTTCCGTTTCTTCTGCTTTTCCGGAAAAGCTGTCTACACTGGCCCTTTTCGGAAAAGCTTTTCCGGAAAAAGGACTTTGCCCAGCGGGAGCGGCATAGCTTTCCGGGCGGCTGATTTCATACAGTAGATCGTCATTGCTTTTCCGGAAAAGCAAGCGGCCAGTGTAGACAGCTCGCACCTTATTCCGGAAAAGCGGCTGATTTTCCGGAATAAGTGGCCCAGTGTAGACACAGCCAAGGTGTCTTCAAATGCACTGCAGGTGGGATGTATTATAATCTCTTGACAAAACTCATGCAACTGAGGTGAAGATAGGTTTACTTAATAAATTTCAAACCTTATGCCTATAGAAAGGCCCTGATCCTTCAAACGCCTACACATGTCTCTAACTACACATGAAAATAAATCCACTGAGCTCAATTGGACTTCTTATGGGCACAATATTATGCATGTGTATCAGTGTTTTCAGTAACAGTGCTTTATCCTACAATTACAGTTTAGAGCTATTTAGCTAAATTACTTTTCCACAGATCAATAACGCTTGAAAAGTTATAGGGAAATGAATTTGGTCAAGATTTTGTCATTAATTTAAAAATACGAATTTATAACAAGCTTTAGTAATGTGGCAGATCCTTAATTCTGTAGTAGCTTTCAGAAAATCAGCCACATTAACCTGTGTTATTTGAGACTGTCATAGTTTGGAGAAAAACTAATCTCTTGGGGTATGTCTACACAGCAGCATTATTTCGGAGTAACTGACATTATTCAGAAATAACATAGTGCATGTCTACACTACAAGTCTTTATTTTGAAATAATGTTGAGCTGGAGGACTTCTTATTCTGACTTGCGATAACCTCATTTCACAAGGAGTAGGGGAAGTTGAAGGAAGAGTGTTCTTCCTTCAACTACCTGCTGTGTAGACAGTGCCAAAAGTGGAATTAAGCTATTTTGACTTAAGCTACACAATTGACATAGCTGAAGTTGCATAGCTTAATTTGACTTTAGCCTTGTTGTGTAGACATACCCTTAAGGAAAAACAAAATAGTGTCTAAAATTCAGTCAGGTTTTTTGAATGGTTCCACAAATTGCACCACAGTTTTTTTAAGTGTTCTACTCAGAAAATGAATTACTATGTAAATAACATATAAACAAATTAAAAATCCTACAAACTCCATTCAATATCAGCCATCTTCATTCTACAGCTGCTGTTACTAAACCTGTGCAAAAGAATGCACAATATATTGTACCTAAATGTAACAAGATACCACTTGACTCAATGCCAAAAAACAAAGCTGCAGTATACTACTATTTTGGCCTCACTAAAAACATGCTAGCTTGACTCATTGGGGCCAGTAATTTTAGACATCTCAGGGACCTGTGTTGAGATTGATAGTTGAGAAACCCTAAGAGGAAAAAATCATGCATGACTCAGTAATACAATATGTTTCTTTGCTCTCTTCTTTTCACCAGACAGGGGCAGTAGGAACTCTAGTGAGACAGCCAAAAAAAAAAAAAAAAAAAAAAAAAAAAAGGATGTACACTTAGGAGATTATATGAATACCACAAAAGTCATAAAGATAAAATACATACACTCAGAAGAAACACCCAAAAGGTTTCAGTTTTTCTTCCTCTCTAATAAAATTTGCAGGTCTGTTGAATTTCTTAAAAACGTATAAGCATTTGCCATATTTGGTAAAATAAATACATCAATAACTTTGCATCTGCAAAGCAGGCAGTAACTGTTGATGTTTGTATATAATTCTTATTGCCATTGCATGCTGGCTGCGATGTGGCCCTTGAGATTTGGTCACTGGTGTGAGCAATCAATGGTCATGAGCAAATAACCCAGAAACCAAATAAGCCAGGAATAAGGCTTTTCCCTTTGTTCCGTTTCTGAAGATGGGAGCCCTGGCTTGGTCCTTCCCAGTGGAACTCCTCTCAGGAGATTTTTGGCAAATCTAAATGATCCACTCAATTTCTAAGGTCACTGGCATCACCAGATGGGCTCAAGTTAGGCAACTTTTATGCAAACAAAGAACCTCCCCATTCCAGTTACTTCAAGCTAAGAAAATGCCCAAATCTATAGTTATACATTGTCAGTTTATGTGTCTGTCTGTTCATGAGTCCATCTGTGAGTCTGTTTGTTCAAGAACTCTTCTTAGACAGTACAAGCTAGGACCACCACATTTGTTACGCACATTCCTCTTATCCTAACTTAAAGTAATGTCAGGGTTTGGTTGTGCCAGGGAAATGGAATATGCCTGGAATCTGACATTGTGCCTGCACAATGACCAGTGGGGGGCAGCGAGCGCTGGCGACTGTTATAATGCAGAGTGACCACGGGGTAGCAGTCGCACCAGGAAGAGAGTGCCCAGCTGGGGCCAGAGCTCTCCATATTGCCAGCCACCGGCCAAGTCTAAGTGGCCCCCCCACCAGCCAGGGGTGTGTGTCTTGCTGCCTGCTGCCATGGCCTCCCTTCAGGAGCACCGCTGGGGCTAACCAGTGCAGTTCTGCCCCCACAAGAAGCTGCTGGGGATAGGGCTGGGCCATGCAGCCCTTGTCCCCTTTAATCCCTGGAGGAGCTGCCAGGGCCGGGGCTGGCATGCACAGCCTCCCCTCCTGCTCCCAAGGACCTGCCAGGGCTTGGCCAACCTACACAACTTGGCCTCCCCACCATCCTCGCCACCACAGGTGGTCCCAGTAAGCCCCCACAGAGCTCCTAGCCCACAATTTCCCCTGTCCTGAGAGCCCCCCACCTCCCAGTTTTCTGCCTTGACTCCTGCACCTCTACCCCCTACCTTGAGCCCCCCTCACCCAGTTCATCTAGTGGCTGTATGCAGATGTTGAATAGGATGGAGAAAAAAGTAATCTTTGTAAGACTTCAGAGAGAAGTGTCTAACCACAGAGATGGAGTTTCACATCATTATTCTTGGGATACATCACTCCAGAAACAATTTAAACAATTTATTGCATTCCCCTAACTATTACCACCTCTCTCAGAAAGATGAGAATGGATGTCAGTCCACCATACAGTATCAGCAGGAGATCATCTGTTCCCATCTTTCTGAACCTCACTGCAGCATTTCACACTGTTGATCATGAGATACTGCAGTCCTGCCTGAGAGAGGTTGTAATGATCCAGGGGAATGCAATAAAATGGTTTAAATCATAGAATAGTGATGTGAAACTCCATCACTTTGTGAAGTCCCACAAAGATTAGTTCTTTCTCCAGTCCTATTCAACATCTATACACAGCCACTAAATGAACTGGTAAGATCTCATGTAATCAAATATTTCCATACCAAGAGATGGCCTGAATGGAAGATTGATATTGCACAGTAGCTGGATAGAACAGTATTTCCCTTCACACCCCTTTACATGCTATTAGCATAACTGTGATGACTGGCTATGATCTTGCTGAGAAACCCCAACTCCCACTGAATTTTTTATCTATTTGAAGAGGGTTAGATTCCTGGCCATGATCTGGCACAAAAGATATGAAAACCTGGGACCCATTCTTAAAAGCACTGGTGAAGCCACATCTGGAGAACTGCATCCAGTTCTGAGCCCCTCACTATAGAAAGGATGTGGACGCCCTGGAAAGAGTCCAGCAGAGGGCAACCAAAATGATTACGAAGCTGAAGCGCATGACCTACGAGGAGAGACTGAGGGATTTGGGCTTAGTTAGTCTGCAGAAGAGAAGAGTGAGGGGAATTTGATAAGCAGCCTTTAACTATCTGAAGGGAGGTTCCAAAGAGGATGGAGAAAGGCTTTCTCAGTAGTGACGGATGGCAGAACAAGGAGCAATGGAGGAAGTCTAGGTTGGATATTAGGAAACACTGTTTCACTAGGAGGGTGGTGACGCACTGGGATGGGTTACCTAGGGAGATGGTGGAATCTCCATACCTAGAGGTTTTTTAAGTCCCGGCTTGACAAAGCCCTGTCTGGGATGATTGAGTTGGGGTTGGTCCTGTTTTGGACAGGGGGCTGGACTTGATGACTCCTGAGATCTCTTCCCACCCTAGGATTCTATGATTCTATGAAAAGACCATTTTTGCTAGCTGTTAAGCTGTTCTAAGATATGTCTGGGCCAAACTAGCACCTCAGTTAAAATGGTGCCCAGCCAGAGCATGCATCCTGAACCCCTGTCCCAGCCCTGAACCTCCTCCTACACCCAACCTCCTGTACCAGATGTGAGTGCCCCTGCACCCAAACTCCTTCCCAGACCCCAATCCCCCACCCTTGGCTGAGCCCAGAGCCCCTCCCATACTCCAAACCCCTTGGCCCAAGACCAGAGCCTGTACCCCAACCTACTACCCCAGCAAGTGAGTAAGGATGGGGAAGGATGGGGGATGGAGTGAGCAAGGTGAGGCATCGGAGAAGGGATGAAGCAGGAAAGGGGTGGGAAGGAAGTGGGGCAAGGGTGTTTGGGTTTGAGGTAGATCTTACATTGCACTTATATTGAAAAAATGGCCTTGTGGTTAAAAAGGTTGGAGACCCCTGTGATTGAGGCACAGGGAGAGAAGGACAGATCCCCTCTCACTCTCCACACCTAGCAGACCAATCTAGCAAGTCCAAGTATTTGACACCTTCCCCCCTTTCCTCCCTCCAAACACGCTGTCTATGCATTGCCTCTGCTTGAGAGTGAAGCAAGATGATCTCTCTCTCCTGGAGCTAAACAGGCTGCCTCTGCAGTGGTCAAAATCCTTACAGCCTGAGTCCCCAGACTTGGGACTCCATATTGTGCTGTGGCCATCAGGCCATCACCCTGTGGGAAATTTTGCCATTAGAAAAAGTTCTTCAACAACTCTACATACAATCTTCTTGCTCTGTTTCTGTTTCTCTGACTTCAGTCACTGACCTATCTGCCCTGCAGTATCCATATTCCTTCTAGTTATTGGGAAGAAACTTCAAGATCAGCATGACAGCAAGAGATATCTGAATGATAGGCCAGGCAGCTAAAAGATCTGGAATTACTGCTCTTGGTCCTCAAATGTACGACTTTTGCCATCTTTAATAGATAGGGTAAAAGGAGAAGACAGTCATTGTTTCTGTAAGAACTTAAGCTGAATGAAGCTCTGCAAGCATTTTGCTTAAAATATCAAAGATGTGATAAAAGGAGATGGCAGCCAGTCCTCCCACAAGAACTGCAGCTGCATAGAGCTCTGAGAACACTCTTATCGTGATGTCACACAACAGCAAAAAATAGTCTCGGCGTTTTTTCCACAGTGAACAGATTGCTGGAAAAGAGCAAAGTGACAGCTTAATCATTTACCTTTCTTTTGTTCTAGAACAGGCTTTTTCACTGTAGGTTACTGTGGTACTACTGAAGAAAAGGAACAGTGGTAACGTTGTTCCAGTTACAACTGGTTCAGCCTCAATGATCCAATTAAAACTTTCCTTCGGGGTCTCCAAATCCCAGTAAGAGGCAACTGTTCTCTCAACATCCCTCCCTGACTAGTATTCAGAGATTTGGATGGATGCCAGTAGGTAGAAGGTCAGCACAAGAATTCCAAGGTCTGATGCTCAGCTTCTTGGGGAGCAGTTTACTATTTCAGATCATCGTGAAGATTTAAAAACAAACCATGGACTTTTTATAAATGGAAACATATCCACAATAAGCTTTAGAACATTGCAACATATAGCAACATACAATTCAGCTAGTATAGAATGCTGTGGCTTAGTTCTTAAATAAGATGTGCCATTTTCTATAGAATAGCACACTAAAGAGAGCCTTCATCTGCCGCGTCTATCTACTGATTTTTCTGGTGAAAAAGGTATTACGTTATAATTGATAGAATCCTAAATCAAGTAAGAGTCCTAACCATCTGAATCTGATCTGACTAGGGTAAATTGAAAACCCAGTTATATGGGAGATCATCTCTTTCCTTTTGTTCTATGCTAGCAGACTTGACCCCTCTTACAGTTGAGCCACACTTTAAATGTTCCATGGTGAGAGAAGGGGCATTCTCAGTAGAGGTACCACCTCTGCTTCTCTCAACAGTGGTTCAACTATGAGCTCTGGTGAGCTTCATGACACGTAAAATGTTTTTGATTGACTCTTTTAATAATAGGAAATGGACATTCTTGTTAAGAAATAGGATGTCCTGTTATATATAGATACATTTTATTGGTTGCTTTTATTCAATGAAAGCACCCAACTACAATATGTGTCCTGTAAAGAAAAAACATGTATTCAAAATAAGCATATTTTAATAAAGCTGCAATAATAAAATTGTTTCTTAGGATGTAATCTACTGCCCAATAGTGTGTCCAAAAACGATGCCTAAAAGTCTTTGCACTTTCATATCCTGGTGCAGCTCTGTACACAGCCTATCCTTCTGTCTCATGTTTAGGGCCCTACCAAATTCATGGTCCATTTTGGTCACTTTCATGGCCCACATGAAAATTTAAAATTGGTCATCTGTTTACATCTGAAATGTCACCGTGTTGTAACTGTGTGGGGCTCGAGCCAAAAGGAGATCATGGGGAGGGTAAGAACGCTCTTTTAGGAGGCTCACAGGATTGCCACCCTCAGTTCTATGCTGCCTTCAGAGCTGGTCTCTGAAGGCAGCAGCAGTGGAGCTTGGCACTTTCTATAAGAGGAAGAGATTCTGAGAGGTGGAGGTGGGTATGATTTTTCTTGTGCTGCTAGTGGCCAGTGGTGGATTAATAGAAGGGTCCTCAGGGCCTGTATCCAGGAGCCTCATTCAATTTGGGGGCCTCCTGGTAAAATGAACACCAATCTAGGGTTGCCAGATGGTTTCAACAATTACATTACACTTGACATTACATCATAATCTACATTACATCTTATTTAGAAAATACCGGACAGTTATATTTTCTCATTTATATTTTCTCACTTTGTTTCCTGAACAGAAAGCTCAAATACTGGACTGTCTGGTTGAAAACCAGACACCTGGCAACCCTACCAATGAGCCAAGACACGCTGAGCCCCAGTAAAAGCCATGTATGGCAGAAGCCCTAAACCCAGCTCTGGGTACATTCTCGCTTCTGCATTGCCTCTGAAGGTGGGCCTCATTTCCCCACTGAGAATGGCCATGCAGGGGAAGGACAGTCTGATCTTTCTGCTGCCAAGAGAGGGAAGTGATTCCAGGTCCAGACTAGCAGATAGAAGCCCCAGCTAAGGTGCTCTTAGCAGCAGAGAGATCAGATTTCACAGGGAAGGGCTTATTTCATGGTCCATGACATGATCTCACAGGGAAGGGCTTATTTCATGGCTGGCCATGAAACTGGTAGGACCCTGGTCATGTTACAGCATCGTAAGGACTGCACAGAAGGCGTTGAAAACACAAGCAAAAACTGGCTTTGCCCAGTTTCCTTTTTCAACATCCTCTTTTCACTAATTTACCAATAAAGAGCATCTATAATGGCTCTATCCCATCAGAGGGATCACCCTTACACTGGGCTGATTCTCCCTAGGTTTGCTGGATAAAAGACAAGGCACCCATCAGGCTTACCATCTAGACAGTGGGGTCAATGGAAATCAAGCTTCAGTTTCTCAAATGAGGCCTGCTACATCTATTAACCACTTTGCTTGTCAAATCATGTAAAATTTCATGTAGGTTGAGCAAACACTTTAGTTCCTATTTTGCCTATGAGCAAAGCCAGAAATACAAAGATCTGAAAGGAACATTTAGATAAGCCAAAACTAAAATATAAAAATTGCTCACAAAACATTTTTTTCATGCAGAATCTTTCACTCCTGGTGCAGCAAAATGACTTCAGTGTTCGATCACATGTAGAATAGATAGTGTAAAAAACTGAATTTTCTTGCTAGATATTGAACTTCTGGCACTTATTTCTTGCCAGGAACAAACGTCTGATTTCTGGAATTGGATATTCAATCCACTCCAAGGGAAATACGTTTACCTTTTTACTTTTAACAATATAGGCATTCAACTTCGCTTATTGTTAAGTCTGAATGAACTGTAAGGGTTAAAGGAAAACATCTGAATTAACATGTAAGTGAGGAGAAGGGCATTTCTATATTTTTTTCTTATGGATTAGCAATTAGGAAAAGCAATCTATTGTCCCTGCAAAATAATGTTCAGTGCTTGCCAGAAGTAATACAAATTCAATTTATTTTTAGATTTTTGCTTTCCTTGCCTTTTTCACAGCAAATGAATCAATAATGGAATTAAATGGACCAGTCTTGCCAGATCACTTCCAACTGCTGCCGTGCTAGGAGTGGGGAGCTGGGAGCATGGAGCGTGGGGAGACAGGCTCTTGGTGGGGAGATCTGTGTCCAGTGTAAGCTGATCTGTTCCTGACAGGGAGCCAAGAAACCTAGTGCAGCTGCCTGTTCCTGGTGGGGAGGAGAGGAGTCTGGTGAGGATGCCATGTTCCCAGCAGGGAGTGGGGAAACCGAGTAAGGCTATCCATTCAGACCAGGGAGTGGAAAAGCCCAGTGAGACTGCCCATTCATGGTGAGAAGGGGAGAGCCGAGAAGCCTAGTGTAGTTGTCCTGTTCCTGGTTTGCAGCTGAGAAACCTGGTGCAGCTGCCCCTTTCATACGCCCTATACTGCCCCTCTTAAGTGAGTGAAAGCACTTCTGATGAGAGCGTGCACCAGTGACAGATAAAAGGGTGTGCTGTGGACATGAACCATCACAATATTTAGTGTGGTGGCTGTAAATCGACCTAACTTAGGTTGACTTAAATGTATAGTGTAGAGGGACCCAGAGAACGTGGAGTAAATCTCCATTTGCCTCACGAGAGAATTACTTTTTCAGGTTTAAGGACTATTGAATAAATTCTTCTTGTTCTTTGTATACCTTCTGTGTAGGAAAACATTTCACAGTTTGTTTTTTCTCTGTAATGACAAAGTAATAGTTAGATACCACTGTTGTCTTTTGCCCTTTACACAACAGTAATAATATAAAGAAGCCACAGGAGAACTGTGGAATTCCAAATAACCGTGTTTATTACATAATCATAGCTTCCAAGATCTAGTAACACATAAAAACTGCTTCTCTCATTGGTTTTCAAAACACAGAAACTATAGGATTCTCAAACTATTTAAAGGGATACTATTCAATTCCATATACTACAACCATATCAAAAAAACCCTTTACATTTACATTTATTCAGTGTATGCTTACAACTTGCTTAAGGAATTAATCATCCAGAATAATTGTCGCCCACTATATGTAGAACAAATTTAGATACTGTTGCCATTATTTCACAAAACCTGGTGACTACTCAAGTTGGAGATGGCGAACATACTGAGGGGGAGATAGATTCAGGAATGTATCTGAGTATGGCTTTGATGAACTGTTTCATATGTTTTCAGGTAATATAGATGGCTTGAGTCTGAGACTCCAAAATTGCTTGAGTATTATGAAAATCATGAAGTAATTATACTTTCTGTTACACTGAATATTCTAATATTACTTCAGAAAGATCACTTTTGATGCAAAACGATATTAGGAAGCATAAGGAAGAGGATGGAAAATAATGTAGAAAATATTATAATACCATTCTATATAAATAAATGGCAGGGCCTCCTCTGGAATACTGTGTTCAAGTCTTGTCACTCTCTCTCTAAAAGAATATTTCAGCATTAGTGAAGGGATTCTGAGAACAGGATAGGAACAATGCAGAAGATGGAAAATCAGTCATATAAAGAGAGACTGAAACAAATGAGTTTGTTTACCCTAGAAAAGAGACAAATAAGCAGGGAAATGATAAAGTATAGATCATAAAGAAGGTATATCAGGGATTTCTGTTCTCCCTATTTTATAACTTAAAAACAAGGGGATGTTTAGTGAAATTAAAAGGTGACAAATTTAAAAATAATAAAAAGAAATATTCTTTACAAAATACATAATTAGACTGTGGAATTTGTTGTCACAGCATGTTGTTAAAGTCAAGAAGTCAGCATGACTCAAAAGATTAACATGGCTATCTAGTTATAAAAGTTAATGCTAACAGAGTATTAGAAGGGGGATAAAAACCTCATGCTTCAGGATTTAAGCCAATCTCTAACTATTAGGGATAAATGTGAGACTTCCATGGGAAGCAGTTTATCCCACATCTGCCTATTGTGGAGTTTCTTGCAACTTCCTCTGTAAAAAATCTGATGCTGGACACTATTGGAAACAGGATGCCTAGACCAGATGGATTGTGGCCCTGATCCATTATGGCAACTCCTAAACTCCAATGCAATTTCACATTTTCCTCTGATGTTATTTGTTCCATAGAAGAGAATTGAGTAAACAAGAGATTAGACTTGGATAGTGCTGGTTCTCTTTTGGAATGTCCCGTGAGGAATTAAAGAGAAGATATCTTGGGTAGCTAGATTAGCAGAATTGAGATGGGAAAAAAATGGATTTAACAGAATGACAAATCAGGGTCCATCTCTCAAAGCATCATGGACTATATGGCTACATCTAAACTACACCCTTCTGTCAGCAGAGGGATATAAATTAGACGTTTCGAAAGTGAAAATGAAGCGGGGATTTAAATATCCCATACTTAATTTGCATAATGGTGGCCGCCGCTTTTTTTCAAAATGGAGCTTTTAAAAAAAAAAACCAGCAGTTTAGACAGGGCATTTTCGACAGAAATGCCCCATTTCAAAAGATCCTGTACCCTACACAAAGAGTTAAATTTAAGCATTAAAGTTATGAAATGCACAGCCCAGTCAAAAAGGAAAGATGACCCACCTTGCAAGCAACAGAAGTAGGAACAACTCCCCATGTACGTGTCGGGTCTGGAGATGAGAGAGAAGGACAGTGTGTGTTGGTGAGAATGACAGGCACACACACGGTGTGGGAGAGTGACAGAGATCTGCATTGCCAAACTCGCTCCATCCCCCTTCTCTCTGTGTGGAGACAAGGTACAGAAGTACAGGATCTTTCGAAACAGGGCATTTCTGTAGAAACTGCCAGGGGTTAATCCAGCCCTGGTTAACCTTAATACTATTGCACTTTCGATGTGTCTAATTTACATCCCTCTGCCGATAGAGGGGTGTAGTTTAGACACACCCTGTGTGTAGCAGATGTTGGGGAATCATCTGGTCATATCCTTCATAAGAGAAGATATAAATTGGTCCTGCTTTGGGCAGGGGGCTGGACTTGATGACTTCCTGAGGTCTCTTCCAGCTCTGTGATTCTATGATTATCAGTGGCTAAGTACCATCTTGTATTTCTCCCAATCTGTCTAGAAAATAATTGAACAAAAACATCTCATTAGAGGAATGAAGGCACAATTTAAAGTTTACCTTTTCATTGCTTAACTTATGCCTAACTCAGACTAAAATTCCAAATAGATTCTGTTTGATACTAGTGCAATTACAGGCAGCAGGAGACACATATTTTGAAGCTCTATGGAGGTGCCAGTAATTCTCCACTTAATTATCAAATTATCACACATAATTTTGTTTTGCCAGAAAATAACATAAGAATGGCCATACTAGGTCAGACCAAAGGTCCATGTAGCCCATTATCCTGTCTTCCAACAGTGGCCAATGCTAGAAGCCCCAGAGGAAGTGAATTGAACAGGTAATCACCACATGATCCCTCTCCTGTCATCCATTTCCAGCCTCTGACAAACATCGTCCACTTTGACAACCATCTGGTTCCAAGCTGCGAAGTATCCGGGCCCTTTATTCCTTCTGTACAACTTTGATTTCTTAATATAGATGAGCACAACTCTGTACTAGTTCTTAAACTTCTCCATAGTATGTATGGGTCCCACATATGCGTCTCATGAACCACTGCTCATTCAGAATTTCATTGGCCACTTCTCCAACCTAACCTTTGCCCAATAGCCTCACCAAGATAAAATATTTTAAAACAAAAACTAAACAAAAAAAACCCAAATCTAATACAGAATTGAGGAAGGGTAGTGAGAGAGCTCTTCCTGTGTTCACCTCAGGGCCAGATCAACCATTAGACTAATAAGGCTATATATATAGCCTTAGGTCCTTCCATTGTTTAGGCCCTCCTGGTCAGGCAGAAGGCAGGGCTGGGCAACGTGTGGAAGGGGGAGTGAGCTTGTTCACATAGCCCTGCTAGAGCCTGGAGCACTCCTGCCCACAAGAAAGGCAAGGCAAAGCAGCCCCCAGTGGCTTAGAAGGACGCTCCCTCTCTCTCCGTGACAGTGATGGAAGGGGAACAGCAAGCAACAGGCAGCACTGGTAGGAATGGGGGAGGCTTCAGCCCATTCTGACCTTCCTAAATGGCAGCAGGGTAGTGGCTCAGGTAGTCCTGGACTGGTGTGGAGTGCACCCCGAGCCAGCCCCTTTCATCTGCCTGCTGTTTAGCATAGCAGCCTATAGAAGAGCTCCAGGAGCCTGACTAGACATGCGCCCACCTCCTCCTGAAGCAAAGCTCCCCAGCCAGCTCTTGCTGCATTAGTGCACCAGGGTGCACTGCCTTACTTTCACCCCTGGTTTCATTACAAAAATTAAAAGCTACATAAACCTAAAGTTAATTTTTTCTGCCCCTATTCTAACTTCTTTCCCAAGTGTAAAATTTGGGTAAGCATGCAATGACTGTGATTTGAGAAAGGAATGGGAGCAAAAGCCAATTCCTGGGGACAATTACACTTTTGTAGCCTTATTGACTGCAGGCCAGGTCCGGGAGAACAGATTTTTGCACAAGAATAGACTTAGGTCCCTTTTGCTTTTTCACACCTGGATAAGCAGAATTTCATTCACTTTCCTCCCTAGTAAACACTTTAAAGGGAAGGGGGAGAAGCAAGGTCTGTCTGCCATCTGCTTGATCTTTCATTCTACACCGGCCTAGAAAACAAACCCCATCCAAGCCTTATGGTTCTTTTGAGATGTTGATTTTCAATTAAATCTATGGGGGCAGAGAACACAACAGGCGTAACTCTGTATTGTCTTGCACATTCAAGAGCTGAAAGTACAGGAGACTGGACTAGATAGCCTCTAGAGGTCCCTTCCAGTCCTATGATTCTAATTGTGGAAGAATTGAATACAGAGGAAATGCATTTAGGCTGCTGGCTACAGACAGGACACTGTAGTAGATCCCCATGGCTCTCTAGTTCCCACATTAATCAAAAGCCACCTAGTAGTAGCCAGAGTCCCCAAAAGGTCTTATCAAACATCTGTGTCAGAAGTACCCAGATGATCTCCCAGTTAGATTTTATTAAAGAATGTCTTCAATTTGTTGTATTCATATCACTCTCAGATATATAGAGAAAAGATGATGAAAGCTTATATATTTGGATGTACTGAGTTATCACTGAATCCAATGTGACAGAAAGTTTCCCAAATGTTGAAACTACATTACAGCTGTATTTGTCACTAATAATCACTAACTATAGGGGAGAACGTTTTATTCTCTTCTAACAAGGGTCAAAAATGTCCTCCAATCCACTACGACTCAAGAACATCTCAGTGCTGTGTCCTTCTTGAGTACTGAGAATCAAATTGTCAGGTCTTTGAATTATGATGACATCATTCATGACGGCCACAGCTAAAGTGGGAAAAACTTGTTTTGAGTGTAGAATAAATGTGTATATAGATAATAAATAATATGTATATAGATAAATGTTTGACTTCATAATTTTTGCACTAACCTTAGACCCCCTCATCATCTTAATCCAGCCCTGGTTAACCTTAATACATTTGTAAAGTATAGAATGGAAATTCGAATTTTTAAGGAGCTCTAGTCCTAATTGCAACCACTGAAACCTTACTTTGTTTGCTCTGCCCCTTTGCCAGCTGTGCATTTTATTTTCATAGCATCATGTCATCTTCTTTCCTGCCATTTTTTCCTCTCATGTTGAACACAAGTATAAAGAGTATTTTCAGTAAAATAGTATTCATATCCTGTGAAAATTATAAGTTACCCGGTTTAGATTGTAATTCTTGGTTTTCTCTGTATAATTTTTTTTTTTGGTAAACAGTAAATTCATTTTATTTTGATATTGTCCATCACTTGATACTCTATTTCTGATGATGTTTACATGAAAGAGTAATAGTTATAAAATTAAAGAGGTTACTATTTTTCAGTCAGAAATAATACCTTTATATTAAGAAACTATACCTGATGGATCTGCACACTGCCCTGAACAGAGGATACACACTCTGGACATAGTTCAAACTTGTCCCTTTCCTGGGGTTTGCCTGTATTGTCAACCTACATAGCATCAACAAAACAAACATCCCTCTAGGCAATTCCCATCATTTATCTACTGGGCCTCATGTTTTCTAGCCTTTAGTTCTCTCTACTTCAGGCATTTAAAACTCTGTGGCTGCGTCTAGACTGGCAAGATTTTGCACAAAAGCGGCCGCTTTTGAGCAAAAACTTGATAGCTGTCTACACTGGCCACGAGAATTTGCGCAAGAGCACTGACGCTCTCCTGTGCGAAATCAGTGCTTCTTGTGCAAATACTCTGACGCTCACGCTCAGGAAAAAGCTCTCTTGCGCAAATGTTTTTGCGCAAAGAGCCAGTGTAGACAGGCAGCTAAGGCGTTTTCGCAAAGCAGGCTAAGCGGAAAAAAGCCCTATGGACACTTGGAGACTCCGTAGCCACAGTCAGCTCCCTGGACTTCCTGGTAACCCGAGCTCCCTTAAAGCAGACGCAGGCTGCTGAGCTCACGCGGCAGGAGCCTTCCTCGGACCTCTGGCCAGAGGTCTGCCACGTGGCCCCTGCCGTCCAGCAGACACCCCCAAGCACAATGGCAGCTCCGGGGGGGATCAGCCACCCGCACCCCCAGCGCGGGAGGCCTCCAGGGCCAGAAAAAGAAGGGCTCCATCCTGGTCCTCGTGGGAGCTGGAGGCACTGCTCAACCTGTGGCAGGAGGAGGAGGCCCTCCACGACACCCGGTCCCGTCGCCGCAACGCCGAGATCTTTGCCCGCATGGCCCAGGCGCTCGCCCACCAGGGCCATCCAGCCCGGACCCTGGAACAAGTCCGGGCAAAAGTAAAAGAACTGCGCCTGGGCTACGTCCGGGCCAGCAAGGGCCAGGAGGCAGGAGCCGACACCTGCCCTCACTACCGACCGCTCCACGCCATCCTGGGCCAGCCAGCCCCGCAAGCCCCGGATGTCCCGGTGGACAGCAGCATGCGCCCCCCCCCGTCACCAGGACCACCGAGACGGGGGAAGGAGACATCCCCAGCAGTGCGTCGGAGGACCCTGCAGGCCCCCTCCGGCAGTCCCAATGTCTCCCGCGCATCCTCGGAGGCCGGGGAAGGATCCACCGGTGAGTGTTGCACTTTGCACTCACAAGGGCGGGGGGCGGGGAGGGAGCCAGGCGCCCAGAGTGGGGAGGGGGAGAGCACGTCACTCAGGCCACGTGAGCTGCACACTGTGTAGCATTAGGCAGTAAGCAGCATGTGCTACCACGTGCAGCCTGGTGATCGAGCGGCATGTGGCCGCGGCAGGCAGCTGCAGGGCACGCCTGGGACCGTGCTGCTCACACACATCCGGCAGGACCAGGGGGGAAGGGTGGATGCCGGCTGGAACCAGCCAGGGCCCCAGGGGCTCAGGCCAGAGCCCACCTCCGCAAGGGTGCAGCACACAGAGCGGCACACTGTCCCATGCCTGGCTGTGAGGCACAGCCAGCTGCTCCTGGGAAAACCGCAGCACAGCCCGTGGCGTGGCCCCACGGAGCCCCTCGCCTACTCCCAGTGCCTTGGCTGGCCCCGCGAGGGAAGTCCCCACTGCAGCCACACATGTCCCTGGGCTACGTGCGTGAGGGCTAGCGGGAGAGGAAGGGGGGAAGTGCTCGGGCCGGCCCTAGGGCTGCCTGAGTTTTGCTGCAAGGATGGTACACTCCCCAGTCACTCTCTCCTGGTTCCGTCCAGGAGACATCCCACATGATGGGGATCTAGAGCCCAGACCACGTCTGCCATATGTGCTCCCAGGCACTGTGTGGGATTCATCTCGCTCCTGTCAAACACCATTGATTAGCCCAAAGCCTCACAGCCTCCACTGGCAGGAGTTCCACAGGTTAACACGACACAAGTGCCCTCCCACCCTCCAGGGGGCCAGGACACAGACCGGTGGTTACAATACATAGAGGAGGACCCTACTCCAGGGGCGGTCCTCTATGCAAACATACAACACGGGGGGGAGGGTGGGTAACCGAGTGGGCCCAAGCCACACTACTGTGGTGTCACCTCGGCTCAGGGGTGGGGTGGAGGGCATGAGGTGTGGGGACAGTGGCCGGGCTGCCTGACTGACCCATCCTTTCTTCTGTTCCTTGCAGCAGGACCAAGCACAAGCCGGGGACCCTCCAGTCCGGTAGCAGCGGCAGCAGCAGCACCCTCAGCCGCCCAACCACCGAGGCAGCGGCTCTGCCACCGGGACCAGCTCCTTTGGCGCCACGTGCAGGCCGTTGAGCGCATCGAGGCAGCCATCACTTGGCGCGTGGAGGCGGACCTGCAGTGGCGCCAGGAGGCCTGGGCCGCCTTCCAGGCCCAGTGCGTCTGCAAGGTGGATTCCATTGCCACCCTCACCGCCCACATAGGCCATGCCGTCCACTATGACATGGCCTTGCCCCGTGCCCCCGCCATCCCTCCCCTAGCACTTCCCCTCGCCCCTCCTGCTCCTGTCCCTGCCCCTCCTGCTCCTGCACCTCCTGCTCCTGTCCCTCCTGCTCCTGCTCCTGTCCCTCCTGCCCCTCCCCCTCCTGCCCACCTCCCCGTGCAGCCTGCCCCATCGCGGCCTGCCCCCCATGTCCAGGTATGCCCCCGCAGGAGCGGTCGCAGGGGCCACCCCTCCCGGGAGTAGCTCCTCCCACTCCCAGTTCAAGGTCTCCTCCCCCTCCCAGTTCAAGGTCTCCTCCCCCTCTCTCCCTTGTAAATAAATAAATACAAGTTTTTCTGTTCAAAACAAAACTGTGATTGATGTTTATTGGGAGGTAAGGGGAGGGAATGGGAGGGGGAAGGGTAGGGGATGGGAGGGAGTTGTAAAGGGAGACCGAGGCGACCCTACTATGGGGCCTGGGTGAACATTTCCATCAGAGCCTCCCGGATGCGCACCCCATCCTGGTGCGCCTGGCGGATGGCAGCTGTGCGGGGCTGTTCATAAGCCTGGCCCTCGGCTGCCATCCATGCGGGAGGAAGGCCTCCCCACTCCGCTCCACAACATTGTGGAGCACGCAGCACGCGGCCACTACCTCCGTGGCATTCACTCACCCATCTCGAGACAGGTGAGCAAACACCGGAAGCGGGCTTTTAAGTGGCCGAAGGCGCACTCCACTTGATTGCGGGCCCGGTTGAGGTGGTCGTTGAACCGGGCCCGGTTCTGGTCCAGCCGCCCCATGTAGGGCCGCATTAGCCAGGGCAGCAGGGGGTAGGCCGCGTCCCCGATGATACATATGGGCATAGACACATCCCCGACAGTAAACTCCCACCGGGGGAAGTAGGCGCCCGCCTCCAGCCTGCGAAACAGGCCGGAGTTGCGTAGTATGCAGGTGTCATGTGCCCTGCCGGACCAGCCTGCATACACGTCCAGGAAGCAGCCACAGTGGTCCATGAGGGCCTGGAGTACGACTGAGCAGTACCCCTTTCTGTTCATAAAATGGGCCGCTCGATGCTCCGGGGCCCGGACGGGGATGTGGGTTGCATCCAGGGCTCTCCCGCAGTTGGGGAACCTGAGGGCAGTGAAGCCAGCCACGGTAGCGTCCACGTCGCACTGGCGGATGACTCTTGGGAGCAGGACATTGTTGATGGCGTGGACGACCTGCAGAAGGGTGCAGAGAAACACAGGGGAACACATCTCATAAGGCAGGGTGACTGTGCGCTCCCTTGGGCCCCCCCCATGATGCCCTCTGTGCTCACACACACACACACACACACACACACACACACACACACACACACACACACCAGGGCCCCTGCCCCACCAGCAGGCCTGTGCAGGGAGGGGCGGCCCAAACCCTGGGTGACCCAGCCTGGAGTCTTGGCTGCCCCTGGGCATGGAGTGCAACACCCTCCCCCACCCCACTCCCCACTCCCCTGGGACTTACCTCCATCACGATGACACCACGGTGGATCTGCCCACCCGAACTGGTGTGCCACCGATCGGATAGCTGTCCGGGGTGGCCAGCTTCCATAGTGCGATGGCGACCCTCTTCTTGACGGGGATGGGTGCCCGCAGCCGGGTGGTGGCTCTCTGGAGCGCAGGGGCGAGCCAGGCACATAGCTCCAGGGACGTCTGCTTTCTTTCGCATGCGGAAGTTCCGGAGCCATTGCTGGTCGTCCCATTGCCCCAGGACCAGTCCGTACTGATGTCCAGTCTCCACAGTGGCCTCTCCACCCTGGGTGAGGGAGTCCAAAGCGGTCTGCGCCTCCTGGTCCTGGATCAGGAGGGCACCAGCCTGGAACACCAGCTGCAGGCACTCCAAAATGGCCAGAAGGGGCCAGAGCAGGCAGCTGGCCACCCCTGGCTCCATGGCAGAAAAAAGAAGGCAGATGGAAAAAAACCAGGCAAAGGCACTAAAGGGCAAAAGGCAGTGGTGTCCAAAAGGCAGAGGCAACCACCAAAACTGCTGGCTGTCAGTCCCTGCAAGAGGTCCTATAGCACGCAGCAGGAGAGAAAGCGGCTGTCCAGGAGATCCCTTTAAGCACGTGTCTCAAAGGAGCTCCAGCCCCGCCCGGAAAGGGCTGGTGCCCTTTTGCCCTCTGCAAAATGGTTCCGGAGCTTCTGCTTTTGCAAAAGTGTGCCGCCAATGTAGGCAGCGCTTTTTGCGCAAAAAGCGCATCGTTATAACGGTAACTCCGGGACCAATCTAGACGCGCTTTTGCGCAAATACTTTTAACGGAAAAACTTGTCCGTTAAAAGTATTTGCACAAAATCATGCCAGTCTAGACGCAGCCTGTATGTCCTGACTGATGTTAACAATATTTAGCTCCTTGTTAGTTCAACTGAGGATATGTCTTCCCTGCAGAGTTAAACACTTAATCAGGAATTGCACCTAACCTGGTTCCTGCCCATATACAAAACCCTCTCACTCAAGTTGGGTTCTTTCAATCTAGAGTAACTGGCTTATCTTGGACTATCGACAAAGACTATGTATACATTGACAATTCAATGACAAAACTTTTGTTGTTCAAAGGTGCTAATCCCCTCTCCCTTCCCCCTCCTCCCCCCCCCCGCCACCCTCCTGTGAAAGACAAAAGTTTTGCCCCAACAAGTGCCAGTGTGAACAGTGCATTGTTGGTAGAACTGCTTTCCTGCTAACAGTATGAATACCGCTCTTTGGTGGTAGTAGTATTTTGTTGTCAAAAAGAGCTGACAAACAGCAGCTACACTGCCCAACTTTTTAGCAATATGGCTGTATCAACATGACATGTCACTAAAAGCTGTGTAGTGTAGACAAAGTCTAAAGGCTAAGTAAGGCTTTAGCTCAGGCTGGTAATCTGCCCACTTTGCAATGAGGATGCAGGCTAAACCACTTGAACACTATCATCCTACAGGAGCGGGGGAGGTTAGTGTTTGATTCAGAGAAAGGACAAAAACACCAACCCACCTCCAGGGTATATTTCTGAAACTCATTTTTCCATGTGTTTGGAAAAATCATACTTATTCTTAACACTTTAAGCAGTTAAATGCCTAGCCCTTTAAAGTCTGCTCTATTCAGAACTATGAGTAACTGTTGGAAAAAACTGCATGGGGCTGATGGAACTTCAAGATAGCTACACAACTTCCATCCCATATTGTGTTTCCATTAAAGGGGATTTTCCTCTTTTTAACCTGATTCTTACTGATATATTATAGTTAATCTTTATATATTCTTCACTTAATTGATATATACAGGCTTGTATCTGGCAGACTGCCTTTGTACAAGAGGATTCTCTTGGCAGCATTCATCTATACCCATTTCCCTCCTTCATACACATACATGCTTACACATACCCTTCCTTTCTCTAAATTAATAATAGGTGTTTTACTTCACCTATGACACCAGTACCTTTACAGAGATCATACTTAGCAACATGTCTGTATTCATTATAATTTATGGCATGATTTTACCTCTTTTACTATAGTCTCTAAGGGCTGGTCTACAGTGCGACTTTACATTGAATTTAGCCACCTATGGTTCATTTTCTAAGTCAGGGCTACTCAACGCGCAGCCTGCGGGCCGCATGCAGCCCGCAGCCCTTTGGTTTGAGGCCCACAGTGCAGTTTGGGTTTACACAGGGCACAACACGCAGCCTGCAGGAGGGAGCCAAAACAAAAAGCTAGTCAATATAATGGTCTTCTGTTGATACGGATTTTAGTAGTTAAATTCCTGGACTGTCATTGCTCATTAAAAGTGCTGTCATATGGGTGGAAATTGGGTAAATATTGCAGAGGCATAGCAAGGGTGTTATGCACCTGCGGACAAAGGGTATGTCTACACTAGCCCCCTAGATCGATCTAGGGAGGCTAATGAGGGCGACCGAAATTGCAAATGAAGTGCGGGATTTAAATATCTCGCGCTTGATTTGCATGTTCCCAGCCGGTCGCCATTTTAGAAATTGACTAGCCCAAAGTAACTGCCCGTCTGCATGCGGCGGTGAAGCGAGATTCTGATTTAAAGCCTAAATCGAATTAGCTGGTAAACCTCATTCCAGGAGAAATACCAGCTAATTCGATTTAAACTTTATTCGAATCCCATTTCACTGCCACTTGTAAACGGGCAATTACCGCTGATCAATTTCTAAAATGGCGACCAAGCCAGTATGCAAATCAGCGCGAGATATTTAAATCCCATGCTTCATTGCAATTGTCGCCTCATTGCCTCCCTAGATCGATCTGGGGGCTAGTGTAGACGTACCCAAAAGCAAAATTTGCACTCCCCTCCGCAGCCAGGCCCTGAACCTGGCGCATGGCTGAGCCCGATCAAGGAAGGGGAAGGGGGGGCTTGTACTGCATCTTCCCCAGCCTCCTCCAGTTTGGGGCCGGACCCCTGCATGCACTAACCCGCCGGTGGAGATGGAGGAGGGTTGGGCTGGGGGCAGAGAGGCGGGAAGGAGGCTCCAACTGGCAGCGGCCGGTGGAGGAGAAGCAGGTGAGCTGAGGAATGACTGGGACTGAATGACTGGGACTGGGACTGGGATTGAATTGGCGCCCCCCCTAGTGTGGCACTCTGGGACAACTGCCCCCTCCCCGCTGTCTCCCTCGCTACACCACTGAAATATTGCATGTTATTAATATCAGCAGAACTGACTTAAGTGGGGCCTGCATGTTGTGTAGTCTTGCCTTAATTTTTGTATTCATGCCTGTCAGTGTGAAAGAAGCTATTTGCATATATATTTACATGTATATGCAACCAAACTTAAGTTGCGGCCCTTGGCATGTGCTGTGAGTATCATTGCGGCCCCTTGAGCTTCCAAAGTTGAGTAGCCCTGTTCTAAGTGATACGTCTACACTACCAAGCCTGTTACATCGCCCTTAGGAATAACTCTATTCCCAACCATGCATGGTCAAAGTGACGCTAGTGTAGATGCAGCGCTGCCGGAAATTGGATGTTATTGTCCTACAGGATGCCTCCTGCAGCTCCCTTCTCTGATTGCTCTGGCTAGCACTTCTGCCTCAACTGCTCTCCCGTTGAGCTTAAAAAGCCCCAGGAACAGTAGAATGGCCTGCCCCATGTTGCTGCATTGTGAGCCCATTGCGAGCGAGCAGTATACTGCTGCACACATAGAGATAAGTTCCTCGAACATTCTGTCGGACACTGAGACACGAATGCGAGTACTTCGGCTCCCACAGCTCCAGTTCCCAGGGGCACAGAAGAGCACAAGCCTAGTGTACCCAGGAAATCCTGGACCTCGTTGAGGTGTGGGGAGATGAAGCCATCCTCACTCAGCTCAGTACCAGCACGTAGAACACTGAGATTTATGGCAGGATCACAAACTGCCTCAGGGTGAAAGGATTTTCCAGGGATCCCCAGCAATGCAGGACAAAAATAAAGGAGCTGTGCCAATCCTACCATAAGGCAAAGGAGGAGAGCGGATGTTCTGGGGCAGCACCTCACATGTGCCACTTCTATGAGCAGCTGGATGCCATTCTAGGGATGGAAGCAGTCAGCTCCCCCAGCATGGTCATAAAGTATGGCCAAGACATGCCTGACGTCAGCCAGAAGGCGAGTGGGGTGATAGAGGGGCAGGAAGATGAGGAGGAGGAAGAGACTAGTCAGCCACCGATGCCCAAGAGCCAGGAGCCAGTCTCCCCACCAGGACGTCTCCCAGTCCAGCACCAACCCCAGTGAGGGCACTTCCAGTGAGTTTACAAATGTTTCTAACTACAAGCAGATTCGGGTAATGGGGTATGAGGTGCAGTGCATTCTGTCTGCCTACATAGCACAGGGGGCATGGAAGAGATTGTTAAAGTGCCTGCAGATAAAGCGGGAATCTTCTCTGCATAGCTCCATGAAGCTCTCACATAAGAACTCTTTGATCCTTCTCACAAGGTTCTTGGGGAGGCCTGCCTTATTCTGTCCTCCACGATAGGATACCTTCCCATGTCAAGCCACCAGTAAGTGGTCTAGTGTCAATGAACCACAAAGCATTGCAGCATGAGGCACATGTTTCTGGTCACACTCAGTTAGCACATGCTCCCAATCACTTGCTGTGATTCAGGGAAGACTGATATCTCTCATGGCAACCTGGAAGGAAGTGGAGGGGAACCTATTAGCATTCTCTCCAGGAGGCTGTGTGTGCCAGACACACATCCCCACTCCTGCAGGCTGGTAAAGTAGCACTCTCCCCAGCAAGTTACATGGGCCATACACACATCCCTCCCACCTGCGGGCAGGAAAAGAAGCAGTGTCCCCAGGAGACTGTGTGTGCCAGACCAGGTGTGTGCCAGACATAGTGGGAAGCCACCCCATCCGTTTCCCCCCTCCTGCCTGCAGGCTGCTGCCCTGGCTGGGAAAGTAGCAGTGTCCTCAGGAGGACCTATGTGCTGGACACAGCAGGAAGCCACCATCTGCCATCACCCCCTTCCCTCCTGCAGGTTCCGGCCTGGCAGGTCCCTTATCTTGCCTGACTGCCTCTAGACTGAGCATCTCCTGATGCTCCCCGAGATGTCTGAACACCTGCTATAAAGTGTCCACTTTAAAGGAAACATTTGGCCTTGCACAGAACACTTTTCCATTGTCTTTACAGAGACCTTCAATGTACGCTAAGAAATATGAGTTAGGCTTAACACAATGTTTCACCTGTAGTGTCTGCCCTTGTAACTTTTCTTTGCACCTGGGCCAACAGCCTCCACCTCTTCCAGCATCTGACCGCCTAGCTCACATCTACAGGTGAAAACCCATATGAGAGATGTTTCAGGACCAATGGACTACATGCATACCCTCATGGCGGAAATACAGGCAGAGCTACAGGAGCTGCTATGGAGCAGCAGACGAGGAGAGCTGCCCAGTAGCAGCTCACAAGATAGCATACGACCATATTTGCCTCCCTGACTGTTGTCATGCAGCACATGACATACTATTTCGAAAGGGCTACCTCCCAGAACCCTGCCCACTCCAAAGACATACCCAGTCCCTTCACTGCCTGCCCCCTGGCTTCCACCCCCAGGTTCCCCTGGAGCTGCCAGGGTCCCAGGACATGGGGGAGGGGAAAACTCAAAGGCAGCCAGAGTCTCCAGGCCCTCAGGAGGCAGAAGGCAGTCCCACTCCAGTTCCTAAGCACCTCCCTCCCGGCCCCCCTTTCTGGTTCCCAGTTCTGTCCTTTCCAAGCTGTTTTCCCCAAATAAAACTCCTGTTCTTTGAACAACAGTCTCTTTATTGCTTGAATTGCAGGGGTGGGGTGAGGTGAGGTATTAAAGATAAACACGGAATGCAGGGGCAATTTGTGCAGAGCCACGGGGAAGAGTCTCAAAAGAGGCCATGCATAAAACTGTCCTTCAATACCTCTCTTATTTGCACTGCTCCTTGCTGTGCTTTCCTTATGGCGCTGCTGTCCAGCTGCTCAAACTTTGTGACTAGGTGCTTTGCCTCAGCCCCCAACCCAGCCAGAAAAGTTTCCCCCTTGTTCTTGCACAGGTTATGGAGCACACAATAGGTCAACACCAAAAAAGGGAATGTTGCATTTGCTGAGGTCCAACCAAGTCAGGAGACTCCTAAACCTGCCTTCAAGTGCACATTCAGTCATCATTCTGCACCTGCTCAGCCTGTTGTTGAACTCCACTTTGCGGGGGTCCAGGCTGCCCATGTAGAGCTTCATAAGCCACGGGAGCAAGGGGTAGTCTGGATCTCCAAGGATCTCTATTGGTCTGTTCACTTCTCTGACTTTCACTGTCTGATGGGGCGAGGGGGAGAAGTGCCAGCATGCATCTTTTATGAGTGGCAGGAGTTCCTGAAGATGTGTGCATCATGCGCCTTTCCCGACCATCCCACGTTGAGGTCAGTGAAGCATCCCTTGTGATCCACGAGAGCCTGCAGCACCATGAAGAAGTACCCCTTGTGGTTAATGTATTCCGAGGCACAATGATCAGGAGATGGACATGTATGTTTTGTCTGTGACTCCACTGTAGTTAGGGAACCCCATTGCGACAAAACCTTCCATATTCCCCAGAGTCACAATCCTACGTAGCAGAAGGATATTGAGGGCCTTGGCTACTTGTGTGAAAACAGCCCCCCCTTGCAGATTTCTCCACTCTGAACTAATTCCCCACTGACGGGTAACAGTCTGGCGTTGTAAGCTTCCATAGGGCAACTGCCATGTGCTTCTCCACGGTGAAAACAGGTCTCATGCAGGTATCCTGGCACCTTATGGCAGTGGAAAGCCATTTGCAGAATTCCAGGATCATGGTCTTGCGCATTCGGAAGTTCTGAGCCACTGCTGATTGTCCCATCTCTGCATCACAATGCGGTCCCACCAGTCTGAGCTTGCCTCACAACACCAGAACCAGCGTTGCACTGTGTCCAACTGGTGGCTGCACTAGCATGAGGGCCAGGCCTTGCTTGACCAGTGCCTCTGTGCCACACCAAGCTCTGTCCTCATCCTCTGCCTAGTGGAGCAACATGCGTACGCTCTCGAAGGACAGCACCACCAGGTGCATCACAACACACATGAGCATGACAGTGCTTTCCTGCACACTGGGCTCCATGCTCATGGTGTTCTGGAATATGTGTGGGCAACCAGGGCACCAAAGCGTGAGAACACTGCCTCCCCTTTGTGTCACGCGAGGGGGGAGAGACTAGAGGAGTGCCTTTTGGGATGCAGCCAACATCAGCCCCTCTAAGCTACCCATGGCGCATCGCTCTCCGAGTCAATGGCAGGCTCCCTAATGGGAACATGATACTTCGGACATTAGAGTCTTCCCATAGGGGGGACACGGACCTTTGACTTCTCAAAACTGGGTACCCAGAAATCAACCACAGTGGATTCAACCTTACCTCATAGTGTAAGGAAGTGCTCTAATAGAGGAAGTGATTTTAACAACAATGTTATAATTTATTATAATAAACCAAACCCAATAAACGAAAAGCTCTTAAAATGCAATATTCTGTTGTTAGAAGTACTTGGGGAAATGGCCAAAAATGTACATTAGTACAATCTACTTTTTTTGCAGGCAATTAAGAGCAAAAGCATTTTAACTGAACTAACAATTGCTTGACTGACTTAATTATGCATTTCTGAAGTTAGAGAAGGAAGGAAAGTGGGATGCTTAGTTGGAAATAGAGACATGAGATTTCAGTGTTCAGTTATTTATTGTGCAAGGTTTTCAGTACGAAATGTACTGGATAAAATGAGGAGTTTAATGTTAACAAACGAGTTGAGCTTCTTTAACCACCTCACTTGTATACTTTTGGCATGGATATCTGTTCAGTAGCAGAAACCTCACCCAACAAGGTGTCTCCTAACATGGTAACTGTAGTGGTTCACATTGACATCCACTGTTCTGGGTTCCATACTGTTCAGGAGAATGTGGAAATAACCTGTTGTACCGATGGACAAAAGCAGTCCCATTGTAAGGGACAGAGGGCATAGGTGGATTTTCCTAACAGTTGCAGCTGGGCTGAGGTCTGTACACCAAAGATAGAGTTGCTGGGCCAGAGTTAGAAGAACCACATGTCCCAGTTCTATAAACAAGAGTCATAGTCAAGGTCAGGCTGGTATCAGAGACCAGAGATCGTACCAGATTATAATCAAGAGGCAGGAATCGGAGTCCAAATTTAGATGGTCCAGATTTATATGGTTGCCAGGAGAGTTTTCTGTGGCAAGGCACAGAGTTCAGTAGTAGCAGTTGGCCCCTCAGAGGACCACACAGTATTGTCATTCTGGATCTGCTGGGTGGTATTTCCTTTCGTGCCTGTTCTTGACAGTGCTCCCCTGCTGCATCTCTGCAGTGACACTTTGAGATTACCAGGTTCTAGTCCCCAGGTCCTTACGTACACTAAGAAGAACCAATGGTGATGTAATACTGCTTGGCCTTTAGCCACAAATACAGCCCAAATCCACAGGTCCACTGACCTGTATAGCATAGAGAGCAGTAGACTGTGTCTGTTATTGATACTCAGTAGCAGGTGGGGACGGCCACTTTTACAAGGCAAACAACAAAAAGCAAGGAAAAGTGTTTAGTTTTCAGCGTAAAAAAGTTAATATTGTATAGCTCCAAGAATCTGTGGTGTTTCTTTATTATTATTCTGGAGGAGAGGGTGTAGAAATGAGATGGCAAGAACTACAGGTGATGGAAAATTAGGGTTAGTCAAAATCATGAGGAACTTTAAGAGGAACCTAACAAAACTATATGGATGGAGAGCATGATAGCAGATGGAATCTGTGCTAGTAACTGCAAGGTAATGCACATTAAAACAAATACTTTGAACTACTCCTACACATTGCTGAGTTCTAAATTAACTGTAACCACTCAGGAGAAAAAGGGATGTTACTGTGAACAGCTTAATGAATTGAACTCTCCACGGTGTGCAAGGAAGGCCAAATAAAGCAAATAAAATGTTTGCATTTATAAAGAATGAGAGAGGGAAAAACAATTAATGTAAAATTGAGGAACTGGAACACTATTCAGTTCTGGCCACCTTATTAAAACAATTCAACAGATGCAATCAGAGATGGGTCAAGAAAATGAGTAGATGATTGAAAACACTTCTATATGAAGAAGTGTTACAAAGATTTAAGACTGTTAAGTTTAGAAAGAGATGACAAGAGGACAAGATAAAAGTACACAATAATGAATGGTGTAGGGAAGGCAAATCTATCTAAGGTATTGGTATAGCCCTAAATTCTTTAATGCATTTATCTTCACAACAGAACCTTGAGGTAGGGAGGTTATTACTTCCATTTTACAGATAGGGAAATGAGCCAGAGAAAGACTACATGACTTACCCAAGATCATACAGGGTATGAGGAGAGCAGGGAACTGAACCCACATTTCATGAATCCCAAGCTAGCAGACTAACACTTGGACCATTCTTCCCCCATCAGTCACTCCTATTTACCTTTTCTCACAATTCAAGAACAAGATGACATTCAGTGACATTGACATGTAAAATTGATAAAAAGGATCATTTACACGGTTAAGCTACTGAACTCATTCCCATCAGAGGCCAATACTTTAGAGGATTAAAAAAGGACTAGATGTTTATATGAATAATGAGAACATGCACACTTACATTAGACAGGGAGACAAAGTAGAAGGAATATTAATCCTCATTCTTCAGGGCATAAATCAACACCCGACAGCTAAGGGAGTTAGGAAGAAATGTACTTAATGGACAATTTATTTAATTATTGTCCACTATAATGTTATTTGCTTCCTTTTCTGAAACATCTGATACTGGCCACTGATAGATACAGAATACTGGAGTTAGGTGGAACATTTAATGGAGCCAATACAGCAATTCTTATATTTCCAAAAACAAATGACCTGAGCCCCAATGATGGACACTGAGGCAGGGCACTGAGCTCTCCTTACTTCCAACTCCTTTGTGTTTCTCACATGGAAAGCCATTTCAAAGATGAATAGACTTTAAGGCCAGAAAGGACTATCATAGCCATCCAGTCTGTCCTCCTATGCATTGCAGGCTATAGAACTCATGTGCCCATGCCTGCAGTAGGATCATATCTGCTGGTTAAGCTACTGAAGTCCTCAAATCTTGATTTAGGGCAGCGATGGGCAACCTAGGTCTTATGAGTGGACAGCATGAGTGGCCTCCTTCATCTTAGTAGGCCACAAGATTGCTATAACCAAAACAGTCTCCCAGGATAGGGTAATATTGCTCACTGCGCTTGTGCACTTAGAATTTGCGAGGTGTGCCAAATGACCCATAGCAGCACTTTGACTGGATGCAGAGTGAGCGCACGGCTCCCCCAGTCAGCGTTGTGTGCAATCAGCACATACCTCACTTCCTGTGCCCTGGCTTCACATGTGTATGACTTTAGTAATACTAAAAGGAAAAATACTACACAGTCAAAAGCCAGTGGAATCTGGCAATTCTGTACATTGCAAAATGTTTCATGGGCCACTCATAGAACCCTAATAAGCTGCATGCAGCCCCTGAGCTGCAGATTGCCCACTAGTGAATTAGAGACTTCAAATTTACCATTTACTGTAGTTCAGGCCAACAAGTGACTCATGCCCCAGGCTACAGAGAAAGACAAAAAACTCTCAGGCTCTCTGCCAGTCTGACTCAAGAGAAAAGTATTCCCTACCTATGTTCTAAGTCAGGGCTGGGCATTAATTTTTGATGGGGGGGAGGCACTCCAAGAATTTGGAAAGTGGTTGAGGGACATGATATTAATGGACGAGGTGCCAGGCCTGGGATGGAGGTTGGGTGCAGAAGTTAACTTGGGGGTAATAGAGGGTTGTTTGGGTGAAGGAGGCACTGGTCTGGGGTGCAGGGGATTGGATTGTGACCTAGGGCAGGGAATTGGGATACAGGAGGGTTGAAGGAGTTTGGGTTGTAAGCTAGGGCAGGAGGAGATTGTGATCTTCGGCAGGGAGCTGGGGTGCCGGATCTGGGAGGGGGTATGAAACCCCCCCACGGCCACATTTCTGAGCAGCGTGCAGGTGAGGCCTCAGGCTCCCGGCAGCATCACCGGGCCAGATCCGGTGTCTTGGAAGGCCAGATATGGCCCATGATTTGCCCAGGCCTGTTCCAGATGGTTCTCAGGATGGCTGGGGAAGGGACCAGTGTGGCATGTTCCAGGCATTGCTGAGGGCTAGCTGCCTCCCACCCCTTCTGCCTCACCCCTTCCAGGAGTGCAGAACCCCTCCTTACACAGGGGCCTGGCAAATCTGTTGGCCCTTTTGCATGTATGCATTTTGTCTATGAATATTTTCACTATTTCCTGGTTTGGATTCCCTTTAATTCCCTCTTCTCCATCCCTCTTCATGACTTAGTGTGATATAATGACAGCAGATTGACATGGCTTGGCAGGAGACAGGAAGCAAGAAGTGTACTGTTACTAAAACCACTCTCTTCACTAAATATTAATGCTTCTCTGGAGCTCTGAAAACAGGGGATCCAATACTTATTCTCCAGGGCTCCCTCTTCTATGTCAGTTTATGACTCATAAAAAACTTTAGCAGTAAAAATAAAATGAAGAGGGGTGTGATGGGTAATGGGAAGGGGTTTCAACCAGATGTGTCAGTTCAAATGTATGCACAGGATGATTGTTATAGTGTAACAATAGTAACTTTGGGTAGGATGGCTGCTGAGGTGCTGAAAATACATTTTTGCTATCTACTATAGTACAATGTAAAGTAAACTTTAAAGAAAACTTTTGATTTAATCATGGATTTTTCTGGACTCTTTTTAACTTCAGAAACATTTGTCCTTTCCTGACTCTTATCAATGGAAATCACAAGTAACTCCAATAAAGTCAATGAAGAAATAGAAGGACAAAAAACAGGTAAAAGAGAGAATCAGGCCCATAGTCTTGTAACTTCTATTAAAAAAATAGGAAAACACCTGATGCAAGCAACAAACACCACAATTTAGTTAAAAGAAAGCGACCCTATCTATATATATTATTTCTTTCTCAACACAAGCAGGACTTATTTGGCATTAAAGGATTCACAAATAAAGAACAGTGTTTTTTTTCAGCTGAAATGGTTTTTCAGTGAAAAATGAAGATTTGGCAACACTGAAAGCTTTTGTGAATTCATGTAGATTTCGCTTTATTGTTTGGGGCAGGAAAAAAAATCAGAAAAACTGAATTGTTTCATCTAGATATTTTCAAAACAAATCATTCTGATTTTTTGATCCAATGCAATATTTTGTTTTGAAATCTCCTTTTGTTTAAAAACTTTAAATGCTCAAAATCAAAACAAAGTTTCTGGTTAAATAAAACGTTCAATCTGGAAAATTATGAGTTTATATTTTTTGATTTACCAAAATTTTGAACTTTTTCAGTTTTGGATTGATGAGAAACATTTTTCTTTTCAGAATTGCCAGCTAACAAATAAAATCTGTTGATATCCTTCATTGATATTCACAATCTTTTATCCACTTATTCAGGAACATTTAGGTGAGTGACTTGGTAGTCACAGTGTTCATAGGAAGGAAAAGCATTGCACATAATAGTCAGAATTAACATCTGCAAGAGTGTTTGCAATGGAAATGTTCCTGTTTCTGTTCTGAAATGATGAATTTTTTGTGGGTTGGAAATAGAAAAGGGAAGGAAAGCATGGAACTATTTCAGAGAATAGGTGGAAAAAATAAAATAATTAAAATGAGCAGAAGGTACAGAAGTGATGTCCAATCCCAACCCACCAAGAATAGCAGTAGAGAAGCCACTAGCCTAGTGACATACCAGGTTCAGGGCAATAATTTATGATGGTCAACTGCTCTGACTTCACAGGACTTCAAACACAGAGAATGTTCAAAGGGCAGCAGGTGGTTGCTGGCATTGTGAGAACAGAAGCAGCAGAAGTACTAGTGTCTACAGCTGCAGCAATAAAACTACTTATGAGTCAGCTATTTTTGGTACAAAGAACATTGTGCCTGCTCATGCGCTTGAGCTATGTGTGACTGACTACAGATCAGACAGTTGCGTGTTCCAATCACATCAAGGGCATGTTGTTGGTCTTCCTGCCTTTGTCCCTCTGTGTCCTGTTGGTGGCAGCTTCACCTCTGAAGGGTGTTCAATTCACCACATGGTGCCTACTGCTGGGCAGTCCTGGGAATTAGCTCTTGCCCAGCTTTGGTGCACCCTCTTCTGGCGGTGTCTCATCTGCAGGAGCGGCCCTAGACGAGCTGCTGGCAACTGGCGCCTTAGGCGAAACGCGCGATCAGCGCTCCCACCTCCAAAGCCCTCAACAGCCGTTTATCTTAGCGCCCGAGGCAACCGCCTAGTTCGCCTGTATTGACGGGCCGCCACTGCTCATCTGCCATTACCTGCTTCGCCAAATCTTCACCCTGCCAGCACTGGCATCCCTACCAGACCATGACGCACCTTCCCTTGTGTACTGCCTTGTGGCAGCACCCATGTTCTGGAGTCCTCCCCTCCCAGAGAATCCAACTGCCCCTAAACCCATCACTTGCCTCAGTGGCCCCCTACCATTCTACATCTAGCCCCTCCTTCAGGGGCAAACTGAACTGGCCACTCATCATCAGAAAGGGTGGACCTACTCTCTATTTCTCCCTTTTTGGATGCCTCCCTGCAACTCCCAGTACTTTCTCAGGCCCCGGTATCAGGGCCTGAGCCTGGGAGCGAAGGTGGCTATAGCTCTGTTGACTCACTTGCCTCTCCCAGCACTGCTCTGTCCGTGGTACCAGGTTCCCAAAGCTGGAGAGACACTGAGCTCTTTCCAGCTCTGCAGCTTCTTGTAGGGCCCAGCCTGGCTACCTCGAAGCTTCTCCTATTGGCTCTGGCCACAACCCTCTCTAAGGGCTATCTTTAACCCCTTCTACTCCAGGATGGGGTGGCTCTATTCTTTCCGCTTAACAATAATTTTGTACTGGATTCTGCTAACAGTGCTAGTCCTATAAAGCGTTCTATTTGATTGTGGTAAATGGTTTGTTCTGTTATGTGATGTAACAGAGACCAGTGGATTCAACACATATACTTGACATATACATATAGACAAAAGTGTTCTAGATGTGATGGTGTACTTAGCGGCTTTCCCAACTGCCCCAGCCAGACATTTAGCATTCTTTCAGTTAATCAAGACAAACAGAAAGAGAGGTGGCTGTATTCTTTTCAGACAGCACTGTGCACATGTCCAAAATATGCCATTTTGTGTTATAAAAGAAAACAATGTAGAATCCTTTAAATAGCAAATAATTGTTTTCTCTCCTCTTCAGAGGATCTTTTACATCTGGGATCTGTGCAGGCAATTAAATGTTTTCTTGTGTTACAAAACCAGAGAAAGACTTTTACATATTATAAAATTACAAGACTCTGCTTATCAACTGCTGTTTCTCTTGCCCTAAAATGTTCTGATCTCTTCATGCAGATAATCAAAGTCACAACAATTTCTGCAGGCAGATCTATTGTTTATAAAAGGTTAGATCATCCAATCATAGAACAGAAACAAAATCACGTGCCATAGATGATCAATTGCACAATGCAAATAGCAATTAATGAATACTTACACCAATTTGTGTGAAATCCATAAACTGAAAATGATTTGCACAAAACCCAAGAAAAAATTATAAATGGCAGTAAAACAGAATTTGTAAAAATCACAAACTATTCATAAATAATCCAGAAATGTGGAAAAGAACCATCACAAGGCCATAGGATTGGTGCGACACACTCCTCTTTGGAACAGACCCCATAAAAGTCTCATTCTCCTTCCAGGGTAAGCCACATAGCTTCACTGCCTTTTTAGCCTGGACTTGAGTTCTTTCAGGACTCTTTTTTGCTTAATAACATGAGCTCTGTTCAGCCCATCTGGGACAGACTCCTGATGGAGACTTTTATACACTTTAGGGATTAATACATCTCACCAACATTTGCAGTGACACCAAACCACATTGTCAAAACAATAGGATTTATTAGGTAGGTAGGTAAGGTCCTATGGAAAGCAAGACCGAGGAAAAACAATCAAAGACAGTTGGCAGTTTTTCAAAGGGTCATTATTAAGGGCGCAAGAGCACAAAAGATAGGCTATATAGCAGAAGTCCACCCTGGTTCACCCAAGAGATTTTGGATGATCTAAAAATCAAAAAGCCCTACAAAAAGTGGACACTAGGCCAATGTATAAAGGATGAATATAAGCAAACAACACAAGTATATAGGGGCAAAATTAGAAATCTTAAGGCACAAAATGAGCTCAATCTAGATAGAGAAATAAAGGGTAACAGTAATACATAAATTTATTAGAAGCAAGGGGAAAACCAAGGACAGGGTAGGCCCATTGCTCATTGAAGAGGAAAAAAACAATAACAGAAAATGTGGAAATGGCAGAGGTGCTTCATGACTTCTTTGTGTCAGTTTTCAACAAGAAGATTGGTGGGGATGGGATGCCTAACAGTGAATGCTAGTGAACATGGGATAGGCTCAGAAGTTAAAGTAGGAAAAGAACAAGTAAAAAATTATTTAGAGAAGTTAGAAGTCTTCAAGTCTCTGATGAAATGCATCCTAAAATACAAAAGGAGAGGACTGAGGAAGTATCTGAGCCATTAGCTAACATCTTTGAAAAGTCGTGGCAGACAAGAGAGACTGGAAAAGGGCAAATATAGTGCATCTATAAAAAGGGAAATAAAGGCAATCCAGGAAACTACAGACCAGACAGCGTAACTTCTGTGACAGGAAAGGTAATGGAGCAAGTAATTAAGGAATCCATCTGCAAATGTCTGGAAGATAATAAAGTGATAAGTAACAGCATAGATTTGAAAACAACAAATCATGACAAACCAATCTGATAGCTTTCTTTGCTAGGAAAACAAACCTAGTGATTAAGGGGGGGTTTGGAGGCAGGCGACTGGCACTGGGGGGCTCTGGAGAAGGGGCTAATATTGAGGACTGGGGCTGGCATGGAGGGAATTGGGGGTTAGGTGCAGTGGGGCTCTGGAAACAGGAGGCTGGTGGGGGACTTGGTGGGGGCTGAAAGGGGTAGGGGCTGGCACTGAGGCATTTGGATGTGGGCTCACACTGGAGGGCTCTGAGGGCAGAAGGCTGGCATGGGGGTTGGGTGCAGGGGACTGGGTCAGTGGCTGGCACTGGGGGGTACTTCAGGGTGGGGGGCTCTAGAAGTTAGGGCTGGCATTGGGGTTTCTGGGGCTGGTGTACCTCAGCCCCGGCCCCCAGAGCCTCTGAGAACAGATAGTTTCAGCTGTGGCAGCCACCTGCCATGCTTTTTGTAACATTCAGTATTTGCATGATGAATATGCAAATAAAATGTTACCGACCCACCAAAAGTTTGTGAATGGGTTTGCTGGTCTGAGGTATAAAAAAGGTTGGGAACCACTGGACTAGATGACATCCTAAGGACTCTTCCCTAATCTTCTATGATTTTTATCCTGCTAGACAGCACTATTCTGTAGGACATTGCATCTTTGTGCACTGGAAACACAAGAGAAGCTTCATCCCTGAGTAACACCACATGTTGTAAAGGAAGAAGTAAAACTTCTTTAGGCATTGAAGAGTCAATTACAACACCTCCCACGAAGAAAATAACCTTCCTGAAGTGTCCTTTAGTTAATTAGTTTTTTTACTCTTTTCTTCCGCTAGAAGATCAGAAAATCAATCAGTGTAACAAAGATTGTCAGCAGCAGGAAAATCAAGAGATTTAGAAGAAAACATAATGCTTTTGATTGTGGAAGAATTTTTAATTTGGGGGGGTGAGTCTAGGTTCTCTAAAAGAAACTGTTCTACAAATTATTTGAGAAAATCCAATTGTAAACACAGATTGGTTTAGTGTGCCTTTTGGGACTATCAGGAAATGTTAGCGTCGGAAATCTAGCTCCAAACTCCACATGAGATCCTTCCAATAATTGTTTTTTTCCAGTTTGAAAAAAATAGATCTGAGTTAAGACAAAATATTAAATCAACTGCCTCTGTTCTTAATTAGTAAGCCAATCACAATGTGCAAAACCGCTTATAGTCTAACAGACATACCCTTCTTCTCTTCAGAAATCAGCAGCTTCATGGTGAAAGAATGTCAGCATAAATTAGAACATAAGAACATGAGAATGGCCATACTGGGTCAGACCAAAGGTCCATCCAGTCCAGTACCCTGTCTGCCGACAGTGGCCAATGCCAGGTGTCCCAGAGGGAGTGAATCGAACAGGTAATGATCAAGTGATCTCTCTCTTGCTATCCATCTCCACCCTGTGACAAACAGAAGCTGGGGACACCATTCCTTACCCATACTGGCTAATAGTCATTAATGGACTTAACCTCCATGAATTTATCTAGTTCTCTTTTAAACCGTGTTATAGTCCTAGCCTTCACAACCTCCTCAGGCAAGCAGTTCCGCACATTGACCATGCGCTATGTGAAGAAGAACTTCCTTTTATTTGTTTTAAACCTGCTGCCCATTAGTTTCATTTGGTGGCCCCTAGTTCTTATATTATGGGAACAAGTAAATAACTTTTCCTTATTCACTTTCTCCACACCACTCATGATTTTACAGACCTCTATCATATCCCCCCTTAGTCTCCTCTTTTCCAAGCTGAAAAATCCCAGTCTCTTTAATCTCTCCTCATATGGGACTAGTTCCAAACCCCTAATCATTTTAGTTGCCCTTCTCTGAACCTTTCTAATGCCAGTATATCTTTTTTGAGATGAGGAGACCACATCTGTACGCAGTATTCAAGATGTGGGCGTACCATGGATTTATATAAGGGCAATAAGATATTCTCCGCCTTATTCTCTATCCCTTTTTTAATGATTCCTAACATCCTGTTTGCTTTTTTGACTGCCGCTGCACACTGTGTGGACGTCTTCAGAGAACTAGCCACGATGACTCCAAGATCTCTTTCGTGATTAGTTGTAGCTAAATTAGCCCCCATCATATTATCTGTATAGTTGGGGTCATTTTTTCCAATGTGCATTACTTTACATTTATCCACATTAAATTTCATTTGCCATTTTGTTGCCCAGTCACTTAGTTTGGTGAGATCTTTTTGAAGTTCTTCACAGTCTGCTTTGGTCTTTACTACCTTGAGCAGTTTAGTGTCATCTGCATTATCCAGGGTATGAGTGTGGTACAAAATAAGGGAAGGGAAATTTGGAACCACACCCTGACACTACCACAACGTCAATCATGCTTCGTTACTCACTTTGCACCCTTCGGTTTTTTCATGCCCTATGCATATGCCTAATTTTAATTACATTTGATATGTGAATTAGAGAAATTATATCAAAGCATGTGCAATCTTCTTGAGTAGAAAATATTGGGTTGAAAAAATAAAAAAAATTACTCATAATGGGACATGATTGCTTTTCTTAATTTAACATGCCAATATTCCAAACTCATCTTGTGTGAAGGAATTGTGAAAATGCCACGAACTCTATTGAGTTGTACAAAAAATAGTGACCTGAAAAAGTGAATGAGAACTATTCAGGGTCAGACAGATACATTAATGAAGCCTAAAGTACAGCCTTTAAATATCTGCATCTGTATACACTGCAGCTCATGTACAGACTATAACTTTAACCAGTTTTAAACTTCATACTTGTTTCATTTACTTTTACTTTTTTTTATGGTTCAATTCAATCACTGTAATAGGGGGTTACATACGGTCTTCCGGGTCACTTAAGTCTCTGGTGTGTTGGCATGCCAGGGATACAGGAAAACAAAGATCATCTGCAGCCCATGAGTAATGCATAGGGAGTCTCTGTGTCAGCTCAAACTGGGAAAATGTATAAAGGACTATTGAAAGTGAATTAGTGGAGAAAACTCCTGGATAGTCAAATAAATGATTACAGTGGTATAAAATACACAAAGGGTGTAGTCAGTATTTTAACAATAAATTGGAGAATTAATTGCAACTCTGCAATTTTTTTCCCGGATTGAGAGGTGAATACAATTCTACCAGCCTTTGCAGAACTGTTTTCATAAACTCCAATGTCATGGGTATTGTGCTAAGAGGAATTAATTTCACATTATGTGATTATCTAACATAATATTGGTATACACATTTGAAACTTAATCTCAGACCTATTCACTAGATCACAGGAGACATGTCTCAAGGTTTTCTTTTAAGGTGTACCACAGTTGTTTGAACAATGTGATTATTTCAGGATATCTAAGGGTTGTTTTGTGGGTAAGTGTTATGAAAAATACAATTCATGATTTGGCACAGGATAGGCAAGTTTAACACAAAGACAAAAGTAAATAGCAGAACTCATACATAAAGAAAATACCTTCTTAGTTAAAAACAATGACATCATGAGAGCAATGCAAATTATCAATCTATATTTTATGGTTTTCCTGGAGTTGAAATCTCAAATTATATAAAATCTTGGTAACAATTTTTTACTATACCAAGCATAGATTTATCCATAAATGGACTAGGGTTATCAGTTCCAAAGAAAAATGAAGATCAGAAATCCAATAATAACCATTAAAGAGTTTTAAATTTGCCACTGTGTTGCTCTAGTAGTAGAACTCCATGAAATCAACTGAGGTGCACTGACATAATATTCAGTGGTGAATTGGGTCCATAATATTCAACTTCAGAGAGAATGTTCAAGGCCAAATTCAAAGTTAAACTCCAAAGTAACAATATTTTATTTCTCAAAGACAATCTAATCAAGCTATCATGATAGTGCTGAGTTTATGCTTCTGGCTCTGCCACAGAATTGTTTGACTTTGGGCAAATCATTTCACCTCTGAACTTCATTTCACACATCTGTAATTTAGGGTTAATACTTAACAATTTCACTTACATTGTTTTGAGGCTTACCAAATTAATACTTTTAAAGTATTTTAATAATCATAGATAGAAAGTAATATTTAAGTAAGTGTAAAGAATTATAAAATCTAGACTTTTCATTCAGGATACATGTGGTTTTCCTCTATAGAAGTGATTCTGTAGCAAGGCTACACAGCTCAGATTCTTGACACACTTTAGCAATCTGCTTATGCAAATAATTTTCTTGTAGGAGACTGATTTGTTTCAGGTTGAAACAAAACCTTAAAAAAGAAAGTGTACCAAATTGTACTAGCCAAATTCACCTCCAAAAATACGTTATGGTGATTTGTTTAGTAAGGCTTTACCTTTTGTTTTTGTGGAAGAATTCATGGATCAGGACGGATGATATTTGCTGACTTGGGAAATAACTTTTAGGCAGAAAAATGACACTGATTAATGTCTAGACTCTTATGAGAGAGCCTACTAAGGATTTTTATGCATATGTGCATTATTTCCACTACATTTTATCCCTGGTTGGTATAGGAAAACTCCCAATTGCATTCTGAATCCTTTCCTGGACAAACTACCCTCATTAAGTAAGTCCTCTTTCCAAATGTGCTAACACAGAAGGATGTTGAGTAAAGACCTTGATTTTATTGATTCTTGGTTATCTTAGAACCCAAGAGAGCTTTTATATTTAGTTCTGCATTTCACTGGTGTGTTTACAGATTTGTTTTTAATCTAATTCCTCTGGACACAGAGTGGACACGTGAGATAAAGCAGATGGGATTAAAATATTATGTATCTTAATTCTTTTCTATGAATTTTGCATTGTTTCCCTCATGAGAACCAAGGTGGTGCTTAACCTTCCACCTACCAATGGTTTTTTACTTAGTTTTGTTTATTTCACCAAGTACCTGCTACAACAAAGACAGGGGTGGCCAACCTGTGGCTCCAGAGCCACATGTGGCTCTTCAGAAGTTAATATGCAGCTCCTTGCTTAGGTACCAAATCCAGGGCTGGAGCTACAGGTGCCAACTTTCCACTGGGCCAGAGGGTGTTCACTGTTCTACCCCCAGCTCTGCCCTAGGCCCTTTCCCCCTAAGATCCTGCCACTTCCTACCCTCTCCACTGAGCCTGTCACACCCATGCTTTCCCCTCCAGTGTCTGCCACTGAGAAAGCTGATCCCAGTAGGCAGGAGGAGAAGGAGAAGGAGGCACTGACTGATGGGGCTGCCAGTGGGCGGGATGTGCTGAGAGTGGTGGTGGGGAGATGAGCAGGGCTGGTGACATAGAACTGTGGCTCTTTGGCAATGTGCATTGGTAAATTCTGGCTCCTTCTCAGGTTTAGGTTGGCCACCCCAATCTAAGAGATTAACTAATTCTCAGAAATGTCCATGTTAATTTGCCAAAATATGTTGAAAGTGCACCAGCACAGTTTGATAACTACTTTTGCAGCGGTTCAGAAACTTATATGAGACTTATTTATTGGTTTATGAGCCCTATAGGCTAAAGGATGTGCATGGATGTAACACAGCATAGCCACCAATCAGACTAGGAATTTTTTTCTAAAACAGTGGTCCCATAACATCAATATTACTGAAAATATTATATTAAAAATACTAACATTTAGGATGGAGTTCTTTATGATCCTAAATTGCTCCAGGGGCTCCAACTGGTTAGGGGAGCATAAAGATGGAAAAAATCCATGTGATTTGAGGATTAGGATAGTAATCTGAAGAAGTGGGTTGTGCCCACAAAAGCTCATGATACCATCTACACGTTTTGGGAGGGTATGTCTACACAGCCGTTATTTCAAAATAACGTTACCAGCTTCTATACAGTCAAACCGCTATTTCGGAAATTAAATCAAAATAGCGAAGGGCTTATTTCGAAATTGGTAAACCTCATTCTACAAGGAATAGTGCCATTTTTGAAATTGCTATTTCGAAATAAGCGCTGCGTAGATGCTTATTTCGAAATAGGAAGCCCCGCTGGCCACCCTGGCCCCAACCAGGAAAACTCCTCTCCTCCCCCTCCTTAGCTCCCCGGAACCCTTAAAGGGGCAGACTCTGGCCATAGTGCCTGTGTCAGCTCCAAGCCTGCCAGCCCAGAGCCAGCAGTCACTGCACCTGACCCAGTGGCCCCCCTGCATGAGCCAGGCAGCCAGTGCCAGCCATCCCTCCACCACTCCCCAGGACCAGTCTGCCAGCTCCCAGGAGCCTGCCAGGGGCCGGAAAAGGCGGGCGTCTTCCTGGTCCAGTATGGAGATCATGGACCTAATTCAGGTTTGGGGGGATGCCTCCAACATCCATGATCTCCGCACTAGATGGAGGAATGCAACCGTCTACAGACGGATGGCTGACAGCCTCGCCACCAAAGGCCACATGCAAACCCAGGAGCAGGTTCGCATGAAAATAAAGGAGCTGCGGCAGGCCTATGCCAGGGCCACAGGGGGCAGCTCCCAACCAGGGGCAGAACCAGACCCCTGCCCCTATTTTGATGCCCTGGACCGCATCCTGAGAGGCAGGATGGTCCGTGCCCCTCAAGTGGTCATCGACCCTGGGACAGAGGGCCCTGACCAGGAAATGGAGGAGGAGGAGGAAGAAGGCCAGGAGCCACAGGAGGGAACATGCTGCGCACCCAGGACCCCTGAGCCGTCCCAGCGGGCCTGTCGCCAGTGTCGTCCGAGGCCGGGGAAGCAACTACATGTGAGTGCCATCACTGTCCCCTTATGCAGGGGGAAGGGGGAGAGGGAGACCAGGGACCGCGCGTGTGGCCCTTGCTGACCACGGATCACGCAGCAACCTGTGCATGTGCCATGCCACCCCGGGCACATGGCCCTAGCTGGCTGCCACACAGGGGCCTTGGTCTGTTACCCACACGCGTGTATGTATGAAGGCACATGACATGCTCCTGACCCCGGGGTGGGACACTGCACAATGCCCTCCCTCCAGAAGCCCCCTCTACACAGAGACAGGGCACATCTCTCCCTCCCACTCCCACACTATATACAGCACAGGGGCATGGGTGCAGTCCCGGGCCAGCTCCCACTCCCAGGGATAACAGGACATGCTGAACATGGCCTGTGTGCAAGCACATCGGTTCCGATGGTGCGGAGACCTGCTGTCCTCGTCTTGCAGAGGGGGGCTGGGCTTCACTCACTGTGTCCCCTGGAATAAATGACCACTTCTCTTGTTTCTCCACAGCTGCAGCAGCTGAGTGCAGGGAGCACCAACGCACCCCGGACATCCTCCCACACCTGGGCACTCAGCAGGCTGACCCGTAACCAGGAGGAGTACCAGCAGCAGCACCTAGGGATACTGCGAGGCCTGCACCGCACTCTGAACTACTGGGTGCATGAGACCTGCAGCTCCGGCGGGAGAGCTGCCGGGAGCTGCTTGCCCAGGGCCATGCCATCTGTGACCACCTGCAGACCCTGGTGCACAGATTGGTGCCTCCTGCTGCTCCAGACCCTGCTGCCTCCCCAGCTACTGCTCCTCCTCCCACTCCCAGGGACGCCGAGGCCCTCACACCTACAGTGCTGGGAGACAGGTGGGCTGGCAAGACCCCCAACCCTGAGCTTCTTCTCCCCCTTCCTCCCCTTGCCTCCCCCTTCTAGCTCCCTCCTCCGAGGTTTACCCCTCTCCTCTCCCACCCTCTCGCCTCCCCTCTCCCGCCTTCATTCCTCCTCCCTCCAGTTTTGTTCAATAAAGAGAGTTTGTTTTCTTCAACACGTGTCTTTATTGTACATCAGGAAGGGGGGTTAGGGAGGGGTAAGTGGAAGGATGTGAGGGAGGAATAAGTCACAAGCCCCCAATGGGGCACACCAGAGAGACTGTTACTGCCTGCAGAACGTGCTGCCAGGCTTGCAGCAACACGTCCACGAGAAGCACCAGAGTGCCCAGCGGCAGCTCCAGCTCCATGCTGCAGAGTGCTGTGGTGTCCTGAGTAAGGGAAACCAGAGCACGCAGAGAAAAAAATGCTTTGCTGTCCCTCAGCGAGGTAGGCAAGCAAGCAGGGAAACCTGAGAACTGGCTGTCCAGGGGGGTCCCTTTAAGCACAGGCCTAAGATACCTTGTGTGGCTGCTGCCTGAGGCTAACTCCTGACCTGATGCCCTGCCGGAACCAGTTCCCGCCAGCATTAAATGCGATTCAGAGTCCGATCAGTGTGGATGCGCTATTTCGAAACAGCAAAACGCTATTTTGAAATGCATTTTGTGTGTAGACAAGGTATTTCGAAATAACTATTTCAAAATTAGATATTTTGAAATAACGCTGTAGTGTAGACATACCCTTAGTCTTTAAAATGCTACTAGACTATCTGTTGTTTTTACAGACTAACTAGGCTACCCCTCTGAAGATGTTTAAGCATGTAATCTTTTGTGTTCAATGTAGGTTAGTGTCATACAGGGGGCATTTTATGCCAGCTCCACATATGATATATTTGTATTATAAATATCATTAAGGGTTTAAAGCCTGTTTTAATTCTCTCTATCCATGTTGTAAATGTTCAAGAAATAAAGTAGCCCACCTTGTATGCAAGATTGCATCAAATTAGCAGCTTGTATTTACACACCCACACTAGATCTAGACAACAGGCACTTGCATAAGTATGTATTTAGGTGTTCTTTGATCCTGTTCAATAAGTCAAGTGGGAATGTTTGTGTGTAAATACCCAAATGACTCCAGCACATACTGGAGAAAGATTATATAAAAATTTATGATATTTTAGTGTGGCTGATGGCTTTTTTCTTCATTTCAAAAACATAAGAAGATAAAAAATAAATTCTGCTTTCAAATGGTTCATAGAATATTTTCTTTTTATCTTAAAACCACATGGAAATACAGTATGCCTCCAAACCTAATTGGTTCTATTTGACTGTATTATAAAATGTTAAACTATAATGTTTCTAACATTTTCCCCATGTCCTTTTCTGATTTTTTTTTTTTACATTTGTCACTCCTTCCTCACGCCCTTCTTTTCAGTTTCTTCATCCTTCATCAATGCTCTTTATTTCAGGGTTGTTTTTTTTTTTCTGGCTTCCTTTTTGTGTCTGTTTTGCTGCCACTTGTTTTTCATTTCTTTTACTTTCCATAGCCATTTTTCTTAGATTAAAAGGGGGAAAAAAGTCATAAGAGACAATATTTCAATCTTTCTTCCTGTGTATTTTTTATCTCTTTATCATTTAATTTCCAGCTGCAACCTCCTGTATAAAACATTCCTCATCAGCTGCAACCAACAACTCACATCTCAATAAAAGCACTACAACTGAGGCAAGCCTGAAATTGAAAACATTCAAAGCATATTCTGTGATCTCAAAAGTAGTTTTAGGGGTTAATGGGAACAGAACTCTGTCATTTTCAAGTCATTTCAACTGTAATATAGAAATAATTAGGATCCAGATGCAACCTTTACTTTGGCATTTTGTGATTTTTTAGTACTTCACTTTGCAAATTTAGCATTCTTTTAATGCAGTGTTTCTTACCGATCTATTTATTTTCATTGGTTTCAAGGTTTTCCATATATATCTTTTTGCCACTGCATATCATAATATAGTATAAGTATGGTATCTTCTTTCCTTCTTTGCAGACAAACAGTGTATTAACCACATCCTGACACAAAGGTTTAGTCATAAACTGGACATAAGATTTGAGCAGAAAAACATAGCTGCATAAATAAATAGAATTCTTACTGGGAGTTATTGACTTCAGTTAACTTTATGCAGTGAACTGTTCCAAAGGTTAATAACACCTTTCCAGTTGTTCAGAATGAAATAGTGCATTATTGTGGCACTGTCCACTCTTTCTGGATCATTTCATGGCAGTTATAAGTCTAATAAGATACAAAATACTTAGGATTCTTGGGGCATGTCTACATTAGGAAATTATTTCAAAATAACTAAATTTGACTTTAATTCCAGATTTTACAAAATCAAAATGGTTTGTGTCCCCACTATGGGGAAGCTTCAAAATTAGTCTGAGGCAGGTTCTGTTAATCTGGACGCGCTACATCGAATTAGAGCCCCAGAAAACACTGGGGAGTAATTAGTTTGAATTACTCTGGCAAGTAGTTATTTCAAAATAATAACACCAGAGCATTCAACACTAACACTACTTTGAAATAACTATTTCAAAATGAGCATTATCCCTTCAGAAAAGCAGGAGTACAGATTTTGAAATAAGTGGCCCGTTATTTTGAAATAATAAGGATGACAGTGTGGACGCTCTGCTTATAAATTCAACCTGACGGGGGTTATTTCGAAATAACGCCCTACCATAGACTAGGGCTTGCAATGTTTTCAAGGCTCAACATAAAGCACTTTTTCTTATCTAGATTACAACAAACTGAGATCTTGTGAAGTGAAGTTTAGCTTAATATTCATCAACATATATAAAAAGAACCTAAATGTACAGTTCAAATATTTTATAAATTCTTGTCTGATCTTGTGATTTTGAAATCACAGCAAACAGTTTTAGATACCATTTTTTCATTGAGAATCTCACTATGTGAAAGTTAATGGTGTATCACCATAAAGTGTGGCAGTGGTACACACATGCTGATTGGACTCTGAAGGCTTTTGATTTTTAATTAAAAACATTGAAAGTTTAAGAGCAAAAGAGCTGACTAAAGTTTTGATCTTGGAGTCCAAATAGAACTTTTTACAGGAATTAGTACCTAATCTACAATGTGTTGGACAGGAATATCCTTTAGTCTAAATATCCATAATCAAGAGATTTATTTCTGTCTCCTTTTTGGACAATATTTAGTTGAAGCATCAACAGCAGCTGCAACAATTTCCTTCTCTGCCCAAAAAATTGTACATTGAAAAGGAGAAGGTCCTTTGTGACAGTCAGCCTTCCAATAGTTATTGGCACCACAGAAAGCTCCAACTGCCATTTATCTACAGGGGCACAACCCCTTGTGGATTAATTAAATCCATGTATTCCAAAGTAAATGAAGCTAAATCAAATTAAGGCTACCTTAATTCTGAATGATGGTTTTTCAAACAGAAGTTTAATACAGTTTAACCAATCTACTTAAAAGAAATATCTTTACTTAATTTAGATTAATTGTCTATGATGGCCCCATTGTAGACAACCTTTATTTTTCACAGCAATGATAATGTGGAAAAATGAAGAAATTCAGCATCAAGTCCCTTGAAGATATAGTGAGTCAGGAGAAATTTCAGCAAAGTCATCAAGAGAGGTTCACTGCTATCCCTACAGCTGATGATGACCATGAAAATTGCAGGAAGAGTTTAAAGACTGCCATGCTCTTGACATGTGCCGAGTCCATTGTCTATATTGTATGCCATCACCAAGACTGATTTGATGGAAATGATGCTGAGATTTAGGGGAACTGCTCAACCAGAAAAGAAAAGTTCAATGCACATGGCAAAACTACATCTTACACCAACAGAAGAAACGGCAATACAAGTAACTTAAGGCTGAAGCCCAAAGGAAAATCCATGACATCAAAAATAAGTCGTGGTGAGAAAAGGCCAAGGAGATTGAGCTTTATGATGATAAACATGACAGGAAGAGTTTTTTAAAGGAAATAAGAGCCAGTTATTATTAGAGATGTAAAAGCAAAACTGTATATACAGTCAACCCATGAGCCTGGGCTCATCGATTAAACTTCATGGTTGCACACAGGCTCCCGGTATGCACAAGGAGCTGGCTAAACCCCCCCCCCCACACACACACACACACACTTACTCCTTTTAATCAGTTAACTGGTTAATCAAATTGTGTCTTCATTTTTACTTGCCCCTTCTGTCTGTGACTAGAATTTGGCTCTCTGGAGGAAAATATACCTTATATACATACACACGTGCATGCACGCACACACATCCAAAGTCACTATTATACAAGGGGAAAGGAAATATAAGAGCAAAAAGGAATCAATTCAAAAATGAATTAAAATACATAATTTGTTTATACAACTTGTTAAAGCTTCAAGACCAGACAATACTACGTTGATATAATATGTTAGAATGGGGATAATGGTAATAAAATAGGTGAAGAGATACATAAATAGGAAGAGGAAGGAAAGAATGGACCAGGGGAAAGGAGGAAAAAAGGTTAGGTGGAATGGAGGGCTGGCATTCTTTGAGCCGTCTCAACATTTATTATTCAAATTTGTCTAGAAACAGGTTCCAAATTTCTTTGGACTCATATAATTGATCTTTAAGACAGTAAGCTATTATTTCTTTGGCTGCTAACTGAGAAAGGTGTGAATTCCATTAATCTATACTGGGTATAAACTTACTCTTATATTTTTATAAAATTATATGCTTGTTGGTCATTGCAGCCAAAAAACCATGTTTGTAATGCTAGCCTGATTGTGGAAAAATTTGAAGAACTACAGCAGCCATTCTTAAAAACATCAGGCTCAAACTTTGCCTTACAGTTACCTATGATTAAAACAAATAATCAAACTAAATGAAGCTGTAATCTATGGTGAGCTGCAATATGTCAAAAGAAGTGAATTAAGGTTCCTGAAAATTCATCCTTACATTAGATGTACAGTCAGCAAGGTAGCTGGCATGAAAAGCAGATAAGAACATTCTAAACAAAAGGGAATTTGCTCACCAATAACTGTGATTATGTATTTATAGGAATTTTGTATAATTGTGTTTAAATACTGTTGGTGACATTGTTGTTTCCTTTCCTGCAGAGTCGAATGGCAGAGAGTCTGCGTCTCTTTGACTCCATTTGCAACAACAACTGGTTTATCAACACTTCCCTCATTCTCTTTCTGAATAAGAAAGATCTACTGGCAGAAAAAATCCGACGCATCCCACTAACAGTCTGCTTTCCTGAGTATAAAGGCCAAAACACTTATGAGGAGGCAGCAGTCTACATCCAACGTCAATTTGAGGACTTGAATCGCAACAAGGAGACCAAGGAGATTTACTCACACTTCACCTGTGCCACTGACACCAGTAATATCCAGTTTGTCTTTGATGCGGTGACAGATGTCATCATTCAGAACAATCTCAAATATATTGGCCTCTGCTAAAAATCCATGGGCCTCAATTTATTTTCCTGAGGTGACACAAAAGAGGTTGACCACCTCCATTTGTGGTGGAAACAGTGGGGCAGAACTTGGAAGCCCAAGGAGAGGAAGGGGGAAAACTGAATAATGTTCACAGCCCCCCATCCCTCTTCTCCTCGCCAAATACATTTTTTTTTCAAAAATACATGTTTTGGAAGGTGCAAAGCCTCCAAAAAAAATGGTTGAGGTGTAACTGTGTGGAAATGTTTTCACCACAATCACTGCTGGCTCATTCTGTTTTTTCATTTCATTTTCCTAAAATAGCAGAGCTACCATAGTCTATGTAAGAATAATACTTCATCCAGCTGTCTTAAAAAACATTTTGCTGCCAGGAAGATGCAGAGCTGTTGAATGGAAGATAGGCCTGGCTTGCAGGGTTTTTGTTTTGTTTTGTTTTTCCCATAGGAGAAAACTAAAAACCTTTAGTTCCAATCTAAAGGCTACAAACAGGAGAATTTCAGTAAAGCCTTCCTCACAGCTGTACAGAAGGAACATGTATCCACCATAGTGGCACACAAACACATGCAGTATATACACACCTACATCATGTATAAAAATGCACACGATGCACAGCATATACTATTTACACACTTCTGCTCTGCTTCACTGTGTGTCATGGACACCTTTCCTGTTAAAGGAACTGTTGGTACAGAACTGTTCTATGATTTCTAGTTTGACCTTTAGCCCTTTCTTCAAAGCTTCAAAATATGCAGCAAAACTACATGAAATGAATGAAAAAAACTAATTAAAACTAGGAGAAATCAAGGTCAGTGTTTCTTCTACTTGTGAGGAATTTTATATATCAAGAGTTCTTTATTTCCCCCCCCCAATCATGTGATATTTCACATAAACACACACAAAAGAAAAGAAAACCCTGAAAGTCAAAAAAGCTGTGTTATTTTTTAACATGCACACATACACAAATTAAAAATCACAAGGTAATTTTTAAAATATTGTTTAACTGTCTGGATTGCTGAGTGTGAAAGTTGCCAATGGACAATTCTACTCCATTGCTCCAAAGAAATTCTGGGAAATATGGTCATATTGTAACAGCCTACCCAGGGAAATGGAGCCAATGAGACTGTGTATTATATAGCCTCTAAAGTTTTTTTCTTGTTTTTTTTTTTATTTTAAAAAATGTGATGTATTATTAGAAGGTTAACAGATGAGCGATATGAACAATAACTAAATGTCTTGATATTTGAATTTAATAATTTAAATTATTTGCAGTTTAGTGAAATTAAGGAAACAGAAGAGATGCATTCCTCAGTTCCAGGTTTCATCTCATACAGAAATACTACTGGATATAGCACTGTTCCAGAGAAATTATGGCAAATTTGTATGCCTCACGAGCTCTGTGGGACTATATTGGAAATCTCACATGAATCATATGAGCCTAAATCTGTGGTCACTCAATTCTTCTCCTCCCCCACCCCTCCACTACTTCATAGAAAAGACTTCTTACAGACTTCAATGTAAAGTCAATGTGTAAATATTCGTTCAAGAATTGTAAAGCACATTTACCACATTCTGGAAAATCTCCTCCCTTCCTTTGTTCCCCACATGTACCAAGATTAGTGTGAGAATTCTCAGCCAAGGGCTCTAAGTAATTTAAAAGAAAAAAAAATAATTATACCATCAAAGTTAAAGGTTGTCCACATTAAGAAAATAAATAATCTGAATGATACTGAACTGGGTGGTCTGCAGTGTGCTTATTTATTGGTGTACAATTTAATAGTTTGCACAACTGAATGATGTTTCTGTATCTATTTGCCAAACTGCAGAATTTTGTTCATTTACTACAAATCTTTTTCACAATGTATCCAGCAAGATTAAGGATAATCTTAGTACACAACAAAAATTATATTTAAACCCCCAAACTAGGTCAGAGAGGATGTTTCTCCTTTTGACAAAGCCATCACAAAATTCACTATGATTCCTCAGAAAAGGGCCAATAGTAACTCTAGGAGGGGTACTGCAGTTCAAGATTGAGAAAGTACTCTGCGGAGGAAACTTCCATGACACCTACCTGCCTTGCCTGGCTCTATGTGGTGCTTTTACAAGTCCCATGTTCAGTAACATATGTCTATATATAGATATGTATATAGCCGAGATTTTAAAAAATTAATTCCTAAAGTTAGACTTCTAAATCCATATTTAGGTGTCTGAAGAAATGATCTGATTTTTCAAAAGTGCTGAGCTCTCAGCAGTTCTCACTAATATCAATAGGAGCTGCTGGTTGCCTAATACCTTTGAAAATCAGGCCATTTATTTAGGGATCTGAGTATGGATTTAAGAGCATCCTTTTTTCAAAATGCTTGCCATATATGGTGGATTTTTCAAAGAAGCCCAGGTGATTTAGTCACAAAATCCTAATTACAAATTTCAAAAAATTGCCCTTAGGCTTTTTGGAAATCCCATCCATCTATAATATCACAAACAAAACTAAGTTAACAAGGCAAACACAACTCACCTAAAACTATAAAAATATGGAAGGAAGAAGATAAGAGAAATCTTCAGGATTCATTACCACATTCAAGTAACCTACTATTACATTATATAAAACATTCACTTCCACCTCTTTTGGGTACCAAAAAGCAATATATGCTTCCCCTATGCTCACTCTAATGCAAAACCTTATCGCAACTTTATGACCCCTTGTATCAAGAAAGTGGCACACCTGGCTGTCACATATTCCTCATGAGTAACATTATTCCACCTTAATACTGCAGAGGTTGTCATTAACATTTTGCTACCACTCTTTCTGTACAAACTGAAGAGCATATAAATTAACAGGCAAAGGGAAAACAGCACAAGAGTAAAATAATGGTAATTGATTTCCTTAACTTACAAAGGTGAACAATCCAGTATTAGAGAAACTTCCCAGACACATAGGCCTGATCTACAATATGCTCATTCAAAGAGAAAAGAGCTTTTAGCTCTGAAGAATTCAGTGCTTAAATTGGAGCCCAGAGCAAAAAGAGCAACATAATCAGTCCAGACAAGCAATATAAACCTATAACATGATCTGAAGGCACAACAGCTGCTGCAGCTGTAGCAACATGTCAGTCTGGTCTTTTCCTTCTTCCTTTCTCCAGTTATTAAAGATATTGGAAATTTTAGTCTCTGGAAAGATCTTAGACAAAGAATATACTTGGAGGTAAAGCCTGGTTTGATTTGCAATGTTTCAGCCTTGTTGATCACGTTTAAGATCAGCTATGGACATAAAAATTTTACTGTACATTCCCTTCTTTTGTAAGTGCCTGGGGGAAACCCTTAGATTTGCCTCTATACATGTCACCATGCGTGCATCCAAAGTCACACCTTTCCCATCCTTTATTTAAGAACCCATCCTCTTTTAATGGAGTCAGAAACTTCCACATCAGGCTTCATCTTAGCATATAAGCAATGAATCTCAGATTACATGTGACCAGGATTCATCCCAAATTTGGTGTTCTGGTGGGCTAAGATTTTCTTAAGCAACCTGGAGGCAAAGTCTAATAGGAATTTGAGATTACTGCATGGGGTAAAGTACATTCAAAGGCATTGGTCTGAGTTTTCAACAGCACTGGGAGTACAAAAGTAGTCAAACAATATTCTGTATATGGCAAGGGTGGCCAGACTGCAGCTTGTGAACCACATGTGGCTCTTTTACAGTTAAAATGCAACTTGCAGAGCCCACTATGTCCCCCATTTTCTGCCTACCAGACTGATGAGGGGGAAGGGACTTGGGGCTTCTGCCCTGCAGGAGGGTGGTGCTGCTTGATGCTTCAGCCCTGTGCAGTAGCCCCAAACTCCAGCAGACAGCCCTTCAGAGCTGAACCACGGAGCCCCGACAGCCATGCCCAGCTCTTGAGGTTTTGAAGATTATTGTATTCAGCTCAGAGTCAACAAGTCTGGCCACCCCTGGTATTTGGGCATCACTGTGTCAAGTTATAAGCTAAGCCACTTTCAAAAGCACTCAGCACTCCCCTTAATCAATTATAAGAAAAACTTTCTCAAGTATTCAAGGTACTGACTTGGTATGGTTCCTACCATCTATAAATGCCAGTGATTGATAATATAATGAATAAGTGCAAGATCTTCTACATTAGTGACACTCAGACCTCAATGGTTCAGGAACCAAATTAGTAATCAATGCTATCTAAAAGAGCCACAGTAGTATGAATTCATTGTTTTGCTTACTACAGTACTATATATTCATATTTAAATAGTATAATGGGGACATTTTTTTGTTTATTTTTCAATTTATTATATATATTCTATCATCAAAATGCCTAACCAAGTATTATTTTATCAACTTCAATTGGTTAATAACATAGAAAAAACATCTTGATTTGTTAATTACTTAGACTGGGTAATAATAATTAAATCACATGTGCTGCAAAGAGTTGTAGGAGACACATAAGGAGTCTGGGTACGACTATCCTAGACTTAGTCCACCTGTGAAAGTACTAGCACCTATTAAGGCATTTATTTGTCCCACACTGGTACCATGCTGCAGTCTAGATTTCCCTCCATGATGTAATCTGCTACCATCAGTAACTGGGAAAATAAAGTTGTAAAACGGTTTACACTTCCTTTGGAGTTATGTGGTTTACTGACTTGTGACCATTTCATTTCAGCACTAGTCTTCAGAATACTACCTATGGCCATTCAAGTTTGACAAAACAACTGAAGGAAACAGAAGTAAGTAATGCTCTTAAATGCAGCAGAATGGACATCTGGAAATGATAATAGAGGAAATGTACAGGACAAGAGAAATTTGGGAGAAAAGATTCCTTAATATTTTAAACAGTCTTTTAATTGGACAGGTCTTTGAACAGCAGCATCACAGGCAGTGGCAATGGGGCAGCTCAGCCCTCAGGCACTGGTTACATCTATCTCATTCACTGGAGCACTGCGACTAGTCTGAGGGGAGAAGTGAAAAGGTGAAGCACTGTGGTTCACTTCAATAGCTTACTCAGCCCCAGAATAGAGTAAACAGAAGGAAAGGAGGAATGTAGTTTTACACAAGTTTAATTCATCTTTCTTTCCATATATTTAATGCTTGTTTCTTAAACAGTTGCTTTTTACTGTTAAATCCTGTGATTCAGAGAAAATCTCTGTTCAGAAAAGCCAAATAATGTCCTTGATCTTTGTGTTAGAAGACACCACAGAAGTTATTCATATCTGAAGATTCAAGGCTTTTTATAAACTTTAATTAATTCATCTTAGCACACAGTTGTAGTAGAGAAACATTATTATCCCCAATGTATAAAAAACAAACCTGAGGCACAAAGAGATTGACGGACTTGTCAAAGACAACACAGGAAACCCATGCCAAGGACTGGAGTTGGACAAAAGTGCCTAAATTGGGATGGGCAGTAATCCTTGTGGAGGTGGGGGGCACTTCCCCATTTTGGTAGTGGTTCCTGGGCCAGCTCTGCCCCTGGAAGGTGCAGGGCATCAGGAGAAAGGGGTGGGGCCTAGGCAGAAGGGACAGTTCCCTCTAGGCACCATGTAGAGAGGGAGAACGGGGGGTGTGGAGACTTTGCATGCTCCCCCATGGAGCCCGGGAGCACGCAAAATCTCTCAGCCCCTACCCTGCCAAGGGCGCCCAGAGGAAACGACCTCCCATTTTGAACAGCTGGCAGTTCACTCTGCTGCTGAGCACCCTGGGAGGAGGAGGAGACTTTGTGTTCACTCCCACCCCAAGGGCTGATTTTGAAAGGCTAGCGGTTTCCTCTGGTGCCGCACACCCCCAGCAAGGAGAGGAGACTTTGCACGCTCCCCCGTCCCCAAGGCCCCACTGGCCTGGGGGCATGATAGATCAAACAGGTTGGCGAGCTGGATCCAGTTCACCAACCATATCTTGCCCACCCCAGGCCTAACTCCTACTTCTTACGCTCAAGACTGTATTTCCATTCATGTCTTCATCCAACTCAAACATCTGGCATAAAGATTTATGAAACTGAGAAAACAGCCCCTTGAATCCAAATTGTGCTTCTTTGGGTAATTTATAATGCATTCTTTTCTCTGAACGAATTAGCTTTGCTGAGAATAACTCTTATTATTATTTTTAGATTTTTGAACATAGCTAGTGTGAGCAATTCATCTGCAATACACTTCTATCAAATCTAAGGAAAAAAATTTGTTCTGGTTAGTTTATATTTTTCCCATAATCCACCTCTCCTCCTCTTTCCTGTTTAGCAATTTTTTCTTTTCCTGGTTCTTCAGATATGGTGGAATCACAATGTTTTCCCTGACGTTGATAAATCATGCAATTAAATATGCATCTGTTTCTTAGTCTTCTGGTTCATCAGTGATGCAGTATACTATACTGCCACCTGGAAGCAACAAGTCCAGTAATACACCTGGGATTTCATTTCATCCAGACAAAAAATAACATTCACAGAATAGATGTTCCAACTGTTGAAATGAAGGTGCCATCTGTCCTCTTTCAGGGGAGGCAGAGCGCAGTGGGGAAAATGGCACGAGCCATGACACAGCTATTGGCTCTTACTACTTTTAAAAAGCAGAGGTGTAGTATCTAGGACTGGGCGGGAGCCAGGACTCAGCTGTACCATCTTGTACTCGGTCTCAGACTGCTGCGGCTCTGGTTTATAAATGTAGTAAGAGCCTGGCAGTTTTTACTACATTTAGAAAACAGAGATGCCGTGAACCCCCTTATCGACTAATCGAGTATGCTCTAAATCAAGGTAGCGCAGGGAACCTGCCTCGAACTAATTTTGAGGCTTTCCTGTAGTGTGGACACACTATTTTGAAATAGTTATTTCAGGAGTTATTATTTCAAGATAAGTTATTTCAAAATAATTTCCTAATTATTTCAAAATAATTTCCTTAGAGACTAACAAAAATATATATATGTAGTATCATGAGCTTTTGTGGGCAAAACACACTTCTACATATACATTTTATTAGTCTCTAAGGTGCTACAGGACTACTCGTTTTTTAAAATGACAGACTAACAGGCTACCCCTCTGAGACTTTTAAGAAAGCATACACTTTTTGGTGAACAGTCTTGCCTTCTTCCTTCTGTTCCTTTGGCAAGGAATCTGAGAGTCATATATTTTAAGGTCAGAAGGGATTACTATGATCATCTTGTGTGTGTAGTACAGGCCATAGAAATTCCCAAAATAATTCCTAAAGTAAATCTTTAAACAAAAACTTCCAATCTGGATTTTAAAATTGCCAATGATGGAGAACCCACCATAACCCTTGGAAATTTGGTAATTACACTCTCAGTTAAAAATATGTGCATAATTTCCAGTTTGTATTTGTCTATCTTCAACTTCCAGCTATTGGATCACGTTATAGCTTTCACCGTTGGGGTCTGGCTAGACTGCGGGGGGGGGTAGATTTCGGGATACCAGAGGTATCCCGAAAAAATCAACCGTGTCCAGCGAACGCGTTTGCTCCTCCACATTTTTTTGTGAAAGCAAACACACTCTTTTGGAAGCCCCTGCATTCCTCGTTCCACAAGGAAGAAGGGGGCGTTCAAAAGAGGGTTTTTTTTCGAAATATGGCCCAGTCTAGACGGACCAAATTTCGGAAAAGCCTCTTCTAACAAAAGTATCAGAAAAAGATATGCAAAATGCAGAATGCATTTTGCATATATTTTTCCAATAGATCCTCGCAGTCTAGACAAACCCTTTGAAGAGACCATAATTAAATACTTATTCCCCATGTAGCTTCTTATAGACTATAATCAAGTTATCCCTTATCATTTTCTTTGTTAAGCTAAGGAGCCTGAGCTCCTTGAGTCTATCACTATAAGGCATGTTTTCTAATGTTAAATCATTCTCATAGCTCTTCCCTGAACCCACTCCAATTTATCAACATCCTTTTTGAATTATGGACACCCGGACTGGGCACAGTAGTCCAGCAGTGGTTGTACCAATGCCATACACAAAGGTAAAATAATCTCTCTGCTCTTACTTGAGAATTCTGGAGTTTGTTTTCATTTCATATCTACCAGGACTCCCAAATATTTTTCAGAATCACTACTTCACATACTGGAGGTCCCACCATCCTGTTAAGTATGGCCTACATTTTCAGTTCCTGCATATATAAATTTACATTTAGCAGTGATAAAACATGAATTGTTTGTTTGTATCCAACATACCAAGCAATCCAGATTGCACTGTATCAGTGATTTGTCCTCTTTATTATTTTTCACTAGCAGACTTACCCAGCATTACCTGGGTCCTTCAGGGCAGGGGGCTGGCAGTGGGGGGGGGGGAGGTATGCAGGACTCAGGGTAGGGCTTTGGGGTTCTGTGGAGGAAGTGCAGGCGGCTTGGGGAGTGCCAGAGTGAGGGTTTGGGGGTAGGGAGAGTCTCAGGGTAGTGGGTCCCATCCGACACAACCTTTTCTCTTCTCCCAGGCAAGGGCACTTTCTCTCCTCCAGCAACCCCCAGCTGCCAGTGGCCTATTTTCTCCTCTCCCCCCGCATCCTCCTCTCCAGCCACCAGGGGCCTTCCCTCTCTCCCCCAACAACTTCCCCAGTCATCAGGAGCTGTGGCCAAGGGAGAGGGAGAAACAGCTGCCTTGGGCTGTGGCCAAGGGCTGGGGAAATGGTTTGGGATAGGGGGGCTACTTATCTGGTGCGCTGGTAGGCAAGATGGCAGAGCCCCAGCCCTGCTGGCCACTCTCTTGGTGGTGCGGCTGCCCACAGTGGACACTCTGCAGGATAGCTCTCCCCCGTGGGCCCGCTGCCCCCAGAAGCCACTCTCATATCATGTCCCTCTGAACAGCTGCCCCTCCCTTTGCATGTTATAGAAAATAGTCCTTTTCCTGGGGCTTCCATTTGTTCTGGCACAACCTAACCCTTGCTTTACATAAGGAGAAGAGAAAGTTGCATACCAAATTAGACCATCCTAGCTCTTACTGTTTAGGTGGAGTTCTTGAACAAACAGACTCTCATACAGACACTTAGACAGACAGACAGACTCTAAAATATAGCTATAGATTTCTCCAATTTTTATGTTATCTACAAATTTATCTTGTGTTATGGGAAGGAGTAAAAAACTTTTCCTTATTTACTTTCTCCACACCAGTCATGATTTTTTAGAGCTTTATCATATCCCCACTAAACCTCCTCTTTTCTAAGCTGAGAAGTCACAGTTTTATTAATCTCTCCTCATATTGTAGCCCTTCCAAAATCTTAATTATTGTTGTCCTTTTCTGAACCTTTTCAATGCCAAGATAATCTTTTTTGAGAGGAGGCAACCACATATGCATGCAGTATTCAAGATGTGGGCAAACCATGGATGTATATAGAGGCAATAAGATATTCTCTGTTTTATTCTCTATCCCTCTTTAAATGATTCCTAACATTCTGCTTGCATTTTTGACTGATTCTGCACACTGAGTGGATGTTTTCAGAGAACTATCCACAGCGACTCCAAGATCTCTCTTTTGAGTGGTAATAGTTAATTTAGTCCCCATCATTTTGTATGTATAGTTGGGATTGTTCTCCAATATGTATTACTTTGCATTTATTGATATTAAAATTCATCTGCCATATTGTTGCCCTATCACTTAGTTTTGTGAGATCCTTTTGAAGCTCTTCACAGTCTGCTTTGGACTTAACTATCTTGAATAGTTTAGTATCATTTGCCAATTTTGCCACCTCACTGTTTACCCCATTCTTCACATGATTTATGAATACTTTGAATAGGTTTGGTCCCAGTACAGATTCCTGCTGGACACCACTAGTCACATCTCTCCATTCTGAAAATTGACCACTTATTCCTACTCTTTGTTTCCTGTCTTTTAACCAGTTATCAATCCATGAGAGGACCTTCCTCTTATCCCATGACAGCTTACTTTGCTTAAGAGCCTTTGGTGAGGGACTTTGTCAAAGGCTTTCTGGAAATCTAAGTATACTATATCCACTGGATTGCCCTTATCCACATGCTTGTTGACCCCCTCAAAAAATTCTAGTAGATTAGTGAGGCATGATTTTCTTTTACAGGAAACCCTACTGACTTTTCCCCAATAAATTATGTTAATCTATGTGTAATCTTCTGTTCTTCAATCAGTTTGCTTGGTACTGAAAGTTAGACTTACTGGTCAGTAATGCCAGGATCACCTCTAGAGCCCTTTTTGAAAATTGGTGTCACATTAGCTATCTTCCCATCATTTGGTACAGAAGATGAATTAAAGGACAGGTTGCAAACCACAGTTAATAGTTCTGCAATTTCACATTTGAGTTCTTCAGAACTTTTGGGTGAATGCCATCTGGTTCTGGTGACTTGCTACTCTTTAGTTTATCAATTTGTTCCGAAACCTCCTCTAATGACACCTCAATCTGGGACAATTCCTCAGATCTGTCACCTAAAAAGAATGTCTCAGATTTGGGAATCTCCTTAACATCTGCAGCCATGAAGACTGATGCACAGAATTCATTTAGTTTCTCTGCAATGACCTTATCATCCTTTAGCATCTAAATCAGTAGTTTTTTAGCAGGTTTCTTGCTTCTTATTAAAATGTGTCTATTATTTTTGGAATTTTTGGCTAGCTGTTCTTCAAATTCCTTTTTGGCCTTCCTAATTATATTTTTATATATATACTCTTAACATTAAAATAATCTGGAGTATATATTAAGGGAAGATGTTCAAAGGCAGAAAGAGCAATTAGATGCCCCACTCCCAACAAAAGTCAATGAGACCAGTTACCTAAGAAGTTTGAAAATCTACCCCTAAATATGTACTGGAAATTATCAAAAAAACACTCATACAAACATTTTATATATTTCAGTATACTTCTGTCCATATTCCAAACAATATGCGGCATCAAGAAAGTAGGGTTGCCAGATGGTTTAACCAAAAATACCGAACACCCTTCCTTCCTCCCTCCACCCCCCAAAAAAAAGCACCAGAGAAAAAATTCCATTGAGAATTCTGTGGAGACCAAAGTTGTTAAGCAACAAACAACAAACAAAAACAAAAACCAAAAAAAAGACCCCAAGACGTGGCCCCTTTAAAAAACGCTTTTGAGGCTTTTTGGCTGCCAGCAGCCGCCCACCATCTTGCCTCCCTGCGCTGGCCAGACAGCTCCCCTGCGGAACCCGGTAAGCACCCAGGATTTTTGCCTCCTGGTCAGGAAAAAAAAATCAGAAAATACCGGACATTTTAGGTATTTTTTACTGGACAGTAGGCGAAAATACCGGACTGTCTGGTTCAATACTGGACAGCTGGCAACCCTACAAGAGAACTGACAGCCTGCACAGGCCCCTGGCAAGGTGCGGTGGTGGTGGGGGAAACGACAGCTCCATGCTCCTAGAAGGAGCAAGGCCTTGGGCAGAAGAGGCAGGCTGGAGCGAGGACAACCAGCCCTCCATGTTGCCTAAACTGTGTTGCCTCCCTGCAGCCTCCAGAGTTGCACAGAACACGCCGCATGGTGCTCTGATGGTGGTTTAAAGGACCTGGGGCTCTAGCCACCACTGCTCCCACAGTCGTTGGGAGTCCTGGGCTCCTTTGCATCGCTGGACCTTGGGCAACTGCCCCCTTTACTCCTTCCTCTTGGTGGTTCTGGTGGCATCTACACCCTATTAATTTACTGAAACAGCCAAAAAATTGCACACATTCTGTATATTTTTTTCTACTTATACTACTACATGTTTAAGGATCCAGTCTCACTATCCTGAGTAAAGCAAAAAGCTGGTTATTAAATAACAGAGTACATAAATTAATAATATACTGGGAGGAAAAAGAGGAACTTTTTAACATTCACTAGCACCAGAGGGTATGTCTACACTTGCACCCTCTTTCGAGAGAGGGATGCAAATGAAGACATTCGAAATTGCAAATGAAGCCGGGATTTAAATATCCCGCGCTTCATTTGCATATTCGTGTTATGGCGCTATTTCGAAATAGCGCTATTTCGAAATAACAGACGCTGTTAAGAGATGCGGTTATTTCAAGAGAAAACCCTTCTCTTGAAATAACCCTTATTCCTCATACAATGAGGTTTACCAGTTTATTTCGAGATAAGGGTTTTCTTTCAAAATAACCCGCATCTTAACAGTGTCAGTTATTTTGAAATAGTGCTATTTCAAAATAGCACCATAACGTGAATATGCAAATGAAGCACGGGATATTTAAATCCCGGCTTCATTTGCAATTTCGAATGTCTTCATTTGCATCCCTCTCTCGAAAGAGGGTGCAAATATAGACATACCCTGAAAGATTAATCACATACTGCCACTTACTGGTAAGAAACTGAGACCTCGTAATAATGCGCCAGAATATGCTAAAAGTAGACTACCTCTGTAACTTGGAGAGAAAAAGAAAGTTTCAGGTGGATCAGTCAAGCAAACATTAAATGCAATGAGTCAAGATGAAGGAACAGAGATAAGGATAATACTGGAAAAGCAAATGAGCCAGCAAGGGAGTGGTTGGCTATCAGGTCAGAGAAACAGGGTGGAAAGAGTTCATGCAGAGTTTTGAAAACTAGCAGGTCATTTCTTAATAGGATTCAGATATGGATAGGAAATCAGTGAAAGTGAGAAATGATGGGTTTGATATAATCTTATTTCCTGAAGGAAGAAAGCAGTCATAGTAGGGCATTCAGAACTCCCTGAAATTTATAATATAGCGATTCAGGAAAACTATAATAGACAGACATGCAATAATCAAGATGTGAAGTGATAAAAGCATGAATGAGAATTTCAGCAGAGATCAGGGTCAAAATAAAGACAAATTCTTGCAATATTCCAGAGGAGATTATGGACAGGGTAATTTATAGGTAAAAGAGCTATGGAAGACAAAAGTAAGTTCAGGATCAAAGCTGACATGAGGTAAGAAGCAGAACATCTGAATTAACTCTGCTGAAACAGTGGGTTTGTATATATTATCTGTCTAAGAATTTATTTAAGTCACCAAATGGAAAATACCAGTGTTTTAGGGGCTAGAGAGAACGATAGTAGAGTTGTAGACATGGGACATCAAAGGGCTAGATTCCTCTACGCTGTCTGCAGCAATGTATTCCATATACTTCCATAGGCCAAGGGACATTTAAAAAGCAAGAGCCCAAGAAGGTGATGCGACTGTTTCCTCAAGATTTCTGCTAGGGAAAGACAGCTAAAAATTGGTATAGGGCTATGTCACCTGGGACTTCTCAACTAATGTGCCAACCCACTGCATCCCTCAGCCACCCTGACCAGCCATCACTTCTGGACATTACCACTCATTTTTGGATTGTAGTAACCCACACAGTCCTCCTGTTAAACAAAGGTTGCAGGTAGGGTTGCCAACTTTCCCAACCAGACAGGCCAAATGCCATTGTTGAAAATGGCATCCAGTCAGGAAAGTTGTTAAACCATCTTGCAGCTACTTTCTACCAGCACAATCTCCTCATAACAAACTTTCTGCCTAACAGGTCATATACCAATATCTAGAACAACAGTAGATAGCAAAAACCTTGCCTTCATCTCAATCAAAGGGTCTTTACCCAGAATAACATTAGTCTCTGAAACATTCAGTAACAAGAAGTTAAGAATTAGCTAGGAGATGAAAATAAAAATTTGAGGCACTCCACAGCAAAAGAAATGGATTTTCAACAAAAAGAGTAGAGATTCAGTAAAGAAGTATGGTTCAAACAAATCATAAGAAAAAATGTTGAGAAAGCAACTTTTTGCTTCGGAAATGTATGTCAAATCAGGCTTTTCTTACTAAAGCAAATAGTCCCAGTGCAGTCAATTTAACTAGTTGCACATGTAAAATGAGTAGAATTTGGTCCACAGTGAAACACAGCATGATTGGATCAAGAGTAACAGAAATGGGTGGAAGTGTTCAAAATACTAATATACAACAGTTACACAAAATTATTTTAAAAATAAAAGACCAGCAAAATTTAGGCCTGATAAGGCAATTCTGCCTACTTCTTTCAACTGACTTTGCAATGAGGGCACAAGACAATTTTATGCCAGGATGCTGACTGCATAAGTAAGTGATTTTTACAACTACGTAAATCTTCTGTTTCCTGAATATTAACTGTTGTGTCTTTCAGTTTAAAAAACGTAACAAATGTTCAAATGGGGAAAGATTTCACAGTTTAGATAGTGTGACAGGAAGGATTAGTGCCTAAGGCTTCCTGCTACAGGCCTTGCAGCCCTGCCTCACCTTGCCCCAGAAAAGGGCAGTAGAACGAGTCTCCCAAGCTCTCTAGAGTGGCAGCCTGAGATGCAGCCAGTCAGGAAAGAGGCTGAAAGGAGTAGCCAATCAGGGCCCAGCAGTCCTATATTAGAGGAGTTGCAGGGCCAACATGAGTTCAGTCTGCTGGCACAGATGAGGGAAGTACAAGGTGCCTCTAGTTGGCTGCAGGACATGGCAGATCAGATGTTGGCAGGGACCAGAAGAGCCCAAGAATAGCTCCAAGTGGGCTGCTGGGACTAAGCAAATAGCTTTTGGCAAGGGTGAGGGGAGTGATGAAGGAGCTGTTGGCTGGCTGCTTAATCTACAGCAAGCAGCTACTGACAGGGACTGAGGTGAGTGAGGAAAGAACATAAGAACGGCCGTACTGGGTCAGACCAAAGGTCCATCTAGCCCAGTATCCTGTCTGCCAACAGTGGCCAGCACCAGGTGCCCCAGAGAGGGTGGACCGAAGACAGTGATCAAGCGATTTGTCTCCTGCCATCCCTCTCCAGCCTCTGACAAACAGAGGCCAAGGACACCATTTTATCCCCTGGCTAATAACCTTTTATGGACCTAACCTACATAAAATTATCTAGCTTCTCTTTAAACTCTGTTATAGTCCTAGCCTTTACAGCCTCCTCTGGCAAGGAGTTCCACAGGTTGACTACACGCTGTGTGAAGAAGAACTTTCTTTTATTAGTTTTAAACCTGCTACCCATTAATTTCATTTGGTGTCCTCTAGTTCTTCTATTTAGGGAACTAATAAATAACTTTTCTTTATCTGCCCTCTCTACACCACTCATGATTTTATATACCTCTATCATATCCCCCCTCAGTCTCATCTTTTCTAAACTGAAAAGTCCCAGTCGCTTTAACCCTCTCCTCATATGGGACCCGTTCCAAACCCCTAATCATTTTAGTTGCCCTTTTCTGAACCCTTTCCAAGGCCAAAATATCTTTTTGAGGTGAGAGACCACATCTGTACACAGTATTCAAGATGTGGGCGTACCATAGTTTTATACAGGGGCAGTAAGATATTCTGTGTCTTATTTTCTATCCCTTTCTTAATAATTCCTAGCATCCTATTTGCCTTTTTGACCGCGCTGCACATGTGTGGAAGTTTTCAGAGAACTGTCCACGATAACTCCAAGATCTCTTTCCTGATTTGTCATAGCCAAATTAGCCCCCATCATACTGTACGTATAATTGGGGTTATTTTTCCCGATGTGCATTACTTTACACTTATCCACATTAAATTTCATTTGCCATTTTGTTGCCCAATCACTCAGTTTGGTGAGATCTTCTTGGAGTCCTTCACAGTCTGCTTCTGTCTTGACTATCCTAAACAGTTTGGTATCATCCTCAAACTTTACCACCTCACTGCTTACCCTTTCTCCAGATCATTTATGAATAAGTTGAAAAGGACTGGTCCCAGGACTGACCCTTGAGGGACACCACTAGTTACCCCTCTCCATTCTGAAAATTTACCATTTATTCCTACCCTTTGTTTCCTGTCTTTTAACCAGTTCTCAATCCAAGAAAGGACCTTCCCTCTTATCCCATGGCCATGTAATTTACACAAGAGCCTTTGGTGAGGGACCTTGTCAAAGGCTTTCTGAAAATCTAAGTATACTATATCTACTGGATCCCCCTTGTCCGCATGTTTGTTAACCCCTTCAAAGAACTCTAATAGATTAGTAAGACAGGATTTCCCTTTACAGAAACCATGTTGACTTTTGTCCAACAGATTATGTTCTTCTACATGCTTCACAATTTTATTCTTTACTATTGTTTCAACTAATTTGCCCGGTACTGAAGTTAGACTTACTGGTCTGTAATTGCCCGGATTGCCTCTAGAGCCCTTTTTAAATATTGGTGTCACGTTGGCTACCTTCCAGTCATTAGGTACAGAAGCCGATTTAAAGGATAGGTTACAAACCACAGATAATAGTTCAGCAATTTCCCATTTGAGTTCTTTTAGAACCCTTGGATGAAGGCCATCTGGTCCCGGAGATTTGTTAACATTAAGTTTTTCTATTTGTTCCAAAACCTTCTCTAATGACACTTCAATCCGGGACAGTTCCTCAGATTCATCACCCACAAAGGACGGTGCAGATTTGGGAATCTCCCCAACATCTTCAGCCGTGAAGACTGAAGCAAAGAAATAATTTAGTTTCTCTGCAATGGCTTTATCGTCCTTGATTGCTCCTTTTATAGCTCGATCGTCTAGGGGACCCACAGGTTTTTTAGCAGGCTTCCTGCTTCTAATGTACTTAAAAAACATTTTGTTATTTCTTTTTGAGTTTTTGGCTAGCTGTTCCTCAAAATCTTTTTTTGCTTTTCTTATTACATTTTTACACTTGATTTGACAGTGTTTATGTTCCTTTCTATTTATCTCACTAGGATTGGACTTCCACTTCTTAAAAGATGCCTTTTTGTCCCTCACTGCTTCTTTTACATGGTGGTTAAGCCACAGTGACTCTTTTTTAGGTCTCTTGCTATGTTTTTTAATTTGGGGTATACATTTAAGTTGGGCCTCTTTAAAAAGTTTCCATGCAGCTTTCAGGGATTTGGCTCTAGTCACTGTGCCTTTTAATTTCTGTTTAACTAACCTCCTCATTTTGTGTAATTCCCCTTTTGAAATTAAATGCCAGGGGTCCTGGACTGCTGAGGTGTTCTTCCCACCACAGGAATGTTGAATGTTATTATATTATGGTCACTATTCCCAAGCGGTCCTGTAACGGTTATCTCCTGGACCTGATCCTGCGCTCCACTCAGGACTAAATCGAGAATTGCCTCTCCTTGTGGGTTCCTGCACCAGCTGCTCCAAGAAGCAGTCATTTAAGCCATTGAGAAATTTTATCTCGCTTCTCTTCCTGAGGTGACATGTATCCAGTCAATATGGGGATAATTAAAATCCCCCATTATTACAGAGTTCTTTATTTTGGTAGCCTCTCTAATCTCCCTCAGCATTTCAATGTCAGTATCGCTGTCCTGGTCAGGTGGTCAGTAATATATCCCTACTGCTAATTTCTTATTATTGGAGCATGGAATTACTATCCATAGTGATTCTATTGAACATGTTGATTCATTTAATATTTTTATTTCATTTGATTCTACATTATCTTTCACATACAGTGTCACTCCGCCACCCACCCGGCCTGCTCTATCCTTTCGATATATTTTATATCCCGGTATGATTGTGCCCCACAGATTTTCCTCATTCCACCAGGTTTCAGTGATGCCTATTATGTCAATCTCCTCCTTTAATACTAGGTACTCTAGTTCACCCATCTTATTAGTCAGACTCCTAGCATTTGTGTAGAAGCACTTTAAAAATTTGCCACTGCTTATTTGTCTGCCCTTCCCTGATGCATTGGATTCCTTTGTATGCGTTGTTTGTCTGCTCTGGCCCATGGTTTGCCCTCTCCCTCCTCTCTTTCTGACTACAGCTTAGAGAATCTCTATCAATGGATTCTCCTCTAAGAGAAGTCTCCCTCCGATTTATGTGCATCTCCGCACCAATCGGCTTTCCCCATCTCTTAGTTTAAAAACTGCTCTCGGCCTTTTTAATGTTTAGTGCCAGCAGTCTGGTTCCACCTGGTTTAGGTGGAGCCCATCCTTCCTGTATAGGCTCCCCCTCTCCCAAAAGTGTCCCCAGTTCCTAATAAATCCAAACCCCTCTTCCCTACACCATCGTCTCATCCACGCATTGAGACTCTGAAGCTCTGCCTGCCTACCTGGCCCTGTGCGTGGAACTGGAAGCATTTCTGAGAATGCCACCATAGAGGTCCTGGATTTCAGTCTCTTTCCTAGCAGCCTAAATTTGGCCTCCAGGACATCTCTCTTACCCTTCCCTACGTCATTGGTACCTACATGTACCACGACCACCGGCTCCTCCCCAGCACATAAGTCTATCTAGATGCCTCGAGAGATCCACAACCTTCGCACCAGGCAGGCAAGTGACCATACGGTTCTCCCGGTCATCACAAACCCAACTATCTATGTTTCTAACGATCGAATCACCCACTACTAACACCTGCCTCTTCCTAACAACTGGCATTCCCTCCCCCTCAGAGGTATCCTCAGTGCGAGAGGATACCGCAACATCCTCTGGAAGGAGGGTCCCAACTACGGGATGGTTTCCCTCTGCTCCCATTGAATGCTCTGTTCCCTTGAGACTTTCATCCTCCTTAAGAGCACTGGGGCTCTCAGACTGGAGGTGGGACAGTACTACAGTGTCCCGGAAAGTCTCATCAACATATCTCTCTACCTCCCTTAGCTCCTCCAGTTCAGCCACCCTGGCCTCCAAAGCCCGAACTCGGTCTCTGAGGGTCAGGAGCTCCTTGCAACGGTGCACACATACGCCACCCGCCCCACAGGGCAGGTAATCATACATGTTACACTCGACGCAATAAACAGGATAGCCCCACTCTGCTGCTGGGCTTCTGTCTCCATTTTTCTAATGAATAAGTTTAAGTATAAACTGGGCTTCTTTTAAATCTCTGAATATAGATTATTATAAGAGTTATGTTTTAAAGAAGGTCAGAAGTCACTAGTGCCCTCTAACCTCCCTCTCCAAACTCCCTGTTAGCTGCTCCTGTTCGCAAGCTCCCTGGTCACTGAGTCACAGGCTTATATAGCTCTGGTAGCCCCTCCCCGACTGAGGCTCAGCCAATTAACAGAGGCTTCTAGATTTCAAACCTTTTAGAAGCTCCTTCAAACAAACAAACAAACAAACCAACCAACCAAACAGACAAACACAAGCTCAGCACACAGCAAATAACTCCCCCCCACACAAAAACACACTACAGACAGCCACTTACCAAAAGGGTCCCGTTTTTACTCCTCTTTTACCTGGAGAACTCCCTCTCCAAACTCCCTGTTAGCTGCTCCTGGTCGCAAGCCTTTGAAAGAACTTCTGGCTGGCTGCTGGGACTCAGCTAAAATGGGCTATGGGGAAGTGGTCCAGGGAAATGTATAGCAGTGAACAGAGAGGCAGCAAACAGAGTTTCGCTCAAGGGAGCCCCACAGAGGTTGGTATTTTTCTTTCTTTTTTTCTCTTGTTTTTTTCTCTCTCTTCTCCCCTTCAGGCTTCCGGATGCAATATATACAACATCTGAGGAGTCTCTCAGGAGGAAGACTGTATGGATAGAGACCAACAGTTATGACATGTCTGGTTGGCGGTATCAAGTGGAGTGCCCAAGGATCAGTTCTAGGGATGGTTTTGTTCAACATTTTTATTAATGACCTGGATGAGGGGATGGATAGTACCCTCAACAAGTTCACAGATGACACTAAGCTAGGGGGAGAGGTAGATATGCTGGAGAGTAGGGATGAAGTCCAGAGTGACCTAGACAAATTGGAGGATTGGGCCAAAAGAAATTTCATGAGGTTCAAAGGACAAATGCAGAGTCCTGCACTTGGGACAGAAGAATCCCAAGCACTGCTACACGTTGGGGACCAACTGGCTAAGCAAGCAATTCGGCAGAAAAAGACCTGGAGATTACAGTGAGTGAGAAGCTGGATATGAATCAACGGTGTGCCCTTGTAGTCAAGACTAATGGCATGTTGGGGTGCATTAGGAGGAGCACTGCCAGCAGATCTAAGGAAGTGAACATTCCCCTTTATTCAGCACTCGTGATGCCACATCTGGAGTATTTGCATCCAATGACGAGCCTCCCCATTACAAAAAGGTTGTTGGACGCATTGGAGAAAGTCCAGCAGAGGGCAACAAAAATGATTAGGGGGCTGGAGCACATGACTTATGAGGAAAGGCTGAGAGATTTGGGCTTATTTAGTCTACAGAAGAGAAGACCGAGGGGGGATTTGATAGTAGCCTTCAACTACTTGAAAGAAGGTTCTAAAAAGGATGGAGAGAGGCTGTTCTCAGTAGTGATGGATGGCAAAACGAGGAGCAATGGTCTCAAGTTACAGTGGGAGAGGTCTAGGTTGGATATTAGGAAAAACTATTTCTTTAGGAGGGTGGTGAAGCACTGGGATGGGTTCCTTAGGGAGGAGGTGGAATCTCCATCCCTAGAGGTTTTTACGTTCCAGCTTGATAAAGCCTTGGCTGGGATGACTGGGTTGAGGTTGGTCCTGCTTTGGGCAGGGGGCTGGACTCGATGCCTCCTGCAGCCTCTTTGAACCCAATGATTCTGTGATTCTATGATTCTAATTAAAAAAGGTTGCAGCATGTGGCTCCTACTTATAGGGTCCCTAGGTCGGAGCCTCCAGCAATGAGTGGGATCAGGTCTTCCCACCACCAGCCACTGGGAGGAAGTGGTTACACCCTAAGGAAGAGAATTAGAACTGTGGCAGCCCAGGGAAGGGAGCTGCACTGGGACTGACTCGGTGAGGAGCTCTGATCAGTGAACTGAGCCCAAGAAAAATGGTTCAGCAGGAAGGCTGGGCTCAATGAGGCCCCAAGCAGAGGCAAGGAATCCCCAGGCCCTGGTCTACACTAGGGAATTATTTCAAAATAGCCCTCCTTATTTTGAAATAATGGACTGGTTATTTTGAAATCTGTACTCCTGCTTTCCTTGGGGAAAAATGCTTATTTCAAAATTGTTATTTCAAAATAGTGTTAGTGTGCACACTGCGCTGCTGTTAATTTGAAATAATTGGCCTCTGGAAGCCACTCACAGCTGCACTTGCGGCCACTCGGGTCACTCCTGCAAGCTCCACTGCTCCCCTTCTCCTGCGGAGCTTAAAACGGCAGGCTGCTGAAGAAGAGCTTGTGGCACGTAGCCAGCTTGGCAAGCCTCTTGCCATACAGCAACAGCCGACGGAACCATGGCAGACCCCAGCGCTCTCTTTGAGCCCCCCACAGCTGCCAGCACTCCTGCAGCACCCTTGGCTGCCACTGGCCAGGAACACAGGAGAGCACTGGCCTGGACTGGTGAGGAGATCCTGGACCTCACTAAGGTCTGGGGCGAGGAGACCAACCTCCAGGATCTCTGCACCAGAAAGCACAATGCCAGTGTGTATGGTCAAATGGCCACCAACCTGGCCAACAAAGGCCATACCCAGACCCTTAACCAGCTCTGGATGAAAATAAAAGAGCTCTGCCAGGCCTACAACAAGGCCAGGGAGCAGAGAGAACACTCTGGGGCGGCACCACACACATGCCACTATTATGAGCAGCTCAATGCCATCCAGGAAGGGGGGAAGCAGTCACCTTCCCCCTGTCATCATTGAGTCCGACCAGGACACTCCCAGTGTTATCCTCTACAAGGGTGGGCTTGCAGAGGAGAAGGAGAAGATAGAGGAGGAGTCCAGGCAAGCAACCATACCTGCCAGCCAGGACATGCTCCATACCCTAAAGCTGTCCTCCCCTCTCAAGATGTCTCCCAGGCATCGGATGAACCCAGGGAAGGCACTTCAGGTGAGTTCTATAACTTTCCCTGTATGCATGCAGGGGCAGGTGATGGGCTGCAAGGGACTGCGTGCTCCTCACTTGGCCTACTCAGCCTGGAGATCGCACAACAGCCTGTGCACGTAAGTGCACATGAAGTGCCAGTCCAGAGCACTCATCCCCATGACGCTCTCACACAGGAAGGTTCCTTATTCCAGCCTCTGTGGAGGGACACCTTTCCACGACAAGCCACCACTAATGAGGCTGGGGTCACAGAACCACACAGCAGAGCCGCACATGATACAGGGTCATGCCTGCACTCAGGCAGCATTTGCTCCTGGTAAAGCACGGCAATACGGAGGAAACCAATCCTTGAAAGGGAACCTGCTGGGGAGAGGAAGAGGAAGAGAACCCAGTACCACTTTCTCCAGCAAGCAGCTTCTGCCACTCACACATACCCCCAACCCCCTCCTCTCCTCCCGTGGGTAGATATAGAAGTGTTCTCTCTGCAAGACACCGCCAGTGCTGGACCCAGTGTGTGCAGGACATGGAAGGAAGCCAAGCCACTATATCCCCCTATCCAGTGGCACCTTCCCATGCCTGTTTGTCCCCAAGCCATGGGTGTGGTGATGCTCCCCTGGAATGTCTGTGCCCCTGCAGGAAAGTTCCTGCTATCTAGGCAACATATGGCCTTGCTTGAAGCACACTGCCATCATCTGAACTGAGACCTTTGGTGTCAGCTCAGAGATTAGAGCTTTGCTTCATACACAGTGTCTCCTGGGATGACTGCCCTTGTAGCCTTTCTTCACAGCTGGGCCAGCTGCAAGCATGGCACATCCCCCACCTCCCACACCATCCTTCCAATGCTGCAGTATCCACAGGAGGAAACACACCCAGGAAGACCTCATGAGGGAGCAGATGGCCTGCCTCCAGTCCCTTGTCCGGGGGCTTGACCAGGAGCACCAGGAGAAGACCACTGACCAGGAGGAGCACCCAACTGAGTGGGAGCAGCGAAAGATGGCCTGACATCAGCTGGCACACCAGCACAAAGCCATGTGCTCCTCCATCATCTTGTGATGGAATGCATGGCCTCATGCATGGAGCGGGGCCACCAGCCACCTCCACTCACCCCATCCCTGTGGCTTCCCCTCCTATCCTTCTTAGGGTCCGCTGGAGCCCCAGAACACAGGGTGATGGGACCTCTCGGGCAGCTGAATCCTCCCGAAATACCCGAGGCAGGCACCAGTCTCAGCACCATTCCTGAGACCCCCTTCCCCTTCTCTTCCTTCCCGCATTCCAGGTTCTTTCCCCAGACCCTCCCCAAATAGTCTTGTTTTTTCAATAAGTAAGGCTGTTTTATTTGTTCTGCAAGACAGGAAGTAAGGTGGGAAGGGAGGGCAGCGGAAAGAAGGGGTGGGGAAGGAAAGCCGCACAAGTGAATGCAGGGGACTCCTTGTGGAGAGGCATGAGGGAGTGTCTCACAGCTGGCCTTGGCTGAAACTATCCCTCAAGGCCCCCCTGCTGAGTACAGCCCCTTGATGTGCTCTCCATATGGCACTGGTGTCCGGCTGCTTGTATGCTCTGGCCAGCTGTTCAGCTTCAGCCCCCAACTCTAGCAGAAAAGTCTCCTCTCACACAGGTTGTGGACACACAGCAGGCTGCCGCCATGAAGGGGATGTTGCACTCACTGAGGTCCAGGCAGGTCATGAAACTCCTGAACCTCCCTTTTAAACAGCTGAATGCACACTCATGACCATGTAGCACCTACTCAGCCTAGCATTGAAGTGCTCCTTTGTGGGGTCCATGCTGCCCATGTTGGGCTTCATGAGCCAGGGGAGCAAGAGGTAGGCTGCATCGCCCAGGATGACGATGGGCATGTCCACCTCCCCAACTCTGATCATGCGGTCAGGGAAAAAACTGCCAGTGTGCATCTTTTGGAACAAGCAGAAGTTCTGGAAGATGCACATGTCATGCATGTTCCCTGACCAGCCAACACTGATGTCAGTGAAGTGTCCCTTGTGGTCCACAAGGGCCTGCAGCACATGTAGTGCTGTTCCTGTTCATGTAGTCTGAGGCACGGTGGTTGGTGGCCAGGAGGGGGATGTGAGTACCATCTATGGACACCTGCAGTTAGGAAAGTCCATGGCAGCAAAGCTGTTGAAGATGAGGTCGATGTTCCCCAGAGTGATGACACTCTGTAGCATCACGTGGTTTATTGCCTTGGCTACTTGCAGGAGCACAGCCTGACTATGGATTTCCTCACACCAAACTGGTTCCCAACAGAGCTGTAGCTCTCCAGCGTGATGAGCTTCCACAGTGTGATGGCAACGCATTCTGCACAGAGATGTTGGGTTATAGTCAGGTGTCCTGTCACCTCAGGGCAGGGGTGAGCTACTTGCAGAGCTCCAAGAAGGCAGACTTCCACATGCAGAAGTTCTGGAGCCACTGCTGGTCATCTCATCACTGCAGGATGATGCGGTCCCCCTAGTCTGAACTGGTTTCCCTCCACCAGAAGCAGTGTTCAATGGTCTCCAGGGGACTGAGAGGCATTGCAGCAGCAGATGTGCCAGGACCTGAGTGAAGAGGGCCTGCGGTCTGGGCTGGTCGTCGTCTGCAGGAGCAGCATGTGGGCAGCCTGGACAAACTGCGCCATGAGGTGCAGCACAAGGCCTGTGAGACTGGCACAGCTTTGAGCAGCTCCACCTCCGTGTTGTAAGTGCTATGGCGTCCGGAAGGGCAACCGAAGCACACTGGGTCCGTTTGGTATCCCGTGAAGGGGAAGGCAGTGGAGGAGTGACCTGTGAGACACAGCCATAGAGAGGAGCCCCTGAAAGTACGTGTCGCAGCTTGTCTAACCAAGCAGTCACAGGAAGTGACCTCCCTTCTGGTGCCCTCCGGAGAGTGCTTCCGGGGGCTCTAACTCTGAGGCAGGCTCCAATCAGTGTGGATGTGCCATTTCAAAACAATTCTGAGTAATTTCAATGCTCCCCTGTAGTAAGGACATGCTATTTCGATTTTGTTATTTTGGGAACTATTATTTCTATTTTACTTATTTCAAAATTATTTCCTAGTGTAGACATGCCCCAGAGAAGATCTCTAGGTGCTGCTCAGTATCAGAGTACCTTGCAAACTAGATAGACCAACTGGGGATCCATGAGTTCTGTTGGAATGATTAAAAACTGAGTCCAGGAAGGGCTACAGGAAGACGCATCACCTGAGGGGTTACTGCAGTGGGCCCCTGATGAACTACATAAGGGCCTCAGCCCAGGGAAGTCTGCATGTTGATGCCAATGGAGAGGATATTGCAACAGGCCATGTTAGAAGACTGATCCCAATTAGTGCTGCCAGATGGTTTCACAAAAATACCAAACACTTCCTTTCTCAGCCCCACCCCCCCCCCCAAAAAAAAGAAAACTTGGAAAAAATTCTGTTGAGAAGAAAAAATGGGGGGAGACCAAAGTTGTTAAAGGCGCTGTGCCTTTAAATGGCCCTGCGCTCCTCACTCCCCTGCCAGACGCAGCAGGGGAAAATGGTCCCCACCAGGCTTCCATCCGAGGGAAACAGGAAATACCGGACATTTCACATGTCTGGTATTTTCTGGTTTTTTTACCGGATGGGGGACCCAAATAACGGACAGTCCGGGCGAAAACCAGACACCTGGCAATCCTAATCCCAAAGATTACTGCAAGACTATTCACCAAAAGAGGTTTGTTTCACACATACTCTGTGTGCGACCGGGTTGGAGGGCTGTGTCACTGAAGATTTGCCTGATAAGCACAGCAGCTGACAGGGGGGACCATGAGTGGCAAAAAAATTGTAAGTACACACTCATTTGACAAAGAGACACTTCTAAGAGGTGAGCTATTTTTCACCCATACAAAATATCTGTAGCTTCTCTATCTTATTTCCATACCTGCCAATTGTTCCCATCTACTCTCTTCCTTCTATTTTGAGAACTCCAGTATTTTTCACTATAACCAGTCAAAATGTATTGAATATTTGATTTTTTTAAATCTGCTTCACAATTTCAATAATGGTCCAGTTATTACCAGGATACACACTTATTGTGCATTTTGTTTTATGAGGAATTTATGAGTAGTAATTTTTTATGCTTTGGCACCACCAAGAGACAATTTTGCTTATTACCACATTTAATTGCTAGATAGATTTAGATGCTCTAATAAAATCCAAAAACGTATGCTGTAACCTTTAGTCTTTGATCTCTATAAATTCAGCTGAAGAAAAATAGTTTGTTTTGAATTGGTAGTGCCCCTAGAAAAAAAAACATTATTTTCCAAGTAGATGCTACTGTTGTGTACCATTTGTAAAACTTTAAGCATAAAATGAAAACCACACCTCGACATTTCATCAACTAACCAGTCGTGTATGACAACAACTGAAAACACTAAACAAAAAAGCAGCATGAAGGATACAGCTAAAACACAGAGGTAATAACTTCCAATTATAAACTAAATATACAACCTGAAGAAGCACCAGTCAACAGATCCATGCAATTACTCAGTTTTGGAAATATGAGACTAATGGTTTGATCTTTAAAGATACAGAGTATCCTCACTGCTCACTGAGTCAGTCAAACCTAAGGGAACTCAGCAGCACTTGAGACTAGGCTTTAAAATATTAGGAAATAGAATCCTTAAAAGTAAGCAGTGATTTTCCCTGTTAAAGGCCTCCAGTGGCTACAAGAGAGGTACTCTGCGTTGCATGTGTGATCCTTGGAGGTACTATGAAGAGCTTCAAAAAGATCTCACCAAACTAAGTGATGGGGCAACAAAATGGCAAAAGAAATTTAATGTTGATAAATGTAAAGTAATGCACACTGGAAAAAATAATCCCAATACACCCTATACATCCAATATGATGGGGACTAATTTAGCTACAACAACTCAAGAGAGAGATCTTGAAGTCATTGTAGATTGTTCTCTGAAAACATCCACTCAGTGGTATGCAGCAGTCAAAAAAGCAAATAGAATGTTAGGAATCATTAAAAAAGGGATAGAGAATAAGACAGAGAATATCTTATTGCCTCTATATAAAACCATGGTACACCCACATCGTGAATACTGTGATATATTGGCATTGGAAAATGTTCAGAAAAGGGCAACAAAAATGATTAGGGGTTTGGAACAGGTCCCATATAAAGAAAGATTAAAAAGACTTGGACTTTTCAGCTTAGAAAAGAGGAGACTCAGGAAGGATATGACAGAGGTCTATAAAATCATGACAGGTGTGGAAAAAGTGAATAAAGAAAAGTTATTTACTTATTCCCACAATATGAGAACTAGGGGTCACCAAATGAAATTAATAGGCAGCAGGTTGAAAAGAAACAAAAGGAAGTTTTTCTTCACTGAGCACACAGTCAACCTATGGAACTCCTTGCCAGAGGATGTGGTGAAGGCTAGGACTTTAATAGGGTTCAGAAAAGAGCTAGATAGATTCATGGAGGTTAGGTCCATCAATGGCTATTAGCCAGGATGGGTAGGGATGGTGTCCCTAGCCTCTGTTTGTCTGGAAATGGGTAACAGGCAAGGGATCATGTGAAGATTACCTGTTATGTTCCCTCCCTCTGGGGCAGCTGGTATTGGCCACTGTTGGCAGACAGGATAATGGGCTAGATGGACCGTTGTCTGACCAGTGTAGCCGTTCTTATGTTCTTATGTACTGAGCACCCTTAAATCCAATTGACTTGAATGGGGGTTGTGATCTGGCCCACTTATATTAATAGAATCCTACATCAAAGCCTAATGATTACAGTTTAAATGTCACCTATTAGCTATATGACTGAAAGCAAACATGATTCTGGGATGCATTAACAGGAGTGTTGTGAGCAAGACACAAGATGTCATTCTTCTGCTCTACTTTGCACTGATGAGGTCTCAGCTGGAGTATTGTGTCCAGTTCTGGGCACCATATTTCAAGAAAGACGTGGAGAAATTGGAGAAGGTCCAGAGAAGAGCAACAAAAATGATGCAAGGTCTAGAGAACATGAGCTATAAGGGAAGACTGAAACAATTGGGCTTGTTTAGTTTAGAAAAGAGAAGACTGAAAGGGGTGGTTAAACACTGGAATAATTTGCCTAGGGAGATGGTGGAATCTCCATCACTGGAGATATTTAAGAGCAGGTTAGGCAGACATCTATCAGGGATAATCTAGACCAGAGTTTCTGAAAGTGTTCCATGGAATCACTCTCAGAAACACATTATCTGGCTGCCCCAGTTTGTTTATTTACCAGCGCGCGCAACCACGGAGCTCGTGGCTCCCATTGGTTCTGTTTCATCTTTTGCAGCCAAGGGGAGCCGCCGGTAAATAAACAAACCAGGGCGGCCAGTTAATGTGTTTCTGATAGTGATTCCATGGAACACTTTCAGAAACACAGATCTAGACGATGCTTGGTCCTGCTGTGAAGACAGGGAACTGGATTTGATGGTCTTTTGAGGTCCCCTTCCAGTTCTGGTATTCTATGATTCTATGACTTTAGCAGAAATAGACACCTAAAGTGTTTATCCTACAATCCCAAACTGCCTCTTACACCTTGCTACTGCACAAAGAATTATTCCTTCATTAGCTGCCAAATTTCCAGCTTCCCCCACCAATTTACACAATACAATTGTAATTCTGAATTTAAAGTTCTGCATTACACTGAAAATTTAGACAGCATAAAGTAAACTAAATTTACCATCAAGGGATAATATGCTGATTGTATTATTCATTTATAGTCTTTATTCACTTTCATATTCCATTAGAAAATTATCTGAAGATGCCACAGAATCTCCAGACTGCCATATTGAAGTGGCAAAGAATTCCAGAGTTTTGCCTACAGAATAAGTCAGGCTGGTCTCCAAGTACACACGGCTTAGATCACGCATGCTAAAATGAGTGTTTTCTAGGGTTACCAATAGTGTGGAATTACAAGAGACATCCCTTATATTTTCATCTCTATACTACAAGACTGGGAGTTGCTAAGTGCTACAGAAAACAGCAAGAAATAGCTCTAGCAAATGTAGGTGAGTACTGCTTATAATTGATGATGATGATGATATTGAGAGGCAAAACTGAGGTGAGATGCTAAGAAAACAGACCCTTATTTTTTAAATACAAAGTAACCCTAGTGTTTGCTAAGAAAATAACTTTCCTTGGCATGCACCATATGTGTCACAGTTTCATACCTAAATTACAAAAAGAGCTTATTCAAATGTTTGGTAGTAAAATATACACAGAAAATATACAGTATAGGTTGAAACTCTCTTAACCGGGATTCTCTGGTCCAGCAACATCCATGGTCTGGCACAGATATTAAAGGATGAGAGCATCCTGATGGAGGGTCAGTGGCCAAGATCCCTGCAGGGCCAGTAAGGCAGTGGGATGCCCACAGTGAGCTGATGGCGAGGTCACCCAGTGTGTGGCAGCAGGGCAGCCCAGAAGAGTTAGAAGACCCAGCTCATGGCTGCCCAGCGGGGCTGGGAGCCATGGTAGCTTAGTGGGGCAGACAGTCATAGCGCAGTTCCAGAGCTCAGCATGGTGCACATAGCTGCAAGGCGGGTCCCAGAGCCCTAGCACAGCACATGAAGCTGCATGACAGGTCCCAAAGCCCCAGCACGGGGCTGCCCAGGGGGTCCTGAAGCCACAGCAACAATGGCTGCCAGTAGGGTTGGCAGGGCAGCTGGGCCAGCAGGAGGTGGGGAGCCAGACAGGAGGCTGGTGGCCGGGCCAGGAGGGCCAGAGGCAGGGGTCCAAAAATGACCTCCTTTGGGCCAACAAAATCCCTCATCTGGGACCAGTCAGGTCCCGAGAGTGTCAAACCAGGCAGATCCAACATGTAGATGGATTTTCAAAAGGGAAAGTTTGGGGAACTTCACTTTCTCAGAGAGCTGCTTAAGACATGTTAAAAGGCCTTTTTTTCAGAAAATACTGAGCAACAAGTGCATGATTTTACAAACATGAACATTCTCATGCCCAGAATATAGCAGCAATATTCAGACCAGTATGAGTTAACAGACAAAGAAAGAACAGATAATTGCTGCAGAGATCAATTACATGGATTCAAAGAAATTTTGAATGCATGTTTAGTTATTTGGATTAAAAATATTTACTTTGCTAATGGACACACTTCCATTCAGCTTAACTCTTCCTTCATTCCATCCCTCCTTGGTCCTATGTATACAGGGTTTTGCCTATATGATCACTGTAACTGTCCTTGTAGTATGATCTAGCCTTGAGTTGTAAAATTTACATAAGTCTTTTGGGGATCCCATAAAGTGTATGATGATGCTTGTCTGTGTTGCCAAGTAGATCAACAACCTATTTTGTATTTTTCACTTTGTCTTTTATAAAAAAAAATAAAGTCATGAAAATAGTGCTGAATATTCACTCTAAAGAAATGAAACTACTCCACCCACATAGTTCAGATTCTGACAGGTGTACGTGGCTTGTGTTTTCCATGGATACTCCTATTGTTTCATCTTACTCTGAAACGGAGCTTAAGTCCTTGTTTATCCTAGTTGAAAGGTGGCACTCATACCCACCAGCTCCAATAAGGTTTATGACTGTGGGTAAGTCAGACATGTCTTCAAACCCACTGAAATCCTTGCCATAAAATATTCACGAATAGTTTTCTAAAATGAAGATTGTAGTACTGTTTACATTCAAACTTCTCTAATGGATAATCCTGCAATAAATTCAGTAATAGTAATAATTCATGCCATTTGAAAACATTGAACTTATAATATATGGCACACTGTCATTATGTTCTGCAGGACATTCCTGGCAGCATGGTTAAAAAACATTACATATGAAAAAGGTGTGATTTTCATAAATACTAAAGCCCTTTTTTATTGCTGTCACAATGTAAATGGTTTATGTAATTTCATGTTAATGTCCATTTACACTGCTATTTGTTAAACCGTCCTGCTCTGAAAAGCATCCTCGCCTTTAAGATTTCAATATACAGCCTCCTCCTCCGACCTACAAACCGGTTACGGACCAAGCAATTGGTCGTAACTCAGTTCATTCGTAAGTCGGACCCCATTGAGTTACACGCGACCGCGCTGTTTGTAAGCGCAGATCGCGTTCGTAACTCGGGGTCCGCCATTTACAACAGCGTTGGTCGGTTGTACTTGTTCGTAACTCGGGGACCGGCTGTACTGTCAGTTTTGAAGAACAGTCAGTCGCAGGAAGAACAAAGGGACATGCTTGAAAATAAATGCACAAGTAATATGTCCAATTTTAGGTCAACTAGGCTTGATGGCAATTCTTAAAACCTATTATTCTGCTGTGAACCTAGTGGCATAATTTCTTCCTGTGACCTCGTCTTTTCTCATAAGTGCCTAAAAATTCTATTTAACATCCTGACTACAGAGCTAAATGAATGAGTACCCTACTAGATCAAGACATACAAAAAAAAAAAATCACACTGCAAGCCACCTTCTCATTAGATTTAAAAGTCTACACAGAATGACTAATAGAACAGAATAATGCAGAAAAAATGTTAAATTACTGTTCTTCTTGAAAACCCTTTCATCTGATAGATATGTGATCTACCATTTCTATGTGGTGATCACATAGAAATTGTTGTTTACCTTTGTTTTTCCCACTGGATTGTTTGGCTATATACTGATATATTCACCTCTGATTTCACAATGGTCTGCACTCATGTACAAGCTTTTTTCTATAGTTCAAACATGCTCACTCAGCAATTTTTAAACATTCACTCAATCCCTTTTAAGCACCACTAACATAATGGCAGTTTTCCACTTGAAATTTGGTATGTTTTCACTTGTGTCTTCATATAATTATTTTAAATGGATGTTTTCCATAGATTTTGTTGTACTTCTGAGCTGACATAGAAATCAGTATTTTTAAAAAGTGAGGAAAAAAGGACTAAAAATTAGGACCAAATCTTAAGGTAAAAAGACAGAAAACTAAAAATGTATATAGTTAAAGTAAAGAAAACATTTTAAAAGTATAATGAATTATCACACTATTGTCAGACAGATTCTTTGTATTGAACTGCTAGGGTTAAATTCTGCACTCCACTTCCTGAAAGATGCAGCCAAAATGGTTGGTGGCAGGGCAAAAGTGCAGTCATGTTGTACCCTATGGATTCCAATTTCAAACTGCTATAGGGTTAGACACTATAGCCCAGAACCCTGATGTGCGCTCCTTCTGCCACTGATATACTCCCTAACCAGGGCTTAAGAGTTGGGTGAAGGTGACAGATATTTATACACAGGATTTGCACTGCCCTTGCACTGAGGAAATTTGCCCTGAGCTTCTCATATTTCCTGTATAGCCCCTATAAACAGCCAGAATAGCATATGGGAAATAGAATGGTAAACAAAGTCAGTCCCCTATTATTAAGAGAGAGGTATCCCCTGATAGGAAAAAGAACAAGGAACCTTTTTAATGCAACATCATTCATCTGAATAAGAGTTTGCAAGATCAGCCCACAAAAGAAAAAAGAACATGTTGCTATTCTCTGACACATTACAACAGAAACTCATGTTTCAACATAATCTGTGAACTAAGTGAGCTTTTATCTTTTAAAAGTAAGAATTCACTCTATTGCATAACCTACAAACAATTTTAATGTGAGAACAGCATCAACATGAAGTATAATTGTCCCTCACTCAAAAGAAGCAAGACGTTGTTTTAAAGTCTTCAAATGAAACATAATGACAATTTACAAAAATAAAATGCCACACTAACTAAAGAAAATAAGATCAGAGAGAATAAACAAAATTAGTTCTCATGAATAAAATTTTAAGATAACTGAAAAAATTAAAGCTGTAAATTATTTTGGGAATAAGGTACATTCAGCTGTCTGCTTTAGCCTCCTTACATATTGAATCATTTGAAATGCATACTTAAATTAACCTGGAAAGATTAAGATGCCAATGTACCTTATGAATCCATATGAAATAAATAGTTTGAATTTTTAACAAATCCTACCTGCCGGCAATTCTGACATCATTTTAAATGCTTGGTGCATGTTTCTTCGGCAGATATCCTCTGGATCATTCAAGAGCTGGGACAGGGCAGGAATGACTCCATTTTCTATAAAACCATTCCTACAAACCAAAAGCTGGGTTTATGGCGGATAAATGCATAATAAAATTCATAAATCCTATCAATGTATAATAATCTCACTGACATTCTGTTCTAAACCTTGCTGCAACTTGGAACAGAAACTGTTGCTGAATATTCTTCACCAAAACCTCAGCTACCCTCACCATTCTCCATTATTATCCCATAAACTCTGGGAATATACTTACCTGCCAACAGTATGAGTAGCCATTACATAAAGGACTTCAGTTGTTTTTTGTCGAACAGTGCTATCCTGGTCTAGAAGCAAATTTTTCAGGTTATCCAGGAATCCTGAGAGACAAAATAGATAATTTTTAACATTTTTTTTCTTAAGGGGTCGTTTATTAAAATCGCATTGATTGGGTCAAACTCTGGTTCTGACACATGGAGAAAGAAAGTGATTTCCAAAGTTGGAGATTTACCACCAAAAAAGCTGCCCCACAAATCTCTCAACATTGAAATGTCACAACTTTATTTTATGAGTTATGGCTGTAATGTTCATAAACAGCTAGCATTGCCAATGGCATGATTCAAAACCCAATGAAGATAATGGAAAGACTTAACTTCAGTGGGCACTGGATTAGGACATAAGCAATTAGACTTCTGTGTTCTGCGCTAGCTAAGGTTCTAATCAGGCAAATATATTCTGCACAAGTGAGACTCCACGTGGATGTAAAGCCCCCATGAAGTCAGTTGAAGTAAGTGTCCAACTGCACAGAAGTTGTGCCACTAAAGTAGGGGTTCTCAAACCTTTTTGCTAGACCCTCTTTGATGGGCTGTGATGACCAAACTCCTTCCCCGCCACACATCATACCATACTACAGATGGGTGGCAGGTATCAGAGACTGGGGAAGCTGTGCCGCTCCAAACAGCCAGGCCTGGCCTGGCCCCACCCATACTCTGCCTCCAAACCCTCTATGTAGCTCCCCTTGTGCAGTGGCTCTGGGGCTGAGGCCACATCACATAGCTCTGGGTTCCTGGGGTGGGAGCACTAAAAAAGCAGAGCTTTAGGCACAAGAGGCAAAGCTGGGGGCTAGCATTCCCAGCCAGCAGTTCAAGCTCCACTCATGATGCCACTTTTATGTCTGCACTACTGCTAGTAGTGGTGCTGCTTTCAGAGTTGGGTGCTCAACCAGCTGCCACAATTTGTGACACCCAGTTTGAGAAATGCAGCACTTAAGTCAAGGGAGATACTCATGTGATAAAAACTAAGAACATGTGTGTTTGCAGTATTGGGGCATAAATATGTCTTAACTTTCTTCAAAGATAGCCCCAAGGAGAAGTTATGTGAAGAAGAAATTAACTTAATTTCCTTCTTGACAATAGATTTATTAGTCCATTATTGATTGGAGATGGAGGACATGCAGTTCACCTGGTAGCAAGGGCAGAATATGAGTCTTACATTAACTTTGCAATCATGGGAGATTAAAAAATAACTTGACAGGTTCCAAAGGTGTTGACCAGTATACTTGGCTAAAGAAAATACCAGCAGGGATGGACTTCAAGAATAGCAATGGGGAATGGAGATCAGAAATGGTGGCAGAACTAAGGCATATTCCTTCCTTAGTTTAAGATAAACTAGCTATATGTATGCAGAAACCAGAGTGTAAGAAAATGCATAAAAGACTGAATTTAAGGGAGTTGTGCCAAAGCTGAGTTGGACTTTGTTTATGGTTATGCGTTTTTTGTTTGTTTTTAATTTACTATTATAGCAGGAACTCAACCGGGTCACACCAGGGGAAAATATCAATCCAAATCTTGGGAAAACAGGTACTAAGATACAATTTGGATGATGTTCCAATTTTTCCATTCATGTGCAGAATGACTTTCGTTATACGCACCAAATTATCAAGGTACTGTGTGGATGAGCACCACCAGTAGAAACCACAAACCTACACCACAAGGACAATTACTTCCACCAGGGAAGGTTAGGCATTGTAGAACTATTACTCAAAGAATAAGATTTAAGTGTAAGAGAGAAATAAAAATTATTAAATGCAAAGACCAAAAAAAATTCAAATAAAAATACTTTCAAAGAATAAAATTATTTAGAAAATATGTGCATTGCAGGAAATATCAAGCAGTAACAACAATAATAATACAAGTATGTGTTGGGAGGGGAGTGTGAAAGACAGTGTATATGTATGTATGGCAAAGTGTGTGTGAGAGACACGGCATGACACATAGGGCTTGTCGGTATGACAGGGTGGATCGATGCTGCAGTGACTGATCCGCTAATGGTCAGTTTAGCAGATCTAGTGAAGATCTGCTAAATTGACTGGCACTCACCCTCCCGCCGATGAGTAAGGAGAGTTGATGGGGGAGTTTCTTCTGTCAACTCAGCACAGCGTGGACTCTGCAGTAAGTATATCTAAACGTCAACTCAACTTACACTACTAACATAACTCAAATTCTTCAGGGAGCAGCCAAGTAGCTCTGTACAGGATAAACTTAAAAAACAACAAATAGTCTGGTAGCCCTTTAAAGACTAACAAAACATGTAGAAGGTATAATGAGCTTTCGTGGACACAGCCCACTTCTTCAGATGACCAGAGTGTTGGATGTCCAGAACAAAAATAAATAGGAGAGAAAGGGGGGAGGAGAAGGAAAAAAAATGGGAGAGGGAGAAAACAAGAAGAGGTAGTGGGTATAAAAATATCAAGGGGAAAGCCGAGCTGGAATGTAACAGGAAAAACAAATAGTCTATAAGCACCTAAAGACTGGATAGTCAAAAGAGGTAGATAAGAACCATTAGTAGGCAATAGAGAAGAAGAGTACTAACACCAGATACGAATGTATGGCTTAGATCAGTGTTTCCCAAATGGTGCTCTGCGGAACCCCGGGGTTCCATGAAGTGAAAATAAGGGTTCTGTGAGAAAATTCCATTACAATAACATTTTATGATTTAAAAATAATAATAATATTATGTGATTTTTGTTTTTAAATATGTGCAATTAAACTAAATGTTGATCTCATGACCTTGTTTAGCATTTGTTTATTATTATCCTTACTTATTTGTGCTCTATTTTTTCAGCTCCATATATTAGACTGTTATTAGGGGTTCCGCAAAATTCTTCCAAGTTTAAAAGGATTCCATGGCCAAATAAAATTGGGAAACACTGGATTAAATAGACCTGTGCACACAGTGTAAACCTGCCCACATTATGTGTGAAAGAGACATGGGTTGCCCCTTTAAGTAAGTTGCCCTTTTAAGTAGCTGGCCACTAGCAACCTCCTCGTTTCACTCCAGATCCCTGACGTCTCCCCCCTCCCAACTCTGCAGGCACAGGATACAGGGGTGGGGGCTTGAGGAAGAGAGACGCCCGGATATTTGCGCCTGCCTCCCCCCCTCCCTTCACCCTCCCCGTCTGCATAAGAAGCAGGAGGCTCCAGGAAGCTCCAAGCAAGCAGAAGGCAGGAGCAACATGGCAGAAGGGGAAGGGGCACCTAACGTGCAAGATCTTGATAGTCTGCTGGGCAGCTTCAGGGCCACACAGCTTAAAGGGAGTTTAGATTAATATTTATTTTATTCTATATGTTTAAAGGTTCTTCAGTGCATAGACCCAAGTCCTGCAATGTGAGCTGTTGGTTAGTCATTCTGCACAGGTGGGACTCGTGATGGATGTAAACATTTGACCCATGTGCCAACTGCACAGAACAGTGTGGATGCTTGGGGACTCGGAGAACAACAGTCCCACCTTCAGACACATAGCAGGAAGAAAATTAAAATGACCTACAAAGAAAAAATAGTGGGTTGGTGCCCTGTTTTCTTGCTTCATGCTTGCCTGAATGGTTTTTCTTTTTCAAGGCAATTTTTATTATGGTTTACCTTTTTACATTATTAGAAAGTCAGGTCTCCCTTACTTTGTGTCTCCTGGAAGGCTCATTCACTACAAGAAAACTCGTGAGATTAAGATAATAGAGATCTGAGATCCCATGCAATTTAAAGTCTAATCAATGGATAAGGAAAGTCTTTTTCAGCTGGGCTATTTACAACTTTAAAAAAAATGCTAAACCAAGGAATCTTGAGTCATGATGTTCCTTGTATTTCTAAGGTTAAAAAACAAGAAGGAATAAAATGAACAAACCTTCACAGGGCTCTTGTACATAATAAAGAAACAAACAGTACTTTACCCCATCTCCCAGTATGGCTACACAGCAAAGTTATTTCAGGATACCAGAGGTATCCTGAAATAGCTACCCTACCTCTTTTGAACAGGACCACTATTTTGAAATATATTGGACGTGCTATTTCACCATGCCTGTAAACCTCTTTGTACAAGGAGTAAGGGATGCCTCGAAATAGCGCTATATTCCAAAATTTGGTGCTGTGTAGACAGCGCCAAATGACAAAATAAGCTATTTGGAAATACACTAGAAATAAGCTACGTAGCTCATTTCGAGTTTAGGGTGCTGTGTAGACACACCGCCAGGGACGGGTATCCTGGGACTCTGTGGCACCAGTGATCACTTACCCAGTTTTATTGCTTGGTAGACATTCTCGGGGTCATGCACCAGGTCGCACAGGGCCATCAATGCCCTCTGCCGGGTCAGCAGCTCTGGGGACTGTAACTCCTCATTCAGTTTAGGAAGGGCCCTCTCCCCGAAAGCAATGGGGGCTTTCGTGGGGTCAATGTCAGGAGGCAGCTTGGCTGAGATGCGAGCATGGGCCATGCCGAAGTGCTATGGGGCGGGGGGGGGGGCTTCCCTCTAGTGTGGAGAGACACCCCAAAAAGTCAATCTGCCAGCAGGGGGCTGAAGCACGGGGCAGGAACTCCTGCCTGCAAGCTGCACTCAGCCCCCACCCTTTGGGGAGGACCAAACGATGATGGGGGGGCAGTGGCGGGAGGCGGGCCCCCCCTTTATTTCTGCCTCGGCTGGGCCCCCTTTATTTCTGCCTCGGCTGGGCCCCCCCCCCCCTTTATTTCTGCCTCGGCTGGAGGGTTTGGGTCTCAAGCCAAAAACGAAGCAAGATCGCCCCGGGGGCAGGTTTACAGCACGGGGCTGCTCCCCGCCCCCCCCCCCCCCGAGAGGGCTCCACACGGCGCCACAGGCCGAACGACGGGGCGGGGAAGGGGGCGCTTCCAGGGAACCCCGCAGCCGCGTGCTCGGGCAGGCACTGGAAAGCGGCCCGCGAGCTTTTTTTAAAAACAAAAACCCCCAACCAGCCAAACCCACCCCGGTGCCAAGCCCACAGCCCGCGCCGCGCCAGGCCGGGCCCTTTCGCAGCCGCGGCCCGCGCTGGTTGCCAAGCAACGGAAACGCGCTCTGCGTACGCTGGCTTCTGTGAATAGCTCACAGCGGCGGGAGGACGGCCTACCGTAGCTGCGCAAACAGCGCGGCTAAAGCATTCTCCGCTGGCTGCCCAGCAGGGCCAGCGCTGGTGACGTAGTTGGTGAATAGGAACCCGGGGCCGCTATTAGCGTAGGCGGGGGGGGTTGCTGAGAGCCCTCGGAGGTCATGCTTTTAACTCCTCAGAGGAAAGCCCCCCCCCGCTGCCCCACTGGGGCGGAGCTTGCGGGAGTTGTTAACTATCTCCCCCCCCCCGTGCACGGTCTGTGGTTCATTGAAATCTTCAAAGCCATGGAGAGGCCCTGGCCTAGGTCTGCTGCTCACTCCCCTTGCACACCCTGCCCTGTGCTCCCTGCAGCCTGCTGACATCGCACAGCCTGCGGGGGCTGTAACAGAGGCCAGAATTTGGCTGGCTTGCTTGCTTCCCCCCCCCCCACCACACACACACTCTATCTATCTATATACACCTCCTCTAGCTATCTATGATATATATATAGAGAGAGAGGAAGATACACATTGGGACACTGTGTACTAGGGGAGAAAAACCATAGCCTGTATAAAGATTAAAGTATCAGGCCCAAGGATGGGAAAAGAGAAGAAAGAGGTTTATTTACAAAATAATTGTATTTAGGGTGGTAATGAGGAAAAAAAAAAGGAGATGCATTATTTACCTGTATTATTTGTAAGCTATTATATTGAACTTGAATTATTTCAGACTGTCAGAATGCAGGGATATTGCACAGAGATTGACCTATAGCAGTACACTTATGTCTCTTTTATGCCTCTTTCTGCACTCTAGGGCTGACATTATTCCAAAATAACAAAGAGCATGTCTACACAGCAAGCCATTATTTCGAAATAATGTCAAGATGGAGGACTTCTTACTCCGACTTCTGTAACCCTCATTTTACAAGTAGTAAGGGAAGTCGAAGGAAGAGTGTTCTTCCTTTGACTTCCTGCTGTGTAGACAGCACCAAAAAACAAATTAAGCTATTTCGACTTCCATTATGCAATTGACGTAGCTCAAGTTACATAGTTTAATTCCACTTTAGTCCTGCTGTGTAGACATATGCTGGCTGATGAGTTTGGGTTTCCATAATTATGGTAAGATTATTTCTCAATAGCTAAATGGTATGCAGATTCCTGTTTTCTGAACATATATGCATTACTATCCCACTATTATTCCAGTGTCTCCTGCAGGTTTAAAGAACTGTACAAGCCCAATATTCTGTGATTTTATAATAAAAAGAACAATACAAAAAAACTCAGCAGATGGCTAAAGCATTTTAATCCCTCTGTATGTAAAGAAGTAAAAGTGGGTAAGTGTCTCTGATCAAATATGCGTAGCAGAAGAACTTGAATAAGATTATCTGATTTAACAAACACTGCTTACATCATACTAAACACCCATGGGAATTAGCACTGTCTTGTGTTTGTCTTCCTCATATAGATAGTTCCATGGAAATCAACAGGACACCTCTTTTGAATAGTAAGTAAGATTTACACCCTACTTCTTCTTACCTTTAAGGATAGATTTTTTTTTTTATTGACTTCAGTTGGAGCAGAATAGGATCTCTGGCCTTTTAGGTAAAAAGTATTTATTTAATTTTGTTAAAGCTTTTTTTGCACCTGAAACAATTAGTGAAATGGTTTCTCAGCATACAGCCTTTTAAGAGAGGAGGAAATTTCAGGCATATCAATAAAATGAGGGGAGTCTTAGTATTTTTCATCAAACCTATTCTTCTACCAGTCTTTGAATCTCTGAAGGCATGAAATGGCTTTATTGGCTTTCTGACCTTATGAAAATGACACTATGTGATGCTGGGCAAACCTAAGGTATATAAGTTTGCCCGGGCACTTATTAATGGATTTAAAAGTGACTGTGCTCTTACAAAGCAATTTCAAAAACCAGCTGGAGAAAAAACTGCAGAACTTGCCTTCATATGCAAATTTGGCACATTTGACCAAAGGTTTGAACAAAGACTGAAACTGGATGGACTGTTATATTCAACACCCAAATGACATCAAAAGCTAAGTATCAGGCACTTGCAATACACTCTATTAGTCTCATTTAGCACAGACACTGTAGCTGGCAAGATTTTTTTTCTCCTTTCCCTCCCCATCTCCCCTTTTTATGCTATTTATTTGTACCTTTGGACCCCTTGCTCCATTCATCTGAAGAAGTGGGTTGTGCTCACAAAAATTCATGATGCTAGCTACATTTTTTTGTTAGTTGTTAAGGTGCTTGAGGACCTTTAATTGTTTTTTAAGTTTTTTTCAGTTACAGATTAACATGGCTACCCCGCTGAAACTAAGATAAGTAGTAATGATTATTTTGATTCACTGGTTTGTCAACATCCCTCATGACTTTTTTTATTGTATGTCATAGAAATAAAACAGTTCAGGAAAAAAAATTGATGGAGCCAAATACTTGAAAAAGATCCAACTACTGTTTTAATATAGTTGAGGGATGGAACCTATAAATTAAAATCTATAAAGGGCACTGTTATGAGGGAATGCTAGTTAATCTCTCTAGAATAAGATTGATGATATAAAAACAAAAGAATTGTTAAATAATTAAAAATAAAGATAAAATTATGCTTTCCATTAGACATACATTGCTGCTCTTCACCTATTCAGGGTTTTGGCCATGTGGTTTTATCTTCTATATAAATCTACTAGTCATACCCCCCATCTCTGGGCCATGCCCACTTTTCTTCCTTCTGATTCCTCTCCAGAGACCCACCACTGACGTGACATCTAGATTATGTGGGGATTATTTCCACTGTACAATGTTTACACTTGGTGAACCTTACACATCCATATGAGTGGCTTCAAGACTTGCCTCTGTTTTTCAGTACCATCCCATTCATGTTTATGCCACAGCATTATGCGAAGGTTTAAAATTGATAGTGTGGTAGGCAGGAGGCAGATGTCATTGCAGTGCTGATTACCTCAATGCCAGGGAGCTCTGGGTTCTCAGGTAACCGAGACATGTTCTGGCATCAGGGAAAATCAGATGTTTAAAGATTATTTCCCCCCTCCTCACAAAGCAGTTAATATTCATGCCCATGAGCTAGTTTTCTCTATGGCGGTGTACCAGCTATACTAATCAAAGTTCTTAGGATTTTACAAAGACAACGGCAGGATCAATGTCAAGACAAAAGAATAGATCCAGGTTGGTCACTGAAATCCACAGTGGCAAACTTTATTACTGTTAAAAAGGTTTTCAAGAAAACATACTTTATTAATCTCAGAATTTGGGAGCAAATTGTCCCGTAAACAGGTTAGTCTTTTACTGTGTGTTAGAAACTCATGGAGTGTGCACTTGTGGAGTTTTCTCCGACTTTCACTGGGATGTGGGCTCTTTCCTTTGCAGAATAAGGAAGCATCATGAATAACCTGCAGCCCTCCCAAAATCCACATCCCTACAAAGAACCTGTGCCTCCACTTTCTCTTCTTCCCTACCACCTTGCAATCCTGGGCTTCAGGAGTAACAAGCAGCATTAACAGACAGCATTAATCTCATTTTTCTGAAGGCTGTTGAAGAGAAAAATGGAGAATAACTGGCCTACCAGACTCAAATTCCCTCTTCATCCATTGAGTCTACTTTACATTGAATACTGATAAAGGTATTTCTGTAGCACTGATGGAAATGGGGGGATATTAACATGAAGGCAGTCCATCTCTTCTCTTCCTCTATGACAGGGGTGGGGAACCTTTTTTGGGCCAGGGGCCGCTGACCCACTGAAAAAGCAGTCGGGGGCCGAGGGTTGTGGGGAGGCGGCGGGGGAGGGAGGCTGGAGTGACAGCATGGGCTCCCCAATGGTGCGGGAGGCCATAAGCCTCAGGGGCCAGATCTAGGCAACCCAGAGGCTGCAGCTGGCTCTTGGACCTTAGGTTCCTCACCCCTGCTCTATGACAAGGTCACATCCAACTCTGTAGGCAGGGGGTATGATAAGCGCCTTAACAGAGACCTCAGGTTATAGCCAGTTTTAGTTTTCTTATTTTCCTCAGTGGTTTTGGGCAGCCTTGTATTTTTTAAACCATTATGCATGGTCCTTCATTTCACAGATAATTTATTGATTTACTTGTGGGGGGGGAGTGGGACTGAAGCATGAGAAAAGTAAATACACTGGGTACTAACCAAGACAACCTGTTTATTTAAATTGGTTACCTAGGTCCCTATTGGACTTTGGGTTCATTGAGAGTGGTATTGATTTTTTTTTATTGTTTCTTTTGTGAAATGGCTCTAAGAGACAAGCAGTGACTCAGCCTGTGTACATGGGGCAATTGTTTACATGGTTAGGATGTTCTAGAACAGAAAATAGAGGACGGTTAAGGAAGCAACTCACATGATGGGACTGTCACCCAGACCCAGGCTGTAAAATTTTTATTCAGATTTTAAATTATTAGTTTAAAATGTCAAGATCTATCCCCATTAGCCACAAAGAGGTCTTAAATGCAGAGGTTCAAATCCTTTATAGATTCCAAGGCTAGAAAGCACAATTGTGATTATGGAGATTGACCTGCCTGTATAACAAAGGCCATACAACTTCTCCCAAATAATTACCAGGACAGATCTTTTTGAAAAACAACCCATCTTGATTTTAAAATTGCCAGTATGTAGGCTCTCCCATGACCCTTGATAAATTGATCTCAGCGTGTGCACGCACAGGTAGGCTAATTTACTTCCCTAAGATTGATTATTCATATACATAAAACAACCTGAATTTAGCCCAAGGGCCATAAAACTGATTACATCCCAGCTTTTCTGGATGATCCACTGACAGCAAACCCTGGGCTCTTGTTTGTTTTTGCAATATGCTTGTATTCACATGAATGATTTAAAATATTTAAACGTAACTGCACACAATAGAGAACAAAGCACAGGTTGTAGGTACCAGATTAGGACATAAATCTGTGTAATAGTCACTGTGTATAGTCTGAAAAAATCATTGTAGTTCCTTAATTTTTCTTTGTAAATTCATGTGCCACTTTGTAAGGGGGGCATCTACACTGCAACGTTAGCTCAAAATAAGATACGCAATTTGAGCTGTGCACATTGCATATCTTATTTCAATCTAATTATGAAATAGCTTATTTCATAGCTCCCGATCTTATGAAATAGAAATAGCTTAGCTGTCTACCAGTGCCAAATTTTGAAATAAACCACTACTCCGAAACGTTCCTAAACCTGCATAGAATGAGGGTTACAGAGATGTCGGAATAGCAAGCCCACTATATTTTGAAATAAAGGGCTTGCTCAAAAGACACCAAATAGCTATTTTGGGATACCAGAAGTATCCCAAACTTGTGCCGCTGTCTAGATGTACCCTAAGGTAGTGATCCAAGTTGGATTGTGCCTCTAGAGTTTGTTCCAGGACTGTCAGGCTGGACTCTAAGGGCTCATCTAGACTATGGGGAACGGTTGAAAGAAGATATGCAAATTCCACGGGAAAGTAGTTAAGATGCAGCTTTTTTGGAGACCCCCTCCCCTTGTCAAAAAGCCTCTCTTCCTCAAAAAAGGAGGTTTATGCTGCTTTTTGACAAGGGGAGGTTCGCCAAAAAGCCGCATCTTAACTACTTTCACTTTCAAAAGCTCCACTTTTGAAAGTGCGATCGGAAGAAGATATGCTAATTCCCACGGAATTTGCATATCCTCTTTCGACTGTTCCCCGTAGTCTAGATGAGCCCTAAGACTGACAAATAGAATGTGGGAGGTTTCTTTTATTCACAACTAGCTGGACTTACCCGGCGTTGCCCAGGAAACCGGAGGAACAAAATTTAGAAAAACAGAAGCTGGTCCTGACAGCCTCCAGCCACACCGCAGCTGCCAGTGCCTGACATCTGGCCATTATGGCAGACCCCTATGCTTTTCTACTGCTGCATAAAGCAAAATCTCTGACTCAAAAAAGAGGCATTGCAATGTTGAGAATCAGAGCTATTTGACTTGGCAAACTTAGATACAAAAGTCACAATAGAAACTATGTCTCTGTTTTCTTCCCATGTCATGAGTCTTGGGGCCATGAAAAGCACAATGGAAGGGAGAGCCCCCAAATCACCATGACTTGTTTCCCCAACATTGCTGGAAGAGTATGGAGGCCCCTCTTCAATAGTGCAATGTTTTGCTTCCTATCAGATGGTATTTTTCCTAATTATCCTTGTAGAAGCTAATCTTTTTTTGGTAGGGAAGCAGGGGATAGGCATGCTGGGTCTGCAAATTCTCATCCAAGAGCTGAGTACAGGGATGCGTCAATCAATGGGGCTGGCCCTATTGAATCTGAGAGATTTCAAGGTGACACCTCAAACTCTTCTCCCATCTTTTTTGATGAAACTATGAGTCAACTACCTGAGCCTGCTGGCACCTCTATAGTCCCTCCTCCAGCACCACCCCCTTGACCAGCTGCCCCTCCCATGGACTGCATCTCTCACCGCCCCCAGGATCATCCAGTATCAAACCCAGGACCAGTGCCCAGATTTGAGGGATTCCCGCCCCCTGCCTTCGATTAATTTCTCACCCTCCCAGCATCATCCAGTGCTGCCCCTTGGGCCAGTGCCCCTCAAAGGAGACCCCCCTGCCATGGGTTTCATTTCTCACTCACTCCCTGCAGGATTGTCCAGCTCCACTTCCTTCATCCCCCTACAATCCTGCCCTCCCCCCACTCGACCCAACGGTCCAGCCCCCCTACAATCCTGCCTTCCCCACTCACCCCCAACAGTTCAGCCACACACCCCTACAATCCTGCCCCACCCACTCGCCCCGACGCTCCAGCTCCACCCCACAATCCTGCCCTCCCCACTCGCTCCCAATGGTCCAGCCCCCGGACCAGCCCGCCCCAACGATCCAGCCCCTCCAGTCCTGCCCTACCCCCACTCGCCCCAATGGTCCAGCCCCAGACCAGCCGCCTGCCCTCCATTTATTTCCTCCCCCTCCTCTCACCTCCGGGTCCCTGATACGCCTCCTTCTGGACATTTTTTTCAAAGTGGCAGCTGAGCGGTAACACCGGCCTCGCCCCCTCCGCATAGAGCGAGCCCCAACAGCAACCCGCCCGCCCATTGGTCAGCCGCCGGGCCCCGAGCCAATCGCGGTATTGAAGAGGGGCCTCCATATGCTTCCTGCAATGGCGGGGAAGCCGCTTCTCCCCTCACTGCCAAGCTCCGTGCAGCCCTGGGGAGAGGCGTCCGTCTCTCATCTCTTCCCTCCCACAGTCCCTTAAAACCTTCTCCTGGAGGAAAGGTTACCCCATGCAAAGTTTGGTTGCGGTCGCTCTTATAGTGTCCAAGTGATTAGAGCACAAACATACAAACATTCTCCTTTATATATTAGATTTTTAAATCTCATTGAAACAGATGGCAAAATCCCTATACACGATTAAAATTAATCCATAAGCTTGGAGTAAAGGGAAGGACAGTCTGCATAATGTAGTAATAAATAGATAGCTGAGTGGTCCTACTGCGCAGATCTGTATTTGATTCCTCAACACCTGTCTCTTGTTCCCAGGATGTTAGGCGGAGAGATCACTTAAAGGCTTGATAGAACAAGCAATCCTTTGTATAAAAAGAACTCTTTAAAGTAGTTTCCTGGTGAACCATGCACCCTGATTCTGAAGTTGGGTGGAAGTCCATTTAGCTGAAATTCTGAAAATTCCTCCAGGTTTCATTGCATTTTCTCAAAGGTTCCACTATTAGTATCCCCAATATTACTTTATTACTGGTTTTCTAGGCCCTTACCTAAGGGGCTGATCCTACCAGTCCTTACTCAGGCTCACCACAAACTGAATTCAGTAGCACTATTTCCTCAATGCAGTATCAGGGGCCCATTGTGTTTACTAACCAATAGCATCTGTTCTTATCAGTTTAATATCTGATATGTTCTCTATCTGAGAACTTTATATTAAATGGATTTTTGGAATGGGGGCGGGGGGAGGAACCCCAATAGCATCTGACATCCATAAGTTCAGCCCTTTAAAACTTCTCTGTGTTAGACAGATCTGCAATATTTCTGTGTAGTTAAGTTACCCTGTATTCCAGCTCCACCTTCAAATGTGGTTGGGGGGTGGAATGTTTCAAACCAGTTGCTATGGTCACGCAGTAGCAGGCGGAGCTGCTTGTGTAGCTGAGAACCTGCTGCATCAGCTGCTGCATGGTGAGTCCTTCTTTGCACTTTGCTACATGATCAGTTTTCTCATTATAAATATCTTTATTGTAAATGATATAGCAGATAATTACCCTAATAATAAAGGACTTTTCCCCACATTCCCAAAAGCTGCATTGTGTAGCAAAATTAGTGTGTTTGGAGTCAGTCTCTAGGTGATTCGGGTGACTGGAATTTCTTAATATATGCATGATTCATATGAACATTACCTTTCTTCCAAGTCACGTTGTTGTCTGAGCTGGTTTTGGGTGACAGTTTTGTTCAGCATCAGGAAAAGTGTCAACTTCATTACCCTTCTGCCTCCCACCAATTGAATGAAATAAGATGTCATGTAGGATTTATAATGCATTTGGAAGAGGCATGAGACAGAGTTCAAATCATGATGAGAGATTTTTAAGTGTTGTGTTGAAACACATGTTACAAAATTATTTATCAGATGGAGAAATTGTAAAATTAATCCTCCATGGTGGAGTCTCTTCCGTTTTCCTGAAATGAGATTTGGCTGCATTGTAACCTCAGAAAGCCAATCATTGCTGCTACAACAACATAATGAAAGAGTTCATAAATAGGGCATTTATTACAAAGTGAAATCGAAGTTCTACAATCAGTGGGCTTCCAACTGCCTGATATATGTACCAGGAAAACAAAGAGGCAGTATACATAAGGAATGGTAATTTCTTTTTTTCATTCATGTTTGGGGTCTGCTGAGAAGATTCATGATCACTGACTGCCTCCTCTACAGGTTTCATGTCTAACAGAGACAGACTGAATTTGGAAGATGAAGTCCAGCCTCATGCATTTGGTTCCCCCTGTGAGCAGGGACAGAATAATTTCCCACTTTCCCAAGGTAAGAAGTTCCTCCTCCATGTGCCCACAGTTTGGCACTTCGCAGGCTAAGTAGTGCCTTCTCTCTCCCCCTGATTTTGGAGGGGGTTGGTTTTTTTCACTTACATAACTTTATTTTTTTGTTGTTGTTTTTGTAAATGCAGAAATTAATTATTGAAGAAAAATACACAATTTTAAATTTTTTCACTTGCATAATTCCCTCTAGAGAAAGAGCTGTAAAACATTGCCTAACAACTGCCTAAATTACGCAACAGTAAAAGCATGTATCTTGTAACTAAGAACATAAGATCAGCCACACTGGGTCAGACCAATGTTCCATTCTAGTTCAACATCCTGTCTTCTGACAGTGGCCAATGCCAGATGCTTCAGTGGGAATGAACAGAGCAAGTAATCATCAAAAGATTCATCCACTGTCACCCATTCCCAGCTGATGGCAGACAGAGGCTAGGGGAAATTAAATTCATGATACTGTGACTGAATTTATAAAATAGCAGAAACTTACAGGGAGGGTTATGGGAGTGGGGCGGCAAACCAATCCTGCTTTACTAGAAATTCGTCATAACAGAAAAAGCTCGCTAGCACAAGATGAGGTATAAAAGACAGTATAGTAAGAATGATCTGGTGGATACCATGGCCAAAGCAGTGAATTATTTCCATTTTATGGGGAAAATTAAAGTTCCTGAATCTTTAATGCCAGGCAAAAACTACAGCGATAGCTTATATCCGGTGGAGTTTATCTAGCGATTTACATGGCGAAGAAAGCTTATATTCAAAGTGATAAAAGTGATGGAGAAGATACTTTCACTGTCTTAAGGGGAAGCTGCCAGTCTATATACAGAGTTATTTGATTAATTTCATGTGGATGCTTTCAACCTGGAATAGTTAATTCACTTTAAATTCACACCTTATTTTATTCCAGGTTAATTTTAATGTAAAGAGAAACCCACATACTGTGTAACCTCACTGTCTGTTAATCCAAGGAACTCTTGTTTCCTGTCTATCCTTTTTGAGGGCTTCAAATTCATCACCTTGTTAATTTGTTTCCAGCTGGCTGAACTCCTTATATGTTAGACATCATCATACAATATATCTAAATTACTGCTCTTTATTATCTACAGTGGTACACACCAGAAGCCTGTCTCCAGTTCAAAGACCACTTCCATGCACAGGTCAGGAGTGCCTGTCAGCAACGCAATACTGGAACAGTTGGGTGAGCCTCTGTAATAAACAGGCCTTTACATTTTAAAAATTATTTTAAGTTCTTACTTATACCAGGTTTCCTCAGTGTCTTATCCTCACTTCACACCCACCTTCTTGTATTTTAAGCCAGTGATGTTGTGTCTGTAAGGAAATCCTTAGCTATGTTTGATAATAGTTCTCCAGTGATATTCCCTCTGCTTCCCACAAACTGGTGTTAAAGTCACTTTTCCTGGTGTGTAGACAGGACCAGTCAGGTTCAACAACTTGGGTTAACCATAATTAAAATAGGTGTGGGAGTTTGTTAATTCTGTCCACACCAGAGGGACAACAAAGTTCAAAACTAGGAAATAGGGTGCAGCCTTGCTGTCCTCTCAGTTGATGCCCGTTGTGAGTATCAGAAACCAGTAAATAATAATAAATAATACAAATCTTTGGGCCAAATTCTGCTTTCATTTACACTGGTGTAAATGTGAAGTGACTTATTTTCAGTAAATGGAGTTATCTAAGAATCTAGCTGTAACTCTTTCTTTAAAACTATGCCAGAGAAACAGATGTTTTATACCTTCCCCTTAGAGCTGAAGCATCATTCTGGAGAAGAATAATATATTATGCTGAGAAATGCAAATCGATTTTCTTGTGCCTTTCATAATGCTGCTTTTATGTCATCTGTCCCAGAGCCGGCTTTCCTTTTATATGCTCTTTGTAATGTTAAATTTCACAAACTCAGCCTTATGATTTCATTGCTGAGACAAAGCAGAGAGCTAAGCTGTGAGGGAGATCATCCTTATTCAGCTGCAATACATCGTTTAAAAATAAAATTGAGACCGTTACTGGCAAAGTTTGTCTCTGATAAAAAGAGAATATTTATGGGGGATTTGCTCCAGTGTGAAAATCTCTTTCTAAAGGATAATTATACTTTGAGTAGTCATAATGAAGTTCACTACTCTTAGGGTACGTCTAGACTACAGGTTTTTGTCGACAGAAGTTTTGTCGACAGATACTATCAACAAAGCTTCTGTCGACAAAGAGCGTCTAGACTACATCCAGTTCTGTAGACAAAGCAAGCCGCTTTGTCGACATGAGAGTATAGACGCAAAGGACAGTGTAGATGCAAGCCTTCTGTCGACAGAACTCTGTCGACAGAAGGTGTTATTCCTCGTAGAATGAGGTTTACCACCGCCGACAAAACTGCTAAGTTCTGTTGACGTTATATTGACAGAACTCAGTGGCAGTGTAGACACAGGTATAGTTTTGTTGACAAAAGTCCACTTTTGTCAACAAAACCCTGTAGTCTAGACACACCCTTAAAGACAAAGCTTGTTAATTTTCTTGAGCTATATTCATTTTTCAGCAGAACTCCTCATTCATCTTATTGAGGAGTCTTGCTTTGGGATATAAGTGCATAGCATGGCCCGGTATTGTTAGTTTTTCTTTACTGTACATCTGTTGCAGATACCAGGGCCATTTTCTGAATCTTTAGCATGCTGGCAAAATATTATTTAGTGAACAGAAATATTCTTTTAACCTGTAAACCAGACATTATTGTTTTTACAAGAAGTACAGCAACTCCCTTTTTATTTAATCTGGCCCCAGTGAATGGCTAAAAGGGTTTCTACTTTGGCTCCTTAATAAAATTGAAGTTCTCTATTTTCAATGGTCACTAGATCGGGCCATTGTTACACTGCTTCTTGACAGGCAGCTGATAGTTTGACCCAACACATGGAAAACAAGAGCACTACTTGTCATGAACAGTTGTAGTCTTCCTTTCCTATTATTTTTAGTATTGTGGAATATTTCTCCTTGCCTGAAACAAGACAGTGTGAGTAATTCAATGGCTGGTAGACCATATTAGGTCCATCAGTGTGTGAACCCCAGAGTAGGAGTTAATGGAAGTCACATACCCAAACAGTTATATCCTTCTCTTGATTCCTTTTGCCTTTAATGTAGCTGATTTAATCAAGTATCATATCATCAGCAGTTAATAATCAGGCATCAGAATTCCATGGAAACATGATATAACCTCATATATTGTTAAGTAAAACGTTCTATTATTAAAAGTTAGTATAGAACTATTAAATCTGTTATTGTATTTTGGTAGCATACAGACCGACACTGAATTATCATTCAGAGGTTAAAAAACAATGAATGGTCCTGCAGCACCTTAGAGACTAACAAAAAACTTGCTCCATTCATCTGAAGAAATGGGTCGTGCCCACGAAAGCTCATGAAACCAGCTACATGTTTTGTTAGTCTCTAAGGTACTGCAAGACTATTCGTTGTTTTTTAAGGGGTTTTTTTCAGTTACAGACTAACATGGCCACCACTCTGAGACATTCAGGCTATGCCTATACTACAGAGTTTTTTCAGAAAAACAGCTGTTTTTTCCGCAAAAACTCGCGAAGCGTCCACACCTCAAACACTTTTTTGCACATGTAAATCGAAAGATCAGAGGGATTTTTGAGCAATTGGTAATCCTCATTCTACGAGGAAGAACGCCTTTTTGCACAAGAGCTCTTGCACAAAAAGGCATGTGTGGGTGGGGGAAAGGGTTTTTTTTGCACAAGAAGAGGGAAGAGGAAAAAGCACAGATGCCTTGGTGGCCATTCTGTCCATAGCAATCACTGCTTACTTACTCGCAAAAACGCATCGCAAAAGATCTCTTCCGACAAAAGCTTCTTGTGCAAAAAGCCTGCAGTCTAGACATAGCCCCAGAGGTTAGTTCATCAAATACAATCAAAGTTACCTAGCCATCTGCAGAGTCTTAAAGACACACTAAATTGCATTTTTAAGAATACAACTTGAGTCACTTAAAACTCATCTTCTACTTTCTGTGAGAGGATCCAAAGCAAAGAGGATTATTTGAAGCCAGACTCCGATTAATACTATTACAAATAGCCAGGAAATCTTTTGGCACTAAACTCTGTGTGGTCTCCCAAGATAAATCTGACAGTAGATTAGTCATTATTAGGTATTTTGTTGTTCAGGTCCCCATAGGGCCTGAACTTGTGCCATTCAAGTCAGTGAGTCTTGCTGTTGATTTTAGTGGCAGCAGGATTGAACCTGTGCATTTCCACCTGCTCTCAAAAGATTCTTGCATACCTTTGCGTGCAAATGCTCACACCTGCATATACTCACATAAACATACAATACAAGCATTCATAGAGGGAAAGAGTCTCTGCCCTAAAGAATGTACAAGCTAAGAAAAACTGCACACCATAAGAAACACATTATTTATCTCTGTTTATAGTATAAAGTCCTTTTTGCAAATTCAGTCTCCTCCTTTCACTAATTGCAAATACAGGCTCAGGTACTTATTTGATTATGCTGGTGGGGTGTATTCTTGCAAAGGCACACATTCTGAAGTACTCCCCTCTGCCTGTGTGTAACCCAGAGGCACTGAGAGGGGAGAGTAAAGTCTGCTCTACATCCTTAGCTAAGAGCCAGTTGGCTTTTAGCTCATGCGATAGAAGCTCATAGCTTCAGCCTCTGAGATTGCAGGTTCAACCCTGCTTCTGGTTTACATGTGCCTTATAACTTACTGGATAGGAGCTTAAATCACCAATATGTGATAAGAATATTGAAACTAAGAACAAGTCAGCACTACGTTGGCACAGCTGCAGCATCTCTGGTGAAGACATGCTGTGCCAATGGGAGAGTGCTTCCCGGTCAGCATGATTACTCTACTTTGGTGATAAGCAGAAGTTATGTTGATGGGAGAACATCTCCCACTGATACAGCCTCAGTGTGAACAGTGCAAAACTTGTAAAAGCGACAAAAAGTTCTGTGGCACCTTATAAACTAACACCTTATAGACTATACCTGCCTCTGGAATTTCCACTACGTGCATCTGACGAAGTGGGCCTTTGCCCACGAAAGCTTATGCTCCAATAAATCTGTTAGTCTATAAGGTGCCACAGGACTTTTCATGTTGAATAGTAATAGAGAGGTAGCCGCGTTAGTCTGATCTTGCTAAAACAAAAGGAAAATCTATGTAGCACTTTAAAGACTAACAAGATGGTTTAATAGGCGATGAGCTTTCGTGGGCCAGACCCAAGGGTCTGGCCCACGAAAGCTCATCGCCTATTAAACCATCTTGTTAGTCTTTAAAGTGCTACATAGTTTTTCCTTTTGTTTTAACAGGACTTTTCGTCACTTTTGCAGATTTAGACTAACACGGCTACCCCTCTGTTACAGTGCAAAACTCGCATCATTGTGGGGTGGGGGAAGCAGGGTTTTTTCATATTCTTGGATGATGTAAGTTATGTAGACTGAGGCTTAGGGTAGACCTGTCCTAGTATTAACAGTATTGAACAATAACAAAATACTTGTTACAGGCTGAAAATATCCAAAGTGGTTGTGGTAGGAGACCTCTATGTTGGGAAAACCAGCCTCATCAACAGGTACAGTATATCTCAGCAGACAGGGTTTGCTGTTTAAATGTGTAACAATTCCTCTGCATTTTGGTCTCTGTTCCTTTTACCATCTATGTTTTCAGGATGATTGCCTCATTGCCTTTCTGTTCTCTATTAAATCAATAATTAAAAGTTAAGTGTTTTTATTCACCTCTTTGCTGATGACAGTACTCCTTATTGTCAGTCTCAAGATGATACTGAAGGAAAACCAGAGACCGGAAAACCAGCACCTTGATCAGTCCTTCCTGGCAGTGCATGATTATTCCTTCTGGTACATGCTCGAATTATTTGACCAGTCTATTTTTAAATGATACAAGATATGCGGCTTTCAGCATTGCCTTTGGAGAAAGTATTCTGAAGACTTCAAAAATAATCAGAATTCAAACACCCATCTGATGGGTGGAATGGCCCTCAGATTCTCAGTCTTATTTGGAAAATTGATCTTTAAAACATTTTTAAAAGATCTTGCCTATTCATTGACTCCAGTAAAAGCAGTTCAGGCCACTTCTACTCCTGCAGGAGGTTGTGGGGAGCCCAGAGGTTCCTCTCACACACCTTTGGGTATAAATTGAGTCAGTTAAGCATGAAGACCCCATGGCATTAATTTCTCTGATTCTTCCTAAAGCCAGTCCCCACATTTCATGTGATGACAGTATAAGGATATAGAATTTAAATAGCTTGTTATCCGTGTAGCTTCCTTATTATCTGCACAATTTCAGTCAGTTCCTCAGTATTTTGAAGACATAGATTATGGATGGTTTCACACCATTTTGGATGATTTAATTTTTTTCTCCATTTAATGTGATCCATGTTAATCTGTTTTTGCCACCTAGTGGATATCCCTCAAAATGCAGTATTCCATCATTTTAATGTCTTTGATCATCTACAAATAGTGTATTCAGAGTTTCTCTAGTCCTGGGTGTCTATTAGGATGTGTCTATATTACAGCTGGGAGCACATATCTCAGCATAAGCGGACAGACTCGCTGTGAGTGGGGCTCGAGTTAGCATGCTAAAAAGTAGTAGTGTGGACATTTTGGCTTGGGAGGCAAAATGGGCTCTCAAGTCCACTCAGTCTGGGTATGAGCATCGGTAACTAGACCAAGTCTCTGTTGGAGCCCAACAACCACACTCCTGTGTTTAGCATGCTAGCTCAACACCTGCTAGCACAAATTTGTTTACCCAGGTTGAAAGGCGTGGTTGCTGTCAGCTGCAGTGCAGACATACCCTTAGAGATGCCCTCTATAGTTTTCCCTTTGTGTTTCACTTACTTATTCCTTACTCAGAGTAACTACCCTCTTCATTGCCAATTTGTTTCTCATTGATTAGGTAAATACTTTTTAAATACAATGTGACTGAATACCAGTCTTTGGCTGGACAGTTAGCCCTGGTCTACACTATGGAGTTATTTCAAAATAACCCTCTTTAGGTCAAATTTGTAAGTGGAGCACCCATGCTACCAAGCCTGTTGTTTCAAAATATAATGGGCTGGTTATTTCAGAATCTGTACTCCTGCTTTCCTTAAGGAATAATGCTAATTTCAAAATAGTTATTTTGAAATAGCACTAGTGTGGACGCTCCGCTGCTGCTAATTCAAAATAATTGGTCTCCAGAGGCTTCTCATAGCTGCAGCTCTGACCGCATTGGCCACACTTGGCATCTCCACTGCTCCCCTTCTCCCACAGAGCTTAACACTCCAGGCAGTAGTAGAAGGGGTTCTCAAAATGTAGCCAGCTTTGCAAGTCCCGTGTGACATAGCCGCCAGCAAGGCAGGCCATGACAGACCTCAGTGCTCCCTTGGAGCCTCCCATGGCTGCCAGCACTCTTGCTGCTCCCTTGGCTGCCACTGGCCAGGGATGCAGGAAAGCTCTGGCCTGGGCTGAAGCAGAGATCCTGAACCTCATCGAGGTCTGGGGGAGAGACCAACCTCCAGGATCTCCACATCAGAAAGAAGAATGTGGACCTCTATGGCCAGATCGCTGCTAACCTGGCTGACAAAGGCCACAGCTGATCACTCGACTAGGTCTGCGTGAAGATCAAAGAGCTCTGGCAAGTCTACCACAAGGCCAAGAGTGTTTGCTCTGGGGTTGCACCGCACAGCTGCCGCTGCTATGAACAGTTGGATGTCATCCTGAGAGTGGGGTTGGTCACCTCGCTCCCCCTGCCTTGTTGTCATGAAGTCCGACCAGGGCATGCCCAGCATCAACCTCCAGGAGGGCAGGAGGGCAGAAGAGGAGGAAAAGGAGGAGGCTAGCCAGGCAACCATCTTGCCAGCCAGGACTTCCTCCTCACCCTAGAGCCAGTCCCCCACTCCCAGGATGTCTCCCAGGCTTTGGATGAACCTGGGGAAGGCACTTCAGGTGAGTTCTATAGCTTTCCCTATACGCATGCAGGGGCAGGTAAGGCTGCAAGGAGCTGCACGCTCCTCTCTCAGCCTACTCCACCTGGGGGTCGCACAACAGCCTGTGCACGTGGGTACACATGTAGTGTCAGTCCAGAACACTCAGCCCCATGATGCTCTCACACAAAGGAATCCCTCGCTCCTTCTCACCAGGTTCCTGCAGAGGCCTGCCTTACTCCGGCCTCCATGGTGGGACACCTTCCCACGCCAAGCCACCCCTAAGGAGTCTGGGGTCATGGAACCACACAGCAGTCTCGCACGCGACACACGGTCATGCCCGCAGTCAGGCAGCGTTTGCTCCTGGTCAAGTGCGACAGTGCGGAGGAGTCTGATCCTGTGCATGGGAACCTGCCACGGGCAGGGGAAGAGGGGAGGAACCCATTAGCACACACTCTGGCAAGTGGTGTCTGCCGCTCACACACGCCTCTCCCTGTGGGCAGGAATAGAAGTTCTGTCTCTGTGGGATGCTCCCAGTGCTGGACCCAGTGTGTGCAGGACACAGCGGGAAGCTGAGCCGCCCCATCCCACTCTCCCACCTGCAGGCTCCTGGACTGGCCGGCACCTTCCTAAGCCTGCTTGTTCCCAGACCGTGGATGTAGTGATGCTCCCCTGGGACATCTGTGCCCCTGCTGGAAAGTGCAACATATGGCCTGGCTCGAAGCACATCGCCATTGTCTAAACTAAGACCTTCGGAGTCCATTCAGTCAGCTTCATACAGTGTCTCCTGGGCTGACTGCCCTTGTAGCCTTTCTTCACAGCTGGGCCAGCTGTGAGCTTGGCACATCCCCCACCTCCCACACCATCTACCCAACTCGGTGGGATCCGAAGGCGGAAGAGAGCCCATGAGGACCTGATGTAGGAGCAGATGGCCTGTCTCTAGTCCCTTATCCGGGGACTTGAGGAGGAGCACTAAGAGTGCCAGGCCGACCAGGAACAACGGAAGGCAGCCTGGGACCAGCTGGGGAGCCTGCACAACACCATGTGCTCCTCCCTTATCTCAGTGATGGAGCACATAGAGTGAGCCACCAGCCAACTCCCTGCCCCCTCATGGCTTGCCCTCCGAGCCCCCCAGGGTTTGCTGGGGCCCCAGAACATGGAGCAGTGGGACTTCTCAGGCAGCCGAAGCCTCCTGACCACCCGGAGTCAGGTGCCAGTCCCATCCCTGAGCGTCCCTCTCCTCCTTCTCCCTCCTCCCCCTTTCCAGGTTTTGTCCCCGGTACCTCCCTTGTTCCAAGGCCCTCCCGATAAACAGTCCTGTTGTTTCAAAAAAGGCTTTATTGTTTGCTCCGCAGGGAAGGGGGGAAGGTGGGAAAGAGGCGAGGGTTGGGGGAGGAAAGGCTCACAAGGGAATACAGGGGCCCCTTGTGAAGAGGCACGAGGGAGAGTCTCACAACTGGCCTTGCATGAAACTCTCTCTCAAGGTCTCCCTGATAAGTACAGACCCTTGATGGGCTCTCCGTATGGCACTGGTGTCCGGCTGCTTGTATGCCCTGGCCAGTCGTTCAACTTCAGCCCCCCACCCTGGCAGGAAAGTCTCCCCCTTGTTCTCACAGAGGTTGTGGAGCACACAGCAGGCCGCCAGCATGAAGGGGATGTTGCACTCACTGAGGTCCAGGTGGATGAGGAGACTCTGAACTTTCCTTTTAAGCAGCCAAATGCACATTTGACGACCAGGCAGCACCTGCTCAGTGCTCCTTGCTGGAGTGCAGGCTGTGTATGTAGGGTTTCATGAGCCCGGGGAGCAAGGGGTAGGCTGCGTGACAATAGGCATGTCCACCTCCCTGACTCTGATGGTGCGGTGTGGGAAAAGCACTGGCATGCATCTTTCAGAACAGGCAGGAGTTCCAGAAGATGCGGGTGTCGTGCACCTTCCCTGACCATCCGCCGCTGCTGTGAGTGAAGTGATCCATGAGGGCCTACAGCACCATGGAGAAGTACCCCTTCCTGTGGATGTAGTCCGAGGCACGGTGGTCAGGAGCAGGATGGGGATGTTTGTGCTGTCTATGCCTGCCCCTTCCCCACAGTTGGGGAAGCCCATGGCAGCAAAGCCATCCATGACCGTGTCCACGTTCTCCAGAGTGATGACCCTCCATAGCAGCACCTGGTTGATGGCCTTGGCTACCTGCATGAGCACAGTCTCGACTGCGGATTTCCCCATGCCAAATTGGTTCCCAACTGAATGGTAGCTGTCTGGTGGGACGAGCTTCCAAAGTGCTATAGCGCCACGCTTCTGCACGGAGATGGCGGATCGCATGCAGGTGTCCTATTGCCTGGGGACAGAGCCGAGCCTCTCACAGAGCTCCAGGAAGGTGGTGGAAGTTCTGCAGCCACTGTGGGTTGTCCCATCACTGCAGGACAATGCAGTCCCACCAGTCCGAACTGGTCTCCTGCCATCAGAAGCAGCGTTCCACAGTGTCATGGGGATTGAGGGGCATGCGCTGCAGCAGGAGCACCAGGACCTGGGTGATCAGGGCCTGCAGTCCAGGCTGGGGCTCATCCTGCAGGTCCTGGTCCTCGTCGCATGTGGATGGTGTGGATGAACTGTGCCATGAAGCGCAGCATGAGTCCTCTCAGCCTAGCACTGCTCTGCAGCAGCTCCGGCTCATGGTTTGAGTGCTGTCGTGTCTGCAAGGGCAACCAGAGCACACCGCGTCCATTTTGTGTCCCGCGAGGGGGAAGGCAGTGGAGGAGCGGCGTGTGAGATGCAGCCATAGAGAGGAGCCCCTGAAAGCACGTGTTGCAGCTGGCCTGACCAAGCAGCCAGAGGAAGTGTCCGCCCTCTGCAGAGTGCTTCCGGGGGCTCTAAGTCCGAGGCAGGCCGCAATCAGTGCGGATGTGCCATTTCGAAATAATTCTGAGTAATTTTGATCTTTCCCCATAGTGCGAACTTCCTATTTTGATTTTGTTAAATCTGAAATATGTCGATTTTAGTTATTTTCAAAATAACGTCCTAGTGTAGACATGCCCTCATTTAACTCCTCCCTCTATAACACACGTTGCACAATACTGAGACATGATAGGGTATTTAAAAGAAAAACCCCATCATGCTCCTAGCTTTCTCCTAATATTTTCTTCATTACAGGTTTTGTAAAGATAGTTTTGACCGAGACTACAAGGCAACCATTGGAGTGGATTTTGAAATTGAGCGGTTTGAAATAGCTGGCGTGCCATATAATCTCCAGATGTAAGTTGGAACATGATAGCACTAGCTGTTTTTCTTTCTTGCATGTCTTGCAGCTTGAACAGAACTTGAATTGCTACAGGCATGAATGTATGAAAGCCTCTGGTTTATATTCAGCACAACATCTGAAAAACACCTATTGTCCTTGAGCACTGGAGAATTTAATGATTTTAGTATAAACATCAGTCTGATGGGTTCCTTGTTTTTGAAACTTTTATAATAGCACCACCCACACTCACCTTAGATATACCATGTCTGATTTTTTTTTCTTTTTACTCAATTTTTTTGTAACATTGAGTGAATCCCTGAGCAGCAAATTATACCTATGGCTACATCTATTCCATTACTTTGTCTTTAGTAGGAGTACATGAATGTATCTGAGCACAGAATTTGGTTTTCATGAGATTCAGGCTTTGTTCCCACACTCATTGAAGTCATTGTCAAAGATTTCACTGGCATAGGATCAAGCACTAAGGCCCAGATCAACAATGGTACTTAAGCACCTAACCCACAGACTTAGATGCTAAAGTTTAATCTTCACATGCTAGATTTGGCTCCACTGTGATCCACAAAACTCCTGCCAAATCCTGTAGATGTTTAAACTTGGTACCAAAGTTTTCTGGGTACAAGCGCTCTCACCACCTAAGATTCTGCCTCTCTCTGAGAATGCACATTTCTTCCTAACTTCAAGTGTCGGGATGCCTATTTTCTGCCTAAACCCCAGATAGATCTGCAAATTGGGAGAAGATAGGTGATCATCTGTCTAAACCCATGTGCAGGGCCCAAACCTCTAAGCTTGCTCAGAGACCACTGCTATATCAGGTCCCATTCAAAATTTTGCTGGAGGAGGATGTGGTCCTTTTCACCTTATAACTGTTAGCCCAATGGTTAGTACCCATGCCTGGGACTCTGCTAGAAGGGGAGAAATTATTTGAACAGGGACTCAGGAGAGTGTTTTGGCCACTGAACTTTGGGCTAATACAGGGTTAAAATGCCTTCATTAAAATAATGGTGCTTTACAGGATATCTTTCAGTGCTTAATGGGTAACATATTCCAGATGGTAACATTGCTCTGGTATCACATTCTTCTCCAACCTGTACCAGTCTGTTGCTTCATTAGTGTGTTTGCTCAGGTTGCACTGGGTTTGATTGACCTGAAAAAAGTCTCTTTTCCTCCTGCACAGATGGGATACTGCAGGTCAGGAAAAGTTCAAGTGCATTGCATCTGCTTATTACAGAGGAGCAGAGGGTGAGTAAGTCAGAAAGCACTTTACAGTCAAGATCAAGTTAATTGTTCTTTCACTGTATACTTCAGGCACTGAGTTGAACCCATAAGATTTCTAAACTTCTGTCTCATTTAATCATTTTTCTGTGCTGTTTTTATTGCAGTTATTATAACAGTGTTTGATTTGGCTGATATCCAGACTTTGGATCACACAAAGTAAGTTCCTGGCCACGTCTTTGAGATTATAGTAAAAGGTCTCCAGTATAAAACTGAACTAGGAATTAAGATTCACTGGGCCTGAAATTGGTGTGCAGAGATCTTTCTAAACCAGAAGGATAAAGGGTGGATTTAGACAACGTGTTTGAATAATTTACTATCTCAAATGTTATTAATTTCCTAGGCACTCTACTTACCAAATAGCATTTTCTTACTCCAGGGCTATCTGTAACAATGATCATGGTAAAAAGGTTTTAGTGCATACACTTAAAGCAGACTGTGTGCTGTAAGGGGAGGGAATTGGATTCTGGAGAGATTATCTTGCACAGATCAGTCATCTGCAGTGCAGTGTCTGCAGAGCATATAAATATAATTTTATTAAATAGTGTCTCTTCTTGATAGAAGGTTAAAGTCTATGGGGCTAATTTTTCTTTCACTAACCTTGGTGGAACTCAAAGATAACTCCACTAAAGTCAATGGCATTTCAAAGGTATAAAACTGATGTGAGGATAAGAACCAGGCATATCCTCATCATGATCTTTTCCATTAGGGGGGCTAAGTAGATTCTTGCACCAGTGGAAGTGTCTCTTGTTTTCCTTCACTCTCTTCTCTGCTTCATCATTCATCTTTTTCATTCTACTTGTGCTTCTCATGCTCTTCCTGTTCTTGCATCTTATGCCTCATCTCTGTGCAGTGTCTCCTTTGCTTTGTCCCTATCCCTGGCTGTGAATAGTATGGCACTTTTGCTTTCCTTCTCTAGGGGCTCTGATCTCTATTGGACTTAGATTCTAAAGTGGGCAGGTTTGGCTGAACCCGGAACTACTTTCACAGAATGGTAAGCATGTACCCAGAGGAGCTGGAATAGCTTCCAAGCCATTTATTCTCTTGTGGGAAAGGCACATGACACATCAGCAACATATCTCCTCTCATTCTCCTTGTTGTTGGTTTCTTTGTTTCTTTCCCTTTCCACTATATACCTCCATTTCTTTCACTCCTCTTTGCCCACTTTTTGCCCTCCCTAATTACATCTCATTCCTCCCGTTCTGCATTTCAGGCAGTGGTTAGAGGATGCATTGAGGGAAAATGAGCCTGGGTCCAGCTTCATCTTTCTGGTTGGAACAAAGAAAGATTTAGTGGTAAGTAGGAGAAAGGCAGTTCATAAAATGTGTCTCGCCCCTCCTCCTTGCCCCCGCCTTCCAGTGAATTTCCATTTGAAGTTAAGTCCAGGTGTTGAGTCCCAACAGCATGTGGCAGCTGCTGTGAAGATCTTGAGAAACAAATTGTACAACTACCAAGGCAAAGAGAGGTCATGTGGATCTAGAGTGGTGAGTTTCAGAGAATGGAGCAGAGTGAGCAATTTCTGGAGCGCTGGAGGTCACCAAAACACTCCCTGTTCTGTTGGAGGCACAGCTTAACCAAGCACACCTGAACTCGCAAACAGCAAAGCCACGGAAATACCGCTAAGGAGTGCTATGTAGACAACGGGTTCAAAAGCTCAGTATGTCCCCATCCTCTGCTTCTTTGAAGGGGTCATTTGCAAAAGGCAGAGGGAGCAACTCGCCCCTTCAGACCTGAGGTTATCTCCTTCATTAGCCAACATCTTACCAAAGTTGAAAGGTTTGAAAGTCAACACTTTTTTTCTTACTGTTTAGCTAGGTTTCCTTTCAGCTGCTGCCTGCGGTGCTATTCATATCCCTAGAGATCCTTTCACCACTTATTTTCCATCTGTTCCTTGGTTTTCCAAAGAAGTGCTAATGCACCCCACAGGGCTTTGCTCTTCTCAGTGACAACATGAGAAGCTCTTAAATCTTCTGGCATGTATCAGGGCTATTGTAGGTAGCACAGAAAATTAAACAGGCTTGAGAGGTCTGGGGACACATGAGCTGGGCTCAGGTTGGACTGGATGTAAGAAGGAATTCTGTTTGGAGGAATGTGGGACTTTGCTTTGTGTGGCGAGAGAATATTGGATTAAAACTGGAAAGATGCCAGCAGGTAGAATAGGCTGTTTATTACACTCCCCACCTATAAATGTTTTTGAGATGCTTACTGATCATCTGTCACGCTTCCAGATGTGCTTTGGGCAACTGTCAGCCAGCGAACAGTGGCTGAAGCAGCGAGAAGTTCTTAATGCATGGAGCCAGTGGCAATGGGGAACTGATTTAGTTCCTGGCCCCTCTTGCTGATTATGCTACTCCTGGGGGTATGCTTCACTAAACAACTTAAAAATTATGTGCATACGTACATGCTATTTTGAAATTTTGACAAAATTCTGCAGATTTTGGCAAAATAACACTATAAAATCATGTGGCACATTAGAAACTAACCAGTTTATTAGGTCATGAGCTTTTATGGGAAAACCCACTTCATCAGATGAGTTGGGTGGAAATTACAGAATCCAGGTATATATAACAGCAAAAGCAGTTACCGGTCAATTGTAGGACTGGTGTTAATCAAAATAATTAAGTCAGGGTGGATGTGTCTCATTCACAGCATTTGATGTGGAAATGTGAATATCAAAAGCAGGGAAATTGTCTTTGTATGCATTAACCAGTTAAGATCTTTATTCAAGCCTAAGTTGATAGTATTGAACTTGTAGATGAACTCCAGTTCAACTATCTCCCTCTGTAACTAGGTGATAAAAGTATTTTGTAGAAGGATGGCTACTTTTAAATCCATTACTGAATGTCCAGGGAGGTTAAAATGTTTCCTTACAGGTTTGTGTGTTACCATTCCTGATGTCTCACTTGTGTCCATTTATCTTTTGGCACAGAGATTGTTCAGTTTGGCCAATGTACATGGCAGAGGGGCATGTGAGAGTGAGGGATCGTTTTCCAGAATAGGTTCTAGATACTCAATGATGTGCTGGAGGGGTTTAAGCTGGGGGCTACAGGTGATGATGAGTTCTGGTGTTCTGTTATTTGCCTCGTTGGGCCTATCTTGAAGTAGGTGAATTCTGGTTACTTGCCTACCTCTGTCCATGGATTTCCTCACTTTCCCAGAAGGGTATTTAAGTTTTAAGAATGCTGGATAAAGATCTTGTAGGTGTTTGTCTCTGTCTGTGGGATTGGAGCTGCCTGGCTGCTCCCAGAGCAGGGGGCGGGGCTGCAGTGTGGCTGCCTGGTTGCTCCCAGGGCTAAAGCAGGGGAATGGGGAAAAGCTAGTGCTGCTCAGTGCTCTGGAAGCCAGGAGGTGGGAGCTAATTTTGTCCAGGTGCCTGACACTGGGGGATGCACTAGCTTTGGGTAGGGGGGCCGCAACCATAATAGAGGGGCCTAGGGTGCAGGGCAGGTGCCAGCAGCCACAATAGGGGCTGAGTACTGTTGTGGGCATAGAAGTGGCAGGGCTGGGTTTGCCTCCCCAAGCCAGGCCCTCACCCATCCCCCATGTGGAGGAGAAAGGGCAAGAAGAGTGGACCATCACAGTTACTACTGCCCTATTGTGGGTGGCTCCTATAATTCACTGCTAGAATTATTTAGACATCATCTGCTTAGCACTGTCTTCGTACAACATCTAACATAATCAGATCCTGGTCCATGAGCAGGTTTTCTCACTGCTACGGCAATACAAATAATAATAAACAAAGGAAGGCAACATTTGATAGCTCTCTAGACTACTATATTCTTATTGTGCTCACTTCTGCTATCTGATGCTTCACTGCTGAAATACAGAGGCAGAATTATATTTTAAAATAAGTCCTATGTAAATTCCACTGGGTAATATCTATCTAGCTGTTTTCTTTGACTAGTTTCACTTGGTGCATGGGACATCCTGGTGTACAAGCTGCAGGGCAAGGCCAGTAAAAGGAAGAGCTGCCCACTGTGAAAGCTGGAAGTCTCAGAGTATTGGGACTGGTAGCATGTTTGCATTACTGTTACTCCAGATATACTCTAGCAATGTTGGGCCTGCTTTATGCTACTGACAGTGATTCCCTACTGTTTTATTCAGTCAGGTGCTGCATGTGAGAGGACCGAACTGGATGCCATTCGCTTTGCCAATGAAATGCAGGCTGAGTACTGGTCAGTCTCAGCAAAAACAGGTTCGTCACTGCATTGGAGACCAGTTGCATGTGGCCAATGTTACATGCTGAGAAAGAGAGTATCAAGTTCCTCCCCCTATATGCTCACCAGTGTATGGTCATGTGCACACTAGCCTATATATATATTTATGTTTCTAAGTGGTTCTCCATGACTGTTTGTTCATTTCTACAATCACGTTTGCAGAAATATGCATTGTCAAGGTTTATGCTTAGATAATGACGTACAAGTGTTTGTGTGTGTGGTGTCAGTACTCAAATTGGGTCCACTAATCAAAAATATACTTGTATGTGAAGTTGAAGGAAGGAAATGAGAAAATGTCACCATGGGATGGCGGGGCTTCAGGTATACTGTTACTTTGTGGGGAGACTTGTAGGTGTGGCACACTATCTATTTTCTCTCCCGCTTGAGCGGTGTTTATATTCATGTTTGTATATTTGACCATGCATAGCTGCGGGTTTGTAAAACAGGCTGTTTCCCTCCTGTTTCTCAGGGGAAAATGTAAAGGAGTTTTTTTCCCGAGTTGCTGCCTTGGCCTTTGAACAGTCTATGCTGAAGGAGTTGGAGAAGAGCTATGGTCGCATGGCCCAGATCGGGGCAGGAAACCTCATTAGTACGTTCAGGTTCACTCTTTCTGTCCTCTTCAGTCACTTACAAGTTTGGAAAAATGGGGATGTTACTTGAGCCAAATTCTGCCAGCACAGTCTCACTCACCTCATTCTCAGTCTGTCTTGGTTCTTATGTGTGGTTGCACAAATGAAAGCTGACTCTGCTCTCTGTCATCTTTATTACAGGAAGGCGATCCTACATGGATTAATTATATAACTTTTTGGTTTGCTCATTACAGGAATAGAAGGAAACTCACTGGAGACTCCAGAAAGCAACACCCAAGAGAACTGCTGCTAGCTGCCAGTCATTTCTGCAAGCCTCACACTTCCATCTGCATATGTGTACACCAACATGTCACACGTGTAGCAAGGAACGCTCTCAAGCAGCTTCCAGTTGGGAGATTGAAGGTCAATTTATCTCAGAAAAGAATGGAGGAGGGTGAAAACGATTTGCGCGACTTCCCTTTAAACAGATTATCTCACTTCTACCCCTTGCTTTGTGCTCACTTTGTGCAAGGCAACACATAACCCTTCCTTGTGCAATGGGGAGCTTGCCTATGTGATCACCTGTGGGATGGCAAGCTGTCTTTACTCAAGGAGATGGAATCAACCCAACTTTCCTCCTTCTTTCAGGAGGACCTGTAACTCGTGTGCTGTACTTGTTTTGTGTTCTTGGTAGCCACTTGAGCTCTAGAATCATGAACAGTGAAGCCCTGACCCCCGTCTTGTGGGAACAGAAAACACAAAGCCTTGCTGATTATTATGGTGCATTTGATCTATTGTCTCTCTAAAACACAAAATCCTTGTGCAAAACTATGCTGACGTGCACGCAAGCAAACCTAGTTTACCATGATAGTGCTGACATAAATATATTTGTCTTGTATCTGGGATCAGGATATTAGGTTTCAGGTTACCTGTAGATCCTTTGTAATTTTTAACTCTATACGTGTTCTTCTTTGAATGGAGGCAAACCAGAATTCCTCTCAGATGTGCTTGACTTCATGCTGGAGTAGTACTCATCAGGGTGATGTGGATGCCCTGGGCCACCTCCTGCCTCCTCCCAAAGCTATGTATGGCTGATACCATCCTAACGCCCTTCACTTCCATCTTATCACTCATAGCCTGAGTTGGAACTTCCGAGGTGGTTCTCCTTATACATAACTTTAATTAATTTAAGAGCTACATAGTTAGCTCTTAACTATTTACAGATTAATTAAGTTATCAGTTAGCACCCGTTAGATACATTTTTCTGTATCATTTGTATTTCTAGAGTAGTTTGTTGCTGGTGCTGAGACCCAGAGGTGTGGCGCACTCTCAGGGCTTCAAGCAATACCTTTCACATGGGGCATTTATTCCTAATAATGGCACACACACGTAGGCCTCACACTAGAGGGCTAACTTGGCATCAGTTATGTAACTTAAGTCAATGTCATTTTCAGCATACTTTCTGCCTCTCGTTGCGGGCTAGTACTGAAGTCAATGGGAGAGCACTCACCCATCCCCTTATCGCATCTTCACCAGACCTTCTAAACTGAGGCCTCTGCATCGATCGCAACATTGCCGATTTAGCCTGTAGTGAAGACACGCCCTACATGCGCTGTGTCTTGGTGGAAAGCAAATCAAAGAGAAATGTAGCATTTGCCACTGATATACTCTGATTTCCAGGATCTGCACCTTATGCAGCATCTCCTGGAGAACGTCATGAGACCTGCCTCTGCATTTGTGCCCTGCCAAGATCACACTGCACACAGTCGGCCACTAATATGGTTGAAACCAGATAGGCTCTTGGCCTTGGACTCCTCTCCAAGGAGAACGGGAGTTCAATTTTCTCTGTCAGGGTTCCTTGCATACAGACCCATAAGACTAAGAAGAGCCACTCAAGCTCCAAAAAAGGCTAATCTTCCACCTCAAAGGTTCACCAGGCACTTACAGTAGGGCTGGGCTGTCAGCCCATGTTTCCCTTGTAGTGAGGCAAGAAACTTCTGGTACTGTTACCATTGATCTATTGTCTCAGCAACCATCACGTCTGGTACCAACGGGTGCTGTCTCAACACCACCTGGTTCAACCTTTACAGATTCACAGACATATGAAATGGCAAATGACCTGCTCTGCCTCTCTGACCCTGGATTGCCATTGATGCAGGAGTCTATGGGATTGGTATTACCTCTGGCCCTCCTGGACCTCAGCCTCTTTTGCGCTGGAGCAGAGAACACTGTCAGCAGTAGTACAGGTTAAGGGATGGTCTAAGACTGTCTTAGCTGCTTATGCCAGGGTGCCCCCTTCATCAGCTCTTGGATGTTCTTTAGTGTTGGCACCAACGGCAACCTCAGCTTTGGCTTTGGGTGTTGACGTCACGCTAGGCATCATCACCTGTGGAGCTTGTTTTGGGAATGGACTTAGAAACAAGACCTTCTGTGTCCCAAGATAAATTTATTGTACTGACTGCAGTACCACCACTGGTACCAACTTTATCTCTCTCCCTTCCCCCCGGGAGTGGAATGTATTGGGCAGACCAATGGTCCCCCTTGACTGGATACCTGCTGTGCTGACTATCTATGTCTAGCTCTTCTCCAGCCTCACCGCAGCACACAAAGTCCAGTAAACCGTCTAGGCTATCTTGATAGGGAGGCCCTTGGTACTGGAATCAATACTAGTCCCCTAACAAGGAGGGGCCAGCGTTCCCTGAGATGTTTTGGCCTCTAATGACCTGTTGACTTTTATATGTGTCGCACATCTCAAATGCTTGTCCACAGGACATGTAGAAACCAGGACGTTCTAACCCATTGACCTGCTAACAGTTGACAGAACCTGAAGCTGAATTCCAGCAGAGGACTCCAGTTCTGGGATCTGATAGATGGAGCAATGCAAATCTGTCAGAAGGGCTGAGCCTTGGGTGGACTGAGTCCCCTGCCCTGCTGGGAAGGGAAGGGGCAAATCCCAACCCTAGATGGACTGTTCATTCCCCTGCTGGAAAACAGATCCAGGAACACTGGGGTGGTGAGGCATGGCCCTCTCACTGCAGATGCCCAGGGGTAGCCATTGGTTATACATATAATCCCTTACACAGCTGCATCCAGTGGGAGAAGAAAGAACAGATACTTACCCATGTAGTAGCTGTTGTCCTTCGAGATGTGGGTGCAGATGTGTATTCCATGACCAACCAATCATCCCCTCTGCATATCAGAGTGTTAGGCCACTGTCAACTGCAGAGGAGCAGAGGTGTGTGGGGGTAGCATCGCCCTTCTATAGCCTCAGGTGGGTTCACAAGGAGGCGCAGGGTGTGTGCATCACCTTAATGGGCACTGCTGCAGAAAACATGTCCAGCCCTGGTATGCTGAGCATGTGTGCACCCCCTCCTTCTTCAAATTAATTATATTTTGGCATCCATATCACTAAGAACAACAGTTACCAGTACGTTCTTTTCCTGTTTAAAGAGTTAGGATCTGAGACCAGTTTTACATTTTGCTTTATAATTTTTAAAGAGCATATCCCTGTCTGCTGAAATAAGTTCTTAATCCTGTTCCCCTCTACTTCTTTTACCGCACTGTAGAGTAGGTGGCAGATCGTTCCTCTTGCCATCAGAATCTTGCCCTATGGATGCAACTGTGGGGTAAAAACCAAAAACAGAGATTCCATTGAATAGAGGAAGCTATGAAATTTAGGAATAGTATAGTAAAGAGAAGGTACAGAGATTATAGGAAAGGAAATTTTATGAGGTTGTAGCAAAATTCTGATAATGTTTTTTTCATTGATCTAATCTTGTCACTGTTTTTCTACGTTTGATATTTTGGGCGGGTAAAACCAGAACCCAGGATCCAAATATTCCCAGGCTTCGTAGAAGTCCAGATCTGAAGTTTCTAGTTTAATTCATTCTCTGTGTAACATTCCAAAGGCTTTATTCTTCTCAGCCTTGTGCTTTATGTAGTCATGTCCATTGGTGTGAAATAGTACCTGCTCAGAATAGGATAATTTTGCAGCCTGTGTGCATGTGTGAATGGCTGCAGAAAGTGCAAGGCACTAGAGAATCAGATTACATATATTCCATCATCCTAAAAGGAAGTGGGTATACTCTTTCCCTTCCACTTGTTTTTCATAGATCCTATCTACACTACAAATCTAACCTGTCACATCTATATCATAAGTGACATCTCTGTTCTAATGGCTGTTTCTGTTCATAATGTAGACGGGACATGGGTTTTTTTGAAGCATGTTACAGCTGAAGTCGTGAACTTGGTCATCCCTCCCCAAACTAGACATCTGTGAGCTGGTAAAGTTAGATGACATAGTGTAGGTAGGCATATAATTGATGGAAAAAATGTTCCAGTTTCTTGATGCTATGAACAGTTTGCTCCATAGCTGTATGGGAACAATAGTAGTAGAGTAGTATTTTTGTCCTTATTTGCATATTACTTTTACCAAAATGGTGTGTGTTTTATGCGTATGTGCACTCTTTCTACATAGAGAGGAAGAATGAGCATTTCCAACATAGGTACCCTAATGTGTTTGCCATGTGCAGGTCTCTTTATGAATGGCTATTGCAGAACAAACACTCTTGTCACAGCTTGGTGAGTTTGTCAGGGCATGCAAACATTTCCTAGGTTTCCTCTCTTATTCCAAGAGTCAAGTTCCCTCCAGCCCTACCCCTATAAGTTTGATTCTTTAGGAGCTAGAGTGCCCATGGATTAAAACAAGGCCCGCGTAACATGGAAAAGAGTGTATGAAATTCAGAGGCATTGGGAAAAAGAACGAAGCAATTTTACATTGTGGGCAGCCCTGACTCGATCCCATAGGGACTCCTATTTAAACCTTATTGGTTGTCCCTGCTGAATTAAATGGCAAGGTATTGTCAGAAATAACTGCGATGAAATACCTGCAAGGTCAGGATTTCTAAGACTACTTTTATTATGCATAAACTTAAAAAACAACAAATAGTCTGGTAGCTTTTATTATGCATGATTATTGTTTATACAGCTCTGATTAGATTGATTTTTCTAATTGAACTTCAGTGTATATTGCAAAAATACAAAGCAAATGACAATAAATAACACAGTTATTTTTAAAGAACCTAGTTAATATCTATGGTCATAAAGAAACAGACGTATGCTTCATATAGAACACACTACATTATTCTTACACACTTCTTTACTGGAACAAATTTTAGACAGGAGAAACAAATTTAAACAAGGCAAACTCTCACTGCTTTGTAACATTCAGTCTCATGTACCTAATGGGCAGTATTCCTTCAAATATAAAAGAGGTATTGTAAATCTTTCACTTACATGAAACCAGGGGAACTCGGACATAACAAACTATCATAAACATTCTGAATCAATTACTGAATCACTGTCAAGAATCAAACCAAGTCATCAGACCACCATTCCAGAGACCTTGCTCACAAATAATTTGATGTCCACAAAGTCCTCGGCTAGGGCCAACAGAATCACTTTGAATTACACCAGCATAAGTGAGAACAGACTGTTTCCCATAACGTCCAGTATACCCCTCAAACAACATTTTGAAGGAAGGAAAGCTGAAGAACTTAGGACACTTATTAATAATTAACCCCACTGTGTAGCCACTACCCATGCATCAGTAAACAGGGTGCTGAATGTAACAATTTAATTAAAGCCGAATGCCTCAAAACATAACAAAGAAAATAACAGAGAGATCTTTAATAATATAAAAAAATAAGCAGACACAATTGGTCTGATTCTCCGTTATTCCATTCCTGCATTTAGGTAGGGAACGGGGGAGGAATGAGGAGCAATGTGACTTAAAACTGCCTTTGTATTTCCCATATTCTGTGTTGCTCACAGCATAAGTAGAGCAATCTCATGGACTTGTACGTGTGCAGCTTCTCTTAGGAATTGTGTCTTTTTTTCCTCTTCAGGCAAGGCTGTCTTTGGCAACCATATCAGTCTTGTTGGCACAGAAAATGAGTGTACCATTTGATGGAGAAGGAGAGCACAAATGGCATATGTAGAGTCATTGATCCAAATATGTGTGTTTTGACCTTATGATATTCTGGGGAGTTGTTTTATCTCTCAAAACTGTTTCATGAGGATTATTAATAAATGCTCTTTTAAACCATCAGTGGACAGCACAGCTAACTTCTTTGTGTATTACTGGGTTTGAATCACTACTGGATGGGTGAGTAAAAGGGGAGGAGGCTCACTATACTGGAGGATACCACGTATGTATGATGTCTTTCAGCAAAAGCAACCAGTATGCTTTGCAAGGATCAACTAACGGTCATATAAGCCCCCTTTTGAGGTACTGTACTGTAGGTGAGTAGTGTTAGCTTCATTTTACAAATGCAAAAACTGAAGCTCACGAGATTAACAGGCCTGATTTTCAAACTGGGCCTTGATTTTTGTGAGCATAGTGCCTGAAATAATTTGGGCTACAAATTTTAATGTCCCAGGTTCATTCATGCTTTTTCCTGGCAATTCATTGTTGGTGCTGAGTGATAGGCACAGCTTGTTACTGACAGAATACTGTGCCTCTACAGGGGGTTCTAAAATCAGGCCTTACATGACTTACCCACAATCATACAGTGAAAAAGCTGGGAAAAGAGTATTTTTAAATTGCCTTGCAAGTGCTGCTTTTATTGTTATGCATAAAAACTCATAAATACAATCCCTTCAGTAATTCTGTGATACTGCTCTGAATATCAAATGAGGCAGCTTTCCTACTACTTGTCCTTTAAAACTGCATACTGCCTAGCCTCACAGGAAAGTGAGATCTGGTTCTAGAGAGCTCCTTCCTTCACCTTTTCTGTGTATTGGGAATCCTGAACATTGAAGAAAACGGCCTTTTGTTTTCTAGTTAAAGAAATGACACAGTAGCTTGATGTCACTATCATTTTATTTCTCTTCTACTGTCAAGGATCACACTTACAACAGCCAAAGAATAAATAGCTTTTAGAAAGCACCTAATCCATCCCAGTCAGTGATGGATGCTGCAAAGCCTGTGTTGAAAACCCCATTGAGATTTCCCGAGCACATAGCCCACTATTAATAATTGATTCTGTAAAAATGAAAGTGAGATCATGTTACTATTGATGAATTGCTTAGACAGGGGAACACAAGGAAAGGGTTCCAACTCCCTGAAAAGTAAACACCACTGTTCATTTGTAACTTCTTGGACAGATGTTCATGTTTCTAGCCTAGATTTTAATGTATATGTGTTTAATTCTAACACGCCCAGTTGCTTTGAAGAAGCCCGTAGTGAGTAATGCCAGAGAAGAAGACAACTGTATCTGTTCTGAATGCAGGCTGTTTGTGGAAGCATGCCTAGATGCATTAACTTTGGAATTAGCTGGTGAATCCCCCACAGTACATTTGGCAACAATGTTTGTCTCCTATGGGGAATTTTGTTGCAAGGGACATGAGATAGGAGTCATCCTAAAACAAAGCTAAGGTGCTAGTGTAATTTTTCTCAGAACAAATTCCAATGTTACTCTTCTTTTTATTTCAGTAGACTGAAGTTAATATGCTGACTGTCGTTTATTTTAAACAATGAGTGTTCATGGTTTTTTAGTCAAGCAGTAGATGGATCACAGGCCATTCAGCAAATGATATTGTTTTTGGCTTTCAGGTTACCACCAGGAGCTGTTAGAATTGTGACTGGTTTTATTATCAGTTTTGAACCAATTTTCCTATTGCCAGGAGGTCATGTGATTTACATCTCTCCTGTTATTTCTCAGCACCTGAAGCTCTACAGGTGCATTGCATCAGAACTGCCGTGTCAGAACCTTAATGGCTTTTCTTCAGACAGTGCTGCTTGTTTTCTCCAGCTCTTTTTCTTTTTCCCTTCTTCATCCCATATCTTCTCAGTTTTCTCCTACATTTTTCTTTATGCTTACAAACAGGAGGGGTCTTAAGGCCTCTCTCAGAAACCTGGCCTAACCCTAAACCTTCAGTTCTTACTTCCCTGCATCCCAGGGCCCTTGCTATGTTAATCTTTCCTCCTGCTATTGTTCATCAGAAGCAGTTGTTGGGGGCACTCCCTCCTGCCATGAGCTGAGTGTGCTGTCCTGGCACTCCCTGTCTGCAGGTTTGGGAGTTGGGGAATAAGCATGGAACCTATTTCAAAGTGACAACCACATTTTAGTCCTTCTCCATGTCTTTCTCCTTTGTGGGGCAGGCAATTAAGGAAGAGACTTTTAATCTTTGAGTGCCACGTGGCTCTCTTGGTCACATGATGAAGGTGCTACTGCTGTGTCCGTTTTCTGCTAATTTGTGCCTTTTTAGTGTAAGCTGTTTGAGGGACTGAGTTGAGTGCAGTTTTCCTTGTGGAAAGCCCTGTATACCCTTTCTATGCTATATTACTTACAACTGATATGGATCTGCTGGAATCTATTGTACTATCCATCACTGCCTGCTTTTGCGCAAAAACTTGCCAGTCTAGACGCAGTCCAAATAGTTTAGTAGCACCTTAAAGACTAACCAAACATGTAGATGGTATCATGAGCTTTTGTGGGCAAAACCCACTTCTTCAGATGACTGGAGTATTTTGTTAGGGGACTTAAATGGTTTTTGCCCACAAGAGGGAGCCCCAAGATCAGTTGTATGTATATTCTTGCCTGAAATAGGGAAGTCATGTTGTAATTTCTTTTCTGTGCCCCTAGAGGGGACATGCTGACTGCTTTAACTTGTAGTCTTTAGTCACAAAATCCCTAACATTTTTGTACTTGAAATGTAATGTGCACTCAGACAACAGCTATTATGCCTGCCATGGTAACTTTGCTTTAACTTTGTCTTAACAAAGTTTTATGTGCCATTATTTACTCAAAACAGTACCATTCTAAAGTGCTCATGGGGCACGCAGAAATCCAGTAGCTACTTCTCATGCTTATCCAATGCAGACTCAGGATACGTCTACACTGTGGACTAACGTCTACACTGTGGACTAATGTGGCCTAACGTTGAATTAAGCTACGCAATTTCAGCTACGTTAATTGTGTAGCTAAAATCTAAGTAGCTTAGCTCGGCTTTAGGTGCTGTCTACTCTGCAGGAAGTTGAAGAAAACACTTTTCCTTCCAACTTCCCTTACTCCCCGTGAAATGAGGGTTATAGAAGTTGGAGTAAGAAGCCTGTTATTTCAAAATTATTTTGAAATAATGGGCTTGTTAGGTAGACGCATACTCTGTTATTTCGAAATAATGCTGCTGTGTAGATGTGCCCGCAGAGACCTCAATAAGTATGTAGGTCTGGTTGGTTAATTCCAGTCCTAATTAGAACTGAATGTGTCATATAGAAATACAGTCTCTGGCTTGGATACTCCTTAGAATTCATGCATTGTCTCACTGTTGGATAAGTAGCAGTGGGGAGAGAGCACAGACACTCAACCGGCTTGTTTCCCATGCACTATTACACAACATCTTTGGGAAATAAAGAGGAAGGGAAACTGAGACTTGAGTAATTTTAAATGTGTGTGTGAATTCAAATGACAAGTTAGATCCAGACTATATATTTAAACAAAAATAAATTAATGGTTACAAGTCTCAGAGGAGTAGCCATGTTAGATTATATCTTCAAAGACAACCAGGAGTCCTCTGGCACCTTAAAGACTGATTTATTTGAGCAGAAGCTTTCATGGGCAAAACCCCATTTTGTCAGATGCATGGATTGGAAAAAGGATGGAATTTTCTACTCCATGCATCTGACAAAATGGGTTTTTGCCATGAAAACTTATGCCCAAATAAAACTGTTATTCTTTAAATTAAGGATTAGTAATTTATAATTTTATGACAATGAATTTATAAAAACTACTGTTTACATAACCTTTGAAAAAATCTATAACATTTATGTCAATTAATCCATAATATCTGATCACACTATGTCCCATATGTGCTAGAAACCTGGGTTCCAGTTGAAGTGGGCATTTTTATGAAGGAAGGGAAAAAGTAAATCCTACGTATTAAACAGCAGAAGAAAGAACAGTGCAAAACATAAGTCATGATTAGCCTTTTGCAGAATGTGTTTTAAATGCATGAAAAGTGAAAGAGTTTAATGGGCTATTGTGCAACCCAGGAAGGCTAGCTCTGTGGACTGCAGTGCTTGTCATCCCAGGGTCTCAAAGAAATTACAAATATTAATGAACTGAAATAATCTAATAGAATGAATTAATTCAGATACCTTATGGAGCCTCGTTTAAAAGCTGATGTAAAGAGCTACCCATGGAAGTTATAAGTTTTGTTGGTTCTTCAAACCAGTGGACCCACTTTAAAGTCATGATGCCAACTACTACCACTTTATCTTTTAACTATTTACACCCACACACACACACACCCACACACAGAGCTATAAAGCAGTCCTGCAATAAGCCTTGCATCATACATTAATGAATTAACTCTAGCATTATATACATTTTAAAAACCCCTCTTATTTCTAAAAAGGGGAGAGAAGGACTGTACAATTGGGTTTATGTATATTTTGTAAGATGGTCAAGTAGTGATGAACTCTATAAGATGCTGGATAAAATAAAAGACTTATGTGTGATGCAGGTAAATATTGTATTATAGGTGGTTTAAATATTGTATTGCCCAGAAGATAAGGGACTTGTCCAATGAATCCGTATGAATCAGTTACAGAACTAGGAATAAAATCCTGTCCCTAGACCTACTTACTGGTAATCCTTGTTCCGGAGCTGAGGGTTTGGCATCCCGGGAGCTCTAGCTTTTGTAAGTTTGCAGAACTGAAACATGAGTCTAGCAATAGGATTCCACTAATCAATGAAGATCATCCTAGTATCTGACCGCTAGTTGGCAGTTCCATCACTAGAGTCCAGCTTTGCCATTTAGGGGCGTGTGGGGCGCTCTTATTCCTGTACAAATCACAGGTTGAATGTGTCAGGGCTGTTGGTATGTCAGCACGTTCCTATGAAGGTGTTTTACAGGTCTAGGCTGTGTGGTATTTGTCAGTATTGGGGTCCGAACACGAGAGTGTGTGTGCGCCCCAGAACAGAGGTGTGTGGGGTTAGGCGGGCGTTGCAGCTTTGAGCACACAACTGTGAGCATATGCATATTTGTGCGGGGTCAGATGCAGCCAAGCTCCCGAGGGGAAGCGCTGGGTGTTATCCGGGGTGCTCCTGCCTCAGCCTCCCCCCCTGCAGGGCCTGACCCGGGTAGAGAGGAGCCCCCCAATTCTTCTCCTCCCCCCCCCCCCTAGTCAAACCGCGCTTCCCCTTTAAGAGGCCCGCTTGGGTTGTCAGTCGCAGCGTCCCCTCCCCTTCCTGCTACGGCGGAGCCAGTGCGAGTCCCAGCGCCTGGGCAGCCGGCCGGGCAGATGGGCAGCGGGGAGCAGCAGCAGCAGCAGCAGCAGCAGAAGCGGCGGCGCCGCGCCACGCACAGGGGCTGCGGGCTGCTCGGAGCCATGGGGTAGCGAGCGGGCTGGCGAGGGACCAGCCGCAGCCCGGCCCGCCCGTGCACGGCGGGGCCCCGGGAGCGCGTGCGGGGCAGCACAATAGCCCAGCCACTGGCAGCCCGCAGCCAGGAGCGCGCGGCGGGTCTCTGCACTGCCCCACATCTGCCGGCCCCTGAGCGCAGCTGCACCCGGCCCCCCGCCCGGGGCTGCAGAGCGGGGGAGGGTGAGACCTGCCTTCCCTCCTCCCTTCCTTTGTCCACGCTGCCTTGGAGGTGCTGCGCATTATTTATCCCGGGGCATGCGGGGCTGGCTGCGGGAACTAGGGGGGTCGGACGCCGGAGAGGAGAGTGGTCGCTCCCTGAGCCGGGATCAGCTGGCTTCATACAGCTACTCCTGTCCCTTCTCGCGTGAACCGTGGGAACGACCCATTCCGTGAGGTTCCCCCCCCCCCTCCGTGGCTCCCATGTGAACTCAGCTGGCAAAGCCTCTCCACCCCCTCCACCGGCCTCTATCCCTGGATGCAAAATGGTGGACCCAGTGGGGTTTGTGGAGGCTTGGAAAGCCCAGTTTGCAGACTCGGAGCCCCCCAAGATGGAGCTGAAATCGGTGGGAGATATTGAGCAGCAGCTGGAGCTGTGCAAAGCCTCCATCCGCAGGCTGGAGCTGGAGGTCAACAAGGAGAGGTTCCGCATGATTTACCTGCAGACCCTCCTGGCAAAGGAGAAGAAGAGCTATGACCGACAACGGTGGGGTTTCAAGCGCGTTTCTCAGCTGCCCGAAGGGGATGCAGAGCTGCAGAGCCAAGACCCACATCCCCACCAAAACGCAGAGCAAGGGGATACAGAAAGAAACAAACCCCACCATGGAGAGGAGAAGTTCAAGCCAAGGACGTCATCTTTGAGGAAGCTGTCCACTCAGAGTGATGGGTCAGACTTGTTGCCTGTGGAGAGCCTACACCATGGGGAAGCGGAGCAGGAGAGATGTAAATACTACAGTGAGGAGAAACTGAAGAGAGTGGCGGAAGACATGGAGAATCGCTGTGATATGGATGGATCCCCTTCCAAATATAGGCCCTCCTCCACCCGCAGGCTGGTGGGCTCCACAGAGAAAGAGGGACCCTTTGAGCCTCTTGGTAAGGACAAAGGGAACACCAGCAATGTGGCAGCACTAAGGTCCAACTTTGAGAGGATTAAAAAGGTTAATTCCCATTCCTCTGCAGATAGCAAGGAAGCTTCCGAGAAGCCCTTCTATGTGAACATGGAGTACCATCATGAGAAAGGTTTAGTGAAAGTCAACGATAAGGATGTTTCTCATAAAATAAGCTCCCTTGGAAGCCAAGCCATGCAGATGGAACGCAAAAAATCCTTGCATTCTCTGCCTTCTAATGTGGTACCCAGCTTTAATGAGTTGCAGAGGCTGGCCTACCGGGGGCGGTCTTCTGAGAGCAGCTTTGGCTGTGATGGAGAATATGAGGAAGCTGAACTGAACCCCAGGTTTCTGAAAGACAGCCTCGTAAATGTCAATGGAGGCAATCGACCAGCGTGGCAACCAGTGGACTTTCAGCCCTATCAGAGCATCTATGTGGGTGGGATGATGGGAGAAGGAGAAAGCAAAGGGCCGGCACTGCAGAATCAGAGTGCTGCTGATCAAGAAAAGCATCTTACCTGGCCTCGGAGGTCTTATTCACCCGGGAGTTTTGAGGACATTGGAGGAGGGTATACTCCCGATTGCAGCTCTAATGAGAACCTCACATCCAGTGAGGAAGATTTCTCTTCAGGGCAGTCCAGCCATGTGTCCCCCAGCCCTACTACTTACCGCATTTATCGGGAGAAAAGCCGTTCTCCATCCCAAAACTCTCAACAATCCTTCGACAGCAGCAGCCCACCAACACCCCAGTCTCAAAAGCGGCATAGGCAGCAGCCGGTTATTGTGTCCGAAGCCACTATTGTGGGAGTACGGAAAACAGGACAGATCTGGCCAAATGATGGCGATATGCCATCTGGGAGAGGTCCTCAGGACAGCTGTTTCCATGGAGATGCAGGTGTGTACATATTGTTTAAACAGGGATTTGGTTAATTCACCAACAGATGGGGAAGGAAGGGTTCTTTGGGTCAACCTCAAAAGGGCAGCAGGTGTCTAAAAAGAGGACACTGGCTATAAACTGGCCTGATCTGGGGATGGCCTTGTAGGTTAAAGCTCAAGCATGGGGTACTTCGACTTCTTGGAACCAGAGGTTTGGTTCCCAGGGAGGCTGACAGCTCTGCATTGTTCTGGAGGTAATAAATTGGGCTCCATGCGATTTATTTTTTTGGGTTTTCATCTGTTATATAAATCAAGGCCCTTAGTGAAGCTCCTCTAACCCCTTTTTATAAGGAGCGGAGTTTGTCCTAGTGTCCTTGGCCAAAATTTCCTTTCCTGCCTCCTGTAGGAAGCTGTGTTTCAGCAGTGCTGTAATTAGGTCTCAGGGATTTACCAATAGAGATGCTGCACCCTTATTTTTGTTTTCCTGGCCATTGGTATTTGGGGAACTCCGACATCATTTCCTCTTCTGTATCATCTTTTCATTATTACTGATCTAAGGAATGATAGTCTAGCCCTGCCCCTGTGTCTTTTAGTGTTTTTAGGTGAGTGAGGTGCATGGGATGTTAGAAGCTCTAGAGGATGTCTTATGGGAGATGGGTTAGTTTAGCATTGCCAGACCCATTGCAGAAATGGATTGTTTTGAGAAGGGAGTCTGAAACAATTCCCACATTTACGTATTCAGAGCTGTACCTTACTATATTTGATTAAAAAAAATACACTGAGCATGTTCAGTGTTGGGTCTGGATGAGGGGAAATGAACAACTAATTATTGCTCAGTTGAAAAGGGCATGCTGGATTTTATTTAGGCATTTGAACCTCACTGGTATTGTGCATTGCAATAGCAACGAATGTCTTCCTTTGACTCATTTAGCCTTGCAATGTATAAATGGGGAAAAAATAAGGGTTTTCAGGAGTGATGAAATCAGTGTGATAGGTTTAGCAGAGTCCAATCCTTCTCTTGAGTTTGAATGTAATCTTAATCTGTGCCTCTCTCTTTTTAAGTCAATATTTTAATAAAGGATTTGCTCAGACATCTTCGAACAGGATTGAATTCCAATAGTCTGGTGGATTCAAAGCTCTGAAAAGGTTCAAAGAAGGAAGCCCATCCAGTGATGTTTTCATTCTCTCAAGTTGCACTAGTTCTCAGAGTGAGGGATTTAAATGGCAGGAGATTTCCCTGCTGTTTGTGGAAGGCTTGTATTTGGGTGAGCATTTGGCTGGAAGGTTTCGCAGATATGGTTTCAACCCCATGAAATTGGAGTCCCATTGTTGTGTTAGTGAAAGGCTGTTCAGTATAAATGTCTGTTTACTGTAAATTAAAGCTACTTAAAAATTCCCAACCTTACCACCCTGTCCTTGCAGCAACCCCTTCCTTATCAGATTATATATACATACGCACTGTCTGTTCCATGATTTCTGTGCTCTTGCTAGGTCTCGTGTGTGCTTATGGGATGTAAATGAGAAGCAGAGGGAGGTCTGATCCAATGCTAGTTCAAACTGAGCTGCAGCCATCTGTCTTCTGCTCTTGTTTACTGATGCACTTTAGATGGCTGGGGAGTCTCCTGGCAGTAGCAATTTTGCAGAAAGGAACAATGGTGAGGAAACAAGACAGGTGGATAAAGCTTGTTCTCACAGGTAGATTCTGCCTGCTAGACTGGTCTTCCTGAAAGGCAGAGGGCTAGTTTTATTTTAAAGAATGTATTTCACTTATCCAGCAGTCTGGGAGAACCCCATGTTAACTAAAGGTCCTACTGGCATCTCAGATCCCCAAACCAACTCCCAATTAGCTAATGATTTGTTCCTGAGAATTGCAGGCAGAGGTAAAATGTACCTGATCATCCCTGCTTTACCCAGCATAGGGGATAACACAAGCAGGTTTGGTAGGCGCCCACCTCATATGACTATTTACAACTGTCTTAACCTGGTAGGTAGTGGCTACTCTCTACTAAATAGCAAAGGGGAAAAAAGGTTTCCGTATACACACCGCTATGTATTTCTTGTTCCGTTCATTTTTACTATCAGCCATTCTGCAGACAAGCTGTATGGTATTTTTCTTACACTTAGAAGGCGTGTATTTGAGGCTAAGAGAGGATTCTGTCAGTTTTCTTCACTTAGAAAAAGCCCGCCAGATGTAAGAGGCATTGTGTGATGTTCTGTCTGTTGCTCTAGTCTGTAGGGACTATCTTCTGCTCTACATGTTCTGAAAGTAGCTCTTTGCTTCAGCCAGCCTTCCCTGCATCTATGCTTCACCCACTGCTCTGCCAGCCAGCCAGCCTTCCCTGAAGCTGTGTTTGAACAGGATATGCAAGTCTAGGTCACAGCAGGTTCTGCTCAGCCTTCATAGTAATTAGTGTGTCAAGTAGGGATGTTAGCATGTCGTCCACACAACCGATAAGCCTGGGCTCATCAGTTAATCCTAACAACTACACTCCCCCTCCTTTGCTGTCTCTGCTTCAGGGAACCTGTGCCTCTAGGGAGCTGGCTTTTAAGCTGACTCCCCGCAAATGTCAGATCCTGTGGAGACATCTTTCCCTCTCCCCCTCCCACTGCATTGCTGCCTCTGTATCAGAGGCAGCAGCATGTGGGAGAGGGCAGACGGGAGCTTTTACCGTAGGGAGCCAGCTCATAGGTACAGGATCCCACCTCCCCCCCCCCCATCCTTGCTGCCTCCCATGAAGGTAGCATCTGTTCCTGCTGAGCCCCCTGCCCCTGCAGTGCTGCCTCTGATGGAGAGGCAGCAATGCAGCGAGGAGAGGAGGGAGAGCAGGTGGAAGATAGTACATTCTGGAAGCTGACTTTCAAGCCAGCTACCTGTGTGTACCAGCTCCTGCAGAGCTGACTTCTTCTCCCTTCCCCCCTCCTCCTGCACTGCTGCCTCTGTATCAGAGGCAACAGGGAAGGATGGGGGAGGGGAGCAGTTGGGAGCTAGTGTGAAGAGCCAGCTTAACGCGCCAGCTCCCACCTGCCCTCCTGTGTGTAAATACGTAACCACTGAAAAATTAGTGGCTATACTTTTACAAAGAATATGTTTGCTAATATTCCTCGTGTCAAGCGGGAATTGTTCTATAATATTTGGCTCCTTTATGCATCCAGATTTCATACACTTTCTAGCTTTACATTTGTGTGGGTGAATCTTTTTCAGAGCTTTGTTTCATGCTAGTACTAGACTGAACCAGGCATACTATAAACAGGTGCTATGCAAGCTTCCTGTGTACCTTTATGCTAGCCAGCAAACACCTGCTGTTTCAGTCCTAGGCCTATCTTGAGGAGAAGCTGCCAGTCATGCTGAATCATGTGTTAGTTCTGTGATGTGTATGGAGACTAGGGTGAGATCACTAAATTCTCACTTGGGAGTGAAGTCAAGATTCTAGATCTCCAGAAACAAGAGGTGTCTAGAACAGGGTATGTTAGCAAATATTCACGTCAACTACTCGAGTGCTCTCTCCCCCTGCCCCTTGCTGCCTCTGTATCAGTGCCACCTGTCCTGTCTCTATCAGGCAGCAACGTAGGGTAGTTAGGGGAGGCTGACACAAAGCAGTCTCTGCCCTCAGCGGGCCCAAGTTAGCCACAGGCAGTGGCTGCTCCAACAGCAGCCCCTGTCTGGGGCTTCTCAGCTCCCTGCTGGGACCCTCTGTGGATAGGGACTGCTGGACCTGGCATGAACCAGGACTGAGCAATCCCGGGCCAGTCCTGGCTCGCACCGGGTCCAAGACCTACCCCTGCTGCACCTCTGCAGTTCAAATGTAGTAGGAGCTGCCTGCACACCCTGCTTTTTTTTATACATTTAAACTACAGAGCCGTGGCAAGGATCGCTCCTGTACCCGGTGCGAGCTGGGACCGAGGAAGCTTTCCCTTCTCGACTAATCGTGTAGCCAATAAATATTTTACTGACTATAGGATTAGTGGATTACCCGCTTCTTGACATCCATAGTCTAGAATTCTAATAGCAGACTCCTATAGCTGGCACGCAACACCTTTCTGAATGACTGCTCCATGAGTGTGGGCATTTTAATAACGATTTGTTAAATTTCATAAACAACTGTCATCCAACAATTTGCATTCTGAGGTGAACTATGCAACACAGACTAACACAGTTGCCCCTCTGAAAGTAATTGAAAAAAACTTAAAGTCCTGCAGCATCTTAGAGACTAACAAAAAATGCAGATGGTATCATGAGCTTTCGTGGGCACAGCCCACTTCTTCAGATGAATGGGGTTTAAGGGATCCAGGTTCCAAATAAATAGCAGAGAAAGAGAGGGGATGGAGAGGGAAAGGAGAAAAAATGGGAGAAGAATAGTCTGTGTCCATGCTATATGAAGCTGATAGTGAGTTCTAAGTACTCTTAAGTACCTGGTGTTTGGCTTTTTATGTCATTAGGTTGTGAAATATAGTAGGTGATCCAGTTAAGGGCTTTGTTTAAACCTCTATTGTAGGTATCAAACTTGTAAATGAAATTTAAGTTCTGCAGGCAAATTAAAATGTTCCCGAACAGGTTTCTGCGTGTTTCCTTTTCAAATATCTGATTTGTGTCTATTAATCCTTTGTCGTAGAGACTGTCCACTTTGGCCAATATCCATGGCAATGGGGCATTGCTGGCACTTGATGGTGCAGAGCACATTGGTGGATGTGCAGTTGTATGTGCCTCTGATGTGGAAGTTTATATGGTTAGTTCCTGTGATGATGTCGCTTGTGTAGACAGAATTGACACCGGGGTTGATTGGAGAGGTGGGTTCCTGGCTGAGTATGATGGTGGCGTGTTGCATGATTGTTGGAAAGAATTTGTTTGAGGTTGGGGGTTGTCTGTAGACGAGGATTGGCCTATCTCCCAAAGCCAGTGAGAGTGAGGGGTGATTTTCCCGGATAGGTTGTAGATTGTTGATAATACGCTGGAGGGGTTTAAGTTGGGGGCTGTAGGTGATGACAAATGGTATCCTGTTTCCTTTGTAAGGCTCATCTTGAAGAAGCTGATGTCTGGATACTTGTCTGGCTCTGTCAATCTTTTCTTTCACTTCTCTGGGTGGGTATTTCAGTTTTAAGAATGCTTGATATAGATCCTGTAGGTGTTTGTCTCTGTCTTTGGGATTGGAGCAAATCTGGTTGTATCTTAGGGCCTGGCTGTAAACAATTGATTGAGAAATGTGTCTGGGATGGAAGCTAGAGGCATGTAGGTAAGAGTCATGGTTGGTAGGTTTCTGGTATAAGTTGGTGGAAATGTGGCCATCACGTAATTGTACTGTAGTGTCAAGGAAGTGGATCTCTTGTGTGGACTGATCCAGGCTGAGGTTGATGGTGGGGTGGAAGTTGTTGAAATCCCAACATCCTAATTGTTGGAATTCTTCCAGGGTCTCCTTCCCATGGGTCCATATGATGGAAATGTCGTCAATGTAGCATAAGTAGAGTAAGGGTGCTGGGGGAGGGAACTGAGGAAACGTTCAAGGTCAGCCGTAAAGATATCGATACATTGTGCGGCCATATGGGTGCCCATGGCTGTGCCATTGACTTGAGGATATAAATTGTCCCCAAACTGAAAATAGTCCTGGGTGAAGACAAAGTCGCAGAGCTTTGTAACCAGGCATGCAGTGGCGTCATCAGGGATGGTGTTCCTGACATTCAGTAATCTATCATGGTGTAGAATGTCGGTATAAAGAGCTTCTTCGTCCATGGTGGCCAAGATGGTGTTTTAAGGTAAATTACTGAAGTAATGTAGTTTCCTCAGGAAGTCGGTGGTGTCTCGAAGATAGCTAGGAGTGCTGGTAGCATAGGGTCTGAGGAGAGTGTCAGTATAGCCAGATATAATCCTAAGTGTGCCAATGCCTTAGAATATGGTCATCTGGGATTTCCAGATAGAAAACTACTGGTCAGAGATTTGGGGGGGTGTTTGTGTAGATTTGGTCCTGAGTTGTAGCCGGAAGTTTCCTGAGCAGATGGTTTAGGGGTTTTTTTTATATTCTTTAGTGGGATCAGAGGAGAGAAGCCTGAAGAAAGTTGTCTGGTCACCTCCTGTTCTTAATCTGTTCTGTTCATGATGACTACAGTGCCCCCTTTGTCAGCCTCTTTGATTATGATGTTAGAATGGTTTTTGAGGCTGTGTATAGCATTGCGTTCTGCATGGCCGAGGTTATATGTTACATGCTGTTTGCTGAGGATGTCAGCCTGTGCATGTTTGCGGGAAGCAATCAATGTAGAATTCAAGACTGTCGTTATGACCATCAGGAGGGGTCCACATAAATGCCTTCGTCTTGTGGAATTGGCAGGGGAGAGCCAGAGGGCCAGAGTGTTGTTCATGGAGGTGTTGGAAATATTCCTTTAGAGAGAGGCGGCGAAAATAGCCTTCCAGCTCTCCACAGAACTGAATCATATATGCAACACATGTAATTATTTCCTGTAATATGAGTACAAGAAAAAAAGGCCTTCACATTGTGATGAATTTTACAGCTTTTTATCTATGATTGTGTGGAAAATGAAGACATATTTTCTAATGGATTTTATTTATTTCTGTCTGCTGTTGAAAAATAACCCCATGGCGCTCCCTGCACCTAATCAAGGGGAATCAGTAATGTTAGGGACTTCTGCGGAATGGAGAGGTCTCGTTGTAACCTTGGCCAGTTCCGTTTTTCAAATAGTCGCACTCTCTTTTTAGCAACTGATCACACCAGAATTGTAGCCTGTGTTTATATTTCCATCTTAGCAGGATGTGGAAGTCTGACGGATGCTTGCTCTGTGAATGGCATGATCTTGCTCAGCAGCACGAGGGCACAGAAATGCCACATCTAGAGTCTGGTTAGTAGATAGCCAGGTCCTTAATGCAGTCTACGTTTTCCCCAGAGACAGTATTTGTCTACAAAGCTCGTTCCTATGAATGCCCTTGTGTTGGTGGTGACTTTTGCTCACTTGGGGGAGCTGCACTGAGCTCCCCTAGGGGTTCTGCCCATGGCATCCCTGTAAGTTAGCAGGATCCAGCATTGCTCATTGTGAAGTGCACATGTCCCTTTACTCCACTGGTAGTAAGTTTGTAGACCCTCAATCAGTTCATGGGTAGGATTTTAAATTAATCGATTATTTTTGTTTTTCCACTAGCAGAGAAATACAGTGACTCTTCCTGGAGCACAGCATACAATAAGCAGACTATGGGTGGAGAAAAGAACTCTGAATTGGGTCCTGCAAATACAGCCCAGGGTCAGACCTCATATTAGGTCCCTTTTGTAAAGGGTCTGTCCAGTCAGGGACCTAGATTCTTAAGTTACAGATGCCTTGCTAGAGAGTCAAGCATCTATGTCCCAGGTTATTAGCAGTGTTGTTTTAAGTTGACACCATTTCAGTGTGTAGCCCAGACCAGGGTTTCCCAAACTTTTTTGGCACAAAGCCTCTACCGGATCCTGAAAATCTGGGGGAGCTCTTACTAGCTCATTCTTTATTTCAGCAGCAAGATCTTGAAATTGACATGCAACGGTATGGTTTGAGAACACCACTGCTTCCACTCTTACTAGATTGCTCCTCAAGCATATATATCATATTATCTTTTACACAAGGTTTGATGGGGTTTTTTTTCCTGAAATTGTATGTGCTTCTCTAGAAAGTGTGGGATGGTACGTCATTTGGTAGTATGTTTTTGTTGTGTTTTCATTGTCTGATTTTTAGCAATTTTCATCACTGAGAATTTATTATTTGAAAGTGCATCAAGCTTTCACTTGTAAAAAGCTTGTGCCTTTTCTTTGTGTTCAAAATTATTTGTTTCTAAATGCCTTCCTAGTTCAGCAGGTATGGGAGAATTATTGGAAAGTACTTTGCACACCACACACTGCGTGTCAGGAGCATCTTTATTTCCAGTGCAAGTAAATCCAAAAGAGAAATAACTTTCATCTTACCTGCGTTTCTGGTTACCTGCTGCTAATCTGATGGATGAGAGAGGTTTCCTCTTTAACAGCTCACTTTCCAATGTTTTCAGACACAAAAGGCTGTAATTGTCCTTCTTTTCCTGTCCTGACATTTTGATCGTTTGTTCGAGCCAAGGTCCAATTGTCTGAAGCCAAAGTTTCTTTTTTTAACCACTTATCCATGAAGAGTATGTGTGGTAATAGGCAGCAGTGTATTGCAAAATGTTGAACGAAAATGCAGCGTGAATAGTATTGTATTGCAGTGGGCTTTGGTCCGAATAAGGCAGGAAATAAATATCTTCTTAAATCTTTGTCTTGTGAAGAACTAGGCCAGACCATTGAATCAGGCATGTTTGGGTGAAGGAGGGGATTGTGACCTGGATCAGGGGATTGGAGTGTAGGGTCAGGGAGGAGGCATGGGTGCAGGGGAGGATTCTGGCCTGGGGGAGGAGTGTAAGAGGGGGGTACAGGGTCTGGGAAGGAGTTGTGACCTGGGGCAGGGGGGTGTAGAGGGTTTGGATGGTGATCCGGGGGACGGAGTTGTTTTGAAGGGGTGCCAGAGGCAGGCTTTGGCTGGGAGGTGCTTACCTAAGCATCTCCCGGCCAGCAGCCCTGCAGCACCCCCAAGACAGGCTGGGCTCCCGGCCTGCTGCAGCCCAACATCACTTAAAACTGCAGGCTGCTCCCTCCATGGAAGGGGGAGAGGCTTTTGCTGCCCCAGGCCAATCTCTCAGCTCCTATTGGCTGGCTGTTTCTTGCCAACAGGAGCTGAGAGATTGGCTGGGGTCAGTGCCTACTGGTCGGTTGTTTCCAGCCAACAGGAGCTGAGGATTGGGCTGGAGGTGGGGCAGTCACATCAAGCTTCCCCCTCCCTCCAGAACAGAGAGGTGCGCAGAGCAGCCCTGCACTTAAATCATCCGCCTGAGGGTCCCGGCAGGGTGGCGGGCTGCACCCGGCCCGCGAGAAGTATCTTCGCCCAGCTACACATAGTGTTGTATCCCCCCTTCCCCTAAGCTCATTGAATAGTTCCACAATAATTCTCAGTTGAAATAGGTTGTTTGTAAAACCAGTCTTCTCAGTTTTTATAAACAAAATCACTCCCATACAGCTCTCGCTAATATCTTCTTGTGGAGCCCCGGACCCATTGCGCAGACCCCCAGGGCTCCGTGGAGCACACTTTAGAAAACCCTGCCCCAGACAAAGTACAATATACAGGACAGCGAAGGGAGAGCACTGTGTAGTGGTTACTGTGGGATCAGGAGCAGTGTTCCCTCTAACCGTTTCCATCCGTGCGGTGGATGTTTTCCATCCGTGTGCAGAATAAATTTTTATGTGCTCAGAGGCATGTGTGAATGTGCACCACCAGAATAAACACCACAAAAAAAACTAGCTGCATGTCCACAGCTAATCAGTTGAGTGGCATTTGAATCTCCTGAGTGGCCGCACAGTGTGGAACACTGAGACTGCTGTGTGATCTTAGACAAGGCTCAGTTTTCCGGCTAAATTGGGAGCAGTGACGGTTCGCCATCTCACGTGGATTTTAGGATGCTTTGTTTGAGAAGTGCTTTGTGATCCCTTATAAAGAGTGGCTCTCCGTGAGGGAGAGTCTGTGCCATTGTCCGGGTTTAGAAGCAGCACTCTGCTCTGAGCCGTTAAGGTGAGGTTTAATCTGCTGCGCTTTCCTTGTGCTCTTCAAAACTGGGGACCTCAGGCCCAGGAAATTCCGTGAAGTGGATCTCACTTGCCTTTGTCTCCAGGGCTGCCGGCTGCAGCTTTTGGCTGTTGGTCTGTCACTGGCTTGCTGAGTGAAGCATGAGGCTTCCATCTAGTCTCTGTTATTTGTCTTTAGTTCATTTCGCTATTACTTTTAAGCCTTTCTCTGTTGTAACCCAGCCCCCACTTTAATCATTTTCAGTAACAGGCAGCAGATTTTCTGGGCGCACTAACGGCAACACACTATCTAAATGGCCCTCTCCGTGCCTCCCAGAGATGATCTAACTGCTCATTATTTTGCCCAAACAAAAGACAGGACTATGCAGCACTTTAAAGACTAACAAGATGGTTTATTAGGTTTGTTAGTCTTTGAAGTGCTGAATAGTCTGGTCTAGCTGAAACAAAGGACGGGACTAACACGGCTGCATCTCTATCGCTATTATTTTGCCCCTCTTCCTAGAGTGAGAGGAGTGCTCTCTTCTTCCCCTGCCACCTGAAGCTCTTGTCACGTGGCCCTGCTTCCCTGTCTTTCTCCCACCAATTGATGGAGACCTTTCGCTGTAGCCCTGCACAGGATTTGGAACAGAGGAGATGCACAGGGATAGTTTTATCAGACTTGCTGTGGACTCTGGGTTGTTTTGTTTCCAGCCAGGCCTGGCTCTCCCTGAAGAGCAAGCAGGCTGTAAAACAGCCAGTATGGTAGTTGTGTCTGATGATGTTGAGCATACGACAGTGGAGCACCTTCCTATTGCGACTGATGTAATAGCAACAGCAATATGAGGATTAGCTCTCCCATGGGTGGAGAAGAAAGGAGAGAAATGACTAATAATACACCTGGGGAGGTGGGCTGGGACCTCTTGCCTGTCCTGAATAGCAATGGCCATTCACTGTGTATTTGGGTCTAATGGGGTGAATTTTGCGTAGGCCTCTTCAGCAAGGCAACACGGAGACTAGACTTCCGGCTTTCACCTGAAAGACCTTTTATTGTTCAGTGGAAATGCGAGTACTTCTCTTGCAGCTGCTGTTTCCCTCCCTCCCCTGCTCCTGAGATGTAAATTTGGAATGTTCTTCAGTCTGATCCACACTCTTAGAATGGCCCTTCCTAGCTTAATATTAACGTCAAGGGACAGGATCTTTAGGGGTCTCTGCAGTGTTGGGTCTGCTGTTATTTTGTGAAATTATTGCATTCTCTAGCACTTCTTTCAATTGGTTCCTTCCCTCTCTTTATTTAATGTTCAGTTATGTGACTATGTAAAGTGATTGCATATAGACTTAGCAGCTTCCTGCAGAAAGCACCTCTCCACTCACAGAAATACAGCTACTCAGGGTAGCTCACAGTGGTTATAGAACAGTACCAGCTGAACTATGTCCCCTGGCGTAAAGCAGGAAGCAAAGATGATAAAAGAAAAAGAATTTGCCAGTGTTGAGAGGTGGGGTGAGGTCATGCCTTTATTTATGGAACATGCTGTGCCTTTGGATCACATGCATGGGGGAGAGGGATAAACTTTGGGGTAAAAGATGACTTATTCAAGCCAAGCGCCAAGAATTTTTTAGCTGGTCCATGTTGAAAGATGGCTGGGTTGCTGACCAGTGCTCCCAGTTCTGCAAGAAGTGTGGTAGGGTCTTTAGTTTGGACAAGTGGTGATAATTACAGTTTTGCAGCTCAGATGAAAGATAGGCCAGCAAAGAAGGCTTTGTGAACTAAAGACCCTTCTGACTTCTGCTTCTGACTTCAGATTAAAGAGCACTGTGGTGTGCCGCAAGCACAACAGAGACCTGTCCCCCCCAATCCACTGGGGATCACAATCCGTCACAATGCCAAGGAAAAAGAGGCCTGTACTTTAGCTCCAAGGAATTTTGGAGGTCAGTCTGTAAAAGTTAATGAGGTGAGACGGGACAAGCTGGCCCTCTGAGGAATATTGCTGTGTCTCAATTACCATAGGAAAACCTAGCAGACTGTGGAGCAGACGTGCAGATTTTCTGAAGCCTCCTTTTTCCCAGAGAAACTAAGACAGGGCAGCAGGTTGTTTGACTTTCTACTTTTAGTTTGCTCCACCCACCCAGATAAGCATGGACAACAATAAAAGCCTGATTCTGCTCTCAGGGTGGTGGAAGTTCATTGACTTCAGGGGGAGTTACTCCTGTTTCTCGCTGGTACACATGGGAAAAGAACGCAGTTCCTTAGTGCTGTATTGCAATTAAGCCAGCGTATCACAAACATTGTCACAGAGAGAGAGGGAGTTTCACTGCACGTGATATCCAGACTCCTGAGTGGCTTGGCCGGGTATGCAGTATATGGATGAAGTCTTCCCAAAGCAACAATCAAATTCTTGAGGTACAAAGCCCTTTTCAGCCAGTGCACCCATTGTAAAGTGTATTATTTTTCTGCCCTGATTTTTAAAGTACACATGATGAGGGCTGGGATTGTAAATTGTAAATAAATCCTTAAACATCAAAGTCTCTGCTAATGCTGAGGCAGGGTTTTATAATCCGTAACATCCTAAAATTTGTTTTGAATTACAGTGTGTGTATTTTAAGCATTAAAACTCTCATCTGCACAGAGCTGATGCTGTGTGGTCCAGTCGCAGTTTTGGATGTGGTTTGCATAGCTGCTCTACTAAAATAGCTTCTCTCCACTTTCAAACTTATAGAACTTAAGCCCTGTGCTTAACCAGACTATGGAACAAGATCAGAATCTCCTTTATCTGCGAGTAAAACCAGTCTAAATGTGGCAGCTGGGGCTGGGTTGCCTCATGGGTATGTGGTTGTATGTCAAATGTGTCCGTGTTGGTCATACTATCTGAAAGAGCTTTTTGAGTGGCTGCACATTCACTTTTTTTATCTGGTAATATTTTTGAAGGGTACATGTTGATACCAAAATATCTGATGGGCATCTCTGTATTTGCTACCAGCATATCTAGCGTGGCATATAAAAACGGCCGTTTTAATGGCCATATTCAATATTTTTATTCACAGCTGCTTCCATTCATCCTAATTGTCCTGACTGCAAATTTTAAAGAAAGAAACCCCTATGCTATACCAAAATCAACACATCATGGTGAGGCCTAACGGTCTTGTAGATTAAACTGGCCTGTAGGAAGGAAGCAGCTGTAACATGCAGCAGTGTGTGGATCAAATATTTTGTAATCTAAAACCTGTAGAATAGTGGAGTGCAGAAGGAGTTTAATAATGAACAGCCCTTGTGTTTGGATCTGTAAACTCAGTGCATTTCTGTCTGTGTGTAGTGTCTGGGAACTCATGAATGGAACAGATTTGGCTCCTTATGGGGGCCAATAGCTGACATAAACCGTAATGTAGTAGAACAGGATTCTCAACCCCGTCATTAACATTGAAATGCAGCTATATCTGAGATGGATTGGGTAGGGATATAATCTTAGGCTTATTGGGTAGTTGAGTCACTACTTGACTTTCAGACGCAGCAAGTGGAGGGGAGCGGGGGCCAGCTTAAAAGCTGGTTCCCCCCAGGACCATCTCTTATGGGGGAGGCAGGGAAGGCAGAGGCACAGTGGGGAGCTGGGTTCCAGATGCTGCAGCTCTGCTTTTTAAATATAGTAAGAGCCACAGCAAACCTCCTTATCAACTAATTGAGTAGTCGATGGAAATTCCATCGACTACTTGATTAGCTTGCTAACCGCTATTTAACATCCCTAGGATTGGGATAACCATTGTAATGACACCAGTAATGTGCTGCACAGCACGTTTAGGACAAGGGGAATAACTATGAGTTTCACTGCCTGAGAGTCAGTGGGGTGTGAGTGCCCTGTGTGAGCCTGCAGTGAAAGAGGGCGGTTGTTGTTAAAATGTGCTTGTCACACTTCAAAATCCAGTCTCCAAATAATTTTCAAGTATGGGTAGCCAGCGGCGGATATAGGGCAGGGCGAGCGGGGCGGCTGCCCCGGGCCCCGCGCTTCAATAGGCCCCGCACACTCGCTACTACCTGTCGGCTGTGGCCGTGGCGCATGCGCGAAATTGTGCTGCCCCAAGCCCCGTGCTTCAACAGGCCCTGGGCCCTGCAAAACTCTCATCCGCCCCTGTGGGTAGCAGCGGCCACGTGCTCTGTGCAAATGGGCCAGGAGCATTAAAGGGTTAATCTTTTCTGAAGACATGTTCCCTGAGCATTGGGCTTCAAACATGTACTCAAGATAGTGAAAACTGAGAGTCACTGGTCAGTTGTTTGCACGATCTGCATTTCCAATAATATGGAGCGAACTGTATCTGTTGGAGTTTCGATTAAAGTGTGCAGGAACTGCATATTATTCTGTGCAGTCACCCAGGAAGGTGGTAATGAGCCATCAGCATGGCTGGTCTCAGCTTCCTATATACCCGCTGAGACTAGATTATGATGCTCTGTGTAAGTCAAGAGAGCGAAGCATTTGTGAGTGTGTTACCTTCCAGCTGCCTCTTAGTTCACAGCTACGTTTGCATCCATCTCCCAGCCATCTTGTCCTTCTGTTTTGGACCTGCAAATTTTTCACAGAGGAACAATGATGAATTGTGAACATATGAAGTTACCAACAAAATAACACACTAAGGAAATTAATTGCACATTATCTCAGGCTTCCTATGCTGTTTTTGCTGATGTCCATTTTGTGTCCTGTCTCATCTCCTCTTCTCCTCTCCCCCCGCATACACATTGTGTAGCTCATTTGGATTCTGATAGGTTGTGAAATTTGCCTTGGGAGTTCCCTTTCCACATTCTCATGTCTTTTTGTGATCACTTGCTTCATGTGCCCCTAAAATTAACCCTGGACCTAAGTTTAACAGGGAGGAAGTCAGCGTTTTCACACTCTTAATGTTGCAACAGAATGCCTTGAAGTCTTGTGATGTGTTGTTATCTTCATTTTAGGGAATCTTAGTATTTAGTCGAATGTTCGGCTAGTTGCAGTAGGTACTTATATGGATTTGTGGGCTAGTCTGTAAGAGAATAGCCTATTGTTAACATAATCGCAGCTCTCCTGTCCGAGCCTAACTACAGCTACCCCCTGAAGCTTTAAACAAGTGTGATGCTTAAATTTAGTAGTGATTAAAAGGTGTTTTATAGACCGATTGTGCAGTCTATATAACTTCAGGACAATTGCTGTCATGGGATGGGGGATGATACAAATGAAATGTGTTGCTTTAAAAGTTGTAAAGAGCTGAAAAGTAAAATCTCTGAGTTGCAAGGAAGAAAAATCCATTTAGGATAGAATCTGTAGTTGGACGGAAATGTATTCCTCAGCCCTGGGACATAGGTATTGCTCAGCCACAAAGAAATCTCATGAGAGAGATTAAAGCAGAGTTATCCCAAAAGGATTTCTAGCAGTAGGGTGAATTATTTTGCTTTTCTTTCATGCAAGGGCACAGGATGAGGCAGGGTCCTGAAAGGAAATGATTCCTGCTAGTCAGGGGATTTGCAGAAAAAAATTTGGTTAACATCGTGGGTCAAAAAAATATACTGGTCACGTAATCTAATAATCCAGACCAGGATTGAAGCGTGCTGAGATGTGGGGAAGCACGGAATACTTAACAGGGTGAGAAGCCCAGGGTGCCCTCCTGAATGGGTACAGGAGGAGCGGCGAAAGCAACTCTACCATCCAGGATGCTGGAGTGGAGACGCTCCCATTTTTCTGCCTCCAGCACACCCATGCACGAGGGGTCTCAATGGAACTTCCTTTAACCACTGAAGAAGGGAAGTGCCTATACTGCGTACCCTGCTGTGCCCAAGGCAAAGCACTGATAATGTTCCAGTGTTCTCCTGTTTCTCAGACAGGTGTATCTAAAGGACCTTAGAGCTCTGCTTCCTGCTTTGCCTTTGAATTTCAGGGAGATGGCTGAGCTATGGGGCTGATTACACTCCCTGATTTGACCTGCTGTGGGTGAGCAGGAATTTTAAGTGCATCCTTACCTAACATGGAGCTTTTCTTAATTGAACACTTGGATGGCAACTGGGTACTGCTCCTTGCACATCTAGGAGTTCTGCTGCTTTATGACTTTGGATTGTGGCATGTTCCAGATAGGGATGTTAAACATTGGTTAATTGAATAGTCAATTAACCCCATGAATTCTTATTGGTTACTGAACTATTCTATAGTCCCCAGGGGCGGGGCCAGCAGCCAGTGCGCTCCAGCCCCACTCCCCAGGAGCCCCCTGCCAATCCATGCGCTGTCACTGTATCAGAGGCAGCAGCGTGGGGTACCAGGGCAGGAGCTGGTCCGCGAGGGGAGCCAGTTTAAAAACCAGCTCCCCTCATGGACTGTCTGCCTGTCACTCCGCGCTGCTACCTCTGCAGGATGACAGCAGCCCCTGTCTGGGGAGGAGTGGGGACTGAGCCCCTGGACCCGGCATAGACTGGAACTGAGCCGGGCTGCCTGCTTGCCTGGCTCCTAATAGACTTTAAATGCAGAGCCTCAGTGGGGATAGGTCCTGAACTTTTGGCGCAAGCCAGGACTGAGCCGGGCTGCTGGCCAGCCTGCTAAAAAATTTACTGCTGGGGGGAGGAAGGGAATGTGTGTAGTCTATAGCATTAACCTATGCGCTTTTGCTTATCAATTAATCAACTACACTGTTACATCCCTAGTTCCAGAGGAGGGATGTTAGAATGTGTTTATCTTTGTAAATGTGTGACTACTGAAATTTTCAGCAGTTATGGTTACACGCCTACGAGCCCCTCCTCCCCCGGTGCTGCTGCTTCTGCATCAGAGGCTGCAAGGGTGGGGAAACAGCTCTGCAGGAATTGGAGCTGATGGGGAGCCAGCTTTTAAGCCAGCTCCTCCAAGCACCAACTCCTTCCCATCCCCCACCCTGTGCTGCTGCCTCTGTGTGGAGGCAGCAGTGTGGGGAGGGGCAGGCAGCTGCGCCAGAGCCAGCACATGCCGGGAACTAGCTTAAAAGCTGGTTCACTGCGTATACTGGCTCTTGGCTGTCCCACTGCGTTGCTGCCTCTGATACAGCAGGCAGGAGCTGGTACCCGCGAGGAGCCGGCTTTCAAGCTAGCTCTCCATGCGTACCAGCTACCAGCGAGCTGACTGCCTTCCCCTTGTCCTGCATGGCTGCACAGACTCATAGACTGAGAAACGACAATGATTTTTTTTGTGGGAAGAGTCCATGCCTGAACCTGCCACCGTGACCCCTTCCAATCTGAATTTATTTTCTGCCTACCCATTTTTTCAAATCAATGTTTTAGTGACTTGATGACCCATACCAGCTGTGAGACGACCCAGAACCATTCAACCACGTGCTCCATATCACTTGCCATTGAGCCTGTTCGGAAATGCGAAGCTGTCGGGGTGAAAATCCACTGGCCCATGTTTGTATCAAGCAGATGTAGCAAAGCTGCTGGAGTGCTGTAAGGTGATCCAGGGGTGGCTGGCTACCCTGTTGCCTGTGGGTGGTGTAAAGTCAAGGCACTGATGATTCTAGCTTTTAAAATAATCTTCTAGCAGGTGTATATTTTCCAATAATATTACATAAGGCTTTATAGATACTATAGCTATAAAAAAGGTGTCAGGAAGCCAGATTACACCACAGTTGTCCCTGGCTTGGTCACAATGTGATTAAAAGTTGTAGTGTGGATGGAAGCCAACCTTGCCTCCATATCCAGGCTAAAGTCCAAGTCTTAATGCAGTTACCAAACCTATCTGTGCTACAACTTCCATCCATAGTGTAACTGGGCTGTGAGTTAGCTGTTTTGTATGTGGGTCTTCTGACATGGTGAGACTTTGTAAAGGCAGACAGCATCGTGGGTCCACAGGGTTAGTGTCCTCCATGTATCTCTTCTCAGACACTCCTGTGGAATGTGTGGCAGTGCTCATGAATTCTGAGCTGCAGTGGGGAGTTTCACAGGATGTCTGAGGTTGTGCTGGAAAGGAGGATCGGAAAGCAGATTTCTATGCCAGTCAGAAGGGGCCTTCTAGTGCCCCCCCAATTGTGCCTTGCTTTTGAAGAAACAGCTGTGTAGGCCTGTCCCCGATAAGGCCAGGCAGGATCCTATGAGTCAAGTATAACTTCAAAGAAAGCCTCTTAAAAAGCATCTGAACCAGGTGTGAGTTACTAAAGAGTGGTGTGTACTCAAGCTGGAGGTCATGACCTGGGGCCAGGGATTTGCAACCACCATGCCCTTCCCATTTGGCTAAATGGGATGAGATTCCTGACTAAATCATGGCTAGATGGTGTGATGTTCCCAGAGGGGTCCCAAGGCAGCTGCTTCTGTACTGGAACAAAAACAGTGGAGCTTGTTCTTATGTTTGTTAGTTATGCTTATTTTTGTTAGTTAACATGTTTATAAACACAGATGGTCACCCCAACTGAGTCCCCTTTGAAGAGTCTCCCAGGGTGTGTCTACCCAGCACCCTAAACTCGAAATAAGAGACGCAATACTGTGTATCTTATTTCAATTGTATTTCAAAATAGGTTATTTTCAAAATTTGGCACATCTACACAGCACCAAATTTTGAAATAATGCTCTATTTTGAGACATCCCTTAACCTTCATGGAACGAGGGTTACAGGGATGCCAGAATAGCACACCCGTTATTTTGAAAAATATTTCAAAATAATTGGCACGTTTCAAAGAACACAGGGTACCCCCCGTGACTAAAGTCATCTTCAGCTCAGGTCTCAGAGCAATAACTAGGGTTTCTATAGACCTGCCTGAGGTGGCAAAGTGAAATGCTGGACTTGATGTTTAACTCCTCAGTCTGTGTGCTTAAAGCAAATAATTCCCCCCTCCCATACCCCCCCCCCCCCCCCCCCCAAAAACCCCAAACCCACCAACAAAGCAAAACACTGTTCATTCGGCTTGTTTGTAAATGATTTGAAAGTGGAGAGCCTGGTTTGCATCTGCATCACCCAATTTCAAAAGCCTTGTTACAGCCACATGCCAGGGTCTGTACTTGAGTCCTGCTAGGCGGGCAGTTTCAGACACGTTCCTGAAGTATGTTTCTCTGCCTGTCTGAGAGCTGTGTAGACTGCTCACGTGCATTTGCAGTCGGCGCTATGGAGACAACAACCCAGTCTGGAAAGCATTTTTTTGCTAACACTCCAAACACTTGTCAGCATAGATTTCTGCCCACCAATATCGAGGCTGACACAAAGTTCTGTGCTTACACTCAGTGGGGTTCGTGCAAGGCTTGCAACCTGCTTCTCTAGTTGACTTAATCTGCTGAAATGTAAATCTGTCAGAAATTCAAATTACATTTTTAAAGTATGCTGTACTTATGTAAGGAGAGCTATGTTTCTGTGTTTTGAATTAAATTTTGTCTAAAAATAAAACAAGACACCCTCTATTCTGAAAGCTGCATGGTGTTTAGGCTTCATGCACTAGAGACGTTCCAACTTTGGTCTTAATCTGTTTTGATGTGACTGTGTTATAATCATGTTAAGCTAATGCCCTCGGCATGCTCTTGACTAGCCAATCCAGACATATGTTTCAAGTCTGACATTTAAATAACATGGGATCTTCATACGCATTCAGGCAAAGCTAACACATGTTATAACATGACCACTGTGCTGCTGTTTGTTCAGTGTGATATTTAAACCTAGTAAAATTTTATACTGGAGACAAGACCTAAGTAATTCAAGTTTTAGACCTTGTCTCCAGCTCTATTACCTCTTATAATCTAGATTTTCCCATTTCATGTCTACTTTGCTTTATTATCTGCTATGTAAACAAGTTAACTATATGCTTTGAGAGTATGTTTTTAAAAAACAACAGCAAAAACAAAGCAGTGAAGGACAGGATGGGAACGTCGGGGGTTTTGTTTGATTCTGTGTGCTGGTAATTCTTACGATTTCACTGTGCAGTGTTACACATGTTAAAGTTGGTCACCGTAAAATCATTTCAAAGTATTTGCTTGCTATTGCAATAATAAAGCCTGGCTATTAAAATCTGTTTCCTTACTGAATTTGTCTCCTTCCCCTTAAATAGGGTTGATCATGGATATGTTTAAAGAGTGTATGAGGCATGTCTTTTGTGTGTGAGTCTGGGTTTTTTGTTTTTTTTTTGTATGGGGTAGGGAAGTAGACCTTGTCACTCAATCTATGGAAACATATACAAGGAAAAAAATTGGTTAAATTTTGTTTCCTGCAACCTTGAAGGAATCTCTTCTAAAATGATTTCTAGCTTGCATGCAGTGCTTTTCATCACAAAGTGCTTTTATAAAGAGGTCAGTAGCCTATCCTCCTCTTACAGATGGGGAAGCAGAGGTGCAGAAACTCAACCCACAGGTGAGTAGCAGAACTGGGAGTATAGAACCTTAGTGCACTGGATTACGGTTCAGGAGACCTTCTGCTCAGTCACACTACCTGCCAGTGGAAAAGGGGATTGGCTTGTCTATAGCTATGTGTTTACACATAAACTACAAAGTCCACATGTTGATTTTGACATTTAAAAAAAACTGTCCAAAATGATGATCCCTGGCTTTTGGTGACTCTACTACTCATTGCAGACAGGGGATGAGTAGTTCTAGTCCATGACAGGAAGCTATATTGGCACTCCTGATAATCCCTATAGTTTCTGTAGAATACAGTTTTAGTTGCAAAAAGAAACATATATATTTTTTAAATTAAGGCCTGTTTCAGTGAGACTCCTGCCAGGGTTATAATTGTACAGATTGGGCCTTTGTTTCTTGCTCTTACATTGCCCCCTCAAATAGCACAAATAACTGCAGAGCTGCTTCTGCAGAGAAATAATTGCTATGAGACATATGAACTGCTGTGCCTCTCTGCTAGCACCAGCTCCCACAGGGTATGTCTACAATGGGGAGTTATGTCGAAATAACAAGGCGAGCGTCCACATTACTAAGCCCATTATTTCAAAATAATAACTCCTGCTGGTGAAGAGGAATAAGCTTATTTCAAAATAATTTATTTCAGAATAACCTGGTAGTGTAGACATAGTCCGTCTGCTTCATTCTCATTCTCTCTGCCTTCCATGTTTCTATTCATTCTCACCCGATGTCTTTTCTTTTGTTTCTCCTTCCTGTTCCTAAATCCATGTGTTTATCAATTAATCCCGTATCCTCTTGCCCTCAATGTGCCCCCCACTAAATAATTAAAAACAAAAATGCAAAATCACATGACATTTGCTACCTATCCTTCCTTTTGTTCTGCATGTGTTGCATCTCTCTCTCTCTCTTATTTAGTTTAGAAAATTTAGATTGTATAACCTTTGAGGCAGGGACTTTCTTCAATTATGTGTTTGTACGGCTCCCAGCATCTTTGAGCCTGATTTTGGGCGGAGGAGGGGGAGGGAGGATCATTAGGTACTACTGGGTGTGCTAATAATGGAGGCGTTTATGTGCCATTATATATATCAACTTTCTTAACAGTTTCATGGCTTATCATCCAATTTCTATGGGGTTGGAGGAGGAGAGTTTGGGTGGAGTTTGGAGCAGAGTAGACTTTCTGCAGTCAGAACCTTGGTTACAGTGGCGTGAATAGCAGATGTAAGGGGTGGTAATGTGTCTTTGCCCCTGGCTGTTCAGGTTTTTTAGATGATTAAGTAGAATCCACCTATCTATCATTTAACTAGTATTGCTTACAACTTTCCAGGGGAAAACAAGTTTCCAGGTCAGCTGGAGGACTGTTAAGAGACAGCCCAGACGGTATCCCCAAAGCCTATGTGACTGACTCGTCTCAGCTGCTCATTTGAAGTATTTTATCGTTTTTGTTGTTATATCAGCAATATAGAGTTGGGCTTCCAAGGGCAAGAGAGGCTGGGACAGAGGATGCAATTATCCCTCTCCTCCAAAAACTGCTCTTCCTCTGGCTCCTGCCTGAAAACTGCTTGGGTCAATGAAACCATTGGGAAGGAGAGCTGGGGGTGGATGCTAGATCAGCACCACCTTAGGAGGAGACTGGATCACCTTGAAAATCTGATTAGGTAGGTCTTCTTGGGTAACTTACACTCTGTGTCTGTGAGCCTAGGACAGGGGAGGGTGGCTAGGAGCAGAACTTGCTTTATTTTTATCATCTGATGTAATTGCTATAATAAGCAGTCGGCTGCAGCACAGTACACGGGCCATTTTCTTAGTTGTGTGTTTTCATGCAGAGGTCATTGTCAAATCTTCCTTCACTGGTTTGCTGGGAAGGACTGAATTTTAACCTCCTGACCCAAAAATGCAAATAATTTTCTAACCGTAGCATCGCTTCTCTGATGAGACTAGTTTTAAAGTGAGAAGGGCACCACAGATGTTCAGCAAAAAGCAATTGCAAAGAAACTGTAAAAGCCTTGTGTGGCTCTACCTGTCCTTTAAAAATATCCCTGCTTTTATACTCAGTCTGTCTCAGGTCACTTCCATGACTCTGCCATGATAAACGGTTCCATTTTGTGGACCCTAACAGCACAGATGTTTGTGAACCACTCTGCTTTGTCCTCCTATAAGCCTAATGTCAGAGTAGCCAGGTGCTGGGTTCTTGGCTTTTAATATGTCCTCTGCTCTTTCCCTGTCTGGCCCACCAGCATGGAAAACATTGTCCCACCCTGTTGACTCATCGCGTCCAAAACATTCCTCTTTTCCTGAAATAGAATTAATATTGGAGGCAGTTAATTGGCTCTGACATAAAGATGGGGCTTTTTTTGTCCCTTCCCTTTTTACATAGCTGGTTTCTACTTGAGAATCCTGTTTCCCACATGCTGTTGCCTGGGGCTGTCTGCCACTGGCTCATTCCCTTATCTGGTATTCACTGAAATGGCTTTTGCTACACACATAGCTGTTGCAGGGGAAAAAACCTAGTATGCAGAACTGATGCTTTTAACAGGTTTATTTTTACACTGTCTCAGGTGCTTATGTGGATTTTGCGTCCATTTAGAATTTCCTAGAAGGTGAATCCAAGTGGCTTCACTGTCAGGTTCCTCTCGGACCATATCTCAGCTCACACACGTGCTGGGTACTTAGGAATGGCTGTGCTGGGCTCCGTGTTGAGGCAGGAGGGAAGCGTGGTGTCCAACACGCTAGCCACTAGCCACATGTGGGTGCTTGGCCAGTTGAGTGTGGCGAGTTTGCTATACTAGAACTGGTTGGACACCACAGATTTAGAGGAAGGTGCAGAGAGTAGCTGTTGGCTGCATGTGGATGTCTCAGGCCTTTGAAGTCCTGTTTGCTGTTCTAGGACTTTAAAAATGCCATTTCTTTTTTTTCATAAGAATGTGGGTTTGTCCTTCTGCTGTAGGATGTGAAGGCACAACGTGAGGGGGGTAAGCTCCGGTTGCTCTCCCTAGTGTCTGTGGTGGTTTACATATCTGTAGACCCTAGCTTGTTTTGGCACGAAAGGACTGACTCGAGAGAAATGTCAGATATTAATAAATTCTTGGTTTTAGAAATGCCCAGAGTGGCACCTTTTTTCCCTGCTGACGGAGGCATACCGGACACCTGGCCCTTACCAGCCCCAGTGTGCTGCAGATCACTGTTGACGTCTTAGTTTTGAGTCCTTGCAAATGAGTATATCCTGCAAAATGCTAGAGCTGGCAACAGAATAGTCAGCAAGTTTGACTGGGAGGGAACAGAACAACCTCGAGCAAAGCACTTTGGAATGTAGTAGGTTCCTGATAAGACAGATTGGTTGGGTGAGTCTTTTGCAAGTAGTATAGTTACATGGAAGGGTTGTGTTTTTTTGACAGTCAGCCACATTCTCTTCTTTCTTTAAGCTTTGGTTAAGGATCTGTGAACATGCTGAGCTGTGGGATTTGTGGGAAGATTCTGTTGGCCCCTTATGTACAGGGTGAAGGATTTTTATCTCCAGTTAATGTTACAGAACTTTACACTTTTATTGGCTTTAAAAGGTCAGATAGAATCATCTTATATTTATCTAATGCATGTGTGAAGAAGGGGGGGGGGGGGAACAGTATGAGAATGGGGGTCTTCCTCAGAAAAGGAAGAAGACACAATATAAAATTGAATTTTTCCCTGCAGCCTTGCCTATCAAAGATTAAGAAACTCGTATCACTTGTATGACAATACTTCCCAGGACCTATAATTAATCAAGCTTCAAAGCCTTCCTTTGAGGCAGGCGTTATTTACAGATTTCAGGAGAGTCGGAAACAGACTTTTGAATGAGTTGCCCAGGATCACACAGAATTTGGCAGAGCTGGGTATAGGACTGAGATCATTTTGTTCTCAGTCCTGTTCCTCAGAACCATGCTTCCTCCCCTACCTGGGATAGAACCTGGATTCTAAATGAGGTCTAATCATGATTTGAGCCTAACTGTGCTCATTAGCCAAGCCATGTTTAAACTGAGTGAACCTCGGTGGGTTTTTTTAGAACAGCAATGAGCAGCCTCCTCCATCTCACTGGGCCGCAAGATTGTCGTAACCAAGATGGTCTCCCGAGATTGGGTAGTTTTGCTCACTGCACGTGCGTACCGAGAATATGCAGGATGTGCCAACTGGATTGTAGCAGCACTTTAATTGGATGCTGAGGGAGCACATGGCTCTCACAGTCAGTATTTTGACCAATCAGCAGGTCCCTCACTTCATGTGCCTTTGCTTTACATGTGTGTGACTTTAATAATATTGGTAGTGGGAACAACCCAATGTGGATGGAAGCCAGTGGAACCAGGCAACACCGTGTGTGAGCACCAGTAAACAAAATGTAAACCCACACAGAGCTGCAGTTTGCCCACCACTGTTTTGGACAGTTCCGTTTGAGGCTGGAGGGGGATAGGTCATAAAGGCAACAGGCTCACTAAATACTGATAGCTGTTCAGCCCTTACACTCTTCACTAGGACCACTTCTGAAGGTGGCTTGTCTTGTGGTGGATAGCTGTCCAGTTGGAACTTCACCCGAGACCACAAGTCACAAGTAGGCCCCTGAACCGTTCTCTTTTTGTTGTTAATGAACACCAGTGGATTGAAGGCAGTATAGTAGAAATGGAAACCTCTTTTCTTTACTAGCCAGCTTATCAATGAAGCTGTTAGGGTCAGAAACCAGGACCTTCATGTTTGTCCTCATTGGGACTTAAGTCCTGATTTAGGCCTTACTGCATTTCTGTAATACAAATAGCAACTTTTTGTCTTCATCATTGTTCTGCCGTAAGTGCAATAATGATATTTTTGCCATAGAGAAGTTCTATGGTGATGGCCTGTTTCAGGGAGGTCTAGACTATTCCCTCCACTGAGTTTGCTTAAGAAATCAAGCCAGTCTCCAGATGGCTACAGTGAAGGAGACAGGAACTAAACAAATTCCAGTTTTCCTGTGTTACCGGATTGACTTCCAGATAAACCGGCTCATCCTTATTTACATTTCTCCAAAGCAACACTTGCCTGCTGTTCTCAGTGCTTTAAAAGGTGTATGTACAGCAAAGGTCAGTTGCCTTTCAGCCTGGGTTAACATGTCAGGATTCTCCCTGCCAAGACAACACTCCCCTAAAATTGAGAGAGTCCTCCACGTAGGCCCTTTTTAAGGGTTCATTCTTATGCAACCCATGGGGTAAAAGCTGGCATGGTCAGTCAGCCAAAGAGTGCAACTGTACCGTGAGAACAGCTTAGAAGGCAAGTTCCAAGGACCTTTTACTCACTATCCAGCTGTGTTTTGCACAGGTTTCCAGTTGGCTGGAATAATTGATGGTCCATTATGGCCTGTTTCATACCCTCTAGCACCAAGTATGTCTAAAATTTCTTCTCCCCCTCCCCCCTTTGGCCTTGCTTTGCCAGTGTTTAAAAAAAAAAAATCACCGTCAACTCTGAATGGGGTCCTTCTCAAACTAGGGATGTTAAAATGTTGATACGTAACTAATCGAGTAGTCGATAGAATTTTTATCAACTACTCGATTTGTTGATAGGAATTCCGACTCGCGCTGGGTGTGGGGCCAAACCCCGCTGCAACTCTGAATTTATAAGGCAGTAGGATCTGGGCAGCCTGCACCTGGCAGGAGCCGGAACTGAGCTGAGCCGGACTGCCTGCCCAGCTGGCAGCAGCCCCTGTGCACGTGTGTCCCAGCAGAAATTTGGGACCTTCCACAGAGAGGGACTGATGCCACGAAACAGTCTGTACCCCTCCCCCCTCCGCCAGTGTTCCCTCTAACATTATCTATCTGTCGGCAGGTTGAATTTTCTTTCAGATACCTTTTCAGGGCCCATTGGTGTCACTCTTATCCCGCTGATTAATACATTCTCATTTTTGGGGCCTCCCTGTCTTCGAGCTCACTTGCTGCCCCTAAAACAGAACTCGTTTAGCTGATCTTCACCCTTTGTTCCACAGAATGCCACAGACGCTGCGGGTCGGATGTATTTGACTCTGTATCGGTCGTGCTTTGAGATGGTACAAGGCAGCGATAACTTTCATAGAACCTGTGCTATACAAAAGACTGAAGAGAGGAAAAGCCACTGCACTATGGCAGCTGTAATAAGCTTGCCCTTCAGCAGTTCCCCGACAGCCATCCTGCTGCCCTTGTCCCTGATCCTCCAGGTCCTTGCTGTCCCTGTGGCTTTCCACACCAGAGTCCACATTGTGGAAGAGTCAACCAAATTAAGGAATGCAAGAAGCAAACCGGCCGGCCTGCCTAAGCAGGCTTGTGAGGTCACCGTTGGGAAAGACATAGACTGGTTTTTAAAGAGGTGGGCCCTTGAGGCTGCTGCTAGCTTAGTGCTAGGGTTGCCAGGTGTCTGGTTTTGAACGTGACAGTCCAGTATTTGAGCTTTCTGTTCAGGAAACAAATTGAGAAAATAGAAATGAGAAAATATAACTGTCCGGTATTCTCTAAATCAGATGTAATGTAGATTGCGATGTCATGTCAAGTGTGTCCGGTATTTTTGTTGAAACCATCTGGCAACCCTGCTTAGCACCTGGAAATACAATATAAACATAGCACCTGATTCTCACCCCAACAACTCCACTGATTTCAGTGACGTCACTGCCGATTCTCTCTAGCGTGTGAGAAGTGGAGCAGAATTGGGCTCCTCCTGAAGGCCCTTGGACTCTTCCCAAACTTTGCCCCAGTGGGATCCCTGCTGCAGGAGGTGCTCAGGGGGCTGTTGAAACAGTTGTTCATTTTGTCCCCAGATGAACTAACCGTGGAGGATGAGCGGCTGTCAGCAGCCAAGATGAATGGGTTGCTTGTTTGCGCCATTCAGAAATCCCTGGTCTGCAGGGGAGGTCAGAGCCAGGGTATGTGCTGGAGGAGAAGCTCTGCTTATTGAGAGACTGCTGGGGGAGGGTGCAGGAAGCTTGAGGCAGAGATGAGAAGACACTTAATCCCTCATTTGCTAAGCCATAAAGGTTTACATGGCATCAGTCCGTCCCTGTGCTTCCCTCTTGCTCTAATGATGGTGATGATGATTGACAAATGGAGGAGGCAGAGCAGTGAAAACAGGAAACCACTCAAAAATAATCTAGTGGGAAAGGGAAGGGAGAGACCATAAAAGTAAGCCGGTTGTTTAATTATGGGCTCGCTTCTGTGGGTGTGGTGGCCTAGCATAAGGCAACACCTGTGTTCCTATGGGGCTGGTGCAGCATCCTTCCTTCTCTCTGGGTGAGCCAGAGTGTGTCTCTGGTGGAAGTGTCTCAAGGTAGAAATCATGTTCCTGGGTGTAGGGCCACTGGTCTAACCACAGATAGCAGGAGTGATTTGAACTTTAGGGTTGTGTGTGGGGGATAAGAGAATAAAAGTTCTGGAAAATGGGCCAAACAGAGAAGTGGCCAAGTTTGCAGATGAGTAGAGCCCTACAAATCTGCAGACTTTATATCCATGGGTCTCCACAGCCATGTTCATGGATGAGGAGCTCCACAGCTCGTTCTTGCGGATACACATACCAATTTTGTACCTGGAACTAGGAATGTGAACAGGTAATCAGTTACCTGGTAAGCAATAAGGATGTGATACTGTACATAATTAAACAATTAACCAATGAACCTGGGCTCATCAGTTAACCTTCACGGTGACGTGCAAGACACACACACCCTGCCCTGTGCTGCTGCCTCTGAAAATTTCAACTGTTACACATTTTTCAGGGAAAAAAAAGCACTTTTTAACATCTTTAGAAAGCATCTCTAGAAAGCCTGTGGCAGGAGGAGTCACTTTGGCTGGGCCAGGCTGGAACAGCCCCTCTGCTCAGCCACATCCTCGCCTCCTCCCCCTCCCCCCGGTTGGTTACTACATTTAACCAGTTAACCAATTAAATGGGATTTTACATCCCTATCTAGAACCCTGTAAATTTACAGGTATCTGCGTGTGTGGGTGCAGATATGCGTGGCTCATTTTTTTTTTGCAGATGCAAATTTTGTCTCCCTGCAGGGCTCTAGAGATGATAATTATCTTTTTATTTTGGAAACCCGAAGCTGACAGCAAAGCGTTACAAAGATAAATGAGTAGGATGGCTGGGCAACAGAAAAGGAGATGAAACTCAATGTTGATAAATGCAAAGCAGTGCACAGTGGAAAACATACTCCCAACTACACTTACAAAATGATGGGGTCTAAATTAGCTATTACCATTCAGGAAAGAGATCTGGGATTCATTGTGGATAGTTCTCTGAAAACATCCACTCAGTGTGCAGCAGCAGTCAAAAAAGCAAAGAGTGTTAGGAACGATTAGGAAAGGGCTAGATAATAAGACAGAAAACATTGTAATGACACTGTATAAATTCATGTTATGTTAATACCTAGAATGCTGTGTGCAATTCTGGTTGCCCCATCTTAAAAAGATTTATTAGAGAGGGGCAATAAAATGCTTAAGTGTATAGAATTGCTTCCATATGAGGAAAGCTTTAACAGACTGGAACAATTCATCTTCAAAAAGAGATGACTCTGGAAGGATCTAACAGAGGCCTATAAAAGCATGAATGGGGTAGAGAAAATGACTAGGGTAATGGTGTATACCCCTTAACATAACACAGGAACCAGGGGTCACCCAAAGAAATTAATAGGCATCAGGCTCTGTGTTTTCCCCCTCCCTTTTATTGGAAGTGGTTGTATCTGCCTCTTACTTCCCTTGCCTCCCTTCCAAAACTGGTTGGTTTTGCTTCATCCCCCATTAGGGAGAAGTTGCAGTATGAGAAGGAAGAAGAATTAGGTTGTGACGCTGATGGAACTTTGCTATATCTGTGCTTCTCCATCTTCTCTCCCAACTTCCTTATAATGCCGGCCTGAATTCTCCCCCTTCTGTGCCACACACCCACACAGAGCGACCTAAAGAACTGGGTGTTAGAACAACGAAGGCTCCTGCTCAAAACATGTGTTTTAAATGCACCTAGTTCCTGTCCCCTCCCTCTAGCATTCCTGCTTATCACATTATTAGGCGCAGGTAGAGGGATAGATTTTTGAACGGTGGCTTGTCCTACTAAAGTACATGAGGAGGGAGACTTAGAATATGCCTTGGCTTCTGAAGAAGGGGAGGGTGCAGTGGGGTGCAAGAAGGGAACGTAGACACTGCAGTGTAGCTGATAGAGCTCTGAACTGGGACTCAAGCGGTGTGTTCTGTCCCCATCTCTGACAGTGTGAGCTTGATGAGTCACTTCATGATTTTGTGCCTCCATTTTGCCATCCGTAAAATGGAATTGGGAATACTGAGCTCCTTGGTAAAGTACTCTGAGATCTACTAATCTACTGTTTAAATATACAAGTATAGGTATTATACCTGTCTAGGCATTATTATTATTATTTATTTATTTATTATGGGAAAGATGAAACCTATTTAGATATTTATTGCACTCCGCATTACTTGCAGATGATATTTGCTCATCCACCTCCACTTTTGCCTGGAATGACCGGGCCCATTCTGAACTCCAGACCAATTCACTGGCACTATGTTTCGGTGTTTAAGTGTGGCGGTCATAAATTGCATTGTACCTACTTGTTTATATGGCTCTAGTTATCATCTAAGGATGTAAAATCCTATTTAATCAGTTAACTGATTAAATGTTACGTTTAACTAGTTAATCGAGATCCCTCTCCCCCCAGGTGGGGAGCCACTGAATGGCCCCCGCTAGCAATGGGCCTGGCTGGACTGGAGCATCCCAGCGGGAGCTGCTCAAGCTAGGCTCTGCCTGCTGTGCCGTGGGCTGCTCCGTGCAGGCCGGGCCCACAGTGCCACGGGCAGGAGGCCGCTGCATCCCTGTCAGGCCCTTCATGCCACGCTGCAGGCAGGGGGGCTGCTCCAGAGTTGCACTCCTCCACCTGTGTTTGCACCCTCCTTCCCTCCCTCATATCTAGAGCCCAGCCCCATAAGATCTGTGTCCTAGACTGTCTCCATCGCTTGCCAGGAGCATGCACGGAGAATAGTTGGTAAGATCCGCTGACAGTAGACTGATCTGAGCAGTTCTGTTCGAACTAGGGAGGCAAATGTAGGCATTCGAAATAGTCAATGAAGTGGGGATGTAAATATCCCACGCTTCATTAGCATGATCTTGCCGGCGCATTAATCCGATCAGCAGCTGTTTCGAAAGTGAAAGTCCATGCTGGGATGCGTTAGTTCGAACCAAACCCCTTGGTTCGAAATAAAGTTACTCCTCCTAAAGTTACTCCCAGCTAATGTATGCTATTTTAAAATGTCTTTAATTTTTAAAAGGTCAGAAGCTTAGATTTCCAAAGGGGTGGGGCCTGTCTATTTGTGAGAGAGAGAGAAATTGGGGTTTCCCCCAAACCCTGATGGTGATTGTTTCATTAGAGGAACCCAGAGAAGTTTGTAGGGAGTCGGGGCCAAATTTTGAGAAGGAGCGTTTCCTCTGGAGAAGTTTGAAATGTTATCTTGGCACAGTATCTGGGTTATTCCTTTGTCCTCTGAAGAATTATTATGCCGGGTTTGAAGGCTAAGTATAATGCTTACAGTGTGAAACAAAGCAAGTTTTGGTCCTGTGCTAAGCACATGTCTTACATTCGCCCTATCCGGGACATCCCTCCTGCTGCTCCTGTAATACATTCTGTTAATTACAGCTGGTGGTTGTGTGCATGTTCCTTTTCTCCTCACCCCTTGCTTCCTTTTTCCTGCCTTTTAATTTGCCGTGTGTTCTGCCCCACCTTGTCTGTGGCATGTAAACATGTTGCTCACACCATTACGATATCAGCTGGCTGCCTTGCAAGGCTGAGCTCTTGGCATCCAGCGTAAATGTGCCTGCATGGCAGACCACGGAGCACCTAGCTTGCTCTAGCAGCCTTGCAGTTGTCTGGTTCTTAACAATCATTGACTAATGAACACGGTGGGTTACTGCAGCTGGTTTAGGATGCTTTCATTTCCCTTGTCCCCGAAGGGTTACGGACAGGCCAGGCTGGAATGTGTTTTATTTCCAACATTCGCTGGACTTGGAATTTCCCAGAGCTTAAAAAATAGCCCTTGGAATAAATAACTGGAAGTGAAGAGGAAGGATAGGATGTCGGTATATGACAAACTGTGGGCTTACTCCATTGCCTCTCTCCATTTATTCCATGATTTGCGGATGCTCTGCTTTGTTGGGCGTGTCAGGGAGATCACCCAGGGTTCCCTCTGCTGAAACATCTTCTCTTCCCTCCCCCTTCTCCTCCCCTCCGCTCTCCTGCAGCTGCCTAAGGTCTGAGCAGCACAAAAGACAGCTTGTTGTGCTTGCTTCTCCACCACAGCTGACAGCTCTGCTAATGGTCTTTAGAATCTGTAGCCGCTGCTGCTGCAAGCGCCATGTGGGAAACCATGCGAGGAATCAAACCCCTTCTCTACGTTGGTGCTATATTTCTGGGCCGGGGTCTGTGGGCTCTCCTTCCCCATCCTCTCCTCAAGCTGCTGTAACCCAGCAATATTTCTTTGGCCCCAGGAGGCCAACTGAGACTTCCCTGACCGGCCACCCTGTCATTTGTTGCTGTGCCAGGGGAGATCACTGCAGAATGACATGAGGGTGGGAACACTACCTTTAGGTTCCAGCAAGCAAGACTTCGTTTTTTGGTTTTCAGTTTTGGGGTTTGTTTTTTTAAATCAAATCTGTTTTGCATAGACCTCATTCTGCTGTCTTTGAAGTCCGTGGTAAAACTTCCATGGACTTCAGTGGGAGCAGTTAAGGGTTAACACTGAACCCTCTTGAAAACCTTACTCCTAAAATAAAATACTCCTGGAGATCTTCACTGCCGGATGGAAGAGCAGGGCACGCGGGAAAGGAGGTGGTAGCCATGTGAGAGATGAGTTTGGGAGTGGGGGAGTTGTGTATAACAGAGGATATTTGCAGAGGATTCTGGTAGGGATGTGAAGAAGCTGGGAGGGGGCAAACCAGGGCAGGGGAAAGATCAACTCATCTTGTATGATGAAAGAGGAGCTCTTTGTAAAACCTCTTTGGTGATGCAGATATGCTCAGCATGTGCCCTTCAGTACCTGTTTGTAGAGGGGTAAATTAAGGAAGAAATGGGGCTTTGACATGCAATCTTCTGTCTGAGCCAGCACCTTATCGTTATTTGAACATGGTCTGTATCTATTAAGCAGAGAGAGAATTACTACTTAGACGAGTGTTTATTGAAAGCTCTGAAGATGAGAGACAGAAATGAATCTTCTCTTACTGCTTTTATGTTTTTGCTGATAAGCTCTATGCATCGTCTGCCAAGAAATCGCCAGTCAACACCAGCAGCGAGCGAAGACTGGCTTTTTGCAGCATTGGTAATAGTCTCTAGCTCTTGCATATATACTATGGATAGGTTGTTCTGGGTCTGCTTGAAATCAGTTGATGGGGTCTTTTTTCTGATTTGGATCTAGTTGTTCGCTGCTTGCTGATGTATGGAAATAGGTGTAAAATGTCAGGTTCCATGTCTCTTGGTGGCAGTCAACACCTAGGATCAAGGTCTCTGCACATTTCTACATCCTTAATGTGTATGCTGCTGAAGTTCTGTACGTATGGTGTCTCTAGGATTCTTCCTCTCTCCCCCCGCCCTTCCCCATCTCCCCATATTGTAGTCTTTGGAAATTTTTGCAATAGGCAAAGGAATCTAAATCTTTTCCGTTGGGTAAACTTAAAAAATCCAGCAGATGGCCAGTCTTTATAGCTGTTTGGCAGGCATTTTGGGGAGGTTGGCTGCATGAAGCTGGGTGAGAGTAATGCCGTGGAACACGCCAGCTCTATTGGTGGGGGGCGATGGTATGACTCAGGTGCAGGGATATGTGTTTCGTTTATGTGGGTGTGTTTGTGAGTGCTTCTGAGGTGGGGACAGCTGGCATTTCTCTGTGCATGGAATATGCCAGGTGGTTGCTAGAAGACGGGCAATCGAAAAGGTCTGCAACTCCGTGATCTTTGTATATCCTCTTCCATCGAGGCGAACTCTTGGATCTGCCCAGAATGCAACATGGCACAATTGGGCCCTTGTGCCAGAAGTACACACGTGTGGAAATCGTAAGAACCATTTGTTCCTTCCTACTGACAGAAAGGTCCACAGATGATGCACTATGCAGAAGACCCAGCAGACACCCTAAGGAAAATGCCTGTCTCACACTGCATCTGCAAAGCTTCAGAGCCTCTTCACTTAGCTTCAGTTCGATTGATGGGCGACCTCAAGGGGGAAGTTTGTGATGGTTTTGTTTCCCCTCCCCTCAACTCCCAAGTCAGGAAGCAAAGCAGAGGAGAAATCCAAAGTTGTGGAGCTTGGAACTGTCGTTTTTGGAGGAGTGGGAGCTAATAGACCCAATTTCATATGTATGTGTGATAGGGATGTTAAATGTCGGTTAATTGAATAGTCAGTTAATCTCACGAATTCTTATCGATTACTCAACTATTCTATAGTCCCCAGGGGTGGGGCTGGCAGCCAGGGCACTCTGGCCCCACTCCCGAGGAGCCCCCTGACACTCCGCACTACTGCCTCTGTATCAGAGGTGGCAGCGCACGGTGCCAGGTGGGAGCTGGACCATGAGGAGAGCCAGTTTAAAAACCAGCTCCCCTCACAGACCAGCTGCCTGTCGTCACGTGTCAGTGCCTCTGACTACGACTGTACAGAGGCAACAGTGCAGGATGGCAGCAGCCCCTGTCAGGGTGGAGTGGATCTGAGCCCCCAGACCTGGCACAAGCCAGGACTGAGCCAGACTGCCCGCTCACCTGGCTTCTAGTACACTTCAAATGCAGAGCCGCAGCAGAGGTAGGTCCTGGACCCAGCGCAAGCCAGGACTGAGCCAGGCTGCTGGCCAGCCTGCTAAAAAATTACTGGAGAGGGGTGGGGGAGAATGCACGTAGTCTGTAGCATTAACCAATAAGCTTTTGCTTATCAGTTAATCAACTACACTGTTACATCCCTAGTGTGTGACTGAGGGAGTGCGGTGGCATGATTTGACTATGAACAAGTGCACTGACTACTTCTGCTGGTGAACGACACCGTTTTCACGGTCCAGTCCAACAGGAATGGCCCACTTTTCTGCCTTCCCTATTGGCCTGTGTTCCTCACTCTGGGAGTATAGTTAGGCCTCTGTGCAATCAGTCGAAGAAAGATTTTTTTTTTTGTATTAATTTAATATTTAATCCCAGGTGGCTTAAGAAGCTGCATATAAAATTCGGCGTCACTCTCTATCTTTAATCAGTGAATCTATATGGGTTTATCCTCAGCCAAGGTTCTCCTCCTTTGAGCGAGCACCATCCTTTTTGGTCTAAGTTGGCTTTGGGTGTGTGATCTTCACAAGCTGCTCCATGGCTCCCTCAACTCTCCCTTTCCAAAATCAGTCTAGTTAAGCACCTGTGGCTCGTCTATTGTCCGATAACTTGATGCTCTCCCCATAAGAGGGCAGAGGGAAAACGAGGATTCATCACAGCCATAATCCCCAGGACAGCTGGTTTTTCTCATGATGAAAAAACATTTTTGAGGCTAATGTCTTCAGAATTTGGTGCAGAAGTCTGTTTTGGCTACCGCTGTAACAGGCTACAATTCCAAACAAATACCAGTTGGTGTGAGCCACCACTTTTGTGTGTGTGATGCGGTACCTCTCCACGTTTTATTGGTAGGGAATGCTGTCTGGTCTCATGCTCTGTGTTGGAATGATTGCTGAAAGGCACAAAGAAACCTGTCCCATGAGACTTAATGCAAGGTAAACAGGACACTTTCCTACTCTTCTCCTTCCGGCCCCCTCCCCCCGATATGTAGTTCTACCCTTGCTGGGAAGAGGGAAGGTGAGTTGAGATGCTCTGGTGCAATTTGATGTGCCGTGCTGCGTGTGTGTGTGTTTGTTTGCGAGAGATCCAGCCAGGGCTGGCTCCAGGCACCAGCAAACCAAGCAGATGCTTGGGGCGGCACATTGCCAGGGGCGGCATTCCGGCCCACAGGAGAAGCAGGGCGGCGGGGAGCCCTGCGGAGGCCGCCCTGAGCTGGGAACCCCGCGCCCAGCTGCTCGGAGCCTGCGCCTGGCCCCGGGGCGCTGGGAGGGGAGGGCGGGGCAGCGCGCTGGCAGGCCGGGGTGCCTGGCCCCGGCGCAGGGTGGCCGCGGCTGTTGACGCTGATCCTGGCGGGGCAGGCCGCGGCCATGGTGGCTGCTCCCGGCAGCCGGCTCACTGGACCGGAGTTCAGGGTCTCGGCGGGCGCTGGGGCTCAGCTGCGGCGGGGCCCCATCCCCCGAGCGGGGAGTGTGCGCCTGGCTCCGGAGTGCTGGGAGCTTTGCGTGGGCAGCCCCAGGTACTTCCTGGGGGGCGGCAGTGGCTGATGAGGCTGAGCCCGGGGGCCTCTTCTTCACCTTCATGAGTGTGCCCCCGGCCGGCAGTCGCCCCTCCCGTGCGCCCTTCCCGCAACTCCCCCTCTCCCGCCCCGCCTGTGTTCTCTCTCCCGCAACTCCCTGCCTGTGAACCCCCTTGACCAGCTGTCCCCCGCCTGTGTGTCCCTGCCCACTATCCCGATCCCCCTCCCCGCTACCTACCCCTCTCTTCTCCTCTCCCAGCTCGGCCTCTGCCCAGCAACCCCACCTCCTGGCCCACTGCAATCCTGCTGGGACCCGTCTCTTCTTCTCCCCCTCCCCTGCCTCCCACCTGGATCCCCATCTCCTGTCTGTCTCTCTAAACAATCCCCCTCCCCTACTCTCTGGGCCCTGTACTCTCCCACACACACCTGCCCAGGAACCCAGCCCCCTTGTGCTGTGTCCTGACAACCTCACCCCTGCCTGGGATCCAGGTGATTCTCCATCTCCCTTTGTCTAAGGAAGGGGAACTCTGGTGCTCGCAGTGCCCATGTCCCCAAGTCCCTCCCTGGACAAAAAAAGGGGGGGGGGGGGCAGCCAAAAATTTTTTTTGCTTGGGGCAGCAAAAACCTAGAGCCGGCCCTGGATTCAGGAGAGGGACTTTTGTCTTCCAGTCAGAGCAGATCTTCCCAGGAGCAGAGTTTTCTTCCTAACCTGACTCTTCCTCTCCTATACTGCATCAAAAAACAATGTCAGGAGAATGTGGAAGTTGGCTGGTTAGGCTAGGGATGTTAAATGTCGGTTAATTGAATAGTCGAGTAACCTCATGAATTCTTATCAGTTAGTCGACTATTCTATAGTCCCCGGGGGTGGGGCAGGCAGCCAGTGTGCTCTGTCCCTGCTCCCGAGGAGCCCCCTGTGACTCCGCGCTGCTGCCTCTGCATCAGAGGCAGCAGCATGGGGCACCAGGCGGGAGCTGGTCTCCAGGAGGAAGCCAGTTTAAAAACCAGCTCCCCTCACGGACTGATAAAGAGGCAGCAGCTTGGTGTGACAGCATCCCCTGTCTAGAGCGGGGTCTGAGCTCCTAGACCCAGCACGAGCTGGAACTGACCTGGGCTGCCTGCTGCCCGGCTCCTAATACACTTTAAATGCAGAGCAGCAGTGGGGGTAGGTCCTGGACCCGGTGCGAGCTGGGACTGAGCCGGGCTGCTGGCCAGCCTGCTAAAAAATGTCCTGGCAAGGGGCAGTGAGGGAAATGCGTGTAGTCTATAGCATTAACCTATAAGCTTTTGCTTATCAATTAATCGGTTAATTGGCTACACTATTACATCCTTAGGTTGGGCACATTGTCAAGAAAGGGTTAAGTTAAGGTTGAACATGTATCCTTACGACAGGTCCCCATCTGTGAGCATCCCCCAAAGGGGAGAGGGTTGATAGAAAAAAGTTCTACCCTATATGAAGTGATTCAGCAAGGCACTGGAATGCTCTACCCTGGCACCATCTGAGCTCTGCGAGAGAGAGCTCCGATCCTGCGGGTTTAGGATTTACCTTTGTGCACAGGGCCTATGCCCTAATACAAGCCCTTGGCATATTGTTTTCAGCAATGCCCTGAAACAAGGCAAGGGCTCCGACAGATTTCATTCACTGCTTGTCCTCGCTAAAAGTTGGCTTGCACAGTGAGGTTATTCATTGATGTGTGTGCAGTATGACCTGTCTTATCTGTGTACTTATGAACTCAATGAGAAAGTGTACAAACAGTTCTGATCATATGCAGCACATTCAGGGGCTCATCATACTGTCAAATCTCAAACATTTTTTAGCTGCATGCCCGAAGGTACTTCTCTTCACTGCAGGCTATTTTCTTGCTGAGTTTTAATTTTTAACCTCAGCACTTTCTGTGCCACAGCTGTTGAAAAAGTGGTTGCAATATTTGTTTTTATAATGGACCAAGTGTACTTTAAATTTGTTTTTCACTTTTCCTCTACTCAAAAATGGCAGAACTGGTTTTGCTCACACTTTTCTGAAAAAATAAATTGCTTTTGAGGAGACCAAGACTGGAAATTTTTAAGCCTGACAGTTGAGTATTTCAGAAAGTTGTATGCAACTCAAACCAGGAACTTAGCTTAGAAATCTGTCTGCAACTTTGAGCATAGCTACTGCTAGTGCTCCAACCTTAATAGTTTATCTATGTTGAAGTGTGTGTGTGTGTGTGTGTGTGTGTGTGTGTGTGTGTGTGCGTGTCCTTAAATGATAAAAGCTATGACCACCAGATCTGGTAGACAGCTTCTTTTTATCCTGACTTAAAGCAAGGTCAGGATTTGGTTGTGCCAGGACAATGGGACGTGCCTGGAATTGGATTGTTTCTCACGAAATGGAAAAGGAGGGTCTGGTAGGAGGGAGTTATACTGTGGAATGACCACAGGGGAGGCAGCAAGCGCCCCAGGGGGAAGCCACTGGATGGCAACAGCCCCTGGGCTGTCCTTCCCCCAGCCGGCACTTGGAAAAAGTCAGTGGTGGGGATGCAAACCCATTTCCCCTCCGCCACCCCCTCCCCGCCCCCGCACTGGGAGAGAATCCAGCAGCCAGGGTGCATATCCCCAACCCAGGCTACCCTGGGTCAGTCTTTTGGTGTCTGATAAGATGTAATTACTTGGAGCACTATTGAAGAGGATCACCACAACAGTTGTTTGTGCAATGAATAATAGTTGTGGATCGAAACCGAAAGAGAATGTTCCGTCCTGTTAAAACGTTAGATGGCCTTTCTGGGGACAGAACATACTCTTCCAGCATGGAGGAGTTATTTCAACTGTTTGACAAGGACTTTCCAAAAGCTTGACAGTATTTTGTGCTCTGCTGCCAGGTTCCTGATCTTATGAGGCCTCTTTTCATCTGGAGCCGGGAATTTTGGCATCTGTCTTTTGGAGTGTGGTAGTAAACTTAAGCATCCTTCATGTCTGCCACTGTTAGAACGTGAGAAGGGTGGTTCCTGAGATCTGGGTGGGTAGCTGGTTTCTGTATATCCCTCAAAACAGACATTTTTATTATTCTAGGAAAAAAAAGTCTGTGGCAGGCTCCAGTGAGAGCCCTGGCTGCTGGATACAGTATGAGAGAGCATGTGAAATAATTGTACCTCTTGCAATATAAGTAAAGGGAAGCCAGCACGTCCAGAGTTTGGACTAAAATTCCATTTGGAATGTACTTGTTCAGTGGCCGTGAAGAAGCACATGCTGTAAACGCACTGAATTACTTGCTTTTCACACACCCTTCCAAAACACAATGCCATGATTTCAGAACAAAATAAGAGCCAGGACCTGGAGTTTCCTGGCTTTTGTTGCTGTACTATAATGAGTTTATTTTTAAATCTAATTTTTTGGCCCTTAATTTCTTCCAGTTTGTTTCTGTTTAGTCTTTGAACACTACTGCCCCTGCCTTCTACAAGTGGGTCAGACAAAGCTTTCCTCCCTCCCCTCTTATCCCCTTCCCCTGGCCTTTCCACTGTCCTTACAGGCACCTTTGCTTCAGAAGGTTGTTTGAGCTCCGAACCTGAGGCATGACTTCAAAGCTTGGCAACTAGCAGAGGAAAAAGTCTGAGGTAGGCCTACTGCAGAGCAGCACTGCAAATGTGGCTTCTCTTTAGCTGACCTAAGAACCTGTGTCAGTGTACATCACATTCCAAAAAATGGTTATATACTTGAGCTATTTAAGCTCATTACTAAAGAATAGAGAGGTTTCTTCTGTCCTCTAGGAACCAAAAATGTGCCTCCTTTCTAATCCCAGGGTCTCTTTTAACCCTACCTCAGAATTTTTCCTGTTCAGGAGCTGAGACTCATCTAGGGATAAGAGGGAAGGTCCTTTCATGGACTGATAACTGGTTAAAAGACAGGAAACAAAGGGAAGGAATAAATGGTCAGTTTTCAGAGTGGAGAGAGGTAATTAGTGGTGTCCCCGAAGGGTCTGTCCTGGGACCCATCCTATTCAACCTATTTATAAATGATCTGGAGAAAGGGGTAAACAGGGAGGTGGCAAAATTTGCAGATGATACAAACTGCTCAGGGTAGTTAAGACCAAAGCAGACTGTGAAGCGCTTCAAGAAGATCTCACCAAACTAAGTGATTGGGTAACAAAATGGCAAATGAAATTTAAGGTTGGTAAATGTAAAGTAATGCACATTGGAAAAAATAATCCCAACTATACATACAACATAAGAACATCAGAACGGCCATACTGAATCAGACCAAAGATCCATCCAGCCCCAGTGTCCTGTCTACCGACAGTGGCCAGTACCAGGTGTCCCAGAGGGTGTGAACCGAACAGGGAATGATCAAGCGATCTCTCTCCTGCCATCCATCTCCACCCTCTGACAAACAGAGGCTAGGGACACCATTCCTTACCCATCCTGGCTAATAGGCATTGATGGACTTAACCTCCATGAATTTATCTAGCTCTTTTTTAATGATGGGGACTAATTTAGCTACAACTACTCAAGAGAGAGATCTTGGAGTCATTGTGGATAGTTCTCTGAAAACACCTACTCAATGTTCAGCAGCAGTCAAAAAAGCAACTAGAATGTTAGGAATCATTAAAAAAGGGCAGAGAATATCTTATTGCCTCTATATAAAACCATGGCACACCCACATCTTGAATACTACATACAGATGTGGTCGTCTCATCTAAAAAAAGATATATTGGCATTGGAAAATGTTCAGAAAAGGACAACAAAAATGATTAGGGGTTTGGAATGGGTCCCATATGAAGAGAGATTAAAAAGACTGGGACTTTTCATCTTAGAAAAGAGGAGACTAAGGGGGGATATGACAGAGGTCTATACAATCATGACTGGTGTGGAAAAAGTGAATAAGGAAAAGTTATTTACTCGTTCCCATAACCTACGAACTAGGGGTCACAATGAAATAATAGGTAGCAGGTTTAAAACAAACAAAAGGAAGTTTTTCTTCACACAGCGCACAGTCAACCTGTGGAACTCCTTGCCAGAGGATGTTGTGAAGGCCAGGATTTTAACAGGGCTCAAAAAAGAGCTAGATAGATTCATGGAGGTTAGGTCCATCAATGGCTATTAGCTAGGATGGGTAGGAATGGTGTCCCTAGCCTCTGTTTGGCAGAGGCTGGAAATGGGTGACAGGGGAGGGATCACTTTATGATTCCCTGTTCTGTTCACTCCCTCTGGGGCACCTGGCATTGGTCATTGTTGCAAGACTGGGCTAGATGGACCTTTGGTCTGACCCAGTCTGATCGTTCTTATTTCTCCTAGGTTCCCAGTTTGTGACGTTTGACATTCTCCTTGCTTGTATTCTGCTATGGTTGGTAGGGAACAGGTGGAAAATAATAAAGCTCCTGCCCTTATCTCTAGCTGACATGACTGAAAGGAAGGGCTTATCTCTCCATTCCTTGTGTCCTAGAGGAAGCTGGGCTGAAACAGTGAATCCCAGCCCATGACAACAGGAAAATTCAGGGATTCGTCGCTAATGACAGAGTGAGGAAGAGAAGAATAACCCCCAGACAACTGGATTCTGTATAAAGTGGCCACCACTCTGTTTGCTATGTGCTGGGGTGGGGGTTGTGTCCCAGTTCCCAGATATTGAGCCCTGTCATGCAGAATCAGCACTCCGGCAGGAAAACCCTGAGGGTCCAAAGATCATCTGTCTACAGATCTTTCTATTTAAATGCCCCCTGGGAAGCGCCTATGGCAGGTTGTCGTTTGGAGTAACACGGTGGAGATGGTTCTGGAAAGGCCGCATGGGTGTGTGTACGTGGAACATGCTTAAGAGCTGGCTATCTTGTCTTGTCCTGAGGCTATTGGCTCATATTGCTGAGCCCTTGACAGCTAAAATATGATGTTGTATGACACTGTCATGGTCAGAGGTGATGCCTGAAGTGTGAGCAGGGCAGGTGGTTAATCTTCCATCCCTTCCTACCTGAAGGTGCCATGTTACCCATGCATGAACTGCAGCCCTTTCCTAGGACTGGCTGCTAACGTGCTTGTAGTCACTTTGCTGGAGTGGCTTGAACAGAGAGCCTGGGAAAGTTTTCATTTCTTGGTCATAAGCTTTAGGGTTTTTTCTCTGACATGTTCTCCCCTCCACATCCCACTACTCCAGTGGTTCCCAACATGGTGTCTGTGGACCCCTATAGGTTCACAAGGGTATTGCAGGGTGTCCGTGAAAAAAAAAAGATAAATAAAAATTATCATAGAAAATAAGTTTGCAATTTATTTAAAAGTTAAAATCAATTATTATTTTTAATTTAAATACAGGAGGCCCCCGAGTTGCTACGCGATTGGTTCCTGGGGAGGCATTGCAAATTGGGGGTGTTGTAACTCGAGCCCTCATTGACTATAGGTGATGAGTGCTGTTGTAAATGTGGGCCGAGGACATAAGTCGGGGGTTTCCAGCCCCTTCTGCATTTACAAAAATGGTTGTAAGTGCAGGGGGTCGGAACTCGGGCGGTCGCATGTCGGGGGCCTCCTGTATCTTCCAATAATGTTGTTAAATTGCTGTCCAAAAATCTATGTTGTGGCGCCTTTGTGTGACGAAATGATCACGACGGTTTGAAGCGTACAAACGTTAGCCATACATTCAATATGGATTTGTGGCTGAAATCAGGCTCGCTGAAGAGAAAGGAGACTGATGAGCAGAGTGAAGCATCCACAAGTGGAATGTCTAATCAAACAGACATAAGTAAACGAAAATAAGAAAATATTCCACTGACTATTAGAATTGCAGTTCGAATTGGCTTTAACGGGGGTCCACGAACTGGGGCGATTGGGGGTTTGTGAACGGGTTGGGGGGAGGGATTGGGGGTCCACACTAGTGAAAAGATTGGGAACCACTGCACTACTCCATGCTATGGTGTATTTGGCCTTGCTGCAGAGCAAGCTGTTGTTGTGGGACCATTCTAGAAAGAGGCAGATTGTGGTTTCACTGGTGTCTACTAAGTAGAGGATTGTGATTTGGAATGTCTCTTGGTGGTGGGGAGCAGCAGGGGATGGAACGGCAAAGTTTACAGCCTAGACTGGTCATGCTCTTAGTTTAAGGATTCCATTTGTGGTTTCACTTGTTTGCAGTTTCTTGAATCTTCAGGTGATCAGCAAAGAGCTCCTGCTTAGTAATGCTCGGGGGCTCTTTAAATACCCCGAAAAGTCAAATTTTTCCTTCATTTCCATTTTCTTTGAATGGTGGGTACCTCCCTCCTCCTCCTCCTCATGCGGCAGCCTGACTTTCAAACACCAATCCAGGACTCTTCAATCCTCGCAGCTGAACAACATGTGGGATTCTCTTCATAGCCTGCAAGAGGTCGCCTCTCAGCCTGCCCTTCTGGGTGCATGTCTGTGATAAAGCTACTTGCTGAACCTGTCTGTGTCTGCCCAAATCATGACTCTATAGAGCCCAATCCCATCGGTTTTCTCAAAGGCTGCTCAGGTACAACAGCGTGACCTGGTGGAGGTGGAGCCAAGCTTCTGATCCAACGTTAGGGGTAGCAGCTGAGACGTTCCCTGATGAGCAGCAGCGTGAGGAAAGGATTGGAAAAGTCCTGAATTTAGATTAAATGATAGAAAGGTCACTGGCTTCATCATCCTCTGTTTCCGTTGTGAAGCGCTGGCAGGACCTGAGCAGTAGAGGAAAAATGGGATTTTCAAAGGGGTCTAAGAAAATTGGGTCATAAATCCCATTGAATGTCAGTGGGGGCTGGCCCTCGGGGAACTGGGAATCTCTTTGAGAAATACCAGCTACAGTTCTTAATTAAAATCACTCTTAAATTATTAGAACAATGTGTTGCTTTCTGAGAAATGCAGGCATGGGGATTAAGGACTCATTCACTTGCAGTAGGAAAGTCACAGTATTTCTGCACTGGGAGATGCACAAGGGATTCGGGGCCCCGTTAAAACTTGCTTGTCCCTCTATACGGCTGGAGTATTGCTTGGCTTTCCTGTCTTCTGTGTCTGTCTGGTGCCACAAGGCTGGGTGTTGTAAGGCTCTCGCGTGGTTCACAAACATGGTTAAAATGTTATTCAGTCCTAGCTATGCCACTGGACAGGAGCTGTGTGTTATTCACATTGCGGGTAGCTACCATGGCTTGTAAGAATTCTGAGCAGTTTAGCGGAAGCCAGCTCTCTCACTGCCGCAGAATGAGATAGGAGGGATGTCGCTGTTGCGGGGAGAGGGGTGCATGCTGTGTGGGAACATGTGATCGGAGAGGATACGTTCATTGGCTCTGGGGTAATGCAGCAAGGGCAGGTGCTTTCCGGGTGACAGGAAAGGAGTAAGGGGTGCAGGAGAGGCCGGCACTCCCCTTCATCTCTCCTTATGCATTGTAGCGTTAGTCTCTGTTGTCCTTCTCCGTGCTGATGTGTAACATGTGACGAGTGGCTCTTTAGGGTGTCTCAAAGTCCAAGAGTTTGTAGGTCTGCAGCTCAGCCTGGCCTTTCTCTGGGGTCTGCCAGATCGTCCCTAACAGCCCCTTGTGGCTCCTTCCAATTATCAGGTTTTCTAGGAGGGATGTAAGGTGGGTTGTGTTACTACTGAGGATGGCTGTATGGGCACCCTTATGGCTTCGGTTTGTATGAGCCTCATGGTCTGCTACTATGTATTTTTTTCATTGATTTCAGAACTGGGAATTAGCATTCATTAACTGAGTGGGTTGACATCTATCCCTGTGTGGTTCTTCGCACTTCTTTTTGTGCTGTCAGATCAGTCAGTCCCTCATATATTCATGACACAGAGTAAGGTACCTCTCTTACCAAAGCGCCTCACAAGCCTTACAGACTTTCACCAAAGTTTGTTGGGGTTATAGTTCTGTTACCCTAAAAACTACTTTGCAGTCTTGTACCCTCCTACAAGCTCTTTCATCCAAGCATATCCAAGGGCTTTGCAAATTGTAACTACCCGAGCCTCTGAACACTTCTGGGAAGTAGGCATTTAGGCATTGTCTGTATTACACAAATAAGGACACTGAGACATGGAGAGACTGTGACTTGCCCAGAATCATGCACTGAGTTAGCGGCCAACGCAGGATAGGACTTAGGGGTCCTGACTCCAAGTCTGCTGCTGTAAAATCTATACAACGGTCTCCCTAATCTTGGCCTGCGTGACTTTTCTGTTACATGCATCTTGACAAAAGAAAGGAGGATGAAACATCACGCAAATCAGATTTATTGAGAGATCAAAGGAAATGAGAAATTGGTGCTGTTGGATATTTTGTGCCTGTTCACATGAAGATACTGGGGCTGCTTCCCTAGCAGACAGAAAGTTGTGGGACCCACAAGCCTAAACAGTGAGGGACAAGAAGAATGAGAAGGATTTTGCATCCTGAATTATCCTAATAGTCTGTCTTGGCAAGCTCTGAAGAGTGGGACCCCCTTTCTTTGTAAGGACACTCGCACAAAACATTCCTCGTTGTTGAGTGTCCTGTAAAGGGTCAAGAGGGCTCGAGAGACATTTTAACACAACTGAGCAGTGCTTGGGCTATTCGTCTTGGTGCCAGTGTGCTGAGCTAATCCACTACTCCTCCCATCAGCCTACCCCTTTCTGAGTCTGTCTCCAGCCCACCCATCATTCCACGGATGCCTGCCACTTTGCTTTTTTCTGGTGTCCCTTTCAGTGTGCTCCAGCTTGTTCCCGCATGTGTGCCCTTGGTAAGGTATACCAGAAGCTGCTAGCAATCTTGTCGCTACAACCTGCATGGAAAGATCCCAGGTTTCCACAAAGCTTAAAATGGGATGTCGATGGGCTTGGTAGAGTAGGACTCAAGTGGCCTTTCTCCTTCCTTCCGTTTTGTGTCTTAACGTGGACTCTGAGGTTACTCTCAGTAGGTCGGGGGCTGCTCCCTGGGTACCACTGACTGGACAGCATAAGGCTGCTGCGCATGTCAGCGGGGCTGCTGAGAAGTTCTTCATTCTAATGAACGTCACTCTCCAACGATATTGACCACAAGGGGCGGAGTTCTCTTTATCGCCAGAGTCGAGTGGATGGCTGTAGAGTGCTTTAATGTTGTTTGTAACTGCAGCACTCCTTGTCCCCACGCAGTGTAGGGATCCCAGACAGGAAGTGGCTTCTGGCTGGTTCCCCCTTCTCCAGCTGTTATTTTTAGGAAAGCCACCTCCTCTTTTTTCTTTCTCTAGTGAATTTTCTATGCCAATAACCCAGCTGCTCTGACTTTCACAATTCCATCCTCACCCTCCTTTGGAGAGAGGGTGTGACGGGGCAGCGCGGCCCCGCACTAGCAGCGGCAAAGCCGCCGCTGCTTTCCCGGAGGGCGGGGGAAGCCGTGGGGGGGCGGAGATGCCACACAGCTCAGGCAGGCCCTGCTGCCCGGGGATGCCGGTGGGAAAAGAGGGCGGGCTAACCGGAGGAGGGGGTGACATGGCTGGATGTCATGATGCCGGCACAGCGGAACATGGCGGGCCCCTTCAAAAGGGCAAAGACCAGCAGAGCAAGGGGGAAGCCAGGGAGTCCTGGAGCTTCCAAAGGGAAGAGGGGTCGTCTCAACCCCGAGCCGAAGGGGAGGACAGACCAGCGCGAGAGGACCACCGCTGCGACAAGGGCAAACCGGCCTGGGAGAACCCGGTCGGAACCCTGGTCGGTGGACGCAAACGCAAAGACAGTGAAGGGGGAAGGAAGCAGCCCGGGGCAGGGGAGTAATGGCGCCCGTGGGCTGACGAGTTTCGGGGCCGTGCCCCATCAGCTGGCTAGGGGATTACTTGTCCCTACGCCTTAAGGCCCTGGGCTGGGACCTGGTGGAGAGGGAGGGCCCGGGCCCCTCTTCCCAGCGTACAGGTGTTTTCACTATTTACGGAAGGGGATCAGAAAATCCCAGATCAGACTATTGAACGTACGGGTGCAGGATAACGAAAACTCACGGGAATTCGGGGACGTTAAGGCGGCAGAGGGCACGGGACCCCGCTCGGACACAGGGATAGGGGGCCCAGACCTGACTGAACCGCCACAGAGGGGCATGCCACATGCCAGCCATGCTGAATTCTGGCCACAAGCTGTACCTGCCCTGCACAGGAGCCATCTGCCTGAACACTGATATTGTTTCAGCACTATATGTATGTAAGTGAATTGCTGCCTGTCTGCAGTAACTAATAAATGAGCCTGATAATATGCTAGCAAACTGGTGTTGAATATGTCACACCCACACAACTCATTCACATCTTTTGTCTCTCCTATTTTCCCCAGGGATAGTAGGTGCTTACCAAGGTACTTCAATAGCGCAGAGTCCAGGCTAGTACACTGCTCGCTGGGAAATTGTCTAGCTATGAAATATTGGGAATTTTGGGTGGAAATGTGGAGAGTGTGTCTAAGAATGATATTCCATGGGTGAAATGGGTTCCCATTGGAACCACTGAATTCTTATAACAGCCCTACCATGAGCGCTGCATCTGCTTCTCAGGGAGCCCCAGTTCACCTCTTCCTTCCCTTTTCGTCCCCTCTGCATGAGTGGTCCATACGTCTTGGCGAGCATCACCTTCGAAATCTTAACTTCCTCCCTCCAACCAGTTACATAGAACTTACAGCAGCAGATGACTGATTCATAGAATCATAGAATACTAGGACTGGAAGGGACCTCGAGAGGTCATCGAGTCCAGTCCCCTGCCCCCATGGCAGGACCAAATACTGTCTAGACCATCCCTGATAGACATTTATCTAACCTGCTCTTAAATATCTCCAGAGATGGAGATTCCACAACCTCCCTGGGCAATTTATTCCAGTGTTTAACTACCCTGACAGTGAGGAAGTTTTTCCTAATGTCCAACCTGAACCTCCCTTGCTGCAGTTTAAGCCCATTGCTTCTTGTTCTATCCTCAGAGGCCAAGGAGAACAAGTTTTCTCCCTCCTCCTTATGAGACCCTTTTAGATACCTGAAAACTGCTATCATGTCCCCCCCCTCAATCTTCCCTTTTCTAAACTAAACAAACCCAATTCTTTCAGCCTTCCCTCATAGGTCATGTTCTCTAGACCTTTAATCATTCTCGTTGCTCTTCTCTGGACCCTCTCCAATTTCTCCACATCTTTCTTGCAATGTGGTGCCCAGAACGGGACACAATACTCCAACTGAGGCCTAACCAGCGCAGAGTAGAGCGGAAGAATGACTTCTCTCGTGTCTTGCTCACAACACACCTGTTAATGCATCCCAGAATCATGTTTGCTTTTTTTGCAACAGCATCACACTGCTGACTCATATTCAGCTTGTGGTCCACTATAACCTCTAGATCCCTTTCTGCTGTACTCCTTCCTAGACAGTCGCTTCCCATTCTGTATGTGTTAAACTGATTGTTCCTTCCTAAGTGGAGCACTTTGCATTTGTCTTTATTAAACTTCATCCTGTTTACCTTGACTTCATCCTGTTTACCTCGACGAAGGTCTTGTTCATTGTCTGGATAGGACAGTTTGTATGGGTTTTGTAATGAAAGCAAGAGACGGGTTTTTCTCTGGGGAGGAACTCTTGTCCTGCCCCCTGTTCTCATGCTAGAGAGAGATCAGGGCTGGAAACCAGAGCCTTGAATGCCAGCCCTGCTGGTGGATTGTAAGTAACTCGCTTATATGATATAAGTGGTCCTGGTGATGGGAAATGCTAGTACTCAGCTCCACATGGTGAAGCAAAATTGGAAGCTGTTGCCATTTAAAGCAGAAGCTGAGCAGTGAATTACCCGAGGCCACTCCCCGCTCGTCTGGTATTGAACTCGGTTAACCACAGGCAGTGGAGAAAAAGATTTAAAATATCCCGTGGTCGGATGGACTGAGCCCTGACACAAAAGCCTCTATTCATGGCTGCTTGTTATTGTTTTGGGGTTGTTTGCTTTTTGCTTCTAATGTATATCTTACACACAGCCTCTGGGCCCCTCGCTTTGGCCATTTGGCATGATGGAAATGGGAATCCGGTATTTTGAGGCCACATAACTACACCACATAACTGGCTGAGCTGAGCGCACGGTGCCTGCAGCTCTCTGGCCAGCAACACGATATCCCGGCCTCCTCTTGTTCACAGGCCTGCAGATGTAGAGAGCTGTGTGCAGTGCCCAGGCTGGAGCATTCTCCAGGTCTGCGTATCATGTGGCCGGCACTCAGGAGGAGGAGAGACTTTTTAGTAGGCTTCCCGGGAGGAAAACAGCTTTAGTAATGCTCTCTGGGTGGGGCTACTTCTGATAAAAGTGCAACATGCACCGTCTGCCACGCTGCCCTACCTTGGCCATGCCCTTTCCCCTCGGCCTGCTTTAGGGTGCAGGGGTGGGGTAGAGTATCCTGAGGGATCTTGCAGGCTCTGCACGCTGGGGTGAAAATATTCTGACTCAGAAACCCTTCCCTGGTCTGTGCTTGTTGGAGGGATTCAGGGACCAAGTGCAACAGGGCTAAGAAGGCCAAAGCAGCTGGAGGTCGTCTGCGGCCAGACCCCGCTGCTTCACCTACCAGGCAGGAGGAAGCAGCAGGGGGAGGCGAGGCTGCCCTGCTCTTGGGAGAACCCCAGGGTGGGAATGTTTCTGTTTGTTCCGTGGAGAGAAGGCCATTAACTCAGGATTGTTTATGTTCTTGAAGGGGAGTCCAGGACTGGATGGGAAACTGTAGCAGTGGAGGAAACTGCCTCTTTTGAGGCTCACAAATTTCAGAGGGGGGCTGCGGAGTTGCGATCCCTGTCCCAGCCCTCGCTCTTGAAATGCCTGCGGCGCGCCAGGGTTAGTGGACATGGACACGGGGCGTAGGGCCTCCATTCCCACGCTCTGGGCCACCTGCTGGAAAATGGCACTTGTAAGTAATGATCTCATTAAACTGGGTGGACGAGCACACGGATCCTGGAAGTGCGGAGGCATGTGGCCATGTACAGCGCATGCTCTGAGAGCGTACAGTCCCCCTGTCCCACATGCCTCTCCAAAGGGCAGGAGAAGGGGATAATCTCCCTCATAAATGGGCCCTATTGGGCGAGGAGCTGCTGAGCGCGCTGGTATTTGCAGCGTTAATACTCTGTTAGCAAGACACCCCACCCCATCTCCCCCCTCCGCTGTATGGACAGTTTTTCCTGGATCCTCAACGGGGGATAGTTCTTGAACAGTGCATCTTGGGGCGTTATGCCTCGGTTACCCAGCTTTCCCCTGGGGAAGTACCAGCTTGACATAAAGAGCCCCACTCTGAGAGTAGCTGCGAGTCAGTAATCCCGTTGGAGAAGTCTGTGCACTGTGAGGCTGCTGGACTGCAGCCCCGGGTGCTGCTAATTATTGCTTTCCCCCCCTCGGCACCTGGCCACGTCCCACAGAGACATCTGCTTCCCAGAAGCTGCTCGGAGAAGGAGCAACGGGGCTGCTGCTCTCTAGAGACCCGCCCGGACTTATCTTCCCCTGGGGAGGGAACTGCCATGGTTGCAGGCTCATATGTAGGGCTCCAACCCAGGTAACCAAGAAACGACAGTGGCAAGAGCACTTTGCGGTTACCTCCTGAATGTCCCTTATGCAAGCACTTCGGCTCCTGAGAAGCCCTGTTCCAGTCCCACAGCCTGTGCTCCTGGGATCTTGTCTCTTCTCTATTCGGCTGAGCAGCAGTGTGTAAGTGTACCCTGCAGGATAAAGCCCCTTGGGGAAGCTTTGGAGGAAGGGCATTGCTTTAAGGACTGCTGGCTTGCCCAGTGCTTTTTTGTGACGGTACTGCCCGGAACGGCGTACTGTCACCTATTTTCCCAGCTCACAGAAAAGGAATGCCATTTCCCCTGTCCGTACCAGCACCTGTTTTCCTGGGGTGGCTCGTCTCCTGCCAGAGGCCTGCCCAGGACGCAAGGTTTTTTTTTTTTCCCCCTGGCTCCCAGCGCATTTCGGCTCGTAAAGGGGCCACAATCACATTTCAGCTCCCAGTGTGATGTACTGGCACCTTTTTTCTTACAAAAAAACCCCCTGGGCTTACCTGTATCTGATCCGGGGAGCAATAGGTAAAGCAAATCTGCCGGGAATGGGACCCTGAGACATTGACTAGTGTGTGGCGTAACTTAGAGACCAGGTCTCCTGCAAGTTGCAACTGATGCTTCCTTCCGAAATGGATCACCGGGTGACACACGTTTGTCCCGCCTCCCCAGCCCAAGCTTAGCAATGGATCAGATGCTGGTCGCATGGATGGGACACTTCAACTCACCTCTGTGGAGCAGTATGTTTCTGATTCATGCTGGAGGGAACAAAGCTGCACCAGACACCAGCAAGTTTTGGGGGTTGGCCTGCCTTGAGGTATGACGGATAGAAAGTCACCTTAGCTCCACTCAGGTGGCTATCACCTTGCACGGAGAATTCTGTTTTCACCCTAGTGAACAAAAGAAGCTATTAAAATCCATTAATGGATCATCGATGCAGGCCGGCTCTTGTAGGCCCCTTGAGTGTTTGTTTCTTGGCTGCTGTGTTTGAAGGTATAAAAAAGGAGGGCAACGCTTTCCTTTTTGTGTCTTGTAAAAAAAAAAAACCAAAACCCCAGAATATTCCTGCAAAATCCAAATGAGGGCAAAATTACTGTTCAGCACAGCGGGGACTTGCTGGCCAATGCTCTGTTCTAGGGTTGGGACCTTTTTCATGTCAGGGGGCCGCTGACCCACAGAAAAATCATTTGGGGGCCACACGCAAGGGAGAAGCAAGCCCCCCCAAAAAAACCCTGACCGAGGGGTCCCCCAACTGAGAAGGAGAAAGACACTTCCCACATTCCCCTCGCACACCAGAGCCTGGGGGGCCCAGGCTAGTAGATTTTGTGTGCTCCAGCCCCATGAGGGAATGGCAGGGGGGCTGGAAAGCCAGCATGGACTCCCCAATGCTGTGGGGGAGCCCCAAGCCTTGGGGGCCAGATCCAGGCAAGCTGGGAGCCACATCTGGCCCCCGGGCCTTAGGTTCCCCACCCCTGCTGTATTCCCTCCACTAACAGAAAAGATACCGTCCTTAACTAGTGTGATTACAGAGACCCTCTGCCAATGCTAAGATGGGATGGAGGGGTTGTTTTATTCCCTGTTACATCACCAGCATCCAGCCATGGGGAGGATGGTCCAAGTCAGAGACTTACTACCATTTAAATGACAACTTCAAAGCTTGTAACTGAGTGTACCCAAACCAAAAAAGTCTGAGAACCTTTCTATTCCCCCTCTCGCTCTTACCAAGTGATGTTTTAACTCGTTGCGTCTTTAAGACATTTTTTTACCCAGTGTCTGCAGATAGATGGCAACTCTCTTCCGACAGGGCTTTTGAGAAATGTACCGAAGTGACATGGAGATTTAAGCTCCTGAGTCAAGTGGGCATTTTTTGGAAACACCCCCCCTCCTTTCTTATTTCTATTTCAAGAGCCAAACTGTGTTCACCTTCCCAGGGCACATTGCAGCAGCGTGTGTTTGCCTTTCTAAGGGGTTTGGGTTGGTTTGTTTGTTTTTTTGGTTTTTGAGTGAAGGGGGGGGGCTGAAGTGAGAGAGGCTTTGCCGGGGAGGGGCGGGCGGGGGGAGGAGAATCTGGGAGGGTTTTAATTTAACTTTTTTTCTTTTTGTCCATGAGTTCCAAATGCTGTGCGTGGCTTTCATAACTGAATGTGTGACCAGAGTACTGGATGGGTGCTTTTGTATGAATTGTAATAAAGTAGTTGATGTAAAAGCACTGTGCATATTTCTGGGACAATGGAAATATTTAATGGGTCTGTCCAAAGTAGGAAGTATCTGAAGTCAAAGCTCTTAGGTTTAATCTGAACAAAAGAAAACCAACGCTTTGGGGCTCGACTTTTGTTATATGTGCACACGGTGCCTAGCCCAGAGAAGGCTTGACCAAGGTCACTGGGTTCTCATACCTCACATGAGCGCTGCCCCTTTTGCCAGTCTTCTAGTTCTCAGCATAAAAATGTAAGGCTGTGGACAGGGTCTCTAGAAGTCCTCTGGTACATCCTCCATCTTCGAAGCATGACTGAGTATGCCTGCACCCTCCCCGACGAGTGTTTTGTTAAAACAGGTTGGACAATCTCCAGTGACAGGAATTTCGCAGCCTCCCTCAGAAGCTTATTTGAGGGCTTACCTTTCCTTGTAGTTGGAGGTTTTTCCTAATGTATAATCTGAATCTTCCTTGCTGAAGAGTAAATGTTCCTTATCGTCCTACCTTTAGTGGACCCTGAGAGCAATGGATCATCAGCCTCTTTATATACTTGGAGACTGAGTAGGTTCTCCCTCAGTTGGCTTTTCTCAAGACTAAACATGCCTGGTTGTTTCAACCTTTCCTCATAGGTCAAGTTTTCTAACTTGTATCGCTCTTTTTGTAGTGCTCATCTGGATCTTCCAGTTTGTCCCCATCTTCCCTAACGTGCAGTGCCCAGGACCAGACACGCTGTTCCTGCCGAGCCCTTACCAGTGCCGAGTAGAGCAGAACTGTTGCCTCCTGTGTCTTGCGTACGATGCGCCTGTCAGCACACCTCCGGATGACATTAACCTCTTTTGCAAGGCAATGTAGCTGTTGCTGTTAAAAATGCTGCTGCCAGTGGCAGTGCATTATTAATCCCAGGCACTGTCCACAGAGACTGTGCAGGGAACAAAGGCCCTTTTGCTGCTGAGATTATTGACTCTGCAGCCGAGTGTCAGAACTGCTGTTTCAGGGCTGCTTCACATAGCTAGAAGCTTTTAAGGTTTGACCAAGCATCAAGCCAGCATGTCTTCCAAAAGTCCTAGTAAAGCAAGGCCTAAATATAGCCTCTTTGCACAAGAGTCCCTTTATATTTTCCCCTGGCTGAGTGTGTTTGCCTCTGATTTCAAATTTGTCCTGTTTAAAAGAGGGCAGAGGTTTTCTGCATCCTAGTGAAATACTTCAAAGTGCATTCAACTGCTGTATGAAAGAGGGGGTGATTACAAGAAGTAAACAAATGTTCTATAATGGGAACAAAGATACAAGGCTGATGGCCTTCAGAGCTGCCAGCGAGCCACAGCTGTGCTAATTGCCGGCGTATGACGATGATTCTTGGTGCGTAGCATATTATTCAGCAAGAGGATTAGGCGTATGCATGTCCATGGCACTGCATGGGATATAGAAGTGTCTTTGTGCCTGGATGATCATTTCAAGAGCACTTTTCTTTCACCATTTTCCTTTTTAAAATGGGCATTCATCTCAAAAGCCATGTGTACAGGTTGAACCTCTCTAGTCCGGCACCTGACCAGTTCCAAGCGAGAGAATTTGCCGGACCACGGGAGGTCGATATTGTCTAGCAGCATGACCAACACTCCTTCGGCTTGCTGTGCTCTCAGAGGACATTGAAGGGTAAATTAGAGCTAAATAGCAGCACAGAACACACAGAGCCAAGACTAGTGGCTGTAGGCAAACTTTACGGGACCACGGAATGGCCACATCCATGAAAGGTAGACTTCCGGCTAACTCAAATCATGCTGGACCACGGATGTTTCTGGACCAGAGAGTTCTGGACTAGAGAGGTTCAACAAAAGGAAAGTCAGATTGTTTCCACATCTTGCAGAGTTCGCTGGCCCACGGCACTGGGGTCATATCAGTCCTTTCCAGGGCTGTGTAATCAGGATGCCAGGGGCACCTACGTATTTGCAACATAGTCCTGAATGAGGTGAGCTCAGTTGGATGCTGCTCTGCCTTGTATTACAGATCCAGGCTCTTGTGTATGGTCTCTGGCTGTGCTGTTGAAGCGACCACGCGGCAGGGCTGCCATTTTGGGGTTTTCTCTTTGGTAGCTTGCAGGTGCTCTCTGAAGGCTTCTCCTCTCAGCCACCAATGGATTTGGAGTTGCTTCTGTCTGTCAAGAAAACCTGAGGATTGAATGTTATCCGGTGCTGAGCAACCAGAAGGTAGCCATGACAATGGCGAGGAGGAGGATTATGCACCTGTCACAGTCGTTTGATCTGTTCATTGCCCTAGCAGCTTACGAGCTTTTTCAAGACCCCTTCATTGGGCGCCAGGCTTAGTGGCGGGAGGAGAAGCTGATTGGTGACTGAAACAATGAGAGATGGTGTCCGGTTGCTGCCTGCTGGGTAGTCTGCCTTGATCTCTTTCCTAGCAGCTCCTCCTCTGACATCCTCTGATGTCATGGCAGCCTGCCTGGAAAAGGCTCAAACTGCACGCATCTCTTTTCCTTATTAAATCCACTTGCTCTGGAGAAAAACGTTGCTTCTGGTAGATCCCAGCCCTGGTTTCTCAAGCAGGCCATTACAGTGGTCAATATTGATTTCCTTAGGCTTGAAATTAGAAACAGGCCTTACGTGTCGGTGTCAGATCCAGCTCTGTCCTCGTGGCATCTGCGTGTGTACGCACGCCCAGGAAGGACTCACCAGAGTGGGAGGTCAGTGGATGGGCAGGATGAAACTATTTTTAAAACAAATCAGAGAGATTTCTCTTGACCCTGTTATGTTTCAAATGTCTGGTCTGGAAGGCAGTGATGTTTAGTGGTTAGATCATGGGGGAACAGGTCTCCTGAGTCTCATTTTCAGCTGTGCCCCCTGCTTGCTGAGTGACTTTGGATAAGTCACTTAACTGCTGCCTGCCTCAGTTTACCCACCCATAAAATGAGCCTAATAATAAAAGTATCTGTCAAGCAAAGGGGTTGACAATTAATCCGCATTTGTAAAGTGCTTTGCACTGTGCTAACGGGGTGGTGTGAAATTAAATGGATTCTCTCTCGTCGTCATACAACAAGGATAGTCGATCTTGACATTTTTGAAGCACCTGGCACCAGGGAGTTCCCTAATAAATCACCAGTGGCTTAAAGGGAGAAGGAAGTGGGGAGGTGGAATCTTCCAGACAGCTCAAAAATCACTTGAGAAGTTGCTCTCGTGGCCAGTCCTGTAACACTGGTCTACAATTTTTTAGAAGTCGTCTGCTTCAGAGATAAAATGTGCTATTTATTATGTATTTTGATGTGCTGAATTCAAATATGACAATTAAAACAACTGATTGGCTACTGTTTCCAAGATATTTAAGTTTTTACATTTTACGTCTATGTATATTGTGTAGATAGTAGAGTTTTAATCATAAATTGTAAACCTAGGTCTTTTCATGTGTTTATGGTTGCTTTACATGATAATATTTCACCTGTCCCGTTTATGTAACACTTTAAAAATCAGCAAAAGGGTTATATAAATAAAATTTATTATGAACCAAAGGCAAAAAACTATTATGTATATAGTTTAGTCCTATTCAGTGTCTACTCGGCGCTTCTTGGCTTGTCTCTTGTATTCATTAAATGGAGCATCTCTTGTCACTGTCCAGCAATAGAGTCTGCAAGCATTGATGGGCTCCATTTGCCCTGATAGCATTTCTCCATTGTTGCAATGTCCTGGTGAAATCGCTCGCCGTGCTCATCGCTCACTGCTCCAGTTGTGGAAAAAATCTAGATGAGAGTGCAAAAAATGTATCTTTAGTGACATGTTGCAACCAAGGCTTTTGTATGCCTTGAGGAGGTTTTCCACCAGCAACCTGTAGTTGTTTGCCTTGTTGTTTCCGAGAAAATTTATTGCCACTAACTGGAAGGCTTTCCATGCCGTCTTTTCCTTGCCACGCAGTGCATGGTCAAATGCATCATCTTGAAGAAGTTCACGAATCTGAGGACCAATAAAGTCACCTTCCTTTATCTTAGCTTCACTTAACCTTGGAAATTTTCCACGGAGGTACTTGAAAGCTGCTTGTGTTTTGTCCATGGCCTTGACAAAGTTCTTCATCAGACCCAGCTTGATGTGTAAGGGTGGTAACAAAATCTTCCTTGATTCAACAAGTGGTGGATGCTGAACACTTTTCCTCCCAGGCTCCAATGACTGTCGGAGTGGCCAATCTATCTTGATGTAGTGGGAATCTCTTGCACGACTATCCCATTCGCAGAGAAAACAGCAGTACTTTGTGTATCCAGTCTGCAGACCAAGCAAGAGAGCAACAACCTTCAAATCGCCACAAAGCTGCCACTGATGTTGGTCATAGTTTATGCACCTCAAAAGTTGTTTCGTGTTGTCATAGGTTTCCTTCATATGGACTGCATGACCAACTGGAATTGATGGCAAAACATTGCCATTATGCAGCAAAACATCCCTGACTTCTAGGAATAACATGATGCAATTCATATCATGTATGACACAATACCAGCTTCAGATTGCATCATTCATTGTTTTGCCTAAAAAGCAAGTACTGTCCAAACCCAGTCATAGATTTATTCATAGAGCCAGTCAAAGATGTATTTTAGTCATTTCTGGTTTAAATTGAGATCCCTTCCCTTTATAACTCACTTATCCTCCTCCATTCGCAAATCAAGGGTCGTATATACTGACCCAATAGCATATCTTGAAAACTAGAGCCAATCAACAATTTTAAGCATCATTTTCGTTCTCAGTGACCCAGAATTAGTAAAGTTTGACTACATTTATTTCAGAAGCATTTTGGCTGTAGAGCAGTGTAACGTGTTCCTTTGTTGCTAGCAATCTTCACTGGACTGTAACAGAGAGGCTTGTGTGGGGCCTGCAGCAGGGAAAGCAGCTCTGTTTGTGTGTTCACAGGTAATTCCCTGTCACGCTTTTTCTCCCATGCCCTGATCATTCTGCTTTCCAGCTTCTGAACTGCTCTTGGGAGAGCCAGCCACGTGGAAAACACACACAGCTGCACAGTCAGACAGCCTGCCAGTAGCAACTCTCCTGCTTAGCTGGTCCTAGACCAGCATGCCACCTCTCCACTCATGATGCTGAGTGCTCACAGCTCTTGTTGAAGTTAGTGGGGGATATGGGAGTCCAGCCTATTTGAAAATGAGACCACGGGCCTTTTTTCTACCTGGCCTTTGTGCAGGGGATACTTCCTCAAACTACTGACATGAGGCACTTTCTGCAACTGCACTTTTAGTGGTACTGTTCACACGCAGACAGCTTTACTTTGTGGGTGCCCTGTTGGAAATTATTTATATGGACTCTTACAACTTGCCTGTACCTATTGGAGGCTTGTACTTCAGTGCCTGGAAAAGGGGAAGACTCATAAGCAACAGTGCAGCAGGACAGTGTAGTTTGTTTCCTCCTCCCGATGAAGGCTGTGTGCTGAAGACCCATCCCTCGCCTCTGAAACTGCCTAGCTACCTTTCTTGGGCTGCTCTCCAGTCCTCACCCATGTCCTACGTGGCTGCTTCTTGCAAGTAGATTGTTTGTGTTATATAACTGCACTTAAAAACAAAACAGTGCAAAACTTCAGAGTCTACAAGTCCACTCAGTCCTACTTCTTCTTCAGCCAATCAAGTTTGGTTACATTTGCAGAAGATAATGCTGCCCACTTCTTATTTACAGCATCACTAGAAAGTGAGAACAGGCATTCACGTAGTACTTTTGTAGCCAGCATTGCAAGATATTTACATGCCAAATATGCTAAACATTCATATGTCCTTTCGTGCTTTGGCCATCATTCCAGAGGACATGCTTCCATACTGATGATGCTCATTTTAAAAATAATGCGTTAATTAAATTTGTGACTGAACTCCTTGGGGGAGAATTGTATATCTCCGGCTCTGTTTTGTTCGCATTCTGCCGTATATTTCATGTTAATGGCAGTCCTGAATGATGATTTAACACATGTTCATGTTAAGAATGCTTTTGCTGCGGATTTGAGAAAACAGAAGAGGTACCAACATGAGATTTCTAAAGATAAGTATAGCACTCGACCCAATGTTTAAGAATCAGCAGTGCCTTCCAAAATTTGAGGGAGACAAGGTTGAAGCATGCTTTAAGAAGCATGTGGAAACTACAAAACCCAAACAACCAGGTAAGAAAACCAACCTTCAGTTGGTGGCATCAGTATGGATGCTAGGGATGTTAGATATATTGTGTAATTGAATAGTCATGTAACCATGTGAAATCTTAGGGCACATCTACACAGCAACATTATTTCAAAATAATTTCGAAATAACGGGCATCTTATTTCAAAATCCATAACCCTCATTAATAATAGTTATTTTGGATTAGGGCATCTGTAGACAGCGTAACTGTGGTTATTTCAGAATAAGAGGCCCCCCCAGGGCTTCCCACAGGTGCCCTGCTGGACGCTCTGTCCACACTCATCAGGACTGTATAGCAGTGTTGTCTTCTAGTCGTCATTGTCAAGTCTAAGTGGAGTCTCAAGTCACTACAGTTCAAGTCTCAAGTCGAGTCTCAAGTCCCTAAAGTCACTTTCGAGTCGAGTCCCAAGTCGAGTCTCAAGTCTTCATTTAAAAAAATGTCAAGTCACTTTTGTACAAGCCATCAATATCGATAAATAACAATAATCACTATCTGTTTTCATTTATTAACATAAATCATACTTGCTAACTACTAGTAGTCCAGCTGGGAGGCGGGCCTCGATCGCCACTGTGGGCGGTTTTTTACTAACAGCGGCATTTTCGGACAATTTTTTCACCAAGTCGATTTAACAAGTCTCAAGTCATAAACAATGAACCCGAGTCGAGTCTCAAGTCGAGTCACCTAGGCGACTTAAGTCCGACTCGAGTTCAAGTCGTGGGACTCGAGTCAACAACTCTGCTGTATAGTTCCCCTTCCCCTGAAGCCTTTAAAGCCGCAGCCACGGGGGAACAGTGTGTGGCACAGGCCCAGCTCACACCGTGCCACACAGCAGCACCCAGATCTGCCAACTGCAGACCACAGCACTGCACCTGAGCCCCCCAATGACTGCAGGCAGCTCCCAAGCCCCTGCCCAAAGGTGAGAGAGGCAGGCACCATCCTGATCTGGTGCAGAGACCCTGGGTTTCATTGAGGTCTGGGGAGAGGAGGCAAACCTCCAGGATCTCCGCACCAGATGCAGGAATGCTGACATTTATGGCTGGATGGCTGGGGTAGCGGGGACACATCCGCACCGAGGAGCAGGTGCGGATGAAGGTGAAAGAGCTCAGGCAGGTCTATGCCAAGGCCAGCGAGTGCAGCTCCCACTCCAGAGCCCAGACCGTGTGTGTGGCTCGCGCTGCTGCTGTGGACCCGCCTACTGGCCACTCCTGCCCCAACTGATAGAGAGGCAGCAGCACAGGGTGGCACCGTGGATAGAGGCTGGTCTGCAACAGTGCCACGTAAACGCAAGTTGTCATTTTCAGGTGACTTTCTGAACAAGAAGTGGGCAGTATTATAACCAAACTCATTTGACTGAGGGATTGGCTGAAAAAGAAATAGGACTGAGTGGACTTGTAGGTGCCAAAGTTTTACATTGTTTTATTTTTGAATGCAGTTATTTTTGTACATAATTCTACATTTGTAATTTCAGCTTCCACAATAAAGAGGTTGCATTACAGTACTTGTATGAGGTGAATTCAAAAAATACTTTATTTTTGGAATGCAAATATTTTTAATACAAATACATAAAAATGAGCACTGTACACTTTTGTAATGTCAAAAACATCCACAAATATTTAAATACAATTGTATTCTATTGTTTAACAGTGTGATTAGTCACAATTAATTTTCTAATTGTTCATGTACTTGTTAGTCTATATGCAAGTAAGCGCTCAGGGTCAAGATTGGCCTCTTACACTTTTAATTTAGCCACATTGACTAGAAAAATGCCAGCATAGTGGAGCTGATCCTGATGGGGAATGGAGATTGAAGGTCTGGAAACAAGCTAGTTTTCTTTATCAGTCCTGTTGATGTTATTGAATAAAATACAAGTCCCCCACTGCTGTCTGGGGTGGGACCTTCCTTCCCTACTCGCAGACCCTTGCATTTCTTCAGCACAGACCTGTGTGTGTACACATTCCCTCTTGCCTGGCAGGAATTTCCAGCCTTTTCCAGTGAAACACAAGAAATAACCCCACGCCTCTGTGATGGTGGCTTTTATTTGTTTAATTTTCCTAAAAGCACCTGGCTGTGTCTACATTGGCACCCTTTTCCGGAAAAGGGATGCTAATGAGACAAGTCGGAATTGCAAATGCCGCGGGGATTTAAATTTTCCCCGCTCCATTTGCATGAACATGGCTGCCGCCTTTTTCCGGCTCGGGGCTTTGACGGAAAAAAGCGCCAGTCTAGACGCGGCCCTTGCGGAAAATAAAGCCTTTTCCGAAAGATCCCTTATTCCTGATTTTAAGAGGAATAAGGGATCTTCGAAAAAACTTTATTTTCGCAAGAGCCGCGTCTGAAAATGGCGCTTTTTCCGTCCATGCCAGGCGAGCGACAGCCATGTTCGCTCAAATGCCGGGAGATATTTAAATCCTGCGGCATTTGCAATTCGGCTTTGTCTCATTAGCATCCCTTTTCCGGAAAAGGGTGCCAATGTAGACACAGCCCCTCTGTGGTGGCACTTGTTTTATGTGCTGCTCATTTTTTTTAATCCCTTCGGTCTCTCCAGCAGCTGACGATGCAATATTTTATTTGAAGTCAGGAGGAGGCGTGACGTTCTCTGTGAACTGGCTGCTGAGAGCACGGTCGGGAGCAGCATGCTGCTGATTGTTTGGTCTGTTCATCTGCGAGTCCTGCCAGAGAATGTATCCTCAGCAGCAACGAAGCCCTCGGCTGCTCCAGAGTCAGGGGGCTGGTGCGTGACGTTTCCTCTAGGCTTCATGTCACTAGAGTGTCTGAAACCGGTTACTTTCTGGCAGACAGAAGATAAAAATGATCGCCGTTCCTAATGCAGCCTCTGGGAAATGGGCTGGCTTGTTTTAGTCTCTTGTAATAACAACACATTTAATAGGGATATGAATGGTTAGCTGGTAAGCATCACTCTTACCGGGTGGTGCTTACCAGTGATGGTTAATTGGTAGGCTGGAGCAGCCACCTGTCCACCGCAAGTGGGGGGCACTCCAGCCTAGTGAGAATAGCTCCTGCCTACAGCAGACTAGTCCCTGCCTGCAGAGTGCTGGGCTGCTCCATCCTGGCCGGAGCAGCCCCTACCCACCTCCATTTAAGCAGTTAACTGCTTAAATACAGTAATTCCTCATTTAACACTATAGCTATGTTTCAGGAAATGATCGTGTTAAGTGAAAACGTGTTATGTGGGGTCAATTTTCCCACTGAAAATAATGGAAAAGGTGGGGGTTGTGTTTCAAGCGGTGGTGTCTGTTGGGACCGGGACATAAGGCTGGGGGAGAAAGGGGACTGGGTTACAGCAGGGAGGAGGTGTTTGGCTCTGGGGATGGGAAGGGGGCGAGAGGGAGAGGATTGGGTTGGGAGTATGCCCCTGTGGCCAGGTCTGCTGGGACCGCACTGCGTCCGAGGGGAGTCACGAGAGCGGCCGGCGGCGGTGAACCCTCCGCGCTTTGCAGGAGGTGGGGAAGCCTCGTGCAGCTGCCGGCAACGGGCCGGCTGGGGAAATCGTGTTATTCTGGGGACGGTCGTGTAATTCAAAAAACGTTCCCTAAAAAAAAAAATCGTGCTATTGCGGAAACGTGTTAAGCGGGCACGTGTTAAATGAGGAATTACTGTATAACGTTTAACTGGTTACCTGATTAACCGGAATTTTAGATCCCTAATGTGTGTTTGTTGTTCTGCTAGTGAAGCTGATGCTACTCACCCACTGTGGTCTTGCTCGTGCTCCCCCTGAAGTCGGTCATAAAACCCCTGTTGGCTTCCAAGGTGTGCAGCTTTGCGTGTGCATGCATGTCAGTCTGCCTGCAGGTATTGTCTCCAATTGGCTTTCCACTCTTGACGGCCAAATTGCAGGTGTCCAATTGCCTTAAAACTTCCACTCAGCTTCTAGCCTTGCCACAAATGAAAGCTGCTTCCCCTGCTGCACAACCCTGAGCAAGAAACGGCAAAGGAAAGTTGAGGAGAGCCCAGCTCCGGGCACTCCGCTGAGCACAGCTACAAGACATAGGCCAGGACAAGCTGAACGTGGAAAGGACTCCTGTCTAACCTAGGGATGGGAAGGACTCGTCGACTCTCCGATAAGCACATGCCTATCGGATAATCAACAGGATAGTTGACTAGTCACTAGCAGTTAGAGGCAGCAAGGGGAGCGGGGAGAGGTGAGGGTACTTCAAAGCAGCAGTGCCGCTTGAAGCCTGTCGCTTTGAAAAGCCGCGTGCAGCCCGGGGCCAGCTGGGGTGTCCCCCAGGCTGCACGTGGCATTTCAAAGTGTCAGTGATGCATGGAGCCCGGGATCAGCTGGGGACTCTCCCGCTGACCCCGGGTTTTGTGCGGTGCTGCCGCTTTGAAATGCCGCGGGGAGCCCAGCGTTGGGCTGCACGCAGCATTTCAAAGCAGCAGCGCCATGTGGAGCCCACACTCTTTCACTTAGGGCTGTTGCTGCACTTCAAAGATGGAGGGGCCCTATCGACTCATCGAATATTATGCATCAACTATTCGATTAGTCTGTTACCCAATACTTAACATCCTTGGTGTAACCCCTGAGGGATGCCAGGAATGGGGACTAGCAGGGGAGGGTTTCAAAGGCTTGGGCCTCCCTGCCCCCTGCAGGTTATGTGATTATGGTCAAACAGGAAAGACTCACACCCCAATTATCACCCCTAATATCATTACCTCACAGACACTAACCTCCCTCTCCCCCCCCCCATCTCCCCCCGTTCTAAAATCTGATTTCTCTATTTTATATGTGTTCACTTTTTTTTGATTGTATCCCTTTGGTATATATGGTCATGCCAATTTTCTTCCACAATTTGATCTGAGGAAGTGGGTCTGGCCCACGAAAGCTCATCACCTAATAAACCATCTTGTTAGTCTTTAAAGTGCGACATAGTCCTGTCTTTTGTTATTGACTTCACAGGGCTCTGGAGCAGGCCCTGTGTGACTAGATGGTTGAGCCGTTTCAGTGCCAGAAAGAGCTTTCTGTAAATGATCCGTTATGTACTGAACTGAGGAAGGAAGATGTAAGAAACTGCAGGAAGCTGGGCTATAACTTGCACTTGAGTAAGGAGTGGACACAGGCTAAGCCCCTAATACACTGTGCACCTCTGTGCTGGGTAGACAGTGCCCACCTCTGACTGGTAGCTGAATGGCTCTGTCACTTCCCATTGGCAGCATTTCTACAGGTTGTCTTGCTACCAGCTCTGTCGGGCAGACTTAATCTGGGCTTTGAATGTTGATATTAGTGTTGTCACTCACTGGCTAGCAAACAGGCAGCCTTGGAGCACGGACGCCGCTAGCTGTCTCCAGGAAAGGCCATCTCTGCCGTCTGCAACGTTGTCAAGGTTAGCTCCAAACAAAAGAGGCTTGCAGCGGTGCAGCCGGGAGGCTACACATGTGGGATTGCTGTAGTGACGTCACAATCCAGAAGATGACAGATTCCAAGTGTTCAGCAGCTAGGGTAGAGCCCGGTATGACCGTCACTAAAACGGGGCTTCCAGGTTCAGCGAAGGATTGGCCTGTAGCGTCCCTCATGTTGCTCCAGTGATGTGAGGCTGATTAACAGCGGTGATGGGGCACTGCATCTCTGTAAAGTTCCACGAGGGTTAATTCTCTCTGGTCCGGGGCAACGTTTGCATCTGATTACAAGCTGACTGTTGAGACTTCACATGCTTCAGCAGCAGACCTGTACAGATGCCAGAGCTTTCTCTCCTTCACAACACACACTACCAGCTCCTGCTTCCAGACTCGCTCAGAGCTTGGCCAAAGTCAACTTGCTGATTTTTAAACTCATGATTGAAATTCTGCTCCCCCTGTCCTGAGCATAATACCGGCCCTTGGCAGCATCAGTAGACCTACTGTCTTAGGAATGGGCTTAAAAAACATGTGCTCAGAGGCCCGCTTGTGCCTTACTTGTGGATAGGGAACTGCTTCTGCTTGGCACTATGTGGCTCTGCCTTGTTTAACTCAGTGTCTGGAAGTCATTCTGTGTAAGGGTGTCACATTATTTGATTTTATGATGAGCAGACAGATCACTGGTGCACCTACGGGGGGGGTGTTTGCCCCAAAGTCTGTACAAAGGGGGCCATGTGAGGTGTCAAATGAAAGCTTATGTTCTACTGATTCTATGTATGCTACTCATGTACTTGTGTGATGTCTGTATGTGGAGTTATGAATATGGACTCTGTGCTGGTGTTGAGAATGTTCTCTGCCTGAGACAGAGCATGGGCCTGGACTGCCTGCTGTAAAGAAGGAATGTCCAATGAATGACTGTGCTAATTAGCGCTACTGCAGGGACAAGGACTCTCAGGGTGGCCCATACACACCTGAGGAATGTGTCTGGAAACCTGCAAACCAGCCAGTATCTCATGGCTGCTGGCATGTGAATCATGCCATCATTTGACCAGCTCCGGCTTGGGAGACACCAGAGATATATAAGTGCCGTGAGGCAGTCTCCATTTTGTCTCCAGTCTTGCTACTGATCCCAGATGCAGCCTTGCGAGAGACAGAGAGCCGGGAAGGATTGCTGACCCATCCTGACATAGGATGTGCACCAGAGACTTTTAAGCTAGCAGCTTGTAACATCTCTGCTGAGAGCTTGCATCAAGAACTTGGTGATTGATGCATGTGATGTATTCTCCTTAACAACCTTACTCTCAACCTTTTCTGTCTTTTGTTAATAAACCTTTAGATTTTAGATTCTAAAGGATTGGCCCAGCATGCTCTTTGGGTAAGATCGAAAGTGTAAATTGACCGGGAATCTGTGGCTGGTTCTTTGGGACCGGGAGGACCCATTCGGGGTAGGCGAGATTGGGTTCTATAACTCCTCACCTGTGTGCAGGCCCGGGGCTGATTGGGGCACAGAGAGAGCTGGGGTGTCTGAGGGGTTTTGCTCGTGAGGATTCCTGCTGGCCGGGTTGGCAGCTGAAGTACTCGGTGTGACTGGTTTGTGGCCTGTTTGGGAAGGTCTCCAGTCTAGGGCTATAAGGAGCCCTGGTTTTGAGCAATTCGCCCTGAGCGGACGCCCTCAGCCGTGCCCAGACCCGGCCCGCGGTCCATCACAAAGGGTTTGTCAGGCTACAGCAGAAACACCATGTGCTCCACATAATCTTCCCACTTCTCTGAGAAGGACCCTCTAAGCCAGGGATATTCAACACGTGGCCCGCGGCCCATTTGTTTGTGGTCCATGGTGCAGTTCGGGTTTACTGTGTGGTTTGGGTGGATATGTGTTTTAGTAGTTACATTCCTGGACTGTTGTGAAGCCAAAACAAAAAAGTAGTCAATATAATGGTCTTCTGTTGATCGCATTTTCATAGTTAAATTCCTGGACTGTCATTGCTCATTCAAAGTGCTGTCATATGGGTGGAAATTGGGTAAATATTGTGTTTTATTAATATCAGCAGAACTGACTTAAATGGGGCCTGCGTGTTGTGTAGTCTGGCCTTAATCTCTGTATTCATGCCCGTCAGCGTGAAAGAAGCTATTTGCATGTATGTGCGTATATATTTGCATGGACATGCAACCACACTTTAAGTTGCGGCCCTTGGCATGCGCTGTGGATATCATTGTGGCCCCCCAGGGCTTCTAGAGTTGAGTAGCCCTGATCTAAGCACCCTTTGTCTTCCTCTGACTCAAACCTTTCTCCATTCCACACACCCTACTGAGGTACAAAATGGGAACACTGTGCATTGCCTCAGGAGAGAGCAATTGTTCTCGCCCTTTCTAGGGATGCTCTTTCTAGACATGTGCAAGGGTGGTCTTGTAGGAAGCCACTTTGTTACGCTGAGAGTAAAATAACATTTCCTAATTGTATGTAATGGGGGAGAGGGTCAGAAGCCTCAAGCAGGCTTGGAGCTGATGTTCATTTCCCTGAGCCTCTCTGCCTTCTTGCGCCTCTGGCACTAAGCAATGGATTTGCAAACGAATAGGATTTTTTGCTGCTAAATGAGCTTGTTTTTACATCCGAGTGGAGGCTCTGGGTTTTACTAGACAACTGCTTCACATGCTGATACACTTGCTCTGTCTAGGGAAGAGATACAGCACTCTTAGGAGCAGAGGTCTCCTCTGAATCTGTTTAGCATCTCAGTGGAGCTTTCTCTTCATCCAGAAGATGAATAAAACCACTGGGATTTGACATGGCAAACCCGCCTCTCCTTGCCTCGTGGTATTTGATCTTGGCGATAGGGAGAGAGAGGTGGGCGGCGTGGAGCTGGGCTAAGCGCTCAAAGGCTGAGTCTACATTTCAAAAGTGACAGTGGCACAGCTGCAGCGCTTCAAGGTAGACACTATGGCTATGGGAGAGGTTCTTCCATCAGCCCTGAGCTGTCTACACTGGGGGTTAGGTCGGCTTAACTGGGTTACTATTGGTAGAGATTTTTCTCCCCCTGAGTGGCATAGCTGGGTGGACCTAGCTGTCTGTTGTAAACCAGCCTTGAACAGGTTTGATTGATTTAAATTGTGATTTCAATCACCAAGGAAAAAGCATTGATTTTAAATCAGGTTTCCTGCTGAGACTTCTTCACCTGTTTCTTAAACAGTGGTGCAAATCTGATCATTAAAACATGTTAAATTATAGCTCCGTATAGCCTTTTACAACATCAAAGAGGTATACTTTGTGTAATTTTTTTAGATAACTCAATTTTATTAATTTAGGAAATAATACATAATACTCACATCTGGGTCAAGCTGCAAATGCACCAGCCATACATTAGGAATGGTAAGAACTAAATCACACACAAAAACACAACAGCACTTATACTGTATTAAACTAAACCATAAATGTTACATAAATGTTTCACATTTGCTATTGCCGCAGTCTCCTGAGTTGCTAGCTGATGTCTGTCCTTAAACTCTCTCTTTTTAAATTTTTCCCCCCAGTTTTATTAACTCTTGACAGGCAAGTCCTCAGAACACTAAATGTGCAGTGTCCTTGAAACTTCTACAACAGGGTGGGCAATAATTTTTGATGGGGGGCCACGTGAAGAATTTGGAAAGTAGTTGAGGGCCGCACTCTTCTGTGATATTAATGGAGGAGATGTGTGGTCTGGGATGGAGGCTGGGTGCAGAAGGGAGGTTGGGGTAAGGGATTGGGGTGCAGGAAAGAGTGTAGGATCTTGGAGGGAGTTTGGGTGAAGGAGGCAGCTGTGACTCAGGGCACTGGACTGGGGTGCAGGGGTTTGGGTTGTGACCTAGGACAGGAGAAGGGGTTGTGACCTGGAGTGCAGGGGTTTGGGTTGTGACCTAGGACAGGAGAAGGGGTTGTGACCTGGGGTGCAGGGGTTTGGGTTGTGACCTAGGACAGGAGAAGGGGTTGTGACCTGGAGTGCAGGGGTTTGGGTTGTGACCTAGGCCAGGAGAAGGGGTTGTGACCTGGGGTGCAGGGGTTTGGGTTGTGACCTAGGACAGGAGAAGGGGTTGTGACCTGGAGTGCAGGGGTTTGGGTTGTGACCTAGGCCAGGGGATTGGGTGCAGGAGTTTGAGTTGTGAACTGGGGCAGGGGATTGGGGTGCTGGTTCTGAGAGGGGATATGGGTCCAGGAGGGGGGCAGAAGGTTTGGGTATGTGGAATAGGGGGGCAGAGGGTTGGGGAAGGGAAGGGCTGGGGTGCCAGAGGCAGGCTCTGGCCAGGAGACTTACTTGGGTGACTCCCGGCCAGCAGCCCAGCATGTTTCTCAGGCAGCCTGCCTGCCCCGCCCCTGCACAGGCTGCAGAGCCCTGTGTGTGTGTAAATACCTAGGAACCAGAGGGAAGGGGGTGTGGTGCTGCGTAGCTGCCTGGTATTCAAACAGTCAGCTCCTGTTGGCTGGTTTCTGGCAGGAAATCGGCCAATGGGATTGTGCTGGGGGCGGGAGCAGCGGGCTGTACTTTGCCCAGGCCTGTTCTACAGCTAGCTCTTACGATGTTTCATTCTTGCAGCGAGGCCCTGCGCCTTCTTACGCTGCTTACACTTGACACATTGACTTGACTTTCTTACCCAGGGAATGAATTTCTTCAAAATATTCCCAGATGGGGTCTCTCTTACGCCCAGAAACCAGGACAGTTTTTCTGTGGCAAAAGCGTGGGGGGATGTAGGAAGCTGTGTGTGCGCTGAATGTCTTCCCTTTTTCTTTCCAGTCCATGCCGCTGTTCCTTGCTGTGCTGCCTCCGTCCCTTCCTATGTATTGTCTCTTTGTCTTAAGACAATGTCTTAACTAACTCCTCTGCCGTGCTTGGCCCAGGGCCATCGCCACATAAGCACACAACAAAAACAGTCCTGTCCAGCCTGTGTGTGTCTTTGCACATGCTACATTAGTCAGCTGAGAAACAGAAATTGGAAGCCCAGAACTTTCGAGATGCAAGAGCTGGTATTTAGGTTGGGCAGACTGGAGCCATTCATGCTTTTTTTTTTTTTTTTTTAATCAGACTGTAGGTGTAGCACGTGTGTGATGGGATTTAATTGTAACTCTTATTTTTAAATGATAAATTTAGTATTTTAATGATGGTTTTAAAAAATTGACCTCTGTGCAGCCAGGGAAGGGGTATGGATCCAGGTTTGGCTGCCTCCGGTGCTCCCCATCCAGAGTGGCAAAGGTGAACAGCCAGCCATGTTCCCCTCCGAATTGGGCTGTAGTTTCCTCCTTCCCCCATTTGTACAGGAACATGGCTGGCTATTCCCCCCTCGCTCCCTGACGAGGGGGGAAGTGCACAGGTGGCTGCATTCCTCACTCTGGCTGGGGTGTGCAAGGAGCAGATGAACCAGGACCTGCCCAACTGAGGGACATGCAGCCCTCTCCCAGCTGTCCCCGTAGGAGCTGCAGAAGCCATGGAGAGGTACTTCTCACCTGGTGCCAAACGGCTACAGAGGGAGAGGGGGCTGGGGTAGACCTCTCTCCACAGGGCAGCCTGTGTACTGAGCCTCCTATTCCCAGCCCCACCCCAGAGCAATTATGTAAATTTTAAAAAAATAATTGAATTAAGGACCCGAGCAACACTGGGTGTAAATCTTCTAGTAGTAGATATGCTAGAGAGATTGGAGGAGTCCGTACTCCTCCTTTCTACCTATAGCTCTGCGCCAGTCACAGTCCCTTAACACTTCCCTGGTGGCTGAGTGAGCTCCCTGCAGCCCCAACTCCTTCCCCAAATTATCCCTGTAGTGCAAACAGCTGCTTTGTGTAGGGATTTGTGCTGCCTTCTCTGTCCAACCTGTGGCCAGCGGCCCTTGAGAATTTCAGGGCGGCATTCGGTTGGCTCACTGCTGCCTGAGAGGGAGAGCACTTTTAACTCCCACTGACTTTCCTGACCCAGCGTACCATCCCTTCCCAGACAGGCACTGCCGAGGCCAACTCCACTGGGGTGTATACTTGGCCACCAGGGAGCCTGGAAGGCCTGGAAGCCAAGGCCCTTCCCAAAGATCATGGGTTTGCTTTTACTTTTCAGTCCCTTGGTTCTTGCACTAGGGATGCTAAATTGCATGTCCTCAGCTAATCGAGTAGTCGATGAAACTTCCATCCACTACTCAGTTAGTCGATAAGGGGGGGAAACTGCAGAACCGCAGCAGGATGGGGGCGGGGGGGGGGAAGCGACTAGTCGAGTCAGTACTCGACTACCTGACTAGTCGCTTATGTGCCTTTCTTGCACAGTCTAGCAAAGCAGCTGGGGAACTCAGAGGACTTGGTGTGGTGTTGGTGGTTCATGGCCCCTGAGGCTTGTTCCTCCTTCCTCCCCACACAAGCCCTTCTGTTCTAAATGTTTACTCTCCCCTCTCTCTCTCTCAGTGTGCATCATTCACTGGAGTGAGTCACACTTCCTTGGAAGTGTAGAGTTGCCACCTGTCCAGGTTTTCCCTGGATTGTCTCTGTTTTGGAGGTAGCTGTCCTGGAAATCTGGATGAGTCCTTACTGTACTCTTCCAGCTGTCCTATTTTGTGTGCTCAGCATCACCCAGGTCTCTGTTTTCCCTTTTCTTTACCTCAGCAGTGGAGATGACTGAGGGAGGAAGTGGTTGGTAAAATGTCACCCTTGTCACCAAGCTCAGGGATAGAAGGAGATTACGGAGGTTCGTTTGGTAGCTGTTGATCCTCATCACCTTGGCAGAACCTAGATATTTTTGTAAAAAGACTCCAGCTTGGTTCCTTTTTTATTAAAGCCTGTATTTAATACGCTAGCTTAATGTTGGGCTCCTCACCGCTCCAGCACAGAAGGATCTGTATTCTGTGCGGTATCTAAAGCTAGAGTTACTCATCTCATATGGCATTGTTTGTATTGGGCTCCCCGTGGTACAGAGCTTGCTGGTTTTGTAGAAATCTTTATTCTTTTGCAATGTCTCATCCACCCCCATAGTCTTGTAAAAGAAGAACAATAATACTTGGGGGTGGGGAGAGAAACAAGCTGTAACTCTGCAGCTTCAGGTCCCTTATTCAATATCCCCTGCTGAAATATTCTCGTAGTCTATACAGGAACATTTTTGAGCAATCTCAAGTATATAAAATAGACCCCTGGTCTGTGTACAACGTAAGCTCTGTGTCTTGGCTCTCTCTTCAGTCAAATTGGCCTCGTGCTGGCTCCCTGTATAGTGGTGGATTTCACTCTTTGTGCACGTCTGTGTGTGCAGTGATCAGAGAGCATCGCTAGCCTGCAGAGAGAGATAGGGCAAGGTGTTGAGTGTGTGGCCTTCACACTCCACTTACAGCAGACTTTCCTTCTCCCCCAGCACAGGATGCAAAATCAGTTCTCCCATTTGCCTTTTCTGCACTTTTCCCACATTTCTGCAAATGAGGGTTAATTTAGCAACCTCTCCGCACACTTGAGGAATTCATTAGGAATCTAAGGAGAGAGGATATCCCCCAAGTTGTCTTTTGGATTTGTTTTTGGCAGCAGGGCTGTTTGCTTTGCTCTTAAGATCTTTCTTTCCTAGTCTTGCTGAAAGGGATGGAGAATCCCTGGATTTCCATACTAGTGTGTGTCTCTGTTTATGAAGTCTGTATCATTGCTAACATTCGTGGAGGCCTCATCTGTATGAGTCGCGCTACATAAACAAGATTCATTGCCCTGGCCCATCATGGTCATATTATATAAACAAGGCATTGAAAGTCCTAATCATGGACCGGCAACCCACGAAGGGCACACCGTAAGAACCTGGCTAAGAATTCTTTAACGTTTTAAAGAGCGTTATGCATTAAGCATAAATGCATTAATATTTAACATTATGCAATAAGAGCAAAAGCTGGGCATATGAATTGTGATTAAGAACTGTTTCTGTTAGGTATCAGGAAAGGCTTTATTTCCCGGAGTTGTTAATGAATAGAATGGGGCGTCTACTTAACAAGTGGGAGATTGTTTCAGCTCCATCCCAGGCTTCCGTATGTCTCACTATCAGTCATTGTGGCTTCGCTGAATACTGACAAGGCATGTGTTCTTGTTGGGAGCAGTGAATGGACTTGGTCAGTGTTGATCTCCTTCCCACTTCCAATTTAAAGCTCAGCTTTTTCGCTACAGATGCTTCATTCAGTGGTACGCCACCTAGTTATGCCTACGATGCAGACCGTGCCGAAGAACAGCGGCGACACCATGACGCGATGCCCTACATCGATGACTCTCCCTCCTCGTCACCCCATCTTAGTTCCAAGAGCCGGGGCAGCCGAGACACGCTCTCTTCGGGGTCTTTGGAGTCCACAAAATCGGTGAGTCCTTTTTACTGTCTTTACGCTCGGAATCCGCAGGGGTGTGTGTGTGTGCGTGCATGAGTGGGACTAGCATGGGACCAGGAGCATGGGAAGAAGCACTGATTGACATGTGTCAGTGTCATCTACCAGGGATTGAGCATTTAAGGTTAAAGTGGCTTTCGAGGGTTAATCCCATGTTTCATGGATTTGTAACATGGGTATGAATTAGGGCCAATTGTTCATCCACGCTCCAGTGAGCAAGCCTGTTGAATCAGTGAGATTACTCAGTGAATAAAGGCTGCAGAATCAATCTCTAAATACCAGCTGATGCTTTTAGAAAGGGCCTTGGAACAAACACTGTAAAAGGACATGTTGAGGAGGTGTATGAGGATTATGATTGGTGACCAAAGAAGTTGGGGAAGGGAGAAAAAAGAGGGTGGGTCCATTGTGCCAGTGTATAAACACTTCCAGGAGGGAGGTTTTTTAACTTTGAAGGAATTAATATTTCCCCTTCCCCTCCTGACAATTATATGGGTAATTAACTCTAGTTCCGTTAATTTTAACTGTTAGCTCGATGTGACCCAGTAGAAATGAAGCACAGCTGCAGAAAGAAAGGATTGTCCTCCAAATGTTTACCACCAGAAATCAAAATGAGTTATTGACTTGAGCAGTGAGGAGAAATGGAAAATTCCCTGGTCTGGAGTTCTACCCTGTTCTGTGAATCCGCGCGTAGAGCCCGACATTCCAAAAGGCATTCCAACCCTTCACCCCTGCCTCCCACGCTACCAGTTTGCAGTCTGTCCCCGTGCACCTGTTCCGGAGTGCAGGTAAAGCCGTATGTAGCCCCATTGCATTCACTGCCGCTACAGCATTGCCCATCAGGAATGGTGCTTCTGTTCATGCTGGAGTTCTTGGTTTTCTCTCTCTCTCTCTTTCTAAAATTTTTCCTGCATTGCCCCATCCCCCCAGCCTGAGCAGAGTCCCCTGAGCAGTGGCCATGGCTTGGGGTTCCACAGGCCCTTCTTCTTCCCTGCAAGAGGACCAGGGGGTGATGGCAGCGGGTCCTTGCTGCACTCCAGGGCCCCGATGCTCCGGCACCCAGCGGGGAAGCGTGTGTGCTGCTCCTCGCCTCCCCACACCAGTGCACGTGCTTCCCTACAAGCCGAATCTGGTGCAGAGCCTCAGGGCTGTCTCCTTCCCTCGCTGCCACACGAAGCCGGTGCTGGCACTGTAATCTTGCAGGGGGGCGAGTTTGAGGCTGGCGCGCCAGGCAGGTGGTGGCCGAGCGTGGGTCAGGCGGAGGCAGCGGTTTGCTGCTGGGTCCTGGAGCGTTGGGGCCTGGGAGTGCAGCGAGGAGCTGCTGCTGCTACCCCTGCTGCCCCCTGGCTCGGCCCCAGACCTTCTCCGGTAGATGGAGGGGGCCACTGGGGAGAGGCGTGGGGGGCCCAGGAGGCGGGCGGGGAGCCGAGAGGCTGGGGCTGGCACAGTTGCCGGCCCTCCCGCCCGTGTTGGCCGGCAGGGGTGACCAAAAGGCTGGGGCTTTGTGGCCCTGGCCTTCCCCTCCCCAGTAGCCAGGTGAGTGGGCCCAAGAGGCTGGGGGAGAGCCAGGCCTGCCTACCCCCAGAGACAGGGTTTGGCGAGCATAGCAAGCAGGGGACTCTGCCCTCCCCCCCCCCCCAAGTCTTTGTTACAGAAATTGAGCAGGGGAGGAAAAGACAGAACATCCCCATGAGGGCAGCCCTGTGGCAGCCCTGCAATGTGAGGCTGGAGCGCCTGGCTCATTCCATTCTGATGCTGACCTGCTTTACTTCCTGGAGTGACCATTTGCTGCAGGTGCGATGGCAAAGTGGCTTGTTATGAATAGAGTATGGAAACTCTGCTTGCCCCAATTGCTTCGTCGATGAGTGGGTGGCTTCTTCTCCACCTCAGTAAGATTTCCGACAGAGGGCGACTAGCACGACCTGAAGCACTTGACCCTAAACTCCTGAAAGTGACCCTCATCACACTGTAAGTAAAGGGCAGAGATTGGTGCCAGCCCGTGTGAGGAAGTGCAGCCACAGGATTACCAGGTCAATTTCCACCCTACTACAATATTTTACAGCCACATTAATTCACTTGCTGCTGCAAGTTGCAAAGCCACTTGTCTTCCTGGCTGCACTTGCAGCTGCTTTGGTAAAGGTGTCGCTGGCTGCCCAAGGTGGTGAAGTGAGGCCAGCGTACAAAACACGCTTCACCAGAAGCCTGTAATGCTGTCCCATGCACCTCCTGCATTTCCTTTCTCACAGCTGCTGAAAACCAGAAGATAGTATATCAATAAAAGCTTTCTCCTTTAGTAGTAACTTTCTTCTGCCTGATTCATTCACTGGTGTCTAGGGGGACTTTTTTCCCAAATGCAGACTCCCCTCCCCCCTTTTCAATCTGTTTGTTTATTTATTTATTTATTTATTTAGTTATTTAAATATTTTTACCCCGCCTTTCTATTTAAAATATTCAAGGCAGCTTACAAAAAAACCCACAATACAAATATATATTAAAAATTTAAAATATGAGACCCCAGAGGGACATAACCAGCTAAAAACATATAGAGAGGAGGAACACACACATACACACTCAAACATTAATAAAGCACGAATAAAAAGGGTGGCTTTAGCCTGACGCTGAAACAATGCTAGCGTTGGCGCCATGCGAATATCCCGAGGAAGAGAATTCCACAGCCTGGGAGCAAAAGCTGAGAATGCCCTGTTCCGCGTAGATGTTAATCTTCTCTCCACAAGTGGGGGAACACGAAGCAAAGCCTCCCCAGCTGACCTCAATCCCCGGGCAGGTTCATATGGGAGAAGACAGGCCTTCAGATACCCTGGACCCAACTCATTTAAGGCTTTATAGGTCATAACTAAGACCTTAAATTGTGCCCGGAAACATACCGGAAGCCAGGGCAGCTGCCAAAGCACTGGCATAATGTGCTCCGTATAACTAGTTTGGTTAAAACTCAAGTAGCCACATTCTGGACCAGTTGAAGTTTCCGAAGGCTCTTTAGAGGCAGCCCCACATAAAGTGCATTACAGTAATCCAGTCAGGATGTAACAAGAGCAAGGATCACTGTGGCCAAGTCATGTTTGTTCAGTAAGGGTCTCAGCTGGCGGATCAAACGAAGTTGCCCAAAGGCACTCCTGGCCACCGAAGAAATCTGATTTTCAAATGTTAAAAAAGGGTCCAGGAGGACTCCCAAGCTGCGTACCTGTCCTTTCAGGAGGAAAGTAACCCCGTCTAGAACAGGTGCCATGCTACATTCCCAAACACATGGCCTCCTGATCCACAGGACCTCAGTCTTATCTGGGTTCAACTTCCGCTTATTTGACTTCATCCAAACCATCACTGCCTCCAGACACCGATTTAGATCAGTCACCGCCACACCTGGTTCTAATGTCACAGGGAAATAGAGTTGGGTGTCATCTGCATATTGATGGCACCGTCCTCCAAAACTCCTTATGACCTCTCCCAGCGGCTTCATGTAGATATTAAACTGCATAGGGGACAAGATGGAACCTTGCAGGACCCCATAGCACAATCGCCACAGGGTCGAATAGCAGCCCCATAGCTCATCCATAGTTTACCCATCCAGTACAGTCTCCACTAGTTTCCAATCAGATGTTTTTTTTTCCCCCCTCCAGTGGCAACGTCTCCAGGGTCTGTGCCCCTGGCTACTCCTTTCTATACCCCCAGTCCCAGGATCTGTCTCATCTGTATTTGAGTTAGGGGGCTTCCTCCTCCATGCTTCCTGAGAACCTGCAGGGCAAGAGAGCACAGAAGAGACAGAGGCCTGGTTCTCAACCCCTGTGCCTGGCCCCACCCTTGCCCAGAGCCATAGCGATCTGGTGTGCATGCACAGTCCTGTCACATGCAGGAGCTGCCGGGACTGGAGGTGGAGCATGGCTTAGTGGCTGAGAAGAGATGGTGCCCACAGGGTCTGGCCTGTCTCTGGTAGACGAGTGAAGAATTAGAGCATGTTCTTTGGCTGTGGAATCTTTGCAAATTTTTGCTGCTAAACTCTTAAGAAATCTCATCTGGCAGGTGCGAACTAGATTTTTTCCCACACAGGCCAGATCTGGGTGGATTTTGACAGGAACAGCACAAAGTACATCCCTGACACAAAGGCCTCCTCCCTGGCTGGGTTTCAAAGTCCCTGCTCTTGAGATTTGGAGCAGGCGAGTTTCTCAAAGGAAAAAATGTTAACCAGAATCTTTTGTTAAGATTGCAGACCAATATGTTGTTTTTCCTCTAGCCTCATTATTGGAAACTGCTGACTCATTTTATCTCACACTTATTGCAGATTTTCAGCCTGAGGCATGCAGGTGTTACTGGAAAATTTCAGCCCAAATAGTTGAAGCTTGGCAAAGTTTTATAAACAGCTGAAAACAGGATGTAACGATAAGTGTGGGGCAACCTTAGGAGTGGGCAGCCTGGTGGCATTTGCATTTGGGGGTGGGACCTGGAGTTAGTAGCTGGGAGTAGGTCAGCCTAAAAGGAGTTGTATAGACAGTTGTCTATACAGCTGTCATGGAAGGGTATAGACTGTTCAGGAAGAACAGGCAGGGGAGAAAAGGAGGAGGAGTAGCACTATATGTAAGAGAGCACTATGATTGCTCTGAACTCCAGTATAAAGAGGGAGAAAAACCTGTTGAAAGTCTATGGGTTAAGTTTAAAGGAGCAAACAACAGCAGTGATGTTGTGGTTGGTGTCTGCTACAGGCCACCGAATCAGGTGGATGAGGTAGATGAGGCTTTCTTCGGACAACTGAGAGGAGCTTCCGGATCGCAGGCCCTGGTTCTCGTGGGGGACTTGAATCACTCTGACATCTGTTGGGAAACCAATACGGCAGTACACAGGCAAGCCAGGAAGTTTTTGGAGAATGTTGGGGATAACTTCTTGACACAAGTGCTGGAGGATCCGACCAGGGGCCGTGCGCAGCTTGACCTTCTGCTCACAAACAGGGAGGAACTAATAGGGGAAGTGGAGGTAGGTGACAACCTGGGAAGCAGTGATCATGAGATGGTAGATTTCAGGATCCTGACCAAAGGAAGAAAAGAGAGTAGTAAAATACACACCTTGGACTTCAAAAAAGCAGATTTTGACTCCCTCAGAGATCTGATGGGCAGAATCCCCTGGGATGCTAACATGAAGGGGAAAGGAGTCCAGGATAGCTGGCAGTATTTTAAAGAAGCCTTATTGAAGGCACAGAAAGAAACCATCCCGACGCGAAGCAAGAGAGGCAAACATGGTAGGAGACCGGATTGGCTTACGGGGGAAATCCTTGGTGAACTTAAGCACGAAAAGGAAGCTTACAAAAGTGGAAACTTGGACAAATGACCAGGAGAGGATTTAAATGTATAGCTCGAGAATGCCGGGGTTATCAGGAAGGCGAAAGCGCAAATGGAATTGCGACTGGCTAAGGATGTGAAGGATAACAAGAAAGGTTTCTACAGGCATGTTAACAAGAAGAAGGTGATCAGAGAGGGTGCGGCCCCTGCTGGATGAAGGAGGTAACCTAGTGACAGATGATGTGGGGAAAGCTGAAGTACTCAATGCTTTCTTTGCCTCTGTCTTCACGGACAAGGTCGGCTCCTGGACTTCTGCGCTAAGTGACTCAAGATGGGATGAAGATGGACAGCCCGTGGTGGGTAAAGAACAGGTTAGGAACTATTTAGAAAAGCTAAATGTGCACTGCCACATAGTACACAGAATTTACAGGCACCTTTGACTTTTAGGAACTATTTAGAAAAGCTAACCGTACACAAATCCATGGGTCCGGACTTAATGCATCCGAGGGTACTGAGGGAGTTGCAAATGTCATTGAGAGCCTTTGGCCATTATCTTTGAAAAGTCGTGGAGATCGAGAAATCCGGATGATTGGAAAGGCAAATGTAGTGCCCATCTTCAAAAAGGGAAGAAGGACGATCCAGGGAACTATAGGCCGGTCAGTCTTACCTCGGTTCCTGGAAAAATCATGGAAGGATCCTTAAGGAATCCATTTTGAGGCACTTGGAAGAGAGGAAAGTGATTAGGAACAGTCAGCATGGATTCACAAAGGGCAAGTCGTGCCTGACCAATCTGATCAGCTTCTATGATGAGGTAACTGGCTCTGTGGACGTGGGAAAGTCAGTGGATGTGATATACCTTGACTTTAGCAAGGCTTTTGATACGGTCTCCCACAATATTCTTGCCAGCAAGTTAAGGGAATGCGGATTGGATAAATGGACAGTAAGATGGATAGAAAAATGGCTAGAAGGCCGGGCCCAGCGGGTAGTGATCAACAGCTCGATTTCAGGTTGGCGGTCGGTTTCTAGCGGAGTGCCCCAAGGTTCGGTTCTAGGACCGGTTTTGTTCAATATCTTTATTAATGACCTGGATGAGGGGATGGATTGCACCCTCAGTGAGTCTGAGGATGACACTAAGCTAGGGGGAGAGGTAGATACGCTTGAGGGCAGAGATAGGGTCCAGAGTGACTCAGACAAATTGGAGGATTGGGCCAAAAGAAATCTGATGAAGTTCAACAAGGACAAGTGCAGAGTCCTGCACTTGGGACGGAAGAATCCCAAGCACAGTTACAGGCTGGGGACCAACCAGTTAAGTAGTAGTTCTGCAGAAAAGGACCTGGGGGTTACAGTGGATGAGAAGCTGGATATGAGTCAACAGTGTGCCCTTGTAGCCAAGAAGGCTAATGGCATATTAGGTTGCATTAAGAGGAGCATTGCCAGCAGATCCAGAGATGTCATTATTCCCTTTATTCGCTCTGGTGAGGCCACATCTGGAGTATTGTGTCCAGTTCTGGGCCCCCACTACAAAAAGGATGTGGACGCATTGGAGAGGGTCCAGCGGAGGGCAACCAAAATGATTAGGGGCTGGAGCATATGACTTATGAGGAGAGGCTGAGGAGTTGGGTCTGTTTAGTCTGCAGAAGCGAAGATTGAGGGGGGATTTGACAGCAGCCTTCAACTTCCTGAAGGGAGGTTCCAAAGAGGATGGAGAGAGGCTGTTCTCAGTAGTGACAGATGGCAGAACAAGGAGCAATGGTCTCAAGTTGTGGTGGGAGAGGTCCAGGTTGGATATTAGGAAAAACTATTTCACTAGGAGGGTAGTGAAGCAGTGGAATGGGTTACCTAGGAAGTAGTGGAATCTCCATCCCTGGAGGTGTTTAAGTCTCGGCCCAAGCCCTGGCTGGGTTGATTTAGTTGGGATTGGTCCTGCCTAGAGCAGGGGGTTGGACTTGATGACCTTCTGAGGTCTCTTCCAGCTCTATGGTTCTATGATTCTATGTTCTATGATTCTATGAGTGTTTGGGGCAACAGGTGGCCCTTGTCACTAATGGAGAGTTCTGACAGCCTGGCAGCATTCAGAGTGGGGGGACTTGTTGCTGGAAAGAAGGGTGCAGGGTGGGAAAAAGCTTTGAGCAGGTCAGCATTGGGGTTCCCCTGTCCAGGGGATGGCTACTGGGGAGCTTGTCGTGACGGAGTGAGTGTTGCATCCTCTGGAGGTGAGGGAAGGAAGCAAATGCAAGAGAGCAGGGACCAGGAAAGAAATGTATCTGTAAGACCTTCCTGTCCGCAGCCCACATTCCTGCCAGGCATATGCAGTGTGCGGAGTGTGCCTGGTCCCCATCTGAACGCCTCCTGCAGTGCAGGACAAGATGGGGTTGAGGGCAGGTTTGCCAGGAAAAAATAAAAATATCCGCTTCTTGCATTGCTAGATACGCCGAATTTGAATCTCTTGTGTTGTGTCTCTCTCAGCCCACAGAAGGGTAGGGATGTCGGAGCTGGCCTTCTTTCCCTGTAGGAGGAGGGAGCTGGGTTGTGAATGGAGACTCTGGCTGGGAGGCCTCCTCTTCCCTGGTCTGGTTCTGCGGTGATACCACCCACGGGCAGGGAAAGACCCAGATGCTCCCTAGCCAGCAGAGTCCTCATTAGGCACAAGCAGACTAAGCAATGGCTTCTGGCTCCGAACCCCCTATTTGCTTTTTATTATGTGGTTGGGGCGGGGAATATTCCTGCTGAGGGCCCCTAGTGGGTTAGCACTGGCTCTACAACAGAGTCTCCAGCTCCCACTGCCAACCAGAGAAAAGCATCGGCTCTCACTCTCCTTTGGCCAAGTCGGGGAGCTCGGCTTTAACCCAGGACAGCGTGTTGTCATCTTCAACCCACCTATGGGAACTTCCCCTGGCACTGGCTTTTGGATCCCCTTTCCTCCACTGGTGCCTACCTGTCTGCGGTTCCTCTGCTGGGCACCTGTGTCAGCCTGCTCTTTGGGAAGCCCAGAATGTCACCTGCTGACAGGAGTGGCCTGCACGCCCTCTTGGCTTGCTCTGGATAACCCGCGCTGCTGCCCACTCCATCTGCTGCCCCGCCGGTGCACTGAGCCTGTAGGTTCTCAGCTTCTCAACGTGCCCTGCACTTTTGTTCCTCTGCAAATTATAAATAGTAAGCAAAGGGCCTGGATTCAGGACTTGGCAGGGTAAAATATCCCCACCTATATAAGGTCTCTGAGTGCTTAGGGACCTTATATAGTCTTTTAGCTTTTTAAAAAGTAGTCTCTGTGGTTTATCTTCTCCTCCTGCTTTGTGATTCATCAGCCCAGTGCTCAGGCAGGAAACAGAGGGCTTTAAATTCCCCATAGCCTGGTGAGGGTGGGAGCAAGGAAGAACACTGCAGTTACTGTGTAAGGCAACACTTGGGTGTTTAAATCATCAGGCACTTTGACTGCTTCTGCCAAGGTAACCAGGGCGGGAGTGCTGGAAACTAGTAGTGTCAGGAATTGCAACTCCCTTTTATAAAACTGGCCTTTCGCTGGTGTGAAAAGCTCTGCCTCCTGTGCTTACAAAAGTGCTTTATTGGAAATTACCAAAGCAGACGCGCTCTGGGCGACAGGCAGTGGAAAGATGAGCTGGACCAGCCGAACTGGCATTTCGTGAGAGTCAGAGGAGATCCTCAGCAATGTGGGTGGGGTGGGGTTGGGGGCACGCAAGCTGCCCCACTTGATCTGCTCAAAGCTGTTGACGCTGCGTCCCACTGCGGCACCCCGGGGCAGAACACACCTTTTTTTAACTACAGACTTTGCTCCTTGTTGGCAGGGAGGGAACAGACAAGGCCCCTCCGACTCAGATTTGCTCATGGAGCTGGCAGGATCTGTCCGGAAAGAAAGAGCAAGGTGACTTCTGAAACTGCATCCGCACCTCAGGAGACCTTGTCCCCAGCGCAGCCCTGTGGCTTTGCTCTGCTTCTGTTTGCCCGTCTTTCCTCCTCCTCTCTAGCACCTCCAAGTCTGCCCCCTCCTCCTTTTTCCCTGTTTCATGCTGTCATTCCCCTTCAAACCTTCTGGCCCCTTCTTGTCTTGCCATGTCTCTCTCCCAGTGCTGTCAGTGATCTCTCCCCCGTCTTCCCTTTCTCTTCTCTCCTCTCCTCCATCCCCCACATTCTTTTCCTCTCCCGTTCTTTCTTTCTCCCTGCTGTTTGCTGGTTTTGCCTGGATGTCCAAGCCCTTCCTGAGGATCTCTGGCACACACAGCTTTGATTTATAAATAATGTTGGCGCCTCTCCCTGCTTCCACCCGGTCCTCTTTGCATGAAGCCGGGCTGGCCTGGTTACATAATCCCTCCCTGTTTTAAATCTCCCGAACAATGAGACACCTCCAGCCGATTAAACGGAAGCCATCAAAGCATTTTAAAAATCATACTTAATAATTTTTCCCCTTTGAAGGCTGCTAGCCTCTTGGAGACTCAGGGCCATCCTTAGTGGAAACTTCTCCTTTGAAGATGCTAATTGCTTAGTTTCTGAAACAGTGTACCAAAGGGCGGGGAGCGATTTAAAGATCCCTATAACACACCCACTCAGAGGCAACATTTCCCTTCACAGGGCGATGCTTGCTGGGGCTGCTTTGTAAACTCTTTATTCATAATGTTTCCAGATTCTTAATCCTCCCGCTTCCACCGTTTACAATAAAACGATGATTATTGTTAATTTAAACAACAGCCAAAAAAGCCTTGAGTCCTATAAACTGTTTTGGAAAGAGCCGGATCTGTCTCACCCTAATTCCTGGCTTGCAGTAATTGAATACAACATGCAGTGCCAACCCGGTTAGTAAACTAAAGAACTTTGACAGGTTGTAAACACATTCACGAGAGCCGTAGCCCTAGGCCAGCATGAGCAGGGTGCCTCCTATCCAGCTCTTTGAACCGCTCAGCCTGTCCTGGAACCAGGTTGCCAGGTCGCTCCAATGGCAGCAACCCAATGTGTCAGCTTTGAAATCCCCAGGGGAGCGTGAGTCCAGCAGTGGAGGAAACACCAGCCTGTGAGTGGTGCTGCTGGCAGCCGATGCTCCAGCAGCTCCTGTTCTAATCTAGCGCTCCCTTCCCCCCCACCTCCATGTTCTGCCTGCAGCTCCCAAGGAGCGGAGCACTGATTGCAGCGAGCTTGCTTCAGAGCCGGCGCGGTGCAGAGCCCACGACTGACAGATGGGCGCTGGCTGCTGCCACGAGATGCCCTTATGGGAGCAGCGTGTTTATAAATGGGTGGCGGAGGGTCGCTGAGGAGAGTGGGAGGTGGATCAGAGGGGATGGGGAGGAAAGCACTGCAGGGGTGTGTGAGTGTGCTGAGGAATAGAGGGGAAGCGATACAATCAGGAGACTTGCTGGGCACCTACACGTGAAGAATGGGCTACACCAGCATCCACCTCTTCCCAGGCCAGGCAGGGAACACTCTGCTCTCCGCCAGGCCTGAGGGATGAGTTCCCCCCGTACTGTGGCAGCTCTTCCACCTACTAGCAATGCTTCTGCCGCTTGGGAAATGTGGGGCCTACTCCCAACCCCCTGCAAAAGTAGCTCCTCCTCCACGTGCGGCATGGGGCTGTTCTTCCGTGGTGCTGGGCAGTCGGCTGTTTGCTCTGCTTGGAATGCAGACGCCAGGCAAAGAGTGAAGCTCTGGCCCCTTGTTTGTGAGATGTGCCAGGAGGAGCAGCGCATGCCTTGGGGATTAGGGTCTGCATCTCCCTGCTCTGCCTCCTTGCTGCAGCGGGGCAGAGGGGAGTGGCTTTGCCCACGCCTGCTCCCTGCTTTGAATCTCTGCCCACGCACAGGCGAGGCTGTTTCCAGTCCTGCCGACGGGAACGGAGGAAGCTGTTGGGGGGATCAGAATTCCCCACTGGTTCCTGCACCTGCTGAAGCCGGGGCCCAAGTTCCCCATGGCACTCGGGGAGAACATTTCCAGGAGAAAACGTGGAGGATGCAGTCCCCCGCAGAGGGCGAAGAGGCTCTGGAGTGGGATCCGGATGCTCCTCTGGTGGCAAGAGCTGCCCAGTCAGCAAGCTACTGCTAAATAAAAGTGTCCCCAGCAGGACGTGGGCATTGGATCATCTGTCAGGAGGGGATGGCCCAGCCGCAGCCCAGCCCAGACAGAAGCATACTGTCTGCCTGATCCCTGACCACAGCATGAGCGGCCACAGATCATCAGACTGAGCTCCAGGAACCTGTGTATAATGTTCAGAGACTGCCCTGGAAAGCTTTTAATGTCCTTGGCAGGGGGTAGGTTCAGCTCCCCAGAGGTTTCCTGGTGCAGCTGCTGCACTGTAGCCCGAGGCAGCTGGGCCATTTGGGGTGGCTAGAGCTGAAAGGGAGCAGGAGTCTTCCAGCATCGCATTTGAAGCTGGTTACATAAAAAGGATTAAAAACCACTCTAAAGGCTTTCAGAGGTGACCTTTCCATCTGATGTTCTTGGGGAGGCCAGCCACTGGAGAGTCCCGGAGGAGATGTTCGAACCTCCCAAGAATACATTTCTAATATATATTTATAATATGTAATAAATTGCATGTAATATTTAATTTTAATATGTAGAAAAGAAACATCATTCAAACAAGAACTTCCCCATCTGAGAATGCCCAGTAGGGTTTGTTAGAAATCAAAGCCTGTTCCTGTGAATGGGAAAACAGGCACTTCTAGAGCTGGAAGGAAAGTTCTGTGTGCCAGGAAATCTATAGCAATATTTTCTGGGTTAACTTAAAAGGGAATTAAAGGACTCCTCAGACGCTGACTGTCTCTGACCATACAAAACTCATTTCAGCGCTGCAGTTCAGCAGCTTTGCAGTGCCGTACATACAGTTTGGGCCTGGTTCCTCCCAGTCCTACACTGTCATTAGGCAGGGCCTGCCTGATGACAGAATTACAGAGCCGTCTCGATAAGGTACCAGTTGCACCATTCACAGCAGGAGGGAGGTGGAAACGGTGACGGGCTTTTAACATTTTATGTGAAGTTACTTGTAAACATTGCAACAAATCCTCAGCCATCCAGGAGCTGCATGTCTGGCCTTATACTGCAGATCTGGGCCACGGGGAGTTTCGCAGGTACAGCCAGGAGAGCCCCCTGGCCCCTTCTCCTGGAGTTTGAGGAAATCTGTTAAAAGTCTTAGGCTGATGTTTTCATTCTGTCTGTACTGTGTCTGGCCCAGTGGAGCTGTGATCCCTGGTAGAGCTCCTCAGCATTCCTGCTATATGAGTGATAAATAATAATCACGACATAAGTGAGCTGTTCAGGTTCTGTAAAGTAGAGGGAAGTTGTGCATGCATGTGCTTGTGTGCACATGTATGTGCGCGTATACACACACACACACACACACTGGGCAGCTCAATATAGTATTTCAGACTCCGTGTCTAATTACTCCTGTGTTTTGCCTTGAAGCTTAATCTGTTCGCTTACAATTTCCTGAGCTCCTCAGAAAGTCCCTTTCAAGATGGCAAAATACATTGTGTCTCTAAGACAGGGGGGTGGGGAATCTAAGACTTCTCACTTGTGTGCAGCCCCCGACTGGTTTTTCTGTGGGTCAGTGGCCCCTGACCCAAAAAATGTTCCCCACCCCCGTTCTAAAAACATCAGCGATAGAAGGGGGGACACTGAAGTCGTGTGCTTTCTTCTTCCCTATGTTAGCTGGGAAGTGTATAGTTTTTACCAGTTTCTTTAGAGCAGATTCCATCTGCCATTTCCTTTCATGAGGGGTTGTGTGTGGTATTTGACACATTTCAGAGCGGCCAGAGAGGAGCCATTTTAAGATCTTTCACACACACACACAAAATGCTTACACAATGTAATAAAAAGTTGTGGCTGAGGCTTAACCCCCAAACATGCTCCATCTCTCTTCCTTCGAGCCACCTGCAGGCTCAAAACAACCTCATGAGACTGTTGCTGTAAATTTTACTTTGGAGAGTCTATCCTCTCTCCATAATAAACCACATCTATCTCTAGAGCCGGGAATGAGGGTTCCTCAGCTAAAGGAGAAGGATTGAGTCCAGACTAGCCATAATGAGTGTTCTAAACTATGCTCCTGTTTTCAAGGAGAGTTGACTATACGAGCACTTGAAAGAGTTGTGAGAAGCAGTATTTTGTAGTAGAGGGGAGATAAATTGTATAACAGAATTTCAACTGGATAGGCATATCTAAAGATCTGTGTTGTAACCACTGGGCACTTTTTCTTCACACTTTGTAGAATTGTGCCCTTTTGCCTTTGAGATAAAATCCAGCTGTTATCAGGACAAAGGTAGTTTCTAAGCCACAGTTTTAGGGTTGCTAAAATGAGGTTTTATAGCCGACATTAACTGTGAAGAGGTTACCTCTAGCACTGAGTAAATAAATGATATATTTTTTTAAATTCAGTGTTTGAACTGAAAAATCGTTAAAAAAATTCTGGTGTGTTTATACTCTGAAAAACTGAAAAAATGTGAATGAAATGACATTTTTAAATAAACCGTTTGTCCTAATTTTTTAAAATTTGGCTGAAAATATTTGCCAATTTTGCAGTTAGTATTGTATGCCCAAAGCTGCTTTTTTGGTGAATTTACCATAGGTCACAAAAACGTTGCCCTGCAACTCTCCCTAATATCTGCCTCTAGCCTTTATTTCTACCCACATGATTCTGAGTTCTTTTTCCTGTCTTTCTGTTGTCTTTGGATTTCCTCCTTCGGGTTGTCTCTGTGAAAGTACTAATGTTGCACATAATCCTGAAAAGAAAAACCCATTTAGAGCATCAGCACCGACATCCCAAATAGGGCAGATTGTCCAGCCCTCTCAATAAAATGGACGTGTTAAAAGGATAATCACTGCAGCAAGTTGGTGCCTGAGAACTACCGTAATGAATGGCAGAAAAGAAACAAGCAGTCTTCTTGTGGAAACCCCAGGCTACAGGGGAAAGTGTGGCCAAGTGACACACACATACAATTTTTAAGTCAAGTGTATGGAGAATCATCATTCAGTTTCTAAGTTACTGGGGTAAATAAACTCTTTATATAATTTTTAGTAAGCTATCTACTATAAATGTGAGAGTTTGTCCATCTGTCTGTAAGAACTCCTCCTAAATGGTAGGACCACTAAATTTGGTAGGCAGCTTCCTCTTATAACTTGTGCCAGGACAATGGGATGTTCCTGGAATGGAATTGTTTCTCATAACATGGAAAGGGAGGGCTCTGCTATATAATGACCATAAGGGGGCAGCAGGGGTTATGGGATGGATAGTAGAGACAGTTAGGCCACAGTGGGGGCAGCAAGGTGATAGAGATGGAGACTAGGACAGCTATAACTCCATTGGGACAGCAGGGGGCAGAGGTGGAGAAAGCGACAATTATCTACTATATATCCGAGAGGGAAAGAGTGTGTGTGTGTCTGTCTGTCCCACAGCTGGGGGACATGCACTCATCCCCCAACATGCAGCTTCAGCAGCCATGGAGAGACGCTTCTGACCTGGCTCCAAACTGCTGTGGTGAGAGAAGAGTGAGGTAGTCGACTCTCCCTGGGGCAGCCTGTAACCTGAATCCCTCATCCCCAGCACCCCCACCCCAGAACAAAGAATCGAATGAAGAAAAATAAAACTTATTTAAGTTAAGAACCTGAGCAATGCCGGGTAAATCTTCCTGTGTATAAATACATAAATTTAGATTGAGGTCATGTTTCCTATGCCGAATAATGCCCCCTACTCCTTTCCTTTCGTCTTCTTTCTCTGCAGAGTGAGCCGGACTTGGAGAAAGGCCTGGAGATGAGAAAATGGGTTCTGTCTGGAATCCTAGCCAGTGAGGAAACCTACCTGAGTCACCTAGAGGCTCTGCTGCTGGTAAGCACTTATCACAGACCCCGGCATCAATGGTCATGTTCATGTTTGTAGAGCAACTTTCAGCCAAAGACTGCCAAGTGGTTCAGGAACACTGACTGGCTCACAGAGACCAGGTGAAGTGTAGCTGTTATCCCCATTTTACAGCTGGAGAAATGGAGGCACAGAATGCCAAGTGACTTATCCTAGGTTACGCAGAGAGTCATTGGCCAAGCGTGGAATAGAACTCAGGAACCCTAACTTCTAGTCTCCCTGATTTAACTATTACATCTGCTGTTCCCCAGCTAGTGTAATAGAGATTAAGGGGACAGGACCAGGGGCAGAGGGGCTGTAATTTCAGCATTAATATCCTGGGAAAATCTGTACCTGGGAACTGCTGAACTACCCCGAGGAGAGAATTGGTAGTCTAGTGTTCAGAGAGTCACTGGCGTGTCAGTGGGAATATCTCTTAACAGGATAGGAAGGATGCATTAGAACAGGGGTGGGCAAGGTACAGCCCATGGGCCAGATACGCCCCACCAAGCTGTTTGGTCCGGCCCACCCTGCCCCTCCTCTGCCCCAGGCCAATTGAGACCTGGGGGTGAGGAAGGGAGCGAAGTCGTTCACTGTTCAAAGTGGCTGGCAGCTCCTTAGAGGGAACCGCTAGCTGTTTTGAACAGCAAATGAATGATTTTGTGAACTCCCCTGCCCCCAGGCCCTGATTGGCCTGAGGACGGGTAGGGATGTTAAATATCGGTTAATTGAATAGTTGATTAACCTCATGAATTCTTATCGGCTACTTGACTATTCTGTAGTCCCCGGGGGTGCGGCCAGCAGCCAGTGCAATCCAGCCCCACTCCCAAGGAGCCCCTTTCTTTATCAAAGGCTGTAGCGTAGAGTGCCAGACGGGAGCTGGTCCATGAGGGGAGCCAGTTTAAAAACCAGCTCCCCTCGCACACTGGCTCCTTTCACCCTGTGCTGCTGCCTCTGATAAAGAGGCAGCAGCGCAGGGCGGCAGCAGCCCCTGTCTGGGCAGGAGGTCTGAACTCCCAGACCCAGCGCAAGCTGGAACTGAGCCGGAGTGCGTGCCTGGCTCCTACTACGCTTTAAATGCAGAGCTGTAGCATGGGGCAGGTCCCAGACCTGGCGCAAGCCAGGACTGAGCCGGGCTATTGGCCAGCCTGCTAAAAAACTTACTGGCAAGGTGGGAGGGGGATGGAGAATGTGTGTAGTCTATAGCCTTAACCTATAAGCTTTTGCTTATTGGTTAATCGATTAATCAACTACTCTATTACATCCCTACAACAGAGGAGCATGCGAAGTCTCCTCCTCCCACCAGGGGCATGCAGCACCTAGAGGGAACTGCCAGCAGTTCAAAATGGCTGATGGTTCCCTGTATGCACTCCGCACCCCTGACAGGCTTTGCATGCTCCCCTGCCCCTAGGGCTTGATTGGCCTGAGGGCGGGGGAGTGCGCAAAGTCATCTTCCACCGCCACGGGTGCACAACGTCTAGAGGGGAACCGCCCCTTTTCCCATAAGGCCTTGTCCCTTCCACCTGAGGTTCCGCCCCTTCCGGGGGCCTGGCCCATGGCCACATACTAAAATTGGTGAAGCGGCCCCCCCCTCTTCCCCAAAAATTATTTCCCATCCCTGCATTAGAACACGACAGAGACACGTTTACTGTGTGTGTGTGTGTGTGTGTGTGTAGTACCGATATCCTTGATTGCAATTTTAGCCCATGAAGCCTTTGAAAGCTGCTGCCACCACCTCTCAGCCTGTACTAACGAGTCAGCAAATCGAGACTATTTTCTTCAAAGTGCCTGAGCTGTATGAGATCCACAAAGAGTTCTATGATGGGCTCCTCCCCCGCGTCCAGCAGTGGAGTCATCAGCAGCGCGTAGGAGACCTTTTCCAGAAACTGGTGAGTGAGCTGCCCCCACCAGCCTTCCTTTCACCTCATGCAGGTCATATAGGTCTGGCTTCCGAGCGTCACTCAGACCCGTGTTCCTTTGCATGGCTCCAGTGTGTGGAGGTCCACGGCTGGATGGGGTGGAAGAATTCTAAGTTGGTCTTTCCATCGTGGAAGGGTCATAACTCGGCAGTCGGGTTTGTGTTGTGCGTGTAGAAGCTGCATCATGCTCCCACCAATATTCTAAACACGATTACAAGCCACATTCAGTTAGCCAAAGGCAACCTGACATTTGGGAGACAACGTCTCAGAGGGGTCGCTGTGTGAGTCTGTAGCTTTAAAAACAGCAAGAAGTCCTGTGGCACCTTACAGACTAACCAATATATATAAGCTTTCGCGGATAAGTGAGCGCAAATCAGATATCAGAAATGGTAACCCATATAAACCTGTAGGGGATGGTTTTAACCTGCCTGGCCACTCTATCATGGATGCAAAAGTAGCCATTCTTCTACAAACAAATTTCACCAGCCAGATAAAGAGAGTGTAGAATTGGGATTCATCTACAAATTTGACAGTTACCCTTGACTTGGACAAGACATTAACCCAGAGTTTTCCAACTTATGGGTTGAGACCCAAATATGAGTCTCCATTACATTTCTAAAGCGTTGCCAAGTGTCTCCCCAGGTGGCTCTGACCTCCCTCCTTCCCCCGTATTTGAATTGCCCTGGGTCACCAAGTCTTCCTGAATTGTCAAAATGGGTCCCCATCTGGAAAAGGTTGGGAACCGCTGCATTAACTGGATGTTGCATTATAAAGCCAGTCTCCCCTGCCTTTAACAACTGCATTTTACATCAAAAGCTAAGAATGGGACACTACCAGTCCACTTAATTAGCCTTATTAGCCCCTGTCCTACAATTGACAGCTACTTTTTTTGGTGCTGTTATATATATATATTAATTTCTGTTATTTCCACTCCAGCTCATCTGATGAAGTGGGTTTTATCCATGAAAGCGCATGACATTATATAGTTAAGTTAGTCTCTAAGGGTATGTCTACACTCTAGCGTTAATTTGAGTTAACTTAATTCGAAATAGTTAATTCGAATTAAGCTAATTCGAAATAACGCATCTATACACAAAAACTATTTCGAAATAGCGTTTTGTTATTTCAAAATAGTGCGACCACACTGAGTGGACCCTGATCCGAAGTTAAGGCTGGCCGGAACCAGTGCCGGTAGGGCATCAGGTTAGGACTTAGTGTGTGGGCTGCTGCCTGAGGCTAACTGAGCTCCGTGCTTAAAGGGACCCTACCCCACTCCGGACAGACAGTTCTCAGGGTTCCCGCTTGCTTGTCTACTCGATGAGGGACAGCAAAGCAGTCCTGTCTTGGAGTGCCCTGAGTGCCCACACTGGGACACCACAGCACTCGGCCACATGGAGCCAGAGCTGCCCCTGGGCACGCCGGTGCATCTTGTGGGGTCGCTGCCATCAGCCCGGCTGCACTTGCTGCAGGCTGCATCCGGGGTTCATCAGGGGGCTGTCAGGATCCAGGAGGCCTGTGGAGAGCCGCCCACCCGAGGAGCCCTCAGAGCCTCCCCGGTCCTCCCCACTGGGGCCTCGTGCCCCATTCCTCCCTCACGTCCTTCCACTTACCCCTCCCTAGCCCCCCTTCCTGATGTCAAACAAAAGACATGTATGTTCAAAAATAGAAACTGGGTTTATTGAACAAAACTGGGAAGGAGTGAATCTCTGGGGAGACTGGGAAAAGGAGGTGGGAGAGGGGAAGAGAGAGGGTGGGAGGGGGAGGGGGAAACCTGGGAGGAAGGAGTTGGAGGGGGGAAGCAAGGAGAAGAAGGGGGAAGGGAAGCTCAGGGCCCAGGGTTGGAGGTGTCGCCGGACCAACTTGATTTTCATGCATACCTGCTCCTGGGTTCACATGTGGCCTTTGGTGGCCAGGCTGGCAGCTATCCTGCCATAGACAGCCACGTTTCTCCGTCTAGTGCGGAGATCATGGACGTTGGGGGCATCCCCCCCCAAACCTGAATAAGGTCCATGATCTCCACCCTGGACCAGGAAGGCGCCCTCCTTCTCCAGCCTCTGTCATGCTCCTGGGAGCTGGCAGACTGCTCCTGGGGAGCGGTGGAGGGCTGGCTGCCAGTGGCTTGCTGGCTCATGTTTTGGGGCCACTGGGTCAGGGGCCCAGGTGGCCACTGCTGGCTCTGGGCTGGCAGGCTTGGAGCTGGCACAGGCACTGTGGCCAGGGTCTACCCCTTTAATGGCTCCGGGGCTGGGGGAGAGGAGAGTAAGTTTTCCTGGTTGTGCCCAGAGTGGCCACCAGGGCTCCCTGGAAAGGGCTGGAGGCCCCCTATTTCGAATTAAGTGTCTACATAGCACTTAATTCGAAATAGCTATTTCGAATTTGGTGTTACTCCTCGTAGAATGAGGTTTACTAAATTTGAATTAAGCACTCCGCTATTTCGAATTTATTTCGAAATAGCGGTTTGCATGTATAGACGCTATTAAAGTTAATTTGAAATAACGGCTGTTATTTCGAATTAACTTTGCAGTGTAGACATACCCTAAGTCCTGGTCTGCGCCAGGGAGTTATTTCAAAATAACTTCCCTTATTTCAAAATAACAAACAGAGCATCTACACTAACAAGCCTGTTATTTTGAAATAACAACTCCTGCTTTCCACAAGGAATAGCATTTATTTCGAAATCGTTATTTCAAAATAGCAGTAGCGTGGATGCTGTGCTGCTGCTATTTCAAAATAACTACTCCCCAGACTCATCCAAAGTAATTACTTCCCAGTGCTTCCTGGGGCTGTAAGTCGAGGTAGCACGTCCACATTAAGGGAGCCTACCTCAGACTAATAATAGTGTGGACACACTATTTCAGAATAAGTTATTTGGAAATAGTTTTCTAGTGTTGACATGCGCTAAGGTTCCACAGGACTCCTCGCTGTATTTGAGAGACAGCGTTGGAGCCCTTTGGAGGCACATAGAATAGAGTTCAATTTCTTATATTGCTTCTTGTATAAATAGCCCATGACATGGTATAAGAGTGAATTAGATTCTAGAGGGAGCATTGGTTGCGCCACAACTCGGTATGATTCATACTCTGCCCTGGAGGCTGGAACCACGGGGGTAGAGGACTTCCAAGTACCCTGTTCCAGGGTAAGCTACAGGGATTATTGCAAAGGGACAGGAAGTACGTTCTCTTATCCTTGAGACCTACTAAGACGGTGTTATGATAGCATCCAGTCACATATCCTGACCACACTGCTCTGTATAAACAGAGAACCAGAAGAACATGGTCTGCAGCTTCCACATCCCCTGCTGACCCCATACGCACATGTAACAATGTGCGTTACACTAGCACTTGCAGAATTCTAATGAAAACTAACCAGCCCAGGCACAAAACCCATGTGCCCTGCCTGACCGTGCCAGCGATACTGACAAAACTAATGAGATTTTATTCTTCCATCAGAAGACTTTTTGCCTCTCTGTCTTAACACTGCCAGCTCTGCACTAGACTGCCAGGCTAGTTGCTAGGGTCTTTGAGGGCGTTTCTTCAACCTTGAACCATTCCTGCTCTGTGTGCTCATCTGCCGCTATTCTAGGGGCTATGGAGAGAGGCAGCTTCATGAAAAATAGCCGTGTTCTTTCGCTAGAGCCACGGCGCAGGTCAAAGCTACAGGTTGCTGCTTAGGTTCTGCACACGGAAGTCCCCTTATTAGGAGTGAGCATCTCAAATCCTTTCCTTCTCTCTGCTCTGGCATCTGGTCCTCTCTTGGAGTTTGTATAACCCAATCCATTGTCAGATGGTTGTTGCTTTCAGGCACTGCCTTGGGGCACTGCTGCTTTCACTTGGCAAGAGAAATGAATTAGTTTCAGATGTTTGAAAAAGGAAACTGGTGCATGTGTTTATGTGCATTTTCACTTGTTGCTTCTCTGTTCCACCCCTGCCCCTTCTGGTGCTTTGCTCCATCTGCTCTGCTGTTGTTGTTATCGCGTGCTTTGGTATGCCACTCTCTTCTTCCTCTGCTCCTGCTGATCCCCTTGCTGTGATTGTGGATGTGGGTGTTTGTTTTGTTTTTTTTTTTCATTTTAGTCTGTTGCTGAGAATCCTGTGGCAAAGTTCAACAAAAGAGCTTAGTGTGCAGAGCAGACCAGAACAAGGCAGCTTACAGAGCCTAAAAAGGATCTAGAGGTTCCAAGCCAGATATACCTGATTGTCTGCAGTCCCTCCCCTTATAGTGTACAGAAAGCAAAGTATTACCAGAGCTTCATTTTCTTTGCTAAAAAGAAAAAAACTCCACATTCTTTAGGTGCCTCTGATTCCCTGAGTGGTGGAGACATTCCACTGAGTAGCTCATTGGATGGAGAGTGTAATTCACCGGGGTCACTTAATTGTTAACATCTGGGTTGCAATGCACCAGTTCCTTTCCCTGTTGACTTAAAGCAGAGGGACAGTATTTTATGTGCCCTCCAGCAGCTCAAGACAAAACCGCAGGAAGCTGCCTTTTGCTGCTGGTGAATTTCAGTCAGGAGGAGATTGGTGCCTTAGCAGATAGCTCATGGACATGGTATGTGGTTTTCAGAGACCAACTCACAAGGTCTGAGCTGCCTGCTGCTGCTCCCTATCTTGCTAACACTGAGATGCAGGAAGGGAGCTGCAATCAAATGATGCCTGATAAACTGTCTTGAGAGAGTAGGGAAATAATGCTACTAGCCAAGGGAGAGCTCTCCTGGTGACTTACGGTAGCTGGCTTGTTCCCAGCGAGCTTTGCTTTGCTTTGCTGTGTTGTTACTTTGGCCCGAGCTAATGGCCATGCAGGCAGGCAGACCCATGTACCTGGCATCCATGGTACTCTCCTTTTCTGCTCCCCTGAACCTTTTGCATTTGCAATGGACGTGGCAAGCTATGTTGGGTCTGTGGGAGGAGCAGCTTGCCCTCGTGCAGCAATAACTTAGCAATGCGGAGCGAACATCCTAGCGAGCTCTGGGCTTGCTGAGCTGGTGTTTCGGTGCAGCATTCTGATGGATACCGAAGCAGTCTCTATAGTCCACTATTTTCTCTGACAAACGGAGCATTTTGCTGTACTGGATGGAGCCAAACCTTTCTTAGCAGCTAGTTAAACCATCTCGAGAAGAGAGATTGTTGAAACAACCAGACATTAGGAGCAGCAATGAGCAACCTAGGCTAATGAGTAGGCCGCGAAATCTCAGTGGTCTGCGAAATTGTCGTAACCAAGACAGTTTCCTGGGATAGGGCAGTGTTGCTCACTGCACTGGCTTACCTAGAATTTGCAGGGTGTGCCGATTGAACTGCAGCAGCGCTGGGATTGGGTGCAGAGGGAGCGTGCGGCTCTTACAAGCCAAGTTGTGTGCAGTCGGCACGCACCTCACTTCACAGTGTGCCTTTGTTTTGTGTGCGTGTCCCTTTAGTAACACCTGCAGGAGAAAAACTGCGTGGATGGAAACCAATTGGAATCTGTCAACCCTGCATGTGAGCAACAGTAAACAAAATGTCTTTCAGGCCACATGTAGACCCTGATGGGCCCCATATGGCCCTTGGGCTGCAGGTTGCCCATCACTGCATGAGATGATGGTCAGTCCAGATGTGTGGCCATGCCATGAGATGATTATATGGTAATGGTTGGTCCTCAGGGTACTGACAGCTTTCATTTAATTTAAACTGTACTAAGGGGCTGCACCTTCTGCTCACTACGCTCACCTACCCCCCTCTCTCTGGCCACTTTCACTTCACTGAGAAAGCCTGTTGACATTGATAACGTCATTCTGTCACCATGTGGGAACATTCTGTCATCCAGCAGGAAAAACTTTTGTGTATATATATAGAGAGAAAATAAAGAACCATAGTTGAAAACATAAGGCCAAGCACCAGGGAGAAGCTAGAATCTTACATCATGTGGCACACGCTGCAGTGAGTTTCTCCTATCAGAAAATGACAGGGTAGCTGTGTTATCCCACCTTTCCAGCTTGGGGACAAAAAGCATCAGCTGACAAGAGGAAAAGTGGGTGAAATATTTTGAAACTATATTGGGGGAGGTTGACATTTTTGGAATTTTTAATAAAACTGAAATTTTGTCTCAAAAGCCTTTTTTTGGTTTTTAAGAAAGGTAAACTTTTCATTTTTCAAAACCAGAAAAAAAATGTGTTTTTTTATAAAAAAAAAATTGTTTTGTTTCCAGTTTTTCATAGAAAAATGGGAAAAAATTAACCAAAATAAGAGTTTTCCATTCAAATAGTTGTTTTGATCAGAGGCATTTTTCATCCAAAAATGTCTTGCCAATTGTTGTTGGTTTTGTTGTTGTTGTTTTGTTTTGTTTTAAAACCAACTCAGTTCAGGGAAAGCAAGGGTCCTTGCACTAATGGAGAAATCAAAGCACTTTAAAATGAGCAGAAACCCTGATAGTAACTTCTGCTGGGAATGGTAAAATGGTAATACTTATGGCTCATATGCTTTCTGCAGGTCTGGGGCCAGACCATCCCTAGCGTCAGTGACTCTTACCAGCAGGGGTGGCAGCCTCTGGCTCCCAAGCCAAATATGGCTCACGAGGGAGCCAGATATGGCTCTCTTGCAGCTGGAGCTCAGCCCCTCCTTGCTCCCCCTGCAGCTGGGAGCCCACGCTGGCGCTCCAGACTCACAACCCCCCACAAGATTGGAGCACCAGCACCGGCTTCTTGTGGGGAAGAGGGGGAGAAAGCCCCGAGCCTCCCCGCTGGATTCAGCTGTCATGGAAAAAGCTGAAGCCAGAAGCAGCTGAACGCTGCTTCTCCCTTCCCCCTCTGCCCGCTGGGGTAACAGCAGCACAGGGCCACACTTTCTCCCCTCCCATTGGAACAGCGGGGAAAGCCTCGGGTGCCTGGGAGTGGCACGCAGCACAAAAACAAGTAAGTGCCCCCCAGTCCCTCATGCCAGATCCTGCAGCCTGCACCTGTCCCCTCCCTCCTGGCCACACACCCTGCTCCTGCCCCCTCCCCCTTGGCCACAGACCCTGCCCCCAGCCTGCTCCTGCCCCCTCCTGGCCACACACCTGCCCCCAGCCTGCTCCTGCCCCTCCCCCTTGGCCAGACCGCCTATCCACCCCCAGCCTGCTCCTGCCCCTCCCTTGCTCGTGCCCCTCCCCAGCCAGACACCCTACTCCCAGCCTGCTCCTACACCCTACCTCCCACCCAGACCTCGCAACCTCACCCCCTCCTGCACCCCACCTCCTGCCCAGATCCTGCACCCCCTCCCTAGCCCATTCCCTGGCAGCCCTGTCCCACAAACTTAACCCTTCATTTTTGGCCCCATCCCAGAGCCTAGGGGGGCTCACAAGATCCTGGAATCCCAGAAAAGTAAATCTGGTTTGATGCCTTGAACCTCGGTCCTCCTTGCTCCTCCCCCCCACCATGGGGCTGGAGAGCCAAGGGAGTAGGGTGTCTCAATTGGGACTACATCAGTGAGGGTGGGGGGGGAGAGTTGGAGGGGGTTTTTTTTCTTCTCACTTGTGTGGTCCCCAGCTGATGGTTCTGTGGGTCAGTGGGGACCTAAAAAAGGTTCCCCACTCCTGCCATAAATAAAGAGAATGTTGAAACCTTTTGTGTTAGACATAATATTTTACTTTATTTAAAAATGAAGCCTGGCCCAGCCCACAATTGGGGCCCAGCCCCCATCTGGCTGCAGCATAATTACACACTTGCACCACCCATGCCCCCCAAATCTGTGCCCTGGGGCCATCATACACCCAGCACCTCTGCCCTGAGCCCCTCATGCCCTCCAGGCCAAACTCCTGCATCCCCAACGCCCATTATAACATTGACCAAAGACAGCCTGAATGTGTGCATGAATCTGGATTTGACCAGTTATGATGTGAACTTGAAAGAACTGTGCGGAAAGATGCAGCAGCAGAAGTCCCATTAAATTAAGTCTGTGAACGCAACGTTTCGTTTGTGCTATTATTGACCATTATGTCAGTTATCAGTACTATTAAGTTGTCTGTTTCCAGGCATGCAAACGGGCATTCTGATACAGGTCGGTGTTGACCACTTGCTCTGAATTTGGATGGAATTTGGCTCTTCGGTTTGAAAAGGCTGCCGACCCCGGCTTACCAGGCTCTCCTATGAAGGGAATGGAGGGATGAATGCAGAAGTGCTGGTTGTGGGGGAAGCTCACTGCATGTTAGGGGGAGTGTCTCATAGTCTCTCTAGAATGGTGGAGGATCACTGGCTCTGGGGAAGGGCTCGGGTCCTCAGATCCCAGTCCCCCAGCAGCAGTCGCAGTAGGGAGTAGTGACAAGTGCTGGCAGTGGACACGTGGTAATCATAGGGCAAGTGTAGGACTATTGAAAAAGGGGGTATTTTCAGAGTCCTTTGGTGCTCCTTCTGTTGGCGTTTTTCTGAATGGACACTGGAAAACCCATTCGAAATGTAAGTGACTAGTCTATTACCCGATAAGCATAGTTGTTTCTCCCTTCCCCCCTTGATGCCTTTATCAGAGAGAGGCAGCAGGGGTTGGGGCAGGAGCCGGGTTAAAAGCCGGCTCCCCACAGCACTGTCTCCATGGGGGCAGGGGAGGCAGAGGCTCCTGGGCCAGGAGCTAACCCTGCTGTGGCTCTGCAATTTCCCCCCCTTATCAACTGGTCGGAAATTCCATCGACTACTTGATTAGCTGATCAAGGCAATTTAGCATCCCTAACGCCCGTTTGAACTGTGTTTATAGCACAGCCGCCTGCATGTGCAACACTGAGGTTCCTTTAGAGTTCAGACATGCTTGCAATTTGCCCAGGGATTTCCCAGGCTAGTCTGATGCTGTCTGGCATGAACATGACTGCTATTTAGAAATCAGCACACAGGATCAGGGCTAAGACTCAGTGATTAATAATGGCTCATTACAGAATCCCAGGCTTGTCATATCTTTATCTGGGTCCACCACACATTCTGCTGTTGCAAACCCCCCTGCTGTTTCCTTTCTTCTAACGCTGCTGTCCGTGCCTCCCCGCCGTAGTTCTGTGCTGGGCGTAATTGTGTGCGACTGTTCAGCGCTGCCGTCCTCAATGCTTCAGCCATGTGGCTTTCGGTAATGTTTGCATATGTAGATCTTGGTTCGTATCTGGGTTTGTTTTAACCGCTTCAGCAGATGCACAGAAGCAAGCGAGTAGCTCCCCTGTGCACTTTTGGGCTGAATCATTCCCCTCTGATTCATATTTCATGGCAAACCGCCCACTGCTCCTGCAAAGTTTGATCCATGAGCTAAAATATTAATAGACACTAATCTGGCAGTTTAGAAGGGAAAAAGCGGGCAACGGTAATAAAGATTTGTCATCCTCCCAGGCTAGCAAATTAACTTCTGCTGGAGAGAGGGAACCAACACACAAGCAGCACCTGTTCCAGCAGGAGAGAGCCAACAGGAGGGAGGGGCACTTCCCGTGCAGAGTATCCTGAATTTTTGTGGATTGGTGTAAATCCGCCTTTTCCCGGGCAACGCTGACACTTGCCAGCAGCTGTCCCAAGCCCTCCCCCTTCCTGGTGTTGACTTTGTTTTGATTTGATTCCTGCAGGCCAGCCAGCTGGGAGTGTACAGGGCCTTCGTGGATAACTACGAGGTTGCCATGGAGACAGCAGAGAAATGCTGCCAGGCCAATGCTCAGTTTGCTGAAATCTCTGAGGTAATGTCATGATGCTCAGACATCCACGCCGCCCGGATCTGATAAGCACCCTGCGACGTCGCTCCTGAGCCGCCGTCCCTCCTCACAGAGGCTAGGAGCAGAGAAGCTGTCAGCTTCCCCCAGTGCCTTTCCTTAGGGCCGGCAGGGGAGGAATTGAATTCTCCCAGAGGCAGCTCGTGCTCACTGCTCCCCACAGTGACTCTTGAAGTGACTGGCATGGCTTTGAACTTCCCTAGCGCTGCCCCAGCCTCACGCAGTCCTGAAGGAGGAAGGTTGTGTTTGAACACCCGATGTCTCTGTTTTTGCGCGTAATGACGCTGGCTGTGGTGTAAAAGCCCCTTTCTAACAGCTTGCGTTATGTCTGTCAGTAGGATCACAGGCTTAATTAGCTTCACGTGCTGCAGGAAGCAGCGCTAGAATGCACTCTGTTTAAAACGACAAGTGTGTCAAGTGGAATCTTTTTATTTATTAGACTGCTTTGATGTCCTCCCTTTGAATGGGATGGCATGTGTTCAGGTACTGGGCAGGCTTCTTTGGGCTCCAGGTGGAGATCCTTGCGCAGGGGGCAGTACGGCAGCGGTGAGTATAGCCCCAAGAAATGCCACAGCTGGAAAAAAGCAGCTGCCAAAATAAAGGAATTTAAGTGGAACCACCTTTTCTGTATCGGACATGGGCTGTGCCAGAGGCATTTCTTTCTTTTCCAAACACTGCTTCGTCCAGGAGCCCAAATCTTTTTTTAATCTTAAAAATTAAAAAGTAAAAAAGTTTCAGGACATGAAGGTGGAGGGAACAAAACATGGCAATGCCCTCTGAAAATGGGCTGTGGTTCTCACCACAGCGTGCGAGGTTCCCCGCCTGATCTCTGATGGGTTTCGATCCTCGGACACAGCCTGTAGCATCAGCAATATCACCTCTCCACCAGGGCAGCTTCCCCCACCCTTAATTTTTTTTTAACAGATAAATTCAGTCTATAAAGTCTCCTTTCACTAACAGTTAGATGTATTACTTGCACTGCGGTAGTGCCACAGAAGGGATCCGATGCAGCACGGCAAACCCTGGGCACCGCACATTATATCATTTCCTGGTGGGTAAGTGCTGACGCCTTGGCGGTGACCATACAGTTATAAATAGTAATGACAACGATTACAGTGGTACTTTTGTGCCCATCTCCTGCTGAGGATTTCGCAGCTCTTGACGCACTTTAATACATCTACCCTCAACCCCTCAAAGGCAGAGAGATCAGGATAACCCCTCCATGGAAAAGAGGGGAAGGGACTACTTGCCTTTGGCCACATCTCAGGGCAGTAGCAGAACCAGGAGTAGCACACAGACCTGCTGACTGCCCACCTTGCGCTTTAGCCGCCAGACTACGTACACTGAGCCAATGGCAGGTGCATGCCCTTGTCTTACTGGTGATAACAGCTCAGCCATCCCTCACAGATGCTGTACATGACTCCCTGGTTTTGAGGGTCTCTACTAAGACTTATTGGAGCATAAGCTTTCGTGGGCAAAGACCCACTTCGTTAGACAAAGTGGGTCTTTGCCCACGAAAGCTTATGCTCCAATACATCTGTTAGTCTATAAGGTGCTACAGGACTCCTTGTTGCTTTTGCAGATCCAGACTACCACGGCGACCCCTCTGATACTAAGACTTAGGAATTCTTCTTGGAGCTGCATTCTCCCGGTGGACAGTGACATAGTGGTGGTAGACCTCCACAGGACAATGCATTTTCCTTCACTCACAGGGCTTTTCTGGGTTCTGCTTTAGGCTGCCTGTATGATCACAGGCACTTCTCCCTCCCTGTGTTCCAGGGTAGCGTTTCTGGGTGCTGAACAGTCTCCTACATGAATTTTCTTTTTCTTTTAGAATCTCAAAGCCAGAAATACAAAGGACTCAAAAGAGCAGACCACAAAGAACTCCTTGGAAAGTGAGTGTTCTGTATGGAGGAGACTCTGGTTTGTCAGTACCTGGAAGGATGGGGATGCAGCTGATTGTAGAAGCCCTGGGTTGGAGGGGAGCTATCTTGTGGAATGGCCATTCCCCATGATCTTTGAAGAGCGTCTGTTGCCTCGTTGTAGCACAAACATCGTCACACAAGGAATTATTATTCGTGTTAAGGTGGCGCCAGAGGTCCCAGCTGAGCTCAGGCCTGTTGTACTAGGCACTGTACTTGGGCATAGCCAGAGAAGGTCTTTGCTCCGAGGGATTCCAGACTTCTGTAGGACATGGCCTCGTGGATGGCAGGGTGGAGGAGCACCCTAGAAATGCTGAGCTTGAGGGGAAGGGCGGGTAGTGCCTTGACCGCTCTTCAAAGACCTTCCTGGCAAGATTTGAAGAGGCATTGAAGGGGATGTCTCTTAGCACAGCGGTTCCCAAACTTGTCTGTTGATGACAGAGCAGGCGCTGAGGGCAACCCTCCCTTATCAATGACAAACACTCTTTTTTTATATTAAACACCGTTGTAAGTGCTGGAGGTGAAGCGGGGTTTGGTGTGGAAGCTGACAGCACACGACCTCCATGTAATAATTTCTCAACCCCCCCGTTTAAGAAGCTCTGCTCTAGAGGGCATGGCTAGGCACTGTACTCACCTGCAAGGTCAGCCATGAGCATCTAGAGCAGGGGTGGAGAACCTAAGGCCCAGGGGCTGGATGTGGCCCCCAGCTTGCCTGGAGCTGACACCTGAGGCTTGGAACTTCCTGCCCAGCATCTGGGAGCCAGTACTGGTGCTCCACTCCTGCACCCCGCTTCCCCCCACAATCCCCCTGCAGTGCTGGAGCCCCCATGCCAGCTCCCTGCTGCGGAGGGGAAGGGTGAGCACCAGGCCTTGTGGGCCAGTGTCAGGCAAGCCGGGTCCAGATCCAACCCACAGGCTGTGCCTGGTGGGGGAGGAAGCGGCTCCTGCATCCCTCATTCTGCCCTGACCCCCCCTACCTCCCCGTCCATGCATCCACCTTCCTGTCCAGACCCTGCACCCTACTACTCTCCCATACCCACCAACCCCCTCCCTCCTGCCCAGTCCCCATACCCAAGCCTGCTTCCTGGCAGCCCCCCTCCCTCACACTGAGCCCTTCATTTTCCATCCAAAAAAGGTTCCCCACCCAGATCTAGAGCTTGAGGGTATAGGACGTTCTATGATCAGACGAGTGCCTGCTGGGAGTGCTCTGTGCCATCCGGCGTGCTCAGCTTTCACACTTCTTAGCAGCATGTGGTGAGGGTGGTGCAGTCGCTTGTGTTTGTGTCTCTCTCTGTGCAGGGTGCTTTGAATGTTTTGACTCTGCAGCTCATTAACTGTGAAGAAGAGACTCACAGGATGTTTCTGTTGCACTAGTGTGTGCCTGTGCGCTTGGTTACACGGCTCAGTGTGCTCTGGAGAGGACTGTTTTTAGATGGCTACCTTTCTCATGCCTCTGCTGCTTTCTCTCCACAGCGCTGTTGTATAAGCCGGTGGATCGAGTGACACGCAGCACACTTGTTCTTCATGTAAGTAGCTTGCCTGTTTAAATGGCAGTGATCCGAGTACAGAAGCTGTCTCCCCTCCCGTCTCTTCCCTCCCGTCTTTCTTGAACATACAAAACTAGGCAAACTAAGAGGCTGATGCTCTGCATTTGTATGTAGAGGAGCAACTTAAAGTTTCTGGCGGAGAATAATTCCCTGTGTGGAACCAGTGACATGTCCCCAGCAGGGTTCGCAAGTGAGGGTAGACTCCACAGGTGCAGTGGGATGGGACAGTCATCCACTTGCCTTAAAGTATAAGAGGATCCCAAGTCACCTGTCCCAATGGTTCCAATCACGGGGCTGTCGAAGCTTGCAGCCTGCTGTTCTGCCGGTTGCCGTTCCTTATTCTTGTCCCTTCTTTGTGTCCTTGGTGGTAGGATTTACTGAAACACACGCCAGCAAGCCACCCCGACCACCCCCTCCTGCAGGATGCTCTGCGCATCTCTCAGAACTTCTTGTCCAGTATCAACGAGGAGATCACACCCCGCAGACAATCTATGACCGTCAAGAAGGGAGAGGTGAGTCCCATCCTCTGGTGAGCAGCTCTGTTTCTGACCTTTCTCTGGCAGGGGCTGGAAATTAGGAGAGTACCCTAGCCTGCTGAAGGTTACAGTGAATGCAGGGATACCTGAGGTCTCTTTCCTCCTTTTGCTGTAAAAATCTAGCCTGCTGGCTAAGCATATTGCTCCGTGAGGAATCAGGCTGGCACACAAAGATAAAGTTACATGCAGAGCCGGGATTAGTACTCAGGAATTCCTGGCTCCCAGTCTAGTGTTCACTCTTCTAGGCCATCCTTTCGTTCTGTGAGAGGTTGATACCTGCTTGTAGATTTTCTGGAAACCCTCCTCCCCCGGCCCCATGCTGCTATTGCCTGAGATACAGTTTATGCACAGTCCTTGCGTTCCACAGGGCAGGGTGGGGCTTTCTGCACTTTCTGTCCAGAGCTGTTTGGAGCTACCAAAAGGGACGTGGTGACCAGCATCCCAGCTGTTGTTGTGGCAGTGGGCACAGAGTGTGCTCCCCCGTTTCAGGGAGAGTGCAAATTCTGTCTGAATAAGGATGCGGGGGTCAGAAGAAAGAAGGCAGCCACTGGAATAATGGAAGATCAGAAAGGCATTTTCTAGCCTCTCGGGACCCTTACATCCACTCTCAGGCACAAACTCGGCAGGGTGTTCACCTATGTCTGCCTGTTCATCATTAAATGCATTTTCAAATGCATTGGGCAAGAGAGAAAGCTCACCTGGCAGGGGGGAGCTATAGCAATCCATTGGGGAGGGCAAGAGAAGGGCCAGCTGACCACTGAATGGTGCCAGGAATTGGCACTGTTATTACTGTCTCTTAAAGCAACCCCAGAATGATGTTAGGCCCCAAGGTGCAGCGTAGAAATACAGGTTATGGCCTCGGTGTCAGACCGTGTCCAATACAAAGAGACTCACTATGTGAGGGCAAAGAGGTGGAAAATCAGAGCCGTTTCTCAGACAGCAAGTAAATAGAAATAGGAAAGAACTGAAATGGGATGAGAGAGACCCCAGGGGCTAGGACATTTAGGGTTGTTCATCTGTCTAGGGGCCAATCTAGTTTCCATTAAAGTCAATGAAAAGCCCCCCATTAACCTCTGTGGCAATTGGACGGGAGCCCAGAAGGGCTGAGCTCTGCCCCCTCCGCACCCACAGGCTGGGCTGTGGATAATGGGGACAGAATGCTACAGGGGTGAGGCTTCCTGAGTTCTTGGGGCAGATTCATCTCCAGGGTAATTCCAGTGTGGTTTTGGGGAGGGATGAAGTGGGGAGGGGACACTTGGTTCAGAGTCAAGAGAAGCATTGTCAGTACCTCTGCAGTGGAGGAACCACAGCTGGAGTTTCCGTCGTGTTGGAACTTGGCCCTGTCGTCTCCTCCAGAGCCCAAGGATCCCCCTTCATTGCAGTGAAAAGTCCCCTGGAAACCAGACATGTTGCTGGGGTTGTTACCGTCTGTCTCACTGACCCTGTCAGCTCTGAGGGCTGTGTGGCAGATGTAGAATGGGGCTGGGCCACGGAGAGCATCCTTCCTCAGCTCTGGGCAGGAATTCCCCAATTTACCGCCTGCAGCTGAGATGGGCTGAGACTAGAACTGTAGGGGCCAGGCGGTAGCTGGGCAGGATGAAAGTGCACACGTGAGGGTGGCCAGGCCCTTGGAGGCAGCAGAAGGCCTAAGGACAGTGGATGCTGTTTGAGTCCTAGCTGGTGTGGCAGTCTGGAATGCCCCTGTCACCCGGGAGGGATGCTCCGGGGTAGCATCACAGTGAGGGACGCAGGCTTTGCAAAGTCCTGTGGGATCCTAATGGAGTGGCAGGAGCCAGGGCAGCGGGAATTGTTGTGCTCTCTGGTGAGCTGTTGATTTGTCATCCCTCATAAAGTGCGAATGGAGTGCGTAAAGAAGTGGGCTTGGCCGGGCCGCTCACACTGCGGTGGAAATGCCGATGTCAGGCGGTTACTCCCTGTTAACCCTTGTGTCGGGGACAGCAGCATCACGGCTGAAAACAGCGGCTTTCCTGTGTGGCGGAGGGACTCCATAACTCTCACATGCACCACGCACCAGCTCTGCTTCCAATCTGTTCCCAAGCCAAGGTGAAAAACGACGCTTGTTCCAGATTCTTTCCCAGCGTTGCCCTTTAACTTCCTTTGCCTCTGGGAGTCAAATGCTAGCTGTTTCCTTTGGCTTTTCTGTGCCACAAGCCCTGCTTCTAAGAGGGGCAAGGCACCATCTTCTTCTCAAAAGTTCTTCCAGAATGGGAATTGTTCACCGCTACCACGATTAGAAATTGTGATCCAGTGCAACAGGAGTAGACTTCCAGCCATTCATAAATAAAGGATTTGTGCAGGATCTTCCTAAAGAGTTAAGAAGTCCCACACCCCACCCACCAATAGCCCTTCCAGAGTGGGATCAGAGCTGCGTTTTTTCTGTGTGTGAACATTTCTGGTGTAAGCTTTCCTTCTGTGCCCTCCCCGGGGTGATGGGACGGCATGCAGTTTGCATGTCCTAATTGATGGTTCTCAATGCATAATGCATTTTTCATTTTAATGAATAGCCAGCTTGCTTTGATGGCTTGTATTCATTATTTACCTCTCTCCTGTTGGAGAATCCTTTTGGGAGGGAAGGGGGGAGAGCAGGCTAGTTTCTGTAGTTTCCAGCCTCCTCCCCTGGCGCAGTGCTCAGGCGCTGGCCTCAATTGTTTGCATACACATAAAGGGGCTCATTTTCTCCTCTCTTCTTTTTTCAATCAGCAAACAGCTCCCAATCCCCATCTTTCATGTGGGGTCGTTTTCTCCTCTGGTGAGCACAGGCAGAGAGGATGTTAAATCCCTTTTCCCCGCCTCTCGCTGCTGCTTTCTTCTGCTGGATTGCTTTGAATCAGTGAAAGCAGCCAGTGGTTTAACTCCCTAGAGACAGACTGCTAGAAGTGCGTGTGCGTGTGTGTACATATGTATGTACGTGCTGCAGCAGAACAAACACCACAGCCCTGAGCACACAACCTGCTGTTCTCCCTTTCCCCACCCCCAGGTTCCTGCTGGGGTTATTGCTCCGCTGCGTTGGGTGCTTTCGTTTGCCACGAGGCACGTGGCCGCACCCTGCATACCGCGAGAAAAGCAAGGGCTGCTGACCGCAGAGCAGTACATTCTCTCCCATGCAACCCGCTGGCGGAATGGAACCATCCGTAAAGTAACTCCAGTGTCTTGAATGGGCCCACATGCTCCCCAGTGCATGCCAGGACCAGGATGTGCCCTCCCTCTCCGCGATGTCCCTTCTAGTGCGGCACTGCTGACCGGAGAAGGGAGAACTGCAGAGTCAGCTTGTTCCCTCTGTGATCTGTGCATTCCTCTCTTAGTTGGAAATTGAAGTGTGAGCTTGGCCCTGAGGCAGCCTGTGGCTCCCCACATGTGTGGGCCCAGTGGGTCCCAGACGCCCGGGCCGGGGCGCAGAGTCGCACCACTTTCTGCATGCTTTAGGGACATGGGCAGGGTGCGAATTACAGCAAAAGCCAGGAGAAAAGAAGGGCTGCCATCAAGGCCAGGGAGTGGGGCTGGGTCTCTTCTCTAGCTTGTTGTGGGCAATTCAGTCCCTGGTCTCCCCAGCATGTACAGCCCATAGACCTGTGGGGAAAGATGCAGTGTCTAGGATTTGGTCTGTAGGAAAGCAGAAGGAGATGTCCCCTCACCGTGGGGTGCGGTGGGTCACCCCCGTGAAGCAGCAGTATCCCAGATGGAATGTTACGCTTCTGGGGCCATACCCCCCCGCCAAAGAGCCTGGGAATGCTTTCCTCCTTCTCTGCCTCTCTTCTCCTTCCTGTTGTTAGTGTTTCTGGTGGAGCCTTCCCTTTCTGGTGGAGCCTTTCTGGTGCCCACTTCAGAAACTTGCCAAGTCGCAAGGAAGAGCTCGCAGGGCGGTCTGGGAGTGACGGGGAGCCTCCTGATTTGTGGCACGTGGGACGTTCCCATTCGTCTCTTGTGCACTGAGCCCCACGGCAGCACCGAGCCAAAGCCTCGCTTTGTGGATGGCGCCCCCTTTGCTCACCGCTGACGCTTCACTCTCCACCCTTCGTTTTCTGGGGTTCCGGTAGAGGGGATCTGTTGAAAGGGAAAATCCCCAAGCGCTCCAGCAGGATCAGTCCCCGGCGTTATCCCCCGTGATCCCACACAGCTTCCAGTGGGGTATCCGGCTCTGCCACTTCTTATAAAGCAGGAGTTAATGGAATTGATAAAAGCACTGAGCCCCTTAGGGGGAAGAGAGTCAGATTCCCCTTGGGGGAGTCCCAGTCAGTCTGTCTGAGCCTCTCATGGTTTTTATATTGAATCCAGGAAGCTCAAGCCTGACTGTAGACTGCAATCTCCATATTTCTGAAGTTAGCTGGTAAATGCATCTGACAATGACTTGCCTCTGAGGCAAGAGTGACTTGAGTGACTTGCCTCTTGCCAGGTGACCTCTGAAGCCATGTCTTCACTTTGGGGAAGATCTGTGCTGCCATGATCAATATTCCGGAGTTTGATTTAGCAGGTCTAGTTAAGACCTGCTAAATCAAACTCAGAGGGTGCAGCCACTACTTGTTGGCAGTCACTACTCCTGCTCCTGTGAGGAGTAAGAGAAGCCAAAGGGAGCGTTTGCTCCCATTGGCCTCCTTCTGCGAGGGCATCAGGGAAACTCAAATCAAGGTACGTCAACTCCAGCTGGTTACGTGTCTTGATTCGACCTTCCCTTTTTTCAGTAGTCCTTGCTTGAGGGGCAGAGTATCGTTGGATTTAGGCTGCAGTCACACTAGGGAGAGTTTGTGGTAGGGAAAGAGAATGATAGGGGACCGTTTACAAAGGAAATGTTGCAGAGACAAGGATGTGAACTGGAGCTTTACCGGGTTTGTGGGCCAGCGTGGAGCCTGGGACTCACTGCTTCTAGTGACCCTGGGCAGATGCTATCTGCAGCAATCTGCTCAGAAATACAGGCCGTTCTCGATATAAGTCCAAGATACATTTAAAAAAACTTGGACTTATAGTGAAACAACTTAAAGTGGGGAATTTTTTTTCCCGTGGCTGACTTCCATTTGTGCAAATTGTTTATGTATTTTTTTTTTTTTTGCGCAACTTAGGAGCAGGGAATGGGAAGATTTATAATGCATCAGTTCCCACAAGTGTCAATGATTGTAGTAGGGAACGGATGCAAACCATTTTGGACAATTTTGGACCCCCCACACTGTCCCTCAGCCGAAGCCGTATAGTTCCCAATGACCCTTGCTTTGGAAAACAGAAGGCTGTTAGAATATTAAGAGAAGCCCTCAGTACCTCATCCCAAAGTCCTGCCGTGCTGCTCTTGCACGACACACGGGAATCCTTCTCCTCCTACATGCTGCAGAAATCCAAACCGCCTCTTTCTCTGTGACATGTGCCAATATCGATTCTTTTGTGCTTCTTCCTCCTGCATCGCACGTGTTCCTGTCTTCCCTGTAACTCTCACCCACACGCGCTGCCGTCTTCTGCTGTCACCTCCCAGGATACACCTCCTCCTCAGCTCTGACATGCAGATAGCCCTGTGCAGATCTTAAATCCAGATGAACAGCTGTTACAAAGTTTTACTTTGCATTGTGCACCTCAGTCATACAGGTATCCTGCTCTCTGGAGTGAAATCATACACAACAGCAGCACACTGCACTCGAGACAGCAACCGGCGGTGGCATGAAACCATGAATAAATGAAGGTGCAGGCGGTTGTGAGGCTGGTAGAGGGAACCCAAACGCAAGGGAGAGAAGAGATGAAGAGTCAGGAGACGCAGGGAGGCTGTTCCAGGGGGCAGAAGCTGCAGGGGGGAAGGCTCTTGCACCCAGAGCAGTGAGATGCTGACAGAAAAGGGAGGAGGCAGGTGCTAGATATGCGGCGGGAAGAGGAAGCAAGACAGAGAGAAGGCCTGCGAGGTAGGGACTGGAGTGTACGCAGGGACCTGTCCCAGGCTCCAGCCTGGCAGCACTGAGCGCTATTGGTGTTATTAAGGGAAGCGTCTGTGCTGGATACTCCGTTTGGATGTTTCTGTAACACATCCCCTCTCCCAAGGTATTTGGAGGGAGTGCGTGGCGTGGGCGGGGGGAGGTTCTTCCATACACTGGTGAGTGAGTTGCCATTGTTGAGGCCAGAAGGACAGCTTTGGACATGGGCTGGGTGAGTGCTTCTTTTGGGGGTGGGTGCGGTAACTCTGACAGGGGAGCTGTGCAACAAACCACCATCAGGCCAAATGACCCTGTGGCCCCGGACTGTTGCTAACATAGGGCCCCCAAAAGGAGGCCAGCTGGCTTCCCCTGCTAGTCAGGCAGTACTAGACAAGGGAGGCTGATGGAGGTGGAGGGTAAGAGAAGTGGAGGGAAAGGAATGGCGGTTGCTGACTTGGAGGCACTCTGACCTACAGCCCCAGTACCCTGGAGCCAGGGTTTGAGCTGCTGGGGTCTAAGCTGCCCAGGTCTGTGGGCTGCTGGCTCAGTGGCCAAATGGGTGAGGTCTCTGGAGAGGAAATGAACAGATACTGCTACTAGGGGACTGGTGCGGTCACATCTGTGAGGGGGTCTGTCTGCAGGCCTGTGAGGCCTGCTCCTTGGCATGGAGGCAGCCTGTCCCTGCTCACATGAGCAGCACATTCTGTCCCGATTTGCCTGAAGGCAGATGGGGGGAGAGCGCACAAAGTCTCCTTCCCCCTGCCAGGGCCACCCTTTTTTGCCTGAGGCCCCACCCCTTCCAGGGGCCTGGCCCACAACCAAATACAAAAATCCATGAAGTAGCCCTCCCCTCCCCCCCCCCCGCAAAAATTATTGCCCACCCCTGATCTATGGAGATACCTCCCGGGGTCTCCCTTGCAGGGACATCTCTCCGGCAAGCTTATGAGTCAGGACTGATGGTCAAGCAGAAGTAGAAAATCCGCCCCCCCCCCGGTGAGGCTTGGTAAATATTTTCCTCCCCGCCATTGACTGGAATACATCCCCTCCACCCCCGTCCCTGACTTCCTATGCCTGACTAGAACACATCCTCTGCCAGCCTCCTTTCCTGAGAAATCCCACCTCCGTCAGAATCAGCCCCAGTGCCTGACGCTAGCCCCTGGTCTCCCGGAGCCGGACAGCTCAGCCCCCGAGTGCTGGATCTGATCAACTCCACGTAGATCAAAATCCCCTCAGGAACCGCCTCCCAGGCTGACAGGATGGTGGCTCTTGGCATCGCAGCAGGGCTCTGCCTGTGGCCGGAGTGAGCTTCCTGTTTGGGCTGAGGGGGAATTTGTGGACATGGAGTTTTTCTGAGGATGTGGGAAACCTGCTGCTTGAAGAGCCTGCTTGGATGTTCACAGGCAGGGGCTATGCAGGTGGGAGGTTCTTGGCAATGCAAAGGAATTGAGGCCCTACATGGGCTATGGGGCCGTGGGTGGATCTGGAATCCCAGTGCCATGTGGGAACATTCATTCTGTCCATCCCCTTTGGCCACTGCCTTTGCCCACACTCGTGGGACGTCGGGGCGGGTGGGGAGGTACCCTCAGTACTGTATTGGCATCAGTGCCTGGTTGTGTTTGGAGCCAGGGGCCAGCTAGTCCAGCAACCTCCCGTAGGGCAGGATTGTGTCACAAGAGCCTTGTGGGACCGGGAGGGTGCGGGGGAGGAACGGAGGACCAGCACTGCTCCTCAGAACTGTAGCTGAGTAACACATGGGACTGAACGCGTGAGAACATATTTACACCTAAGGATGATGAGCAGAGATCTGGCTGGCAACCAGCAGCTGTTCACATGCCTCAGAGGAGCAGAGTTGATTTGCATCATAATAAATATTCATCAGCTCTAAAAACATTAAATTAGAGTTCTGAGTTGCTGAGAAACACCACTTTTTCTGCTTCATTTCTCTCTCTCTCAGATTGAATCCTTCCCAGCTATGGAAGGTGGGGTTTTGCACTTGACAAGGCCTGGCTTTTGTTTCTGCCCGAACCCTCCTGGTTCCATATTTCAGCTGGAGGCTCTAGGTCAAGGGTGGGTAATCTACTGCCCCTGGCTTGCCTGGATCTGGCTCCCAAGGCTTGGGGCTCCCCCCCAGCACTGGGGAGCCCACCCTGGTGCTCCAGCCCCCCTTACCCCCCGCAGTCCCTTCCCCACGGGTCTGGAGCACACAAAATCTACTAGCCTGGGCCCCCCAGGCTCTAGTGTGCGAGGGGAATGTGGGGAGGGTCTTTCTCATCAGTCGGGGCCACGTCAGTGAGGGCTTGGTTTTTGTTTTTTGCTTCTCACTTGTGTGCGGCCCCCAGCTGATTTTTTCTGTGGGTCAGCGGCCCCCAACCCAAAAAAGGTTTCCCCATCCCCGCTGTAAGTGAAGGGAAGGGCCAGGGGAGGGAGATGTTGAGCACACATCTGTAGCAGGGATGTGGGTGCAGGCAGGCACACTCTCCAAACCCAGGAAGGATTATGGAGGCTTGTACCTGCTTAAAAGTAAACATCAACACGTCCACGGGCCATTCCGAGCCTGCCTTCCCATTGGATCCCATTGCTCCCCGGGGTCCTGCCCAGAGATAGCACAATGATCTGTCTGGGAACAGGTTTACACCACTGGCGAGGTGGAACATTCACTGGCTAGTGATCACAGAATGGCAGGGACATTTGGGCTTGGCAGGCACCTCCAGGATTGAGTCCTGCTCTGGAGTACCCAGAAAAGGCTTCAGCGCAGCCTTGTGCAGTGTGTTGGTTTCTACTGGAAAAGGTATGAGGCTCTGATTGTGAATGTGTAACCAAGAGCTGGTTCTTGTGCTTCATTCCTCTGCACTGCATATTCTACTGCACTGCTTCATTCCTCTGCACTGCATATTCCATTGCATTGCTTCATTCCTCTGCACTGCATCATTCCTCTGCACTGCATTTTCTCCCATCTCCTCTGTTGGGACTTGCATTCTGGTATGGATAAAGGTAGTTTGGAGTGGGGATGTTAAATATCGGTTAACTGAATAGTTGAGTAACCTCATTAATTCTTATCGGTTAGTCTATAGTCCCCAAGGGTGGGGCCAGCAGCCAGTGCACTCCGGCCTTACTCCCGAGGAGCCCCCTGCCACTCCACGCTGCTGCCTCTGTATCAAAGGCAGCAGCGCAGGGTGCCAGGCAGGAGCTGGTCCATGAGGGGAGCCAGTTTAAAAACCAGCTCTCCTTGCAGACCAGCTGTCTGTTGCCCTGTGCTGCTGCCTCTGATATAGAGGCAGCAGCACTGAGTGGTAGCAGCCCCTGTGTAGGGGTGAGTGTGGACTGAGCTGAGCTGCTTGCCCACCTTGCTCCTAATACATTTTAAATGCAGAGCTACAGCGGGGGTAGGTCCCGGACCTGTCGCAAGCCAGGACTGAGTTGGGCTGCTGGCCAGCCAGCTAACATATTTACTGGCAGAGGTTGGGGAGAAATGCGTGTAGTCTATAGCATTAACCGATAAGCTTTTCCTTATCGGTTAATCGACTACACTATTACATCCCTAGTTTGGAGAGCAAAGCACCGTGGCTGGGAGGGTGGGTATGAACACACCTGCAGCTGTGTCCTCTGCAGTGGGAGTGCTTTGGGGGGAGTTGAGTAGAACAGTGAGTTAATGTGCAAAGCGTTACAGTCACAGCCCTAGGTTTAAACTCTGATTTCATGACATCTGGTGACACTGCGAGTGTCTCTACCTCATGCGTGGCCCAGTCAAAACCAAGCACAGCTTGAGAGAGCCTGGTCCTGAAATAGCAGAGAGGCAGCAGGTCAGGAGCAGAGTGCTTTGGCACAGTGGTGTGAGGGGACAGATGACAAAACAGCTGGGGGGAGGTAGGACAGGATTAGGATTGGACAACGCTGGCAGTGCTATACCTAGGTGTAAAAGTTATTTCTAGAGCACCGGTCACTGGAGTATCTAGGTGTGTGGCCCAACACTGGAGTAACACAGGCCTTGGAGGTCAGGCTTAGAGTGCAGAGAAGCCTGCTCAGTGTTTGGATCAAAGCGGTGCTGGACGATTTTGCACTTTTGTGAGGATCAGATTTGTCTCCAGATTGGAATCCCCTACAGGATTTCACCTCCCTTCGCTCACGTTCAGGCTGCCGTTGATTCTGACTTTTTTCCCAGGGAAGCTCTGAGGACAGAACTGGTTTTGAAACTTTCAGAGCAGCTTGCTGAGGACTGCAGACCATTACCATAAACCATTACTGCTGCCCTGGGTTTGCTGGAGCGATACTTCAGGGCCACAGCATTAACTAAGGGGTGCAGAAGGGTGGGACAGTCACCCTGTCTGAAACAAACCACTTGGCCGAAGGAAACTCATTCAGACTCTTGAAACTCGGAGCCTGTCTTCTGAAGGCGAACATGGCAGCTAAGCTCCCTGCCTGTTCTGAGGCTTGATCAATGTTTCATGGTTTGGGGAAATGTTACAGGGAATAGAAAAAGGCTTTAAATAAATACACAGAAAAAACCCATCCAGATGGGACTGATTAAGGCTCAGTAGTGGATTTGCTACTTTTCTAAGCAAATACAGATCCCTTAGCAGCACTTGTTGGAATAGAGACGCAGTGGGAATATTTAGCAGCTGCTCTGTTCAAACAGGTTCCGAGTCAGAAGGAGGGTGTTTCGTGGTTCTCCTTGACTCAGGTGAGCATGGCCCAGATTTGGTAGCTCTGCAAGGTGGCTACAGCTAGATGCAAAAGCGTAACTGGTGAATTAGTGTGTGCTGCCCTCTGCTAGTGAAGAGTGGAATGCCCAGCTGTTGAAGGCTGCTGGCCAGCCTGCTGTGTATAGTAATGGTCTGTCAGTGACTTGTTATAAATTAAAGCAGCTTGAAAGGATTTTGCTCAATATTTCCTGCGAGCTTCCTTTGGGTGAGAGCAGGCCGGTGAGGTTTCAGCCCCCAAAGGAAATGCCAGGCAAGTCGAGAGCGGCAGGCAAGAGGGGCTGAGCTTGGAGAGTCTGGGTGATCTGCTCAGCATTGGCAGCAGGTCGCAGCACTTTGTGCAGCTCTGAGAAGTATCTGCGCTAAGCCTGCTGGCAGTCCACCAGCGGGAGAGGGCTGTTTAACTCCAGTTAAAAACTTTCTCTGGTTACCCAGTTCCTGCAAGTGGTGGAGCGAGCCGTGGGGAAGAGCCCAGACAGCAGAGAGTTAACTCAATGCTGAAGATGAGCAATAGAGAGGACGGCCCAGCCAAGTTACTGTGATGGCCCTGTGGGCAAACCTGTGATCCCTCTTGGGTTTGAGAAAGCTGGACCGTAAAGCCCCAAGAAAGGGCATGAACAAGAGGAGAGGGCCCAGTGGAAAAAGAAGTAAACATGTAGGCCAATGTATGAAATCCCCTTGATCCAGTCAGGCTCACAGAGAAGGTCTCCCTTGGAACCAACAGTCCTAGAGAGAGCAGGGGGTGTGGCAGGGGTGCCGTGTGCCACCAGGGATCAGTCCCACGAAGCTGGTGCCAGGGAGGTTTCTCGTGAAACCAACCCCCTCCCTCCTGTTCTAACCAGACCTGTCTCTCCTGTTCCTGGCAGCACCGGCAGCTCCTGAAAGACAGTTTCATGGTGGAGCTGGTTGAGGGGGCTCGGAAACTCCGCCACGTCTTCCTCTTCACTGACCTGTTCCTGTGCGCCAAGCTCAAGAAGCAGCTTGGAGGGTGAGGACTCACGCACCCAAGGCCGCCAGGTTGCTGCACATCCAGGGAGCATGGCCCAGAGTAGCTCTGTCCCTTCAATGAGACAGAGTCACTGTGGGGAGTTAAATGCTGCACAGCCATCTTCCTCAGAGCAGGAGTGGTCCCTGTGGCCACCTGGACAGATGCCAGCTGGGGTCATTTAACTTTGCCATCCTTAATCCCCCTTGCAATTGCAGCCGACCCTTTGTGTTACTCGCTGTCTCCCTCTAGTGGCCGGCTCACATGGGTTTAAGAGGCCACTACAGCTGGTGAACAGTGTCTACATCCGGCAGCAGAGGCTCTTGCTTTTAGATCCAGAGGTCCTAGATGGAGTCCTCTCTGCCAAAGGCCACCCCAGGGCACTGCCTCAGAGGACTGTAAGCTCTTGGGCAGCAAGCTGCTGCGTTCTACCCCTAGGGGCGGCGGCGTGTAAAGATATCCCTGCATATGGGAAGCGCTTTGGGGTCCTTCAGCGTGGACACGGGATTTTAAATCAATCAATCAGCACATATTCTACTTACCACTGCAGTGGGAACTGGTTACTCCCAGATTCTTTGCTGGAAAACGCACCTACCCCAGCTGTGCTTCCTCCTCAGGGATTACAGGGTGGGTGAGCCTGTTCCACAGTCTTGTACCCTGCTGTGCGGAGCCCACCCGGGGGCAGACACATGGGAGGAGCCGTGTGAGAGCTGAGGGCATGCGAGTGTGTCTAAAGCCCTGTCCCCTCCTCCTTTCAGGAAAAGCCAGCAGTACGACTGCAAATGGTACATTCCGCTCACAGACCTCAGCTTCCAAACGCTGGACGAGTCCGAGGCAGCGCCCAACATCCCGCTTGTGCTGGATGAGGAGCTGGATGCCATGAAGATCAAGATCTCCCAGATGAAGAGTGACATCCAGCGAGAAAAGGTAGCGGCGGGGATGCTGTCTTCCCCAGCCCTCGGGGTGCATGTTGCAGCACAGACCTGGAGACGGGATGCTGGGGGGGGAAGGGCAGGGCAGGAAGGGGAGACCCACTCCAGAATTTTTTGAATGGGAAATGTGGCTAAGCTGTTTGTGCAATAGAACTTTTGGTTACTGCCCTTGGCTCTAGCCGCCACCCCGGCCCCCTTTCAATCACCATTGGAGCCCCACACAGCATACTCCAGACAATGCTGAGGCAGAGGGGCCTGAGCCCTGGATGCCCGCCCTGCCCCTTCCACTCCAGGCCACGTCCTTTCCAGGAATGCTGAGCCAGCTTCTCCCTCACCTTGTCCAGGGGCCTGGCAAGTCGGTCAGTTTCCCTGTGGGGCAGGCAGCTATAATTAGACATGATGCTAATTACCCTTTGTGTGATAGTGTCCTCTGGGCATCTAGGAGCAAGTAAGCATCCAGCAGCGGGGTGTTGAATGTTCCCAGGCTGCTCCCAGCTCATGGTGCTAGGTCTTTCGATGCACTTGCTGTTGAAGGGTGAATTGGGAGGAACAGGGTAACTTTGTCAGCGAGGGAACATGAGAGCAGATTGAAATGTGGTGAACCCGTTTCGCAGCAATTTCACCTCTTCCCTGGAACTAGACATATTCCCAGTCTGCAGACTCAGCTAGCTCTCCAGAGGAGGTTCTTGGGAAGAGCTAGAAGGAGGTTGGTAGGAGTAGAATTCATGGGAAAAATCTCTTAACTGAGTCAGCTGGTGATTCACAAGTGGATTTAGACACAGCCAAAGCACGTGCCTGACTGGGCTCTGGGATTTAGGCATCCAAGGAGAATCTTGCTCTCAGTTAACCTCTGTTGAAAACCGGCTTAGATGTGCACGCTGGGGGAAGGACAGGAATTACTATTGCTGCGTAACCCAGCTGGCTCCAAGACTCCACCTGCACAGCAGATGCTTAACGAAGGGTGGTTCTGAGTGCGGTGCTCAGTGGCAGAGTACTGCTCAGACTGGTTTGGAGGCTGCTAATCCAATGAGCACTGTACAATCTGGGACAGTGAACAGCTTTCCCGTGTAGGGTTTTCAGTGGGACAGGATGTGGGGTCTGGCTACCTGCGAAGGGAAGTAGGGGTAGATCTGAAAATCGAGACCGATCTTCTCTTCCACATGGATTCAGGCGGGAGGCCACTGTCATGTCTCTCTCCTCTCTAGCGGGCTAACAAGGGCAGCAAGGTCATGGAGAGGTTGAAAAAGAAGCTGTCTGAGCAGGAATCCCTGCTCTTGCTGATGTCTCCCAACATGGCTTTTCGGGTCCACAACCGGAACGGCAAGGTAAGGGGCTCCCCCAGGTGTGTGGGGTGCAGGGCCGGGAATGAGGTGAGAGAGGGGCGCGGTTGTGCATGTGCAGGTCACTGAGCCCCGCCCAAGGGAATCTGGTCTGCCCAAGCAGGTGTCTCGGTCTCATTGTTTCATGGACCAGTGGCAGCTCTGAGCACGGTCTGTGCTGTGCTGGAGGCCACTTTGGCAACTGGCCAGGAGCCCCAGGGTTCATCTGCATGTACATTTGCATTTTTGAAATAGAAACTCACCCCTCACTCTTGCCTGTGCTCGGCTCTACCGGGGGGTGGGAGGGAGATGAGACCTGCATCGCTTCACCTGGGATAAAGCCCTGCCGCCTCTGCACTGGACCCTCGTCTGTTAGTACTTATAGGCCTAATGTCATGGCTGCAGGGTTCATTGGCCCCCTACTGCTGACAGAGTATGGAGAGTCTCCCTTAGCTAGTGGGAGAGACTCGTGATGTTTGTCTTATCTCCAGCGCTGTATGTGTGGGGTCATTTTAGACTCCGGTATCTGCGTGTCCTCAGCAAGGGATTGTTTCGAGATCTAGCGGCCAGCATTTTCTTTGGCTCATTTCAGAGGTGTTTTAGTCTCTGCTTCCCCACCACACATCTGCCTAGAAGCACGCACTGCTGGGTGGCAAAGCCTGAGCCGGCAGCAGCCAGGGGAGCCACACTGCCATGGCCCCGCTGCCACGAACAGGGTGGTGCTTTGAGGAAGCCTGGACTTCTGGAGCCCTTGTTGGTGCTGCAGGGGCATTGCAGAGAGGGAGTTCACAGTGCCAGGGCTGGCACTGCCAGAGCAGTGCTGGGAGGAAGCTGGCAGGCGTGCTGGAGGGGTAAGAATCCAGCCATTGTACCCGGCCAGTGGTAGGCTGGAATAACATGTTCCTTGTCCCCCTGCCTCTCCCGGCGCAGAGCTATACCTTCCTCATCTCGTCGGACTACGAGCGGGCCGAGTGGAGAGAGAACATCCGGGAGCAGCAGAAGAAATGTGAGTGTCCCTTGGCCAGTCAGAACCCTTCTCCTAGGGCATCCAGGGGGTAACTTCAGCGCGCATGTGCTCTTCCCCCTGGCAGGGAGGAGTCGGGGGAGGGATTGCCCAGTCCCTTCCCTGTTCCAGGAAGTTAGGAGTGGGGAATGGCCCCCTGCCCCAAGGAGTAAGAGCTAACACGGGTGCCTTTTCTTCCCATGCTCTGTTGCTGTGGCTGAAGCCAGTGGCGGTGCTTTTGCTCCCAGTCCGTAGAGGTGATTGTCTAAGAGCTAGGATACAGGGAGAGCTCTCAATCACTTCACCCATTGACCTGCAGAACCAGGATCTTCTGGGGCCCATCCCATTCCTTTGGCCTTTGCCTGAAGGGGGTGGTTTTACTTTTGGGATGGGGTTGGCTAAGGCTCTGCCAGGGGAGGAGAATCTCTTTCGTTCAATGTGCAAGGTAGAGAGATTGTGCATAGGACAAGCCAGGCCTTGTATGTGGCTGAAGCCTCCCAAAACGCTTCCTTATGCTATCTGCTGGTGTTGCCCTGGGGGGGTCGGCACGTACCCCTGCCTAGGCCCATGGAGTGCCCAAGGAACCCTGTGCCAACATAATTCCCTCTCTGAATTTCCTTGACAGGCTTTAAAAGCTTTTCACTCACGTCTGTGGAGCTCCAGATGCTGACAAACTCCTGTGTCAAGCTTCAGACCGTCCACAACATCCCCCTCACCATCAATAAAGAAGGTGAGAGCAGTTGTCGGGGCCCTCCTGTGGACCAGCTGCTGTCATCACCCACACCTGCCTTTCCTTTACATCCCCCTGGTCCTGCTCGGACCATTCCTTCTGGCCAGAGGCCTCCAGGCAGCTCCAAGTGGATTGTCTTGTACAACAGTCACAATTCTGAACTCCCGTAGACCCTGATCAACTCAGCTGTGTTGCAGCCACTTCCTGTAGGAAGATTGGATTGTATAAAAGTCTCTGTCTCCAGAATCTTGGTCAGAGTAGACAAAGTGCAGCAAGCAAAGGGGGTTGGGGGGGAAGGGAAGTTCTGCTCAAAGATTTCAAAGTTAGTCCCACAGTATAAATGCCACCTGTGGAGTGTTTGTAGTTCACTTTTTCTCCTCCTAGTTTCTCCCCCACTGCTCCTTTGACAATGAATTTCTGCCCATCCCTTGTGGCTTTACTCCATCTCTCCCATTGTTATTGGGTGGATTGTCATATTATTTCAGAACATGGAGATGGTATCATGAGCTTTCGTGGGTACAATCCACTTCTTCACCCACAAAAGCTCATGAGACCGTCTACATGTTTTGTTAGTCTTTAAGGTGCTGCAGAACTATTAGTTGTTTTTTAAATTTTTTCAGTTACAGACTAACTCGGCTACCCCTCTAAACCATATTATTTCAGTTATTATTGTTCCTTTTACTTTCCCCCATTGTTCGATGGATTCAAGTCTCTTCCCTTGTCTTCCTACCACCAACTTTCTGGCCTTTGTACCCACAGTAGCTCTAGTCCCTAACCTAACTCCTTCATCCTGGAATATAACCCAACCACTTCCTGGCACAAGTATGTCGGAAGGGTTTTCTGTTTGATGTGATCTTTAGAATGTGGTTTTAAGATGAATGAGCTGGACTTGAGAAAAAGGTATAAAGTAGCCACCATCTTCCCTGTGGCTGAAACTGGTGTAGGATTTTCAGTTTGTATGTTTGTGGTGGAGGAGCCGGTCTGTTGCTTTGTGCTGCCTCCATTCTCATCAGCTGGAAGCATTTGTGTGAAATTATTTTGAGCTGATTGTTGAAACTGCAGGTCAGAGTCAGTCCAGGGTCAGAGACTAAGGGTCAGCCATAGCTGCCGGACTAGAGTTAGAAGGCAAGAGTCAATGTCAGGCCGGAGATCAGTGAGGTGAGGTCAGGAGCTGCAGCAAGCCAGAATTTGGCAGGCATGCCCAGGCCAGTTCCTAGAGCACCCTGCAGGGTTAAGTAGTAACCATGGGCCAATCAGAAGAATGATTGCTTTGTATGGCGCTTTCTCTGATGCCGTGCTGCCAGGTCACACCTCTGCATGGCATCCCAATGGTGAATGTCAGCTGCCCCGGGTGCCTTAGACCCGGGTTCTGGTCCTGTGAGACCTTACAATCTCTGACTCTTAAGGCCCGGCCATGCTTAAAGGGATGCCGGCAACTTCAGTCTGAAAAGTTTTATCTGCGGTGATGACAAGTAACAGCTGAGATCAGGGTGGTTGACTGGTTAGAGAGAGAATCCTCAACAGAGAGATAAGAAAAGCTGAGTCAGACCTCAGTGTTTTCCAGCTCTGCCACTGACTGACTGGGTAACCTTGGGCAAATTTTGTCACTGCTCTGTGCTGGATTCCTCTGCAGCCCTTGTCTGCTTGGCCCATTGAGACTATGAGCTCTTTGAGGCAGGGACTCTTGCTTACTCTGTAGAGTGCGCAGCTCCATGGGGCCCTGATCTCAGGACAGCAGGTGCTGCTATAATACAAATCAGAATATTTTTGAGTTTTCCTTTGTGCCATTAACAGTCTTTTGTGTCTAGCTTGTTTCAGTGTTTTACCCGGATAGTCAGTTGGTTTCTTCTGTGGTCTGGGTCTTTCGCAGCAACTCTGAGAACGAAGAAACATTTTAAAATAATGAAGCGTGATTCTGAAAGTCCCAGAATTGTCAGGAGGGCTCTGGGACAAGAGTGGAACCTTGGAGCTATGGATGTAAAATCCCATTTCATTGGTTTACCTGTTAGACATAATGTTTAACCAGTTAACCTATTAAAGGAAGAATGGGCGGGGTGTGTGTGGAAGGGCTGGAGTGGCCCCCTTTGCTGAGGAAAGGGGATGCTCTGGACAGGCTGGAGAGCCCCCTGCCTACAGAGGGCCCTATGGGACTGGAGCAGCCCCTGCCCAGGGCAAGTGGGGAGCTGCTCCAGCCTCACAGTTAACCAGAACCGGCAAGCCTCATCCCTGCCTAGAGCAACTTACAATTCCTTTTTAAAAATCCGACTAGATTTCATGTTCTCCTGCTGTTGGGTTTAGACACCTCATCATCCGCTGGGCAGTCTCTGGGATGTAAATCTTCTTTCAGTGTCTTCCCCTTTGCCACCGCTCTGAAGCTGAACTAAAAATCTCTTGGGTCTTTTGTGCAGATGATGAATCTCCCGGGCTTTATGGATTCCTGAATGTCATTGTTCATTCTGCCACGGGCTTCAAGCAAAGCACAAGTGAGTTGCAGATCTGTGATGTGTGAGCAGGGGTCCTGTGAGAGCCACAGGACAGGAAGGGGGCACTCCGGGCATGGAGATGTCGGTTTGGGGGTACAGGGCTTGCTGAGGAGAGTCAGTTTGGGCAACTGGGAGTTGGGAATGAGTGTGCATTCTACTTTCTGCCTATATTTGCTGCTTGCCCAAGAGTTTATGAGCAAATCAGCTCTTGCTCCCTCGTAGCCCATTTTCCAGCCCTATTGGATTGAAGTCTCAAGGCTTGGTCTCTGACCTCACAGTAACAGCGTCCATGGTAAGAAGAGAGAGATGTAATAAACAGTGGACTAGGAGTTCACTGGAGGACCAAGCAGGAGGCATAGCTGAGCAGTGTGTGGGATGGGGAGAGAGTCCTTGTTAAAAATATGCACCCGCTTTCTGCAGCAGCTGAGGTAACTCAGGAAGATCCCAGTCCCATTTCTGTTGAAGTCAGTGGGGTTTTTCTGTGGGCCTGGCTGAACTCTGCACTGGGCCCTGTGTGCACTTCTCTCTGCACACATGAAAGAGGAGGCCATGTGCCCTTGCTGCTAAGCCACAGAAACACACCTTCTGAGCTGAACTAAGGACTCCGCCATCGATGTATGCCAGTACCAGGGTGGACACATTAAGGGCCTCACAGTGCTGAGGACACTTAAATGGTGTAATCACAGCAGCGTAGTTACGCCCATGCTGCCTAGGGGCACACCTGCAGTGTAAACACACTGTACAGTGTGATACAGGCCAGGCATTTGCACAGCCAGTCTACACTGGCATTTGCGCTCGTGTGGCTGCACTACTGCCAGTGTCCTCAGGGCAGAGAGGCCTTTAGGTGAGAGAGCAGCTAGGAAGCAGTGTGTATAGAAAAAAAACTGCATCGTAATCTTAACAAAGCCTCTGTTCTCTGTCTCCCCTCCAGACCTGTACTGCACATTGGAGGTGGATTCCTTTGGATATTTTGTGAACAAGGCTAAGACCAGAGTTTACAGGGACACTACCGAGCCGAATTGGAATGAGGTGAGTGGAGTTGAGCCTTGCTTACCTCCCTGAGGGAGCACATTTGCAAATGAAGAGGCTGTTTGGGTTGCAGTTCATACTGCATGAACTGTGCCCTTCTCACATCTGAAACCAGTCTGCAGGGCTCCTGTTATTTCCTCTGAGCTCTTACCATTGGCAGATTTTAATCTTAGAGACTCACTGATAAATTGACAGCAACAGATGCACGTTGCATGATCAGCTAGCCCTTATTTGTGTGTGTGTGTATGTATTAGGGAGGTGAAAGAGTCGTCAAATAGTCAACTACTTGCAGTTCCCCCTGCCCCTCATGCTGCCTCTGTATCAGAGGCAGCAAGGGGGGGAGCCAGGTTTAAAGACGATTCCCCCCAAACCATCTCCACAGTGTGTGTTGGAGGGAATGGACAGGGGAGGGATAAGAAGGGAGGGGTACTTACTGTGCTTCTCCCCTGTGCCTCTGTCTTTGAAGTGTAGTAAGAGCCACCCACAGCTCTTGCTACATTTCAAAGGCAGAGGGGCAGCGGTCGGTGAGAGCGGGGACTGCTTCACTCACGGCTCGTGGCAGGTTCCCTGCTGCGCCTCTGCCTTTGAAATGTAGCAAGAGCCACAGGCAGCTCTTACTACACTTCAAAGGCAGAGGCACAGCAGAGATAGCAAGCGCCCTTCCCCTCTTATCGACTAATTGGAAATTCCATTGACTGCTTGGTTAATTGAAATTTAACATCCCTAGTGTATATATATTTAATATATATTTTTTAAAAAGTATCTGTGAAAATACATTGAATAAGGAAGTATTTTTCAAAGGGGAGAGTACAATTATAAACTCTTAGCTTTCAGCGTCCTGCTTCTTTATAGCAGGCTTATTTAAACATAGTGAAGTGTAATTAAACACAAGAAATATGGGGCCATCAATTTCTTTCAATGGTGCACCACTATAATACGTTGAAACTTAACCAAAGGACCAAGCATTTTTCACATTCACCTCTAGTGTGCCTGCAACTGGACTCAATACTGTTCTGCTCAACCTCTCTTAAAGACCTACTCCGTTACATGAGAGATCTTTGTCAGTCCCTTCAGATTGTTATCGGTGAGGCTGGACAGAGTCAGATACCCAAAAAACTCTAACTCTGCGTTCACCAATTGCTGCTCTTTGCCTTCCCTTTGCTGCAGGAGTTCGAGATCGAGCTGGAGGGCTCGCAGACCCTGCGGATTCTGTGCTACGAAAAATGCTATAACAAAACCAAGCTCACCAAAGAAGATGGCGAGATCACAGATCGAATCATGGGGAAAGGCCAGATCCAGGTGGGGCTGCCTGTATCCATTCCTAAGCTCCGCACTAGGATAAACAATGGTGCTTTGGCATCCTGGAGCTCCCTTGTGTCTCTTGGAGAACATGCCAAGTGCTGGCAGTCAGGCAGCCAGGTTGGGGATGCTTTGAGAGACAGCGGGAAGGTGAAACATGGCGCTGGCCTTTTTTATGCTTCGCCTACTCCAATGAGGGTGACATTCTCCAGCAGTTATTGTTGGAGAAAATTGTGGGAATTCATCTTCCATCATGTCTGAAATCCTCCCTGGAGAATTCATTGTCAAAGTCACTGTGTGCTCTGTTGGCACAGGGAAAGAGAAAGTGAGGGGAGCGACTTTGTGTGAGAGACATGGAGTGGCCTCTCTCAGTTCCCTAATAAATGAATCCAGAGAAAATGCTATCTGCCCTGAAGTACATGCTGTGATGGTACAGCCAAGCAGGACATACCTGTTGCTCTGACAACTGCCCTGTTCAAAACTCCGTGTCCATGACAACAGGATACATCTGAATGCGAAGTAGCTTGTAGCATTTCTATGTGTTTTGCTACCACAAGACGGGGTGGGAGAGATGATGGGTTGGCAGCACAAGGGGCTGATGCTCTCAGAAAATGGAGTGACAGAAGCTTATAGTTCTGGGCTGTAAGTTCTGGGCAAAGATCCCAGTTGTTGCAGGCTGGGGGCAAGTTTAACACCCGTCATATTATTCGCTCACCTCCGAATCTCTTCCCTTCTTTTCTGAAGCCCAGTGACATGCCTGGACAGTTTTCCTGACCATGGTATTTGTTGAGTTAGACTATGAGTTGTTCAGGGCACGGACCCATCCTGTGTGTGTGTTCTGTAAAGCCTCCAGCCATGCTTATGTTGTGCTCTCAAATAACGACCAGTGCTCTTCTGCCGTTTCGTCTGTACCCTTGCCCTCCCACAATACTGCTCTCTTAGGCAGCTGAGTAGTAAGTGCATGGGCCCAGCTCTTCTCTTTCAAAGGGAGCTGAGCCGGGACATGGTGTTGCAGTCCTTATTCATTTGTGGGTCCAGCCAACGCTGTCATCTGAAGGAGTTGCATGAGACCTCCATGCAGTGCTCAAGCTGCCATGTTGTGGTCGAGGAAAGCTTTGTCACCCGACTGAACGATATTTGAAAAAAACAACCAAATACTCCTATAGTAAAGTCATTAATGGGGGTGTTAATAGGGCCAGAATGTGTGCTAACTTATGCTAAACAATCTGTTCAATCTGGTATTTAGCTGTGGCACTCTTAAGAGAAGGTCTACATTACACTCCATTTGGTTATATCGGTACGATTGTGTAGCCTAGGGGCATGAACTTTTCCTCCCCTCCCCCCAGGAACATAATTATCCTGACCTAACGCTCCCCAGGTGTAGATAGCATTCTGTTGGTGGGAGAGCTTCTCCTAGTGTCATAGCTACTGCCTCCTGCGCAGGTAGATTAACTACATCGGTAGTCTCCAACCTTTTTAACCACAAGATCACTTTTTCAATTTAAGTGCAATGTAAGATTTAACTCATACCCAAACACCCTTGCCCTGCTTCCTTCCCTCCCCTTCTTTGAGTCCCTGCCCTGCCCCTGCTTTACCCCTTCTCTGAGGCTCCCTGCTCACTCCATCCCCCTTCCTACCCGAACCTCAGTCACTTGCACCAGACTGGGGTAGGGGGTTGGGTGCAGGCTCTGCTCTTGGGCCAAGAAGTTTGGAGTGTGGGGGGGGCTCCAGGCTTAGAGCAGGATGGGGATTGGAGTCCAGGAGGGGTTTCAGGGTGCCAGCTCTGGGAAGGAGTTTGGGTGCAGGGGGACTCATGTCTGGGGCAGGAGTTTGGATGCAGGAAGAGGTTCAGGGCTGGGACAGGGGTTCAGGAAGCAGGCTCTGGCTGGGCACCGTTTAACTGAGATGGCTTGTGGGTGGTGGAGCAGTTGGGTTAAGGTAGCCTTACTCCTGCCCTGGCCCTGCACCACTCCTGAAAGCAGCTGGCATGTACAGCAATGGCTCCATGGCGCCATGTGCTGCCCCTCATCTACAGGCACTGAGCCCACAGCTTCTGCTGGCCATGGTTCCCCATTATTGATTAATGGGAGCTGCAGGAGTGGTGGCTGCAGGCAAAGAAAGCATGTGGAGACCCCCTGCTCTGACTCTCTCAGGGGCTGCAGGGATGTGCCAGCCACGTCCAGGAGCAGCAGTTACCATGGAGATAACTACTGCAGCCATGACCGATTAGGCTGCCTCCGTCCCCTTCTCTCTGTGTGACATCAGCCCCCCCTTCTTCTCCCTTTCACATCCTGCACAGCAAGCAGGAGGCTCTCAGGGGGGCAGTTCCAAGGCAGAGGGCAGGAGCAACATGACAGAGGTGGAGGCACAACTGAAGTGCCAGCCCTTGATAGCTTCCTGGCCAAACCAGTCAAGATCACCTGTCAGAGGCTCCAAGATCTATCAGTAGATCCTGATCTACTGGTTGGTGACCACTGAACTACACCAATGGGATAAGCTCTCCCATTGGTGTAGGAGCATCTTCATTTATGTGCTACATCAGTGCGGCGGCATCGGTGCAGCATTTTAAGTGTAGACCTACCCTGACTCTCTTTCCCAGCCCTGAGGAAGAGCTCTGTGGAGCTCAAAGCATGGCTGTCTCACCAATCGGAGTTGATCCAATAAAACGTGATCTCATGCACCCTGTCTCTCACATAGCATGCTCAGGCTAACAGGGACTGATGTTGGAGGCTCTACTGACTGATGCTGCACGTGTATGGACCTTAGCAGGAACACAACAGCAAAGTTTCAACCCTGAAGCTCTTAGTTGTGCTTTCATCAGCACACACACACCAACTCACCAAACCCTGAATTTTTCAAACTTTTTATGAAAAAAAATTTTGGGCGAAAAATTGTTTTTCAGTGAAACAGACATTTTCACAGAAAGCTTTTCATTTTTTGTCACATTTTTCCATTTTTCTCAATTGAAAAAACAATTGTTTATGGTTAAAATCTACGTTTTCAATCAGGAAAACAAACAAAAAATCATTAAAACTGGGTTTTCGTATTTTAGTTTTTTGACAAAAACCTGAATATTTTAATACATTTTTGGCTGGTTCAGAAGTCTAAATAGAAACGATCTCCCAACTCTGCATGATTTATCAGATTTTTTGTTTTAATTTTACGAAGAAACCCTCCTGTTCTGAACAAGCTGAAATTAGGCCAATTCGGGCTGTCCTTAATTCAGAGAAACTGTTGTCTCATCGTTGTATTTATTTTTAGGACTATTGTCTAGTTTGAAAAAAAAAAAAAAAGAAAAGAAAAGAGAAAAAAGGGGTCCTAAAAATAACCACTCTGCTGGGATCTATGTTGATAAGAAATGTTGTGGGCAGATTTTTTTTCAACAAGCCACTGGATGCTCCTTTTTAAAATCAGGAAATGCTTCTAATGTAACAACTATCATGGAGATAAACAGGTGAGAATTTTGATTAGTGATGTCAGCATTTGCTCTTTTTGCTATTTTGAATATTTGTTTTTCTTTCAAGACTTTTCCAGGGGGCTTTTGGTTTGTGTCATGTTTTTTCACTTGATAGCTTCTGGTGTACGTGGGGCTTTGTGTTGTCATTCAGGCCCAAAGACTGCTCTTCGTTAAGATTCATACCATTCTATGGAAGCCAATAGTGAGTTTTTCAGAACAGGCAAAGTTGCACATCCACATCCTCTCATCACAAAAGCTAGGAAATTTTTATTTTGTCTTAAACTGCTGGCTATTATAAGCCACTTATTATTGTAAAGCTGTGATTTCCACTGCTGGGATTTGTGAATCACCAAATTCTGTGTGGCAGAGACAAAGACAATGAGTCTAGCAGACCAGCACTGTTTACCGCGAAATGTTTATTAGCTCAGTCTGTTACATAATGATAGAGGAGGAAGGAAGGCTGTAAATTGGTCCATGTTTGCAAAGAACTGTAAGGCTTCCAGGAATAGGCTGCTGTTTAATGGCTCCCATTTCTCATATGTTCTTTTCCTATAGAATGTTTTATCTGTCACTCTTATATCCCCATCCATGAGCTTTATTATTGTTTGTAGCCTCCACATTTTCCCCAGATTTTATGAGTCTGAAAACTTTATTCTGTGCATGCTGCTTGTGAATCTAGTAGAAAATTCCCCCTCCTAGGGCCCCTACTTTATGTCCTATGAAGGGCAGTTCTAACAATCTGTGTATACACAGACATGCCTGCCATGTCAGATGCACTGATAAGTGAAGTGGAGACAGAAGATGTGCTTCTAGGGCACAGTGCAGGCATGTGGGGGAGGGGTAGTGGCAGGATAATGTTCTGTCTTCCCATAACTGGGAACTCCTGGTGTAGTTGCATGGATTCTGTCAACTCCACTCACATTTATTTCCTCTCCATTGGGTCCTTTTGCCTTCTGGAGTTTGCCCTTCTCCATCTGGCAGACTCTAGCCAGACTCTAGCTCTGTAGGAATTAACATAGATGCCTTGTGTTTACTCTTTTGACTCTGCATCCAGGTGAATGAGGATGCCAGCAAGATTATGCCCAGCCCTGGGGTAGTCTGCAAGAATGAACTGTTGCTGTGGTCCACTCAAGCCAGTGCAGTTCTGAACAACAGTTGTTTTCTCTGCATGAGCAGCTCAGACAAGCCATACCCTGTCCGCCGCCCCAAAAAAAAAAAAAAGTGCCGAAGGATGTGACCTTAGGAGCACAAATAGTCTGATGCCATGAAAGCAGTGCACCAATATTGCTCTGTTGCCATGCAAGACCAGCACCCTTATCTGTTTTGCTCTCTGGACTGGCTTGTAGAATTGCACGGGGGCTAGCTCCCTTTCTCTCTCCAGTATATCGACCTACAGATACAGGTTTTCCATGCACTCACACTCCCATGCTGCAGCCCTCAAGATCCACTTCTAAAACCATTTACATGCTCGAGAAATGCAGAGCAGCATCCCAGCAATGAAAAGAGTGGTGGAAATGGTGAAAGCTATGGGTCAGGACTAAAGGGCAAGGGGAAAGGATTAACATGTCAGTGATGAGCTCTAGGTAGAATAAGTCCAGGCAGGATTGGGTGCTTCCAGAAGGAATGAGCTGTAGCAAATACAGTTTCCCATTGGTTACAATTAGAAACAGCTGGAGTGTGAAACAGCCATGGAAATTCACTAAAGGGAGGAAATAGTATGAAGAAAGGGCATAACATGCACTAACAAGAAAAGGGGCATTTCTCATTTCTTCCACCTTCTTCTTCCATTTATTCCTCTTTCTCTCAGCCCTCCTTCCTTTTTCCCTTTCTGTATTTTGCCTTTGTTCTTTCTTTGAAAAGCCAGTATGCTCTGTGATGGGTTACTGAGCCAGGCCAGAGTCTTTTCTCCTTAGACCCTGGCTTACCCCTCATCTTCTCCCTCTCTTTCTCCTTGTCATTGTCATCATCATTTTTATTTAAACAGATCCCCAGGCTCCTCAGACGCTTGTGGGCTTGGGTCTTCCTGCAGAAATCCCTGTTGAGCAGGGCTGGTTTGTGCTCTTGTGGTCTGTGCCAGCTGTAGAGGGGAATTTGCTTGGCTTATTTATGAGCTTATGAGCCCACCACAAGGAACAAGCAGCTGTGAAACACAACCGGTCCAGCAGAGCAGTTCTGTTCACGCTACAGCTGAATATGTGCTAGCCACAGCAAAGTTTAAAGGTGTTCCGGCATGCATTCCTTGTAGGGTTTCCAGTTTTGAACCGGATAGTCCAGTATTTGAGCTTTCTGTTCGGGAAACAAATTGAGAAAATATAAATGAGAAAATATAAATGTCTGGTATTTTCTAAATAAGATGTACTGTGGATAGTGATGTAATGTCAAGTGTGTCTGGTATTTTTGTTGAAGCCATCTGGCAACACTATTTCCCTGTGCAATGAATAGAATTGTGCTTGCCAGACTGTGCTGTAGATATGGTGACCATATTTTCTGAACCAAAATTAGGGACACGTTAGCCACACCCCCTGCCACAAGAAGTCCCACCGTGTTCCGGTGAGGCTGCCTTGACTGGAACGCGCCTTGTGCAGCTGCCACTTGACTCCAACTGGAGCCAGGGCCTCCTGTGGGGACCTGGACCACAGTGCTAAAAATAGCACCGCGAGCAGCCTCCGCTCTAGTCCATGCACCTGCTGAGCCCGAGTGCATCTCACCCTGCAGTGTACGGTCAGCGCAGCTATAGATTGTCTTCCCTTCCTCATAGGAGGGAATCTGTAGCAGGTCTGTCCTTGTCCTCTTTGGTAGTAAAAACACAAGCTGTGACTAATTCAGAGATGTATGACGAAGCCCCTGGATATAAAACCAAGACTTGCGCAAAGTGTGAAATCATGGCAGAGGCAGCCTTTTCTAAGAGTCCTTCCCAGCCTTCAGTAACACACTCGGGCTGATGGCTTGTGGCCTCCCTTTCTCAGAGCAGTTGTCCTCTGTGGGAGCGCATCATTTGCAGATTTTTGTTCTCTTCATGCACATTCCATTTTTCAGGTCATTGATCTATAAATCAGACCTAACGCCAGTCAGTGAGACGCTCAGCTTGTCACTACCCCCTCTCCGTCCTGACATGTCCCACTCACTAGTACCCTTTGTCTTCATTCTCAGGCCAGCAGCCTGTCTGCTGCAGCTGCCTTTTTCCCATGCTGGGATCAGTTGTCTGGACAGTCCAATATTGCAAGCTTGCCAACATTGAGTAGATTATGTTCTCTGCTTGCCCTTGGCCTGTTCTTTCCTCCTGTGTTGTTAAGGTCTGATCCTCCTGTCTTGCTCAGCAGCACCAAGTGTTTTTTTCAGGTCTCCTTTTACTTGTGTATCCCAATAGCACTTTAAATAACACTGTGAAAAGCACTTTAACCTTGTGTGTTGTTATGATTACATAATATACAGGGACAGCACTTACACTCTAACCTTGAATTTCTCATGCACCTTCCTCCCGGCTTCCTCTCCATTGAGTACACGCTGTTCTGTTTGGAGGGGTTTCATCCTGGGGTGGAGGAGTAGAAGAGTTCTTCCAATCCAGAGTTTGGGGGAGGGAGGCATACGTTTTATGTGCAGGGAGGGACAGGCAACAGAAGTTATAATGTTGGCTTTCAGCATGCACCAAAGGTCGCTCACAGTCTGGCTGTTGCTTCTAAAGAGAACTCACCTGAGGTTACTGGCGGGCCTAACCAGCCATATGGCTTGTGCCTGGGAGACAAAGAAAAGGGCAGTTGGCTTGAGTTTTGTAGCATCTGTTGACTTGCATCATCTTCCCAGACTGGTGTGAGTTAGTAATTGTGAGCCAGGACTCAACTCATAATGCCTGATAACCTGCGGAAATGCTAACTGGTACCTCTCTTGTCATTATAGCTTCTCATGTAAGAATTCAGAATGCCCAGGCCCACTCTGAGTGCCAGCGCCCAACTCTCTGACCTCCCTTCTCTTCCCTCCCCTCCTGCAATTTCACCACAGCTACTAGGTTAAGAATACCCACCATTGTAAGGTGCAGGCAAAAATATATCCTGGTCAGAGAGCCTCAGCCTTAGTAATCATGGGAGAATCCTTAATGAGAAGCCAATGCAGCTGGCTGGGCTCGTATGCACTGCATAGGAAACCAGACCTTTTAGAATTGGTTTCCTCCTGAGCCTGGAATGAGATTGTGCTTGTTGAAAGAAACCTCTTATGCTGCAAAATTCCTCCAGCTTGGAAACTCTTACTGGGTGCGTGGGAGGAACAATGTAGATTGTGGCTGCTTTGCAGTGACGTTGGCCAGCCTGACCGGAGAGGGGTGGACCTTCCGGAAGAAGTCTCATCAAAAACCTCTTGGCTAAGAGTAGAGTCTGGGGTAGCTGAAGCAAAATCGACTTAGTGCAGCTGGCTCTGTTAGCTTCAGTGCAGCCACAATGTGGGAACTGCTGGTAACCAACTACACTATGCAAGGGATCTTCAGATATTTCTACCACAGCTGCAGCTACAGGAGCCAAGTGGATTCAACAGGGAAGTACGCACATGCTGGCAACACCACACTGTGGACCTATTTCCGAAACAAAGTGCGCAGAGAAAAGGTTGGCTTGACTCTCTCTTGTCCTCTGCTTCTCTAGGGTCTCTAAGACATGCGAGCAGGAGAAGCCTTTCTCTCTGGGGTTTCATGTGTGTAACTGAGGGCAGCATTTTCCTTCTCTTGTGTTGATAGTTGGAAGTGGCGATTAGGGCTTAGGAAAGGGAGAGGCTAAACATCCACAGTAGAGTCAAGAATACTATGACTTGCATCACCCCTGCTAGTCTAGCATTCATCCTCTGATATGCCATGAGATGCCAGTGCTGTTTTATTGAGGGGAGGTCCAAGGTGGATGGAGTGTGGGATTAGTGTTAGGCTTCGTCTACACTATGAGTTGTAAAGCGCTGCCACAGCAGTGTGGCAGTGTGTCTTCAGTGCTCCAGGTAAACCACCTCTGTGAGGGGAGCAGCTAATCATGCTGGGAGCTGAGAGCTCCCAGTGTGGTAGCCCAGTTTACACTGGTGCTTTATAGCACTGTAAGTTGCTGCACTTATGGAGAGAGGTTGGTTTTCATGCCTCTGAGCCAGAAAGTTGCAGCATCGTAACGTGCTAGTGTAGACGTAAGTCTCAATTACTAAATCCCTTTTCATTTGTGCATGAAGGAGTACATGAACCCATGCATCTCAAGGTTTGTGCACTCACCTGCACCTTTCCTTGCATTTTTCAGGGCACAGACTGGTATTGCAGAGCCATGTCGGAGATTTGTTTTGTCCCGTCTGTTTGCTGGTAGAGCTCCATGTTCAAATGGTTTTTCCTTTTCCGTGACAAGCTGTTCCCCAACCTCCTAAATTTGCTGTTGAAAGAAATCAAACAAGGTTGGAAATAGAGATCCAGGATTTCGTTTCAGAGCGTGGGTTTTATCAGCAGATTCTTGCAACATCAGGGGTCTCTCACTTTCAGGTGCATTTTCTCCCTTTGTGTTGGAGCGGAAGTGAAAAAGAATAGGGCAGGACAGAGTCAGACATTAGATCCACCACCGCCTGTGATCTCTGAGCTGTTTTCCCATTCATCTCTTCTCTTGCTTTGTTCAAGGTGTACGTTCTCTCTGGGCATTGTGTGTACATGCTTAATTTCTGTCTTGAGATGGTATATATAAATCCTCTTGGATCATCATATATTCCTCCTTCCATCTCTCAATCTGAGACCCAGCATTGGGTCACTGTGTTCTTTGGGCCCAGGAGAACTGGATGAAGCTCCTTTTGGAAAGCGTCCCCAAACTCCAGTGCTAGTAAAGCTTGGCAGAGATGCTGGTGAAGCACTCTCTCAAACCCTGCTCCACACTTGATTGTGGAGCTGTGTATTGTGATTCCACAGCCTCCCAGCCCTGGCTGTCCCTGGGAAATTGGGATCCAAATTCTGCTCTTGGCTAGATTGTAGCATGTAGCCTCTGGCTTGCATTTGATGCCGAGTGGGAGCTGTAGCACCTTGGAGTAGCTCTTGGAGGGAATGTGCTTCAGGCAGCACAATATCTGCTGTATGTCTTCTGCATGTGGCTCGCACTGTCTTTGTACACAATAGCAGACTTCTCTCCATTGCCAGAAAACTCTGTGGGCTGGTACAGAGCGGGAAACAGCAGAGTGCAAGAGGCTGAAAACAGGCAAACTTAATAACCCCCCCATCTGAGACTTTTAAATAAATACAAATGCACTAGAGCATAGGGGAAGGTGAGAGCTTGATAAAAATACTTGTGTTCACTTTTAATACACATGTAAGGTACTCAGCTACTCTGGTGATGGGTGTGTTGTGAGACGTTACTAATCATTAGCCATTACTGATTGTTGTGACCAATATCTATTCCGTGTCCTTAGTAACTGTTTCACTGGCACAAATTGAACACGAGTTAGGAAAAAAATCTGATGGTAAATAGCTCAGTATTTAAACCATATGTAGCCAGGTCTGTAAAACCGCGCCCACAGAAAAGGCTTCCAAAGCTAAAATAAAAAGGAAGACACACACAGACACAGACATGTGTGTGTCTGTTTGTATATACTGTATATTTAGAACAGGAAGGAATTTGGAATCATATATATATTCCCTAATTCCTGTTCTTAACCTTGCTATTCCTGACATTTGGAAATAATGTTAAAATATTCTTTGAACTGTATCATTATGGACCAAACTGGTGCCAGCATTTGGGCTTGGAACTTGCGACTTGCTCACCTGTTTTTTCAGAGGGACACAAGCCCTTGCTTCGTTTCAGGTCTGAGCTTTTCCTTTTTAGATAATCTGCTCTCCCTTTTCCCGACTCCCAATTCACTAGGGTAGGATGATTCTGTGCTGTCAATTTAAAGTGACTACTGCTTTATGGCAATCAGGGAAGCCTCCTTTGCTATCAAAGGTGCGATTGTGGACTTCAGAAGAGCATTTTAGCTCTCTGAGGTTTCCATTGTTTTTCAGTGGATACTGCCTATTTGACCCTGGGATTTCTATGTACAGACATGTGATTCATACCCAGACCTGCTTTGAGTGCAGCACTCTGCATGAGTGAAACTCATGGCTTTCCTGATTTCCCTCTGGAAATGGGAGTAAGTGGGGAAGGCACTGCCATGCTGACTTGTACAGATTTTTCGCATTGGCTGAGTTAATTTCTGAATTAAATTGTAAACTCACAGGCAACTTCCATGTGTTTCAGCTGGATCCACAGGTGTTACAGGATAAAGACTGGCAACGCACACTCATCTCAATGAATGGAGTAAGTACAGATTACAAACTGCTAGCTTTGCTTTGTTGCCTGACCTTGTGTATCAGGCTTGTTCTCTCTGGTCTTCATGGTAATGTCTTGAAAAACAAAAGAAAACATTTATTGCTTGAAAAGTAACAACTGATGTCCTTGTAGGTTGAAGTGAAGCTGTCAGTGAAATTTACCAGCCGGGAGTTTAGTCTGAAAAGAATGCCATCTCGTAAACAGACTGGGGTTTTTGGAGTCAAGATTGCTGTTGTCACCAAGTGAGTTGTCGGTTCACACTTTTCTCTGTGGTTTTATTTTAAACACAATGGGCCAATGGGGCTGTGCCTACTTACACCCTTAGGCTACATCTACACTGTGCATTGTTGCGCAAGAAGATATGCAAATGAGGCGTAGCGATGAATATCGCCTTGCCTCATTTGCATACCTAATGAGCCACCATTTTGCAGAAGGGGCTTTTGCACAAGAAGAAGCTGTCTACACTGCTCCTTCTTGCGCAAAAAACCCCTCTTGCGCAGGAGCCATTCTGCCACTTATTTTCAGGAAGAACGGCTCCTGCTCAAGAGGGGTTTTTTGTGCAAGAAGGAGCAGTGTAGACAGCTCCTTCTTGCACAAAAGCCCTTTCCACAAAAATGGTGGCTCATTAGGTATGCAAATGAGGTGTGCAATGGCGGCTCATTAGGTGTGCAATATTCATCGCCTCACCTCATTTGCATATCTTCTTGCGCAGCAATGCACAGTGTATACGTAGCCTTAGTGAATGAATGTATGCAGATACTTTCTTGCCCTTGTGTGGCTAATACAGATGGCCATTTTTGCAGACAGAAGTGATTTCACATTTTCCCAGCTTCATCCTATGCATGGGGAAAAAAACCTCAAAAAGACAGCAACACACACACACTCTTACTTGGAAACCCCATATGTTTACTTTCAACATCTCTCACTCTGCCGTGTTCCGGAAACACCCTGGGCCTTTTCCTTTGTAGTTGGCTGACTTGGTCAAGAATTTCCAAACTGCTGAACTACAGTATTTCCTTTCCATGCTCGGAAATGTTCAAGCTCTTTGGAGCAATCTCTTTGGAGCTATTTATATTATTTTAACCCCTGATCTTTTGTCATGAATCATTTGCCAGAAGAAACCTGTTTGTTTGTGGTAGGTAATTTAGGAGACCTGGTAGTTCCTCCCCATGGAATTACTATTAACTTGATAGCAGTCTGACTGCCATTTGTCCAAGAGCTGTATAGGAATCTTCTAATGACCTGATAGTATTGCATGCTCATCAAAGTTGCTTGTCTATATGGCTGCACCTCCTCTACAGGAGAGTTTTCATGAGATGGATTGTGCAGAGATAAACCAGTTCATAACTTCTTTACAAAAACAGAAATTAAAGCAGCTACTCAGAAAAAAACAAACCAGCAAGATCTATATGGACAGTTTTCATATGACCAGAAGAATCTAGCTATTGTGTGATGAACACGAGTCAGGCTGTGCAGAAACCAGATAAGTGCTCAGGGGAAATTAGCTGCTAAATTTTCCTAAACTAGGAATGCAGAATGAATTCACTCTCTGTGAAAAGGACCAACTAAAGGTCTACACCATGGGTTCCCAAACTGGGAGGTGTGTCCCCTTGGGGGGGGCGTGAAGAAATTCCAGGGGGGGTGCGAGGCGACCCAACCTCCCCTCCCCCCCCATCAAGTTTTGCTGCCCTGTTCAGTTCCCTTTTTTTTTTTTTGCTCAACAAGTTTTGCTGCTATTTGGGCGGGTGGGAGGGTTTTTCAAAAACCAAAAAGGGGGGGTGTGATGCCAAAAAGTTTGGGAACCACTGGTCTACACACAAGGACTAAAGTGGGGCCTTATACAGTGTGTGGGCCTTTTGTGGGCCGAGAGCACAGATGTGAATGTCACCATTTGCGTGCAGTTTCATGATGGAGGACACAGGCTCTGAGTGTTCTTGACTCCAAACCTTGAAACTGGAATAATTTGCTCATAATAAACAGATGCCATTTTTATAGCAGCCAGAAAAGTTATTCCCAGAATTTCCTAAATGGATGTTTCCCCTCTCTAACAGTGATGGACTATAGAAAGATGCAGGTACAATGTCAGTATTTTTGTGAAGCTATCTGGTTAACATGGAGCATGGTTTCATCCTTACTGCCATGCTAGTCTGCACCTTCTAAACACTTCAGTAACTAGTGATTTGGGGTGTCTTCAATCATTTTTGGGTGCCCAATTTGAGACACTTTTAAAGGGGTGGAATTTCATAGGGCAAGTGCTCACTCAATCCTTTTTTAAAATCTTGGCCTAGAGCTCTTTTCACTCAAGCAGTCTCATCTGACCAGTGCCTAATGTCACTCTGGTAACCATGTTTTCTCTCTGCCTGTGCTGCCCTGAACTCTTCTTCCTGTTTTTCTCCAGGAGAGAGAGATCAAAGGTGCCTTACATTGTGCGCCAATGTGTGGAAGAGATAGAGCGACGGGGAATGGAGGAGGTGGGCATCTACCGTGTCTCAGGAGTTGCAACTGATATCCAGGCTTTGAAAGCTGCCTTTGATGTCAGTAAGTATTTGTTCCTGAGGTTTTACTTTGTGCTATGATCTCCTATGTGCCCTTTCAGGTCATTGTGCTGTTTTAACCTTGCATAGCCCAGGAAGCACGAAGAGTCAGAGACCCTGGTACAAGGAGTATCCTCTTACTCCAGCTATGTGCTTTATTAGTGTCCTCCAGTAACAGATGTTCACCTGAGGTATTCAGGGAACGGACCCTTATATTGAGACATGCGCTGATTGTTCTCCCCCCCAGCACTGAAAATGTGGTTGTTTGAGACTTTTTTTTAAAAGAGCATCAGCAACATGAAAATCATGTCAGCTGATTTTTTTAATAGGATTGGCTAGAGAAGCAGAAGATTCTGGTTATTGGAATGTGATTAAGGGGGCTGGACTCTTGGATTCTCTTCCCAATGCTGCCCCTTAGTTCTTTGTATTACCTCAGGCAAGCAAACCTTTCTCTGTTCTTCAGTGTGCCCATCTATAAAGCAGAATGCTAATGGTACCTCTGTAAAGCACTTCAAGACTCTTGGATGTAAAAGGGGCCCACGTTGTCCTCACCTGCATTCTGGGTTTCCAATGCCATGGGGTTGGGGGGGTACAGCATTACATTTTTTTAAAATGCTGTTTTTATGTAAATGCAAACATATTACACACTGGTTTGTGACTGGAAGTGTTTAACAAACTTTACATATGTGACCTAAATTGTTTGATTTTTGTCTCTTGAATTCCGCTTCATTGTCAGAGGCTGAGGGGTGTTTCTGAGTTCATTGTACTAGGGAGCTCCAGAGGGGAACCTGAATATGTTGTTAGTTATTATACAATATATTAAGTAAATGAAAAGCATTTAATTGACCATGGCTCGGCCTCGTATGGTGCTCAATCTGGATCTCATTGAAGACAATGGAAAAACTCGCTTGACTTCTCTGGGTGTTTGCATCCAGCCCCTGTCACTGGTACAATAGAAGTAATTTGGAGTAAAGCTGAGTTTGTTTTCTTGTGCCTGTCTATCCAGGCACTTAGAAACCTAGGATGTCATCTTGACTGTAATGGAGGTCTAGCTGCAAAGTGGTCACATTGTAGCTACTTTGGTCTATTAAGTGGCACTAGGATAATATGAATGGAGAACACAGCAATCAACCTGAGCAAAGTGACTATAGGTGATGAACATCAGCTATTTGGGTAGGGAGAGAAGATAAATAAAAGATAAAGAGAACCAAAATTGGGAACACTAATAGGAAAGACTGAAGGACCACCACCGTATGTGTTTATATGTCTCCCTCCTTTCTCTTACAGACAACAAAGATGTGTCCGTGATGATGAGCGAGATGGATGTTAACGCCATTGCAGGGACATTAAAATTATATTTCAGAGAACTGCCTGAACCCCTCTTTACAGACGAACTATACCCCAACTTTGCTGAGGGCATTGGTGTGTAACAGAAGAAATCATTGCTATCTATCGTGTGTTACTGATGCTCCTCTTTGGGAGACTGCTCCTGAGGCCTTAGTTCTAGGATGGACATTACCTGCGTATTAAGAGAAGAGAAACCCTATTTGTCTCAAATGGGATCTGTGCTATTCCATCTCCAAAAGGAGTCAGATCTGTTTTGGGTGGGCTGTAATCTCCTGCATCTTACTGTGCTGGGTCTGGAATGCATTTGTGGATTCTGCACAGAGGAAAGGAGTCTCCCATCACCTGTCTAGCGGGGGAGAATTGAATTCAGAGGTGGAGTGAAGCTGTGCCTGGATTGAATTTGGAGCCTCTTGTCTCCATAATGTAATTACAGCAAATTAAGCATCACCCACATTTTCTCATGTAGCCACATAGTCAGTAAAGCTTTGTTCCCTTTCAGTATTTTTTTTCTCTCCTCCCATAGCACTTTCAGACCCTGTTGCAAAGGAAAGCTGCATGCTGAACTTACTGCTCTCGCTTCCAGAACCCAACCTCGTCACATTCCTTTTCCTCCTGGACCATTTAAAAAGGTAAACACAGACCACTTAGAAAGGTGCATTTCATGTGTAAATCAGTCCCAAGTGCCATGGAGAGAGGTGTCCCTTCCTTGGAGATGTGCAACCTCTCAAAGAGCACCTGCATTGAGTAACTCAGGTGAAATAGTTTTGGTAAACTGCTAAGTCCTGTTTTCCATGCTCAGTTACTGAAGCCAGTACAAATTGTACCCAAGGAAGGGATGAGAAAATTCTTCACAACCTCGCCCAGTGAAAATGTGATCTGCAACCCCCTGCAGCACACACGTAATATCTCCATGAAATCACACTTGTGGGTGAACTTAGTAACTAAACATGGTAAATGGGATAAGTCTTAAAAGTCTTCACCATGTTCAAAGGCTCTTTGTCTTACCAGGTATTTGCACTTTTATACCACCCGTCTTTTAGGAATTCCAACAACACATCTTGTGTTGGCATAAGATTGTTCCTTGCTGTATGGGGCTCCCATATAGAAATCACTTCCTAGCTGCATCGGTCCTCCCAACTGTTTATCTTTAAAACTTCCTTTTTCAAAGGTGCTTGTTACTGTCATTCACAGTTAGGAGTCTCTTCCCCCTTTAATCCTCCTCCTTGCTTAAAGGCCTTTTTTTGGTGTTCTTTGTTTGTCATTTTTTCAGGGGAACTCTATTATCTGGTGCTTTTTTGGTTTTTTGTAATTCCTACAAGATTATGGTACAGTGATCAGCACATCTAAGTATTCATTAAATGAGCTTGTTTATTACATGCACAGTGTTTTCATTTTAAAAAATCATTTTAAAACAATCCTGTGTTCACACTATGGAATGTTTCTGTGGAGATGGAGGATGGCCTTATGGTTAAGTGCCATGGGGCTCTGGGTAAATTACACAGCTGGGGTGTAAATCTACCCCCACACTAATGTGCCACGCACTAAGTGTCTGTGTGGATTTTGTTTGAGACTGGCATCAGGAGCCACTCATCTAGTTAGTGTACTTAGACAAGCCATCATGGCTGTGCAGCACCTGATCCAATATGGCCCCAAAGTGCAACTGTAGCACAAATAATAAGAATCTGAGAAAAATCTAATGTCCTGTGGAACACAGGAGGTCAGACTAGATCAGAGGTGGGGAATAATTATTGATGGGGGACCACTTCAAGAAATTAAGTATTCAAAAGCCACACTCTTCCATGATATTAATGGAGGAGGTGCAAGATCTAGGATGGAGGTAGGATGCAGAAGGGAGCTTGGGGACTGGGGTGCAGTGGGGGTGTGTGGGGTCTGGGAGGGAGTTTGGGTGAAGGAGGGAGTTGTAACTTGGAGCAGGGGTTGGGTTGCAGGAGAAGGTGCAGGGTCTGGGAAGGGATATGGGGGTATAGATACAGGAGAGGATTCTGACCAAGAAGAGGAATGTAGGGGGGTACGGAGTCTGGAAGAAGATTGTGACCTGGGTCAAGGGTGCAGGAGATGAGTGGGGACTAGGGCAGGGGTTTGGGGTGCAGGGTCTGGAAGGGGATATGGATGCAGGAGAGGATTCTGACTTAGAGGAGGGAGTGCAGGGCTAGGAGAAGGTTATGACCTGGAGGGTGCACAGTCTGGGGAGGTATGAATACAGGAACAGGGGAGCAGAGGATTTAGATTACATGGGGTAGGGGTATAGAAGGGGGCCAGAGGGTTTGGGTTACATGGGCTAAGGGGACAGGACGGGGGTCAGAGGATTTGGGTTACGTGGGGCAGAGGCGCAGGATGGGCAGCAGAAGATTGCAGGGAGGGAACAGAGAGGATGCCAGATGCAGGGTGTGGCGGGGAGGTGCTTACGTAGGTTGCTCCCAGCCGGTCCTACAGCCAGGCCCCCTGCTCAAAGTGGCCAGATGAAGGGGCCATGTGCTGCTTGTGAATGCTGTGAGCCAGGGGTGTACTTCACGCACTGCCAGCCATGTGAGATTGTGCTGGTGGCAGGGCAGGATGTGAAGCCTCTCCCATCCCATCCCCCCCCAGTTCGTGGCAGCGCTCAGAGAACACATAGCCCCCAAAGCCAGCTGCTTTGAGTGGCAGGTGGGGTGGAGCAGGCAGAGAGCCTGCCTGAGGCTCTTGCTGGGCCCTGTGCTGGATCTGGTAGCTTGGCCCAACCCGCAGGCCATATTTTGCTAGCCCCTGGTCTATATGATCATTATGGTCCCTTCTGGCCTTACAACTTATAAATGAGACATAAGTAGTATAGTGGCTTGTTATATCTAAAACCTTTTAAAAGTAGGTAAAAGAAAGCTGCTAAATAGAAATATTTCTTTGAGCCACAGAATGTAGAAACACCTTCTTTCTCCATTGTTTTTTACTCTTAAGAGTTGCTGAGAGAGAGAGCATCAACAAGATGTCCCTGCACAACCTGGCAACTGTCTTTGGACCAACGCTGCTCAGACCCTCAGAGAAGGACAGTAAGATTCCTGCTAACCCAACACAGCCTATAACAATGACTGATAGCTGGTCACTAGAAGTCATGTCCCAGGTAAAAAGCTAAATATTGTAATTCATCTGCTACAAACAATATTTTAACCTCTTTGTCCAGAACTAGACTACCTGCAATCATTCTAAGAGGTTTTGGCAACACTATGCTTGCTTAACAGTTGTTTTCCAAGGCAGGTGATGTAGTATCTTTTGGACCAACTTCTGTTGGTAAAAGAGACAAGATTTTGAGCTACACAGAGCATTTCTTCAGGTTTTTCAGAACAGTTTTACTAGAACAGCATGTTCAGTGTGAACAAGAATTATTTTTTTAAAATCGTGCTAGCAAAATCAGTGCTATAAACTACCCTGCTCACAAGCCATAGGGTTCATTTACCATGTTAGGTTCAACACAATCTTTAACACAAGTTTGGCAGTCTCAGAGGAGTATCTGTGTTAGTCTGTAACTTTAAAAGCAGCAAGTAATCCTGTGGCACCTTAGAGACTAACAAAAAAATATAGTGTCATGAGCTTTCATGGGCAAAACCCAATTCTTCAGATGAGCTTGAGGTGAGGAAAAAAAGGGGATTTCCGGTATTTGTAACAGAAAAAAGAAGGGACAAGAACAAATACCTGTCAGTGCTAATGTAGTGCCAGTGCTAATGAGGCTAATTGAGGGGCTGGAAGTGTCCCATACTTATATTTTGATGTCCATGAGGTGTTAATGCTTTATAATGGGTTATCCAGTTAATGTCTTTGACAGGTTTTGCTGAGATAATTCAGCATATATCTATTGATTTGGTTGTCAGCACTAACATTTTGGGGCACCCACATCAAACTGTGTCACAGTCCTGTATGAATTTGTGCATTATGGGGATTCTTGGCACCTATCCCCACAGTGTCTCAGTAACTGGTTCTAGGGCTAACCGATCATTAGTACAATTGGACAAAATGTGTCAGATAAACTATTTATCTGAAAATGTTATTTCAGTTTAGCTGGTTTGAATCTCTGCTCTGGAACAGACCCAAAATGCGCAATTTTGATTCACCAGAAATTCCAAAATATTTCTGATTTGGTTCAGTCCAACACAAATTTTACTTTCAGTTCTTCAAAACTGCGACCAAGCTAAAAAGTCAGTTACTCATCCAGCTTTAATTATTGGTGTTTTCCACGGTGCCTCTTTCCCTTCACTTTACCATGTGTGTCAACATCCCAAGAGACTTTTTACTGGTTCCAGCATTCTTTGTCCCAGTGACACCTGCCAAAATAAATTGTAGGCATTTCCAGTATGCATGCTGATTATGCAGATAAAGGTGAGTTAGCAATCAGAAAAATTTCAAAACTGGGATGATCTGGAATATTGGCAGCTTCCCTGTACTTCAGTTTAACATGCAGGCTGAACAGAAAGCCATTAAAACATTGAAGTTGTCCAAGTATTCATGATCACACTTTGCACTGATTTACAGTTTCATCTCCCTTCCTCTTTCCAGGTTCAAGTTCTTCTTTACTTCTTGCAGTTGGATACTATCCCCACCCCAGACAGCAAAAGGCAAAGCATTCCTCTTTTCTACAGAGGTGTAGGAGTCTGGTCACAACAACGGGGCTTGTAGAACTGTTCTTGCTGTGAACCTGCCACTCTGAGAACAGGAGGACTATTTCTTCTTCAGACATTATTGGCCTGTTCCTGTCAAGAGGAAGCATAGCCTCCCATGCTTCTGCAGTTTGTCAAACAGAGACAAGCTGAAGAGAAAGGAGAAACTCCCTCTAAGTTTTGCTCTGTAGAATAGGAACATATTAGACTTGATGTGGAGTTATGCTGAGAGGCTCCACTAGAAGGAGCAACAGACACTTGAGCAAATGCAACACGGAATGTGGTTGTTGCTCCTGGGAAGGTGAGCAGGTTATTCCTCATTTTATTGGATTTAATTTATCAAGAAGCCTCAAGCTTTCTACAGGAGCACTTGTCAGGGTGCCCTTTTGGGGTGAGAGGGGAATTAAAGGCTATATCACAAGTGTGTCTTTGATAACTGCTGTTGTAAAGGACTGCTATGGGCCACAGAGAATAGTATCATTCAGCAAGGGGGGGTCTTTGATTCCTCCACTGAGAAATTCAAGTCTTGATTTGAACAGGGTTTATAAAAAATAAACTAGAAGTTTTGTGTATAACTGGACCTGTTGTTTTTTTGTCTCTCCTACCTCTTCCCTTGTAAATGTTTGTACAAACTCTAGGAAAGGGGGTATCCTTTTCTTGCCTCTTTGTTACACTTTGACATTTTCTTTTGGTGTTAAAGGAGCCAGACCCACTTGCATTATACAATAAATAATTACAAATCATGAAAGAAAAGCCGGGAGAACTAGGCTGAGCACTTTAATTCCAGTATCTGAAATAAACAAGCTCACTTAGTTGTTTATAAAACAGAGGCAGTGTTGTCCAAAAAGGGTTGCTAAATTCTTTGGGACCTTTGAAATTAAATGGTGAAGCTCCTAGCTCTCCACACAAATAGATGTTATTACTTATGCTAAAATAAGCATTACAAACGTGCTAAAGTATCTTCAAGTGTCTGAGGACAAAAATCAACAGCTGTCTTTCTTGCTGGCTGCTTAATCAGTTTTTATCAAAATGACATGTTTGATACTTGAATTTTTGATGCTTTGTATGTTGCTTCTACAAGAGTCTTTTTCTGATAGATACAAATACTTTGATATGATATGTCAGAATGTACTATATGGACAATCTGCTAACAAGTAGCATTTTGTATTCTTCAGAAATTCTGACCCTGTTTGAATTAAGAGCAGTGCAGATATTTCTATAAAGCTACACTCTGCAGTACAAAAAGGTGGGGACCTAATACCCACTCCACTTACACCTGTGCAATCACACTGAAGTCAGTACAGTTACAAGGGTGTAAGTGGGAGCAGTATTTGCTTTGAGAACTGTAAGTATAAGCTAACTGCATGGTCACCAGACCAGAGGAAGAAGCTATTCAGGTCAGGAAACAAATGAACCAAGCATCTGGGGAGAGATTTTAGCTGCATCAGTCTACCTTACCCTGTGCTATCCACCACTCTATGCAGTATCCACTTTAGTTGCAACCATTCATCAATGACCTGGCTCCAAGAAGAGGGCAGCTGATGACAAGAGAAAGCATTAGAACAAGGGGGAAGGAGAGAAAAGCAAATTTAGAAATAAACAGTCTGCATAGTTGAATCATAAGTAGCATATGGAGGATGAGGGTGATACTAATGAGAAAAAAGCAAATCTTGCTAATACCAAATTTTCTGAAGGTCTCTCAGACATCTCCATTTTAAAAAAGAGGAATATTTCAAATAAGAGGGAGTAAAAATAAAAAAGGGAAACTATTTAGCAGTCCACATAATTGACTGCTGCATAATAGATGGTATTGTACTGTGAAGTTGAAAATTCAAAGAAAAATATAAATTTTTCATTTTGTGAGTATATCAGCATTTTGCATGCTACTGTAAGGATTCTTATAGGAATTTACTATTGTTTAGCACCCCTCTTTTCTTAGGTCTGGGAACAAATCTCTGTGTGTTGTAATGTACAACTAGGAAATTTCTCGACTGTATTTCCACTACATTCCAGCTTCCAAGCCCACTTGATATTAGACCCTGAGACAGAGAAATGTGTGTGTTCGGCAGTGCTTAAATGGGGAAGGGGGGCGGTTGGTGTGGCACAGTGAAGGGAAACAAAAACTTGGTTTAAAAATGTAGGTTTTTATTTTTATTATTTTTGGTCTTTTGTAAAATGAGAAGTAAACACTGGGCAATCTTAAAAGATATTGCCTCAAGAAAAGGCGACAGATCAGTAACACTCTCCATAGTTTTCTGCTTTTATGTATTTGTGTTGGTTTTTATATAGCAGCTCTGTAACAATCCTCATAGTCAGCTGCAAAACTACCCATTCCTTTACTAAATTCACATTTTGGTGTGCTGTTTTTGAGGTAGCAGCATTACAGGTTTTTCTAGTTCAAAAATTCTACTCCAATCAGTGATGATTTTTCCCCTTTTGGTGCTTGTAATCAGCAGCTGTCATTTGCAGTGTTTAAACTGGAAAGCAATACCATCACAATTGTGCCAATTTACTTTTGCTTGACTTTATTTTTATTTATATAGGAAATATAATTTTAATATTAAGTTACCAATTTATATTGTGTAACAATAAGAAAATTGCATCTGTTCTGGTTACTGTTACAAGTCGTTGCTTTTAGTTTTTCAGTACAATACAATGCTTGATTCTGCTGTAACCCGATCTAACATGCAGGCATGTGGATGAGAAGAATTTTTGTAGTTAATTTAACATAAAACATTAATTATTTTGGTTGAGTATGAGTATGTGTTTCCCCAAAGCTGGTAATTTTGGGCTGGAGAAATAGCACATCCTGTGATGATGATGATGATACCATTGATGGATTTGAAATGTGTGAATGGACTAGTTGAGCTTCCCATAGAGTTGTAAGCTTTACAAAAGGACTGTGCTTTCAGAAAATTATAATTCACAAATTAGAATTCACACCTGCCTAGTGCTGTCTTAAGCCCCTACTAAATAAAAAGTGACGGACACAACCTAGCCTGGGCCAAAATCCTTTCGATTACCACAGTTTATTTCCTACCGAAGTTTTTGAGGTAATCAGGCTCTCCCAATTTACATGTTAGAAGATACAACACAGATTGTGTGACAGAGGAAATCAGCAAGAATTTCCCACTAAAGTTTATTTGTGAAATGTGTTGGGACTAATACTTTTTGGGGTATCAATATATTTATCATATTTTTCAACCCCTTGGCTTTCAGCTGCTTGAATTTGAAACATAAGAACATTCATGTAGGATTTTCCAGATATTAGCATAGTGTATGTATCATCATTTGTTTACCCTTCCCCCCCCCCAAAAAAAGCAAGTCTCCTTTCATTTGGAAATAACTTTTTTGTTTTTCTGTTCCCATTTTATTTTTTTAAACATTGAGTAGGTTTTTAAACTAATAATATTGGGCAAAACAGGCAAATAAAACCTAAAAAAGAGCTTTTGAGGAGTGATACAAATTAATGACTTAAATCTGTTTCATCTTTGTGTTTGTGTGTTATTTTGTGTTTGAAGGGGGTGTCTTAGTTGAAATCAAACTGAAACACATTCATTGAAATGCTGCTGGTGAATTTTACTCTTGCACAATTTAAATAGGTGAGGTAGTGGGTAGGCTAAATCAGGCTGTACTTTTATATGCTGCCAATTTTCATGTATTGGCTAATGGCAAAATACAGCAATGCATTGATTACCTTCATGATGCTTACTGCCTGCTTTCATTCTGACCTTCAATTGCTAAGTGAAGTATAGGGCAATTGATATTTAGCATGTGACGTGAAACTGCAACATTTCCGTAGGCCACTAGGTGGTGCAACCAAGGACTCTGTTAATGGGAGATGCTGTATTTTTACACTTCTTACTCATTTTAACTGTTCTTTAATCTAATCCACTGATACACTGTTATGTTCACTTTCTGTATAAGTTCATTTAAGCAAATACGATGTTCTGTAAAGTGTATAAAGGATTTCCTAACTTGTTTTCTAACAAGCCCCTTCCCCTACACTCTGGGAACGGCAGGCTAGCCAACACACAGGCTGCCCTGGTTGAAGGCGGGATAAGGGACGCCCTGAAGGTAACTGTAGCTGGAAGGCATTATGGCTCACTTCTCTCACTCTGTTGTTCCTCAAAAATGCATAAAGGGATAAATTGATCACCATGGCCTTTGAAGGTGCTTAAAACCTGCATCTTAATAATGGAGGGCAACACCCTTCTGTGATCCCTCACTTGTTAGTCCATCATTTAGGGCAGTGCCTACTTATGTATTAATGTGATAATTTAAGGTGCAGCAGTCTGACTTGGAAAACTTTTTTTAAAAAGAATTTGAAATGTTCAAATGAACTCTGCCCTTTCCTCTTTCCACTCAGAATTTCAAAGGAGGAGAAATTTTACTACAGGAAAACAGAAGTGTTCACATTATGTTTATGTGCCTTGAAGAAATAGCATACATCTCCTAAATCAGTTACTGAGCATTAAGACACTGAGATCTCCCATTTAGGGTTAATAACTTCCCCATACTAAATGGGAATGAAAAGCGAGAGTTAAGGCTGAGTATATAAAAGTTCTCAATGAGTGTATCTACACTGACTTCAACATCAAAGGGAACCTCCTTTAAAGGAAGCTCTACGGCTGAATAATAATAAATATCCACCCTCATAACCTACAGTTTTTTAAGTAAGAAAAATAAAAGTACACAAGAGAAGAAGCATGATTAGGAATCACACAAATTAGCAGGCTCAGCAAAGGAGAAAACAACCGCCTCTCCTTAAACTTAAGTAAAAGTGCATGCCCCCACCCAAGTGCTCAACTAAGACTATATTTTCTGTAGTTAACTAAAACATAACTGTATTCAGCACAGATAGTGTGCCACTTATAATGTGCTGTGATACTGTTCTCTTGCTACTGAAAGCTGTTACATTCCAATGCTTGGTATTCTGTCTGGTCATGTGTTGTCCTCAAATATGAGTTTTCTTTTGTTGGAAAAAGCTCTATACGTTACAGTGGTTGTAACAACCAAAAAGGGGGGAATTTAAAAAACCAGTCCAGAACTAGAAAATCATTTGGAAGTTGATACAAAAACAGCCAGTCTCTGCATTGTAAGCATAAAATGTCACAATATTCAATAATTGTGAAGTGGTCACTGGTCACTGCAGTAGGACCAAAACAGCACTGAGATGGAGGCAAACTGAATTGTCCTGAGACATCTTTTCTCCTGGCATATCTATAAGAAGTCTAGAGGAGCACAAAACATAACAATGGAACAACCAAAAAGCAGAAAATATGAAGGTGACTCATGCTATTCCCTCCCCTCCGCCCCCCATCCGCCCCCATTCCTGCTGCTGAGTCTCTGTTCATTAGAGTGCTGAAAACTCAGGCGAGGCCATTGTAAAGTAATAAGAACATAAGAACAGCCATACTGGATCAGACCAAAGGTCCATCTAGCCCAGTATCCTGTCTGCCAACAATAGCTAATGCCAGATGTCCCAGAAGGAGTAAACACAACAGGTAATCACGTGATCCTTCCCTTGCCATCCATTTCCAGACAAACAGAGGCTAGGGACACCATTCCTACCCACCCTGGCTAATAGCCATTGATGGACCCTCCCTCCATGAATTTATCTAGCTCTTTTTTGAACCCTGTTAAAGTCCTTGTGCTCGCAACATCCTCTGGCAAGAAGTTCCACATATTGACTGTGCACTGTGTGAAGAATAACTTCATTTGGTTTGTTTTAAACCTATTAATTTCATTTGGTGACACCTAGTTCTTACATTGTGGGAACAAAAAAACCCTTTTCCTTATTTACTTTTTCCATACCAGTCATGATTTTATAGACCTCTATCATATCCCCCCTTAGTCTCCTCTTTTCCAAGCTGAAGAGTCCCAGTCTCTTTAATCTCTCTTCATATAAGACCCTTTCTAAACCCCTAATCATTTTTGTTGCCCACCTCTAAACCTTTTCCAAAGCCAAGGTATCTTTTTTGAGATGAGTTGACCACATCTGCACGCAGTATTCAAGATGTGGGCATACCATGGTTTTATATTGAGGCAATAAGATGTTCTCTGTCTTATTCTCTATCCATTTTTAAATTATTCCTAATATTCTGGTTGCCTTTTTTACTGCCGCTGCACATTGACTGGATGTTTTCAGAAAACAATCCACAATGACTCCCATGATCTCTCTCTCGAGTAGTTATAGCTAAATTAGTCCCCATCATATTGTATGTATAGTTGGGATTATTTTTTCCAATGTGCATTACTTTACATTTATCAACATTAAATTTCATTTGCCATTTTGTTGACCAATCACTTAGTTTGGTGAGATCTTTTTGAAGCTCTTCACAGGCTGTTTTGGCCTTAACTCTCTTGAGCAGTTTAGTATAGTCTGCAGATGATCTATGCCAGTAGTTTTCAAAGTGCAAATCATGATCCCAGGGTCACGGAATATAAGGCACTGGGTCACCTTGTCAACCTCGCAGGGACTCTGGTCACTTTGGTCAGCACTGCCAACCGGGCTATTACAAGTCCCATCAATGGTGCTGCCTGGCTAAGGCTGGGTCATGACCTGCTCTTTTAGTTTCAATATTTTCTGACACTGTGCTGTACCCCAGGAGTGACCAGCAGCAGTCTAGTTCTGAGGCAGGGGGCTATAGAGTTCTGCATGCTGCACCCACCCCAATCACCCTTCCATTGATCAGGAACTGGCCAATGGGAGCTGGAGCGGTAGCACCTTTGGGGGGAGCCACATGCAGCTGCCTGTGCACCTCCACTTAGGAGTCAGACCTGCTGCTGGCTGCTTCTGGGGTGCAGCATGGTTTGTGATGCCAGGAGAGGCAGGAAGCCTGCATTAGTCCCCCTGCTGTGCTGGTGACCAGGAGCTGACTGAGGAAAGCCTATGCAGTAATCCCCTGCCCCAACCCTGAGCAATCCCCAAGCCCAGAGTGCCCTCTTGTACCCAAGCCCCTCATCCCTGACCCCATGCTAGAGCCTTAATCCCCAGCCCAGAGAACTGACCCCTCCCGCATCTCAACCCCATGCCCTAGCCCAGAGCTTCTTTCCACACCCTGAGCCTGTCATTCCCAGCTCCACCCCACAGCCCTGACCTCTGCAATGTCAACCCTCTGCCTCTGCCCCTCCCAGCTCACACCTGCCAAATCCCTCATCCCCCAGCTTCATTGAGTCACAGGCATCAACAATTTTCTTTAACTAGGTCTCCAGAAAAAAAGTTTGAAAACCACTGATCATGCATATTCTTTTCAGGTCCTCAGCTTTCCTTCTATCCTGGAAAGAGAAAGAAGTGCCCCTTTTCTAGCAAAAATCTGAGCCACTTAATGTCCATGTACAGTGTATAAACTGCCATATTGATAGACCCAGTTAAAGTATGGCTGTTTCCAGATATGTCTGAGATAGTTTAGTCTTTGAGTGTACACTGGACCAACTGTTACTGCTTTGGACCAGCAGGGTTACACCATTTTTAGACACATGATGAAAACAGCTTGGTTCCATTTATATTATAAGGATCCATGTTTTAAACATGTCTGAAAACTGCAGTACTTCAACAAAGCACCACAGCCTAGTAGTATTCTCTTAGGCCCTGTGTGTTCTACAGCTTGATATGTGTTAACTACAGTTATGTTCGAATACTGTTGTCAAAAACCTTTACACATGGATTTTCCAGTATATAGACTGTTTGATCATCTATAGCAGTTTCTCTGTCCAGTGGAGACATGGTCCGGAGTAACCATCTAGCTACTCCATAGCATGGATTCTGAAAGCAGTGGTATCACAGGGCCTAGTATTACCTCCTAATTTATGTGTGGAGCGGACCTTGTGTGTGTGGAACATTCCTATTTGCATGGAATGTGAGTTCAGTTGCCCAAGCAGCATCACCATTTTGCTTACCCCAGGTATCGGGGAAGATACTCTGTAAGTTTGGGATTTGGGCAAGAATAATGGCCCTGATCTCTGACTGATTTTCCTGATCTCCACTGCTCCCAAGGGATGCATGGAGTTTAAGTGTGGGCCTCATGGCCTGTTCAATAGAGGGGCAAATCCACCTCTTCCTCCACTACCAGTGAGATCCTCAAGTTTCCATCTTTGCAAAGAGAACCTCATATTTCCTCCTTTTAGGAGAGCAACTGGGCCTGCAGTAATGTATTTGGGTACAGACACAAACTGTCAGTCCTGGTAAACTAAAGCCATATGTAAAAACTGTTTCAAATACTTAATGCAGAAAAAGCCATAGCAAATCCTTCACATCAGTTCTTTATAACCTATCCCCTACCTGATCCCTTCTTTAGATATTCACAGCCTGATATCTTGGATTGGACTTCTCATCAACTTTTAAATGCCTGAAAATGTTGCACAAGAACTGCAACATATTAGAAGCATTGGGTAAAACTGTTGCCTACACCAGAATAGATGTTTCCAATGCTGAGTATCCAAGCCAAGAGCTCTTAATACTAAAAGCGACTACGAAATAGTAAAACTGGAAGAGAGTATGTTGGTTAACTGAGGGAGTCAGAATGAAACAGTGAATTTAAAAAGAAAATCTCAGAATGGAACATTGTGAAATTTATGTCCTTTCTGTGTCTGTTTAGAAAAATAAAAATAAAAACCAAGCCTTCTCTTTCCTACTTAACTTGTGTAGTTTCTTCTTATCTCTACTGTTGCAAGTGTTTATAATCCATGCAGAGTTCAAAGGAAAGCAGATAATAAAACTATTTATTTAAATATAAATACAATTAAATTATATAATTAGTGCTAAAGTATCAGGTGTAGAAGAAACTTATTAATTGTTGGTGGGTAATTTTGAGTTTCGCCATGGGGTAATATTGTCTGCATTGTTTAATATACCATGTTTCATGTGAAGGACTCTGCTTTGACATTTCATACTGCTGTTAGTAGTTCAATACCCAAATAGTGATCTGTTTTCAAAAATGGAAATAAATGCCCTAATCCTAAAAGGTGTGGAGCACATGCAACTCCCATTGAAATGAATGAGACTCGCATGGCTCAGTATCTCTCAAGATTAGGCCTAAAAAATGCAGCAGAGAAAAAATGAAAAAGTCATGCTGGAGTTTTTTTTTAAATAAATGGTATAAAAAAGGATCCAAAAACTGTATCTGGAAGTAAAAATCTAAGGCTTTTTTAGCCTTTGTTTGTATGCAAGGTTAAATAAAATCTCCTGTATCTGTTTGCCAGGTTCCATTGGTCTTATTTAAATAAACATTGGGTCCAGGAAGGCTGGATTGAATGTGTGAATGGCATTTGATAATGTGTGACTGGCATTTGATAAAAGTTTATGATGTACAATTTAAACTTTGGATTTTTATCAAGTGTTACTTTGTGATTACTTCCTATCTGCACGACAATAATAGTATAGTGGGTTAAAAGGACTGCAGAACCCAGATTACAATTACTGCTGAGTTAAAATGAAAGCAACTGTGAGATGTACATGCATACAGTGGCAGAAGCAGAATATTTTATTTTAGGGCTACGCTAATCTTGTTATAGGATTATTGCTTCAAAACAAAACCTGTCATAAACGTTGTAATTTAACACTACTACATAGAGTAGTAAGGTGCATTTGGTGCAGGTTGAACATCTCTAGTCTGGCACCCATGGGACCTGACCAGTGCCGAACCAGAGATTTGTCAGACCACGGGAGGTTAGTATTGTCTAGCTGCAGCATTACCAACACTTCCACTGCTCACTGGGCTCTTAGAAAATATTTAGGGCGTAAATTAGAGCTAAATAACAGCACAGAACACTAAGAGCCAGGACTGGAGGCTGTAAATAAACTTGAGGGGACCATGGGACATTTGGCTATACCCATGAGAAGCAAACATCCAGCTAACTAAAAGCATGCCAAACCACAGATGTTGCTGGCTAGAGAGATTTAATCTTTACAGTGCAGAGAGAATAAAGACGTGGTCCCTGGTCTGAGCAGCTTGCAAGCTACATTGAGACAGGCATGATTTGTGGGCATGTGGATGGGGAGTTTTGAGGGCAATATTTAATCAAGGAGGAGGGATTTGCATTGTGGCTATACAATAACTGAAGTATATGTATTCTGGAAGGGGAGCTCCCAATGCACTTGTCAAGAAGGGGGGGAAACTGGATGGGTGCTGCTTACTTGTCAGGAAGAGGAGAGGAAGTTTCCCTCTGCTTTTAATAAAGGAAGGTATATTCTGTGTATAGCAGTGGTCTCCAACCTTTTTAATCACAAGATCACTTTTTCAATTTAAGTTCAATGTAAGATTTATCTCAAACCCAAATACCCTTGCCCCACTTCCTTCCCTCTCCTTCTCTGAAGCCCTGTACCTGTTCTGCTCCTTCTCCGAGGCCTCACCCTGCTCACTCCATCCCCTTTCCTCCCCCATCCTCACTCACTTTCACCAGGCTGGGTTAGGGGATTGGGTGCAGGCTCTGGTCTTGGGCCAAGAAGTTTGGAGTGTGGGAGGGGCTCCAGGCTTAGAGCAGGATGGGGGCTGGGGTCCAGGAGGGGTTTCAGGGTGCAAGCTCCGGGAAGGAGTTTGGGTGCAGGGGGACTCATGTCTGGGGCAGGGCTGGGGCAGGGGTTCAGGAAGCAGGCTCTGGCTGGGCACTGGGCAACTGAGATGGCTTCTGGGTGATTTAGCAGTGGAGTTAAGATAAGCAGGGCTTACTCCTGCCTTAGCCCTGTGCCACTCCTGAAAGCAGCTGGCATGTACAACAATAGCTTCATGGCGCCATGTGCTGCCCCTCATCTACAGGCACTGAGCCCACAGCTTCTACTGACCACGGTTCCCCATCACTGATCCATGAGAGCTGCAGAAGTGGTGTCCACAGGCAAGGACACCATGTGAAGACCCCCCCCTGCTCTGCCTTTCTCAGGGGCTGCAGGAATATGCCAGCCACTTCCAGGAGCAGCAGTTACCATAGGGATAATGACTCCCACCATGACAGGTTAGGCATTTTAGAGCTCACTCCCCAAAGAATTACATGTAAGCAGACCAGTCAAAACCTCAAAATAACCCACTTTGCAAGCAGTAAAAGAAGAAAACCAACAACCCCCCACGTATATGTTGGGTGGGGAGATGAGAGTGAAGGACAGTGTTATGTTTGTGAGAATGACAGAGACACACAGTGTGTGAGAGTGACAGAGATCTGCATTGCCAAGCTCCCTCCATCCCCTTCTCTCTGTATGGAGATGAGGTACAGGATTGGGGGGGGAGGGACACCCTGACATCAGTCTCTCCCCCTTTCTCCCTCCCACACCCTGCACAGCGAGCAGGAGGCTCCCAGAGGGACAGCTCCAAGGCAGAGGGCAGGAGCAGCCTGACAGAGGGTGGAGGGGCAGCTGAAGTGCCAGCCCTTGATAGCTTCCTGGCCAAACCAGTCAGGATCACCTGTCAGAGGCTCCAAGATCCACCAGTAGACCCCGATGTACTGGTTGGTGACCACTGGTGTTTAGGAATTGAAATTAGTTTTGACTGAGAATTGCTGTGCACTGATGGGCCTCAAGCTAATCAGAGAGCATCTCTTTGCCATTCAGTAGTGATAGAACATTGCCTCCCTAACTGAGCGATGGCTCTCTTGGGGTGTGTCTAGACTACAGGGTTTTGTCGACAAAAGTGGACTTTTGTAGACAAAACTATACCTGCGTCTACACTACCGCCGAGTTCTGTCGACATAACGTCGACAGAACGCAGCAGTTTTGTCGACGGCTGTAAACCTCATTCTACGAGGAATAACGCCTTTTGTCGACAGAGTTATGTTGACAGAAGGCGTTATTGCATCTACACTGTCCTTTGCATCTACACTCTCATGTTGACAAAGCGGCTTGCTTTGTTGACAGAACTGGATGCAGTCTAGACGCTCTTTGTCAACAGAAGCTTTGTCGACAGTATATGTCGACAAAGCCTCTGTCGACAAAAGCCTGTAGTCTGGACGTACCCTTGGGGAGCTCAGAGTGTTTGGAGGAAAAATCATCTATGTCTTTTTTTCCCCATTTTTAGGGTTAAAAATCATTTGTATATTTGTATCGTATCTATGAATCGGCATTTTATGCTGGGACTGGGGTTGGGAGCATCTTGGAGCCATCTGCTTCTTTAAGGGGCTTTCAACAAAGGAACATACTCCCTTGCTGGAGCAGAGGACAAAGAAGCACCCAGTACTGGCAGCAGTACCAACAATAGTCGATGGTGAGGGGAGCAGAGGGAGACACAGATGCATCTTATTTTTATAATGGAAGATTTTTTAACCAGGTGCTAAGCCTACATATAGTACAGATTCAGCAGAAGAGGACAATACCAACTAGATTTAATACCCATGTTTAGGAACCGCTGATCCATTCCATACTTAAGAATCTCAACTCAAGAAAATCTCTTCGAAATGTGAAGTGATCACACATTGAAGACCAAGTTTTCAAATCTATCAAACTAGCAATTCTGGATTTCTGTTAAAGAACTCAAGAGAGGAAAGCTATGAAAGTGCTGCTTTCATCTGCTTCCAGTTATTTCTGAGAAGTCAGCAATAATTTTTGTGAAAATGAAAACACAGAAATACTTAAAACTTGAGAAACGATTTACATCTGGTGCTTTTAGAAATGCAATCAAACACTGTACAGCTATGCAGTGATTCCCAACGCCCAGTCCACAACCCGCTGCTGGGCTGTAAACCTATGGCTGCAGGGCCATGGTGGCTCTTGGGACCGAGGCTGAGGTACACCACTCCTGCCGTGGCTGTTGGGAGAGATATGTCCTGCCCCGCCTCTTGACCAACCAGGGCTGGGCAGGGACAGGGTCTCTTCCCAGACATGGAAGAGTGCTTTGCTGCACAGTGGGAGGGTTGCACGGAGCTCAGCACAGCAGCCTTACAGCAGCTGCGACCCAGGCAGCAGCGCTAAGCTGGTGGCTGGGAGGGAGCACAGGGCTAGGTCAGCGGGGCCAGTGCAGGCATTGGGGGATCGAGGAGTCAGGATAGTGCTGAGGGAGTCTGGGGGTGGGAGGCTGTAAGAGGCAGGGAGCTGGCTCTGGGAGTGAATCTAATACTGGGGGCCTCTGGGGGTGGGGGTAGTACTAGGGAGCTCTAAGGGGTGGGGGACTGACACACGGGGGTTCTGGGGGCAGGGTTAGGTGCAGTGGGGCTCTGGAAACAAGAGGCTGGCACTGGGGATCTGGTGGGGGGGGGACTCTGAGGGATGAGGGGCTGGCACTGGGGGACCTTGAGGGTGGAAGGCTGGCACAGCGGTTCAGTGCAGGGGACTCGGGTCAGTGGCTGGTGCTGGGGCCGGGAGTGGAGAGGTGGGGGGCCTCTAGGGGTTAGGGCTGGCACTGCAGGCTCTGGAGGCCAGAGCTTTTGGATGGACTGGTAACACTTTATTTGCATTCATTATTGGCATAATAAATATGAAAATATGTAAATCCAATGTTACCAGTCTTCCAAAAGTTTGTGAATGGGTTTGCCAGTCCCCAGTATAAAAAGGTTGGGAACCATTGAACTGTGGAGTCTGAAATAGGTCCATTCTCACTAAAATCTTACTCTGCGAAAACACATCTATATTTTTAAGTTCTAGTTTTGACCAAACTGTATGCAGTTGAAAACAAGTTGCCATTCAAACTCTAGCGTCGAGAATCAATAAAAAAACCAGAATTTGGTTGTGGGGAAGCCCACACAATTTTAAATATTTGTAAAGGAGCCACAGCTCACAAATGTTTGTTAATCACCATCATAGAATATCCTTGTACGCTATACCAGACCATTATATTTCAGTAGAATTTAAAATACACTAGGCAGCGCTCTTGGACTGGTGAAGCAACAAATATTCTTAGATCATGCGCATTGTAGCATATGATGGATTGTGTTGGCACAATTGTGAGAAAAAAATCAAGTAAGGAAAAAGTCTGAAATATTTAATCTCATTCTACAAATCTAAGATTCATATTAAAAAAATTCTCAAATACTTCCATACTTGTTTATCTCACAACTATGCCTCCAAATCCATTTTGAAGTGCTCTTCTGAAAAACTAGAATTATCATTTAATAACCTTTCCTGGTTTCTAACAGATTTATTACTCTGGATATATTTTACCTGCAAGACAACTGCAGGATTGAGCCATATTGTAACCAATATTAATGGGAAAAGGTACAAAAGGGAGATAACTGAATTAGACTGAACAAAAAAGGCACATTAATATAATTCAAAGCTTCAAAATGATGCTTCTTAAAAACAAAAAAATTTAAAGCCAAAAATTAATATGTCAAATATTAAGCCTAGTTAGTAAACAAACAAGGAGAGGACAGACTATTCCACCTATCATTCCCTTTGTGAATCCTTAAAAAGATATTGTGGGGAAAATATGAAAAAAACACAAAAAAACAGACAAGAGGAAGCTTCATCACCATGGCTGTTACTCCCATTGGTTCCTAGGACCCTGGACCTTATCATCTAAATCTTGAGAAATGTCTTGACCAGATTAGGCCAGAGATAGGATGACAGATGGCACTGCCACTCCTACTGTCTGCAACTGTGACCCAAACACCACTTGAGATGACTGTTATTTCCGTCTTTGATACCATTTAAGAAGCTGTCAAACAAAGGTACTTTTCCATGTAAGATTGGCCTTTAATAGCAGCAGCAGCAACAGCAGCAACATCCACCCCATCTCAATTAACTTCATTTCTGTTCCGGACTACTCATTATTTTCTGAAAAGGACAGTTATTGCCATAGTCAATACCATTTAACACTTTCCAGATAAAGGGAAAGGATACAAGAAATGTTACAATGAAAGTTAGTAGTTAACTTTTCAAATGCTTTAATGTTACTTTTCTTTTCTGTATTATTAATAAAAAGTTGAAAAGATTTTTAAATAATATGTTTGCCACAATACTACACAGGCTGAAGTCCCTGTGTACCAAACCCCAGACCTCATTTAATTAGCACTATTTAATGTAGGAGAGTGAGCCCTGGTCTATACTAGGGAGTTATTTCGAAATAACCCCCCTTATTTCAAAATAAGTGAAGCGTCCACACTACTAAGCCCATTATTTTGGAATAATGGGCTGGTTATTTTGAAATCTGTACTCCTGCTTTCCTCAGGGAATAACGCTGATTTTGAAATTATTTCAAAATAGCGCTAGTGTGGACAATCCGCTGTTGCTAATTCAAAATAACTGGCCTCCAGAAGCCTCTCACAGCTGAAGTTCTGACCACTCCAGCCACTTCTGGCATCTCACTGCTCCCCTTCTTCTGCAGAGCTTAAAACTCCAAGCTGCAGGAGAAGGGCTTATCACACTTGGCCAGCCTTATGCCAGACAGCAGCATCCCAGGAGCCATAAGTGACCCCAACGCTCTCACAAAGTCTCCCATGGCTGCTAACATTCCTGCTACTCCCTCAGTTGCCACTGGCAAGGTAACGCAGGAGAGCTCCAGCCTGGACTGGTGTGGAGTTCCTGGACCTCATCGAGATCTGGGGGGAGAGACCAACCTCCAGGATCTCCGCACCAGAAAGAGGAATGCAGATGTCTATGGCCACATCACTGCTAGCTTGGCTGATAAAGGCCATAAACCGAACCCTAGACTAGGTCTGCATGAAGATCAAGGAAATCCTGCAGGACTACCACAAGGCCAGTGAGCAGAGCAGATGCTCCAGGGTGGCAACCCACAGCTGCTGCAGCTTCCAAGAGCTGGATGCCATCCTGGGATGGGGGCTGGTCTCGTGGAGTTTGGCCAGGATATGCCCCGCGTTAGCTTCCAGGAGAGCGGGGTTGTAGATGATGAGCAAGAGGAAGAGGAGGCGGCGAAGGCCAGCCAGGTGACCATGCCCACCAGCCAGGAGCTGTTCCTCACCCTGGAACCAGTTCCCCGTCCCAGGATGTCTCCCAAGCCTTTGACAAACCTAGGGAAATCCTGTAACTTTCACAGCCCTGGGGCAGGTAACGGGCTGCTCATTCCTTGCTCAGCCAATGTGGCCTGGGGGTCACAGAACAGCTTGTGCACAAGTGTACATGGAGCATCTGTCGAACACTTAGCCCCATGACACTCTCACGCAGAAAATTCTCGGTCCTTCTCACAAGATTCCTGAAGTAAGGATGTTAAATATCAACTAACTGACTAATCAAATAGTTGATGCATTTTGCATTGACTATTCGATTAATCGATAGGGCGCCTCTGTCTTTGAAGTGTAGCTGTAGGGCTGTTGCTACACTTCAAAGGCAAAAGCGCTGTGTGAAGCCTGGGGTCAGCTGGGGACTCCGCGGTGTTTCAAAGTGGCAGTGCTGCATGGAGCCCGGGGTCAGTGGGGGAGTCCCCAGCTCATCCCAGGCTCCACGTGGTGCTACCGCTTTGAAACGCCATGTGTAGCCTGGAACACATCAGCTGGCTTTGGGCTGCGTGCAGCATTTCTAAGTGGCAGCACCGCTGCGTGGAGCCAGGGCCGACTTTAGGCCGATTCGCCCGATTCCCCTGAATCGGGCCACGCGCCTAAAAGGGCCCTGTGCCCTAAACCCGGAAGTGTGCTGGGCGCTCTGCGGGAGGGGGCGTCGGCCCCGGAGGAGGAGAGTGGCGGTTTATGTGTGCAGCGGGAGGGGGAGTCGGCCCATGGGTTTGGCTGGAAGGCGGGACTCTGCCCTGTAGCTGGGGATTTAAAGGGGCTGTGAGTTGTTTCTTTGTGTGTTGGGTTGTTGGGTTTTTTTTTTTTTTTTTGCTCAACCAAAATTTGGTTCGAATTGGGCCCTGCACTTCCTAAAGCTGGCCCTGCATGGAGCCTGGGGTCTAGCCCCAGGCATCAAGCAGCACTGCTGCTTTGAAATACGCCCTCCTCTCCCCCCCTCCCCTTGCTGCCTCTTTCTGATAGAGGCAACAAGGGGAGGGAAAGTAGCGAGTTGACTAGCCTGTCAACTATCCGATAGGCATTTGCTTATCGGATAGTCGACTCATCCTTCACATCCCTAGCCTGGAGAGGCTTGCCTTACTCCAGCCTCCATGGTGGGACACCTTCCCACAACAAGCTACCACTAAGGAATTTGGTTTCACAGAACCACACAACAGTGCCACACACGGCACAGGGTCATGCCCACACTCAGGCAGCAATTGTTCACAGTCAAGCGCGACGATAGGGAGGAGACTGATCCTGTGCACAGGAACCTGCCGGGGGGATAAAAAAAGGAGGGGGAACCCATTAGCACATTCTCCGGCAAGCGGTGTCTGCTGTTCACACACAACTCCCCCACCATCCCCTCCAAAGGGCAGGGATAGAAGTTTTCTCTCTGCAGGATGCCACCAGTGCCAGACCTGTCATATACGGGACACAGTAGGAAGCTGAACCACTCCATCCCCACCTTCCACCTGCAGGCTCCTGGCCTGGCACCTTCCCATGCCTGCTTGTCCCCTGGCCGTGGGTGTAGCGATGCTTCCCTGAGATGTCTGTGCCCCTGCAGGAAAGTTCCTGCTATCTAGGCAACATATGGCCTTGCTCGAAGCACACTGCCATTGTCAGAACTGAGACCTCTGGTGTCGGCTCTGAGATTAGGGCTAGGCTTCATACACAGTGTCTCCTGGGATGACTGCCCTTGTAACTCTTCTTTGCCGCTGAGCCAGTTGTGAGCTTGACGCTTTCCTTACCTCCAACGCCATCTACCTGAAGAGAACCTGCGAGGACCTGATGCAGTAGATAGCCTGCCTGCAGTCCTTCGTCCGGGGTCTCAAGGAGGAGCAGAAGAAGGCCACCTGGGACCAACTGGTGCATCAGCACAAGGCCATGTGCTCCTCCCTCACTTCGGTGATGGAGCACGTGGCCTTATGCATCGAGCGGGCCACCAGCAACTTCTCTGCCCCCACATGGCTTCCCCTCCTAGTCCCCCTACAGGGTTCATCGGGGCCCCAGAACACATGGCAGTGGGACCTCTTGGACAGCTGAAGCCTCTTGACCAATCAGAGGCAGGCACCAGTCCCAGCCCCATCCCTAAGCCCCTCTCCTTCCTCCTCACCCATTCTACGTTCTTTATCCAGTCCCTCCCTTCTTGTATATATAAACAGTCCTGTTTTTTCACAAAAGAAGGCTTTATTATTTACTCTACAGAGGAGGGGGGAAAGATGGGAAGGGAGGGAAGGAAAGGCACACAGAGGGAATGCAGGGGCCCCTTGTGGGGAGGCATGGGGGAGAGTCTCACAGCTGGCCTTGGACAAAACTCTCCCTCAAGGCCTCCCTGATGAGCATAGCTCTTTGATGTGCTCTTCATATGCCACTGGTGTCCAGCTGCTTGTATGCCCTGGCCAGCCGTTCAGCCTCTGACGCCCACCCTGGCAGAAAAGTCTCCCCTTTACTCTCACACAGGTTGTGGAGCACACAGCAGGCTGCTAACACAAAGAGGATGTGCTCACTGAGGTCCAGGTGCATGAGGAGACTCTGAACCATCTCTTTAAACAGCTGAATGCACACTCCACTACCCTGCGACAACTGCTCAGCCTGGCATTCCTTGCTGTGGTGCAGGCTGTGTATGTAGGGCTTCATGAGCCTGGGGAGCAAGGGGTAGGCTGTATCACCCAGGATGATGATGGGTATGTCCACCTCCCTGAATCTGATGGTGCGGTGTAGGGAAAAAGCGCAGGCATGCATCTTTCAGAACAGGCAGGAGTTCCAGAAGATGCAGGCATCATGCACCTTCTCTGACCATCTGCCGCTGCTGTGAATTAAGTGTCCCTTGTGATCCATGAGGGCCTAAAACACCATGAAGAAGTACCCCTTCCTGTGGATGTAGTCGGAGGCACAGTGGTCAGGAGCCAGAATGGGGATATGTGTGCTGTCTATGGCCTCTCCACAGTTAGGGAAACTCATGGCAGCAAAGCCATCGATGATGCTGTCCACGTTCCCCAGAGTGATGATCCTCCATAGCAGCACCTGTTTGATGGCCTTGGATACGTGCATGAGCATCGTCTCGACTGCAGATTTCCCCATGTAAAACTGGTTCCCAACTGAATGGTAGCTGTCCAGTGTGATGAGCTTTCAAAGCGCGATGGTGATGCACTTTTGCACAGGGATGGCGGACTGCATGCAGGTGTCCTATTACCTGGGGACAGAGGCGAGCCATTTGCAGAGCACGAAGAAGGTGGCCTTCCACATGTGGAAGTTCTGCAGCCACTGCTGGTCGTCCTATAGCTGCGGGACAATGCAGTCCCACCAGTATGAACTATTCCTGTCTGCCTAAAGTGGCATTCCGTGGTGTCCAGGGGATTGAAGGGCATGCACAGCGGCAGGCGCGCCACGACCTGGGTGACCAAGGCTTGCAGTTTAGGCTGGTCCTCGTCCAGCACGCAGGCAGTTTGCAAGTACTGCACCATGAGGCATAGCACAAAGCCTGTGAGCCTGGCAGTATCTATCAACAAAGCCTCTGTCGACAAAAGCCTGTAGTCTAGACGTACCCTATCAGTTTAGGAGTAAACAAAGTCTGCGAATGGCTAGCCAACTACAAAAGCAGTTTATCCTCCCTTGGTGTTCACACCTCCACATCAGCTGCTAGAAGAGGACCTTATCCTCCCTGACTGAATTGACCTCGTTATCTCTAACCTTACTACTCTTGATTGGAACTCTTTTCTTATGCCTGTATATTTATACCTGCCTCTGGAATTTCCACTACATGCATCTGATGAAGTGGGTCTTTGCCCATGAAAATCTTATACTCCAATAAATCTGTTAGTCTATAAGATGCTATAGGACTTCTCGTTGTTTTTGAAATACACATCAACTTCTCCTTCCCCGGGAGATTGATGGCAGGCTGGTTGGTAAAGGTTGAGGCTGGTAAAGACGTTTCCAGTTCTCTCACAGAGGATTAGAGCAGAGGTCTCCAATGTTTTTAACCACAAGATCACTTTTTCAATTCAAGTGCAACGTAAGATCTACCTCAAACCCAAATATCCTTGCCCCACTTCCTTCCTGCCCCTTCTTTGAGGCCTGCCCCTGTTCCACCCCTTCTCTCAGGCCTCACCCTGCTCACTCAATCCCTGTTCCTCTCCCATCCTCACTTTCAGGAGGTTGGGGTAGAGGATTTGAGTGCAGGCTCTGGTTTTGGGCAAAGGGATTTAGTGTTGGGAGTGGCTCCGGGCTTAGCCCAGGATGGCAGATTGGGGTTCAGGAGGGGTTTCAGGGTGTGAGCTCTTGGAAGAAGTTTGGGTATAGAGGGACTCATGCCTGGGTTAGAAGGTTGGGTGCAGGTGGTTCAGCACTGGCACAGTGGTTCAGGAAGCAGGCTCTGGCTGGGCACTGGACAACTGAGACGGCTTCCAAGTGGTGGAGCAATGGAGTTACTCCTGCTCTGGTCCTGCACCACTCCTGGAAGCAGCTGGCATATACAGCTATGGCTCCATGGCACCATGTGCTGCCCCTCATCTACAGGCACCGATCCCACAGCTTCTACTGGCCATGATTCTCCATTATTGTATCAATGGGAACTGCAGGAGTGGTGGCTGCAGGCAAGGACAGCATGTGGAGAACCCCTACTCTGCCTCTCTCAGGGGCTGCAGGAACATGCTAGCCACTTCCAGGAGCAGCAATTACCATAGAGATGATGATTCCAACCACAACAGGTTAAGCATTTCAGCGCTCACTACCCAGCAAATTACATGTATGCGTGAGAGAAATGAAAATGATGAACTGCACAGACCAGCCAAAACCCCAAAATAACCCACTTGGCAAGCAGTAACAGAAGGAAAACCAACAACCCCTCCCCCCCACATACATGTTGGGTGGGGAGATGAGAGTGAAGGGCAGTGCTGTGTCTGTGAGAATGACAGAGACACACACAGGGTGTGAGAGTGACAGAGATTTGCATGGTTAAGCTCCTTCTAGCCGCTGCTGTGTGGAGATGGGGTACAAAAGTGGGGGGAAGAGGAACACCCTGACATCAGCAACTCCCCCCCTTTTGCCTTCCCACACCCTGCACAGCCAGCAGGAGGCGCCCGGGGGGGCAGCTCCAAGGCAGAGGGCAGGAGCAGCCTGACAGAGGGCAACCGGATCACCTCGGCTGCGTCTAGACTGGCAAGTTTTTCCGCAAAAGCAGCCGCTTTTCCGGAGAAACTTGCCAGCTGTCTACACTGGCCGCTTGAATTTCCGCCAAAGCACTGACTTCCTACTGTAAGAAATCAGTGCTTTTTGCGGAAATACTATGCTGCTCCCATTCGGGCAAAAGTCCCTTTTGCGCAAAACTTTTGCGCAAAAGGGCCAGTGTAGACAGCTGAGATTTGTTTTGCGCCAAAAAGCCCCGATGGCGAAAATGGCGATCGGGGCTTGTTTGCGCAAAAGCGCGTCTAGACTGGCCACGGACGCTTTTCCGCAAGACGTGCTTTTGGGGAAAAGCGTCCGTGCCAATCTAGACGCTCTTTTCCGCAAATGCTTTCAACGGGAAAACTTTTCCGTGAAAAGCATTTGCGGAAAATCGTGCCAGTCTAGACGCAGCCCTTGGCCAAACCAGTCAGGCTCACCTGTGGGAGGCTCCCGGCTGCACTGGCTGGGGGCCGCTGGGTTAGAGGGGGCAGGGCTCGCTGAACGCGGGTGCCTGCCACCCCTGCTTTTCCACAACCCGCGCGTGTGGGAGGGGGCTGGCAGCCGGGGGGCGGGTCCCTTGCCGCGCCTGCTGAGGGGCCCCCCCCCCGCGTACCAGGGCTGTGGAGGCTCGTTTCCCGGCAGCGTCCGGAGCCAGCGCCCGCCCCGCTCGCGCCAACGCCCGCCCGTGGTGGCAGTGGGCGCTAACGGCAGGCGGGGACCGGCCCAAACCGGTCTGAGGGCCTCCCGCGCGGGGCGCCGCCGGGTGGGCGGAGCCAACAGCGTCGGGCCCGCCCTGAAGGGGGGGAGGGCCTGTCTTCTCCCCCTCCCTCTCCCCGCGGGTGTGGCCCAAGCCAACGGGCGGCGCGTGCTCTTCCCCAACGCTCGCGTGCTGCGTAGTTTCGGCCTCGCTCCCCCGCCCGCCTGGCTGCCTCGCTCGGCGCCTGCGCGGCGGCGTCGCTCCTCTGAGGGGAGGGGAGTGGAGTGACGATCGCTGCCGGGACTCCCCCTCCCGGTCGTCTTCCTCCCCTTTCCTCCGGGTCTCGGAGCGACGGCGGCTTCCCGGGGACAGAGCGAGCGTGGAGGCGGCGCTGCCTGGTAAGGACCGAGCCTGGGAGCGTCCCCGCAGCGGCCTCAGAGACCTCCCGGCCCCGCCAGGCCTTGGGCAACTGACCCCTTCTCCGGCCTGCCCGGAGCGCCCCCGGTCCCGCGCGGGCCTGCCCGGAGCGCCCCCGGTCCCGCGCGGGCCTGCCCGAGCGCGCCCCGGTCCCGCGCGGGCCTGCCCGGAGCGCGCCCCCGGTCCCGCGCGGGCCTGCCCGGAGCGCGCCCCCGCTGCCCCTTTGTTCCCGCCCCTCGGTCGGGGCTAAGCCCGCCGCTGCCAGCGCTTCCTCCCCGCGCATCCCCGCTGTCATCCTGGCCGGCCCCGGGGCCCCGCAGCGCCTCGGCACAAGCCCTCCGCGGGCGTCCCCTGGCTGCGCTCCCCATCCCCCCGCCGCCGCCGCGTCTCTTTTGTTTACTTTCCTCACGATTCCCCGGCCCCCTCCCTTTCCTGCGTCTCCCTCTCCGGTTTCTTCGCCTTTCCTGAGCGCGCCTCCCCACCCAAACCGGGGTAGGGCTCGTCTCCTTTCCACCCTCCCTCGTGGGGCTTCTGTCCGCCCGATCCCATGGGACTTGCTGCCGGCGGGCGCTCCTAACGCGCACCCCACCGAGACAAGGCTATTAAAAGGTGGGGGAGGGTGCGTTGGTTATGAACAAAAATCAGCCTACCCCATTGGCTATTTTGACTAGACTGCAGTAGTTATGAGAGCGTCAGCGAGGTAGCTCGTCTGTAACCAGAAAAACTTAAAAAAACAGCAGTCTAGTTGCACCTTAAAGACTGACACAACCTGGTAGATGATAGCCTGAGCTTTCGTTGGCAAAACCCACTTCTTCAGATGACTGGATAGTTGGTATGGTTATATTTAAATATTTTAAATTAAGCAGCACTGTTTCCTCAGGTTTCCCACCCTGGCAAAATTAGCTGAATGTGTCCAAGAAGAGCAGCACCTCTTAATTCTACTCTGTTTCTAGTGGGATTAGTATGTAATGAAGTATAGTAGAGCCTTAACTGCCTATGTATAGTTTTGCAGATGGGGATTCCTAAACTTTTCAAGCTGGCTGGGCAAGAGATACTGAGAACAGCCTTACACACACCGCAAAGAATGCACGTGTTAAAGTTCAGGCATTATACTCAGTATTCTGTCTACACTGGTGGTTGAAATGGTTGGCACCTTATATAAAACATTTCTGCTAGAATAGAACCAGTTAAGAATGTGAAGTGGTTCTACAGTGTGAATATTATTCTACAGATAGAAAGGTCCTGTCAACATTAGGGCTCTTGAAATCCCTCCCCTCCCCCCCTTGGTAACAACATTTCTTCAACAAAGTAAACAACTCTGGAAGCTTAGTTTAGCCTGGCTACTGCTATCATTAACACCATGTAGACTATAAAATTATCCTGAAAGTGGCTTCCCTGCGATGTTTGTTTTGGTTGCATAGTTTGTTTGGTTGCAACATTATCAAATCTGGTCTTCCTTGATTTGGTTAGAGAACTTTTAAGGGTTTGTGGGAAAATTTGAATATTTTAGGTATTGAATCTTTAACAAGGCTTTTCTTTTTTCTGAAAAGCAAGTTACTGTGGTTAATTGGCTGATATAAAAGCCTGGGCCAGTTTTAAGTAGTTAACTGAATCTCTCTTCTGAGTTGCTCAGCTTTTACTCTGTTGGCCTCTGTAATGTCCCCATTTCATTTATTTCCAATTGTTCTAGTCTGCAGCCTGGGATTTTAATGTGTGTAGAACAGAGGTGCATTGGGATAAGATTGTATGCAGCCTCTTGGAGGAAGTACAAAAGATGTGAGAACTAAGGGTTTAGAGGATTATATTAACAATTTGCCAGACAAGAATTGCCTTACTAATCTGCTAGAGTTCTTTGAGGGAGTCAACAAACATGTGGACAAGGGGGATCCAGTGGATATAGTATACTCTGAAGAAGTGGGCTGTGCACGAAAGCTCATGATACCATCTGCATGTTTTGTTAGTCTTTAAAGTGCTACCAGACTATCTGTTGTTTTTTAGATTTCTAGAAAGCCTTTGACAAGGTCCCTCACTGCAGGGGCTTAAGTAAAATAAGTTGTCATGGGATAAGAGGGAGGGTCCTTTCATGGATTGATAACTGGTTAAAAGACAGGAAGCAAAAGGTAGGAATAAATGGTAAGTTTTCCGAGTGGAGAGAGATAACTAGTGGGGTCCCCTAAGGGTCTGTTCTGGGACCCATCCTATTCAACTTTCTTATAAATGATCTAGAGAAAGGGGTAAATAGTGAGGTAGCAAAATTTGCAGATGATACCAGACTACTCAAGATAGTTGAATACTGTGTGCAGATGTGGTCACCTCATCTAAAAAAAGATATGTTGGCATTGGAAAAGGTTCAGAAAAGGGCAACAAAAATGATTAGGGGTTTGGAACGGGTCCTATATGAAGAGAGATTAAAAAGACTTGGACTTTTAAGCTTAGAAAAGAGGAGACTAAAGGGGGATATGATAGAGGTCTATAAAATCATGACTGGTATGGAAAAAGTGAATAAGGAAAAGTTATTTACTTACTCCCATATTAAAAGAACTAGGGGTTACCAAATGAAATTACAGTCTCTCCCCGAGTTACGAACGAGTTACGGACCAAACACTTGGTTGTAACTCGATCTGTTCGTAACTCGGACCCATTGAGTTACATAGTGACCGCGCTGTTAGTAAGCGTGGGGCGCGTTCATAACTCGAGGACCGCCTTTACGACTGCTCCATGGGAGCTTTGGTCGTAAATGCGAACGGTCGTAACTCAACCATTTGCAACTCGGGGACTGGCTGTAATAGGCAGCAGATTTAAAACCAACAAAAGGAACTTTTTCTTCACTCAGTGCACAGTCAACCTGTGGAACTCCTTGCCAGAGGATGCTGTGAAGGCTAGAACTTTAACAGGGTTCAAAAAAGAGCTAGATATATTCATGGATATTAGGTTCATCAATGGCTATTAGCTAGGATGAGTAGGAATGGTATCCCTACCCTCTGTTTCTCTGGAGGTAGGTGATGGGAGGGATTGTGTGAGGATTACTTGTTGTGATCCCTCCCTCTGAAGCATCTGGTATTAGCCACTATCAGCAGACAGAATACTGGGCTAGATGGACCTTTGGTCTGACCCAGTATGGCTGTTCCTATGTTCTTATGACTTCTGCAACAAAAAGTGTAGTAGTTTGCCTGGGGAGTATTTAGAGAGAAATGAGCACACATTCCCCAATTCTAGTTATGCAAAAACCTAGGGGTTTTTTTTTTTTTTTTCCAACCAGTGCCTTCAGGAATATGTCTGTCTGCTGATTTGCTTGTTACCAAAGGCCGAAAATCAAAGGCCACAATATTATAAAGAAATGGCTGCTCTTCCCATCCTTTGTTCTGGTTTTGAATCTGAGGTACTCTTTTTTTTCCCCTGGTTACTAGGGATGTGAACGTATTCCCATTTACATGGTTAACTGATGAGCCTGAGCTCATTGCCTAACCCTCATGGTTACGCACAGCCCTCACCAGAGGCAGTGGGGAGGGGCGGGGAAGGCCAAAGCCTGGTTTTAAGCTGGTTCCCCATGAGCATCAGCTCCTGCCTGTTCCCCTCCCCACCCCACGCTGCTGCCTCAGTAGTGGTGGGGAACTGTATATAACTAGAGGGTTAGTGGATCAGCCCAGGCTCATTAGTTAACTGTGTGCTCCACTACACATTGACCTCCCTTTAAGCTGGCTCTCCGCAAGCACCAGCTCTTGCCTATCCCCCATGTATAAATGTGTAACTGCTGGAAATTTATGGCAGCAGCCTCTGTCTGTGAGGAGCTCGGACTCCCCGCAAACAGGCTGTGGCTGTGAAGCACCCTCTGACTGCGGCAAGCCAAGGCCTGCTGCAGACAGGGGCTGCTTCATGGCAGCCTCCCCTAGTTTGCTCCTTCCCCCCCCACCCCTCGCTGCAGCAATGCAGGGGGGCAGGTGGCACTCTAGAGCTAGTGCTGGGGAAACCAGCTTTTAAGTCAACTCCCCCCCAGCACCAGCTCCTGCTGTCCCCCTGCTGTTGTTGATAGAGGCAGCAAGGGGTGGGGGAGAGAAATATGAGTAGTTGACTAAATTTACCAATAAGCTTAGGCTTATCAGTTAATCGTATAGTCCAGTGTTTCCCAAATTTTGCTTGACAAATTTTACTTTAGCAAGGGGGTTTACTTTAGCTAGGGGTTCATTGAAATTCTTTCAAGCTGAAAAGGCCAAATAAAAATTGGGGAAACTCTGGTCTTGTCAACTACTTGTTCACATCCCTAGTATATACTAGGGATGTTAAATAATGGTTAATTGAATAGTTGAGTAACCTTATGAATTCTTTTTGGTTAGTCAGCTATTCCATAGTCCCTGGGGCTGGGCCCAGCAGCCAATGCACTCCGGCCTTACTCCCAAGGAGCCCCCCTGCCACTCCGCGCTGCAGCCTCTGTATCAGAGGCAGCAGCACGGGATGCCATACAGGAGCTGGTCCATGAGGGGAGCCAGTTTAAAAACCAGGTCCCCTTGCGGACTGGCTGCCTGTTGCCCTGTGCTGCTACCTCTGATGAAAAGGCAGCAGCTCATGTCTAGTGGTGGGTCTGAGCTCCCGGACCCGGGATGAGCTGGAACTGAGGTGAGCTACCTGCCCCCTGCCTGGGTCCTAATACACTTTAAATGCAGAGCCATAGCTGGCCAGCCTGCTAAAAATAATGGGGAAGGGGTGTGGGGGGTGGAATGCATGTTGTCTATAGCAGTGTTTCCCAAATGGTGCTCCGCGGAACCTTGGGATTCCGCAAAGTGAAAGAGGGTTCCGTGAGAACCCGAACGCTCCACCCCTCCCCTCCCCTTAAAGAGACAGAGGAGGCTGGTGCACAAAGATGCTGGCTTCTCTGGTTCCCCGCTGGGCTTTCAGACACCTCCCCATCTCCCGCTGCTGCTCTGCTTTTACCAGAGGACCCAGCAGCAGCAATAGCTGCTGGTCCCACTTCTCCCCGATCAACCCAAGATTCCACCCCCCATCCCCCGCTGCCGCTCTGCTTTTACCAAGGGACCTAGCAGCTGCCTTGGTAAAAGCAGCGAGGGACGGGGGGAGGAATTTTGGGTTGATCCAGGAGAAGCGGGACAAGCAGCTGTAGCTGCTGCTAGGTCCCTTGGTAAAGGCAGAGTGAGTGTGAGTGTGTGTGTGTGGGGGGGGTACTATCAGTGAGTGGAACACCAGAAATCCTTTACTCACGATAGCGATTTCTGCTCCTTCACACACACTGTGAGGGTGCATGGCTCCTGTGTGTGACTTTAAGAATACAAATTAATATCAAAATTTCCCATGCATCATTGATTAAAAGAAGGAACTTTAAAGAAAAAAGTGAGTACTTCAAACTCCCATATTTTTACTGAAACCAGCAAGGAAAATACTGAGGCAGTTCAAGTTAATTATGAAAAATTACAGCCAACTAGTAAGAAACTCACGTATTGTGAGGACTATTTGTCATTTGGATTCACAAGCAATGGAACTGAAGATGCTCCAGGTGCCCAGTGTGTACTGTGCAACAAAATATGATCTAATACTTGTTGAGTACCCGCTAAATTGCGAAGACATTTTGAAACAAATCATTCAAAGTATAAAGATAAAGACATTAGTTTTTTTTTTTTAAGTAGAAGCTTGAATCACTTGAAAAAAGCAAACTCTGGGGGTGTGCCTAGACTGCAGGGTTTTGTCGACCAAAAGAAGACTTTTGTCAACAAAACTATACCTGCATCTACACTACCGCTGAGTTCTGTCGACATAACGTCAACAGAACTTGGCAGTTTTGTCAACAGCGCTCTGTCGACAGAAGGTGTTATTGCATCTACACCGTCCTTTGTGTCTACACTCTCATGTCGACAAAGCGGCTTGCTTTGTAGACAGAACTGGATGTAGTCTAGATGCTCTTTGTCGGCAGTATCTGTCGACAAAGCCTCTGTCGACAAAAGCCTATAGTTTAGACGTACCCTTGATTAAAAAATTGCCAAATCTGATAATGAAAATGTATGACGCCTCTGTTGCAAAGTTAGCTATCGTATATCGCCCGCCGGAGAAGTGCACACTATTGGGGAATCACTCATAAAAACATGTGGAAAAGATATTGTAATGTGTATGTTGGATCAGGAGTCTTGTCAAAAAGTTGAGGCTGTGTCACTATCAAACAATACTGTCACACGTCGTATTCATGATCTTGCTGCTTATTTTTCGGCTGCATTTGTGATGCATATGCATTACAATTAGACGAGTCCACTGACGTTGCAGGTCTTGCAGTTTTGCTTGTATTTGTCCATTATGATGTTAATAGTTCTATTGAAGGCTGACTTTTATGTGAATTTTTGCAAACCAATACGACTGGTGAGAATATATTCAATTGTATCGATAACTTTATGAAAACACATGAAATAAGCTGGGGGAAAATGCAGTGATGGTGCCAAAGCAATGGTAGGAACAGTGGCTGGTGCTGTAACACGAATAAAAAATGTAGCACCAAACTGCACCAGCAGTCATTGCATTCTCCACAGACATACTCTGGTAGTTAAGAATATTTCTCCCTCTCTTAAAAATGTGTTGGGCGAAGCAGTACAGATTATTAATTATATAAAAACTCGACCATTACTATCAAGACTGTTCAAAATTATGTGTGAAGATATGGCTAGTCAGCACACAGCCCTGCTTCTACATACAGAAGTCAGGTGGCTATCGCAAAAGTGCTGGTTAGATTATTTGAGTTGCGTCATGAGCTCTCCGCATATTTGATGGATCACAAATTCCAACTGTCTGATCGTTTAACAAACTTTTTGTGGTTATCGAGAGTTGTGTACATTGCAGACATCTTTAAAAATATTTACATTCTTTCCTTGCCGCGACAGATTTACTTCATTTAGTTTTGTAATGTGAAAGATTAAAATTTTGTCATTGTCTCGGAAGCTACAGTTTTGGATCTCCTCTGTAGGACAAAATAATTTGGATTGTTTACCAACCCTGAATAATTTCCTTGAAGAAAATGAATGCAAGCTTGATGAAGATATTCGCAGCGACATTGCAGATCATCTGCGCGATTTATACACAAACATCATTAAGTATTTTCCAACCATAAATGACAACTATAATTGGATTCGAAATCCATTAAGTTTAACAGAAAAGCCAGTCAGTTTTTCTACACAAGATTATGAAAACCTAATTGAAATCGCTTCAGACGGCCAATTAATACAAAAATATAAAGAAGTTTCTCTGATTACATTTTGGGGTGACTTATGTCAAAGTCAAGAATATTCATCTTTATCAAGACGTGCAGTTCGTCAGTTGTTACCCTTTGCCAGCACATACTTGTGTGAAACTGGGTTCTCGAACTACGCAGCAACAAAAACGCAATACAGAAATCAACTGAATGCTGCGCCAGATATGCGAATCCAACTTTCTAGTATTAAACCAAATATAAAAAGAATTTGCCAAGAAAAGAAGAAAAACCACTCTTCGCCTTGAAAACTGTCAATATAATCCACATTATTTTTTAGCTTTATTTTTTGTACACATTTAATATGATTTTTGTTTTTAAAATATGTTCAATTAAAATGAATGGTGATCTCATGACCATATTTATCATCTTATTACTATTTTTGCTCGACAAATTTTTTCCCTGGCTGTAGGGGTTCCTTGAACTTTTTCCCAGTTTAAAAGGGTTCTGTGGTCAAAAAAACTGGGAAACACTGGTCTATAGCATTAACGTATAAGCTTTTGCTTATAGTGTAGTCTACTAACTGATCACATCCCTAGTATATACTTGATCATAAGCCTAATTTTTTGGTAAAAAAGATGCAATGGAGAGCAGGAGTCAGCTTATGGGTCATTGTTCTACCTTTTTTTTAAACTTGTTCAGGGGGGTTAGTAAACTTCAGTTCCTAGCCTGGCAGGGCAAACTGCTGGTGTGCTGGGATGTTTTATATACTTGGATTGTCAGCAGGCACAGAGTCCCTCAGCTCCCAGTTGTTACTGTTCACTGTTCCAGATCAACAGGAGTGACGGGAAGTTACGGCCAGCGTGTCTCTTGGCCCATGCTGCTTCCTGCAGCTCCCATTGCCTGGGAACAACAAACAGCAGCCAGTGGGAGCTGAGGCTCCGTACCTGCAGGCACTCCAGGTAAACAAAACTTCTCTGTGCCAGTGGCTTATGCTGATGAACTGGAACCAGAAGTTTGCAGACTGCCAATATAGTCATCTTATGAACAGGTCTAAGGATGTTAAATAGTGGTTAGAATCTAATCAAATAGTTAAGGGGGTTTGCTGCAGTTCTGTTTTTTAAATGTAATAAGAGTCTCCAGGCTCTTACTGCGTTTAAGAAGCAGAGGCTCAGCATCTTGGACTTGCTCATGCTGTTCCCCCACTGCCTTTGCCTCTCTTGCCCCTTGCAGAGATGGTGCTGGGGGAACCTGCTTTTAAGCTGCCATCCCCCCAGCACTGGTTCTGGCTCCCCCCTCCCTCCCTTGTTACTTCTGATACAGAGGCAGCAAGGGGGGAGGAGCAATTAGTCAAGTAGTGACTCAGCTACCCAATAAGCGACTACTTGCTTATATTCCTAAACCGGTCTTTGCAATTTTTACATTTTTTTTAATGTGGTGGGGAGGCATTGGCTTTTGAACAAATGTGTTTGACTGATTATATATGGTAATTAAACAGGATTTTACATCCCTAGCGCTGAGAGCATTCAGTAGGTCTGTTACCATTTTAAATGTAAATAAATGTTGGTACTTGTAGGTGACTTGCTTTTTCTTTTATGTTTTCAAAAGGAGTTTTTTTGGGTTGCTTTTTACTCTTTAAAACAAGGAATCTTTTACTATACTTCTGTTTAGAAATTCTGTTCTTTATTTGGCCTCTTGTACCCTTGTATTCTAACTAGCAAACATTGGTTCTAACCCTACAAATGCTTAAGTAAGCGTGTGGCATAAGTAATGTGAGTAAACCCATATGTTTTTATGGGGAAAAATCGTGGATAATATTGAGCATGTGTTTCAGTGTTTTGATTGCTCTGCTCTGAAATTTTAATTTTAGTAATTTAAAATGAAGAAAAATTGGCTGTAAAGATTAAATACATAATCATAGCATCAGTCAGCCACAAGAAAAGTTCTTAATCTGTCTTGGACTAATTTAAATTAAAATTAATTTACTATTGGGAACATTTATTATTTAATACAACTTTCAGGTGATGTTTGGCTGCTATGTCTGAGCAGCTTCTGATAATAATCTGGCTTAACTAGGGATGTTAACATGCAGTGTCTCCTTCCCCCCGCACTTTGCTGCCTCCCACAGAGGCAGCAGCGTGGGGACAGCTCCCCATGAGCATCAGCTCCCACAGAGCCGCCTGCCCCCAATCCCCCATACTGCTGTTTTTGATAGTCAGGCTGCAGTTTGGGGTGTAGGCAGGAGCCAGTACCCACGGGAAACCAGCTTCCCACAAGTACTGGCTCCTGCCTGCCCCCCACTTGTAAACATGTAACTGCTGATTAGCAGTTACATGCATTTGTGTAAACATGTTAGTTATCATCCCTAGTCTTAATTTGTTAATTGCACACAGTTATAGTCTCCTATGAGGTGACAATAACTACTTTGGTTTTTTCTTTCTGCCTGATGTATCAGTTCCTAAAGACTAAAAGTGCTGCCAGAGTATTTGTTTAAGTTTATCCTGTACAGACTAACTCGGCTACCCCTGGAAGCGTCAGTTAATTAGGGATGTAACAGTGTAACTGTTCAAACAGTTGACTGACAAGCATCAGCTTATCGATTATGATACCTTTACGTGCCAGCTCCCAGGGAGCTGGCTAGCACCTCACACTGCTGGCTCTGTATTAGAGCCCAGGCAGCAGCCAGCTCCCTGGGAGAGTGGCTACGAGTTGGCTTAAAAGCTGGCTCTTGGCAAACATGGGCTCCTGGGGAGCTGCCACCATGCTATGATTTTTTTTAATGGTTACACAGTTACCTAATGACTTTTTAACATCCCTATCCTTACTTTTTTTGTACCTAACCAACATTATTTCCCAAATAAACTACAGAGAAAACTGCCCAGAAGAAAACAGAGAAATTTAGTATGGGTGTAAATTATTTTACTGTACCTATAAAGTTTTTTTTTTTTTTCCTGTGGGATGAGTGACATCACATCACTCTGTGTCCCACAAGAACATGCCCCGCCTGGCCCTTCTGAAGGCCCATGTGGAGGCCTGGGCTGCCTACTGTCCCAGCCTTTCCCTCCCCTTCTCAGCAGCTGGAGGAAAGCCGCGCCTGGCATGGCTCGGGCCTGGTCCCTCCCAGCAGAACATTCCAGGTGGGAAAACTGGGCCAGCACAGCTCGGGTCCAGGCCCTTCTGGCACGCAAGGGGGGAAAACTGGGCTTGGGAGCCAGGCCTGGCGCACACCATGGTTGGAGCTGGGTCTAGTGCGTGCCACCGCCTGGCTATTAGTTATTGTTAGGCCACAGCGGAGGGGGAGGGAGAAGAGGCCTTGGCTGGTGTGGCTGCAGCCTGGCCCTCTGCAATGGCCAGGAGGAGAGCTGGGGTTGCCTACCCCCCACAACAGGGGGATTGGCAAGCGCAGTGAGCAGGGGGCATAGCTCCCTAGTAATAAGTTTAAAAAAAAAAAATTCTGTTTATAGGATTAGATGTTAGGATCTCTTACGGCACAGAAAACAGGGTGGGATGAGGCACTTCTAACATCTAAGAAAATCTGATTACTTTACAGCGTCTAAAACAAGAATATTTAGGTGATATACACCCATGTTCCTTACATTCACCTTTTAAACTTGGCTTTATTGCTAAGACTTAAGGTGTGACTACACTGCAACTTCTGTCAAGGAAACTAATACTGACATACAGAAATGGCCTAAAAAAGCCACCCAAGTGTGGTTGCAGGGTTTGAGCAACCAGACTTAGAGCTGTCAGAGGAGCTCAAAGAGTTGCTGTTAACATGGAGACTTTGTAAATGAGGAGCAATGAAATAAACCTCTGTGCCAGTGGCTTCCATGCTGCACCCCTGCTCCTTCCAATGCAACACATAGCTGGGAACATGCCTTAAAAGCCTGTACCTGGAATCAACGACTAGTCTGAGACTTTTTTGAACAGTAAATAAAATCTAAGAACTGTTATAAAAGTATGTGTTTATTCATCAGAAAAACACCAAGCACTCTCAACAGCTGGTAAGGGAGGAGCTGACAAAGGGTTACGAGTCACAAATATATAGGTCCAGGTATCATAATCACACTTGGAGAGGGGTAGAGAAAATGAGAACCTCCAGAGAGGGAAAAGGAATGAGAGGGCATAAAGGAGGGGTTGCTGGACAGAATTTTGAATCTGCCATAAAGGAAAGAACCTGTGTTGGCTTACTGTGCTGCTTCACTAAACACTAGGATCTCTGTCTGTTCCTCCATCACCCTGATCATGTATTCTGTGGCCTGCCTGCTGAAGGCTTGAATGACTTTGCGATTCTACAGCTCCCTTTCCAAGATGTTTTCCTGACGTATAGATTCACTCACTAATTGATTTAGTGCTTTTCGAACCAAATCCTCCCACTTTTTTTCTAGGTTGCTTCCTTATCTGTTGCAACCTCTACAATGCATTACATTACATGGCAGGACTTTCAAGTTCAGCACCATGCACAAAAAGGAGTCTGTTACAATGTGGCACTCAATGTTAACATTTCATTTACAAACCCTTTTCCAACCTGTCCATTCAATTTCCTGCCTTCTGATAGGTTTGTCTGAGTTCTTTATTCTTTGTCCTGCACTGTCATACGTCCTGCTCATACTCCTCTTTACATAGGGACTTGAGAAATATGTCCATATGTGTCCCGGTTCTATCGGTCACTCGAAGCTGGGACTGGACAGACTCCTCTCCCTATACACTGATCAGATCCAACAGCTCCGTGGCAGTCCAGAACATTTGGTGTGATGGCCATGTATTGCCAGGTGCCTATGCCTGATGAGCCAGCCTGCAGTGGGGGTCCAAGTGCTTAGGTAGCAAGAAATGGGATTTAAATTTTGTGGGACTTGCAAGGTGACAGAGCGGGTAGCTGGCTTGCATGGTAGTGAAGTTAAAATTGCTGACTAGAGTGGCAGGTTGGGAATTGTTGGCCTTTTCCTGGAAGCCAGAATCAGAGACAAAACACCTCAAGGTGTCTACACTGCATGTTTGACAACACAGGGAGGGAGAAAAGGATCAAGTCCTTCATGAAGCTAGATTTTTGTTGACAAACAGGTGTTTTTCATGACGAGAAGTTGTGTGGCAATGTGAATGCTTGTGCAGTATGGTCAACAAAAGACACTTTTCATCAACAAAAGTTACCAGTATAGCTAAAATCTTAAGTGTAATTTACATCTTTTCATAATGAATGTGTGTTAATTTTGCAACACTTGTATCTATTTGTAAAATTTCAGTCAAACCAAACCTTCTGGCACAAATTGATAAATATGAACACATGTAAATCAGCATGCACTTTTTTACCACTCGTTCCCTAGAGTTGAAATGCTAAATTTTGCTCTTCACATTTTTGTTCATGGTAAAAAACCCTAGACATCTGAATAACTATGTATCTTAGACAATTGAAGTGGTTGTTAGTGATTTTTGTGCTTAAAAAAGGGAACACAAAACATTACTGATGTCTAATCTAAAAAGTTACTTTGATCATTGTGTGAACCACTGTTCATTGCAAATGAATTAAGACATTATGTAATCAGTATGACAGGTTGATGGTTTCTTAATTAAACAATGAAAGAATGAAGTTATTTTTCTTTCCCTTTTTGCACTCTTGTATAGAGGAGCTACTTTTGTCAGTGGAAAATAAACCTTTGGCTGTTTGAAAACAGTCTTGAAAACTCTTTTGGCTGAGTTTGAAATTCTTAGAACTCTTTGTTTAAATGTAAAGCAAGTTTCATTCTTAATTAAAAGCAGATATTGCTTTTGACACATGGGTCATTCTTTAAAAGCAGTTATATGGAATTTCCTCTATTTTGGGGTGGGAGGGAGTAAAATGTTCAACATATTCTTGTACGAAGGGCAACGCTAAAACTTTGAATCTTAATAAGTCCAAACTGAAATATACAAAAATGATCAGTAAAGTTTGTCCTTTTTTTGAGTTACATGTTAGGGTTGTACTTTTTTCTTGAATTACTAGGTTCCACTGGTAATCTTTATTCAGCAAACAGTCCCTGAAGTTTGACAAATATTACTTTAACTAAGCATCCATAGGGTAAGAGGATTCTCTTTATAACTCTGTTAGCAGCACTCCCTTGCTCATTTACATATGGCTTTGCTTTTCCTAAACATATAACCCTCTGTTAGTGATGTCCCACAGGTAGGGAACAAAGTCATAGGTTAAATATCCTCATGCTAGGAGGGAATTGTCAGTGGAGTCACATTTTCTTTGGGAAAGCCCATGTTGTAAGGTCTACTTTTTTAGATGTCATGGTCATGCTGTGTTGCCACAAATTGATCAGGACGAGTTTGTTGTTTGCTTGCTTTTAATTGTCATGTGAACGAAAATTAATGAGCTTGCATCTCATTTTTTTCCCCTCCCTGTCCCAAAGAAAAAGCAAATAGACTTTTGCAAAGCATTTTTATATTAGGGGATGTAATAGTATAACCAGGGCTCGACAAATAATGCAATCTACTCGCCCGTGGCGAGTAGATTACAACCTGGAAGAGCCGGGTTTGGGCGATCTGTGCATACGCAGAACAATCTGCGCATGCGCAGATCGCTGGACAGCACGGCTGGCGAGCAGGGCTCGCCCGCGGTTTGGCGAGCCCTGAGTATAACCATTTAAACTGTTAAGCCTGGGCTTATGGGTTATCAGTTACCATTAATGATTACACACAGTGTCCCCACTCTGCTCTTGGGGAGCTGGCTGCTGCCCCATGCGCTTGGCTCTCAGAGTAAGGATGTGAAGGACTAGTTGACTATCCAATAAGCAAATGCTTATTGGATAGTCAACAAGCTGGCGGACTAGTTGCTTCCTTCCCCGCCCCTTGGTGCCTCTATCAAAAAGAGTCAGCAAGGGAGAGGACAGGGGTACTTCAAAGCAGCAGTGCGGCATGGAGCCTGGGGCCAGACCCTCTGGGGGGGAGCCTGGCATCACTCTCCACCCAGCATTTCAAAGGAGCAATGCCTCCCAGAGTCTGGCTCCATGATGTTTCAAAGCGGCAGCACCATGTGGAGTCCCCAACTGATTCTGGGCTCCATGTGGCACTTTCACCTTTAAAGTGTAGAAACAGCCTAAGGCGGAGACGCCCTATTGACTAGTCAAATGGCGATGCAAAATGTATCCATTATTTGATTAGTCAATTATCCGCAATTTAACATCCCTATATCAGTCTGCAATGTGGGATGGCAGCCAGAAGCAGAGCCGGGAGCCAGTATGTGTCAGGAAGCAGCTGCTGGTGTGCACGAGTTCCCAGGAAGCCAGCTGCCACCATGCACTGTGAGGTCTGCAGTATAGACTTTAATGGTTACCTGATTAACCATTAAACATTTTTATATCTTGGCTCAATATCAGTGTCTTTTCTTAATGAGTAGGTAAAGACTTAAATATCGGTCTTGATGAGTGTGTACACTTTATTATGGATCTAGCTTTTAGAAGCTATGCCATCACATTCCCTTTGTAGTATCTTAATGATGATGTAGCATTTAAGCAAGATAACTGTTGGATGGAGGGCAACTCTAAAATCTGTTTTGCTCTTTTTGACAAACATTAAGATATTACAAATGGCTTAATTCTCTTATACCTCTCATCGCTGTTTCATTCTGTCCCGCTTATATAATTCAGAATTAGCAGGGATAATTTTCTTAACTGTAAGGTCATCTCTTTTTTCTTTCCTCTAAGGCTGAGCCTTCTCTTGGCCCTTTGCGCTGCTGCTGAAGAACAGAGGAATATATCTTTAGTCCAGTTTACTATCCCTTCATGCTTCAGGTCTCATTTAAATATGCCCAGTTTCTTAAAGGAAACTCGAGTAGAAATAGGAACAGAACCGCATATTCAGCTGTAATAGTAGTTCATCTGTAATGATGGAATGCCTCAATCTCATATGGTAGCATCTGAGACACTATCTAGAAAAAAATTTTTCACTCAGGCTTACCCTCCTTTGTTTAGTGCTTTGAATTTTAGAGATGCAATGTGTAAAATATTAGGCCCATGTTATAAAAAGGATAGTCTCTGAAAGGCTGAATTACTTGTCCTATAGGATTGTGCATTAGGTCTCAGCCTAGAAGTCAAAAGATATGTGTTCTATTCCTCAGTCTGATGCTTACTTGCTGTATGTTTTTGGGAACCCCTTACCCCATTTATAAAGAAGGTATTGTTGTTAGCTAAATCGGGGTGGGGAAAAAGGGCCTCTGCAGGCCAGATCTAGCCTGCCAAGCGGGTTGATCTGGCCCATGGGGGCCCTGCCGCTCTCCTGCCCCCAGGCCAATTAGAGCCTGGGGGAGGGGGAAGTATGTGAAGTTTCCTCCACCCTGCCAGGAGCACACAAAATTTCCTCCACCCTGTAAGGAGTGCATGGTGCTTAGAAGCGCCATGTGCTCCTGGCAGGGTGGGAGCAGGGTTTGTGCACTCTCCCACCCCCAAGCCCTAATTGACCTGCAGGTAGAGGCGGAGCATGTGAAGTCTCCTCCCTCTGTCATGGGTATGGCTATCTAGGGGGAACCTCTGGGGGAGGCAAAGGTGCTCTCACCCCCCCCAGACCAATCATGCTCTGGGTGGGGAAGCAGGAAGTATCCTGGCCCCACCTCTTCCAGGGCTGCTTGGGGCTACTTCAAAAATTTCTGAAGTGGCCCCTGGCAAAAAATTGTTGTCCACCCCTGAGCTAGATAAAACCTTTTTTGTTCTTTTCATACTTAGCAACTTCAGTAAGGTTAAATCACCCTTCAGTTATCTGTAAACAAACCCAATTTAGGACAGAATGTATGTGTGAACCTGCCCAGGAGCTTCTGGGCTGAGGGTTTTTTTGGGTAGGGTGAGTGTAGGAGTGGGAGGGAACACATAGATACTGGTATCTCAGACAAGAATAGAGAGGTACAGAAAAAGAAACCAGGAAAAGGCAAGCAGAAGTATGTAAGAAGCATAAGACTGTTTCCAAGAAATAGGTGGATGCCATCAATTTCTACATCTAACTGGAACATCCACAGAAGTCCTGACTTTGAGCTAGCTCAGGGTAGGGATGCAATAGTATAGTTAAACGATTAACAGATAAGCAAAAGCTTATAGGTTAATGCTATAGACTACACATTTCTTCCCCTCCCGCTGCCAGTTTTTTAGCAGGGTGGCCAACAGCCCTGCTCAATCCTGGCTTGTGCTGGGTCCGGGACCTATCCCCACTGCAGCTCTGCATTTAAAGTGTATTAGGAACCAGGTGGGCAGGCAGCTTGGCTCAGTTCCAGCTTGTGCCGGGTCCAGGAGCTCAGTTCCTACCTAGACAGAGGCTGCTGCCACCTCATGCTATTGCTTTTTTATCAGAGGCAGCAGCACAGGGTGACAGGCAGCCGGTCTGCAAGGGGGAGCTGACTTTAAACTGGCCCCCTCGTGGACCAGTTCCTTCCTGGCACCCTGCACTGCTGCCTCTGATACAGTGGCAGGGGGCTCCTCAGGAGTGGGGCTGGAGTAAGGATGTTAAGGACTCGTCAACTGTCTGATAAGCAGATGCTTATCGGATAATCAGTCAACTACTATAGTCTGTTTCCCCTTCTTCTCCCCCCCCCCACCTCTGATAGAGGCAGTGAAGAGGAGAGGGTACTTCAAAGTGGCAGTGCTGCACAGCTGAATCCAGGATTTCACCAGGCAGTGTTTCAAAGCATCAACTGCCACATGGAACCTGGGGTCACCTGGCCCCAGCTGACCCCAGGCTCCGCGTGGCATTTCAAATAGGCAGTGCAACATGGAACCCAGGGTTAGCGGGGGACTCTGAGTCCCCTGCTGACCCCGGGCTCCATGAGGGCTCTTCCACTTTGAAATGCACAAGAGCCCCTGCTGTGGACTCTTGTACATTTCAAAGCTGGCCCGCCTGCTTACAGCCAGGAGTCAGCAGGGGGCTCTTGTACACTTCAAAGGAGGAATGCGGAAGTGCCGATCAACTAGTTAAGTAGTAAATTAACTGATATTTAACGTCCTTAGGCAGGAGCACACTGGGTGCCAGCCCTACCCCTGGGGAGTGTAGAATAATTGACTAACCGGTAAGAATTCATGAGGTTATTCAGTTAACCAATATTAAACATCCCTAGCTCAGGGGTGAGGATCATAAGGCCCAGGGGCCAGATGCAGCCCTTGATTTGCCTAGATCCAGCTCCTACGACTCGGGGGACCTACGACTGTGTTGGTGCTTCAGCCTCCCTGCCATTCTCTCATGGGGCTGGAGCACACAAAATATACTAGCTTGGACCCTCCTAGGCTCTGGTATGCTGGTATGTGCAGGGATGTGGGGAGAATGTGTTTCTTCTCATTCAGGGGCCATGTCAGTGAGACTGGATTTTTTTTTTTTTATTTTATTGATTGATTTTTATTTCTCACTTCTGTGCAGCCTCTGACTTGATTTTTTTTCAATGGGTTAGCAGCCCCTAACCTCAAAGGTTCCCTATGCCTGGACTAGCTGCTCAGGTTGAAAAGGGGGCAGCAATATTAATTCTTTATCAGGGGCTGAATATTAAATAGAAATATTTTAGCAGTTACCTGCCTTCAACAGCTTGGAGAAATACAGAGCACTGCATGGTATACAAAAATTTCTCTGTGTATGTCTTGTGTTGGGTTGCCTTCCACACAGTCTGGAGGAGGTAAGAGATTGATCTATCTATCTCTATTTAAAAAAAAACAAAACTTTTCCTGTGGGACTACAGTGACATTATCATGTCACTCTGCATCCCGCTGGCCTCCTCTCTCCTCTGCCCCCTCTCCCAGCTTAAGCCCAATCTCACTGCTTTCCCTTGCCACTTGGAGTTGCCATTTTAAACCAAGCCCCTACTCCCCTTCCTTCACACCCACACCACAGGGCTTTAAATGCCAAGAAATGTGGCATAGTAGCCAGCAGATCCCACATGGCAGTTGACAGCCCAGGGGAGGGTATGGTGCCAGGGACAGGTGCGCTAGGCTTATGTGACAGCAGCTGGATCTTGAGGCCTCCCCTGCTGGTGAGGCCGAAGGCAAGAGCCTGGACTGACAGGCAGGGGGCAGAGGGGAGGCAGGAAGAAGGGGCTAGGGGAGGAGGAAGTGGAGAGGCATGGAGAAGGGGCAGGGTTGCCTATCCCCTGGGAGGGGTGTTGGCAAGCACAGTGAGCAGGGGGCACAGCCCCCAGAGTGCATGGGGGGGGGGGCATTGGATGGGGGGGGCGTGGATGGGGAGGCAGTGGCACAGCAGTTGGAACCTGGCCCGAGCGGGGACTGCTTATGCCAGGTTCCATGCTGCACCTCTGCCTTTGAAGCGCTGCGGGTGGCTCTTATTACACTTCAAAGGCAGAGGCACAGTGGGAAATTTCATCAACTGCTTGATTAGCTGATTAATTGAAACATAACATCCCTACTTTAAACAGCAGGCTGCTAATTGCTATGCAGTCTGGGCAAGGAGGAGAGAGCTTCATGTGCTGTCCCCAACCCCTTGGAAAATCCCTGAGCTGCTATTGGCCAGTTTCCAGCTGATAGGCGCTGAGAAACTTTGGTGAAAGCAGGGGCAGCAAATGAAACCTCCTCGCTCCCCCTGCCTCCCTCCTTGGGCTGGAGCAGAGCCATGGGGAGCAGCCTGCCGAGCGCACAGGCAGGTTTCCTGCAGAGCTGCTGGCTGGGAGCTGCCTAGATAAGTGCCTCCCAGCCAGAGCCTGTCTCTAGCACTCCACTGCCTTCCCTCCCCTTCCCCCCAACTACTTGCCTCTGGCCACCACTGAAACCCTCTGTATCCCCTCTCTCCACCTCCTCCGGGTCACAATTCCCTCCCAGACCCTGCATCCCCTCCTATACCCCTACCCCAGGCCAGAAACCTCTCCTCTTCTGGACTCTGCATCCCAACTCCTACCCCAGATCATAACCCCCTCCTTCACCCAAACTCCCTTCTGCACCCCAGTCCTCTATCCCAAGCTCACTTCTATACCCTACCAGATGTTCCAGGCCCTGTGCCCTCTCCACAGAAGTATGGCCCTTTACCATTTACCAACATCTTGTGGAGTGGCCCCCATTAAAAATTATTGCCTATCCCTACCCCAGAGCCTGGCTCTCCTCCCTGCTCCCCAAAGAGCCTGCAGACCATGGAGAGCTGCTGGAGGTAGGGTTGCCAGGTGTGCAGTTTTGAGCCGGACAGTCCAGTATTTGAGCTTTGTTTAGGAAACAAATTGAGAACATATAAATGGCCAGTATTTTCTAAATAAGATGTAATGTAGATTGTGATGTAATGTCAAGTGTGTCTGTTGTTTTTCTTGACACCATCTGGCAACCCTAGCTGGAGGTGGGGCAGCCCCCAGAACCTTGCTCACCTATATATGCTGCAGGGAGGAGCTGCTGAGGGGGAGCAGCCTGTTGAATCTGCCCCCCCCTCCCCCAGCCTGCTCACCATAGGGGGGCTGCTGGAGGCCTGGGGCAGCCCTGGGAGCCTTGCCTCCCCCCAGCAGGCTGGGTGGGGGGCACTGAAGGCATCATTGTGGGGGACCTGGCAGGAGGCTGTACGCTGCATGTGCATGGGCTCTCAAGCAGCCACCTCCTCCCTCCTGCATGTGAACATATAACTGCTGAAATTTTAAAGTACTTTTTAACATCCCAAATACTGAAAACAACATTAAACCGAGCCTTGTTTGCTATTGGTATGACAGAAACCTTAAAGAAGAAGCATGTACTTTACATTACTTTTCTCTTCAATTTTCTCAGTGTTTCTTGTTGTTGTGGGTTTTTTAGGTGAAGTTTTGTTTCAGTTTGCAATATAGTGGACTTCTAGATGCAATGAAATACACAAACAAATCTGTGTATTAGTATTGCTGCCATAGAATAGAGTCCACACTACAATTGTATAGGATTTACAAGTCACTAATGTAGCCCTATTGTATAAAAATGATTTCTTGGTTCCATTAACCCACTGGGGACTTATTCCTCATCTCTAGTTTTAATTCCTGCTAGAAATGGATTTGTCAGTGTTCTCATCAAATTTTCTTGGAAAAATCCAGTTCAGAAATAAAAGATTATATAATAGTTCCTTCATGTGTGCACTCTACTTACAAAGGCTGTTATAGGGATGCAGTTGTCTTAAATGTATTTTAAAATGTACATTTGGAATCCTTGCATGAGCATTCTATATATTGAAATTCAGTTAAAAAAAAGCTGATTTTTTTTTTTAACAGTAGAGTTTAACTGGAAGCACTTCCTTTCTCCACAATAACTTGAAAGAGATGTCAGCTAAATTATAATACCAGCTTAAACAAATTTTTTTTTAATAAAAACACAGTTCTCCGTAAGTTAGGCAGTCCTTTTTGTGAATGTTTCTATCACTTGTCTGGAATGCTAAGTATTAGCAACGGTTAAGCATTGCTCACAGCAACGTGGGATTAAATTTTCTCCAAACAAGGAGTAAGGAAATTAGATTGCATTGCTTCTAGTTTTGCCCAGTGCTTATTCCACAATTTCTAGAGAAATGTAAGAGGAAAGCTTTTTAGCTTGTGCCCTAAATATAAGTAGGAATTCAGACATTTTTAGAAAATACAAATTAAGGATGAAGTCCTGGTTCCCTGTACAAATCCATTAAAGTGAACTTTTAGACACTTAAAACTCTCTCTCAATTTCTTTCCTTCCCTACAGCTCCGGGTAGAGGCAGAGTTCAAAATACTTGTGCAGCTCATGGGCTAAAAGTATGAATTACATCTGCTACAATACTAAGTGCTATGAATTCATTGCATCATTGCAGGGTGAGCAGGGCTTAGGATGGCCTGGCTACGGCTGAACCAGAACCATAGGAGCTGGAGCAGGTCAGACCACCCTCCCTCCACCCCTCCATCTCTCCCCCACATTCAAATTCCCACCACCAATTCCTGCCCTGATGCATTTAAATCCTCAATGCTATACCAAGGCCACCCTGGTTAACCTCCTACATTTGACCCCCTATTCAGAGTCCTACTACCTCCTATGTGCCTGGACCACCCTAAGAATCCCCCACCCCACAGAGCCAAAACCAGCACCATATGGAGCCTTATCCCACCAAGACCCATTCCTCCAGTATGCACACCTTCTCTTGCTGAGCTCCCCAAAACCTGATCCCATATCTGCTAAGTCTCATCCTCCCATTCCTAGAACTTTCTTCCCTCTGAGCCCTAACTGGCTTTGCCTGGACCTTGCAGATTCCCATTGCTTATGTTCTTCCAGATAGTCCTGGACTCCCTGCTGAGTTTGCCCCACACAGAACCCTCTTACCCACAACCAGATTCCTTTGTACTTAGCCCCGCATTCTTGTATCCTGCTAGGTTGAGTCCACCTGCCCACACTTGGTGTGCAGGGACAGGAATATGGGCTGTTTGGGGCAGACCAGCCTCTTGATATCAGGATTAGGTGCAACCTCACTGCCTAGTCTGTGTCAGGAGTTAGGGAGCTGCAGGGTGGTCTATCACCTCTGTGCAGTCAGTAGTCTCTGCTCCTCACCACCAACCTGGAGTCTCAAGAGTCAATAGTATAGTGGAGGTTTCACCTTAGCAGCTAGCAAAGCTCCATAAGCATTTGGTGAGTGTATTTTAATCTGTTTTTTTTTTCTCTGACTTTGGGCTGCTCTCTTTTTTTTCCTGCTGAGATTCATAGAATTCTGAAAAGACCATTCTGCCTGATTCTTATGTAGCTAAATAACTTATTTAGGTTACGTATTTTTTTCATTGCATGCCTAGATGTGATGCCTTGTTCACTAATCAAAGGAATATCCTGGGCACATATTGGCATGAATAATCTTGTTTAATAGAATGCATGAGATGTAAAGTACTACAACAAAACCAAGAACTAGTGAAGTAAATCACTTGTTAAGCTATAAGTAACATACTTTTTAGTATTCATAGGCAAAGATGCCCCTCCCCTACTTCACACTTATATAGGTTTCTGGAATGAAAAATGTTAATTGATATACTAATAGTAACTCTTAAAGAATCTCATGCCGTTGGGCAGCCGTACCATATCAGTTTGCAGCACAGAATTGTGGCTTCTTACTGGTCAGCACATTTTAAAAAATGTTTATGGAGTTGTATTTCTGGCTGATATAAAAACATTGGACTGTTGCGTCTGTCTTCACTGGAACTGTGAGAACATACTGTTGTGCAGTATTGGTTTTAGTTTTCTGCATTGTGTTCTGTTGAAAGAAGTCTGGCAAAAGGTACAAGTTAGAATGAATATTTATAGTCTGATTATTGTGACTTTTTCGTTCTCTTTTCCTCTATTGCTAACTAACTTATTTGAAGTGATTATTTTTTACTTGTTAGTCCTCATTTTTGTTGATTAATGCCTTAGTAGTTCATGTATGATGTTGATACTCTCTCTTTGTGCAACATTAATAAATACAACCCCCTCCTATAATGTCACTTTAGATTTAGTTACATAGGTCTTGCCACTCTGTTTTAGAGTATTTTTTCATTTATTGCTAACACCACAGAAATGGGTAAGCAGACTTTTTTTTTTTTTTAAATTTTCTGTTCCTTTCATCATGAGAAGGGGATATTGTGAGTCTCGATCCTTACCAGATAATAGATGCAGGTGCTTTCCATAGTACACTCTAAAACTTGGTAGTATTGAATTCCTGCTTGAGTGACCCCTTTGGGTATTTATAGCGTTATAACTTTCTTGCTATTGTAAAATGTTTTGGAAGGATTTCAAACTGCCATTTTGAAACATTAGTGTTGCATTGAATCTTAGTATTTTGAGTTTTGGGTCTAAAATTAATCTATTACGTAAATATTGTCAGTTAATCAGTTGAAATCTAAAACGACCAAAATAATTTCACATGCTTATAGTATTCTATATTTTGATGTTGAAAAAAGATTCTGTACTTGTCCAATGACATTTTTATCTTCATGCACTTTTTTTATTTACAAAATTGTTTTGAAACAGATTTCATTACTCCTCAGTTATAATAATACCCTCTGGCCCCAACTAAGATTCGACTCCATTGTGGCTTACATTGTAGGATGGCAGAAGCAGGGATGATCCCGGATCTGTAGGGAGTAATTCTTATCTGAAGGTATTTGTTGGATGAGGAGGGTAAAGTTCTCGCTCCAAATAAGTTAGTTATATTTAATTAGCAACCTCGCAGCCTTGATAGTGTATTCTTCTTTATAACAACTATTTTTACCTCCATTTAAGAACCCTCTGACATTGAACAGATACCTTATTTTGTCACTAGAAGATTTAACCAAGCATTGCTTGGGTCCTTAATTTAAAAGCTTTGTTTTTCTTATTTTAAATCATTGTTCGGGGTGGGGCTGGAATGAGAGATTGAGTATGCAGGCTGCCCCAGGGAGAGAGAACAAAGCCACCCCCTCTCTCTGCAACAGCTTGAGGCCTGGTGAGAAGCACCTGATGGAGTGCAGCTCCCCCAACTGGGGGAAAGACGGACAAATACTCTACTGTATATTTCAGATAGCTGTCCCTTTCTCTACCCCTTCCGGCCAAGTGGGGTAATACGTGTCGTGGCCCCATCTCTGGCCCTTTGCTGTCCCCCTGTGATCATTCTGCAGTATAACCGTTCCTCCTGCCAGACCCCTTCCTTTCCATTTTATGAGAAAAAATCGCATTCCAGAAAAATCCCATTTTCCTGGCACAGGGAAAGCCTTATCTTATCATAACTTATCTACTTTAAGTTATGATAAGAGGAAGCTGCATACCAAATATGGTGGTCCTAGCTCTTGCAGTTTAGGAGGAGTTCTTGAACAAATAGACTCCCAGACAGGTGCGCATTTCTAAAATATATAGGAAGAAGAAATTCACTCTTATATGGCTAGAACCCATGCTTTTTAAAGTCAGTGATAAAGCTCCCATTTACTCTACCGGATTCAGGCCATAATTCAAATTCAGAAAATCTACACCGTCTTTCTGTGAAACTTGACAGCTTGTATTTTTTTTTTTAGACTAGTCTGGTGACTTTGTATGTGCTACAGTAAACCAGTTGTTCTAGTCTATGTAATCATATACAAATACATAAGAATATAAATGGGGGCACTGGCTACAGAAAGATACATGTAATTTGAGATGGGAGTGCTTACATATTTGGAATAGGTATGCACATTTAAATTTTAACTTCAAAAGACACTTCAGATTAACCCCTTTTAAAAAAAAATAGATAGCTAGGTTAGCCAAAAAGTCCCTTAGGGCTCATCTGTCAACTTTCTTGTTTTTAAATTGTTCATTTTTTTTCTGACAATTCTGAGAGGTTAATAATATGAAATATCCAAATACTACACCAACTACATATTATATTTATATTTTATATGCTCTTTTATATCCTTATGTATCTGCTAAGGTTACACTAGATTTCATTAGAGTAATGAGATATTGGTTGATTAAGGTGCTTCTCTTCGGTCAAAATATAACTTGAATTTTGTCTGTAACCTGTTTTTCAGGTACAGAGGCAAAGCTTGTATGCTTTAGCACAGTAAACAGAATTTTAAGAGGCGATACCGTGCTTGATCATAGTGCAGGCATTTGCTCAAGAAAAAATTACCCTCACACTTTGATTTTTGCCAGACTCCAAATTACCTCTAACTGTTCATATCTTTGAAAAAAAAATTTTTTTAAAAGGGGGGTGTTGTTTTTGTTTCATATTTCCGATCTGCATTAGATAATAAGACAGATACATCTAGATACCTATTTTTCCCTTATTCCCTTGACTTTATGGCTGCTGAAAGGAAGTGGAAGCTTTCTTTCCCTCTCTTCTCCAACTCCAGAGTCTCTTGACTGGGAAGGAATGAGTAGCAGTAGCTATTTTTATCACCAATTGGCTCCCGAAAGAGTAAGGATGTTCCCTTCTTTTCAGTCCTCACTCAGCTCCCTGGCTGCTCTAAGGGATAGATCTCCATTATCCTGCCTTTTCCTATTTTTTTTTTATTGCCTTTTTCTATTTTGAGTTGTCAACCCTTATGAATACCAGGTTTTTCATGTCCTAGCAGGGTGAAATTGGAATTCTCAAAAGCTCTTGACCTAGGGACATGAACAAATAGTCAAGTACTACTTGATAAGCAGGATCTTATTGGGTAGCACTATCGACTACTTAATCTCCCCCACTCCCTCTGTTGCTGCTCTGCTCTTTTAAAGGGACAGAGGAGCCGACATGCAAAGAAGCTGGCCCAGTCTCTGGTCCCCCACTGAGTCTCAGGACAACGTCCCACCCCACTGCCACTCTGCATTCTGAAAGGGACAGAGCAGCCAGTCCCATGGTTGCTCAGCATAAGTCCCCCTCCCTCCCCTTACATCCTCTCCCTGCTGCCACTCTGCATTCTGAAAGGGACAGAGACAGCAGCCCATTGCACAGGTTTTCAGCACAAGACCCTCCACACACCCCCGCCCTCTGTTGCCACTCTGCACTCTTAAAGTGAGAGACCCAAGGGATGGGCTATTGCTTCTGTCCCTTTAAGAATTCAGAGTGGCAGTGAAGTGGGGAGGGATTGTGCCAAGACATGGGGGCTGGCTGCTCTGTCCCTTTAAAAATGCACAATGGCTGGGGGGGGGATGGTTGTCCCGAGATCTGGTGGGGGACCAGAGCCAGCATCTTTGCATGCCGGCTCCCCTCTGTCCCTTTAAGAATGCAGTGCGTGGGGGGGGGGAGGGGGGGAATTGAGAGGGCTTATGCTGAAACTGTCTATCCTTAACTGACTGGGTGAGTAGTTGATGGAAATTCCATTGACTACTGGACTAGCAAATTAATTGCTACTTAACATCCGTACTCAACATATTTGGAATTGTAGCAGTGAAAGTGATTGCTTTTACACTTAAGAAAACACTATTAGCAGCAACAAGAGCATTGAAGTGGCCTGTCTCCAGACTCAGGAAGATAGTAGTGCAGTTTTATGTTTGGCTTCCATTCAGAAGATAATCTTCCCAATCATGAGAACTAGGAACATAATTTGTTCCGAACTCTGACTGGACTTCCATGAATGCCAGGGACAGCTTTCTCTTTACAACTGTTTAGAGGGAGAGTGGATTTTCAAGTCTTGATGTTCATATATCATTGTCTTTCCTTTCTAACTGCAAGAAGCTTTGTGACACTTTCTTTCATCTGGGCAGAGAGATTCTCTTCTCCAAGGACAGTGCTGATAATCATTCATCAGCTGGTTGGTAGAGAGTACTCTGTTGTATTTTTCTTCCCTTCAGTCAGAGTAAAATTGTCACTGTCCAGAGGAGCCTTGTTCTTGTTGGTAAGGAAACAGGATTATGTGGGTCATTTATAATCTGTCATCAGTTCAATGCTATTTGCAGGAAGAAACTTTGAAGACATTTTTAAACGCATAAATCGGGAGTCCAGTTGCTTTGAGTATCAGAGGGGTAGCCGTGTTAGTCTGGATCTTCAAAAGCGACAAGGAGCCCTGTGGCACCTTATAGACTATAATGTATTGGAGCATAAGCTTTCGTGGGCAAAGACCCACTTTGTCAGATGTATGTCACATGCATCTGACAAAGTGGGTCTTTGCCCACGAAAGCTTATGCTCCAATACATCTTAGTCTATAAGGTGCCACAGGGCTCCTTGTTGCAGTTGCTTTGAGTACTTAGTTTTTGGCAAAAATCTCTACTGTGGAAATTCAGTCATATGTACACTTTGTCTCTGGCTTATGCTTGTTGATGTCATTGGGCTGCTGATTTAAAACAAATAATTTAAGAGCTATGTCTTATTTGTCTTGTGTTTATCACTTCTCTAACTTTTTTTTATGTTTGCAGATTTGTTTGTAAATGCATCACAGAGGCAGCACAGAATGAAGAAAGCAAGTAGGTCTGTTGGCTCAGTGCCCAAAGTGCCTGGAATAAATAAAACTCAAACAATAGAAAAAATAAAACCAGAAAACAGCTCCTCAGTGTCTACAGTAACAAAACTTTCAAAAACTGGGACATCGACATCCCTGCTGAAGGTAACCTCCCATAGACTGCCTTGATATTTTATTTTATTTTATTTTATTTTGTCAGTAAAGGATGTAGAAGGTTAGAATTTTAAAATAAGTATACTGATGCAGTGGAAAACTTGGCTTCATGATCTCTCAATTAATGAAGAGAATCTTCATAGTTACACAGTACAGGACAGAATGAGAGGTTACCAACTGTGGTCATTGAATTTTGCTGCTTTTGATGTGTACCATGGTGAAAGATAAGTTTCACAAAACACACTAACTTTCCTAACTTCTCTGTAAAAAGGACAGCATGGAAACTGAGCTACCTTCCACTGGGCATTATTAATTGCTCTGAGAGGGAGTGCCATGTGTTGCTCTTTAACTGTTTTCTTTGACAGACTCATGGGGAGTGATGGTAGGGTGTGATAAGTGTGACTAGACCCTACAGCCCAATCCTGAGCCCACTCCTGTTCAGACCCTGCATTCCCACCCCCCTCTCCTGGCCTGGGTCCCCATCCTGCATTCCAACTATCTCATTCCCCTATCCCTGGGGCTCTTTCATGCTCTGAATCTCTCAGCCCCACCTCTGCTGGAAATCGTCCATGTGCAGAATGAATTTTATGTGCATCAGTATAGAGGGGATGTGTAGCACATCATCTCCATATTGGTGCACATAACAAAATTAATTCTACACATAGATAAAAAAAAAAATTTCACCCCAAAAGTTTCAGATTCCATCCCACCTGCCAATGATTTGGGTCCTTCTATATTATAAGTCGATGTTTGTCTTGGATGAACTGCTGGGAAGTCTCTTAAGTTTGGGATGCGCTTTTTCAGCTGGAGCAAGTATGTAATCCAGAGGTTCTGAGACTGCTACAGAGTGAAGTTTGCTCAACAGCCTTAGCTAAGAGTGAGTTGGCTTTTAGTTGATGCAGTAGATGCTCATGGCCTTAGCCCCTAAGGGTCTAGGTTTAATCCAGTCTGCTGACAGCCTGGCTCCCTTGGCCTTAAATTTAAAGAATTTAAAGACCTGTTTCTTCTCTCCCAGGTCAGTTATTTACACTAGGTTTGATGGTAAATAAAATGATTGTATTAAGTACAAAAAGTAGTATTTAAGTGGTTACAAATAACAGATCAAAGTAAATCACTAGCTAAATAAAACAAAATAAGCTGCTAAGCTTAATACTCTTAAACTTGTTATACGCAATTTCTCACCCTAACAAAAGTGACGAGGAGTCCTGTGGCACGTTATAGACTAACAGATGTATAGGAGCATAAGCTTTCGTGGGCAAAGGCCCAGAAAGTGGGTCTTTGCCCACGAAAGCTTATGCTCCTATACATCTGTTAGTCTGTAAGGTACCACAGGACTCCTTGTTGCTTTTGCAGATCCAGACTAACACGGCTACCCCTCTTAGACTTGTCACCCTAACAGTTTTTCTTTTCTCACAAGCCAGGCAGCCTCCTAGCTTGGGCTTCATCTTTCCTCCTGTTCAGTCTTAGTTGTTTCCAGGGCTGATGGGGTACAGACAACCCCCGAATTGCGATACGATTGGTTCCTGGGGAAGTGTCACAAGTCAGGGGTGTTGTAACTTGAATCCTCATTGACGATAGGCACCGTGTGCCGTCATAAATGCAGGCCAAGGCCGTAAGTTGGGGATTTTTGGCCCCTTCCACACTTTAAAAAATAGTTGTAAGTGCAGGGGATTGGAACTCAGGCAGTCGGAACTCAGGGGTTTCCTGTACTAAAGAGCTTTGGGAACAAAACCTCCTTAAGGAGCTCTCACTTTTCCCTAAGAGTAGGGCTACTCAGCAAGACCAGGGCTTTAAAAAGCCAGCTCCTAAGCAATCAGAGGAGGTAGGGTGTAGGAGCGGATAACAGGAGTTTTGCGAGGGAGTTGGAGGCCGGAACTAAATGCATTTAAAGCCACAAAAAACATCTCCCAGTGACAAAACAGTGAGTAAAAAGAGAATGCATGCAGAAGTCCAGCAACAGAATGGGAGTTATCCAGTTAATTTCACCCAGTGCAGCATGTACGGTTCATGGAGCATCTAGCCATCCGAGACCATGTATGGATTTGGATACCAGAGTGGCTCAACTGGAGGAGCTATGGAAGACGGTTACATGGATGAGAGTTTCTGGAACACAGTAGAATGGTCCCAACCCCAATCTGACAGCCTCTGTGCTGTTGAGGAGGATAAAAGTTGAAGTGAAGGAGAACATCTAACTAGAGAAGAGGAAAACAATCGCATAGTTGAGACAATCCTTCCACATGATGTTGTGGTATCCTCTCAGAGGGGAGGGAACTCCAGTTATTAGAAAGAAATAGTAGTTATGGTGGATTTAATCAATAGAGACATAGATACCTACGTTTATAATGGCTGGGAGAACTGCATGGTAACTTGCTGGCCTGGAATAAAGGTTGTGGATCTGTCGAGGCATCTAGATAGACTTGTGTAGTGCTGGGGAGGAGCCTGTGGTTATGGCACATGTAGGATAATTTATTAGGTAACCATGCAGAGAAGGATAGAAAGGAGATCTTGGAGGCCAAATTTGGGCAGCAAGGTAAGAGAGATTGAAGCCCAGGACCTCCATTCTCTAAAATGTTTTTAGTTCAACTCACAGGGCCAATTAGGCAGGACTGCAGGGTCTAAATGTGTGGCTAAGACAATAGTGTAGGAAGGAGGGATTTGAATTTATTAGGAACTAGGGAATTCTTTGGGAAAGGAGGAGCCTATACAAGGAAGGATGGGCTCTTACTAAGCCAAAGTGAAATCAGTTTGCTGTTACTTAGTTTAAAAACTGCTCTACAACCTTTTAAACATTAAGGGCTGCGGGAAAGCTGACAGGTGTGGAGGAACTCATGGTTCAGACAGAGAGATCCCTAAAAGGAGGATCTATTAATGGAGATTCTCTCCATCTGGTAAGAGGACAGGATGGAAGTTAACATTTGAGAGATTCCGAGCTCTAAGAATTTAACAGATTACTGACTATATGACCAGGATGTTGATAATGATTGTGAAATGCTCAGGGAGATTAGAGAAGCTATAAAAATAAAAAACTCAAAAATAATGTTCAACTATCCTCATATTGACTAGGTATACATCTCAGAATGAGTTGCAGAGAGAGTTTGAGACCTTAAATGACTGCTCCTTGGAACAGCTAATCCTGGAACCCACAGAGGAGAGGCAATTCTAGATTTAGTCCTAGGTGGAACACCAGATCCTGTGCAAGAAGCGAATCTAGCTAGACCCCCAAGCCCTCTCTTCCCAAAAATACCTCTCTCTAGCCACTGCAACTCCAGCAGTGCTTGGCTGGGACTGGGGGAAGGGTTCCTGTCCACAGCAGTAGCTGGGCTGGAGCGGGGCCAGAAGTGGGTCTCTTGTCCCCTGGTAGCAGCAGGTCAGGCGTGGACTGGATCAGGGCTGGGGTGCCAGTCCATTCCCCCAGCTGCGGCATGTCTAGGCTGGAGCTGGGTTGGGCGCTGGTTGAGCACTGGTTTCTTCACCCAGCCACTTCAGATTTGTCTGGGGCTGGGTTTGGAGAAGGGAGTCAGTGCCTTTCCCCAGCCACAGCAGGTCAAGGGGTGCAACTGCAGGTCTGGGGGTTCATAAGCAGCTGTACAGCCTTGAGCTTAGAGAGAACTTATGATAAAACAGAAAATGGCTGTATAAATCTGTCCTACTCCCTCATCTTCAATACTGTGTACAGATGTAGTTGCTCCATCCCAAAAAAGATACATTAGAATTGGGAAAAACTTCAGTAAAGGTAAACAAAACTGATTAAGGGTATGAAACGGCTTTCCTATGTGGATAGATTAATAAGATTGAGACTTTCAGCTTGGGAAAGAATGACTAAAGGAAGGATCTGTTAGAGATTTATAAAATCATGACTTGTGTGGAGAAAGTAAATGGGGAAGTGTTGTTTACTTGTTCTTGTATTATGAGAACAAAGGGTCACCAAATAAAATTAATAGGCAGCAGGCTTAAAACAAAAGAAGTATTTTTTTTCACATAACGTATAGTCTATCTATGGAACTCCTTGCCAGATGATGTCATGAAAGTTAAGCTTAAAACAAGGTTTTAAAAACAAGCTAAGTTCACGGAGGATCAATTCACTCTTCATTTTGGTCAATTTCACGATTATATGATTTTTTAAATGATTTCAGCTATTTAAACCTGAAATGTCATGATATTGTAATTATAGGGGTCCTGACCCAAAACGGAGTTGTGTGTGCTTATGGGGGTGGGTTGCAAGGTTATTATGGGATGAGGTTACGATATTGCTACCCTTCTGTGCTACTGCTGGCATCAGCACTGCCATCAGAGCTAGGCAGCTGGAGAACAGTGGCTGCTGGGTGGGAGCTCAACTCTGAAGGCAGGGCCACCGCCAACAGCAGTGCAGGAGTAAGGGTGGCAATACTGCAGCCCCCTAAAATAACTTTGCAACTGCTCTGCTCCCTCTTTTTGGGTCAGGACCCCTAATTTGAGAAATGCTCATCTCCTCTGTGTAATCTGTAAATTTGGGTTAAAAACATGCAAAAGACCAGATTTCACAGTCCATGACTCATTTTCCATGGTCCTAAATTGGTAGGGCCCTATCCATGACTATTAGCCATGATGGGCAGGATAATGTCTCTAGTCTTTGTTTGCCAGATGCTGGGAATGGGCAATAGAGGATGATCACTTGATTACCTGTTCTGTTCATTCCCTTTGGTGCACCTGGCATTGGCCGCTGTCAGAAGACAGGCTACTTAGCTAGATGAACTTTTGGTGTGGCTGTTATGTTCTCACCAACAGAAGCTGGTCCATAAATGATTTTGTCACCCACTTTGTGTCTCAGAATAGTGGATTGACTAATAGTGAGTATTTAAGCAGCACTATAATGATGAATGTGGTTTTTTTAGATCTTAAAATATTTTTTTAAATTCACTTATAACTACTTAATGGCTTTGAGTTAAAATTTCTAGTCCTGCACTTCATATCTAGTTATATTAATATCTCTTTCCCTTTCAGACTAAAAGTAATGATGACCTTTTAGCAGGGATGGCTGGTGGTGGAGTGACTGTGACCAATGGTGTCAAGACAAAGAAGAGCACCTGCACATCCACAGCATCTTCAGCTTCAGCGACCACCATGAACAACCCTGAGAATAAACCCAAGACTGTTGCAGGTACAAGAAGATATTGACCTCAAAGGGTTGTTTCCTGACTTTTTGTTGTTCTGTTATGAAACCATTGCGACTCTTCCAGAGACAGTGTCCAAAATACATAACAAAGAGCTCAGAAAATGCAGATCCAAATAGAACACACTACTCATGACCATTCTCACCCAGTTTGTATTGATAAAATGTTTACCTGTAAAACCTTACTTATACTTTTTTATTATTGGTTATTTTATCTTTTTCAGTAGTGGTATTCTCTGCCCCAATGGCTTGCATAAATTCATGCTTCTGGAAAAATCCCCATTGTGGGCATTATTGGGTTTAGATAGGGGATGAATATTTTCAATACCAGGTGTGGTGTTAGGCTAGAAAATTATTTTTATGTGTATATAGTTAAGGATGAAGAATTTTGTAAACCCTTCATGCAGGTATGACATTCTTTAGTTTATCACAACATTATTAGTAGACATAAGTTTGTTATCCCATTGCTGGTTTTGGGGCTCAATGAGGTTAATCAAAGTATGTCACCTTACAGTAAACAAGTGATGCTACTGCTCTCTGGTTCAGTATTTCTAAGTACTGATGGTGAGACTTTAAATACTTATTTTGTTCTTGGATCAGAATATAGAAGTTCATAAAAGGTTCTGAAAAGGGAGCTGTGTTCCAGCACCTAAGTAATGAGGGGTGTATGATCTATAAATCAAGAGAATATTCAGTACAGGTTGAACCTTTTTAGTCCAGCACCCTCGGGACCTGACTGGTTTCAAACCAGAGAATGTTCTGGACCATGGGAGGTCAATATTGTATAGCAGCATTACGAACACTCACTGCTTACTGGGCTGTTAGAGGACATTTAGAGGTAAATTAGAGCTAAATAACACAGAACATGGAGAGCCCTGGTGGCTGTAAAGAAACTTTATGGGATTGCGGGAAACTTGGCCATTCCTAGGGATGTTAAATATCAGTTAACTGAATAGTCGAGTAATCTCATGAGTAACCTTATTGGTTAGTTGACTATTCTATAGTCCCTGGCAGCCAGTGTGCTCCAGCCTCACTCCTGAGGAGCCCCCTGACAGGTGGGAGGGGAGCTTGCTTAACCAGGCTGTGGTTTTATGGACTGGCTCTGTCACCCTGTGCTGCTGCCTCTGATAAAGTGGCAGCGGGGCGGCGGCGGCCCCTGTTTAGGGGGTGGTCTTAGCTCCCACACCTAGTGCAAGCTGGGCTGCCTGCCCACCCCGGCTTCTAATATGCTTTAAATGCAGAGCTGCAGCGGGAGTAGGTCCTAGATCCGTCGCAAGCCAGGATTGAGCCAGGCAGCTGGCCATTCTGCTAAAAAAATGTACTGGGAAACTGTGTGTAGTCTATAACATTAACCTATAAGCTTTTTTGTTTATCGGTTAATCGACTACACTTCTACATCCCTAGCCATGCCCATGAAAAGAGGCCATCTGACTAAAATCATTCTGGATGATGGATGTTTCTGGACTAGTGAGGTTCAACCTGTATCTTACATATAGTTACTCTTTTTCCTTTAATAATAATAATAATAATAATTAATAATAATAAAAAACTTTGAGGAAGAATCTCTTTTCCTCTTGCAAGCAATAGGTTCTTTCTTTTGAAGGGAGTTTGTCAGATTGTAAAGAACATTTAAGCCTTATTTGAGACTCACATAGACTATACATACTTCATTTGCAAAAGTGTGGCTTAGAATGTCAGCCATTTTATAATCCTAACATATATCGTCTTGTGTCATTTCATATATGCGCTTATGCTGCTGATTTGTTTAAAAAAATTAATTTTAACTCATTTAACATACAGGTACGAGCTCCGCAGCCAAGCGTAGCACTTCATCTGGAAATAAAGAATCTAGCTCTTCTAGGGAAAGAATACGCGATCGTTCCCGTCTGAACCAAAGCAAAAAACTGCCTTTGACCGGACAAGGAGCAAACGATACCGTTTTGGCAAAACGTTCCCGTAGTCGTACTAATCCAGAATCTGATGTTCGGATGAGCAAGTCCAAATCGGACAATCAAATCAGTGACAAAGCTGCTTTGGAAGCTAAAGTGAAAGATCTTCTGACTTTAGCAAAAACTAAGGATGTGGAGATTTTACACTTGAGGAATGAACTCCGAGATATGCGTGCTCAGCTGGGCCTTAATGAAGATCAGTCTGAGGGTGATGAGAAGTCTGAAGAAAAAGAGGCCATTGTTCAGCAGCCAACTGATGTAGAGTCTACATTATTGCAGTTACAAGAGCAAAACACTGCCATCCGAGAGGAACTCAACCAATTGAAGAATGAGAATCGAATGTTGAAGGACAGATTAAATGCATTGGGTTTTTCTTTGGAACAAAGGCTAGACAACTCGGAGAAGCTCTTTGACTACCAGTCTTTGAGCCCTGAGATCACAACTGGTAGCCATAGTGACGGTGGTGGCACTCTTACATCTTCAGTGGAAGGTTCTGCTCCTGGTTCAATGGAAGATTTGTTGAGTCAGGACGAAAACACCTTGATGGACAATCAGCATAGTAACTCCATGGATAATTTAGACAGTGAGTGCAGTGAAGTTTATCAGCCACTTACATCAAGTGATGATGCTTTAGATGCTCCATCGTCTTCAGAGTCTGAAGGAGTACCAAGTATAGAAAGATCTAGGAAAGGAAGTAGTGGCAATGCAAGTGAAGTTTCTGTAGCTTGTCTGACAGAAAGGATACATCAGATGGAAGAGAACCAGCATAGTACAGCTGAGGAGCTTCAAGCAACACTTCAGGAACTTGCAGATTTACAACAAATAACTCAAGAACTGAACAGTGAGAATGAAAGACTTGGAGAGGAAAAAGTAATTCTTATGGAATCCTTGTGCCAGCAGAGTGACAAGTTAGAACACTACAGCCGACAGATTGAATATTTCCGTTCCCTTTTAGATGAACATCACATCTCATATGTTATTGATGAAGATATGAAAAGTGGGAGGTATATGGAGTTAGAGCAACGTTATATGGACCTTGCTGAGAATGCTCGTTTTGAACGAGAGCAACTGCTTGGTGTCCAGCAGCATCTGAGCAACACCTTGAAGATGGCAGAGCAAGATAACAAAGAGGCCCAAGAAATGATAGGGGCACTAAAAGAACGTAATCACCATATGGAGAGAATTATTGAGTCAGAGCAAAAAAGTAAGGCAGCACTAGCAGCCACCTTAGAGGAGTACAAAGCCACAGTAGCCAGTGACCAGATTGAGATGAACAGGCTAAAAGCTCAGCTGGAGCATGAAAAGCAAAAAGTGGCTGAGCTGTACTCTATACACAACTCTGGAGATAAATCAGATATACAAGATTTGCTGGAGAATGTCAGGCTGGACAAGGAAAAGGCAGAGACTTTGGCCAACAGTCTGCAAGAAGAGCTGGCTCTAACTCGCAATGATGCCAATCGATTGCAGGATGCTATTGCTAAGGTAGTGATTAAACTTTCATTCTGTTTCTTACATGTATAAGCCTCCCTCTGCCATTAGTTTTTCAATGTGTTCTTTGCTGTATGTGACTAATTAGGAGCTTTGCCAGAATGTGCCTATTTTCAAAAATTTTTCCAATGGATCTTGTGTCCTTTTTAAGAATCTTTTTACACTGAAGCTCACTTGTACTGGATTACTCATAAATGTGTTATTTTAAGGGGGAAAAAAATGTCTAAAACCTTAGCTGGAATTAAGCAAATAGTTTTTAAATATTACCATTGTGGGACACCACCTTAAGCAGGGGTAAATAACAGCCAATTTACTTAATGCTCTTTTTCAATTACTGGCAGAAAATAAAAAATGTCTCGGGGCTTAAACCTTATTTTTTGGAATCAGGTATGTTTGGGGGCCATGTTACTCTCTTTTTTTTTTTTTTTTTTTTTTTTTTTTTTCTGGTTGCTTCTCATTTTAGTTTGAGAATCAGTGCTGTTCTGTTAATGCTTCACTTGTATGTGTGGTAGATTCTGAAATATATTCAGCTCAGAAATAAGACCTTAACTATGAAAGTGGTGCAAACTGCTAGTTGCAGTTTAGGAAAAAGTTGCATGTCACACATCGTACCTTGGTCCAGATATAGCAACTCCTAACATTCACATAAAGCTTCTCAATTAACATAACGCTTCTTGATATTAAATTTAGTTTACATGACTTTGAAAAATATTTTAAGGGTGGTGGCTGTGGCAGGAAAATGCTGTCCATTTTTATTTTGAGTTAATCTTTGTTCTGAATTAATTAGTTTCGCTTAATGGTTTTTCTTCAGGTTGAAGATGAATACAGAGTCTTCCAAGAAGAAGCCAAGAAGCAAATTGAGGATCTTAATGTGACTCTAGAAAAGCTTCGGGCAGAGCTGGAAGAAAAAGAGACTGAAAGAAGTGACATGAAAGAAACCATCTTTGAATTGGAAGATGAAGTAGAGCAGCATCGAGCTGTGAAACTTCATGACAACCTCATCATATCTGACTTAGAGAGTAAGTGATATTAATTCTTTTTGATACTAGGGATGTAATAGTGTAATCGATTAAGCAAAAGCTTATAGTTAATGCTGTAGACTACATGCATTCTCCCTGTGCGCGTACCCACCACACCCTCCCCCCCACCTCTGGGCAGGAGCTGCTGCCACCCTGGGCTGCTGCCTCTGTATCAAGCAGGCAGCTGGTCCATGAGGGGGGTTAGTTTTTAAATTGGCTCCCCTCATGGACTAGCTCCTACCTGGCACCCAGCGCTTGTGCCTCTGATAGAGGGAGAAACACGGGGTAGAGGACACTCCCAAGGAGTGGGGCTGGAGTGCAGTGGTTGTTGGCCCCAACCCTGGGGAGTATAGAGAAGTTGACTAACTGATAAGAATTCATGAGGTTAATTGATTATTCAATTAACCAGTATTTAACATCTCTGCTAGATACATCATATTTTAAACTTCAAAACAGATGAACAGGATAATAAAAGCACTTTAAATTATGATTTGCATATGTTTGATTTGGATTTCAAATATAACTTGCAGAATGAAAGAATGAATCTTATAATGAACTCGACTTTGGGCTTGCGTGACTAGTAGTTGGGGATGGGGATGCAGATGTGTAAATTGAGGAAAATATGAACTGGCAATTGAGAAATAAGTCTCAATGCCATTTTGAATCACTTATCAATGAGAACTAACTGCATGTAGTTATTGATTCACATTATGGCATATCTGTGTATTTGGGTGTTTGATTATTGATTTAATTCTGTCTGGGAGAACCCAAGTTAATCTTATCTCTCCATTGTAGCAAAGGGTTTTGTTTTGTTTTGTTTTGTTTTTTTTACATAAACTTCCAAGAGTTAACTGTATACATCTATGGATAGTTTGGTTATTCCTAGACCAAGAAAATCCTCTCTGAAGAAAATGTATTTTCAGTGGGGAAATTGGACAGGGACCCTAAAGAATTTTTGTGATTTCATCCATGTGTACTGCTCAAACTGTGAAACTGAAAATGAATTGAGCAGTTATGGAACAAAGTTTTTCCCAACCTGCTTGAACTTTTTCTTGTTCTTAGTGTCCATTTCCTGAATAGTGTGTTAGTTTTGCCTAGTTCAGTGGGCAGTGTATCAGTTGGAAAATCTGAATGTAGACTCTCATGGTTATAGAGCTACCTGCACACCTCTTCTGGTCTTTCTTCTGGTCTTCCTCAGTGCATTGCCACAAGTGTGAGGCTTCATGCCTTTTATATATCTTGGTATGGAAGTCTGCATTTGCCCCACTTGGAGCCAGAGCCTTTGGTTTTACAGTACCTTGTGGATTAACCATGTTTACCCAGCACATCTAAGTTCAGAGACCTTCAATTCTTCCCTTTGGGAGTCTGTGACTAATATCTTACAGTGACAAAACATCCTTACAATCAGAATTGTGCTTCTGAAACAACATTCTACATGCATCTTGGTCTAACCGAAGACTTGTACTCAGGAAATTTTAATTTCAGTAGGCATATCTTTAGATGTTCCGTGTCCAGTCTACTTTCCCTGAACTGCTATTGTCTCTTATTCTTCTATGTTCTTGGGCTTTGATTTTACTGAACTGATTTAGTCCACAAAATTTAGCAGAAGATCATGCCAGAGTTCTCACAGCCAGTGACTCTACTGTTGTCACTTAAAATCATTCAGGTATTTGCTTTTGTGGGAGCTTTCTTTCCCTTGTTTTGCCTTTACAATCCCATATTAAACAATTGTGTAGTAAACATCCCAATAATCAGACATGTAATATCCATATAATATTACCAAACAGTTCCAAGTCTGTCACACAGATCTGAGGCAGCATACCTCAATTCAGTCAGTTAACAAACCTATATCTTGCTAGGCTCAGAGCTCCATGAGAAAATCCATATCTTTTGTCTTATGTGTTGTAGTTGAATTTTATGGCTAGTAATCTGGTATAATAGGCAGGAAGGAGAGAGACACCGAAGTAGCTGTAAAACATGGTAACTAAAGAATTATATAATTAAAACTGACTTTTTAATTAATCTCATAAATCTGTACCTTTAAAACACTCAACTCGTTATATCCTCAAAATTAAAATTCGTGCATTAGTTCTTTGAGATCACTGCTTCCCATTTGGGGGTGAAGTGGGTGGAAAGGAACATTTTGAAGAGGGGCAAATCTTTTTTGGGAATAATGCTCTAGAACCTAGGAATGAATGATGAGCAAGAAATGATGGTAGCATCAAAGCGATAGAAACACATCACAGCAACAAATTCTCTAATATTAATAGTTTAATCAATTCCTTTTGCTCTGAATTAATGTGAAGTGTATGTCCATGTTAATGGCTTTTTAAATGTAGAGAATTGTTACATGTTTCTGTACATAGCACTTCAGAAAAGTTTTGTTCTTCACATTGAAACAACTGAGCCCTAGGGTAGAGTAATAGGAAAGCAGAGTTCTTGGTTTAGATTTAAAAAATAGGTATATCTCCATATACACTTGTAACCACTGCTGTATCCTATCTCAGAACTGGAAGGGACGTTGAAAGGTCATTGAGTCCAGTCCCCTGCCCTCACAGCAGGACCAAGTACTTTCACTGACAGATTTGCCCCAGATCCCTAAATGGCCCCCTCAAAGATTGAACTCACAACCTTGGGTTTAGCAGGCCAATGCTCAAACCACTGAGCTATCCCTCCCCCCTGTGATGGTACTTCAGGGGGTCCATGGAAAGTTTAAAATAGAAATTAAAATAAATGTATAGTATATAAAAGCACGTGTTAATTAATATTCATATATTGCATAATGATAAATATATTAAATATTTAGTTCTGTGATCATGTTACATGAATATGTCACCCTGCTCTAACGGTTCTAATGCAATTAGAGTAATGGGAAGAGTTTAGTTGAGCAAGCAAAAATGGATCAGTAGATCAAGACAGGGACTCTGAAAAGAAAAGAACCCGGAGACCATTGTGGAATGTCAAATTCCACTTCAAAACAAACACAAAGTAAATGGAAAACACAAAAATATAGCAGTGTATACTTGGAGTTAAGGTTTACATGAACTGGCAATGAATCTGAACCACATCCATTATGCTTACTCTGTAAGGAGGTGTTAAATGAGAGCTTAAAACCAGCTAATCTTCAGCATCACATTGAAATGAAACATGGCAAATATGTTTCTAAGCCAACTGACTTTTTTGAGAACAAACTCAGAATTTACGGAAAGTAAGAAATTGATCACATAGCCACAGGCAGTGACAATGCTGAGGCAGTGGAAGTCTCTTATCAGGTGGCTCAACTCATAACCAGGACAAGAAAGCTACACACCATTGGAGAGGAATTGATATTACCTGCAGCAGAGGAGATGCTGAGTGCAAAGCTCAGAGACAAGGCTGTCAAAAATTGGTTTAATTTCTCTCTCAAATAACATTGGGCCTTTGTCAATTATGCACCAAACTAAGGAACAACTGACTGAGAGTGTATGGAAAAGTCATTTTCTGTTCTTTGCAAATTGAGTCAAAAGGTATCACAAACCATTCAAACCTCCTGTCAGTTGTCAGAGATAAACACAACAGAGAGGTCCAAGAGGACTTTCTCTTTTGCAAATCTCAGCCTCGCCAGTTGCATGTGTGGGCAGTTTTTGATTGTGTTGAGTGATTTCATGAGGGAGTATCATATAGACTGTCAAAATGTATGTAGATCAGTACTGATGGGGCTCGTGCAATGACCTGCCAATACACCGGAGTAGTCACTCTAGTTAAAGCAGTAACACCCTTAGCTACATTCATTCACTGCATCACTCACAGGGAAGTGCTAGCTGTTTTTAAAAAAAAAAATAAAAAAAAAAAAGCCTGCTGACCCAAGAATGGTTTTAGAAGAGTCGGTGAAGATTGTCAATTTAATCAAGGCCCATCTATTTGCTGCTTTGTGTGGTAAGGTGGGCAGTGATCACAACCAACTTCTTCACACAGAAATTCTCTGGCTTTCGAGAGGAAAGGTTCTCTCATGCCTGTTTGAATTGCATGATGAAGTGAGGATTTTTTGCTGGACCTTCATTTGAGCTTTCTCATCACCTCATTGAGTTTCCTTGGCTAGCTAAATTGGCTTACTTACGCGATATCTTCAGCTACCTAAATGGGCTTAATCTAAGTCTTCATGGAAAAGCTGTGACCATCTTCCATATCCATGACAAATTGCTGCTGTGATCAAGAATTTGGGCCTGTGGACATCGCGACTTGATCAGTCCAGCTATGATTCTTTCCCAAATCTGTCCAACTTTTTGGCCAGCTCAGAAATGCTACTCACAGATGATGTGAAATCAGAACACATGCCAAAACCTCAAAGTACAGCACCCATGAGTACTTTCCTATTACTGACGTGAACGATTGGATCAGAAATCCATTTGTGGACCTTGCTACCGCCATAAACACAAGTTTGACGTCCCAAAAACAAGACAGTCTCGCTGAACTATCACATGGCAACTCGTTGAAGCTTGTCTTCAAACAAAAGCCCCTGACTGACTTTTGGCTACAAGTTGTTACTGAGTATCCAGAATTTTCTTACAAGGCTGCAAAATACTTGATGCCTTTTCCAACAACTTATGTTTGTGAGACTGGATTTTCTGTGCTGGCTGTATTAAAATAGAAGTACTGGAGGCAACTCAGCGTGGAATTGGATCTATGGCTGAGACTGTCATCAATCCAACCAGACACCTGTGTTCTGTGATCCACTCTACAGCACCAGCCACCTCATTAAGTAAGTAAAATACTGGGTGTCCGCACTGAAATGTAACAACTTGAAGCATTAATTTTTATGTATGAACGTGAGTGTTGAATTTTGCACAGATACCACATTGTATATCTAAGTTTCTATCCTTATGTTCTTCCATGTTTCAGATTGACACCTGCGATGTTAGACAATGTGTGGCGGGAAACTGAGCATCGGTGTGACAGTCTGTGCTACGAATGGTGCACATGTTGAATGTGACCCTAATAATGTGTACCCATATGCCTAATGTAACTTAAGCATGTTAACTATGAGTTATGTACATATTCTTGTGTTTGCATTATTCAATAAAAATGTGGCACCTCAAAGTTGTTACATTTCAATGTGGACTCCCCTGTATTATCTCACTATTATTCATTTGTATAACATGAAATAGTATACGTGTCATCAAGTAATGGAATGTTTGAAAACTGTATTGTTTGGGAGGTCCGTAAAATTTTAATGGATTGAAAAGGGGGTCCATATGCTCAAAGGTTGGTAGCCACCTGGATAGAGTGACTGCTGTAGCTTAGCATTCAGCACATTTTCTCCTCAGAGCTAAATGTAAATGAGGGGGTTGTTGTGCAAAGCTATAAATAGTGGCAGAATATTAATGAACAATTGGAGAGTTCATAGACACAAGTCCATAAAGGTAGGAGGTTGTACTTCATAACTGAAATTAGAATAAGATTTTGAAATGAATTTGACTTAATGAGCAGCAGCAAGAAGCTTAAGTGCTGAAGTTCAGGGTCATTGCTCTGAATAGCTTCTAGAGCAGGGGTCAGCAACCTATGGCTCGCAAGCCAAATATGGCTCACTACAGAGTCAGATACAGCTCTTCTGGAGCCTCAACTTATGGCCCCCTACAAGATTGGAATGCCAGCGCTGGCTTCCTGAGGGGGAGGGCAGAGAAAAAGTCCCGAGCCTCCCCGCCCAATCCAGTGTGTGAGGAACAACCAGAGTGAAAAATGGCTCCATGCGCTGCCATTTCTCTTCTCTCCCCCCGCCCCCCCCCGGCATGCAGGAAAAAGGTGGAACCAAAAATGGCTCCGTGTGTGCTGCCATTATTCTTCCCCAAGACACACGTCCTGGATGCTTCCCCTGCAGATCCTTCCTGGAAGATGTCTTCTGGCAAGTGAGAGAGGTGGGAGGCCGTGTTATGTGGTGTGAAAGCAGTAAGTGCCCTCCCCCACACCTCATGCCCAGACCCCACATCCCCTTCACTTACCATCTCCCCCCCCCAGCTTGCTCCCACTCCCTCCCCTGGCCAGATCTTGTACCCTCAGCCCCTCCTACACCCCACCTCACTCCCAGATCCTGAATTAAGGATGTTAACTATGGAGTAATTTACTAGTCGAGTAGTCAGTGGAATTTCCATTGACTGGTTGATAGGCACTTCTGCATTCCTCCTGCTGGTGCTCTTGTACCTTTCAAAGGAGGAATGCAGAACTCTGTGTGCAGCCTGGGGCCAGCGGGAAGTCCCGCTGACTCCAGGCTACATGCAGGCATTTGCTTATCGGATAGTCAACTAGTCCTTAACATCCTTATCCTGAACCTCTGTTCCAGGGCTACTTAGCATGCGGCCCACAGGCTGAATGTGGCCCATAGCCTGTTTGTTTGTTTGCGGACCACTGTGCAGTTTGGGTTTACGTGGGGCTCAACATGCGGCCCATGGATGGGAGCCAAAACAAAAAAGTAGTCAACATAATGGTCTTCTGTTGATACGCGTTTTAGTAGTTAAATTCCTGGACTGTCATTGCCCATTAAAAGTGCTGTCATATGGATGGAAATCGCGTAAATATTGCATTTTATTAATATCAGCAGAACTGACTTAAATAGGGCCTGTGTTGTATAGTCTTGCCTTAATCATTGTTTTGATGCTCGTCAGTGTGAAAGAAGCTATTTGCATGTATATGCGACCACACTTAACTTGCGGCCCTCGGCATGTGCTTTGAGTATCATTACCTTTCCCCTTCCCCCTCCCCCCAAGATTTCCAAGGTTGAGTAGTCCTGCTTTATCCCATTCATCGGCAGCCCTGTCCTGCACACTTAACCCCTCATTTTTGGCCCCCACCCCAGAGCCTAGGCAGTCCCACAATATCCACTAACCCTGGAATCCCAAAAGAGTAAATCAGTCCTCCCTGAGGGTTGGGGTTTTTTGCAGGGGTGTGGGGGGGGGTGGTGGTGGTGGTGGTGGTGTTGTGTGGTCCCTGCCTGATTTCTCCCAGGGGTTAGTGATTCCCAACCCAACCCAACCCAAAAAAGTTTCCCCAATCCTGCCATAAGTAAAGACAATGTTGAAACCTTTTGTGTTGAACATAATCATTTACTTTATTTTAAAAATAAAGCCTGGGCCAGCCCCTATCTGGCCATGGTATCATAACACTCCTGCACCCCCCACCCTCCTCACACACCAACCCTGAGCCCATCATAAACCTGAACACCCTGTCCTGAACCCGTCATACTCCCATATCCCCAAACTTATGCACCCCTATCCCCAATTCCCTGCCATAACACTCCCGCACCCCCTATATGCCCCAACCCCTTGCCCTGAGTCCATCAAACTAAACCCCCTGCTCTGAGCACATTATACGTCCACATCCCCAAACTTCTGCACTCCCACATCGCTAGTCCCCTGCCATAACACTTCCAAATCCCCTGTCCTGAGCCCCTCATTCACCTCAACCCAGACTCCTGCACCCCTACATCCCTAGCTCCCTGCCATACGATTGACAGAAGACAGTATGAATGTGTGCATGAAACTGGATTTGACAATATGATGTAAACGTGAATGAACTGTATGAAAAGAAGCAGCAGCAGAAGTCCCATTAAATAAAGTCTGTGATATAAGTGAAACACTCTGCTATTATTAATCATATCAATTATCAATAATAAGTTGTATATTTTCAGTCATGCAAATGGGCATACTTATACAGATCTTTAGTGATCACTTGTTCTGAATTTTGATGTAGTTTGGCTCTTTGATTTGGAAAGGTTGCCGACCCCCGTTCCAGAACCTAAAAAGATGGAACTAGGAGTACTTCAAGAAATGTATTACAACAATCTGAGCATGAAATTCAAACTTAGTTTCATGAGGAATGCAATTGTAGATCGCTTACAAAACTAAACGATCTAATCAATATGAGCAGTAACAGTCAAATCATTATTGGAAAAGATTCTTACTATAGGTTCTTATCCACCAGTACATGTTTGAGAATACCAAAGTTATCACAGAAGAAAGTAAGAACAGGGAAAATATTCCGTGCAAGTAGCTCTTTAAAAACTGTGTTTAATCATTGTGGCAGACTTTCCCTTCAACTTGTTAATTTTTTTCCCTATTGTATAAGCATGAAAATTACTATAAAAGAACATTAAGTTTATCAGGTCATGCATGAAAAAGTAACAAATATCAGAATTATTGTGTGGATGTTTTTTACAGTAGGTACAAAAATTCCCAGTAGCGCTTAGCCTGTGTTTTTTAGAAACCACACTAGATGGCGTTTTTACTCTGGTTTTGGATATTGGCTTCGAAAAACTAAATAAAATGAACCGAAAGTCTTGTTAAAATAAATATGCAAAATAAAGTCTAGTAGCCATTCTCTTAATATAAAAAACAAACCCCTTATCTCTCTAAAACCCAGGCAATAAATACTGAATGAATATTTGAAATACCTGCTTTTGATAAATTTTGTCTTATAACAGAAGATTATTTAAATTAACACATTGGTTGTCAAATTTTCTTCTTAAAACCAAGATGTTGGTGTATACATTTAGTGGAAGATATCGAAGCATGGTTTATATTGTTCCCTAAAATCTCCGTGGAATTCAAGCTTCTTAACCTGTACTGATGTTCAGTTGTTTATATTTCTTTTATTGTATAACACAGAACGATTCAATTAATTTAATGCAAGTGAGTTTTATAAAGAGTAAAATTTGAGACTTTAACACAGATGACTTTCTACTAAAATTTAACAATGTTAATCTGTAACCATTAAAACTGAGCACAGACTTAACACTTTTGTGGGACAACGAACTCAAATACAAAACTAATAAGCAAAAACTGGTGCTTTGGTTTATTTGTGACCTAATCCCTTTTCCTGCTCTAGCTATATCACTTAAACCATTATTTTATTATTGTTTGTATTGTTTTAATATGTAATAGGCTTGGTCAGGGACCTAGAAACCCCACTGTGCTAGGTGCTGTTCAAACAAGAATAAAAGATTTGGTTCATTTAGGGTAGGTACTATTTTAGTACAAGACAAAATGTGGCAGCAGATGGACAAGTGGTCTGACACCAACATGGACAAGTGGTCTCTGAGCTGCCGTATCACCACCATCAGGTTCACCAGTTTACCAGAAAAATGATACTGGTGTAGCTCTGCTAGTATGGATGCAGTTATACTGGTATAAAGACACTTCAGTTTAAGAGTAACAGTTACCCCAGTGAAAGGCTGCTTTATACCAGTATGATGCATGCACACGAGACTTGTAGCAGTGTAAATATGTTGGCCGAATAAAAAAATCATACCCACAATAGGCAGTTTTAACAGAGAAATAAATCGCGGTTGAAGCTTTTCAGCGTCCTTGGTCTATAGGTGTTCCAAGTTGTACAGTTTGCCTTGTTGTGGGTATGTATGACTTTTGATTTGGCCAACATATTTAGGATTTGAGTTGTCTGTATATCTTCTCTTGAAACACTTAATCTAGAAGACTAAGGCCAGGTCTACAGCACAGACTTCTGCTGGTATAGCTGCATCACTGAGGACTTGAAGAGTTATGGTTGCTGACTGACATACTCTGTGCCAGCAAATGGCCTAGTAAAGAAGTAGTTACCCTGGCAAAACAGCACCTTTATAATTTGTTTCCTTTGTAGAAGGTGTATTTGCTATATTGGCACTTGGCAGATATTATCTGCATCCACACAGTAAGAGCACTTTTCTAATGTAATGTGTTGGGACTTCTAGCGTAGGCATAACCTAAATGTCTTCAGAAACTGAGAGCTTCTGTGTGACTTTAGATGAGTTGGTTTAACAGCCAACAATAGGAGTTATGAACACCTAATGAATTGAGGTTATTTGTCTCTGAAATGTTCATATTTTTGAACAGTGTTATGGTTGGTCCTTCAAAAGTTTATATCTGAACATTGACTTAATACAGCTTTGAAACTTATGCAGAAGAGAAATTCTGCTTTCCCTTTTTTTGGGAGGTGTTTTTTACAGTACTATACTATTTGCTTTCTTTTTATCTGAGTTGCCACCCGATTGTATACTTTTGGTTCCATGTGAGGTGTGTGGTTCCCTGGTTAGTTCATAACTCCGGTGTTTGTAAGGTTGAGGTTCCACTGTTGTTACAGTAGCTATTGGGAGAAGTAATATTTTCTTGTGGGACAAGCATTTTTCTTCATATCATACTCATTTGAATATTCTATGGTTTCTAGTGTTTCTCAGTGAGAGAATGCAAATGCCATGTGGTTTATTCTATTACAAGCAATGCATCCAGTATGGCTAAGAGGAGTGAAGTTTTGCAAGCAAATGAGAACACCTGACTGCACTTATTTTAAAATTGTCAGATTACTTGAAAAGAGGCAAATACAACCCACGAAGAAAGATGGAATCCTTTTGCAGATTGCCTATAAGATTTTGTTTTAGATTGGCCCAAGGGAATAAGAATCTTTGATTCATATACACAAGATATAGACTCCATGGTTTGCTAGAAAATGACAAATACTAGTTAGAAGAAGCTTCTTGAGTATTGCTCCAAATATCAAAACCAGTGAAATGGCCTTTATTTCTGATGACTAAAAAGTGTAAAAACCCCAACTGTATTTGAAATTCTAGTTAGATGATCTCAAAACTTATGCTGAAAAGCATTGCTTGTCCTTTGTACCATGTCATTTTCCAGCATGTAATTGATCAGTCATCACATGCTAGTGTTTACTCACAACAGAGGAATCAGTACTCATTCTTCAATATGCAGAAGTTTGTTAAAAGGGGGTTCTGTCATCAGTAATTCAGTTGCAAGCTTTGCTTCCCCTATTTCAAAAGCTTGTTCTTCAATGAAATACCAGAAAATGTATCCACTATCTAGTAGTGTAAATCTTAAAATCTTATGGGAGAAGGCACAGCGCTGATCATGGCAGTAGTTGTAGAACAGTGGTCACCAACCAGTAGATCTTGGAGCCTCTGACAGGTGATCCTGAGTGGTTTGGCTGGGAGGCTATCAAGTGCTAGCACTTCAGCTGCCCCTTCCCACACTGCCCTGCTGCTCCTGCCCAGAGCCTCAGAGCTGCAGTCTGGGAACCTCCTGCTTGTTGTGCAGGGTTGGGAAACAGAGGCCACGGGTGCTCATGTCACTCTGACTCCTTCCCCTGTACCCCATCTTCTCAGAATGAAGAGGATGGGGCTTTGGCAAAGGGGTGGGCAGGAGTATTCGGGTTTGAGGTAGATCCTGAACTGACTTAAATTCAAAAAGTGATATTGTACTTAAAAAGGTTGGAGACCACTGTTGTAGAATGATTGTTTCCATTATATGGCCTGGTGCATTCAAAACATAGAACACTGCATGCAAACTGATAAGACTTCAGAACTAGTTTTTTTTTCAGCATCTTAATTCAGAAAGTCTTGAAAAATATCCTCAGTGAATCTGTATAAGTGGACTCAATTGTAACTGAATTATGATTGTTGAGCAAAGATTGTAACTTATGTTTATAATATGAAATAATACAGATGTCTTAACACTAACACTTTTAATAAATTTAAAATGTATTAAAGTATTTAAATCAGGGTGTTTAATATTAAACTTTGTTCTTGCAGTGTCAGATATTTGCCAATTTGGGTACATAAAATACAATTCACTATTTTTCAATATTTTGTTCTTTACCTTCAACAGTTTTGTATAATTCAAGTGAAATAATCTAACACTGAAACAAGTCAATTTAAAAAACCTACATGCATAACCTAATTCATTACAAATTGTAATCTAATATTGCATTAGCACTTATTTCCAGCTACATTGTATCCTCATACAACTGACTGACTTGCTCTTAAAAAATATATATTATTGAAAAATAGAAATATGCAGGCAGCTCAGGAAGTTTGACTGATATACCTACAGTTTCCCTGTTCTATCTCTAGAAGCTATAGCTGCATTATCACAAGGTTTGTATGTTGCAGTTGTATTTTTTTTTTGAGCTTGGCAGTGGCAGCAGCCTCACTCTCTCAAACCCTGGAGCTCATTGTGATCTGGGAAGGGTCTTGACACAGTGAATACAGACAGTCGGGGGTTAACCCACAGTAGGTATACAGGGAAGTTGGCACTTAAATATTCTATGTATTTAAATTATGTGCATGCATTTGGGATGGCAATGGGGGAATATAAAAAAGAGAAATATGATTTTCTTTTTTAAAGTTGCATGAATTTTTAGTGTGTTCATGATTTTTCATTTCTTGGTGTTGGCAATGCTATATTCTTTTCCCATCTCTTAATACAATTTAGAAGAAACTAAACAATTACTGTAAAATTGCACTGTTTATAGTAGCTGGAGAATATTCAGGCTATTGTGTTGAACTTCAAAGCACAAATGTACTAAAATTTAATGGTGTGTCTCATATCTTACAAACAGCTTAAAACAATGGCATCACCCATTCTTAACTCTAGAACACATTTAGGTTTTCCGGTTCATGGTGTTTATTTTTCTATTTTTTTGTTTATTTTTAGACCAATTATGACTCATTTTTTAGGAGTGAAAAAAGTCAATTGTTTAAAAAAAAAAATTCCCTTGAATTGTCTGAAATTGCCTCCCCCACCCCAGCACTGAAGTTCCACACTCCTGGGAATCTTTTTTGCAAGCAAGTATGAGAAGTTTGGTAGAGTTTTCAATATTGAAGAAATTGTAGACTTTATGTAATTTTGAAAACCCCTATTCTCAAATCTTTAGTTGGACTTTGTCACTTTTAACCTAAAACAGGCAACCCTGCAAGTTAGCTTCAACCTAATCAAAAAGTTATCAGTGCTAATTCCTCCTTTTGTACTAAGCCTAGCAAATTTTCCCAATTTTTTTTGATGTTTCAACAACATGGTACTGTGTGATTTGAGTGACCCTCACTGTTAATTAGCTTGCCACGTCCAATGTTGAAAGGTCAGCTAGATGTGCAACTTAAAATATATAGTCCTGTAAAATAGCTCTAGATGCTGTGTCTGAAGTGTTTGAACTTTTCCAAGCCTGAAATGTTGGGTTTTTTTTCAAGTCCCTTGGGGATTATATCGTTCTTATAAAGAAAATACCAGTGGCATCAAAAGGGTCTGTAGTTAGTACTATTGACATGACACAAAGCTGCTGAATCCAAAGTTGTCAGCCTCCAGAAGATCAATCTACCTTTGCCCAAATAGTGTCTCCAAATTAATATCGGGTTTAAATGATGTGACATGGAATATCCTCATGTGACTGTGTGTTTTTGCTTAGCATTTTTTATTTAGTTTACCATATGCTGTTTTTAAAATCTCTTGTAATACTAAAAAAAGCTCTCCACCAAGAGGGTTGTTTAGGGTGCCCAAATAGAGAGCTTAGTTTTAAAAATGGGGGAAGCAGGCAAGAACACTACTAGAATTTAAGGATCTAAAAAGAATGCTGTGTTGCATAATTACCCTTGAAACGAATTGGAACTGATAACCAAATAAACCTGTTGGGAAGTTCAGATTTTTCACAACAGAACAAGAATCACATTTTACATTTTGTTAATTTAGTTTAAATTTACATTTATTGTAAATTATCAGAAGGCTTGTGCCTACTACTCTGACATTTTTGCCAAGGTCTTGGAATTTAAACAGCTTAATGCATTGGATCAGTGATTCCCAACTGCTGGTCTGTAGACCGGTGCTGGGCTATGAATTGCTGGCTGCCAGGCCGCAGCGGTTCTGGGGGCCAGGGCTGGGGTACACTGCCTATCACTTCCCCTCCCACTGCCACTTTTGGGAGAGATTTGTCCTGCCCCACCTTTCAGCCAACCAACACTGGTCAGGGGTGGGGTCTTCTCCCAGACATGGAAGAGTGTTTCGCTGCACGGTGGGAGGGCTGTGCGAAGCCTGACATGGTAGCCTTAGAGCAGCTGTGATCCAGGCAGAAGTGCTCAGCTGGGAGGGGGGCAGGCACTGGGGGTTCTGAGGCTAGTGCTTGGGGGTATCGGGATGGTGATAGTATTGGGGAGCTCTAAGGGGTTTGGACTCTAAAAGGTATGGGGACTGATATTGGAGGGGCATCTGGGGTGGGGCGCTGGCTCTGGGAGCGGGGCTAGTAGTGTGGGATTATGGGAGTAGGGCTGGCACTGGGAGGGGGTTCTGGAGGAGCTGGGTGCAGTGGGGCTTTGGAAACAGGAGGCTGGCACTTGGGGGTCTTGCGGTGAGGGGGTATAAGGACCTGGGGCTGATGCTGAGGCTTTGGGATTGGGGCGGGAGGCTGGCACTGGGGTTGAGTGCAGAGGACTCTGGGATCAGTGGCTGGGGGAGTGGAGGGGTGGGGACTTTAGGGGTTAGGGCTGGCACTGGGGTGCTGAGGGGGGCCAGGGTGTACCCTGGCTCCCAGAGCTGCTCCGAACAGTTGGCTTCTGCCATGGCAGCTGCCCACCATGTGGTAGACAAGCAACATTTTATTTGCATAATTGCATATTTATTTGTGAATGGGTTTGCTGGTCCGCAGTATAAAAAAGTTTGGGAACCACTGCATTGGATGTCTGCATCCTTCATTAGGAAGAGCACTGCCAATATAGATGCAAGATATTTGCTTCATAGCTGCTCTTGGTATAATGAACCTGAATTAAAATAATGATTTATCATGGTTGGTCCTACAAATCAAGAGGCTCTGCATCTTTGCATATGCATACAGTACCACAGAAATAGTGTGCACCCAAGATTCAAGGATCAGTGAAGTGGTAGTGAATGAGAAATGTATTCCATGTCTTTCTTCGTCAGTTACTCAATTATAAGAATGGAATAATCAATCATGCTGTTCTCTTGTGCATTGAATAAAGCAACAAATGAATAATAATCACAGCAGTCAGTCTGTCAGACGCCAGATTAGGAATTAGTAGTGGTCAAACTACATACCCTTTGTGTAGTTGCTGACATATTTGAGTGAACATCTTATGATCTCATTGAATATACTGTTATGTTTGCCCCTCATACTTCTCTCAAACAATGCTATGATGCACAAAAATTGGGGTTTTTTGGTTCCTCTTGAAATAACAAGGGAGTCCCTTCTGATTGCAGCTGTCTTGCAGCAGGAAAGTGAAGTGTGAATGTGTGGGTGTGGTAACATAAGAACGGCCATACTGGGTCAGACCAAAGGTCCATCTAGCCCAGTACCCTGTCTGCCGACAGTGGCCAATACAGATGCCCCAGAGGGAGGGAACACAACAGGTAACCATCACATGATGTCTCTCCAGTCATCCATTTTCAGAGTCTAGGGACACCATTCCTACCCATCCTAGCTGATAACCATTGATAAACCTAACCTCCATGAATCAATCTAGCTCTTTTGTGAACCCTGTTAAAGTCCTAGTCTTCACAACATCCTTTGGCACGGAGTTCCACAGGTTGACTGCACTGAGTGAAGAAAAACTTCCTTTTGTTTGTATTTAAACCTGTTGCCTATTAACTTCATTTGGTGACCCCTAGTTCTTATATTGTGGGAATAAGTAAACTTTACTTATTCACTTTTTTCACAGCAGTCATGATTTTATAGACCTCTATTGTATCCCCCCTTAGTCTCCTCTTTTCTAAGTGGAAAAGTCCAAGTCTTTTTTTTAAATCTCTTTTCGTATGGGACCCGTTCCAAACCCCTAATAATTTTTGTTGCCCTTTTCTGAACATTTTCCAATGCCAATATATCTTTTTTGAGATAAGGTGACCACATCTGTACTCACATATGCAGTATTCAAGATGTGGGCATGCCATGGTTTTATATAGAGGCAATAAGATATTCTCTGTCTTATTCTCTGTCCCTTTTTAATGATTTCTAACATCCTGGTTCCTTGTTTTTTTGACTACTGCTGCACTCTGAGTGGATGTTTTCTGCAAACTATCACAGTTACTCCAAGATCTCTCTCTTGAATAGTTGTAGCTAAATTAGTCCCCATAGTATTGTATGTAACACAGGTTTTATTTTCATTTTTAAATACCAGCCCATTGTAAAGGTTAATGGCATCAAAATATTCAGCATCCTCCCATGTCACTGTGCTTACCTTGCAGGTAACATTTTAGTGGCTGTATTTTTTAAATGTTTTGCATTGTAAGACAGATTGGAATAATAATACCTATCAACAGGGCTCACTGAACCGCGGCGAGCCCCGCTCGCCAGCCGCGCTGTCCGGCGATCTGCACATGCGCAGATCGCCCGAACCCGGCTCTTCCGGGTTACAATCTACTTGCCATGGGCGAGTAGATTGTAGTATTTGTCGAGCCCTGCCTATCAAGCTAGGTTACACTAACTACCCATTTTTAGGAATGCATATTTTATTAACTTCATGCATAGGCATTCATTAATAATTTATATTTTTCATAATCAAACTATTTTAATTATGAAAAATATAAAAGTGGCATTTTCATGAGGAAGTCTTAAATGCGTACATGGCTTCAGTAGCTCATAGACAAATCACTGAGTAAGGTGTTATCTTAAAGTGGATTTGACTTGTCTTTCCAGATACAGTTAAAAAACTTCAGGACCAAAAGCATGACATGGAAAGAGAAATAAAGACTCTTCACCGGAGGCTCCGGGTAGGTCAACACCTATGATCCAGTGTGCAATTACCAATAAAAGAGGTGGGTGGGACACCATAAGGGTGGTTCGTCGGGGACTCACACTCTCTCTCCCCCCTTGGTTTCGGTTATTTCTACTCCAACTCATCTGAAGTGGGCTTTACCCTCAAAAGCTCGTGATTATATATATTTTATGAGTCTCCAAGGTGCCACAGGGCTGATCACTTTTACTAATTGGGGGAAGTGAATATTTGTGTGTTTAAAAGCAGTTAGAATTCTGGGGAGAGGTGCCTCTGCTCAAGGATGGACTTAAATACGTAATGTTGGGTTAAATTTACTTAAATCATTAAAGAATTAACTATAAAACTAAACTGTACTTGGACAGATTTAAATTTTCATGTCTTGTTAATGCAGTTACTACTTAGTAGATATCTTTACTTTTACTTTTCTAAAAAAAAAAAAATTAGGACCTCCTCAATTCTCCTGCTCCAAAACCCCAAAGTGGATTACTGGTGAAATTATCTTCATATTTAAGCTTTGTTGCTTTAGTGTGTTACTTTTGGACTGTCAAGAGCGCTGTTATCACCCACTTCAATTTTTTACTCAGAGTTCAGTGTAACTTTGCATCAGGATAATTCTTTAATTTGAGCATCCTTGTTGCTGCTGTTTTAAAGTTTTGTTTGTTTATAGGAGGAGTCTGCAGAATGGCGTCAGTTCCAAGCTGATCTACAGACTGCAGTGGTCATAGCAAATGATATAAAATCTGAGGCCCAAGAGGAGATAGGAGACCTAAAGCGTAGACTGCATGAGTCTCAGGAGAAAAATGAAAAGCTCACTAAAGAGCTGGAAGAAATAAAGTCACGCAAGTATGTTAATGAATACTGGAAGTTATGTGTGTTTATTTGGTTTTTTTTATATTGCTTTTACATGATTAGAAATGTTAATTTCTTAACTGTCACTGTTGAAAGTCAAAGCAAGACTATCCTTTTGAGGCAAGATCATTTCAGCCTAAGATCTCTTTATATGTTTCTAGGAACAATTTTGAAAGAATGGGCAAACCTGTAAAACGTTTTTTTGGGGGGTTGTTTATTTTCCTTCACTTCTTTTCTGCAGTGGAGGATATATACCAGTTCTGACACTTTGGCGCACACACAAAAAAGATAGTTTAGTCTGTTTTAAGAGTCCATGACTTGAGCTTAGCCTCCCTGAAGAGGGCAGGGAAAGCAAGCAGTGTATGTCTTTTCTTTGCTATTGTAAGTTTGTTTTTCTTAGAGCAAAACACAAGTGTATCTTTCTTAGAAAAGAGAAGGTTTGTTTTTTGACCATAGACTAATCATATAAAAGATGTTAAAATCTAACTTGTAGCTTGAATTGAGAGAGAAATCCTTTGAAGTTCTACAAGAGAGGGTTACTTTTAGATAACCTATATAGGCTGGCAGTGTGAACCTTGGAATATTATAGGCATACCAAGCTACTTAAACTTGGGCATTCTCACATCTGGTATTTGATTTCTAGTTATGGCATTGATTTATTTGAGACTAGAATATTACAAATGACAGTTTCAAAGGAAGAGATTGTCCAGTCGTACATGTAGTGTTCAGTTTCTTTGGACCGTGGGATAATCTTTTTTGCTAACTTTATACTGTGAGTATAGCATAGTGCTATAGTTGCTACTCCAATACTTGGTATTTTTGGGAAAAAATAATTACACTATCAGAAGATAATCTGATATCACTGCATAGTTCATTCCTTGAACTTCCAGCAGTAAGCTGTTTAAAAAAGTCTCATCTATAAAATTGACTTTTTTGGTGTATTGAACAGAAGCAATATAGCATGCTTATCTAAAATGGAATTGTAGCATTTTGGAAACAAGTAATTTGGATTTTCTGAAGTTGCTGTCAGTTTTCCTCAGTAATAAACCTTTACCTCATTATCAACTAGTGCAGAGGTTTTTATAGTAGTCATTTTTCAGTGACCCTAATTGTCATTCCGGCATCTTTCAAAAAGCACAAAATTCAAAGAATCAGTAGCACATATAGCTCAAACATAATACTCAACCTGAACCCTGACCACTATTTCTCTGAGTTGAAGCCAAAAAGCAATGTGCTCAAATTGCAGCAAAGGAGATTTAAGTTGGACATTAGGAAAAGCTTCCTAACTGTCAGGGTGGTTAAACACTTGAATAAATTGCATAAGGAGGATGTGGAATTTCTATCACTGGAGGTATTGAAAACCAGGTTAGATAGTGCTTGATCCTGCTGCGAGGGCAGGGGCCTGGACTTGATCACCTCTTGTTCCCTTCTTATTTTTGTATTTAATGATTCTTAGAGTTGTTTGGCCTGCATAACTGTTAGTCTCTAGTCTGAATCAAAAGGACCAATCAGCAGTTAGTTATGTTTGTGATGTTTATACATGTTCCCATGATTAAAACCTTGTATAAAGTCTCACACAAATTAACACTGATAAGCAGAGAACATTTGAACACCACAGTTGGGTCAGAAAAAATTATTTTTGTAGTGGAATTTTATATATGCTACATATGTGAGATTTTCAATTATATCCTTCTCCAATCTGATATTTACATAAGAGATGACTTGGATGGTGATGACAAATCAGTTTAATTTCAAGAGAAGCTACCAATTTTGCATAGTCTGTCAGGTGGTAAAACTCCCAATTACTACTGACCTAGAAGATACTCATACCAGGAATGTAAGGAGATTAATGCCTTAACCCAAAATATTATAGCATCCACTTTTGATAGATATTTCTAACCTAATCTTTGCATGTTCAAAATAGGAAGTTTGTAATTTATACTTTGCATGACTAGTCTCTGGTTTCTGTAGAAAATCTGTTCATTAAGTTGAAATGAATCAGACTAATTGCAAGTTGCTTGAATCCCATGTTGAAGCTGAATCCCCTGTTGAAGCTGTGGTTTGTTTGGTGTGTTGTGTGTGCTGGGGGGGTGGGGGGGGTTTGGTTGGTTGGTTTTTTTGTAATATCAGCTCACTACCCTGGTGGGTAAAATATATTGGAAGAATAAAAGTATTATAGGTTAAACCTCTCTAATCTGCCACTCTCTGTTCTGGGAACATTTGTGGCCTGGCATGATTTTAGTTAGCTAGATGTTGACGTATGTGGCCAATAGGGATGTTAATTGCAGTTAATCAGCTAGTAGAGTAGTCGATGGAATTTCCATCAGCTGCTCAATTAGCTGATATGGGGGGGGGGGGGTGCTCACTACCTCCACTGTGGCTCTGCATTTTAAATGTAGGAGGGCTCTTACTACATTTAAAATGCAGAGCTGTAGCGGAGTTAGCTCCTGGGCCCGATGCAAGCCAGGACTGAACAGTCCCGGCTCATGCTGGCTCCAGGACACTGCAGCTTTTCCCTCCCTTCCCCCATCTGGTCCCCCCCAAGCCCTGGCTCCTGCTTCTCTTCTCCCCCTCCTTCCCTCCTGCTGCCTCCGATGGAGGCAAGCAAGGGGGAAAGAAGTGAGTAGTTGACTACCTGATGAGTAAGTATATCCCTAGTGGCCAAGCTTTCCAAAGTCCCATAAAGTTTGTTTACAGCCACCAGTCCTGGCTCTGTTCTGTCATTTAGCTCTAATTTACCCCTAAATGTCTTCTAAGCAGTGGAAATGTTGGTAATGGTGCTAGACAATATTGCTTCTCGTGGTTTGGCAAATTCTGTAGTTTATCACTGGTCAGATCCTGAGAGTTGCAGACTAAAGAGGTTCCAAGCTATAGCTGCAAGTCCTCTAGAATTGATTTTTTTTTTTCCCTTGGAATCAGTGTTTACAATTGTAACAGAATCCTCTACCAAATGTTAACTTGAAAACAAGCTGACATCACGTTCTCAGATGTCGGAAGTCTATCGCTTGGATTGTTCTGATACTGATTCCAGAAGTGCTTCCTAAATCCATGTTACTTGCAGAGCGTGATAAAATAATCTACTAGTAATTTATTTCCTAAAATCAGAAAATTCAAAGGTAGCTGAAATTGATTATTTAAAATCTTGTAAGATTCCAAAAGAAGTGTAACTGTGTAGCTGCTGTTGAAAAATGTAGCTAGCATGGTATTTGATCTGAAACTGAGACAATGAATAACATCTCAGATCCACATGGGCATGAGGAGGTACTTTCACCAGACAGAATGATCCTCCATCACAGTGACAGTGAATGTCATAATCAACATAAACATAGCTTGAAAGGGCCCTTACCTTCTAAAACCTTAGTGTCCCTTTGGCTTGCAGCTAGAGTTCAGTCTCAATTCAGTGGCGAACTTTAACATACACACTGCCACCCTTAAAAAAATGCAGTGAACTTTTTTTACTTATGCAGGCATAAAAAACTGTTCCCTTCAAAAATAATTGTAATGGGGTGTGTTTATTTTCCAACTGATTGGTTTTTAAACTTCAGATTTGCCATAGACTAGGGTCCTGTGTTTTCCAGAAAGTTAACTTTGGCTCTTGATAGATAAATGCTTTTTATTCACTTCGGGCTTCTTGTTGACAGGTATTAAATAATTTGTTTATTAATCTAAACCTAAATTACAACAAAAAAGTAGTTAGTATAACAAGTTAGTTATGAGCTAAATGCCTGTGCCTTTTGACATAAAGAAAATATTTTTCTGATGTATCTAAGATGGCTTAGCTTTTGTTTACAGGCAGGAAGAGGAACGTGGCCGTGTATACAACTACATGAATGCTGTAGAGAGGGATTTAGCAGCTCTGAGACAAGGAATGGGGCTGAGTCGCAGGTCCTCCACTTCTTCGGAGCCAACTCCCACTGTAAAAACACTAATCAAATCTTTCGACAGTGCCTCACAAGGTAATTATTTTCAGCCAGTGTTACAGCTGTACAATGTTTGGGGATTCTGTATGTTGATGTGTACACAGCAGATGTTCTAGCTGTTTCAAAATTCAGCTGCGTGACACCTCTATAGCAACCTACAGATGCTGTCTGAAACAAACCCACGTACACTGAATTACATTACTGGTAATACATTACTGTTAAGTAACTGCCCTTTCTCTTCATCCTCTTTCCCCAACCCCAGGAGTTGAATGTTCTCTATCCCTCACTGTCACTTACCTAGTGATTTGAACATTAGATGGTTTTGTTGTTCAGCACTCACTCAACAAGAATAGAATACCAATTGTACACTCCGCTGTGTCCCCAGCTTCAGTACTTCCTTTAAGGCACTGACATAAATGCCTGCAAATGAGCATCCTAGAAGCTATATGACTAGAACCATGTTTTTCCAAAAAAGCGTGAGATCCTAAAATCCATATTTTATGCCTGTCAGAGAAATGTCATCCCTACCTCTCTCAACTACGTCAGTGGCAACTATTGGGCACTCAGCACTTTAGGAAGTGAGACATTTTAAATTTAGAGACTGACTTTAAAGTCTTGGTTCTGAACATTTGGACTTGGGTTATAGCCTTTATTCTCCTTCAAAGATGAATGTAGTTTACCTGGGACAGCAAAAAGTCACAAATGCTTAGTATTTACTTTAACGATATTTTTGAGTGTGCAGAGAATGACTTGTTAATATAAGGCTTGTCTATATGGTGAAATAATGCATCTTCTGATCTGATATGTGCTAAAAGTTTCCTAGTGCACTATACCAGTGCTTAAAATAGCACAACATTAAATTGAGTAGAGTCTACATAGACTGATTAATGCACCACACATTACTGTGTTCAGAAATTACATCCCCTGTAGAGCACACTGCCCCAGTGTGTAAACAAGTGATCTACACTGTAAGTTTAAGGCTAATTTAGCCACAATTTCTAGGTCAATTTTTTTAAAACACTTTGTCCACACCACCAAGCTCGTTCTGTCAACTTTGAGGACCATTAAATTCAATTTCAGTACTCCTGCTTTTCATGAGAAATAAAGCTAGGGAAACCCAGCAGTGTCTCGTAAAATAATGGAGCTTGGGCAGGCATATGAGAAGACAAAGGAGGTGAACAAGGATCTGGGTCATTATCCCAAATGTGCTGCTTTTATGAACACCTGCATGTTATCCTAATGGAGGACCCAATCAGCTTCACTAGCCAGTCCGTGGATTCCTTGGGCAGCAGCATGGAGGACAGAGTGGATAAGTAGGAGGAGAAAAATGGTCATTAGGTGAGCTGAATGTCTGATCTCACTGACAGCCAGGACCTTTTTATAACTTGGCAGACAATCCCCTCATCCTAGACGGTCTTAGTCAGGCCCTGATGTCGGGGAGGTCACTTCTGGTGAGTTCACATTTTTAATCATGCAACAAGTGGGTTAAGGATATCAGGTGTGATCTCTGGCAGCCATTGTGCCTATACAGCAGGGGTTCCCTGGAACAGCTTGTTAATGTGTCTTGAGACCGTAGGAATCCTCCCTGCACATCAAGTTCCAGCTTGCAGCTTTCTGAAGAGACTGGATTTCTTAGAAGCATGCATCATGCACCTTTCTCAACCATCTTAGGGTGGCTGTGGAATCTCCGTCTCTGGAGATATTTAAGAGTAGGTTAGATAAATGTCTATCAGGGATGGTCTAGACCCGTGGTCACCAACCGGTCGATCACGATCGACTGGTCAATTGCGAGGACTCTACCAGTCGATTGCGAGGCGTTCGGGGGGGCCCCCCATTTCCCGAGCCCCGAGAAGCCCACTACGTACCTCCAGCGAAAATGGAGGTAATGCTGGCTTCTTGCGGGGTGGACGGAAGTCCTGCAGCTGCGCGCCACTTCTGGGGGTTCCGGAAGTGCACCGGCTGCTCCCTTCCCTCAGGTCTGTGGTGTACCAGAACTTGCGGGGAAGGGATCCCCAGAGGAGGCGCGTGCCAGGGCTTCCCTCCTCTGCGGGAGGTGGGAGTTGGCCCCGGAGGGGGCGCTGCGGGAGCGGGGAGTCCTGGGAGGAGGCTGGTGCAGGGGACTCCCTGCCCCCACTGGCACTCTGTTCCCTCTCTCCTGTTCCCCACTGGCACCCTGTCCCCTTCTGCAGAACCCTGCCCCCACCCCAGCACCCTGTCCTCTCCCTGTGCCCTGCTGCAGAACCCTGCCCCCACCCCAGCACTCTGTCCCCTGCCCCAGCACCCACTAGCACCCTTCCCAGTACCATGTCCCCTGCTCCCACCAGCACAGTTGGGGCCACATTAGTGAGGCTTTGGGGTTTTGGGAGGAGGTTTTTTTTTTGCATCTCCTTGTGTGGCCCAACTGACTTTTCTGTGGGTCAGTGACCCTGACTCAAAACAGGTTCCTGCCCTTCTCATAAATAAAGACAATGCAGAAACTTTTGTGTTTGACATAGTATTTTATTTAAAAATGAAGCCTGGCCAACAAACCCCAATTGGGGCTAAGCCCCATCTGGCCACAGCATTATAACACTCCTGCACCCCCCAGACCCTAGATCTGAGCCTATCATACACTGGAACCCCCTGCCCTGAGCCCCTCACATACCCCAACCCAAATTCCTGCACCTCACAGCCACAAGCCTGTGGCTTGCTTAGTACCGCAACCCTCCATCTGACCCCAACACTCCCAGCCTGGAGCCCTCCCGAGCCAGCATCCCCTTCTCCACCTCCTCCTGCATCCAGATTTCCTCCCAGAGCTTGCATCTCACCCCTTCCCACACCCAAATCCTCATTCCCACCCCAGAGCCCACACATCCTGTCTCAACCCAGTGAGGGTACAGCTAGACTGCAGGAGTTTTTCCAGGATTCCAGAGATATCCTGAAAAAACTCTTCCGCATCCAGGGATGCATTTGTTGTTCTGCTTTTTTTAGTGGAAGAGCAAACATGCTCTTTCGGTAGCCCCTATATTCCTCTTCCACGAGGAATAAGGGGGATTCCAAAAGAAGGGTTTTTTCTAACATTTGGTCCAGTCTAGACAGGCCAAATGTTGGAAAAACCTCTTCCTACATAAGAATTGGGAAAAAAGTGGCAGTGTAGAGTGTATAAGGGCTGGGGATAGCAAGTGATGGAGAGGAGGAGAATAGAGAGGGCGGTGCTTCAAGGAAGGGGTGGAGTCTTGGGGGAAGGATGGGGCGGTAGATCTTTGCTTGTTCAGAGATTTTAAAAAGTGATCTTGGGTGTAAAAAGGTTGGAGACCACTGATCTAGACAGTACTTGGTCCTGCCATGAGGGCAGGGGACTAGACTCGATGACCTCTCGAGGCCCCTTCCAGTCCTAGTATTCTATGATTCTATGTCAGTGAAATGGCCCTTGTGAGTCACCAGTGCCTGCAGCATCATCAGAAGTACCCCTTGCAGTTTATTCTTCAGCAAGGTGGTTGAGTGCCAAGATGAGATACACATCCTTATCTGTCGCTCCACCGCAGTTAGGGATCTCCATTGTGACAAAGTCCTCTACTATGTCCTGCACGTTTCCCAGAGACATTACCCTCCATAACAAAGGTTGTTGATTGCCTTGGCTACTTGGATCACAACACCTCCTACTGTAGATTTTCCACTCAGAATAGGTTCCCAGCTGACCGGTAGCTGTCTGGCATTGCAGAGCTATTGCCATTTGCTTCTCATCTGTCAGAGAGGGTCTCATTCTGGTATTCTTGTGCTTCAGCCTAGGGAAAAAAGTGGCCTTATTCATGCGAAAGTTTTGCAGTCACTGCTAATCATCCCATAGCTGCGTCACTCTGCAATCCCACCAGACTGTTTGACACTAAAACAAGTGTAAAGAGGATCAAATGCCAGTCCCAGTTGCTGAATTCAAGTGCTCTGCAGAAGAGTATGTTTGTGGCCTCCCGAGATTTGTCTTCATTCCGGTGGGCTGTGGATACACTCTGGATATGCTCCAGCATAAGGCGCACTGTGGTTAATATGATTCCCATAATACTTTACGGCTGAATGGGTTCCATCCTTATTCTGCTATGGCATCTGCATAGGGGGGAAAAAGGATTCAAAAACACTGTTTGCCATTGCTTTCAATGGGGAAGGGGGAGAGACCAATGCATTATGGGATGCTGACAATATTTACCACCCAGCACAGTTGTCGACCCAGCATGCACTGGGAGCATAGCCCAGAATGCAAAGGGGATGTAGGAACTGCATCTCTCAAAGTTGACAGTAGCCATCTGAGTGGGGATGCACTACGTTGAACTATATCAAATTCTTATGTGCAGTGGAGACCTACACTTTTGACTTTGCAAAATCAAGTACTAGAAAATCAACCTTAATAAATTCGATCTTCTCTCTCCATGTAGACAAGGCCTAAGTCTCATTTATATTAAGACTGGTTTAAATTGCTCTGATAGTGTAAGTGACCTTAATGTGGTTGTAAATTCCATTTTAAATTACTTTTATATGCACTTTAAGGTCTCTTAGCACTATCAGAGTGATATAAACAGCTGTAATGTAAATGGCAATTCACTTTCATACTCACTACCTGAAAACCTTTCATATGATTCAGTATAATCTGTCACATGGAGATTCTGTAGATAGTCATATTTCTACATTTGTGTTCTCCCTGTTAAGAGTTAGTCTTCGTTGCTTTCAGTCTCCTCAGTTCTTAGTTGAGGTCTGTTGGTGATTTTGTTCATAACAGATGTGCAACAAATTCTAGTAAAAGGAAGAAGTAACATGAGTAAATCAGCAGAAAACTTACTCATCTGTGGCTTTGGATAAAGTTGATTGCTCAGACGAATTGTGTTAAATAAATACTGTTCTTCTAGTAAGAAATTCACATCATTTGCTAGTCATGTAATAGGGAATCTGCTGACTGGCTGAGCAAAACCAGGTTTACACACAAGTTGATGGCACTTCTGTCTGAAATTTGGGAAAATGGAGGGGGGAGATGAAGGGGAGACTCAGTTCCTTGCATCTGGTTAGCAGACCCACAATTACCTCTGTGATTGTCTATAGATCAAATAACTGGTTGGTGGCAGTAGTTAGCATCTTCCAGCATAAGAATACCTTTTACTGTAGCTCTACCCTTCCCAATAGTGTGTGAAAATGCTGATACCCAGTTAGAATGGTGGAGTTGAAATATATGCCATGGTGGGTGAAATGTGTGTTCAGAGAGCGTCTACCATGTGGGGGAAGAGAATTAGGGTACCCTTATGATGGAAAATGGGGGACCTGATATGGGGGTTAGGAGAGAATGAGGGGGGCACACAGCCAATGGCCCACTTTTGAAACTTGCTTTCCTAAAGATGAGCACTGCACGATATGAGTAAATAAAACACTTGTCAGGTTCTGCCCTTAATTTTCTTGATATATGGTTACATGACAACTTCTACATTTGACTGATAACCATGCCATGTTTGGGATAGCTTTCTTTTAATTTTTTCAATAGTTCCAAGTCCTGCCACAGCCACAATTCCTCGCACTCCTCTTGGTCCAAGCCCCATGAAAACACCCCCAGCAGCTGCTGTGTCTCCTATGCAGGTAAGTGCTTATGATGGTATTTGTCAAAGGAATTGTGCAAAAAATCGTCATGGTACAGGTTGTACCTCCCTTAATCGGGACTCCCTGGTCCAACACCAACCACAGATGTTCCTGGACCACAGAGCCCAGGAACAGGGACGTCTGGCAGTGGCGCAGGAGTGCTGTAGGGGACACTAGCAATTCTGCTGAGTGCCCCAATGTGTTTAGGGGGAATGGGCAGTATAGCAGGGAGCCCCAACCCTGGAATGACAGCTGGGTGCAGGCTGGCATCCTAACATGTGGCAGCCCGTGTCAGGAGAACAGGGACCTACCCTGGTCTGCCAAATCCCCTCATTTGGGACCAGTCAGGTCCCGAGGATGCCAGACCAACGGGGTCCACCTTTATTACATAGACACAGATTGATTTTTGTGGGCAATAGTAATAAAATATTGTCTGAAATGTAAAGCTGGACAAAATCACTTTTTGTCTATTGGTACTTTAAAAAAAATTATTTTCCTTAAAGCCCAGTTCTGTTAGCATGGAACAACCTCTTCCCATATCTTGCCTTTGATACAGAGGCAGTCTGTCTCTCTTCCCTCCCCATTTCCAAAGAGGCTGTCAGGACTAGAGATGTAAAATCCAGTATAATTGGTTCTTCTTCGAGTGCTTGCTCATGTCCATTCTGATTAGGTGAATCCCTAGCCATTCCCTTGGAGGTGGGGTCGGAAGGTGACTCCTGACTATACTTCTGCAGACCTCAGTACTGCCGCACCTTCTGCTGCATCTTCTCTAGCGAGCTGTGTGATCACATAGTACTCTGCGAATGTGTGCACCGATGACCACGTGGCTGCTCTACAGATTTCCAATATTGGCACATACGCCAGGAACGCTGCCGAGGCCGCCTGTGCTCTCGTGGCGCTGGTTTGCCTGCACCCTCGTAGCACTCCCGAATACAAGATGTGATCCACGAGGAGATGCATTGCGCAGAGAAAAATAAAATTCTGTAGTCTGATACTAAACTACAGAGAATTAATATTCTTGTATTCTGCAAGGCTAACTTCAATCTTCCTGAACCTATCTGTAAGTTTCTAGCCTTTGTCACAAAAATAGTATGGTCTCCTTTGGGCATATCTGTGCAGGGTCGATCATTAGCCTGTGATATAATTTTATTAATGTTGTGGGCTGCTCTGTAGAACTTGTATCAGAGCAGGGCTGCTCACATGTGGCATATGGCCCATTTGTTTGTGGCCTGTGGTGCAGTTTGGGAACCAAAACAAACTGCACAGGTGGGAGCCAAAACAAAAAAGTAGTCAATATAATGGTCTTCTGTTGAGATGCGTTTTAGTAGTTAAATTCATGGACTGTCATTGCTCATTAAAAGTGCTGTCATATGAATGGAAATCGGGTAACTATTGCATTTTATTAATATCAGCAGAACTGACTTAAATGGGGCCTGCATGTTGTGTTGTCTTGCCTTAAACATTGTATTCATGCCTGTTAGTTTGAAAAGCTATTTGCGTATATATTTGCATGTATATGCAACCACACTTAAGTTGCAGCCCTCGACAGGTGCTGAAAGTATCATTGTGGCCCCTGGGGCTTCCAAAGTTGAGTAGCCCTGTATTAGAGGGTTAATAGACATAAATTGGCTATTTTAATTCCTATTATAGAAATCCAGATTTATGTTCAACACATTGTACCCCAGGTTCTGTCCTCTTTCCAGCCTGCTGTTCCTTTGTTCAACTACTAGGGGGAGAACATTCAATATCATAGGATTGCATTAATAGCATTATTCTGTGCATATTGCTCAGTCTTGCTTTCTATGAATCTGGGCACAACAGTTTTTGTTTTGGTGGAATAAGGTGGAAATGTGGATGAAAGCCAACAAGGTTAGGCTTGGAACAAATAGAGTAAAGGTAGCAGTTGGTAGGATGAAGCATCTTGAGGAACTGGCAAGCTCATTTCCTTCAGTGCCTATGCTCACTTATTATCAGTAGTTCTTGTATTAGATTCAGAGCTTTGAAGGTCAGAAATACCATTGTGATAGCACAATTTTACAATAGTGGACATGAAAGTTAACACCTTTTTGAGTTTCAGCTTATAGAATTGAAGGAATAATGTTTGAAATCTGTCTAGGCATGGCAGGATTTTTTAAGTGCAAATACTGGTAAGCTCTATCCCTTCGCACAAAGACTCATTCAGAAAGTGACCAGCTCAAAACAAAAGTGGAATAATTAGATGTTTTTGTCAGAATGTGGTTTTCAGTGGTTCAGTGAGCAGTAAAAGTGGTTTTCAGAAGGCAGCTGGATCTCGTAGCTTTTGTAATCTGGGGGTTCAGTCACCATTGATCTGCTTTGATATTTTTATTTTTGTTCATGAAATGTGCACTTCATCTCACACTCCAGAAGGATAGACTAGATGTTTGGCAGCACAAAGACTTGACCATAGCCTGAGGCTTGCTTGTTTTATGTATTCACAAATTAACCATAAATTTCAGGGTTTTTTGTAACCAAAGTAACATCTTAAACTAGTAAGGAGCTAGCACATGATGCTTGCTACTGTTCTTTTTAGCTTCTCTATCTGCCACTATTTGAATCCTGAATTGCACTTCTGATACTCAAGCAGAATGTCAGTAGTGAGATGTTCTTTGGAATGGAAGTAACTCCCTGAAAAAGGAATGTGTTACTATAACAGGAGTTTTGCTCCGCTGGTCTCCCCTAGCAGAGGCCCCTAGCTGAGATCCGTCTCCCGAGAAGCAGTACGGATACTGAATCTCTTCAGGTCCAAGGAGAGTGCAGTTTTGGGCCCAGCCTCCTGGGATACTACTCCCCAAATGGGATCAAATCCCCCAAAGTGAATTACCTGGGTAAGTTCCCTTTCATTTCTAAAGGGAAAATGTACACACTGTTTACCCCTCCAGGTAACAATTATTTACACTGAGTTTGATAGAAAATAAGTTACTTAAATCCTACTGCTTATTCGTAATAAAGTGGTAATAGTGGAGCAAAGTAGATTACAAATCAAAAGAAATGCTTAGCTAAATTCTACACTGAAACCTCAGTAAAAAATTTTTCAGACATACACTAAAACCTCTTTTCCAGTTACCCCTCCAAACCAGGGCTGTTTCCACACCCTTTGGTCTTTGGCTTCTTCCCTGAGGTGCAGCCCAGCCAAAGACAAGACACCTACCTTCCTTTTCTTTTTAAAGAATTCCCTATCACAGTGTTTCCCAGTTTTAATTGGCCACGGAACCTCTAGGCCGCGTTTTGTCGGGGGGGGGGGGGGGAAGCCCCGCTGCAATTCCCACTGCGGCTGTTTCTTTAAGAGGGGGCTGGGGAGTGCCGGCTCTTCACAGAACCCTTGCTTTCGCTTCATGGAACTCCAGGGTTCTTCGGAGCACCAATTGGGAAATACTGTCCTACCAACCACTCCCAAGACTTAAGGACAAAAGGCTATTTGCTTATGATTGCCCAGATACAGAGGCCTCCCTTGATGACTTTCACACATTTAAAAATCATGAAGTATTCCCTACTCTGTCTAATTTTACACACAAGAATGATACACACCCACACCCAAAGTAAGATAATCAGTGGATCATGACATGAAGATTGATAGGTTATATGAAATAATTTGCTAAAAGCACCTTTGAGTTATATATATTCATGTCCATGGTGGGGCTGGGGTCAGTCACATCACAACATAGATTTCCTGTTTTTCTTCCAGGAAAACACTATTAAAAAAATGTACATTTAATTCTCATGAGCCTGGACTTAATAGCATTAGGGTCTTAGAGTCAAAGCTCTTCATTGAAGGGACCATGTCTGTGTCAGTTTCTACAGCACCTAGTAAAAGGGGATTTAGTCCTGATTAGGCTCTCTGTTATTAGATTCTGCTGTAATATAAATATTACTTACAGATAAGCAGACATATTGGTAATGTTTGCGGACTTCCCCACATTTCACAGGTAACCTCAGGTACACAGGATTATGGGTTAGTGATTTTTTTGCTAGTGTTCACCAGAGATTTGAAATAAAATCCCAGCTAACAGGGAGTTTGGAGAGGGAGTTCTCCAGGTAAAAGAGGAGTAAAAAACGAGACCCTTGGGGTAAGTGGCTGTCTGGAGTGTGTGTTTGTGTGTGGGGGAGTTATTTGCTGTGTGCTGAGCTTGTGTTTGTCTGGGTGGGTTGGTTGGTTGGTTTGTTTGTTTGAAGGAGCTTCTGAAAGGTTTGAAATCTAGAAGCCTCTGTTAATTGGCTGAGCCTCAGTCAGGGGGAGGGGCTACCAGAGCTATATAAACCTGTGACTCAGCGACCAGGAGCTTAAGCAGGAGCAGCTAACAGGAGTTTGGAGAGGGAGGTTAGAGGGCACTAGTGACTTCTGACCTTCTTTAAAACATAACTCTTATAATAATCTATATTCCAGAGGTTTAAAAGAATCCCAGTTTATACTTAAACTTATTCATTAGAAAATGGAGACAGAAGCCCAGCAGCAGAGTGGGGCTATCCTGTTTATTGCGTCGAGTGTAACATGTATGATTACCTGCCCTGTGGGCGGGTGGCGATGTGTGCACTGCAAAGGAGCTCCTGACCCTCAGAGACCGAGTTCGGGCTTTGGAGGCCAGGGTGGCTGAACTGGAGGAGCTAAGGGAGGTAGAGAGATACGTTGATGAGACTTTCCGGGACACTGTAGTACTGTCCCACCTCCAGTCTGAGAGCCCCAGTGCTCTTAAGGAGGATGAAAGTCTCAAGGAACAGAGCATTCAATGGGAGCAGAGGAAACCATCCCGTAGTTGGGACCCTCCTCCCAGAGGATGTTGCGGTATCCTCTCGCACTGAGGATACCTCTGAGGGGAAGGGAATGCCAGTTGTTAGGAAGAGGCAGGTGTTAGTAGTGGGTGATTCGATCGTTAAAAACATAGTTGGGTTTGTGATGACCGGGAGAACCGTATGGTCACTTGCCTGCCTGGTGCGAAGGTTGCGGATCTCTCGAGGCATCTAGATAGACTTATGTGTAGTGCTGGGGAGGAGCCGTGGTCGTGGTACATGTAGGTACCAATGACGAGGGAAGGGTAGGAGAGAGGTCCTGGAGGCCAAATTTAGGCTGCTAGGAAAGAGACTGAAATCCAGGACCTCTATGGTGGCATTCTCGGAAATGCTTCCAGTTCCACGCACAGGGCCAGGTAGGCAGGCAGAGCTTCAGAGTCTCAATGCGTGGATGAGACGATGGTGTAGGGAAGAGGGGTTTGGATTTATTAGGAACTGGGGACACTTTTGGGAGAGGGGGAGCCTATACAGGAAGGATGGGCGCCACCTAAACCAGGGTGGAACCAGACTGCTGGCACTAAACATTAAAAAGGTCAGAGAGCAGTTTTTAAACTAAGAGATGGGGGAAAGCCGATTGGTGCGGAGATGCACGTAATCGGAGGGAGACTTCTCTTAGAGGAGAATCCATTGATAGAGATTCTCTAAGCTGTAGTCAGAAGAGGAGGGAGAGGGCAAACCATGGGCCAAAGCAGACAAACAACCACATACAAAGGAATCCAATGCATCAGGAAGGGCAGACAAATAAGCAGTGGCAAATTTTAAAGTGCTTCTACACAAATGCTAGGAGTCTGACTAATAAGATGGGTGAACTAGAGTACCTAGTATTAAATGAGGAGATTGACATAATAGGCATCACTGAAACCTGGTGGAATGAGGAAAATCTGTGGGACACAATCATACCGGGATATAAAATATATCGAAAGGATAGAGCAGGCCGGGTGGGTGGCGGAGTGGCACTGTATGTGAAAGATAATGTAGAATCAAATGAAATAAAAATATTAAATGAATCAACATGTTCAATAGAATCGCTATGGATAGTAATTCCATGCTCCAATAATAAGAAATTAGCAGTAGGGATATATTACCGACCACCTGACCAGGACAGCGATACTGACATTGAAATGCTGAGGGAGATTAGAGAGGCTACCAAAATAAAGAACTCTATAATAATGGGGGATTTTAATTACCCCCATATTGACTGGATACATGTCACCTCAGGAAGAGAAGCAGAGATAAAATTTCTCAATGGCTTAAATGACTGCTTCTTGGAGCAGCTGGTGCAGGAACCCACAAGGGGAGAGGCAATTCTCGATTTAGTCCTGAGTGGAGCGCAGGATCAGGTCCAGGAGATAACCGTTACAGGACCGCTTGGGAATAGTGACCATAATATAATAACATTCAACATTCCTGTGGTGGGAAGAACACCTCAGCAGTCCAGCACCCTGGCATTTAATTTCAAAAAGGGGAATTACACAAAAATGAGGAGGTTAGTTAAACAGAAATTAAAAGGCACAGTGACTAGAGCTGCATGGAAACTTTTTAAAGACACCATAATAGAGGCCCAACTTAAATGTATACCCCAAATTAAAAACATAGCAAGAGACCTAAAAAGAGTCACTGTGGCTTAACCACCATGTAAAAGAAGCAGTGAGGGACAAAAAGGCATCTTTAAGAAGTGGAAGTCCAATCCTAGTGAGATAAATAGAAAGGAACATAAACACTGTCAAATCAAGTGTAAAAATGTAATAAGAAAAGCAAAAAGATTTTGAGGAACAGCTAGCCAAAAACTCAAAAAGAAATAACAAAATGTTTTTAAGTACATTAGAAGCAGGAAGCCTGCTAAAAACCTGTGGGTCCCCTAGACGATCGAACTATAAAAGGCGCAATCAAGGACGATAAAGCCATTGCGGATAAACTAAATGATTTCTTTGCTTCAGTCACGGCTGAGGACGTTGGGAGATTCCCAAATCTGCACCGTCCTTTGTGGGTGATGAATCTGAGGAACTGTCCCGGATTGAAGTGTCATTAGAGGAGGTTTTGGAATAAATAGAAAAACTTAATGTTAACAAATCTCCGGGACCGGATGGCATTCATCCAAGGGTTCTAAAAGAACTCAAATGGGAAATTGCTGAACTATTATCTGTGGTTTGTAACCTATCCTTTAAATCGGCTTCCGTACCTAATGACTGGAAGGTAGCCAATGTGACACCAATATTTAGAAAGGGCTCTAGAGGTGATCCGGGCAGTTACAGACCGGTAAGTCTAACTTCAGTACCGGGCAAATTAGTCGAAACAATAGTAAAGAATAAAATTGTGAAGCATGTAGAAGAACATAATTTGTTGGACAAAAGTCAGCATGGTTTCTGTAAAGGGAAATCCTGTCTTACTAATCTATTAGAGTTCTTGAAGGGGTTAACAAACATGCGGACAAGGGGGATCCAGTAGATATAGTATACTTAGATTTTCAGAAAGCCTTTGACAAGGTCCTCACCAAAGGCCCTTGTGTAAATTACATGGCCATGGGATAAGAGGAAGGTCCTTTCTTGGATTGAGAACTGGTTAAAAGACAGGAAACAAAGGGTAGGAATAAATGGTAAATTTTCAGAATGGAGAGGGGTAACTAGTGGTGTCCCCAAGGGTCAGTCCTAGGACCAATCCTGTTCAACTTATTCATAAATGATCTGGAGAAAGGGATAAACAGTGAGGTGGTAAAGTTTGCAGATGATACCAAACTGTTTAGGATAGTCAAGACAGAAGCAGACTGTAAGGGACTCCAAGAAGATCTCACCAAACTGAGTGTTTGGGCAACAAAATGGCAAATGAAATTTAATGTGGATAAGTGTAAAGTAATGCACATCGGGAAAAATAACCCCAACTGTATGTACAGTCTGATGGGGCTAATTTGGCTACGACAAATCAGGAAAGAGATCTTGGAGTTATCGTGGACAGTTCTCTGAAAACTTCCACACATGTGCAGCGCGGTCAAAAAGGCAAATAGGATGCTAGGAATTATTAAGAAAGGGATAGAAAATAAGACCCAGAATATCTTACTGCCCCTGTATAAAACTATGGTACGCCCACATCTTGAATACTGTGTACAGATGTGGTCTCCTTACCTCAAAAAAGATATTTTGGCCTTGGAAAGGGTTCAGAAAAGGGCAACTAAAATGATTGGGGTTTGGAACGGGTCCCATATGAGGAGAGGTTAAAGCGACTGGGACTTTTCAGTTTAGAAAAGAGGAGACTGAGGGGGGATATGATAGAGGTATATAATATCTTGAGTGGTGTGGAGAAGGCCGATAAAGAAAAGTTATTTATTAGTTCCCTAAATAGAAGAACTAGAGGACACCAAATGAAATTAATGGGTAGCAGGTTTAAAACTAATAAAAGAAAGTACTTCTTCACACAGCGTGTAGTCAGCCTGTGGAACTCCTTGCCAGAGGAGGCTGTGAAGGCTAGGACTATAACAGAGTTTAAAGAGAAGCTAGATAATTTCATGGAGGTTAGGTCCATAAAAGGCTATTAGCCAGGGATAAAATGGTGTCCTTGGCCTCTGTTTGTCAGAGGCTGGAGAGGGATGGCAGGAGACAAATCGCTTGATCATTGTCTTCGGTCCACCCTCTCTGGGGCACCTGGTGCTGGCCACTGTCGGCAGACAGGATACTGGGCTAGATGGACCTTTGGTCTGACCCAGTACGGCCGTTCTTATGTTATGTTATGTAAAATCTTTGGATGTTTATGGTGTAACTCATTCCATCAGCATTCTGCCTCTGCAATTGAAAAACCTATGCATATGCAGATTACTTTTTTTTAAAGAATAATGTATGGTTTTATTTCTCTTTTTGAATCTATTAGTAACTCCATTGTTCTAGCCATGGGGATTTCTAGGAAGTCTTAATTTAATCAGATTAATTTTCTGCATGATGAATTTCTGTATTGACCTAAAAGTACCAAAGCTGTAACATATAAAATAATTAGATCTTTGATGTGTGAAGCTGTTTAAGTTAATTATTTATTCCAACAGATAGTAAATAAGAGATTTTTACTGTCTAGCAGAACTTTTGCCTTCAGCCTGAAAATGGCAGTGAGAAAACAGTAACTGACACTACGTTGTTGTTGTCAGTGGGATTGTGCACTTGCTGATCCAGCATTGGTAACCTTATCTATAATTCTGAGAACACTTTTGTTGTTTAAACATATTGCGCCACATTCATCTTCACTGCAGGATAAAATAGTCTGTTTATATTTGAAAGTAAGCATCAATAATACTTTTCACCTCTAGTGTTAGTGTTTTTCTAGGCATTTTAGTTTTGTTTAATTTTGTACTGAGCTTTAGAATAAGCCTGCACCTTAATTCCCAGTTAGTGTCTGTTATGTTGGTATGAGATCATCTTCATGCAGAGAACAAGTATAATTTTACTCTTTATAACAGAGGCAGAGAACCTATGGGCCCGGATCTGGCCCAACTTACTTTGGTCCGATCCACAGTGAAGCTTTGGAACTCTCTCCCCCTCCCTCCCCCCACCTGGAGGAGCCGTCTTTTAAGCTGTAGCCCTGCAGAAATCTCTGGGCTTCGCCTTCCCTACCCTGCCTCGTGGTGCCAGAGCACAAGCACTGACTTGCCCAGCTGCTGGGGAAAGCCCTAAGTCTCAGTGCCCTCCTATAGGGCTGGAGTGCCTGAGCACCCAAAGTTAAGTGTGACTGAGATGTCTCTTTGCTTCTTAGTTGGGGGCCAGGTTAGTGACTTGTGTGTGACCCTAACTGATTTTTTTTTCTGTGGATCAGTGTCCCCATCCAACCAAAAGCTTCCCCAGCCCCTACTTTATTAAATGTTTTGGGAACAGCTCTGAATGGAAAGTCCAGCTTCTTTAAGACAAGACATCTTTCATTATACAGTTCACTCAAACAAGCCTTACTTTAAAGTCCTCACCCCTTTTCTCCTGCCAGTTTCTGATGAACTTTGAAAAATGACCAATAAGAGCTACAGAACACAAATTGAATAGTCTTTTATATCCGTATTTAACGTGGCTCACATCTGTGCACTCTTCATTGTCTGAATTAAAGATGTGTATATCCCTTTTTCTCCTTTTGATAGTGTTTTGTTTTCAATATTGTGGGCTTTGATTATTGACATGTTCAGTTCCTCAGAACTGGCTTCTAGGAGTCAGTTAACATTATATTTAAAGTATCAGAGGGGTAGCCATGTTAGTGTGTAACTAAAAAAATGTAAACAACAAATAGTCCTACAGCATCTTAGAGACTAACAAAATGTAGATGGTATCATGAGCTTTTGCGGGTATAACTCCATTCATCTGAAGAAGTGGGTTAAGGGGTCCACGGTACAAATAAATAGCAGAGAGGGTATGAGGAGGGAAAAATAAGGGGGGAAGGAGAAAATATATTGTCAATTAGTGTCCATGCTAAATGAGGCTTATAAAGTGGGCTGTAAGTATCTGTTAGTCTATAAAGTGCTACCAGACCATTTGTTGTTGTTTTTTCCTGTAACAGACTAACTCGGTTACCCCCTGAAGCTTTTATGTCATTAGGGTGTAGAATCATAGAATCATAGAATACTAGGACTGGAAGGGACCTCGAGAGGTTGAGTCCAGTCCCCTGCCCTCATGGCAGGACCAAATACTGTCTAGACCATCCCTGATAGACATTTATCTAACCTACTCTTAAATATCTCCAGAGATGGAGATTCCACAACCTCCTGGGCAATTTATTCCAGTGTCTGACTACCCTGACAGTTAGGAACTTTTTCCTAATGTCAACCTAAACCTCCTTGCTGCAGTTTAAGCCCATTGCTTCTTGTTCTATCCTCAGAGGCCAAGATGAACAAGTTTTCTCCCTCCTCCTTATGACACCCTTTTAGATATCTAAAAACTGCTATCATGTCCCCCTCAATCTTCTCTTTTCTAAACTAAACAAACCCAATTCCTTCAGCCTTCCTCATAGGTCATGTTCTCTAGACCTTTAATCATTCTCGTTGCTCTTCTCTGGACCCTCTCCAATTTCTCCACATCTTTCTTGAAATGCGGTGCCCAGAACTGGACACAATACTCCAACTGAGGCCTAACCAGCGCAGAGTAGAGCGGAAGAATGACTTCTCGTGTCTTGCTCACAACACACCTGTTAATGCATCCCAGAATCATGTTTGCTTTCTTTGCAACAGCATCACACTGCTGACTCATATTCAACTTGTGGTCCACTATAACCCCTAGATCCCTTTCTGCCATACTCCTTCCCAGACAGTCGCTTCCCATTCTGTATGTATGAAACTGATTGTTCCTTCCTAAGTGGAGCACTTTGCATTTGTCTTTATTAAACTTCATCCTATTTACCTCAGACCATTTCTCAATTTGTCCAGGTCATTTTGAATTATGACCCTATCCTCCAGATTAGTCATAACCCCTCCCAGCTTGGTATCATCTGCAAACTTAATAAGCGTACTTTCTACACCAATATCTAAATCGTTGATGAAGATATTGAACAGAGCAGTCCCAAAACAGACCCCTCGGAACTTGTTATGCCTTTCCAGCAGGATTGTGAACCATTAATAACTACTCTCTGAGTACGGTTATCCAGCCAGTTATGCACCCACCTTATAGTAGCCCCATCTAAGTTGTATTTACCTAGTTTATTGATAAGAATATCATGCGAGACCGTATCAAACGCCTTACTAAAGTCTAGGTATACCACATCCACCGCTTCTCCCTTATCCACAAGACTCGTTATCCTATTAAAGAAAGCTATCAGATTGGTTTGACATGATTTGTTCTTTACAAATCCATGCTGGCTATTCCCTATCACCTTGCCACATTCAAGTGTTTACAGATGATTTCCTTAATTACTTGCTCCATTATCTTCCCTGGCACAGAAGTTAAACTAACTGGTCTGTAGTTTCCTGGGTTGTTCTTATTTCCCTTTTTATAAATGGGCACTATATTTGCCCTTTTCCAGTCTTCTGGAATCTCTCCTGTCTCCCATGATTTTCCAAAGATGATAGCTAGAGGCTCAGATACCTCCTCTATCAGCTCCTTGAGTATTCTAGGATGCATTTCATCAGGCCCTGGTGACTTGCAGGCATCTAACTTTTCTAGGTGATTTTGACTTGTTCTTTTTTATTTTACCTTCTAAAACTACCCCCTTCCCACTAGCATTTACTATGTTAGGCATTCCTACAGACTTCTCGGTGAAGACCGAAACAAAGAAGTCATTGAGCATCTCTGCCATTTCCAAGTTTCCTGTTACTGTTTCTCCTCCTCACTGACCAGTGGGCCTACCCTCTCCTTGGTCTTCCTCTTGCTTCTAATGTATTTATAAAAAGTCTTCTTGTTTCCCTTTATTCCAGTAGCTAGTTTGAGCTCATTCTGTGCCTTTGCCTTTCTAATCTTACCCCTGCATTCCTGTGCTGTTTGCCTATATTCATCCTTTGTAATTTGTCCTACTTTCCATTTTTTATATGACTCCTTTTTTATTTTAGATCATGCAAGATCTCGTGGTTAAGCCAAGGCGGTCTTTTGCCGTATTTTCTATCTTTCCGACACATCGAATAGCTTGCTTTTGGGCCCTTAACAATGTCCCTTTGAAAAACTGCCAACTCTCCTCAGTTGTTTTCCCCTCAGTCTCGATTCCCATGGGACCTTACCTATCAGCTCTCTGAGCTTACCAAAATCCGCCTTCCCGAAATCCATTGTCTCTATTTTGCTGTTCTCCTTCTACCCTTCCTTAGAATTGTGAACTCTATGATTTCATGATCACTTTCACCCAAGCTGCCTTCCACTTTCAAATTCTCAACCAGTTCCTCCCTATTTGTTAGGATCAAATCTAGAACAGCTTCCCCCTGGTAGCTTTTTCAACCTTCTGAAATAAAAAGTTGTCTCCAATGCAGTCCAAGAACTTATTGGATAGTCTGTGCCCTGCAGTGTTATTTTCCCAACATATATCTGGATAGTTGAAGTCCCCCATCACCACCAAATCTTGGGCTTTGGATGATTTTGTTAGTTGTTTGAAAAAAGCCTCATCCACTTCTTCCACCTGGGTAGGTGGCCTGTAGTAGACTCCTAGCATGACATCACCTTTGTTTTTAATCCCTTTTAGCCTAACCCAGAGACTCTCAACACTTCCGTCTCCTATGTCCATCTCCACCTCACTCCAAGTGTGTTCATTTTTAATGTATAAGGCAACACCTCCTCCCTTTTTCCCTGTCTATCTTTCCTGAGTAAGCTGTACCCTTCCATACAAACATTCCAATCATGTGTATTATCCCACAAGTTTCTGTGATGCCAACAATGTCATAATTGTACTTATTTATTAGCACTTCCAGTTCTTCCTGCTTATTTCCCATACTTCTCGCATTTGTATATAGGCATCTAAGATCCTGGTTGACCTTGCCTCCCAGTTTTGCCTGACCCTCCTTTCTCTCTGCCATTTGTAGCCCACACTCCCTCCCATTTCCGACCCATCTCCCAGGTCTCCATGTTCTCCACTTACCTGTGGGCTTTGCTCACCTGTCCCGTCGAACCTAGTTTAAAGCCCTCCTCACTAGGTTAGCCATTCTGTGCAAACAGGGTCTTCCCCCTCCTCGTAAGGTGGACGCCATCCCTGCTTAGCAGTCCTTTCTGGAATAGCATCCCATGGTCGAGGAAGCCAAAGCCCTCCTGGCAACCATCCTCGCAGCCAGGCATTCACCTCCAGGATGCACCTGTCTCTCCCGGGCCCCTACCTTCGACAGGAAGGATCGAAGAGAATACCACCTGCGCTCCAAACTCCTTCACCCGTACCCCCAGAGCCCTGTAGTCACTCTTGATCCGCTCAGTGTCACACCTCACAGTATCATTAGTGCCCACATGGATGAGTAGCATGGGGTAGTAGTCAGAGGGCGGATAATCCTCGACAATGCCTCCGTAACATCTCAGATATGGGCCCCCGGCAGACAGCATACCTCCCGAGATGAAATGTCAGGGCGACAGATGGGCGCCTCCGTCCCCCTCAGAAGAGAGTCTCCGACCACCACTACTCTATGTTTCCTATTCGCAGTGGTGGCAGCAGACCTCCTAGCCTTGGGGGTACGGGGCTTCTCCTCCTCCGGTGTAGGGGGTGATTGCTTATCTCCTGTATAAAGAAGAGCACAGGTGTTGCGGGCCTTCCTGACCATCGTAGGCCTCCCTCTGTCAAACTCCCTCTCAAACTCCCCTGTCTGCAGCTCCTGTCAGCTTTGCTCCCTGGTCGCTCTGCCTCTGGCTTTTAAGCCTGCTTGCCTAGGCCAGGCCCTCCCCCTCGTGGAGTCACACAGGGAAGGCTGACCAGATGCAATCAAGAGAGCAATTGAGGGAACAAAGGGTCAGGCACTTAGTCCCAACTGCCACAGCAGCTGGAACTGAAACTGCAGTCACCTGAAATCAGATTCAGAATTCAACAAACAAAATTCAAACAGTCGAGCAAACTCACTCACACCAAAAGCGAGTACTCTCACCAAGTAGCCTGTTCAGCGGCGGGATCTCTTGCTGTCCCTCTCAAACTCCCCTGTCTGCAGCTCCTGTCCGCTCCTGAATGTAGGGGCCCATCCAGGCCAAGTGTTTGTTCAGACCTGGTTTCTAGGTTTTAAATTTGTAATTGAAACCAAGTTCTACAGCTTCTCTCTCGTTGGTTTTTGAAATTGCTTTGTAAAGTTACTTTTAGATCCATTAGTGGGTGCTCAGGCAAGTTAAAATGTTCTCTAACAGGTTTCTGTGTTACCATTTCGAATATCTGATTTGTATCCATTAGAGCAGGGGTTCTCAAACTTTGTGATACCGCGACCCCCCACAGTTTGAGAAATGCAGCATTAGAGGATTGTAAAACATTGGGTAGAGGATTGACTGTACCACTTAACTCCATCAGAAGAAGTGGGTTGTGCCCAAGGAAGCTCATGATACCATCTACATTTTTTTTAGTCTGTAAGGTGCTGCAAGACTCTTATTTTTAAACTTTTTTTACTTAAAACATAGTTCTAGTGACTGTGGTTTTTTTAAAAAAAAATCATGTTCTGTACTGGTGTCCAATAATGTATAAAATGAACTTTATTTACAGATAGTGTGTAGCACCATCCCTTATGCTCAGTCAACCACAATTGTTTCTTGTACCTCTCACATGTAATTAAGGTTCTGCAGGACAGATTATTCCCTTAGTGGAAGCTAGGCTGCGTGTCCCTGTGGGTATGTCTACACTAGCTCGTTAGTTTGAGCTAGGTAGGCAAATGAAGCCCGGGACTTAAATATCCCGGGCTTCATTTGCATGTTCCCGGGCGCCGCCATTTTTAAATCCCCCTTAGTCTGAACTCAATGCCCGGATCTCTAATTCGAACTACCTACTCCGTGCCGCGTGTAGCGGGCACGGAGTTGAACTAAGGGGATTTAAAAATGGTGGCGTAACATGCAAATGAAGCCGGGATATTTAAATCCCAGGCTTCATTTGCAACTCCGGTTGCCCTCATTTGCCTACCTAGCTCGAACTAACGAGCTAGTGTAGACATACCCTGTCTTAGTAGAGCAGTACAGATGTTTAGAGCTCTGCATGGATACAAACGTTGTATGCACATATGCATTTGTATCTGCATTGACATCCACTTGCATACAGGAGTGCAAATGCTGGTGTTATGAATGATGGAAAATTCTAGAGGAAATTGACTTGAGTAGACATGGCTGGATATAGTGTTGGCTCTAAAGGGCCAACAAAAATAAAGAGAACCAAACAAACTTGTTTGGGCAAGTAGAAATGACTGGCATAAAGTTATCAGCTGAGTAAGACAGTCACTTTTCTGACCCTATCTGAAAGGATGCTTGTGTTTAAAGTACTGTATACAGGAGAACAATGGGATTTGGGAAAGTAGTACTGAAATATGGGTATGTGGTATCCTGGAGCTATGTCCCTTCCTTCCATGCTAGGAGTACTATGCAGGCTCCATGTTTTATCAGGAGCTTTCTCCTGTAGGTGAAAAAGGTTTGCACTTATGTAGAGTCTTTGAGAATGAAGACACATGGCACAATCTATCACTAAACAGAAGATCAACGCTGCATCAGTTGATCTTCTAGAGTTTGATTTAGTGAGACTTGCTAAATCAAACTCAGAGGGAGCTCCCACTGCTGCTAGTACTACTGCTTCTGTGAGGAGTAAAGGAAGCTGACTGGAGTTTTTCCTCCTGCCAGCCTCCCACTGTGGGGGCGGCAGGAAAACTTTGAAACAAACTGTTGATTCCAGCTATGTAAATACCATAGCTGGAGTTGCATATCTTGATTCAATGTTCTCTTTTAGTGTAGACCTATCCTTGGAAAGGGAGGTCTTCCTTCATCCTCTGCCAGTGGTTTTCAAACTTTTAAAATTCTGTACCCCTTTCCAAATAATACAGTCTAACACAGCCCCCATCTGAAATGGGGTCATAATATGCCTGTGAGTAGATTGCCAAGTCTTATCTGTCATTACCGGATTTTTCTCACAACTCCCTGACAAGAGCACACGTGCCTAAGTATGAAAATCACTGCTGGGCTGGAGTACTCCCTGGGCTAGCCCAAAGATAGGCGCAGTGCAGGAGGGACTACCTGATGAACGTTGGTAGAGGAACATGTTTAAAGAGTCACCCTTAGACTTATTTTAAAATAAGTGAGGGGTGGGGACAAGTTTAGGTTTAAATCTTACAACCCTTACTATTATATCCCCCAACAATATTGACTTTTCAATTTTGGCAGGTCAGGCACATCTATGTTTAGTATTTGGGAGTGGCATATGTTGGTAAAGCCCCCAGGATATCAATGGGAAACTTTGATTGAGTTGTTAGTAAACAGTGCCTAGCTAAAATATAATGTATTTATTCCTCTTTGGATTTTATCCTTTTCTTTCTGTTCTAGTTACTTCCTTTTCTTTTGTAAAATAGTGAAATTCACTCAGACATGAAGGTTAAAGTTTTTGAATAAATGGAAAACATTTGCTTTTAAAATTAGCTATCAGAAGCAATTTCATGCATGAATTAGAACTAACTCTCCCAGGGCTTACTTGATTTGAAGCTGACAGCATGTTTAAACATATATCCATCTTCATAGCATTCATTTAGGATTCCATAGCTAATCTGATAAAGCAGCATTGAAATATAGCTCCTCTTGGTGTATTATTACGGTTAGATTCTTGGACATTAGTGGTTTTCTTATTTTGTTGCCAGTGCAAAAAAGCCATGCTAGAGTAAGTAGCATGGTAATGTCGTGTGATTGCAAAGACATTTTGCGAACTATATACTTAAGGTTTAAATTTTCTATCATATCCTTGAGATTAACTTTTCATCATGACTTGGCATGAGATGCATTTGAGCCTTTTATCTCTTGAAGATAAGGGGGGCAGCTCCTTTAGACATCTCATCATGGTCTAAATGGGAAGCGAACAGGATGTTCATTTGAAACTCTTCAGTGGCTGGTTAGGTAGTTGAATGTAGGAGTGTGATGGAAGGGACAAAGTACATAAATAATGAAAGAATAGTATAACTTGCATTAGATATTTTGAAACCACATATTTTCCAGGAAATAATGTCAATCATCTTTCCTGATTCCTTCTATAAATGAACTGGTGGTTTCAGTGAATATAGAAAATGATTATCAAACTGCAAGTTCATTCAACACAGAAAGAATAGTATATGTATCCAGTAGGTATGATTGACTTTATTGGAAAATACTACTCTTCTGGAAATAAGGCAGAAACAGACTTGTAGTGGTGGAATGGCAGCATGCTGTTTGCAAAATCCAGATTTCAGAACAAATATGTATTTCCGCAATATAGCATAGTGGTTCCAAAACAGTAGTCCACATATAATTTGCACGTGATCTGTGAAACAGTCAGGTCAAACAATGCTGGCTGTCTTTCTTTTCAAATAGTAAAGATTCATTACAGCTATAAATATTACAAATGCTTTTAAAATAGTAGGAAAGTAGTTGCTGTAGTTCCAGTGATGATATCCAGGAGGCTCTGCTTGCTGTTGTGAGTGGAAGAGGAGGTCTCCCAAAGACAATATGTGGGACATACTATGAAAAGGTTTGGTGTATATATTTGACAGTGGAGTGAACATATTTAAAAAAAAAAAAAAAAATTAAAGTGAAGTTTTACTCTGAAAGTAATTGTAGAAATGGGATTTTTGCATTCCGCTTTTTTCAGTGGGGCTATGTCTATATTACAGAGTTTTGTCGGAAAAACTGATGTTTTTCTGACAACTTGAGGAACATCCACACTGCAATTGTGTTCTTCTGCAATCGAAAGAACAGAGGGGTTTTTCTGGCATTGGTAATCATTCTTTGAGGAAAAAGCCTTTTTGCGAAAGAGTTTTCTCAAAAAGGCGTGTGTGGACGGGGAAGAGGGAGTTCTTTTGGAAGAAGAGGAAAAATCACAGGTGCCTTGGTGGCCATTCCATCCATAGCAATCACAGCTTACATGTGAGAGAGCATCCAGACTGAATTGGCGCTCTTTTGAAAAAGCAGATCGCTTTTTCAATGCACTTTTGCAGTGTGGACACTCTTTTGGAAGAAATTTTTTTGGAAGATCTCTTCCCAAAAAAAGCTTCTTCCGAAAGAAGCCTATAGTCTAGACGTAGCCTAGGTCTCCACAAGTGTAGCTGGTAGGAATTTTGTAAATAATTCCGTTGAATAAGAACGAATAAAAAGTTTGAGTAGACTATTCAAAGAGCAGTGAAGACCTGTATCACTAAAAATATGGGACATTAAATGTACATTGGTCAAAAATCTGTTAAAATTGTGCTGATTTTGCATAGTAACATTTCAGAGTAGAACTGCAATTCAGAGGACCTTCATACAGAAAAATAATTGGATTGATATTAAAGATAAATGTTTCTGAAAGATGTATGTTTTCAGCTCTTTTGTAGAGTGCTTGAATTAAATAAGTGTTAACACAACCAAACTGTCATTCTGAATTAAAAAAAAACACATTTTTATTCAGATTTCAATTCCTTGGTGCCTGTAAATTCAGACCTACCAGTTGGACCTTCCTGATCCAGCACCTTTGGGATATAACTGGTCCCAAACAAGGGAATTTGCTGGACAAGGGCAGGTCAATGCCTGCCCCCCACTCCAGCAGGGTTGCTGGCCCTACTATCACTAGCCCAGCACGTCTCCTGGCTATTGGTCCCACTGCCATCTACCCAGCAGAGCTCCTAGACCAGGATTGGGCAAAAGGGCCTCCGTGGGCTCGATCCAGCCCACGGGAGGCCCTGCTGCTCCCCTGACCCCAGTCCAGTTAGGGCCTGGGTGGAAGCTGCGTGAAGCTTCCTTCTCCCCTGCCCCTGCCCTGAGAGGAGCCCACAGCACTTAAGTGCCATGCGCTCTTCGCAGGGCGGGAGGAGGCTTCCCGCCCCCAGGCCCTGATTGGCCTAGGAATGGGGGAGCATGCCAAGCTTCTTCCAGGGCATGGGTGCCTAGTGGGAAGGGGGAAAAGGGGCTCCCCCCAGACCAATCATGGTCTGGGGGTCGGTTAGGCCCCGCTCCTTCCAGGGTGGCCTGGGACCACTTCAAAAATTTTGAAGTGGCCCCCCTGGGTAAAAATTATTGCCCACCCGTGTCCTAGACACTGCCTCCCAGAGCCACTGGCCCTCCTACCTCTGGGCTCCCAGGGCTTTCTGGTCCAAGAGCATCCATGATCCCATTGGGCCACAGATGCTGCTAGACAAGAGATTAACGGTTTTAGAAATTCAGCCTATACTATCATTCCATTGTGCATAATCTTTCAGGAGGAGGTTTGGTAAATAAGACATTATTGTGACTAATGTAAGTGCATAAACACTGAGTTTTAGGGCTTGTGTACACACAAATTGCACTGATTTAACTAAAGTTGCAATATTAAAACCAGTGCAGCTTTGTCTGTGGGCTTTGCTTATTTTATGCACATAGCTGCATTGGTTGAATACTGCAACTTTGATTAAACTGGTGCAACTTTTCTCAGGAAAAAAGTAACAAACGGGCCTTCTTTATACGTCTCAGAAGCAAAAATGGGCATGAAGTCTCTTTGCAGGCTGCTTTATACCAACCTGAATGTATTTATGCCACATACTGACACTACAACACTACTAAAAGTGTACTAGTTCTTTTTATGAAGCTGACTTCATACAATATTACTGACTCATCAAATTCAAGCTAGATGTTACTTGCTTTACAGTCCATTTTGATGGTTCCTCTTTATCTTCACATTAAATATGTTGTGACGTTATCTTGCTATTTCAGAGGCATTCTATAAGTGGACCAATATCAACCTCCAAACCTCTTGCACCTTTGTCAGATAAAAGATCAAGCTATGCAGAAATCCCTGTTCAAGGTATGTGTTCTACTTCATTGGCTTTACTTAATGTAAAAATTGCACTACCATTGGCTGGTAACTGTATCTTTATTGGGTAGTTGTGCTTTCAACCCCTTTTCTTAATTGAGCAGGAAAAATATAAATACCAAGTGTGACTTAGACCCACAAAGACAAGGAATTTCAGAGACAGGCTGAAACACAAAATCTTGGTGCATTTCAGTATACACATCTTATAAAAAATTCATTCATTTATGAGAGAGAAATTCTAATAAAATAAGAATTTTTTTCACAGGTGTTGAGTATTGCTATCCGAAAGCAAATAATTCCTATTACTTTTCTGAATGTAGTGGCTGTCTGCACAGCTAATCTGTGCTTTAAAAAATTGCTGCCAAAGCTTATTAAACATATTCCATAGATAATCTCAGTTTAAAGAGTTGATGGAATCCTGAGCATTGGAATATTTTATTTACTACCCCTTATAAAAATCTTTGAAAAGACTCGTTTTTTGTTTATATGGATTTCAGTAGTTTCCTGTTTGAGTGTTTTTAATTAAATACTGTTTTCTTAAAATTACATTAAAACATTCATAAATATGAATAGTCATATTTCATTGACTTTTTATTAATTTAACATTAAAAGAATTATTTTTCTATAAGCACTGTGTAATTAACAGCAAATTGGTTTGTGCAGAATGAACATATACTGACACTTGCTAGTTTTACATGTAATTTTTCAAACCTAACTCGTGACTATGTAGATCTCTTTTATGAGCCTCATGTACGCTATTGTATGTAAATGAATTATATATTCTTTGCTATGCTATTAATATTTAAGTAATGGTACTCTGACAGTGAGACAGAAAATGAATTAAGTTAACAAGTGTTGATATCTCCATTTCCTAATTGTTCCCTGTTCTGGTAACTTTGTTTTGTCTGTCAGATTCTGTTCACAATGTGCCCTTCCTCTAAGAATGAATTGTTTTCATATGGTGGGTGTAGCTGTCTGATTTATGCCTCTTTGGGAGCATATTTTGTAGATATTTTATCAAGATAATTCCCATATCATTCCAAGCTCTATATTCCCCTGTAATGATGTCTATATGTGACAGACTCCTTTCTACACTTGTGTAGAATGCATATTGAGGTTATGTGCTCAGTGAAGTGGGGGTTTTAATTTTAGAATACTGTGGTTTTTTAATTTAAAATTGAAATGCCTTACCAAGCAAATAATTTAACATCTTAAATTGTTGCAACAGAATGCATGAGTAGACATAAGCATTAGAAATGTATACATTCTCAAAGGAAACCGAAAAGCCTGTTACTTGTCAGCACCTGTTCAAAGTTTTTTCTCTTGCAAGAGTTTATATTAAGGTTAAGTGCTCAAAGGCAGCTGCATACATTATTTTGTGTTTAATATAATCAACTTTAGCTGAGACACAGTATTTTGAACAGTAGACATGATAGGTAAGAAGTCTGTTTACTTTTAAATGTATATATTATATTTACCTCTGTGTATGGTGCTCGTCTATCAATATGTTCTGTTAATGAAGTACTTTTATTAACTATGTAGTGCAGCATAAATTTTCAACCAGGTGACTTTTGCATATTTAAAAAAAATTGATTTAAAATTATTTTAATCTAAAAGTTAGCTCAAAATTGGTCTGGGTTTATACAAAATCAGTTTTATTGCTAGACTTTTTTAAAATAAATTAATTTTTTGTTAACTACAAGTGGGCCGAACAAATCTTTCCTCATTTAGCATTTGAAACAGTTCCTTATTATTCATGGAAAGAAAATGTTTTGTTACAATGATGGATTTGAACTTCATAGAGGATGACTGCAATCTACTAGCGTCTCCTACTGCCTGATTTATGGTGTATTTTTGGTGTGTGCTAAGAGGGAGTTTCTTGCCCAGCCTTTTTGCTCACAAGTTTCATCACAGCAAATCATGGCAGCAGTCTACTAAGGGATGTTGTGGGTTGATGGCTAGGATGGCTCCATGGTGATTTTTATGGGAGTGAACAAACCTTTGTCCTGCTTCTGGGCAGACATAATCAGTTTTCTGTCACGTTAAGTTAAGTGAACAGATTTTATAATTCATAAGTGTGAGCAGAGTGTCCCCACTGATCACATTCCTACAACTGAAATCTGCATTAGTGATGCGTCTATTTTTTTTTTTTCCCCCTCTGAGCAGAACATTTGTTGAGAACTTCCTCTACTAGCAGACCAGCCTCATTGCCAAGAGTACCTGCCATGGAAAGTGCCAAATCTATTTCCGGTAATGATAGATATCTATATTTATCAGAAACCTTCTGTTGTTGGTGCTGTAGTTACATGCCCAATATTCTGTTTTAAGGAGAATTTCTGTCTTCCAGCTGAATCTGCAGTAACTTATCAATAGATATATGCAAGCATCACATTTGTTTGGAATTGTTTACTTTTAAATGTCTAATCTTGTCTATATACTTAAAGAAAAAACTGTAAAAGCTCTTGATAAAACCTATTAGATCATATAGAACTGAGCAGATTAACTCTTTGTAACAGTTTACTCCTATGACCTATTTCAAATTTATGTATCCACTAGAACCAAGATTCACGCATGACTCTTCTTCAGCCATCCAGGAAATGAGTATTCCTCTATAGCATTGCTTCCCAATGTTGCACAGAATTTTGATTTGCAATGTACACAGAAATATTTGTGTTTTTGATACAGGTTTTTAAAGTGATAACACAATGGCAGACTCCTGTCTTATCTAGTTTATTTAATACAGTAGTTTAATATGCCTTTCATTATTCTTTTTCAATTATATAGGCATTCTACTGCAAAGAATTCCATCCAGCTTATTTGTTTTAAATATGAGACTGCTGGATTTTGTGGGAGCATATCATGATACATTAATAAATGAAATGATTACTATAAAGTATTTAAACATACTCTTTAAGATGTCACTTGACAATTTTTGCTAACCACCAGGGAAAGTGAATACAAGTCCATGCTAATTTGAAATTTAAAAAAAAAAACCAAAAACCCATGGATTTAATAAAGACCTTTATTGAGCCTAAGTACAATATGAAACCATATAACTCTTTAATTCCAATGGATGTTTTTAAACAAACCTTCCCATGCAATATGTTATAGCACTGCGAACCTGAAAGTACTTCTGAATACAATCAAAAAGTGGATCTGCATATGTTTTTATCACCTAAATTTAGAGAATTTTTAAAAAGCAAATAAATAGTATAAATGGCAAAAAGTAAATTATATTTTTAAGGTTTTCATTCCTAGTGACATAGGTAAGAATTTGCATTTTAAAACCGGATTTTCAGATGTGCATTTTAAACATTCAAGAATGGTATTTTATATCTTTTTATTTTAAGGTCTTCTTAATTTACTATGTAAGGTATTTATATATTAGCATAGTCCCTGAAAGCAATAGAAATTTAATCAATCTGGAAGTATTTGGAGCATTTTGTATTTGTCTTGCACAAATGCAATCAGTAGCTTGTTTTCAGGATTTGAAAGCAAAACAGCTTACCTACTTTTATTTAACTAGAAACTATTCTGTATAGAAGAACAACATGCTAATACACAGTAGGAATGTGAAGGGTTCACCAGTAAACCTCATCCTTAATGGGTGAGATTTACTGATCAAGGTTAACCAGAGGGGCTGGCCAGGGCTGCTCTGGCCAGGATGCCTTTCCTAAACCCTTTTCAGTAAGGGTGAAATATCAGGAATTAAATAATATAATTTGCATATTTCTTGCTTTATATGATCTATTTGTTTCTAGAGCTTTTGAATTTTCCCTCATTTAGTGTCTAGACGAAGTAATGAAGAAATCAAACGGGATATTAGTGCACCAGATGGAGCATCTCCAGCCTCTCTCATGGCAATGGGAACCACCTCACCACAACTCTCTCTCTCCTCTTCTCCTACAGCATCTGTTACCCCTACAACACGAAGTCGAATAAGGTACAACCCATTATTACATAGTATGGTTTTTAAACCAGTATTAACTTCACAGCTGTGAAATACTATACTATGCAAGTATAAAATTTGTCCTATCATTACACACCAATATTTGACTGACATACTTTTAGTCATGCTCTTCAGGAATCTCTGGAACTTTGCATACACTCTTTGTAGCACCATAAAGTACAGGCAGTCCCCGGGTTACGTACAAGATAGGGACTATAGGTTTGTTCTTAAGTTGAATTTGTATGTAAGTCGGAACTGGTACATGTTGTACCCCAGGTGTCTCGATTCAGCCGCTGCTGAAACTGACCAGCGGTTGACTACAGGAAGCCCGAGGCAGAGCTGCTTTGCCCCGGCTTCCTGGAATCAGCCGCTGATCAGTTTAGCAGCAGCTGACTTGGGGACACCTGGGGTAGAGCAGCTGGGGTGCTGCCAGGTTGGTCCCCGCAGCGCCGAGGTGCAGCGCTGGGACCAACCCGCAGCGCCCCAGCTGCTCTGTCCCAGGCGTCAGATTCAGCCACTGTTGAAACTGACCAGCAGCGGCTGAATCGGACACGCCTGGGGCAGAGCAGCTGGAGTGTGCTGGGTTGGTCTGGTAGCACCGACCCTTGGCGCAGCGGGACCAACCCGGCAGCACCCCAGCTGCTCTGCCCCAGGTGTCCCCAAGTCAGCCGCTGCTGAAACTGACCAGCGGCTGATTCCAGGAAGCCCGGGGCAGAGCAGCTCTGCCTCGGGCTTCCTGTAGTCAGCCGCTGGTCAGTTTCAGCAGCGGCCGATTTGGGGACGCCTGGGGCAGAGCAGCTGGTGCTGCTGGGTTGGTCCAGTAGCGCCGCACTCGCGCTGTGGGACCAACCCGGCAGCCCCCAGCTGCTCTACCCCCAGGCGTGAAGCGAGAAAAGCCTGGTCTGCTGGGGAGGGGGACGACTGGCTGCACGCTCCCAGCAGACCAGGCTTTTGTCGCCATGGAGGACGGCGGCGGGACTGCGCGCGCGCCTTGGCGGTCTGCTGGGGCGCGCAGCTAGTGCGGTTCCCTCACCCCGTTCGTAAGTAGGGATCCGACATAAGTCGGATCCACGTAAACCGGGGACTGCCTGTATACTGTCTTGGTTAGGCAGATCTCAGGTTACTTATGGCTTGATGGGTCAATACCAACACCTTAAACTTCACTAGGAAACCAACAGACATAAATGTAGTTTCTCACTACAAACAATAATTGAGCTGTAACATTCTGAACCAGCCTCAGTTTTGAATTAATTTAAGCACTAGCCCCACACAGAGCCTGTGCCAAAGGTATAATTCATCCTGATGCTGATATTCTGATGTTAGAAAGAATAGCACTCTTCTTTTATATGGGATATCATAGGGAAAATATTCTTCACTTTTGTCGTACCTTCTATATAAGGACTCAGAATATTTTATAAATATGAAGTCGTATGACGCACGTGTGAACTAAGTACATTTCACAGGTTGGGAAACTGGTCCACAGAGGCTAAATGTCTTTCTCAAGAACACCTGACAGTAATTTATACAAAATATATAAAATAAAAGGATTTAAAAGAGTAGTCAATTAGCTGTCTTAAAAGCCAGTTCTCCCCAGCACCATCTCCGCAGTGTGGGAGTGGGGTCTGGGATGAAGAGGTGCAGTTGTTCTGCCTTTTAAATGTAGTAAGAGCTGCCTGGGTCCTGGACCGCTTCAGCTCTGTAGTTTAAATGTAGTAGGAGCCGGGATGCCTATACGCCTGGCTCCTACTACATTTAAACTGCAGAGCTGCAGTGGCCCCTTATCAACTAATCATGTACACAGTCATTTACTCGCTACTTAACATACTCTCTATATATGTCTAAATAAAAATGTAGGTCCACAGAACCATCTAGACTTTTGATAATTGCTTTGAGACATTAAGAAACGGTTTGCAGATCTGAATAATGTCCAGAGCAGTGTCTTCAGAGATTACTTGAGGCATACTTCTGTATTCTACCAGTTACTCATTGTTTGATGTTCCATATCTGTGTACAGCTTGTCCATTTAATTAACAGGTAATTTACAAATTACACTAAAGAAACAGGCAGTTTATTGGCATTTGCACATTTAGATTTTGAGTAAAAATGTATAAAAATGCTAGTGACAAATCTTAAACTTCAAAGATTTACACCTGCACTGTTTGTAGATCTAAGATTTCAATGAAAGCATGTAGTTATGAATAAGGTATATTTGGAGATTGGCCATCACAGTACTTCACACTTGCACAGAGCAGTTGTGCTAGAGTGCTAAGCCCGGTAAGAAGAAAACCTGCTCCTGTTAGAGCTGTGGAGGATAAATATAATTGTCCATGGGTGTTTTCTTTGGAAGGTAACTACTCTTGGTTTTAATATATTGTGTAGCTTGCAAAATGTTGTTTGTAGGATGTAAAATAAGGATTTATTTAAGAAAACAAATCCTTGAAAATCTGCGCGAACTGTGGGCATACCTATGTCTCCCAACTTGAAACCATAAATCACTTCTTTGATTTGGAATATAGTTGGCCTAAGATACTCATTTTAAGATTTATATCTATCTCAAACCATTTCTCATTGTCTCCTTACAATACATTTTAATTTGTTTCCTTCTGCACTGTTTTCATAATAGCAAGAACCTGATATAAACCACGTGCCTTACTGGAATTTGGGACCAGGCCGTCCAGTTCCTTCACAGCTACCCAGCATGTTTAATATAAAAAGACCATTTTGAATCAGTTTTCTTATATCTATAGGGAGTTATCTCTATTCTTAAAATATAGAGTGGCACTACTTAATCTTTATTCTAGTGTGAAAACACAAATTCCAAATTAAAGCAAGAATCTGGGTTGCTAATGCATGTGCTAATCTAGATATAAGAGTAAAGTTAATTCCTTAAGGCCCCAGTCTAGCAGTATAGTGATATAAATCTAGGGCTGGGAGAGACCTTGAAGTAAAACCTAGCCCCCTGCTTCCACTGAGACAGGACCAAATAAACCTAGACTATCTACTTGTTCATAAAGACCTCCAGTAATGGTGATTCCATAGTCTCCCCCTGAAAACCTATTCCAGAGCTTAATTACCCTGCTATTTAGAAAGATTTTCCTAATATCTGACCTGAATCTCCTTTGCTGCAGAGCAAGTTCATTACTACTTATCTCACTTCCAGTGGACATAGAAAACTACTGTTCAGTTTTCTTTATAACAGCCCTCAACATATTTGAAGACTATTAGTAGGTCCCACCTCACTCTTTTTCTCTCAACACTAAACATGCCCAATTGTTTAACCATACCTCATAAGTCCAGTTTTCTAAACCTTTTACATTTTTGTTGCTGTCCTCTGGACTTCTTCAGTATGTCCACATCTTTCCTAAAGTATGACTCCCAGAATTGGACATAGTACTCTGGCTGAGGCCTCATCAGTGAAGAATAGAATGAGGCAATTACTTCCTATTTCTTATACTCAACACTTCTGTTAATACATGCTATTGGCACTTTTTTTTTTTTTTTCAACTGGCACATTGCGGACTTGTATTCAATTTGTGATCCTCTATAACACCCAGTATTACCATCCAGCCAATATTCCCCATCTTGTATTTGGGCATTGCATATTTCCTTCCTTAGTGAAGTACTTTACACTATCTTTATTGAGTTTCATCTTGCTGATTTCAGACCAATCCTCCAATTGGTCCAGGTGACTTTGAATTCTAATCCTGTCCTTTAAAGTGCTCGCAGCTCCACCCCGCTTAGTGTCATATGCAAGTTTTATAAGCATATTTTTCACTCTTATCCAGTCATTAGTGGAAAATATTGAATAGTACCAGACTGAGGACTGATCTCAGTAAGACTCCACTAGACACATCATCCTCGTTTGACAGTGAAGCATTGATAATTGGTCTTTTGAGTATGGTCCTTCAGCCAGTTGAACATGCATTTTACAGAAATTCATCTAGACCACATTTCCCTAGTTTGGTGCCTATCAAATTAAACGTGATCCAGTAATTTGATTCTATGATTCTGTTTCTTAGTTCTAAAATAAGTGCAGTGTATGTAAGAGAACTGATTTCTTTAGTATAACTCTCCATGAAATTGGCATTTGTCTAAATATAAATATTTTCCTGTTTAGCATAAGTAGCTAGCTAATGCATTTCAAGGCACAATTCACTTTTCAAGGAGCCACTTTACCTTGAATAGTCATAGAATCATAGGGCTGGAAGAGAGCTCAGGAGGTCACCGAGTCCAACCCCTTGCCCAAAGCAGGACCAATCCCAACTCAATCATCCCAGCCAGGGCTTTGTCAAGCCAAGACTTAAACCTCTAGGGATGGAGATTCCATCCCTACTAGATAACCCATTCCAGTGCTTCACCACCCTCCTGGTGAAATAGTTTTTCCTAATATCCAATCTAGACCTCCCCCACTGTAATTTGAGACCATTGCTCCTTGTTCTGCCATCTGCCTCCACTGAGAACAGCCTCTCCATCCTCTTTGGAGCATCCCTTCAGGAAGTTGAAATCTGCTGTCAAATCCCCCCTCACTCTTCTCTTCTGTAGACTAAATAAGCCCAAATCCCTTAGCCTCTGGTCATAGTCCCTTGAAATGTGTTGACTACTTATGCTAAACAGTCTGTTCCATCTTGTCTTAAGCTGTGACAGAGCATCTTTCCCAGATCTGAAGAAAAGCTCTGTGTAAGTTTGAAAGATTGTTTCTTCACCAACAGAAGTTGGTCTCACTCAATGTATTATCTCACTTAAATACCAATGTCTGTCACTTGAGTTGCCTATTTCTGAACAAGTTTGCAATTTTACCATTGGGACTCTTATTATAATATCTGTTATAAGAAACTCTGATTTTTCTTAAATATTTAATTTGACCCTGGAACATTATCTTGTTTCATCCAAAGACCATTCATTAAGCACATTAACAAGTACATGACATTTGAAATTAAATTAAACTGTCATGTAGAAAATGGTCCTTTTTATAGTGAGGTATCAATGCACATGTGAAGTTCTGTGAAATTCATATTTCAAGACTTTTCTTCAGCAAAGCTTGTGAAATTGATGGATTTCAGAACTTGTCTACTCTTAAAGTGCTATATGCTGCTGTAGCTGTTTGTGTAGGTATTGTCTGCACTGACTAGAGGAATTCTCCCATCATAGTTGTTGTTCCACTTACCTAAGAGGAGGAAGCTAGGTCGATGAAAGAATTTGTCTGCCTACCTCATGTTATCTACACCAGGCCAGTACAGGTTGCGCCTCCCAAAAGTGACAGTCTCTGGTCCCAGCAATATCTGGTATGGCAGGACCACAAAGGTTCCTGGATCAGAGAGTCCCGGTAGCTGAGTGGGGTTGAGCCAGAGGAGCAGAGTTGAGCCAAAACTTGTGCCAGTCCCTTGGCAGCCTGCAGCAGCAGGACAAAGACAGGGGCTGGAGCTCATGGCAGCCCCCAACAGTAATGGGGCGTGGCCAGAGCTGGCAGCAGCTCCCGGCAGCATGTGGCACTGAGACCAGGGTCAGCAGTAACCCCTGGCAGCTCAGGATCAGCCCACTGACTGCCTGCAAGCTGCCTCAGAAGCAAAGCTAAAGCCCCAGTCATTGGCAGCCTGGGTAGCAGGATCAAGTCCAGAGCTGGCAGCAACCCCTGGTAGCTTGCAGCGCCGGGACTGGGACCAATGGCAGGCCCTGGCAGTTTGCAGTCATGGGGCCCCCTGGGCTGGCGGCAGCCCATCAGGCAGTCTGGCCAGAGCCGACAGCAACCTGGCAGGCAGCCCAGCCAGGGCCATGGATAGTGGGGGCTAGAGGCAAGGGAGCCAGCGAGGGCAACAGAATTGGCAGTGCCAAGGATCAGGTTAGTGGCAGGGGACCTTCCTTGGTCTGGCAAATTCCCTGATTTGGGACCATTATGCCCTGAGGGTGCTGGACCAGGGAAGTCTAACCTCTATAGTTACTTCTTAGGAACATGGATTTTTCATACCGCTTGAGAGATATAACTACCAAGGTAACATTCTAGTGTAAACCAGGCCAATGTCTAAAGCAGCTCCACTGGAACACTTATTTCCTGCTAGGGTTGAAATGGGCTATCCAGCAAAAGAACACGTGATCAGTATGAGCTGGCTTTGTTTGAAAGGCAGGTGTCTGTAAGGGTTAGGTTTTTGTGGTATTGGCATGAGGACCTGAGAATCTTACTTTAAATGTACAGAAAATTATTTAAAAATAATTCTCCTTTACCATGCACAGTACTAGCTAGCCATAGCATTATTTTTCTTCCAAATAGAGAACATTAGGATAACTGCAAAATCTTCTGAAATATCTCTCTGCTGGTTAAGCTAATTAAGATGTATAATACCTAGCCCTTTTAGCCTCATGAGACCCTTTATTATAGAAAGACTTACTGCAACTACAGAAATGTTTAATTTTAGTAATAACACTATAATGTAGGAGTTATTTTGAGCAAAACGATTTAGTTAATAAAACTTGATATTTATAATTCAAAATTGTCATGAAAACATATCAGCCAAGATAGTTTTTTTCCTTTGGACCTTTATCATAAGGCAAAAAACTGAGTATTTCCTTTTCCTGCACTCCCCCCAAAAAACCTCTCCCTCTACCTGGGCAAATGGGCAAACTCAATTATTCAAGGCTTTTGGTATCTGTTTGTCTTATTCATAAATAGACCCAAAATTGTTTTTATGGGTATATATCTATAATAGCTATTATTGGGAATTGGACACCATTCCATTCCAAGTAAAGTAAAATAAAAAACATTTATTTTACCATTCTATTTTATATGTAAAGATCTCTTTGAGCTTGTCCCTCTTATTGAAAGCTCCAGATATTTGGACAAACCGTCTGTTTCAAGGTTAACGTCCTCATCAGCCATGAGATGCAAAAGAGATACCATCAGTTTATTGTTTTAAAACACAAAATAAAGTTGTTTAAATTGGCGCTTAGTTCAGTTTGTGGTGGTGTAGTTTAGCACAATAGTTTAGTATTATGAACTTAGAAAAACTCTGTAATAAAGGTCCTGAAAGGAGGCTTTAAAATAAAGTAAATGGTAACTGAGTAATACCAGTGGTGGAAACGCCAAAATACCTTATATTGTTGCAATCAATGGCTTTTGTCTGATCAGTATGCATAGCAATTGTCAATGGAACTATTGATTTGATCTCACTTAGCAGGGAAAATGTTGCAGGCTTAACTGAGTGTATTCCCTCCTTCAGTTAACATTTTTGATCTTTATTCTTTTCACTGGAATGGATACTCACTTTGCTAACAGTTATGTCAGGATATCAAAACTTTACTGTTTTTCCTTTATTCGCAGGGAAGAAAGGAAAGACCCGTTATCTGCTCTTGCAAGAGAATATGGAGGATCCAAAAGAAATGCCTTGCTGAAATGGTGTCAGAAGAAAACTGAAGGATATCAGGTAACTGCACAGCTATTTAATACTGCACAATCTTAACTTCAACGCATGAAAATCTGCCAAAAGCACAAACTTGAATGCTCCACAGTTCACTGCATAGATCGCAATGAAACTGGCATGTGCTGTACTTTCTTGCAGGAACATATGCTACATGTCCTAACCCAGCTAGCATGAATAGTTAATTAGTTACTTTTCTGCACATTGTAATTTTTTTTTCCCCTTAGCCATCTGAACTTCCATTAAGACTCTTTAAAAACAACAATCATACATATTACACTTTTGAAACTCAGAGGGATAATAATTTCAAAGTGATAAGGTCTTGAATATCCAGATTTCAGAGTTCACTCTAGATTTTTATTTGACATGCAGCTAATGTAACACTTTTTGAGTTTAAAAGTAAACTGAGTAAGGAGTAAGGTTTTAAGGGCTTGTCTGCATGTTGCTGTAGTACTTCATTGTAGACATTACCTATGCTTATGGAAAAAGTTCTCCGTTGCTGTGAGTGATCCACCTGCCTGAGAGGCAGCAGTTACTTGAACAGAAGGATTCTTCTGTCAGACTAGCGCTGTTTACATGGGGTTTTGGGTTGGCTTAACACCCTTTTGGGAGTGTGAACTTTTCACACTGTTAGACAGGCCTAGGGTGAATTTTTCAGTATCTTTCATTTAACATCACTGTTTAGTGACAGATGTTGCTTGTTTTTTGGAGGTTGCATTGTTTTGTATATACAGCGTATTTGGCTTTCTATTGCATTTTCAGCCTTCTTTTCAAGTAGTCCTAATGTTGTCAAATCCAAAAAACTAACATGATGGAAAAAATTTAGGGAACTATGATTACGTATTTTCAAAACAATCGAGCCTTCAGCAAACTGAACGAGAATATTAAGAATCTAGCCATAATGTATTTGTTTGGTTACATTGTATTGAAATGTGTTTTGAATTCCCAGCACATGCCTCAGTTTAAAAACTTCACTCTTTCAGTGATTTGACACTCGCAACACAGGAAGAAGCTGAAAGGCATGGAACAGGATGGTTGACCATCCATAGGAGGAGTCAGCTTTCAGTACAATAGAGTCTTGTGCTATAAATCCAAGCTGCTCCTCTCCTGCTTCCTGTGGCACGTTAGTGATACCAAATTGTGCTATCTCTGAGTGTAAGTTTCTTCATGGAAACGGTCCTTCCTCACTTTTTTTTATAAAGGCAGGATGTTGGATCTTAAAAGCCTGCAAGTCTAAATGGGAAAGTATCTGAAGTTTGTTATCTTTAAATGAAAGATACATCTGACAGCTTCCTTAGTTTTATCAGGACAACACTATACAGTACTCAAAACCTTTCCTCCTCTGGCTGTGCTCAGGCCATCTTCTTGTTCATATCAACCAGCTGCTATCTATACGCCGTAAGCAGCTAGTTTATAGTCAGTCTACAAGGACCCTTGTAACTGGTAACGGGGGGGGGGGGAAGGAACACACCTCATATTTGCCTGACGGCTATTACGTGACTCTCTGCATGTGCTGCTATTGCTGGATGATATCATCTCATCTCTCTGAGCTATATGCGCCTCTTTCTGAAGGAGACAGAGAAGTCCTATTGGAATATATTAAGTTAGCTATTACAGAAGAATGTATTTTGTTCAGATGTCAACATTTATCATTTTTCTTTAAATTGTTGTAGCGTATTAAATTTGTTTTTCAAGGTCCCCCTGAAATTCAATTCTGGTGAACATTTGAGTGTTGCTGCTATGCTTTTATTAATGCTATAAATGTATCCTGTATTGTGCGCATTATGGATAGCGATTATCCAGATTTTTGACATATTGCCTAATTATCAATACCTTATAAATGTTAGACACTCTCTGGGAAACAAAACCTTTTCCTACCCCTTTCTCCCTCCCTTCCTCCCTCCCTCACTCCCACCCCTGTGAAATCTAGATAATTTCCAAGTGTAAAACAATCCACTCCAGCTATTGTGGAGTAGTGTACTTCATTGACACTATCTTGAACAAAACTGTTTTCATTTTAAGTAGCCAACTGATATACATTGAAAGTATATGGACAACACAAAATCCAAACAAGGATGTAAGATTCTAGATGCTAGACAAGTTAGAGGTTCTTCACCTGGTCATGGAGGTCTGTTTTATTGCCCAAAATATAATTTGAATCCATTTTTCACTGTCCTTATGTTTTTGGAGATGAAAGAATTTACCTCCAGAAATGTAATACAAAAAATGCAGCCACTAGATTCCTGCAAGTGTGCTGCTAGAGTGTCTTCTCATTTTTGTGGCTACCAACTGACACAGCTACTTTTCTGATACTTGTCAAGAGTCTTTCTGGCTTTAGCAAATACCACTTACATGAAAATTCCAGCTTTAATAAATGGATTTTGTTTATCCACTCATGCACCATTCGAGCCTATGGCTATGTGCTCGATGCTTCACCTCCCAATGAAGGTGGCCCTGCTAATCGCTTTTGCATCAGCCAGAAGAGTGAGCGAATTTGGGGCACGAATGGCCAACCCACCAATCACGATATTTCATAAGGATCGGCTGGTTCTGCGACCACACCCAAAGTTCTTATCAAAGATATTTTACCTCCTTTAATTGCAACGAAACTGTGGTGTTACCTGTCGTCCAAAACCTTATGCCACTGCTGAAGAAGCTAAATGGCACATGCTTCATGTGCACTGAGTGAGTGTCTTCTATTTGGGAAGGACAAAGACCGTTCGTAAAACAGGCTTTTCATCTCCACAGCTGAAAGATCCCTGGGCATGCAAGTCTCTACTCAGCAATTATCCAGATAGACTGTAGTCTGCATCCACCTGGCTTATGCCAATTTTAACCAGGAGTCTCCACTTCACTTGTGGGCACACTCCACGAGGGCCATGGCAATCTACAGCTTACCTTAGTAGCATTCCTCTCAGACATTTGCAGAACTGCAACTTTGTCTTCTGCACACACCTTTGCCAGACATTAAGCCCTCGACACTTACCTGAAACAGAGCACTGAATTCAGACATATGGTCCTGACCAAGGTCCAACAGAGCATTTAAGCCGAAGCACCCACCTTCCCATTATAGGTACTGCTAGATAGCCACCTAAGTTGGAGCACCCACAGGGACACTCCTCAAAGAAGAGGAAAAGTAACAGAGGTTCTTCAAGATGGTTGTCCCTGTGAGTGCTCCACCACCTGCCCCTTCCTCCTCTCTGCTTCGGACATATTGATTTCCTCTTCCGGGGCAGAGAAGGAACTGAAGGGACGGTTGGCTGTGCACGTGTGGTAGCATTACCACATGTGCCGTCTGCCTCGTGTGCACAGCCTACTGGAGGGCACTGCTATTGTAAATCTCAGAAGGTGGAGCACCCACAGAGACAACCATCTTGAACTTCAGTTATTGAACAGGGTGAGTAACCTTCTCTAACAATTTCCTATGGAAACTAAAACACAAACCCTGTAATCCAGAAAGAGATTATAAACAGCTTTAAACACAAAGTACATGATCAGCACTCCACGATAACTTGGACCTTGTGTACATGCGTCCCTGCCACTACTGTTTCTGGGGTACAGAAAATAGTGTTTGGATTCTTCAGTATTACTTTGTGACCAAGGGAGCCCTGTTGCAGATAGAAGATGTCAGTCATTAACATTCCTCTATTTCTGTTTTAAAATATCCATAGAAAGGCATACAATTTTCCACCCTCTAACTTCTGTGACTTGCATGTAAGAAGAAAACATGTGCTTTCTCATCAAGATACTGTTTGTCTTGGTCAGATGGTAGGACTCACAAGTAGAATTAACAAAGCTAGTTGGTTGTTATAATGGAGTGAACAAACTATTTTCTGTTTGAAAGGAATTCCTTTTTATGCTTAACATAGCAGCTTGCAAAAACACTTTCCCAGATTCTTATTATAAGCTTTCCAGTGAATTTATGGTCTCAAAATTTGACAGCAGGATTTCATATCTATTGTCAGAAGGCTAATATGTTTACAATTTGCTTTTCAGTTGGTCACTCTTTGACATTTTAAAGCACATGCTAATTAGCATTTATTGCTGGTTCTTTTCTGCTACATTGTGAGAGGAGCTGTGCTCTTGTATTTACATGCCATACTAACTATTCCGTATTTTTAACTTTGACACACACAGTGCTTTTAGCAATGTGAAATTATGCAGTTCAGCAAAAAAATAAAGAAATGGATATTCTTTCTGATTGTATGCTTAGTTCTTACTACTTTCCATTGCAAGTTCCCCATCTATATAGGCAATCGAATTTTAATGTTTAGGCTCCACGAGTATAGATATTTATTATTACCATATATTATTGTACGTGTGCACACAAGTGATTTAAATGCATATTGTCTTCCAAGAACTTTAGTTAAATGACAAATATAAACCCAGGAAACTATAGTTAGTACTGTATTCAAACAAGGCACCCAGACTTATTTGAATTGCCCCAGTACAGATACCTGCTGTCTTCCCTTTTTTTACTGTATAATTTTAAGATGTATTCCATAATCATAAAACTTCCTTTGTGTGTTAGTCCAAAGTGTGCTGCTTTGCCACTGTAACCTTTGATCTTTTTTGTATTAATGCTCTAAATCCATGCTTCATGAAATTTGTTTATAGTAATGCTAATTTTGCTTATTGACAGTTGGATAATTGACTGCAAAATGATGTTGGGTGCCATGTGTACCTTATAGGTTTGGGCCCTTAATAGGGTTTTAGGAATGATTTCCTTCAGTAACCTTTTTGTCTAATAAAGGCACTGTAAAAAAGGCTGCAGAGCAATTCTATCACAGTGCTGTTAAAATTAAGACATGCTAGGTTTTGTGGTCAATGATAAAAAGATGTGGCTAGATAAGATAGCATAAAATTCTGACTAAGGGCACTACTGCAGGGGCAATTGAAATAGTTTTGGAATCTGGTGCTTCAGGGGGTAGCCAAGTTAGTCTGTTACAGGAAAAAAACAAGTGGTTTGGTAGCACTTTATAGACTAACGAAACATGTAGATGGTATCATGAGCTTTCGTGGGCACAGCCATCTGAAGAAGTGGGCTGTGCCCACGAAAGCTCATGATACCATCTGCATGTTTCATTAGTCTGTAAAGTGCTACCAGACCATTTGATGTGGGGTGTGTTTTTTGTTTTTAGGAATCTGGTGTGAGATGCATTATTAATGCCATAGTTTTTGGATTTCAGATAGTAATTCTGTTGAATATTATCAAATGAGTTGCTAATATGTACTACACCTTACTGGTGTGTTGAGCTTGAAAATTTGTTTTTTTGGTTTTTTTTTTAATAGTCCTAAAATCAGGACCTGTTTCTACAGATTTGTAGATATCTAACCCAGTAGATTCTGTGGTATAGAATTAGGAGATGCCCAAAGGGATCTACTTTTAACTGTATGTAGTACTATGGAAGAAAGAATGATAGTTTGTGCGTTTAACTTTGACAAAAGCTATTAGAATACTTAAGTTGTCAAATATTCTGTCATTCTATATACAATCTCTTTATCGTCCATCACACATTCTTTTTTGTACATAGGTGAGTCTTTTCCTTATTGTTATCACTCACTTGAAACCAGAAAATTAATAGCTTTGATGCCATTCAGAGGATATGGGATTTGACAGGTTAATTTTTAAATATTGCTTTGTACTTCCATAGATGAGTTTAACCTGAGGTTGTCTGAATCTAGTATAGATAGGTCATGTCAGATGCCACTCCTTGACTTTGTTTAATTATACTGGAAGATTTACCCAGCATTGCTAGGGTTCTTACCTGAAGTTTTGTTTTTCTTAATTTAAATCATTGTTCTTGTGTGGAGGTGGGGCTTGGGGTTCAGTATGCAGGTTGCCCCAGGGAAAGAGGACAACCCAAGCCTCCCCCCTCTCAACACAGCAGCTTGAGACCAGGGTCCATAGCCATTGCAGCAGGTACAGACAGGAAAGGGATGCTTGTCCCGATTGAGGGACAGACATACATGCAAACAGACAAACCCCGAAATATATAGTAGATAGCTGTCCCTTTTTCCATGCCTAGCCCCTATGGTCATTCTACAGCAGGGCTACTCAACACCCGGCCCATTTGTTTGCAGCCTGCGGTACATTTTGGGTTTGCACCAGGCTCAACACGCAGCCCATGGATGGGATCCTTTGAACATGGCCTCCACTGGGAACATGCTCCACAATGGCGAGGTGTCTCCCAGGTGGGGAGAGCACTGAAAGACGCAAGTGGATGAGCTGGCTGGAACAGATGGGTAGAGGGTGTTGGCATTTCTAGCCCTAGGGAGGAGGTGCCAGGAACGTGGGGCATTGTGGAAAGTGATGGTTGTTTAGCCTTGTAGGCAGTGCCTAAAAGGTGCTGACTGGCTCACACTGGCCACGTTTGGATCTGGCACCACAGCTTAAGGATTAATCTTTACATTCATGCCTGTCAGTGTGAAAAGCTATTTGCATATATATTATCATGTATATGCAACCACACTTAAGTTGCGGCCCATGGCATGTACTGTAAGTGTACCTGACTTTCCTTGAAAAGGCTTATTTCTTGATTGACAGCTTCCTTGAAACCCAGTTTTTTGTGCTTATTGCTTTAACTCTGTATGATCTGACAGCATCCAGAAAAGTTCTCCACTGAAATCCAACCCAGAAAGACTTTAGTTTAGCTAGTGATACAAATCTATAACAATGAGAAGTTTTGTTGGAAATCTTAGATTGACATTATTGCCCACGAAAGCTCATGATACCATCCTACATGTTTTGTTAGTCTATAAAGTGCTACCAGATCATTTGTTGTTTTTTTCCTGTACAGACTAACTCGGCTACCCCCTAAAGTTCCATTATTCTGCTAGTTATTGATTTCCTGATGAATAGAGTCTAATGCAAGTTAATAGAAGACTATATATCATTAAAGTAGATTAAATAAAGTTTTGTTGAAGAATCTTAGTTATGATAAACTCAGAGTAGCAATTTTTTAAAAATTCTGCTGCCTTTAAATTTGCCAGTTTGTATTCATGCTTCCTGAAAATATAAATTGATATATTTGGTGTGGACAAAGATTTTCATTCAAACAATAACTTGTCTCTTTCCTATTAATTAAATGTAATAAAAATCATCCATAACATCCAAAGCAGTTGGTAAATCCCCTTAATTGTTTCCTTCCATTGTCTTTTTTCCCCTTCCATTTGGTTTTTCTGGCTCTGTTAACATTCTTGGAAGATGGATTTGTTTCTGTGCTATTTGAGAGGCTGGAACTGACGACAATGGTTTAGCAATATGGGCTCATCTAGACTACGCAGAACAGTCGAAAGAGGATATGCAAATTCCATGGGAATTTGCATATCTTCTTCCAATTTCACTTTCGAAAGCAGAGCTTTCGAAAGTGAAAGTAGTTCAGACGCGGCTTTTTTTTTTTTTTTCAGCAAGCCACGTAAACCTCATTTTTTGGTTTCAAAAGTGCGATTGGAAGAAGATATATGGAATTTGCATATATTACTGTGGAATTTGCATATCCTCATTCGACTGTTCTGTGTAGTCTAGATGAGACCTATGAGGATTGCTTTGTATTTTTTTTGAACATTGGTCTTACTCCTGCAAAGAGCTTTTGGAAATAGTTACTTTTAGATTGACTTATAATTCAAACTTTCTCTGTAAAAGAGTGAAACATTCTTTGGCTCAAAGTTGGAGTGTTGAAGTAAAGCTGTCATCTTAAAGTTCACATATCTATGACAAATTTTACCTACCATAGTTAAAATTGACAAGTTTATTGTAACTGAAATAGTAAAGGGAAAAATAGCTTTCTCCACTTTTTTCAGTTTTATTTGTGCTTCTGGTAGTGCTTTGCATGTAGTCAGTTTTTCCCCTTTTTCTCATAGCAAGAAGAAATAGGAAAAGGCACCTGAAAGAGGAGGAAAAATGTAATTATAAAACCCTTAAAGCGTTCAGAGGGATTGATAGGTGTAGGACCTGAAACTAATTCTAACTTTACATTTTGAAATTCACTAGACTTCAAATTGAGTGTTGCATCCCATAGACAGCCAAAGTTGGTGTAACTTATTCCTTCTTTCCTCGATGAAAAAGCATTTAATAACTCATCCCTGATTTGGATTCTGACACATTCAGTGATCTGGTTTGTGTTCTCATAAGCAAAGTTATCTCTTTGTTTTATTGGTTGCCCATAAGCATCACCTGATAAGGGTGATGGTTAGCGGTTAACCAGTTAGCCTTTACATCCCTACTTAAGTTGCATTTTATGGTTGTGAATAAATTTAATGTCTGCCTCAGTTTTTACTAACTGTAGAATGGGGTTACAGTTTGCCCTCACAAATATGCAGAAGATGAATATATTGTATGTGGCAAATATTTATCTTTGATACGCATATTTAAATAAGTTACATTTACATTTATTCTCTGGGAAACCATGGTATTAGAAAGCTGCTTCTATTTTAAAATTTATTCTGTTGACCATTTAATCATCCTGAATTTGAGACTGTGTGCATTGCTCTTAAGTATATTTATAGTTATAGATGGTGCAGAGAGGCAATAAAAATTAAGGCAAAAAAATCTGTCCATAAATCTTAATTGTGGCTTCATAAATTATTTTTGGCTTCTTGCCCAGTGTGCATAAAAATAATGCATCGTCTCTCTTCAAATTAACCTGGTGCTTTTGTAAATATATAAAGACCAGGTGTTGTATGCATGTTGCCCTTGAAAACGGGAAAATATTGATTGTTTTTTCTGTTAAGGTTTCATTTTTATTAATTGTTGATAAAAAGTTGATTCATATTCAAAGGAAAATATAGCATACACATTGTAGAAAACACTGATAACATCAATTTCAACTCAAGTTATGGGAATAGGATCTGGATCCTGTTTCTTCAGCTATCCATATGATACTTCTTAAGACTATTTTCTTATTATGAGAATGTGCTTATCTGACAACCTGAAAGCATATTAACAAAATAATTCCATACAACCCTTCTGGATCACAGTCTCTCAAAACCACAAATGAACAGGGGAACTTTGCTAGGTAATCTGAAGGTAATCAAACTTGGTTACTGATATGCTGTTTCAGGTAGTATGTTAAGGGCCTTGCTACCTTTTCTTCTTTATTCTTCTAGAACTTACGGCTTGTCTCCATTACCAGGTAAATCGTTGCTGCATTCATCAATCCCCTGAGGGTCAGTTTAGTGGGACTAGTGAAGACCTGCTAAATCAACAGTCAGTCACTTTCCCATTGACTATGGTACTCCACCAGAATAAGATGAGTAAGGGAAGTTGACAGTTTTTCTTTTCAACCGAGTGCAGTCTGGACTCTTGGGTAAATAGATCTAAACCACATCAACTTAACTTGAGTTACATTAGTAGTATAACTCGAATTGTGTAATGTAGATCAACTTGCCTATGTAGTATAAACCCGCCCTTAGCTTTTTCTGGTTACTCTTGTGTTAGGATTACTCAGATGGGATTCAGAAAGGCAGATCCATTTATAGTTTAACACATATACACCCATCCTCAGAGCTGTGTTCTGGAGAGAGAAAAGTTGCATTGTTCCCTTAACTAAGTTTTAGAACTGTTTACAACATTGAGACTCTGCACTGGTAGAAATTTCTCAGTATTTTTTCAAAAGTAGTCTCATGCAGAGTTGCACTGATTTGAGATTACAAAGGCACTAAACACAGATTGGAAGAAGGTGTGTATGGCTACTTATACAACCTTGTCCTCCAGAAATATCTGATTTAGAAGCAATCCCATAATGTGGAACAAATGCAACTAATCATATGGCCAGACACTGCACCTTCTGCCCTTTCCAAATTTGCCCTCTATCAGTATCATTTCAGTATTGTACTACTGACCATCAAGCAACTTGAACTGATTGGATCCCCAGTCTCTGGCAGGCACTAGGGGAGTCAAAAGACCTCCTATCTGGATGTAACAAAAGGCTGTGTCATCTGCATAGTTGGTATGGCAGCCAGAATTGTAACATCAGTCTCATCTAGTGCCCCCCCTACATTGAACAGGAAGCATGAAACACCAAAACCCTGCAAAACAAAAGAAGCTTTGAGATAGATGAGTCCTATATAACTTTTTGGGATCTCTGAGGGGAAAGAATGAACCGCTCCAGCAACACCATCCATCATAATTGGAGTTCAGCAGCATATGATTGTTGAGAGAGCTTTTTTAAAGTATGGAAAACTGACCATCATCCATTTCTAGAAGACAGTTTTCTAGAGACTTTTCATTCTGTATTCAGGCCCAAACTCAGATTGAGAAGGGAGTCAAAGAATTCAGAGAACTTCAGAAAAGATTAACCTCTTCACATACAACACAGTAACTCCCACTTAATGTTGTCCCAGTTAACGTTTTTAGTTACATTGCTTATCATTAAATCACATGCTCATTTAAAGTTGTGCAGTGCTCACATATAAGGTTGTTTTGGCTGCTTGCTTTATCCACTACTTTCAGGACTTTCTGGAAAAGCAGCTTGCCCTTGTGGAGGTTTGGAACCAGGGTGGGCTGGCAGCCCCTCCATCAACTCCCTGAGTTCCCTGTAAGGTATGTGACTGGGCAGCTGCAGTTCAGCTGCCCCTCATCCCACTGCCCTGTTGCTCCTGCCCTCTGCCTCCTCCTTGCAGAGCAGGGAAGGGGGAGAGAAGTGCTGATGTCAGGATGCACCTCCTTGCCAATTGAGCTGCCATGCCATACCTTGAATCCACAAAGTAGGATATCACAGCCACAGAGTCTACCTGGTCTAATTAAAAGTACAATATATTTGAAGTGGGGCCAGGGTCTTAAAGGGACAATGCATGTCTCTGTGTGTCTCTCACTCTCAAACACACACAACCACAGTGGGGGCATGTCTGGCTGTGTGTCTGACACAATGTGTGCATCTCTCTCACACACACACACAACAATGTGTGCATCTCTCTGTCTCTCACACAACACCTTTGGCACTGTGCAGTTGTGTATACACTCCAGTGGGACAGTGTGGGTTCATCATGTTCTGTTTTTGCAGGGAAGTGTTTGCAGCCACTCTTGTGCATCTGTTGATCTCTCCCTCTTGCCTCAGTCCATGCTGCCTCTAAATTTTGAGGGTCCATTAACCTGTTAATCCTCGAGGGCTCAGCCAAATGCTAGTTCATTGTTTAGTAACAAGATATTCCCTGGGAAGTGTTCCACCCTCTGATTCCACCATCTCTACCAAAGCTTCACAATCGTAATTGCTGTGTACTTACACACACACTCTCTCTCTCTCTCTCTCTCTCTCTCTCTCTCTTCTGATGAAAATAAAGCTGGAACCTAAACGCCCTATTACGTTAATTGTTTCGGGGAAATTGGATACACTTTAAGCAAAATTATATTAAGTAACATTTTTCAGGAACATAACTACAACATTAAGGTAGGAGTTACTGTATGTATCTTCCCCCCAAAAATAATCAGGGCAGGGAAATGTGTGCTTGAGGAAGACTGCAGTCTAACAAGGACTGATTTAGGAGGAGGCTGTCTGTCTTGGGGACACCACGAAAGATCCAATAACTACTTGGATCATTAATTCACAGATTTTTAGACTGAAGCTCCCTTGGTACCTCCAGAATTACAGCAAGTTAAATCAACTGAAAGTTATTCAGGAAAGAGCTGCTCTGGTCCAAAAGTGGTCCACTTTATCAATGAAAATGGAGCAAGAAAGCATATTCTGCTTCTGAGTGAAGACACCCTAGTTAATTAGGCTGTCCACTAATAATTCAGCTCAGTGCGGCTTTGCAGACATTATGGTAGAGGAAAAAGTTCATTGTCATCAGAGTCACTCACATTCTCTGGGCCACAGTTGGTTGCACACAGAACAGAAGTGCCAGGACTGACACAAGTGCCTATATATTTTATCTGCATATCAAAGTTAGCTATGACAAGAACTGTTGTAAGGAAATGGTGTCTATGAATCATAATGGTGGCTGAGCATAAACTATAATCATAATATCCTACTACAGCAACAATTTGGGCCACCAGCTGTAAGTTCAGAGTTCTTCCAAGGGAGTTTCAAAAACTGCACTATACCAGTCAATTTGTAGGCAGACTAGTGAAGTGAATTGCTTCACAAAACCTTTTCTGTAGGTGAGAAACAGGCAAGTGTACGCTAATAAGAGGATAAATAATAAAAAACTCTAAATGGTGGTATTAAGACTTTTCCAAAATCTGATACAACTTGTACATTCATCGTGTAATTTGAGTCTTTTCATTGATCTGTTTTCATGTCACTATCTGATTTCATTTTTTTCTACTTGAGTAGAGCAAGCTAACAATTGTTTTCTTTTTGGCTGACACCTTTGAGTAACATTACAAAAATTATCTCAACTGTCCAACCGAAAGTACAAATCTTATTCACCTAGTGATGCAATTGGGAACATGGCTATTGCCATCTAAATCAGACCAGAGGTTCATCCAGTCCAGTATCCTATCTCTGATGGTAGCCAGCATGCAGTGAAACAGTGGAAGGTATAGGAACTAGAGAGATAAAACCCTGTTTAATTGGTTAACCGGTTAAACATTTTTTAACTGGTTAACCCAAGGGTTGGCAACCTATGGCACATGTGGCATGCAAGCCAATTGAGCAGCATGCAGGGAGCTCGGGCCTCCCCCTCACGCAGTGGGGAGCATGCACTGCTGCTGGAGCCCTCCTCTTCCCTGGCAGTAGGTTAGGCTGCACTGCGCCCGGCGGTGGTGGGAGGAAGCTATGCTGGGACTGAGGTGGCTGGGGCTGAGGCAGCGGCTCCTCTGGGGCTGGCCCAGGCCTGCGCAACAACAGCACCTCTGAGGCTGGTTTGCATGGCTGCAGCAGCAGTACCTCCAGGGCTGCCACCTGGGGAAGGGCTGGAGCTGGGTTAGGGCCACATTGTAGCTGCTTCTGGAGCAGGCTGTTGGGGCTGGACCTGGGGCTGCGGTGTGGCATGGGAGTGCCAGGGAACTGCTGTGGCAGTGGCTGTTGCTGTAGCTGGGGGATCAGACTGCCATTCTTCTGCCATCCTCACTGGTGGAGGGCTGCTGGAGACAGAGGCTTGTGTGCCGCTTAAAGTATCAAACTACTGTCCCAAGACAGAGAACTCAGCAAGGGAGAGCAAGGCCAGGGATTACACTCCAGGGTAAGATCTGCACCTTTATTAATGAAGCTGCTACAATTGCAAGTAGGACTATTATTGACTTTAAAAAATATCAGTGGCACTCAGATCTGTAAATAGAGGTGAATAAGTTAAATCTTGGCAAGCCACTTCTGAAAGGTTGCTGATCCCTGGGTTAACTAGTTAGAGGGGGCGGGAGCGCTCGAACCTCACTGGACTGGAGTGGTGCCTGCAGCAGGCGGATTGGAGCATCCCCTGCCTACAGCTGGAGGGCCAAGCAAGGCCCGCCACAGACAGAGGATTCTCCAGTGGGCCCCATGAAGCTGGACAGCTCTTTGCCCACAGAGGAGCGGCTCCAGCTGCTACCGCAAGCCAATTAGCCATTCACATCCCTAACAGGAAGCCCACAATAGGCAGATGTGGAATAATGTAGCCCTCCAGTTCCTGTATATTAAGTCACATCCTAATCTCTAATTAGACTGTCTTAAGATATGAAACATAAGGATATACAGTTATCTTTCCTTTGAACACATTATAGATCACCTTCAAAATGGTTTCTGGAGAAATTTCCCAATGTCACTATTCCTATTTTTCATTTCAGTGCACTTGGTGTGCAGTAGGAATGTAGAAGAGATTATAAGAAAAGCTTTATTTAGAAAGACTTTGCCAAGAAGTATGTCTCAACGTATTCTAAGGTGATATGTCTTTGGTATTTTTTAAACTTTCCCTGTTAGAAATAGTAACAATTCTTTGAGATGGTGAAAAAAGGTTCATTTTCTTTTGGTAACCAATGAAACTTCATTTAGAATCTAATCTGTGTAATCATGAGTAAGCCATCAGAATTATTTTTTCTGTAATGATTTAGATTTAATTAGGAAAAAAATCACTATATCTCAACACTTTTCCTGGAAGCTGTCCAAAAAGGAATCACTATTCTTGTATATAAATATTGATACATTTGTTTTGCTTTTTAAAGCTTTACCATCCTTTTACTCGGAATCAATAGGATAATTTATTAGCTACAATGAGTGACTAGAATTTTCATGGTCTGGTGTATGCCTGTATTAATATTTAAGTCATAGATAGAATTCAGTCTTTTTGGATTGGCCATTCCCCTTTCAACAAATGAGAGAATACCTCAGATGGATGCATCTGTTATTAAACTGATACTACTCTTGGTCTATTAAAAAAAAAAATTAACTTTTTCATTAGTTCATCAGAAATACTGCTCAGGATAAGGTTTTTCCAAATAAAGGGATGACATATTTTTCCTTAATAGCAATAAAGATGAAATCGCAACCTCTGTCAGCCAGATCCTTAGGTCCCTCTTGGGCTCCATGACATCATAGTCTTTGGGTCCCTGTTCACTGAAGTGAGCCTGTGAGGAGTTAGTTTCTGCAAAATGTAAGTTTTCATTAAAAAATTGTGCTCCTTTGACTGCAAAGAAAAGTTTTCAAAATAAAACCAAATCCAAGCTAATGCCTAAATGGGCAGTGTACAAATACCTGAATTTAGTGCAGTAGCCACTTGAAATGAACTTTAAAAGCAACTGGGAAAAGACAGCTTATCTGAGTAAAAGGAAACCAAATAGCAAAATGCAAGATACCTCATGTTCTCTGTTTAAGCATTTTACAAAATAAGGTAAGACCAGAACGCTTACTCAGAGCTGGCTTAGTGAATCACAGTAAATGTTGAAGACAGTAGCAGGCTAACTTGTCTTATTTTTTACTGCTGTCATAAACTACACAACTATTTGGAACCGTCAGAGCTCTAACTTCAGTATTAGGCTCTTTCACTTTATCTCCTATATCAACTATGAGCTTGTGCTTTATTAAGGGTATTGGCTGAATGTTGCAGAATATTAAGTGGCTAGGTTTTTTTCCTGTAAATCGCTGCTTCTGTTTGACTAGTTAGATAGAAATTCAGGGCTACTTCATGCAGTGATCTGATTGCGAGGCATCTCCAGTGGCATTAATGGAGAAAATGACACCCTGCAAATAAAAAAGTGGGGGAGGAAAGAGGAATAGCAGCATATATTCTTACTGTGAAGCATCTGCATCTTTAATTCTTTGATAGTCTCCTCTTTGTATTGTACTTGATTTTCCCAAATTTGTCTTTATAGACTTGATGGAAAAATGTGATTGGATCAGTCTATGGCTAAGTCCAGCGTTTTAAAAAAAACAAACCCTTTAGTCCTGTAACTACTTGGTCTACCCATGTGGATCATTTTTTTTTTTATAGTTTGGTTTAGTGACCATACCTATCCCAAAAAAAACCCTCAACCTGGGTAGATGTTTGATGAGACAAATATCCTTCAATCTTTTATATTGTCTCTAGTTATGAGATGGACACCTTAAGGACTTTAATGAATTTTAAATGTATTATGATAGCCAAATATGGTGGCTTTGGCAAGGTGGACAAGACTTAACTTTGCTCTTTGATGACTGTTTTCTGGGGAGAATGAACATCAAGCAGGGGTGGGGAATTATTTTTTGGTTGGGGGTCATTGACCCACAGAAAAATTAGGGGCCCTTCAAAAGTGAGAAGCCCTGACATGGCCCCTATCTGAGAAGCAGAAAGACTCTACATTCCAGAGACCTAGGGGGATGCTGGGCAAAAAGGGGGCTGCCAGGAAGAGGGCTTGGGGTGTAAGTTCTGGGTTGGAGGGATGGTGTAGGAGTGGGTTGGGGGTTGATGGTCCTGGGAGGAAAGGTGCAGGAGCAGCCTGGGGATAGGAGGATTGGGTGGGAGGTATGGTGCAGGAGTGAGGTGGGGTTGGAAGGTCTGGGTGGGAGGTATTGTGCAGGAGTGGGCTGGGGGTGAGGAGGTCTGAATGGTGGGGGTGCCGGATCTGGGCAATGGAGGCGGGCACTTACCTGTTGCAGCTTCCCAGGGGCGCACATGGCTCCATGCAGGCACTGCCTCCACCCCCTGCTGCTCCTATTGGTCACAATTATTACATCCATTTGGAGCAGTGGGGAGAAAAGCCTTAGCTTTGAGCTGCTGTTTCCTGGGAGGAGGGGGAGAGGCAGCACATGGAGCCACTTTCTCCCCCTGCCAATTATAGCCCATGGGTCAGATCCAGCCGCAGCTTGCCTGATTCAGCCAAATGAAGCTTGGGGGGGCCTTCCCCACCCTCCCACGATGTGAGAAGGGTGCTCCAGTCCAGAGGAGGGAGTTGCAGGGGAATCTTAGGGCTGGAGCGCTAGTGCCTGCTGTCTGATGCTTGTGGGGCAGCCCCAAGTCTCGGGGGCCAGATCCAGGCAATCCAGGAGACAGATCTGGCCCCTGAGCAGAAGGTTCCCCACCCCTGATCAAGAGGTAATAAAAGAACTTTCACCGAGAATTTGGAAGACCTTGACTTTGCAGATGATATCAGCCAGCTATCCTATACCCGCAAGTTACATGCAAGCCAAAAGAAATGATCTCCTGGTCTCTGACAATTAGTACAGTTGGAAATCAACAGTGACCATACTAAAACCATGTGTTTTAACACACAAGCACCAATAATGCTTTCTGGAATTGAAATAGAAGAGGCCTGATATTTCACGTAACTTGGCAGCATTACAAATGCAACAGAGGGAGCAGATGACCACATTAAAGACAGACTAGTGAAAGCCAGACATGCATTTGTAACAATAAAGCTAATCTGGAAAACAGAAATTTGCCCTCTAAGTTAAACTTTGGATAATACCATTGTAAAGTTGGTCTTACTCTGTGGTTCTGAATTTTGGAGATGTAAGACCTTGCTAAATCAAGTTTTCATAAACAGTTGACTTAGACAAATCTTCAATATTGGATGCCAGAAAAATCAAAGAATTCTAGAGAAGGATGAAACGGGAACTGATAGGGCAGGATGTTACAGAATGAAAATGGTGGTGACTAGAACAGACATGGAGGAAAGACCCAAACAACATAAGAAGACAGGCATTAGACTGGAAGCCTAAGAGCAAGAGGCAACAAGGTAAATTGAGGTTAACGTGGAAATGAACAACAGAAGCAGAATAGAAAGCTGTCAGACGGTGCAAGAAGCCAAGATTGCAGCAGGAGACTGGCAAAGATGGAACGCATCACTGAGAGTCCTTATGTTCTGGCATGACAGAGAAATCATTTTAAAGCTAGGCTACTACAAGCATTTTGATAAGGAGGGTCCCTTTGCATAGCTTCATCTTCATTGGCTGCATAAATGTAATGGGGAAAGAATCACAGGGCGTACATGTAATGTGGCGGGGATGAGAGGTTGGGGAGTGGCGGGGCATAGCATCATAGAGGAGCTTAGAATAAATAGATGGCAAGATTTATGTATTCATTCTGTTTTGAACTTCGGTGCTGTCTGTTTTATAAAGTTTGCTCAGTATTTTTTTGCTGAAATTGAAAGGATCCTCCTTCTCCCTTAATGCAAGTAGTGTTTAACTAGTTTTGACATTTGAAAATTACTGGAATCGCATTAATTCAGTTGGTCTCCAGCTTCCTGGTGGTTTGAATGGCAAGGAGGGAGAGCTTTTTTCAATTCTGTGTCTTGAGGAAGTTGAGACTATGTAAAGAACATATTCCCACAGCACTGGGGGGCTCAAACAAAGCTATTTCCGTTTGGAAGCAGGCTGTTGGATTGCAAAGCAAGGCACAGGCTGTTGCCTGCAGGCATTGTGAGTCCAAGCACGTACTCTTACATCACCATAGTTTGAACTTGTGTTTTGTGGCATTTGTATAAAAAAAGCTGACACTGGATAGGAAGTGAAGATTCAGGGGGTCAGCGGAGCAGAGTAGCAGCATTTGTTACTTTCCATTTGCAATCCTAAATCTTCATTGGCTTGACAAGAAACTTGAGTCACATAATTTAAGTTGCATTGTCTTTAGTTTTTTATCCTGTTCGATATTGTAGAATCTTTTCTGATGGAGATTAAACAAGAGGCATGATTAAAATTAGCCTTTCCTGAAGAAGTGTAATTGGTATTACTGTTGTAAGGGGGGGAGGTTGGTTTATCTGCTGATTCTTTGAGTACAAATTGTTTCAGTTTTAGTGCAACACCAAATATAAAGCAATAGCAAAGCTGTCTAGTGACTTCGTAAGCCCAATTAAGCAAAGGGTGGATTTGACAGAACATTTACATTTCTCCATGTGGATTTCAAATAAGGCAGTGGATATAGTTTGTAACTGGTTCTTAAATAAAAGAATCTAAACTCGCTGCAATGCTTTTGGGTGACAGTAACCTCTTTTCCATTATTTTCCTGATAGCAGCCAAGTGTACAGTGATTTAGAAGCGTCACTCAGGCATTTGTTCCTAACTTCCTTTGGCAGAGGTCATAGACTCTTTTTAACAACATTCTGTACAAATTCTTGTTGAATAAAGGGAACTGTTTAACAGTTCCAGTTAGCTCATGATTGGGACAGAAAGATGGGGGAATGGGGTTGGCAGAGTGGAAAAATTAGGAATTTTACTTTTGTGTCTTATTCAAAAAACTATTTCTCCCATATTTCATGGCTGGGTGTTCCAGTGGATCATCTTTGAACTACAATTAGTAATGGGTTTACATAATGTTTGAATCATTTGTACCTGCTACCTGTCATGCAAATGATCACCTTATACAGTCAGAAAGGAAATATCGATGTTCATTTATTAGTCCTTTTGCCTGATTGGTAATACAATAGAATGTTGCCGGGGGGGAGGAGGGGAGGAAGAGGAGGAATCTGATCTTCCCATGCTTTGAGAATATATCATAGCAGCCTGATGTATTTTGGGGGTTGCAAAAGGAGGCCAGGTATTTGTATCTAACTTGGTTTTGCTTGTGTCTTGATATGTTTTTCTCTGAAATGTTACTGTGTCAAAGGAACACAAACACTTACTAATATTCATTGTGCATCTTTTGTAGAGAGTAAGGCAAATTAAGTTCCAGAACTAATTTATCTTTCCCGTGCTGGTCTGTTTTTCATTCTCAGTAATGTTGGATTCTGGTCTCTTACAATTTTAGCCCTGGAGTTGAGGTAGTTTTTGATTGCATCTCCATTTTTAAAGTGCTTTAGTGTTCTTGTGGTAAATGGCACAGCATAAGTAATTTTCTAATCCATCTCAGAGGGGTAGCCGTGTTAGTCTATAACTGAGAACTTATACAACGAATGGTCCTGCGGCACCTTAGAGACTTAACAAAAAATGTAGATGCTTTCATGGGCACAACCCACTTCAGATTTTCTAATGACTTAGATCAAATTCTAAAGCAGTATTAAATGGATATATACGATCATTTATAGATTTTTTTTTTTTCTCTTAAAGAATATTGACATCACGAACTTCAGTAGCAGTTGGAATGATGGGTTGGCCTTCTGTGCAGTCCTCCATACTTACCTCCCAGCTCACATTCCATATCAAGAACTGAACAGCCAGGACAAGGTACAGTATGATAGTATCCAGCTTAGCCTATGTCAACTGAAAATATAGTTAACCTAAAAAAACCCACTTTGGGCAAATAAAAAATGCATAGAAGGGCATGCAACAGGAGAGATGCAAAATTGGGATTACTTCCTTGTATTAAATTAAAAGGAAGCATAGTATTTAATTTAGCTAATGGGGATTATCAGATTATGAGTTATCAATTATTTGAGACTATTGGGCATAATAGAACTTTTGGATAAATATAAGATTTTAATGAGAGAACATAAATTTAAGTTGAAGAGGTAACACTAAATAGAGTGGGTGGAAAGGATGTTCATTGGAGGTGATGGCATTCAGTAGTTCTTCATCCAAAATGTTCTTTGTCTTTAAATATTAAGTCTGACATTCAGCAACTTATGTGCCTTATTACCCTTTTTGGGTGGTAGGTGGATTTGTTGGGATTGCGCATGCTTCCAATCCATGTTGCTTAGGGTATATATTGCTTTTCTCCAGAGCAAAATTTTTGAAGTTAACTTTTTATCCTTTAAAACGTTTAAGATAACTTAGGGGAGAGAGTCAATTTAATTTCTTCCAGTGTAATTAGTCCCCAAAGATTCATCATCTTCTACAGAAGTATTGTTAATATCCTTAACAAATGTGTAAATTCTTAGCATACTGAAAGAGAATATATTATTTTTGCCATTTGTATAGACAAATGACTAATTTTGGATCCCCTGATTCTTTTTCAGTCCACTGGTATATATTAAATAATCATCCTTTCTTAATCATAAAACACTAGAACTGGAAGGACCTCAGAGGTCATCAAGTCCAGTCCCCTGCCCTCACAGCAGGACCAAGCACCATCTAGATAATCCCTGAGATGTCTGTCTAACCTGCTCTTAAATATTTCCAGAGATGGAGATTCCACAACCTCCCTAGGTAATTTATTCCAGTGTTTAATCACCCTGACAGTTAGGAACTTTTTCCTAATGTCCAACCTAAACCTCCCTTGGTGCAGTTTAAGCCCATTGCTTCTTGTCCTATCATCAGAGGCCAAGGAGAACAATTTTCTCCCTCTTCCCAAGGCTCCCCTTTTAGATACCTGAAACCATTATCCCCTCTGTCTTCTTTTCCAAACTAAACAAGCCCAATTCCTTCAGCCTTGCCTCATACCTCATGTTTTCTAGACCTTTAATCGTTTTTGTTGCTCTTTTCTGGACCGTCTCCAATTTCTCCATCTTTCTTGAAATGTGGTGCCCAGAACTGGACACAATACTCCAATTGAGGTCTAATCAGTGCAGAGTAGAGCGGAAGAATGACGACTTGTGTCTCTCACAACATTCCTGTTAATGCCTCCCAGAATCATGTTTGCTTTTTTTAGAAAGGTGTCACACTGTTGACTCATATTTAGCTTGTGGTCCACTATGACCTCTAGAACCCTTTCTCCAGTACTCCTTGCTAGACAGTCACTTCCCATGTGTGAAACAGGTTGTTCCTTGCTAAGTGGAGTACTTTGTTTTTGTCCCTATTAAACTTCCTCCTATTTACCTCTGACCACTTCTCCAGTGTGTCCAGATCATTTTCAATTATGACCCTATCCTCCAGAGCACTTGCAATCCCTCCCAGCTAGGTATCATCTGCAAACATAAAAAGCGTACTTTCTCTGCCATCATATAAATCATTGATGAAGATACCGAACAGAACCAGTCCCAAAACAGACCCCTGCGGAACCCCACTTGTTATGCCCTTCCATCATGACTCTGAACCGTTAATAACTACTCTCTGAGAATGGTTATCCAGCCAGTTATGCACCTGCCTTATAGTAGCCCCATCTAAGTTGTATTTGCCTAGTTTATTGAAAAGGTCATGTGAGACCGTTATCAAATGGTGTACTAAAGTCTAGGTATATCACGTCCACTGCTTCTCCCTAATCCTCAAGGCTTGTTATCCTATCAAAGAAAGCTATCAGATTGGTTTGACATGATTTGTTCTTTACAAATCCATGCTGGCTGTTCCCTATCACCTCATTTTCTTCCAGATGTTTGCAGATGAATTCCTTAATTGCTTGCTCCATTATCTTTCCTGGCACAGAAGTTAAACTGACTGGTCTGTAGTTTCCTGGGTTGTTCTTATTTCCCTTTTTATAGATGGACATTATATTTGTCCTTTTCCAGTCTTCTAGAATCTCTCCTGACTTCCATGATTTTCCAAAGATGATAGCTAAAGGCTCAGATACCGCCTCTATCAGCTCCTTGAGTATTCTGGGATGCATTTCATCAGGTGCTGGTGACTTGAAGATATTTAACTTTTCTAAGTCATTTTTAACTTGTTCTTTTTTTTTATTTTAGTTTCTAAACCTACCACATTTCCACTAGCATTCACTGTTAGGCATCTCTTCATCATCAAACTTCTTGGTGAAGACCAAAACAAAAGTTATTAAGGATCTCTTTCATTTCCAAGTTTCCTGTTATAGTTTCTCCCTTCTCACTGAGCAATGGGTCTACCCTGTCCTTGTTCTCCTAGTAATATCTTCTTATCTTGTGTTTTCCTTTTTATTCTTTAAATATCCTCTTTGCAGCCCTTTGTTTAGTGGTACAGCTTTTTACTCCCTCTGATTTTCAAGTAAAATATAGTTCAATACTATTTAATTTATCACATCATACTGATATTGTAGTTATATCTTTGGTTTTACATAAACAGTAAAGCTGGTAAGAGCTAAGAGAGAAGAATCTTCCATGAGGTACACTGGACTTTGGCATGAAGATTTATTTTACGTGTTATCTGTTACTATGCTGAGGAGTGCTATATAACTACCTAGAATAGATTAATAAAGGTATACATGTCCCCTGAGTGCCAGCTCTATTAAAGTGACCACATTTCTATCTCTAGGACCTCTTGCCATTGCTAATCATTCTATTGTACTTTTATCAAATGAAGTTTTAAAAGTTATGTTTACCTCTTATTTGAACAATTCCTCTAATGGGTGAAGTTCAGAATCTTACTAAACTTACTATTAAATTTTGTTTAAAATTCACTTATTCTCTTTATTTGATACCATTTAAAATACAATCCCTTTTAGCTGCATCTTTCTCTAATTTGCCACATGTTTTTATAAGATATAAAGTCCCCAGATACTAATTTTAATTCTAGCATTGTTGAAAATGTTTTATTCCAATCCAGCAGGTAGTAAACACTTCCTATAAACATTCTGTGCTAGGGATACACAAGCGAAGTCTGTGACACACTCTGTGACACACTTAAAATGTGGTTTAGGTATAAACCCTAGTTGCAGTCAATACAGGTTTTTTATTGGAAATGTTTTCAAGCAGTAAGTATTAAATTTTAAGTAGTTTTCCTTCTATTTTTATATAAATTTTGCATTGAATTTACAGAGAAGAAACTTCACACTGGCCTTTCAAGCAGCTGAAAGTGTTGGCATCAAATCCACTCTGGTAAGTGTTAAATGCATAATGTGCTGTTTATAAAATGTCTTTTATACTTGTACAGTGAAGTTCTCATACAAAACATTACTGTGTTTTGGGCCAAAAACAATGTAATGGTGACCGTTCACTTGCCCAAGAGTGATTTGAAAAATGTATACTCTTTATGAAGTCTGCTTCTCCATGTAGACATTGCTGTTCTCTTCAATGTTTTGTTGTATTTCTTGACTACTTCTTCGACAGGGCAGATATGTTGCCTTATGACAAACTATAGCATATCAAGAAACCATTAATATTCAAAACAATACAGTCAAGCTGAAGTAGAATACAGGTTAACTGTTCAGATATTCTGGCTTAGAAAGTCTGCAGGTAGAACACCTGGTATGAGTCTGCTGGTGGCTTGAACCGAGTACAAACTACATTCTAGATTTGCATTTACATTTCAAACTGTTTGAATTTATTAGAATTCTGAAGCTAAAAAATCAAACCTATTAAAGTTGGTTTATTGTTCAATAAATTGTGAAGGTTATGATTTTTGTAATCCATCTATTATACCAGCAAATGATCCAAAATATTGTTGGGTAGAGAGGCTTCCTTTGTCTTCATAATTGAGCACTGGCATCATTTAAGAGAAAATTTGACACTAGGTCTGTAATGAATGGAAGTAAAAAAAAAAACTGTGAAACTGTTTCTCTAACAATAGTTGAGGTTTTGATTCCTACACAAAGAAATTCCTGAGCAGAGTTTAAAAGAATTACTAATTGTTATGAAAATAATTATCGGATGAGAGAGACTTTTCTGAAGCCAGGGAATTGAAAAACCCAAGCCTTGGTGTGTGTCTCCAGCAATGCAGCTAGAATCACCAGGACCAGAAAAAATGATTTAAATAACTCATTAGGTTTTGTGTAACTTGAATTCTAAGAGAGCTGCCATCAAGTAAGCAACTCATAATGCTTTATAGTTCAGACATTTAAAAATAACAATTTCCTTGATTCTTATCAAAACCTCTGCCCAGCCATTGTACTTGTTCACAATGGAGATGCAACTGCTGAGTATTTTTAATACCCCAGAAGTTAATGATTGTGAAAAGTGAAGTTTTTTACCAAATGCAAATGTAAAAATAGACTATTGAGAGCAAATGTAGAAATGTCCACATGCCGTTAGCTGCAGTACAATGGCAATTTTGTCTCCCATGATATTACAGTACATAATGGTACTAGAAAATGGATTTGACAAGATATCTGGAACTGGCTGACAAAAAACCGAGTTAAAATATAATCCCTACGCATGCAGACACTTTCATAGGCTCAGGTATATCCAAATTGAATTAAATCTTATAAAAGGAAATCTTATCTTTCATAAGCAATTATTGTTAGTGTATGCAGCATATTTACTGTGTGTGTAATAAATGGTCATTGTGTATATAAATGTGAGAGGGTATTTCAGTTCCTTGAACAGGGTGTTTTGATTACTCACAGTTCTTTTCCATAGAGTGAACACTTAATACAATAATTGCTATTTGTTTGAACTTTGAAAATTAATATAAGAAAATTGAAAAAAATAAGTAAGGTTTTAAAAACTTGCATTGAATTCTTCCTCTTTGTATATAGGTTCTATAGGTAGATTGTGGAAAACGATGCATGCATCTTACTTTGTAAATCCATTTGCACACTTATGGTGCAATATGAATTATTAGAATAGTTTTGAGATGAGTTCATAAGTTTGTCAGGTAGTTATTAACTCCTCACCTTTTTCCTCTCCTTCAGAATATATATTTTACTAATTTTGGTAATGCTCTTTTTTTTTTCCTAGTTAAAAATCCACTTTGGGAATAATAACACTATTGTAAAGTGAACTTGACAAGATCTAGTAAAAAGGTTTAATGTTAGAAAACAAGTTTATGTAGTTAATAGCTAGGCCTTGATCCTGCAGTTCAAAGTGCCCATGTCAATGTCTGTCTGTGTGCCATTAACTGCAACACTGGGACTCTAGTATTTAAAAACATGAGTATTTTTTGTTAGCAGTATTAAATGAGAAGAAAACTGAGGTATACTCCAGTGCTCCCTGTAAGCTGAGCACTTGGGTGGCCACCCAGGAGAGATTCAAAGGCTGCCCAGCTGATTAGCAGAGTGCCCTCTGCCAGCAGCATGCGTTTCTATTGGTGGTGCACATCTGTACCTGTCTTGGTGCACATAATTTATTCTGCTCATGGATGGAAAAAGTTAGAGAAGAAACATTGATATACTCTGATATTGGATTCATGTACAGCAGGTCACAAAATTAATGTTCCTTTTCAATGAGAAGGGTAGGCCTTACCACATGGCCCAGAAGTAACTGTTTTAAACTTTAAAGTGATGAGCAATCTTTCACTATCTGAACTTTGAAAATGTTATACTGAGCAAATGGAGATCTTACCTTAAGCCTTTCTCATAGTGGGAGCTTTACAGCTTTGTTGAGTACTATGTTAACATGAACATGCAAGGTGATAATTTTTAATTTTGATCTTCTTTTTGTGACAGGACATCAATGAAATGGTGCGAACTGAGCGTCCAGACTGGCAAAATGTCATGCTCTATGTTACTGCAATTTACAAATACTTTGAAACCTGAAACCCTGTTAATTCAAAATATTTGCATGGTGGAATCAACACTAGCTGCCAGACAGAAACATGACTGAAATGCTAATCCTAGATTCATTGAAATCTGGCAACATTCATGTCCCTCAGCCTGCAGTGACACTGTCATGGATTGTCTCTAATTGCTTCGGCCAACTAACTTTGGGACATAGGTTATAAGCAAGAAATTACCAGTATGCTTGGCGTGTCCCTGGTATTAAGTTATCCAAATTAATGTGTAGCCTAATAAGACTGGCCTTCTAAGAGCTGCATTTACAACTAGACTTCCTGAAGTTTTCATGTTTTCTTGAGAGACTGAGAATGCTGTAACATATACAAATTTGAATGTACAGCTAAAACTATGAGAAGGGAAAGGATGAAACTTCATGAATTTTCTCTACAATCACAGACCACACAGTCTGTATGAATATTGTATCCCTATATACACTGCACCCCAAATTCTTAATAGTAACAGAAGTTACTGCCTTAGTTTTTCTCCTTTAAAGTGCACAATATTCAAGGGAAAGGAGCTTTTATTCTGTCACGCTTATTTGACTGAAGAGTGCTTTCAGCACCTGGACAAACCTGGCGCAGAAGAACTCTTCAGTGTAAAGCTCTGTTTAATCCTACCTCTGTTGCACAGTTATGTGGCTTCCAACTTTATATAATGAATAAGGACTAGCACATACAATTCCTGGCTTGAAGAGTATGCTGTATTTACATGGAATTTTCATATAAATTTCTGTGCTTCCATAACTAATTAGATTAATCAAAAAGCATCCATGTAAAACTTCTCTATCCTCTTCTTCCTTTGCCTGCATAGCACACAGAAATGTTGAGCTTTCCTTTACAGCAATACAAGCATACAATAGCTATGATTTCAGTGGTAGAATTATGTTTGTGTGCTATCTTCCTTACAGAGGAGATAATTGTCAGTAATGGGTATCCAGCTTTGCAGTGTACACTTTTCTTTGGGTCTGCTGTAAAGCAGAATATGCCTTGAAGAGGACTGCAGTAAGATTAATTATGTGATACTGTACTGGAATATTGTATCTCAAAGACTAATGCTCCCAAGGAAAGAAGGAAAAGCTTTGGTCTGCTCAGATTGTATTCTCTGAAAATGCACCTCAGTTCATGTGGCAACTCTCTGGGCAAAAGAGGTCAAGCAAGTGCCTTAAAATATCTTTGAGTTGGTAGACCCTGGATCCTCCTCATGGCTTTGCGCAGAAAATTAGGAGCTCAAAAGGATTTCTAGTGGCAAACTGACGTGTACTGTTCCAAAATGATTTTGTAATCCTGTACTTATCAAACCAAGGGAAAGCCTTTACCCTACCATTGTGTTCCTGCTTCCTCTTAATAGTTAGCAACAGTTAAGCCACAGGAAAGAGGCCCCCCTCTAATATTGAGCTGAAACTTTCATTTAATGACAACCTTTCACTTAACCTGCCAACAGCCCTGTTAGAAACAATGATTCTGTTATTCCTATTGTGTGCCTATAACTCTTATGGACAGTTTGAATGAATAGATGTTAACAGCTCAGTGAATGAGACTGTGCTTGGCAACTATGAAGTATCATCAGGAATGAGAACACTGATTCAGGTCAAAACTATATAGCCAGTCAGAATAGCTAGAGGTTGGGAGTCTAATGGTAGGCAGCCCCACAGGTAGTTAAAAAATTCTCAAGCTGTGAGTAAACAGGCTTGAAGGTCCATGGCAACCAAGAGAAAATGATCACAGAAGAGACTTCAAATAAAAAAAAAAAATCTTCATAAGCTTTGCGTAGAAAGAAATTAGGAATGTATGCTATAGCTTTCACAAACTGCTAAATTCTCATTTCTGCACATTTATGCTACAGGAAATGCTTCTCTTTTACTTATAAATTTAAGTTGTCTATTTACAGTTGCATCATTTTATTTATTACATGAAGGTTGAAGAAAAATATTGTTTCTAATCAAAAAGCACTCAAGTCTAAATTCCCAAAAAACCTTTTTCTTTCTCATAACTGATCTCAAGACTATATTTAGCTGTTTTTCTGCAATGTGGTGCCTGAACTTTACTTTTCTGTATGTCATTAATTGTAGTAATATTACTCATGTAAACATCCATAAAAAGGGAACTCTGGTTTCTTCAAATATATCCCATTAGGCAACATGACAGAAGAGTTATGAATCTGCAGAGATGGAATTTTTAAAACGATAAATACAGATCTTTATTAGAAATGAAGAAATCTACAGATTACTACTTGGCGCGATCGGTCTGTCTTTATGGATTCTTTCTGTTTTTTGGTCTGAAGTTGTACTTGTTGTTGATGGTACACAACTACTGGAGTCACATCTGGAAAGAGGCATGTGGCTCCATAAAGAAACTTCCTAAAGACCCATCTGATCCTTTACAAAAAACAACTGTTTCTGACACAATGAAAGGATATTCAAGAAAGGGATGCAAGAAATAAAACAAACTGAACCCTACTACACAGTAACAGAATGTTCAGAGGCGGAAACAACGAATCTCTCCTTTTGCTAATTGGAAGAATGACTTGCGTAACGAGTCTGGATAAGAATAATACACTTAATATGGTTCCAACTCATACTTCACCCTGAAAGGTGAACAGTTCTGTTACACATTGTAGAGCACAAGCTTCTTGCTGATTGACTTGATTTTTATTGTTCTGTTTAATATATCTAAATGTATTCAATATGCCAAACAATATATTGTAGATTTTTACTGTATTTTAGTGTGTGCCTTGCAAATGCCTGTGTTTTGGTAGGTCAGTGTTATTCATGTCCATCTCTGTAAGAGGTGCACATACCCAAAACTGCTTGGACATATTTATGCAGATTTGGATCTGTTGCTGTCTGGATAATGTTAAGTAAAACACATTCCACTGAATGTAAAGATGTCTACCCAGTCAGGTATGTCAAATTTGTTTAATGTGCATGGTACATCAGTGGTTAACGGAATGAACAACTGAAGCTTTTTCTTTACCTTCAGGTAGCATCAAAGGAGGAATAAGGTATTTTTTAATATTAAAATGGATGGGGTTCAGAGTTTTTTTTAATGTCCATTATAATAATAATAAAGGTGATCTGACTTCAGAATTAATGACTCAGCTGATTGAGTTTTCAGGTATTTAATATGTTTAACTGCAAACACTTATCCATTAGTTTTGGCCTTGTAACTCAGTGGACCTCTTGAATATTTACTACAGCAACACCTGCTAGAAATTCTAAGCAAAAGCCTCCAGTTGAAACTTCACCCAGAGAGATGCAACCCAGAATGGTGTATTAATTATATGATACCTTGGTTAAAGAATAAAACGTCATTCTTTACCTTATTAAACATTATTTTTGCCAGGTACATAAAGCATCTATCGGAGGCTGATGTGTCTCCAATTTAATATGTCGTCCCTACCTTTCTGTGCTCCTGAAAAGACAACTAACCTGCAATGAGAGTTCTCTAACTTGCCTGGGTAATGTAATCATAGTCACCTGTTACACTGGTGTAAATTAATATAATCCCCACTGCCTTTAGTAGTGACTACTGTTTTACACCTATGAACAGAGCCGAATATTTTGTCAGGAGTTGTCAAAGTGACAGCAAAATCTCTACAGGGTGCCTGTCAATGACCTCAACATTAAATCTCATCTTCCCCACCGCAGCCTTTCTACCTATGGCATGATCGACCAAAGGACCTGGTAGTGACAGCAATTTTGTTGCTAGTGTGGAAGGTAGAACAGAATGTCTTATTTCTGCATCTCTAGTTTTTGTGCAGTTCTGACAAATGTGTAAATTTTTCTAACAAATTCTCCTTTAAATTAACAGATAAGAGCATGAGCTTTTCCAGTATTTTCGTTTACCAGCTGTGTTGTACATGTTGTCTTCTGAGCACTGCTTTCCTGTCCATTGGCAAGCTGGCATCCCTTTGTTCCATGAATGTCAAAATGACATTTCTGCCCTGATTCAAGACCCAGCCACAAGTAGGCTACCTGTGGAAAAGGGCATTATAGTTGTAATATATCTGCACAGATTGCTTGTCCCCATCTAATTCTGAGTGTGTCCCTCCAGGTTTTTTTTTGCTTGTCTCTCAGTAAGAAGTTTCTTTGCTGAAAGGATGTTTGTTTGGTGTAGTAGAAAGGGTTATGAACGGCTATCTTTAATTTAAAATAAAATCTATTGACAGGGTTCAGCTGGGTTTGCTGGGCATTTCTAAGAATTCGGCTTTGTCTGTTCTTAATTTTATCCTATAATAACCCAAGTCAGCATTTGAGTACATTTGGTAACTCAAAAGGTGTCAGGGGCTTAAACATTTGACTATCATTCTGATGACCAAATGGTTTAAAACTTTTTTATATGTAATTTTATATGAAGGGCTTGCCCATTAAGTAGTGGATCTGTTTTGAAGTGGATCTATTATTTCTTGTGTTCCATAATTGCCAGCTTTTACAGTTGAAAGATCAAGTGATTCAGCTTGACAAGATTACTCTCCTCCTGATTTGTGGGAATGAATTATATATATGTAATTTTTTTCCTTCCATTAGAAATTGTTTCCCTACACGCAAACTTGAATAATGTTTAGCTATGAAAGCCAGATGCCTTTGCATTTTTCTCTAGTGTAAAGTGTTTTATTTTTCATTTTTAAGGTTCCTGGCCCTTATTGATACAGGGCTATAGTCTGCTACTGAGTTGCATGCAGATTTCCTAGTGACTTCAGTGAGAGTTCTGAGTGCAGAACAATAGTAGGATAAGTCCTTTACAGGAGGTTTTGTAGCAGCCTTATTGTGGTTTATTTTCCATTGTCATCTCCATTTTCAGAGGTTTGCAGTGTGGTCAAAATCAGTCTATCCAGGCTGAAACTTGGTATATAAAATCTCTCCTGGGGCATATGCTTATGGGAACTAAAGAAAATGCCAGGGTGTTAGAATTGTTGTACTTTTCTAATGCCTTTGAATTTTAAAACTGAGAATTTGAGGATAGTGCTAGAATAGGTTTTTGGAGGAAAAAGTTTTACTGCTGTGACTCCAGTGTAGACAAGCAACATATGTTACATTCACCTCCTCTCTCCAGTGAATAATATGCATAGTTTTAATCATATGCACTTAGTGTGTGTTTGTCAGTTAGAATGCCACAATAGACAGTTTTTGCTGCAAAAGAGCCCCTATAAATAGTTCATGAACCAAGATTTACCATATAAATAGTTCATGAACCAAGACTTAAAGCATACGCTGTATTGGCAACAAATGAATGGCTACAATTGTTAAAATTCCCCTTCACAAAAATTACTTTTTTCAGGATCATATGTATTTACAATTAAGGTGAATTTCAGGAAATGGGGGACATATGCATGCAACATATCCAGGTAACTTATACATGTAAAATTACATAATGTTTTATGAGTGTTTCCAAAATACTTTTAAAATATGTATCATTAAATAGTCAGTTTCTTACAATCTGGTTCTTACTAGTTTAATGTGGATTTACTTTTAAAACCTGCACTTCTTCCATGTTTCATCCATTAGTTTTCTTGAAGAAAAACAAAGCCTTTGTTTTCCCATTGGATAATATAAATGAAAAGCATGAGACTGCTAATTGGAATATGGAGCATTTCCCCTCTAGATTCAGTTCAAATCCAGTTTAAGCCAGTAGTGGCTGTGTGAAGGTTGTTTGGTGAAGATGAAACCAATTGGGAATACAATCAGGAAGTCACAGAATAACGCTAATTGGCCCTACCCAAAGGGATGAATGAGCCCGGGAAGTGGTACTTTCAGTTCCACTTTGAGAGAACTGGCAGAGCAGTGTGCGAAGCTTGTCTTCCACCCCCGGAAGACAAATCCAAGATGTGTTATTTGCTTACAAAGTGGCCCACAATTTTAATAATGATGCTGCTCCAGTACGATCAGTTGGCACAACAGAGAGAATTGGAATGTTCCATAGCTTTTACCACTTCTACAGACAGAAAAGTGATAGCATAAAGGCCTTTCCATACATTCTTCCTCATTTTTATTTATTTCTGTGTGCATTAAAACATGCTAATCACCCTAGCAGTTCTTGGGTGGCATGAGGGTAGCCGTTCTAGTTCTATGCAAAAAGTGTTTTTCCTTCTTACACACACAAATTCTTTTGATACATCTGAAAAGGCTTCAAGAAATGTCTGAGCTTTAAGTGCATAGTTGTGTCCTAGATTTGACCTTAAAGTGTAAGCGGGGGGAAAAACAGTATCTTTCCTTCCCTTCCCTTCCCTTCCAGTTGGATATGAGAGTTGGAAACAAAGAGGAGGAATCCAAAATATTTCCATTACATTGCAGCCTGGTTCCCGTCTGAAAGACAAAAATCCACACTCATTGGACCTTCAGAGGTGGCCAATCTGATTTTTAAGTTAAAGCCTTTGTAAGAAGTATGCTTTGAGGTTTTGCAAGTTCCACTAAGGGCATTTACTTCATGCAAAACAATGTACTCTGCATTTTGTATTTAGTTTCTATGCCTTCAATTTGCCATGTTTTCTTCTCAATTTTGTGAAATAAAGATTTACAGATATTAAAATGTGAATTGTTTTGACTGAGGTGGGCCATTGTGCAAACTAAGATTGTTACCGTTTAGTACCACTGTCACTATTACTGGCTTTCAGAATAATATTCAAAAGGCATATGTTCTAGAAGCGCGTGGGGCATGTTTGGAATATATGGCGTATGGAAAGGTAAAACTAATTCCTAATAGTTTGTGAAATTATTTCAATTTTAGCACTAGCAGCACAATTTAAAGCAGTGGTCACCGACCAGTAGATTGGGATCTACTAGTGGATCTTGGAGCCTCTGATAGGTGATCCTGAGTGGTTTGGCCAAGAAGCTATCAAGCTCAGCACTTCAGCTGCCCCTCCCCTCACTGCTGCTCATCTCCTGCCCTTTGCCTTGGAGCTGCCCTTCCCCCTGGGGAGCCTCCTGCTTGCTGTGCAGGTCAGGGGAGGAAGAGGAGGGTGCTGATGTCAAGGTGCCCCCTCCCACTTTTTATCCTTTCTCCAGAGAGCAGAGGTGGCACAATAGGACTTGGGTTGGAGTTTGCTGGCTGCTTTAGGGAGAGGGCCAGGGCAGGGGTGAGCACCCCATCCCCGAGCACCCCTGCACCTAGAACCCTCTCCTACATCCCAGCTGCCTGCCCCAAGAGCAGCTCAGAGCCCCTTTCACACTCCAGATCCCTTAATCCAAGACCAGAGCCTGCACCCCAAACTTCTGCCCCAGTCTGATGAAAATGAGTGAGGCTGGGCAAGAGAGGGAGGATGGAGTGAGCAGGGGCAGGGCCTCGGAGAAGGGATGGGAAGGCGATGGGGCAAGGGTATTTATATTTGAGGTAGATCTTGGATTGCACTTAAATTCAAAAGGTGATCTTGTGCTTAAAAAGGTTGGAGACCCCTGAGTTAAAGTATCTGCTCTGAAGGGTTTAGGTACTATAGTGATGGGTATTCTTCAGTATTTGATAGTTGTATACTTGATGTATTGTCCTTACATTGGATTGTTCTGGCCTTGAATGTTCAGTTGATAGAGGATGGAATTGCTGGGGGGGGGGGGGGGGGTTGTTTGTTTATAGCCTATTATACATTTCTACTCTTGCTGTGATGTTCTCCCTAATGGGAATTAGCGTGGAGGTGTGATTAACTCTGGATAGCTGCACAGGAGATGAATCAGTTTTACGAGAGAAGGTAGGTGAGAGAATACCTTTTGTTGGACCAACTTCTGTTGATAAGAGTGATGTGCTTTTGAACTTGCACAGAGCTCTTCTTCAGCTTGTCTGAAGTTGGTTGAATGAAAGATATTACTGTCTATTATCTTCTCCACTTCCTGTCACAAATATTGTGGGACCAACATGGCTACAAAAATACTGCATTGTTTTACAGACTCTGCTATAGTGAAGTGTCATTTCACAACTGTGTGAAAAGGTAATCGCTCAAGATAGACTGAATTTTATTAAACTTCTTTAGCAAAAAAAATATTTAAGGAATGCACTTGAATCTAGGCCTAATTAAGTGTGTTCAGTGCTTGGAGAACCTGGTGATGAGGTGTTAGGAAATATGTTTTGTTTTTTGTAGTAGAGAGTATCTAAGGTGGCTTAATGTGATATGGAGAATTGCAGCCTGGAGTATATAATATGTTTAAAATGGATTAAAACAAAATAGAAATCAGTTTATTGTCCAAGTCCCCAGATTTGTTTTTCTAGAGGAAAAATAAAATTCAGTTCCTGCAATGGAGGATTAACCATGTTCCGGCATTTTTGTTGAACTGTAGGCATTCTTTTCTCCCTGCTTACATTTTAATACCAGAACTGAGTTCAGTTTTTAAAAGATTGGCTTGTTTTATATAAAATGTTTATATTACTGAGCACAAAAAGGACTAAACCAGTTCTGCTGGGCCCTGTACAAACATAGAAATCATCATCGTCTTCTATCTTCAAGATCTTCCAGTAATTTGAGCTATAATCAGTGAATGAGACAGATAAGCAGACTAGGGTAGGGGCCATTCAGCAGCAGTGATCATAAGATCAGGAGTTTAAATGACACAAGTGTAAATGGATGGTCACTGTGAAGGAAGCAAACTGTTAGAGCTACACTTAAAAAATCATGTTCCAGTATATGCCAAAGCAAACTCACTCCATTTGAAACCATAGTCTGGAACATGATTAGGTCAGATTCATACTAGCTGATAGCTGGCGCGAACACTGTTTTAGATAGAATCATAAAACACTAGAACCGGAAGGGACCTCGAGAGGTCATCGAGTCCAGTCCCCTGCCCTCCCGGCAGGACCATCCATGATAGATTTCTGTCTAACCTGCTCTTAAATACATCTAGAGATGAAGATTCCACAACCTCCCTAGGCAATTTATTCCAGTGTTTAACCTCCCTGACTGTTAGGAAGCTTTTCCTAATGTCTAGCCTAAACCTCCCTTGCTGCAGTTTAAGCTCATTGCTTCTTGGCCTATCCTCTGAGGCCAAGGAGAACAATTTTTCTCCCTCCTCCTTGTAACACCCTTTTAGATACCTGAAAACTGCTATCTTGTCCCCTCTGTCTTCTCCTTTCCAAACTAAACAAGCCCAATTCTTTGTCTTTCTTCATAGGTCATGTTCTCTAGACCTCTAATCATTCTTGTTGCTCTTCTCTGGACCTTCTCCAATTTCTCCATATCTTTCTTGGAATGTGGTTGCCAGAACTGGACACAATACTCCAACTGAGGCCTGATCAGCTCAGAGTAGCACGGAAGAAAGACTTATGTCTTGCTCTCAACATTCCTGTTGATGCATCTCAGAATCATGTTTGCTTTTTTTGCAACAGTGTCACACTGCTGACTCCTATTTAGCTTGTGGTCCACTATGATCCCTAGATCCGTTTCTGCAGAACTCCTTCCTAGACAGCTGCTTCCCATTCCATGCGTGTGAAATGGATTGTTCCTTCCCAGTGCTTTTTTTGTTTTAAAAAAAAAAAGTGCCAGTACTCCAGGGAAAAAGTTGTTGAGCTCTGACTCGAGGTGCTAGTACTGCGTACTGGGCAGTACCGTCATAAAAAAGCACAGTTCCTTCCTAAGTGGAGCACTTTGCATTTGTCCTTGTTAAACTTCATCCTATTTACCTCAGACCATTTCTCCAGTTTGTCCAGATAATTTTCAGTTATGACCCTATCCTCCAAAGCACTTGCAACCCCTCCCAGCTTGGTATCATCTGCAAACTTAAGCATACTCTCTATGCCAATATCTAAATCATTGATGAAAATATTGAACAGACCCGGTCCCAAAACAGACCCCAGTGGAACTCCATTTGTTATGCCCTTCCAACAGGATTGGAAACAGTTAATAACTACTCTGAGAAGTTATCCAGCCAGTTATGCACCCACCTTACAGTAGCCCCATGTAAGTTGTATTTGCCTAGTTTATTGATAAGGAGATCATGTGAGACCGTATCAAATGCCTTAAGTCTAGGTATACCACATCTACCACATCTCCCTTATCCACAAAACTGTTATCCTATCAAAGCTATCAGATTGGTTTGACATGATTTATTCTTTACAAATCAATACTGGTTATCTATCACCCTCTTATCTTCCATGTGTTTGCAGATGAATCCCTTAATTACTTGCTCCTAGTGCTGTGTTTTTGGTTTTTTGTTTTTTTTTATAAAGTGCCATTAGTCCAGGGAAAAGTTGTTTGAGCAAAAAAAAAACCGGCACTGCTTGCTTTATCTTTCCTGGCACAGAAGTTAAGCTGACTGGTCTGAAGCTTCCTGGGTTATTCTTATTTTCCCTTTTTATAGATGGGCACTAGATTTGCTCTTTTCCAGTCTTCTGGAATCTCTCCCATCTTCCATGATTTTTCAAAGATGATAGAGGAGGTATCTGAGCTTTTAGCTATCAGTTTCCTGAGTGTTCTAGGATGCATTTCATCAGGCCCGGGTGACTTGCAGATATCTAATTTTTCTAAGTGATTTTTAACTTGTTCCTTTTTTAATCTTCTAACCCTACCCCATTCCCACTAGTATTCACTCTGTTAGGCATTCCTTCATCAGACTTCTTGGTGAAGACCGAAACAAAGGTCGTTAAGCACCTCTGCCACTTCCAAATTTACAGTTACTGTTTCTCCCTCCTCACTGAGCTATGGGTCTACCCTGTCCTTGGTCTTCCTCTTGCTTCTAATATATTCATAGATAGAATCATAGAACACTAGAACTGGAAGGGAACTGTGTATAAACTGCTGAAGTTTGACTCAACTGTTCCAAGGTTTGCGGGTGCTGGGATTTAGGGGTAGGGTTACCAGATGCTTTCAAAAACATACTGGACACACTTGATCTCAGATTGCGGGGGGGGGGGGAAGGGGGAAGATCAGCCAGAAGAGGAGCGAGGCTGGCCGGGAGCAGGGCTGGCCGGGGCAAATCGGGAGAGGGGAACCGGGCAGTGGGAAGCAGGGCTGGCAGGAAGAGGGTTGGGGAAGGGAGGCTGGCTGGGGAAATCTGGGGGTGGGGAGGAGTACCGGCTGGCAGGGAGGGGGTCGGGGGAGCGGGGCTGGCTGGGAGGGAACCGGCGGCGAGGAGCGGGGCTGGCCGGGAGAGGGTCGGGGGGAGCGGGGCTGGCACAAGGGGGGAAACTGGCCGGCGGGGAGAAAAGCTGGCCCAGGTGCACGCAGATCCCGGGGTGCTGCCTGTCCCACACAGTCCTGGGAGGGTGCCTGGATGATTCCAGCCCCCCCCACCTCCCTCCTCTCTACGGTGTAATTGAATACTGCCCGGCTGGCAGACGCTCACACAGTGTGAGTGTGTCTATCAGCCAGGCAGTACGCAACTACGTACTGATACTCATGATCATAATAAAACTTAATTAGAAAATACCGGACACTTATATGTCTGGTATTTTCTCAATTTGTTTCCCGAACAGAGCTCAAAATACCGGACTGTCCAGTTCAAAACTGGACACCTGGCCACTCTATTTAGGGGTTTGGTTGAACCCATTTTAACTGCAAATTTGGTTCCCAAATTTTCACAGTAAACAAACAAGCCTTCTGAGGTAAAAAAATAATTCAACAATCTGTCTGCCCTCATCACAGTATTCTTCTCTATCCCAGGTCCTGTAAACTCACCCCTTAGATTGGGCTTCCCAAAGAATCCCCACCCTTTTCAGGGCTTAGACTCTTGCCATTGGAGGAATGTGGGCCGAGTTGTGAGTCCCAGTTCCAGCCCAGGGATCTTGTCCACAGCAGGCACACACATCTCTCTAGTCTCCTGTAACTCCTCTTAGCTGCACAAGCAGGGCTTTGAATGCCCACAGTGGTATTAGCCAGATCTGGAAGGCCAACCTGCGCAGCTGCTTTCTGGGATAGAATGTAGGAGGACTGCAGGGCTTCCAACGGGGGGTGACAAAAGGCCAGGCAGGCCCCACCACATAAACTGTAAAATCTAGTTCTCGGAGGTGCTGAGCTCCCATGGTGCCAATTAACTTGAGTCAAAAGTATTGCGTGCAGAGTTTCTGAAAATCAAGCTTTGTCCTTTTTTTAGAAATGTTGAAAGCAGAGTCACAGACCCAAAAACCCCCACCACATTGGGGGTGGTCTGAGGCAGTGTTGTTACTGGCAAAGGCGGATGATAATATGTTGGAACAAGCTACCCAGACACTAACACTTTATGAGCCAATAAATGTTCATCTTCTTGTATCAACATTCCCTATACTTGGAAACTACAATCACCCCTAGTGGGATACAGGGTCAGTAGTTAAGGGGCTGACTTTGTTTTCTCGTCTTATCTACGACTTGTGTTGCCAAACTCCTGTCATAATGTTGCATTTATCTGGGTTAATAAATGATGTCCTCTCATTGCTCTTAAACAAAAAGGAAAGTAGTGTGAAGGGAAAAAATCATCTGATCCTTGCTGACATCCTCCGGCTGGGGCACTGCAACTTCCACAGTTCTGTTATTGAGCAGAGGTGAATTCTGCATCCTGTGAGAGCACAAAGGATTATTGCTCCATGACATGCATGTGCTAATTCATGCTTCAAACTAGTTTTCTATTAATAGTACACAAACAGCATTTGAACTTACTGTTGAACTACATCTCACCATGATAGTCTTCGCCAGCTGGTCAATAGGAAAAACTAACACAACCGAGAAGACACCTTAACACCAGGCATGAGATTTTTAAAGAATGCCTGCATAATTTAGGAGCTTTACAAAATCTCAGTAGTGCCAGGCCATGATGTATAGAGAAGGCTAGATGACACGAGAGGACTCTGGGATTAGACATTTTAGTTTGAGAACATCTGCAACAAATATCTGATGTTCTTCTTGACCCTGGCTTACATTCTTTATGTTCCTCATGGTTTATGTAAATACTGTGTAATCTTTTATCTTAAAGGCTTCAATGAAAAAACTAAGTCTTTAAACTTGGGCCATTTCCTGTTGGTGACTTGTCACTGTAGCCATGTTGTGCAACACAAGAGTCTGTGTTAAGCACACCACCTAGCATTTTGTATATGTAACTTTTCTTAAGGACCTGCTAATTTGATGGTCTAACTTAAATTTTTAAACAGCTGACCTAACATTACTGACAAGTGTTTAATGTTTAAATCCTGAATATTGGAAACAACAAAATCCCTGCATCTTCTAACTTTTTTATTCTGCTATATTTTAAAATGCGGCTTTCTCCTAACTGATGTTAGAAAAAGGCTTCTTCCTTGTAGAAAGAGGTTTACCAATGTCGGAAAACTCTCTCTGTTCTTTCGATTTTCTTTCAAAAACACGATTGCAGTGTGGACATAATTTAAGTTTTTCCAAAAGAACTCCTTAGTGTAGACATATCCTAGAAGTGGGGGAGAAGTGCAGGGTAGGTCCAGGGCCACCTTTGTAGGTAGGGGGCAGTGAGAGCTTACCGGAAGGTCATTGCCAATTGCTACTCACCCTACAGAGGAGTGCAGAAAGTTTCAAAACATTGATTCAAACTTTTTAAGAGATTTTTACCTTCCCTTTGGAAGAAAGTACATCTCTCAGGCTTCCCTAAAAACCAAACCAATCCCTCTGACAATTCAAGATTTCACTTCTCAATCACAGAATTTTTGTGGAGACTTTGTGGCAAATACCCCCCAAAACTCATTATGTGACGAGGTTTTTTTTAATGTGTCATATTCCAAATATTTTCTGGTCACTATCCTAGCTCATTATCTCTTAAATGAATTTGCTTACAAAATTCACTACTCCTGCCATGCTTAAAGAAATGCCTACCACTACTTTTTGAGGCTGTTCAGGAAGGAATTATTAGATCTCAGAATGGGGTTTTGAAATACATATGAAATACTGATAAGTACATTTAAGATATGCATACTATACACACTTACAGTGTGGGCGTTATATATGCATCCACTTGATGCATCACAACTACGGTCATGGCTTGGATGTTGTCAGCCAAAATGCAAGAAGGTCCCATGTGGGTAGAGAATGAAAAGGAGAGCCACGTGCTGGGAAAGATGTCTGCTGAAAGGAGTGGGGGGGGAATGGGAAACTAGAAGAAAATGTAGCCCGTTTTGCATGGCTTGTCAGGTTTACAGAGTCTTCTATCACGAACCAACTTTCAAACATCCTAGTCCTGTCTCTGACCCAGCATGATAACAGTGAAGCCTGTTTGGGTCATGATGTAATTAGCATTCCATTGCAGGCTGGAGACTAAACTCTGTTATACAGCTCAGCCATGAAGAAAGGGACACAGCAGACTGAACAATACTGAACTTCAAAGACAGCAGAATCGTATACATTTGGTAAATGGTAGAAAAGAATACCATAAAGGGGGAGATGGAATGGAACTGCATTATGCAGTTGGCCACTAGGTGGTACTTAGAGCTGTGTCACACCTTTATTTTATCTAACCTAGCCATACCTGGCAGAGTAAAGAAGGATCTCCTACTCAACACCTCTAATGGGTGTCTCTCTGGGGTGTTAGCTCTGTGGTCAGTCCACAGCTGATGCCGAAGTCTGATCTCCTAGCAGAACCTCTGCAACCTACCGTGTACAAGTTGTATGTGACACAAACCATGGCCAGTTACTCTTCTGCCATTGCTGAGCCTTGCAATTGTGATATGAATATCTCTTTGATTAGGGGTTTGAAACGGGTCCCATATGAGGAGAGGTTAAAGCGACTGGGACTTTTCAGTTTAGAAAAGAGGAGACTGAGGGGGGATATGATAGAGGTGTATAAAATCGTGAGTGGTGTGGAGAGGGCCAATAAAGAAAAGTTATTTATTAGTTCCCTAAATAGAACTACTAGGGGACACCAAATGAAATTAATGGGTAGCAGGTTTAAAACTAATAAAAGAAAGTTCTTCTTCACACAGCGTGTAGTCAACCTGTGGAACTCCTTGCCAGAGGAGGCTGTGAAGGCTAGGACTATAATAGAGTTTAAAGAGAAGCTAGATAATTTCATGGAGGTTAGGTCCATAAAAGGCTATTAGCCAGGGGATAAAATGGTGTCCTTGGCCTCTGTTTGTCAGAGGCTGGAGAGGATGGCAGGAGACAAATCGCTTGATCATTGTCTTCGGTCCACCCTCTCTGGGGCACCTGGTGCTGGCCACTGTCGGCAGACAGGATACTGGGCTAGATGGACCTTTGGTCTGACCCAGTACGGCCGTTCTTATGTTCTCTCCATTTGAAGCTGGATGCCAGGCCAACTAAACAGAGCTAAGCTAACTTAGCGGTTGAACTAGCAGAGTAGGTGTAGTTCATTTCCTGTGTTAACTGGTACCTCTAACTGCTAGATAACCTTTAGTTGTTGCTAGTTATCTAAGCTGTGTTAAGGCCAGAGGTGAATGTCACTTAAAATTTTTTACAGGTATTGTCCTATTGGAACCCGGGTCCCTGCTAGCTCTTTAAATAGCTCCCTGCTGGCTTTTGCTGCAGCTCAGCCAGCTCTTGCAGGAGCTGCGCACCCGCTGACTTTCACCTTTGCTTAAGGCACAAATGCAAGTGTATAGCAATGCTACAAATCTCTGTCCATCCACCAGTGCAAATCTATTCTCTACAAAAAGCACTTTCCTGTTCAAGATGAGCTGACTGTTAACTCTTCCAATCAGAGTCTGTGTGCTCACTCTCATTTCACAGCTTCAACGTTTTGAAAACAGCTGAAAGTGTGTGGGAGTTTTTTGGCCTTTGCAACCAGAGTAGCTGGAGTGATGAAACTTTGGCCGGAAGTAGCTGTTTTCTTTCTGATTATAGTCTTTTTGTACTATTTCTTTTTCCAATGACTTACCCAAGCAAGACCTTTTTAATGATGCAAAGTCACCTAAGCAGAGAATAGACCATAGAGTAGTTTGCATGGCACATTTCAATGGCAAATGTTTCTTTATATACAGGTCTGTGCTGTCTTGGAGGGGAACTTCTTTGGAATTCATGTTACACTGGTTTCCTCCAGACTTTAATAGTTCAGTTATTTTGATCAAAAGGTCTGTCTTGTGATTTAAGAGCAGTATGTAAGTTATTAGTAATATTTTAGTCTAACAGGTATGAAAGGGAGATGGTGTAAGGGTTTATAGTTATTACTTTTAGTTTTAGAGGGAAGAGTATCTTGAACTAAAAAATGGTGTAATGGCTTGTGATCTAAATCAATTTGCAATGTTCAGTCGGAAAAGTTTAAAACAATGATGGGCAAATCTAAGGGAGAGGAATATTTAAACAAAAAAAAAAGATAGCCCAATTATATAAGAATGCTTTATTAGATGCTCAGGAAATCATAATTCTGTAGTCCACGAAGAAGGCTGGTTTGCTTTAAAAGCTATCCTGATTTAGGAAGGCAAGTGGAGCAAACAATATAAAAATTACAATGGAAGATGGGGAAGCAGATAGCAATGAATACAGATCCTCAGTTAGGAAATGCAGACACTTTATAAAGGAAGTTCATGTCTGGTAGAGTTTAAAGAAGTCCTTAAATATATTGAGAACAAACAATGTTAACAATGGGATTGGTCTAGACAAAGGTAACATTAACAATTGTAGAAAAAGAAGTATTCAGCAAATATTTCTCCTGTATTCAGAAAGAAGCAAGAAATACTTTCTATTCCAGTAATAACTGAAAGTTGAGCAGCAACTGTTAAATATCTTTGGATCTAGATGACTTGTACCCAAGAGTATTAAAAGTATTGAATGAGGTGAATCTGAACCATTAATGTCGCTTTTTAACAAAAATTGCAACACTGGAAAAGTTCCAAAGTTCTGGAAAAAAGCACATGCCCCACTATTTAAAAAGGGATAAAGAAGATGATGTAACCACCTATAGACCAGTTAGTTTGAGATCAATCCCAGGTAAAGGCCATTATGGGATGCAAGCAGCAAATAATTAAAGATGTAGCGTAATTAATAGAAATCAACATGGTTTTAGGCAAAATAGATTTTGTGAAACAAATTTATTTTTGGTTCTTACTTCGTTGATCTAATATACTTTGATTTTTGTAAGGCATTTAGCTTAGTTCTGCATGAGAGTCTGATGTTAAATAACACAAATCATTGTAGCCACTAGGAAGTGGAGATAGCTAGATCACAAAAAGCAGTTTTAAACGGGGAACAGTCATCTAATATAATGTAGTCCCCCAAGGGACATTTTCTCAACACTGTTCAAGATCCTTATCCATAGAGTTGAATATGAGCACACACACACACATCCCCGTGTGATGCTGTAGTTCAGATAATGAACACAATCCCTTAGTATATCACTGGGAAGCACGTCAAATAGAATAAGGGAAATGGCATTACCCCTTCATGGCATTATTGAGGCCATTCCAGGGATCCTGTGTCCAGTTCCAGTCTCCAAACTCCAAAAGGATGTTAAAGTTGGAAGGGGATCAACAAGAACCATTTGAGGTCTGGAAAACATGTTCTCTTGTGAAAGACTTAAGCTCAGGCTATTCAGTTTATCCACAAAAAAAAGTGAGGTGACCCAATCATGGTCTACAAGTACTGTACAGAGAAGAGATTTCTAATATGTTTGCATCTTTGTACCCCAGCTGTCCCCAGTCTGGGAACACCTGTGGTACAGAGGAGGAAGTAGCTTTAGGCACTGCCACTCCCCTCTTCCCCAGCCCGGGGAATGGTAACAGAGCTGCTTCCCCTGCCGTTCTTCCCTGCCTGGAAGGAGCAGGGGATGCGGATCCACGTACCCCCAGGAGTACAGTGGCAAGTAAGCGTCCCATCCTCTTGTGCCCAGACCATGCAGCACTTGCTGTGACCCAGCAAAATCTTTAATCCGGTATACCATTTTGCAGGGGTGCGAGATTAAAGAGCTCCAACCGTTGACAGCTCTTTTACAGAGTTGCAAAAGGCTTAGGATCTGGAAGCTGGAGCTAGAGAAATTCAGACTAGAACTAAGACACGTTATTGTCCCTGATGGTAATCAGCCACTGAAACACCTTACAGAGGAGTGCAGTGGAGTCTGCATCACTCAAAAGTCTTACAAAATAGCTTGCTAAAAGGGCATGGTTCAAACAAACTCTGGCTTACTGCAAAACCTGAATGGGTCCCTGAGAGGACTTTCTTGCTTCTGTGGATGTTCCCCTATGATTGGGGGGGGAGGGTTGTTTTTTTGCATGACCATAATGGCCAGAGGTCCCAACCAGGGTCTCCTTGTACAAACATAAAATGGAAGCACTACCAAAGAGATGCCACATTTGCCTGTGTGCCACTGAACAGTGAGTGTCTGGAAGTGGAAAGAAGGCGAAGAGAACACCAGCAGAGCCAGCATCAGAGACTTTGATACCACCCTCTCAATGTCAGTGAGGTTCCCACTGCCCCCAAAAACCTTGGTGCTGAAGGCTTCAACCCCTACACCAGCTATCTTGGCACCCTAATCAGTAAAGCTGGCACTCATGCCTGAATGTAAAGGGGATATCAAATCACTGAGTCACAGGGAGTCCTAGCATAGCTCCAAACAGGAATGAAAGTCCCAAAAGCAGGAGACACAAAACACCCCTCCAACAAGAAGAGAGCCTCCAAGTCTAGGCTCTAGGGGGGAGGGATAGCTCAGTGCTTTGAGCATTGGCCTGCTAAACCCAAGGTTGTGAGTTCAATCTTTGAGGGGGCCGTTTAGGGATCTGGGGCAAATCTGTCAGTGAAAGTACTTGGTCCTGCTGTGAGGGCAGGGGACTGGACTCAATGACCTCTCAACGTCCCAAACAGTTCTGAGATGGGATAGAGCAGTGGTTACAAGTAGGACTTCAAGAAGTGTATATGGAGATATACCTGTTTTGGGGACTGGACTCGATGACCTCTCAAAGTCCCTTCCAGTCCTAGTATTCTATGAAGTCCTTGATCAGAACTGGAGAACTACCGGGGATGAGAAACATGACACTGACATTGCTACAGTGCCCATGACAAAGCTGAAATATGCCATATGGACATGGTGGTGCTAAGAGTCACCCACAAGACTGAGTTCCATCTAAACCAGTCAATGTGTCCTCCTCCTGAAACCACATTGCGCACCAGGGGAAAAGAACAGCACCTGCTAGATGTGACTATGACTTGGCTTATTCACTTTTTCCATAAGGAAAAGTTATTTACATATTCCTACAGTATAAGAACTAATTACATTAATAGGCAACAGGTTTAAAACAAACAAAAGGAAGTTGTTCTTCACTCAGTGCGCAATCAACCTGTGGAACTCCTTGCCAGAGGATACGGTGAAGGCTAGAACTTTAACAGGGTTCAAAAAAGAGGTCTATCAATGGCTATTAGCCAGGATGGGTACGAATGGTGGCCCTAGCCTCTGTTTCTCTGGAGGTCGGTGACAGGAGAAGAATCACATGATTACCTGTTGTGATCCCTCCCTCTGGGGCATCTGGCATTGGCCAACTGTCAGCAGACGGGACACTGGGCTAGATGGCCATTCTTATGTTGGCTTCAATACCCTGACAGAGCCGAACTGTTCCGACTGTCTCCACATGTATTCTGGCACATGGCTTTCTAATGGAAGCCCATCTCCGCAAAGGGAACGCGGTGGAAGTGGGTGACACTGTATCTTGCTGGGTTATCAGTGGACTGGTCTACTGCTCTTCTCCAGCAGAAGCAGACTGAGTCATACAGCTCAAGTGGCATCCTCTGCCTGCCTCAGGAAAGCGTTGGTGGCCAATGGCTGCAGCCTCCGACCTTAGGCAATCAATGTGCACAGGACTGAACCCCCAAGTCCAATGCCACGTTTGAGAAAGCAGAGTTATAATCCGTGCTCAACTGATGCAATGGAACTCTTTGTCTCCTCCAGCTGGAGGGGAGACTGGTGGCCACTCTCCTGTAATGGAATCCCCATTGACACCTCTTTCAGGAGGCAAGAGCAGTTATTTACCCTAGGGTCAGCGTACCCTGTAAGCTGAGCCCTTGGGCATCCACCCAGGAGGGATTCAGTTACCACCCAGCTGCTGAGCGGAGCCCCCACAGCTGCTAGCTGCTATATTGGTGGTGCACAGCTTTACTTGCTTTGGTGCACATAATAAAATTGATTCCCCCCCTTGAGTGGAAAAATTAGAGGGAACATTGTCTACAGTTACTGTGGCTCGTTGAGGCGATGTAGTCCAGTGTGGGTCCCATGATCTATCCCCCTCTTTCAAAATCCTCAGCAACATTGGCTTGAAAGTGTGAGGGAACTGAGGCCTGATCTAAAACAGGGCTACTCAACACGCTGCCCGTGCACCACATGTGGCCCACAGTGGGGTTTGGGTTTACATGGGGCTCAACATGCGGCCCGTGGATGGGAGCCAAAACAAAAAAGGAGTCAATATAATGGTCTTCTGTTGTTATGTGTTTTAGTAGTTAAATTCCTGGACTGTCATTGCTCATTAAAAGTGCTGTCACTTGGGTGGAAATCGGGTACATAGTGCATTTTATTAATATCAGCAGAACTGACTTAAATGGGGCCTGCATATTGTGTAGTCTTGCCTTAATCTTTGTATTCACGCCTGTCAGTGTGAAAGAAGCTATTTGCATATATTTGCATGTATATGCAGCCACCCTTAAGTCACAGTCCTCAGCATGTGCTGTATCAGTGTGGCCCCCGGGGCTTCCAAAGTTGAGTAGCCCTGATCTAAAACTAAAATTTAGACCCACCTCCAACACCTTATGGTTAGGGTAGGGTGAGCAGAGCAATTGTTCTTAAGCTCCCCCTAAAGCAGCAGGCAAGGCTTGATCTCATTTTAAAAACTAACCTCTGCGGGTTACCTTTAAGCCTGTTGTAACCCCCACTCTCTGTCATTCATTTGGTTACTATTGACATTGTATTAATGATCTCTGGAGGAAATCGATTTTCCTTGCTTTTAGTACCTATATAATCAAATTGCCTCATTAGCAAAATATCGGCATGGGGTGGCTGAATAGAAGAGAGGAGGCTATTAAAGCAACCCACTGACCATGGCCTCTGTTTCAGATCTCCCATCATCGGGGTTTAAAATGCTCTGTCTGCCTCCAGCTGCCTTGACAGGCTTATCTCCTGCCCGTGCTAAGAGTCAGGTAGTTTATTAAAACACACGCTCTACTCTTGCTTCCCTGGGAGCGGAGGAGGGGCATGGCAGAAGGAAGCGGCTACGAAAAGAGAGGGGTGACCTGGTGCACACGGGGGAAAGGATTTTAACTTTCCCACCAGGAGTGTGAGGGCGCTTGGCAGCCCCACGTTGCAGGCGGCCGGTGAAAGATTCCTGCAGCACTGCCTGGAGAAAGGGGACGGGAGCTGTTCCTTGTGCTGGGGAGAGACCAGTGGAACTCGAGAGAAGGTTGCCCTTTCCAGGGGCCGGCTGGTGCCCCGGTTTGGGTTTCCCTGCCCCAAAGGGGGGACCAGAAACACAAGCGAGCTCGCTTTGAGTGTTAGAAAGCAGGCGGGCTCCGCTTCCTCGGAGCAGGGGGGCTATTTGCAAAGTGGGTTTAAAATCCTGAGGTTGCCCCACCCCACCTCACTCAGCGGGCGCTCCCCAAGGAGTCTGGCTCGGCGCCCGGGCGAGCCTCGCCGGGCTCGCCGGCCGGGGCCCGCGCTGGGCTCTAGGGGGCGCCCTGGTGTCCGAGCCTGAGTCTCCCAGCCCCGCGGGCGCCGGGCTCAGTCCGGGCGTTTGAATTTCAGCAGCCGGGAGCGTGCGGGCTGCGCGGCCAACTCGTGCGCGGCTCCGGGGGAACTTTCGGGCCAGCCCCGCAGCGGACCGCGCCGGAGCTCGGAGCCGGGGTGGCGGGCGCCCCCGGGCGAGCCTGTGTGCAGCGCGTGGGGGCGGGCGGAGGAGATCCCCCCCCAGCACAGGTGGGTGATGCGCTTGGGCGCGCCGGGCAGGGGAGAAGTTTCCCTTTTCGCAGCCCCCCCTCCCCGGGTCTTTTCCCCGCGTGCCGGCCGCGGGAGGGGGGCCTCGCCCCGCAGGGATCCCCCCACAAGCCCCCAGGCGCTGGGGGTTTGCAGAGAGAGGAGCCTGCGGGTGCCTGGGGCCGGGAGAGAGAGAAACTGGCTCTAAAAGCCCTGAGGGTATTTGGCCCCAACGTCCTCAAACTCTACAACAGAGAACAAGTGCAGCCCCCCCCCCCCCCCAGCTCCACAGCAACCTGGATCCAGCCAGCCTCCCCCCCGCGACCCTCCACTCGCTCAAATTCTCACGGACAAGAAAAGAAGCCATCCTCCCCCAAAGCCATCTGGACTCTGGGACAAGCGCCCTAAAAACCAGACCTGGATCCGGCCAGGTCCAACCAAGCTTTAGCCTGGCCCCTGAAGCGAGGACAAAAGTGTAACTGCAGGAACATTCCGGACTCGGGTGCTTCCCAGTGTGGAAGTGCCTGAAAGCCTTTCATCTGATCTGGCTCCGGGATCCAGCCGGCTGAGTGCTTTTTTTTTTTTTTTTTGCTCCCAAACTCAAAACGTGCTCTTAAGTTAGAGGCTGGGATTTTTCTGGTTCAAGTTGTAGCGGCACCTTTTTTATTTCAACAACGCAACTGGGGGGAAGGAGGGGAGGATACACAAATACAAACTCTGGCAGAGTCCTGGTGTCAAATGTGTCTGCGATGCTGGTGAGCAGGGTTGTGTTGGGTTTGGGGGTTTTGCAGTGGGAATGAAGTAGCTGCGCTTGTCTATTTAGCTGGTTGAAGTTTGGGCTTTGCTATAAAAAGCTCACTGCGTACACAAGGACCCAGGTGCCAAAAATGCCTTTTCAGTGGTTCTGTGCAAGTTTGTAGCAAGGTCTGGACCTTTTGGTGAACTTGGAGTGGCTGGGCTTTTTCTTCTATATAGTAGAATTTGGGGGATTGGGGCTGAAAATTGCCCAGACCCAAATAGGATATTGGAGCTAGTTATGCATTGTCATGTTCTGTAGGCAGCGATGCAACCGCAGCCTGTTTGTTTCCAGAGAAATGGGGGAGGGAGGGAAGAAGGGCTAAATTTGTCTTTTGTACAAGTTGGGCTTTTGAACCAAAACCTGCCAAGATCCAACAGCTGGATCTAGGATTTTGTGTGACTTGGGCACTGCAAGGAGTTCAAGTTGGGAGGGGACAGAGCAGTTCCCCTTGTTCTCTGTTCATGGGATCTGGGGGGAAAGGGAGGGAAGTTGGACTCCGGTAGTTCCAAGTACTGCATCTGCGGTTTTGCAGCACTCATGTGCTGAGGTGCACCTGGAACTTCTGGTGAAGTAGGGGTACCTCGGCTTCTCTATGTGGGTGTTGGAATTGGGGGTCTTAGTGCTAGGTGGCTTGGGGTAGCACTGCCCCCAATGCCCCTGCCAAAATGTTGATTGCTAAATGGGGTGCTCCCTCATGCCCCCTCCCTGTTCCTCTGCATTGCCCTCCCCACTCCCCCTTTTCTCACAGGCACCAGCTGCTGATGTAGATCCAACTTTTACTTTAATCTCTGAGGGATGCTGGCAGAGTTTGCATGAAGGCTTCAGAGACGGTGCAAACTGAATATCTCCCTGTTCCCTCCTGGGTGTTAGCAATAGAGTTGGGCATGCCTTTCCTTTGAAAACCTGTAGACACTGGGGACAGAGCAAACAACAGCCCACTCCCATTTTTTCTCTCTGCTGAGATTAGGAATTCTGATCCAGAATTGTCCCAGAAATCCACAACTTTTGATTCCTACTGCTCCCAATTTCTCCTTAGTTTGGATTGTAAGCCCTTCATCTCCGTTTCTACCCCCCCCCCCCGCAGCCATCTGACTTCCACAGCTACCCAAGGCTCAGACTCTCAGCCTTTGTCTCCCCATATTCCTCAGACTTCTAGCCATTAACATTGCTCCCCCCTGAAACTCAGCACTGCTGCTGACTCTTTGAATGTATGTGGAAACAACCGCTTCCCCAGGAGTATCAGATAGTAGGAAATGTGCATGCAGCGCTTAATGCTGTGGAGTTTCAGGCATTTAACTTTGAAAATCAAACAATGCGACTAAGTAAACAACTTAACCTGAAATAAATGAGGTGGATCATTTTACCGAGGTGATATTTACAGTAGGCTCAATGCTGTCCAGCATTTCAACAACATCTTTAGCTGCTGAAGGTAGAGTGCTTTGAGCTTCTGCACATGGAAATGTTAGTGAAGCTGTGGTAGATGGGTTCAGTAACTCTGCAAGTGAGAGAAGATCACGACTGGGGTGAGAACCAAGTTATGGTTATTCTGAATCATCTGTAGTTATCAGCAACAGGGCCACATCTTCTGTTCATCCTCCTGGCCTGGTGTAAGGAAAAGAGGGTGATTACAAGGGCATCCAAGGTCCTGGGTAGCAGAGGGTGTGAGGATTCAAAAGCTCTGAGAAGCCAGGTGATGGGTGAATGCTTTCAGCCCATCCTTTCTGTAAGGAGACAGACTGTGGTAGTGAAACACACAGACTGTGGCACATGCAGAGGCTGAAAGGTGATGATCAAATATCACACTATAAAGCATCATAGTTGCTCTAATGCTGCTTTTTGAACATTGTGCCATACAAACATTGGTATAAGCCACATGTGTAATGCGCGATTATGTTTGTAATAAGACACACACACCATAATTTTGAAGAGGGTGCTTGACAGAGTCTTTCTGGTGTGTCATGGTGTGACACACAGAGGAAACAGAAGGGGTTAACTCAGAAAGGCTAGTGTGAGTCATTTGGGTAAATAGTAATTAAGGCAACTTTTATTAACTATTTAAAGCAAAATTATGGTACCGAGCAGATGGTCATCTATTGGGTAACTCTGTCTTTGAACATGTTTGTTTTCAGGCTTTTAAGTCCTAGCTTTGAGGTAATTGAAGAACTGTGGTAATTGATAAATTCAACCTCCTGCATGCAATGGAGACATGCAGTTAGGCAGGGGGCACAGTCCTTTCTGTTTTGTCTCTAAAATGGAAAACTACCAGATTGTCACAGCCGCCTACCAGAGGATTAGGTAGAGGGATGAGCAGGGAAATGGGAAATCCTCAAATTGGATTAGATTCGTGGAAGAAGTTACTTAAAAAAAAAGATTACACAAGGAAAAATGTGATTAAATACTCAAAGTATATGAATAATATGAAAGTAAAAAGAAACTCTTTCTGATGTGGCAGGTAGCTCAAATTGTACATTAACAATCACCGCTCGTAACCCCCCAAATGTATATGGAAAGCATGTGGCTACTTGCATGAAGCAGTGAGTATAGAAAATGAAAACGACGTATGCCAGGCAGCATGAGTTCGTGGAAAGCGGGTGGGGAGATTCTTTCATCCCTTTCAGTGGGATAGACTCGTAATACACACACAAATATCAGGCTCCCCATTCCACAGTAACGATAAAGGGATTGTACCTTCCTGCTAGTGATGAAAGGCATTAGATCAGCAATGGGCAGCCAAAAATGGGCCCTCCTTCACCTCAGTGGGTTGCAGCAACCTATAGCCCACTGAGGTTCCTACCATGACCCGACAGCCTCCCTGTCTGCTCCCCTCCCCCATGTGCCTCTCACAGCGGAGCCCCACCCTTCCTAGTGCTCCAAAAGAGCTGTCAGGCAGGGCCATAATGCCTCAGTGCATGGGTGCACCCCACTATGAAAATTGTTCCAGCACTTCTGCCCTGTGGGAGATAGCTGGACTGTATCCAGCGGTCAGAACGGGTGGGGAGGAAAGTATAGATCCTAACTGAGTATTTGTTGCCAAAATGTCATTATTTACATCTTTTATTGCTGATATTTTAATAGTTTTCTGTAACAGCCACTGCTTGCTCCCACATTTTAATATAATCAGCTTTTAACAGCCTCTTATAATGAGATTTAGATTGGGCTCTATGATTAAACCCTGATTAAAAACAAGCAGAGAAAAAAATGCAGTCAAATATGAGAGCTTTGGGGAAGACTTTTGTTTTGGATTTCTACCCTTTCAAACCCACTGACAGCCTCCAGAAAAAACCCATTGGTTTAGTGCAGTGCAAGAATCTTTACTACTGGTTCTCTTTTTTGGCTGTTTTTCTGGGGTAGCGAACACCCTTTTCTCTTCCTTTTTTAAGTCATTGGGCTACCTGTGACTAGACATGTGTAAGATCATCATGGTCAAATGATATATCCATGGGTTCTCAGTCATTAAAGGAAAAGAAAATTGTAGAACTGTGTAATCACTTATAAGGATTTCAACCTATGTATTTCAGAAATATGAGAGAATGATAAGGGTTGCATAGAAGAGTCCATAGCAGATAACCCAACTAGCAATAGATAGCATGAATTCTTTAAAAAACAAATATGAAGTCACTCCAGTAGCATACTCTGATATGATTACAAAGTTAGCCGACATGGGAACTTGGTGACGTGATATTTAATAAAGGTCTTTTGTAGGCCCAGAGGCATTGAAAAGTTGAAATTTTTAGATAAACATGCTGTGATGAAGCTATCAAATGGAGCCACAGACAAAATGATCTTGAGAATTTAGAGAAATTTGGCAACAATGATGTTGAATTAGGTTGTTGGAAAGGCGAACTTGGGAACTACTCTCATTGGGCAAAAACTATGGTGGGATTTAGAAGAGGACTTCACTGTAAGCATGTGCTTCAGTGCTGTGCTGAACACAGGTGCTTTTCTCACAGGGAGTGACTTCTCTGGGAACCTGTGGGTGGGTTAGAGAGCAGTAAGGCAGCAAACGAGCGAGGGATGGTGGAATACAACAAATAAGCCTGGCGTCTCCGTTTGGGCTGATACTGTTGTACAAAACATGAACATTCTGTTGCAATATTCGCTAGGGGTAGCAGATATAAAACAATGAAGCCGCAACAGCAGTCCCCTCCTGTGCTGTTCTGGTGAGGCGAGGCCAAGTGATATAAAATCCCAGTTAATCCGGTAACCAGTTAAAAGTTAGGTTCGCCTAACATTTAACCGGTTAACCAACTAAAGCTGGGATCTGGGCTGGGGACCACTCCAGTGTGGCTGGCACAGTTCCCAGCCCACGGGGCTCCCATCCCCAATGTCACAGTGGGGCTAGCTGCTGGCTCTCCATTTCCATGCTGGGGTTGGGACTGGCTTTGCCGCTCCCAGTCTTGGATCCCAGCCCTTGCTGGAACAGCCCCTGCCTGCAGGGCGCCCCGCAGGGATGAGAGCAACCCCTGTCCATGGTGCACTCCCTGCAGTGCTGAAGCAGGTGGGGAGCTGTTCCAGCCCTCACCGATTACTGGTTAACTGGAACCAGTAAGCCTCACCCATTCAGGGTGATGCTAACCGGTTAACCTTTCACATCCCTAGTAAGGGCCATGCTGCACATTCTGCAAATAGCCCTGGACACCTATTATTAATACAGACAATACACTGACAAGTTAGAAAGGCATTGCCAATCCCAAAAGGGAGTAACTAAACTGGCACACGTGCTGGAGGGGGGAGGTTGTGAAGTGACTCCATTCATCTTAGGCCGGTGTCAGGTGGGACTTAGTAGCAGTTTTAAACATTTGAAAGGCAGTAAGATAAAGGCCAGGGTGCAGTTCCTACCCCCTGCACCGCTGAACTTCGCAGTCCATTGCCCCCGGCATCTCTGGGCTTTGGCACGTCAGTTATGAAAACGGCAAACTTTCCGGAGCCCCCAGTCCCTCTTTCATTGCGAACGAAGCACCGCCAGGGAGGAATGATTCCAGGTGTTGCAGGCTGATGTAACAAACCCAGAAACACGAAGGGAACATTTTGTGTAAAGTTGTTTAGGGAACATTTTACTAACAATGAAATTGAGACAATGGAACAATTTGCTGTGAGCTCTGAGCAGGGACTGGATAGCACAGGTGGAGGCTGAACTCCTACTAGTTCAAAGGCATGGACTGGCCTGTCAGGTCAGATGGAGGAAAGTGGCCAGGGGAAGGGGTGGTTCAAGAGAAATTTGATGATGTGGGAAATGACATGCTGGGCCGTTTCCTGCAGGGTACTGAGTGTTCTCCTACAACATTGGAGTCAATGGCATGCAAGGTGCCCAGGATCTCCTCGGGAAGCACTCTCTCTGCCTTGCAGGATCAGGCTTCTTGGATCTGCCAACTTGTCACTCGACTCTAGCGCTGACCTCGCCAAGTCCTGAGTTCGGTGCCGGCATTTGCATGTGCTCCCAGCCACGCCCAGCTGGGACCCTCGTGATCCTTAGGCAGCAAGCAGTTCCAGGAGGGGTGCTCAGCCAGAGGGCACACTTGGTGTATCGTACAGGGCCAGTCCCTCACTCGTTACGTGAATAAGGCAGAAAAGCTGAGCAGGGCACATGGTGATTCAGGCGTCTTTCTGTTTCCTGAATGTTTCCCTCCCTAAAGGAGTGGCTGTGTTCTCATGCTTGGGACGGTCACACGGCACTCGGTCTCTTGCCCCAGCCAGTGTTTGGACCTCCTGGTTTGTCCCCCCAGCTTCTGCGAGGCTGTGACATTACTGTGCTCTCGCTCCCCTTTTTTTCCAGTTACTGTCAGCATAGTGAAGGGTACATGTGTTTCCCAAGTGATGGTGTCTCCTGTCTGTGTATCTGAATATATACTGCAGTGGTAGCATGGAAGGAGAGCTGGGGTTTAATCCGTGTGCCCACTTCATTTTGTAGTTCATGTGTCCCCAGATGCTGGGTTGAGAGGAGGTGTGAATTTGTAAATGTTTATTCTCTTCTTGCCATTACCAGAACCGTTGACCTTCTGGGAGGGGACTGCTTCGTCCTCTGGGACTTATTTGGGAAACTCTAAACTAGCTGCTCAAATTTCCAGAAAACTGAGTGTTAAGTAAGTCCAGACACAAATCAGTCCCTGAGGCTGACAAGGCGTGGGAAGTGGGTGAATAACTTGTATATTGCATGGTAATAAAAACTTAATTTTCACTTTGAGATGAGAGCACTCAGGCATCTCGGGAGGAATTCTGAAACTTGCAGCAGGAAACGCTCACCTTAATAAAAGGTCTCCATGAGGTGAGTGATTCTTTTTTTCAATGCAATCTTCTATGAGTTGTAATGTTCTTATGTAGCTTGTCGATGGAGCAATCTCCATCTTCTACAGCGCTCTAGAAAATAATCTTGCCAGGCAGTATCTAGAGCAGGGCTACTCAACTTTAGAAGCCTCGGGGGCCACAATGATACAGCACGTGCTGAGAGCCTCAGCGTAAGTGCGCAAAAGTGACAAGGAGTCCTGTGGCACCTTATAGGCTAACAGATGTATTGGAGCATGAGCTTTCGTGGGCAAAGACCCACTTCGTGCATGCATCTGACGAAGTGGGTCTTTGCCCACGAAAGCTCATGCTCCAATACATCTGTTAGTCTATAAGGTGCCACAGGACTCCTTGTCACTTTTGCAGATCCAGACTAACACGGCTACCCCTCTGATACTTAACGTAAGTGTGGTTGCATATATATGCAAATATATATGCAAATTTATGCAAATAGTTTTTTCACACTGACAGGCATGAATACAAAGATTAAGGCAAGACTACACACAGGCCCCATTTAAGTTAATTCTGCTGATATTAATAACATGCACTATTTACCTTGTTTCCACCCATGTGGCAGCACTTTTAATGAGCAATGACAGTCCAGGAATTTAACTACTATAACACATATCAACAGAAGATCATTATATTGACTGCTTTTTTTTGTGGCTCACACCCGTGGGCCAGGTTTTGAGCCCCGTGTAAATCCAAACCACACTGTAGGCCGTAAACAAACAGGCCATGGGCTGTATGTTGCCCATGGGCCAAGTGTTGAGTAGCCCTGGTCTAGAGGGCATTTGGCCAGTTTGGCTTTGGGAAAGGCCAGGATGGCTCTAGTATTGCGCAGTGTAGGGGGCTTTGGAAAGTACACCCATCCGATCCTCATGTGATAAAGCCCCATGGTTCAAGTTGTTAAAAATGTCCCGTGACTATTGATTTCTAGCTTGAGACACTTAAAGGGACCTGATTTGCCAAAGATTTGTCCCCCTCCTGAAAATCAGGACACTTTCAGCTGTTAGGTTGGGCATCCAAATACAAAGGTGCCCCAAATCACTATCCCTTAAAAGCTTAGATGAGTCCTAGAGCGTGGCTGGGCAGTAGGGTGTCAGTGGCTGATGGAATAAGCTGAGGTGGTATTAACAGGATTGCCCCTTTGCTACCGTTCATTTTGCTGTTTGTTTCTCCCTACCTACCCTGAGAAGAGGGAGAGTCTCAGTTCTCCTCAGGGGACCAGTGACTTCTCCTATGCATTCATACTGCAGGTTTAACTGCATAGCTTGTTTAAAAGTCTCAAAGGGGATAGCCGTATTAGTCTGCAACTTAAAAATCTTTAAAAAAAGAAGTGGTGCTGTAGCATCTAAGGGTATGTCTACACTAGCTCGTTAATTTGAGCTAGGTAGGCAAATCAGGCAACCGGAGTTGCAAATGAATGAGGTGGAATGAGGTGGAATGAGGTGTAACAGTTAATCCGAACTAAGGACTTAGTTCGGATTAACTTTAAACTGCTGCGTGTAGCCGTGGGAAGTTCGTTTGAACTAAGGGGACTTAAAAATGGCAGCCGGACGGGAACATGCAAATAAAGCCTGGGATATTTAAATCCCAGGCTTCATTTGCAACTCCGGTTGCCTGATTTGCCTACCTAGCTCGAATTAACGAGCTAGTGTAGACATACCCTTAGAGACTAACAAAAATATATAAAAAATGAGTAGTCTTGCAGCACCTTAGAGACTAACAAAACATAGTCTCCAAGGTACTGCAAGACTATTCATCATTTTTGTTTAGTGTTGTTGTTTTTTCCGGTTACAGACTAACGTGGCTACCCCTCTGAAAAAATGTATGGATGGTGTCATGAGATTTTGTGGTCACAACCCACTTCTTCAGATAACCGGAGCAAGAGGCACAAAGAGGCAGCACCAAACCCCCAATACATTAAGCAGAAAAATAGGGGTGAGGGGAGAATGAACCCCCCCCAAACAGTCAATTATAGTGGATTGAACAAAGACATTAATTGGATGGGCAGTTATATGCAACATCCAAATGACATCAAAAGCTAAGTATCCAACACTTACAGCCCACTCTATAAGCCTCGTTTAGCATGGACACCGTTTGACAGGTTTCCTCCTCCCTCCTCCCCTCTTTTTCTGCTTTATATTTTGTGGTTCTCATCTGCCTCTCTGTGCCTCTTGCTCCGCTCATCTGAGGAAGTGGGTTGTGCTCCCGAAAGCTCATGATACTATATTTATATATTCTTGTTAGTCTCTAAGGTAGCACAAGTCCACTCGTGGTTTTTTTTTCATTTTTTTTTATATAGGTTGCATTTTTGGCTTCCCCTTCTCTTTACAAGAGTTGGTACAACCAAGGGGTCTCAGCATTAATGAATTCAATCCTGTCTGGAGCTTGAGGGTGTCTGGTCTGGGGGAGGGGGTTGGTTTGGACCCACATCAATTACAAGCCTCTTTGTACGTGCGAGTACATCTCACTGCCTGATTGGGCTGGGGGCAGGGGAAGCACACGAAGTCTCCTCCCACCCTGCCAGGACCACGGGACGCTTCTAAGCACCGTGCACTCCTTGCAGGGCAGGCACAGGACGGGAAGAGACTTTGTGTGCTGCCCTCCAGTCCTGATTGGCCTGGGAGTGGGGGGAGCAGCAGGACCTCCATGGACGGATTAACTTGTTTGGCGGGCTGGATCTGGCCCGCGAAGACCCTATTGGCCACCCTGGCCTACACCAAACTGAGCCTCATGGAACACACCGAGAAGGCAGATACGGGATGTTCCTCCACCTTAAAGAAAACCGGATGGACACTGTTGAGAGGGGCCAAGCTCCGTGCACTCAGTATAGCCTGAAGGGGGCCAGTCCCTGTTTCCCAAATTGAAGGAAGAACAGGACAAGTCAAGGAGAATGCTGAATGTTCCTGACCCAGCAAAGTACTGTGCCCTGATGGTGCCCATCATGGCTGGGAGGAGCCACAGCCAGAGGGCCCAGGGCTATTAGATTTTGTGTGGCCCCCTGTACGGATGGGGGCTGTGGGTTGAGGCTGGAGGGTGGTTGCGGGAGGGGGCGTGGGCTCTGGGCTGGGTTCAGGATGGGGGTCCAGGTGGGGGCCATGGTGTTTGGAGTGCAGGAGGGGATTTAGGACAGGAGGGTGGGGTTAGGAGTGCAGCATCTGGGTGGGAGTTGGGGTGAAGCAGGCTCTGGGATGGGGTGTGGAGTCTAGATCAGACTTCACCGCCCAACTGTGAGCCCCAGCTTTGAGCCCCCTCCACCACCCTATGCTCCTAACTCCCTCCCAGAGCTCTGGGCCAGATAACATGCAGGGGCTTTAGGGGCAGCAGCCTGCAGCCCCAGGCTAAGGGGGCTTTGCAGATTTGGCCTCTTAGCAGCCTGGAGACATTTCTGCAGCCCCCTTAGCCTGGGACTATGCACTGCAGCCCCTAAAGTCCCTTTCTTAATCCTGCTCAGGGAGGAACACATCTACTGTGCATGGACCTAAAAAGGCTCAGTGAAATAAAGGGGGGTTTGGTGTATTCTCCCCACCACGGAGGAAACAATCACAGGTTTAGCTGGTGCGACAGTAGCCTCCACGCTGGATGCTGACGTGTCCCTTTCCACCCTGACTGTGCCCAGCAGAAAACTTTCATAGCCATCTGAAGGCTTTTGCTCCGTTGGCATCCCAGATGTGTTCTGGAGGAAAACAAGTGAGATTCGGGCCGGTGGGAGGGCATTCTTCAGGGACAAAAGGACCTAATAGCGAAATGAGTTCGGGGAGCAACTCGACAAAAAATAGATTTGGGAAAGAAAAATGTGGGTGGGCAGAGGAATGGCCTGGCAGAGCCTGCTCTGAATGTGAGAGATCCTGAGCAGTCTAATGAGGTGAAGGGACATCCACAGAGAGGTCAGTTCCATCCCCAAAAGGTATACTGACAAACAGATGCCTTTCATCAATCTGGCAATTTTTTAGAGAAAATTCCTAAGAGAGATGCAAAGGGTTAACCAGTATCATTTTTATTCGGTGATGCTTACTGGTTACCGGTTCACTAAGCAGCTCCAGCTGGTCCGGAGGGCAAAGAGGCTGCTCCAGCCCAGCCAGGCCTGCCACACCATGGGCAGAGGTGCTCCAGTCCAGCCGGAGCAGCCCCGCCCACAGAGGGCCCGACGTGACAGGAGCAGCCCCACCCGTCGCGGGTCCCAGTGTGGCCAGAGAAGCCATGCTGTTGGAGTCCAGCCAGCCCCCGCCTGCCTCTGTTTCAGTGGTAAACCGGTTAATCATAACGTTTAACCGATTAACCGGGAGTTTACCTCCCTCATTCCTAAACACGCCTAGTTCTTCGTGAATTACTTAAAACCCTGTTTTTGACTTTGCTCTTCAAGCGCTCCGGAGTGGGGCCGTCCAAAACTGTCTAGCTGGATGCAGCAGGAGAAGAACTAGCACTCAGACCTTTTTCCTCATATGAAGGAAAAAAATAAATCAACAGCCATGCCCTGCCCTTCCTGCTAGAGACCACATGTTTCTCTGTCTAAGACTGGAGATAACTTGTTACTAATGAGAAGGGCAGTGTCTCTGAACCAGGGCTCTCTTTCCCCATATTCATTAGGATTCTCTTCAACATCTTTCTTACTCTTGGGTGAAGCTGTCTAGCCACTCACTTTTTAAAATTGACCCTGGAGGGGTATTTAATATTTTGTCTACTCTTGAGCTGAGGGCTCTGTTCAGGATCCTCCTCCTGTTACTAAACCGGACAGTGCAGAGTTCTTGGCAGTTACGGAGCCTCAGCCAACGTAGACCCCAAGGAGCCTGATTTTTTGTGTTTTGTATTTTTAATCTAACTCACATGCTCTTAGTTGCCTCCTATGTCCTTCCTGTACCTTTACTGGCACCAATCGGTTCCGTGCAAGTTGCAGTTGGAGGAGTCATCGTGGGGAAGTTTAGTTTTGTTTATTTTGTTCCACATTTACAGGATCTACTTAGACAACCAGGCTCAGCTGTTTTCTGTTCCAACCCCTCTTCCAGTACAGTGGTAAAGATGAATCCACTTCTAGCTCTTGTCAGGTACAGCCCTAAGCCCAAAACAAAGGTTCAGATTAATCATTCCTGTGGGCTGGTCCATCCAAAGCTGGTGGTAGGCATAAGGAGACTAAGCAATTGCTTAGGGCCATGAGCAGCTCAAGGGGGCCCCTTATTAATTATTAGTGTGTGTGTGTGCGGGGGGGGAATATTCCTGCTGAGAGCCCACAATGGGCTAGCACCGGCTTTGGGTTGATCTGCATTGAGGGCTTTGCTCTCAGGCTGGCACCTGGCATGGTGTATCCCTCCTGCCTTTCTTAAATTATGATTTTTACTTTAGAGGGAAGTAGAGCAGACACCCTGGGATGGGGAAGGGGTGATTCGCACCCTCTACAGGAGGGGGCTTAGGCCGCTAACAGGTTTAAACTAGTGTAAGTGGTGGATTCTCTGGAACTTGAAGTCTGTAAGTTCAGATGGCTTCAGAACTTCAGCAACTCAGCCAGAGGTTCTGGGTCTGCTACAGGAGTGGGTGTGGGAGGTTCTGTGGCCTGCTGTGGGCAGGAGTTGGGACGAGATAACTACTCCCCAGAGTCAGTCATGGTAATTACTCCCCCGTGCTTCCTGGGGCTCTGTCGAGGTAGCGCATCCACAATAATGGAGCCTGCCCCGGACTCATTTTGAGGCTTCCCTGTAGTGTGGACACGCTATTTCGAAATAGTTATTTCGGGAGCTATTATTTCGAAATAACCTAGTTGTGTAGACATAGCCTAAGTGCCCCAGGAAGGGGCTTCAAGTGCTGCCCCCCACCCAGTACAATCTCTCACTCCCACTGGCCAGAAACCGGCCAATGGGAGCTGCCTGGGCCATGGAGGCCTCCCCTAGTGCATGGCACATAAAGACCAGATGGCTCCTGCAGCCAGCTGCTTTGAGTGGCTTGGGGTGGGGGGCCATAGCAGGCAAGGAGCCTGTTTGAGGGTCCTGCTGGGCTCCTGGCTGGAACCCTCTAAGGTTAGCACCTCCCACTCAGAGCCTGCACTTGACACCCCACCCCTCGGTCACACCTCCCCTCCTCCCCTTACTCCTCTGCCCTGATCACAACCCAAACCCTCTGCACCCCTGCTCCTGCATCCATGCCCCTCCCAGGCCCTGCACCCCAACATCACAACCACCTCCTGTCCTAGGTCACAACCCAAACCCTTGCACCTCTGCAGCTGGTCACAGCCCCCTCCCAGACCTTGCATCCTTCCTATATCCCTCCTCTGCACCTGTACCTGCTGCCACATCCCCATCCTGCACCCCAGTCTCTACCCTGAGCTCCCTTCTGCCCCCAGTCTCCATCCCTGACCCCACGCCTCTTTCATTAATACCTCGACCACTTACTAAATTCTTGGAGTGACCCGCCCACGCCTGCCTTAAAGGAACTTGGTTGCCCAGATGGGAGTTTCTGCATTGCTTTACCGAAGAAGGACTTCATGCATAGATGAAATGGTAGCCTGGGCATGTGTGCTGCTAAGCCTCGGGAAACCCAGGCGGGAGTCCAAATCCCAGGCTCCTATTCCCCAGGGTTGGAAGAGGTTGGGAATGCCGCGGAGACAGTGTGCTCAGGCCTAGTCAGTGGGAGCTGAACACTCCTCATCTGGCTGAAGAAGGGACAGCTCAGGGTTGGCAAGGGTTCTTATCTACATTCTTTTCAGCCAGAAGGAGGAGGATGCAGAAGATCTTTGAGATAAAAAGAAGGAAGAAAAGTTCTCTCCAGGTCTCCGGTGGGTGTTGACTACCCCCTGCAGGGTCAGAGTTTATCTAGGTGCACATACTGTGTGCAGAGACGCTTCAGAGGGGTGGTCGAGTTAGTCTGTAACAGGAAAAACTTAAACAACTAATAGTCTAGCAGCACTTTAAAGACTAATGCAACATATAGAGATGGTGTCATGAGATTTTGTTGGCACAGCCATCTGAGGAAGTGGGTTTTGCCCATGAAAGCTCATGACACCATCTACATGTTTTGTTAGTCTTTCAGGTGCTGCTAGACTATTGGTTGTTTAAGTCTTTTTGTGTGCAGAGAGACAGAAAAGTAGAACAGACAGACCTAGCACCGCATTTTCAAGCAGGCCAAGTTGAAAGTGCTGGGAGCTGCAGGTGTTCACAGCACCTCAAATTCAGGCTAATAATGGGCTGTTGTATTCTTGCCTGATTTGTTTTATTTTCATCCTCCGTTAATGACGAATGGTCACAAGGGAAATAGTCTATTATTAATATTTAATTTCCTCTTGTTACTGGAAGCAGATGACTAAAAGATCAATTAAAATGTAACCAATAAAAAGCCAATAAGGAAACCAGAAGAGCCACATCCTGCTGAGAGAGTGTAACTCTTCCTCTTGCCTGCTCACCCCGTCACCTCTCCCTCCGCTAGCTTGGGTAGACAGAAGCTGAGAAGCTGCTTTCCAACCACCCTCCAGCCATTGCCGTGTGGCATGAGGTAGATGGGGAACTTGGGACACAACTGTAAATAAGGCATCGCAAGCCTTGGTGTACAAATGCAGGAAACGAATCAGCAAGGAGCATGTAGAAGCCAATTCACAAGGAACAAAATGCAGATTTTTGAATAGGTTCGTTGCCTAAAATGTTTCTCGCTAGAGCTGAAGTTTGCATGATAGATGCTGCTCTAAACAGACAGCGAAAGGCAATAGAGCCTGTGACATTTCAGTCAGTTTAAAGGATATGGAATCTTCCCCTACATTAAAATATCTTCAAAGGGGGGCGAATGTTGCCAAGTGGCTGACAGTTTCCTTTCGGAGTTCTGAAAGCAGGAAACATAGGGGCTTGCTCACAGCACCAACCCGTTGGCTAAATTTCAGGAGTAGGGTGGAAATCAGGGTTTTGCCCTTAGGAAACTAGATAATCTGTAGGTGGGTGGCCCCAGGGACTGTCATTTTCAAAGGATACACTAGGAGGCATTGTGCTGGTAACAAGGGACTTTGGGGCCAGCTCCAGACTTGTCTGGGGAGTGAGTCCCAGCAATGGTGGTGTCTCTTGGCAGGGACACGCCTTCTTCCTTCCCTGTGTTATCTGCCCCCTTCTACCTAGGGCTGGTTTTCCCTGGTCCGAAACCAGCAGGGAGAACCCAGTGCAGTCCAGAGACCAGAATGGAGTGGAGAAGACCAGTCAGAGTCCAGAGAGGCTCCAGGCGAGGAGGTAGGATCGGTAGTGATGCCCTCAGCCTATAGGAGCGCTCTGGGGGTTTAACGGAACAATACGGTGGTGAAAGGTTCGTGGCTTTGGTTTTAATTCCACCTCAGTCTACACAGTGCTTGGTCACAGTCGCTCCAGCATCTTAGAAATTCCCATTGTTTCCTGCTGGCGTCGCACTGCTAAGAAGGTTCCCCCGTGCTGAGATTCATTGCAGCATGTACCTCGGCCTGGCCATTTCACACGCTGCCTCTGGTTGCTTGGTCCTGCACTCTGGCTACAAAGGCAAAGGACTGAGAGATTTTGGGCCCCCGAAGAGTGTTTGTGTGTGGGGGGGGGAGGGGCGTGTCGCGTTCTGGTAGCTGGAGGATCAGAAACTGATAAACCCTGACCCTTGTGGTGGGACATGGCTAATGCCCCTGAGATTGGTTCTCAAATTGAAGAGTTGTGGGGTATTGTCAGACTGGTTCCTCCACAGCTGGAAATAAAATCTTCATGAATGAGGAGGGCTGAGCCGTGAGAGGAACACGTCCACTCATCCCCAGCATGATGATGCATTCTGTAGGCATGTGTGTCCAACAGCAAGAGGTCTAAACGGAGCCTCAAGGGGACAGTGGCAGGAAAGGAATTTCTTTGAGGAATGCTTGAATCAACACTCTCTGAGGATTCACATAAGATAAAAAACCCCAAACAGCTCAGGAGACTGCCATGGCAGCACCTCAGTCCACAGTCAACTGGGAGAGCTCAAAACAAAAGCTTGTTCTGCCTCCAGATGTGAAGGGCTTCATTGGAACATGCTGTTCAGGGACTTTATTCAATTTTCAGGAGACAGCTTTTCACTGGGGCTGAAATCTGAGCTAGAACAGAGTGTTCCAAGTCATGAGAAATGAACAGGGGAACAGCTTAGGGGGTTTGAGAGTGGCAAGGAAGGTTTATTTAATAATGGGAGAATGGCAGGAACACCGCCCAGGGTAACAAGGAGGGATTGATCCAATTAAAAAAACAAGACATGAGTTGGAGAAACAATATTAATTGTAGCTGTCCAGCAGGCTGCATGGAACCGGTTATTTTTTCCCAATTCACAAGAAGTTCACAATATTGATCCCTTGAGGACCTAATGAAACGTTAAATATACCGCACCCAATACCTTTGTAAGTAAAGCAGGTTTGTGATTAGATTAAACTCAACAGGGTGGGCTGCTGGACTGTTGTCATACAGGGAATAGGGACTGCGTAGAGAAATCAGTGCACCCACAAAACACACATCTTCCCCTTTACATCCTCTTTTTATGTTTTTCATTCTGGCTCAGTAAGTTCTAGCAGTATGAACTGAACAAACTGGGGGCCTGGTTTGCCAGATAATTTTGGAACAAAATCAAGCTTCAAATTCCCCTGCAGTCAAAGGGTCAGACTGCAAGTGGGATGAAGGTAAATCCTTCCCCACAACCTGGGAAATGAAGGAGACAGGAGAATGAATGTGTGTATGGCACATAACACCTTAGAGACCATTGCAACCAGTGTGCGGAAGTTCTATGTTGTAAATTCAAACACTGTATCTAATGTCAATTGCTACCATGGAAATACTGGTGCTGTGAAGAGGATGCAGTGCTGGCATGTAGTGGCCGGACTGTTTGCTCAACTCTGGTTATTCGTCTTCTGAGATGTCAGCTGTGCCCAACTCTTACATTTTCTGTCCCAGGAAAAAGCAGAGTGTAGCAGAGCATAAGAACCAGTTGTTCTCTTTCTGGACACAACACTGAAGTAAACAGCAAAGCGTGTGATGGAAAAATAAGACCACAATGTGCAAATGGAACCAGAGAATGAAGCATGAGCCAAATTCAGTGCCTCCAGAGACTAAATTATAAGAAGGAAATCAGTCAGTGATGCAACTGGGTGAAGTAGAATGTACAAGAGCTCTCCTAACATAAGACAATTAAAGACAGTCATTAAATTTAAAATTACAGCATCTTTTCCTAGGAGGATGTGCTCAACTGCAGAAAAGTCCATCTCCCCAGCATTCATTTGGACTAGGTGGGCCTTAATTGGAATGATGAAATCCAATAAAACCTTTGTATCTCGTTCCTCATCTGGTTAAAAATAGCCATGTTGGACAAAGATGAGCTGCTGAAGGAGTCAAGTTAAATAAGACACCGTTAGTATTCAGATGGGTTCGTCGTCCAACACAAGGAAGTGCTGATTTGGGAAAAGATATCCTATTATTCCTGTTTCCCCTTCTGTAAAATGGGACTAATGACTGACATCCTTTGTGAAGTGCTTTAAGTGGTAGCTGGCACTTTTATTGTTATCCTCATCCTGTTTAACTTGATTACTTCAATGGCTAGTTCTTTTCGAGGTTGCCTGTTTTTATAGCTATGGTAGCTTCATGTGGAAGATCTGTTCTTTTTAAAGTTGGCTTTTTTATGGGTCAGAGATTTTGTCTGAGCTCCTCCAGATCCAGCTGTTAGATTTCACAAAAATCTTTATTTGACAGGGAGCTGGTACTTAAGCTTGAGTTTCATCAAATGTATGTGTGTGCAGATACCAATGTGAGTTAGGAATTGTTTTGCTCTCCTGCATTGTTTTGCTCTCCTCTTCCTCACTTCAGGAGCCTCGTTTGTGGGTTCTATCTGGGGACATTCAATTCAAATGGCTAACCTTTTCACAGCACTCCAATAGACACACGTCATAGCTCCTTGAGCATTTTTTTCTCTGTCCATTAAAGCTGTCATTTGTTTCCCTGTTTTTCTTCTTTTCTTTTTTCACTCTGCCATCTCTGCTGCTTTTCCTCTGCCTCTTTCTGTCATCTCACTTTTCTGCTCTCTTTCCTGCCTTTCTGTCTTACTGTAAATATTACTTGGGGCTGGATTTCAGGCTGGAATGCATTTTGGCAGGTTGGTCCCCCAGTGTGTTTGAGGCACGATTTGAAATGGATAATGACATTTAGAAAGGTAAAATGGGGCTGTACTTTTAACTGTATTGACATACAGTTGATAGAAGAGCTTTTAGAGGGACTGAATAGAGAAAAATAGAAACTGACTCTCAAAGGACTCTGGTAAAATGGAAGATCTTTATCTGCCTCTTACTGTCTGCATTGCAGGATCATTTCCCCTATTGACTTCCCCTGCACAAACCCAAAATATATATATAAACCAAAAGGGATTTCAGGAGTTGATGGAAATGTACATTTTTAGCATTTCCAAACTAAAAAGTGCCATTCACTCCCCTTTCAAACACAGTACTAGAGTAAAGATTTAAGACAATGTAAGGCACAAGATTAGATTATCCCCTAGTTGAGATCAAATGTGAACCACAAGTTAATTGCATGATCACTATCTTGACTCCTGTATTTTGTTTTGAGAAATTCTGTGTTGGACTTCAGATCAGCCTGTCTTTTGTGGAGCTGTGAAAATCGGCTTGTGGTTGGGGTCATCTGTGGTTACAGCACTGAAACATTCAAGTGGGGAATCTTACCTGCATTTTTGAAATGGAACCCTACTGTGATACACCTACTGACACCAAAGCCCCTCTCTTTCCCATTCCTGCTTGTATTTGTCTGCCATCTCTATACTCTTCTCTTAAACAAGGGACCAAATGCCAGCAATCCTTCATAGCTAATGAGATTTAAAACTCAGCACAGAGGAGCCAAAGCATAGTGTCCTGTAGTCACTTACCCAGCCAGTGATGGACTGCAAAGGACAGGAGACTTAAATTAAGCTCAGCAAGCCTCATTCTTGATCCTGACAGTTTGGTCAGAGTGTCTGGCTGGCTGCTGACGTGCATGTGTGTCTGCACAATGAAGGATCTGATTGGAGGAGGGGTAAGTGCGTGTGTCCAGGAATACACCTCAATATGTTTGTATGTATGGCATTAAGAGCTTCTCCGTGCATGGAAATATGGATCTTTGGGGCCAAGCTTGCTGCTGTTTGCCAAGGTGGGCGGGTATGATCCTGTGTCAGTGTCAGTGTCAGTGTGAGTGTGTGTGTGTGTGTGTGTGTGTGTGTGTGTGTGTGTATATACCTTTCTGCAGGGGAAGTGTGTGTAAACACACACATATTTACGCAGACACACAGTTGTGGATCACTGGTTGTAATGATACATTATGATACTGACCTGCTTTGTAAAGTGCTTGGAGATCTATGAATGAAGAGCAGTGTAGCAGCACTAGGTATTATAGGTTTGCTTATACTGTGAGGGATTGTGTTCCTCTGTGCGAGAGTATGGGAGTCTGCACTGTGCGTAGGACCTTGGAGCAGTGTATGTGTCTATTTCTTCTGGGTAGGAAAGTATTGAAGGGTGTTACAGCCTGAGCTCTTTGGGGTCTGTCTTGTGTTGTCAGTGGTGCTTGGCATTTCCCTGCACCCAGAGCTACAAATGGAGGAAGAAAATTTCAGAATTATCACATATGCAAACATCCTTATGTTGGACCATGTGGTTTGCTATGTGATCATATGGTGGCATTCCTGTGCAAATGCATGCAGCATTTTTGCGGTGCTGAAATACACTTGTGTGTTAGCGCAGGTAACAAGTCCTGGTTTTGTGATAGCATGGAGGCAGGTGTATGTGTGTAAGTTTCCACCTTTCTCCAGTCCAGGCACAAAGCTGTCCAAGGCATAATTAGCTGGGGTGTCATGTTTCATGGCAGACTATTAAGCAGCTGCTGAATTGCTAGCTCAGTTGGTAGCCTCAGAGACAAAAACAGCCCTTGTGTTTCACATCATAACTGTACAATATTGACTTCAACCATGCAGCTTTTTGGGGGTTGGGGGGGAGAAATATAAGATTTTTGCCTGTGATGTCCACATAGGTCTGACTTATTTCTCTCATGTTGATATGCCGCTTACCTGAGAGTTGGCTTGTCCCATCTCATCACTGGAGCTGATTACTTAGTGTGGTTATTTTTGTATTTTTTTTTTTTAAGGAAGCAAGTGAAGAAGTTGAACGTTTGCAGCAGCTGTCAAAAAGATTCCCTGAGTCCTAGAGCATTCAGCAAAAGGGAAAAAAGGGAGCATGAGAGGATGTTCCTGGGAGTTGTGATTGTCAACAGGAAATCCAAGAGCCTCACTACACATGACTATCCTGGGCAGCTCACTTCAAGCTCACGCAACATCTGCAGGGCTTTCTGAGTCGGAGTGGAAAGGGTTTGTCCACACAAGGCTTTTTCTGGGGCCGTATCTGTCAGAGCTCGGTGGACCACTGCCGTGTTTCTGCTTTATTCTGGACACACTGGGAACTGGCAAGGGTTATCCTGCCTGCTGGCCCCTCTCTATACTCCATCCTTCTGTGCCCACTGTGGTAGACTAACTCAGCCGAAAGGAGAAGGGGGCGAGGTACGCCTCCGGCCAACAGCTGGCAGCCGAGTGCTCTTCAGACCCCAGGCAGATTTGGGGCGCCGCGGGCTGTGTGCAGCACTGCAGATATGGACACTGAGCTTCTGTGGCACCTTCTTGCATTGGCCTGGTCGACCTCACCATGCTAGTGTATGGGAACGAAGACTTCCTTTTGAATGTAGTTTACATCATCCTGGAACTGGTCATTGCAGTGCTGGCCATTCTGGGGAACATCCTGGTCTGCTGGGCAGTCTATCTCAACAGCAACCTGCAAAATGTCACCAACTTCTTTGTGGTGTCACTGGCTGCGGCCGACATTGCGGTGGGCGTGCTGGCGATCCCCTTTGCCATCACCATCAGCACTGGCTTCTGTGCCTTCTTCTATGGCTGCCTCTTCATCGCCTGCTTCGTCCTGGTTTTGACCCAGAGTTCCATCTTCAGTCTCCTGGCTATTGCCATTGACAGAATCATTGCTATCAGGATACCTCTCAGGTAAGCCCAGAGCGGGCGGGAGCACAGGTGCAGTGGGCATTTCAAGGGTGCCCTAGGTGCTGTAATCCAGGAGGAAGAGCGAGAGCTGAAGGGAACAACTCCACTCTCACTGCAATCTGAAAATACTTCTTAGGCCTCCAAACTTGTCCCTGCCTGCTGGATTTCTTGGATGTTTGCACATCTATCGCTAGCTCCTCCTCATCTCACATAAGTATATGCCCATGGGATTACCTGGACCCTGCCTAGGGGGCTAATGTTCTGCACTGAGATTCATAACTTCATAAGAACAGCCATACTGGATCAGACCAAAGGTCCATCTAGCCCAGTGTCCTGTCTGCCGACAGTGGCCAATACAGATGCCCCAGAGGGAGGGATCACAACAGGGAATCCTCACGAGATTCCTCCCCATTTCCAGACAAACAGAAGCTAGGGACATCATTCCTACCCAGCCTGGCTAATAGACATTGATGCACCCAACCTCCATGAAGCTATCTAGCTCTTTTTTGAACCCTGCTAAAGTCCCGGCCTTCACTGCATCCTTTGGCAAGGAGTTCACTGTAAGGCTTTGCATTCTGCGTTGAAGCAGAAAGATCACTGTAGGAAAGCTGAGCATGAAAGGGAGGTCCTTTGTATTGCCCCACTGTGGACAGCAGGGGCTCTGTCTGGGAGGTGGAGATCTGCTATTACAGTGGGATTTTCTAAGGAGAACGTGCAGGAGGCATTTCTCCGGGGGAGGAGGTGAGGCATTCTCCGGGGGAGGAGGTGCTTTAACCCTAAGCAGGCTAAGAGAGACAGCACGCTTTTTGTTCACCGTGAGCCAGAGGCTCCAGAATAAATCAGATGCAGCATCCCTAACAGAGAAAGCTATTTGGCAAAGCTATTTGGCCAGGTCCCATCCCAAGTCCATTGCACAAGTGGGCAAAGCTGCACACTGAGCCTTTGGGGGAAGAAAAGGACCTTCAGAAATAGAATTTGCAAACTGAAACAGAACGGCTGCTGCTCTGTGGACAAGCGACCGGATTCATGTGGCCTGGGGAGATATTTTACCTTGTGTGTGGGAACTGCCACTCTCTGATCATCGTGACCCGACAGAGGCATGCTGCCAGGATAGGGCTTGACTCTCACCTGGTGCAGTTCAAACACTGTGTGGTCATCAGGGCTTATTAAAAAGTGGGGAGCTATGTGCAGCAGTTAACTGACTATGCCTCTGAGTTATTTCTCGGTCATTTAAGACACAGAGGAAGCTTGTAAATGAGCAACACCCTCCATTCTCCAGCAAGGGCAACCTGGACCGGCACAGACCTGGCTGTGACTCTGACACCTCTGATTTTCCTCTTCATTCCTATGTAGTATTCTCTCTCTTTCCCCCCTCTGTTGTTCCTCTGACCCCTGCACCCGCCACCAGCTCATTCTGATGCCCTCATTTTGAGAGACTGCCACGTCTGCAGAGGAAAATTGTAAAGGCTCTTGCTTTTCAATTGCCACCTGGACACTCCTGTGGCAGTGACAGTAGCCTCGTCCAGCTCAGTGCATCAGGACTGCACTCTTGCCCTCTCTCCCCCTCCCCTGGCATGAAAGCATCCTGGTGGAATGACGAAGGAACTAGCTTGGCAGTGGGGAGAGATGGTGAGAACCCTGGGGGCAGCCACGTTCAGTATTGCAGCTAATTGACTATTTGATGAATTGAAGCAATTTGCTGCCCACTTGGTAATTCTTTGACTTATACCCCAAAGCAAATAACAAGATAAAGCCATTTCCAGGTATTATGCCTTTCTAGCAATAAGGAAACCCTCAAGGGCCAGTTGCTGGCTGCTTCTTGACGAGGTGCACAGTGGAGGGCATATGGCAGGAGCAACTGATAGTTGACATCACTTTGACTGTTCTCTCCCAGTGTCCCTGTGAATGTTTGCAAGACCAAAGGGAGCGTGGAGGAGGCAGTCGTATTTCCCCAGCCTCTGCTACAGCACCAGCCAGCAGACCTGGCTAAACGCACGGGAAGCTATACTCTCTAAGGCTCTGTAGCACTTCTGGGAGATGATCACTACGGCAATGGGAAGAGCTCTTCCATTGGTGTTGGTAATCACCTCTCCCTGAGAGGTGGTACCCAGGTCGACAGAAGAATTTTTCCATCCACCTAGCACAGTCTCCACTCCAAGTTGGATTGGCTTAACTCTGTCTCTCAGGGGTGTGGATTTTTGACACTACGGGAGCTACATAGCTGAGTCGATCTAACTTTGTAGTGTAAACCCAGTCCAAAGGTGGGGACGGATAGGCCTGCTGTCTATTCTGGCTGCACAACTTAGCAACAGGGTTCTGATTTCTTAGAACAATCAGCCAAGTATGCTGCAGAATGACTAATTTCATCTGAACTGCACTCTTCCAAGTGTTGTATTCCGGGGAAATGTCACAGAGAGACACAAGCCTAAATTATTCTCATATCTATTATTAGTGTATCAGATGATTTGAGCATATTTGCTGAGGAGCAGAAGGCTTAGAAGGATTAAATATTTATCAGTAAATGTTGATTTCACTGTCTACACAAACTGTTGATCAAATATTTCTGTGTATAATAATCAGAAAAATGTTGCGTGAGAACTTACTGAGTTTGATTTAAGGATATTTACTTGGTATATATTAACGTGTAATGTTGACAATTTGTGTTAATAGGTTACAAAGCTTTACATTTTAAAATCTCAAAGTCTGCTGTTATCTAATAATTTTTTACCTGAGATACACACCCATCATTTTCTACAACTGTGAAACTTTAAACCAATAAGAATTTTAAAATGCTTACAAATAAATATTGATATTTTCCATCAAAATATAATTCTGCGACCCCTATATTTAATAAAAAAATTGTATAATTGCATGTAGCTGGTGGAAGATGCACATGTGGAGTAGCTAATTATCCCTACAGCCAAACGTAAAGTTAGTGGAAAGTCTGAGACTCCTGGATGCTTTATGAAAATCACGAGAATGCAAAATACGTAGTACAATGTATAAGTAGGGATGACAGACAACAGCAGACCAGACCAAGCCACACGGTATTTATTGGTATCTCATTACCCAAATCACATTTGCACAAGGCACAGAACTGGTAAATATTCAGCCTTGTATAAATGACTGATTTAAGGTTTATCATCTTGTGATCTATGAGGGCTAGAAATGGAAGGGGCATTTTATCACTCAAAAAAGAGATTCCCAAGGTTTGAAAAGGATGCTCAACTCTTGCTTCTGACACTCGTAAAAGCTCCTAAAAGTTAGGCCTTAACAATCACATCATTATTAATAGGTTGCAAGAATTATATTTTTGTGTGTGTCTAATTTTTAAGCATTTTAAAATTTTGTTATTGATTTAAATTTTTACAATTGCAGGAAATTCAGGGAGTAAATAATTAAGAGCAAATACTGAGATTCAAATTGTTAAAGCTTTATAATTGTTAAAACACAAATTATCAACATGCTTGTCAAGCCACACAAAGTAATTATACGTAAATCAAACTCTGAATTCTCAAGCACAATATTTCTAATTTTGCCTGTTGGTTAAGGCCAGTGATTATAAATGGAAATATGTTTTCATTGGGGAGGTGTGTGAAATAAACATTTGCCAACATTTATCAATGAAAATCACATCCCACTAAGCCTAATCTTTATGTCTGGGGAAGCTGTTTTTCTTTTCCTTTGAGGTCTTCACAGTGGGACTCATGGTGCTAAGGGAACCTGGCCTGTTACAGGAAGGGTACTAAAATAATATCAGGCTTAAAGTTAAGTATGTGAGTAGTCCCTTAGGACTATCCACATGCTTAAAATGTATCATGTATGTAAACGTTTTTAGGACTGCAGCCATAAGGCTTACCATCTCTCAAATGTATCCGCAACCCCCCTTGTTAGTGTGGTATGTAACAATTCCGTGGTGATACGATAAATTTGGCTTTTGAAGGGTCTTGTGCACCAGAGTCACTTAGAGGCTTTTAAAACCACCACTTCCGAGTATCAGAGGGGTCGCCGTGTTAGTCTGAATCTGCATAAACCACGAGAAGTCCTGTGGCACCTTATAGACTAACAGATTTATTGGAGTATAAGATTTTGTGGGCAAAGACCCACTTCGTCAGCTGCATGTCACCTCTGAGTGTGAATCATTTGAGGTGACTTGTATGGCTTAGCTGCGGCTTTGACACTTGTGAGCAACCTGGTCATCCAGAACTCCTATGGATTAATAAAATCACCCTTTAAAAAAAATAGTCTTCTGTCCCTTATCATTCTGAAGGCATTCTCTGCAATGGGAACTAATGCAGCGCTCTTCACTTGAAGGCTGGTCTATCCAGCCTTTTATACCACTATATCTTTTAGAAAATAGCTTTGAAAATTGAGGAAGTTACGTTACAGCAATCGTAGTTTGTGCGCAGAGTGTGTAAGCTGTACCCTATTACATTATGGAAATAAGATACATTAGTATTGGCACCTTTATACCAGTATAACGGGACCTACACAAGGAGGCTACTCCAGTTTAACCATTTTGATAATAAATCATACCCCAAAGCAACATCACTGAATCATTACAAAAACCTGTAGCTTGGTATGCAAAAGGGCCTGTGTAATCCCCTTTCTGTTTGTCTTTTATAGTAGTAGTAGTAGATTTTGTCAACTCTATTTCCCCTGGAACAAACTATGAATGAATAGACACCTTAATAGATTTCTGATTTCAGACATGATAAAGTGAAACCTGGTTATGGAAAGAGGAAGTGATATTCAGTCTGTTCAAAATGTCATTTTTTAGCACCTAAGTAACTCAAATACTTGACAAATAGTTGAAGGAAAGCCAGCTATACTTAAAAATATCCCACAATTTCTAAACTTTATTTAAAAAATAGTGGATAGAAAATGGTGCAAAAAGGCAAAAACTTTAGAAAAATTTGTCAAAATGATTAGCTAATTCTGCAAGGGATTTCAGACTATGCTACAAAGTTTGTCATGCACGAATACGAGTTCCGCAGCCCAGAAGTGGCATTAGGACACAGTTGAGGTAGGGGGAAGCACTAGCTGTTGAATGGTTTGGGATAAGTAGTTCATGTCCCTAATATACCAGATGTACTGTTGAGACGAGGCCCTTGGTGCAACAAAACTGGTGTTCTTCTTAATTCCAGGGTAAAGTTTTTGGCCAAGAGCATGTGGCATTTCTCAAATGTGGCTCAGAGCCTATGTGTGGGAAGCAGTGGTGCTGGGGGTGCTGCAGCACCCCAATATTTTGCACCCGGTTTTCCTGTCTCCAGAAGCCAGCCCCACTGCAGAACCACCACCTGCCCTGCCAGCCCTTGGTCTCGGCCACTGGGTGACCCCTCTGGTATCCCACTGGCCTCACCATCCTCAGGAGCCCACATGCTCTGATAGTCCCACTCTCCCCTGCATCCAGGCCACTGGCCCTGAGGGGCTGCGCTACTGCTTGGGGTCCTGCCACCAGTTCGGAGCTCTGCTTCTGGCCTCAGCAGCTATCTCCAGCTGTCTCCAGTTGTGGCTGGGTTGCCAACGTTCCTGGGCCAGGCAGACTAATGCCATTTGCAGTAATTTTGATAAGTCTCACAGGGGTCGCCATGTTAGTCTGAATCTGCAAGAACAACGAGAAGTCCTGTGGCACCTTATAGACTAACAGATGTATCGGAGCATGAGTTTTCATGGGCAAAGACCCACCTAATCTGACATGCATCTGACGAAGTGGGTCTTTGCCCTCATGTTCTGATAAAACTGTTAGTCTATAAGGTGCCATAGGACTTCTAGTAATTTTGATAGCGCTCTAAATGCACAGAACCCTCACTCCTCCGCCACCCAAACTCCCTCCCTTCCACCTGCATAAGGCTCTGGGAGGGAGTTTGGATGCTGGGTGCAAGAGGAGGTGCAGGCTCTGGGAAGACGTTTGGGTGCAGAAAAGGGTGCAGGGGTCAGGCTCCGGAAGGGAATGTGGGTGTGGGAGAGAATCTGGGGTGCCGGCTCTGGCTGGGGCAGGGGTTGGGGGCTGCAGGCTCTGGAGGGTGTAGGAGGGTGCTTACCTGGAGCACCCCTTTCTGGTGCCAAGGTGAGGTGTGTCTCCCCACGCACTGCTGCCCACAGGCTCAACCCTCCCCCCTGCAGCTCCCACTGGCCACAGTGGAGACTCACATTCCCTTGGGGCTGCAGGGAGTGATGTGGTGGGTGCATCTGGTCCCGGACATTGCTGGAGTCAAGCCCTAGGTTGGGAATATTGCTGGTGCTTGGGCACTATGGGCCCATCGAACTTGCTGTCCGTGCGTCAAATTTCCATTTTTCCAGCACGTTGTCCCTCTTGTCATTTTCTCTAGAAACTGGTGACAATTGTATGAATCCTCAGAAAGTCTCAGGAGGAAAGAAGTGGAGTGATTCTTAAGTTCAGATTTAACTGCCATGAGAGGAGTTATATCTGTGCCACAAAATGCATACTTAAAATCACAAAGAGGGAGCAAGAAATTGGCAGATGGTACCCAAAGCTCCCCTCCCCCTAACTGGCTGCATCTTTCTCAGGAGGAATTTTGAAATTGTACAGCTGTTATCCCACGGCTGGAGAGGTCCCTTCCCTGACACTAAAAATACATTTATTGCAGCTCCAGCGACCTCCTGCCTCCCTGCGCTCTTACCCTCTGGGGATTTCCATGCAACAAGCTTTAAAGGCTTATGAAATAGCTTTTAACCCAAGCAGCCTCCTTGCTGTACTGCCCTGCAGTACTGGTCTGGCAGTAGAATTAATCAGCATAGAACTGATTCAGGGATCTCCAAGAGGCGTGAGGTGAGCCTCACCATGCCACGGGAAGTAATGTTATTGCCCCCCCCCTTCCCCCGCCTTGACAAGTCTGCTTTATCTACAAACAAGCTCAGCCCAGTTCTGGAAAGGTCAGAGCATGGTGACAAACCTCACCACACCTGTAACCTAAGAAGGTGAACGTGGCTCTGTAGTGATTGAAGGGTTACACAGTGTGGATTTATTGCTGTAGCCCAGTCGGGGGGCCTTAGAGATGGGAACCAAACACGAATTTTTAAAGAAACAGAAGTAAAGCCATTAATGTAGCTGGGGAGACAATGCTGCTGGGCCCCTGGGCAAGGTGGGGGGGCACTCTGTGCTCCAGGAAGGGGCAGGGATGCCCAAACCACGCTGTGCCCCACCCCCCAGACATCACTTAGTACATCCTGGAGCATGCCACTCAGGACTCCGAACAGCAATGTAAAGGGCCTGGCCCCAGCTGCTGCCTTTGCTACAGTAGCTGGGAGACCTGGGCCCCCTTTAAACCCCTGGGCCCTCAGGCAGTTGCCTCCTTTGTTCATCCCAGTTGGCAGGCCTGAAAATAGCAGCCAAGACAGCGTAGGGTCTGAGCGTGTAAAAAGTCAGATTCCGGCCTGATCCTACCAACAGTCACTGCGAGGCTTCACCCCAATGATTTCAGGGGGACGATTCGTGGGTAATAAGTAGTGAGTCTGGTAGGAAGTGACACTCCAAGTCTGCACGTCTTCCAGACTGCCCAAAGTCTTGTGACAGGGAGCTCTACTGGTGCTTCTCAAGCAGCAGGTAACTAACACGTTAGCGTGCAAATGAGGAAATAAACCATGCTCCTTCCTAGTAGGGCCATGTTTAATTCTACACCAGCAGAAGCAAGGGCGTGGAAAACAAGTCTGCCTCAAAATAGGTTACCTTGGAAGGGAAGGCTTTACAAAAAATGGACAGAAAAAAAGGCCATAAACTGAGGGGTGTCTAAGAGCACATCTGACTGCCCAGGTGCAAAACATGCGATTTAAAGCAGAAAAACGAGCCATTTCTGAAGCTGCTTTAGTTGGAGAGGGTTACATTATCAAGTGTAAGCTACTGTTCCACATCTGAGCTCCAAGATTAGCAATAGGGCAACTAAAGCGGGCATTTAAGAAACTTTTCAGCATCTCAGGTTTCAAGCAGGCTCACTGAATCCAATTAATTTCAATCTGTGCTGGTGGAAAATAAGCTTCATTCCAATATGAGCTCATTGCTGCAAATTCAGCCTTAACTAGAAGGGACACGTGAGAGAACTTCCAAGGGAGCCTCCGCAATCCTAAGAAACTTGCACATCTAAGTTGTCTGGGAGCAAATCAGCGTGGGAAGCGAGATTTGATGGTTGGCGTGTTATTATAGTTGACGATGGAGCATGACGAATACAAGGATTTCTTCTTTTGTTGTTTGTGGGGTTGTTGTAGCCACACTGGTCCTGGATATTATAGAGACAAGGTGGATGAGATGAACTGTTTTCTTGGACCAACTTCCGTTGGTGAAAGTGACGAGAGCTCAGTGTAAGCTCGAGAGCTTGTCTCTTTCACCTACAGAAGTTGGTTCCAAATAATACAGTACCTCACCTCTGTCTTCTAGATCTGGACTGAGTCCTCTCGCCAGCTTGTAGAGAGGAGAGTTGTGTCATGCTTCTGTTTTTTGCCCAGTCCCCCACCTTTTATGCTTTTGCAGTACAATTAAGGAATGAATGAATGATCAGTTTGCACTCCTAGCTCATGCCTGACTGTATTTTCCAAGCACCAAGAACACATCCCAGTTCTGTGTTCTAGCTGAGAGAGACAGGCAGCATCTTGGGCCCCTTCCCTGTGGGGCTTTAGTTCGCCTTAGGAGCAGAGCATGTGTGGGAAGAACAGATTCAGTGAGAGAGAGTGATTGTTCTTAGATTGTTTTTAAGTTTGTTTGTTAAAAGAATCCAACATGGGGAAAAGAGGAGTGCAACTACTGGAGGAAATGGGAGCAGCCCATAGTCAGATCATGCACGCACAGGGTCAAATAGTGTGGGACCCAGCACTGGACAATGTGGGAACTCTGCCATTCCTCTTGTATGTGAAGTGCTACGAGGGGAAAAGAAATTGTACTCAGATGTGACGCACTCATATGACTTATGTTTTTAAAGCACAAAGCTAGCACATTCAGCTGAGGACTGTCTGCAGCCCCACAGATCAGCTAATACTTGAAACAAACAACCGTCTTTTGGTGGTGGGCCAGGTTCATACCATGCTTCTGTTTTCTCTCCCAAGAGAGTGGGGTGGATTTATTGATGGAAGCACTGGCCAGAGGGGTACATTGACCATAGAACTCTGGCAGACCATAGTATGTCCTGTTAATCAGAATCCTTAATCTTTCTTCAGCTAAGGCAGCCAGCTATGCTGATTTGGTTATTTTGTGAAAGATGCAGCTGTCAGCTGGTAGAGGTTGGTTATGGATTCTGTGGATCAGCGTTGGGTTAGCAATACTGAATTCCTTGTGACTGCCATCAGAGTTCTACTACGTTGGGCCTGGATACTGAACTAATGGCACCCTTTCTCTGAGACTCTCATCTCAGTTCTATGACAGTGGGCTACTAGCTTTGTGATATTTGGACTGTCCTCCTGGGACCCTACCTGTACTCAGATAGGGAGCAAGCAACACTGTGCTGCACGGCCAGCAAGTAGCTATTTCTGTGTTTGGTAGTGTGCACAGATAAAGTTAGAGCAGCAGCTTTGGGTGTTTCAGTTCCCGAGAGGCAGAGCAGGACTACCGTTTCCTCTATCCTTTGATAAGAAGGCTCATAACCACTAGCGAGTGTTTGTAGGGCAGAGAAGGTAAATGCCAGTTGGCTTTATTTGTTTAGAACCGACCTAGGCTACTGAATACCCAAAAATGGATGGAATAGGCTAGAAGGGCCCCTTGTTCAGGTTCAACATCAGTGATGCTTCTGATCAGCACATTGCAGCGAGCTGGAGTATTTCACAAAAGGCTTTACATCCCCCGGACGTTCCAAGGAGATGAGCTCTTGGGAAGTCTCTTCGCATCAGGTGCTTGTACCAGTTACACTGTTGTAATTCTCCTCTCCTCTGTCTTTCAGGTACAATGGTTTGGTGACCAGCTCGCGAGCCAAAGGTATAATTGCCATCTGTTGGGTCTTATCCTTCATAATCGGCCTGACGCCCATGCTGGGCTGGAACAAATGTTCCCAAAGGGAAGCTCAGTACACCAATAACTCCTTGTCCAACAACTGCAGTGAAAACATGATTGCTTGTCTCTTTGAAACTGTGGTCACCATGGAGTATATGGTCTACTACAACTTCTTTGCCTGTGTGTTGGTGCCCCTCCTCCTTATGTTTGGCATCTACTTAAAAATCTTCCTGGCAGCCAGACGGCAGCTTAAGCAAATGGAGAACAAGATGGTACATGGGGAACGCTCACGCTCTACTTTGCAGAAGGAAGTCCATGCGGCCAAGTCCTTGGCCATCATTGTTGGGTTGTTTGCCGTCTGTTGGCTTCCACTCCACATTATAAATTGTTTCACCCTCTTTTGCCCAAGTTGTGTGCGTCCTCCTCTCTGGCTGATGTACCTGGCCATTATTCTGTCTCATGCCAACTCTGTGGTGAACCCATTGATCTATGCCTACCGGATCAGGGAATTCCGGTACACCTTCCGTAAAATTCTCAGGCAACATATTATAGGCAGGAAGCAGTTCAAGACTGGTACTGCCAGTACTAGGACTTCCACTTATGGTGGGGATGGAGAGAATACCAGCATTAGGATCAGTGAGTATGCTCTGAACATATACAACAATGGGGAGCTGGGTGCTATCCACAAAGATTCTGACACGCAGGACTTGAGTAAATGCAAGGCAGGTTTGGAATGGCACCCCAATGGGAATTCACTAGATATGGAGATAAATGGGCATCTCCCACACTCCTGCAAAAATGGGGACCTGTCAGGTGGATGCAGGAACATGGAGCTTCTTAGTGAAGAGCTAATTGGCATGCATGTCTCTTACTCTGAACTGGAGAATTCAACCTTGGAAGCAGCTGACATTTCCTGATAATTCTTGCAGTGTCTTCCCACTGGATGAAATCTGTTCATTTGTTTTTCCTTTTTTCTATTGGCTGTTTCTGCTATAACAGAAAGGGAGGATGAGTGGAAAAGAGGAGTGACTCCGGGTAACTACTGGGCAGGGAGTTCCTACCCTGGATTTGTGGGAAGATATTAAGAGTTAGACTGGAGAAAGACTGAGAGGCACTATTTTGGACAAAGGAAGCGGAGGGTCATTATAGGTGTCAAAGGTCCAACTCAGAGAAACCGAGCAAAGGCTAAATCTGACAATTTTAGCAATGGGAGATTCTCTGTTCAAGCAGGATGTGTTGTGACATTATCCTGTACTGTGTCCGTGGTTGTTCATCAGTATAGTGTTTTTACGAACAGTAATAAAGATGTGGCTAAAAGATTTATTTCTTCATGAGGAAGAGGGGATGGGGCTTTTAACACTGGCTTCTAACAAAAGTAGAAGGTATAGCAATGCCTACTGGCTAGGAATGATGCTTATGCTACCTGGAAAGTGAAGGGATTCACCTGGTGGGAACTTTCAGTGCCTTCGACTGTGAGATTCTGTTTTAAAATCAGTTTTCAAAGCTTAGCAGAGCCACCAATTTCATGATTTTCCCACTCACTGTTAGATCATTACAGTACACTACATTATAATGAGCTGGAATATCCACAGAAGGTCTTACCTCCCCTGTGTTCCATAGAGAGGGAGTGCTGAGAAGCTACTTATACATAAGTCGCTATTTCATTGTCATTTATGAATGTGTACAAGAGAAGGTGGCTCTATCCAACCCCTGAGCCTATGGCATCCCAGCTATGTCCTGGCACGCTGAAATAAACGGGTAACCATATTTCTGACTCTTCCACTTCACTGAAAGAACAAAGACTATATATGATGATTTGATAGTTTTATTAGCCAGAGGAATACCAGTAGGTGTCTGCATGAGTGGGCAACAACAGGGTAGAGGGCTGATTGGGTGGTGATGGCAGGTTTTGTGAACAGCTAGCTGATGTGATGGGAGGAACGATAGAAGATGACCACAGACTGGTTCTAGGTCCATGTTTGCAATGTCTTTGTAGCTGGTTCTTTCCTCTGTCTTCATATCTCTCTTCCTGTGTACAAAGAATGCCCATTCATTTCATAGCCTTAATTGTGTTTTATCTACATTTTCTCTTTTTGGTGAACTTTCATTTCTCATCTGTTAACTTTTAACACTGAAGTTTGTTTTAAGGTCTGGAATTCAAATGAACCCAAGTTCATTTTTTTCCTGTGCTGTTTCAAACCACTTTTAGAATCAGGTTAATTGTGAAGCCTTGCTTTTCTGTAGCGTGTGGGTATGTACTGTGAACGAGTGCATGTGTGTATGTGTACACCAGTAGAAGGGGGGCATGTGAGTGTGGTTTGAGAAGAACATTTGTGTTTCGGAAAACTAGAAAACCACCACCAGTGCACCCTCCCTGAGTTGTGCAGACAGTGCATTAGCTTGGCCTGCCTGTCTGATAGACCATGATCTCATCAGTCACAGGGTGCATAGCAATGTGGTGTATTATGAAGGGTTTTTACATGTGGTGAGAGGGCCTCATTACTTGTGGCTGGTGAAGTTAATCATCCTAAATGCGGGTCAATAAAATCTTTATCCCAGCCCCACTAGCTTATACTCTGCATGTAACATGCATGTTACCAAACCCTCCCCCCCCCCCCACCTATTCCAAACTACTCCAAAATAGCTATTGCCAGTATTTTTTTTGTGATGGTATGCACTAGTACGATGGAAACCTGCTCGGGACACGTGGCAATTAAAGGGGCCACCGTGACCGCATTTCGGCCCCGACCTCCCAGGTCTCTGGGTTTTGTTTTGTTTTGAAACCATCTGGCAACCCTAGTACCAGCACTTTTTTTTTTTTTAATACAAAGAAAGCATTGGCTATTGCTATAACATTGATCTGGAAATAAATCTGATATCACAGAGCCTTCTGGGACTAGAGGCAGGTGCCTCTGTCCTATAGGAAAACTAGGAATCTTCTTTTTCCAGTGATTCATTCTTTGACCCTGAAGCATTTAGATACTGCCTCTCAATGCAGTCACAATGGGATTAATAATACTGTAGCAAAGCCATGGCTACCTACAGAATCACAGTTCTGAATATGTTGCATACTAGGACCACTTCGAACCTCATTGAAACTACAGGGATAGACCTCAGATCAAGTGATTCTTTTTTGAGGGGAGGGAGTCTAAAATTTGTGAGCAAGAAAAGGAAACCCAGTGCTTATTCTTATTCATGGCTTATTGACAAGCTATATAAAGGGAATTTCCCTTCCGTTGTGTTCTCTGAGTGAAAAGGGGTGCAGAGGTTGGTCTTCAACTTCAGGAGAGAGTTTAGTAGTGATGCTCCTGGCTTTTAGCAAGTACATCTGTCAGACGGACAAAGTTTCTTTTGCCAGCAAAGATCTCAGTGAAATGACAAGGCAAATATTATAACAATAGACACATCACAGTCCAGTTGAATCAGTTCCTTTTTGGCATGAGTCTTCCAAATAGCCCATTCCTCTGACATTAGACTATCAGGCAGGCACTAGCAACACCCATTAGGTCATTTCCCTGTTCCCTTACATCACTGTTAGTCCTGCTGTCGTTTGCTTTGGGGATTTTATTACTCTTGATCTTTCCTGGTGAAACATGGGGGATTGTGCATCTCCAGCCTTCTGTAACCTTCCAGCAGCAGAGAAATACATAAAGGGTGTGTCTACATTGGCATGATTTTGCCCAAAAGCAGTCGCTTTTGCGCAAAAACATGCTGCCTGTCTACACTGGTGGGGAGTTCTTGTGCAAGAACACTGACGTTCTAATGTGTGAAATCAGTGCTTCTTGCGAAGAACCATGATGCTCCAGCTCAGGAATAAGCCCTCTTGTGCAACTGTTCTTGTGCAAGAGGCCAGTGTAGACAGGCAACATGAATTTCTTGTGCAAGAAAGCCTGATGGCTAAAATGGCCATCGGAGCTTTCTTGCGCAAGAGAGCGTCTACACTGGCACGGATGCTCTTGCGCAAAAGCACATCTCTTGCGTTAAAAGAGTATTTGCGCAAGATCATGCCAATGTAGACGTAGCCAAAGGGAAAAGAGGCTCTGATCTTTCCAGAACTCGGTTAGGTGTTGAAATGCTGCTAAGAATAACATAAGATGACATCCTGCCTTCATGTCATAACAATTAGGTCCACACGGAAGCTGAGCGGGGAAAGAAGTATGGGAAAATACCAGCATTGCTCATGTGCTGGAACACACACAAGTGCAGCAAGTATGTGCTGACATGTTCTGGTGGCTGTCACACATGGGATCTGTCTGATGCTATATTACATCAAACTTTACAAGAGCCAACTTAGATTGTCTGCCTTCCACTACTCCCCAGGCTTCCTCACAACCAAATATGCAGCTTGCTTACTACCAGCACAGAGATGATCTATAGGGAATCTATAGCTTTAGCAGCCAGCGTTGTTAGTGCATAGTGACACTGACAGCAGATGACACAGATGCAGTATTGAACTCCCTGTCAAGGTACTGCCAACTCCAAGCATTGAAAAACCATCAGTCAAGCTCCCAAACACCACGAGATTTTAAATAGCAGGGCATTCAGGTTCTGTTTATTTGCCTTCCTCTTTTTGAGCTTTTTTTAGGATTCACGCTTTCAGGTTTGCCTCCATGTTTGTGAACCAGGAGTATGGATTTGAATGTGAGAACGTGGCTTCTGGAGCTGGGGCTGTAGAAAACCCTATCGCATGGTGTGAGACTCATTGTCTGATTGTGATTGGCAGAGAGTCTGAAGAGAAACAGAGGAGCTCTGTGCAAAGCACTTGTTTTCCTACTGCCTATCCTCTCTGACTTTTTCAGCTATCTACTGTTATACTCTTCTCTCAACTACAAAGATCAGTGGTCAGTGAAAAGGTGAAAGGCGATGTAGTTTTCCCCCTTACTGCCTCATGTCCTCCTCACTTCCTTTGGAGAATGGTTAGCTGATGAAATACAGCTGTTCTGAAGAAGAGAAGGACCTGCGTAAGGGGGCTGGCAGGGCGGTGGATATTAGGGAAGGAGCAGGAGGAGAATAACTCTCATGGAAGCCAAGTTGTGGGGAACTGGTCCAATGGGCAGGAGATAGCAGTTAGAGGGAGTCTGTTCCAGTTCAGTGAAACTATTCTTTTAAAAATGGCCCTATCCCCTCAGAGAAAGCTATCTACTGTCTGACTCTGTGTGAGGAAATTCCATGAATTTCAACATTCCCAGCAGACTAGTAAATTCCGGGTTTTATTTGCCTTGCACTGTTTTAGAAGAGGTTTTGGCTGGTTGCCAGGATTCACTTTATCAAGAGCCATTCTTAGGACCCTTTGTTTGATGACATGCTATCTGGCTATGTCTGTGCAACACATCACAACTTTATTCTGTATGGCATGGTTCAGACGGACTGGTTCCAAAATCCTGTGCAGGTTCAGAGTTAAATAGCAGAAAGCTATGTATCAACAAGACTAAGATGGCTGAATGGCAGATGACATTTGAAAATTGGTGGAAAGAAATAGGAAGGGCTATTTCAGACAATGAGGTTTTACAAATGAATGTAATTTGTGCTGGTCAGTAAGGGAACACTTGTGCTGGGGGAGTTTGGAAAAAATAGGGAGGATTTTGGATAGCTTTGGGGTTGGGGGGAGAAGTGTGCAGGGGGACTGTGGAATATTCAAGGGGGCAGAAACATGCTGGAAAATTTGGTGAGGGAGCCCTTGGGGCTTTAGGAATGCATACAGGTGGCACGGCTATTCTGGATAACCCATGCTTCCCATATTTATGCTGACTTTTCCCAAACTGATGGTTCCCATTTGGTTATTATGTGGCTGAGGCAAAATGGATTTTGGGGGGGCTCCTCCATCTACAAGGATGGCTAGTCACACAGCAGCCATGCTCCTAAGCGGGGTGTCGTGTCAGAGCTGTAAAATACTACAGTATTCGTTGATAGGGATGCTGCCTAAAGATCAGTCCTCTCCATAGTTACCATAGGCATGGGAATCTGCCCTGACACCTCACACGAATGCTGAGTGGAAGAGGTCAAAAGCCTGATTTTTTTTATCTTCCCTACGCCAGCATGAATCAGGAGTAACAAATGAAATTTCATCAGTGGGAAATCAGTGTGAGAAGACAATCTGGACCCAAATATCTAGAATGTGGGAATCAGGCGAGAGTCTGTTCCTTGGACCTCTCAGCCTTATTTTGGAAGGTAGATTAGTTCAACCCATAATGTACCAAAATCAGGACTGGATCCTTTTCATCCCAGAACACCCGTTGCATTCACTTCTTGCCTCCTTTTCACTCACAGATTTTCCTCCCTTTCCTCTGTTCTTCAAAGCCATCATCCCCATCTTGTATTACAAGATGTCCCGTGGGGCAAAAGGACCCAAATACCCTCCTGCATACATGGTATCTCTTACTTTTTTAATTTAAATGTTTTATAAATGATACATTGGCTGCTTCCCCTTTCCCTCTATCATCGTCTGTCACTTAGGCGTTGGAGTGGTGTGGCAGAAGAGGGGGTGGATTCTGTGCATGCAATTATATTTTAAGTGCATTGACCAATGGTTTAGAATGTGATAAGTCATCAGACAGCTGGGCACTAAGGGGTCCACTGCTGGTGGTGCTGCTGAGTGTAATGTCTTGGTTATGTTTTTTTAAATGAGCATTAAAATAATAAAATATATTTCTAAAGGAGTGTGAGTGCTTTTGTGTTCTGGAGCTGCAGAAGCTGAGCTGTTCACTGGGTTTGTTTACCCTCTTCCCATTTTGGCTCCTTCTGTTAGACCTTGTGTCAGGGCTGTTCCCCACTCTGGCACTTCAGGTGCAGAAGGTGGGGGCCCGCAAAGACATGAAATATACCTTGCCACTACAGGCTCTGGTTACAAAAACTCCCCCAGAGTCACAGATTCACTGACTTGGGGGGTGGCTGCTACCATCAAGTGATATTTATCCCTAAAACTGGGGCCCAACACTTGAATTCTCCCCCAGGTATACCCTCAAACTCTTTTGCCCCAAAACAACTTGAAAAAAGAAAAGAGAAAAACAAGCTGCAGTCTTTGGTAACTGACCTCCCAGTCTGAGGCATACAGATGCACACAGACAGACCCCTGTTACTCTCCAGGACACAAGAATCAAATCATCACCTTAAAAAGTGATTTTTATTACAAAATAAAAGATATACTTGAGAGAGCATACTTGTCTGCTAGATGTTACAGAGCAATTAAGGAAAACAAATTAAAACCCTGGGAACAATTCTTAAATGGTAAAGTGGGGAGGGAAGGCATAGATTCACACAGAACAGTTCAAACCAAACCACAAAATAAAGAAAAATACCCTGATCCTGACTAGATTCATTTTCCCTATTTTCCTTCATTTTCCTTTACCTATTCCTGGTCTTCTCTTGGTTCAGTCCACTTCCATGCCTCAAATTCCTTGTAGGCCTGGTAGTCCTGAACGGGTTTAAATTATTCTCTGTGTGTCAACCCCTGGTTTAACTCTCCCTCACAAAGAAAAAGTAGGCAAAGTATCTATATCCAATTCAAATTCCAGCACCTTATCTCAATTGGTTCTCCTGGCCCCTCTTGCCAACCCCCTTGCTAGCTGAGTTTAATCCCTTAATAAGGGTGCTGGTCAGCACTCCTACTATCCATTATACCTTGCCTGAAAGAATTAGCATGACCCAAGATGACAGACCCAGACAGAAACCCTTTGCATCCCTGGTTTGCTGGGTTCTATTATCCCGGCACCGGGAGGAATAACGTTGATGTGCTGAGTACAGCTGTACATTGCTCTGCACTATGGTTACTAGTGTACTATGGTTTGGCCAATGTACAAGTCCATGTGGCAAGTTGTTAGGTAGTCAGACACCTGAGTGGGGAATACACTTGGACCATTCTACAACCCTGCTGGCTGTGACTTTAGCACTCACTTCTCATCTGCTTGGATGCCCTGCTTTCCCAGTGCACCTCTGTGCTTTATCAGTACACTTCAAACCTCCTACATGCAGTGACATTGCTGTTCCATTGCTGGATCCCTGTTTGGTTTTGTCAATGCACCGCAATCCTGATCTGTACCATCTTGGCCCTTTGCTAATGCTAGGAATTCTAGGGAGAGAGTGACCACTGTTCTGCCTCTCAGGCTGGCATGACAGTGTTGACAGGCTGCAGAAAGAACTGCGTCTTTCTCCCCTATGCTGACAGCCAGGAAGGGGGTGCTTAGTGAAAGTGAATACGATCCATAACATCAGAGAGCAAGAGATGAAGAAGTGAGCTACTGTCCCCATGGACTCAGAGCAAGCAAGGCCTGAAGTGCAGGGTGAAACTGAAAATATTTTTCACAAGCACTATGTTTTGTTTTGAAGCATCAAAGACAAAGACCTTGGAGGAACAATGGGAGCTGGCCCAAGTACAGTGGGAGTACCTGGAGGAACAATGGGAGCAGGACCAACTACAGTGGGAGTGCCTGGAGGAACAATGGGAACCTGCCCAAGTACAGTGGGAGTACCTGGAGGAACAATGGGAACCTGCCCAAGTACAGTGGGAGTACCTGGAGGAACAATGGGAGCCGTCCCAAGTACGGTGGGAGTACCTGGAGGAACATGTCAGAATTGGTCCTGCAGGAAGAAAGCTGAGTCTTTGGGAAAACAAAATGCAGCCAGTTTAAAATGCAATTGGCCTGCTCAGAGAATCTAAACTTCAAGACCCACAGTTTGGCTCATTCATCCAAAGCATCACATGCAAAGGCAGAAAACAAAGGGACTTCACAGTGCTTTCACTGCAGTCCCAAACTGAGATCTATCCTAGTAACAGTGTAATATGCTGCACGCTTTGTGAGAGGTAATGACCTGCCCTTTGAATGGGGAGACAAGATGATCTCTTAAGTCATTTTCCATCTCCAACATCTAGCTGCCCAAAGTGGGGGGTGCTGATAATCACCAATAATCAGCATCCTAAAGCTATTGCTAATGCAATTTCTCTACTTGACTCTCCACTTCTATCGAAGCCCATTGGTGGTTCTCTTAGAGACTTACCCCATAAAGTAGAGAGCCCCTCAGCTCCCATTGATTTCAGACTGAAGTATGTGGCGGTGCAGGGGTTCAGCACTAGAAGTGGATGAAAGTTTTCAGTTATGTAGCTTAATTGCTGAAAAAATGCTGTTTCAGTTGACCTGAAACTATTAATGAGTTTGACCTAATTTAGTTTTGGTTGGGACAAATTTTTTCCAGGCCATCAAACCACGTGTCTGTGTCCCTTTTGGAAACTTGGGGTTACGGCACCTGCCAGCCACGTGGAAGGCAAAGGTTTGAATATCCTGCAGCCTGCTCACTCAAACAGGGGAAGCTCTTGAGTTCAAGTCCCTTTTCTAAAGTGAGGAGTAAACCTGGGTCTGTATGTGAGTTGTTGACCTGTGTCACAAGCCATGTCACTGTCTCTTCACTGCTATTATTACGCTAGTGAGATGAAAGCATCCTCAATTACAACTTAATCTGTGGTATAGACCATAGTTGCCCCTAAGCTGCCCAGCCATGCAGATTCCCATTAAGCCCCATGGAAGAGCTTAAGACTGCAGCAGGAAGTGATTTCTCCACAAGCCCTGATGTTGCTGGGGTTGGTGGAGGGGAGCCCCTTAGTGCTGACCCCAGCACGTCACCCAGGTAAGCCTGAGCCCCAAACCCCTTACCCTACCTGGATCCCTCCAGCCTGAACACCCTCCTGCACCCCAAACTCTCCCCAAAGACTACACTTCCAGCCCAAAGCCTGTACTCTCTCCTGCACCCCAACCCTCAGCCCAATCCTCCCCCAAACCTGGAGCCCTTACTCCTGCACCCCAAACCTCTCATGCCCAGTTCCACCATAGAACTTGCACCCCAACCCTCTGTCCCAGTCCTAAATCCCACAACTCCAACCCCTCCCTAGAGTTCACACCCCATGCAGAGACCTCACACTCCTACATGCCAATCCTCTGCCCCAGGTCTGAGCCTCCTCCCACACTCAGAACCCTGGGCCTCACCTCTGCCTCGTAATTTTGTTATGTGCACTAATATGAAGGTGAAGTGTCGCACATTCACTCTGTGGGGCACGTCACCTCCATATTGGTGCACGTAAGAAAATTCATTTGGCTTGGGGTGGAAAAAATTAGAGGGAATACTGTTAGACATATCTATAATGGGTAGTTAGAGGACTGTATTTTCCCCCATTCCCTTCTGTGAGGACAATATGCATGCAATGATGGGCACTTAAAATATCTGAGATTCTTCTTCGAGTGATTCCTCATGTCCATTCCATGTAGGTGGCATGTGCCACATGCACACACTGTTGGAAGGTTTTTCCCTTAGTGGTACCTGCTGGGCCAGCAGGGGATCCCCCAGGAGTGGCGCCACCTCATATACGCCCGTGCTGGCTCTCCACCTCCTCAGTTCGTTCTTACCACCCGTGATGGTCATTGGAATGTGCTTTGCTTGTTCTGCAAGTGCACTTAGTGGGCGTGTTCTAGTTCAAACTTTGTCATTATCTCTACTGCGGTAGCTTGGTTGTTAAGCTAGTTAATTAGTGTAAATAGTTTTGTAGATAGGGGCTGGTTCACTTTTGCATCCCCACATGCTTTGTGCAGGGCATACCTGGGCCCAGGAGCGGCCCTAGACTAGCTGCCAGCAACTGGTGCCCTAGGCAAACCATCCAAACAGCGTCCCCACCTCCAAACCCCTGAATGATATTGCGCCACCATTTGGCGCCCCATTTAACTTGGTGCCCTAGGCTCCTCAGGCTCATGGCCACCTGTATGTACGTGGCACAGCATGCTAGGCTTTGCCTTCACCCACCACAGCCATGGCTGGCTTGGATGCACAACCTAGCCTTCCACCCGTGCAACATGGTAGTGCTAGTTCCTCCAAACATCCTGGTCTCCCTGGACTGGTGGTTCCAGGAGGAAGAGGTCTGTGCAGGGGTTCCATTTTCTTGGCCTCTGCCATTGCTCTAGCTTGTGACGAACATGTCCAACACTGGATGGGGAGCCCACATCGGAGACCGGAGGACACAAGGTATGTGGTCCCAGGAGGAACTGTCCGTCCACATAAATGTCCAGGAGCTGCATGCAGTCCACCTCACATGCCAGGCATTCCTTCCCAGTAAGGGGCAGGCTGGTTCTCATTCTGTCTGACAACACGGCCATGGTTTTTTTACACAAATAGGCAGCTGGTGCTCATTCCCCTCCCCTGTGTTTCGAAGCCCTTCAGCTCTGGGAGCTCTATCTGGGAGGATATTCACCCGATGGCTTCTCAGGTACTCAGAACACCCAGGCAGACCAGCTCAGCAGGTCCTTGGTGAGTCATGAGTGGTCCCTCAGGGTGGATGTGGTCCTTCACATCTTCCACAAGTGGGAAGACTCTCATCTGGACCTGTTTGTGACCTGCCAGAACAGAAAGTGTCCCTGATTCTGCACTTCATGGGCCGCAGCCAGGGATCTCTGGGGGATGCCCTCCTCACCCCTTGGCCTGAGGATCTGCTGCATATGTTCCCCCCATTCTTTCTGTGCACAAGGTGATCCTAAGAACCAGGGAGTTCAGGTCTTCCCACATTCTCATAGCACCGGCATGGGCAAGGCAGCATTGGTTCACATCTCTGCTGTCTCTCTCCATGTACCCAGAACTGATAACGCAGGATTTCAGCAGGCTTTTCCATCTGAACCTGAAGTCCCTCCCCCTCAAGGCCTGGAAGCTTTGTGGTGGACAGCATTGGGGCAGTGCTCCAAGCAGGAAGGAGTCTTTAGGGGAGTAGGAAGCCCTCCACTAGAGCCATATATTTGGCCAAGTGGAAGTGCTCAGAGGGACATTTTGCCTATGGATGCCCCAGTCCTCTTGGTCCTGGACGCTCCTTGACCTCAGGATTCAGGGGTTGTCCTCCTCTTCCATCAGGGTTCACCTAGTGGCTGTCTCTACTTTTCATTCGGGTTCTGAGGGTAAGACGCTTTTTGCGAATCCCATGGTTCACCAGTTTCTAAAAGGTCTGGAAAGGCTCTATCCACATGTCCACCAACCTGTCCCGCCATGGAATCTCAGCTTGGCCACAGCCAAGCTTACTGGTCCCCCCTTTGAGCCCCTGGCAATGTGTTTGCTACTTCACCTTTCTTGGAAGGTGTCCTTTTTGATACCCGCATAACTGATGTGATGGCTGTTAAGCTTAGGGCTCTTACCTCTAAGCACCCAATATATGGTCTTTTTCAAAGATAAGGTCATGCTCCGCCCACAATCAGCCTTTCTGCCGGAGGTAGTGTCCCAATTTCATATTTCCAAGAACATTTTTCTCCCAGGCTACGTCTAGACTGGCATGATTTTCCGCAAATGCTTTTACATTGCGGCGCGCTTTTCCGGAAAAGCAGAAGCCCAGAACCATTTTGCGGAGGGCACAAGGGCACCAGCCCTTTCCGGGAGGGGGCGGGGGCTGGCGGCCATTTCAGACACGTGCTTAAAGGGATCTCCCCGGACAGCCATTTCTCTGCGCTCCGTACTAGAGGGCCCCTTGCAGGACTGACAGCCATAAGCAGGTTTGGTGGTTGCCCTCTGACTTTGGGACACCGCTGCCTTTGGCCACCTACTGCTTTTGCCAGGTTTTTTTTCCTAGCCCTCTGTCTTGTGCCATGGAACCACGGGTGGCCATGTGCCTGCTCTGGCCCCTGTCGGACATTTTGGAGTGCCTGCAGCTGCTGCTCCAGGTCGGAGCCCTCCTCTTCCTGGACCAGGAGGGGGCCCATCGGTTTGGACCCCTCACCAGTGAGGCCATGGTGTCCCTGTGGCACCCCACCCCAGGGTGCAGAGGCGAGAGACTGGACACCAGCACCGACTGGTGGGACCGGCTGGTCCTAGGGCAATGGGACGACCAGCAATGGCTCCGGAACTTCCGCATGCGAAAGCGGACGTTCATGGAGCTCTGCGCCTGGCTCACCCCCGCGCTCCAGAGAGCCACCACCCGGCTGCGGGCACCCATCCCCGTCAAGAAGAGGGTCGCCATCGCAGTCTGGAAGCTGGCCACCCCGGACAGCTACCGATCGGTGGCACACCAATTCGGGGTGGGCAGATCCACCGTCAGCGCCGGGCCGTGATGGAGGTAAGTCCCGGGGAGTGGGGTGGGGGAGGGTGCTGCACTCCATGTCCAGGGGCAGCCAAGACTCCACGCTGGGTCACCCAGGGTTCGGGCTGTCCCTCCCTGCACAGGCCTGCTGGGGGAGGGTGTAGGCGAGGGGCTGTGGTGTGTGCGTGAGGACAGAGGGAATCACGGGAGGGGGCCAAGGGAGCGCACACCTACCCCTGCCTTATGTGATGTGTTCCCCTGTGTTTCTCTGCACCCTTCTGCAGGTCGTCCGCGCCATCAACGACGTCCTGCTCCCCACAGTGATCCGCCTGCGGGACGTGGATGCTACCGTTGCCGGCTTCGCTGCCCTCGGATTCCCCAACTGCGGGGGAGCACTGGATGCAACCCACATCCCCGTCTGGGCCCCGGAGCATCGAGCAGCCCATTTCATCAACAGAAAGGGGTACTGCTCCATTGTTCTGCAGGCCGCTGGACCACCAGGGCCGCTTCCTGACATCTACACGGGCTGGTCCGCAGGGCACATGACGCCACATCCCGCGCAACTCCGACTGTTTCGCAGGCTGGAGGCGGGCACCTACTTCCGGCGGAGTTGACTGTCGGGATGTGCCTATGCCCATCTGCGCCGCCGGGATGCGGCCTACCCTGCAGCCCTGGCTAATGCGGCCCTACACGGGCGGCTTGGACCAGAACTGGGCCCGGTTCAACGCACCGCCTCAACTGGGCCCAAAATCCGTGGAGCTCGCCGCCGCTTAAAAGCCCGCTTCATTGTTTGCTCACCCGCCTCGAGATGGGTGAGCGGAATGCAACGGAGGTAGTGGTCACAGGTGGCGTGCTCCACAATATTGTGGAGCGGAGCGGGAGGCCTTCCTTCCCGCATGGCAGCAGAGGGCCAGGCCTATGAACAGCCCCACACAGCTGCCAGCCACCAGGCGCACCAGGATGGGGTGCACATCCGGGTGGCCCTCACGGACATGTTCTCACAGGCCCCGGAGTAGGGTCGCCTCGGTTTCCTGGACAACTCCCTCTCCTCCCCTTCCTCTCCCTCCTCCCTTACCTACCAACACACAACACAGTTTGGTTTCACCATAAACACTTGTTCGGTTTTTATTTACAAAGGGGGGAGAGGGAGAGGAGACCTTGAACTGGGAGGGGAGGAGACCTTGAACTGGGAGGGGTGGCTCCTGCAACCGCCTCCCGCGGGGTGGACCTGGACATGGGGGTGGACCGCGTGGGGCAGGCTGAACGGGAGGTGGGCAGGAGGGGCAGGAGCAGGGGCAGGAGCGGGAGGGGCAGGAGCAGGGGCAGGAGGGGGCGGGGGCACTATTAGGGGAGGGATGGCGGGGGCATGGAGTGCGGCCATGCCGTAATGGATGGCATGGGCAATCTGTGCAGAGAGGCTGGCAACATAGTTAGCCATGACCGCACAGTGTCCCTGGAAGGTGTCCCAGGCCCCCCTGGCGCCACTGCAGGTCCGCCTCTGTGCGCCTCTGGAGTGCAGCCTCTACCCACTCGACAGCCTGCACGTGGCGCCGCAGGAGCTGGTCCTGGTGTCGGGTGCGCTGCCTCCGTGGTTGGGCGGCTGGGGGTGCTGCTGCTGCCGGACCGGAGGGTCCCCCGCTCCTGGTTGGTCCCGCTGCAGGGAACAGAAGAAAGGATGGGTCAGTCAGGCAGCCCGGCCACTGTCCCCACACCTCATGCCTTCCACCCCACCCCTGAGCCCAGGTGACACCACAGGGGTGGTGTGGCTTGGGCCCCCTCGGTTCCCCTACCCCCGTGTTGTATGTTTGCATAGAGGACCGCCCCTGGAGTAGGGTACTCCTCCATGTATTGGAACCCCCGGTCTGTGTCCTGGCCCCGTGGACACGGGAGGGCGCTGGGGATGCATTAACCTGCAGAACTCCCTGCCGGTGGAGGCTGTGAGGCTTTGGGCTAATCAATGGTATTTGACAGGGAAAGCGAGATGAATCCCCACACAGTGCCTGGGAGCACGTCTGGCAGACGTGGTCTGGGCTCTCAGATACCCATCGCGTGGGATATCTCCTGGACGGAACCAGGAGAGTGACTGGGGAGTGTCCCATCCTTGCAGCAAAACTCAGGCGGCCCTAGGGGCGGCCCGAGCGCCCCTTCTCCTCCCACTATCCTCACACACGTAGCCCAGGGACATGTGTGGCCGCAGTGGGGACTTCCTCGGGAGCCAGCCAAGGCACCGGAGCAGGCGAGGGGCTCAGTGGGGGCCACGCCACAGGGCTGTGACACCGCGGTTTACCCAGGAGCAGCTGGCTGTGCCTCACAGCCAGGCATGGGACAGTGTGCTGCTCTGTGCTGCACCTTGCGGCGGTGCGGGCTCTGGGCTGAGTCCCTGGGGCCCTGGCTGGTTCCAGCCGGCATCCACCCTTCCCCTGGTCCCGCCGAATGTGTGTGAGCAGCATGGTCCCAGGCGTGCCCTGCAGCTGCCTGCCGCGCCACGCGCCGCCAGTCACCAGGCTGCACGTGGTTGGATGGGCTGCTTGCTGCCTAATGCTACAGCATGCAGCACACGTGGCCTGAGTGACATGCTCTCCTCCCCTCCGGGTGCCTGGCTCTCCCCCCCTGCCCTTGTGAGTGCAAAGTGCAAGACTCACCGTGGATCCTTCCCGGCCTCGAGGATGCGGAGACATCAGGCTTCTGGAGGGGCCTGCTGGGTGGCAATGCTGGCCTCATCCTCTGATGCACTGTTGTCTCCTTCCCGCCTCGGTGGTCCTGGTGACGGGGCGACGCTGCTGTCCACGGCCACGCCTGGGGCTTGCGGGCTGGCTGGCTGGCGGATGGCGTGGAGCCAGTCGTAATGGGGCAGGTGTCTGGTCCTGCCCCTGGCTCGCTGGCCCGCACGCAGCCCAGGCGCAGCTCTGACTTTCGCCCGACTTGTTCGAGGGTCCGGCGGATGGCCTTGCTGGGCGAGCGCCTGGGCCATGCGGCCAAAGATGTCGGCGTTCCGGCGCCGGGAGTGGGTCTGGTGGAGGGCCTCCTCCTCCTGCCACAAGTCCAGGAGGGTCTCCAGCTCCCCCGACGAGGCCCTTCTTTTCCGGCCCCTGGGGCCTCCTGCGCTGGGGTGCGGGTGGCTGAGCGCTCGGAGCTGCCATGCTGGGCTGCAAGGTGGCTGCTGGGCACAGCAGGGGCAGCGTGGCAGACCTCAGGCAAGAGGTCTGAGGCACGCCTGCCACGTGCGCCAGCAGCCTGCGTGTACTTTAAGAGCTCGGGTTACCAGGAAGTCCGGGCTCCTACGGGTCTCCCGGCATCCAAACCGCTTTTTCCGCATAGCCTGCTTTTGGCGCAAAAGTCTTAGCTAGCTTGTCTACACTGGCCCTTTGCGCAACAGTTTTGCGCGCAAAAGGGACTTTTGCCCGAACGGGAGCAAAGCTTTTTCCGCAAAAAGCACTGATTTCGCACATGAGAACGCCAGTGCTTTTGTGGAAAATCAAGCGGCCAGTGTAGACAACTGGCAAGTTTTTGCGCAAAAGCGGCTGATTTTGTGCAAAAACTGGCCAGTCTAGACACAGTCCCAGTGTTTTACCCCCAAATCTCACATAAGGTAAAGAACAGGCCTTACACACGTTGGATGTTAGGAGGGCCTTAGCCTTTTTTTAGATAGGACAAAAGCCTTCTGTAAGTCCCCCCAACTGTTCATTGCAATTGCTGAGAGGGTGAAAGGTCACCCAGACTCGTCCCAAAGGATCTCTTTGAGGATCGCTTCCCTGTATCAGGGCGGGTTATGACCTGGCCAGGGTGCCAGCCCACTCACCATGGCCCAGGCCTCCTCCACAGCTTTTGTGGCTCAGGTGCCTTTCCTGGGCATCTGCAAAGCCACCTGGTATTCAGACCACACTTTTGCCAATGATTATGCGTTGGCTCACCAGAGTAGGGAGAACACAGTTCTTGGTAGGACAGTTCTCTGTTCCATAGAAGGTTAGGAATCCAGCCCTGCTTCCAGGGGTTTCTGCTTTGGAGTCACCTGACTGGAATGGACATGAGCAATCACTTGAAGAAGAAAAAAATTGTTACTTATCTCTTGTAACTGTTGTTCTTTGAGATGTGTTGCTCATTTCCACTCCAAATCCCACCTGCCTCCCTGTTGTTGGAATAGTCCAGTGAGAAGGAACAGAGGGGGTGGAGGGCCAGCAGGGGTACATATGAGCCTATATAGTGGTGCCACTCCAGGGGGCTCCTTTGCTGGCCCAATGGGTACCATTAAGGGGAAAATTTTCTGACGATACGTGCATACCTACATGGAATGGACATGAGCAACACATCACGAAGAACAACAGTTACTAGAGGTAAGTAACTGTTTTTTAATGTTCTCCCCTCATAAAATGGTGGGTAAGGTTTTCAAAGGAGAACCTACGAGTATTAGGCACATACTACTCCTATTGACCTTCATGCCTAACACCTTTATGCTTCTTTGAAAATCCCAGTTTAAATATGCAGCGGATGAGAAAGTCTGTAAAGGAAGCAAGCTCAGCACTTGGATGATACAGGGAAGCAGCTCTTCCTTTTTAAAGCCATGACAGATGGGCAGAGTTTGAGATCCACACCATGAGCAGGATGGGATCAGGGGGCTGCAAGTTGGAACCACAGAGTAGGAATGGTTGCTGGTAAGATCACGCAGAAAGCTTCTGTTCAGAGTCCAGGCGAGCATTCCGAAGATGATTTCAGGTACAACATCACCCTATCACCTTGCAAGAGAAGGTACTGTTGGCCAAGTGGAGTGGTTGGTACTGGTAAGGGTGGTTCTGAGGGATAGTAAGGCAAGCGATGAAGACAGTAAAATTGTCCTGCATCTTCAGAAAAGTATGGACATGGGAATTGCAGTGCAAAATGCCCCCTGTGGAAGCTGAGACTGCCTCAGACAGGCACTCCAAGATTCAGGGTGAGTTTATATCTGGATTAAGGACTTGCAGCTATACCCTTAGAAGGAACCTGGAACTGCCTGGCCTGCAAATGTCTAACGTTTCTGTATCTGGATTTTAGGGTGGCGTCAGTCTCTTACATATATGTGGTAATCTTATCCAAGAAAAATCTAATGAACAGAGAATTGAGCAGTAAGGATCAGTTATACAAGGAATGAAAAACAAACCCAGACCATTTAAGTGTGAGCTGCATTGATGGTGCCTCTTGAACCCGGGTCCTGTTATTGTTAGTGTGGAACGCAGAAGTCTGGGCCAATGAAAATAAAGAAGGCAGACTAACAGACACAGATATTTATCTTTTAAGATTCATTGTGACCTTTCCTAGAGTGTATTAAATAAAATTGACTGAGGAATTAGCAAGTGCCCTATAACATGCAGTCTTGGTGGCAGGATTCAGCAGAATGTTCTGCTTAGCAATGTATTCTGTTTAGCTTTAAATACTTATTTCAGAAACATGTGAAAGGGCTGAACTGTGGTAGGGGCTGAAGGCACCTTCTGTAGAACAAACGCACTGCATCTGCTGTGTGTATGTGTCTGCTGCAGCTGATCCTGAATGAAGAAGGTTGTTTAGGCTCTCTGCTGATTCTGCCTTTAAAATTGAGCCAAAAACAAAAACAAATGAACAAACCAACTGTTTTTCCAAGGGTCTGAAAGTGGGGGAAAGAAGCGGAGAACCCTCCAACTCCCATGGCTGAGTCTAGTCTTCAAAATTATTGAAAGTCATAGGTGCTCAGCAGCTCTGAGGATTAAACCAAGTCCACCATTATTGCCTGCCTTCATGCCTGCCTTCATTCCTTCCAAAGAGCCATGCCGTTACTGCACAATCAACACTGTGAATACTAAGTCACTCAGCCATTTGGAAAACTTGGCTTACAGCAAGCAGTATAATTTGTAGCTTTGAGACTTGCTAGCCTTTGAATTCCTGCCACATTTCACCTTCTGTTAAATATTGGCATCAGTAAGAGTGCCTAATCTGTCTGGTCTTAGGCATGGTGGCTAGGGTTATGATGATGCACATGGATCTTTTTATAAGGAGAAATCATAAAATGAAATACTAGAGCAATTTCTTGATGCCAATTGCGTATTATCCCTTTTAAGCCATAAGGGAACCTGTACACTGTTGTGTGTACTTGCAGTACTACTAAAGCCAAAGAAGAAGAGTTACCTGGTGATTGCAGCTAACTCATGAAGACATAGATCTCCATACTACTTGTCCTAGTGAGACACTTTCTGGTTTTATGCACAGAATAAATAATATGTAAAGTCCATAGATTATTCTGGCAGAACTGAATAGTTTGAACCAGCACTGTGAATCAGAAGCAAACTTGGATGAGGCTCTTGGTCACTTGGGTGACCCTGGGAACATGAACCTAGACAGAAATGCTTGCTGTTGGAAATTGATAGTGAAGTTACTTACCCTGTGCAGTAACTGTCGTTCTTCGAGATGGTCCGCATGGGTGCTGGGCTTGCCCCGGCGCTGCAGAAATGGAGACTTTTGTTGCTGTAGCAGTACCCGGCCATACCGCACATGCGCGGTGGTCTCTTGCAGCGTTCGCGCCACTCTGGGAGCGTGCGTGGTCTGGCTCCCGCCAGTTCCTCGAGGTCGCCTCGGACTCTGGAAGACATAACGAGACAAAACAGACTCTGAAGTGGGGAGAAGGGCGGGTAGTGGAGCACTCACAGGGACCATCTCGAAGAACAACAGTTACTGCACAGAGTGAGTAACTTCGCTTTCTTCTTCGAGGAGTCCCTGTGGGTGCTCCACCAAAGGTGACTGAGTAGCAGTACCCCATCAGCAGGAAGGAGGGAAAAATTTAACGGCGTCCCTATTTGTCTCCTAAAGATAGCACCGCTGATGCCACCGTGGCATCTGAGAGCCTAGCCTGTGTATAGTGTAGTGTTTAATGAAAGTGTCATGGGAGGACCAGGTTGTGGCTCTGCATATGTCCTTCAAGGGGACACCCTTAAGAAATGCCATTGAGGTTGCCACCACCCTTGTAGAATGGGCTCGAGGTTGTATCGGGAGTGGAATACATCTCGAAGCATAGGCCTCAGTTATACAGGTGATGATGATTTTGGAAATTCACTGAGACGATAACGGCAAGCCCTTAGATCTGTCGGCTATGGACATGATCAGCCTATCTGTTTTCCTGAAAGGTTTAGTTCGATCTATGCAGAACGCTAGGGCTCTCCTAACATCGAGAATATGCAAGGCCACCTCTCACGGGGAGGTGTGTGGTTTTGGATGGAAGGAAGGAAGGACGATTGATTCGTTCACATGGAAGCTTGATGATACTTTAGGGATGAACGCTGGGTGAAGTCGTAATACTACACTGTCCTTACTAAATATCGTATAGGGAGGTGTTGCCATGAGAGCCGAGAGTTCGCTCACTCTGCGTGAAGAAGTAATTGCAAGGAGGAAGACCATCTTCATGGTTAATGTTTGGAGCGGCACCATAGCCAGTGGCTCGAATGGCGGAGTAATTAAAGCTTCGAGCACAATGTCTAGGCTCTAGAGGTGGGGAGTGGGTTTTCGAGGAGGGCTTAGATTCATAAGGCCTTTGATGAATCTCTTTGTGGTTGGGTGTGCGAATAGGGAGATGCCCTCAATAGGTTGTCTGAAGGTGGAGATAGCCGCTAGGTGGACCTTAAGGGATGCCAGTGCTAACCCTGTTTGTTTTAGGTGGAGTAAGTAATCGAGGACGACATGGAGAGGGGTTGATTCCGGGTGTTTATCGTGTGCTGTGCACTAGGAGCTGAACCTATGCCACTTTGACAGGTAAGTGTTTCTGGTCGTTTGTCGTCTACTATGAATGAGAATCTCTTTGACTTGCGAGGAGCAGAGGGCTTCCGAGGAATTCAGACAAGTAGGAGCCACACAGTAAGGTTCAACGTGTGAAACTGGGAGTTTGTTCTGGGTGAGAAGGTTTGAAAAGGATGGAAGTGGGATCGGCGGCATTGGTGACATACATCGGAGGAAGGGAAACCAATGTTGACGTGCCCATGCTGGGGCTATGAAGATGACCTTGGCCGTCTGATTTCACCTTCTGTAGAACTCTGGGGATTAGGGGGGTGTGACGGCACATTGGGGTCCCCTGCCTCCTACACCCCTGTAATGGCACGAACCGACTCTACCAGCCAGTAGAATAGAGGGAGTTTATTGCTTCTCCAGGATACAGCACAGCACAGATGTAATCTGGTTACAGGGACTGGGGCCTAGGAGGCCTCAGTGCCCCCTTGAGATGGGGTGGCTGGGCCCTACAATCCCAGCCCCCTCCCTAGCTCCTTCTCCCCTGCTTCCCAGACAGAAACTAAAAGACCGTCCCTTCCAGCTCTGCCTCCCAGCCAGGGGCGGCATTCCACCTTCCTTTGTTCCTCTCCCTGGGAGGTAACTGGTCGAACAGGTTACCTCCCTGTCCCATCAGCTACTCTGCTGGGCCGTGGTACAGACAGTAACCAGTGGGGTCACCCACAGCCCAAGCCAGCAACCAGCAAGGTACCAACACTACGTCACAGTTCTCCCCCCTCCGAGAGCGAACTGAGCAGGGTCACTCCACTCATGACATAGGGAAGTTCGGGTCCTCTGCGTGGGAACCCGCCCTGGGGCATGGGTGCTCCCCTTGACCCGGGCCGGCCGCAGCGAGGCCTCACATGAATCGGCTTTCCTCTCACCACTTGCTGCACAGCTCCGGGGGGACTGGCACCAGCCTGTCCTCTGTGGTCGCACCCACCTTTCCACTGGCCTTGATCTTTGGCCAAGGTCTCTCGGGCCGGGGCCATGAGCCCAGCGAGCCTTTCCCGGAAAGCCAGGACATCTTCCACCCCCGACGCTCCATCCAGGGGGGGTCTTCCCCTCCCATAACTCTCTCAGCAAGCCCAGGGGGTCCTCTATACGGGGTAGTGGCCCCCAAGCAGCTTTCCTCTCATCTTCGGCCTTCCCGCCCCTCTGGCAGGAGTTGCAGGACCGGCAGTACTGCTGCACGGCTGCAAATATCCCCGGCCAATAGAAGTGTTGGAGCAGCCTCAGCCGGGTGCTCCGGATCCCCCGGTGGCCCACAAAGGGGACGTCGTGGGCCAAATACAGCAGCTTGAGGCGATACTTTTGGGGGACTACCAGCTGCCGCTGGACCCCCCATGCCCTCACCTTCCTGGGGGGAAGCCATTCCCGGAACAGGAATCCCGCTCCCACAGGAATCTCTCCTGGCCACCTCTCCCCAGGGGCTGAGCTGCACGGAGGCCAGCCTGGTCCCTCAGCTTCTGCAAGGAGAGGTCTGCCTGCACCTCAGCCTGGAATTCAGCCGCTGGGGCAGGGATCGGGACCCGCTCCCCACCTTTGCCTAAGGTCCGAAGTCCCAGCTTGGCTGGACCCCGTGTCCACTGGGATGGGACCCTGAGGACCCTGCCGGGAGTCCTTCCCTGGATCCAGGTTGCCAGCCCCTCGCTGGCTCTGGCTATGGGCGGTGACCAGGGTCCTGTGGGGTCCGTCTGGCCACTCCACTAGGTCACCCCCCATCAACACCTCCGTGGGCAAGTGCCGATGCACCCCCATTTCCTTGAGACCTTCCTTGGCCCCCATTTCAGATGCACCTGGCTACAGGCACCTTAAACGGGTCCCGTCTATGCCCCTCAAGGTCAGCTGAGTGTGGGTAGCATATGGTCTGGGGCCACTATGTCAGATCGGGCCAGCGTCACCTCCGCCCCGTGTCCCAGTAGCCCGTCACCTCCTGCCATCCACCTGCAGGGGCACGAGGCACTTGCTCCGCAGGAGCCGCCCTGCCCCCACCCGGTACACGGAGAAGTCTGCCTCCCGAGGGTCAGACCTCCCAGGGGAGGTGCACTGAGCATCCTTCCCCCCACTCTGAGCTGAGGTTTGCCTGCTGGCCCCTGCCTCTGGGGCAGCCTGCCCTTCCCCCAGCCCCAGCCAGTTAACCCTGGGAAATCCCAGGTCTTGGTGCCTGGTGCACTGAGCCCTCTTGTGGCCTTTTTGCCCACAGTGATGGCAGGTTAGGTCCTGCGGGCCCCTTTGGGCTGGCTCTGTCTGGGCCCTGGCTGGTGCTCTGGGGCACAGATGACTTGTCTCTTGGGCTCACCTTGCAGATGACTCCCTCCGTTGCTCAGCCGAGATCCGGTCTCTGCACGATACCCTCTCTTGCTGCGATTCCTGTTCACACCCAGACTGGCTCTCCGTGAACTCATCCGCCAGTCTCCTGGCCTCCTGGGGGTTCTCTGGTCTTCGGTCCTTGAGCCACAGCCTCAGGCTGGGTGTGCATGCTTCATAGAACTGCTCCATCATGATCAGCTTGAGCAGGTCCTCTGCGGTCTGGGCTCCGACTCCAGACACCCACTTGCAGCAGTATTGCGCCAGGCGGGAGGCCAGATCCACGTAGGTTTCCCATGGCCGCTTCTGCACCCCTTGGAACTTCTTCCTGTACGTCTCGGGGGTCAGACCGAACTTGTGCAGCAGGGCCTCCTTGACTCGGTTGTAATCCCCTGGCTGTAGGCCCTCCAGCTGATTGAGCACTCCGGCAGCCTCCTGGTTCAGTGAGGGGATGAGCTCCTGTAGCCAGTCAGCTGGGGGGACCCGTTGCAGTCCACAGGCCCTCTCAAAGGAGCTGAGGAACCCGTCTATGTCACCATGTCCTTCAATTGGGCCACCACGAGCTTCTCCGAGCGTCTGGCAGCCCTGGGCCCTTGGGGCCCGTCCGCACTCGGCGCAGCCGGGGCCCTACCGCTTCTCCACTCTGCCATGGCCAGCTCATGCTGTCGCTGCTCTCCACGGTCCTGGACTTCCAATTCCTTCATCTGCAGCTGGATCTCCAGCTGCTGCAGCTCCACTGGGCTGGCTCCTGCCCTAGATGGGCTACGGCTTGCAGGGCTTCCCGGGGAAGCTGTCCCATCTCTCCGGCGGGCTCCAGTGCTCCGCCCCCTCTCAGAGCCTGACACGCTCCCGGGGGGGTCTGGCTGCTCCCCACGGGGACAAGATCCTGGCCCCGTGACTGGTCATTCTCCTCCAGCGGGCAATCAGCTGGGCCTTGGTTGCGTTCCACACAGGCAAGCCCCTCTCTCTGCACAGCTTCACCAGCTCTGCCTACAAGAGTCGGGCATAGGCCATCTCCCCGTTGGTCCCCTCGGTGCAGACTCACCAGTCTAGTGCTGCAGTACCCCACGATTCCCAGGAACCGCTTCGCTCTGTCTCCAGCACGCCTGGCTCCACGGCTCTTGCTTCTACTGCGCCTTGTCACTCGCTGCTGGAAGCTCCATCCACGGGGTGGCTGGGCCCTACAATCCCAGCCCCCTCCCTAGCTTCTTCTCCGCTGCTTCCCAGACAGAAACTAAAAGACCCGTCCCTTCCAGCCCTGCCCCCCAGCCAGGGGTGGCGTTCCACCTTCCTTTGTTCCTCTCCCTGGGAGGTAACTGGTCGAACAGGTTACCTCCCTGTCCCATCAGCTACTCTGCTGGGCCGTGGTACAGACAGTAACCAGTAGGGGTCACCCACAGCCCAAGCCCAGAAACCAGCAAGGTACCAACACTACGTCACAGGGGGTTGGTGGGAAGGCGTATAGGAGAGAGGCCCGTTCCAGCTGATGAGGAATGCATCACCTAGAGAGCCCGGACTGAGTCCTGCCCTGGAGCAATACTTTCCACATTTCTTGTTGCGGCAAGTGGCGAAAAGATCTATTATGGGAGTGCTCCATCGACGGAACAGAAGATGGAGGACTCCATCGTGCAGTTCCCACTCGTGATCCTGGGCGAAATGTCTGCTGAGAAAATCCTCCGTGGCATTTATAGTTCCAGGTAAGTAGGATGCCACAGGTGTTATTGCGTGGCGAATGCACCAATTCCAAAACTGGATTGCCTCTGAGCAAAGGGAGTGGGATCGAGCTACCCCCTAGCGGTTCACGTAGTACATGGCGGCAACATTGTCTCTGAGAATCCTCACTGTAGTGCCACGGATATGCTCGTGAAAATGTTTGCAGGCATTGTATATTGCTTGGAGCTCGAGGAGATGTATATGGAGGCGTGATTCTGCTGGCGTCCATTGGCCTTGTTCGGACTTAGCCCCCATGTGTGCACCCCATCTGAGGAGGGAGGCATCGGTAGTGATGTGGTGCGAAGGTTGCTGTTGGTGAAAGGGCACGCCACTGAGGAGATTTTTGGGGTCATCCACCATGTGAGCGATCTGAGGACGGGTTGTGGAGGAGTTACTAACCTGTGTAAATTGTGCTTTGTATGGTTGTATACTTGTGCCAGCCAGTGCTGAAGGCTGCAGAAATGTAGCCTGGCATGGCGTACCATGTAAGTGGTGGTGGCCATATGGTCCATAAGCCGTAGGCATGTGATAATCTGAACGGTTGGGCTTTCCCAGATGATTACTATAAGCTCCTGAATGGCGTGGAACCTTTGGAGGGGTAAGAATGCCCTCGCTGAAATTGTGTTCAGATGGGCACCGATGAATTCCAAGCCTTAGTTGGAAGAAAAGTGGACTTTTGGTCGCTGATGAGAATCCCCAGGGTGTGGAAGGTGCATCTGACCACATCGACCATTCTGATCACCTCGGTACAAGTCCGGCCTTTGATTAGACAATCGTCCAAGTATGGGAATATGATTACTCTTTGGCGGCGTAAATGCGCTGCGACCACCGCCAGGATTTTTTAGAATACCCTGGGGGCAGATGAAAGTCCAAACGGCAGGGCTTTGTACTGATAGTGATGTTCGCCGACTGTGAATCTCAAAAATCTTCTGTGGGCTGGGTGGATTGCTACATGGAAATACATGTCCTGGAGGTCGAGGGCAGCAAACCAATCATTGTGTTCTAAAGCCAGGATTATAGTAGCAAGTGTTAACATTTTGAATCGTTGTTTTCAAAGAAATTTGTTCAGCCATCGCAGGTCTAATATTGGTCGCCATCCTTCTGACTTTTTCTGCGTGAGGAAATAGTGGGAGTAGAAACCTCGGCCCTTGAAGTCGTTGGGGACTGATTTGATTACTCCCAGTGATTGCAGACGTGCAACCTCGGCCTGTAGCAGGGCCTCGTGAGATGGGTCCCTGAAGAGGGTCGGGGAAGGGGGGGTAGTGGGAGGGATGGTCAGGAATGGGATGGAATAGCCTGAGCGAACAATTTCTAACACGCATCTGTCTGTCGTGATTGAGGCCCAATGGTGGTAAAATCGGCTGAGACGGTGATGGAAGGTGAGGATATGGAGGTTGCTGCTGTCGGAAACGGTTGTTTGTGTACCCTCGACCAGAACATCAAACCTGCTGCTTGTTGTTCAAAGGGTTTTGTGCTCGGTTGTTGAAGTTTCGCACCTTTGTGGTCTCTGGCGTGGGCGTTGCTGTTCAAAGTTTCGTTGCTGGTGCTGGTGATGCTCCTGCCATTGTTGCCGTACATAAGGATAGTCATATCAGCCTTGGTAGGGTATGTACTGGCTCCTTCTGTACGAGGGTACATACATGCCCAACGTGCGAAGGGTCATGCATGAATCTTTCGATGAATGCAGCACAGTGTCCGTCTTTTTCGGAAAATAGTCTGTCTCTATCAAAGGGTAGGTCCTTGACTTTACTTTGGAGGTATTTTGGGACTGCAGCTGCTTGCAGGTAGGATGCTTGGTGCATAACTACTGCAGTGGCTGTGGAGCGGGCTGCTGTGTCTGCTACATCGATAGCCATTTGCAGGGCTGTTCTTGTGGAGGTACAGCCCTCCTGCACCACGGACTTTAGTATCGGCCTTTTAGATTCTGGCAAATGGTCCATCAGTGGTGTGAGTCGCGAGAAAGTGTCAAATACGTGGTTGGAGAGACGTGCCGAGTAGTTAGCGATTCTCAGCATAAGCGTGGCAGATGTATATAATTTTCTCCCCAGTATGTCTAGTCTCTTAGAGTCTCCGTCGGTAGAGATATGTCTGTACTGGGGTGTCTTTAGTCTCTGGTGGGCCGCATCGACTACTAAGGAGTTGGGCTGGGGGTGAGTGAAAAGAAATTCCGTGCCCTTCGGGGGTACACAGTATTTCTTTACGGCCTTCTTACTAGTCAGTGGTGCGGAAGCTGGGGTTTGCCAGATCTCTTTGGCAACCTGCAGAATAGCGTCATCCAAGGGTATAGCCAGCCGTCCCTTATGCTGGGGGTGTAGGTTTTTGAACAGCTTATGTTGCTTATCTTTGAGTTCATCCATTTTGATCTTTTAACTAACCGCCACCCTTTTAAACAGCTCCTGGAATTGTCGGAGGTCATTGGGTGGGGAGATGTCTCCAGGAATCACGGCGTCATCAGGTGATGAAGAATGATCAGATGGAGATACCTCTGGCGGTTGATCTTCAGTAGGCAGGTGAGTGTCATCTGGGTCAGACAGTGACTGGGGCGGCGATGTTGGCTGTCCTGTTGGTGTAGGTGGGGCCGGGGTAGGTGAGTGCCTGGAAGAGCAGTAGTCATAAGACGATCTGCCGTGTGACCTGGATCCATAGTAATGGGAATATCTGCTGTGGGAACCGCGGTATCGGTCATCGTAATGATAGAGGTTGTCCAGTGGTGAGAGTCTATGAGTATATTGCCAGTGGTGGTTGCAAGGAGAGTGTGGCGATCGGGAACGGGTGTATGAGCACCTAGAAGAGCCTGAATAGATGGAAGAGTGCCTGTAGTGATGGTGGCTGTCATCTCTGTAAGATGTTAAAAAGGGCGACGGCAGCCTTTCCCGTGGAGAGTATGACTGGTGCCAGTGCTCCTGAAATGGTCTGGGAGATCTCGGTGCCAGTAGGGATGGAGACGGTGCCGGCGAAAAAGCCAGAGATGGTGAGCGGCTTTGGCGGTGCAGGGTGGTCGATGCCAGCTTAACGGTGCCATCCTTATAGATGATCGGTGCCGGCAGCATTGGTGCCGGCGGTGCTGCGTGGTGGTCTGGCTCGGGAACCTTCGCCTGTGCCGGTGGTGTCGGTGCTGGCGATGCCTGGGTCGCTGCTGATGGCATTGGTACCGATGACACTCTAAGTGCCAGTATGTCTGTCGGTGCCGAAGGATTAGATGGAGGCAGTGCTGAGACTCTCAGTGCCGCTGAGAGTGCCGCTTGTGTCGTTTTCTTTGGCTTGGACGCGGTAGGTGTTTTTGACCGCGGTTTTTCGATGCCTGAGGTGCCCGGCTTATCCCCTGTGCTGATCCTGGGGTGCAGGATGTTAGGCAATGATCTGGTTGGGGACGCCTGCGATCTCTTGGGAGGGGCGGTAGTAGGTGAAGAAGCCCTCCGCTTCTGGGGCTGGTGTTCTGCAGCTGCCTCCGAGCGCGGTGGCTGGAGGGCTTTATCGAACAACAATATGTGCAATCTCATCTCCCTGTCCCTTCTGGCCCTTGTTGTGAGTTTGGAGCAGTGTGGGCATTTTTGGGGGACATGGGTTTCTCCCAGGCAGCGGATGCAAGAGGAGTGCCCATCAGATGCTGGCATTGGCTCACGACATGAGTCACACTTCTTAAACCCTGGGGAGGATGGCATGTTAGAGGCCTGAGGTAATGGCTGACAGGAATTTTTTTTTTTTGTAGAGTGGAACGAAGCGAACGAACTAACCAACTATACTAGAACTATATACAATGAAGAAGGGGCTGTGATAGAGAAACCGGGTATGCAAGGGAAGGGAACAATCTGTGAGGTAAGGAAAAAAAATTTTTTTTTTAAACTAGGAGACAAGGATCATGATGAAAAACGAAAGAGAACAGGGAATTATAAAAACTATGTATATATGAGTCTTTGGGGATCTCACGGAAAGAACAGAAGTGGAGGGACGCAGTTCGCGCCATCTGCAGCCTGAGGCGGTCGAGAGGAACTGGCAGGAGTCGGACCGCGCACACACTCAGAGTGGCGCAAACGCCGCGAGACGCCACCGCGCAGGCGTGGTCCGGCCAGGTACTGCTATAGCAAGAAAAGTCTCCGTTTCTGTGGCTCCGGGGCAAGCCCAGCACCTTCGTTGGAGCACCCACGGGGACTCCTCGAAGAAGAACTTATGTTTTCCTGAAGTGTGGATTTACAGTGTTAGTGGAAACTGCAACAGAAAACATGGAAGAAAAACTGGTCAACTTCTTAGCTACATGCAGAAATGCTCCACACAGCAGTGCTACCTAGGCACCATCTGTCTAATTTTTTTGATGAACACTTCATTTTCAAATGAAAACTACTTCTTGTTCCTCCCTTTCTTCTTCTGGTCATTCACTCTTTGTCTTCCCCCCTCTTTACCTAGGGGAGGCCTTTTAAAGCAACTCCACTAGCTGTAATTGGCTGCAGGTGTTGAGTGACTTACCTGATGGAAGAATCTTGTTAATTAGCCCCAGGTGTGTTCCTGCCCTAATTTTATTGCAGCAGGGTCTGGTAGTTTATTTTGGAAAGAGAAAACCACTTATCCAGTGCCCTCTATACCTGCCTTCCACCAGAGTGTGGCAGGCTGCTGGGTTAAGTCTGTAACAGCACCAATAAGGTAAGCAAAAGCTGCCTCATGTAGTTGCTTTGCTGAATTTTGTTCACTGTTGCACTTAGGCTTTCAGTGGCTTTCCATCAGGTCAAATCTGAACCTCTGCCCCCAAAAGCCTAGATATTTGCACAAGAAAAATAATCACAAGACATAGTATCAATACAATCAAGCAATAGACAGGGTAGAGGCTGAGACATACAGCTCTCTGCTATGAAGGTTTGATGGCATGGAGCTCTTTGCTGTGTTTATACCCTTCAAGATCCTTTATAACTAATGAAAACTGTCCCGTCACTCATGAACTCCATTCCCCTTCATGAGATCTGTGTATCAACCCAAGCCATGAACTCCTTCCCCGAGCTCTGTGGGTCTGTCAGACTCTTGATGTTGTATTTGGCTGAGGATTTATCACTGGCTAGTGTTTGCTTGTTTTTCTCGGATGTTCAGTGAGAAGATGGGCATTCCGTTTGTGTCTCCCAGAATAGATTACCCCAGCAACCAAATAGGGTGGGGAGAGAGGAGTGCCCCAAGGTTCATAAGAAAGCTTTTGTTATGAAGATCTAACACTGCAATCCCATGCTTTGCCACCTGTGGAGAGGAACAGATGGAGAAGGAATATAAAAATAGATCTAAGCAGGCTCAATGAGCCACTTTTTCTCCCTGGCTCACAGTGGAATCTCAGAGGTTCTCTACTGAAGAGTGGGGAACTAGGTGATGTGCAGCTGACTGTCTGAAGCACATTCAGCTCTTGTTGGAATCAAGGACTCCATCTCTATTAGGGCCTATTCACACCACAGCTGACACATTGAACAATCCTGTTTGCTCACAGCTGCTGTGAGCACATTCCAGCTCTATTTTCTCTGTGCAGCATGGACTGTTGTGGTGGGTCCCTTCCTCCCCCTCACAGGAGACTCTACAATATTAGACTGAGCTACATCCTACCTGTAAGACAATGGGGTTAGACTGCAGCATGGATCTCAGGATGAAAACTTCATGTACATCACCTAGGAAAATAGTGTTAGTGGTCTGTAATGCTAATGTGTTTTCAGTGACAGCACGGGCATGGTTTTAGACAGTTAAATTAGTATCAGTGCTCATTATTTGCACGTATCTGGGAAAAGCAGTGGGGACTTGTGAAAATGTTCACAGATCCTCAAAGTTGCTTAAGTTTTAGCACAAGGTGTTGTTTAAAACACTTTATTGCAGAAAGTGAAGTATTTGTTATTCTCTAGTTTAAAGCATTTATCAACTAATCAAGGACCAGAAATAATAGTATGTGAATATAGAGATTAGCAAAGGGTATTAGTGAGCTGAAAACTGTCCTCCAAATGATCTGGGGAATATTTACAAATAATGACTGTGCTCTTGAATGTTAGGATCCATTCATGAACAGAAACAACGCCTAAGGACTAAATTTTTCAACAATGAAAATCTGTTTCAAGTGCCCGGATTTTTGAGGGTGCAAATGGACATCAGAAAGAGAGATGATTTTTAGGACATGTGAGTCACTTGCCCTCAGGAAATCAGGCCCTTTTGAGATGTCTCAAGTTGGGCACCCAAAATCATTAGTCAGTTTTGAAAATCCAGCTCTTAATTCATAGTAACTAATCCACCTTTCTACAGTATGTTACTTTTTGCCTGTCTCCTTGGGATCCCAGTACGCTCTCAGACAGTGGGAAAATATCAGCAAAGGAATGGGTCACTATGAGAACATCTAGGAAAGGAAAGGAATGTAATAGGAGCCATAGGCCATGTGTAGCTATGCTGGAGAAAAAAAATGTTATTGAGCTATGCTGGCCTTGTCACATGGCCACCAAATACAGACTTAAAGTGACCAAGAACAAGCCTTTACGAGTAATAGGGAAGGGAATTTTCACTGTCTCTTCTTTCTCCTATCCCCTCTCTGAGGGTATAAAACAAGGATGAAAGCAGAAAGAGGTGATGGAGATTGGTAGCAGCAGCGTTTGGAAGATGAGAAGACACAGTGGCCCACAAAGCATGTATCTAGGTAGAACACTGTCCCTTGCCTCCAGCTTGGCATCCATACTCTATCATCTCCTGTTAACTGAATAAGGATCAGATGGACATTTCCTGACTGTATTTTCATAATGCGTTAATTTGATACATTCTGAGCATCTTCCTGTAGCAAATGTTCCTGAAGCTAATTGAATGTGAAGTCAGGCGGGTGGGGATGGCACGGCAGGGGAAGAAGAGACCTGGGGGAATCTGCATGAAAGGGAATAAGAGGGAGAAAGAACTAAATTTTGGCATAAATTACTGGACAGGTGTGTGTTGTCCCCTTATACCAAATTCTGATAGCAGCTGCTAACACTCTTTTCTCTGTCCTTTTCTTCTCCTGTTTTTTTTCTTTTCTTTTCTTCTTCTCCCATCCTGTTTATATTGTGTTTTGCTGCCTCTTGTCCTTTTCCCTCTCCCCATTCTTCCACTTGACAGAAAGCTTCATGCTATGAGCAGTGAGGGTGTCTGTGGAGGCTGCCCAACACTGGGCTGTGCAGAGGAGAGAAGCTTGAAGTAGATAGATGCTGCTAGAACCTTCCTCTTGGATGTGTGAGCTGACTCCACTGCTTATATCCCATAAGGACCACAGTGGGAGAAGGGTAGGAAGATGGATGGTCTTACCTACAAACTCAGCAACATGTTTGCAGTGAATAAGCATGTGGCCTGCAACTTCCCCTCCCATGCTGTTTCCCTCTACTCCCAGTGAAAGAGAAGAAACCTGAATGGAGAGAAATGGAGTCACAAACAGATCTAAATGGAAAGCTGGGAGAATGAGAACAGGGAGCACGGGCAGGGAGGATGCCATCTTGTCGGTAAACATCTGTGTTTCAGGGCCTGCTGATAATTCTGAGGGAAAGTGTCCCTCTAGTAGCCTTATATAAGCTAAGGGGAACCCCACTGGCTCCAGGAGGCTATTCACTGTGGAAATTAGTGCAGAAACTGGTTGCCAGAGTGCATGTTTGCCAAGTACACGCACGTTTGCCTGGAGCCTTTTAGTCAGACCCCTCTGGGTACATTTTTTCTTCTTTAGTGTTCCGCTTGATGTTTTGTGCTTTCTAATTCATCCCAGCTGAGGTCAAATGTCAGGGTTTGACTTGGTCACCACCATTTGCTTTGTGCTAGAAAGATGTATTCCATCTAAATTGCTCGGTATGTTTTATAGACAACTATGACTGGCTATGCCTCTATGAGACAGAACTGTCACCATTGTGGCAGAGATGGACATAAAATGAAGAGCACCTGATTCATAATCTTGTTCTTTAAGCACAGCCTAGTTGTGTTCCTCTTACATCTTTAATGTTCTAAATCCCATAGTCCCCAACATTCCACGCACATTCTCTGCATTCACAGGTCTGTTTTCCTGTCCATTCTCTTTCCTTCAACCCACACTTCATTTTAAATTCCAGATTCAGAAAACCCTGTAACTTCCCCTCCCCATACCATCTTTCTTGCATTTCTCCCAGGACACTCACCCTGAAGATCTGCTCCTCAGACACTTTTTTTAGATTTGTCTGTCTCTGCCTAAATGTTCCTTTTTACATGCCTGCTGCCATATCCTCTCCTCTCCATGGCATCATTCTTACTTGCTCCTTCAAGATTGTCTACCAGTTGTCATCTCTGTGTTCCCTTCCAGCTGCTCACAGCACAGCTGTGCATGTCTCCACAGCACATAATACCATCAATAGATCCTTGTTTGAAAATATGACTCTAAACATGAGTGAATGTGAACGTGAGACTGGAATGGGACTTAGGCTATGTCTAGACTACATTCCTCTGTTGAAAGAGGGATGTAAATGAGCCTGATCAAAAGTGCAAATGAAGCACGGATTTAAATATACCGTGCTTCATTTGCATATTCATGTCCAATCGCTGTTTGGAAAAAGGGTATTTTGGAAGTGAAACTGCAGTCTAGACGCAGTTCTTTCAAAAAAAAAACCCCTTTTTGAAAGAACCCGTGCTCCTGAAAAATTAGAAGTCACGGGTTCTTTAAAAAAGGTTTTTTTTTTTTTTTTAAAGAACTGCCCACTTTTTCACATCAAAGAATTTTTTTAAAAATTTACTCTTTGACCCCCATTAGCCACACTCCTAACCCGTTAACCACACCTCTGACCCCCATTAACCACACCCCCCGACTCCCATTAGCCAGGCCTCTGGAGGTAACACTCTTGGGGCAAGATGGACACATGACCAGAAGTAAAAGGTGTCATGTGACCCGTCTAAGGACTTTTCCACCATCCTCCTACCAATAGGGATTAGTTTGGCCCCACCAAACCCCCTCAACTATCCTGCAATTGCATTAACCCAATGTGTGTGACATTAACTCAGGGGCAGAGAGGCTGGGGGAAGTGTTCCCTCTAAGAGTTTCCTCCCATGAGCAGAATGAATTTTGTGTTGTGCACCAGTACTGAGTTCATGTGGCTTGTTTGGATGTGCCACTGTGGCACCCAAGTTATTAATAAATATCCTACAAACCTCTACCTTTTCCCTCTGCTGCCATGTCTCCCCTTGCTCCATCAGCTACCCTGGTGTCTGCTGCCACCCAACGCCTCACCCTCCTCTGCTGTCCTGACTTGGACTCCTGCCCTTCTCACTGCCCTCAGCCCTCCTGAGACTTGCCCCCCTCCACCAGCCCTTCTCTCCCCCCTGTGCCCACTCCCTTTGGCATAAGCACTTTTGAAAAACTAATGCGCCCACTTTACTCTGAATATTGGGTCCTTCAAGATTTCTAGACAGTCATCATGGCATCACTTGTCTGGGTTTAACTGAAAATTTAGAAAAAGCTCCCTCTAACAGCCTCTCCCAGTGGCACTTACATTATCTTAAATGAGTAGGCCATTTTCCTTCTTTGCCTTGGGAAGGCCAGTGCATCGTTTCTCTTTGAGGTAGCTGAGAGAGGTTCCACCTTCATTCTGGTCTCAGTCCTGGACAGTTTTTCTGGATCTTTTTCTGGCAAGGCAGGTCTCTAGGGCATGATCAGTGAAAATTTCCAATTTCTCCTATAACACATTCAAATATTTCTCACTTACGCTGGACCTCTGCAATAATAGTACTAAGAACCAAAAGGACTTCTCTACAGCTTCCGGACTCCTGATGTGACTCTGCTCACTTACCTTGCAACTCATAAAGGTGCCATTTTCTTCATCTCAGTCCAGTTGCTAACATGTCAAAACATACAAAGGTTGTGCTATTTTTACCTGGAGGCTCAATAAACCCAAAATACTGATTATTAAATGGGGGAAATCATCATAATAGCTCCGATACTGGATGGCTGTCACTACCTCTTCCCATCCTTTGTCATGGACTGGACAAGGTGTCATTGCAATACAGACCAGTAAATAAACAGAAAATGTCAGATTCCAGTCCTGTATAGGGGGTTGAGAAAAATGCCCCTGGATTCTTTCATCTCACTGCTTGTTGCTGAACTGATAACGGGAGAGAGCCTTTACTGTTTAATCCAAGCTGTGTGTATAAGAAAGGAAGGGAATTCATTAAACACTTGTATTGTGGTATTACCTCAAAGCTTCAGCAATCTGGATTCTCATAATCCCAGGTGTGGCATAACCACGCTGTAAAAGCACTTACAATATAGAGATAAGTCATGATTGTTAAAATGGACAAATAGGAGGAGGGATGGGGCAGTATAGGTAACAAGTTTTAGATCAGATTAGCTGTGTATAGTTCATAGGCAGTCATGAGCTCTAATTCCCTGTATGCATTATGGAAGGTGTAAGCTCTGAGAAGAAGCTTGGGGGAGGCTAAAGTGGTGGCCTTGTAATTTTTACTGGGAATATGGGAGCAAGTGCAAAGGGGTTTGTGAGTGAAGCAACTAAAGAAGAAATTTGAAGCTGGCAGCATTGAAGGAGCAAAGGCAGGAATCAGCTTTGCGGTGAGATGGGAAGATGAGTCAGAGCTAAACTGTGAAGGGCACTGAAAGTAGGGACAAATTTGTGCTTGATTCACGGAAAGAAAGTGATCCAATGAAGGGACCTAGGTTGAAGTCATTAAAAAGGCCCATTCTTTGCCTAACTCTGTTCCCACTGATGTCCATAGTAAAACATGTGTTGATTTCAATAGGAGCAGTGTTAGGCCAACAGTGAGCACTTTTGAAAATCCCACCTTTAAAGAACTTGAAAATCCATCATTGTCATCTCCCTTGCATTGCTTTGTCACGAGGATTTCATAGGTTGCTAATGCATCAGAAGCCCAGCAGTAAGAGGCTCTGCCATTCTGATGATGTTGCAGCTTTCTACAGGAGAGATCCTGTAGAAAGGTGAGGGTATATTTGCTATTGTAACCAAACGTTCCCCATACCCTAAAGCTCAATACTACATGATCAATGCATTTGATGCAAACAGTAAATTGTACGTACGCATGCAAACACTCACACACACACTCACACACACACACACACACACACACACACACACAATATTCCAATATATGGTGCTGACAGTTGTGATAAAATGCACTGCCACATAGTACACAGAATTTACAGGCACCTTTGACTTTTAGGAACTATTTAGAAAAGCTAACCGTACACAAATCCATGGGTCCGGACTTAATGCATCCGAGGGTACTGAGGGAGTTGGCAAATGTCATTGAGGAGCCTTTGGCCATTATCTTTGAAAAGTCGTGGAGATCGGGAGAAATCCCGGATGATTGGAAAAGGCAAATGTAGTGCCCATCTTCAAAAAGGGAAGAAGGACGATCCAGGGAACTATAGGCCGGTCAGTCTTACCTCAGTTCCTGGAAAATCATGGAAGGATCCATGAATCCATTTTGAGGCACTTGGAAGAGAGGAAAGTGATTAGGAATAGTCAGCATGGATTCACAAAGGGCAAGTCACGCCTGACCAATCTGATCAGCTTCTATGATGAGGTGACTGGCTCTGTGGACATGGGAAAGTCAGTGGATGTGATATACCTTGACTTCAGCAAGGCTTTTGATATGGTCTCCCACAATATTCTTGCCAGCAAGTTAAGGGAATGCGGATTGGATAAATGGACAGTAAGATGGATAGAAAATGGCTAGAAGGCCGGCCCAGCGGGTAGTGATCAACGGCTCGATTTCAGGTTGGCGGTCGGTTTCTAGCGGAGTACCCCAAGGTTCGGTTCTAGGACCGGTTTTGTTCAATATCTTTATTAATGACCTGGATGAGGGGATGGATTGCACCTCAGCAAGTTTGCGGATGACACTAAGCTAGGGGGAGAGGTAGATACGCTTGAGGGCAGAGATAGGGTCCAGAGTGACTTAGACAAATTGGAGGATTGGGCCACAAGAAATCTGATGATGTTCAACAAGGACAAGTGCAGAGTCCTGCACTTGGGACGGAAGAATCCCAAGCATTGTTACAAGCTGGGGACCAACCAGTTAAGTAGTAGTTCTGCAGAAAAGGACCTGGGGTTACAGTGGATGAGAAGCTGGATATGAGTCAACAGTGTGCCCTTGTAGCCAAGAAGGCTAATGGCATATTAGGGTGCATTAGGAGGAGCATTGCCAGCAGATCCAGAGATGTCATTATTCCCTTTATTCGGCTCTGGTGAGGCCACATCTGGAGTATTGTGTCCAGTTCTGGGCCCCACTACAAAAAGGATGTGGACGATTGGAGAGGGTCCAGCGGAGGGCAACCAAAATGATTAGGGGCTGGAGCATATGACTTATGAGGAGAGGCTGAGGGAGTTGGGTCTGTTTAGTCTGCAGAAGCGAAGAAGAGTGAGGGGATTTGAGAGCAGCCTTCAACTTCCTGAAGGGAGGTTCCAAAGAGGATGGAGAGAGGCTGTTCTCAGTAGTGACAGATGGCAGAACAAGGAGCAATGGTCTCAAGTTGTGGTGGGAGAGGTCCAGGTTGGATATTAGGAAAAACTATTTCACTAGGAGGGTAGTGAAGCAGTGGAATGGGTTACCTAGGGAAGTAGTGGAATCTCCATCCCTGGAGGTGTTTAAGTCTCGGCTTGACAAAGCCCTGGCTGGGTTGATTTAGTTGGGATTGGTCCTGCCTAGAGCAGGGGGTTGGACTTGATGACCTTCTGAGGTCTCTTCCAGCTCTATGGTTCTATGATTCTATGATTCTATGACTTCCTCCCTTCCTTTAATCCATCTCCTCTGGAATTTATTCTAACATTCCAAAACTCTCTGACCAGATTAAAACAGATGCTATTTTAAAATTAATTAAAGGGTCTGAGTAAATTTTTTCTTCTTTCTCTCCCAGCAGTGAATTTCTACCTAATCTAAAACATTGCATGGGGCTGAAGTGTAGGATGGGCAATTTTTGGTCTTGATCCACTAATCCAAAGTCTAATATCTTGTGATTAATCAGGGCTAGAAATGTGCTTTTTCTTAGAAAGCCAGAAGTTCACCCCTCTGAATGATATAAGGCTTTTTTGCTTCAAGCTTGGGTAGGGCACATTTCTAAACTAAAAACATAAGTATCATGCAATGAAAGCTATAGTTTTTTGAAACTACTACTGTACAGGGCTTGTTTATACTGGAAAATTCAATTGTGTTAGAAAGCAACTTTGAGGTACTGTGATAACATGTTAAACAAGACCATAGAGTTATTCATGGCCTGTTGACATAATGTTAAATCTGACCATTCCCATCTAAAATGAAAACTAAATCATAGTTCACCTTTTTTTAGTTGCCAAAATTCCTCATGATCAACATGATGTAATTGTCTAGTATTGACCAGTCCTTTGTTATGAAAAATATCCTACAGTCTAGAAAATGCGGGCCCAGTTAAAAACATGAAAGGGATGAAGGAATATTTAAATTGTTATAATTTTCTTTCCTTCCCAAGGCCTGAATCTAAATTCACAGTAATGAAGTCCCAGCTTGACAAAGCACTGGCTGGGATGATTGAGTTGGGATTGGTCAGGGGGTTGGTCTCTTCCAACTTTGTGATTCTATGATGGGAGCCTAACAATGATAGAGAGGAAAAAATAGCACCTATAATTACTAGCACTGAGGCTTGGATGAGCCACATTGCAGACACTGTGAGATGCAGTCTGGCATCCTCTAATGACACCACTACCAACAGTGGCTGCTCAGTGTAAAACAGCAGTCCCTAGCCAGTAGATCGGGATCTACCGGTAGATCTTGGAACCTCTCAAAGGTGATCCTGACTGGTTTGGCCGGGAAGCTATCAAGGGCTGGCACTTCAGCTGCCCCTTCACCCACTGTCATGCTGCTCCTACCCTCTGCCTTGGAGCTGCCCCCCTGGGAGCCTCCTGCTTGCAGGGTGTGGGAGGGAAAAGGGGGGGGCTGATGTCAGGGTGTTCATCTTCCCCCCACTCCTCTACCCTGTCTCCACTCAGAGAGAAGGGGATGGAGGGAGCTTGACAATGCAAATCTCTGTCACTCTCATACACTGTGTGTGTGTCTGTCATTCTCACAAGCACACACTGTCCTTCACTCTCATCTCCTGACCCAACACGTGCTGGGGTTGTTGTTACTTTTACTGCTTGCAAAGTGGGTTAGTTTTAGTTTTAGCTGGTCTGTGCATTTCATAACTTTCATTTTGCTCATTGAGCCCACCACTCTGCATTCCCCAGGCAAATGCCCCATCCCTTAAACCACTCCAGAACCCACCCCACCTCTGGAGGGTCCCTTATCCTGCCTCCTAATATGGGATCCAGCTCCATCCCTGGGGCAGCCAGTATTGGCTACCCAGCTGCTGTCTGAATGGGTGGAGGGACTCAAGCCCCCAACCCTGCGCTCCCCCAGCAAATGCCATGTCCCCTAGTCCACTCAAGAACCCACACCACCTCGCTTCCTTCAGAGGGTCCCTTATCCTGTGTTGGCTGTCTGGTCACTCCCAGGGTAGGCGGAGGGGTGGGTGGGACTTGAACTGCTCAGAGGGGACAGGACTTGAATCCACCCCTCTGTGCTCCCCAGGTGAATGCCCTATTCCCTAAGCCACTCCAGAACCCACCCCACCTCCAGTGGGTCCTTTATCCTGCCTTCCTAATACGGGAGCCAGTTCCATCCCTGGGGTAGCCTATGTTGGCTGTCTGGCCACTTCAAGGGTGGTTGAAGGGGGCGGGACACAAGCCCCCAACCCTGCACTCCCTAGGCAAATGCCTTATTCCTAAGCCACTCCAAAACCCACCCCCCAACCTTTAGAGGGTCCCTTATCATGTGTTGGCTGTCTGGCCACTCCCAGGGTGTGCAGAGGGGGGCAGGACTTGAACCCACTGCCCTGCACTCCCCAGGCAAATCCCCTACTCCACACAAGAACCCACCCCACCTCCCTATCATCAGGGTGTCCCCTCCCACACTCTGATCCCCTTAGCCCAAGACCAGAGCCTGCACCCCAATCCTCTACCCCAGCTTGGTGAAAGTGAATGAGATTCGGGGAAGAAGGGGGATGGAGTGAGCAAGGTGAGGCTTCAGAGAAGGGGTGGAGCAGGAGCGGCAGGGCCTCAGAAAAGGGGAAGGAGAAGGAAGTGGGCAAAGGTATTTGGGTTTGAGATAGATCTTCCATTGCCCTTACATTGAAAAAGTGATCTTGTAGTTAAAAAGGTTGGAGACTGGTGTAAAATATCTTGGCTGTACCAAAGCTGGATTCCTAGACAGAGCCAGCTATGGCATCATCTGTAAATGATAATCCATTAGCTTCTCTTTCTCCCTCTCCACTTCTTTCAGCTAATTCATTAACTTCCCACGCTTACCCGTTAGATGCACATTTGTTAACTTTTACCCATCACATCCCACTTCTCTGGGGGAACCATACAATCCTCTGCCTGTCAGGGTGATGAAAAACTCCAGCTGGAGTGAGTCCAGCAGCAGAGACCAGCAGTTCAATCCTCTTAGGACATTCCAACCTCTTGGTCCTCTTGGCAGAAGCTGTGCTGTGTGCATGTGTCTTGCTTCACCACTCCCACCTCCTGGCTCTGAGCATCAAATGGTGCTCTGCTAATGAACTGATAATTGGGGTGAGGTGGAGAAGTGGGCTGGTATGGAGAGGGATTGTTTTTATCCTTCAATGGTTGTCTAATTATGTCAGAAAAGGGCTCTCCCTGCCTGCAAGTGCAGCCTGGCTTCATGGAAGCATCAGGAAGATGATTTATGTTACTCAGTTGGCTGCAGCTGAACTGATGCTGCTAGTTCTCATTATGCTGGGGCCACAAAGAGTTTATTTTAATGTCAGTGTGTTTGTGGATGGAGATGTGGTTAACTGCCAGTTCCCTAATGTGGAAGGCAGGATAGGAGAGCGTAGCTAGGAGGACAGAACCACCTACATGGGTAAGTGGCTTTGTCTAAATCAGTGGTCTCCAACCTTTTTACACCCAAGATCACGTTTTAAATGACAGAATAAGCCAAGATCTACCTCCCCGCCCCTTCCTTGAAACCCCGCCCCTTCCTTGAAGCCCGGCCCTCTCTATTCTCCTCCTCTCCATCACTTGCTATCCCCAACCCTTATACTGCTGCTTTTTTCCCCAATTCTTCTGTAGGAAGAAGTTTTTCCAACATTTGGCCTGTCTAGACTGGACCAAATGTCAGAAAAACCCCTTCTTTTGGAAGCCCCCTTATTCCTCGTGGAAATAGGAATATAGGGGTGACCGAAAGATCATGTTTGCTCTTCCATTAAAAGAAGTGGAAGAACAAACACATCCCTGGATGCGGAAGATTTTTTCTGGGATATCTCCAGAATCCTGAAAAACTCCTGCAGTCTAGCCGCACTCGCTGGGTTGAGACAGGATGTGTAGGCTCCGGGTGGGAATGAGGGATTTGGGTGTGGGAAGGGGTGAGAGGTGCAAGCTCTGGGAGGAAATCTGGATGCAGGAAGAGGTGGATAAGGGGACGCTGGCTCGGAGAGGGGGCTCCAGGCTGGGCAGTGTTGGGGTCAGATGTAGGGTTAGGGTACTAAGCAAGCCACAGACTTCTGGATGTGAGGGTTCAGGAATGGGGTTGGGGTATGTGAGGGGCTCAGGCAGGGGTTCCAGTGTATGATAGGCTCAGATGTAGGTTCTGGGGGAAAGGGGAGTGAAGGAGTGTTATGATGCTGTGGCCAGATGGGGGCTTGGTCCCAATTGGGGGTTTGTTGGCCAGGCTTCATTTTTAAATAAAATACTGTGTCAAACACAAAACGTTTTGTGTTGTCTTTATTTCTGAGAAGGGCAGGGAACCTGTTTTGAGTCAGGGGTCACTGACCCACAGAAAAGTCAGTTGGGGCCACACAAGTGAGATGCAAAAAAAACCCTCCTCCAACCCCGCCCCCCTAAGCTTCACTGTGGCCCCAACTGTGTTGGTAGGAGCAGGGGACATAGTACTGGGGAAGGGTGCTAGTGGGTGCTTCAGCAGGGGACAGAGTTCTGCAGCTGGGGACAGGGGAGAGGGAACAGGGTGCCAGGAAGGCAGGGGACAGGGTGCCAGTGGGGACAGGTTTCTGAGGCTGGGGAATGGGGAGAGGGAACAGGGAGGTTGGGGAGTGGGGAGAGAGAAGTGGGGAGAGGGAACAGGGTGCTGGGAGGGCAGGGGACAGGGTGCCAGTGGGGACAGGTTTCTGCGGCTGGGGATAGGGGAGAGGTAACAGGGTGCCGGGAGGGCAGGGGACAGGATGCCAGTGGGGACAGGTTTCTGAGGCTGGGGAGTGGGGAGAGGGAACAGGGGGCCAGTGGGAGCAGAGAGTCCCCTGCACCCACCTGCTCCCAGGATTCTCCCCCCCAGAGGGAAGATGGTTCATGCCTCCTCTGGGGCCAACCCCACCTCCTGCGGCGTAGCCAAACTCAGCGCGCGCCTGCCCCGGGGCGAAACCCCCCTCCCGCAGCGTAGCCAAACCCCTGTGCGCGCCTGCCCCGGGGCCAAAACCCCCTCTCGTGGCGCAGACAAATCCCTGCGCGCACCTGCCCTGGGGCCAAACCCCCCTCCCGTGGTGCAGCCAAACCCCCAAGCGCGCCTGCCCCGGGGCCAAACCCCGGGCCCGACCCCTGCTCCCACGGCGCAGGGAAACCCCTGTGCTCGACTCATCCCTCCTGAGATGCAGGGAAGCCGCCACACTCCTCCTCCGGGGCCGGCACCCCCTCCTGCAGTGTGCCCAGAACGCCACAGAGCTGTGGGAGGGGAGCAGCCAGCGCACTTCCGGAACCCCCGGAAGTGGCACGAAGCTGCAGGCAGGACTTCCGTCCACCCTGCGGGAAGCCGGCACTACGCTGAAGGTAGGTAGTGGGGTTTCTCGGAGGTGGGGGGAAAATGGGGGTGGGAGGGCCCGAATGCCTCGCGATCGACTGGTCGAGGTGTCGCGATCAACCAGTTGGTGACCATGGGTCTAAATGATCTCCTCTACTGACACCAGTTTCATCATTCTCATTTGGTGCAGAGGGAAAGAGAACTCCACAAACAAGGAATAATCTGTCAAGCCCAGCTTCAGGGTCAGGGAAGCCAGCCAGGAATGTTCTCTCTTGCACCACCCAGGGGAACAGTGTGTGTTCAGAGGGCAAATAAAGATGACAGTTACCCCAGTTTGTCATTGCCCTGAGTTAGGGCTATTTTCCAGGATTCTGTGCAATGGAGGCAGCAGCTTTGGGGCTACGCCTACACTGGCTTCTTGTGCAAGAAGCTTTTGCGGATGAGAACTTCTGCAAAAACTTCTTGCACAAAAGTGCATCCACACTGCAAAAGCGCATTGGAAAAGTGATATGCTTTTGTGCAAGAAAGCATCCAGACTGCATGGAGGCTCTCTCGCAAGAAAGCTCTGATGGCCATTCACAGAATGACCACCAGGGCACCTGTGCTTCTTTTGATAGGCTGTTTTTGCGCAAAACCCCGTTTCCCGTCCACACACACCTTTTTGTGCAAGAGTTCTTGTGAAAAAAGGACCTATTCCTTGTAGAAAGAGGAATACCTGTACCGCAAATGCCCCTCTGTTCTGTCGATTCACTGTAAATTTTCTCACTTGAGGTGTGGATGCTCTGCAAGTTTTTGCACAAAAACTCTGCAGTGCAGACATAGCCTCGGATATAATTTCTAATCCTGATGGGAGGGATAGGATGAGAGACCTAGAAATAATGCAGTATTAGCAAATGGCCATCTGAAAAGATAAAGGAGCAGCAGATGTCCCTACCAGAGCATTCAAGCCAACTAGTATTATCTGTAAGATTTTATATGTATATGAGAAATAACATAAATGTAACCTGCTGAATCAGAGAATCATTTCTTAAAGCATGAGCATAAGACATTGGCATGGAGAGAAAAGTCACCTAGTTATCTACAGGCAGTGGATCTTCCCCAAGGAGAAAGGGAAAGGAGTGGCTGTGTCTTTTGGACACAGAGGCTACGTCTAGACTGCAGGCTTTTTACACAAGAAGCTTTTGTCGGAAGAAATCTTCTGCAAAAACTTCTTGTGCAGGAGAGCATCCACACTGCAAAAGAGCATAAAAAAAGCGATGCGCTTTTGTGAAATATAGCGTCCAGACTGCCTGGAGGCTCTCTCGCAAGTAAGCAGTGATAGCTATGGAAAGAATGGTGACCAAGGTACCTGTGCTTTTTCCTCTTCCCTCTTCTTTTCCCCCTCCGCACACACCTTTTTGCGCAAGAGCTCTAGTGCAAAAAGGCGTTCTTCCTTTCAGAATGAGGATTACCAATTCCGCAAAAACTCTTCTTTCGATTTACTTGCGCAAAAACGCGCTTGAGGTGTGGACACTTCGCGAGTTTTTGAGAAAAAACAGCTGTTTTCCCGCAAAAACTCTTTAGTGTAGACATAGCCAGAGCTATCTTTGCCTGTGATGAGGGCTGTCTCTCTCCAGTACGATTGATATCTTAACAGCTCTTGAGGGAGGAAGGACATGTTCAACCTAATGGGATAATGGAATAATATGTACAGCATTGAGACAGGCCAGCTGGTGGCTAGAACCACAAATAACCAAAGGAAAACAATTTTTAAATGTCTCAGGAAGCAGTTCAGTGCATAAGGAGAGGGGGGATGATTTGTATATAAAGGACAAAACCTATTCTATTCCACCGTATCAGGGATGATAAACTCATTCTGTGGAGAAGACCAAATTCCATCTTTAATGTTGACCTTAGGGGAGCTATAAATTTAGAGCTATATTTTCCTCTGGACCTACAACAGAATTCCCACTGATAGCAATGGGAGGTCTGCACAAAGATCAAGGGTAGAATTTAGTTAGCAAACCTTTAGTTGTTATCATCCTTAATCATTTGTTCAGAAATGACATCTAAAGTATCATTTGAAAATATCCTCCTCTTTATGGTCAGTGCTATCTCTGGCCTTTTGTTTCTCTCTGTCCCCATTCTCTTTTCTGTGCTTCTATTTCTCTTAATCTTTTTTAGTGCACTCTTTTCTTTCTTCTGCAGCTAGTCCCAGTTCCTGTGCCCACAGGCTTCCTTTTAACAATGAAGCAATTAATGCTGGCATTTGAAAGTCTCATCATCAGCTTTTAGGGCTAGCAGGCTGGTGAGATTTCTGGGTTAGAGAATTCCCTCTGCCCAGAGGATATATTTCAGGTTGTCTATGGACCGAAGCAGACAGCACTGCCTCAATTACAGTTGGGTCATTACAGCCTCTTCCCGATTTACGAGCCGGTTACAGACCAAGCAATTGGTCGTAACTCGGTTTGTTCGTAAGTCGGACCCCATAAAGTTACATACGACCGCGCTGTTCGTAAGTGCGGATCGCGTTCGTAACTCTGGGTCCGCCATTTACGACAGCTTTGGTCGTAACTGCGAACGGTCATAAGTCGACGGTTCGCAACTCGGGGACCGGCTGTATTTGGAAGGTTGTCTTCGAAATCAAGAGGGCTAGAAACTTTTCTCTTTAAGTGAAAGATGAGGTCCTGCAAGCCACAGAAAGCTGATGTCTGAATGCCTGACCCTTTGGAAAACATGAGTCTCTTGTGGTTTTTTATCAGCCTAGGGCCCCACATATGGTTCCTTCAGATAATATGCCGGCTCCTGGGTGGTGACTGTAACTGCTTTTAGCTTACTGCTCTGACTGGCCAGATTCCAATCTCAACTACATGGCATACATATTAAATAACTCTAAATTTACACCTCTGTAATTGAGACTACAATCTGGAACAATGACAAGAGATTAAGGACAACACCAGTGACAAGATGCCAATGTATGCCTACTCAGGACCACAGAGAGGCCAATCTCAACCTTTTCCTCTTTCCATGCTGCCTGTTGCTACAAGCTTATTCCTCTGGGTTTCATTCCCGCCTCCTTCCCCCTCAGGTTAGCTCATGTCTTTATAAGTTGGCAGTTGTTCTCATGTGCTAGGGCAGAAGCATGTGTGTGTGGGCAGGGAGGAGTGTGCTTCATGTTCACAAAGGGAGTTTCCTTTCCTGTTCCTCATTTACCTTTTTTATTTAGCAGCGTGTGCTGCTTTCATTTGAGGAATCCTCTTTGGGTAAAAGATACATTGATAGAATTCACTCTGCTGAAGTTATTTCTGGCACTGAGAGAGTTGGAAGGAAGTCGGCATTACACATATATTATTATTTGGCCTTGGAAGGTCTGAGAACCCTCTAAACTCTTGGCAGAGGAATGGCTCTCTCCCTTTTATCTAAAAGCTTTTTGCTTTCCTGTTAAGTTAATTAAGCTTCTATTTTGTCTTCCTTGTACCATATTGCCAGCACCTAGTCTTTTCATCAGGATATGAGTTCAATAAGCATTAAGAATCATTTACAAAGTCAGGCTTAGGTTACTACTGTTTGTTTTCAGAATTCAATCTGCCCGTTCAATTCCATGCATTAGTGTGGAGCCAGCAATATTGGCCATAAGCAGTCAAAGGAAAATGTAAGTTGGGTTAGCTAACGTCCCTCACATGAGAACTGCTATTAAAAAAGATAGCCCACTCAGTGTTTCTTCCATGTCTTTTAACATGAGAGACGGTATGGTCTAGTGGTCATAGCCAGGAAACTGGGAGTCAGGACTCCTGCAGTTTTGGACTTCAACTCCATAGGTTTTGAGAGACTCATAAGAGTTGAGCAGGTGAGAGTGGATGACCCTTTGGAGGTGTGTTCATCTAGGACAGTGTTTCTCAATCAGTGGTACAAGTACCCTTAGGAGTACTTGAGAGAAGTCGGTGGTGGGGGGTACATCAACACAACTGAAATTTGGAGAAAACTGAATTTTTGTTTTAAGTTTTACAGCACTTTATTATTTTTGTACTTTTTACACCCAAAAATTTCATCGCCCGCCCAGCTATGATTAAGTTGTTTAAACAAATGTGTTGCAATGATAGAAAATTCTGTGTGAGTCTGAAAACTGTAGGTATTGGGAGTACTTACAATTTTTTTTAAAAAGGGGTACTTTGTAAAAAAAATGGTGGAGAAACACTAGTCTAGGAGACTGAGCTGAATTTGCAAAATATTACATTTTACTGCAGGTTCATGTAATCTGTGATGGTGGCCAATGGTGGGGAAGCGGGAGCCAGTGCCCATGAGGAGCTGGCTTTAAACAGGTGCCCCACGAGCACTGGATCTGCCTGCCCCTCCCACCGTGCTGCTGCTTCTGATAGGGAGGCAGCAGCGCAGGTGAGGGGGGCAGGCTAGAGCTGATGCACATGGGAAGCAGGCTTTCAAGCCAGCTCCCCACGCACGCCGGCTCTGTGGACCTGCCTGCCCCCAGCCCTTGCTGATTCCTACAGAGGTCCGTGTGGGGGTCTGAGCTCCTTGCGAAGAGAGGCTGCTCCACATCCCATGGAGCAGCCTCTGTCTGCGGTGAGCCTGGGCCCCCTGTGGACAGAGGTTGGTCTGTGGCAGGTGCTCCTGTCCATGGGGGCTCTGAGCTCCCTGCAGACAGCGGCTGCTGCCACAGAACAGCCTCTGTCCATGGGAACCTCGGACTCTTGCAGACAGGGGCTGCTGCCACCCTGTGCTGCTGTCTTTGTATCAGAGGCAGCAGCATGAGGAACTGTTTTTTAAACTGGCTACCCTGGTGGACCAGCTCCTGCCTGCCACCCAGTGCTGGTCCACGGCGGCAGCGCTTATCCCCTCTCTGCGGAGACTCTGAGCTGTATCGGAGGCAGCAGCGCAGAGTGGCAGGGAGCTCTCTGGGAGCAGTGCTGGGAACACAATGGCTGCTACCACCTCCCCAGAGACTAGCAAACAGTTGTGTAACTGTTAAGATTTCATGTGGTTACATGACTATTCAATTACACGATATCTAACATTCCTAATTGCTATATACCATGGTTCAAAGGTGAGATGTGGGGATCTTCAGAATTAAGTGGTTCCTGAAGTTTATCCTGTTACACCACCTCACTTGTACACTGATATCTAATCCTCTTACACTAGGACCTAATCACAGTAATAAAAGTAACAGTGAAAGTCAACATTCTCCTTTGAGCAGTTCCAGGCCATATGCTCATTGGCAATCTTGCCAGCAGAGGTGTAGTCTAGAGATGAAACAAAAGCTTCTCCCTTGAACTGAGCAATGAGAAAATTATATAAAAACAGCTGGGATTAATGGCTACCTCCAATCTTCTTTGCATCATTACAGGATTCAGGACTATGCATCACTGCAGGATGCCTGCAACAGATGATTGACATCCTTTTGGAGAAAGAAATAACACCAGCAGGTGGACAACTAGTTGGACAGTGAAGGGGAGTGGGTAGCATAGGAGGAAATCCCCAACCCCATTTATCTAATACTAATGTAGCTAGGTATCACCCTTTATTTCTCATTACTAGTCAACAAATACATTCAGCCACATACTCAGAACTGTACCACAGAACTGAAGAGCAAGTAAGGGCTTAGAAATCAAACCCATAAGTTATATTGGTTTCTGACTATCTCCAGAATAGGGATGTTAAATTTAGTTTAATCAACTAATTGACTACTCAATGGATTTTCCATCGACTAGTCAATTAGTCAATAAGCAGGGAGCTGCAGCAGGGTTAGATCCCGGCCCAGGAGCTAACCCCGCTGTGGCTCTGCCTTTTAAATGCCTATTGGCTCTTAATCCATTTAAAAGGCTGGTGCGCAGCAGGGGATCCTGCATGAACCAGAAATCAGATGTCCCGGCTCACGCTACATAGCCCCTGCTGCCCTTTAGCCTTTTAAATGGACTAAGAGTCTATCAGCTCTTAATATATTTAAAAAGCAGAGGCATGTCTGGGACTAGGCACGAGCCAGGAATCAGATGATTCCCGACTCACACACAGTCCCCGCTAACCCCCTACCTCCACTGCCCCCCAGTGGAGACAGTGCTTGGGGGGAACTGGCTTTTAAGCTGGCTCTCCAGAGGCAGCAAGGTGGGGGAAAGAGACTAGTTGACTAGTCCTTCGACTACCCGATAAGCTTTTGCTTATTGGATAGTCGACTAGTTGCTTACATCTCTACTCCAGAATGGTCAGTAGTAAACAGGATAAGCTAGGATTTTAAAGTCTTTGTCTTTCTTACTAACAGAGGATGATAAAAAGAAGCAAGCACTGATGTTACTAAAAGCAGCTTTCTGAAAGCTCCTATGATAGAGAAAAGACCTAATTTTACCTGTTCTAAACTCTGCTCAACTGAATGTGAAACTGCAGTTAATTACAATGGGTATTGGAGAGCCCTCTACTGGTGACCACATTGCTAAACCCATCAGCTTGTAAAATGTTTTCCATATATCTTTAGTCAGCAAAAAAATGTTACTCTTTAAATATTTGGTTTAAGTACAGGAGAAAAGAACTTTTATCCAAATTGCTAAAAACAATGCTGCAGCAGATAATTACTATCTTCCTTTGTCTTCACAGTGTTTTACAAACATGAGCTAATTAATTCTTATAGAATCCCTATGAATTGTAATATTAGTCCCATTTTATTGATGGGAAAACAAACGGAAATGAACCTGTGACCACACCAAAGCCATACAGTAAGTCAATGTGAGAAATGCAATTACAACTAGCTTCTGATCTCTAGCTTCATGCTCAGACCATTATCTCACAGAACCTCGCATTCTAGTTAAACGGGAATGTTTTTCTAGATGGAGACATGCAAATGCTGCATTCAGAAGGATCCCCGAGAAGCTAGATTGGCAAAAGTTGGGGTTCACTACCCACTATGAAGTCTGTTTGTAGCTACATTCTCTGTTTGTAGCTAATCTGCAGGCATGTGGGGGAAGGGAATGTGGCCTGAAATCACTTTTAATTTCCCAACACCAGGACTGGATGGGAGTTGGGTTGGCCCTTAGCATGATTTAGAACAGCCTAAATTTTATGCCAACAGTAACGCCTTCCAAGGGGCTTCAGCCACTCCTCTTTTGACCTCCAGCATACCTCCTACTCTGACAGAAGGTCAAGAATAGATGACATAAAGCCGACTATATCAGGCTACTGATATACAGGGATTCCCGAAACCCAGGAGTGAATGGATCTCATGCTTTAGTTTGACCATTATAAAAATAAGGGCTATCTGTAAAACTCTGAATTGTTTCAGATTTTGAAATAACCACTATAAACCCAAATTTAGTCTCTAAATTTGACACTGCTACTACTCACATTTGAATAAGGCAGAAACAGAAAGAGACCTATTCAACTTACTGTATCAAAAAAAACCCAGTGATATTGACAAGAAGCTATATTGAAAAGGAACTGTTTAAAACCAGCTAAAGAGAACTTCCCCACACCCCAACCGCCCATAGAAGTCCTCTAGACCGATTTGTGAACCAAAAAAGGGCAGGAAGGAAGCTAGTTAGTGCTGGTTGAACTTTGGCAAATCTAATGCAGCTAATCCTTTTCTCCTCCCCATGTTATTTTATAGCTGTGAGGCTTCTGACAAAAACCTTTGCTCATTTTCTGCCTACCATAATTTTGTTTAAATTTATGGAATTATTTGGCTCAGAAATATCGTGTGAGAGATTTTTTTTTCATATCTGCATTAGGAGAGGATCCTGCCTGTCACAGTAATTTATTTTTTTTTCCAGATGATAAGGGATTAAATGGCAACATAACATAGAAAGCAGGGTAGACATATCTTCGATGACCACCAATTTCTGCTGCCCTCACATGCATTGAAATCCTTTTGCTGATATTAATAAAAAGCAGCATGACCTTTTGGAAAGTAAGAGAGTAACACTGGGTCAAGGATACCAGTTGTTAGCATTCTAGACCCTTTAGCAAGATCTTTCTGTCTGTTTCAGGGAATGATGGTGAGATAAATGGTTAGGAAACATGATCTAGATGAAAGCAACAGAGTCATGGAAGGAACACAAGCATTATGGGGGGAATGTAAACACCAAGGCTATGTCTACACTGCAGGCTTCTTGTACAAGAACTGTTCTGAGCAAGCATTCTTACGCAAAAGGTCTTACGCAAGAGCGTGTCCACACTGCCATGTACTTTTGCGCAAGAGATGTGCTTTTGTGCAAGAGCATCCATGGCAATGTGGACGCTCTTTTGCACAAGAAAGATCTGATGGCCATTTTAGCCATAGGGTTTCTTGCCTGGCCACACTGCCTTCTTGCGCAAGAGCTCTTGCCCAAGAGGGCTTATTCCTCGTGGGGAGAGGAATAACTCTTGCGCAAGAAGCCCTCTGTTCCGATGTTTTACAGTAAAGTTTCTTGTGCAAGAACTCACGTGCAGTGTAGACAGTCCGCAAGTTTTTGCGCAAGAACGGCCGTTCTTGTGCAAAAAGCCTTCAGTGTAGACGTAGCTCAATTATGCAAAAGGAGAGGCAGAGATTCTACTTTATAAATATAATCCTATCTGCTGGCTCTGACATTGTCGTCTTCTGCTTCTGATTTAAGTTACAGTGGAAAGACTGTTGGTTTGAATAAGTTCTTGTTTTTTTCCCCGTCTTGGCCTGGCTCCTAGGTTTGCTTGGCTCTTAATTCCTTTTGGGGACTCAAGGCTCTGAATCAGGCTCATACATAGGGGAGGTGGGTCCATCATGGGACTGATTCCGGCCAGCTGTGGGAAAGCAGAGGTGGTATGTTGGCTCAGCCTCACTCTCCCATATTCCAACCAGCTGGGGGAAGGTTTGGGGCTGATTCCCCCTCCCCTCCCAGGAGTGAGGGTCAGCCCCGCCCCCTCACTCCTGGGGGGGTGTGAATCCACCCAGTGATTCCTCTTCAGAGAGGGCCAGAACTCATGCTGTGCTCCACTCTCTGAGCCTCTCTGAGGAGGGGCAGTTTTCGGGTGTGAGTTTGAATGGCTGTTTGCTACCAGCTCTGTGGTGAGTACCGGCTTGAGGAGCAGCTGGGCTAAAGTCATTGTCAGGACCTCCAGGCTAGCAAGCGTCTCCATTTCCATGTGGCATGAAGGGTGGCAGTTGGCTGGTCGCGTATCCCTCCCTGGCCGCCTGTCAATTTAGCGGGAGTGTGCGGCAACTGCCACATCACTCGCAGCCAGGATGGGAGCGAGTCATACACAGCCTCGCTCTGCCAAAGCCTGGAACAGTGGTGACCCTCCCCCCCCCACCCTGTTGCGCTCACCACAGGAGAGGTCTGGTCATTTGTGGAGCTGCTTATGGTTGCAACTTCTGCGGCGGTGGTGCTTTGGGGATGGGCTGCTTCACCAAGTGAAAGGGGACTTCAGAATAACAAGGGTGGGTATGGCGTCTGCTTTGTAAGGGTCATTTTCCCTATGTGTGCTTGTGCTTAGAAATTCAGGGGTGCCCTGGAAGTCTGCATGGAAGGCAGGCAGGAGAAGTAGGATGATGGCATCATAATTAATAACTCTCATTTCTCACTATTACCTTTTCCAACACCTAATTAACTACAGTGTGCAAGAAGGGATTGCACGGGGCATGGAAAGCTCCCAGGAAAATCAGTATATGCCTCTGGGGACCCCAACGAGTAGTCCAGTGAAAGTAGCAAAGACCCTGACTTGACAGTCTCTTGTACTTTTAAGGTAATAAATATATAAAAAAAAAGCCTTTTCAGGCTTTACATGCCCTAAGCAAGCAAAAGGACACAAATTGGTGGTTTAGTTTAAGTTTAGGGGTGTAACTGTTTAACCGGTAAGCATCTTACTGGGTGAAGCTTCCCAGTTAACCGCTGTCCTGGCTGGGCTGGAGCAGCTCCCCTCCTCCCCCCCTCGACCTGGGCAGGGGAGCTGTTCCAGCCAGGCTGAGCCAACTGCTCTGCAGGCTCAGGTAATTCAGGCCTGACTAGAGCAGCCCCCTGCCCACGGAGTGCTGTGACCATCCCAGCCCTTGCACTCCTCATCTGCAGCAAACTTGGCCTAGAGCAGGTTGTGCTGTGGGTGGTGGGGCTGCTCCAGCCCAGCTGGATCCACTGCTCAAGACGCTGGGAGATGCTCTGGCCTGGCCGGAGAAGTCCCCTGCTTGCAGCGATCTGTAACCAGTAGGGTTGCCAGATGGTTTAACCAAAAATACCGAACATCCTCCCCCCAAAAAAAAACACTGGGAAAAATTCTGTTGAGGGGGAAAAAAAAAGGGGGGGGGAGACCAAAGTTGTTGAGGGAAAAAGAAAGAAAGAAAGAAAAAGAAAAGGACCCCAACAGCAGTTAAGCTAAATAAATAAATAAAAAATCAGTATGGCCTCTTTAAGAAGAGGCTTTTTTGCCAGCGGCCATCTTGTTTTTCTGTTCCAGCCACAAGACAAGCCCCTGCGGAACCAGGTAAGTGGAGGGTGGGGGACATCTGGGGTTGGGGGGGCAGCTGGGGGCTGGGCCCGGTTGCTGAGTGTGTTGTAGGGTTGCCAGGTGTCCAGTATTTTCACCTCCTGGCAGGGGAAAAAAAACAGAAAATACCGGACATTTTAGTGTCTGATATTTTCTGAATTTTTTTATCAGACAGGGGGTGAAAATACCGGACACCTGGCAACCCTAATGATCAGCCCAGCCTGAGCAGTCCTCACCCACAGTGGGCTGGGCCTGGCCTGGCCAGAGCGCTCATGCCACAGGGAGGGGGACCGCTCCAGCCCAGGTGGGCCTGCCATGCCAGGCCTGTATGCCGGGGGTGTGCAAAGTATGCAAATGCACTCCCCATCATGGTTCCCCAAGTAAGTGTGCCAGCTGGGGTAAGGGTGGGGCTGATCTCCCTCATCCCCCAGGAATAGGGACAGGGCTGGGCCTCACTCCTGGTGAAGGGTGGGGAATCAGCCTCAGCCATCACCCAGCCAGCTGGAGCATGGGGGAGGAAGGCTTGGGCAGTGTGCCACTCCTGCCTTCCTCTGGTTGGCCGGAGCACGCTTACTTGGGGGACCATGAGGGGGATGCATTTGCACCCTGGTGGTCCACATTTTAAAAAAAATAACCACCCTCCTCCCCAGAAATGCCTGTGTACAGGCCTGGGAATGTCCCTTAGGAATGCCAGGAACATTAACCTGGAGCTTGTGGGGAATAGTCAGCATAGCTGATGACTCCTAGCTATAGGCAAATTCTGGGAGGAGAATTTTGCAGCAAAAAAAATCTGGCCCATTTTAATCAGACTCCAGTTTTAGTATTGGAATGCTATCTGCCCAAATTAGGACTTCAAACTGGGGTGCAGGTGAAGAACTGTTTCTATATAGATGGCAACCAGTTTTTTACTCTGGAACCTGGCATCACTGGGATTTACTTCTCGACCAGTCCTGTCCCATACATCCTTGACATCCAACTATTTAGTAAAAATGTCATATTGATAGAAAGTACAGGTTGAACCTCTTTAATCTGGCACCCTCAGGACCTGGCCACAAACCAGAGAATTTGCTAAATCTCAAAAGTTCAATATGGTCTAGCAGCATTATCAACTCTTCCACTACTTACTGGACTGTTAGACATTTAGGGGTAAATTAGAGCTAAATAACAGAACACTGAGCCAGGACTAGTGGCTGTAAACAAACTTGGCAACACCCATAACAAGTGGAAATATGGCTAACTAAAATTGACAGACTACAGATATTGCCAGACCAGAGAGTGCTGGAGTAGAGAGGTTCAACTGTAAGTACGTGTACCCTTTAGAATTTGTTTTGCAGGAATTAAACTATCCCCTTGGTCAACTAACTCCATCTGAGCTGACTACCAGAGCAACCTCCATTCATTCATATCAGAGTCTTTTGTTATTCTGCAGACTATATTAGATGGTTCAGATAATCCAGAATGCTGGATGCAAACTTCTTTCAGGAAGTGGTGGATCAGATCTCAGAGCTGTTCTTAAGCTTTATAACTGATCTATTTTAGGGCTTGAGCTGGGATGTTCAGATATGGATCCAACCTCTATCTGTATTTGATATGCCATCACCTGGAGGAACAGAAATCATGTTCCTATATTAGGTTGCCTTCCTATTGAATTTTAATATTTGATGCTTTGGACGTTTATTTTGCTTACCATTCTATTCCTTTACCCATATCCAGTTCCAGAGAAATAGCCTGCTCTTCCCTCTATCCTTAGTACTGCTTCTAGTTTTAAAGTCTCACAGAGGTAGCCGTGTTGATTTGTAACTTTAAAAACAACAAGTAGTCCTTATATCTCTCTCTCTCTCTCTCTCTCTCTCTCTCACACACACACACACACACACACACACACAAAAATCGTGAGCTTTCATGGGCAAAACCTACTTCTCAAGATCCTCTCACTTGAAGAAGTGAGTTTTGCCCACAAAACTCATGATACTATACATATTTTTGTTAGTCTCTAAAGTGCCACAGGACTACTCATTACTTCTAGTTTTGTCATTTCCTATTCATTGCTACTAAGCCTTTGTTGTATTAATGCAGGGTGATTAGTCTGGTGAACAGGAAATGTATGTTTTTTCAGGTCTCTTCCATACAATAATATTCTTTTCAGAAGCTTCAACTTTATTGCTCTAAAGTCCATTTCCTACACGTAGTACACTTTAAACAAGGCTAAATTACAAACAAACAAGCCACCAAAAGAGAAGTTGCTGCAAGTTCATGCTATGATTAGAAAAGAAACTTGAAGAGAACAGTTCAACTATGTGACCTTATTCAGGAATTGGATATGGCACAGACTCGCTGCTATGTTTTTTCCCTACAGTTTGCAACACACACAGAAAAGAACTTGGTTAAACACGAAACAAAGCTAGAGCTCTTCAATTTGTTCCTAGGGCTCCAGCAATAGCACAATTCATACCATTCTGGGTATTGAGATGAAAATGAGCTAGATACAACACTGATTTTCCATTGTGCATTGTTAAATACCTGCCACCTTCTACCCAAGAGGTAGATGGAGTGAGTCTTTATATACACATCAGTCATTATTGTCAACTGTAAAAAGCACTGGGGAAACAAATATTTCCTCAAACTAATTCTCCAGACTCTTGGTCCTGGACATTCAGGTAGGACTGCACTGATGAGTGAAATAGGAAGAATTAGATAAAACAGATGATATGCAAACTTCTGTCTAATTTTTAACCAATTTCATCAAGCCAGTGTCATTCCTTTGCTACACTTGCACATATTTATTGCTATTTTTTTTGGACAAAGGAGTTGTGACCCAGGAATCTCAATACAAATTGGCAAGAGTATGCAGAGCTTATAGGTGTCTCTGGGGTCTGACATACATTCTATGTCAGTGGTTTCTAAACTATGGGTCATGACTAAGGACTGGGTTGTGAAATGTCAGGCACTGGGTCTCATTGCTGCAGAGGGATCAGGTGACCAGTGGAAGAGCTAAGGCAGGCTACTTGCCTGTCCTGGCACCATGGACTGCGCAGCAGCCCTGGCTCCTAGGTGGGGGTTGGAGGGGGGAGAAAGTGCACAGGGCTCCGGGAGCTGCCTCTGCCTTGAGCACTGGCTGGGAACCTGCTGCTGACTGCTTCTGGGCTGCAGCATGGTCTGTGGTGCCAGGAGAGGCACAAAGCCTACCTTAGCACTCCCACTGCACCACTGACTGAGCTATTCCGAGTAAGCCTCTCCTGCTCCAGCCCTGACCTGCACCCCCCCCAAACCTGGAGCCCCTCACAGCCCAAAGCTTTCATCCTCAACCCTACCCAGAGCCCACACTCTAGTCAAATTATGTTGGGTTGCGAGCATCAACAATTTTCTTCAACTGGGTCTTGAGAAAAAAACTTTGAAAACCATTGTTCTGTGTTCACCAAAAAGTGTTGTGAGGACTCAAATGAAAGCCAGTGTCACACAGACCATAAATAAGTGTGAAATGTATGTACAGATACTATATAAGGAGTTATGTATAAATACAGAAAATAAGTTCTTAAAGTCTGGGAGGGGGGGTGTTAATCACAAGCAAAGGTAAATAAACAGCCTTCCTGTCAGAGAAGTGCTGTGTATCTACAAACCTGTTTTCATGTGAAATTAGTATTGTCTTGTTCACAATGGGTCTTCCATTACTAGTTTGAACTGAATGCAAATAAAGGGTTGTGAGGACATAGAAAGAAACTAACAGAGAAAAACAGTGGGGAGGAGGGAGAGAATCTTATCTGGTGCTACAGAACAAAGATCTGCCAGATCTTGGTATATTGGCGTTATAGAGAAGACATTCAGGCTGCCTTCACTAAGAAATTAAAAGGACAGCAGTCTTCTTCATGAAAAAGGGGTCTCAGCTGGCCTTGGTTGAAAACATTAAAGAGAACTTTGGGTGAGAGAAACTTCTTTAGAGGTTAAACTGCAAAGCAACTTTTGTCTCTAGAAAGCAAGTTATTTTGCTTTACATGATGTAGCCATTTGTTTCCAATATTCTTACTCAGTATTACTTGACTCTCTGTTTTGATAATATATTTATAGTGAAAACAAGAATAAATTTAAGTAAGCAAAGTGATGGTCCTAAACTGAATCTTACAAAAAAAACCTTGTTTTTTAAGTTTTTCCTGTTACAGACTAACTTGGGTACCCCTCTGAAGCTTTTGAATCTTACAAGTTGGAGCATACTGTTTCTTTAGGAAAAGACTACCTGGTAATTGTGTGAATTTGCAGCAGATAAGGGGGTTGAATGCTGCAGGGAATTGACTGAATATGCAGGGGTTGATGTGTGCCTATTGCTATTTGTCCAGAGAGAGCAAGGCCTGGAAAGTAGTATATTGCTGCTAATGGCAGGTGATTTTAGGGCACTGACCCAGAGCAGGAAGTGGTGAGGGGCCTCATAGCCCCGTGGGTACCTCTGGGGAGCATCACAGGAGAGCAGGTGAGGGAAGAGGGGTCTGCAAAGGTTGGTATTTCCAAATGCTGCTGGGAACTCAGATGATCCCTGGATTCTTTTTGTTTAGATTAAAAATTAACATTAGTTACTCTTCAATGGCAAATATTTAAGAGGTTTAATATTTAACTTACATTAACATTTGCTATTGTCAGATTTTTCAAGTGCTGTGTGTTGCCATGTTTTGTAGGAGACATGTAAAGAAAAGACTTAGTCATAGTTTTGATCTATTAAGACATAGAGTCAAGGGACTGTTACATATCTCCAGTCTTCTCATGGGAACCAAAGGCTTACACATTATTCATTTCATAATAACACCTGGAAGCGTGTAGTCAGCATGTGGAACTCCTTGCCAGAGGAGGCTGTGAAGGCTAGGACTATAACAGAGTTTAAAGAGAAGCTAGATAATTTCATGGAGGTTAGGTCCATAAAAGGCTATTAGCCAGGGGATAAAATGGTGTCCTTGGCCTCTGTTTGACAGAGGCTGAGAGGGATGGCAGGAGACAAAGCGCTTGATCATTGTCTTCGGTCCACCCCCTCTGGGGCACCTGGTGCTGGCCACTGTCGGCAGACAGGATACTGGGCTAGATGGACCTTTGGTCTGACCCGGTACGGCCATTCTTATGTTCTTATGTAAGCAGAAAGCATGGCCAGAAGTAACTGACTCTGGTGGGAATAATGAGGTTTAAACAGGATGGCCTCTTAGTACATACTAAAGGAACTATCCTTTAGTTATACCCACTGTTCTTAGTCGCAGATTGGTGTTTAGATGGAGATTGGTATATTACCTCCTTACTTTGTTTGAGCTGTCCTTTATATGATAGATTGATTCTCTCTAGATCTGTGATGATTTTCCAGTGATAACTTTGGTCTCAAAGCCAAATTGAGAACTAAGTTAATCATTACAATGTCTGTCTCCTGTATAGTGTCTCTTTGCTATTAATGATACACACAGAATAACAGAACTGGAATAAACCACAAGAGGTCATGAAGTCCAGTAGCCTACACTCAAGGTAGGGCCAAGCACCAGCTAGACATCATGAGATGTATGAAATTTTCTGTAAACTCCTTCCTTCCCCTGCCCACAAAGTGGCTTAGATTACTGGGCATTTTAGCAAAAAGTCTTAATAGTGTGTGGTGCTGGTGCTCAAAAGAGGGATTAGAGCAGGGGTCTCAAACTCCAAGCCCGGAGGGCCGTCTGTGGCCTGAGCATTTACCCAGTCGGGCCTGTAAATATTTTGAAAAAATTATTTAATCTGGCCTGTGCAGCTGCCAGCCCAGGGGTGGATAGGTGGCACACAGGGACTCACCCTCGCACACAGCTCCTAGTAGCACCCAGGAACCTAGCTCTCACATAATCCTGCCGCTTGGTCTGGGAAGCCACGCTGGCTGCCTCCTCCTTGATGTGAACCATGCTGGCCAGGGAGCTGCCAGAGCAGATGTGCTTCTGAAGCCAGTAGAGCAGGGCTGGTGGGCAGGTGGGATTCTAGCACAAGGATACAGATGTTAGTGGGGGGGGGCCAGGTGGGATTCTAATGTGAAGGTGTGGATGTTAGAGGGGAAGGAGGGCATTCCAGCACAAGGGCATGGAGGAAGGAGTCAAAGGGAGGATTCAATTTCATGTCTTTCCAGGATCCTGGTTTCTGTCTGGGTTACTAGAGACGGGGCGGGGGGGAAAGCTATTAATTTACATGTACTGTATTGTCAACCTCCTTACCCCATAAAAGAGAGAATGGCTTCTTGTAACTGCAGATAAAAATACGCTCGGGAATCTTTTTATTTGGCATCTGGTGTTCGAGGTCTTTATCTGACCTTGGGGCACATTTTCTAGCTTTTCTCCACAAACCATCAGGCCTATAGTCTTTCTTTAAAAAGAAAAAGAAGGCTGGACTTCTCTTCTAACACTGACATGCATCAACAAAGCAGCATAATCTACTCAGTCACAACGATCACAGTTGATAGCATGAGGCATCAGTAGTGAAAGTTCCAGTGGCTTAATTCTAATGTGGCTGGGGATTTCTAGGCTTAAAAAAAAAAAAAAGGCAGCCCCAATTATCAGGAGGCTTGTGATTAGATCAGGTTCACTGGTATCTAGACAGTTTTATAAAATGAGTCAATTTCACAGCCTACACCTATGGATGGGACAGCTCTACACCCAACTCCCTTGGACCACAGGGACTGGCTAGTAACAACAGGGAGGTAGCAGAAGGAAGCCACTACTCTAGACCTGCTGCACAGCGAATGGTGAGGGGCCCTCAGTGGGTTTTAGATTCCCAGAGGGAGGCAAGTGGGGCTGGGCGATGGGGGTGGGGTGGGGAAGGAGAGCACACCAGCCAGCTGGAGGGGTTGGGAAACACAGGCGGAGTCCCAATCCCCAGCAGCCCTTACAGAGGACTTGGCCTGCTAGGAGGATCCTAAGGCGGGCAGAGACCTGAGGAGGCCTCAAATCCAGCTCCCCGCCCAAAGCAGGACCGACCCCAACTCAATCAGCCCGGCCAGGGCTTGGCCAAGCCGAGACCTCACAACCTCCAGGGATGGAGATCCCCCCCGCTCCCTAGGGAACCCATCCCGGCGCTTCCCCACCCGCCTGGGGAAACCGTGTTTCCTAACATCCAACCTAGACCTGCCCCGCGGCAACTTGAGACCGGTGCGCCGCGTCCCTCACCGCTGAGGCGAGGCCCTAGGTGCCTGGCGCTGGAGAGCCCGGCAGCAGAGGCTGAACAGGTTCACGGAGGCGGGGGCCATAGGGGGCCTGCTCTGGCATGTAACAGGGGCTGCAGATCTCCCCCCCACCCCTCTTTTTGGGCAAGCATCCCAGGCCGGGAGGCCGCTGCGCCTTAGGGATCCCAGTGAGGGGGGGGGGGGGAGGAGATGCCGCGCTGGGTCCAATCCAGGCGGGGGGGGGGCACGGCTGGCGGATCTGCCCCAGCCCGGTGCTCTCCTCAGGGCAGCCTGGCGCGCATAGCCCGTCGGGCCGGCACCTCCCAGCCGCGCCTCAGGGGACGGCGCCACAAGCCCGCGGGGGGGGGGGGGCGTGTCCCATTTCGAGGGGGCGTGTCCTGGCCGGCGCTCAGGGGGTAACGGTCACTCAGCCTGGCCGGTCCGGGGCAGTCCGCTGGGGGCGGCCGCCGTTGCCTCGTCCTCGGAGCCGCCATGGCGGGGGGTCTGGACTCGCTGGAGCGATGCCTGGAGCAGCGCCTGCCCCGCGAGGAGCGGGACGCAGTGAAGCGGCTCCTCTACGGGAGCCTGGGCAGGTGCGGGGCGGACTACAGCTCCCGGCGGCCCCTGCGGGGTGGCGGCGGGGCTGAGGCCGGGGAGCGACGCCTGAGCTCGCGCCGGGCGGCCCGGGGGGGAGTGCCGTTGGGCGCGCGCGGGCCTGGCGGTTGGCAGGCGCGAAGCTCGCGCTGCCGGCGCGGTGGGGGTGGGGGGAGGAGTGCGAGGAGGCGCGCGCGCTCCTTGACTCCCCTGCGTTGCCGTTTCAGGGAAGTGGACTTGCCGGCGGCGGCTGAGGCGGCCGCGGCCCAGCGGGACTTCGAGCTGCGGGGCTGGGGCTTCGGGGCGGCGCCCGAGCAGCTGCGGCAGCCCCGCCTGGTCCGCCTGGGCCTGGTCCAGAATAAACTCCCCCTCCCCACAGAGGCCCCCGTGGCGGATCAGGTACGGACGCCAGCAAACCCCGCCGCCCCCGTCGCAGGAGCCGGGCAGCGTGGGCGCCTCTCCCTTTGGCAGGGCGCGCCTGGGCTCGGCCTCCCTGCAGGCCTGCAGCGCCTCTGCTGGAGACCCGCTCCTGGCGGGTGCATCGTGTGGCTGGAGTCCATGTACCTTGCACCCGTCTGAGGGGCCGCCCCACAGTGGGGGGTTGGTGGGGGACGCCAACGGGGCCACCCTGAGCATTCAGTTTAGGGGGTCTTCAGCAGACCCGCTCAATTGAATCCTGCATTGCCAGAGCGTCCCTCCTCCAGCGAGTGGAGACCCGGCCTCGGTTGAGGGGGCAGTGCTCTCCCATCCAGGTAACTACTTCACCTCAAGGAGAGGCCGAAGCTGTGTTGGCGGGAGAGCATCACACCCTCAAGCCCTGTAAATGACATTGACTTGAACAGTAGTGCAGACAAGACCTTAGGCTGGTCTTGTGTCACCTTACAAATCTGCAGCCCCCTTGAGGTTGCTTTGTCCTATGACTGTAGCCGTTATAATTGCCTAATGGCCTCTTGCATCAGGTGTTTGCACCTCATAATCTGTTCCATCTTGTGCTGAGCTGTGACACTGAGCCCACTCTACCTTACAGACATATATCAGTATAATTACATTGCCCAGGAGCATGATAAATCCATACCCCTTAGTGATACTGACCATTGGTTCCCCTCTTTTGGTGTAGACAGCACTGTGTATAGGGAGAGCTTCTCAACCAGGGTGGATTAACAACCTCATTCTCTGGTCAACATGGGAGCATCCTCACTAGAATGTTACAGTAGCACAGCTGCATTATTGCTTGTGAGAACAAGCCCTGAGTACCTTTCCCAGACCTGAAGAAGAGCTCTGCATATCTCAAAAACTTGTTTCTGCAACAGAAATTTTTCCAATAAAAGATATTACCTCATCCACCTTGTGTTTCACATATCACATCAGTTCTGCATTCTTGTGTTGTCTGCTACCAGTTTGGGGCCTAGATTACATCTCCTGTGTATTGTTTACCTATTGACTTGGCTAAGCTATTTGTAACTTTACTGATGCTAAATAGTTGCTGGCTTTCTAAGCTAAAAGCTGTCGGATGAACAAGAAAAGTCTCATGTTCAGAGAACTGAAAGTTGATGATTTCAAATGCAGGATTGTTGATTTATATAAATTAAATACTCTAAAATTCCTTATAAAGCAGTAAGTCAAAGGTCTTAGGGAAGTCTTTTGCCGGATGAATGACAACATCTTTCTGTGATACAAGGTGCACACTTTGCAGATTTTTATAAAACTTGCATCTGAAGGTCTTTTTTTCAAGCAAAATGAAGGCAGATTTCATATTTTTGAAATATTCTGGACAGATCAGTCTGTTTATAAATAGGGCAGAAAGTTTTTTTCCAGATACTGTGTTTGGAGGGATTACTTCTCACAGAGAGAGTAGTTCATTTTTTATTAGTCAAGTTCTTGCTTTCTCAGCCAAAAAAAAAAAAAAAAAAAAAAAAAGCCAGTTGCTGCCCTTTGTCATGTGGACACTTGTCCATTAGAAACTGGCCTAAGACCAAATCATTTTAAATAGTGCTACACAGCTATTAGATCTGTCTGGTCAGTATTGATCTGGGTGGGATTTGAGATGGATACATACTTGAATGGGTCCAAATCTCATTGACAGTGCCCCTTGGCTGTTTTTAACTAGAGTTCTCCAGTGAGAAGAGTTCCCGTGTAAAGATTTTTAACTAATTAAAAAAAACAACTGTCCATCTGGTTGCTTCTTATAAGGGATGCACTAAAACATGTTTTGAGGTTAATGTCTTGTGCTGATTGAAACATGTTTTTAACTAACTGTGTGTGTGTGTGTGTGTGTGTGTGTGTGTGTGTGTGTGTGTGTGTGTGTGTGTGTGTGTGTGTTTGAGTTTTGCATTTCTTAGACTAGCACAAGCTTCTCTCCTTAGTCCCAGAGCATATGCTGAAAGGGGCTTGTCTGCATTTCAGAAGTAGCCAGTCTATGGCCATTCCCACCCTTTGATCATCCCATCATTCATTTATTCAAACATGAGAAACAGTCCCACAGATTAGCTGTAGGGCTGATGGCCTTCTAAACCTGCTCAAAGTTGTCAAGGATATGCAGCCCATGAGTGATGCAACATACTGCTCTAACAAGCATTTTGTCAGTTCCCAAATACTACCAGCTCTACCGCATCTACATGTACTAGCATGCTGCACAAATATCTATTCAATAGACTGGCCCAACCAATGGTGATATTGTGCTTACTCATTCACATGATATTGCTAAGTGTCACATATCAAAACAGCTTCAGAAAGGGTGGGTTTTTTGGGGAGAGGGGTTGTTGTAAGGTTTGTAGATCTCTCTAATGCACATGTAGGGACTATAGGCCAGTTTTTTAAAAAGTTATTTAGACATCTAAAGATGAAGATACATGTTTTTAAAAATCCCACAAGCCACCTACCTGCGTGTTTAGACACCTAAAGGCCTTTTTAAAAATACCCTAACTCTTCAGGGCCTTATTCTAGAACCACTGTTAGTGCTGAGCAGTAAGTTACCATACAAGTATTCTTACTGAAATTAATGTGACAAAGAGCCAACCAAGGTATTACTTAATGTGAACAAAATGGCAGAACCAAAATCTTAATGTTACAAGTGAATTATGATGTATGAGTTTTATAGAGTCAAATTTCTTGCAACCAGGTGGCTGCATTGCATGGACGAATAGAGGAGATTGTGGAGGTGGCTGCAATGTGTGGGGTGAATGTGATCTGCTTTCAAGAGGCTTGGAGTGAGTATTTTCTGTAGCTTCCTTGAGTCCAGACTCTCTGCCTTTAAAATTGTTAAATTTATGGAACTAGTTGATTCCTCTCCACTTTAACAAATACCCTATCTAAAAAAAATGTTCTGCGGCAACCGTGAAACCGATTCCAAGATACTGCCCATTGATCTTAATCTTTATTTTCAGAAGAAACTTAAAAGTCTCTGTGTTAGCAGAGTTGTGTGTATAGGTCCCATGTAAGTCTGCAAAGGCCAGGCCCGCATCTCAGCAATGCTTTTAGTTATACTTTCTGTTTGTTTTCTTTCACCTGATCACTTTTTTCTTCCTTGGAAGTTTTCTTTCATTTAGGACGATTCTCAATAGCAGAAAAGTAGCATTTAAATAAAAATGGAGGATGTGTGGGTTTAGAACTGTGACCAAAACCAAAATTGAAGGACTTTCTGGGTTATTATTGTGGAAAATATGACTTAGGGCAGGGCTACTCAACACGTGGCCTGCGCGGGGATCTTTTGAATATGGCCTCCACTGGGAACATGCTCCACAATGGCGAGGTGTCTCCCAGGCAGGGTGAGTATTGAAAGACGCAAGCGGATGGGCTGGCTGGAACAGATGGGTACAGGATGTCGGCGTTTCTAGCCCCAGGGAGGAGTTGCTGGGGCATTGTGGGAAGTGCTGGCCGCTTAGCCTTGTAGGCAGAGCTTGAGAGGTGCTGACTGGCTTATACTGGCCACGTTTGGATCTGGCGCCACGGCCGGGCAGCCCTGCCTCCATCGTGCACGGAGCAATGGACTACCACGTGGGGATGTCAGTCCTGCTGGGAATCCAGGATGGTGCTTCCGGGCACCTGTCCTTTTTTGCCTCTTGTGTCTGGCCTGACTCGCCCAGCTGCCCACCTGCCGCAGGTTGGAGCACTCTGTCTTGGAAACTTTTCTTTCTACAGTAAAATCACTCCAAGAAACGCACAACCTGAAGCTTCAAGCTAAACACCCAAAATACTGGTATACAATTTTCTTTTTAATAAGAAGCATTAAAAATGGCAACAAGAGACACTTGTTGGATAACACAGGATTTTGAACCCTGTTTGGGAATGGAATTTACTTTTGCAGAGATAAATGGAAAACCAATGTGTCTTCTTTGTCAAAAGACTATCGCTGTGTTAAAGAAAACCTGCAATGGCACCATGAATCTTGTCACCCTGAGTTCAAAGACTAGTATCCACTTGACAGCAATTTAAGAAAAACTAAGATACGTTCCTTACTGGGAGGTTTTCGTACTGAACAAGATATGTTCTGTTCACTAGTTAAAGACAGTGATACCGTTACAGAAGCCTCCTTCAAAATGGCTTTTCCCATAGCTAAATCAAAAAGACCTTTTACCCAAGATGAATTGATGAAGCAGTGCTTCTTTGAGTGCAGCAAATCACTTTTTGCAGAATTTAAAAACAAATAGGATATAGGTAAGCAAATATCAAAACTGCAAGTCCCCGATTCAACTGCAGTAAGACAAATTGAAAGCAATGCAGGCGATCTGTTTTCTAAATTGCTAAAAGACATTGAAAGCACTGAGTATTTCAGTCTGGCAATGGACGAATCTACTGATCATTCAGACATATCTCAGCTCATCATCTGGGTGTGTTTTTTCAATGGCAAAAAGTATGTCGAAGAACTGTTTACTCTACTTACCTTTGTCGGGTCAAACTAGGGGAGAGGACGTTTATTCTGCGCTGATGGCATTTTTGGAAGGTCCAGGAAAATGCATTGATTTGGAGAATCTTACTTTGGTAACAACTGATGGCACTCCCTCCATGGTTGGAAAAGAGAAGGGGCTAATTGCTGAAGAAAAATACAGTTTCCAGATTTCTTTTCATACCATTGCATTCTGCACCAAGAACAGTTTTATGCAGCAAACTGAAGAGAGGATTTCTCAAAAGCACAATGGATAGAGTCACAAAAATCATCTAACTTCATTGTTGCAAATGCCTTGAAACATAGACAATTTTGAGCTTTAATTGAGTACGAAACACAGTATGGTGACTTGGCAATGCTTGCAGAAGTTAGATGGCTGAGTCAAGGCAAAGTGTTAGATCAGTTTATGGATCTACTGCCTCCTATATGAGTGTTTTTGGAGGCAAAGGATCGCCAGGATTTAGATGAAGAGACATTCCTGCTAAACATGGCTTTTCTCACTAATATGACACGCCACTTAAATGCACTCAATCTTAAACTTCAAGGCAAAGAAAAGAACTTGCCTTCTCTGATGTGGGATGTTTCTGCATTTAAAACAAAACTGGCTCTTTTTGCTGATCAGCTTCATGAGAAAGACTTAACTCACTTTCCCGTCCTCAACTTGCAAGTGACACAGCTCAGTGAACATGCATCTTTTTTGTGGAGTACATCTCAGAGCTGAAAACCAAATTTTCTTCTCGTTTTCTAGATGTCAGATCCCTGAAGACCGTTCTTGAATTTACTGAAAATCCATTTTCAGTTGAGGTAAAAGCAGTCTCACCTTCAGTGAGATTTGGTATTGACAGGTCTATGTTTGAAGAAGAGATGATAGAACTGCAAAGCAATAGTATTTTAAAAGCTAGGCATAAGGAAGAGGACACTGAAGCATTTTGGATGACCTATGTACAGGAAGACATGTACCCTGCATTACTGAAATGTGCCAAAAAAGTGCTAATTTACTTTGGGTCTGCATATGTCCGTGAAAGTTCATTCTCCTCCATGGGAATCATCAAGTCAAAACTGCACACATCACTTACTGACAGTCATCTGACCAACTGTCTCTGTGCTGCTACAACAGAATACAAGCCTGATGTGAAACAGCTGGTGAAAAGTTTGCAGACACAATCTTCACGTTGATTGTACTTATACTTCAGTAAATTCCAGTACTGTATTGACAGTTTTTGTTTGATTTGTTAAAATTGTGAAGCCAAAACAAAAAAGGAGTCAATATAATGGTCTTCTGCTGTTATGCGTTTTAGTGGTTAAATTCCTAGACTGTCATTGCTCGTTAAAAGTGCTGTCATATGGGTGGAAATTGGGTCAATATTGCATTTTTCAGCAGAACTGACTAAAATGGGGCCTGCATGTTGTGTAGTCTGACTTTAAATGTTTGTATTCATGCCCGTCAGCGTGAAAGAAGCTATCTGCATATATTTGCTTATATATTTGCATGTATATGCCACCACACTTAAGTTGCGGTCCTTGGTATGTGCTGTGAGTATCATTGTGGCCCCTGGGGCTTTCAAAGTTGAGTAGCCCTGCCTTAGGGCATGTCCAGCTTTTTGGTGTCAAAACAAAGGGTACACATGACAGTGTGACTTTTGTTGGGAAAAACACCCAGTTTTGGGGACAAAAAACTTCCATTCTATGAGAAACGTTTTTCTTTTCTTCTCTCTTTATTGTCATGAAAGGAGCAGATACCTTTAGGGGATCCTCTGCCCCTTGTGTGATAGTGGGTAATCTTCATTTTTCATTTCACCCTACTATACTACCTGATCTCTAATCATAACCACTTGTCTTCTGGCCAGCCACACATGTCATTCAAACTACCAGGGATTCAGCATGGTTTCTTAATTAAACGAATGTTGGTTCATTACAAGGGTCTTTGCTTCATAGTGCTGAATGCCTGAGTGACACTCCTTGTCCTAAGAAATTAAATTCCTACTTGTGGAGTAAGAGAAAATTAGATCCTGGTCTGCTGCATATAACTAGTCTTGTCATGCTGTGTCTGTGAGAATGCAGCCTAGAAAATCTAAACTTTAGAAACTCCTAAATTAGTGATGTTAGCATGTACCCATTTACATGATTAACCAATAAGTCTGGGCTCATCGGTTAATCCTAATGGTTACACTCGCCTCTGCCCCCCACCACCTTGTTGCCTAAGTATCAGAGGTAGAAAGGTGGGGGAGAAGCGGGAACTGGTGCCAATGAAGAACTGGCTGAAAAGCTGGCTCCCCATGAGCATTGGCTCCCAAGGAGCCCCGTGCCCTCCTGTGCTGCTACCTCTAATAGAGGGACAGCAGCACTTGGGGTAGGGACAGCAGGCAGGAGCCACTATGCATGGGGATCCAGCTTTTAAGCCAGCTCTCTGCATGTGCCAGCTCCCATGGAGTCATCTGCCCCCCCTCCTGCTGCCTCCCACAGAGGCAGCAGCGCGGTTAGGGGGAAATGGGAGCCGGTGCTCAGTGGGATCTAGCTTAAAAGCCAGCTCCCCATAAGCATCAGCTCCCACACATTTGCTAATAGAGAGGCAGCAGTGCAGGGGAGAAAGGGGGCAGACAGGAGTCAGTACACTCAGGAAGCCAGCTTTCATGCTAGTTCCCTATGCATATCAGCTCTTGTGGAGCTGCCTTTCTGTCTTAACAGCTGGGTCCCCACAAGCACCTGGCTTCACCTGCCTCCTGCGTGTAAACGTGCAATTTTTTAGCAGTCACATGTTTACAAAAATAAATGTTTTTAAGATCCCTATCCTACATTTTTAAGAACCAAAGTCCTTTGAGCAGGGAAGGTGACAGCATCATCATACTCAAATGTGGAAATTATTTCTTGGTGTCCACGAAAGCAGCTTCTGAACACATTTGATTGCCCCATGTTTATATAAATAAAGCAGAACCCACCCCATACCTGTTCAGCAACCTAAATCTTTGTATTGACCTCTCATGTTCGTGTTTGTCTAGCTATGCCCTTTGCATTCTGTACAAGAGAGAAGCTACCATGGACTGAATTTGCTGAATCAGCAGAGGCTGGTCTGACAACAAGGTTCTGCCAGAAGGTAGAAAATTGAATTCATACCATTCTATAATCACTTTTTGTATATCAGTCTTGTATGTTATAAAAATCAAAGAACCAAAAATAATTTTCCAGCATACTCAAAGTATATATTATGACAGCTAGTGAAAGTGCAAGTGGACAGCACACATGCAATATGAAACAGTTTTATAAGTACTCCTACTTTACATTTATATATTGCCTTTTACCCTGTTGTATACGTGAGATTTCGTATCCTGACTTTCCCATATTTTTACAAGAAGAAAATAAGCTTCACAACTAAGGATGTTAACTAATGGTTAATTTACTAGTTCAGTAGTCAATGGAATTTCCATCGGCTACTCCACTAGTTGATAGGCACTTCCGCATTCCATTGGGGCTCTTGTACATTTCAAAAGAGGAATGCAAAACTCCACATGTAGCCCAGGGCCAGCGGGAAGTCCCACTGACTCCGGGCTGCAAGGGGGCCAACTTTGAAATGTACAAGAGTCCCCAGCAGGAGTTCTTGCGCATTTCAAAGTGGAAGCACCCTCATGGAGCCTTGGGTCAGTGGGGGTCTCAGAGTCCCCCCGCTGACCCCGGGTTCTGTGCTGAGCTGCCGATTTGAAATGCCACGTGGAGCCCGGGGTCAGCTGGGGACTCCTGAGCTGATCCCAGGCTCCGTGCAGCATTTCAGCAGAATCTGGGATCAATTATGGACTCCCCAGCTCACCCTGGGCTCTGCGCGGTGCTGCCACTTTGAAACTCCAAGGCAGCATTTCAAAGGAGCAGTAGCGCACAGCTGATCCCAGGCACAGCTGTGTGGCGCTGCTGCTTTGAAACGCCATATGTGAACTGAGCTACTAATCACGGATTTGTAATCACCTTACATCTTCAATCAGACATACCTCACGTGTGGGGCACTTCCCAATGTTGGGTTAATGACCTAAAGCGAGGATGGGCAATAAAAAGGCGGTGGCCTGCCAGGGTTAATTGCTGATGTGCCGCTGCTACTATATTTACCTGCACCTCTGGAGGTATCGGCAATCACACCTCTCATTGGCCATGGATCGCCGTTTCCGGCCAATGGAAGCTTCAGGAAGTGGTGTCCCAAGTCTGTGTCACTTCCTGCCACGCCCATTGGCCAGGAATGGCGATTCGTGGCCAGTGACAGCTGTTACACTGATACCTGCACCTCTGCAGGTAAATATAGTAATGGGGGTCTGCCAGGGACTAACCCTGGTAGACTTAGATCCGGCCCACAAGCCAGTATTTGCCCAACCCTGACCTAAGGGCAGGTCCTGCAGCAGATATTCAGACATATGGAAAGTAAAATGCATGAGGGAAAAAAAGAGAAAATGTGATTTGACCAAAGATTAAATAACCAATGAGCACTAAAATTTAGTGGAAAATATTCCTGACACAACATTAAAGGTACTGTGATGCTGTGATTCCTGTGGATAAGGCAATACCTATATTTTTAACATAAATATATTTACAGAATGTGGATCCAGTACATACTGTATTATTACAGTAAATTGTTGATCAAAGATTTTCTTATATTGGATATATTAATGCAATAAGGAGTAATTTAAATTCCTACTTGAAAAAGGATTTGCTCTTGGTGCACAGTATGGCTGTTAAATTGCGTGTAATCAGCTAATCGAGTAGTCGATGGAATTTCCATCAACTACTCGATTAATCAATAAGGGGGGAAACTGCATAGCCTCAGTGAGGTTAGTTTCTGGCACTAGTGGCTAACCCTGCTGTGGCTCTGCTTTTGAAATGTATTAAGAGCCACCAGGCAATTAAAACATTTAAAAGGCAAAGATGTGGCAGGAGACCAGTTGCGAGCCAGGAATCAGCTGTCTCAGCTCGCACCTGCCCCTCACCTGCCCCTCCCCCTGCTGCGCCTCTGCTTTTGAAATGTATTAAGAACCTGGCAGCTCTTAATACATTTAAAAAGCAGAGGTGCGGGAGGGGAGTAGGGAGTGGGAGCAAGCTAGGAATCAGCTGTATTGAGGGCTCTTAATACATTTCAAAAGCAGAGGCACAGCGTCTGGGATAGGGCGCTCCCCCCCCATCACTGGCTCCTGCATATGCTTATCGGGTAGTTGACTACTCAAGTAGTCGCTTACATCCCTAGTGAACAGTGCCGTGGTTCTCTACCTAACATAATTGGGGATCATCAAATTGCATAACAATCTTTCTGTTGTGTTCCTAACACTACATTTAATGGAAGGAAAAATAAAAGGACGAATAATGCCTAACTGTTAAGCAGCAAGTAGAATCTGGGTTAGTTGGAGAGAGTGAGTCCTGAGACATCCTTGGAAGACTGCCTTGCCTGAATCCTTTTGTTTCCAATTGTTGGAGTTCAGTGTCATGTGCGTCTGTATTGCTGCTGAAGAGAAGCTGAATGTTTATCCCATAGGTAACAGCCAAACATGAGATGCTTTGCAAAGAGAATAAAAATGATTAGTAGGTCCAGACTGATTTAATAAATGGCATAGAGTTGTTCACCAGTATGCTGTGACTTCATATGTCAGGCACTTGCAAGAGATTCTTAGTAAATGCATTCATTAATCTTTCACTCTGGTTCCTGCAGGTCTTTGTAGAAGGCATCAGGAATCAATCAGCTCAAGGATTTATAGGAAGCTTTAGAAGTAAGGGTCAGACACCAGATGTTAAGTTAGAGTTGGTCTAAAATTTTGAGTAGAAACATTTTTTCAAAGGAAAATGGCTATTTTAAATGAGAATGTTCTTGAAAAAATTATCACTGGAAAGTGAGAATAAAACAAAAACTGAAAATAAGTAAATTTTCTGCTTTTGTTTCTACATTGAAAAACCAATGATTATATTTCAGAAAATAAAAGAAAACATTCTTTTAAGCATGTCCCATGATTTTTTTAACCTTTTCCAACCACCCCTTGTTAAGCAAATCTACTAAGCAGTGTACCAGAATGAAGGAATGAGAGCAGGATTACATTCTCCCCTTCCCCCCGACTCACACACTTATTTCTCAGCTCCTTATGCCCCTTTTGGGTGTAGGTGGGAATGGCCAACAGGTTAAGGACTGCTACTACGGTAGAACTCATCTAACTGCACCTTGATGCTTCTGCTGGAAGGATTCAGACTGGAAAGTTTTCACTGAGGCATCCCTCCTTGAACAAGAAAAATTAAAAACCTTTTCTATATTACACTTTGAGGGGGAAATGGAAACATTGTTAATGATAGCAGGCTTTTCATAAATAGAGGTTTTTTTATTCATTTCTATAGCTGGCAAAGAAACACAATATGGTTGTGGTGTCTCCAATTCTGGAGAGAGATGATGTACATGGAGGAACTTTGTGGAACACTGCAGTGGTGATTTCAAACTCTGGATCAGTCCTTGGGAAGAGCAGGAAAAATCACATTCCAAGGATTGGAGATTTCAATGAGGTAAGAGGCAACATTTCTTTTAATAAATTGCACTACTTTGTAGCTCTTGTTTATCTCTGTTTTGTAGAATGTTGGAAAGCATAGCTCCATCGATATCTTGTTCATTTTGTCAAGGGAGAATTGTGTGGCCATGATGCCATTAAGGGATTTCTGCTGCGCTCATAAATCACAAGCCTGGAATATGATTACACCAGAATCTTCAAGATGCTGTTGTAGCTTTGATTTATTTTGAGTTATTTTATTTGTTTTATAATATTTCCCCAAAATAATTTGCTCCTCTCACCTTCATGAAAACATTCAGGAACTTTTGTAAAAATTGTGTAATCCATAGCTAGGGTGTCACTGGTGTGCCACTTGTGGGACTCTGATAAAGTCAAACTCATGGTGAATTTCTTGTAAGCTGACAAGCCTTGTGTGACATGGTTTAGGGATGAACTGTGCTTTGTGCTCTTTTTGTGTATTTCCCCAGGAACTTTTTTTATCTGACAGGCCTATACCTGCACTACTCTAGAATCCTACAATTCACCCCACTTTTCACTGGACTATCAATTTACAGCACCTTTATTTACAAAGCATATTACCTCCAGCAGAACCATCTTAACTGGTTTGACCCCGACCCAAAATTCTCTTGGGTAGCTATGACCAGCGGGTAAATGCAATGACAGAGAAGAGCTCATTCAAAACAGAGTATAATTTATTTGTCTGTAGGGAACATCACAAGCAGGGAGAAAAGGGTTAAAAATAACATATGCCCAAATGTGTAGTATCTTACCTAAACCTAACCTTTCCTCCCTAGTTTAAATGGATTCTGCTTAACTTAGGCACACCGAAAGCATTGGGCTTCATCCCCTGCCTCCCTCAGGCTTTGTCTAAACAAGCAACTGAGCAACAAAGCTTTTGTTTCTTCTTCGAGTGCTTGCTCATGTCCATTCCAGATAGGTGTATGCACGCCCCATGTACAGATTCTGGAGCTTTTTCCCTTAGCAGTATTCGTCAGGCCAGTCAAGGAGCCCCCTGGAGTGGTGCCATATATATCCCTGCTGGTCCTCCACCCCCTCAGTTCCTTCTTACCACCTGTGACGGTAGCTGGAGCGCTTGATAGTCAGTCTGTCCCTTAGTGCTTTACAGTTCATAGTTTAGTGTTTGAAGTTAGATAGTTTCTAGTGTAGACAGTTGTTAGGTTTATTGTTCTTATCGGGGAGTCTGCTCCGCTTATCTCCTCTCCTGGGGAGGGGATGCCTGGGTCGCAGGGCTTCAAACCATGTGTAAGGTGCTCCAAACCTATGCCCTGCGGTGATCCGCATGACTCCTGTCTAAAGTCCCTAGGAGAGGGCTAGTGCGCCGACAGCTGCCAAATCTGCAGGAGCTTCAAGCCGAGGACAAAGTGGGAGCACAATTCCCAGCAGAAGCTCCTCTTAATGGAGTCCGCACTTCAACTGGCGGCACCAGAAGCGGCACTGAGCGTACACGGTGCACCGGCTTCTATTAGAGAACCATCTGCAGCACCGAAGCATGTGGCACTGGCGAAACCCTCATCATCGAGGCACCGGTCTCAATCCCCGGCGCACTCAAGGAAGAGGCAACATAGGGGGAGATCCCCAGCGAGAGATGGCCTCAAGGTGTGCCACAAAGATGGGCATCCAGCCGATGGTGCTCGCCAGGAGGCTTCCAGACCACGATGGCACCGGTTCAGCATGGCACATGTGAAGAGCTCTGCACCAGAGGCAGATATTGAGGAGGTTCAGCATCCCTTGATGCCAGAAGCCTTTGATGGAGCACGTGAGCTTATGGAGCTCACCTCATCTCTGGGGCCAGTGGTGATTATGGATGACGATCACCAACACTCCCCCTTTGGCATCAGAGTCCAGTGCAACCAAGATTCCGGGCCATACCCTGGGCTCGGGGCCTGCATCGACTCTGATGCCGATACCGGTGCCAATTCTGGTACTGCACCAGCCCACGGTACCTATAATCACGGGACCACCTGTACCACCGGAACCGGACCTGTTGGACTCAAGGACACTGCTGACATCAGCATCGCCTCCTGCGGCACCGCACACCCTGGTACCAACTATGATGGAGCTAGCCTATTCTGCAGTACCACTGGTGCAGGGTCAATACCCAGCCCCAGTGCCGCCACCAGCACCGCTGGTCCTGGTACTGGCACCGACTCATAGGGGGAAGCTGATAGCGATGGCCAGACACATGTCATCTCGTTGCTCCCCGGTGCCATCATCGGCACCGCCCTGGTCGGCCTCAGACTTCTCCTCAGAGTCAGACGTTGACTCAGCATGTTCCCGGATCTCATCCTATAGATCCAGGTCATGGCACTGGTCTCAATCTAGATACCATTTGTGCCAACCGAGCCTGACTGCTCACCAGTCTTGGCCACCACAATGGCAGCCTCACCAGCAGTGGCCCTTTTGCATTCCCTGGGCCATCCAGGCTCTCCTCTGTGACGGCTGAGTCCAGGAGCACTCCCTCTGCGACCTGTTTGACCAGGGCACCTATTTCAGAGGCAGGACATTCCTCTTACAAAGAGGCAACCAGACCGGGCGCAGAAGAGCAGGGTGTGGAGTGCCAGCCTGTGGCCTGCCGGTTCCACCACCCCAAGCCACAGAGCAACAACAGGCACTCCCTCCGCTGAGGGAGTTCTCGTCTTCACTAGACAAAGCATTGGCTGACCCAGCCCCTTCTATGCCAGCCATGGATGCCAGGGTGCACCAGAACCTGCTCCACCGGCTGGCAGCAAACTTGGGGGTACAGGCGGAGGAGGTGTCTGAGGACCTGGACCCCATAGTAGATGTTCTGACAGTAGAAACTCCAGCCAAGGTCACACTGCTGCTTAATAAGACTGTATCCAAGCTAGCCAAGACTCTGTGGCACACTCCTGCCTCCACTGCACCCACCCAGAAGGAGGTAGTGAGGTACTACTTCGTCCTGCAGACTGGATATGAACATCTGTACTCACATCCACTCCCAGGCTTGCTGGTAGTCCAAGCGGCAGGTCAGAAAGAGAGGCAAGGACCCCTGGGGCCCATGCCCAAGAGCAGGGAACCAAAGAAATTGGACCTGTGGGGCAGAAAGACCTATGCGACGGGGGCTCCAGCTCTGTATCGTGAACTAACAAGTCATGTTAAGCAGATACACCTATAATATGCTGTCTACAATAGACAAATTCAAGGAGTCTCTCTCAAGAGGAGAGACGAGTTGGGGCCTTGTTAGACGAAGGCAGGGTGGTCTCACATACAGCTTTTCAGGCCGCATTGGACGCAGCTGACTCCACGGCCCACACTATGGCTCCGGGGTGGTCATGAGGCGCAGTGCTTGGCTTCAGGTGTTGGGGATCCTACCTGAAGTCCAAAACACTTTACAAGACCTGCCTTTTGAGGGCACTGGGTTATTTTCCAAGCAAACTGACTCAGGGTTGCATAGTTTGAAGGATTCCAGGGCAATGCTGAAATCACTGGGAATCCATACCCCGGACCCTCAGCAAAGGTCCCTGCGTCCTAGAGTTGCTCCAAAAACTTTCCAACAGTCATTTAAGCCTGACTGAGGTAGAAGGAGGGGCCATAGTTACAGTGGTAGCAACAATAGGAATAGGCGTAGAGAGTCTAGGTCTGACTCAGAAAGGGGATCAACTCAGCCCCCTAACCAACAGCCGAAGGCGTCATTTTGAAAATACGCTCAAGGACAGTGTTCCAGCCTCCATTATAACCCCACCCTTTGGGTCCTGGCTCTCCCATTTCTTCCTTGCCTGGTCTGAGATTACTTCGGATCATTCGGTACTCAGTCTGGTGGAAAAAGGATATGCTATCCCTTTCCTGTCCCATCCACCCTCCCTCCTTCCCCATCCCTCTTCAGGGACCCCTCTCATGAGATATTGCTGAAGCAGGAGGTATCTGCCCTCCTGACATTAGGGGCAGTTGAGCCCATTCCAATGGGTCTCGAGGGGAGGGGCTTTTACTCCTGTTACTTCCTTATTCCCAAGTCCAAGGGAGGTCTTCGTCCTATTCTGGACCTAAGAATCTAAACTCGTTCGTGAAGAATGCAAGGTTCAAAATGGTCACCCTTGCCTCCATCATCCTGTCCCTAGAGAAAGGAGACTGGTACTCTTCCCTCGACTTGAAGGACGCATATTTTCACCCATCGATAATCCCGGTCCACAGGAAATTCCTTAAGTTCTTAGTAGGCAGGCACTATTTCCAGTTCACGGTCCTACCGTTCAGCTTTTCCATGGCTCCGAGGATCTTTACCAAATGTATGGTCGCTGTAGCTGCATTCCTGAGGCGGCACAGGATCCAGGTGTTCCCTTACCTTGACAACTGGCTGATCAAAGGGTCATCCAGAGATCAGTTCCTAAGGCACATAGACTTCATCAAGACCCTTTTTCGCAAACTGGGTCTCCTTATAAACCAGGAGAAATCCATGCTCAACCCCACCCAAACGATAGACTTTGTTGGGTCGCACCTGTACTCTACAGTAGTGAGGGCATCCCTTCCCAGGTTCCTGGCCATCAGAGCGATAATAGAGGGTCTCAGAGCTGCTCCTCTCACAATGGCCCGCACCTGTATGAGACTCTTAGGTCACATGGTGGCCTGTACCTTCGTGGTACAACATGCCAGGCTGCACTTGCGGCACCTTCAAGCGTGGCTGGCTTCAGCCCACAACCCAGACCACTGGATGCTGTACTCGTGGTGCTGGAGGACGTTCTCCGGTCTCTAGACTAGTGGTTGCAAGAGTGGGTTGTGCGTCATGGAGTCCCCATTTGCCAGGCGCACCCTGTCAGTGCAGCTGGTGACAGACGCGTCAGATACTGGATGGGGAGCCCACCTACTGAACCTCAGAACTCAAGGTATGTGGTCCCTCAGTGAGGGCATGCTACACATAAATGTCAAAGAGCTCAGGGCGGTCAGGCTGGCCTGCCTAGCGTTCTTGCCCCACCTGGAAGGCAAGGTAGTGTCAGTACTAACGGACATACTACAGCCATGCATTATATCAACAAACAGGGTGGAGCTCGTTCTTCTCCCCGCTGCAAGGAGGCTTTCCTCCTGTGGGACCTGTGTATTGTGCACGGGATTCACCTGGAGGCGTCCTACCTCCTGGGGAATTGGAATGTGCTAGCAGACAGGCTCAGCAGATCATTCAAGGCCCACGAATGGTCCATCAGAGAGTATATCTTGGAGGTTGTCCCAGAGGTGGGGTTATCCCCTTCTCGACCTGTTCACTTCCCAGGGAAATTCCAAGTGCCCGAGCTACCGCTCATACCTGGGGCAAGGGAGGGGGTCACTAGAGGACGCCCTGCTAGTACAGTGGCCCAAGCACCTCCTCTGTTAGTTCCCACCCTTCCCCCTGCTGCACAAGGTACTCCTGATGGTCACGACAACACTGGTACGCCATGTTCCTGGATCTGCCGGTGGAGGAAACCCTTGTACGGCCGCTGGTCGTGGACCTGATCACTCAGGACCTGGGAGAGAGGAGGCTGTGCCACTCAAACCTACCATCCCTCTACCTGGCAGCCTGGAACTTTTGTGGTTAGTGGGTCAGGAACAACTCTGGATGCGATCAGGAGGGCTCTGATAGAGAGCAGAAAACCCTCGATAAGGGCGGCATAAGAGGCCAAATGGAAGCGTTTCTCACTATGTGTAAATGGGGCAGGAGTCGACCTACTGAGTGCCCGTATTCCCCTCATTCTGGACTATCTCCTTCACTTTCGACAGCAAGGCTTATCAACCTCATCCCTTCGGATCCACCTAGCCGCCATTGCAGCGTTCCACCTGGGTGAAGGGGGCAGATCAGTGTTTGTGAATGCCCTAGTTAAGCGATTCCTCAAGGGTATAGATAGGCTTTACCCATATATAAGACAGCCCTGATGCAAGTGGGTCCTTACGAGGCTTATGAGCCCCCCGTTCAAATCCATGGCCCCCTGCTCCTTGAAACACCTTTTGTGGAAGTTAGTGTTCTTAGTGGCTATCACTTCAGCCAGGAGAGTGTCAGAGCTCAGGGCCCTCACCTCTGAGCCCCCTTATACGTAATCTTCAAGGACAGGGTTAGGCTTCAGCCCCACCCGTCATTCCTACCCAAAGTAGTGTCATATTTTCACATGTCTCAGGATATCTATCTCCCAGTTTTCTTCCCCAAGTCACACGCAACTCCTTAGACGTGAGGAGGGCCTTAGCATTCTACTTCAATAGGACAAGAGAATTTAGAAGGTCATCACAACTCTTTATTTCTGTAACAGAGAGGATGAGGGATCTTCCTGTATCAGCCCAATGCTTGTCCTCGTGGATCACCTGTTACGAGATGGCAGGGTGAGAGGCGCCCCCGCTCACGGCTTATTCCATGAGGTTACAGGCCTCGTCAGTAGTGTTTGTAGCACAGGTGTCCATTCTCAAGATTTGTAGGGCAGCCACATGGTCCTCCATTCACACATTTACAACCCACTATGCTATTGCCTAGCAGGCTAGGGATGATGCAGCAGTTGGCAGGGCTGTGTTGCAGTCCATTGCAGATTAGGTTTCCGACCCCACCTCCTGAGGTATTGTTTGGGAGTCACCTAACTGGAATGGATATGAGCAAGCACTCAAAGAAGAAAGGGTTACTTACCTTGTAACTGATGTTCTTTGAGATGTGTTGCTCATGTCCATTCCACATCCCACCTGCCTTCCCTCATCGGAAGTATCTGGCAAGAAGGAACTGAGGGGGTGGAAGGCCAGCAGGGTATATATGCACCAGTATACCAGTGCCACTCCAGGGGGCTCCCTGGCTGGCCCAAAGGATACTGCTAAGAGGAAAAAGCTCCCAAATCCATGCACGCCGCGTGCACACTCCTATCTGGAATGAACATGAACAACACATCTCAAAGAACAACAGTTATGAGGTAAGTAACCTTTTCTGTTTACAGGTGCTTATCCCCTCCCCCACCAAGGACAAAAGCTTTGCTACTGCAAGTAGTACTACTATAAGCAGTGTTTTGCCCACAAAGCAAATGTGGCTGGTAGGGGATGGAAATTTTCTGTCTGCAAAAGTGCTGACAGTGTTTATACTGCCTGACTTTTAGCAAGCAACAGCATCCCTAAAAGCTGTGTAGTGTAGACATACCCTTTTATAGTCTCAGTGAAGTAGTCGTGTTAGTCTGTAACTAAAAACAAAACAAAACGAGTAGTCCTGTAGCATCTTAGAGACAACAAATCTCTCTACATATATTAGTGGGCAAAACCCACTATCTCAGATGAGAGATAGAGCAGCGAGTTTCTCCCAGCTGGTAAGGACATGTCTCCTCCCCTACCACCTGCGAAAGACTCGGCTGCTCTGTCCTCAGCAGGGAGCTGTTGCTGTAGCTGAGATAGAAGTGCCCCTCCCCCAGCCAGGCAGCTCCATGCATGGCAGCCTTGAGCCTGTGGGTAGGGCTCATTAAGCTGCTGTGGGGCCATGCTACCACGCAGCTTAGAGGGAACCTTGATAAAGACCTAGAACCCTGTGTTGCAGATGTCTCTATAGTCTGTGCCGAACTAGCTAGATGCATGTTTCACTTCCAGTTGGGAAATTGCAATGAAAGGTAGTTAAGCTATAGATAAGTAGAGCCCTTCAAATCTGTAGATATCTGCTTTATATCCATGGCTCATTTCTGCAGATATGGATGCGGATACACATTTTGGTATCTGCATAGGGTTCTGTGTATAAGTACTTTCACTTTTGTGTGTATGCAGTTTCAGCAGTTGGCACAGGGATGTAATGTGATCACCAGTGAGAGGTGGTCCATGTGATCATGAATGGCAGGAGAAGCATTAAAACAATCTTTTAACTTATTTAACCTTTTTGACAATTCCTACTGTATATGTTTCACTGTAATATCCAGTAGTGTTTGCATAGGCGTGTGCCGGGTGTGCCCAGGCACACCCTAATGTCTCGGGCTGGCTAGCCCGAGCCATTTTTGCACCCTGGGCCCCACCCAGCATGACGTGGCGCCCCTGATGCGCCCGGGAACGCTCCCGCCCAGCACGGCAGCACAGCGTGGCGCCCTTGAGGCGCCTAGGAGCGCCCCCGCCCAGCACGGCAGCACTGCGCGGCACCCCTGAGGCGCCCGGGAGCGCCCCCGCCCAGCACGGCAGCACAGCGCGGCGCCCCTGAGGCGCCCGGGAGCGCTCCCGCCCAGCACGGCAGTATGGCTCAGTGCCCCTGAGGCTCCCGGGAGTGCCCCCAGCAGCACGGTGCGGTGCCCCTGAGGCGCCCGGGGGCGCCCCCAGCAGCACGGCGCGGTGCCCCTGAGGCGCCCAGGGGCGCCCCCGCCCGGCCCGGCAGCACGGCGTGGTGCCCCTGAGGCGCCCGGGGGCGCCCCTGCCCAGCCTGGGCCCGGCAGCACGGCACGGTGCCCCTGAGGTGCCCCAGGCTAGGGCCTGGCCGACCTGTAGCTTGGGCTGTCTCTGACTCCAGCCCCACAAATAGGAAGGCAGAAGCCAAAGGTAAGGTAATGGAAGGGATGGGGGGAAAAATAAGAGGAAGGGGTGGGAGAGGAAGGGGCTTGTGCTGAGGGAAGGGGGCAGGGACAGGGTAGAGGAGAGACAAATGCCAGGGCCCAGTGGAGAATGAGGAAAAGGGCAGGAGGAGATGTCAGTGGGAGGACAGGGTGATGCTGGGAGAGGAGAGAGGGTAAGGGCACTGGGGCTAGAGGGGAAGAGAGAGGTGCTGGGAGAAGGCTTGAAAGAAGGGGTGGGCATGAGGAAGGCAGGGGTGGAGCAAGGCATGTGTGAGGGCACGGGCATGAGGGAATGGGGGCAGAGGGTGGTGAGGGGTGGGCACCAGGGAAAAAGGGGCAGGGGTAGTGAGGGAAGGCACCAGGAGGACAGGGCTAAGGGAAGGTGCAGGTGCCAGGGATTCTGGGGGTGAAGCAGAAGGGCAGACACCTGCAGGAGGACCAGCACCAGAGGAGAGAGGCAGGGCAGGTGTGTAGAGGAGGTGTTAGGAGGGGATGAGGAGGGTAGCTCACATGATCAGAGTGGGGCTACTGGAAGAGTGGGCACAGGGGCAGAGAAGGGCTGATGGAGGTGGGCAGGTCTCAGGAGGGCTGAGGGCAGTGAGAAGGGCAGGAGTCAGGACAGCAGAGGAGGGTGAGGGGTTGGGGGGCAGCAGGCACCAGGGGAGCTGATGGAGCAAGGGGCGGAGACATGGCAGCAGAGGGAAAAGGTAGAGGTTTATGAGATATTTATTAATAACTTGGGTGCCACAGTGGCACATTCAAACAAGCCACATGAACTTAGTACTGGTGCACAACACAAAATTCATTCTGCTCATGGGAGGAAACTCTGAGGGAACACTTCCCCCAGCCTCTCCACCCCCGAGTTAATGTCACACACATTGGGTTAATGCAACTGCAGGATAGTTGCATGAGGGGGGTTTGGTGAGGGCCAAATTAATCCCTGTTGGTAGGAGGATGGTGGGAAAAGTCCTTAGAGGGGGGTCACATTACACCTTTTACTTCTGGTTATGTGCCCATCTTGCCCCAAGAGTGTTACCTCCAGAGGTGTGGCCAATGGGAGTCAGGGGGTGTCGCCAATGGGGGTCAGGGGCATGGTTAACAGGGGTCAGGGTGTGGCTAATGGGGGTCAAAGTACATTTTAAAAAAATTCTTTGGGTGCACACCCTAATGAAATGTGCTGCGCACACCAATGAGTGTTTGCCTAAAATACATCACTCTGTTAGCAGGTATTGATCCTGCTTGGAAGAGGTTACTTTTTCTACTGGTAACATGTTACCTTGCCTGGATATAACAGAGGTGGGCATGGCTCTATGAAAAGAGAGAGAGACAGACCTTGGTTGAAGGCTGAACAGCTCACACAAGGGGGGGAAGGATTATTTGATCTTTATTAACAGAGAAAACTGCAATAAAGGGAAAAAAACGTAACCCAAACAGGGCCGTGAGTTAGACTTCTCAGATTGGGAGGATTGTCTATATGTAGAGAAAGCTGGGAAAGATGCCAGCTTGTAATCATCCATGGTGAATCAATGAGAGCTAAACGTAAAGGGGAGAAAGATTGGTTTCTAACCTTTTCAGCTGTGTGTAGGAGGGTGTATAAATAAACAAAAATCAATCCTCCTTGAGGCATCAGTTAGTTGCTGTGGAGATGATTATGACCTCTAGTGAGGAATAAAGAGCAAGAGCAGATGAACTCCCCCAGGCAATAACAAGCTTTTCTTCTTTTATGTTAGTGGAAAAAACAGTGGACTGAGAAATAAAAATAAATTAAAAAGTTATAACATAGGCAGAACTGTTTTGAAATATTATTATTTATTAAAACATAACTGCCATGTTGAGTCAGACCAATAGTCCATCTAATCCAGTTTCCTGTCTCTGTTAGACTGTCTCTAAACTACATCACTTTCTCAAAAAAGAGATATAAATTAGACACTTCGAAATTGCAAATGAAGCCGGTATTTAAATTTCCCATACTTCATTTGCATAATGGTGGCTGTGGGTTTTTTTTTTTCAAAATGGGGCTTTTCGAAAGAAAAACGGCCATTTAGATGGGAATCGATCGAAAATAAAACCCTGAGGATTACAGGATCTTTTAAAAAAGGGTTTTATTTTCGATCGATCCCTGTCTAAACGGCCATTTTTCTTTTGAAAAGCCCCGTTTCGAAAAAAAACGCAGCCACCATTATGTAAATGAAGCGCGGGAAATTTAAATCCCAGCTTCATTTGCAATTTCGAAGTGTCTAATTTACATCCCTTTTTCGAGAAAAGGGATGTAATCTAGACACAGCCTTAGTGGCTAGTACTAGAGCTTGAAGAGGAATTTGGGAAAAATATCCCAGGTTTTCCACTCTTGGCTTCTGGCAGTCAGAGTTTTAGGTTGTCTGGAGCATTAGGTTGTATTCCTACTGATCTGGGCTAATAGCCATTGATGGAACTATCATACAGCAACTTATCTAATGCTTTTTTGAACCCAGTTACATTTTTTATCTTCACAGCATCCCCTGGCAATGAGTTCCACAAAATTCATTGTGCATTGTGTGAAGAAATACTTCCTTACATTTGTTTTAAACCTGCTGCCTATTAATTTTATTGCATGAACCCTAGTTTGTGTGTTATGTAAGTAAGAGGTAAATAACACTTCTGTATTTACTTTCTCCGCACCATTCATGATTTTATACACCTCTGTCATATTGTGACTTTTGGTCATGGCCTGTCCATGAATTTTATTAAAAATACTTGTGATTAAAATTGTAGCCTTACTAATTAGCTTCCTTAAGAGTCTAGAGCTGCTAACAGTCTGCTCCGGTTTGTTTATCTAACAGCTTTGCAGTCACAGAGACTCGTGGCTACCATTGGCTCCAGTTCACTGTTTTCACCCAAGGGGAGCTGTGGGACGCTTTTGGTGTACTTCAGTTAATTCAGTTCCTGAACTCTTCAAAAGCATCTCCTGGATACATCCAGCCCCTGTCACTAGGGCCTGATCTACACTAGGAAATGAAGTCAAACTTAGCCACATTAGGTCGATTTTTCTAAATAATGAGTCCATACCAAGTCCATTCTGTTGACTTTAAGGGCCATTACATTCAATTTCAGTAATACTGCTTTTCATGAGGAGTAACTGTAAAGTCGACCTTACATGGCTGACTTTAGGGTAGTGCAGACACAGTGCTGTAAAAGTTGACATTCTTGGCCTCCAGGAGGTGCCCCACAGTGCCCCAATTTGACCTCTCTGGCCAGCACTTTCTACTCTGCTACTGTCCAGGTGCACAAGAAATGGCCAAAGAAAGGGAGTTTATAATAAAACAAAGATTTTTTTATTAATTAAAACAGATTAAAGTGATACCAAGCAGAGCAGAAAATGGTTACAAAGAAAACAAAAGTATAACAGGCTTCTGAGAGATTAATATAACCTCTGTAGGTTCCAACCTTTGTCTAAAGCAGTTTGCTCACCTCAGCTGGTTTGAATTACCAGCCCACATATTTGGGACTGGCTTTACATAGATGCAAAGAGTGTTGACCTCTGTATTCCCTCGATGCCTGTTTGCTGTTTTTTATATTACACAAGTTCGTTACATTCTGTTTCCAGAATGAAGATGGTTACTTGTGGTTCAGACTGTATTCCCTCTGATGGACTGGCACCATGCTGTTTTCTTATCTGATAACTAGTGTTTACCTCAGATGCAAATGAAATGTTTATTGCTTCTGGTATCATTGTGCATCATGTACATTATATATACAGGCAAATCAACATTCCTTTTTTTGAGGATAAACTTGCTTGATAAACTCTGTCCCAAAGCATTATAGGGACATGTTTCCAGCACACACATGACTCTGCTCATCGTTTTAACATACATCACACGGTGATATTAATGACTGGCATCTCACCAGCTTTCATTTGATAATTCACATGACGCCCTTTACATATGAATACTGCGAGAGCAACCATCTACGTGTGTTGTTAGTCTTTAAGGTGCTACTAGACTATTTGTTGTTTTTTAAGTTTTTCCTGTTACAAACAAACACGGCTACCCCTCTGAAGATGTTAAATATAGTGAGTGTGTTAGGGCTGACAGGAGTTTACAGAGCAGAGGGCTTTTGGATAGCTGGCAATGCGTGGCTCTTACGGTCAAATCTGTGGTTAAATCATGTGATTCCTTTATTCTCAGACCAGGCTGGAGATTACAGTCCCTTGATGCTACCCATGATTATCTCAGGTAGGCACGGACCATGTAGTTCTGTTCCAGCTGAATGTAATGATAGTGGCAAATGCAGTGATCAAGCTACATCCTTAAAGAACATTTTATTTGTTTAGAACCAGAGTTTTCTCTTAAGTGCTTATCTTAAAAACAATTAAGCACACTGTATGCATGTCTGATTTTTCCCTGGGGCGTACCATTCCCTGGATCTGGATTTAAGAAGGCCCACTTTTTTAGATTCTCTCCACAGCATCCAGCTCTTTCTGTAAAAACTTTAAAAAATAACAAATAGTCTAGAAGCACCTTAAAGACTAACAAAACATGTAGTCATGTGTCAGCCTGTCTCCATAGATAGGTGACAACCCCTCTCTGCAGGAATCGAGACACTTTTAAACTGTTCATAGTTTTTTGATCTGGTATCTCCCAGCTCTAGCAAAACAAGCTTTTCATCTTATTGGAGACACTAAAGCTCTGTTTTCCCTATTGTCTTTTAAGTGTGTGCTTAGATCTTCTTAACTAGAGCTGTTGGGAGGCTTTCCTGTTTGTTCTTCCCACAGCTCCATATTAGGTTAGTTAGAGCAATATAGTCATGTTGAAAATTCTAGCAATCCACCATAATTATACAGTAATTTTACCTCACCGAGCAGGTCTCTGTCAAAATTATTACACATCTGTATTCATAGATTAATACAAAGTAATTCCAGTCCCTTCTGTGGCATTCCCCATGGTATAAGCTGGAGGGTTGAACAGTTGTGTCTCCTTAAATCTCCGACCTAGGGTGCCTTTTACACCGCTTTGCTATTAGAGGATCCACTCTTGGTTCTGCTTACACACAGCCTCTAGCACAGGGGTGGGCAATAATTTTTGAATGTTGGAAAGTTGTTACAGAGCACAAATTTCTACTGTATTAATGGAGGGGCATGGGGTCTTGGAGGGAGTTTGGGAGCAGGAGAGAGCTCTTGTCTGGTTCAGGGTGGTGGAATGCAGGAGAGGGTGAGGGGTGTGGGCTCTGAGAGGGAGTTTGGGTGCAGGAGGGGGTGCGAGGTGCAGATTCTGTCCGGGAGGCACTGAACCACAAGTGGCTCTTGGCCAATGGCACAGTGGAAAAGTCAGGCCAGCTCTTGCCTGCTACTCCATGTTACTCTTGGAAGCATCCGGTTCCTGCTGGCATGTCTCTGTGTGAGAACCATTCCCGCAGCTCCCATTGTTTGGTTTACAGCCAATGAAAGCTGTGGGAATGGTGCACAGGATGGTGGGGGTAGCACATGGGCTGCCTCCTCCCTTTCTCCTGCTAGGGGCATGCAGAGAAAGCAGCTGGCCACTTCTGGAAGTGGCATGGGGCCACAGCAGGCAGCCCACCTGAGCACCCCATTGCGGCACAGGCTGGATGGAAATGTTAGATGGGCCAGATCTGGCGAATGGTCTGTATTTTGCCCACCTTTGCTCTAGTATGTAAAATCACTCGCAGCTGAATTGTATGAATACTCTGGTCAGCCACTTATGAACTACATACAGACAGACATCAGCAATTTACCAGTCTCAGACCTGCCCTCAGAATTACTCATTTTGTACTGTCCAGCTCTGTCTTTTAGGACAATACAAGCTCATAGAAAGTCTATTCTCTCATCAATGGAAAGTGATATGCACTAGCCCTATCATCTCTCGTGACGGTTTCTGACATTTCAGTCCAAATACACTGGCTTAGATAAAACAAGTTTATTATTGAAAGACAGATTTTAAATGATTTCAAGAAATGAGGCATAAAAGTCAGAATTGGTTTTAAAAAAATATAAATTGTGAATGAATACCTAACTTAATGATTTAAGTGAAATTAAAAGCAAAAGGCTTTTCTCACCACAGGCTTACAGCAGACTAAGTGGATTGCTTCAGCTAGGACTTCCCTCCAGTTCAATGGTGCTTTCTTCATGTTTCAAATGTTGTCGCTATCCTGAGTAAAGGGGAGAAGGGTTGTGACAGTCTGTACCTTGGGGGAGTGTTCTGTAATCCCCATATTCCTCCCCATATTTTTATATATTCATGAACTTAAATATAAAGCATGTCTTGTAAGGTATCAGAGGAAAGGTTATGATCTATTCAAAGTAATTTCTCAGTCTATCCTTATGTGTATATTGTCAATACAAATGAAATTATGTGAATGTGTTATATGGGTGACACTAATACATACCATAAGTTGGGGAATCAGCCAGATATTAGCTTCAAGGAGACAATAGCAAGGAGAGTAAACAATGCCAAGTTGGGGTATCAATAGCCATTGTGTCCTGCCATGAGGGCAGGGGACTGGACTTGATGACCTCTGGAGGTCCCATCCAGTTCTAGTGTTCTATGATTGTCCAGCAGAGGAGTTGCAAAGCAATGACTCAGCTTCATGAGGCCACTACAGGGGAACTGCTCAACTTGGCCTGGAAACTCAGTAATGCCTCCAGATGTGCTTGGACTTGTGCTTTCCAGGCATATAGACTGAGGGTATAAAAACCAAACACAGGGGTCCATACTTTTCCTTTCTCCTGCTCCATCATGCTGCAAGAAACACGGGCGTGGAAGACTCCAACAGAGGGGACTGGCCCATATTTCAAGGGTGAAATCTGTGTACTGTGGACTGCAATATCCAGTGGGGTGAGAAAAACTGCTTAATCTAGTTGTTGCCCAGTCTAATAGTGTTGAGAGTTTAGGCTGTGTGTTTATACTTTATTTTATTTTGGTAACTACTGACTTTTAGTCACTCACATTTTGTGTTTGTAATCAATAAACTTATTTTACTGTTTACCTTTACCAGTGAGTTTCTATGAAGTGAATTTATATGGCAAATCTGCTCAGTTGGTGTATATTCACTTTCCATTGATGAAGTGGTGAACCATTAATAAATTGGATGTTACATTCTTGAGACACAGTGCTGGAAGCTAGGGGAATTTGGCTCTTGTGCTTTCTCTGTGTGATACATGAGGGCTTTGGGGGCATTCCTGCAATCCAGGTGGGTGTGGAGCAAGGTTCCCCGTAAGCTGCATAGCCATTTTCTGAGCCCTGCTCAGAGATTAGAGCTCCAGTGTAGGGAGCTCAGCTGACCAGCTGGGGAAAGTGGGGGTAGAGCACTCGCCCTCTCACTGAGGAGCAGCAGCATTAGCATCTGCTGCTGCCTGCTATAAATGGAGGAGCTGGCTCCAGCCTCTACTCTGGTCATCCCCTGCTCCCTATGGAGGGTCTTTACTTGCTGCAAGTGAGTGAGGTCTCTGACCAGGGAGGCAGGAAATATTTGGAGGATTGTGTGACCCAGATGGTGGTGGAACTGGAGTTGCCAGCTGAAGGGGAGGAAGGCTCCCCTTCTAAGGGGCAGATTGATGCTTCATTGCCTGCCCCCTGGTCATGTGGAAAAACCTGTGTAAATTACAGGCACTGCCAGATTGGGTCACCTTCTTCTCTGCTTCGCTCCTGAATCCTCCCCTACCCTATGAACTTCTAACAGGGTGGCAGCCTCCCCTGCTTCCTGCTTCTCCCTAGACCTCCTGTTGAGGAATTGGTTGGGCAGGGATCGCCTGTCTTCCCCTGTGTTCTACTTCCCCATTGCCTTTTTACCTCTCTGCCTGATACTGCCCTCTGCTTTCTCCAGTTTGCACCCTTGCCCCTACTCTGTGGTAACAAGACAGCACCTTTCTCTTCTCCCTCCCCTATGCTTTCCTACTTTCACCCTGTTTGGAATCTGGTCAGTATTTCCTCCAGTGAGCGCAAGACCAAACGTCTCCCTGTGCTGTCACTGAAAATGGGAAACACCCCCAGTTTCAGCCATCTTTTTTATCCCTTTAGGTCCCCTCTTTTTTTTAACACTTTAAGTTCCATGCTTGGAGAGCTTCCTCCCTGGCTGCAGGAAACAGGACTGCTACAGTCTATATGTGTAGAGGCTGCAAATGGATCAGGGGGGTTTGGTTTTCTGGTTGAATCAAGACATTTGGTAAGGATTTTTTTGGGGAAGGGGAAGAATCCCCTGTTGTGAGGAGACATTTTGAAAGGTGAGATGCAAGACTTTGGATATAAGAGTAGGATGATTGTAAGCTGTGTGTTTCGTTGGGAATAGTGCAAGCTGGAATCCCTGGTAAATGTGTTCTGTAGATGTTATCTTAGGCAGTTAAGGGAGGGGGGACTTCTTTTAGTACCATTAGCGTTCCCTTGGAAAGGACTTAAGGGGAAGCAGACTGCACGTGGTGCGTGTGTGTACCAGGTCATTTGCATGATTACATTTCAAACAAGTTTACATGGTGTTAATGGTTTAAGGTAAGAAAAAAAAAAGATTTTTAACAGAATTTTTTGAGTGTTGTAGATATCTATAACTCTGAACTTAATGATTTTTTAAATTCTGTGTGACTAATTAATACATGGTAAATTGTATTGCATTAAGGCCAGATCTTTGCTATCTGGTAGAGTTCTGGCTCTTTTGAGTCAGAAGTTGCAAGAACTAGGTGTGATGTTAGCTGTTTTGTAGGATGAAACCTTATTTGCAAGATCTTTCATGCTTCACAGAACTCTTCTTCAGTCTGGTCCAAAGAGTTCCTGAAATATTGAGGATGGGAGAATGGCACTCAGGGAGCTTGCGGGATAGAGTGGGGAAAATGCAAGGAGTTCCTTGTGTACAATAAACTTGGCCTGCAGAAGCTATCAAGTGCATGACCTCCTACTTACTTGTCTGTTGAACCAAGCAAAGTTGAGTGTTTTTACTTCCTGTTGGCCTTGACGGCAATGTAACATGAGCCAGTAGGAAAGGAAGCTCATGTGACTTTTATCCAACTCTGCTTTCTGAGTACTCTTCCTTCTTTGTACCATCATAACTCATCTCCCTTGCCTTCATTTGCAGCAGCTATAATTTTTGCTTTTACCATTTTGGCATGGTGGGTGGGGCAATAAGGTCATAAAGTCTATGGAGAATGTCATATTGCTATAGGAGTACGTGAAAAAGCCAGGTGGCGCAGCCCTTTTGTCAAACAGTGAGTAAAGAGAAGTAAAAATGGGGCTAGGATTTGATCTCTGTTCCTCAAGACAGCCATTTCTGTTGGATCTGTACATACAGTGCAGATATGTAGTGGCTGAGGGGGTGTTGTCTTTTCACATACTGTTGTGCCCCAGAGATCTAATGAATTTTAAAGGCTGGTAATAGGTTCTGGTTCTGAAGGATGGGTAAACATGGAGACAGTGCCTGAAGATACCTGCTTGTGTTTTTTTCCTAGTCTACTTACTATATGGAGGGCAACACAGGGCATCCTGTGTTCCAGACTCAGTTTGGAAGGATTGCTGTGAATATCTGTTTTGGGCGCCATCATCCCCTCAACTGGCTCATGTACAGTCTAAATGGAGCAGAGATTATCTTTAACCCTTCAGCCACTACTGGAGAGCTCAGGTAAAATACAAACAACTTGTGGACTGTCCATTTCTTGGGATGAGATGTATTGTGGAATGAAATACCCATATGTCCCATGTTTCCAGAAGGACGAAAACATGTATTTTTTCTTAATAGTTCAAATTACACATCATTCCTTTTTTTGTGTGATATCAATTTGGAATGGCTACATCAGGGCAGACCATAAAAAGCAGGGCAGACATAGTGGTATGTTCTATAATTAGATTTCACCAACCCAGTAACAAATGTGAACTCCTGGATCATTTTACTAGTCCTACCATGGAGCCATAGACAGTCCCCTTAGGATTTCCAGTCTATCTTGCCACCCTGACAAATTGGAGTTCTTGATAAAATGTCACTCCAAAATCATATCACATTCAGGTTGCTCCCAGTCCCAAGAGAACCATCACTTATCCCCCAATGAGTGGGTATCTTAGATCTTACATAGAAGAGAATGCTGGTAACCAATTCAAGAGTAAATGAACTAAAGGCTTATTATCTAAGAAAAGAAAATAAAGAGTTATTAAGAGACTAAAGCAGGTAAAATATATGTACAGTTGAGTCACAATTTGTAATTTCAGTTGGTGGTAGTGATACAATAAACTGCTAGTTTACCTACAATCTCTTCAGGTTATCCAGATTTTCTCTATGGATGTCCACTTTGCATTTGATACCTTTCCTTGTAAGAGTCCAATCAGTCCAGAGATGAAGGTTCTTTCCGTGAATCCATATTTCTAGCTTCTTCTCATAGGAAGTGCTCTGAAAAGAGCACTTTTCTGCTAAAGTTCTTCATTTGCATTCCATAATGATTCTTTCTGGGGTCGGTGGCTTATTTAGTTATCTCAGTATAGACAATGTAAATCTTGGCTATTACAATGGGATACAGGTAAGTTGAAACAGCACATGTAACATCCTATTATTATTTTTTTATGTTTAAACACCTAATTCACTCTCACACATTTAGCAGTCTTTCTGATCTATGTGGCTACACAAATGAATTGGCCTATCTTTCAGCTCTGCATTTGTAAGCATTCAGTGTGGGCTGGTGGGATGTTGGCATAAACTGGCACCTGGTCTGCATCTATTAGCTGAGGTCCAGTTTTCCAGAATGTGTCAAAGGATCATTTTGACACCCAGTATAGTACATGTACTTTTTCATTTATCCAAATGACAGTGGAATCTGAAAAGAAATTCAGTTCTGTAGGATATACACTTTTCTCTAGTAACCAGTGTTGTCTGATGTGTTGATTATGCATCAGTTATGTTGATTACACTTGGAGGATTAGTAGGTTCTCATTCTTTTTCGAGTGATTGCTCATGTGCATTCCAGTATAGCTGTGTGTGTGCAGCGTGCACGCGTCATTGGAAGTTTTTCCCGCAGCAGTACCCTTAGGGCCAGCAGGGAGCCCCCTGGAGTGGCACTGGTATACGGGCCCATATATACCCCTGCTGGCCCCCTCACCCACTCAGTTACTTCTTACCACCATGACAGCCATTGGAACAACCCTCAGCTCCTCAACGTGATTGTTATCTTCATTGTTTGTTTTTCTTCAATCTCTAGTTAATCTTCAGCCCGGCCCGCAAGGCTTTAAGCCCTGCAAAAAGTGTAATAGGCCTATGCCGTGTGGTGACCCACACTTGTCATGCTTAAAGTGCCTGGGAGAAGCACACCTTACAGAGGTGTGTAAAATCTGTAAGGCCTTCAAGCCCTGGACAAAACACGAGAGGGAGTTGCACCTTCAGATCCTCCTCATGGAAGTGGCGCTCCAACCGGCACTGGACTCGGCACCGGCCTCCCAGAGCGCACCGGCCCCGGTGCGCGACGGTTCCGCACACCGTGCCTCTCTGGCACCACAGGGGCCCCGGCACCGCTCTCAATCGTCGGCGCTTCAGAAGAAGAGGTGGCCTAACAGGGATCGGTCCCCACCTAGGCACGCACCCTCCGTGCGCCCTCCAGTGGAGCACATGGCGCCGACGAACCCGGAGGAATACTGACCAGTTCCGGGCCTTCTGGGTCGGGTGGGCCTGCCTCCCAGCGAGGGGACATCAGCCCTCAGGAGGACTTCCCTGAGCCATCTACACCGGAGGCCTTAGAGGCAGCGAGGGTTCTAATCGAGTCCTCCCTCTCCCCTCCTCCTCCGACTCTGGCACCCCCTAGGCGGCACGGGGACTCTCGGCACTGATCGCCTCCCGGGGCGACCGAAGTCATAGTGCATGAGGGCAGACATCGCCCGGCCCTGACGGCACTGCATGCGGCACCGGCCATCGAGGCACTGGCTCCCCCGGTACCGGCCAAAGACATGGCACTGGACTTGGCACGGCAACATCGCCCAGCACCGTCACTGCACAGGGCCCATCGGCACCTACCTCCGTGCAGGACTCCCGCGCGGCCATGCCTCCTCCACCGTCTCGGCACCACGACAGGCCAGAGTCCATGTCTCGGCGCACCACAACTCCTTTGGCATCTGTGCTGGTACCGCCCTGGTCCGCCTCGGAGTACTCGTCTGACTCAGAGGCGGAATCTGTCCGGTCCTCAAGGGCCTCCAGGTTTCGCTCACAGTGCCACTCCTGCTCTCGGCACCGTTCCCGGCACCATAGTCCTTCACTCCTGTATCAGCAGCAGTGGGCTCAGCCAGTTCCGGTGCCCATGGTACAAACATGGCCCCCTCAGGCTCTGGGGCAATGGCCCTTCTGGACTCCCTGGGCTTACCATCAGAGCCAGGGCGTGGACTCACCCAGACCGGCTTCTGTCTCCTTGGGGCCATGAGTTTCTCCGTCGGCGACCCTCTTGTTAGGTTCCCCACCTCGGGACGTTCCATACCTCCGGGCCAGTCGTCCCCGGGTCCTGGGGGGAGCGCAGCTCCGGTGAGCCAACCTCCCCCCTCTTCATCCATAGACACCTTGGATGATCCAGGTTGCGAGGATGCCCTGTGGGTGAGGTCCAAAAGGGGTCATCATCCTCCTCCCCGGACGAAGCGTTAGCGAACTCCACCCTGTCTGTGCCCTCCATGGATGCTAGAACCCATCAGGACCTTCTTTGCTGCCTGGCCCAAAGTTTGGGGGTTCAAACGGAGAAGGTTTCCGACAACTTGGATCCTACTGTTGACATTCTGCATGCTGACACCCCTTCTAGAGTGGCTTTACCGGTCAACAAAACAGTGGCCAAAATTTCCAAAGCCTTGTGGCAAACCCCGCCTCTATTCCTCCGATGGATAAGCGTGCGGAAAGGAGGTACTTTGTCTCCCAAGAGGGTAATGAACACCTCTTCTCTCACCTTCCCCCAGGCTCATTGGTGGTGCAAGTCGTTAATCAAAGGGAGAGACAAGGGCAGCCTGCTGCCACCCCTAAGAATAGGGAGGCCAAAAAGTCTGACCTGCTGGGACAGAAGGTCTACGTGTCTGGGGGCATCCTCTTGTCCCGTTACACATACAACACCTGGGCATCCATGGAGAAGTTTACGGACTTGCTCCCTAGGGACTCCCACTTTGAGTACAAGGCTCTTCGTGACGAGGGGAGAGCAATCTCCAGAGCAGCTCTCCAAGTGGCTTTCGACGTGGCGGACGCCACAGCTCAAGTGATGGCCACTAGAGTGGTTCTGTGTTATAGCTCATGACTCCAGGGTTCTGGGGTGCTGCTGGAGCTCCAAAACACCATTCAGGAACTCCCCTCACTCTTTTCGGAGCAGACTGACCAGAGGCTTCATGGTCTCAAGGATACCAGGGCAAAGTTAAAGTCCTTGGGCCTGCACACTCCTGCTACCCACAGGAGTACCTACTCAAATAGGAATGTTCCTAGGGTGCCTCCCCAGGGCCTATGCCCCGACTTCGCCCGCCGTAGGAGCAGGAGTGGTAACGGCAGGAACGACAGGCGCCGGCCGCGCCTAGTCCCCAGGGGCCCCCTAACAAGCCCCCAGGGCTCCGTCAGGGGTTTTGACGGACCCTTGAGGGCATCTTACCAGTCTCTTCTGTACCTTTCCGGGACCGTTTATCCCATTTCCTCCAGGCCTGGCGGTCTGTTACGTTGGACCGATGGGTGCTGGAGATAGAGGAAAGGGGTTATGTAATCCTTTCCACTTGCCCTCTCCTTCCCAGCCCCCTACCCTGTCCCTTTTCAGGAACCCCTCTCATGAGCCTCTACTACAGGAGGAAGTAAATCATCTCCTCACGCTAGGGGTGGTAGAATGCGTTCCCCCCGAGCTTCGGAATAGGGGATTCTATTCCCGTTACTTTCTGGTTCGAAAGGCGAAAGGGGGCCTTCATCCTATTCTGGACCTCAGAGCTCTAAACTCCTTCATCATCAAGACAAAATGATGATGTCTTGATGATGGCGTCCATTATCCCTTCCTTAGTCCCCGGAGACTGGTACGCTGCCCTCAACTTAAAAGATGCTTACTTTCACATTTCAATTACCTCCCGCCATCGGAGGTTTCTACGGTTTACCATGGGCCTGGACCATTACCAATTCACGGCCCTCCCTTTTGGTATTTCTACGGCCCCTCAGGTCTTCACCAAATGCATGGCAGTGGTGGCTGCCAAGCTCAGAAAAAGGGGTGTCCAATTGTTCCCCTACCTAGACGATTGGCTCCTGAGGGGGGAGTCAGAGATTCAGGTGGGAGCCCACATCATCACGGTCCGCAGTCTCTTCGAAGACTTAGGCCTTTTGTTGAATCTGGACAAATCGACCCTAACTCCTACCCAGACAATAGAGTTTGTGGGTGCCACCCTAGATTCCCTGGTGCAGAAAGCCTCTCTGCCCAGATCCCGGTTTCTCACGATACAGACGGCAGTCAGAGTGCTCCAGAACTTTCTGGTGACTACCGCTCGGACTTGCATGCGTCTGCTGGGCCTCATGGCCACCTGCACTTATGTAGTGCAGCACGCCAGACTGTGCATGCGTCTGCTACAGATATGGCTATCGCAGGTCCACAACCTGGTTGTCCATTCTTGGGACAGGGTGCTGACAGTGCCCGCCCCCGTCCTCCTTGCATTGGAATGGTGGACCCACCAGGCGGAGGTCTGCGCAGGGGTTCCATTCTCCAGACTAGTGCCATCCATCCGACTGGTCACGGACAAGTCGGACACGGGCTGGGGAGCTCACCGAGGAGACCTCCACACGCAAGGTATGTGGTCTGCAGACAAAACCTCCCTGCATATCAATGTCAGGGAGCTCTGGGCAGTCCGATTGGCTTGTGCGGTTTTCCTTCCCCACCTGAGGGGCAAGTCCGTCCTCGTTCTGTCGGACAACCTGACAGCAGTGGCATACATAAACAAGCAGGGCGGGGCCTGTTCCCCTCGCCTATGCTTGGAGGCGATCTGCCTGTGGGACCTCTGCATCAGGGCGGACATCCACCCGATGGCCTCCTATCTCCCAGGCTCACAGAATGTCTTGGCGGACAGGCTGAGCAGATCGTTTGCGGGTCATGAGTGGTGCCTGTGCTGGGATGTAGCCCCCTCCATCTTCCGTACGTGGGGGTTTCCCCACCTGGACCTGCTCTCCACGGGACAGAACAAGAAGTGCCCTCATTTCTGCTCCCTCATGGGTCAGGGGTAGGGTTCCTTGGGGATGCCCTCCTCCTCCCCTGGCCACGAGGCCTGTTGTACGCCTTCCCACCTTTTCTGCTAGTTCACAAGGTCCTCCTGAAAGTGCGGGAGTTCAGGGCGTCCCTGATTTTAATTGCCCTGGCATGGCCCAGACAACATTGGTTTTTGACCCTCCTCAGCCTGTCCTGCGAGAGGCCCGTTTCCCTCCCGCTGGTCCCGGACCTGATATCCCAGGACTTGGGCAGGCTCCGCCACCTGGACCTGTAATCGCTGCACCTGACATATTGGAAGCTCCGTGGTTAACGGCAAGGGAGCCCCAGTGCTCCAAACAGGTTCAGGAGGTCCTCCTGGGTAGCAGAAAACCCTCTACCAGGGCCACGTATCTGGCCAAGTGGAAGCGATTCTGCTGTTGGGCTTCCCAGAAGGGGGTGCACCCAAGGTGGGTTCCAATTCCCCTGATCCTAGATTACCTGTGGGACTTTAGGCTCCAGCATCTCTCTCCCTTCTCCATCAAGGTTCACCTGGCAGCCATCTTGGCCTTCCATCCGGGGGAAGGGGGGAAAACCCTGTTTGCTAATCCGATGGTCCACAGGTTCCTGAAAGGGCTGGACAGGCTCTACTCCACGTCCGCCAGCCCGTCCCCGGTGGGACCTAAACTTGGTTCTCTCCAAACTTATGAGGCCCCCGTTCGAACTCTTAGTGACATGCTCCCTCCTCCACCTATCCTATAAGGTGGCTCTCCTGGTGGCAATCATTTCCGCCAGGCGGGTATCTGAACTTAGGGCACTCACATCAGATCCCCCCACACGGTATTTTTTAGGGATAAGGTTTGGCTCTGCCTTCACCCGGCTTTCCTGCTGAAGGTGGTGTCGTCCTTCCATATCTCCCAGGATTTGAGCTGTGAGAGGGACTCAGGGCTGGGCAGAAGGCTGGGTGCAAGTTCTAGGGCAGGGGTGGCCAACCTAAACCTGAGAAGGTGCCAGAATTTACCAATGCACATTGCCAAAGAACCACAGTTCTATGTCACCAGCCCTGATGATCTTCCCACCACCACTCAGCACATCCCGCCTAATGGCAGCCCCACCGGTCAGTGCCTCCTTCTCCTCCTCCTGCCCACTGGGATCAGCTCTTTCTCAGTGGGAGACACTGGAGGGGAGTGACAGGCTCAGTGGAGAGGGTGAGAAGTGGCAGGATCCTAAGGAGAAAGGGTGGAGGGGGACAGCTTCTAGAGCAGAGCTGGGGATTGAACAGTGAGCACCCTCTGGCCCAGTGGAAAGTTGGCACCTGTAGCTCCAGCCCTGGATTTGATACCTGTGTAAGGAGCCGCATATTCACTTTTGAAGAGCCACATGTGGCTCTGGAGCCAGAGGTTGGCCATCCCTGTTCTAGGGTGAGGGGTTTGTGGTGAGGGGCTATGGGCTGGGGCAGAGGGTTGAGGTGTAGGCTCTATGGTGCAGAGGAGGGGTTTGCGGTGTGAGTGAGACTCAGGACTAGGGCAGAGGGTTGAGGTGCAGGCTCTAGGGTACAGAGGAGGGGTTTGCAGCGTGGGTGAGACTCAGGGCTGGGGCAGAGGGTTGAGGTGCATGCTCTAGGGTGCAGAGAAGGGGGTTGCAGTGTGGAAGGGGATGGGGTAGAGAGTTGAGGTGCAGGCTCTAGGGTACAGAGAAGGGGTTTGCAGTATGGAAGGGGATGGGGCAGAGGGTTCAGGTGCAGGCTCTAGGGTGCAGAGGAGGGGTTTGCAGTATGGAAGGGGATGGGGCAGAGGGTTCAGATGCAGGCTCTAGGGTGCAGAGGAGGGGTTTGCGGTGTGAGTGAGACTCAGGACTGGGGCAGAGGGTTGAGGTGCAGGCCCTAGGGTGCAGAGGAGGGGTTTGGGAGGGGATGGGGCTGGTGCCCCCATTTCCCTCTTCTCCTCTCCTCCCCCTTTTTTTCTCCAACCCCCTCCCCACCCCTGGCACCACACACACTCAACAAGGCCCAGACAGGAAGGACTCCACTTGGAGCTGCAGGGGATAGGGAGGGGAATGCCATGGGCCTCCTCCCCTCGGCAGATGCAGCAGCCAGCCTGCTGTCAAGGCTGCTCCCTTTAGCCAGGCAGTGGAGAGCACCCCCAGCAGGAGTGGCCCTAGACGAGCTGCCGGCAACTGGTCCCCTAGGCGAAACGTGCGATCGGCACCCCCGCCTACAAAGTCCTCAACAGCCGTTTATCTTGGTGCCCTAGGCGACTGCCTCGTTCGCCTGTATTGAGAGGCCGCCACAGACTCCCAGCAAAGCTACAGGCTGCAGACAGGGAAGAACACAGGGCAGGTCTCTCAAGTCAGGCAGCAGGCAGGAACACTCGGGGTAGTGCACGGGACTGGCAAGTGGGGTGAGAGGAGATGCCTGGCTGACATTGGTGCAGCTGGCTTCTAAGGGCCCTCACATTGGTGGAGCCTTTGCACCGTGGGCCTATACAGCTTGCCACCTACTCGTCTACATTCCTAGTTCTTGCTTTTGGGCCCTGGCCCCTTGTGAATTGCATGTCCCAGGGCAACTGTCCCCTTTCCCAACCTCCATCTCTTGCCCCATCAGTGGACCTGGCCTAGGTTGCTGATTGCTGGTTTATAGAGTGTCCAGCATAGTGTGGCTCCAGTTTTGGTTGGTATCTAGGTGCTAATGTAGTACCACTAAGAAATAATAATGTTCCCTCTTTGGCCTAAGGACTTGTTTCTGTTCAGCTATATTGATGATGGAGTCAGGTATTTCTTTGATTCCATCCTATTTATTTACAAAGAATGTACATAAAATCCTGTTTTCCTGAATGAAGTGCTTCTCTGGCTAGTTGATAGGCTTCCTTGCAGCCTCTGTGTGCTTCTCCTCTGTTTGTTCTGCCTCTCTGTGTCCTCCCCACACTCTGCAATCAAATCAGTATCCCATCCCTGTGTTTGGGGCCCAGTGGCCTAGTTCTTGGGCAGTGGTTTCTTTTGTTTTAGCCATCACTAAGTAAAGGGGCATTTACTTTCCCTCTTAATGTTGCAGAGTTCCTGACAGAATTGAGACCATTAGTGCTCCCTGTTTGAGGTAATAACTACTTCCTGGGCTGAATAAACAATGCCTTTGAGTGTGTCAGCCCTAGGATATGACTGTGATCAAGGAATAGGAAGCCCTGTTGAGTTGTTTTAAAATACTGATATTTTAAAATGTAATATTTAAATTGAAAGTGAAGGAAGAAAATCTAATAAGAGGAATCATCCCCTCCAAACTAATTGAACGCCCTGTAGGCCCCTGCTTTCCCTCCCACTGCCATAACAGGGCTTGTCTGTCTAGAATAATAGCAATATATCTTTGCTTACATTGTTTTTAAAAACAAAGAGAAGGGAGGGACCTCTTGCAGTGTAAACCATGTAAACATAAATGTATGCAGTATTCTAGGAACTAGAGCCCTGCTGAATGGGACAGGAAAGAACAGAGTTGTAAATCATGGAAAAGGGATTCATTTTTAAAAAAGTGTTGACAGCCCCATTTTCTTTGCTCCCTCCCTGCTATATCCAGGCCTGTACGCAGGAATTTCTATGTGGAGGTGTGTGCTTTTTTTTGTAAATGTGGACCTCAAGAGTGCAAGTTCACCAGCCCCCGCTAAGGTCCCCCAAGTAAGTGTGCTCTGGCCGGGGGGAATGCAGGAACAGCATGTTGCCTGAGCCTCCTTCCCCCAAGCTTCAGCCAGCCCGGGGAAGCCTGGGGCTGATTTCCCCCAGGATGGGGAGGGAAATCAGCCCCAGCTTTCCTCCGGCCAGCTGAAACATGGGGGAGGGAGACTTAGGTAGTACACCGCTCCTTTGTCTGGCTGGTTGGAGCATGCTTACTTGGGGGACATTGGTAGGGGATGAGGTGGTGTGCACTTACCCTTTACACCCCCCTGTGAACAGGCCTGATTCATCAGTTCAAATTGCTAATCGGAAATCTGCCTATATTTGAAGCCATATTCAGAAGCTGTTCTCCAGCTTTAACCCTGTTGTGCTCTGGAGAACCATGTCTACCCCCATGCTGATAGCTGAGAGGCTTCCATAAGCCTTGGTAAGAAGGGGAAGTATGACGTGTTGTTACCTCACAGAAACAAGTTGGCTGAGGTACTGTCTTGTATAAATTGTATTGGACCAATCTGAGCTGGTGAGAGAGACACAAGTTTTCAAGTTGCACAGCACTCTTCTTCAGGTTTGGGAAATACACTCCCAGTCAGTGTCACTGTCAAATAGAAGATGGAATAGATGGTTTAGCATAAATATTTAACACGTTTTTCAAAGGACCATATAAGGTGCAGTGGCCCCTTAACAACTGCCCAGTCATGGGCTAGTTAAGAGGGTCATAGGTATGTTTACACTACAGCACTAATTTGAACTAACTTAATTCGAATTAGTTAATTCGAAATAAGCTAATTCGAATTAGTGCATCTAGACCTAAACTAATTTGAATTAGCGCTTTTGCTAATTCAAATAGCATGTCCATACTGAGTGGACCCTGAACCGGTTAAGGCTGGCCGGAACCAGTGCAGCAGGGCATCAGGTTAAGACTTAGGGTGTGGAGCTGCTGCCTCAGGCTAGCCGAGAGCTGTGCTTAAAGGGACCCGACCCCCACCCCGGACAGACAGTTCTCAGGGTTCCCTGCTTGCCTGTCTAACTTGATGAGGGACAGCAAAGCTGTCCTGTCTTGGAGTGCCCTGAGTGCCCACACTCGGCACATCACAGCACTCGGCCATCAGCCCAGCTGCACTTGCCACAGGCTGCCATCTGGGGGGGTCAATCGGGGGGCTGTCAGGATCCAGGAGGCCCTGCAGGAGGGCTTCCACCCCGAGGAGCCCGCAGAGCCACCCCAGTCCTCCCATCGGGGCTCGCCCATTCCTCCTCACCTCCTTCCACTTACCCTTCCTAGCCCCCTTCCTGATGTAAAAATAAAGGACACGTGTGTTCAAAAATAGAAACTCTCTTTATTTAACAAAACTGGGAGGGGATTAACCTCTGGGGAGACTGGGAAAAGGAAGTGGGAGAGGGGAAGAGAGAGGGTGGGAGAGGGGAGGAGGAAACGTGGGAGGAGGGAGCTGGAAGGGGGAAGCCAGGGGAAGAAGGAGGAGGGAAAGAATAAAACTATGGTACGCCATATCTTCAGTACTGTGTACAGATGTGGTCTCCTCACCTCAAAAAAGATATTTTGGCCTTGGAAAGGGTTCAGAAAAGTGCAACTAAAATGATTAGGGGTTTGGAACAGGTCCCATATGAAGAGAGGCTAAAGAGACTGGGACTTTTCAGCTTAGAAAAGAGGAGGCTGAGGGGGGTTATGATAGAGGTATATAAAATCATGAGTGGTGTGGAGAGGGTGAATAAAGAAAAGTTCTTCATTAGTTCCCATAATATAAGGACTAGAGGACACCAAATGAAATTAATGGGCAGCAGGTTTAAAACTACGTTTAAAGTTCTTCTTCACACAGCACATAGTCAACCTGTGGAACTCCTTGCCACAGGAGGCTGTGAAGGCTAGAACTATAACAGAGTTTAAAGAGAAGTTAGATAAATCATGGAGGTTGGGTCCATGGAGTGCTATTAACCAGGGGTAGGAAGGGTGTCCCTTCTGTTTGTGGAAGGCTGGAGATGGATGGCACGAGACAAATCGCTTGGTCATTGTCTTTGGTCCATCCCCTCTGGGGTACCTGGTGCTGGCCACTGTTGGCAGACAGGCTATTGGGCTAGATGGACCTTTGGTTTGACCCAGTACGGCCGTTCTTATGTTCTTATGTTCTAAGCTCATGGCTCAGGGTTGGGGGTCTCACTGGACCAACTTGATTTTCATGCAAACCTGCTCCTGGGTCCTCATGTGGCCTCTGGTAGCCAGGCTGGGAGCCATGCGGCTGTAGACGGCCGCATTCCTGTGCCTAGTGCAGAGATCGTGGACGTTGGAGGCCTCCCCCCAAACCTCGATGAGGTCCACAATCTCCGCACTAGATCAGGCGGACGCCCGCCTTTTGCGGCCCCGGGCAGGCTCCTGGGAGCCTCCAGCCTGGTCCTGGGAAGAGGTGTAGGGCTGGGTGGCAGCGGGTGGCTGGCTCATGCCGTGCCAGGTGCAGGGTCTGCTGGCTGGGTGCTGGCAGGCTTGCAACTGGCACAAGCACTGTAGCCAGACCGCCCCTTTAAGGGCTCTGGGGCCAGGAGGGGGCAGAAGAGTTTCTGGTTTGGCCCAGAGTGGCCACCAGGGCAACCTGGGAAGGGCTAGCCTCCAACTAGTTCGAATTAAGTGGCTACACAGCCCTTAATTCGAACAACTTAATTCGAACTAGGCATCACTCCTCGTAGAATGAGGTTTACCTAGTTCGACTAAGCTCTCCGCTAGTTTGATTTAAATTCGAACTAGCGGTTTGTATGTGTAGCCCCTATTAAAGTTAATTCGAACTAACGGCTGTTAGTTCGAATTAACTTTGTAGTGTAGACATACCCATAGATTGTTGTGATGAATCATAAATCAAGTGTGTCTGTTCAGTTCATATTTTGTAGCATCTAGCAAAGGTATGAATTTAAGTTCCCAGGCTCTTTTTTTTTTTTTCCCAGCTGTTGTGCAGGTTTCCCCTGAGGGCAAAGTCTGAGGGATCCAATACAGAGTGATGGCTTTGTGAAAAGTGTAGTAGCTTCAGAGGCATTAACACACCTGCTCGTACCCTCTAGCTCCTCTCTGAGCAAACTGCAATAGAATCAGACACCACCCAAAAGGATGGTCCCCTCACTTCCTGTAGAACTAGAATGTGGGACTGAGATGACAGCAATGAAGAGGGAATCACGCCTCAGAAGTGTGTCGGGGAAGAGGGATGGGATGGGCAGAAGCTGTCAGTACCAAGCTGTGGCTGAACAACAGCACCTATTAGAGCAGCAGTGGCCTCTCCTGCAGCAACTCCTGTATACCCAGGCGGCAAAGAGCAAGGAGTGGGACATCACCTCAGCTGGAGGGAGTGGGGGACAAACTACACTCTTGGGTCCTTCCTGCTACAGCCAGCGGCCCCCCAGCCAGTCCCACCACTTGTCCTGGGACTCAGCCTGTCTGCCTTGCAGAGTGGAGGCTCTCACACTATTGCTGCGGTTAGGAGGCCCTAAGCAGTTCCCCACTCCCCTTGCTATGAGACCTTTGAGACCCAGACATGGAATGAAGATCTCTGAGGTCTTCCACTTTTGCTGTGCGCAGAGTGGTTAGGAGTGGTTTTTGATGTGGGGCCACTCCAAGAATTTGGAAAATGGTCACGGGCTGTACTCTTCCATATTAATGGAGGAGGTGTGGGGTCTAGAATGGCGATTGGGTGTAGAAAGGAGCTTTCAGTAAGGGATTGGGGTGCAGGAGAGGGTGTGGGGTCTGGGAGGGACTTTGGGTAAAGGAGGCAGTTGTGACTTGGGTTAGGGGACTAGGGTGCAGGGGTATGGGCTGTGACGTAGGGCAGGGGATTAGGGTGCAGGAGTGGGGCAGAGGGTTTGGGTTGTGACCTGGAGCTGGGGATTGGGGTGCAGGCTCTGGGAGGGGATGTGGGGGCAAGAGTGGGAACAGAGGGTTTGGGCTGTGACCTGGGGAAGGAGATTGGGGTGCAGGATCTGGGAAGAGATTGGGGGCAGGAAGGGGGACAGAGTGTTTGGGTTATGTGGGGTGAGGGGTAGAGGGTTGGTGTGCCAGAGTCAGGCTCTGGCTGGAAGACTTACCTACTTGGCTCCCAGCCAGCAGCCTTCTAAAGCAGCCCCCCCAGCCTGCCCTGCCCTCACACTGGCTGCGGGGGCCATGTGCTTTTTGAACAGCTCTGGCCCTGAGGGGAAAGGGAGAGGATGGTACACAAACTGCCTGTTAGTAACAGGCAGCTCTCATTGGCCAGGAGTTGGCCAATGGGATTGTACTGGGGCCGGGAGCGGCACATGAAAGTTCACAGTTGTTCAAACAGAGCCCTGTGGCAGTTTTTCTCAGCAGCATGTGCAGAGCAGGCAAGGAGTCTGCATGAGGCTCCCCACTGTGTCCCCGGGCTGAGGGTATTTTGTCGAGCCCTGGTCCATACCCTGCCCCCACCCCACCCACAGGGCTGGCTTCTGATATGCCATAAAAGAGCCGCATGGCATGCTGGGAATTGTAGTCTTTTTTTTTTGCCTCCCCTTCCTTCCCTCCCTATGCCAGGTGACACGGAGGGATGAGAGCGGGCCTACAGCTACCAGAAGGCCGGGGCCCTTCACTTCAGTGTCAGTCAGGCATTTGTGGTGGGGCCCATTCTTTGTCGGCTTTGATTGGCCCCTATAGCAAGCAGCTAGTAGAGGGGGCGGCTGCTGCTTGAGTCTGTCTGGAGATGCTGCAGCCTTCCCCAGCCCAGATGGAATCGGCCCCATTGGAGCCGTGGGGAGTGCATTTGCGCCCTTCGCACACACATCCTGCATACTGACTGGCCTGATATTTCTCCCCTAGTTTCCATTCTCTTTCATGTAGATATGGGATTTTTCTGTATCAGCCAAAGGGATTGAGGCATGGAGGCCAATCTTTGTTGCTGGAAAACAGCTAGAAAATTCTGAATATATGATCCAGTTGGAGTTGGGGAGAGTGCAGTACCCAGAGGAGTGTGATTATCTACTAGATATTTGAGAGCGCTTGTGTGTCCATCTGTCTGTGAATGTGAGTCTGTTTATACAAGAACTCCCCTTAAATGGTAAGAGCTAGGACCACCACATTTGGTAGGCAGCTTCCTCTTATCATAACTTAAAGCAAGATCAGTGTTTGGTTGTGTAAGGAAAATGGGATGTGTGTGGAATCGGATTGTTTCTTATCAGACTGAAAGGAAGGGCTGAGATAGCAGGGACAGTTATACTCCTGAATGGCCATATGGGAACAGCAAGCACCTCAGCCCCCAAGAGCAGGCTCCAGCTGGGCAGCATAGCCTCTGCTGCCCTGGCCTGTGCATGGGGAAAAGCCATCATCCACTCCTATCTCCTGTGCTGAACTCCCCACTCCCCTGAATCCCCCCCACCTCCTGCCCTGATTCCTGCACCCCCACCCCTGCTCTGATTTCTGCACCCCTACCACTGCCCCTCATCCCTGATCTGACTCCTGCACCCTCCACCCCCTGTTCTGAGCCTCTCCTCACCTCACAACCCTGATTCCTGCACACCCCAGGCCCCTGCTCTGATTCCCCTCTTCACTACCAACCCTAAATCCTGCAACCCCTCACACATCCAGCCTTCTGCCCTGAGGTCCCCACATCCATGGGCAGCAGGTTTGTATAATTTTTGGTGGTGCCCCATTAGCCATGCCCCCTGCCTCCCATTAGTCACGCCTTCCCCCCCCCCCCCCCCGTTAGTCACACCTCTGGAGGTAACACGCTCGGGGCAAGATGGACACATGACCAGAAGTAAAGGTGTCATGTCACCCTCTCAAGGGCTTTTCCCACCATCCTCCTACCAACAGGATTAGCTTGACCCCCCACCAAACCCCCCGCATGCAACTATCCTGCAGTTGCATTAACCCAATGTGTGTGACATTAACTCGGGGGTAGAGAGGCTGGGGGAAGTGTTCCCTCTAAGGCTATGTCTACACTCGCGGCTTCTTGCGCAAGTACAACCATTCTTGTGCAAGAACCCACAGAGCATCCACGCTGCCTGCCTGGTCTTGGCGCAAGGAAATTTACAGTACGGCGTGGTAAGAGAGGGCGTCTTGCGCAAGAGCTACGCTCTTTTCTAACAGGTGTAAGCTCTCTTGCGCAAGAGGGCAGTGTGGATGCTCGGCAGGGATTTCTTGCGCAAGAGAGCGTCCACACTGCCACGGCTAAAATGGCCCTCGGAGCTTTCTTGGGCAAGAGAGCATCCACACTGCCATGGATGCTCTTGTGCAAAAGCACAGCTCTCACATAGCAGTGTGGATGTGTTCTTGCGCAAAAGTTCTTGCACAAGAACCCTTGTGCAAGAGAAACCGCCAGTGTAGACATAGCCTAAGAGTTTCCTCCCATGAGCAGAATGAATTTTGTGTTGTGCACCAGTACTGAGTTCATGTGGCTTGTTTGGATGTGCCACTGTGGCACCCAAGTTATTAATAAATATTGTTAAACCTCTCCCTTTTCCCTCTGCTGCCATGTCTTCTCCCCTTCTTCCATCAGCTCCGCTGGTGCCTGCTGCCCCCCAACTCCTCACACTCCTCTGCTGTCCTGACTCCTGCCCTTCTCACTGCCCTCAGCCCTCCACCTGCCTCCACCAGCCCTTCTCTCCCCTCTGCCCACTCCTCCAGTAGTCCCACTCTGATCATGTGAGCTACCCTCCTTATCCTCTCTTCTAACACCTCCTCTACACATCTGCCCTGCTTCTCTCTCCTCTGGTGCTGGTCCTCCTGCAGGTGTCTGTCCCTTCTGCTTCACCCCAGAATCCCTGGCACCTGCACCTTCCCTTACTCCTGCACCCTCCGGGTGCCTCCCCTTCCCTCACTGCCCCTGCCCCTTTGCCCTCTTTTTCCCTGATGCCCACCCCTCACCACTCTCTGCCCCCATTCCCCTCTGTGCCCTCACACATGACTTGCTCCATCCTGGCCTTCCTCATGCCTACCCCTTCTTTCAAACCTTCTCCCAGCACCACCTCCTCCAGCCCCCAATGTCCTTGCCCTCTCCCCTCCCAGCATCACTCTGTCCCCCTCCCACTGACACCTCCCCTCCTGCCCTTTTCCTCATTGGCTGTACTTGGCCCCCTGGCATTTGTCTCTCCTCCACCCTGTCCCTTTGGTGCCTTCTCCTTTCTTCCCTTCTCCTCCGCAAGCCCCTTCCTCTCCCAGCACTTCCCCTAGTTTTCTCCCTTCCCCTCGGCACAAGCCCCTTCCTCTTGCATCCCTTTCTTCCCCCTTCCCCTCTGCCTCCGCACAAGCCCCTTCCTCTCCCAGCCCTCCCCTACCTTCTGCCTTCCACTTTGCGGGGCCGGAGTCTGCGCTCCGCCCCAGAAGTCCCCGAACCCGCAACTCAGCCGCGCAGCGCCAACAGTTTTAAAGTCCTGGGCCAGGCCGTGACGTCACGTCATGCCCAGGCATCTCCCTGCCCATCTGTTTGAGCACGCAGCGCATGGCAGCAGCAGCCGGCAAGGGGGAGCTGATTGAAGGTTGCGCACGGTAGGGATGGGACGGGGTTGGGGCCGGGGGAGAGATGCTCTGGGGCCGGGGTCTGCTCCAAGCAGGGCCGGGGGAGAGACCCAACTCCAAATATTGGTGGAGCAGGGTCCCCGGCTCTAAATATTGCTGGAGCATGGGCACCACGAGCCCATATAACTCGACGCCCATGCCCACATCTCCAAGCTCCTGCCTTGAATCCTGCACCTCCCACATCCTGAACACCCTGCCCTAAAGGACCCAAGCAATGCTAGTTAAATCTTCTAGTTGATAACTAAGTGGATAGTGAATACATAAATCCAAATTTAGCTATGAGTCATGCAAATAAACAGTAACAACCACCTTTTCTGTTACTATTTTGCAGCGAGTCACTGTGGCCAATTGAAGCTAGGAATGCAGCTATTGCTAACCACTGCTTTACATGTGCCATTAACCGAGTAGGAACTGTAAGTATTTCAAGACTTTGCTTTGTAGCCTTAGTTTCAGAATCTATGCGTTGTATCATGTTGTAATCCTAGCTAATTAATTATGTAGTAGGAATGTTAGATAATTTGTAACTGTTACATGGATACTAAAATACTCCCCGAGGGCAGTGCCAGCAGCCATTGTACTTCTGGCTCCCAGGCTGCTTCCTGTGATTCAAAGACCGCAGTGTGGGGCAGCAGCAGTCCGTGTCTGTGGGAGCCCCATCTGCGGCAAGCCCAGGCCCGCTGTGGTCAGATACCTCTCCATGGCAGTAGACTCTGTCCATGGCAAGTCCAGAGCAGCATGGGGTCCAGAGCAGCATGAATGGGGTGGCAGCACTGTGGAGCCGGTGGTTGTGGGGAGTCGGTTTTTAAGCCCCATGCACCAGCTCCTGCCTCCTTCTGCCACTGGCTGGCTTCCACGCATATCGGCTCCTACCTGCCCCTCCCATCTCTGATAGAGGGGCAGCAGCATAGGGGGAGGGCAGGTGACTCCACGGGAGCCAATATGCGTGGGGAACCATCTAGAAAGGTGGCTTCCCGCATGTCCCAGCTCTCATCTGCCCCCTCACCCTCTGCACTGCTGCCTTTCTATCACAGGCAGCAGCACGGGTGTTGGGGGACAAGCGGCTCTGCAGGATCTGATGCTCATGGGGAGCTGGCTTTTAAGCTGGCTCCCACTGAGCAATGGCTCCCACCTGCCTCCCACACTGCTTCCTCTGTGGGAAGCAGCGCCGGGGGGGAAGGGAGATGGCAGCTCCATGAGAACCAGCACGTGCGGGGAGACTGCTTAAAAGCCGGTTCCTTATGGGCACCAGCTCACATCTCCCACCTCTTGCTGCCTCTGATGGAGAGGAGGCAGGAGGGGGTTGCGTGTAGTCATTTGGATTTACTGATAAGCCCAGGCTTATTGGTTAAACTTTTAATCATTTCAGTATCTGTATGCTAACATCCTTATAGTGTGGTGCTAGTGGGATTACAAGGTAGCAGTAGGATACCTGGAAAACTCCTGTATCCCTCTGTACAGCCAGTCCCCGACTTACGAACGAGTTACGTACCAAACACTAGGTCGTAACTCTATCTGTTCTTAAGTCAGATTACATTCACTTACGTATGGCTGCACTGTTCGTAAGTGTGGATTTCGTTCATAACTCGGGGACCGGCTATATAGGAGGTTGGTTGTAAATACGAACGGTCGTAAATCGATGCGTTCGTAACTCGGGGACCGGCTGTATAGCATGAGACCTTTTCTCTCATGAACGTTTGCAATGTACTTGGAATATTTGAAAATGTTACTGTGATTCCTGGTAAGCAGGGAAAGAGTGAGCTCCCTTCCCCACTGCAGGCTGCCTGTATTCTGCTGCAGTTCCTTCTCAGGATGTTAGACATAGTGTAATTGAATAGTTATGTACCCTTATGAAATCTTAACAGTTATACAACTAGAGAAATGGTCTGGGGTAAAAAAGATGAAATTTAATAAGGACAAATGCAAAGTACTCCTCTTAGGAAAGAACAATCTGGTTCACACATACAGAACGGGAAGCGACTATCTAGAAAAGAGTACTACTGAAAGGAATATAGGGGTCATAGTGGACCACAAGTTAAACATGAGCTAACATGATTCTGGGCTGCATTAACAGGAGTGTTGTGAGCAAGGCACGAGAAGTCATTCTTCCACTCTACTCTGCACGGATTAGGCCTCAGTTAGAGTATTGTGTCCAGTTCTGGGCACCACGTTTCAAGAAAGATGCGGAAAAATTAGAGAGGGTCCAGAGAAGAGCAACAAAAATGATGAAAGGTCTGGAGAACATGAGCTATGAGGAAAGAAGAATTGGACTTTTTTAGTTTTGAAAATAGAAGATTGAGAGGGGACAGCATAGTGGTTTTAGGTATCTAAAAGGGTGTCACAGGGAGGAGGGGGGAAATTGTTCTTGGCCTCTGATAATAGGACAAAAAGCAGTGGGCTTAAACTGCAGCATGGGAGGTTTAGGTTGGATATCAGGAAAAACTTCCGAACTGTCCAGGTGGTGAAACACTGGAATAAATTGCATAGGGAGGTGGTGGAATCGCCATCTCTGGAGATATTTAAGAGCAGGTTAAATAGACACCTGTCAGGGATGGGCTAGATGAGTGTTTCTGAAAGCATTCAGTGAAATCACTTTGAGTAACACATTAACTGGCTGCCCCGGTTTGTTTATTTACTGGCGCCGTGGCCATGGAGACTCGTGGCTGCCATTGGCTCCATTTCGCTCTTTGCAGCCAAGCAGAGCAGTGTGCTCCCAGTCCCACTAATGAAGAGCCCCCTGTTAACCTGTGCTGCTGCCTCTGTATCAGCTTCCTGTGCCTGACACTCCACGCTGCTGCATCTGATACAGAAGCATCAGTGTGGGGTGGCACTAGTAGCTGTCCCTGGGGTTCTGAGTTCCCTGTAGACAAAGGCTGGTCTGCAGCAGCAGCCCCGGTCTGCAGGGGGTCCAAGCTCCCTGCCGACAGAGGCTACTTTGTGGGATGCTGCTTCAGGGCATCCTCCCCCGTTCTGCCCTGCGGAGGCAGGTGGCACTGCAGAACTGGTTCTGGTACTGGTGCTGGGGGGAACTTTTAAGCCAGCTCCTCCCAGCACTGGCTCCTGCCTGCCCCCCGTTGCTGTCTCTGTAGGAGGAAGCAAGGGTGGGGGACTGGTGGGTCTGCAGAGCCAGCATGCGCGGCGAGCCAAAAGCTGGTTCCGCACACGTAGCCTCTCCAGCCTGTTCCCCCTTCACCCTCCATGCTGCTGCCTCTCTGTCAGAGTGTGTTTAAATACAGCTCCTTATGGGCACTGGCTCCCGCGTCTCCCCTTGCAGCCTCTGATAGACAGCAAGGGGAAGAGTACTTGTAGTTGATAAGATTAACCAATAACCCGGGGGTGGGTAACCTTTTTTGGGTTGGGGGCTGCTGACCCAAAGGAAAAACAGTCGGGGCCACACATAAGTGAGAAGCAAAGTGAGAAGCCCCTGACTGAGAAGGAGAAAGACCCTTCCCACATTCCCCTAGCACACCAGATCTTAGGGCGACTCAGGCTAGTAGATTTTGTGCACTCTTCTGACCTTTCTAGGAGGCTCCTCACAGACCACTACCCACCAACTCAAAACTGCAACAGACCCTGCCATAAAAACATATGCAAAGCCTGAAGACATTTCACTACCACTACAATAATCAGTATCTTCCACAGTGCATTTTTCAAGATGTATAGGTCTTACATGTGGTGTACCTCTACTAGTGCACTGAATGCCTTAGCAATAACTATGTGGGTGAAATTAGATAGTTTCTATGTTCTTGAATGAACTCACAAAAATTCCATATTGTTCATGGGTGAACACTTTTCACGAGACAGCCACTCCACTCCATATCTGACCTGTCATAACACACACACCCTGCTTGTTTTTTGACCTATGACTGGAGGAGTGTTAATGGGCCACTTTACTGTGAATGATTCCTTAAAATATTTTGGTTACTTATACTAAATAATCTTATATTAGCTGAAACAAAAGACAGGACTATGCAGTACTTTAAAGACTAACAAGGTGGTTTATTAGGTAATGAGCTTTTGTGGGCCAGACCCACTTCCTCAGATCAAATTGTGGAAGAAAATTGGCACAACCATATATACCCTTTGGTATAGACCAGACTAACATGGCTACATCTCTATTATATTTATCTGTGACTCTCTTGAGTACCTTTCCCAGACCTGAAGAAATGCTCTGTGTAGCTCAAAAACTTGTCTCTTTCAGCAACAGAAGTTGGTCTAATGAAAGGTATCTCACCAATGTCTCTAATATCCTGGGACCAACATGACTACATCAACACTGCAACATTAAGAGCTAGAGCACATGCAGATTCTTTGTTGGGCACCTTAGGATATGTCTACACTACAAAATTAGGTCCATTTTATTTAATTTAACTTTGAACATCCGATTTAACAAATGTGATTTTGCATATTCTAACTAGGAGAATGTAGTCACGAGAGCACATCCACATTTCCAGAGGTTGCATTGACTCAAAGAATGATGTACTTTGGGTAGTTATCCTAGGGCACATCTACAGAACAGGGCAAAAATTGAATTAAGCTACGCAACTTCAGCTATGTCAATTGTGTAGCTGAAGTTGAAATAGCTTAACTCAACTTTTGGCACTGCCTACACAATAGGAAGTTGAAGGAAGAATACTCTTCCTTTGACTTCCGTTATTCCTTGTGAAATGAGTGTTACAGGAGTCAAAGTAAGAAGTCCTCCAGTTCTCTATTATTTTGAAATAATGGCTTGCTGTATAGACATGCTCTTTGTTATTTCAGAATAATGTCAGTTATTCTGAAACAATGCTGCTGTGTAGACATAGCCCTATAGTCCCTGCAACAGATTGGAATTCTGAGCTAGGGGTCCCAATGCCTCATGGGATTAAAACATTATTGCAGGTGATTATAGGTGCCTGTCATCATCCTTCCATGTCTGTGGCTCAGAACCAGAGCAGCAGTTCATTAGCCTTGTCCTGTGGTACACTTTGTCTAAGCTCCTTTACTTTCATGTAGCATTGCTGTGTGAACCTGGTGTAGCCATTAACCACTATGCCCTGATTTTGGCATAGATATCAGTGTTTCTTTTGCTGGTTCAGAGCTCTTGCCAGCACAGACTCCCTGCCCTTTGCTCCCCCACAGCAATCAGATGCAGCATTTCTCCTGAGCCATCTCTGCTGGAGTGAGTTCATGCCTCTGGCCATGCAGGCTTAGCTGTGCTGGTGAACTCTCCATTCCCAACAGGGAATGACCATTCAAAAGTTCCCCAGGGCTTTTCCCGCTTGTGTGGCTGAAGATCACCATGGAGCTCTGATCGTCATGTGGAGGCCAGTAACTCTAAATTATAATTGTGTTTACACTGCCCTTAATTAGAGACATGAATGTCTGGCTTTACTCCACTCGTTCAGGTGGACTACAGGAGACAATTTTAAAAGCCCTTAAGGTACATGGGAGGGACTCAGCAGTGTAAACCCACTCATTACAAATTCGACCCAGTGCTGAATATGTGGACCTAAGCTCGTAATATAGACTAGCCCTTGGGGTATATATTTTAAAGTGTCCTCTAAGAATCTGGATTTGTGTCCATTCAGGTAGATCATATGTTTCTTATTTCTATTATCTGCAAAGACTACCTCATTTAAATCTCTCTTATTCCAGCCCCATACCAAAGCTGTCCTCTGTTTGGACTGTTACCTTGTTGTGGCGAAGTGGCTTGTGTATCTCAATAATTGCAAGAATTGTGTTATCTGGAGTCTTGTACTCCTGGTAGAGTCGCCCTTAGCAAACAGTTCTGAGGTGAGTTCCACACAAAGTACAGTCCAGACTTCCCAAAATCCCAGTGTTGGAACAGGTATATTTGGGGACATGTCTGTTTTCTGTGATTGTGAAGATGGATATGGCTGCAAGCTGCAGCAGGAAGTACAGAAACACCCTGTTCTCTCAGGATATGTCTACACTTGCCCCCTAGTTTGAACTAGGGAGGCAAATGAAGCATACCGAAGTTGCTAATGAAGCGCGGGATTTAAATATCCCGCACTTGATTAGCATATTCGATGTCGCCATTTTAAAAGCTGGTAGCCCAAATTAACTTGCGCGTGTAGGCAGACGTACCGATCAAACCCTTCCTCGAATTAACTGTTACCTCCTTGTGCACCTGAGGAGTAACAGTTAATTCGAGGGCTTGGATCGGACTACCGCGCCTGCATGCGGCGAGTTAATTCGGCTACCGGCTTTTTAAAATGGCGACGGCTGCTAATATGCTAATCAAGTGCGGGATATTTAAATCCCGCGCTTCATTAGCAACTTCGGTATGCTTCATTTGCCTCCCTAGTTCGAACTAGGGGGCAAGTGTAGACATACCCCCTGACTCCAGGGCTTCTTCCAGTCAAGCTTTGTGAGGTTGGTGTCTGCACACCTACTGTCCCATGTTAAAAGATTTCATGCATAGACCTCTGCCATGGCCAGAGCTGCGACACTCTAATATTGCTACTCATATTCCCCAGAACGTTATGAATACAGGGCTGTCACTCAAGCAAATGCCTGTCTTCCAGGCTAGTCCATCCTAAAATTCTAGCAAGACAACCACTTCCTTGAATCTAGAAACTAGGCAATTATGAAAATTCCCTCTGTATGTAGTTTTGACAGTAAGCCAGACGAGTCTTAATAGATTTATGCCAGACATTAATTAATATGTTAGTTCAGTGGTCCCCAGCCAGTAGATCGGGATCTACTGGTAGATCTTGGAGCCTCTGACAGGTGATCCTGACTGTTTTGGCCAGGAAGCTATCAAGGACTGGCACTTCAGTTGCCCCTCCATCCACCGTCATTCTGCTCCTGTCCTCTGCCTTGGACCTGCCCCCTCCTCCCCCCAGGAGCCTCCTGCTTGCTGTGCAGAGTGTGGGAGGGAGAAGAGGGGGGCACTGAAGTCAGGGTGTTTCTCCTCTCCCCACTCCTGTACCCTATCTCCACTCAGAGAGAAGGGGGTGGAGGGAGCTTGGCAATGCACATCTCTGTCACTGTCACACACTGTGTGTGTCTCTGTCATTCTCACAAACACACACTTCTTCACTCGCATCTCCCCACCCAACATATATGTGGGGGGTTGTTATTTATTTTACTGCTTGCAAAGTGGGTTATTTTTGGTTTTTGACTAATCTGTGCATTTCATCATTTTCATTTCTCTCTTATGCTTAAATTTCATTCTTTGAGCCTTGAGTTTTAAAATGCTGAACCTGGCGTAGCTACAGTAGTTATCCCCATGGTAACTGCTGCTCCTGGATGTGGCTGGCACATCTCTGCAGCCCCTGTGAAAGTCAGAACAGGGGGTCTCCACAGGCTGTCCTTGCCTGCAGCTCCCATTGATTAGTAATGGGGAACTGTGGCCAGTAGAAGCTGTGGGCTCAGTGCCTGTAGATGAGGGGCAGCACATGGTACCATGAAGCCATTGCTGTACATGCCAGCTTCTTTCAGGAGTGGTGCAGGGTCAGGCAGGAGTAAACCTGCCTTAACCCCACTATTCCACTACCTGGAAGCCATTTCAGTTATATGGTGCCCAGCCAGAGCCTGCTTCCTGAACCCCTGTCCCAAACCTGAACCTCCTCCTACACCGAGCCTCCTGCACCAGACATGAGTCCCCCTGCACCCAACTCCTTCCAAGAACTTGCACCCTGAAACCCCTCCTAGACCCCTAGCCGCTACCCTAGGCTAAGCCCAGAGCTCCTCCCACACTCCAAATCCCTTGGCCCAAGACCAGAGCCTGCATCCCAACCCTCTATCCAATCTGGTGAAAGTGAGTGAGGACGGAGGAGGTGGGGGGATGGAGTGAGCGGGGTGAAGCCTCCAAGAAGGGGTGGAACAGGGGCTGGGCCTTAAAGAAGGAGCAGGAAGGAAGTGGGACAAGGGTATTTGGGTTTGAGGTAGATCTTACATTGCACTTAAATTGAAAAAGTGATCTTGTGGTTAAAAAGGTTGGAGACCACTGTGTTAGTATATTAACCATTGTATTACAGCAAAATTCTCTTGCATGAAATGAGATTATAGTGCCATCTACAGCTTCATTTTAAATTGGCCTTTTTTCACAGGAATACTACTTGAACGCATTTACATCTGGAGATGGTAGGAATGGTATGTACAGCAAATACCTTCATGGGTTGGTAATAGTTTATTTTGAAACATGAATAGCTATCTTTCTGGCTATCTGCCTGTAGTTTTCATATATATATATATATATATATATATATATATATATATAATTTTAAATTGTTATGAAGAAAAAATGCTAAAACAAGGGATAATTATCAACAGAGCTTGACGAACGGCGGCAAAAACCGCTCACCAGCCCCATACTGCGCATGCGCAAGAGCCGCAATGCGCATGCATGTGCCGCGAATGAACGGGACACGCAGCTGAAATCTACTCGCCATGGGCGAGTAGATTGTATTGTTTGTCGAGCCCTGATTATCAAGATGCATGACCCTCCACCCACGCATCCTGAAATCCACCAACTCTGCCCTTCCCCATGTGCCTCTTGCACAATGGGGCACTTCCTGTTCCTCCCCCTTCCTTCCACCATTTGTGAAGTGCCATGAATCACCTGATTCGCGCTCCGCTCCCGCTCCTCCCTCTCCCTTCTAGAGCTTGAACAGCCACAAACAGCTGAGTTGCAGCATTCCAGCTCTTCACCAGGATTTATGGTGAAGTGCTGGGAGGGAGGGCAAGGAGTAGGAAGTTCAGGTCTCCAGAGCCCCAGTGCATGAGAGGCACATGTGGGAGGGAGGCACACAGGGTCCCTTGGCTGCAGGCGTCAGGTTGCCTGCTACTGCTATATCTTGTGGTTCTTTGTGTTGCAAAAAGCTGAGTCATCCTATGATTCTTTCCCAGTGAGTTATGGTATCGCTTATCTGTTGGGCACATAGGAAAAATTGTGAGAAGGCATAGGAAGTCTGTCAGTGCTAAGGATGTTAAAGAGCTATTATTTGGCTAATTGTGTAGTCAATACAATTTGTATTTACTGCGTGATTAGTTGATAAGAGGGCCACTCTGCAGAGCTGCAGCAGGAATAACTCCCGGAGCTGGCTCGAACCAGGATTGAGCAGTCCAGAATTGCTGCACCTCTGCATTTTAAATGTAGTAAGAGCTGCTTGACTCTTACTACATATAAAATGCAGAGCTACAGTATGGCTGGCTTATAGAGCCGGCATGAGCCAGGACTGAGCCGTCCCAGTTCGTGCAGGCTCCAGGTGCGCTGGGCCTCTGCATTTTAAATATAGTAAGAGCTGGACGGCTCTTACTACATTTAAAATGCAGAGATGCAGTGGTCCTGGAGCCGGAACAAGCTGGGACTGCTCAGTCATAAGAATATAAGAACGGCCATTTTGGGCCAGACCAAAGGTCATCTAGCCCAGTATCCTTTCTTCCAACAGTGGCCAATGCCAGATGCCCCAGAGGGAGTGAACAGATTGGCGAATCTTCAAGCAATCCCTCTCCCATCACCCATTCCCAGCCTTTGAAAGAGGCTAGGGACATCATTCCTACCCATTCTAGCTCATAGCCATTGATGGGCCTAACCTCCTTTCTTGAACCCTGTTAAAGTCCTAGTTTTCACAACCTCCTCTGGCAAGGAGTTCCACAGGTTGACTGTGCACTGAGTGAAGAAAAACTTTCTTTTGTTTCTTTTAAACCTGCTACCTATTAATTTCATTTGGTGACCCTTAGTTCTTATGTTGTGGGAATAAGTAAACAACTTTTCCTTATTTACTTTTTCCATGCCAGTCATGATTTTATAGACCTGTGTCATATCTCTCCTTTTTCTAAGCTGAAAAGTCCCAGTCTTTTTAATCTCTTTTCATATGGGACCCGTTCCAAACCCCTAATCATTTTTGTTGCCCTTTTCTGAACCTTTTTCAATGCTGAGATATCTTTTCTGAGATGAGTCGACCACATCTGTACGCACTATTCAAGATGTAGGTGTACCATGGTTTTACATAAGGGCATTAAGATATTCTCTGTTTTATTCTCTACTCCTTTTTCAATTATTCCTAACATTCCTTTTTTTTTTTTTTGACTGCCACTGCACATTGATTGGTTGTTTTCAGAGAACTATCCACAATGACTCCAAGATTTCTCTCTTGAGTAGTAATAGCTAAATTAGTCCCCATCATATTGTATGCATAGTTGGGATTATTTTTTTCAGTGTGCATTACTTTAGATTTATCAACATTAAATTTCACTTGCCATTTTGTTGCCCAATCACTTAGTTTTGTGAGATCTTTTTGAAGCTCTTGGCAGTCTGCTTTGGTCTTAACTATCTTGAGCAGTTTAGTATCATCTGCAAATTTTGCCACCTCACTGTTTACTCCTTTCTCCAGATTGTTTATAAATAGGTTGAATAGGATCAATCCCAGTACGGACCTTTAGGGGACACCACTAGTTATATCTCTCCATTCTGAAAACTGACCATTTATTCGGTAGCCTTGGGCAGGGGTATAATAGAATTTATGTGGGTGAGGCTTGCCTATCTGACTAGAAGGTTCTTGATTTCATCCTCCGTACCCGAGGTCACATATGATTCTGGCGGTAGATCTGGGGGTCCACAACAGTGGCCACGCTCACAATGAGGGTAGTACCAAATTACAACAAGTTTTATTATGACAGGTATTAAAATGGCAAACAGAACAAAGCACACAGCGGTGATTACCCAGATTGATAGAATCACCTCTGAGGGTAACATTAACCAGATTTGTATTATGTAGATTGCACTTATGTAAGTATATACATAGAATTACGTCATATGAAAGCCATACTCACATCCCCTTCTCCTGAAGGCTGAGCATGGAAGAACCAGCCTCCCTCCGCCTGTAGGAATCTTGGTGCTGGGTGGAGTAAGAAACTTAGAAACAGAGACTTAGAAAGAATAAGTAGAGTAAAGCAAAGAGTTTACAGGAAGAAATACTTTATGTAGAAAAGATAGATATGTCTTGAGCCCCGAGCTTCCTTATTCCCGCAGCTTTTATCTCCCTTTTTGCATCATCACTCCCCAGCCTTTGATAATCAAAGCCAGAGTTCCGCACTTTTAAAATTTTGTGGGTACACATACTTGATTGGATGGTGATATCGGGACATCTTTTGAATATGCATGAATAAAACCACCTGCTATCACCTTGGACTCAGTCTCAGACATAGAAAAAATGGGAGTTTTACAGTTAGGTGCAACAGTGCCTTCTTCCTAATTCAAGAGGTCGGTTAAGCTGGGTCTGGCAGTTTCTGAATTTATTTAGGTATCTCAAGCTCACGAGTAACTGAGTCACACATATCCATCTGTGTACTGACCCAACTGACGATTTTGCCACAGGATCTTTAATAATTTCTAAAAAGATATTAGAAACATATAATTTTCTAGAAGATACATTAACCTTTTCTTCTCCCACTGTACTACTGCTAATGCCAACTCATACAGGATAAATTAAATCCTGCAGGCCTTGCATTACTAGCATTCCTACTAAAATATATGAAAAAGAGATAGGATAGGAAAAGACGTAGCTTGGCAGGCTATAATTCCTACCCTTTGTTTCCTGTCTTTTAATCAGTTATCAATCTATGAAAGGACCTTCCCTCTTATTCCATGACAGCTTACTTTACTTAAGAGCCTTTGGTGAGGGACCTTGTCAAAGGCTTTTTGGAAATCTCAATACATTACATCTACTGGAACCCTCTTATCCACATGTATGTTGACCCTCTCAAAGAACTCTAGTAGATTAGTAAAGCATGATTTCCCTTTACAAAAACCATGTTGACTTTCCCCCAACAAATTATATTCATCTATGTGTCTGACAATTTTATTCTTTACTATAATTTCAGCTAACTTGCCCAGTACTGACGTTAGACTTACCAGTCTGTAATTGCCAGGATCCCCTCTAGAGCCCTTTTAAAATACTGGCGTCACATTAGCTATCTTCCAGTCGTTAGGTACAGAAGATGATTTAAAGAATAGGTTACAATCCACAATTAATAGTTCCACAATTTCACATCTGAGTTCTTTCAAAACTCTTGGCTGAATGCTATCTGATCCTGGTGACTTGTTACTGTTAAGTTTATCAGTTTGTTCCAAAACCTCCTCTTATGACACATCAGTCTGGGACAATTCCTCAGATTTGTCACCTAAAAAGAATGGCTCAGGTTTGGGAATCTCCCTAATATCATCAGCCATGAAAATTGAAGCAAAGAATTCATTTTGTTTCTCCGCAATGACCTGATTATTTTTGAGTTCTCCTTTGGCATCTCAATCATTGCCCCGCTGGTTGTTTAGCAGGCTTTCTGCTTCTGGTATATTTTAAAAACGTTTTGTTACTTTTTGAGTTTTTGACTAGCAGTTCTTCAAATTCCTTTTTGGCTTTTCTTATTATACTAGCCAATTAGCCTGTCATAAAACGGGATTTTCAAGTCTCTCCTCCACGTCCTATTCCCTTTCTATCTCAGTCTTCTCTCCTGAGCCTCCGGTCTCTTGCTCCGTCTCTCTCTCTCTCTCCCCTCCTCCTACTGCCTCCCCCTCTCTCTCAGCTCTCCTCCGTCTCCTGCCTCTCTCTCCATCTCTTTCTCTTCTCCCCCCTTCTGCCTCTCACTCTCTTTCTTTTCTCCTCCCCCTCCTGCCTCTCATTCTCTCTTCTCCTCCTCCTCCTGCCTCTCACTCTCTCTTTCTCTCCTTCTCCTCCTCGGATCCCAGACGGATGTTTGCGGCGGCAGCCCGGCTGAGCGGCTGCCTATGAGCTCCAGCTGCCCCCTTGCACCGTTTCCCATCACCCCAGCACTGATCCTGCAGCCTCCCCATTGTCCTTCCCCCTCCCTCTCCCCCTTGTTCCCCCGCCCTCCCCCCGGCCAGGGTCTGTTTGTGGCCAGGGGGCGGGGCCTGGATCCGCTGTCACGCCACACGTCAGCGCCCCGCACATCAGCGCCCGGCCCTCTTCGCCTCCCACCGTGGCGCTCGGCTGACTTCTGTGCCGCTCAGCTGGGCCGCCGCGGGGGCGCAAGCAGCCGTTTGGGCTCCCCCACGGTGGCCCGGCTTAGCAGTGCAGAAGTCAGCCGAGCGCCACGGAGGAGGGAAGGGGGCGGGCGGTGACATACACGCCAGAGGGCGGCCTGGCCGCGTATGTCACCACCCGCCTCCTGGCAGGGCCTGGCCGTACGCCACCGCCCGCCCCTTCCTCTCCGTGGCGCTGGCTGACTTCTGTGCTGCTCAGCCAGGCCACCGTGGGGGAGCAAGCAGCGCAAGCGGCCGTTTCAGCCCTGCGCTCCCCATGCAGCACAGAGCGCGGGGCCCAAACGGCCGCATGTGCCACTTGCTCCCCTGCGTCGGCCCGCTGAGCGGCGCAGAAGTCAGCTGAGCGCCATGGCGGGAGGCAACAGCACCGCCTAGAGGGAACAGCCAGCGTTTCAGCCTTACAGAGTCACAGACATTGGGCTACTATATAGATGATTTTTACACTTAATTTGAGTTTATGTTCCTTTCTATTTTCCTCGCTAGGATTTAACTTCCACTTTTTAAACAATGCCTTTTTATCTCACACTTCTTCTTTTACTTGGTTGTTAGCCACGGTGACACTTTTTTGGTTCTCTTACTGTTTTTTTAATGTGGGGTATACATTTAAGTTGGGCATCTATTATGGTGTCCTTGAAAAGTTTCCATGCAGCTTGCATGCTGGGACTTTACTTTTGCCACTGTACCTTTAAATTTGTTTTAACCTCATTTTTGTGTAGTTTCCCTTTCTGAAATTAATTGACACAGTACAGTGTTGGGTTGCTGAGGTGTTTATCGCACCACAGGGATGTTAAATTTTATTACATTATGGTTACTATTTCCAAGTGATTCAGTTATATTTACTCCTTGGACCAGATTCTGGGCTCCACTTAAAACTAAATCAAGAATTGCCTCTCCCTTTGTGGGTTCCAGAACCAGCTTCTCCAAGAAGCAGCTCCAAGAAGCTTGCACTGGGTCCCACAGCCCCTGTTTGCGGCAGCCAGTGCTGGCCGCGAACAGGGGCTGCTTGTTGGCATCAGCTCCTGTCTGCGGGAGGGAGGGAGAGGGGAGAGTAGCTCAGCTCCCCACTGGGAGCCCCGTGGACAGCCTCAGCCCGCCACAAGCAGAGGTTGCTTCAGAGCAGCCTCCCCTCCCCCTCTCCTCACTAATAGAGGCAGTAGGGGAGGGGCAGGTGGCGCCACAGAAACAGTGCTGGGGGAAACCATCTTTTAAGCCAGCTTCCCCCAGCACTGGCTCATTTTTTCCCCTTTCCCCCTTGATGCCTCTCATATAGAGGCAGCAAGAGGGGGCGAAGCAAGTAGTAGAGTACGCCACTCGACTACCCGATAAGCTTATGTTTACTGGGTAGTCGAGTAGTCGACTACTAGCTAACATCCCTAGTTAGTGTATGAGTGGTTTAGCCTGCATCTTTACTGCAAAATGGGGGAGTTAACAGCCCAAGTAAAAGCAATACAGGAGCTCTTGCCTATACATCCAGCCCCCAGCTAGCATGGCTAGAAAGTACCTTCAGACCCAAAGGAAAAGGTTTTGTGTAACTGGCAGGGGGTGAAGGGCAACACCTGAAGAAGAACCCAAATGAACTGCAGTGAAGACATACCTGGAGCAAACCAAAATATATAAGCTAGTTTTATTCTGATCTTTTATAAATGGTGAGTACATGACCAGGAAAAGCAAACGCTAATTATAATTCAGAAATAAGAGAAGAAAAGAATAATCTATTGCATTGTTGTGTTCACTGTAGGCTTGAACAAAAGAATAAGTTATGAAAGTCAAATAAACTTGTTGTACTCTGTTAGATTCCTAGATCTATTCAGAAATCCAAAAGAAGTCTGAGATTCTGAATTGTTTTCTCTTGGGGTAGGTGTAACCCACCAATATTCAATTGCAAACTTAGCATTTTGTCCTATGGGAAGTCACCATCATCTCTTGTTTTTTCTGGCCTCAGTCAGAGTTGCAGCCAGCTCATTTGCTACATATCCTTGTATTGGCTTGCCATTGGAGCTGAGTGTTAGCAGCTGCTGCATGAAGGGAGCCAGTGGTTGTTATCACTCACTTTGAGTGTCCTCACTGAACATTCTAGAACTATAGAGGTATTTGATGCTCTTGAGCTTATGGCTAGTCCTTTGATCCTGTTGAAGACTTTGCATTTTTAATAAGATTTTTCTTTTTCCTATCTTAGTGTTTTATACTTTAGTCCTGCACTGAAGACCTAATGCTGTGAACTCTGTCATTAGCACTGAAACACATTGCGATGTCACAGCACTTTCAGGCTAGAGAGAAGGGGGAAACAAAGCCCTTATTTAAATGCAAAATAAATGTAATAATTAGCAAGCACAGTAATACATTTTCAAAAGCTGATGAAAGTTGCATGGATTCCTGTTTGTCAATATGAAAGCTCTCCTGTTTATGATACTAAAAGTTAGAGCTCAGTGTTCCTGTGGCTTGTTAAGTGAGGGCTCAGCTGGGTGAAAAAAAGGGACGAATCAAGCCTGAGATTCTCAGGGGAAAGAACATGTGAAGTTTTATACTTATTTGCTCATCGCATTATATGTTATTTGATTTATTAAGCCCACCATGACTTGGGATATTTTTATGGCTCGAGTTATGTGACTGCACCAGATGGCAGTCGGACACCGGGACTGTCTCGCACACAGGATGGGCTTTTGGTGACTGAAGTAGATCTAAACCTTTGCAGGCAAGTTGGTGACAAATGGAGTTTTAAGGTAAGTCCTTATTCTCTAAAGAAACATATCCAGTTCTCTAAGAAAAGTTTGCTAACTTTTAAATGACACTGAATGGATCTTATATGTTAGTTTTTGTGGAATTTAAACTTTTACTAAACGTGAAACCACATAGGCCTTATGATTAAGAAGATCACACTCAGAAGATTAAGAAGTGGAGTGTTCACTTCCTCAGCCTGTAGACAGCCTGAAATTAAACATGAGAACTTCTTCCATTCACCTCTCACTCTGTTTCACTTTGGAAGTGAATTAAGTTAAATGGGAATTTAGGCCTCTTTAATTCTAAGTGAAAGCATGCATTATTTTGGTTTGCCCATAGCTTTTGACAACCAGAAAGGAGTAGGAAGCAGTTTAATTTTTGTCATTTGATGGAGATAAACCTTTCTACCTGTAAACAGCTAGAGGTGATCTGACATTTGGGGATGGTGGGCATAACCTTATTCCCCACCCAGAAAACACCTGACAGTACAGTGGAGTCCGGATTATCCGTCCTTCGGTAATCCGACACTCCGCTTTATCCGACCCTGCAGCTCCCGGGGACAAAGTGGCGCTGGCAGGAGCGGCATCAGCAGCTCCAGGGCGCAGGGCAGGAGAATGGCCTCGCTCGCTTCCCTGTTACTCTCCTGGAGCCGCTGATGCCACTCCTGCCGGCGCCGCTTTGTCCCTGGGAGCTGCAGGGTCGGATAAAGCATGGGCCAGGAGAATGGCCCCGCTCGCTGCTCCATTGCTCTCCTGGAGCCGCTGATGCCTGCAGCTTTCTGGGACAAAGCAGCGCTGGCAGGAGCTGTATCAGCGGCTCCAGGAGAGAGACAGGGCAGCGAGCGGGGCTGGGCGCCCGGGAGCTGCAGGGAGGGAAGGGGCCAGGGCCAGGCAGGGATGGGGCCAGGCTACAGTAGAGTCCCTATCATCCGACATATTCGGTAATCCGACCACCTGTCGGTCCTGTTTAGGTCGGATAATCGGGACTCTACTGTAATTAGATATCCCCTGTTCTAAGATCTGCTATTGCATCCAGTGGCAATGGATAAGCACAGTAACTGTATGTTTCTGCTAAAATTATCATCAGTAAAATAATTAACCATTCTCATCATTACATTTTAGAGTTCACTATTGCTATGAGAGGAGCAAAATTAACTCCCCTCAAAGCTAATGTTTCAGGCTGCTTGCACACTCAAGAAAACAACAACATCATGTCACATTTAGAAGGTTTTGCTCTTAAAAGTGACTGTAAAAAGAGCAACATGGAATTTGTTTTATATGGCTATGTTACTCTCTTTCACTGTAACTACCAGCCCTAAAATGTCTGCCTATCTGAAAGTCAGAATGGGTCTTCTCTTCTTACACATCATCACCAGATGATTATGCTACCATAATGGGAGCTATTTAAGTTCCTGTATAGATACAGGTTCTAAATGCTAAAATGACATCTATGCAAACCCATTGAAGCAGTGGGGTTTTGAGTTGTTACTGGGAGCATCCTGGGAAGACTTCTTACTTGTATAGTTCCATTGCCTTCATTGGGTGTAACTGGGAGTACATGTGTGACAAAGACACTGTCACCTTTACATAGTCACTTTGCAGCATAAAACTACATTTTAATGCTTTTTTTTTTTAAATGAGAGTTTAGCTTTTGCAAGAGACTGACTGCTTGTTATGGCATTGATCATTTTTTAAGATTGATGGTATTAACACTTTACTATTTTTGGCATTCACTATTTTAAAAAAGTTATGTAAATCAGTACTTTCTCTTGAAAATTCCTTCAACTGTAACCTTCCCCTGTCAATGGGGACAGGACCATACCTACCCATACACAAAATACACAGCTGCATGGAGCACCACAAAATTTGGAGAACCAAATTGCCCCATATTTCAGAGTATTCTGTGTAGCTGTGTGATGCCTACGGGCTCAAGCAACCCTCAGCCCCATTTCCCCTCCCCCCTACCTATGCCGGGGTTCTGGCAGCTCTCAGCCGTCCCTCTAGGGCCAGAAGAGGACACTCCTGAGAGGGAGTGTATCTGTATCAGTATCTACCAACTCACGTTGTATTAATCCGGTATTTGAGGGTTCTGTCCAGGGAAACAAATTGAGAAAATACAGGACATATAAAATGTCCAGTATTTTCTAATTAGGTAAGTTTTATTATTATTAGGAGTATCAGTATGTAGTTGTGAACTTCCTGGCTGGTAGGCACGCTCACGCTGCGTGAGCATGTCTACCAGCCAGGCAATACGCAACTACATGAGGGGGGGCGAGGCGGGAGGAAATCCCCAAGGCCAGACTCGCTCATGCTTTGCTGGGATCGTGCGCGGGATCTATTTGCACCTGGGTCAGTCCTGCTCCCCGCCGGCCGATTCTTTTCCTCCCCCCCTGGCCAGCCCTGCTCCCCCTAACCTCCTCCTGGCCAGCCCTGCTTCTTCCCGCCGGCTGGTTCTTTCCCCCCACCTCCGCCCGATCTCCCCCAGCCAGCTCTGCTGTCCCCAATCTTCCCTCCCACCCCGGCCAGCCCTGCTTCCCGTCAGTCGATCTCCCGGCCAGCCCCGTTGCTCCCGACACCCCCATCTCCCCGGCCAGCCTTGCTTCCCGCCAGCTGGTTCTTCCTCCCCCTCCCCCCCGTCCTCCTCCCGATCTCCCCTGGCCAGCTCCACTGCCCCCGACCCCCTCCCCCAGCCAGCCCTGCTTCCTGCCGGTTGGTGCCCCCCCCACATCTCCCCGGCCAGCTTCAAGCCGGCCAGTTTCTCTCTCCCCCTTCCCGGCCAGCTCTGGTCCCCTCCCAGCTGAGATCAGGTGTGTCCAGTATTTTTTTAAGCCATCTGGTAACCCTATATACTATATAGCACATTAATACAGCGTGAGTTGGTAGATACTGAGATATACTCCCTCTCACGAGTGTTCTCTTTTTTTAAAGTTCAAATATGGTAACCCTAGCTCTGGTGGCTTCCATCCTCATCCACTGGCTTCCCCCTCAGGGCTCAATACCAAACCCAGCTCACGAAGTGACGTTTGCAGGAATGCAGCACTCACAGAGCAGGGGGTAGCTACATAGCAGGTGGCTGGAGAGAAGTGGCATTTTCCCCTTAAAAGTGCTGCTTCTTTCTGGCCAATGGTGTGGCCACCCGCTGCTCCTTCAGCCCACACTGCTCTCCTGGTCCTGCTCCTGCTTTGCCAACTCTCCCGGACTGGGTGGTCCAGACACTATTGCAATAAATAGCGTTCAGTCTGGGAGAGTTAGCAATCCCTTTCCTCACAGCTTCAGCCCTCTCCTCCCCTTCCTGTGTGGAGCAGCTATTCAGGTGGTGGGGAGTGCTGGGCTGCATTGGGAGGAGAAGAGCAGCTACTGGAAAGTTACTGAAATAGGCTACAACTCTGCCTTTCTTTTCCAGATGACTGGTAGATACGAGATGTATGCAGAGGAACTCATGAAGGCTGTCCAGCCTAACTTTATACCCAATATTATTAAAGAGTAACTATGTCGATATCCTCTGGTAGGCGATCTCTCATACCAAGCATCTCCTTTAAAAAAACAAAAGTGATCTATGTATGTTAGTCTGCAAAATTTGCCATCTTCTACTATCTTACGGTTGATAACTGAAACTTGGCAAATACAGGTGCAATGACTGCCAGAAAAAAGTTACTATATATTTTGATAAAGCAGCAATTTAGGGAACCTGCTTTACTGCAAAATGATGAAAAATGATAGAGAGCTGGCTGAGGAACTGACCTGGCCAGATTTAGTTTAAATTCTGAAATGTACATTAAACTGTATAAGTGTTGGTAAAAGGTGATACAGCATGAAGAAACCCATCTGGTCTTGAGGAAATGCTAGTGCACTTTCCTTACATGCTTTATTTCAATGGGATAAAAATGTCAACAATTAAGGGGGAAGTTTAGACACACCTCAGCTCAAAAAAAGCTATGCAATTGAGCTACACAAATTGTGTAGCTTATTTCAAGTTAATTTCGAAATAGCTTATTTTGTAATAATTTCAAAATAAACCACTATTCCAAAACGTCCCTTAATCATCCTGGAACAATGTTTACAGGGGTGTCAGAATAGAGCACCTGTTATTTCAAAAGATATTTTGAAATAATGGGTGTGTTGTCAAGACACAGAATAACTATTTCGGGTTAATGGAAGTATCTTGAAATAGCGTTACTGTGTAGATGTACACTTAGAGGGTTTGTTTGGGACCTTCTGACACATGTAGTCTCTTTTTCTTTGGATGCAGAATCAGTAATAGTTCAGTAGAGTATCATCAGGAATGCAAGCATTGACTCTGGTACTTCCCAAAAGGACGCACTAGTAACGTAACATTGTTACAAGTAGCTGACTGTCCTTGCTGTCACATAGATGTAATTTATAAAATCATGTTTCTGAAAAGCCAGAAATGGCTCTAAACAAAAACTGCCATCAACTATTCTGTTTGTTGTTACCATTGCTTTACGTTGATGAAGACATTCTTAGCTTCAGAGTAATGTTTGTGGTTAGGTGTGTGCTGGTTCAAAATAGTGTGTGGTTACTGTATGTCAATTTGTGTGTCTTGCTGGGGGGTGGCTGTTTACATTTCTCCAGGCTGGGAATGAGGAGGGTGGCTGCAGTGAAAGGGTGTGTGTGTTTATTATTGTGTAAGCTGGTTGTGTGTGGGCATGTTATGCTTGATTTTGGTGGATGTGGCAGTTGAGCCAGGTAATCCAGTATCTGCGTAGTTTCCTTAGTACAACCAATGAAATGATTGCATGCAAATTAGCTATAGCGTAAGGTTGATTGGTCATGTTACCTCTGATACCACAATGGTCTAGAACTCTTGGCATAGCATAGATAGATGCATATCTTACAATAGCTGTACACCACACAGTTGTAATACATAAAGTCAAAATGTCTGAGAACTTAAAAATTGGATGGTAATAGACCATGAAATCCAGCAACGATTTGAACCTGGTGATACTCTAACAGAGCTCTGAAGCCATGTTTGGATCTCTTTCCATTGCTTCACGCTAACTCGACAGACATTTTAGGCTTCAGCGTGTAATTCCTAGAATCTTTCTATATGCATGTTGCCACACTTCATATTTACACTTGTGAACCTTGTACTTCTTAGGTTATTTATCTCGCTGGGCAGATGGTAGCTTTAGCATTACTGTTGAACCATCTGACTTCTTAGAAGCAGGGATGCCTAACATATGGCACATAATCCTACACAGCACACCAGAGCATTCAGAAGGCCTGCAGAGGGGCCCAGGCTGTCAGCCACAGTGTCAGCTGAAATTTTATTAAAATATGTAGAATCTATTTGGCCCACACAAGGTTATGCTTAGCTTTATGTGGCTCTCCTATGTAATTGTTTAAAGTGAGTCAAGAGTCTTAAACTAAATATTATGGAATAAAAATAAGAAGAATAATAAGAATTCCCAATGAAAAAAATGCAAAGGTAGAATTTTCTTACAAGAATTAGTGGAAGTTCCCATGTGTGGGATACTTACAATAAATTAACAGCCTCTAGTCCAGTGACTGTCCCACTTGAAATACAGCCATTGCATGATCCATGGATATAACAAATGATAGTGGAATTCATCATCACATGCAAGAGCAGATCATGTGAAGTGATTAGGGAAGCGGGTGTCAGCAGAGAGAAAGAAATGTAATATTTTTAAGATTTGTTTGTGACATGCATTGGATCTGTCTGCTCATATTTACTTTCCTGTCTCTCTGAGCCACAACCCTCTTAAACACTTAATCCAAGCAGCATGAGAAATCAGGGTACCCTAGTTCAGTGGCAAAACAAATGGCCTAAAATGCTTGTCAGCAGCAGAACTAGTTCTCGTTCTCTCTCTCTCTCTCACACATGCACACGCACACACACACACACACACACAACCTTCAATTGAGATTTAGCCATATTTATTTCTTATACAATTTAATTCTAGAGACTGGGATTTTTTTCATTCTGTTATTTTGTATTATAAAGAATTTAATACAAACCACCTAGAACAAGATACTGGCCACACAGGATGTGATTTACTAGTTGGCAACCACTGAGGCACTGCTGTAGTACCCAATAATGGTGCTAGTGGCTCAGAGGCTTTTAAGGAATCTCCAAAAGCCCAGCATTCCATTGCGAGATGGAATTAGAAGCAGCAGCCAAATTGGTGCAGCAGTTCCAATTTTTGTGGTTTCTTTCTAACATTGTAGTAAAATTGGTGTGGGTTGGACCAGTGAGCTAAAGACATCTACCAGAGTTGCATTTGTCTAGGATACCCGGTGGTTGTGTGATGCCTTAGACAACTGTTATGTGTGGATAGTAATGTTACATAGAATGGTTTGAGTTTGGAATGTAACCACGTTTGCTTTCCTTTTTTGTTTACCTAGTATAGTTGGATGGAGCAGTGTGTCTGGGAAATGTGAAAGGAATACAAACCTAAATCCTAATGACAGCATACCTACAGCTGAAGTAAATGTCTCTTTAAGAGTTTCAAAATGGTAGTTTCAGCTAACTATGAAATTTTAAAAATCTTTCTTTTAAAAATCTTCACACATTTTTGCTTAATAAACTGGTCAACAAATACAGCTGCTGCACTACACTATAGGGTTAACAATGTAACACCTTTATTGAGAATGGCTTGATTACAGACAAAATATATTTATGTAAAAAATTTCTCTGAATGTAAAATATCCCTTTCTTTGCCATGGACAATATGAATAAAACAAGGTATAATACAGATACAGTCTTAAAGCAGAAAAAAGATTCTTTATTTTTGCTCACTTAACTTCTTTCTTAACCTAAAGTTTTATTTGTGCCTACTCAATATCAACTCTACTCAAAATATGGCCGTCACCTCCTCTCTCATTTTCCATGGCAGCTTTCATTTGTTTTCCCCTGTTCTCTTTTGTCACCTTGTTAGCTATAATCTAATCTTTAAATTCCATTTAACTTTATAAAACCCAGCCACGCAAATACTTAACCCAAAAGTAGTAAAAATGATTACACACACACACACATATATATATATATATATATATATATATATATGGGTTCATCATTTACATTAGGTATTTTCACAAGACAAGATTACATTTTGCATTTGTAGTGAATACATGCACAGTCTAATCTCAAATTGGTTCAAAACCAGAATCAGAACATCAGAATCAAATACAGTCCAGCTCAAACCAGCTGTAAGAATTTTCAACAAATCCCTTTCAGAAAATAAATTCCATCGTGATGAAATTATATTGGAGGAGTTGTGTGAAAAGAAAAATATTGTCTGAATGTAGTTAGTAACACAGCTAGATATCCCCCCACACTGAAACATAATGCACAAATGGACTTGGATATACAATTCTCTTAATGGCCAGCTGGCAGCTTAGTTTTGTAAGCATTATAAGAAAAAAAAACCATTATAGGTTTTGGCCACAGGGTCTTGCAGCAGTTGTTATGGAACTGCCAATACTTTTGTCAGCCAACTACTTGTAATACTTATATCCTAATTCCAACTTATCTTCACCTGCAGCAGGTAATTCCCTGCATCCCAGCCACACCTGCTGTAATTGAGTTATGACTGAAGACATGTTTCCATCAAACTCATTTTTTCAGATTTTGCATTTGTCAAAGGCAACTGCATTTCTACTCACCTGCCATTATATTTCAGGCACTGATGAAAGGAACACTCCAACAGAACACATCCTGTCAAGTACTTTTTGAGCACTCTCCAGTTTGTTAGCCACCTAGATGAGAAAATACTTTTCCTTACAATTGCTGTCCTTTATATTGCTAAATACTCCCTGTATACAGTATTCACCAAAAAGTATGCCTTTTATTTACTACTTGCACCATCAAAGACACCTTAGGTTAGGAAATGGGTTTAGATGTACCCCTCTGCTGGTTGTCTAGGTACAAAACATACAGTGTTATAGGGCTTACATCAATAGCAACTTTTTTGTTTTTAAAATCATTTAGAATTTCTAGGTAAGCTCCAAACAGTTATAATTTAGAGTAGACCAGATTTTGGGTCAAAAGTATTTGCCAGTGTGTCTTTAAATTAAATGTACATTATCTGAATTTTCAGCTCAAAAGGCTAAGTATAAAACCAAGTATCTTTATATTGTATTTAAAGTCAGAAAGCCAATTTAAAGAGGCAACAAAACTAGGACTCCAAATTTGTAGGAAGTGCCAGCAGATGTTTGAATTTGGTGGTTATGCCCCACATTTTAATGCTTCTCTACCAAGCAGATGATCCCAGATAGTATGTTAAAGAGGTGTTGTAATCTTATAGTTTAACTTGGAGCATCAGAATGTAGTGAGCGAACTGCTGCTTACTCCAAAGCACAGCTGTAGAGTGAGAAGAGGTAGAAAGTCTGGGCTCCTGTTATAATGTCTTTGGACTTCAGCCAAGAGAAGTCTGTTTTCCTTGCCTTTGTAATTAGAAGCTGAGTTCTGAGCCAGGCTACTGGCAGTATCTATTTCTGGGAAGTCCCTTAATAAATCTTAGCAAGAAACATTTAACCTCACATTACAATACAAGCTTTGGGCACAAATTGTTCTCTCTCCTTGCCAGACATTTCACCCCTTCCTTCCACCCTGGCACGTCTAGCACATAAGATATAAACCTTCAGTACTCACAGGTGGCTACTTAATGTGTTTGCTTAATTGACAGTTTAAAAGTTGTTTCTAGACTTGATCTCAATACTGCAGAGAGGGATGGAAGATGACCCAAGCTTTTTGCACGCAGACTTAGGCCACAGAAGATGTCAGCAATCAGTCTTTTGGGGCAACACAGAACTTTGGTCAAGCTGTTCCTAGAGCTGTTTTAATTCATGCAAGATAACTAGGTAGGCAAAGTAACACTAGGTGTTTACTACTGGAAAGGAGTAGCCCTTAACAGGAAGATTGGTCCTCTGTTGACAGAGAGGTCAAACTGCAAACTCAACATACAGGTAAAGTGGTAAGTATAGTCGAGGTGAGTTTACACATGAAGCTTGCTTCAGCAAATGGTATTTCATTCCCATTATGAAGGCAACGCTGATTGGTTCTGCCACAGAATGTCAACAGTTCACACGTCATTTTCTTCCTTGAAAAAAATAATCAGGGGCCAGGTTTAATATTATTCTGTCTACACCCTACTGACCATTAAATAACTAGATCTAGGTTGAAGATCTGTTCTGACAATGTTGAAGGCAAGCCAGCATATATTTCCTTTCTTGCTTTATGTAGCTGAACCTATACACAAATTCCCAAGTGAGGATTAAATTTGTTGGCATGTTTTATTTCAAGTATTTAATTCAGAAACAAGCTCACAGCCAATTGTAAGAGTTGGACTCTGAGGGGATTGCATTTTGAAACTGCTCTCAAACATGCAATATTAAAATTAAAATGTGTTTTATATATTGCAACATCAGGTATTTCATATTCAGGAATAAAAAGATGAAGACAACACTGCAATGTATTTGAATGAATGTCTATAAAGCATCCCTTGTTTAAGATCCCACTGCAGTTCAGGAGCTAAGTCTCTGCAGTAAGAGTCCTGAGACAAGCAGCCAGGTGCCATTGAGGTGCTGGGTTGACTGCGCCAGAAGTGACAGAGCAACAAGTCTGGATGTCAGCTGTCCGTGTAGATAAACAGGATATCCTCATCTGTGCCATAACTTGTCCTGGCTTCCTCAAAATTACTGATGCTGGTGCTGCATGTTCCTGTGGGGGCAGTGGCAGAGTGTTAGTCAAGTTGAGCCAGCAGAAGAATTTGCTCATGAACAGCTCATAGCCAGACTTTGGGTAACCAGAATTAGATTTCATGGGCTTGATCTTACAACCCTTACTTGTCTGAGTAGTCCTTTTAATGTCAAGGGAAGTGCTTATTTGCTTAACAACAGCAGAAATGGGCAGTGTAATGTATAATTCCACACTATGTTCTTTCTTCAAGATACCAAACAGATTTATAGTTTAGCTTTCCTGAACGGTGTTCCTCTTAATATTAATAAGGCTTCTGCAGCAAGAGATATGGAGACCATAGGACCTGTTAGAACAGGGGCAGGCAAGATACAGCCCACAAGCTGGATCTGGCCTGCCAAGCCTTTGACTGCTGTTTGCCCCGCTGGGACATTCAGACAGGGAGCAGCCCCGAGCCACTCGAAGTGCTAGCTGCTCCATCCGTCTCTCTGTGCTGCATGTGGGATTGGGGGGACAAAGGGACTTCATGCACTGCCCCTACCCCAGCACAATCTCTCAGCTCCCATTGGCAGGTTGTGCTGGGGGCAGAGGCAGCACACAAAGCCTCCCCCTCTCCAGTGTAGGGCACAGAGAGGCACGTGGAGCAGCCAAACACTTTGTGTATCTAGGGCTGTGGCAGGCAGGGAGCCTGCCTGAGGATCCTAATGGGCTGCTGGCCAGGAGCTGCCTAGATAAGTGTCTCTTGGCCAGAGCTTGCCTCTGGCACCCCACTCCCTCCTCACCCAAGATCCCTGCCCCAGATCACTACCCAAACACCTTTGTACACATCTTTGCCTTGCCTCAGGTCACAACTCCTTCCCAGACCCTGCACCCTCTCATATACCCATTCCCAGAGGCCAGAATCCTCTCCTGTACCTGTACCTCCTCCCGGCTCCTGCACACTAATCCCCTATCCCGAGCTCCCTTCTGCACTCAACCTCCATCCCAGATCCTGTGCACCCTCCACAGAAAAGTGCTGCCCATGACCATTTACTGAAAGATTATTGACCACCCCTATATCAGAATGTATTTCCAATGATTCATCTGAATCACAGCACAGAAAAGAATGAAATCACTGAATACAGTAAGAACAAGCATGGGCCAATCAGCTGGTGCTGCCTGACTTAGATGGCTGGTATCTGGGAAACTCCATCTGGTTCTGCACTATGCACATTAGTAACAAGGAGATGGATAATCCATACAGAATGAAGCAAGGTTCAGTTACTCACGATCTGCATAGGCAGGGTTGTTATAGTAGACACTCCCTGAAGCTTTGTTATAGCCACATAACACAATGAAATGGCCCTGGTAGTCAGGATTCCTGCAGAAGCACTTCTGGCCAATAGGGAGGAAGCAGCAATATTTGACAGGACTTGAGCAAAGTTCACACAATAACAAGACTGCATTCACCAGGACAATGGCTATATGACCTTGGGACAGGTGTTCCTGAATGTCCTGGATAGTCACTGTGCTGCAGAAGAAAATTCAGACAGTCATAAAGAAACCCAGGAAAGACATCTGTATTCACTGGATTGAGCTCACCCAACAATCTGAGAGAGGCTGCTATCCATCTCTTATGTGACTGTTATGATTATATTACATATCTTTGTTGATGAGAGGACCCCTGCAGCAGTGGAGATAATTGTTCCATCCAAATTTATTTATACCTTCACTGCCAGTGAAGAGCAGAGGTATGCTGGCTAAAGTTCTATAGAGCATGCATTAAAATGAATGGAATCGCAAGATGTCTCAGAGGCATGTGGGGGAACAGCATGTTTACAGAAGTATCTGATAACTATTCCACCCTTGGGAGATTAATTTTATGTATGGGGCAATCAGAGAATCTGTAGAATCCCATCCCTTCCACCCAAAAGCCCAAATGGAACTGTCTCTGAAGAACCAAGTCTTCCTCAGCTGGGGGATTGGATAGCACAAGATCCCCAATCATCCTGGTCTCTGTATCCCCAGATGCCTTTTTCAGGTAAGAATACAGTTTCCCAGTTATAAAGTTGCATTGTTTGGCTCTGTATTCTTGCCAGGATTATTGCTCTAATATTTTATTGTGTCCAATTTAGAGCATGAAAATTTCCCAGCCATGCCCATGTGGTAATCTCATTTGTTTGAACTGAGGCTCCTTATTCAGAGAGACAGACAGATGGTGTGTTCCGTACCACTGCACTCATCCCCTGGATCAGATCCAAACGTTCAGCCTGCATACAATGCCTCACTGAACTGATGTCCTTTTTAATCTCTTCCAGCACTGCTCTTTCCCTATGCCTTCTCAGTGCTTTTGTTACACAGGCACATATACAACCTCTTCTCCTTCCCTGATGTGAGCCAGATGCTAAAACTCTGTTACTGTGCCAGATATGGCCTAGATTTTTTTATGCCACTACCACCTCCTCCTCCCATGTCACATCAGTAGGTGTATGGGTGCTGCCATGCAAATTCTGAATACATTAACTGGACACTAATGATCCTTGCAAATGCAAGTTTTAAAAGCACAATAAGGTCATTGTTTCCAGGCATAAATAGTACCTTCCCTTTCTTCTCTTGCTATCACTCATCCAGCCTAGTAAACACACAGAGTCAAATGCTGCGCTGGTGGAAATGGATGCCACTCCTGACTTCTGTTTACACTCTTATATGGAGATATACCTATCTCACAGAACTGGAAGGGACCTTGAGAAGTCATCAAGTCCAGCCCCCTGCCCTCACAGCAGGACCAAGTACCATCTCTGACAGATTTGCCCCAGATTCCTAAATGGCCCCCTCACGGATTGAACTTGCAACCCTTGCAACAGGCCAATGCTCAAACCACTGAGCTATCCCTCCCCTTTATATAGTCAAATACAATGTGACCGAGAGTCTTTTCTCCTCTTCAGAACTTCATTGTCAGCACTAGGGTTTTAAGATGTATGTCTATGCTTCTTCTCTCTCCCATGTATGAGTCTATCGGGGTGGTTCCTTCTCCTATGAAGTCCTCCTTCATTTGGCAAATACTGTAATTTACAGGGTTTCCAACAGAGCAAAAGTACACATGTCTGATTTTGGTTTATTTCTCTGGGAAGGTCTACACTATGGAGAAAAGTTGATCTAAGCTACACAATTTGAGTTACATTAATAGTGCAACACAAGTTGATGTAACTTAGATCAACTTACTGCAGGATCCACAATGTGCTGAGTTGATGGGAGAAACCCTCCCATCATCTCCCCTTACTTTTCTCATTCCAGTGAAATACCTGAGTCAATTAGGAGAGGGATTGGTGGATTTTTAGTGCAGGAGTTTCAAACTCAATTCACCTTACAGCCAATGCCAGTTCCCAAATCCTCCTAGTGGACAACAGGCACCCCTCTCTGGCAGGGCTCTGGAAGGGAGTGGGGGGGGGGTGTCTCCATATGTTCCCCCACACCATGCGTCTCTTGGCTCTGATTACTAGCCCACACAATCTCCCCTCCCCCATGCTTCCCCCTCTCCTCCTGCCAACAACCCTGGGTGATTTAAACTCCGCCGGGGGGTCCCAGCCACATCACCAGTAGCACAGCAGGGCTGCAGTGGCTTCTGGCTGCTAGCTCCGAGCCACAGCTGGGACATCCCTGTGGCTGAGGGAGGTGTGTGCCGAGTCATCCGGTCTAGAGGACGGCTCAATGCAGCCACCCTGGGCCCCAAACTTTGGGCAGCCCTGCGGCAGCTGACCCAACCATCCTATAGATGGAATGGTCCTGCATACTCAGGTTAGCCTTTGTGGCCTTGGCAGGGTGGGTCCGAGAGCAGCAGTTGCCCCCACAATTCCCGTACTCAACTCAGCAGCGGGAGCTGCAGAAAGGCAGAGCTACATAGCAGCCTATTGTGCTCCACTGCCATCTCCCATTCCATTACAGCCAAGCCTGCCTGTTCGTGGGATGGAGCGATCCACTTTCTGCCACTGTGGTGAATCAAAAGGACTGGGCTGTCCTGGGAGATGGAAGTGGAGTAGAACAGAGGCTGATGTGTTATTCTGCTTCCTCACAGCTATCACTGCCACAGTGAGTGCAGGGGGACGCGACCCCTGCTGCTGCCCCACATTAAGCTGTATTAGGGATGTAAAGTCCCATTCAGAAAGTTAACCAATTAAATGTTACGGTTAACCAGTTAATTGGGATCCCATGCCATGACAGATCCGGCCAGGCCTGGAATGCTCCCCGCCCGCCCATGGTGCGGCAGGCCCCACCAGTCTGCTGTGGTCAGACTGCAGCATCAGTCCCACCAGTGATGGAGACAAATCTAAACACAGACCATAGCAGTGTTAGCACAGCTCTGGAACAATCGATTTTTATCACAGCAACATTCACTTCAGCTCTGATAGCAACTTTATTTAATAAAAGCTAATTACAAAATAGAGGACATTCCCTACTAGTTTATCTTAATGGAAGACTATATTTTAGGCCTTAGTTTCCAATCCAAAATCCTGCTTTTCCACTTTCAGGGCTCCACTTTTCTGCTCTTCTTCCCAGTCACCATTTTGCTACCTCCCTCTGTCTCAGCAGGAGAGGGGAAAAGACAGTGAGGGAACTGAAGAGGAGGTTGAGACTGACTTTATCAGCACAGTCAGAAATAACGAAGTTACCCAAGTGTTAAAGAATTGTGCCCCTAACATCTACAACGGGAAAAAGAGGTGAAATCATAAGCTCACCACTTCTCCACCAGCACCTTGCTGGCTTTGGCTTGTGCGAACAGCTGATTCACTCTGTTCTCTTCAGTGTCAAAGTGTTTCCTGTAGAATGACTGAGGGAAAAAGAATAATTTATGAATAATTCATCAGAATGGAGATTCATTTTACCTAAATGAATTTCAATTAAAAACCAGTTAGAGAGGGACTGGGTGGTTAGAAGATTGATAATGGGTTAAGGTTCAATTCTCCCTCAGGTCACTAGAAACAGAGTGAGAACCTCTCCTGTAGGTCATCAGTTCATATTCAGCCCATGTCAGCAGTTACTGCAGCCTCCATTTGATGGCTATTTAGCTGCCTATGTGAAATAAATCTGGTAGTTATCAATCAAGTTCCTAGACTGCAGAACTCCACGTAAGAAAAACCATAACCACTACTGGAACGAACTGGCCCTTTTGTTGGCAATATCAACAGAGGCCAAGGATTGAATGGACATGGAGACTGAATTCCCCTCTCACCTCTAGAGGTGGTTCCTCCTGGTCAGGACTGAGGCACGTTGGCAGGGGGAAGTGTAGTGGAAGCTAGCACTGCTGCTGCCCAGGCTGTACCTGTTCTGTAGATAAATAGAGGGCTTCAGTCTCCAAGGCTGTTAAGTAGGCTGGAACCTTTCATGAACACTGAATTCGTACTATTTTTTTTAAAACATGTATCATGGAATCAGAGCTGGAAAATATCTGGGACTACATCTAACCTGGATTTGGAATTGTTTTGTGGACAGTTTGGCAATAGGCAAACCTTGCTTACAGGAACAGTGGCTTAACCACATCAGTAACAGCACTTCACCAATATTGCCCTGATGGGATAGTTATTAAAAGTGCCTGATATTTCCTAGTGAAAAGATACTTACCTGATTTTTGTAGCCCTTGTCCACTCCAAGTGTCTGTGTGCAGAACCTATGCTTTACACCAAAGTGCCGCATTAGGTAGGCCAAGTCAATGGTCCAGATACTTTTTGTTAACCGGAGATCCCGGATGGCTTTCTGAAATTCCTCATCATTCAAACGATTCAGGTACCTGGGGTATTAGAGGAAGTGAAAAAGCAAAGATATTAGGAGAAAGTGAGCCTACCAGTACAAAACCTCTTAAATATTACAAAAAGGAAAACCTGAAACAATGGGTTTGGTTGAGAAAGCAACCAAAATACAACCCACAAATGAACCACAAATTCCAAAGCACGGGGAAATGGGGCAGGGACCATTTCACTGGATTTATCACAGGTGACTGTTTCCCTTTTGGAAATTTAGTACTGTCTTAATTGTTTTACAGTGCCAAAGAGAGCAGGACACTGTACAAGAGGTGAGCTGAGCTGAGCAAATAATGAGGCACTAGCCTGAAGAAGTTGCAATCTAAGAACACAAATGCAACAGAGCAAATACAAGAAGGGATATGGCAACTATAGCTGGGTTGATTCATGGAACAGGTAGATTTCAGAAGGAGTTTTTTGAAGGAGGAAAGGAACTTGATTAAATATTGAAAGGAGGGTTGCCTCAGGCACTGAGGGTGGTGTGAATAAAAACAGTTGAGAGGCTTGGGTGAAGGCGATGTGGGAGAGCAGAGGTTTATTCAGAGGCAAAGTTATGGTGCTTTGGAAGTGAGAAAACAAAATGCAGAAAAGAAGGAAACCATTGGAATTCAAGAGGAAAAGACACAAGGTCAGATCAGCAGGGTAGGCATATCTATCTTGGCAACTGAGGTTTCGAATGAAGTGGAAAGGAAAAGAGGTGAGGGGAATAGAGAGGCTAGAGGCAGAGGTTACAGTAGTCAAGATGGGAAATTACCAGCGTACGGACTAACGTCTTGGCAGAAGGGATGGAGAGAAATGAAAATCTTCTGCTTCATATCTACTAAGTGGACATCTAAATAGATATTTCACTCTCCTGCACCTAAGCTCGTGTTCTGTGGAAGGAAAGACTAGTTCAGCAGAACAACTAGCAGGATAAAAAGACGGGCAACAGAGAATAGCTTTGAAACTCATATATTCCTGGAATGGAAAACATTTACCCCACAGAACAGGTGCCCAACAGGACAATGGCAAGATGCTGATTCCTATAAATACAGAAGAAACCTGATAGTCATTTGAAGACACAGAGAAAGGAATTCAAGTGAATTGTTGTGATAAGTAACAGTTCCAATAAGAAGCAGAGAGAACACTCTACAGTATTAGACAAAACACACTAATCTGCAAGGATAACATTGTTGGGTTAAACATGCTAATCTGCAAAATTCTTAAAATTAATCATATTTTGTTCATAGTAAGAAACTTATTTATTATCCTTCATCTGTGTTTTCTTTTCCTCCGGCTGGAATTCGGGTGCTATGCCCAGCAAGGCACCAGTAATTCTTATGGGGGCACTGGGGAAAATATGGTCTGATTAAGTTGTGAGATTAGTCACAGCTATCCCACCCAATTTTGTTCCTTGGACATTCAATCCTGGTTCTAGGAAGGATCCCATAGTGGTGACAACATTCCCAACTCTCCATGTCCCAAACCCACCCCTTTGAATCAAAACCAGTTACTTACTGCAGAACCATCCTGGAGCAGGCTAGCCCACAGTCCCAGTGATACAACTGCTGAAGAACTGGCACTTGCAACTGGACATAGTCAGCTGTAGTAAAGACAACACATCATTAGAAGAGCATGAGAGGTAAATTAGCCCAAATGTGGTATCCTTCCACACATTAGTATTACAAGTCCTCTTGCTACCAACCATACTCAAGTGCTGTACTGGGACACTTGAGAAACACTTGTTATTTTGTTCCATTAGCAGATTATGTTTCTCGGCATAACATTTAGATTTTTTTTTAAAAAGAGGTAAATTTCCAAATTGTAAAAGTAAGTTAACTATTAAGTGTCTGGTTTAATCTGACACTATTTCTTTGTCACAGGTCTGGCCAGTTCCGCAGCAAAGTCATCCTTTTATTCCTTACTAACTTCTCTTAGTTCTTACTAGGCAGATCCACCTATTCCTGGTCACAGCTTCTGTAGGACGATGAAGTGGTAATAAAAACCTAAGAGACATGTTGAAGAAGCAATAGGTTTTCATCTTTTATTGTGGTGTGCCTAAAATGGAGTCTCTGGGTTTAAACAGATTTTGTAACTGTGGCAATTTTCAGTGCAGTCTAACTCCATCAAAGATGTGCCTAGACGCAGTGTTCATCCAACAACAAAACATACCATGCCACAAGAAAGTATTCAGCCTGTGATCAACAGGAATAATAGAAGGACTTGACTCCTTGAGAACACTATACTGAGCTCCAGTAAGAGAAGTTGAGTTAATGCAATGTCAACTGTGTCTTTAGTCAGTGTAAAGACCAGTGTAAAGACAGGAACAAGGTGTCTTAAACATGTGAGCTAGACATGGTTAATAGCAACTCCTCAAGGTTGTGTTTTAACTTGATGTAATTTTCTAGGAAAGATATGCTCAAAATGCTTTTGGCAGAAAGAGGCCAATATGGATTTTGGGGCCTCCTTCCACAGTTTCTCAGATTTCTATGTACCCTACCCTCTCTCATCTTTTTCCTTGTGGCTTTGAAAACTAGTGTACTTGCCAAGGACATCAAGTGTCTTTAGTTAGTCTATGGCTGGCCAGTACACATCAACATGCTAACTCGTTATCCTAAAGGAAATGCTAATCCCCAAAATTCTCTCACATTAGGAATTATGAATCATTTGTCACAAATTTCTGGTGATGGACTATACTAATCTCATTTTCCACTAACGACTTTACCCCCACTAGGTCCCTAAAAGAGAACACATTTTCTTCTATACAAAATTTCAAACAGTAATAACAAGCCTATTGTGTCAACTAATTTCCTTTGATTTATTGAGTTTCCAGCCATACTGCCTTGTCCTACACTCCCTTTGCCACACCAACTTCACATTACTTTTCAAGCTCCCTAGATGAGAACGATTACCAGCAGTTTTAGGATAAATGAAGTGACAAAATATGCTCCCACAATAAACCGAACAGCAGGTCACCTCCAATTTGATAAATACTCAGTGTGACAGATCTATGAAATGTAGCCACTAATTCAGGAGACAGCACTACCCTTAGCAACATGGATCTTAGGCAGGTACAATCAGTATCCCTGATCTGACAGACTTGCAAAGTGCATGGAAGACAGATCCTTGAAGATCTGCCTGTAGCTGGTTAAAGACACCATGGCTACGTCTACACTGGCGCGTTCTCATGCAAAAACTCTTTTGCGGAAGAGTTCTTCTGCAAAAGCTCTTCCAGAAGAGAGCGTCTACACTGGCATGTGCTTTTGCGCAAAAGATGTACTTTTGCGCAAGAGCATCCATGCCAGTGTAGATGCTCTCTTGCGCAAGAAAACGCTGATCGCCATTTTAACCATAGGGCTTTCTTGCGCAAGAAATTAATGTTGCCCGTCTACACTGGCCTCTTCTGGAAGAGCTCTTGCGCAAGAGGGCTTATTCCTGAGCAGGAGTGTCAGAGTTCTCGCGCAAGAAGCCCTGATTTTATACATTAGAACGTCAGTTTACTTGCACAAGAACATGTGGCCAGTGTAGACGCAGCAAGTTTTTGCGCAAGAGCGGCCACTTTTGCGCGAGATTGCGCCAGTGCAGACACAGACCATATGTTCCTGGAACAGTGGTATTTTCACAAACACAGTGATAGAGCACTACCATCTTTCCAGAGTGATACAGGATTCTTTTCACTATACATTCAAAAGTCCAAAATGTTCTGCTGGAAAATACCTATCTGGTATTTATATACAAATCCTCACTGAATCCAGTTCAACATCAGGAGTAAAGGGGTAACGGGTTTCCTGGTAAGCATTGCCTTACTGCATGCTTACTGGAATGACCAGTTAACGCCAGCTGGAGCAGCTACCTGCCATGGCAGAGGGGCTGCTCCAGCCCAGTCAGGCTCACAGTGCCACAAGGGGTTGTCCCACCCTGGCCAGGCCTTACCAGGCAGGGGGCTGCTCCAGCTGGGCCTGCCTGTGTGGATGGCAGGCTGGTTAACCGTAGAGTTTAACCGGGATGTTACATCCCTAGTGCAGCATGACTGAAGACGACAGGAGGGTGCTCAGGAGAGCAGGGACAGCCCCTCCCCGCAGCTGCGCGTTCCTAGCCCGTCACCCACGCGCGTGCACGCATCCGATTTCAAAACCCCGTGTGCACGTCCCTGCGGAATCGGGGCGCTAGTGTCTCCGGGGCCAGGCCGGCTCCTCTGCTCTGCCCGAGCCCTTGCACAGGCTGGGCTGCCGCACTGACCCTCCACCTGCTGCACCGGTGCCCCGCGAGCTGCAAGGGCAGGCGGCAGAGTACCCCGGGTTACCCCGCGGCGCGGCGGCCAAGGGGCCACGCACCAAAGGGCGGGGGGGGGCCCTGCGGTGCTCAGAGGCGGCTCGGACCCCCCCCCGGGGGCGGGGTCTCGCTCGCCCCAGCCCGGGACACACTGACCTGAGGGCGGCTCCGCGGCCTCCGTGGGGCTTTTCATGGCGGCGGGAGGGGGCCGGGCCGCTCAGCGGGCGGGCTGCGGGGCGCGGCGGGGCCCCCTCATGTCTCGGAGCGGCGCGGCTCCACCCGGCCCGGCGCCGCCGCCTGGCCGGGCCGGGCCCCCTGAGGCGCGGCGGGGGAGCGAGGACACGGCGGCGAGCGGCGCCCCCACCCCGCGCCGGGCGCGGCTCACCAGGGCCAGGCCGCCCCGCCCCCAACTGTCAGCCGCGCGCGGCCCCGCCCCCGGGCTCGTGCGGGGGGGGGGGGGAGGGGGGCGGGGTTTCCCCAGCAGGCGGAACGCCGTGTCCCGAGGCCGCGTGCGCGCAGCAACCCTCGAACGGAAGGGGGGAGGGGCGGAACTCACTCGGGGCGGCGAGGCCCTTCCGCATCCGGGCGCGCGCGCGGTGCATGGTGGGTCGCCGGCGGGGGCCATTAAAGAGCGCTAACGCGGAGCCCACGCCGCAGGGAGACGTGCCTCGCCGAGCGTAAGTGGCGGGCGGGAGCAACCGGCCCCCTCCCCCCCGCGCGCGGGGAGCCGGCTGGGCCTGCGATATGTGTGGGGGGGGTCTTTATCAGTGCCCCAGTACCGGCATTGTGACCGCGTGGGAGCGGCCGGGCCCGTGCGCGCCGCGCGGTGACTCCTGGGGGGGGCGCTGCTCCGGGCCCGGCCGGGCGGGAACGCGCCTCTAGGCGGGTCTGCCCCGTTCGCTCCCCCATCCCCCCTCACAGCCGCTGGGGGGGGGCACGACCGGTGCAGTGAGATTTACCCCCCCGCTGAGCCCCCGGGGGGGGGGCCTTGTTTTCCCATGGGCCAAACCCTCCCTCCCAGGCCCGTGGGTCCCGGCCAGCGGGGGGCCGGGCAGGGCGGGCAGGCCGGCTGCAGCCCCGTCGCCACCGAGGGCGGCGTCGCTCATGGAGGTGCCTAGGCGGGGGGTGAAGCTGCCGCTGTCTGGCTAGGCGGGTGCAGTGGGGGCCGGCTGCACAGCTAGCTGGCGAGGGGGCTGAGCCGTGTTGGCTCTGGGAGCCCCCCCGTGCTGCAGCGCTGCGTTTTAAATAGGGGAGCGCCTCCCGGCTCCTAGTACATGCAAAACGCAGAGGCGCAGCACCCGGGACCAGCGCAGACCAGGCCGCACGGAGTCCAGCAGCCACTGTTCACAGCGGATGGGGCTGGCTGTGGGCAGGGGCTGCTGATGGAGCAGCCTCTGCCTGCCTTGAGCTTCATAGCAGCTTCTCCGATCCCCCCTTCCTTGGATAGTGGCAGCAGGGGTGGGATAGGCAGGTGGCACTGCAGAGTTGGTGCTGTGGGGAACTGGCTTTTAAGCTGGCTCCCACCAGCATTGGCTCCAGTTCTTCCTCCCTATTCCCCCCTCCCCCCCACTTGCTGCCTCTTAAGCCAGCAGTCAATACTCCACTCAACTCCCCCCATAAGATTATGCTTATTAGGTAGTCAGCTACTTGCTAACACCCCTACTTGTCTAGTACGAATTACTTAATTATTTTTGCTCACATGAATAGTTTACTTGAAGTCCATAAATGCATCAATAAGAATTTGACACATCCCATCTCAGTGGCTTTGACGCATCCTTTTCATAGGATACTAGGTTAATACTTTTTTCCTAGCTGCTTAGCCTTTTTTTTCCAATTTGAAAGAGGTAATGTCTCTTGTTACCAGCTTCAGTTAGTAAAGGAGACAAGCTCATGAGCTACGTAGTAGGGATGTTAAAAAACAGGTAATTGGGCAAATGTATAACCATTGAAAACCTCAGTGGTTACCTGCAACCTACATAGTTATACTTTCACATCCCTGCTACATAGAGCTCTTCTTCCATTAATAAAGATACTGCTTTTCTGTCTTATGTGTTGGGACTAACACGGCTATGAAACCTCTTTCCTGGATGATAAGCGTCAGAGGGGTAGCCAAGTTAGTCTGTAACAGGAAAAACTTAAAAAAATCAAATAGTTTAGTAGCACCTTAAAGACTAACAAAACATGTAGATGGTATCATGAGCTTTTGTGGGCACAACTCACTCTTTCAAGAAGGCATCAGTTTCTTTAACTTAAAGGAAAATAGTCTGGGGCATAGCCATGTTAATCTGTAACTTCAGAAACAAGTAGTCCTGTGGCACTTTAGCATCATGAGCTTTTGTGGGTTAGACCCACTTCATCAGCTGCACTTCTCTGATGCCACAGAACTTCTTGTTGTTTTTAAAGGAAAATATTATTTTCCTTTCATTAGTAGCAAGCTAGTGTCTTGGCATTGCTGATTGCTCTGCTTTGGTATTCTTAAGCCAGTTTCATTTTGTTGGTATAGACCATCAAAGTTAGAAGAGTTGAATAGATGTAACTAAAACGATATAGAAAAGAGCCTCTCACCCCTCTTTCGTGACTAACCCCTCACATTCCTCAGTGTTTCTTCTGAAAATGTAGAAAACTTGAACTTTTTCTTCCCCATCTTCCATGGCACTTGGAGATGTCTCTCTTCTTTCCTTGCTACCAAGATTTTGAGACCCAACATGGTCTTTAAAATAAAACGATTTGACATTTATATAGCTGTTCAATGTGTATAGAAGCCTTAATTCTGATGACCTGTTCTGTGAATAGTTAATGGTGGCAAAAATTCGATTTAAGCAAGCTGACACTTTTCAAGGACATTCAATTTATAGGGGAAAAAAAAAACCAGGAGCAAGTAGTTTTGTATTCTCTGGATAAAAGCTTTTAAAGAAATCTGTATTGTGTAGGCAAAGCTTCTGGATAAAGAAACTTACTGTGGTGTTCTGCTTTTTTGTTTTGTTTTTGTGTGTGTGTGTCCTAGGTTTAGAGAAGTACTGCTGCAAAGATGTCCATCGGAGTTCCAATTAAAGTGCTGCATGAGGCAGAAGGCCACATTGTGACATGTGAGACGAATACAGGGGAAGTCTACCGTGGCAAACTCATTGAGGCTGAGGACAACATGAACTGCCAGGTATGTCCGGGAAAAGGAATTATGTATTTTTGGAAAGGTCCCTCTTTGCTGCTTTTCAACTTTACTAAAAATTGACATCTGAGAATGGACAAGAAAGGTGGGTTATCATGCTTTGTAGCTTTGCCAAAGTGAAATAGTCTCACCTGTGATCTAGAGGGGACAGCTGAAACTTTTTGGTATATAGGGTATGTTCCTAATATAAATTATGCATTTTTCAGAACTTGGTTCTATGCCTAATTTGAGGAAATTGCATTTCTGCTCATTATTTCAACAGCTTCTCTTGAGTGCTACACGCTCAATGCTAATTGATTTTTTTTGAGCTAGAGTTTTATGTTCAAATAACAAATCATTCACTTTTCTCATGAGAAATTACTTTTGTTAAAATAAACTAATCTTAATATATGTGATTCTATGGAAGGGAAGATATTTCTCCTGCTCAGTGAGTTTTATCCCTAAAATAAACAAAGCTTATTTTGGGTTAATGTGAACAACTTTAGGAATTTGTTACTAGAAATACAATTCTGGGAGGATCTAAATAGCCTACACAATCCCCAGGGTTGATAATAGTAAAAAAACTTAAAATGCCTTATCTCCCATAAACAACTACAACGGACAAAGAGTATTTGAAAATTATGTAAGGCAGATCTTCGACTTTGGTGCTGAAGTTAAGACCTGAGCACCAAAGGAATAGTCCTTGGTAGTATTGGTGTTTGTGTACCAAACCACATGCCGTGCTCTCTTCTTCTTTTTTTTTCTCCTGCTCAACCATCTTTTTTACATACACATACAAATCTGCTGTGTACTTGTATGCTAAATCTGACTGTTTCCTGGCTACATTACTTTGATTAACACTAAGCACACAAGGAAAACAAAACTGATGTAAGGCTGTGATGTCTTAAAAAGATTCTTCACGATCGTGCTCTGCTGTTTCAGTGTATTCTCTTAAGATTCCATTTACAATGATCTACTTGCTGCAGCTTCTGAAGAAGAAAATCCATGTTAGCATACAGCAGATGAAAACTTCTCTCAGAAATCACCTTCAAAATAATCCTGGAAAGCTATTCTATTGAATGTATATGTTCATGCTGCTATTTGACCAGACAGCTTTCTGTAGGAGAGAGAAGATTTATTTGAATCAGAATTCTGTAGCAAAAACACTGAACGCTTCACTATTTAAGAGGCAGTTACAGGCATTAATCAGTTTTATGTCTTTCAGATGTCCAACATCACAGTGACATACAGAGATGGGCGAGTGGCACAGCTGGAGCAGGTGTACATTAGGGGGAGCAAGATCCGGTTCCTCATTTTACCAGATATGTTGAAAAATGCTCCTATGTTAAAGAGCATGAAGAATAAAAACCAGGGTTCTGGGGCTGGACGAGGCAAAGCAGCTATTCTCAAAGCCCAAGGTGGGTACCTCTGTGTCTGGTCGTCTTTAAATTTCCTGTAGGAAATTGAAGCAAGTGTCATTATCTAGAGTAGAAAGAGTTTGGTTTATTACATCACTTAACTATGAAATCCCAAGCAGTTAAGAGGCATTTTGCAAGTATCCAGGAGAGGTTTTAAAAATGGGCTAGTTTGCCCTTCATTTTCCTTTTTTCTTGACTTGATTTTTGTCAGGTTCAAATTTCTAGTGCCTCAGAAAATTTTAAAATAGTATTCAAAAATAGCTAGGCACTTAGCAGCCTTGTAAAATTTCAACACTTCTACATAAATCTCAAGATTTTAGTGCTCCCCAAGTATGTGTGCAGATCTTGAAGCAGCTATTTGCATCATTTGGATCTTTTATCAGTGATCTTTCTCTCGGCATTGGGTTAATCAAATCTACTTCAGTTATCATTGAAGAGTTAATTTAAATATAAAAATGGCACTTAAGTTCAAATCCTTCTGTATTGCAAAACTAGAAAAATCACACTTTATCTTTGAGTGCATAAATTATGCAGATTGGTATATAATGATTAAGAGTATCTATTTTGGGTCTATGTATATAAATCACTTTGAAAAAGCTTTTGCACATAGGGATTAAAATATATGTAGAGCACTTCAAGATCTGTTCAGGCATGGTGTGTAATTATGGTGGCAGTAAAAAATTATTCAGAAATGTCACTGGGATGGCATTGACTTCTTAATACAGACCTGGACTGCATGTTTGTGCCACTAAATAGAATGAACTGTCAATTGAACTAATCCAATATTAGTTGCACCTTTCATATGGTTAGAAGCATGTAAACATTGAATTGTGCTCCCCATCACCAAGCACTTTGAAAGATCAGTACATCACCTACTGAACGGTACAGATTAACCTAATTTCCACATTACTAACCCAGTGCAAGAGGCTAGGTACAATACCTTTTGATACAACTCTTGTAGTTTCTTACAAACATGTTATGTCTGATCCACATGATCCCTTATTTTCTTTCTTCAGTGGCTGCAAGAGGGAGAGGTCGCGGAATGGGCCGTGGCAACATTTTCCAGAAGCGAAGATAATTTTGGACTCGGCTGACTTTTTTTTTTTTTTTTTTAATTAGGGCTTCATTTACTCCTGGTGCAGCAGTTAGGGTTCTGTTTAAATAAAATCTGTTTCTGACAAAAGAGAATTGTGTGTTGACAAGTCTTGTCTGGGACATCACGGATGAGGGGATGGCTTTCTGGGAAGAGGGTTGCATATAGGTTTAGAAAGTTCAATCTTAAAATAGAGAGGCTGGTACCTGAATTTGTGAGTTCTCGGTGTTTGTTTTGTTAAATCATGAATCTCAAAAATGTGTCCCTCACTATTTTCACTAAATCCTGTTGCCATCAGTTCTGCAAAGATAAATTAAATCAGCATCCAAATGGATGTTTTTAGGTAAGGGGATGTGTTCCCAACTGGCAGAATGCTCATGTCCTGATGGAGTGTTTCAGGGGTTTGCTGTGGCCTCGAATTTCTGTGACCCAATACAAGATCTTGGTGAGGATGAGAGACTCATTGTTGACATTCTGTAAGCACCAGCTCTTGACTTGTGCTCTAAATCACTTGAGTGAGCTGTTGATGAGCTGCTGTCTCATTTTGCAGTGCAGTTTGCAGTAGAGGAGTGAAGGAAAGGCATGCAACGGACCATGGGGAAGAAAAGAGTATTTGGACTGGCTACTTCAGTGGGTCATAATGCAATTGAATAAACAGCTGTTTGACTGAGGATTTGCTGCCAAAAATACTCCCCCTATGTTCAGAGAGAGGGCCAAATGAAAAACAGATCCTTGTCTCTCATATCACAGTGAGGATGCACCCAGAATCTGAGTTGTGATTTTTCTCTCTTGAAAGATAAAAGATAAAGAAGCAAAAACATAGCTTCTAACTTGGCAATTATGAAAAGTTTGTCAGTAAGTATTGTTTTGTAGTCTCCTGCCATCAATATTTCAGTAGAGTGAGTTGGTGTATTTGGAGAGTTTAAAATGAGACTGTGTAGTTACTCAGCTGCTACCACTTGATCTGTAGTTTTAAGAGATTAAAATTTTGATTTGCTGTTTAGGGGTTTACCAAGTTGAATGCTCCTTCAGTTCTAAACCCATAAATATATGTGAAGATTCTTCACATATATTTAATTTAATTTTAATTTTCAGTCATATTTTGCATCTTGCTGACTTAATTCTAGTGAACTTGTGACTAGTGACGTTAAATTTAGATTAACTGGCTAATCAAATAGTTGATACAATGTGCATTGACTATTTGATTAGTTGTTAAGCCTCTGCAAAGACTGAAACATAGATAAGTAGGAATAGGACACTGTAGTCTATATTCCTGGGAATAGTGGTATCCAAGCACAGATGGTATCTGTAGGGACTCAGCCCTCTCCAGAAAGACCACCGGGCTAGACCTCTGAGAATATAGTCTGCAGAGAGATTCTACCCCTCAAACTCGCTGAACCTTGTTGTACCCCCTAACCCAGAGGGTAAGCTTACTGTGTAGAAAGACTTTCACTAGTGGGTCCCAAGCTAGCATGCTCATAACAATGTGAATGTCACGGCTCTGGCCAAGACTGACTCACCATCCTCGCTCAGACCCAGGGTGCCAGGTGCACTTGAGAACCTGAGCTGCTGCCCATGCTGCAACAGCCACATCCCTGTTTTCAGCAAGCTAGCATGAGCTGGTGTAACCAGGGTCAGAGATTCAGTCCCACGTTCAGTGTAGACATACCTAGAGACCGCAACCTCACTGCACCTCAAAAGCCCCAAGCCCCACACAAATCCACAGGATGGGTTTGATTTTTATTTGCCTCATTTAAAATGAGTTTAAAAACTGCTTTTTTTTTAAATGTAATGTCTACAAGATGCTCAGTATCTAAAGTGCTTGAATTAAAATTTCTGGTGGGACTGGCAGGCTCCCCTCTCAGGCACTTGAAGTATTGTAAGAACCTATTTTATGTTCTGTGCATCTTGGAAAGGTCCTTCAGAAAGCACTCAATCCTTCAGACAGCATGGGGAGTGTCTAGTGGTGGTGTACAGCACAATGCTTTGCCACCGTGACAGGCAGATTATTTAAATTACTCATACCTATTCCCAGGGCTCGACAAATAATGTAATCTGCTCACCCGTGGCGAGTAGATTACACCCCGGAAGAGCTGGCGCAGAGCGCAGAACCATGCGGCTGGTGAGCAGGGCTCGCTGCCGCTTGGCGAGCCCTGCCTATTCCATATTATGTACTAGCAGATTTACCTGGCATTGCCTGGGACCTTCAGGGCAGAGACTTGAAGATGTATGTGGGAGGGAATAGGGGGTGCAGGAGGCTGCAGGTGGGAAGCGGGGGGGAGGAAGGGCTCAGGGCAGGGGCATGTTCTCTCCCCCAGTTGCTCCTTCAACCTGCCCAGGGTATGTTCCCCTCCTCGCTCCAACACTGTGGCCAAGGGCTGGGGAGGGTTTGAGGCAGGGGAGGCTACTTGGTGTGCTAGCAGGCATGATGATAGAGATCTAGCTCTGCTGGCCTCTCCGTGGTGCAGCTGCCACCAGTGGACAGGATAGCTCTCCCCTGCAGGCTCCCTGCTCCCAGTGGCCACTCACTATCATGTCCCTCTGAACAGCAGCCCTTCCCTTTGCATATTATAGAAAATAGTCCTTTTCCTGGGGCTTCCAGTTGTCTGTGCCAAGACCTTGCTTTATATTAGGAGAGGAAGCTGCACACTGAATTTGGTGGCCCTCGCTCTTATTGTTTAGGAAGAGTTTTTGAACAAATGGACTCAGACTGACGCTCTAAAACAGGGGTGGCCAACCTGCGGCTCCTCTCCCCCAAAAGTGTGGCTCGCGAAGCCGCTCCTGCGTGCGGGGCCCCGCCCCCCCAAAATGGCCCCTGCCTCCAGTTCCCCTCCAGCCCCTGGCTCCCCTGTGCTCAATGGGTTGCAATTCAAAATGGCACCGAAGATGGTGGCCATCGACGGGAGCCTGAGATGGCCAAAAAGCCTAAGCTTGTTTCTTAAAGGGGCAGCCTCCTTTTTTTTTTCCCCCCTCGATAATTCTGGTGCAACTCTTCGCATTTTTTCTGCCGCTGTTTCAGCTCTCTTTGTTAAATGGGTTGGCCACCCCTGCTCTAAAATATATATTAGATATAGATGAAGATATGAACTCACTGCATATGGGCCACACTTTATATGTGGACCGTTTCTGCTGCAGCATGTTCTCGCACAGTAACAATTCTAGCAGAACTTGTTCTCTGGAATAAGAGCATAGGAACGGCCAGACTGGGTCAGACGAAAGGTCCATCTAGCCCAGTATCCTGTCTGCTGCCAGTGGCCAATACAGATGCCTCAGAGGGAGGGATCACAACAGGTAATCCTCATGTGATCCCTCCCCTGTCACCCATCTCCAGAGAAACAGAGGCTAGGGACACCATTCCTACCCATCCTGGCTAATAGCCATTGATGGACCTAACCTCCTGGCTACACGTATTGAAACAGGAGCTATTTCTTGCTATAAGGTAGTAAACAACCTGATAAAGATCAGAGCTGTTAAAGGATTCAATAGTATGGTTTGGTTTGCCCACACATGCATGACCACAGTGTCATAAGGTTTGGTGAACTTTTGAAAATGTAAAACTATTCTTCTGTGTCCAAACGCAGATTGGTAATACCCAATCCTGTGTGTTCCTCAGCAGATTTTAAACATCTTCACAATCTTTAATGTATATAGCTTGGTTGTACAGATAGGCTCTCATTTCTTGACATAAGCATCAAATATTGTATGATGTCTAACTATAATAGGTCTAGTTGATCCCTGCTGCAGCTGTACTTCTGTGGAGTTACACTGCAGATGAATTTGGCCCATTGATTCCAAACTAAGTCCAGTACTGACTCGGTAAGTGTGCTTTCTTCGCATAGTAATAGAGATGTAGCTGCATTAGTCTGGTCTTGCTGAAACAAAAGACAGGACTATGCAGCACTTTAAAGACTAACAAGATGGTTTATTAGGTGATGAGCTTTTGTGGGCCAGACCTCAGTTTGATCTGAAGAGGTGGGTCTGGCCCACAAAAGCTCATCACCTAATAAACCATCTTGTTAGTCTTTAAAGTGCTGCATAGTCCTGTCTTTTCTTTCTTCGCATGAGAGAATTTGATGCCAAATCTAACTTTATTTTTGATCTACAGCATATTACCTTAAAAAAACCCTCCTAGTAGTTACTGCATTTATGAAGAAATACTGAGACAAATCAAGCCAAACACTTTCTGTAAGAGCAAAACAAATCATAACTTTAATTAAGTGTTGCATGGGTGTAGATCTTAGTGTGAACTAGAAAATGTACATTGAGCTTTATAATCCCTCCATTTTTTCTTTGGCTATTGAGAAAACATGTAAACAGTTTTGTAAAAATACTTGTAAGCTTTATGGATTGTAACTTGATTGCTTTTAGCCTAGAACTTTGTCTGCATTAGATCAAAGATCAAATCAATTCAGATCCTGTTAGTTGATTTAATTTTGTGGCTGAGAGGTGATGTTAATCATTGGAATTAGATTTAATGCTGTTTTCTAAAGGAAAAGATCTGATCAAAATATTTCATGTAGCCAAAATCTAGTGGCCTGAGAAAAATATAGCCCATGTAAACTGGTATGTTACGTTAACTGGCACATTCAACGGGGAATGGCCTTTTAAACAAGATGCAGAACTAACCTGAGCTACTGTCAAGATATCATACACCACACTTGGCAGATCTAAACAAATTCTAGGAGGAAGACCAATTTAGCCCTCATTTTATCGTATTTGACCATATATAGCTATCATGGCTATTTTTGTTTAAACACTTGCTATAGGTAGAATTTGGCTTTAACACTTTTTTCACATCTGAAATTATTCGGTTTGTTAATGTATACATGAGGCTATATAGCAGTTAGCTAGTCCTGCCTGCTTCTGTTGAGACCCTCTGTGGATTGATCTCCAAAAATGAAATTCTGTGCATTAACTTGCAGACTTATCTGTAACTGGAACCCCACTTAAGCATGGATCACTAGGAAAGTTCTAACATATCGTTGTGATCAGTTTTGTCGTGACTTTAGACCCATCCTCTCTACAAGTTTACTTGTGATTTGAAGTTGAATCCTGAAATTGGAGCAACCCAATTGTGATTCCTGAATCTAAATGCTGTATACACTTCTCCTTAAAATAACATAAGAAGAACTATACTTGGTCAGACCAAAGGTCCATCTGGCCCAGTGTCCTGTTGTCTGACAATGGCCAATGCCAGGTGTCCAAGAGGGAATGAACAGCAGGTAACTAAGTAATCCTTCTTGTCACTCATTCCTGGTTTCTGACAAGCAGAGGCTAGGGACACCATTCCTGCCTACCCTGGCTAATAGCTATTGATGGACCTAACCTCCATGAATTTATCTAGCTCTTTTCTGAACCCTGTTAGGGTGCATCTACTCTGCACCTGTGGCTCGAAATAATTTGAGCTATGCAAATTGCATTGCTTATTTCAAGTCAGTTTCAAAATAGCTAATTTTGAAATTTGGCACTATCTACACAGCAAAGATGCAGAATAGCTATTTCAAGATACCTACAGTATCCCAAAATAGCGCTGCAGCATAGATGTGCCCTTAAAGTCCTGGTCTTCACAACCTCATCTGGCAAGGAGTTCCACAGGTTGACTCTGCGTTCTATGAAGAAATACTTCCTTTTGTTTGTTTTAAAACTGCTACCTATTTATTTCATTTAATGAGCCCTAGTTCTTATATTATGGTAACAAAAAAAATTTCCTTATTTACTTTTTCCACACCTGTCATGATACTATAGACCTGCATCTTATGCCTCCCCAAAGGCTACGTCTACACTGCACCTGTCTTGTGCAAAAGCCTATGAAAAAATGAGGAAGAATGGCTTTTGTGCAAGAGGGGTTTTTTACACAAAAAGGAGCCATCTACACAGCTCCTTTTTGCGCAAAAGGCTCTTGTGCCAAAACGGCCCCTAATTAATTATGCAAATGAAGCGTGGCAACATGCTAATTTGCACTTAATTTGCATAAGCTTTTTCGAAAGAGAGGTGCAGCGTAGGTGTAGCCTGTGATGTCTCTTTTCCAGACTGAAAAGTCCCAGTTTTATTAATCTATCCTCAATGCCAAGAGATTTTTTTTTTAGATGAGGTGACCGCATCTGCATGCAGTATTCAAGATGTGGGTGTATCTTGGGTGTATATAGAGTCAATAAGATATTCTCTGTTTTATCTACCATATATTTGAAAGAGTTTGTTTGTTTGTTTGCTTAAGAACTCCTCCGAAATGGCAAGAGCTAGGACCATCAAATTTGGTAGGCAGCTTCCTCTTAGCATAACTTAAAACAACATAAGGGTTTGGTTGTGCCAGGGAAACGGGCTGTGCCTAGAATGGGATTGCGTCTCATAAAACTATATAGAAATGAGATAAAATCACCAGGCAGGTGAAAGGGTCTTGCTGGGGGTGCCCCACCTCAAGAGGGGTTTGTGGCAGGGGGGCTACTTACCTGGATGTGGAGCCCCATCTATGGCTGGCCACTCTCTGCCTGGTGTGGCTGCCCCCAGGGGTCACTCTGCAGTCTAGTTCTCTCCTGTGGGCTTGCTGCCCCTAGTGGCCACTCTCAGTATAGTGTCCTTCCTCTCTGCCCCTCCCTTTCCATGTTTGGGAAAACATTCCTATTCGAGACATTTCCAGCTTTCCTGGTGCAACTGGTGCATTTCCAGCTTTTCCTCGTATCGTTTCCCTGTTCTTATTTAAGTTATGATAAGAGGAAGCGGTATACCGAATTTGGCAGTCCTAGCTCTTACTGTTTAGGAGCGGTTAGAACATAAGAACGGCCACACTGGGTCAGACCAAATGTCCATCCAGCCCAGTATCCTGTCTGCCGACTGTGGCCAATACCAGACGCCTCAAAGGGCGGGATCACAACAGGTAATCCTCACGTGATCCCTCCCCTGTCACCCATCTCCAGAGAAATAGAGGCCAGGGACACCATTCCTACCCATCCTGGCTAATAGCCATCGATGGACCCAACCTCCATGAATCTATCTAGCTCTTTTTTGAACCCTGTTAAAGTCCTGGCCTGCACCACATCCTCTGGCAAGGAGTTCTACAGGTTGACTGTGTGCCGAGTGAAGAAAAACTTCCTTTTGTTTGTTTTAAACCTGCTGCCTGTTAATTAGTTCTTGAACAAACAGACTCACAGGCAGACATTTCTAAAAAGATAGATTAGATCAAATCTTTTGTTGGAAATAGTTCTCCAGTCTGGGCTCAGCTTTCAGCAAATGTTTTAATGCATTGTAGCTGTGTCTATGTGACCTTATTCAACATTGTTAATCCAAACAGTTTTCAAGGACAAACCTTCAATGACACTTCAGGACATAATAGTTGTGTGATGTGGACGAGGCATAGCTCTGGCATAACATTAAAATGTAATGTACTGTCTGAAAGCATTATTTCAAAAAAGAGGATTTAAAGGAATTTGCCAACTGTCTCAAACACTTTTGTATCAGTCTGGAATGGTATAAATATAGACACACACCCCCCCCGACAAAGCAAAGAATCTTTATTTCCATACAGCCCTAGTGCCTTCAAAATTTCCCCACTGACTGGTTGGAACACACGCCGTTTTGATTTTTAAAAGTTCTGCTTAAAGCTCTGGAGGGCAACACTGCATCAGCATGTTTGGGTGGGAGGGTGGCTTTCCTGATCAGAGGTGGATGATGCCTTTTTTTTAAAAAAAAAAAAAGCTTGTTTAGTAATCGGCCTCAGCTGTTGTGGTTTTATGGTGGTGGAGAGGCCATCTGCTGTCTTCATGGATTCTCTTAGCAACCCAGTCCAGAATTTCACAGGGACCACTAATGCAATTGAGTTCAGGTTTGTGGGTTTTTTATGGTAGGGCAGCCATGCCACATATTTAACAGCATGTTGACTTAGGGTTTTAATAAAGGGGAGGATCCTATGCGTTGGGTAGGGAAGTTTATTCATAGAGAAAAGTTAGGTGATGTTTGACAGACAGCCTATTGACACTTTGGATGGATTGGTCCAGGCTGGCATTGCATGTGGCTTTTGGAAGGGCTACATCCAGGCATTAAGCAAGTATTTATTTGCATTTCTGTATTGTCAAGAGCTCCTATTCATAGACCAAGGACCCACTGTTTTGAGCTGTGATTGGAGGACGAGCTCAAGTTGGGAGCACATCATGAGTGGCAAAGTTGTTGATTTGTATGAAGTTGTGGGGGACCAGTAACAACATCAAAGGCCAAAAGGAAAAACCTACAAAGGCCCTGAAGAGTGGGAACAGAATGGCACAATCTTGAGCTCTCACCTAAGTCTAGAGTATGTTTCATTAATTGGTGGAGATTTAAAATCACAGATAGGATATCAGAGGGTTAATTAGGCACTGAAGTCCTTTGTAGATAAAGGTGTAATGACATGCACACTATTGTATATCTTATTAGGCTACGTCTAGACTGCAGGCTTCTTGTACAAGAAGATTTTATCGGAAGAGATCTTCCACAAAAACGTCTTGCGCGCAAGAGACTGTCCACACTGCAAAAGTGCATCAAAAAAGCAATGCACTTTTGCGCAAGAGAGCATCCAGATTGCATGGATGCTCTCTCACAAGTAAGCTCTGATTGCTATGGACAGAATGGCCACCAGGGCACCTGTGCTTTTTCCTCTTTCCTCTTTTTGCACAAAAAAACCCTCTTCCCCGTCCACACGCGCCTTTTTGCGAAAGAGCTCTTTCACAAAAAGACTTTCTTCCTCATAGAATGGGGAATACCTATGCCGGGAACCCCTCTGTTTTTTCAGTTTTTTGGTGCAAAAATGCACTTGAGGTATGGATGCTCCGTGAGTTTTTTCGGAAAAACAGCCATTTTTCCGAAAAAACTCTGTAGTGTAGACATAGCCTTAATAGGAATGTAATTCTTCAGGTCTTCATTCTGACAACTAATTGGCTGTCCACTAGGTGGCTCTGTGGCCAAAAAAAGCCAAACAAGGAAGGGGTCTAGCTGTGTGTGCATCTACAGATCCTAATCTTATCTGCCTTCATCTATTCCTTTTTTAAAAAAGCAAGGAATGAATTTTTCTGACCTCAGACCCATAAACACATTAGATCTCTTCATCCAGAAGACAAAACTGATTTCAGAAATTCCCTCTCAGCATCAGGTGAACCCAGGAACTCCTGTATGTGAGCCTCATACCTCTGTAATTCAGTTTCACCTGTTCTTTTCCCCAGGCCTCATTTTCACTGGCCACAGAGCTGTTTACATTCACAATCGCAGCAAAACCTGTTTATAAAAGCAATCTGGCTGGCTTGTATGGAAAGGGTCTAAACTAGGGCTGGCTGGAAAATGGTAAAACTTTTTTATGGGGCAAATGTTGACGGGTTCTACAACTTTAATTGGAAACTTGAAAACATGGTCTAGGTCTAGCTTGTGAGCTAGTCTAGTGTTGAAAAGCATGCCTGAAGGGTTAACATACATGTCTAACAAAGATGCCTTGTTATAAATCTATGGTGTTGTAGGTAAAATAGTGGAGCGGGGCAGCTTTAACCAATAAGTATGGTTTAGTGTATTTTTATTACTTTAGAAAAGTTTGCAATTTGTTCACACAGAAACCAAAATAAAGTGTGCTAGGACATTAACCCAGGATAAGATCCCTAGATTGCCAGAATGAATGTGTTCTCAAGTCAAATCATTTTTAAGTAACAATTTAAAAAAATGCAGGTTGGTACTTTTGTTCCCTAATTGTGAACATGGCAAACTGTACTATTCACTAAAAGCAATCATCAGAAGTGAGGTCTTCAACAATTGATTATAGCAGGACTGAGATCTCTCTTAACTTTGTAGCCCCGTCTCCCCATAAAGAAATACAAACATGCTTGGCATCCCATTCTTACCTTACCATTTCATTCAGGTACACAGAAAGAGCAAATGTTATCCCGTCAAAACTTCGCAAAGCAGTAATGCAGATCTGATGTGTATTTCCCCCTTTCGCTCCTCCAAAGCCCTGCAAGTCCATTAGAAACTCTAGCACACTTTCCAGACCACCTGGCTTTCCGGAAGGGCGCTAGAGACAGTGAGCGCTGGATTTCCCTATGCACAGCTTGTCCCTGAAGCTACTGTTGACTACTTGACCTCCAGATGCCGTTTCCTGACTCATGGCCACATTCTATCTCCCAGGCATGTGTGCTCAGACATTTGGTGCATGTTCTTCTGGTTCGGTAACTTGTAAAAATTACATGTTTAGATTCAAGTGAGGCTTTTCTGCTATAGGTAGTGCAGCTGAGCAGTATTTTAGTGTCTCCTGCTTTCCTTGCTTTCATCTCAAGCTCTTGTATTTCTTTCCATTCTGACAGTTGTTCGTGTCTTTTTCATCAGTGCTGATTGATGGAAGTTTTCCTGCACCATGTTAGGCTCTGAATAAATTTCTGCCCATAACTTCCCCACCCAGGATGACAGGCATAGGCCATACTATTGGTATGAAGTGATGTGGGGAAACTTGTCTGCGCTTCTAGAATCAAATAGGGGCTCTTCTCTGAGGCACAAATGATGGCGCTTTGGAACAACAAAGAGCAAAAGGTTTTAGGGGTCAGTGGGGAATTTTCAGTGCAAAGAACTTGAGGTTTCTTCCTCATTGTGCCAGATGTGGGCCAGCTGCAAGTCAGCCTCAAGGCAGCACCGCCCCTCGAAAGCAGCTGTGTCAGAGCCTCAGGCCAGTTCCTCGGAAGGGAATGTACCCTCTCTTCTGGATATTTCTGAGAGCCTAGTGCTCTCCGAACTGTGCCTGTCTCATCCTTTCCCCACTGCCACCCACACCCGTGGCTGAGTAGTACGCAGCCTGCCTACTCACCGCACACATCCCCACCTGAACGGCACAGTCTCTATATGATCTGGACACTTCTAGCGCCCTGCCACGCCTGTAAGCAGTCCTGCCCCCCAAATTCATTTCTCTCCACTGTGTGTGTTCTTCACTGGTTACAGCGAGAAGCCTTGTGCTTTGTCCGGGGGGAGGCAGCAGGGAATGGGAGGCAAGCGACTGCATCGGTTTCGTTCGTGTAATCACGCACCCCAGTGTAAAATCTACTTCCTGGCTGGTGCTCGGCTTTGGCTTGCTTGCGAAGATTTGGATGGGTGTGGGGCAATAGGCAGCAGTCTATGACCCTTCCCCACTCCTGTAACATCCTTGCTAGTGCAGGGATGTGATTCCTGAACCTCCTTTTCTTTCTTTAAGTGTTCCGTCCTGGTAGGTTGGCTGGAGGGGGCCAACTGGCCCTAAAATTACCTTGTGATGTCCAGGAGGGCAGCACATTCCAGCATCAGATTGCAACCCTCACTCCCTAACATACTTAGTTATTTCTTAGCACTTTTGGTACAGAGAAAGGATGTAAAATCCCATTTAATTAGTTAACTGCTTAAATGTTAAGTTTAAATGGTTAACAGAGAGGGGCTCCAGCTCCTTCTGGTCCTGGGTCAGGCTGCCAACTCCCAGCCTGTGGGGGCTGGGAGCCGGCAGCCCCATGGGGCTGGAGCCGGGCTGCTCCCAGATAACAATTAACCATTACCAGTAAGCACCACCTGTCAATGGTGATGGCAACCAGTTCACATTCCTAGTACAGAGTTGACCTTGACTTTAATGTCCCCCCTCTTTAAAACTTGAACAAAGGCAGTGGGCTGATAAACTTTTGTGATGTTGAAAAACCTGGATTGTTGGGTTGCCAGGTAGAAAAATTAATCAGAATCTTGGCCCTCTGGAAAATGACGATTTGGCCATTCACCGATCAGCCGAGAGTGTTACCGTCGAGAAGAAAAGCTCCTTCAAGAAGTCACAACAGTTGTCATGCCCTACATACTCAAGCTGAACTGAATTTAATCTTGGTTTAAATATAGTTGTAGCTAAGTTGGTTTCTGACAAGGGCCAGATCCTTCTCCCACTGAAGTTAATAACATTGGCTTCAGTAAAGCGGGATCTGCTCCGTACTTTTTCTGCCAAGTGTGAAGGGGACAAAATTACATCACCACCAGCTTTGAAATGTCTTCTGGAATAGTCTAGCTTTAGGAGCTGGAGCCATTGAAATTAATTTGCCAACACATGAGTGTCGCTGACCTTCACCGGGGCTGCAGAGGTGATCTGAGCCGAACGAGGCTTCTATCCCTGCTGTGCAAAGCCGCCGTATCATGGGACGGGTCACAAGATGTTAGCAGATGGCCCAGCCAAAACATCAGTGGACTGTGCCTACTCGGCTACGCCAAATTCTGTCCTAGTTGCCTCAGGTGTCCAGTCATCTGGTCCTGCAACCCAATAGCCTTTGGCAGTGTAGAGGAGCTGCAGGTTAACGCAATGGTTCTCAAAGTGTGGTCGGCAGACCTCTAGGGGCAAGGGTAGAATTTCGGGAGGATGTGGGGGGAAGCAGCCGTGCGCTCCAGGACTGGTGAAGGGCGCTCATCAGCCAGACGTGAGAGGCATGCACGGTATGCAGGCACTTTTCCCTCACTCCCTGATAGTCCGGGGACCAGGATGAAAAACAAGCTGCATCTCGGAGCGCGTGGCTGCTGTCCCCCCATCCTCCCGATACTCTGCCCTTGACTAGTGGTTCGCAGCCATCTTGCAGGTGGGCCACGGGCTCAGGGCTTGCTCCACCTGCACCTAGGAATGTGTGCTGGCGCTCCAGCTCTGACCCCCCGTCCCACAAGTTTGGCGCGCCGGTGCCAGCTTCTTCTTGATGGGGAGTGGGGGATGAGCCTCGTGGGCAGGGTCTGGTTGGTGGGGGGAGGCCGGGGCTCCACATGCTGCTCCTCCCCAGTCCCCAGCTGGGGGAATGGGAAACCGTTTGCCTGGAGGCTTTCCCCATTGCTCCCATTGGCCAAAATCACGACCAATGGGAGCTGTGGGGGGCCGTGCTTGGAAGTAGCCTCCCATCCCCCTCACGCCAAGACCCTGCACTCCCATCCTGCTCCTGTACCCAACCTGCCACCCAGACGCCCCCAACCTCAGCCCAATCCTACGCCTTTCCTCCCGCCCAGACATCCCCACCCTCCATCCGCTCCTGCACACAACCTCCCAGCCAGTCTCTGTACCCCCTCGCCCCTCCTACACCCATTTTGCCATCGTGGGGAATTGGCTGCTGGTCCGTGGAGAGGTTTGCATTAAGCAAGGTGGGCCGTGGGGCAAAATATTGGAAAATCACTGGTTTAATGAGTCAGCTGGATTTAACTGGCCATGGTATCCTCCATTAAAAAGACAATTCAACCCTGGCCTTTTATTAATGGCAAGAATGAGCAAAGAAGAAGAAGAAAGTTTCCCTGACATGAAGGATGGGGAGGGGAGGGATGTTGTGCAGGACCTTCAGGGTTTGTTTTCGTTTTTTTGTTTGTCTATCTGCCTTTTACATTCTAATGAGAGAAATCTTTGTGTGTGTGTGTGTGTGTGTGTGTATATTAGCCTTGGCTCAGGGCCAAATCTTTGCACAAGCTGGCATTGTGCAGCGTTTTCCCACAGAAATGTTATCAAATAGGGTTCCTTGAAGAGTGGAGGTTTCCAGCAGCCATAATTAGATGGAGAGTTGTGCAGCCGTGGTGGAGAAAGGGATTTTGTACGTCATATGTATGTTGGGGGAAGCTGCGAGAGTCACAGGAGGGTTCTTTGCTGCTGCTGCTGCTATTGGACTGGCTGCACTGAGCATTTAATTACAGGGTTTTTTTCACTTTGCCATGCCTTGGGGCTTAAAACACGCTGTCTGCAGTGATGATTTCCCCTGATTTCAGCTCAGCAGTCAGACTCTAGTCTAGCTGTACCAATGCAAACCTCCAGCAGGATCAGCCATTATAAACCGTGACTCGCATGGGTCCTAGTGGTTTTGTCTGTGTGTACAACACTGCTCTAGCAGTGAGTTAAGTTGGGGCAATCAAGCCCTTACTATTGTATGTGAGTAGCCACTACAACAGGCATGGGGAGCCTAACGTCCAGGGGCCGGATGCGGCCCCTGGCTTGCCTGGATTTGGCCTTCGAGGCTTGTGATTTCCCCCCCCCCATCACTGGGGATTCCATGTTGGTGTTCCAGCCCCTCCACCCCCCTCCGCGGGATTGGAGCACACAAAATCTACTAGGCTGCCACTCCCCCCGCCCTGGCTCTGGTGTGCAAGGGGAATGTGGGGAGTGTCTTTCTGCTTCTCAGTCAGGGGCCACAGCAGTGAGAGTTGGGCCCCGATCCAAAAAGACTCCCCGCCCCTGCTCTACAACATGCTAAGCTCTGGCTGCAAAGCAGAAAAGACGATTCCTGCTCAGAAGTTTTGCAATGTTCAGTAAAGATTTATTTAATTGCACTGCACCCCAGGGAAATCGGGCTCAGAGCAGCTGCAGGCTGTGGAGTGGGAAAGGGCACACAATGGGAAACTCAGTACTTCCTGAGGCAATGCAGACACTAATTCTGAACATTGATCTGCGTCCAGCTTGGTTGTGCAGGCCAATTAGACGGGGTTATAATGTCCAGCAGATTATTTTGTGGCATACTCTTGTGGCCGCCCCATGATGCTATCTGAGCACCTCGCCGCCTGTAACAGGTTTCCTCTCCAAGTCCACGTGAGCCTGAGAAATAACTACAATCCCCTTCTTACAAATGGAGAACCCAGTCAGACAAGTGAGGTGACTTGCCCGAGGGGTCATAGGAAGACAGTGGCAGAGCAGGGACTCACGCTCCAGTCTCACGAATCCTAGGCTGGTGCCCTAACCACCAGGTTAAGACCATTTATTGCTGAGACACTGGCTTTGCAGACGCGGTCATTTACAATATTGAACGTTAATGGTGAGCACTGTGGTGGGAATGAATGCTCCCACTCTAGAGAAGGCTACTTGTCAGGAGGCTGTTGGGGCTGACGCCTTTCCAGATAGCCAGGCTGGATGTCTCTGATTAAGATGCTGTAATGCTCAGTTTTATAAAGTGGTTCTGTAGCTTCTCTTACAGGTTTACTTACTTCTTCTGGCCATTTGGTCTGACCAGTCGAATTCCCCTGGAACAGCTATTAATCTGCCTTGTTGGGCAGTTTTGTTAACGTATACCAGATTTGCTCTTGCTTTGATTTATTGCCTTTCCCCCTGGGCTTTTATCTTCCTTTAGTTTTAAAAACTGTCGGCAAGTGAAAAAAAGAGTCAATTGTGTGGAAGAGATTCCAGGGGTAGGTGGATATGAACTGGCAACGGTTCAGTCCAATCCTGTTGCTGAGTCATGTTGTTCTGTCTCTTACCTCCGAGAGGCTGGACAGGGCATAAACAGAGAAAGGAAAGTGTTGTGGGCATGATGCAAGACTAGAAATCAGGTGCTGGGGGTTTTGACCTTGCTTCTGTCATAGACTCGCTGGGGGGCCCAGGGTAAGTTGCTTCACTGTGTTTCATTCCTATCTGTGTAAAGATGACAGCACTGCCCACCCTCTGGAGGCTGTTGTGAGGCTCAATACATCAAAGACCGCAAGCTGCTCAAATACCACGGTGAGAAGTGCTACACGTACCACTCCAACCAGATGGAATTGAAGGCTGATCAGAGGATTAGTTGGCTTTATGACCAAGAGGCCTGATGATTCCTTGGCATAAGCAACTCACCCGATGTACCAGGCTTTACAGCAGAAGCAGGCGACACTCCAGAAAGGGAACTTTGGGCCACTTCTTGTACCAACACTTTTCTCATTTGAAGTGTGCTGAATACTGTAGAGCTGAAAGGGGAAAGATTCCCTGACAGCTGGCTGGAGATTTTGGGGCCTGCTGAGTTTCCTTGACTTTATCCATTGTTGCTAGGGTCATAGGATGGTGGTTGGAAGGTATTAGAATATTTGAGTTCAATCTGTCTGAGCCCTAGGCCACCTTAACCATTCAGACTTAGTGGCCTCCCAAAAGGTTTGAACCACTTAGAGACGGTGTGGAGATACTCGGAGGCTTCTCCAGACCAGCTGAGGCTTGCTCCCGGTGAAATAAGCCCAGCGTTTCAGAACCCAAAGTAACCTGCATTCTTTCCCTTGCCCACATTCCCAAGGGAGGGATGTGGGAACAGAAGCCTTTTCATTGTGTTTGCAGGGTTCATGTGTGTTTCGTTTGCCACAATTTGTACTTTTCAGCTGCAGCACCAGTAAACAGGCCCCTGCTTTGGGGAGTCGTGTGTGTTCTTAGAAGAGCCGTGCATGCTAAGTTCTTTCTGCCAGGTCGCTCCTGTCTGAGGGAGATGTTTGGGAGAGGCTGAGCAACACAAGAAAGACACTTTAGGACAGGTCGGAGAAGCCCTTGTCTTTGGATGGGTATCAGCTCAGAGACATGATATCATCTGGTCTTGAATTAATGGGGAGAAGCAGCTGTCCCCTCCCGGCTCTGGAAAGCCATGCAGTGGGAAGAAGACTGGCTGAGAGGCAGGAGTTTAGGTGCCTAAACTTCATGCTGGGTGATTAACATGTTTCCCTGAGCCCAAGGAGCAGGAGTGCTGCTGGTTAAAGCTCGTTTGAACCCTGCAGGGCTTCAAGCACCCAAGGAATGGAGCTTGGCAGTTAGCCTCTGTATGATCTAGAAGAGCTGAATCCCCTCCGTGCCCACGAGAGTTCACTGCGCTATCGTGTACCTCTGTGGCCTTTTTCATGTGCAGAGCTCCCAGACCAGTCTGCACTCCGCCCTGCACCCCTGCATTCCCATTTACTTTAGTGGGCAGGTGCAACGGAGAGCAGAATGCAGTTCACTGCCTAATGAATCCCCCCGCAGTGCCCCCCGTGGTGTAACCAGGTGCAAATGTCCCCATTTTACAGAAAGGTCAACTGAGGAGAAGGAGTCTCTGAGGGAGACAGGGATGCGACTGTGTTGTCCTCCTGGCTTGGCTGGAGCAGAGCTCCCTTCTACTTCACCTCGTGCAGCTGTTGCTCGCTTAGTGTTGGTCCAGCCCAAACGCTGAGCCTCAGTTGCAGAAATGGGGAGTGGAATCTGGGCAAACATAACAGCCTCCTCACTGTTGGTATCTTGCCCACACACCCGGCTCTCCACCCTGTCACATCAGCTGTCACATCAGGCGTACGCCTCCTTCAAGGGGCTGTACTGACCAGCCCGCACACGGCGAGGGTGCGTTAGCAGCCAGATTCTAGTCCAGCCAGGGGCCCTGTGTGCACGTAGCACAATATGCATCCGCACGTGCCTGTCTCAGTAAAACACAGCATCAATGGGAAATGATTTGCAGCAGCAGCATGTTCCAAAGCTAAAGTCCCGTCCGTCGTCAGACATCTGGGCTGAGTCACTGGCGCTCAGGTTCCACACTTCCCCGGCACGCTGCTCTCAGAGGTCGAACACCTGGAGCCCCAGGGCGCTCTGTTCCAGCTTCCACTGAGCTGCCCCCACAGTTGCTGTCCTCCCCAGCAGTCCCCCGAGAGTGCACCTGTGTTTCCTTTGGAAGGCCAGGGGGCTGGGAAGGAACCCAGTGGCCCCCAATTGTGTGTGTGTGTGTGTTTCAAGTAACTGCAAGGGCTACAGCTGAATCTCTGAGCAGGTGGAATTAAATGACCCCTTTGGTGTGGTTTGGCCCACACAAAAGGGGGCTTGTTAAGGCTGTTTCCCATCACACCTTTTAACAGTTGATTCACAAAGCTTGAGAGTGAGAGATGAAAACGCCAGCCAGTCCCAGAGGAAAAGAAGAGGGGTTGGAAGGCAACAAATAGCTTCGTCATAGAGATGGGCACACGCCAATTATCTGCCTCCCCCTTCCTTCAGGCTAAGCACTCCTGAAACTTTGGCTAACTTAGCTGGGTCTTTAAACTAGTGAAAGTCCTGATGACAACTCAATCCAGCAGCTCACTCTAGCCAGGAGGGATTAGCCAGGAGGGGTGGGCAATAATTTTTGACCAGGGGCCACTTCAGAAATTTTTGAAGTGGCCCTGGGCCGCTCCGGAAGGGGCAGGTCCTCTGATGGAAGGGACGGGGCCAGGGCACTTCCCTGCTTCCCCATCCACAGACCATGATTGGTCTGGGGGAGCACATGAAGTCTTTGCCCCCCCCCAAAAAAAAGGTTCCCCCTAGGGGTCCATGCCCCTGGCAGTGGGAGGAGACTGCATGCTCCTCCCGCCCCTAGGCCAATCAGGGCTTGGGAGCACACAAACTCTCCTCCTGCCCTGCCAGGAGCACGTGGTGCTTCTAAGTACCACACGCTCCTTGCAGGGTGGGGGCAGGGCCTCCATGGGCCGGATCAGCCCATTTGGCAGGTCTGGTCTGGCCCACGGAGGCCCTTTTGCCCACCTCTGGATTAGCCAGTGGTTAGGACACTAGCCTAAGACGTGGGATATGTGCATTCAAGTCCCTATTGGCCCCTGGCTTCCAGTGAAACCTTGAGCAAACCATTCCACCCTTCTGTAGTGCACTGAGAAGCAGGGCTAATGGCACTGTCCCTCCCCCCCCACCCCAGGGAATAGTGAGGCTACATATATGAGCAACCACAGTGCGTTCCAGTGCTACCTTAAGAAGGGTCAGGTAAGTATCTCAGGCTATGATTATACTACAGTTTAGTCCAGTGCAATTTATGTGTGCACAGCGCTCTGGCGGCGTGACGGCAGGGCAGAGAGCTTTTGCCCCTCACGGAGGTGGTTTTGCTGTGCTGACGGGAGAGCTCTCTCTCCTCTCTGTGGGAACCTGCTGGTTGTTATCTTGTACCAGAAAAATGGCTGCTGGGGTTATCAGAGTGTCTGCTGCATTCCGCGTGACATGGTTGGGCCAGGCTCTGCACCCTGCTTGTTTGCTGTTCCATGGCAATGCAGGGGCTGACAGGCAGCGTGTTTATGTCATGGCTCAGCGTTCTAGGGTTGCCTCATTGTGACTGATTTCCTGTTTTGTGTGGGGCAGAGTGTGCAGATTTGCAGAGGAGGGCTCCTGTAGAGAAAGAGACACACACAGAGAGAGAGAGAGAGAGAGACAACAGAAGTAATCTGCCTTTTTCCCATAGCCTCTTTGCCATTGTAACACCTGGCGAGATCTTTTTAAAGTCCTGGGATTTCTTTTGGAAATGGTAAATCCAGAGACTCGGCAAATGCACCAAGCCTGATGTCATTGGGATGAGCCGATGATAGCAAGGGTCTGTAAGATCATAGCAATTAGCAACGAAAAAGACATCCCGGAACATGGCGAGGATCTTGAACGAATGCCCCATTGAACAATTGCCCCTCTTCTGTGGCTGTCTAAGAGGCTGCCCAGTGGTGTCTGTTAATTGTGGCTATTTATAATGTACATATGGTGATGGCTTCACACCCAAGCGTAAACTCATTTTGGATAGTCATAAAAAACAATGAATGTTCTTGCAGCACCTTAAAGACTAACAAAAAATGCAGACGGTATCATGAGTTTTTGTGGGCACAACCCACTTCTTCAGATGAATGGAGCAAGAGCTACAGGGGTACAAATAAATAGCAGAAAAAGGGGGGAGATAGGGAGGGAAAGAGAAGGAAAAAAAATCTTGTTAATTAGTGTGTCCATGCTAAACGAGACTAATCGTCATTTGGGTGTTGAATGTAGCGGCCCATCCAGGACAGGTCTTCATTCAATCCTTGATTAAAGATGTCAGATTTGGACATGAGGGCAAGTTCCGCAGCTTCTCTGTCCAGCTGGTTTTTGAAATTGCCCTGTAGGAGTAGAGTCCTGTTGAGACCTATTAACGAGTTCCCGAGAGGCACAGGGCACAGTGGCTGTCCTGGGCTAGATTCTGTGGGGAAGATCTAAATCAGAACATAGAACCGGTCTGGTCCAGGGCCTGTCACACACGCAGGAGATCAGATGTGAGGCTTTAATAAAAGGAGGGCCCTGGAGGCTTTTCAAATAAGCAGCTTGGCAGAGAGGGTTCCTGCCTGTCTGACGGTGCAGCAGTAGCCCAGCCCCGGGTCTTTGCACCCTTGTTCCCTTTGCTATTCTGCATCTCCCTCTCCCCAGGAATTGCATTCATCTGGTATGAGATTTCAACACCGCCCCCCCTAATCTCCAAGTTTAGATTTGACACAGAAACATACAAGGCGGGATGTGTAAGCTGAGAGGGGGCATGGCACCACCCTGACAATGCAGAGATTTAAAGAGGCTGCGGGGAACAAATTCTGGGTTTCGCAACCTTTCCCATTGCTCCTGTGTCTGCCCCTGAGAAATTTTCCTAGCTTCTCTGTAGGCCTCAGACAGCAGTCCCTGGCTTTCCAGCAAGGCGGCTGGGGCTGGACTCTATTCAGAGTCTATCAAAACTGCTCCTTAATTGGCTGCGGAGGTTGGTGTTCAGTGATGCAAATTGTCTTTCATGGACGAGCAAATCGTCCCCGTGTGCTCCCTTCAGGGACCAAGGGAGCTGCCTACGCAGCCGTCCTGTCTCGCTTCAGGGTCGCATGTGCTGCCCAGAGCATACATGTGTATAGCCAACCCTGAAGCCCCTGGGGAAGAAGGGTTTCTAATAGACCTGCTGCGGGCTTCTTAATGGCATCTGCTAGTACAGCTGCACTGTCTTGAACAGAGCACGTCTGTACTTGCCAGGGAGTCACGCAAAGCGCCCCCCCCCCGAACCAGATGCAGCAGGAGCACATTGGCAAGGGAGCCCACAGTAGGTTACAACAGGGGCACATGTAACCCACACACCCAGTGTGGTTCACTGTCCCATGCAGTGGCACTTAGACCACTTGCGGAGAGAGATCAGAATGAGGGAGCTCTACTGCCTCACCTGAGAGCCAGCTGGCTGCATAGCTCAAGCTGCTATGCCTTCTACGCTGAGGTCCTAGGTTCAAATCTGCCGTGGTGGTAGTTACACAAGCACATCAAGGAAGTACCTCAATGAAAAGAGGTGACTTGCGGTAGTGCTCAGGAGCTCTGCTCCTGCCAAAATTTCTGTTGCTAACTGGGGTGCCTCCTTGCGTCCCTTCCCTGTTTCTCTGGATGTCCCTTCCTGCACCCTCTCCCCCACAGGCACCAGACAGAGCCTGGTCTTGGACCTAGATCACGGCAGTTCCTCCTGTTTCTTCTTTTGACAGGGAAACACGCTGTGGCTAGAAGGGGCTGTGAAAGGCTCTGAAGGGGAAAGAGAGCAATGCAGATAAAGTCTAACGTCCATCAGTTCAGAAGGAGTCAAATCCTTCTACCAGCAAAGCTTTTGAAGGGTTTTTTTTTTTGAGGCAGCCCCCCTTTTTGCACTAGCTCCCTGGTGGCACGCGTCAGGCGGGTGGTTGAAATGAGGCATTGCTTACATAGAATGTATTCTGGCCAGTCGTGTAGGGTGAGGTGCTTGACTGAATTTCCATTCTCTTGTATTTGGCCTATGGAGGAGTGCATCTTCCCGCAGGCCAGAGGCAATAGAATGGAAGAGTAGCAGCGTAACGGAGGTAACAAATCTCAGAGGGGTATAGCCGTGTTAGTCTGTAACTGACAAAACTTACAAAACAACGAACAGTCCCGCAGCACCTTAGAGATGCACAAAACACGTAAATGGTAATGAATGAGCAGGGAATATAGGACCATTTTAGGCTGTGGCTTAGGCTCTTACGGGAAGTGATGAAAGTCTTCTTACGTGTTACTCTATTCCCCTCTCCTCAGTTACTATTTATAATGCCAAGCTGCCTTGCCACATTTCTCCTTGCTGCACATTTCCCAATAGACAGAGGGATCAACTGGTGGTATCAACTCTGACCCCCTACATGTTAAGTGTCTTTGTTCTTTTGGAGAGAGGATAATAGATCCCTTCATTTCATGTTGCTGTTTCACTGGAACACGGGGAAATGCCAACAAAGCCCAGGTATCTGATTACAGAGGTGCTTAGTGATGTCTTTGTTTCAGTTTTTGTCAAGAAGATGGATGGTGACGGGATGCCTAACACAGTGGATGCTAGTGGAAATGCAGTAGGTTTAGAAGATAAAATAAAAGAACAAGTTAAAAATCACTTAGAAAAGTGAGATGTCTGCAAGTCACCAGGGCCTGAGGAAATGCATCCTAGAATACTCAAGGAGCTGATAGAGGAGGTGTCTGAGCCTTTAGCTATCATCTTTGGAAAATCATGGAAGATGGGAGAGATTCCAGAAGACTGGAAAAGGGCAAATCTAGTGCCCATCTATAAAAAGGGAAATAAGGAAACTACAGACCAGTCAGTTTAACTTCTGTGCCAGGAAAGATAACAGAGCAAGTAATTAAGGAATCCATCTGCAAACAACTGGAAGATAATAAGGTGACAGGTAGCAGCCAGCATGGATTTGTCAAGAACACATCATGTCAAACCAATCTGATAGCTTTCTTTGATAGGATAATGAGTCTTGTGGATAAGGGAGAAGCAGTGGATGTGGTATACCTAGACTTTAGTAAGGCGTTTGATACGGTCTCGCATGATATTCTTATCAATAAACTAGGCAAATACAACTTAGATGGGGCTACTATAAGGTGGGTGCATAACTGGCTGGATAACCGTTCTCAGAGAGTAGTTATTAATGGTTCACAGTCACGCTGGAAGGGCATAACAAGTGGGGTTCCGCAGGGGTCTGTTTTAGGACTGGGTCTGTTCAATACCTTCATCAATGTTTATATATTGGCATAGAGAGTACTCTTATTAATTTTACAGATGATACCAAGCTGGAAGGAGCTGCAAGTGCTCTGGAGGATAGGGTCATAATTCAAACTGATCTGGACAAACTGGAGAAATGGTCTGAGGTAAATAGGAGGAAGTTTAAATGCAAAATGCTTCACTTAGCAGGGAACAATCTGTTTCACACATACAGAATGGGAAGCGACTGTCTAGGAAGGAGTACGGCAGAAAGGGATCTGGGCTCATAGTGGACCACAAGCTAAATATGAATGAGAGGTGTGACACTGTTGCAAAAAAAGCAAACATGATTCTGGGATGCATTAACAGGAGTGTTGTGAGCAAGACACGAGAAGTCATTCTTCCGCTCTACTCTGCGCTGATTAGGCCTCAATTAGAGTATTGTGTCCAGTTCTGGGCACCGCATTTCAAGAAAGATGTGGAGAAACTGGAGAAGCTCCAGAAAAGAGCAAAATGATGAAAGTTCTAGAGAATATGAGCTATGAAGGAAGACTGAAAGAATTGGGCTTGTTTAGTTTGGGAAGGAGACGTCTGAGAGGGGACATGAGAGCGATTTTCAGGTATCTAAAAGGGTGTCACAAGGAGGAGGGAGAAAAATTGTTCTCCTTGGCCTCTGAGGATAGGACAAGAAGCAATGGGCTTAAACTGCAGCAAGGGAGGTGTAGGTTGGACATTAGAACACTTCCTAAGTGTCTGGGTGGTGAAACACTGGAATAAATTGCCCACGGATGTTGTGGAATCTCCGTCTCTGGAGATATTTAAGAGCAGGTTAGACAGACACCTGTCAGGGATGATTCAGCTGGTGCTTGGTCCTGCCGTGAGGACAGGGGACTGGACTTGATGACCTCTCAAGGTCCCTTCCAGTTCTAGTGTTCTATGATTACTTAAGGGATTGAAATGTTGCCAACTGGATTTTGTTCCAGTTGCCAACAATTAAATGAACAGGAAGTAGCAGTTTTCAAATTCTCTGTCTGGTTTCAGATACTCAAGCTCCCAAATTCCTATTTTAGGCACCTGCTGCCTGTGCTAGTTTGAGGCCTCGAATATCAAACTGGGATGCTGTGAAAGTGAAGTTCTGTGCCTGGGCACTGGGCTCATAAATCCCTTGTCCCTCCCCTCCCAAGCCCTGAACAATTCTGATGTAGCTTTGGAATATATTCTGCTTCCGGCAACCCGATCATTAGACGTGTCAATGATAGTGGACTGAAATACCAGGGGAAGATCAGATCTTATGTTCTTGGAGTATGTGTCCGTGTGGATTCCACACTAGTAAAGCTGCATGTGCGCAAGACCAGAGGCTTCTGAATCGCACTATCCTTTTGGGGCCACACATTTGCCCTTTGCCTCTTTAGCCCCCCAGACAAGACCATAAGGATGGACCAGCTACATGCGTCCCAAAGGACTCATCTGCACCTCAGTGTTAGATCAACCTAGGTACATAGCTCATGGTTGTGAAAAATTTTGCACCCTGTTCAGCGTAGCTAAGTCTGCCTAATACCCACTATAAAGTTTCAGAGGGGTAGCTGTGTTAGTCTGTAACTGAGAAAACTTACACAATGAATGGTCCTGCAGCACCTTAAAGACTAACAAAATGTAGATGGTACCATCTTGAAGAACCACATTTACTGCAGGATAGGTAACCCACCCAATTGCTGGCTCTCTGGGACTTTAAAAACCTGTGGAAAACTGCGCATAGACCCCTAGTTTGCGATCACTGGAATGCATTTAAAACACGTCATTCTATTTCAGAATTGGCTACATTTTATCCCTTGTACATTTTTTTTTTTTTTTGCATTGTGGCTATAAATATCTATTCCACAGACATGTGTACCACAATTATGAACTGTTCATTACTAGCGATGAGAGCCAACGACCGATTATTTTTATTTTAGGGATGTCGATTAATCACAGTTCTCATGTGATTAACACAAAATTAATCATGATTAAAAATTCATCACGATTAATCACAATTTGAATTGCACTGCTAAATAACAGAATACCAACTGAAATTTATTAAATATTTTCTGATGTGTTTTTACATGTTCAATTACAGCACAGAATACAAAGTGTACAAAGTGCTCACTTTATATTTATTACAAATATCTGAACTGCAAAATTGATAAAAGAAATAGTATTTTTCAATTTACTTTTCCCAGGTACTGTAGTGCAATCTCTTTACTCTGACAGTGCAACTTACCAATGTAGGCTGTTACATAACTGTGCTCAGAAAAAAAAAGAGTAAAACTTTAGAGCCTACAAGCCCACTCAGTCTTTTTATTCAGCCAATGAGTCTACACAGCAGCGTTATTTCGAAATAACGGCCATTGTTCTGAAATAACAATGTGAGCGTCTACACGGCAATTCTGTTATTTCAAAACAAATTCAAAATAACAGATGGCTCATTCCAACTCTGGGTATGTCTAGACTACAGGGATTTTTTGAAAAAAGTGGCTTTTTCTCAAAAAATCTTTACCTGCATCTAGACTGCAGCCGCATTCTTCAAAGTAAATTGAAAGAATGACAGTTTTTTCGATCAGGAAAACCTCGCTTTCGAGGAATAACACCTTTTTCAAAAGTGCTCTTTCAAAAAGGCGCTATGTAATGCAAACTGTGCTTTTTCAAAGGAGCATCCAGACTGCCTCTCTTTTTTCAAAAAGCGCTTGCTTTTTCGAAAGTACTGGTTGTAGTCTAGACGCTCTTTTTCGAAAGAGGCTTTTTCGAAAGTATCTTTCAAAAAAGCCTCTTTCAAAAGAGGCTTGCAGTCTAGACGTAGCCCTATAAACCTCATTCCACAAGGAATAACACCTCTTCCAAGATAGCTATTGAGAAACACAGTAGTGTGGACGCTCCACTGCTGCTATTTTGAAATAGCTCCTCCCCAGCGCTAGTCAACGTAATGACTCCTCAGTGCCTCCTGGGACGCTAACTCAAGGTATCATGTCCATATTAGGGAAGCCTGCCTCAGACTAATTTTGAGTCTTCTCTGTAGTGTAGACGTGCTATTTTGAAATAAGCTATTGCGGAGTGTTTCTTCTGAAATAGCTTAGTTCAAAATAAATATGCAGTGTAGATGTACCCTAAGAGGAATGAGTTTGTTTACATTTGCAGAAGACAATACTGCCACTTCTTATTTACGTCACCTAAAAGTGAGAACAGGCATTCACATGGGACTTTTGAAGCCGGCATTGCAAGGTATTTACATGCCAGATGTGCTAAACATTCGTTTGCCCCTTTGTGCTTTAGCCACCATCCCAGAAGACATGCTGATGATGCTTGTTGAAAAAAACGTGTTAATTAAATTTGTGATGGATTCAACTCCTTGGGGTAGAATTGGATGTCTCCTGCTCTCTGTTTTATCTGCGTTCTGCCACGTATTTCATGTTGCAGCCGCCTCGGATGACAGCCCAGCACATGTTGTTCATTTTAAGAACCCTTTCACTGCAGATTTGACAAAATGCAAAGAAAATTACCAATGTGAGATTTCTAAAGATAAACACCATGCTTCACCCCAGGTTTAAGAATCTGAAGTGCTGTCCAAGATATGAATGGAGTGAGGTGTGGTGCATGCTTCTAGAAGTCTTAAAAGAGCTAAACTCCAATGTGGAAACTACAGCACCTGAACCACCAAAAAAGAAAATCAACCTTCTGCTGGTGGCATCTGAGTCAGCTGATGATACTGAATATGTGTGAGCAGCATGGACACATGTCCCCTGGAATAGTGGTAGAAGGGACACATGAATCTTTAGCGCAGAGGTGAAAGTCAGCAGGTGCGCCCTGGGGTGCAGCCCCCACAAGAGCTGGCTGAGCTGCGGCAAAAGCCAGCAGGGAGCTATTTAAAGAGCTGGCAGGGACCCGGGTTGCAATAGGGCAGTACCGGTAAGAAATTTTAAATTACATTCACCGCTGCATTAGCACCTCTAACATGTAAAAAACCTCAAACAAACAAACAAACAAAAACAAAATACCCCACAAACAAACAAACAAACAAACAAACCAAACCTAATTTGTGTGAATGGAAAAAAAGTAATACTGAGTAGACCTGCAGGCTCTACAGTTTTACGTTGTTTTATTTTTGAATGCAGTGCCTTTCTACGTAATTCCACATTTGTAATGTCATCTTTCATGATAAAGAGATTGCACTACAGTACTTGCATGAGGTGAATTGAAAAATGTTATTTTTTGGTTTTTTACAGTGTCAGTATTTGTAGTCAAAAGTCTATACTGTTATAAGAGGAGAGGCATCCATCACACTGTCTGTCACAGGGAACAGTTGAGAATACACAGGAAGACTTGAAAAGTCTAGGTTTGGGGTGGGTTCTCCCGTGGCCTAATGCATCAGGCCTAAGCCTCCAGAACCTGGGGTTGTAGATTCAAATCCTGAAGCTGGGCAGCTGCCTCCAGCTTCCCCAGGGATAGAGCTGGCACCAGCTGAGAGTAGGGAGATGGGCAGGGGTGAGTAGCTTGCTCTGGAACCACAGAGTTGCTTTCTCTGGCTGCAGTGAGACGGGAAAGGGAGAAACTGTGTGTGCAGGGGGAGCTGCCCCAGAATGTGTAAAGCAGCCCTGGACCTTCCTTGGGGGGCCATGCTGGCACAGGGGAGCTCCCAATTGTGGGGGGGCAGGGAGTGGAGGTAAGGCTCCCTGCTTTCAGCACCTCACCCGTGGGACACCCTCCCTCCCCCACGCCAGGACAAGTGGAAGTAAAATTAGTGCCTTTAAAATCAACCCTACAACAAACGAGCATGTCTGCCCAGGGGGAGAAAAACAGATACCTCCCCAAATACTTGCTATGAAGAATGGATTCAAATAAATAATCTTTTCAATGTAGGGAAAATACCTTGACAGGTTCCATTCTGAAATATGTTGTATAAAAATAAATCATACAAGTTGGTGCTTCCATATGCCTTCTCACCTCTTGGAAATAGTTACTCATTTATCTCTACAGACCCCCCAACCCCCCAGGTGTGCATGGTGCTTTATAGCATGGCCCTGTGCCAAGGATCTGGCAACCTAGACAATGTGAGAACGCACAGCTCTCGGAGTTGAACATTGTAGGGCTCGGGGCAACCACCAACACCCTCAGGAAAGGATGTGCCGGTTTGCCTCAGCAAAGATGGACCAGTTGTTCTGGATCCAAGAAGTGCCGGCTTTCATCTGGGCCTGAACCCAAACCTATTTGGGAGGCTGCTAAAATCTTATTTGCGACTTTGTTATTTCTTCAGCCTCCTGCTCTGTAAGCACCTCTCTTCCCTGAGCACTTAGCTGACTTCACACTTTTCACAATTTCTAGAATCCATGCAGGTTAAGCCCCCTCGCACGCCACGGCTCCTGTGGCTACTCTGCTAGGGAGACACCACTGGGGAAGACCCGCTTTGTCACCCCAGCTGGCCATGTCCCCCTTGGCCCTTAGCACAGGGTGGGCCAGAAATACAGCAGCAACTAGCACAGAGTGCAGGGAGGGGGGGTGAGCTGTTTCTAGCCTGAGGCAACCACTGCTGCAGCCTGTCACTGGAGAGGAGCGTGGGTGGGAAAGCGGGTTTCTCGCCGCAGATGGGGGGAGCTTTATTGCCTCAGTCAGCAGCAGAGTGGTTCTGAAAAGGGGCCAGGAGGAAGATTTCAGTGATCTTCAATACAGCAGGGCAGGGTGTGCGCCTGGGGGATTGGTTAGCGATGCAGAGCATAAGCTGCAGGGTCAACGCTAGTGAAGCAAGAGCAAGCCAAGGGTGCCAGTGTGGTGCTGAAAGCTGCCACCCCTCCACCCCTAGGAGGTGCGTTTCAGGGCCACATGCGGCCCTGTCCTCATGAGCTGGCCGGCCTGCCTGCTGAAGGGAGCAAGCTCAGCTCTGCTCTTGGCCGCAGCACCGTGGATCCAGAGGGGCTCAGCGGGTATGGGTTTGCCCGCAGGGGGTACCTCTGGGTTACATCACTGGGGGATGACCAGGGAGAGCATCTCACTGTGGACAGGGTCTAGTCTGGTATCAGCCAGGTGCAGTGTGAGCTCAACATTGGCCCTGGGCACACCGGGGTCAGGTTTGGCTGCTTTCCTTGCACGAGCCCCCTGCCTCCGCCGTGGATATGTCACCCTCCTCTGGCCACACTCCCCACCTGGGTGTGGCTGTGCTGAGGCCCGACAGCTGGGCCAGCACTCAGTGAATGCCCCAGGAACGGCGGATTGGGTAATTAGCTAATCAGGAGAGGCTGGGGAGGTGAGGAATGAATTAGCCCTCGCCTGACTGGCCTGGGAGGAAGTATTCCAGAGGAAGAGGACAGGGCTGGGTGAGCTGGAATGAAGCGGGGGCAAGACCTGTGCCTGCTCCACTGCCTTTTGGCTGAGGGCCCCAGCAAAGAGAGGCTGAAAGGCGAGGTTAGGCATGCAGGGTTGCACTGTATGGGAGGACCAGGGATGTTAAAGTTAGATTAATGGGCTAATTGAATTGTCGATGCTATTTCCATCGACTAGTCGACTAGTCGATAAGGGAGCCTCTGCCTTTAAAGTGTAGCCATAACCCCAGGGCTGTTGTTACACTTCAAAGGCGAAATCGCTGCAGGGAACATGGAGGCGGGGGAGGGGGACTCAAGCAGTCCCCGCTGGCCCCGTGCTCCCTGCGGCGTTTCAAAGCCGCAGTGCTGCATGGAGCACGGGCTCAGTGGGGAAGTCCCCAGCTGGCCCTGGGCTCCATGCGATGCTGCTGCTTTGAAGCAGCCCCTCACCCGCTGCCTGACTTGTTGACTAGTCATTCACATCCCGAGGGTGGATGGGTGTGGAATACAACCCAGCCTGCCCCCCAGGAAGGAAGTGGATCTGAGCAGTTTGTAAAACTGGGCCATGGCCCTGTTGCCATGGGTCCTCCACTGCCTCTGGAGGAAAGGCTAGTGTAGCTCATCTTCCCCAGTGAAGCCTGCCTCCTGCAAAAAGGATTTGGCCCTTCATCCTCACTGGGCCATTAGCCTCCCTCAGCTGATATCATAGAACAGGAAGGGACCTCCAGAGTCCCCCGAGTCCAAACACCATCTAAACCAGGGGGGGCAAAAATTTTTGGTGGGGAGGGGCCACTTCAAGATTTTGGAAAGTGGTCAAGGACCGCGCTTTTCTGTGGAGGGGGTGCAGGGTCTGGGGTGGAGGCTGGGTGCATGTTTTCTATTGTGTTGTCACTTTTATGTCGGCTGGCCGACTAGATTGCCCTCAGTGGAGACACTGGATTTTGGGGACGGAGCAGCCAAGTGCACGCCTGCGAGTGAACATCCTTCTAGCTACAGCTTTTGAGCTTGCCAGCTGGCTGCTGGACACTCACAGCTGATTGAAGTGACAGCAGGGGCTGCCTTATGCTGCAAGCCTAGCTAAGGCTAGAAACAGGACCCTCATGGTCTACAGGCAGTGGTATGGGTGGGGAGGCACTGGGTTGGGGGGCAGAAGACTCGGCTGAGTTAGTCAGAGCCACACCTTGGGCAGATATACCTGAGCTGGCTCTACTCTGGCTAGCTTGGGTTCTAGTAGCAGGGAAGCTGTGACAGTGCCTGCTTCAGCATGAGCTAGCGGCGCCCCAAACAAAAAACCCGGTTGCTGGGTGGGATGGTGCAGCCAGTGCAGGCGAATGCACTGCAGTCTCACTGCTCGGGGAAGCAGCTAGCCCAGGCAGGCCCGGGTGAGTGGCGCGCACATTGTGATGGCTCCGTGGACACCCTGAACAATGAGTTCATTTTGATCCACCCCTAAGGGCGAGAGCGGTGGTTTTGGGGGGGACCTAGTCACTTTGGAGGGGGTGGTGAGTGAGTTGCGTTCTTGCTCCAGAGCCCTGAATTAGGCAGGGTGCCTCTGGGGCAGCGGAGGGAGCAATGCTTAGGAGCAGCTCGTTCTGGAGACAGCGTGCACACCCCACCCTGCCATGCCCCTTTTGGAGTGTGTAGGGCCCTGGCTGCACTTAGGCTCCCTAACCGGGCCTATTTATGCAAGCAGCAGGATTCTGGCTGCCTCCTGGACCTTTCCCCCTCATCTTCATCATGAGAATGACTGTTCTGGGTCAGACCAAGAGCCATCTAGTGACCCAATGCCAGGAAGAAGGAACAGAACAGCACAGTTTTGAGTAATACACCCCCCGTTGTCCAGTCCCAGTTTCTGGCAGTGAGAGGTTTAGGGACAGCCAGAACAAGGTTTTGCATCCCTGACTTTCTTGGCTAATAGCCATTAATGGATCTATTCTCCCTGAGCTTGTCTAATTCTTTTTTTTTAAACCCAATTATCCTTTTGGCCTTCACAATATCCAGTGGCAATGAGTTCCACAGGTTGAGTGTGCGCTGTGTGAATAAATGCTACCTTATGTTTGTTTTAGTTCTGCTGCCAATTAATTTCAGGAGATGACTGCTAGGTCTTGTTACATGAAAGGGTAAACAACACTTCACCCTGTACATTCTAGTCATGATTTTGTAGACTGTAACCATATCCTCCCTCAGGGCAGGTCTATACTACACGGTAAAGTCAACTCAAGTACTGCAACTCCAGCGAGATGAATAATGTAGCTCAGCTTATTGCGATGTCTCCGCTGTGCTGGGTTGCTGGGAGAAACGCTCCCATCAGCTCACCTTAAGTTTCTTCTTTCAGTGAAGTACCAGAGTCTATGGGAGCACGTTTGGCGATCAATTTAGTGAGTCTTCACTAGACCCACTAAATTGACTCCCGATGGATTGATCGCTGCAGCATCAAGCGACCAGTAATGGAGACACATCCTTAGTTATCTCTTTCCTGAACGGAACTGTCCCTGTCTTTTTAATCTCAAATAGAAGTTGTTCCGTGCCCCTAATCATTTTGGTTGCTTTTCTGTGCACCTTTTGCAGTTCTAACATACCTTTTTTGAGATGGGGTGACCGGAACTGCATGAAGTATTCAAGGTATTGGTGTGCCCTGGATTTTATATAGTGGCATCCATACGGGGCAGCTGGGATCTGTCCCAAAATGTGCTTGCCTGACCATGCTCTATCCTCCATGCCTCTCTGCCATAATACCCATTGATTAGGTCCTCAGTTTGCAATGGGCTTGCCTAGCTCTAGCCTCCCACAGGAAGACCAGGAAAATAGTTACCATTTGGACCTTTAGATAGCAGCAGAGTGAAAAGTTAGGAAATAAATGTCCATGAAATCAGCATGAAGATTGGTTAGAAATAACAGTGCATGGTACTTGTCTAGCATTCAGGGGCGTTAAAACACTCCCCTTCCATTCATGGATTTCCTCTGACAGCACCTAGGGGAGGCAGGCAAATGTCCTAAACCTCCTCCCACAGACATGCCATCTGAGGCCCACCATGTAATGTGGCAAAGCTGGCACTAGATTCCAGATCTCCAACTTAAATACAACCTCCAGGTCACCCCACCTTTCCCTTAGCTCAATCAACAGTCTACTCTAGAGAACATATGCTTTCTGGAGGGGGGGTGGCAAGTAAGAATCCTGCTCCCTCCCTTCATGCGCTCTATATGTCAACGTACAAGTGATTATTTAGGCCAGAAAAGTATCCTTTTAAAGACCGGCAAGTCTGGCTAGAGGGAACATAGCTCTAAGGAAATCAGCTTTGGGAAGTAACATGGAAAACAGACCTTTAAGAGGAATTTCACACACTGAAGAGTCACCTTCCTTAATTTGACTTTACTAACAAATAATTTAATAATTGACAAAGTTGAGCCCAAATCTTTTCCCTGGGCTTAGCTGCTCCCAGGGCTCCTCGCCCAGATCTACTCAGCTCGCACTCTAGATACACTCTTTAGAGAGCCCCTTTTACAGCCTATCTGTACCCAGCTGGGGGAATGAGCTGCCTGCCCCAGTGAGTCAGCACAGCCCCTCTTAACCCTCTCTCAGCAAGATCCGCACCTGCTAACAGGCTGGAATGTCTCAGACAAATTCTCCCTGCCTGTTACAGCGTCCCTTCAGTGCCAGCTATGACCGTCTTTCTTCCTGATGTGTACGCATGGGCAGTCGGTGCAGCTGAGGCTGGGGGAGGCAGCCCTGTGGCCCCACCTACAGCCCCGCCCGCTCTGCTGATGCCCTGCCCACACAATGGGAGGAGCACACATCCCCAAGCCTCCCCAGCCCCGGTAGCAGCAGGAGGGAGGCAGCCAGGGCCCAAGCTTCCTCACTGCCACGTGCATAGCTGAGAAGGTTCCTGCTTCTCTGCCTTCCCAGCTGCCCTGGAACCCGCCTGAGCTACACTAAGCAGCCCACAGCAATTGCACGTGGCAGCTGGAGGCAAGGAGGGCAGGGGCAGGGGCAGGGCCAGCACCGCTCAGCTCAGCCTTGGTGTGCTGTCAAGAACAGATGCCCATGTGTATACATCTGTCTATCCAGAAGTGGACCGAGTCCTATCAAGGCATCTCATGTCGGTCACCAAACTGGTGTGTGAAGGTATAAACGTTCACCCCTTGCTAACCGAGGCTTGATTTGAATCAGTGCCTTTCCCTCCTGGGTCCCTGTGTGCCATTGGCAGTTTTCTGGGCTACCTGTCCCCCCACAAAAGCTTCCATGCTGGAAGACTATAGTGTCTCTGTCTTCTAATAACAAAGCCGTGGATGATTCCAAAAGCAGGCTGAATAACTGAGAAAAGCCAATAAAGGCAGGGGATGTGTTTCTCTGCTCCATTGTACTATACCATTGTGTGCAGTGTGAATGGAGAACAGGCCCTAGGTTTGATTGGTTTGGAAGAAAGAAGAGTAAAGGGGAACTATGACCGAATTATAGATGATAATACAGAGGAAACCAGCTAAATACTTCTATTTAACTTTTCCCAGAGTAATCAGGCAAATGGAAGGGCATCTAATGAAATTTAAAGGCCACAATTTTTAAATGGGAAGAAGGGAATAGATTTCCCTGTACAACGTATAGATAACCTACAGAACTCACTGCCACATGATATTGTTAAAGTAAATAGCTTGGTATGATTATAAAAGAAGATTCAGACACTATGTGATTAAAAGCGGCGAGGAGTCCTGTGGCACCTTATAGGCTACGTCTAGACTGGCATGATTTTCCGCAAATGCTTTTAACGGAAAAGTTTTTCCGTTAAAAGCATTTGCGGAAAAGAGCGTTTAGATTGGCACGACACTTTTGCAAAAGCACTTTTGCGGAAAAGCGCCCGCGCTAATCTAGACGCCGGTTTTGCGCAAGAAAGCCCCGATCGCCGCTTTAGCCATCGGGGCTTTTTTGGCGCAAAACAGTCCTGAGCTGTTCATACTGGCCTCTTGCGCAAATACATTTGCGCCAAAGGACTTTTGCCCGAACGGAGCGTCAAAGTATTTGCGCAAGAAGCACTGATTTCTTACATTAGAACGCCAGTGCTTTTGCGCAAATTCAAGCGCCAGTGTAGATAGCTGGCAAGTTTTTTGCACAAAAGCGACCGCTTTTGCGCAAAAACTTGCCAGTCTAGACACAGCCATAGACTAACCGAAGTGTTGGAGCATCTGACGAAGTGGGTCTTTGCCCACGAAAGCTTATGCTCCAACACTTCGGTTAATCTATAAGGTGCCACAGGACTCCTCGCCGCTTTTGCAGATTCAGACTAACACGGCTACCTCTCTGATATGTGATTAAAAGTGGTGCTTCCTATACCAGTAAGGCAGCTAAAAATTAAAGGCTTTTGGATTTCCTGGTTCATAGACTAAGAGCTGACTAGAATCAGGAGGAAATTTCTCCTCTGGCACAACATTGCACAGGTGAGGTATATCAGAGGATTTTACACAGCTTCTCCTGGAACTTCGAGAACTGCCCATTTCTGGGAGAGAGGAATTTTTATAAGATAATTAATGTGCTTGAGAATGCTGATTCTATGAAGGCAACCAACCTGGTATTGACACCCTCAGATAGACTCCCGGTTGATGTAAAGAGAAGCACTGTTGTGTAATGGTTCAGACAAGAGACTAGGCATCATGGCTCTGCCACTAGCTTGCTGCATGAACTTGGGAAAGTCACTTAACTTCTGGGGGGGCAGGGGTGGGGGCCTCAGTTTCTCCATCAGTACTTATCATCTTGTGCAGTGCCCCAAGCAGGCCTTATGAATGAAGCATGCTGCGATCCCCATAGAGACGGTGCTAGAGAAGGCAAAAGCAACATTTTTAATTGCAGAGCATTAGCTGCAGTATCAGAAAATAGGGGGATGGAAGGGGAGAGAAGAAAGAGGCTTTTAAAAAAGGGAACTGCAAGTGGTTTCTTAAGCGGATCTGAACTGGGCAGCCCCAGAGACAGGTAGCACCTCTTGACTACAACTGAGGACACCCTGGCTGTGTCTACACTGGCGCGATCTCACGCAAAAGTGGCCGCTCTTGTGCAAAAACTTGCTGCCTGTCTACACTGGCCGCATGTTCTTGTGCAAGTAAACTGACGTTCTACTGTATAAAATCAGGGCTTCTTGCGCCAGAACTCTGACACTCCCACTCAGGAATAAGCTCTCTTGCGCAACTGTTCTTGCGCAAGAGGCCAGTGTAGACAGGCAACATGAATTTCTTTCGCAAGAAAGCCCTATCGTTAAAATGGCCATCAGCACTTTCTTGCGCAAGAGAGCTTCTACACTGGCATGGATGCTCTTGCGCAAAAGCACATGCCAGTGTAGACTCTCTCTTCTGGAAGAGTTTTTGCACAAGAACTCTTCCGCAAAAGAGTTTTTGCATGAGAACGCGCCAGTGTAGACATAGCCCCGTGTTTGTACCTCCATGTGTGTCCAGCATCTTGCACAGTGGGGCTCGGGCATCTCCCATAGAAAACCAAATTGCAATTCTCTTAACAGCACTACTATTATTCATCTAAGCCATGCCCACTGGGGCCTCTAACGCGCTGTGTGGGCATTGCACCAGGACACTGAACTATATGTTGCAGCCAGTGCACTGCTAAAGCTAGAGGCACAAACGATCCAGACACTCACACATGGCATTAGTGCTTTACGCTCGTGTCCAGGAGAACCATTTATTGTGGTCGCATACAGCATGGCAATGTGGAAAACACTGGAAATCTTGTGTCGCTGGTTTGGTTCCCTGGGCGGTGCCAGAAATGGTGACTCGGCCGTTCCCACCCCAACTATAATATTAGGAAACCCTTGGCCACAGATGGTCAGATGCACGGAATGTCTAACGGGGAGTAAGCCACAGTTCTGCTGCAGTGTGGGCTGTGCCCAGATGCGCTGCCGCATTTCGCCCCCTGGCCCCCACCATCCATGGACTTTTCGGTGAGCTCTTCTTCCCCGCCTGCCTTCGGATTTTGTTTGTGTTGTACGAAAGCAGAGTTTGCAACGCCAGTCGTGTGCATCCACAAGGAGTGGTTCTTTCCTCCCCGTGCGCTCCCGGCCCCCAGAGCAGCATCCCCGTCACGCTCCCACCAATGCACACACATAACCTGGCCCTAAATATCCTGACACTGCAATTCCAAGTCACGTGCCCTCACCCCCCTGGCCGGCCAGCACACTCTGTTGGGCCCCCTGGTTTTAACTCCCTTTGTTTGGACATTACTACAAATCTCACACTGGAAAAATAGAAAAACTGAGCCAGGCTCAAGGGGAAGACACACTCTGCAGGGCTCTGACTTCAGTCTCTGATGCATTCAACAAAGCCTGACAGAACCTCTGCCCTTGTGGCAGCTCCCATTCCACAACTCCAGGCCTCAGACCCCAACAGCTACCGCACACGGAGGAAAAAGGAGGAAAGAAATCACTTAGGCAGAGGCGTTGCTTTTTGCTTTGGGTCCCCCCCTCCCCTCCCACCGCCGCTGCCCTCTATAGACTAAGGGGGAAAATGCCGAACCCTACAACTCAATTCCCATCTTCCAACGAGCCCCTGCTCCGAGGCCAGGCTGCTGTGAGTATCTGCTTCCTGTTTGGAATGGGGGTGATGGCCGTGGCAGTGGGGGAGAGGGAGGCAGGCTCTCACTGGGATGTCAGCAAAGGCGAGAGAAGCGCCAGCAGAAGCCGGTGAAGCTGGGCCTTCTTGCGCTGGGGACGCTCCTTGCCGCGGCTTCCGTCCGACAGCCAAGGCCTGCCGCCGCGTCACCTTTCGCAGTACTGCTGAGGGAAGTCCCCGGGGGTGTCCCTGTCTTCCGCCACGGGCTGCAGGCCTCCCTTGCCCCTCTCCTCCGGGCGGCTGACTTCCTGCCCACCAGGCAGCTCGGCGTCACAGTCAAGGGACTCGTAGATGGTGGGCAGGGTGGTCTGCTGGCTCAGGCGCTTGCGCAGGCCCACCAGCAAGGGCTGTGGCATGGAGGAGACGTCCACGTTGTTGCCGAGGTCGATCCAGGCCAAGCAGGGGAACTTGCTCATGTCCTTCATGGTGTCCGTCAGCTCCTTCATGGTGGCCCGGGTCAGCCTGTTGCCGTTGAGGGAGAGGTGAGTGAGTCTGGGCAGGGCCCAGAAGAAGGGCAGTAGCAGGCGCATCATGTCGTCGGTCAGCTCGGTGAAGCTCAGGTCTACGGCGGTGAGGTTGTCACCGTTGTTCTGTAGGTAATAGGCCATGCGGTGGACATCCCGCATGGTCAGGGGAATTCCTGATAAATCCATGGAGTCTTGGCTCAGCTTTTTCTGCAGGCTGGTCTTCAGGCTAATAAGGAGGAGAGGGAACTCGTTAGAAATATGGACCCAGAGAAGGGAAGGAGCTTGTTAGGAATCTGGAAATGGAATCCAAATCACATTTCCTTGGATGGAACTTCCCTTACTAGATGTCTTGCTCCCATTTATTTCCTCTTGGCCAGCCCAAGCCAACGGCTGGCTGGCCCATGCACAGAGCTCTGGGGAATGGTGGGGTGAGTTTTGGTTGTGGCGGGGGTGGATGTCGAATAATCAGGCTCTAAAGTAGTGGTGGGCAACCGGTGGCCCACAAGCTGCACATGGCCCCTTGGGATTCTATCTGTGGCCCATGAGACATTTTGTTTACTGCTGCCCAGATGCAGGGTTGCCAGTGTTTGCTGGTTTCCATCCGCATAGTTTTTTCCCTACCAATACTACAAAAGTGACACGCAAGTAAAGCCCGGGCACATGCCGATTGCACACAGTGCTGACTGTGGGAGCTGTGCGCTCCCAGTGCATCCAATCCCAGGCTGCTGTGGTTCAACCAGCACACCCCACAAATTCTAGGTACGCACGTGCAGTGAGCAAACTGCCCTATCCTGGGAGCCTGTCTTGGTTAGTATCAGAGGGGTAGCCATGTTAGTCTGAATCTGCAAAAGCAGTGAGGAGTCCTGTGGCACCTTATAGACTAACGGAAGTGTTGGCGCATAAGCTTTCGTGGGCAAAGACCCACTTCGTCAGAGTACATGCATCTGACGAAGTGGGTCTTTGCCCACGAAAGCTTATGCGCCAACACTTCGGTTAGTCTATAAGGTGTCACAGGACTCCTCGCCTGTCTTGGTTAGGACAATCTTGTGGCCCACTGAGATGAAGGAGGGCCACTCGTGCGGCCCACTTGCTAGCCTAGGTTGCCCATCGCTGGTCTAAAGTGACTTTAACTTCCAATCCTTCCACCTTGATTTCTGCTTTACAAAAGCATGTAGGACATAGCCCTGGTGAAAGCCCTCGTCCAGCGGACAGGTCTGCACTGCTCTGTGTCTATGGGTTGGCCGGGTCCCTAATCGAGTGCAGCGAGCTCCCGAGCCTCAGGACGGTTCTTGGGGTCATCTTCTATGCAGCAATCTCTCCACCCTCAGGATCTAATTTGAAGCACGCAAGTGGCCCTGCTGGAGTCAATGGGGACCGTTCATATGCTTCATAGGCCCCAGCTCTGCAAGGTGCCTAAGAATAAACAAACCATTTCTCGTCCCCACTCTCTGTTCTCAAGGAGGTGGCCAGGATGTGGTCACACTTCATTGCAAAGCCATTTTCAGAGGCTGCAAGGAAATGAAACCCCCAGCAAGCAGGACAGTCAGTGTTCTTGGTGGTAGTGCGACAGCCAAAGGGCTACCGCCCTCTACCAACCCTGAGACGATGGTGTTATCCCACAGGCTTCACTCTGCAGCAATTGCTCCTGAGCAGGTGTAGCCATTAATGCACATTTATGTACGTCATGCCTGCAGGGCATGGTGGACTCTGGGATGCTCTCTGATGAGTCGCAGAACTGTGAGCCGGAAAAGGCCTGCGGGACACCCCATCCGTCCCTCTGCACGTGCAGAATTTGTCCCTACTCGACACTTAGTGTCTGGGCTAGTTTCCAATGTCTGTGCGTGTCCCTGGGAGTCCCTCCCTCAGTAAGGAAGCCCTAACGTGGAAAGCTCTGATCTGGAATGGGAAATTGCTGCGCTGACTCAGTCGGTAATAACCATAATTAGCGACTTATGTTCCTGTGGCGCCACTTGGCCTGAAAACTCCCAAAGAGCCTTCCTCTACGGCCGCTGTTACAGACTCCGTGGGCTGCGCGGTAGGTTTGCAGAGGGTATGTATGCAAGCAGTTGTGTGCCTCCATACACATCTCACACACCACCCATCCCACCCCCCCGGGCCCAAACCTCTCTGCCCTCATCGTGATGTGTGGGGTTATTTGCACCCATGCAAAGGGGCATCAAACCTATCAAATCACAACTCCCTGCTTGCTTAGCTCCCACTTTGGACAGGATCGATAGGAGTTGCAAGGCCACGAAGAACCAGGAGCACAAACTGCTGTTGCTCCATTGCAGAAACGCAGCTGCCATTGAACTAGCAGTGGGGAGTTCAGGTGGGCAGTGTATAATGCTCCACATTGGGGCTTTGCCAGGTCCCTGGATTAATCCCTCAACACTTCTGAAAACTGCCAGGTCAGTTTTAATACCCCCCAGGCAGCTCTCCTGAAAGAATCGCATTTGTTTTGTCCAGGGGTGGGCAACCGGCAGCCCAGAGCCACATGCAGCCCATCAGGGTTCTGTTGGTGGCCTGCGAGACATTTTGTTTGCACTTTTCCATGTGCAGGGTCACCAGATTCCGCTGATTTCCACCTGTGTAATTTTTTTCCTCTCCCTGTCGTTCCTAAAGCGACAGTCACGTAAAGCCAGGGCAGGTGATGTGAGGTGCATGCTGGGAGAGCTGTGCGCTCCAGTCACAGCGCCGCTACGGGACAACTGGCACACCCCGCGAATTCTAGGTATGCAGGTGCGGTGAGCAAAACTGCCCTCTCCGGGCAGCCCGTCTAGGTTACGACAACCTCGCGTCCCACTTAGGAAAAGGAGGCCGCTCATGCAGCTCACTCCCTAGCCTCGATTGCCCCTTTGCTGGGTTTCGTCTGTCTCTGAAAAGGCCGTGCAACACGGGCAGAGGTAGAAAATTGCTCTTCTCACCTAGCGGATTTGATCTGGTGTCGGGATGTGGTGTAAAAATCTCACCTAAGACGTTCTGGACTCTAATGCAGAGGAAGGTGAGGCATTTATTGGTGCTGACTCCTTCAGCAGAGCTGGGAGCAGATGTCGCTGCAGGCTGATTTGCTTGAACTGATTGCCAGATGCAGGCGAGGGCCAGGCACACCGAGCTGCCTGGGAGGGATGCCCCAGGGACAAACAATAGGGGTGTATCTCTGGGCTGTGCTGGGTCAGCAGGTCTTACAGGAGGACCCCAGTTCCCAGGCTTGGAGAGGCAGAGGGGGAGAGGCAGCATGTGGATGGGAAGTGACTGCGCTGGACAGAAGCAGTAACACGGCAGATGGGGCTCGGTTCTCTGGTGTGAATTCAGAGTGGCTCCATGAACTTCAGCGGTGTAAAAGGGGGGTGAGTGAAGGCAGGTGGAGAGGCTGTAATTTAAGAACTGGCCGTGATGTGAGGTGCTCCGAAGGGCTGGGCTTCCCCTCTTGCAGGGAGTTATACCTCCAACATCCATCCCCCTACCCCTCTGCCCCCAGTGGCTCCTTCAGTGCAGACTGCAGCACCAAGCCATGCAACCCACGCCACCTGGGACTTTCTGTCTCTCCCCAGCAACAAGCCAAGGCCCAGAGGAAGTCTTCGCAAGCAGACAAATGATCTTCCCAGAACTGATTCTCCAGCTGGGGCTGCTGTTGGCTGAATGTACTTTGCCTTCCTCCCTCAGTCCCTGCCCTGCCTTTCTGCCTGCTTCTCTCTCTCTTCCTCATCTGAGCGAGTCTCATTCCCTCGCCTCCAGCGCCTGCCTGTGCCTTTCATGATGCTGCCGGGTTTCCTAGCTGCAGCCATCTCGGGGCACGTGCTCCCTCCCCCCGACCCCTTCTCCTGTGCCAGAATCTGCTTGTTTGCCTGTCAAGGTTAATGCTGTGGAAGCCGCAGCAAGTGGCATGCACTTGAGTACTCTGCTCTCGCTCTCCCACTTTAAACCCAGCTTCCCATGCGTGCCAGCTCCTGCTAGCTTTAAACCCAGCTTCCCATGTGTGCCAGCTTCTGCCTTCCCCCTTGCTGCTGCGTCTGATACAGAGGCAGCAAGTGGGGGGATATATGTCGTCAATATGATTAACCTGAGCCCAGGCTTATTAGTTAATCTTGTAGTCGACTACACGCTGACATCCCTAGTGAAAATGGACTGAAATTTGCACGCAGACCCCCCAAATTTTTGAGAGACAGAACTGGTGCATGATCTCCAAGCTTTCCATTCCCTTGGCACAGCATTTTGGCAGAGATAAGCCAGGTCCTTCGCTGGTGTTCACTGACCATGCTCCAGTGAAGCCAATAGGCCCATTCACCCCAGTGGAGGGACTGCTCTGCTAACACAGAGACGGATGCTCACGTAGCATCCACCTGCCTGAGTCCCAGCACTGGCTGGTCCTGGCTGCATCTTGCTTTCAGGAATGTGAAGGGGTAAGTTGAACCCACAAAATAAGTGGGTGACAAGGCAGAGAGTGGGGGCATACCAGCAAGACTGTGCACGTGCACACCCAGGTACTTGTGCACACCCGGGTACTTGTGCACACCCAGGTACTTGTGCACACCCGGGTACTTGCACGCACAGTGGTGCAGCGAATGCAGTTGGATGTTGGCAGAGGTGGTAATTGGCTCTTGCATGTACACCACTGTGCAATATCTGAAAGTGCAGCCTGGCTTCTTCCCATAGGCTATTGCCCCTGGGGCACCTGCTAGAATCTTCCCATTAAACTGTTTGGACTAAACCAGCGTCGATGGAGGACTGACTGCCTCAACTGGACATATCTCCCCGCTTCTCTGCAACCGTGCTGCAGTGCCCAGATGCTGCAGTATTAGAGGCACGAGAGAAAGAGAGAGAGTTTCTGGAGGAGGAAGGCAAGAAAACAGCGCATGGGGGCTTCAGCTCTTTGTCCCCCCCCTCACCCCACAAGTGCATCACTCAGTGCCCTGGATGGCAGTTCTGGCAGATCAGAAAACAATGTGTGACGCTTACACAGCGCTACGTGACTGTGAACTACAGCAGCCTCCTCTCCCTCTGCGGCAGGGAACAGAAGCCGTGTTTTGCAGAGGGGGAAACTGAGGCAGAGAACGGGAGTCTTGTTTCCCAAAGCCGCCCAGCCATTCAGTGGCAGAGTGGGGGTAGGGATACAGACCTTCCCTTCCCTCCTCTCCCCCCCCCATGCCGGATGCCAAGTTCTGGGCTGATTGCTCCAGATACGCCATCTCCCATGGGCCTGCATGTCAACCAGCTGGAGAGTGGAGGTGCCCCTCCACCTTAGAGCATGGATGAATCCCACGTTCCAGCTGCCCCCTGTGACGTGGGTCATGGCTTGGGGAATCCCAGCAATGAGTGCTGACACCCAGGATCACTAGAGCCTCCCACGAAATGCACCAGGGTGTGCTGGGAGAGGCCGCAGCTAGTGGCCAGGCATGTTCATCGTGCGCCTGACAAAATACCCTGCGAGGGATCCACGGGCAAGACAAGTCTCAGAGCTTGCCATGAGGGCAAAGAGAGAGGGGGCAGCTGTGGGAGACAGTTGGTAAGGGGTAGGGCGGGGGTGGCAAGTGGAAGAGTGCAGTCAGCTAGCCAGCAATGGGAATCAGTTAGGGAACTGCATCTTCAAAGCGCTGACGTGCTGTGGATCTATGCAGCATCCTTTTGCGGTAGGGAGACTCGGACTATGAAGGGAAGTGACTTGCCTGAGGTCACAGAGAGAGTCGGTGGCAGAGCCATAAGAACGGCCAGACAGGGTCAGACCAAAGGTCCATCCAGCCCAGTATCCTGTCTGCCCACAGTGGCCAATGCCAGATGCTCCAGAGGGAGGGAACACAACAGGTAATCCTCACGTGATCCCTCCCCTGTCACCCACTTCCAGAGAAACAGAGGCTAGGGACACCATTCCTACCCATCCTGGCTAATAGCCATTGATGGACCTAACCTCCATGAATCTATCTAGCTCATTTTTGGAACCCAAAAGCCAGGAGGGGGAATGTTCCTGGCTCACAGATCAGGCCTCTCTCAGGAGGCGACAGCAGAGAGAAGCCAGGGAGGACCAAGAGGAAAAAAATTCAGGGCTGGGTCATTACCCACTAAAAGCAATGATGGGGAGGAGGGAGGAAGAGAGACCGGCAGAAAACCACCTTTGTGCTCCACACATGCTGCCTGTGCCCAAGGTTGCATGGCCTTGCACAGGGCCAGGTAGAGCAGCTGGAAGGTAATTGTGTGTTGGAATCCGGTTGGGCTGCTGCCTATTCTTGTGCTCCAACAGCAAGCTGGGGAACCCAGTGCCAAACCGCGGAAGAAACACTGAAGCCAGCCCGTGGGGCTGCCCCTGGGACCCAGGGAGGTGGGTTATGCTAACGAGGCGATTGAAAAGGGCCCTGTGCCATGGCAGGGATACAAGGGATTGTTCTAATGGCTTGGCTCCGTGCAGAGAGGAGCTGCCAGAACACGGAGTCTCTGCTAATTAGCTGGTGGCAGCAACTCCTCTCACTTGGGGTGGGTTGAGTGTTGACAGGAGACAGCAGCACTGGGAAATATTGTGACATGTTTATGCTGTGGATGCAGGGGACCAAAACACAAAACGCAAAGAGGGAGCAGGCTAGCAATTAGCCGGGGAGACAGGCACAGGTGTGCAGCGGGTGCCTCTGGCAGCTGAAATCACAGCTGGCAAGGGCTGCGCCAGGACGCAGCAGGACACAGGGATTACGAAGTCCCAGCCGCATGTGGATTGGGAGGCAGCATGAGTGGTTAGACCTGGCTTCAGATGGCAAAGGGGATGGGCCTGGTGCATGTCACTTAGCATGGCAGCCTTCGCGTCAGTGAGGGAGCCACATGAAATGGTAAATCCTATGCAGGCCCTCTTAGCAGAAACGCTGGTGTCCCCAACACAGGTCAGGCGGGTTGAAGCACTGCACGCTGGGGCCTGCATCATGACCACTAGCCACCGCTCAGGTTGCAGCCTGCTCCAGTGTATTCGCAACTGGGGTGAGCCCCCCTGCCCCAGTTCTGGGCAAGCTACCCATTAATCAGAAATGGGAATCAGTTATTGGACTGTAACTTCAGAGCTCTTATGCACCCACAGATCCACGCAGCCTCCTTGTGAGGCAGGGAGACTCAGACAATGAAGGGGAAGTGAATTGACCAAGGTCACACAGAGAGTCGGTGGCAGAGCCAGCTGGTGCTTGCAGAGACACGCCAGGGAGGGCCAAGGGGGAAAAAGGAGGGCACATAGCTCTCAAACAGGCAAAGTCTGGGCCAAAGGAACAAGCCCTTCTGAGCCGGGGAGCTAGTGCTGCCTGAGAAAATCCAGGTGTCCCTCACGGCTGCGGGAAAGAGCTGCTCTGTAAATCCTCACACTGTGACAGCGCAGCAGAGCTGCCACGGCAGTACATGGTGCGTGCCCACTAGCACAGCCGACGAGCGCGAGGGGAGCTGAGCAGTGGCCAGTGAAAATCTGTGCTGATGGAAAATGGGCGAGCTGTCCTCTTGGACCCAAATTGTGGAAAGGCGGAGGGGAAGCGGGCTGGACCCCTGGGACCTGGCAGGCACGGCATTTTTGGCAGACACAGCAAATTTCTTGTGGGCTGATTCTTTCATCTACAGCAGTGAAGCTTCCTGCATTAGTTAAGCACCAATTTGCAGGAAGCTGGCGCGCTGAACAGTGTGCAGAGGCTGTTTGTTATCCAGGAGAAAAGCAGGGGGGAGGCAAGGGGAATGCAGATGGGCGGAAGTCTGCCTCTTGTTGCGCTCTTTCCACCAAGACTGGCTGCCTCCCCGAGTTTGCTCCGATGCCAGCATGCCTGGCCTGCTTCTTTGTCTCGACTGGCCGGTGTGCCCCATTTTCCTGCCCGAAGGGAAGGCAACATACAGCGCTGGGGAGATGTTCACATTTGGCCCTGTGGTTTCCTGGGCTGGTGCAGTGTGAGTTTCACACAGCCAGGTCTGCAAAATACTGCAGGGAACCGTCGGGAAACGGCCGGGTAAAACACAAGGGCTGCGTCTAGACTGGCAAGTTTTTCCGCAAAAGCAACCGCTTTTGCGGAAAAACTTGCCAGCTGTCTACACTGGCCGCTTGAATTTGCGCAAGAACACTGACGATCTGATGTAAGATTGTCAGTGTTCTTGTGCAAATACTATGCTGCTCCCGTTCGGGGAAAAGCCCTCTTGCGCAAATGTATTTGCGCAAGAGGGCCAGTGTAGACAGCTCAGGACTGTTTTGCGCAAAAAAGCCCCGATGGCGAAAATGGCGTCGGGGCTTTCTTGCAAAACAAGATCTAGATTAGCATGGGACGCTTTCCGCATAAAAGTGCTTTTGCGCCAAAGCGTCGTGCCAATCTAGAACGCTCTTTCATAAATGCTTTTAACGGAAAAACTTTTCTGTTAAAAGCATTTGCGGAAAATCATGCCAGTCTAGACGTAGCCAAGGTGAAGAGCGAATACAGCCCCTGTCATCTTGTGGGTGGGGTGGTTTGAGATTCATAGCGTCTAAGGCCAGAAGGATCATGGTTACCTTCCAATCTGAACACGGACCACAGAACCTGTCCACAATAATTCCTGGAGCAGATCTCTTAGAAAATCTAAGCTTTCTGTGTAAAAACAAGCACAACCCTCTAATGCACACAGCGGCACAGAGAAACCTCCAAAATGTGACTCAGCTACGAACCGATGCAATGGTATCTGGCAATACTGGGGAGAAGCCTGACTCGGATAAAAGGTGTGGGAGACGTATGCACTGTCCCGCTCCCTTGCGAGACTTTTTCCACTCTGGAGCCTAATGGTGACCATTCAAATGTGAAGCGTGGTGATGATTTCACTGCAGATTAAGACATGGAAGAAAGCAGCAGGAGAGTCACGTTCCAACGATCGACACCAGCTGTGGTGAACTCACCCTGATGTCAAGGGTGGGCGGAGCCTGGAAGAGAACCATCACTATTCTTCCCCACCCCCTGTGTGACCCCTGACGTTCTTCATATACTAAAAGCAAGATCACATTGAAACACACACTGGCTGGTTCTGACCTTGCCTGTATCAGCTCTGCCCCAGTGTCACGTCACTGATGGCAGCGGAGTTACTCCTGATTGACACCCGCATGAGTGAAAGCCGCAGGAAGGGCCGTTACCGCGCCGTGAAGCAAACCTGGCTGCACGTCAGATGGGCGGGATCACTCTCTTTGCTGGGGGGGCGAGGAAACACCCCATGTGTGGCTCACTCTTCCCTGAGTCAGGCAGGCTGCCGCTGGCTGCAGCAAGTGTCTGTGTCCCACTGGAGTGGGAGGTGGGGGCCTTCGCCCAGCAATTTCCACAATTGCTTCACCACACACATGACCAAGATGTAACACGTGGCATGAAGAAGGGGCTAGACGGTGTCATACAGAGATCAGCAGCTGCTGAGAGGCCTTTGGACTGTAAGGAGCGCTTCCACTTCTGGGTTCCTCTGTCTACTACACTGCTGGCTTGGGGAACGTGACAGATAAAGTCATGGGCCTTGATCCTGGCTGATGCTCTGTACATTGACTACTCCCAAGCATCTCAGGACCAGCGAGCGCATTACAAGCACCTTCTGCTAGCCGATCTTTAGATGACAAAGCAATGCCATTGCATTTAATTGCCTCTGGTTGAACTTAGGTGATTGGCACTTACTACATTAGCGCCTACGGCTCTGTAGGGTTTCACAGCAATGGCTGAGCAGAGAAGGCCCTTACCCCACAGAGCAGAGCACTGTGTCCATCCACTGTGTGGCATGTGGCCCCTTAGCTTGTGCCGAGGGCTATATTAAATCCATGGTCCATTTTGCTGAATTTCACAGTCATACGATTTTTAAAATCGTACTTTTCATTATTTCACCTATGTGACTGAAATGTCATAGGGCTGTAATTATAGGGGTCCTGCCCGAACAGGAGTTGTAGGGGAGGTCACAGGTTATTGGAGGAAGGGTTTTGGTCAGTATCCCCTGTAAACTGGGCATGTATGCGGCGTCTCGTGAGAGATTCAAATGCCGCCCAGTTGATTAACAGAGCGCCCACAGCCAGGTTTTGTTTCTACTGATGGTGCACATGTCTTGGTGCACATAAAGAAATTATTCCACACGTGGATGGAAAAAATTCGCACTTGGATGGAAAAGATTAGAGGGAACATTGGTTGCCGTTGCCTTCAGAGCTGAGAAGTAATAAGAGAAACAGCCTATGGCAACCCTCCCTACAATAATCCTACAATAAGGGTGAACAGCTGGAGAGCAGCAGCTGCTGGCCAGGAGCCCAGCTTTGAAGACAGAGCCACCACTAGCCACAGCGCAGAGGTAAGGATGGCTTGGTATAGTGCTGCCAGCCTTACCTTCCGTGGTGCTGCTCTCCGTCAGCAGCCATCACACTTTGGCCACTCAGCTCTGCAGGCAGCAGCACAGAAGTAAGTGTGGCATGGTATTGCCATGCTTGCTTCTGCACCGCTGCTGGCAGGGCGCTGCTTTCTGAGCTGGGCACCCAGCCAACACCCTCTACTTTCTGGCCACTCAACTCTCAAGGCAACGCCAGAAGTAAGGGTGGCAATACAACTTCCCTCCCCAATAACCTTGTGACCCCCTGCAACTCCATTTTGGGTCGGGACCCCTAATTGGAGACACGCTGGTCTTCCCCTGTGAAATCCATATAGTAAAGGCCAAAAACACCCCAAAGGCCAGATTTCATGGGGCAGACCAGATTTCATGGTCTGTGAATTAGGCAGGGCCCTAGTCGAGGCTACAGCCCATGTCTGAACAGCTGAGTGTGCTTTTCTGTTCAAGTTTGACTCCCACAATATTGGGAGTCAATAGGAGCTTGGCCTCTGAATACACTGGGATCAGGGTTTGGTCTTTAATGACGTGGAAGTCCAGCCTGAAAGCTCCAACAGAACTTGGTTGAGAGAGGCACTTTAGGAACATAGTATGTCACTGGGTTTTACAAGAGCGTGCTTTCTAGCCTGGGTAACCTCCCACTGTTCCTAGGAGATAGAAGCCTGATCCATACCTAAGAGGGTTAAACTCTTCCAGTCTCGCTCTGCTGAAGTGTGTCCCAACAGGAATGGGTTAGAAAAAGAGATTTCCTCCCCCACCCCCGTCTGTCCCCCCCCGGTTGCCTTTTGGATTTCCTGGGTAGTTCAGTGCATGATTTGCTGGGCAGGTTGGCACCGTCTTCGAGGATGGGGACTGCACCTGGTTACATTCTGACCTGCTGGGTTTTTTGCAGGAGATGAAAGGCTGGTGCATGGACCCCCTTGGAATGCAGCAACCGCCTCTGCCTCGCCTCCACATAACTACATTTCCATAACAGCCTAAACTTAATTACTACCTGGCAGATGCTCCCAGTTCTCACCATGGCAGGGCTTGTTAATTATCTTCCGGGCCCAGCTGACATGCTGCCAGAAAGCGGAAATAGCATTTCAGATGAGAACCGGGGGGCGAGGGAGAGTGTGTTTCTGCTTCTGCTCCATGACAACCAGCTGCCAAACCGGGCAGGAGACGGAGAAGGCAAGAGAAGAGCTCATCTCTGAAAGCAGCGTCCCTGCTCTGATCTTTCCCAGCTGCCCTGGGATCTGCCTTTGAACTTGATTAAACAGAAGCTGACACTTCTCCCCCCCAGTTTTGTTCCACGCAGCCGCATGTCAGGAAGGGCTCCAGGAATGCGTTGCAGAGGGGCTGGTTCTGCAGTGCTGGCTGGGCAGAGGGGGTTGAAAACACGTATGGGCAGAATGAGGGAGGGAGCAGAGCAGTAGCATGGGTTTTATACACACTCTGCACAGCTGGAAAGGGCCAGGCGTTGGGGAGCCAGGCCCAAGCTTTGGTGCGGGTATTTCTTAGCCTCCTGCTCCTGGCAGCTTCTGTTTCACTGCCGTGACATTGGACCCCAGCTCCATGGGAGCTGGTTTCTCTCCAGCTTCCATGCCAGCTTAAACACCTGAAGTAAAAGATCCCTGTGTGACAGTCCGTCAGGACTTGGCTTGGCCCAGGGGCTGGAGATCCTGGAGCTAGGCCAGCCCCAATCACAGCATGAGTCCCATCTGGACCAGGTAAGAGCGGTATAGGGAAGAGCAGGACGTTGCAGTGAAAGGGGGAAACTGAGGAAGCTGTGGCAGAGTCAATATGGCAGGGGTGGGGAATAATTTTTTGCCAGGGGCCACTTTGAAAATTTTTGAAGTGGCCCCGGGTCGCATAGGAAGGGGCGGGGCATTGTGCGGAAGAGGTGGGGCATTGAGCGGAAGGGCCGGGGCCAAGATATTTCCGAGTTCACCACCCCCAGACAATGATTGGTCTGAGGGTGAGGGAGTGCCTTTGTCCCCACCCCACGTTCCCCCAAGGTGCCCATGCCCCTGGCGTGGGAGGAGACTTCCCTGCTCCCCTGCCCCTAGGCCAATTAGGGACTGGGGGAGCACGCTTAGCCTCCTCCGCTCTCCCCCCACTGCGAGCAGCATCCAGTGCTTCAAAGCGACACGTGCTCCTGGTAGGGCGGGAGGAAGCTCGGGCGCTTCCCCGCCAGCAGGCCCTAATTGGCCTGGGGGCGGGGCAGCAGCAGGGCCTCCGACGGCCGGATCCACCTGCTTGGCAGGCCGCGGAGGCTCTTTTGCCCACCCCTGCTATAGGGAGTGAAGAAAGCTCTTCAAGCAGGGAGCCCAGTGAGAGACCCTGACCGAGCAGGAGAGGAGGAATTTAAACTCAGGGTTGTGTGGAAGGACCCTGGTTTGGGGTGTTAGTCACAGTTTATTTGCTGTTCGTAAGCCCAGTCCCCAGGCAGGGGTGTGTCTGGATCAAGAGACACTGGAAGTGGGTTTATTTGAGCAGTCTAAGAGGGGAAACTGGGGCAGGCTACTGCTCATGTGACCCTACGCCACGAGGGGGTACACAGAAGGCACCCCGCCTGGTCACAACCGGCGTAGCTTGTAGGAACCTGCAGGCCCCTCCCGTCAAGGAGAGAAACTGAAGTCAGGAGCCGGGGGCGGGGGAGCGGATGTCAGATGCAGAGAATGGAGAGAGCCATTTGTTGGCTGACCTGCAGCGATGGATTCAAATATTTCCTCTGCAGGAGGGGGAGCAGAAGGCACGGCGAGCCATGCAAGAGAAGGTACCGGTGTTAGGGTATGGGGCCCAGATGTCTGGAAAGCCAGGGACCTGGAGTAAGGTGATCCAGAGGTTTTAGAGGCAGAAAGGCTGGGCACATTAAAAGGGCCTGCTCTTTGAAATCTGAGATCAGTGGGGTGAGAGGAGCCCTGTAGATCAAGAGAGAGACTCAAAGAGAAGTTGAGTTAAAGGGGGAAAAGTAAGAGACATAGAACACTAGAACTAGAAGGAGCTTCGTGAGGTCATTGAGTCCAGTCCCCTGCCTGCACGCAGGGGCGGCCCGTGAACCTAGGCAAACTAGGCAGTTGCCTAGGGCGCCGCCGGCCTGGGCGCCCGATGATGACGTCATGGGGCGCTGGGGCGCCCCGTGATTACGTCACGGCCATTGACAGCCGTGCAGGCGGGGGCGCCGATCGCGCCTTCCACTTGGGGTGCCAGCTGCCGCAGCCGTCCTCAGGCCGCTCCTGCCTGCACGGCAGGACCCAGCGCCATCTGGACCATCCCTGATAAGTGTTTTTTAACCTACTCTGAGAAATGGGATGAAATTTAATAGGGCAAAGACATCAGTGAAGGGACTAGCTATAAGAATGTTTGCTGTAAGCTGGGACTCCATTTGCAAACCTCTGGAAGATAATAAGGTGATAAGTAGCAGCATAGATTTGCCAAGAACAAGTCATGTCAAACCCACCTTGATCTGCAAGGAGTAAGGGAAGCCGACAGGGAACGTGTGCTCTCGTCAGCCCCCTGCAGTGTGGATGCCGAATGCAGCTATGCAGTTCTGTAGCTGGATGGCGTACCGTAAGCCGACCTGCCTGGTCTAGTATCGACCTAGGCCAAGGTGCCACAGGACTCCTTTTGTTTTTGGAAATTCGAGTGCCCTCTCCTCCCTCGAGGCAGTCCCTACAGGGTGCTCTGGTTGCCCCTTGGCAGACTGCATCTGTTGGAAGTCACTCCCCTGAAATGAATGGAGTTGCAGAAGGGTAAAGCTGCGGTAATCAAGGCCAGAATTGGGTGGAAGTTTGCAGCCAGCTATCCCTGAGCTGCAGAACAGCAAAGGACAGAAGATGTCAGTCCCCGGGGCTGCCCCCTCTGGCCTTCCACCAATACCAAATTCATGCCAAGTGACAGTCCTAGGGCCTTAACATCCCCCCTGTCTGCCATGGAACGTTGTCTGCACGGCCAGAACTCAGAGTTACCGGATAGAATTCTCCACGGATGGCTTGGGGAGCTTTTAAGACCTAGGAGCCATAAAGAAATAACAAACGAAGCCTGCGGGGTCGTCATAAATTCGCCATGAACAATTTAGCTGAAGAACCTTTAAGAGATCAAATTCAAAGGAGGCATTTGGTTGCCACCCAGGTGTTTTTTGACTGTGGTCTTTCTCGTGGCTCTTGAGGGTGCAGGCAGGGCTGAGCTAACCCACAACCAGAGAGAGAACGGGGGGCCTTTTCCCAGCTTTCTCCTTGCCTCCCCTCCCCTTTCCAGCCGGGTCACTCACCATGCCTGGGACTTCATGCGGGGCATGCCATGCCTATGCCATGTGGAGTGAGGGCTCAGGTGGTAAATCAGCTGCCTGCAGATCCTGTCCGCTGACTTCCAGGGGTCGTATTCCTGGAAACAAAAGGACATGTCAGCCCCCAGCCGCACGACTCGGGCACGTGCCCGAGTGTATCAGAGGACAGAGGAGAGTGTAGAGTGTATCAGAGGACAGATGGGACGGGGGAAGGGTATGAGAGGCACGGGGCTGAGAGAGAAAGCGAAAGGAACAAGAGAAAGGGGTAAAGGCAAAGATGGGGTAGTGGCCTGGGGCAACAGGAGATGAGGTAATGGGCAAGGTGACAGGGAGCGGGAAACAGGAGAGTGAAAGGAGGAACGTGGAAGGGGAAAGAGCTCTAGTGAGGGGCTGCGAGAGCTGGGAGTCAGGCTGAGAAAAGGGAAAATCCCTCCTCCCCCACCACACACTTTCCCCACCGGGCCCTGGTGTTGTATTTTGTCCCCTTCAGAGTGGGAGGGACACCTGGCACCCTAATCACAGTTCTACACAGGAAGCCTTCTAGTCCCTTTTGTCATCCATGCAAAATAGCTGCACCTGCCACACCCCAAAGGTTAGGTGACATGGAACAGAACGGCGCTTGCAGGCCAGTTCCCCACTGCTGTTTCATCCTGTCCCACCCACCTTTACCACCACATTCGAACACACGCAAACACACACGCATATACGAAGGGCTAAAGACTTACTAGCCGTCACTAAACCTTTTCTTACTCCAGTGGTTCACGGTAGCCTTCCAAGGGTCTCCCTCTTTAACACGCCACTCATCCCACTTTACTCAAAATGGAAAACCAGTATATGCTGGTTTCCTGCCCTACATGGTTAAAATGACAAAGGTGCAGACTGTACCTCCATTTACTGAACCCTGCCCCAGCTTATGGTCTGCCCACGTCAGGGCAACAAACACTCCGCCGCACCACGAGAAAGTGGTCAGAACCGTGATGTGACTGAATGCGCCGTGAGAATGTATACCCTTTGCAGTCATCAGGATACATCCAACAGCGTGTTTCCATGGCAGAGAAAAGCAATGGAGAGATGTCAGGTGTGGGGAGGGATTTTTTCTCCCTTGTAAATGGAAAGTTTTACCGGAGAAGTTCCATTTTCTCTGTTAGCTTTGCCAAAAAACATTCCATTTTTTGACAACAGAAAAATGAAAACTGTTGGTTTTTCTGTTGCTGAAAATGGGAACCTATAGTTTCAGGTTTTGGTTACCCAAAACCCCCACAATTTTTGTGTTTGGATTCTCTATGAAAACACGAACATTTTCAAAGAAAATTATGTTCCTGACCTGTTCCAGGGAATATATTTTGGGGAAGGAGTGGGAAAGGGCATTAGCGGACTTCCCCCCGGGGACACATTTTAAAAGAGTAACTCTTTGTGAACTTCTATTGTTTTTCTTTTGTATGAAAAGCTGCCCTAGAGCAGACAGTCTCACACTAAGCCAAGGGTGGGGAACCTTTTTTGGGTCGGGGGGCCGCTACCACACAGAAAAATCAGTTGGGGACCACACAAACGAGAAGCAAAAAAAAAAAAATCGAAACGAAACGAAAAAAGCCCTCACTGAAGTGGCCCCCACCTCAGAAGCAGAAAGACACTTCCCACATTCTCCTTGCACATCAGCGCCTAGAAGTTCCAGGCTAGAAGATTTTGTGTGCTCCAGCCCCTTGGAGGGAGGCAGGCTCCCTAATGCAGGGCAGCAGAGGAGCAATGAGGCTCAGGGGACAGATCCAGGCAAACCGGAGGCCGCATCCAGCTCCCGGGCCTTAGGTTTCCCACCCCTGCATTAAGCCCGTTCTGAGCAGCATGTAGGCAAGGCCCTTAGCAAGGGTTTTTCCGAATGAAATATATGGGGAACTCCTGCCAAAGACTAAATGCTCCATGGGGAGGGATTTCTTTGAGCATTGGATAACAGGAATGGAACTCAATGGTAATTAGATTGTAAGGCCCAGATGAAGGCATTTGGATGTTTCTCTACTCAGTGTTTGCAAGGCCCACGTGACTTACATAGAGTGATAGAATCATAGAATACTAGAACTGGAAGGGACCTCGCAAGGTCATCAAGTCCAGTCCCTTGCCCGCATGGCAGGTCCAAGCCCCATCTAGACCGTCTCTAGTAGATGTCTATCCAACCGGCTCTTCAATATCTCCATGGCAAACTCCCCTTTTCAAAAGTGAGTCTGGCACTTGAAAGTCAATGGGACTTAGGCGTCTATGAAACTGAAAATCCAGATCCCTAAGCAACATGGTTGTACAGACCAAACTCCCCATGCAGACCGGGAGGGGAGGGACTGTGGGAAGTTGACCCAATTACTGCTTCTTGGGGAAGTGGAGCACTGACGTTGACAGGAGAAAGCATCTTCACTAAGCCCGTCACGGCAGCGCTGGAAGTGTAGTTACTTAGGCCTTGCAGTGCTGAGTGGTGGGCTTGATTCTCCATTGCCAGGTGGGAGCGGGGAGCCACTGGCCCCAGGGCACGGCGGCTGTGAGATGCTCCCACGGATGGACGAGGGTACACGGTGTACAAGCGCGAATGGTGACCAAGGCGCACGGCAGGGAAGAATCGATCGCTGGGAGTGGTCCCAGCACACCGGGACCGTGCTGCCGCTTTGCCCCTGCGGAGGCTCGCTGGCCCTGCCACACTCCAAGCTGCGCACGGCAGTTTTGTTTTGCTTCGGTTTCCGCAGCATCCCTGAGGACCAGGTTCTGTTTACCCCGGGGGCAAGGAGCTGCCCACACCCCTGGACACCTGTGCAGAGGCTGCCTGCCATCCCACCCAGTGCCCAGTGGTAGGGATGTTAGCGAGTAGCTGACTAGTCAACTACCCGGTAAGCATAACCAGGTAGTCGAGTGGAGTATTGATTACTCGCCCTCCCCTCCCCACCTTGCTCCCTCTATCAGAGGCAGCAAGGGGAGGGGAACAGAAGCTGGTGCTGGGGGGAGCTGGCTTAAAAGCAGGTTCCCCCCAGCACTGTCTCTGGGGTGCCACCTGCCCCTCCCCCCCACTGCCTCTATCAGAGGCAGCAGTGAGGGGAATAGGGGAGGCTGCTCCGGCAGCAACCCCTGTTCACAGCGGACAGGGCTGTGCCTCTGCTCAGTCCTGGCTGGAGCTGGCTCCTGGAGCTACCCCTGCTCTGCAGAACAGCCCTATCAACTAATCGTGTGGGAGATACAAATTGTATTGACCACACGATTAGCCAGATCCCCGCAATTTCGCATCCTCAGGCAGTAGCGATCTGAAAAGCAGGATAGAGGGTGTGACCATGGGCCTGTTTCTCCCCCACCCCCTACCTTGGCCCTGGCTTGTAGAGCTAGCATGATGTGGAGTGGAAAGCGTACTGCATCCTTCCTCCAGGGAAACAGGGTTACTGCCCTGGTCTATGGACGGAGGGGTTTTGGGTCCAGCAGTGGAACCCTTTGCAGCCGTCTCTAGTGCCCTGAGTGTGACTGACCGTCTGCATGGGGGATGCAAGGCAGAGGTTGGCAGTAGCTTCCCAAGCAGAGCTGAGTGAGAAAGGAGAAGAGGGGGAAGCAATGGAAGATTTCCCTATCTACCCACCTATCTGTCTCTGCACAGAGACATCTGTCCAACAGGGCAGTTGCCTGCAATACCTTTGGAAGATCTTGATGTGTTATTTTTATGTGTCATCCTTTACTAGGATTGCCATGTAACCTCTGGGGGGGGGGGGGTGTGTTTGTGTGTTGCGCCATGGCAGTTTAAAAGACTGTATTACAAATGTGCCACAGAAATGGGGACTCTGTGGACAGTAAGTGCAGAGTGGATTTCCTAGGGAATTCCTAGGGGGAAGTGGATACAAATGCTCCAATTCCAATTATACAAAAGCTGAGCCTGCCAAAAGCTGTGTGGCAGGGGAGGGTTCCTGTCTGATTACCTGTAACACAAGTCCCGGATCAGCTCGGGCCTTGGCATAAAGAAATGGCTGATCTGTGCAGGGCCTGGTGTGTAACCAATTAGTAGGATGTCCGGTATTGACCTGGAGAGTCCGGTATTTTCGCCTCCTGTCCAGTAAAAAAGTTCAGAAAATACCGGACACCTAAAATGTCCGGTACTTTCTGATTTTTCCCAGCCAGGAGGTGAAAATCCCGGGTGCTTATCGGGTTCCGCAGGGGAGCTGTCTGGCCCAGCACAGGGAGACAGGATGGTGGACGGCTGCCAGCAGCCTGTTAGGGCCAAAAAGTCTCAAAAGTGTTTCTTAAACACTTAAACAAACTTAAAGCTGTTTGTTTGTTTTTTTAAATTTTTGCTTAATAACTCTCAGGGTCCTTTTTTTTTTGCTCAACAACTTTGGTCTCCCCCTTTTTTTTCTCAACAGATTTTTTTCCCCGGTGGTTTTTTTTTAGGGGGGCGGGGGTGTTCGGTATTTTTGGTTAGACCATCTGGCAACCCTAATCAGTTGTGCGTTCTGAAGGACTAAACCAGGAGTGGGGAATCTCAAGCCTGGGGGCCAGAAGCGGCCCCCAGCTTGTCTGGATCCAGACCCTGAGGCTCCACATTGGGGATCCTGCGCTGGCACTCCAGCCCTCCTGCCAACCACACACAGGGCTGGAGCACCCAGAATCTACTAGTCTGGCTCCCCGTAGGCTCTGGTGTGCGAGGGGAATGTGGGGAGGGTCTTTCTCCTTCTCAGTCAGGAGCTTCTCAGTTGTGTGCGGCCCCGACTTATTTTTGTGTGTGTCAGTGTTCCCCCATCCAAAAAAGGCTCCCCAGCCTGGACTAAAAGCTACCAGAGCCACAGACTAATGTGCGGCGCTGGCTGGTAAGATTTTTAGCATGTGTGAATGTTCTTTCATTGTTGCAGTGTATTCACCTTGAAGTGCTTGTGTAGGAGCTGTATGGCTGCTGGCAGCATATGGGTCACAGCCCTCAGAGAAAAGCAAAGTGCAGGCCCTGACCTATTCACACAGTCTGGCTTGCTGGGGATGTTCAGTTTAATCCCGGGAGCTCCGCAGCCCTAAAACCCCCCGACAGAGGCTGGCTTGAGATGTGGCTCTTCACCTAGGACAGGTGATGGCAATGAGCTGGAAGCCTAAAGGTCCTTAGAAGGACCACGGAGGTGGGAACAGAGGAGCAGTTTCCCTGAACTGTCAGAGTGTCGTGGGAACACTGTGAGACTATCCTGGCCCTGTGCTGCACGGAACTGCCGGCCAGCAGAACTTGCACAGTGCGTAACAAAGGGAACGGATGACACGATTTGCTCTCTACCCAGGGAATGGCAGGGGAGGGCGTGTGCATGCCCATGGGGCCTGAGGAGCTTCCTTCATCCCTTTGCTACCCTCTTCGTTAATGGTCATTGTAACGACCAAGACCAATGTCGGACATGTTGCTTGAATATGGGCAGGCAGCACCACCCAGCCTTGATACAAGAAGTTCCCGGGTGACTGCCATTGCTTTACGCAGTTGGGACAGAACATTTCCCAAGCCCTAAATCAGATTACCGTAAAATCTCGAGTATAATGCGCACCGATGTATAATGCGCACCCTGACTTTTGCGTCTTAGCATAATGAAAAAACCTGAACTCCTATATATAATGCACACCCCATAGTACATCGATCTTACCTCAGATATTTTTCTTTAAAAAGGCCAGAAGCCGACCCGCCAGCACCAAGCCCAGCCTCGCCCGCTTCCCAGAGGCAGCCCCAGGCTGCAGGAGAGCGGGAGGGAGGGAAGTGCCGCTCCCACCTGCAGCCTCGCCTGGGAAACGCACGCGCAGCCCGGGGAGCCGGTGGCGGAGTTTGAAACCTGCCCCCCGCTCCTCCGGACAGCTGCCCACGCACTGTGCTGAGCTTGCACCTCCCATGGGGATCCCCAGGCGCAGCCTGAAGGAGCACCGGGCAGGCAGGGAGCCAGGGCGCTGCAGTCTGGCAGCACCGCTGGCTCCTCGCCTTGTCCGGGAGCCTGATGGGGCAGTGGCCCCTGCGCCGCGCTGCAGGGGGAAAGTTTCTGTGCGGAGGGGAGGGGGAGTTCCCTGGCCTGGGGCTACTTACAGGTTCGTCGGTTTCTGCCAAAATAAAACTTTAAAATATGGCTCCTATGTATCATGCGCACCCCGACTTTGATGCTAAATAACCTGGAAAAAAGTGCGCATTATACTTGAGATTTTACGGTATTATTGTGATTTAACTTCTGTCCTTCAGATATTGCAGTCCCAGCCACCAGCACTCCTGCTCCATCCCCTCCCACTCCAAGAGGCTGGGACTTAACATCTGTTCTCCCCCCCATTCCTGCTGTGACATCTGCTCTGGGCCACTGAAAAGAGTCAGGGGGAGCTCCCCACGGTCCGTGGTCTCATGCCGTTCCCTACGGCGCTTCTCATTGGGAAGAGACGGCACCAAAATAGCCGAGTTCAGTTGCGCAAGTTCTCCTTCGCGCATGATGCAGGGCGACTACAAGAGAGGCAGAGCTAAAAGCTACGTGGGGGCATCTACACTGCACCGTAGATCAAAACAAGATAGGCAATTTGAGCTCTGCAAACAGCGTATCTTGTTTCGATGTTATTTCGAAAGAGCTTATTTTGGAGATTTCTAAATAACCCTGAAACTTCCCTTACCCCTCATGGAACGAGGTTTGCAAGGGATGTCAGAATAGTGAGCCCGTTATATTTCCAAATAGAGGGCTTTCTGTGAAGACACGGGATAGCTGTTTCGGGATAGCTCTAGAATCCCGAAATAGCACTGCTGTGTGGACATAGCCTGTGAGCGCTATGGGAAGGTCAGGCTGAGACAATTTCATCCGGTGAGGATTCCCCAACATCTCTGTCTAATTTTAAAAACCTTCATAGAATCATAGAATACTAGGATTGGTAGGGACCACGAGAGGCCATTGAGTCCAGTCCCCTGTCCCACGGCAGGACCAAATACTGTCTAGACCATCCCTGATAGACATTTATCTAACCTACTCTTAAATATCTCCAGAGATGGGGATTCCACAACCTCCCTGGGCAATTTATTCCAGTGTCTGACTACCCTGACAGTTAGGAACTTATTCCTAATGTCCAACCTAAACCTCCCTTGCTGCAGTTTAAGCCCATTGCTTCTTGTCCTATCCTCAGAGGCCAAGATGAACAAGTTTTCTCTCCACGGCTGTCCAGCTTCCCAGCCCGTACCTGTGCGACTGCAACACAACACGTGGAAGTGGGAGCCGTCCAGGAAAGCTGACAGAAATTATGCTAATTTCATTCTCTAGGGCAAATGATTCAAATGCCATGCTTCTGGGCACCGTATCTTTACTAGGAAGGAGCTGAAGCATCCCAGCTCCCTGGGGATATGGGGCATGCATAATGCCGGCACGTGGCTTTCCGCTATCGCTTACAGTGCCGCTTACCGCAAACAGCTGGCAGGGACCTGTGCACACCTGCTCTGCTGCAGCCTGCTGCATGGAATCCCACACAGACTGGCAGGATCCCTGCAGTTCGGGGAGGTGCCTGCCTGTCTCTCTGCAGCCCACGGCTGGGCGCAGAGCTGGGAGTGGGGTCTGCGCAGTCATATACAATGTGACGTGTTCTCCGAATGCCTCAGGGCTTTGTGTTCGGCTGCTTTCGTTTTATAGCCTAGCACAGTCAGCTGCAGGCATTCCTACAGCTGAGCCCCTGCCGCCCATTCCTTAAGTGTCCCTGTAACTAGAAACCTGCTCTGATTTTAATAGCTGGATGGGAAATTGTGCACAGTCCCTGTCTAGGATCCAGAGCTTGGTGCTGCCAGGTACCCCTCTGGCGAACAGAAAGAAGCAAGGTAGGGTGACTGGTCTCCACTATTTACCCCTTTACATCCCTGGAGGGCTGATACTGCAAGGTGCTGAGCCTGATCTACTCCTTCACTTTGCTCCCATTGACTTCAAAGGCAATTGAGGTGCTCAGAATGTGTACCCGAGCAGAGGGGTGTATATACGCAGACTGAGCTCTGTCTGCTCACCCAGCAGAAGGTAGCACCATTTATCATCACCTCCGCTGGAAGGCACTGCGCTTCCTGAGGTCAAAGAAGCAGTCAGCGTGAAAGAACTCGTAAGCCCAGAGGCCACGAGAGTTGCAGTTGTGAAGCACTTTCATTGCAAACCTTTATTTTGAGATGCTTATAACCTGCGGAAAGAAATGACCCTCCGAGAGGACATTTTTCATGCTGCTTCTCAGCGTGGAGGTGGTGGTTTAAAGTTTCCCCCTGCTGCCATTTGCCTGCTGGCAAGCCAGCTGCTTGGGGGCAGGGTGGGGTGGAAGGTTGTTTCTCTGAGCTAATGGTCTACGGCAGCCCATGTTCCCTGTCAGCAGAGCGCTTGGGCGGCCGCTCAGGAGAAATTCGAGTGCTGTCCTGCTGACTAGCAGAGCGCCCACAGCCTCGCACAGCCAGCAGCATGAGTTTCTATTGATGGTGCACCTCCGCACATACCTGGCTGCACATAAACAATTTATTCTGCACATGGATGGAAAAAAATTAGAGGGCACATTGACCACAGCTAACCTGTCCTGATCCAAGGAGCCCTATGCGCTCCCTGTCACACTGACACTCTGCTGCACTCAGGAAATGATGCAGGTGCCGTTTTGGGGCTTGGATACCTGAGCCGTCCCATGTGGGATGTTAGGAAGAACTCCCCCCTCTGCCCACCCTTCCTGCAGCAAAGGTCTGCCGCACAGCCTCTGTAACGGGGCTGAAGCAGCATCCCAGATGCACCCAGGATGGGCCTTTCTTTAACAACCTGGCTGAGTGCCCTCCACTCCCACTCAGGCCAACAGAGGGGGGCAGCTCCCCACCCTGCAGGAACAGGCCCCGCTGGTCACATTTTTAAAGCAGCTCAGCTCCTTTACTTGGGGAGTTTTCAGAAGGGCTCTCGCCAGCGAGCACTGGGCTTGACTGAAGATCTGTCCCCATGGGCCTAATGGGAGCAGCTGGGGGGGCGAAGCACTCCTTGAAAAATCGGGCTCTTTTGGGCGCCCGAATGGGAGCTGACCTCGTTTGAAAATCTACTCCCCTATGTGGATTCTGAGCCCTGGGTTAACTGGCCCTGAGCTCTTTGGGGTCCCACAAGCTCATTCCTGCAAGGGAAAGCTGGTTGACTAGCATGGGAGTTGTGCGTGCAGAGGGCTCGCCGGGTATCTCTCCAGACGTACCTGCATGCATCCCAGTGTCTGCCTGAATGCACGCATGCACAGGAACACCTAACCACAGCCGGTGCAGAGCCCCAGGGATATTTGGGGGATGGGTGTGGCTATAGCTGGAGCTCCACACATTTGCATCTCACACCTCACCACCCAATACACGGTTCAGTCCGATGGGTGGTCATTTGACTTTTCCTCCCCTCCCCCTTCTTTCTGAACTAGGGAAACCCACAGTATACCGCTGACGTCAACACCATGGCAGGATAGGCAGCCAAGTCAGGGGGCTTGATCCTCCACCCCTTATACCCATTTTACATTGGTGCCACTTCTTTGTATGGCCAGACAACACTTGTGAATGCATGTAGTAGGCTTGTGCAATGAAAGCTGGGCTTCCAAACATGGACAGATTGCCCTAGAGACACCTGCACTTTTGACCCGCTTGTACACAAACGTACATTGAGACTCAGCTTACTATAGCGTTGGGAGGGAATTTCCTGACTTCCTTGCACTGAACACTTAACACGCAGACTCTATGGGTACGTCTAGACTACAGGCTTTTGTCAACAGAAGTTTTGTCGACAGATACTGTCAACAAAGCTTCTGTCGACAAAGAGCGTCTAGACTGCATCCAGTTCTGTCGACAAAGCAAGCCACTTTGTCAACATGGCACTGTAGACACAAAGGACAGTGTAGATGCAATAACACCCTCTGTCGACAGAACTCTGTAGACAAAAGGCGTTATTCCTCGTAGAATGAGGTTTACCGCCGTCGACAAAACTGCCGAGTTATGCCGACAGAACTCAGCGGCAGTGTAGACGCAGGTATAGTTTTGTCAACAAAAGTCCACTTTTGTCGACAAAACCCTGTAGTCTAGACACACCCTATATGATGTCACTCCCGAGGGATTAGGCTGGCTCATTCTAGAGAAAAAAAATGGTCACCTCTCTTTCATAACTGTGGTTCTTTGAGATGTGTTGCTCATGTTCATCCCATGTAGGTGCGTGCATGCGCCATGTGCACAATTGTCAGATTTTTCCATCATGGTACCCTTCGGGCCAGCCAGGGAAGCTCCGGGAGTGGCGCCGCTATATTGGTGAATATATACCCCTGCTGGCCCTCCACTCCCTCAGTTCCTTCTTGCCGGGACACTGATGAAGGTGGGTGGGATTGGGAATGGACACGAGCAACGCATCTCAAAGAGCAACCGTTACAAAAGGCAGGCAACGGTTTTTTCTTCTTCAAGTGCTTGCTCGCACCCGTTCCATTTAGCTGAATCCTAAGCCCACACTAAAGCAGGTGGGCTCAGAGGCTCATTGGAAATGGACTGCAACACTGCTCTGCTGAAAGCTGTATCATCCTGTGTCTGCTGGGAGCTGGCATGGAGATGAGCTGCCCTGCCGATATCAAGGATGGGTACTCGCGCTAAAAAGGCTGCTGAAGAGGCCTGGGCGCAAGTGGAGGGGCCAGGATTGCTGGCACCAGCACTTTAGCGAGGTCATAATAGGTCCTGATGCAGGCTGTGATCCATGACGATATACGCTAGACAGACTCTAAATACAAGGCCAAAGCATCCAGGGTTTGGTAAGGAGGCACTTGCAGAGGCAAGGACTGGAGTGTGCCAAGAACCATCACGGGTGGCAAGATGGAACTGAGGGGATGGAGGGAAATGCTCCCGCTAATCTTTTCCATCTTTGTATGGATTTCTTCCACGCAGGTGTGGAATAAATTTTTATGTGCACCAAGTCACGTGCCGATGTGCACCCCAAGGGAGAAACACAAACCCAGCTGGGGGCGCTCTGCTAATCAGCTGGGCAGCATTAGAATCTCTCCTGAGTGGCCGCGCAAGCGCCCAGCTTACAGGGAACTCGGGTGGAGGGATAGCAAGGGGGCTCCCCTGCCCGCCAGCGAGTACCGCTGAGGGAAAGCCTTCTGACGATCTGTGGACGTGGTGCGCGCACACCTACATGGCATGGAGGAGAGCACTCACTCCAAAAACTACAGCTCCTCGGTTCAAACCCAACAGAGAATAGAGCGGCACCGGCCAACTCAATAAGCTCATTTCTGGGGCAGCTGTTTCTCCCAAGGGCACCACGGTATGAGCAGGCATCACCTTTTTGGGGCACTGCAGGTCTCTAGCGAGGCTCATCAGCAGGTCGTGGGAGATGGGGTCCACCAAGTTGAGGAAAGTAGCGTTCTTGTAGAGCACTTCACTGAGGAACGTTCCTTCCAGCCCCAGGTCCTAGGAGAGAACACAGGCAGTGAAATGCAGGGGCTCCTGAAGAACAGAGAGTTGCGAGACTTTTTTAAAGCGCAGTGTGAAAGCCACGAAGCAACCCCTGCGAGGGCCCAAGCAAAACAGACGGCATAAGGGAGGCGGGTACCCGGCCACGTGGGTGTGGGGATAAAGCACTCCCAGCACAAGAGTGCCTGTACGCGTCGGGATGGATGCGGCTGAGTTGCTGGCCAGGGCTGGGTTGGACTGAGTAAGACGGGAGATTGTCTGCTGCTCGAGGGGAGGCCTCAACAGGTTTCACTCTGCTAACCAAGGAAAGACGCGCCAGTCCAATCCCAGCAGGAGAGGCTATCCGCACGCTCCCAGCAGCTCCAGCCCTGCTCTGACCCAGCAAGAGTCACGGCTGGAACGGTGCAGGACAAGCAGCACGGAGGGACCCGACAACTCGCTCACCCGCAGCCGTTACGTTTGAGTCACAGGCGGGAGAGGAAGGCCTTAAGTGGTGGCAGTTTGAGGAATCTATTTGTAGCTTGTCCTCCAGGGCTCTCGCAGGATCAGCAGGGAAGCAACCGCCTGCTTCTGTCATCTCAGCATCCTTGGCATGAGCCCCAGTCGGGAACGTGGTCCCTAGAGGCTCACCTGTGGACTCAGGGCAGACCAGGAACATCGGGGGAGCCGAGGAGAGCGGGTGGGGATGATGGGGGTGATGGGACGGATCACTTGAACCAGGCTTTGCTGCTCCCGCTGCCCTGGCTCATCTTTGCTATGCTAAAAAGGAAGGCGGATGTCCAAGTGGGAACCGAGGGAAACTCTGATGTGGCAAAGGTAAACAGAGGTAGCAGGAAGGTGAGAAACTGAGGAGACAGGAAACCTGGCAAGGAAAGTGGGACACCGGCTCTGAGGAGGATGAAGGCAGCTGAAAGGGGAGGGGGAGGAATGAGAGAAGTTCTGGGGGTGGGGGGACTAGGCTGGGACTTGGTTCAGTGACGGGGAGGATTCAGAGGAGGGAATAAACACGTCCTCTCTCCAGTCTGCACGGCTGCCAGGAGACATGAGGAAGCAAATGGGTGGCCCATATGCTCTCATCACTCTGCTCAGTCTGTGCTTAATTCAGCGCGGGGCGAAAGAGGCATGGCCGGCACTGCGGGAAGGAGCTGTGTGCGTGCACACCCCCGGGGGGGGGGGGGGAGACAGAGCCATAGGAGAACGGGGGTACCTTGCCCCGAGACAGTGGGTGTTGCTTTTTCTTTGGCTGCTATCCTCCCCGCACACCTCTCTCCCCAAGCAGAGAGCAAGATACAGAAGAGTCACGGGCTCCAGATCCAATGAAGGGAGGTAAGAGATCACATGCACTAGAGATGCAGTTCAGTGCCTATGAGCTCATCTTCTGTGCACAGCTGATGCAGACAGGAGTAGGCTATCCCCCAGCACACTGGGGGACATACTTTGTAGGTCAACAGCAGAAGAATAAGCTGCCCCCCAGGGCTATGGATAGAGTCACCTAGGTAGGGATTAGGAACACATCAGGGCATCATGCCAGGATCCACTGGTAGACCAGCCTCTGACAGGTGATCCTGACTGGTTTGGCCAAGAAGCTATCAAGGGCTGGCACTTCAGCTGCCCCCTCAGCATTGCCATGCTGCTCCTGCCCTTTGCCTTGGTACTGCCCCCCAGCCCCGCCCCTGCTCCCCACAGGAGCCTCCTGCTTGCTGTGCAGAGCAGGGAAGAGAGAGGAAGAGGAACTGTATTCTATCTCCACAGAACAGGGGGCAGAGGTGGCATAACAGAGCTTGGGATGGAGGGAGTTTGCTGGCTGCTTTTGGGAGTGGTGCAAGGCCAGAGTAGGGGTGAGCCTGCCTTAGCCCCACTGCACTGCCACCCAAAATCCACCTGTGGTAAGCAGTGTCCAGCTGGAACACACATCCCCAAACCCTCCTCCATTCATGAACCTCTTCCTGCACCCCAAGTCCTTGCCCCAGCCCTGAGCCCCCTGGACCCAAACTCCCTTACAGAGCTTGTACCCTGAACCCACTCCTGCACCCCAGCTCCCTGTCTCAGGCTCAGCTCAGAGCCCCTCTCACACTCCAAATCCCTTAGCCCAAGACCCAGAGCCTGTGCCCCAACCGTCTGCCCCGACTGGTAAAAGGGAGGCAGGAAGGAGGAAGGGAGGGACGACAGAGTGAGCAGGGGCAGGGCCTTAGAAAAGGGGCACAAAGGAGGTGGGGCAAAGGTATTTGGGTTTGAGGTAGATCCTGGATTGCACTTAAATTCAAAAAGTGACCTTGTGCTTAAAAAGGTTGGAGACCCCTGACTTAAGGGAAGTTGGCACAAGCTCTTTAGTCCTTTACTCACCCTCCTAAATATAGCGTGAAGCATAATAGTGAAGAAAGCTATGAGGACCGCCGAGGGCAGGGGGGCATGGCTGGAAATACTGCAGCTGTAACTAAACCCTCTGAGCAGCAGCAGCAGCAGCAGCAGCAGCCCAGTTAAAGAAGATTCTGCATTCCCGTTATAACGGGCTTGTAAACGACACGGCTATGAATACTGACGTCAGATTGATAGTCCGTGTGTTCTCAGTCCAGAAGCACTTGCTAGTCAATTCCCCCTCATCCTCCCCCCATATTGTTTTAACGGGTTTGACTTGCGATTAGCAAACAGCACAGACGGATGGTTTTGATATTTTTGAGAGTTCTGTTAATTCCAGCGGGCCCGGTCCTCAGCAGGTGCAGCTCCCCTAACGTGTGTGGCACCTGCCAGGCCCTCTGACACCCCCAGAGCCTCTGGCTCCTGGTTTTGAAAACAGCGGCTGCGGCTGATGGTGCTGTCCCAGTACTGACCCTCAAAGTCCCGCTTCGACTTCATCCTGGTAGTGGAACAGAGCCAGGCAAAGCACTGCCCACCCTCCACCCACTTTGCACATACTGACTTTTCTCAGATGAACTGCAGAAACGGGGAGGCTGGGGGCATGTGGATTAGCTGGATAAAGTTGCCAACACTGTATTTCACAAACAAGGGCCTGTTTTCTTAGCACATCTGCTCCGCCCTGCCTCCCAATATTAGTATTGATCAGGGTGGATACAAGTCGGTGAGTCTTTAAAAAAATTTAAAAATCAGATTTTTAATTTAAAGTAGATTTTTTAATTTAAATTGGATTTTCTTTTCCTTTTTTAAAATCATCAATAAATTACTAAATTTCTCATTTAAAAATAACAGTTACAATTAAATCTCATCACACACATGCTACACCTACAGTCTGATAAAAAATGCACTAACTGGCTCCAGTCTGCCCAGCCTAAATACCAGCTCTTGCTTCTCGAAAGTTCTGGGCTTCCAATTTCTGTTTTTCAACAGACTAAAGTAATATGCGCAAAGAAAGACACAAGCTAGATAGGATTGTTTTTGTTGTGTGCTTATGTGGCGATGGCCCTGGGCCAAGCACAGCAGAGGAGTTAGTTAAGACATTGTCTTAAAACAAAGAGACAATACTTAGGAAGGGACGGAGGCAGCACAGCAAGGAACAGTGCCATGGACTAGAAAGAAAAAGGAAAGACATTCAGCACACACACAGCTTCCTATATTTCCCCAAGCTTTTGCCACAGAAAAACTGTCCTGACTTCTGGGCATAAAAGAAACCCCATCTTGGAATATTTTGAAGAAAGTTGTTCCCTGGGTAAAAAAAAGAAAAGGTTTCAACTGTAAACAATGCAACAAGAAGTCGCAGAGCCTAGTTGCAAGAATGAAGGAAAACTGCTTATTGGAAGAAAATGATGTGGATATGGCCGAGTGGATAAACTGTTTAGTAACTTAAATAATTCATTTTGCAATGCATCATTCTTCAAGACTCTCTCTAAAGCCAGGTCTGCACTGGGGGAGAAATTCGACTTAAGATACACAACTCCAAATATGAGAATAGCGTAGCTGGAGTTGACGTACCTTAAACTGAATGTCTTCACAGCCCCACTATGGGAGGTCCATGTGAGAAACTATCCCATCGACTTCCCTTACTCCCCATGACCCTCTGGAGTACTGGAATAATGAGGGCATCACCAACAGTCAATTTAGTGGGTCCTTACTAGACTTGCTAAATCGACCCCCGGAAGATTGATCTCTGGAGCGTTGATCCCCAGGAAAGTATAGACAAGGCCTAAGTGTGATTTGACAAGTAAATTCCCAAGCTGTTTGCTGTGGTGGATGTTGCTAGAAAAAAAAATGTTTAGCCTAGCTCATCCTTGTGGCTGGTTTAATTAGTTAACTAGGTTTAGAATCTGTCATCCAAATCTACAGAACAGAAAGCTGCAGTAAGAGGAATTTTGAGTTGCCAGTTGCTGAGTGTAATTTTTTAATTTTATATGACATAATACATGCCTCTTATTTTGGGGGATCATGGCCAAACTGTAATGGTGAAGCCTTAAGTCTATTTCCTCTTTTACTTCATCATAACTCAGCTTTTCCTAGGGAACCTCATTCTATACTTTTCTCCAAAAAAAAAAAAAAAAAAAAGGACCAGTGAGTAAACTGGGGCTCATTCCAATTAAGATTAAAATTAAGAAACAATGAACAGTCCTGTAGCACCTTAGGGTACGTCTAGACTACAGGCTTTTGTCGACAGAAGTTTTGTCGACAGATACTGTCGACAAAGCTTCTGTCAACAAAGAGCGTCTAGACTACAGCCAGTTCTGTTGACAAAGCAAGCCGCTTTATCGACATGACAGTGTAGATGCAAAGGACAGTGTAGATGCAATAACGCCTTCTGTCGACAGAACTCTGTTGACAAAAGGTGTTATTCCTTGTAGAATGAGGTTTACCGCCGTCGACAAAACTGCTGAGTTCTGTTGACGTTATGTCGACAGAACTCGGCGGTAGTGTAGACGCAGGTATAGTTTTGTCGACAAAAGTCCACTTTTGTTGACAAAACCCTGTAGTCTAGACACACCCCTTAGAGACTAACAAAACATGTAGATGGTGTCATGAGCTTTCGCAGGCACAGCCCACTTCTTCAGATGACTAGAGTTTAAAGGGTCCAGTTTTCAAATAAATAGCACAGAGAGGGGATGCGGGGAGAGAAGGGGAAAAAAAAGGTGGGAAAGAAATCGTCAATTAGGGTACATCTAGACTACAGGCTTTTGTCGACAGAAGTTTTGTCAACAGATACTGTCGACAAAGCTTCTGTCAACAAAGAGCATCTAGACTACATCCAGTTCTGTCGACAAAGCAAGCCGCTTTGTCGACATGACAGTGTAGACGCGAAGGACAGTGTAGATGCAATAATGCCTTCTGTCGACAGAACTGTCGACAAAGGCGTTATTCCTCGTAGAATGAGGTTTACAGCCGTCGACAAAACTGCTGAGTTCTGTCAACGTTATGTCGACAGAACTCAGCGGCAGTGTAGACGCAGGTATAGTTTTGTCGACAAAAGTCCACTTTTGTCGACAAAACCCTGTAGTCTAGACACACCCCTTAGAGACTAACAAAACATGTAGATGGTGTCATGAGCTTTCGCGGGCACAGCCCACTTCTTCAGATGACTAAAGTTTAAAGGGTCCAGTTTTCAAATAAATAGCACAGAGAGGGGATGCAGGGAGAGAAGGGGAAAAAAAAGGTGGGAAAGAAATTGTCAATTAGAGCATCCATGCTAAATGAAGCACTGCATTTGGCCATATGGAGTAGAAATCCATCAACCACACAAGGAAACTCACGCAGATCCAAACAAACATCATTTTCCTATCCAAGTGCACAGCTTCATTTGGCATGGACACACTAATTGACAATTTCTTTCCCCTTCCCGCCTTCTTTTTCCTTCTCTCTCCCCATCTCCTTTCTCTGCTATTTATTTGTCAACCCGGGCCCCTTAAATTCCATTCATCTGAAGAAGTGGGCTGTGCCCACAAAAGCTCATGATACCATCTACATGTTTTGTTAGTCTCTAAGGTGCTGCAGGACCATTCTTTATTTTGTAAATTTTTCTAGTTGCAGACTAACAAGGCTACCCCTCTGCAAATCTAAAATTAAGGGCACTGTATGCACAATCAGTCTTAGCTTTTTTGGTAACTTCATTGAAATCAATTTTTTTTTGGTGAATGAAATCATGATTTAAATCCATTATTTAAATCTCCTTGGTTTTAAATCAATCCACCCGGTTATTGATGTATTTTACTATGCAGCTGTACTCTACATTTGCCAGAGTATTTCTTGCTGCTTTTTCCACCACTCAGCAACTCCTGATCTTGTTGTGTAGAGAGGAAGAAAAAAGGGATGTCCCTTTTAACCAGGGGTTGTTGGCAGCAGAGTAGCTGGACCAGAAAGACGCTGTCTGGCCACGTGCAAAAGGTTTCAAAATGACCTTACACTCCAGATGGCCCAATGGCTCAGCATTAAACATCCAAGCTGTCATCTAATGACCGTCTGGAGACTTCAAGATCCAAGAGGGGTTTAAATGTTTGTTTGGGTAGGAGTCTGAGTACCATAGGAAATGACACTCTGTAATTCAGCCTCTGGCAAAGCCTACAAAAGTCTCTTCTTGTCCACATCACTGCATTTTGGAAGCAAGTCGCAGCCTATTCCCCCCTCTTCTCTGAAATAATGTCTCCTCTTCGACCTCTGTCAGCATGAATTGCCTCTTCCCCCACTGCAGGCTTTCTGTAGAACATGTACTCTAAATGATTTAAAGTGAAGGGGCAGAAATGCTGGATTTATACCAACACAAAGATGAATGTATTGAGCCTATACGTGAAGGGGATAGGGCGGTAAAGAAAATTCTACTGCAAGAGGACACAATGGAATTAAGAAGCTACAATGATGGGTCCTGATTCTGCAAATTCTTGCTCATCAAAGTGCTATTTACTCATGTGAGTAATCCTTCAAATAAGGTTACTCATAGGAACTAATTTTGTAGAATCAAGACCACTCTTTGCGCCAGGGGTCTCCAACCTTTGTAAGCACAAGGGCACTTTCTGAATTTAAGTCAATCCAAGATCTACCTCACGCCCAAATACCCTTGTTCCACCTCCTTTCCCACCCATTCTTTGAGGCTCTGTCCCAACCCTCCTCATCTGCAAGGTCTCGCCCTGCTCACTCTGTGGAGATGGGGTACACCGGTGGGGGGGAGAAGAACATTCTGACATCAGTGGTCCCCCTCTTGTGCCTCCCCACCCTGCACACAAGCAGGAAGCTCTCAGGGGGCAACTCTAAGGCAGAGGGTAGGAGCAGCAGGGCAGTAGGCTCCAAGATCTACTGATTGGTGACCACTGCTTTACACAATGCCCTGTGAATCTATGGAACTCACTGCTACAGGATGATTGCTACTATACTGTAATAATGCATAGAGGCCCACTTTAGACACATTAGTCAAGACACTGCATGAATATGACAGATGGCCCCTGCCCAGAGAGTTCACACACTAAATAAGTATAACTACTCAGTCTTATGCTGAATGTTTCAAATGAGAGTTAGATATGAACAAGGCTGACACCTGCTAGGATAAGACATTGTTAAGGGCTTTTAGTCCTCAGAACTGCTTGCCCACCATGGCCAGAGTGAAGTGTCCCGCTATGGTACAGAATACAAACTTAACTGCATGGGGGTGGGAGGCTCTACCTGTGCTGGATGGACTGTTCCAGTAATGGCATGTGCCCATCTGTGGCAAACCCCCAGAGTGGATGGACCTATTCCAGCAGGGAGATAGCTGTGTCCCTAGGATCAATTTGGCACAGCGTTGTCTGTATATTCCCTTTTAGCTCCTGAATGGACACAGACAAGAACAAGTTTGCCTGTGATCCACTAACCCACTTACCTCTCCTTCCCTGACTGGGTTATCCTCAGACATTCCGTATTCAGATCCATAGGCAGACCACCAGATGTTTTACAATGGGCCCCAAAACTTTTGTATTTGCATTATTATTAATTATTATTATCATCATCATCATCTCTGGAGTCTGGATCTTGACTATACCTTGATCAAGACATTTGGATTTCAGCCAAAAAAAAATGCATCCAGGCTCCTTGGTAGCCCATTTTGAGAGAATCAACAGGCAGGATTCATCTATGAAAGGGGGCTACTTATCTCTGGTTAGTCTCTGGTATACAATGGCTTTGATTAGTAGGTAGCTTTTCAAGGTCCTTGCCTGAAGTTTTGCTCACAGATTTTTGGCTCTACTTAAATTTTTGGCTCTTCTTGGCTGTCCCTTATAGCACAGACCTGGCTGTGACCCTAGGTAATGCCCACTCATGCCCTCTTTCTAAGGAATCTGGGTAAGCTCTCCCCCTCCCACACAATGAGACTTAGATGCTAGTAGCAATTAAAGATGAATGTCTAGAGGGCTAGCTCTCTGGGTTCCCCTGCTTCCTCTGGGCACCCACCCCACTTAGAGGGCAATGTCTCTGACCAGCCTTCCTGCCACTAGAACAAAGAAGCTGCCTCCCCCTCTCCTGGTCCACACACACAGTGGGACTGATGACCCAACATCCCCATGCCCTGCTAGGTAAAGCAGCACTAAGAGCTCAGCCTAGTCAGGGAGCAGTCACTGGAGGACTCTGCACAAATTCACTCCTCCCCCCCGCCCCCAGCATCCCATAAAGGGGCAAATCTGACCCCGCCTTGCAGCTCTGCGGGGAGAGCATCTGGGGTGGAACACAGCAATGGGGAATGAGGAAAGGACTCTGCTCCAAAGCAGGAGTTTTCCTCCGTGAATAAGGGGCAGCACTCGCTGCAAAAGGGACCATGTGCAAATTCATTTCAGAATGAGGGGAAATCGGAATCCCCTCCCAAAATTTCTCTCTCGCCGACAGGACCAAGGGCTATTGTCTTGCCACAGACTCAGTGACGCCCAGTTCCGAACAGCCCTCCCCAAGATTAACCCCTCCCCTGCTGTCATGTCGGGGTGGAAGTGCTTTGTTGTTTTTTAGCATCACTATGTGAGTGTGTGTGTGTGGGGGGGGGGTTACAGGCACTTGCATGCACTGACATATTGCTTTATTAGCACAATGCCTTCCCCCCCTCCACACTTCTTAAAGGGCCTTGCTTACTTTCAAAATTGGTCTATTAGTTGTATCCATTTTCCACAGCTCTTTTTTTTTTACTGCTTAATTTTGCATGCACTTTCTGCCTGCCTTCCTAGTTTGCCCTGCTTCGTGTATGTCCGCTTGTTTAAACATTTTGCATCGGGGTATCGCTTTTCCGCATTTTGTGCATGCACATTTTTTTTCGCACTCCCTTCTTGCTAGTCAGCATTGTTTTATTCCTGCACCCCTTGCCAATGTGGTCAGCATTTTGCATGCATGCACTTCTCCCCCCCCCCCCCCCCCCCCAACGTACACTTTAGCTGGGCTTTACTCCTTGGCTTGCCCTTCTCTTTGCCTTGCTCGGGGATTTATTGAAACAACTGATACCCCCCCACACACACCCATGCATTTCCTCCCCCCAGCTAAGTCTTTTACCTTTCTGAGCAATCGGAGAACGTGCACCGCATGCTCCCTCTCGTGTTCCCGAATGGTCGCTTGGATCTCTCGGATCCAGCCCACCCTCCGCACGTAGGGCGCCGGGCTGCTTTTCCTCAGCACCCCGGACAGCTTCTCGGAGTTCAGCAGGAGGGAGGCGAGCTGGAAGTCCCCGCGGCTCCTCTCCGCCCTCCGGCGCGGCTCCTTCCTGGCTGCCCAGGGGCGCGCGTCCTCCCCCGCGGCGCTCTCCTCCTCCGGGCCGCTTTGCCGGCTCAGCCGGGAGCCCATGGCCGGGGAGCCCCTGGCTGGCACCGGGCAGGCGGCGGCGGCGGCTCCGCGGCGGGTTGGAACCGGGCGCCGGGCGCAGGCTGGGGCGGCGGAGTGGGGCGCTCACGGCGCCCAAGTCAGCGCCGCAGAAGCAGCATCCGAAGCGCCGTCACGCCCGTTTGCAAAGCGGAAAAGCAACCGACCCACCCTGGGAGTGGGTGAGGGGAGCCCTAGCAGGCACATCCCCCCTCCCCTCGCACCCACACAGACGTGCTTCCCCGAGTGAGGTGTAGCCAGGGGGCTGGTCGAAGGAGGCGCTGGTGGGTTTGTGCCTGTCTTCTGCAGCCAATCGAGGCTGGAGCCAGGGCGGGAGCGTTTGTGTGCGGGTCCAGATCCCTCTGGAAAAGCAGAGTCTGGGCTCCATCCTCCCCCCCTTCCCTTCTCCTCCCTCCTGTCCCCGTGTCCTGTGAGATTCCTGCAAGAGGAATGTACGCGCACACACACACACGCTGCTGATGCTGCTGCTGCGCCCCGCTGCAATTTTTTTTTTTTTTTGGAAGGAAGGGAAAGAAATGGCCACGGTGCCTCTTGTTTAAGTGGCTCCTGCCCATGCGGCCGGGAGCGTGCGTGTGTTTATGTCTGCCAGCCCCGCGAGTGGGTAGCGCCATACACGCCTGGAGTGGAGTAAATTAGAGGCTGCAGTAACCGCGCCGCGCCTGGCTTTTTGTGCATTCAAGCGCGGTACAATCAGTCTTGCGATTCCAGACTCTTTTAACCCGCTGCTGCCACCTGGTTGCCCAGAAGGGACATCCCAGGAATGACTGATTTCATAGGATCCCAGAATACTAGGACTGGAAGGGACCTCGAGAGGCCATCGAGGCCATCGAGTCCAGTCCCCTGCCCTCATGGCAGGACCCAGCACTGTCTAGACCATCCCTGATAGACATTTATCTAACCTACTCTTAAATATCTCCAGAGATGGAGATTCCACAACCTCCCTGGGCAATTTATTCCAGTGTCTGACTACCCTGACAGTTAGGAACTTTTTCCTAATGTCCAACCTAAACCTCCCTTGCTGCAGTTTAAGCCCATTGATTCTTGTTCTATCCTCAGAGGCCAAGATGAACAAGTTTTCTCCCTCCTCCTTATGACACCCTTTTAGATACCTGAAAACTGGCTGTCTTCCATTCTAGAGTATCAGGCCCTTTCTGTAGGCACCCACCTGAAACTTTAGCCCAGATGTTATACCTGCCTCCACAGCCCCGGGAGGGGAGATGTTAGAGTGCAGTATTTTGATCCCCTGGCTGTGTCTTTTATTTAATCTTTCTCTGCCTCTCATCTGCCACTTTGGAAAATGGTGAACCCACCCTGTAGGTTAAAAAACAAACACAGGAGCTGGTGGCAGGGTAATAGCCAATTTCTGGTTCTTTTCTTTGTCTGACCTTGGATAGACTTGCCAAAAGCAGCCAGTCCTGATCATCATAGGCAGTGTTTTCCACCACTTCCCCTCTTAGAACCAGTCACAGTGATTTTAGAAATCCAGACTACCCTAGTCACCAATAGTTTGCAATGGAGACTAGGATTCTGGCATGTTTCCTTGACAGGGTGTGGGAAGAGATGTTTTTTCTTCCTTGGACACCCCCACCCACACATCCTCACCCACCCACACTCTTAAGTTTTTCCTCTGGCAAAATCATCTTTATTGGGTGAGGAAAGGATGCTAGAACCACACTAGCAATAGCTGTGTAGCTAGCAAAATTCTGATCCCAACACTGATAAAGCCTCCATCTGTCCTTCCATTGTCAGAGGTACTGGAACTTGTCCTGGACCCTCCTCCTCTGTGGCATGGCTTTGGCCCTGTGAGAGTAGATAAGAATGTGCAGAAGGTTTGGATCGGGGGTATCCGGACTCACAGTGCTGCCTGGACGAATGCATTGAAGGTGCATGAATATATTTACAAGGCTGGGGATTCGCTCATTTTGGTGATACTTGTGCACGTTTACTGTGTGAGGCTAGTCTTGTGCATCTGTCGGCTTCCCATTCCAAAGGTTGTTGCAAGGAAGAGAGAGGAAAAATTGTTCTCGTTAGGACAAGGCAAGAAGCAACGGGCTTAAATTGCAGCAAGGGCAGTTTAGGTTGCACGCCGGGAAAAAACTTCCTGTCAGGGTGATTGGGCACTGGAACAGCACCACCCTTACAAAACAGGGTGCTGTGTGCAGCCTGAGGCGCTCGGCGGGGTAGCTGGCCTCTCCACGAAGGGGGAGTTCCTCAGGGTGGCAGGGCCACGGGGGCAGGAGCTGTGGGGGGCAGGGCCAGGGCTGCTGAGGGCTGGAGATAGGCAAGGAGGAGCAGGTGGGAGGTGCAGGTGCCAGCCTGCGAATGGCACGATGAGCTGTGGGCCAGAGACAGAACAGGGGTAGATGTGCAACCAGCCAGTGATGAGTAACTGTTTCCCATTTCACTGGAAGGGAAAACAGCTGGTGAGAAGCACCAGTGACTGGGGGGGGGAGGGGCAGCCCGCAGACCCTCGGCAGGGGAGGGGCTGGCTGCCAGAGTCAGCGCCGTGGCATATGCAACATGCAGCTGAGTAGGGCACCAGGAAATATGGGGCACCTGCGTATGCCTAGGGATGGCCCTGCACTGGAATAAGTGGCCTAGCAGGGCTGTGGGGTCTCTGTCATTGGAGACTTTTAAGAGCAGGTTGGACAAATACGCCAGGGATGGTCTAATACTGGGCCCTGCCGTGTGGGCAGGGGACTGGACTGGACGGCCTCCCCAGGTCCCTTCCAGTCCTAGTGTTCTCTGATTCTAGCACAGAGGCCCCTAGAATTGAAAGCTGGAAGCTGAAGGCCTTATCCGCAAAGCAAGCCCAGTCGCACCGGGTTCCCCGCCCTGCCTAACACAGCCTCCTCAACAGGCAGGGGGGGAGTTCTGTCCCCAGGACCAGACAGTCCTCGACGTCTCTGGGGAGACACCAACAAGGTGGCTTAGAAGGTAATTGTGGTTTGTGGCCGACTGTGTCGGGTAGGTTCATCCGTGGGGGCACCAAAGGTGCAATGTGCATTGGAGCAGCCACACACAAGAGAACTCACCCCAGGGAAAGTCTCACCACACACTGGTCCAGGGCAGCTGCAACTCCACCTTGCGCTCCTGACAGAGACTAATCAACAATTCCCTCTGGTGCCTCTCCCTTCCCCCACCTTCCAGCCCCACCTACTGGTGCTGTTCTAGCCAGCTCCTGGCCCCGGCACGAGGAGGGGGCTGCTGGTGACTTGCATCACTGTGACCCCCTTCCAGGTTCACTTTCCGTCACCAGCGGCCTCAGCCAGCCCAGGATCTGGAGGCAGAAGCGAGTCTGAGCTGAAACGGGCACCAGGAAATAGATCCACGTTGTCACACTAGATCTTGGGCTCTGGTTATGATAGCCCCAGTCTGGAAGCCCTGCCTTGGCTTTTACTCAGTCTCAGCCTTTAGTCCCAGGAGGACTTTTGCCTGCCCGAGCTGCTGCAGCAGCAATTTCTGAAATCAATGAAGTCCCAAGGTGAGGCTCAGTCCTTACTCAGGCAACCTCTATGGAGGGAGTAAATCCTGAGCAAGGATTTCAGGGTTTAGTCTGATGACTTTGCAAAAATAATTGGGTGCAAACAAAACTGATGGTTTTGCAGCTGGTCCCCGGGGTTCTGGTTGTGTCTCCAAGGAATGAGATCACCAGCCATCAATGGGGGAGAGCAGGAAATACCAATCAGTGGTAAATGGGGAAAAGTGAGGTCCAAACTGAGACCAGGGTGTCAGCCTCTCCCTCCCTCTCCAAGGCTTGATGGGACATTTCAGTTCCATGCCCAGTCTTACTGTGCCGCATGAAAAGGTACAACAATTGCAGCATTTGTAACCTAGGGATCAGTTTAATAAATGAGTATTTTGGATGACTGACTTATTTCATAGCTTATCTCCGGGACACTGGGAATAGGAACATAATCTCCTGTTGACACGTACTCCAGGATGAAATCAGCATGCATTGTTCCGTGGTGGTGGGAGAACTGAAGAGAATTAGTTAATCAAAGGACGGTACCGCTACCAAGATACATTCTCTGTGCACTCAACTTGAAAACAGCCCACCAGCGAGCAAATCCTCTTCACAAACAGGGGAACTGTCTGCAGAATGAATTGTCTGTGTGCTTTAAAATAGGAAACATAATAGTAGGAATAATGGGCACTAATTAGAAACACACAGCAAGGCTAGGCCACTTTTGAGAGCGAAAATGGGAGGCTACTGGCTTATTTTGGACTAGCTAGGGCAAACCCTGTTCCCTCTCTCTGTGTGTGTATGCAGCGGGTGGAGCTCCACAGCCAAAGTGGACAGCAAAGAGCAGAACTTTATGAGGGATCCCTGCACACTGCCATACTGGGAGGAAAACGGGTGTGTGTGTGGGTGAGGGGGGAACAGGGCCAGACTAGAGGAAGAATTAAATGAATTCTTCCTCTCCCAGAGGTAGAGCAGGCTCTGATTGTCATTAGAACATGGGTTGTGAGTCCCGGTTTTTATGGGTCAATTGGCGGGGAGCGGGGGAAGAGAGCTCAAACTAGGGATGTTAAACAGCGGGTAATTGGGTAACTGTGTAACCACTGAAAATCTCAGGGGTTATACGGTTACATACTGTGGGTTTTGCAGAATAAATCTTACACTGCACAGCCCACGATGCAGCCGGCTCCCTGGGAGCAGAGCTGGCTGGCCCCACTCCCAGGGAGCCGGCTGTCCTGAGGGCTCTGCAGTATAAGCTTTATACTGCAGAGCTTACAGCACGGGGAGGCAGCCGGCTTCCCAGGAGCTGGTGTGTGCTGGAAGCCAGCTTTTAAGCAGGCTCCTGGTGTGCACCAGCTCCAGCCTGCCCCTACTCCTGGGAGGCTGTATCAGAGGAAGCAGTGCGGAGTGGCAGCCAGCTCCCCAGGAGCCAGTGCACACCAGGCTTAAAAGCCAGCTCCCAGTGTGTACCGGCTCCCAGGCCTACTCCCAGCTGCTGCCCCACTCCCAAGGAGCTGATTGCTGTTCTGTGCTGTGGGCTTTGATACAGAGCCTGCAGCGCAGGGTGGCTGCCGACTTCTTGAAGCAGAACTGGAGCCTTCATGTACCTATTAATGTTAACTGATTAGCCCAGGTTTATCAGTTACCCATTTAAATAGTTATCCTCTTACATCCCTATCTCAGACCAATGGGGAGGGGGGGAAGGAAAGGGGAGGACAGTTCCCTCAGCTTTTTTTCTGTGGAGAAAAGATGGGGAGAGGAGTTTGGCTATTATTGTTATGAAAGAGACTGACTTGGTCGAGGAGTCATGCTAGCTTAGGTGCTAGTATGGATGGAAAAGCGGGTAAGTCTCAGGAATTATAAAACAAAAAAAGCAGTCATGTAGCACTTTAAAGACTAAAAACATGGTTTATTAGGTGATGAGCTTTCGTGGGGCAGACCCACTTCTGCTCGCAACATTTGGTGTTGATGTTAAAGACCCAACTACTGGAGCTAACTGAGCAGGGGAGACACACAGGTTTCCTTTTTGTTTTGTTTTGTTTTTTGCTTTTCTTAAGGAAGGTCTGTGCCTCACCCTCAGGATTTCAGAGAAAAGCTTGTAAATGCCACCTCTCCATGAAGCCTAAAGACTCAGAAACTGGAAAGGCCTGCAAGAGAACCCAACATTTATTACTTAGGGGGAAACATAAAACCCTTGGTTCTTAGGCCAATTACATTAATTTCCATATCTGTCACATAGGTTTTTGAACCCTTGGAGTTGGGAACCCTGGAAGGACCACCTGTATGCTAGCACGCACGGACTCCAGAAACCAGCACTCTGCACTGGTTTGTGGGAGGAGCTACACACAAGCATCTCTAGCAGGGAGGTCAGTGTCCCTGGTCCCCCTCCAAACAGGAGATGCTGATGGGCATCCCAGGGCTGGAGCTAAGGATTGGTGCACGTGTTCCCTCATCTGGCAGTGGCCACTAGGCACCTATCCCCGTGCGGATCATTAGTAGGAGGAGGGAAGAGTGGTGCAGGAACTTGCGTATGGTTGGATACCAATGGTGCTTCTGCAGCACTACAGCCACTTCGGGGCAGCTGGGCTGAGATACAATTTGCCCCTAAAAGTGCCCCTTAATGTGGGAAAGCAGTTGGGGAGCGTAGAGGAATGCTGTTGATGGGGTTGTGCTTTGCTCTGTTTGCACAGCACCTTCGCACAGAGGTCGTGGGCCATGACAGGGCCTCCTGGCCTCTACAGATACGCATGGTGAATGTTACTGGCAACAGACCCCACCTCACCAGTGCAAATACATCTCCTTATTCCCAGCCAGTGGAAGGGTTGTGATTCCAGGTCAGCCATTCCTGGCTCCGAGAGTCAGACCCTCTCCACTAGGCGAGGTGGCCCAGGGCTAGGACCCAGCCCTACGGAATTCCAGGGTTGCCTTTGTCACTGTAGAGTTGGGCAGCACAGGATGTGGCACTTACTGCCTCTGGGCCTCAGTTTCCTATATGGATAGTCGCTGCGGACCCCTTAGGTTGTCCATGTCTACCAGGTGCTTTGAAAATGCCCATCGCTGTAATTTTTGTACCATTTCATCCCCATTTGTCCAGCAATTCCCCGGTCCTAGGGTCCAGGCACTGTGACGTGGGGACTTTCTTCCTTCTGCTCCATGGTTTTACAGAGTATGTGTTACATTATCTGTCCCCCCTTGTTCAGTTGCTCCTAGGGATGTAAAAGGTTAACTGGTTAACTGGTTACTCAGTAAGCATTAGCCTTACTGGCATGCCTAACTGGTAACTGGTTAACCAGAGGGCCCAGCCAGTAGGAGCAGCTGGCCCCCGCATCCCCTGATGGCCCAGCCAGCAGGATCTTGGCCAAAATAGCCTTGAGTAGCCCCCCTAGTCGAAGGGGGGCAGAGCAGCCTGCAGTGACGCTGGAACAGACCCTGCTGCCTGCAACGGGGCTGGCAAGACTCCTGCTGCTAGGGCCCAGCATCCCTCCATAGTTAACTGGTTAAATGATTGAAATTATATCGTTCATCTTACTTGCTTCTGCGAGCCTCAGCACTCCTTCAGAGACTACGGGGCTACCCCGGTGCAAACAGAATTCGCTCCCTCCGTGGTTCATGGTGTGACGGCAACTCCAATAGCCCCTTGCGTGGGGAAGACAGTCTCTCACGCACATTGTACGCTGGGGAGGCCAGCGGTGGATGCTGCTGCTCATATATGCAGTTTTGACTGTTGTTGCTAGGCAGGAAACATAACTGATTAGCCCCTGTTAAGGGGATTAAGGGATGTGGAGAGGCTGCTGTGCCAGGTGCCCTGGGGCATTCAGAGCATCATTTTTGGTTTACCAATAAACTGGCTCCGAAGGCCTTGGGTGTGGCCAGCTCACATTGGGGTGCTCGGGGCAGCAACGTCCCCTCTGGCAGCTTTCTCCAAGCCCACCCTGAGCTCATTGGTCCTTCCTTGTCTGAACATAGCTATAATCCCAGTAGATCCGTGCTTGCAACTCTCTGTGCCGCTTGCAGGGAACTTCCCGTCGCTGGCAGGTCAGTCCCTCCTACTCTTTGTGCCCCCCCCCCCCCGTTTAACGGCCTGGCCTCCATGCCCTCTGCCGTGGGGTGTATTGGGAAGCAAGGGCAAAGTCTGGCCAGTGCTAGTTTAAATAAGGCACTGCAGGTTCCAAGTCTGGGGTGGGGGGAATTGCTGTCTGGCCACTGGGAGGGACCAGTTTCAGGGGGGAGGGAAGGAGGGAGAAAGGAGGGAGGATTTCCTACCTCTCTTCCCTGGATGCTGCAAAATCGCTCCGAGTTTGGGGGGCAGCGTGGTGGCGGATTCCCCCCATAACAGCACAACATTTTAGGGAGGGCACGCTGGGTTAAGGGTGGGGGAAGAATCTTTCTGCCTCTTGTTGTGGGGGGCACATGCAGGCCGTCCGTGCTAGCAGCAGCTGGGCTACCATACAGGGAAATCCCTTGCTTGCTTGAGAGCAGGGTCTGCGTGAGCAGTTGTGACAGCTCCGTGCAGACACAGCTGTGGCCTGCACTGCATGGCGTGTTCTAGCAAGGCCCCACGTCATGTTCAGTAGCTCTGAAGCTTTCTTCCTTCTCTCACAGCTGAGGCTCCCTTGTCAGCTCACAATGTCCCTTTAAGGTTATGGCACTGCTGGGCAGGGGCCCGCATCTGTTCAGTGCCCCGTATGGAGGGCAGAAAGGACAGAGCTCTGCTGACTGCTTACGGATGAAATTCCTGCCGATCGTGTGCAAACAAATCGAATTCTAGCAGAGCTCCCCAGAAGACACACTGGCTGGCCTGAGCATTCCCTAGATGTCTCAGAGGGGCAGCTGGGTTAGTCTGTAACTTTACAAACCATGAGTTGTCCTTAGAGACTAACACAAATATATAGAGAGAGTATCATGAGCTTTAGTGGGCAAAACCCACTTGCTCATCTGAGGAAGTGGGATGGGCCCAGGAAAGCTCATGATATTACATTTATATATATTGTTAGTCTTTTGGGTGCTACAGGACCACTTGTTATTCCCTGTGGGTACGTCTAGACTGCGAGGATCTATCAGAAAATGATACGCAAAATGCACTTCACATTTTGCGTATTTTTTTCCAATACTTTTGTTAGAAGAGGCTTTTCTGAAATTTGGCCCATCTACACTGGGCCAAATTTCAAAAAAAAAACCCTCTTTTGAAAGCCCCCTTCTTCCTCGTGGAACGAGGAATACAGAGGTTTCGGAAAGAGTGTGTATGCTCTTTCGCAAAAAAAAAGCGGAAGAGCAAACGCGTTCCCTGGACGCGGCGGAGTTTTTTCAGGATACCTCTGGTATCCCAAAAAGCCCCCACAGTCTAGCCACACCCTAGATTAGGGGTGAGCAAGAGGCAGTCAGCAGGATGGATCCAGCCCCCCAAGCCACTGGATCTGACCCCCAGCCGCCTCCCCAGAAACTTTAGGCAGAGAGCAGTTCACGCTGCGCTCTGGGCTCTGGGAAGGGAGGAAGGAGGCTCCGGGTCAGCCCTGCCCTGTAGCAAAATCTCTCAGTTCTCATTGGCCAGTTTCCAACCAATAGGAGCTGAGAAATTTGCTGGCGGCAGGGGCAGCATGTGAAGCTTCCCTCCCTCTTCCCCCTCCCCCAATCCCAGAACAGAGCCACATGGTGCAGCCAGCCCAAGAGCCTGGGACTGCAGCAGACAGCCTGCCTAAAGTTCCTGCAGGGCTGCTGGCTGGGAGCCACCTAGGTAAGCACCTCCCATCCAGAGCCTGCCTCTGGCACTTCTCCCCCAACTACCTGCCACAGGCCACCACCCAAACCCTCTGTACCCCGTTCTCCCAGGCCACAACTCCCTCCCAAACCTAGCACCCCCTCCCAGGCCAAAATCCTCTCCTGCACCCGTACCCTCTCCTGAACCCTGCACGCCAACCCCCTGCCCCAAGTCACAACCCCCTCCTTCACCCAACCTCTCTCTCAGACCCCACACTCCCTCCTGTACCCAACCTTCATCCCAGGCCCTGCACCCCTTCCATAGAAGTGCGGCCCTTGACCACTTGCCAAAATCTTGGCGTGCCCCTCCTAAAAGTTATTGCCCCCAACCCCTGACCTAGATGGAGAGTCTTGGCCATTTGTGCTGTCCAGGTCACACTTAAAGTGTGTGGACACATTACTGTGAACACAGGGGAAATGACTGACCTTAGGCAGTGCTGCATGGCATGACCATGCCTCACCTTCCTCAGGGAGCCAGGCTCTTCCTACATTCAGAATGACCAAATGATAGAGAAGCTGGTTTTTAACCAGCAGTAGATGGTGGGTTTCTGCAATCCATCCCCTGGAATGGCCTTTATCCAGCGACGACGGCTCCACCCGCTATCTACTCTCCTGTGGCTTGGGCAGCTTCTGAGCACAGCTTCACAGAGGGCGTTCACACCAGAGGCTTACATCAGGGCATCTGGCAAGGTGGGGTTTGGCCCCCGAAAGCTGATGCCCAAATGAATCGGTTAGTCCTTAAGGTGCCACAGGACTCCTCGTTCTTTTTGTGGATACAGGTTAGCACGGCTCCCACTCTGGGACTAATCTACACCAGTGATACTCAGACTGAGGCGTGGGAACAGCAAGCAGCTCTTCAGTGTGCTTCCTGTGGCTCTTGGCAGCACATGATATTAAAACACTGTGATGCAATTATTAACCAATCAGAATCATAGAACCGTAGAACACTAGAATTGGAAGGGACCTCGAGAGGTCATCAAGTCCAGTCCCCTGCCCTCATGGCAGGACCCAGCACCATCTAGACCATCCCCGACAGGTGCCTGTCCAACCGAGAAGGCTTTTACTATGTTATTAACCAATGGTAAGGTTCCGTCCAGCCCTATATTTGTATAATTACAGCCAAACCTGTTGCTTTTCATGGTGTCACCTCTCTCTTCTATCTGAATCAAACTCTTCACTGATTTGATGAGCTACAGAAGGTGGAAACTCCAGTAGTTAAAGTAGAGCAAACCAATGTGCCGTTCTCTTATTTTTGGTGTAAGAGCAGCTGATCTGTGCATTAACGCCTGTGGGGGCAGCGTTAGCTCCACTGCTGTACACACACACATGCACACCCTTTCAGGATCTGCGTTGGCTCAGAACTCGATCAAACGACTAGTCCTGTGACACCTTAGAGATTTAACAGATTTATCAGGGCAAACATTGGTTAAGTCTCTAAGGCGCCACAGGACTCCTCGTTGTTTTTGTAGGTACAGACTGACAGGGTGACCCCCTCTGAGACTCAGCACTAGAGGCTGTCAGGAGGGCTGAGCTGGCTTTGTAAGTGTAGGCTGAATCTCTCTAGTCCAGCATTCTCTGATCCTTAAATATCCATGGCCTGGCATGATGTTAGTTCGCTGGATGTCCACTTTTCATGAGTGTGGCCAAGTTTCCTGCAATCCCAGAAAGTTTATTTACAGCCAACAGTCCTGGCTCTCTGTGTTCTGTGCTGTTATTTAGCTCTTATTTACCCCTGAATGTTGTCTAGCAGCCCAGTACGCAGTGGAAGTGTTGGTAATGCTGCTAGACAACACTGACCTCCTATAGTCCAACAAATTCTCTGGTTTGGAACCAGTCAGGTTCTGAGGGTGCTGGACTCGAAAGGTTCAAGCTGTAGCTCATTCAGGGTGATGCAAAGCTCCATCAATGGCGTAAGCTCTTTAACTCATAGACCAGAAGAACAGAAAACTTCAGAGGCCTGATCTTGCTCCCCTTTAGGCAAAACTTTTGCTTATTCCACTGGGCGCTGATGCAGGTCTCCAGGGAGAAATTCACTCTGAGTAAACTCCCAGCACAAGACCCATGTTCTATTAAGGCATGGAACTGGGCCTGCTGCAGAAGGGTCCGGGCAGGAGACGACTGCCCCAGAGGACAGGAGCTGAGTATGAATTGTAATTACATACAGTGCTGTAATATCGTGTCATTTGGTGCTCCAAAAATGCAGGAGAGTGAGGTTAGGATTGCCAGTTTTGGTTGGATGTATTCCTGGTGGTGTCACATCTGTTATCGTTAATTAAAGAGATAAATCTTTAATTCTTGGAGACTCCAGGACAGTCCTGGAGGCCAGTTGGCAACCCTAGCTGGAGAGAGAGCCCCGTGCCAGCGCTTAGCCAGATCTAAGAGTCTGCAATCCAAGGCGGGCTCTCCAGAAAAGGACAAATCGCATGTCTCTGTTGTGTGGGAATTTTGGCCCCTTAGTTGCCATATCAACCTGTTTGCTGTTCACTGCAGGCTTGGGAACACGACCAACTGGCTCTGTTCCTTTCCCAATCAATCTGCTTTTCTCTCACAATCTCAAGGGATCCTCTCTTTGAAGAAACTTCTATCAGTTAAAAAAAAAGTGAAGTGTTTCCAGGAGAGAAGGTGGCTCAGATTTGCAGACTGGAACATAAGTGCCTACCTTTCTGCTGCATACGCCTTTGGAGTCACAGCAGGCAGTTTCATTGGCTCACGCTGCCTCCTGGGACTGCAGTTATTAAAGGTGACCTGGCAAGTAGTGAAAATAATTGGGGGGGTTGTGCCCTTATGTTGCTTCTTTGAGGTGCATAAAACCAGCCTCGACTTTTCATTTCCTGCTCGTTTTTTCACATTAGAAAGCTAAGTTGTGCCAGGGTTCTAGGATGACCCGAATGTTTGTGGAATGGAGACCGCCCTGGAGCTGAGAGAGAGACTTGTGTAGGGAAAGGATTTTTGAGTCAGATTGTTTAATACCCTCTGTCTTCTGGTAACACCCACAAACTTCAATGACTAGTTGAGTTTTGCATAAGCGTTGTCTTCACCAATCCTTCCGTTAAGCTGTGAGCGTTCCCATTGCACATCCGTGGAGAAGTGTACAAGCCAAGGAAGAGCTAAGCTGATGCTACTGATTCCTATGGCCAAGGGGGAAAAAACCCAGCAGGCCAAAAATGCTTTGTGTGGCTTATGTATTCATCTGAAAGGCAATTTTATGATGGCTCCTAGTTCCCATCAGGTGGAGGAAGGAAGCAGTGAGATGGCTGTTTCTGGTTTAGAACATGTGGGGCTTGTTAGAGGAAAATAAAGCAGAGAGAAAAAAATGGATTAATTCCTTCGCAGCTTGCTTGGATCTGGCCCCTGAAGCACAGGCCTTCCCCCTCCTCACCACTGGGGATCCCATGCTGGTGCTCCAGTCGTCTCCCCCCCCCCACCACCACACTGTTCTCCCTCAGGCTATGGCTACACTGCCAGGTTGTTTTTTTTTGCAGAAGAGGATATGCAAATCACACTCTCATTTGCATATATTCTTCTGATTCTTTTTGCGGAAGAGGTGCTGCCGATAAAAAGACCCGTGCAGACGGGGCCATTTGTTGGGAAAAAAAACCCCTTTTTTGCAAGATGCTGTAAACCTTGATTTTGGAGGAAGTGCCTGTATGTGTTCCCAGCTGTGGGAGGGGATGAGAGAGGAAAAGCCCCAAGCCTGCAGCTCATTTGCAAGACAGTGGCGGACCACTAGTGGTCTGTGAACCACACTTGGAGAGCCACCGATCTGCAGTCAAGGGGGTTTCTAATGTAGCGATATCAGAGGCCAATGTGCGTGTTATAAAAATACATTGTCCTTCTCTGCCCACTACATCTGGCTTATGTGTGTTAGGCAACATTGGCCTTGTAGCATCTGGCACAAAAGGCATACACACATACCTTCTTCCTCATCCTTAAAGGAATTTCTGAAAGAAAGCAAGAAAACTGGGGAGGAATGAAAGTAGCTAACTACTTCCTTCCTCACCTCCTCTTTGTATTTCAGCAAGTACATTAACAGAGCAGAGCTTGAACGGAGGAACTTCAAACCTTCTTCAGTCTAAGAGCGGCATAACATCCCACTGCCCTGATGTTAGCATGTCCTGAGAGGTATCAGCGATGCTTGGCAATGAGAGATTTCCCTTTTCAAAGCACTTTACAAACACGGCCATATCCCAAGGAGACACAGCACTCGTACTTTTCCCATTTTATTAATGGGGAAACTGAGGCACTAAAGTGACATTGATTTTTAAAGGCAGGGCTAGGTTCCTGGTTCCTGGGTGTGACCACTACATTAGGCCTCACAAGTAATAGCTTAATTTAAAAAAAAAAAAAAGCTAACTCTCAAGTTCCTTTATACAAAGAACAGTTCTGAAGTATTCTACGTTTGCAGTCCAGAGCCCACGCAGCTGGGTTCCAGCAGGCTTGGAGGTACCTGCTGCAAGTAGATCTGGTGGGAAGGAAGTACTTTTCCATCAGCAAGGGCTGACTCATCATAACTGAATGTTCTGCAGGGATGGGATGATACTGAAGAAATTCTGAGGAAACCAGCCAGGCTTTTGATTTTGCTGCTTGTTCCCTTGGCCTGAGGGAGTCCTCGCTTCTAGGCTCCCAGCTCCTCAGCGGGGAACCTCTCATCTAGAGCAGTCCCCCCGATAGGCTGCCTTGGCCTCCAAGCTCCCAGGGACCCAGGCTAGAGGGCAGCCTGCTAAGCAAGCCCAGGCTTTCTGAATTGCTGGGGAGTCCGTTGGCTAGTTCCCCACCAGGCCAGCTTCCCAGGTTGCCCTCCTGGGGGTGGGCAGGCTGACTGGGTCCCTGACTGTGAGCTGGCAGCCGGGACAGCTGTTCGGATATAATTCAGAGGGGTTTTGGTTGTTTTTCGTGGAGCAGAAAATCCTATCAGGTTCAGCCAACTCCAAGCCTTCAATGCTCATGAGCCAGGCCCTCAGAAAATACGAGAAGGGCTTCAAATACTGAGATTTTTAAGAATAACAACTTTAGGGCTCCATTTATGGCCTGCTGGGGCCATAGCCTTCCGGGGCTATGTTTTCATGCTTTCCTCTGCAGCCGCCAGGAAATTGACTCGGCGCGAACATCGAGATAGTCCCAAAACTTCATGTCACCTGGAGCTGGGACCTGAAGAAAAGCACCCAATATTTCAAGCTCAAGAGTCAGATTGCAAGAGCTAACTTTATAGCCGGTGAGAACGGCAGTAGTTTCGTGAGCATTTTTTACTCAGTGCCCCAAGAGGGAGACCGTGGTGCACGTCTATCTCGAGTGCGCCAGGTTACAGCCCTTCTTGTCTCCTCCAGAACCTCCTGTTGAGGTTCTGGCTGCACCTCTCCCCTCACTTACCAATCTACACACACCCCATCCGTGGCCCCACAAAGTCCCGGGACCTCCATCAATCTCTTCCTGGCTATGGCCAAGCTGGCCATTTATAAGACCAGGGAGCGGAGGTTGGCTGAGGTAGGGGCAGCGACTGTATCCTGTATCCTATTCATGCCTCCAGGCAGAGTTCCACGGGGCGGTGTCTTCGAGGGGCGGTGGGCGCTGTCCGGGGCTCTCTGCTCAGTGTCCCCATCCGGTTCCTTCATTTTAGCCCTTTGATCTCCTCCCCCCTGTTTTCTCTTAATTTGTAATCATTTGGTGTTCTGGGCTCTGTGGACACCCCATAGGCTGTGTGTGTGTGTGTGTGTATCCCGGATATCCCGGGCTCCAAAGGGAGCAAACGTCAGAGAGACAAAGTAGCGATAATAAGAATGATTGCTATTCTTATTAAACATCCGTCACTTTACTCTGCCCCTATGGCCTGGCTCAGGTTGAGTGGTATTGTGTGATAGCTGTGACCTCACCCTATGAGGCGTAATGGGACCGTGGGGGCTACCTGACAACCTAACTTCAAGAGGGAAGACAAAATCATAGGTCATTAGCCGGCTTCTCTGTAGCTGGGCACTTTGCTGAGTCATTTATCTCAGTGCAAAGGGAGTGCAGTGCAAAATGCTACCCAATCTGAGCCGTCGTGTAATACACAGTCACCTCTCCAGGAGCAGAGGTGCAGTGATGGGAGGGCGGGGGGGAGGCAGTTGCCCCCGGGTGCCATGCGAGGGGGGCGCTGTGCTGGGGTGGGAGCGCACAGCCTCATGCATAGTGGTGAGCCCAGTGCTGGTGACCCATGTGCTCCCTGCAATCAAGCTGCCGAGGCAGGGCCGGGTGGTAGGTGTGGGAACTTCAAAGGTACATTTTCCATACGTTTGGTGCTTGGCTCTGCAGGAGGTGGTGGTGGGGGATTGGGTTAGAGTGGGAGGGGGGACTAGCAGTGCCTGGCTGTGGAGGAGGGGTGGGTGCATTGGGTTAGGGCAGGGAGGCTGGGGTGCCTGGCTCTGGGGAGGTAAGGCATTGAGTTAGAGGGGAGCTGGAGGGCTGGCTGTGGGGAGGGACATTGTGTTGGAGTGGGGGGGATGGCGGTGCCTGGCTCTAGGGGAGGGCATTAGGTTAGAGTGGGGCAGCTGGGGTGCCTGGCTCTGGGGCAGGGGTGGGTGTGTTGGGTGTACTTATACTTTTTTTAAAGGGGTATTTTATTTAAAAAAAAAAAAAGGTTGAGAAACACTGCTCTATACTCTACCATTCCTTTTGGCCTCCCTGTTTCCTTTCTCCTTTGGCAATTTGGGCAGGCAGCAGTTTTGGTAAAAATACATCAGCCATGTGCACTCAGTGCCCGCTCTACCTCAGCTGGTGCTGGATAATCAGAGCCTCAGTTCTAAAGGAGTTGGCATTACCGAGGTGATCGATACCCCCATGTTTTGTTGCGGATTTTCCAAAGCAAATGCTGGTGTTTTCTATAGGTCACCCACATCCCCCAGTCCTAGCAGAGACTTGGGATTAACGTGGCTTTCTCAACTAAAAGTCTTGTACGTGTTCGGACGTTGTGATTGTGGACACCTGGTTAGGCAATCTGCCCAAGGCAAGGCTGGCCTTGAATCTTGACATCTATGGCTTCAGTTGAATGGCTTGTGTGCAATTTGGAAGAGCAGCTCAGAGAGACCTCTCTCCTTTACTTAAGGATAGAATCTCAGCGCAGCATGAAGGAAAAAGTCCCCATGGCAGACAGAAAGCCAGACTTGCAGGGTATCCTCAGCCTTAGGCTGCTTATTGCTTCAAGTGCCTTCAACAAAGTGAGGGTCAATCTCATGTTGTGTGTTAGTTTTATTTAAAAGTTTTTCGGAGTGTTATTTTAACAGGTAAGTTAATCTCTTACATTCAGAACTCTGATGTAGTTTATCGCTGTGCGATAGTATGAAACACAACTAGGTTAACTCGTTAGGAAGCATTACAGATTGCAATTACAATAAGTTTGATATGCTCAAAATCTTTTTACCTTTTATTCATTAAAGCAACAAATCGCTTGTTTGCTATAACAGTGGTTTTAAATGCTGGATGGAAAGATAGTGATGAAATTCATAGTTAGGTTGTATAACATTTCTTTCTCTTGTGTTTTATAAAACTTACATATGTTAAGCATTTGACATTTTTTATGTAAAAGACATGAACCTAATGAGAACGGGATACGAACAAATTAAAGAGAAAAAATGATTTACCAGAATGTAAACCACAAAAACTATCTTTTGTATTTGTCTGTCGTTAGTAAAATAAGTAATTCGTTAAACGATAAATATCCAAAGAGGTGGATTATTTACAGTGGAGTAGCGAGGGCGGTCGGGAAGGGGGAGGGGCAGTTGCCCCCGGGGCACCAATTTAGTCCCTCTTCACTCTCCCTGTGATCCTTCAGCTCACCTGCTCCTCCTCTGCCCACTGCCTCTGGCTGGAGCCTCCTCCCCCGCCTCTCTGCCTCCAGCCCAACCCTCCTCCATCTCTGCTGGCGGGTTAGTACATGCAGGGGTGTAGCGGGGCCCGGAACCTGACACATGGCTAAGCCCAACCCTGAGAGGAGCGGGCGGGGGAAGACACGGTACCAGCTACGCCCCCTCCTCTCAGAGTTGGGCTCAGCTGTGTGCCAGGTTCCGGGCCGCGCTGCATGGTGGGGGCGGTGCAAATTTTTCCTTCGCCCCTATGCACATAACACCCTCGCTACACCTCTGCCCAGGAGCCGGGGGAGTGGAGAATCCAGCCTAGCGGTGCAGAATGCCTGAAGTAGCCTGTCTCCTTTGAGGGCTCTGAGACATACCTTTGCATGCAAAGTAGCTCACTCAAACAAAACAAAAAATCACAGATCGCCTTTAAATTTTCTATAACTCATGGCACATGCCATCTTCTGTCCAGGCAAGGCATTGCAACTTACTTAAGCTTGTCTAATTCACCCAGGAGACCAGACAGAGGGAAGTTGCTCTCAAGAAGTCTCCTCTCTCTTCAAAGAAGCACATCATCAGATAAACAGCCTGTGAGGCGATGTGTTGAAAACACCTGTGAAATGCCTCACAGACTCTGTGGAAAAATCAGACATAGCTCCAGGTAGGCTTGTGTGTGTCCAGGTGTGTTTGGGGGTGGGTGGAAAGGGGAAAGAGGCGGTTACGGGGTAAGGTTTCAGGAAACATGCCCACAGCACACATAGCTGGAGCAGCCAGGAGCTGAGGATGCTGAAGATTTTGTAAGTAGGAAGGGGAAGAGCAGTTGCTATGACTGCTCTTTTTTCCCTTTCAGATATTAAATTACCTTATCAAGGTCTCAGCATGCCAGCGGCAGAAGCCCATCATAATAAATGCAGTGACCTACCTCTGTTTGATCTTGAATTGCTCTGTCTAATGAGTTGTCATTTCTATTGCAATCTGAGTGATACGCGGCTGCCTGAGACTGGAAAACACTTTTCTTTTAGTACAGGTTGCCCAGCACAGCCTCTGTTGCGCCATTTCCTACACAGGCAGCACAGACAGAGTCATATCGTTATTTTTCAGCGCTGAACTCCGGCGGTTGTTGATTGATTTGCCAGTTCTGATGCTTCACTCTCTCCTTGGTCCCCTTTATGCTTTCCAAAGAAATGCCTTCTCCCCTTCCCAGGCACAATTTCATTTATATGCCATGGAGAAGAGGGAATGAATTAGGAGCTATCAGGATCTGGATGACACATGCAGTGTCTCCTGCATCCGCTTCTTACTGCATGTCTTCACACATGGATACAAAAAGATTTTTGTTTTGGGGTGAAAATTTCTCCTAAACCATCCGTCTGCATTGGTAAGCTGCTCTTTCCCCCAGGTATTACACGTATCATCATCATATTGCCCCATTTTTTTTCAAGCTCTTCACGAGCTCCTTGCAAACTTCCCTGGGGTCTGACGAACCTAAATTTGAATCCTCACCCATTTCCTCAACACTCCCTCTTCCAGGTCATTAATAGATATATTGAACAGTACAGCTCCCACTGGGCAACCCTGCTGAGTCCAGGTAATTTATTCCTATATCTTTTAACCAGGACAGGGCTGCACAACGAAGAAAGTGCTTCCTTGATGGTTCCTTTATTAAAATCCTTATTGAATAGTTCTGTGGCTCATATCCAGCCATTCCACACAACGGATCCGGTTTTGCTAGCAAGTGATAGTCGCCAGTTTACCCTGACACACTGCACTGATCAGAAAAGGGTTGTAACTCTGTCTAACAGTTTTTCTCATTTAGCACTCTCAGTAGTTAGGTAAGCATTACTGGTCTAGAATTCCTGGGAGCTCCCTTAAGCTTTTTAAAAAGTTACCACATTGATCCGTTTCTGGCCCGCTAGAGTAGCGGCTGGTTTCACTCATCACTCAGCCATTTCATTTGCCGCTACCTCCAGCATTTTCACAGGCCTGCTATTTGATCTTGGTGATTGATTGTAGTTTAAGAAGCTGATCCTGCAAACAGAGGCTGGAATTCAGGAAAACGTTCAAGACTTGTTTAAGTCCTATTGAGCTGTGAAGGTGCCATTGACTTCAATGGGACTTCAACACATGGTGAAAGTTAAATGTGTGCTTAAGTGCTGTGGGGATGGATTCAAGCCTATGTTAAAGTGCTTTTCTGAATCAGGGCCCCATATTGCTGGTACATGGAAGGTACTTTTGTGAGTATGGTAGGCTGCTCTTAGGCCTTCTCTGCACTTACTGGCACAGTTGATTTACTCGAGCTACCCAAACAGCATAGCTGAAGTCAACATACTCACCGTGGCATCTTGCATGTGGTAAGGTTGGCGGGGACTGCACTTCCATCAGTGTCAGCTACTTTTCTCGTCTCGGTGGAATATGGGGATTGATGGAATTGTGCCTGGAGATCGATTTATCATGTCTTCAGCAGACATGATAAATCAATGGCCGGTGGATCAATCGCTGCAGCGTTGATCCACTGTGCACTGTGGAAAAGGCAAATGCTGTGCCCACTAGGGAATCATTGTAGGACTGGGCTCTTGTTTCTCAGGCTATTCCATCAACTTTTTATTGATCTCTCCGCCTGTGTGGAGGCCTTGCCTCTGCTGCCTGGCAAGAGTAATTTGGGTGTTTCTTTCTGACAATGATTCATGCAAACAACTCAATTAGCTCAGTTGCAGCCTCTGGCTGCCGCCTCCACATGGTACAGTCGCAGCTCTGGCTCTCCAGAAAGCTTCCACCATGGACATGCCCAGAGAATTCCTGTGAGTGTCTCTAATCTCTTTGGCTATTAGTTTGCCATGTCCCTTCTCAGGCCTCACAACATCTGTTGTGTGTCATTCTGTGCTGCACCCGGTACAAGGCACTGAGGAATTGCAGGAACAGCAGAGGTTCTCCCCATGGTATCGATCAGCTTTGGGCTGTTTCTTAGAAGGCACTTCCCCTCCATAGCTCTCAAATGGCTTTAACAAAGGAATTCAGGATCAGTATTCCTGTTTTACACACAGGGGAACTGGGGCATGGAGCAATGAAGTGACTTGTCTAAGATCACCTAGCAGGCCAGTGGGAGAGCCAATAATTTCACCCACAACCCCTGAGTTCCAATCAATGTTTCCACTAATTTTTCCATCCACGTGCGGAACAAATTTTGTTATGTGCACACAAGCAGGTGTGGATGTGCACCACCAGTAGAAACCCATGCTGCTAGCTGTGGGAGCTCTGCTAATCCGCTGGGCAGAATTTGAACCTCTTCTGGGTGGCCAGCTAAGCGCTTAACTTACAGGGAACGCTGGTCCCAATCCAGTGCACCATCCACTGTGACACCTTTTTTTCCGTGGTATGGAAGACCAGGGACTTTGCTAACATTGCCTGGCTGTAAATGAAGACTGACCTAGGTGTGGATGGACTGCCTTGCTGCTGAGAAGGTGCTTTGCTGTGTGTACCGTATCCTCCCTCATCACCGCTGTGGCTGTCTCCATTAGGAGAGTGGTTGAGTTGAGGTTGAGCTTCGATAACATGGTTGCTAAGTAGGGATGTAAAATCCCATGTAATTAGTTAACTGCTTAAACTTTAGGTTTAACGAGTTAACTGATTAAAGGGGGGTGGCCGAGCGTGGGGCGCAGCCGGGTTGGATCGGTACCCCCACTGCGGGCAGAGGCTGCTTCCAGCCCTGCATGGGGCTGATGACTCCCAAACTGCTCCCAGACACCACCACTTCTAGGAGCAGCTGCTGCTTCACTTCGGGGGGCCACTTCCATGTGGGGCTAGTAGCCAGCAGCCCCATGCCGGGGCCCAGCAGGTCATGGGCGAGCGGCTGCTCCCCAGATACCGGTTAACCATTACCCAGTAAGCATCACCTATTAAGAGCAATGCTCACCAGGTTACTGGTTAACTGGTTACCTGTTAACATTCTCATTGCTAAGCCAAACTCAGCTTGGCAGCTGCGAAGCCTCTTGCAGCTTGACTCAGCTGGCTGAATTCTAGCCAGACTCATGTGGTCACACATGATTCTCAGGTGAGAAATTACAACAGGATTTTAATAAGATGAGAGCAACTTAATTTGCCCTGGCATCATAGGCTTTCTATACTAGAGCAAAGAGTAGGATGTGCTTCAGGGTACGAGAAGCAGTAGTTTACTTTCCTCTCCCCCACCAAGAAGGTGGGTTATTCGAGTGAACTCCTTCCACAGCTGAGTTTGCAGCCCACATCGGAAGAGCAGATGGAAATCTGACAAAGAAGGACCTGCTGGGGTTTTTTTTTACATGGCTTGGACTCTGGGGCACAATGATTACTAGGCCTGAGGAAAAGATCCACAGTGTGTAGCTCGGGTTAGCCCTAAAGACACATAGAGTGTGCTTATTATAGAAGCGTGTGACGGAGCAAGCTCATCCCACACTGGGCAAGAGAGAGTTAACCCTGCGCTGAGGGCTGAGAAAACCACGCCCCTTCCACCATACTGGGCGTGCTCCAGGTACACAGGTATAAAAGGGAGCAGCTCAGCTCAGTGAGAGCTGATGGCTGGAGGGAGAGGATGTGCATTGCCTGCTCTGGGCTAGCTGCTGTGGGAAACCCAGCCATCGAGAGTCTGTGACTCGGGCTGAAGGCAAGATGCCCCACAGGCCTCATCGAGTTTGGAGGCGATGAGGAGGGAGCAGCCCACGAATCAGGGAGATGAGCTGGAGGCCCACACCGCAGCTGTGGGGACGGTGGCAGGACATAGCTCAGAGGAAGGTGACGGCTAAACAGTGAGTGAGCGGATGCTGGGGAGTCAGCATGTTTCGGTAGGAGCTTTTCCCCACTGACTCAGTGGCTGGAGCTACCACCACTAATAGGACTGGGATCCAGTGGACAGGGAGGGCTGGGCTTCCCTGCCAGGAGCTGTAACCTCCTTCCATGTCACCTGCCTCTGGCCATTGGGCTGCACTGCCCTGCAAACTGGGGTGAGTTTAAGGACTCTGGCTATTAGGCCATATTGCCCCATGACTAAAGGCAAACCTATAGGTTGAGGAGAACAAAGCTGGGAATGGCATGCACACTCCCCAAGGAGGACAGAGGCACTCTCCCCGCGCTGGGTGTGGTCTTCCCCAGTGAAGTCCCGCTTGGTGGAGAATGTTGCGATCGGTGCTGAACCGCCCCCAGGCAATAACGCAGGAGCTGGCAAGCCCAGTAGGAAAGGCTTGTCCCGCAATAGGCAGCGCTACTGCGATCTGACAGCGCGCCATCCAGTCCTCCAGGGGATGCCGACCTGGGGTCTCTTCCTCCTGGACTCACCCTGAGACTTATGGAGCTGGAGCCCGGAGACGATCCAGAGGCCTTTCTAGCTCTTGAGCGGGGGGGCCCTGGCTACACAATGACGCTGGGCTCCCCTTCTAGCCCCTTATTTAACAGGGCCCGCCCAGGCAGCCTGGCCCAGTTTAGACCCGCGGGACACCCTGGCGTATGAAAAGGTGGCAGCTGCCATCCTGGCCCAGGTATTACTTCACCCTGAGACTTACCGGCAGCGCTTTTGGCAGGGGCGATACCCGGCGGCAGCTTTGGGAGTGTGCGTGGCGATGGCTAGTGCCTGGCCAACTGCCCAGCAGACGGGGAGCAGAGTGACATTCGAACAGTTTGCCCCAATCTCCCCAGCGGGAGGGAAGGAGCGGGCACACAGGCACTGCCCCACAACACTTATGGAAGCAGCAAGGCTGATGGGAGATTATCTGCCAGCAGAGCCGCTAGACCACGGAAGGCGAAAGACAGAAGAACGCACAAGGACAGGACAGTCAACTAGGGGACAACCCCAACCAGCTCCCCAAGGGGGGTTCCCACACTGAACGGGATCCCCGCGCACGTCCCCCTCTTCGTCAGAGACCGACTGCGTCCTGGGGTCCCACCTGGCAAGAAGAGGCGCCCCTCCGCAGGGCCAAGCTGCCGGGAAGGGACAGGCCACCTGGAGGAGTGGGAGACCGTTCCGAGTGCAGCCAAGAGGGACACTTTCGGCAGGACTGCCCATCCATGGATTGCAATTATAGGCAAGTCTGGGTAGCTTGCCCCCGAGCCCGGAGATGGGACCCCCAGAAGCTTAGAGCGCACTCGCATGCCCAAGCGCTTCTCTCCTCCTTTCTGGAGGAAGCCGGTGGCTGATTTGTGCTGTAAGAGGGGCTGCTGTGGGTAGAGAGCAGGTACAGAGGCACATGGGCTCTATGCCCCTCAGCCCTGGCCTCTTGGGGATCCCCAAGACCTATGTAGGTCCCAGGGATGCACAAGTTTGGAAAATTAAGCCCCCCTCCCCGCCATGTTTTGCAAAGGGACAAGCCAGGTGTGTGTGGGGGGGATCCCCTCCACTGCTGCCCAAAAGGATCTGGTACATGTCAGCTCACACCTCTGCGTTCTCTTTCTATCAGCCTGTGCATTGCTGTGGGGGCCCCAGACTGAGCCTGGGGGTAGGGGCTGGCTCACAAAGGGCATGTTCCTGGCCCACAGGCTGCCAGCTACTCACAGCTCTGGCCGTGGGTAAAAAGAAGCCGCAGTAAAATCCTGCCCGGAGATCCCGGCACAGCAGGTACAGAGATCCACATTCCCTGCCAGCTTTGGAAGCAGCCACCGCAGGCGTGGAGTAAGGCAGGTGAAAGCAGCACCAGGCCCTCTTTGGCACACACACTAGCCGTCGGGGCTGGCGAGCTGCTGCCGTCCATGGCAGCAGCAGGGTGGGATCTCGTTCCCACGGCTGTGCCTGCCGCAGGCGTCCACTGACACCAGCGTGGGGGCAGTAGCAGCTTCTCCTGCGCTCAGCCAGAGGTGCTGCCATAAGCCAGCTCCGGAAAGGAAGGGGACGTGGTGGTGATCCAGCACTGGTGAAGGGCGTAGCCTCTCCTGGCTCCTCCGCTGGTGAGCAACAGGCTCACCTCTCAAACTCAGGGTACCCCAACCTTCCCGGGGCCTTGCGCCTCTGGCAGCATGTGCGCACGCTAAATAACAGCCCAGACGGATGGCTCGATTCAGCTTGCTGTGGGGCAGAGACGGCCTCTCCTCGCTGTGTTAAGTTGCCTGGCCCCTGGGCGGCTCTGCACAACTGCTAACAAATCACGATCCAGGAGATGGGGGCGGCTGATTCTCTCTTCTTCTGGCAGGAGTGCAGCTCTGTGCAGGGCCGGCCCACAACATTTTGGCGCCTGAGGCGGGGAGCTCAAATGACGCCCCCATGCCCCCTCGCGTGGGCCAAAACTTTGCAAGGTCTCAATTCTGCCTCCTTCCTGTTCTACTCCTCTCCTGGCACTGCTCTGCTACCTACATACGCACCAGCAGCAGACACAATTTTCTACACTCTGGGTCCTAGTGGCGCCCATCTCCCCACAGTCTGGCACTTGAGGCAGCTGCCTCAGTTCCCCTCACGGTGAGGCCAGCCCTGGCTCTGTGTGTAGTTAGCATGCAAGGTCTGTGGGAGCTCAGAGCTGTGCGTTGGCTCTAAAGGCACCAGGCTGCCCCCTGGGGCAGGAGAGCCTTGCCCATATACGACCATGTGTGCATTAGCACTTCCCCATGCTAAAGGCTCCTGCAGTGCTTTATCCAAAGGAGCTGGCCTGCTGCACCTCCCCACCCCCGCAAGCCCTCCTATCAGAGCAATGCTTAAACGGTTGGGGCCCTGGTCCCCCACATTGTAAGGTCGGGGGGAGGGGAGGCACACCTGCTGCTTGAGATGTGGAAGAGGAGCAGTTTTGACCCATTCCCATCTGTATCTATAAGCTTCATGGTTTTGCACCGAAGCGGCCAGTGGCAGGCGCCTGGGCTTACGGCCCACTGACGTCAAGGGGAGTCAAGAAAGTGCTGCAAATTAGACACGTGCCTAATGCTGTGACCTCGGTGATGAGTCTGTCCTTCTCCTCTGTGGCAGCCTAGGCTAGTAAGCGGGCCGCAGGAGTGGTCCTCCTTCTGCTCCTTGGGCCGCAAGAGCGTGGGAACCAAGACCGTCTCCCGGGACAGGGCAGTGTTGCTCACTGCGCTGGCATACCTACAACGTGCGGGCGATGCTGACTGACCCGTAGCAGCGCTGTGATGGGAAGCACGGCTCCCACAGCCAGCGTTGTGTACAATCAGCACGCCCCTGCCTTCCGTGCCCTGGCTTTACATGCGTGTGCCACCATAGTAAAACAGTCATGAAAAAACCAACATGGACGGAAACCAATGGAATCTGGCAACCCAGCACGTGGGCACTGGGAACAAAATGTCTCGCGGGCAGCACACAGAACCCTGGTGGGATGCATGTGGCCCTTGGGCCACAGGTTGCCCTTCCACAATTCTATGGGGAGGTTTAGGTTCACTAGGCAGCAGGGCCAGCCCAAGGGTTTTTGGCCCCCCAGGCAAACTATGACCTTGGCGCCTCTGCCCCCAATTCAATATAGAGAAAAATGAGAAGTCTAGAATTAAATGTTACCTTTATTGACTTGGCATTCGAAATGAACAACATAAACAAAAATATTGTATTGATTTTTTTTTTCATGACTCCTAACATAATTATACTATACATAATTAAAATTAAACATAATTATAAACTGCCCAGTGACTGATACTTTAAAGTGTTAACCATTTGAGTTGTACAGTGTTTCTGGTCAGCACGTTAAACAGTTACATTTCAAGATGCACCCATCTTCCTTCCAACGGAACTGATTTTTGGGAAGGGATGAAAATCTTTATTCCTTAATACTGAATGAAGTCTGGTTTTGAGTTGTAACCTTGCCTGATGAGTTACTACGCCTGCGATGACATCATAGTAACATATATCTGGTGAATTGTAATTGATTTTATCAGCTCAATGTTCATTTAAAACTAGTTAAAAATTAAACAGAAGGCCAGAATTTCTATTATTATTCAACATGGATTACAATTAGAATGGAAAAGGAAAGTATACGTTAAGTGGTATGGTTAACATTAGCAGTCAGGTGTTCAAAAATCTGGGCTTTACTACTATTTTAATAGTATAAATATACAATCTTAATCTTAAAAATACTTGTGATTCTCCCTTTACAATCTTGATCAAACCTCTTCCTGAAATTTTCAAGTCTAATACAATACAAATTCTTTGTGGGCATAGTGTGTTTTGGATCACAGCTCGTAACACGGCAGGACAGCTGTTTTGGGTTGCTGACTGGCCTTCATTAACTGGTGAGCAAACACTCTAGCTACATCTAGACTGCAGAGCTTTTCCAGGATACTGGAGGTATCATGGGAAAACTCTGCTGTGTCCAAGGAACACGTCCACTTTTCTGGAGAAAAAAAAATGTCGGAAAAGCGGACACTTTTTTTGGCATTCCTGTAAACCTCATTTTACGAGGAAGAAGGGATATTCTGAAAGAGGGTTTTTTTCTGAAATTTGGCCCCATATAGATGCAAATTTGTGTACCGCAAATTGCGTTTCTTTTTCCGATTTATCTTTGTAGTGTAGACATAGCCTGAGTCAACTGTCTGTCTGACCAACACTGAGAATGACTGAACTGCCAACCTTCCCACACTGCCCCCCAGGCAGCAAACTCAAGCAGTGCTCTTTTGAAGCTCTGCCGTGACACAATTCAGCTGTATTTACATGCACAGCTGTGCTCCACAATGTGAAATAAATAACATAACTTAACTTCTGACGTGGCAATGATGTGTGCTGTTTGACACATCTGACATTTTTGTTGATGAGATAACACATTAAACTTTTTAAACAGAAAAAAATCATTTCCGTCTGATTTGGTGCCCCTTAAAGTCTGGTGTTCGAGGCAACCTGCTTAGTTTGCCTTTATGGTTGGGCCAGCCCTGCTAGGAAGGTGGGGAAGCACTGGGATGGGTTCCCTAGGAAGGGAGTGGAATCTCCATCCCTAGAGGGTTTTAAGTCCTGGCTTGACAAAGCCCTGGCTAGGATGATTGTGTTGGGGTTGGTCCTGCTTTGGGCAGGGGGCTGGACTCGATGACTCCTGAGGTCTCTTCCAGCAAAACTCTGCCCCAGTACACCTACAGCAGGTGTTCTGGGGGCGGAGTGAGGGTGGAGTCATGCCTGGTGGTTTGGGAAGCCCCCACCTAGGATACCTAGCTAGTATTCTCTTTACAGGAGTAGGGTGGGGGTAACAAAAAAAAGTTGTTTCCAGGCTGTAGGTGCTATCGGGAGAGAGAATAAAACAGAGAATATTTTATTGCCTCTATATAAAACCATGGTACGCCCACATTTTGAATACTATGTACAGATGTGGTCTCCTCATCTCAAAAAGATATATTGGCATTGGAAAAGGTTCAGAAAAGAGCAACAAAAATGATTAGGGGTTTGGAATGTGTCCCATATGAAGAGAGATTAAAAAGACTGGGACTTTTCAGTTTAGAAAAGAGGAGACTAAGGGGGATATGATAGAGGTCTATAAAATCATGATTGGTATGGAAAAAGTGAATGAGGAAAAGTTATTTACTTATTCCCACGATAAAAGAACCAAATGAAATTAATAGGCAGCAGGTTTAAAACAAACAAAAGGAAGTTTTTCTTCATTCAGCACACAGTCAACCTGTGGAACTCCTTGCCAGAGGATGCAGTGAAGGCTAGAACTTTAACAGGGTTCAAAAAAGAACTAGATAGAGTCATGGAGGACAGGTCCATCAATGGCTATTAGCCAGGGTGGGTAGGAATGGTGTCCCTAGCCTCTGTTTCTCCGGAGGTTGGTGACAGCAGAGGGATCATGTGAGGATTACCTGTTGTGTTCCCTCCCTCTGGGGCATCTGGGATTGGCCACTGTTGGCAGACAGGATACTGGGCTGGATAGACCTTTGGTCTGACCCAGTCTGGCCGTTCCTATGTTCTTATGTTCAGTAGCGCTCATCAGAAAGAATAAGGGGTGGGGTAGTAGGCCCACAGCCAAGTCTAATGACAGACTTCATCAGGCCCTGGGCAGTGTGTGTGTGTGTGTGTACATTTGGCTCCAGACTCCTGGGAGGGGTGGGGCCTTGATCAGAAGTGGGAGGGGGTAGGGGCAGCCAGCCCTTAACCGAGTGGTTCTCAACTTGTTTCAGTCCACGGACCACCAGGCCAATCAAAACATTTTTGGGGACCACCTCCAGCACATGTAGCACAGGACGAACAACACAGCAACTACTCAGCACAACAGCGGCAGCTACACTGACGCTCAGAGCCTCAGACAGAAGTTACTGGCCACACAATGCAGTTGCGTCCTAGGTGACGCTATGGATGATGCGCTGCGTGCTTGTGAACACAGCGTAAAACAGCCTAACGGCAGTGCCTGCTCACGCCGTGTGACTTTGGACAATGTTTCTGTGGACCACCGAAAAAGTCACCATGGACCACCAGTTGAGAACCACAGTTTTAGCCTAACCCTGACCGTGCCATGCCTTCCCAGCCAGCCCTGCCCACAGCTCACAGCATCTGAATGCATTCAGGTCTTGACTCTACCACTGGGACTGACAAGAAGTGGTTTATTGGCTCGTGGATAGAAAAGAGAGTGGGATTGATTTGTGCAGCTACCAAGAGTGGACTTTGCTTACTCATGGAAATAGCCCTCATTACTTGGGTTTAGAGCCCTCTCACCTGAGTAGACTTTAACAGGAATCAGTCACCCAACAGCTCCTTACGGCAATCTGAAGGTTTTACATTAAATAGCAGGTACTTTGAACGTCTTTTCAACTCCTTTGCCGCAATGCAATGTGCCCTCGTTTTGCATGAGGAGTCTGAGTTGTCTTCATGTTTTATTCATTTCTTGTTTACACTGGAGGAGAAACCAAGCCAGAAGAGCCAGCAAAAGCAGCCCACACAGCTCCCTATATTTGTGCAGTCAAATCACAGCCATCATTTTCAGTTGCCATTTCCAACTTAGCCTGGGTTTAACACCCATGTTAGCTAAATGACAGAGAGAAGTGCTGTCTGTTGACTGGAGACAGAAGCTTTTTGAGCGCTGATTTCAGCTCTGACTCTGTTTTTCTTCGTGGCGCTGAGCAAGTCACTTTAATCTTTCCAGGTCTCTGTTCTCCTGTCTTTCCTATGGGGATAATGATACTTATTTTATCCAGAGTGGGGGGATTAAGTGGCCCTGTATATAAAAAGCTGTCAAGAATAAAAGTGCTACCTAGGCATAAAGCTGTGCTAAGGTTTTCAAAGAAATGGGGAAAGGTGGACATGTGGAGTTGGGGGATCCTCTTCAAATGGTTTAAACTGTTTTTAAATAAATTACCAAGCCCTCCCCCTCCCTGCAGTTGCAATATTCTGTACTTCCAGCCCAAGCCGGCTTGTGTTGTGCATTGTAACAGGGGCATTCCCCACTAGGGGTAGCTATAATTCAGTGGTAGGGGTAGATTGACTCCCTTACATATAAGGCTAAGAGATCCCATTGCCTGCTGTAAAGCATGGAGGAGATTACACAATTGTACCTACAGGCCACACTGCACGTAACAAAGGAACAGAGAGAGACGTAATCTCTGCTAACTCTACATCTGCCCTTTGGGCCCTCGCAGCGCGGGAGGACCAGCCACAAGGAGCAGAGGCAGCACCCACTACATGCAGCACCCTCCCCTGGCCATTTCTAGTTTCAGCAGTCAGCTCTGACACCTGGCCAGTGCCTGCCCCTCCCTTACATTGGGAGAGCTAAGAAGGAAGGAGCCTTTTTTAAAGGACGGGTGGGCAATCGCAGCCCACTGGTTAGGCCCGGTGTGTCACAGGGCATCGGAGTCTGTCACTGTACAGTACAATTCGCAGCGACTGCTGCACCTGTCTTCCTGCTCTGTGGCATGTGAAAGGTTCCTAGCTCCTACCCAGCACCTCTTTTGTGCAGATGTATGTGTGTGTCTTTCTCCCTCCACAGCAGGGTTTAAAGGCTCAAAGTTCCCTGGATTATAAAGTGATGTGCCCAGGAAGCCAGACTGTCTAAACAAGCCAGTGACTGCTTTGTTCGTTCTCTGTCTCTGTCTGTCTCTCTCTCTCTCTCTCTGAGGTCTATGACCAGCGTTTTGCTGCAGTTACAGGTTACTACATAGCTCCTTCCAAGCAAGATGAATGATAGAATCATAGAATCCGAAGGCTGGAAGAGACCTTAGGAGGCATCAAGTCCAACCCCCTGCCCAAAGCAGGACCAACCACAACTCAATCATTCGGGCCGGGGCTTGGTCAAGCCGGGACTTAAAAACCTCTAGGGATGGAGATTCCACCCCCTCCCTAGAGAACCCATCCCAGTGCTTCCCCACCCGCCTGGAGAAATAGTTTTTCCTAATATCCAACCTAGACCTCTCCAACCGCAACCTGAGACCATTGCACCTCGTTCTGCATCCGTCACTATTGAGAACAGCTTCTTCCCTTCAGGAAGTCGAACCAAGTCCCTCAGCCTCTCCTCATAGGTCATGGGCTCCAGCCTCCTCATCACTTTCGTTGCCCTCCACTGGAGCCTCTCCAATGTGTCCACATCCTTTCTGTAGTGGGTGGCCCAGAACTGGACGCAATACTCCAGATGTGGCCTCACCAGAGCCGAATCAAGGGGAATAATCACTTCCTTCGATCTGCTGGCAGTGCTCCTCCTAATGCATCGCAATAGCCCATTTGTCTTCTTGGCTACAAGGGCACAGTGTTGGCTCATCTCCAGCTTCTCATCCACTGTAATCCCCAGGTCCTTTTCTGCACAACTGCTACTTAGCCAGTCGATCCCCAGCCTGTAACAATGCTTGGGATTCTTCCGTCCCAAGGGCAGGACTCTGCACTTGTCCTTGTTGAACCGCATCAGATTTCTTTTGGCCCAATCCTTCAATTTGTGTAGGTCACTCTGGACCCTATCCCTGCCCTCCAGCGTATCTACCTCTCCCCCTAGCTTAGTGTCATCTGCGAACTTGCTGAGAGTGCAATCCATCCCCTCATCCAGGTCATTGATAAAAATGTTGAACAAAACCAGCCCCAGAACCGATCTTTGGGGCACTCCATTTGGTACTGACTGCCAACCTGACATTGAGCTATTGATCACTACCCCCTTGAGCATGACAATCTAGCCAGCTTTCTATCCATCTTACAGTCCATTTATCCAATCCATACTCCCTTAACTCGCTGGCAAGAATATGAAGGCCTTACAGAGAAATCATGTGCAAATATAGGCAGGCTAAGAGCTCACCCAGCAGGCTGGTGTTCCAAGCAGTCCTATATTAAAAGGGATGTCCCTTATTTAAATAGAAAATTGCCTATCCCATACACCATCCCTGTATAACAAGAGTGGGAGTTGCTGAGTGCGGCAGAAAAGCAGCAAAGAAACACCTTGGTGAATAATTGCAATAATTAATTAATGGCTGGCAGTGGGGTGGGGCAGGGGTGCTAGGAACACCCTCCTTTGTATTTTGAAATGCAAGGTTGGCAACCCTACAGAATTTTGTCGAAGCCTTGGTAGGTCAAGTCCTTATTGCCCATCTGCTAGGCTAGGACTCCCCCTTGGCAGTGGGGCTTTTCTGTTTGTTGGATCACAAAGGAGGCCCTGAGCCAGTTGAAACTCAGGCTATTTATTCTGCAGGCCTTTATTGGTTGGTTTCTGGAGACTATTGAACGGGGTGTATCTGAGTGTGCCCGGGTGACGGTACCTCTCTGGGCGGGGAAAGGGCTGATCACCAGCCACTGCTTTTAGTTCCTGGAGGCGCTGTGGTAATCCCTGCTCTGATCAGAACTGAATCATTATTTCAAACAATGGCTCCCCAAAGATATTGCATGGCGTTGCAATTTCTGTCACGTCTCCCCTAGAGAGATTTCATACCTCTCAATAATACATACACGTAATACAGGAAGTCTCAGAGGAGTAGCCGTGTTAGTCTGTAACTGGAAAAACTTAAAAGAACAACAAATAGTCCTGCAGTATCTACATTTTTTGTTAGTCTCTAGGGGTGTGTCTACACTACAACACTATTCCAAAATAACTAGTGCTATTCCAAAATAACTTAGTCCGTGTCTACACAGCCGGCAGTTATTTTGAAAAAGTGTGGAAATACTGTCAAACTGGAGGACTTCTTACTCCAACTCCTGTAACCCGCACTGTATGAGGAGTAAGGGAAGTTGGAGGAAGAGTGCTCTACTTCAAAATAAGTGCTGTGTGGACGCTCCCTATTTTGAAATAAGATACACAATTGATGTAGCTCAATTTACGCAGCTTATTTCGAGTTAAGCTCTGCAGTGTAGATGCACCCTAAGGGTGCTTCAGGACCATTTCTTGTTTTTTAAGTGAATACAGGAAGGGCTTTCAAGGGTATTGCAAGAAATTGTTATATCTGTCCCCCTCTTAGAAAGTGATTGTAACTTACAGTGGCATAGGGCAACCTGCTAACTTACTTCCGGGCCAGGATTTAAGCCACTACCTTTCGACACTTCAGATTTCAACGATGAATATAACAACCTCTGTGACCACTCTGTGGCAATGTCCTGGTTGAATTCAGTCAGGTTAAGTAGCTTGGACAGGCCATTATATGAAAACTGCAAATGTTTACGTATTGTTGTGGGAGTATATGCAATGTCTGCATGGAGGGGGATCTGTTTTATGTATAACCTGGGGGATGTGTTTGAAGTGCCAGAGGACTATTTTTAAATGCTGTGACCTTTCAGAGGTGAGTGGATTTTCCAAGATATCTAGGCAAAGGTGTATGCAAATGTAACTCCCCCGGTTATACAAAAGCCCAGCCTTTTGATGTTGTAGCCTCTGGAAAAACACAGTGTCTATGAACTACCTATGCCCAGATCAAAGACCCAAGTTGTTTACAAGCGGGACTAAACTTTTCAAAGTGGCTATGAATGTGTAACCACAGGAAAGCATCTTGGTGGGGCTTGAAGGGCTTTTTACCTGCCAGAGCCCTTTGTGACATTGGGGTGATCCCCGGGACCCTTATTTGCTTTTCTGCTTTTGCCTTTTTTCTGCAATGCTTTCACCTTAAGAATAAATGTGCCTGCTTAGAAGGCGCGGTGTGGGCCTTTACCCATGAGTATTGTATATCCTCTGAGGAAGGCAGGCAGAGCAGGCCTGTTCACAATGTAAGAAAGGAATGGAAATACCCAAGACACGGTCTCCCTCATTCTCCTGGGCAGAGCCCTGCACCTTACTCCCTCCTGACCCTGTGCACTCCCTGATTTACACCTGAAAGCCCCAGCAAGCCAGGCTGCCAAAAAGGCATTTTGTCTTCTCTCCTTGGGCCACAAGCAGCAAGCTGTATGAGGTCATGGCAGCCAGGCTCCACCAATGTGGGGCCAGGCCTCTCCCTCGTCCCCGCCTGCCAGCCCCGTGCACCACCCCGAGTGTTCCTGCCTGCTGCCTAACTTGAGAGACCTGCCCTGCGTTCTTCCCTGTCTGCAGCCTGTAGCTTTGCTGGGGGTGCTCTCCACTGCCTGGCTAAAGGGAGCAGCCTTGACAGCAGGCTGGCTGCTGCATCTGCCGAGGGGAGGAGGCCCATGGCATTCCCCTCCCTATCCCCTGCAGCTCCAAGTGGAGTCCTTCCTGTCTGGGCCTGGGTGAGTGTGTGTGGTGCCAGGGGTGGGAAGGGGGTTGGAGAAAAAAAGGGGGAGGAGAGGAAAAGGCACCATCCCCATCCCCTCCCAAATCCCAAACCCCTCCTCTGCACCCTAGAGCCTGCACCTCAACCCTCTGCCCCATCCCCTTCCACACTGCAACCCCCTTCTCTGCACCCTAGAGCCTGCACCTCAACCCTCTGCCCCAGCCCCTTCCACACTGCGAACCCCTCCTCTGCACCCTAGAGCCTGCACCTCAACCCTCTACCCCATCCCCTTCCACACTGCAACCCCCTTCTCTGCACCCTAGAGCCTGCACCTCAACCCTCTGCCCCAGCCCTGAGTCTCACTCACACTGCAACCCCCTTCTCTGCACCCTAGAGCCTGCACCTGAACCCTCTGCCCCATCCCCTTCCACACTGCGAACCCCTCCTCTGCACCCTAGAGCCTGCACCTCAACCCTCTGCCCAGCCCTGAGTCTCTCCCACACGGATCTCTGAGGCAAGGTGGGTACAGGGGGTTGGGGTTCCTTGGGAGAGGAGGACCCCAGAGTTCAGGGGCCCTGACTTAGGACGGGAGGAGGAGGAAAGGGCACCATGGGCAGGAAGGGGGTGTTCCAGGGCTGGAGAGCTAATTCCCAGAGTGACCAACGGACAGTGCTGTGGGAGTGAGTGTTTGTCCCTCATCCCCTGCCCTCGCAGCCTGACAGCCTTAAAAGGCAGGTGTTTCGGGGGGGCTGGATTTGGACCAGCTCTGGGCACCACCAAAACTTATGCCAACCTGCCGCCTCTGCCTAGGGATGTCTAATGCAGGCCGGTACAGGTGATCACACACATCTTTCTAAACAAGCCCCTTTAAGGTAAAAGCACTACAGAGAAAACAAACCAAGAACACCGGATAACCCTCCAGCCATGCTGAAAAGCTTAAGAGAGCTCAATTCAAGCCTCCAGTAGCTTTGAGGTCTTTAAAAGGACCCACGATTCCTGGCTGCTGTTGTTACTGTGGCAGCTGTGGCCAGATCCCTGGGCCCTTTAAATTGCCACTGGAGCCCTGCATGGTGCGCTCTGGAGAAGGCTAGCCCTAGCCCCGCCCCTTCCGCCGGAGGATGCAGCTGAGCCCTGCCCTTCTTTGCCCGTGGGCCCGATGAGTCTGTCAACCCCACTCCTCACAGCCAGGTTATCCTTGGTGTTATTAGATCTTATCTGTCATTAGAGCAGGAGCCAGAAGGAAGGCTGGACCAGCTATTTCATTACACCGCTCGGCAGAGTTGTTGACTCAAGTCCCACGACTTGAACTCCAGTCCGACTTAAGTCATCTAGGTGACTCGACTTGAGACTCAACTCGGGTTCATTGTTTGTGGCTTGAGACTCGACTTGAGACTTGCTAATTTGGTTAAATCGACTTGGTGAAAAAATTGTCCGAAAATGCCGCTATTGATGGCTTGTACAAAAGTGACTTGACATTTTTTAAATGAAGACTTGAGACTCGACTTGGGACTCGACTCGAAAGTGACTTTAGGGACTCGAGACTCAACTTGAGACTTGAACTGTAGTGACTTGAGACTTGACTTGGACTTGACAATGACGACTTGAAGACAATGCTGCCACTCAGGTCTTAGATCTTGGTCTTTTGTAACAGGTCTGGGCGTGTAGCTTCTGAGTTTTCTTTAATTCCCCAACTCCAGGATTTCCTGACACATTTTCAATAGAGTCCTTTGAATTCACAATCCTCTCCTCTGCCACATTTCCCTTCCTGCCCCACGCTCTCCCTGTTCCTGGAGAGATTACCTATAATCTCAGCCCACAATAATACAGAAACTTAATACAATAATAAAAAAAAACACCCCAAATAGTCTGGTAGCACTTTATAGACTAACAACACATGTAGATGGCATCGTGAACTTTCGTGGGCACAGCCCACTTCTTCAGATGTCATCTGAAGAAGTGGGCTGTGCCCACAAAAGCTCATGACGCCATCTACATGTGTTGTTAGTCTTTAAGGTGCTTCCTGACTATTTGTTGTTTTTTAAGTTTTTCCTGTTACAGACTAACTCGGCTGCCCCTCTGAAACTTTTAATACAATAAGAACTTTCAGGTTCCATCAGGAAATTGTCATATCTGTCACAAATACATAACAGGGCCCACTGTGTCCTAGGGGCCTAAGTCTGTTACAGACCCTCCCAGGGACTCCTTTGTGCCTGTTTTTAGCTGTGGAGATCCCTAGCTCTTCAGGGCATGTTGGACAAAATGGTGGCTAGCTCCTACACCAGCTCTCAGCAACAACTTTATCAGCCTCCTACCAACTTCCGAACAATACTGTGTGCCTATGGCTGGAGTTCTTTCTGCAGTGGGGAATTTGGGCTGCAAGGGGTCAGTAGGTTTAAGTATGATTGATGGACAGCACTTGCCCCCCACCCCAGCCTGGACACTCCTGCTCACCTCAGGGAGGAATAGCTACTCTTTTTCAGTGAGTTTAATACGAGGGGAAACTGGTCTTCCCTTGTTCCCCGTGTGTTTTGGCAAGATGAGCTAGTTTACAGGTTTTTTTTTTCAAATGCTCAAAGATGCAAGTGGATGCAAGATGCTGCATGAAACCACTGGCATATTACGAGACCCTTCCTGGGTGTTAGGAAGGCAGTTCACAATATGGTAAATGAGGCAGTGAGAGAAAGTGCCTCACCCAAGGTCCGAGTAAATCAGAAGTTAGCATCAGGAACTCACAACTTCTGAGTCAGAGGCTTGTATGGCAGCCTGAAGGCCCAGCTCCCGGATGTACTGATGATGCTGTTTATGCCCTGTGCACAAGCCGTGCTGTATAGTATGTAGGATGTGTCACACAAAGACCATAAACCCTACCCCAGAGAATTTATAATCCCTGGGTATGGGGCAGACTGGTGCCATGTAAGGTACCTGGCCAGTGTTGCTGGTTGCCTTTTTCTGTGCAATGTCTATGGTTTCTGGTAGTAACGAGAGATGTCCCACGGCAATCTTCATGCCAAAGCTGGGTGTGCTCTGGGTGCAGGCTGCATTCATGACCCTACTGGCTAATAAGACCCTTGTCATCTGTTGAGGTTCTTGGTGTCCAGCAGGGTGAAGCTGCTCTTCGAGACCCTGGAGAGATGCAGCCAGACTCAGTCCAGGTCAGTTGAACTAAGTTTCATTTGGAGGGTGAAACAAAACATCCCAGGGTTGTGAGTTCAGCCCTTGAGGGGGCCATTTAGGGATCTGGGGCAAATCTGTCAGGGACAGGGCTGGCTTTAGGCTGATTCCCTCAAATTGGGCCCTGTGCCTAAGAAGGCCCCGTGCCCTAAAGCCGGCAGTGTGCTGGTGTGCCGGGCACGCTGCAGGAGGGAGGTCAGCCCTGGGGTTTGGCAGGAAGGCGGGACATAACTCTGCCCTGTAGCTGGAGATTTAAAGGGGCTGTCACTCTTTTTTTGTGTGCAGGTTTTTTTTTTTTTTTTTCTCAACAAAAAATCCTGGCTGCTAGAGCCCCATCGAAACTGTTCGAATTGGGCCCCACACTTCCTAAAGCCAGCCCTGCTCAGGGATGGTACTTGGTCCTGCCGTGATGGCAGGGGACTGGACTCAATGACCTCTCAACGTCCCTTCCAGTTCTAGGAGATAGATTATATCTCCATATAGTATATGACTGCTCTCCTATTGGTCAGCCAATGGAAGTCACATGGTGCAGGGTGGGTAGAAGGTTCACAGCCTGGAAGCCCAGGAAGACTAATAGACATCTGAATGGTAGTGTGTTTTTAAAGTGCCATGGGGGTCTCTTTGAGACTGATAAGGGAAGAGAGACAGCAGTGTTTTTCTCTGGCTGTGGAGTAATTCTCCATTAGAGCTGGAGTATTATACGGTGGCTACTTCACAGCCAAGGCTGCAAATAAGTTTCCATTATAATCCTTTTTTTATCCCATCTCTGCAGAGAGTGGTTAGAGCACAGGACTGGCAACCTGGCTGCCCTCGGATTGTTTCAGCTCAGTGACTGGCTGGGCCACCTAGAGCAAGCTGTCTCAGAATCCACTGGGATCAGTTTAGATTCATCCATCTATTAGTAATAATAATGCCTGCCCACCTCCTGCAGGGGTAGTGAGGCTTCATTAATGAATCTGTGTAGATGAAAGGGCTGGTAGCAATGCCAGGTTTTTGTGTCACAAGCCTGAGTCACGCACTTTGACTTAGGTTCTGTCTACAAGAGGGCGGGGGGATGAGGGAGGCTGAAGAAAGCTGGGCAACATGACTGAGAGGAACCTGCCAAAATTACAGGAGAGAACTGCTGGGCCCGGTGGTGTGTGGGGGGGGGGCGGGCGGAGGAATTTCCCAGCCTCTGAAGAAGAAAAGGATTTGTCCACTGTGATGGCCCCATCACTAGCATGGAGTCCCCTTTAGGCCACTGGAAACTAACTGGGCTAACTCCCAGGTGGCTGATACCTGATCAATAGCTAATTATCTGGGGCTAGAGGTTAGGGGGAGAATTCTGTACCGGAGAGCCAGGAGGCCAGGGGGACTGGGCATCTTGGAGTTATTGGGTGGCCCTCCCTGCCTTCCTACCCTTCTTTTTCCCATGCTTTACACTCCCAGGTCCGCCTCCCCCCCCCCCACCTCTGCTTATTCTCAACCCCAGGCAAAGGGACCAGCTGCCGGAGGCTGGGACACCAAGCACTAGGCAGGAATGGGAACTAATCAAGCAGGGAAGAGGAGCCATCAGGCTGAGGAGGGGGACCTCCCGTTAGGGTGGATTTGATTTAAACCAAATTGATTTAAATCATTATTTAAATTAGTAGTCAGGAAGACTTGAATTAATCATTGGTTTTTACACAAAAGTCTGTTCTTGTTGGTTGTTATAACCTTAATGCATATTCTTCTCAACTCAGAGACAGATGTAGGTTTCATTTTCAGAAAGTGCACACTACACATTTTTAAACTGATTTATTTTGAAAACTTTTCAGATTAGTTGTACAGCTATATCAGAAGATGAATGATTGGTTATTTCATTTACCAGCGATAAATGAAACATATTTATGAAGTCACTGGGAGGTGAACGATCTTCAATTTAATAGGTTAATCTTTAATATTTGGAGGATTTTCTTGCCATGCTGTAGTAGAAGGAGAACATCACCAGACAGACGTTTAAATTGTTTTATTTAACTAAAACAACAGTATGTGTTCTGGATTTTTTTTAACAGCAAACATATAATGTTTTAACAAAACAGGCATGTTAATTTTTTAATTTAGTTTAACATTCAAGTTTTTTAAAATCAGATTTTGGATAAAATTGTTTTTAATCAAAATAGTTAAATGAAATGTTTTTTAACCAAAATTTAAATCATCTATGTCAGCCATGTCAAAATGAGAAACTTAAATTATTTGTTTCTTCAGGTATCTCAGTCGTCTTCACCTTCATTTTCCTGTTTGTTCATAATCTGGAAAAGAAAAACAAGCTTTCCTGTTTTTTCTGATCCCAAATGATTTCTCTAGTACAAGGGAAGAAAATATTCTTTCTACACTGGCAGAAGAAGCTACTGCTGTTAAAAGTGAGATTATCACTACAGCATTCTCTGAATCCAAGTACTTAAATGACTTCCACCATTTCGGTGGCATGGCTTTCTTTAAAACATCATTGGCAAACATATACTTCCTGAATGGTTCACTTTTAGCTCTGAAGTTTATTATAGCAGGCATTATGGAGGGAAGATTGCTGGATGCCCGTGTTATAGCCAACTCCTCTTCTTTAGTTTGGAAAAGAGAAGTCTGAGAGGGGACATAATAGCATATCTAAAAGGGTGTCATGGGGAAAGGGGGGAATTGTTCTCCTTGGCCTCTGAGGATAAGACAAGAGGCAATGGGCTCAAACTGCAGCAAGGGAGGTTTAGGTTGGACATTAGCAAAAACTTCCTGCCTGTCAGGGTGGTGAAGCACTGGAATAAATTGCATAAGAAGGTTGTGGAATCTCCACCTCTGGAGATATTTAAGAGCAGGTCAGACAGACACCTGTCAGAGATGATCTAGACCTTGTTTGGTCCTGCCGTGTGGGCAGGGGACTGGACTCAATGACCTCTTAAGGCCCCTGCGGTTTTAGTGTTCTATGATTCTTCAGCATTTAAGATTTGACTCTAGTACTGAGTATTGAGAATATTTGCAAGAAAATGAGCTAGAGATAATGCTTTTCCCAGTCATTTTTTTTAATGCTTGTAATTTAACTCAGTCCTTGCACATTTCTCTTTTTAAGATCTCACTCAGTTCTTTCCAAACAGCATCAGCAATAAAACAGCTATTTCCCAGCATTTTGTTCAAGGCTTCAGAAATAGGCTCAGCATGTGTTCAGCATTTCTCTTAAGCTCAGAGTTGAGAACATTGATGGTGACAGTGGCATCAATTTTTTTTTTTTTACGATTTTGTTCACATTGTCATCAAATTAGGCTACTTCTTGATAACAGTGCTCAATAGGGATGTTGGAGTTTACTTGAGTAACTGGGTAACCGATAAGCTGATGCTTATTGGTTAATGTTATTGGTAAAACTGTGAAGCCACTTCCCCAGGATCAGAGTCAGGAGCCTCTGCTGGCCCAGTTCGCGGGAAGACGGCTCCGCTGCGGCAGAAAAGCAGCCCCGCTCCCAGAGATGTTTTGCTGGGGGCTCTGTAGAACAAAGCTTATTTAAGCTTTATACTGCAGAGCTCACAGTGCGTGTAACCTTGTAACTGCTAAGATTTTCAGCAGTTACACAGTTACCATTTTAACTGACTTTTTACATCCCTAGTACTCAAAACAGTCCCCTGCTGAGTTCCACTGCATGTCCTGTGGGAACATTAGCTTAGGCTCCTCCCACTTTTTTCAGAGCTGCTGCTGCGAAGTGGTGATTATGGAAGTATTTTGCAATTTCGACATAAGCCTTTATTTCTGGAACACTGAAGTCTTTGGTCAGGAGGTGCAGCAAATAAGCACTGTAAATGTAAGTTATTTTCTTGGGACTCTCTTCACTCTCTCCTTCATTTCATCTCATCTTGGATACATTTGCAGCATTGTCTGTGACCAAGCTGCGTACTAGACATTTGAATTTTTTTTTTCACAGTTTGGTATGGCTTTTGCGGCTACTTCTTGTACACCACCTACTATGTGTGCATTTCCTGATCAACAATGGTTTCTGTAAGGAAGACATTCCCTCCTTCTGTTGTTACACAAGCATATACAACAGGATCTTTGTGGACATTGCTCCACTCATCAAGACTCAGGTTAACAATTTTGCCCTCTAGACTTTTTATACATGGCTCAGTTTCTCTTTCATACGCTTTCTCCAGCAATTTGCCTGAAATATCTGCTCTGTTGGGTGAACTGTATCCTGGTCTTAATGACAGAACCATGTTAATGAATTGTGGGTTCTCAGTCATACGGAAAGGAGAGTTTGTTGCATAAACACACTGGGCAATTTTTTCATCGACTATCTCTTTTTGTAATCTGCTGGTTCTTATCACAAACTTATCCAGGGCTGTTTCTGGATAAGAACTTCAAAACTAAGCATGTCTGATGGTATCTTCTAGACTAAGCACTGAGTCCCATTGGGGAGATAGAAATATATTAACCTAAATAATTTATACAGGAGCCTCTAGAACCCCATAAGACTGGGTCCCTAATCCGTGAACTATTGGAACTCATTTGCAAAATGTTCTTAAACGTTACATGAATATATTGCCTCCTACTATAGAATTAGAAATTATAATTTCTATTTCATGATGAGATATTACATCTTTGAACTACAATGTATCTTAATTAAAACTATCTTAAGATAGGTTATTTTCCTCAAAAAGCATTTTATCAAAAAAATCTGATTTAAATTTTTAAAAATCCAATTTTTTTATTTTAAAAAAATCATTGATTTTTATCCACTGTCCTCTAGTGTTTGTCGGGAAGAGAAAAGAGGCCTGGGGTGATGTAAGAAGCCATATTCTGTTTCGATGAGGTGGGGAGGGGAAGGGAGAACAGAGCAAGGCTCCTATATGAGGCAGGGAGAAAAAGATCAGGGAGAGAGTCACCCATTGAGAGAGGGAGGGAGTGTACCCAGGCGGGGAGGTCAGGGAGAGGGTGTGTGTGTGTGTGTGTGTGTGTGTGTGTATAAAATGACCGAAGCAAAGGGCACCACCGCCAGAGACAGTAGCATTAATCTGACTAGGGGAGTGTGAGAAAACTACCCAGTGAGGCTGAAGAGAGCTGTCCAGAGGCACTGAGCTGGCCAAACCTGATTCTTGGATCAGTCATCAAAACTTTGCTGAACTCTTAAGGGCCGTGGCAGACATGCATGGCAGAGCAAGAACTGGCTGGGACAGGTGTGCAGAAGGGCACTTTGCTTCCTGGATGCCTGTCAGCCATTTACCTTCCATGAGAACAAGGAGGGCCCAGGGGATCTCGCTGATCCGTTCACAACCCTCTCCCCCCGCACATGCCCTCAGGAAGGTGTCTTGTGGGAGAGTTAGCTTGGGCTGCTCCCCTCAGCCTCATCTCACTCCTCAGGTCTCGGCCACGTGCTGCTCAGCAGATCCCATCCTGTTGGCTGTGTCGACAATCCCTTTGACCATTCTGCTGGAACAGCTGGTCACAAATCCCCTTATTACAACCCACCCTCACCGCTTGTATCTTTGTCGTTCAATTGCATGTGTGGAACGTGAGTTCTCTCTCGGGCAGGGACCGCCTGTGCACAGCTGTCCATCTAGTGCATGTGCGAAATAGCTGCCACATAGACACTGTCAAACTTGCTTGGAGTGGACAGATAAAACAAACCAGAGTTATTCCTAAAAATCTTCCTAGTAACTGTGAAAGCAGCACTCCTTTAATCACACACTCTATACCAGGGGTGAGGAACCTTTTTTGGGTCAGGAGCTGCTGACCCAGAGAAAAATAATTCGGGAGCCACACACAGGTGAGAAGCAAGAAAATACCCTCACTGACGTGACCCCCGACTGAGATGCAGAAAGACACTCCCTACATTCCCCTACCCCACCAGAGCCAAGGGCGGGACCCCGCTTAGTTGATTTTGTCTGCTCCAGCCGCACAGTGGGGCTGCTGGAGTGCCAGCGCAGGTTCCCCAATGCTGGAAGGGGCCCTGAATCTTGGGGGCTGGATCCAGGCAAGCCAGGGGCCACATCTGGCCCTGGGGCCTGAGGTTTCCCGCCCCTGCTTTATACTCTCTCTAACAAGTGCCATTAATTGAATACAAGACCTTAGAATACAAGTCCCAACGCTAGAACAGACACAGATGCCAGGGAAGGAGCGTATCTATGGCTAGGCCTTTCAACTGAGTGACTGGCTGGCAACCTGCTTAGTATGGGCCGGAGGGACTGGAGCAAGGTCTTTTTCTCTGTTAGGGTCACTGCAGGCAATGTGACACCAACCCCGCCCATATTCCCATTTTCCTCTTTAAGTGAAGTCCCTTGTTTAGGAAAGTACCTTACACACCTGCCTAGGTCCCACTGACATCAGTGAATGGGGATGGAGCAGGGTGGGGGAGTGCAGATTTAAGTAGGTAGGCAGGCCCAGATCCTCAGAGTCATTTAGGTTTCCACTGTCTAGGGAAATCAGTGGCAGTTAGGAGGAGCCTAAAAACCTTTGAGGACCAGGGCCACTTTCCTGACTCAAGGTCTGAGCACTTTTCTGTTGGGGTCTGTAGAACAAATTGACTGCTGCTGTGGCATGTTTTAAAAAACAAACCACTAATCTCAAGAGAGCAAAATACTGTAAAAAAGCAAATCCCGAAAGGAACAAAATTATGCCTTCTACTTTCCCTGCAGGTTGCAGGGCCAGCAGGAAATGTCTGCATAGGAAAAGCCGTTGAATGTGCCTTAACAGCAGGACTCACTGAACCAGCAGCAATTAGCTTAAAGGCTGGGCATCATATCTTGCTTTGTCTTCCCCCTTCTCTATGCTTGTCTTCTTTCTCTCCTTCCATCCCCTTCTTGCATTCTCTGTCTTGCTTTGTTTCTACTTTTCTGGCAAGCGTTTGTTTATGCTGTCTCCCGCAGATATTTATTCTTGCACGTCTGGCTGGCTGTCTTTCTTCAAAAATGCCTCTCCCTCACCCTGCCTTCTTAAAGAACTGGGAGAGTGAGGTAATTTCTGTGGGGCCCCACCTGACTGTGGTTAGTAGAGGCAGACTCACTGTTAGGGAGAAAGGAGAGTCTAGGAGGCGATCTGACAAGAGGGTTCAAAATGATGAAGGGGTAAATAAAACACCTAACCTGCAACGTTGCAGAAACTACAGAGCAGGCCCTAAAAGCAGGAGTAAAGAATGAATCCATGGCACCTGAAGAAGAGTAATCTAACCTATCAAAGAAATTGATGGCACCCAGAGGGTGGGAGTTCAAGGGATATGGCATTTGCTTCTGGAAAGGAAGAGCTGGAACAGGCTCAGGGATGGGGTGAAACCTAATCAGCAATGGGCCACGGAACACTGTGGCTGCGTCTAGACTGGCAAGTTTTTCCGCAAAAGCGCCTGCTTTTGCGGAAAAACTTGCCAGCTGTCTACACTGGCGCTTGAATTTGCAAGAACACTGACGATCTAATGTAAGATTGTCAGTGGTCTTGCGCAAATACTATGATGCTCCCATTTGGGAAAAAGCCCTCTTGCGCAAATGTATTTGCGCAAGAGGGCCAGTATAGACAGCTAAAAACTGTTTTGTGCAAAAAAGCCCTGATGGCGAAAATGGCGATCGGGGCTTTCTTGTGCAAAACTGCGTCTAGATTGGCATGGATGCTTTTCCACAAAAAGTGCTTTTGCACAAAAGCATCCGTGCCAATCTAGAAGCTCTTTTCCGCAAATGCTTTTAATGGAAAAACTTTTCCGTTAAAAGCATTTGTGGAAAATCATGCCAGTCTAGACGTAGCCTGTGAGTTAGTCCCCGTGGCTGGCAGGGAAAGGATTAAAATCTCTCTTTAGCACATACTCTTTCATCACCTGCCTGTCTTTACTGCAGGGAGCCCGGGTACTGGGCACTCCTGGAGTTAATTGCTTCATTAGAGAGGAAATCTAGGGATTACAAATAAAAGCACGTGGCGGGAGCTAGTCTCTATTGCTGGCTGGATTACTCCTGGAATAAGAGTGTGAACTGGCTCTGAGATGCACTTTGAACTATGGCTCTAGTACCAATGGGTGGTTCCTGGGCTGTCTTTGGTCTCCGTTCGCTCTGCCCTCTCCCAAGCCAGGTAACCTTTTTATCTTTTTAACATGTCTTTTCTTTGCAGGTTCCAGTCAGCTGACTACTTGCTTTCTAGAGCTCTGTCAGCAAAGTTGCCTGCTTCTATGCTCTGAGGCTCAAAGGCTGGCCCAGGTTAGCAAATGCTGCCTTTTTATGACCCTCATACAGGGAAAAGAACAGCTGCCAGTTTTTTAATGGGGGAGGTGAGACGAGCTGTTGTAGTCTCATTGCACCCTGGAGACTAACAAATATATAGGATCATGAGCTTTCGTGGGTAAACTGCCACACCTCCTCCTGGGGCCAACGTCCCCTCCTGCAGTGCGCCCGGCACACCAGCACACTTCTGGCTTTAGGGCACGGGGCCCTTTTAGGCATGGGGCCCGATTCGGGGGAATCTGGCGAATCGGCCTAAAGCCGGCCCTGCCCCCAACATTAACCCAGCAATGCTCTCCAGTTGACCATATTTCATGGGCTCACATCGCACAGGCCAGAGAAGGATGGTGCCTTGCTTGTGTCTGTGTCTCATTTCTCTGATGGTGCTTCTCAGACATTTTGTCAAGGCCTGACCCAGCGTTTTAGCATAGTAGATATGTTCTTGCTTGTTCTTTTAAGATCTCTCATCTTTGTTCAGGTCAAAAGTCTCTTATCTTGAATAGGAGCAGATTACAATGATGGGAGAGCGCTGCTATCAGAGGGGAAAAGTGCTTATGAAAGAACGAAGTGTTGTTTGTTAAGCACAAATATCTGACAACTGACCCTTGGAACAGAAGATGGTAATGACTCAGCAGCTGGAGAGCACAGGGTTTAATGTGACTGCTCTGTTTGCATCTTTCTTTCATTGCTGAGACCAGAAGTTCTGTTTACGTGCTGATTCTCATCAGGGATCTCAGATGGTGCCTTTTGGAGAGTCTCTGATGAAATTTATCACTTAGGATTGATTACAGGTTAGTGAAAGGCAGCTATAAAAAAATCTGCAGGGGTGCAAACTTTGCAAGTGAAAAGAGGAAACAATATTAACACATTACTTCAGAAATAATCTCCAAGGTGCTTGAGGTATTTTCAATGTCCTCAAATTGTCTCCTAAGGAAAATAGAGAAAGCGCATCCCTAATGTAACTGAGAAATATATTCCTTTGGGAGAAATGGAAATTAGAGGGGAAAAACTTGGGCATCCTGTTTCACCAGGATCTTGTTTCATCTAGGAGAGAGATGGCAAAGCTGGATGCTGATTACTTTCATATTAATGTTCAGGTGAAGGAAGGAGGAAGCATAAAATACAGTAAGGTATTTTCTTTTCTAGTTGAGTGAAACATGACCTATTCAATGTGACAAAGGAAACAATGTTTGAAATTTGTGGATTTTCAAGTTAGCTAATGTCTTTTATTCTGTGCCAGTCAAGCCTATTTCTTTATCCACATGAAAATGTTTAGTTAACTAAAGGCTGCTATGTGAGGTTCAAAACAACCACTATATATGTTGCTGAAAAACCTCAGAACTAGAAATTTCAGTTCAAGTTTGGGTTGAAGATGAGTTACATAACTTTAACACACAGGCCAGTAAACAGAGCAATTATCACTGACCAGAATCCAAAGTACTTTATTCTGCCTATGTAACAAGTAACGCACAATACTAGCAATAATCACAGACTAAATCAGCCTGTTGTAGAAACAACACAACTGTTCCACATCTAGGTGAAAACTTTTAGACCTTCATCTGAAGAAGTGGGCTGAGGCCATGAAAGCTCATGATACCATCTACATTTTTTGTTGGTTTCTAATGTTCCTCAAGACTATTCATTATTTTTAAAGTTTTTTTCTAGACCTTAAAATTGATGGAGATGTTATTTAAAAAGCCAGATTTCATAATCATACACAACTCTCAAATACCATGTTCTTGTAACATCTTTGGACAGTAGAACTATGTTCTAAACAGAAAACCTTCCCCATAGCAAAATAATTCCATGAACCTTCAAATAGATATGTTGCTGAATAAATGTTTTTAAATGCATCAGGAGCAGGAAGCCTGCTAAACAACCAGTAGCCCCCGTGGACAATTGAGACACCAAAGGAGAACTCAAAGACGAGAAGGTCATTGCAGAGAAACTAAACTTAATTCTCTGCTTGGGTCTTCCCAGCTGATGATATTAGGGAGATTCCCAAACTTGAGCCATTCTTTTTAGGTGACCATTCTGAGGAATTGTCCCAGATGGATTTATTGTCATTAGAAGAGGTTTTGAAATACACTGATAAACTTAACAGTAAATATGGCTTCTGTAAAGGGAAATCATGCCTTACTAATCTGCTAGAGTTCTTTGAGGGGGTCAACAAACACATGGACAAAGAGGATCCAGTAAATACAGTGTACTTAGATTTCCAAAAAGCCTTTGACAAGGTCCCTCATCAAAGGCTCTTAAGTAAAATAAGTTGTCATGGGATAAGAGGGAAGGTCCTTTCATGGATTGATAACTGATTAAAAGACAGGAAACAAAGGGTAGAACAAATTATACGTTTTAAGAATGGAGAAAGGTATCTAGTGGGGATCCTCCAAGGGTCCATACTGGGACCAATCCTATTCAAATTATTCATAAATGCTCTAGAGAAAGGGGTAAACAATGAGGTGGCAAAATTTGCAGATGATACCAAACTGCCAAGATATTTAAGACCAAAGCAGACTGTGAAGAGCTTCAAAAAGATCACAGAAAACTAAGTGATTGGGCAACAAAATGGCAAATGAAATTTAATGTTGATAAATGTAAAGTAATGCACATTGGAAAAAATAATCCCAACTATACCTATGATATCATGGGGATTAATTTAGCTATAACTAGTCAAAAGTGAGATGTTGGAGTCATTGTAGATAGTTCTCTGAAAACATCCACTCAATTGCAGCGGTAGTCAAAAAAGCAAACGGCATGTTAGGAATCCTTGAAAAAGGGATAGCAAATAAAACAGAATATCTTATTGCCTCTATAAAACTCTGGTATGCCCACATCTTGACTACTACATACAGTTGTGGTTTATCATCTCAAAAAAAAGATATTGGCATAGGAAAAGGGCAACAAAAATGATTCGGGGTTTGGAACAGGTCCTATATGAAGAGAGATTAAAAAGACAGACTTTTCAGTTTAGAAAAGAGGAGACTAAGAGGGGCATAGGATAGAGGTCTATAAAATCATGACAGGTATGGAGAAAGTGAATAAGGAAAAGTTATTTATTTGTTCCCATAACATAAGAACTAGGGGGTCACCAAATGAAATTAATAGGCAGCAGGTTTACAACAAACAAAAGGAAGTTTTTCTTCACACGGCGCACTGTCGGCCTGTGGAACTCCTTGCCAGAAGAGGTTGTGAAGACCAGGACTTTAACAGGATTCAAGAAAGAACTAGTTAAATTCACGTAGGTGACGTCCATCAATGGCTATGAGCTAGGGTGGGTAGGAATGGTGTCCCTAGCCTCTCTCCAAGGCTGGGAATGGGTGACAGGGGAGGGATTACTTGAAGATTCTCTGTTCTGATCACACCCTCTGGGGCATCTGACGTTGGCCACTGTTGGCAGACAGGCCACTGGGCTAGATGGACCATTGGTCTGACCTAGTACAGCCGTTTTGATGTTCTAAGACTTGCTGTTAACCCTGGTCTACAGTAGGGAGGTAATTCTGAAATAGCTTCCCTTATTTTGAAATAACAAGCAGAGCATCCACACCACCATGCCCCTTATTTTGAAATAAGGGGCTGGTTATTTTGAAATAACTCCTGCTTTCCACAAGGAATAACGCTTTTTTCAAAATAGCTATTTTGAAATAGCAGTAGTGTGGATGCTCTGCTGCTGTTGTTTCAGAATAACGACTCCCCAGAGTCATTCAGAGTAATTACTCCCCAGTGCTTCGTGGGGCTCTACGTTGAGCCCACATTAAGGGAGCCTGCCTTTGACTAATTTCAAGGCTTCTCTGTAGTGTGGGACACGCTATTTCGAAACAGTTATTTTGGGAGTTAATATTAGATGTTCTTTCAAAATAATTTCTTAATGTAGACATGCCCATAGTGTTGTTCCAAAGCCGAGTTTTATATTACATCAGAAGTATGTGCATATAAGCTAACATACAGGAAAAAAATGTGTACCACAACTCACAGCGTAAATTCTTCACCTAGAAAGCATATTCCATGTTTAATATAAAGGTATTTAAAGTACTAAGAGAAGCACAGGTTAGACTCAGGCCCACTGACAGCAATTCTGGGCCCCAGGGCAGAAATCAATGGGCCCCCTGCCACCCAGAAAAGCCACAAGCTGCCCCCAGAAAAGCACTAGGCCAACCCAGCCACATCCTCCATCTGCTTGGATGAGCCCCAGTTAAGAGATGCTTTCAGCAGAGCTACAATGGCAGTGATCCCCCCCCTCACACTCCTTGCCTGGTCCCTGGGCAATTGCTCCCTTCCCCCTGCCCCTCATCAGCAGGCATGGATAGAGCTACAGTAGTCTTGGTGCTGATTCTCCTGCACATATAAGGTTAGAATAATCTTGCTTATGTAGTCATGACCATTTCATCTACAGTACCAGGTAATTCGGTGGAGTCGTTCAATATTTTAAAGTATTAAGCACACGTGGACTGAGTTTGATTGACAATGGTAATAGTGGTGTTTGTAATCTACTTAGACTTCTGTAGGATGTTTGACTTGGTTGTGCACAACATTTTGTTTAAAAATCTATAAAGATATAAAATTAACTAACCAGTGGAACAATTTACCAAGGGTTGTGATGGATTTGTCATCACTAACCATCTTTAATTCAAGATTGGATGTTTTTCTAAAACCTCTGCTCAAGGAATTATATTGGGGAAGTTCTTTGCCCTGTGTAATATGGGAGCTCAGAATAGATAATCATAATGGTCCCTTCCGACCTTGGTATCTAATAACCACAGGCACCAGTTTGGATACTTATGGTTACGAGTGGTCTTACTGACTATTTCTCCATTTCTGATCCTCTTCAGTCTGCAACATGTTAATTCCTTATGATTCAAAATGTGGTTCTCCATTACCTAGCTTCTGAAAGCTTCTTTTTGTCTTGTCCTCCTCTTTGGATCTTTCACAACCTGCCTCCATCCCCACACACTAAACTTATTCTTGTAGTAGAATTGAAGTGTAACTCAAAGGGTGCTTTCACACTTCTGCTGTGTGATAAGAGTGTGAGGCATATAACTAAAGTCAAAATCCTATCTAGTGTAACTTGAGGTATTCACCAACATTTACATGTAGGATTGTCAGGTGTCCGGTATTCACCCAGACAGTCCAGTATTTTCGCCTCCTGTCTGGTAAAAAAAAATTCAGAGAATACCAGACACCTGAGATGTCTGGTATTCTCTGAATTTTTCCCTGGCCAGGAGGTGAAAATGCTGGGCACCTGGCAACCCTATAAACACTCAGCGCCTGGCCTTTCTCCCCCCAGCCCCTCCCTAGCTCCCAATGCCCCCAGCCCCCCGATCCCAGCCCCCATGCTTACCTGGTTCCCCAAGGCTGCTGGCACAAAATGGCTGCCGGCCAAAAGGTTAGTGCTCAACCACTCCCCTGTTCTTATCCCTGAACTCACTCTTAAAGGGAACATGCTGTTTTAATGCTGTTTTATTTAACTGTTTTTTCTTTTCTTTCTTTTTGGCTTGGAGTCCATTTATTTTATTTATTTACTTATTTATTTATTGCTCAACAACTTTGGTCTCCTTCTCCCCTTCCCCTTCCCCCTCCCCCTTTTTTTTTCTCTCCAACAGAATTTTTTCCCGGTGTTTTTCCTGGAGGGGGGTGTTCGGTATCTTTGTTTCAACCATCTGGCAACCCTATTTACATGCCATGCAGGGGACTTCTGTGTGTCTCTGAGGCTAGAAAATAGATAATCTTATTCCAATATTAATAAGCTAATATAAATGTTTAGTAGAACTTCATCCCCAAAGGTAAAAAACAAAACAAAACTTGGTCTCCTGGAGGAAAAGAATCACACTTTTATTTTAGGAAGCAATTGGCAACTACTCTTTTATTCTTGTAGTCAAGTCAAACTACTTTAGCGTTTCAGTGTTGTACAGACAGTACATTTGTTATAGTGCTTTCTGCCCTGAGGCAGGAGAACTTGGGTCAAAGGTAGGAAGAGGGTGAGCTGGCCGAGTACTGACAATGAGATTTTTGGAGTCTTTAATAATTAGGTGGCTGGTTTTAAAATAGCATCTGTTGCTAAAGCCAAAAGTTAACATCTGATGGTATTAACTGACATCTCTGGAAGGCTGAGCAAGGAGTCAAAGAAGTGAAGTATTTATGTTCCCAGAGGAAAGCAGTTCCAGGAGTTAGGGCATGCAACTTGGGATAGCTGGTGCAAGTTCCTGCTCAACTATGGGCAAATTACTTGGTCTGTCTCTGCCTGAGTTCTTCCCAGTCTTTTTATTATTAATAATAGTAATATTTCCCTACCTTGAAGGGCTGTGAGGTTAAAGGCACTAAAGACTGAGTGATTCTGCTACCATGGTAACAAGGGCCATATACATACATAAGAGGACTCTCAATGCTTTCCTCCATAGGAGAGACCCCTCTTAATCAGAAGTCAGACACCTCAGTGTAGTGTGGGAAAGCTGCTGTTTATCTCTTGGTTCCATTTATAGGTAAGGACTTCAATCTCCAAGGCAATCAGTATGGTACCTTTTTAATTAGCCCTAAATAAATATGAAATGAGGTGAATTCTTGATTCTTCGATTAATGATTAACTAATGTTCTCCTTTGAGACTGTTAATTGAAAAGGAACTAGATGGAGGGACTCAGCCTCAATAATCAAGGCAGTGCAAATATCACACACTGAGGAATTCCACAGAGAGCTTTCCAAGAGAAATATAATGATTGCTAGTGCTAAGACAGTACATTGGCACTTGAAAGAGCAATTACTGCTGCTTGGAAAACTGCATGAAAGGACAGGAGCTGATTTAAAAATTTGCACTTGTGAGAGATAAGAAGGGATTAGAGAGGTTCTACAGCAGATGATCACCTAGGACTAACAGGTGACAAAGATCTCTCTATGAGATTGCTTATGGACAAGGAAACAGCAGATTTGTCCTCCATGCCTCTCTTGATTGCTGGTATATATTGTATACAGAAGCTGACCAGAAGGCCAGTCCTCTCATTTAATAAAGCATAGAGCTGTCCAAAATCTTCTTGACACAATGTAGGGGGGAAAAAGCCTTTTCTACATCTGGTTTCCTCAAATTTCTAAATATAATATTCTATTGAAGGCTTTTTCATTTTGATTTGCCCCATTACAAAATCAAATTAGTTTTGATTCAACAGTTAAAATATCATTTTGGGTTTTGGAAACTGAAACTTTGATTTGTATGCTTCCGATCTTTAGACTTTCGGGGAGCCATTCACGTGGAAAAAGTGGGCAAGTAGTACGTATGAAAAGTGGATTTTCTCCACTTACCACCTTCTCCCACCTTTGTTCCTTTGGAAGTAAAGGCGGAAAGTTTATATTAAAGAATTACATTTTCAGTCAAAGAAAATCAGATTAGAAACTAAAATTGATGTGGAAAACCCCAACCGCTGTTAGAAAATTTCAAATGATTATCTTTAGATGGAATTGGGAGGTTCTGGTTTTCTGGCTCGTTTAAGCTTTTTCCAAAGCTCACAATGCGAAGAGAACTCAAGGGTAATAGATGTAGTCTTTGGACAGACTAGTATTCCCATGGAGAGGCTGCAAACCCTTGTCTGCCAAAGTGGTCTGAGTGAACTGTACACACACAGATTGTAAACCTGCTGCTGCTGACAATGTCACAGCAAGGCATCTATACTTTTCCAGCTGAACTGAATCCTGTTCTAGTCAAAATGTATTGAGACGCAAGTGGTACGTTCTCTCTCTTTGGGTGTAGTGCTCTGGTAGGTGCTGTACTTAAGGAGAAGAAACCTGGACTTCATTCAGGACTATATTTCTTCAATATATTTGCAAAGATATTGGCCTCTGTTCAAGCCCTAGACTCCACACAGGAAGAGATGCAGGACACTGTTAAGGGTACTGCACCTGTTTTTCCCCTTCCAAAGTCCTTGGGCAGAGACCTATAGCTCTCCCTTCTGAGCAGAGTTTCTCTGCGCTGCACCACGTCCTGCCTACTCTGTAATTTCCATAGCAAATCAGACCACCTAGAAGAGCCAAAGCCTGTGCTTTGCTTTCCTCTTGGAGGCTATAAACAACATAGCTGTCCATATTGTTACCCGGCAGGCGCAATGGTAATAGTGTCTACTAATTGATTGATTGCCAATTAGCCTAATTAACCTGTGAGAAGATTACAAGTGCGGACCCTCTCCCGTATCTAATGACCGGGTAGTCTCAGGAACTGGCGCAGAAATAAAAACCTACAATTTGGATAGATTTTACAACCACAAGACTATATTAAAAACATGAAATAATTGAACAAACACTCTTCTGGGGAAGTCCCAAAGAGGAAAGAAACAACAGAGTCTTACGGCGCAGAGACGATGGACGAGGAGCTGGCGACCTACAAGCCGTTGGTCCCGTAGGGCCTCGGGCGAGGAACAGCCAGGAGTCCCTCGGAGGTTGTCTCTGGATGGACGCAGGCGACCTCAATCCGTTGGCTGATTTAAAGCCGCGGGAGAGGACCAGCCAGGCGATCCCCTGAAGAGCTGAGCTGAATCGCTGGTTTCACCTTCCGTGAAGAACGATTCTCCAGGCTCTTCAGCGCTGCTGGATCAAGACGATTGTGGATGATGACCTTAACCTAACCTAACTAAAAGAAAACCTAACTAAACGCGCCGCGCCCGCCGTACAGACATGATGACGGCCGACATGCGTTGAACCAACGCAGCCTGATGGACAGTCACGACGACGAAGAGCTATCCTATCTAAACCTAACTAACCTAATTTAATTGAAGACAAGACCTTCCGTCTTTCTTCAAAGAAAAGAAGAGCTCTGATGCCTAGACTACCTAAGCCCAACGCCCCGACGCAACAACTTGCAACTGCCGCTGCGTGGTCTTAAAAAGGCTGGGCTAATGCATATTCATAAGTGTTCCATTTCAAATTGATTGGCTGAATGGAGACACTTATCTGCATGATTTAAATCTATTGGCTACCTAAACAATAACAATTTACATGGAGACATTTCAAATCTGAACAGACAGGTAATGGTACGTGTCCTACGTGACAAACCAATATACAGGAATGGCTTCCTTTGACTGACAGCTACTAATGATTGACAGTTAATAGATTGACAAATGTACATCAAGATCACATAATACATTTCATATGTACATTTCATATGTAGGAGACTCATTTGCATACATAATTAATTACAGGATGGCATGCATTCAATTAAAAATAGAAATGTCCAGTTGCGGCTAACAATATGATAAAGTCCTTTGTAAAGCAAAGTTATTATACTTTCACCTTAAGAAGAAATAGAGCACTTACTAAAAAATAATAGTTCCCGTACACAGGGCTGTCCCTATAGTGGGTGCAGGGCTTGGGGCAACCCCCCTGCCACACACCCTCCCACCACCCTGTCTCTGGCTCACAATGACTTGTAAACTTAATATAGTAAATTCTCCCCCAAGATATTGCAGGAAATTGCCAGAATTGTCACAATGTGAAAAATGTTCATAGAATGTAGGCTGTATTACAGTTGTGCTCACTTGGCTTATTTGAGCCCAGAAGAACTTCCTTCAGATTTCTTTTGTTGTAAAGTAGCTGTGTTCAGAAATGGTTTGATTTGAATTGTCGTCATATTGAACAACCTGAAATGTGTGAACACTTGGCCAAAGCCACATTTTTTTTATAAACTTTGGTTATGTAACCCTTATCAGTTACTTTTAGGGAAAATTAATAAGTGTGGGAGAACAATATGAGGTCTCTTTGACATCCTTAACATGTCAAAAGCTGCAAAAAGAAGGAAAAAAGACTATCTACACCCTTTCCCCCTTCCTTTCTCTGCTTAGGTTTTTACTTTGAAAAGCTCTATAAAACTGTGAAATAAGATGTCTCAACTTAATAAACATAACCCACCAAAGATCTCGGGCTACATCTACACTATGAGTTTTGCTGGAAGAGGCAATGCAAGTGAAGCACGGATTAACATTTTCTCCTGCTTCATTTGCATAATCTCTTCCAATCCATTTTTGCACAAAAACAAGCAGTGTGGACTTGGTTTTTTTTGTTGTTGTTTAAAAAAAAACAAAAAAAAAACAAAAAAAAACAAAACCCTTTTTGTGCAAGATTCAAAAAGGGAATGTCCACATTGCTGGCTTTTGCGCAAAAACCAATTGGAAGAGATTATGCAAATGAAGCATGAGAATGCTAATCCGTGCTTCATTTGCATTGCCTCTTCTACTCAGTGTAGACATAGACTCAATGTTTCATCTCAAAACTGAAGTTTAAATGTTTTTTCAAGGATTGTATAGAAAGCCTTTACACAAGCAAATGGAAGATACTGCTAGATATGTAAAGGCTCACATTTCTGCATCATAAGTGATCCTTATTAGCCAACTGTTGAAGCCACAAACTTACAGTTATAGATGAAAGGAAACCACTTCTGATTGTGTGTGGGGGTTTTTTGGGTGTGTTTTTTTTTTTTTTTTTGAGAGAGAGAGTTTTCTCATCTCTAAACTTTCCTCTTATTTTAGACATCTCTTACTTGCCAGGAACTTAGCATGGGATCATCCTGTGACAGGGTGTATGAACCCCGACACTGGGTCTGAGAGGGTTAACCTGGCTGAGGAGGCCCCGCCCACACAGCCCTCCAGCTGGAGGCCCGGTATAAAGGCCTGGGGAGCGGCTCAGTCAGGGCTGCCTGGGAAGGAGGTGCCACCGGAGTGCCCGAGGGAGAACCACTGACAGACCAAACTGCGGCGGCCGGGCAGCAGAGGGAAGGGAGGAGGAGGGCTGTACAGAAGCGACTGGTAGGAAGAGCGCAGGGCGGGTATCTTGTATTTGTCGTGGTGGGATTCCCCACCAAGCTGGTGCTGGTCCACGCCACTGCTGATAGGGCCCTGGACGGGGACCCGCTCGAGAAGGCGGCCCCAGGAACCCCTAACCCTCCCTCACTAACCAAACATGGGCACCTATACCTGCTCTTAGGTAGGCCACACGGCCCTCGAGAGGGACCTTACCATTGACTGGCGGGGGCAGCGCCACCCGGGGGGGAGGGGTGTCGCTCGACCCTGGCGGGTGGGGGCACCACCTTGAAGGGGAGGGAAGGGGGGCGTTGCCTGACCCTGGCGGGTGGGGTAGTGCCGCCCTGAGGGGGATGTCACCCGACCATGGTGGTGGTGGTTGGGGGGATGTCGCCTGACCCTGGCGGGTGGGACAGCGCCGCCCTGAGGGAGGTGGGGGGGCGGTCGCCTGACCCTGGCGGGTGGGACAGCGCCGCCCTGAGGGAGGTGGGGGGGCGGTCGCCTGACCCTTGGGGGGGTGGGACAGCGCCGCCCTGAGGGAGGTGGGGGGGCGGTCGCCTGACCCTGGCGGGTGGGACAGCGCCGCCCTGAGGGAGGCGGAATGCGGGGGCAGTGCCACCCTGAGGGATGCTGGTGGGTGGGGTGAGGGGCGGTTGCCTGATGCGGGGGCGGTCACCCGACCCTGGCGGGTGGGGTAGCGCTGCCCTGGGGGATGTCACCCGCCCCTGGTGGTGGTTGGGGGGGGGGGCAGTCGCCTGACCCTGGCGGGTGGGGCAGCGCCGCCCTGAGGAGGGGAGTGGGGGCGGTCGCCTGACCCTGGCGGGTGGGGCAGCACCGCCCTGGGGGCGGGGGGAGCGGTCGCTTGACCCTGGCGGGTGGGGCAGCGCCGCCCTGAGGGAGGTGGGCATTACCATTGACTGGCACCAGTAGGGCAGTGCTGCTCTGAGTAAAGGCGTGTTGCCACATTGCCCTGAGAGCAAGAAAGATGGGTTTAAAAACTTGACCCAGCAGCCCTGATGGCTGGAGAAGACTGTGAGTGGAACTGTCATATGTGGGGTGAACACTATTTGAGGGGGCCACTGAGGGCCTGACACGGACAGACAAGAATCACCAAGAACTCCTGGAGAACGTGGGCGTGAACACGATCCCTCCCCTGGGATAAGAGGACATGTGAACAGGACTGATAAGACCCCAGGAAAGGGCTAGTGCAGGGCTTGGTAACCTACATGTCAGGAGGCAGCTAGATAAAGCTGTTTTGAAGCTCGAGCCCAGCCCCTCATTGCTCCCAGTGCAGCAGGCATGGGCAAAAAACACAGTGCTGGCTAGATCGGGTCTCCAGAGGCAGCAGGGAGCCGAGGCAGACTCCCCTGATTGCGCTGCTGCCGCACGCTGCGCAGAAAAGCCGCAGCGGGGCTGTGAGTTTCCCACGTGCTGGGAGAGGAGGGGGGAGCGGTGCTTCATGGCTGCTCCCACACCCAGCACAATCCCATTGGCCAGTTCTGGCCAAAGGAAACTGCCTTTTTCAAGGACAGGCAGTGTAGGAAGCACCCTCCAGTCAGGCTCTTAGCCACCAAGCACGTGGCTAGGCAGCCCGTGTGGGCCTGGAGAAATGTTCTGGGCTGCATGTCCCACTGGTAAGTATGCCAGTGAGAACTTGCCTCTGGCACCCCAGCATCTCCCTCCCCCAGCCTTCTGACCCCTCCTCCAACTCCCCTTCCCCACATAACCTAAAAACTCTGTCCCCCTCCCGAGCCCATGCCCCCTCCCAGACACTGTACCCCAATCTCCTGTGCAAGGTCACAGTCCGAATTCCTGGCCAGACAACCAACAGCACCCTGCCCCTCACCCCTGGCCAGATCCCTATTCCCAGCTTGCTCCCCCTCTCACCCTGGGGCCGGGCCAAGTTAGCACAAAAACTCTGGAATTATTGCTGGTGTTGGCTTGAAGCTGACGGGGGCACAGTTGGAAGAGGTTTGAGCAATTTTTGCAGCTCCCCACCAGGCTGGGGGTAGGCAGGGATGGGTAAAGTGTCACTGCCTGGCATCACTCGCTAAGGCAGTTTCCCAAAAGCCCCCTTGATAGCATTGCTGGTGCTGAGGGTTCCATTAGAACAAATTGGTTTAGACTGGTAGATCCTTTGGGGAAGACTAGTTTGAGGTCCCAGGATTTCCTAGAGAAAATAATCTTGAGAAAATAATCCCTAGATTTACAATAGAATAGGACTGTTCATTTTTCAGGAAGAATTAGCAGAGAATAGGACTAAACTTGAGAATTTTTATTTGTATTACATACTCACAAGTGAGAATTTAAAAAATTCCAGGAAAGAATAGAAATTACATGAGGACTAGATCTTCTGAGTCCTGGTTGGTTATGAGAGTGCAGACTTGCCAAAATCATGGATTCAACAGTAACCTGAAGATGGGACAACATCAAATTTGGGGAATGACCAAAGAGAAGGCACCAAAATCATGACCATGATCTTTCTGGGGGATGGTTCATCTCATCAGTCCATCCACAAAGAAGGATGCATACAAGATGAACCACCACTGAATGAGTAGAATCAGCCTTCTCTGAGGATCCTGATTGCCAGGTTCTCATGATCTGAGCTAGAGAGAGTGGCAACCTACTTCAAGCAAGGAGTGATCAGTCATTTGAGTTTCTTTACATGAGTCAATCATGGACAAACCTTCGGGTTTGGTTCTGGGTCCAAAATCCCATCCATGAGCCCAGTTGTCATGGCTCCTTCCCCACTCTGGCATGATAAATGCAGAAGTGGGGGCCAGCAAGTATACCCCAAAGCCTTATCTACCAGGCTTTGGTATAAAACTTCCCCCAAAATCTTAAAAACCTAGATTTTGGGAATAAAACTTCCGCTGCCACCACCCAAATATTAATAACGAGATTAGGGAAAGATCATTTGGGAAATCTCACCCCTATTATAAAAATCAGGACACACAGTAACCAATGCCAGGTTAATAAAAAGAAAGGAGAAAACTTTTATTATTACAACAATATTCCTGTTGCAAGCACAAGGATCAGATGGAAAGGTAACAAAATATACTCATGGAGGAATTACAGCATGGGCTAGAACTTAGTTAAGAAGAAAAGCCAAACATCTCTTAAGCAGTGCCAGATATCAGATCCCATACCCAACCCTTAAAACAATAAAGCCCAACGAAACTACCTAAACTTTACCCTACTTACAGAAAGTGAAGAATTGTTTCTTGGAGATGCTTGTCCCTCCCTGTAGCTGCAGAGGACTCACCCAGAAAGACAAAAAAGAAGAAAGGAAAAAACCCAAATTCCTTTGTCCCAGTTTGAAAGTCCCACCTACATTCCTTCTGGTCACTCCACCTGGCTAGGTGTAGTTTACTCCTTAATCCCCAGGCTGCTGGCTAACCCTCATAATCATGACACCAGTTTTGAGAGAGAGGAAACTTTTTTCCCCCTGAAGATCTGAAACACCTAGAAAATCCCGTCGCTTCTTGAGAAGTCTAAAGACAACTGAGTTTAAGGGTGATATTATATTAATCTGATGCAGAGACTGTGAAATAATAGTTATTGCTAAAATATTTCGTAGGGAAATTCTGCACCAAAAGGTGACGCGGGACTTGGCTTTGGGGAGCAAATATTTTGCTTTCCTCGTTAACTGAATGAATTGGAATTCAGATCTTTGTTCTATAAGTCCAGATTCTTGTTCTGATAGGATTTAAACTTGGGCATATACAAAACAGATCAACTTAACAACTTCTAGAAATAAAAATGAATCGTGGCTGCAAATAGAAAGAAAGACCATGCTAGAAAAAAAGAGATTGCATTGAAATAGCATTAAGAATTTGAACTCCTTCTTCTGTGAGCAATAATTGGACCGGGAAGATTTGAGCAGCAGGGCAAACAGGCACAGCAGGCTTGGGGCCAGGGGTGTGTGTGGGGGGGGGGCGGGAATGGCTCTGCACAGCCGGACGGGACTCAGGCCAGAAGGTGCAGAGCCAAAGACAGTCAGCGCTTAGCACCTCCTGGCCCACAGCATGTGTCCCTCTCCTCCCCCCTCCCCCAACTTCAGAGCTGCGTGGAGTGGTGGCCTGCTGGCTATTCAATGGGGCCCAGGGCTCCAGCTACTGCTGCAGTACTAGAAGCAGTGGCCAGACCTTCCAGGTCCCTTTGAATCGCAGTGCCCCAGAACAAGTGTCCCCTTTGCTCCTCCCTATCAGAGGGTCTAGATTTGAATTGGGCACTCTAAGAATAAATACCTTTGCCTGATCTATCTGCATGTTTCCAAATGGAGCACTGTAACCCTAAAAAACACATTTTGTATGATAAGGCTTTTTAACCTTACTAAAGGTGTCTTTATTTATTTATTTTTTGTTACTGCTTAAGACCAGTGTTTGTTCTTTTATAATGGTGTTATGTCTATACGCATGTGAATTATTGTGTATCCTACTTTTGTGAGATCACGGTTTGATAGTTACCTCTTGACCTGCACACACTTTCCAAAGATGTGAGTACTAATGAGAATTTCTTAGCCTTAAAAACCTCTCTCTATACTCCCTATCTAGCTCATATTGACCCCTCCTCAACAGTTACTATGCTGTCTTTTGTAAACCTTACCTTTACTTCAGTTTTCACATGTGCATGTAAATGCTAAACCACTCTTCTACACTCATTCAAATTATGGTGTGTATTACTAACTACAGAAGCTATTAAGTGTAGGTGAAAGCCTTGCACTTTTAAATGCTGTCTTTATTTCCACATTTGTGTCTTTAACTCAAACTATGCTTGGTTTACCTTTGTCTTAAATACTGTGCTTTGTGGCCTATATTTTCTTTTCTATGTATCCACTTTGCAAACTTTAGTTTAGTGTTTTAAGAGACCTCCTCTCTTCTCTATGCAAATTGACTTGGATGGCTCACCATCACTCCCTGTGCATGCAACTCCACTGTTTCCAGACACTTCTTGCTTTGCCCGATTTCAACTTTCCCTAAACACTGCCTGGCTGAACTGCTTCATTATCTCTCCCATAGTTTTTAACACCCATTAACTCCACATACAATTAGAGCTACACCATTCACTCTGTATTGTTACAACAATCTTCAGCTAGATGTGTATACGAATGCTACAAGTCCTTAAGCATGAATGTCATATGATCTTGAGATTTATCTCTTTGAATCCTATGCTTAGTTCTAGAAATACCACTTTCTTAAACCAGGATTAAAAAGGAATTACTTGTTTGCTTTACTAGCCTTTAAGTTGACGTTGCTTAACAGTATCCTGTCTTTATTAGCTTGAATCTTCCCTTTTTCTGTTGTTCATATTTTAGACTTAAAAAATTAGATTTTGATCTTCTTTGATTTCATCATACAAACTGTTGGGGGAAAAGATTTCAATTTTTTTATTGAAACTTACAGATAGGCAAAGTAAGAAAAATGCTGCTTGAACTTATTAAAATCTGATTTAACAATACTTTGTATATTTTGAAGCGTGATGTTGACAGTTTGAGTTTTAATGATTATAAAACTCAATATCTGTCATTAAATCATTCTGGCCCCCTATTGTCTGCCCTTCCATAATTTCCTGCAATTGTGGAAATTTAAATAATAAGAGAGCTTAAAATAAAAATGTATTTGTCCTGTTAAATAATGGATTCAGACAACCTAGATATTTTTAATAATTTGAAATTTAGTACAGTAATTACTCGTTTAACATATGCCCGCTTAACATGTTTTTGCAATAGCATGATTTTTTTAGGGAACGTTTTTAGAATAACATGACTGTCCCCGAAATAACACGAAAATAAACAAGTGGCAGACTACTTGTCACAACTGAGGGAAAGGTCGCTGGTTAACAAGGGATTCTTCGCTTAACTGGGAGACTGAAGGCAACCTGCTGCTTTGGAGAGTGACTGATCTATATGCACCTCTTCCTCTGAGCTGCACTGGTTTCTTTGGAGGGGAGAATGTAGGTGTCTTCTGTCGGTGGGGTTTTGGGTTATGGACGAATGTTGTTGGCGGCTGATAGATCTGAATAATGTTTAAATCTCTTCAGTTCTTGCTGCAGCCTTTGCCCTGACATGCTGAGGTGTCTGGAGTAATAGCCTGTGAATGCGACTCTTTCAACTTTTCGGAGTCATCCTCCACAACCCACTTAATGCCCCCCTTCTATTATGGTCCTTCCCCAGTTCTCTGGGCAGCAAGACCTGCCTTCTGCTGAAAAAGGGGGCCGGCTCTGTCTCCCTTCTGTGCCACACCTTGCTGTGCCTTCATGTGGCTGGAGGAGAGCACCACGAGACCCCCTCCCAGACCCGGGTATTTCTGGTACAGCATTCTGAACTTAGAATCCTAGAAGATGAGGGTTGGGAGAGACCTCAGCAGGTCCTCTAACAGGGATTTCCCTAGACTCCGTCCTGGGGCCTATAGCCCTTCCCCGAAGTTTCCCCAACGTCCGCACCCCCCCCACCCCCCCAGTTATATGCAATGTTGCCCATTTAGTTGGTTGGAAATCTGAATTCAAACAAACACTAATATACATCTAAAAGCCTATGCAGTATAGGAGAAAATATTTGTACCAAAGCAAGCATAATGGGTTTGAAAACGATGAACCAAGACGAGCTTCCTCACACAGCTGTTGCACTGACATGGTCATAAACATTTGTTTTGGCTGCGTTGGCCTAGCTAATTTCTATCGATTACATGATTAGTCAATAAGGGAGGAAGCCTTGGGGAATTACCCCTGCTGAGCTTCTGCAGTTTAACTGCAGTAAGAGCCGGGGAAGCAGGCAGCCCAGCTTCTACTACATTTACAATGCAGAACCGCAGTGTGGGTACTCCTGTCCTGGCTTGAGTAGGTCCAGCAGCTACTGTCTGTGTGTGGGGGGTCCTACTTGCATCCCCCCCTCCCCTTTGCTGCCTCCCATATGCTGTGCTACTGCCTCTATTGGACCCAGCAGCGTGGGTGGGGAGTGGAGGGGGGCAGGCAGTACCACAGAGATGGTTCTGGGGGAAATCGGATTCTAAGCTGGCTCCCCCCAGCACCAGCTCCTATTCCCCTTCCCCCTTTGCTGCCTGTGATAGAGAGGCAGCAGGGGGAAGAGGGGTAGATTCCAGTAGTCAACTACTTGACTACATCCCTAATTTGTAAGTAAGTGAGCTCTTCCCTGACAGGCAATGATGAGCAAGGGTGGGTGGAAAGGCTTCAGGGCCAGGCTGTATTTACATGAACATGCCTATTCTGCTTGGGTATCTGGCAGACCAACTGTGCTGCCCAATTCTGGCTAGTGTGGGATTACAAATAACTGTAGTATTAATGTGGGGGGGTGTAGTGGAGTAGAGTGGCCACCCATTGAGCCGGAGGCGGAGGAACCCCTCGGGGAGCCATTTTGGGCCCGGCCTAGCCCCGCCCCCTCACTTGACCGGAAGTCAAAGGGCGGGGCTAGGACTATAAGAAGGCTGCCGGGAGCTCAGTCAGGGCCCAGCCTCTGGAAGGAGCCGGAGGCCTGTCCGGAGCTCCTGCCTGGGGAGGCTAAGACCCAGGCTAGGCCGCCTCAGCTGCCTCCCCCGAGGCCGGCCAAGGCTTCCTGCCCGGCTACTGAGGCCTGGCCAAGCCCGCCAGCAGAACCACTCGTGGACCCAGAGGACGGGCCCGACCTGGTGGACCAGCTGGACCCCGATGGGTACTGGAACGCTGGGCCGGACGAGCGCCCGACGCTGCAGAGCTCCAACCCCTTGACCCCTGGATTGGGCCGCCGGACACTGCGGGACGACAGCGCCGACTTCTGGCAGACCTGCTGGGGCTACAGGTACCCGGGAGGGGGAGACGAGAAGTGGCCCGGGGTAGCCCGGGCCGGGAGCGGCCCACGGCCAGCAAGTTACGGGCCGGAGCCCTGCTGAGCCAGTCGCAGCTGCACTGCTGCATTCAGGGCCCTGGGCCGGGGCGCAGTGAGGCAGGAGGGCCTGCGCCCCCCTGCCACCCCCTAACCAGGTGGCGGTCTCCCCCCCCCCACCGCTGCTGCAGGTGCCACACCGGCCCTGCTCCGGAATGAGGAGCGTCTACAGACGGGTGTTTGTTTGCAGCCTCGCCTTGCCTCAGGGCCTGGCCGCCGTTTGCTGCCCCGCCCGGAGCCAGGGCCTGGGTTTGGCTTGATGTGTGGTTGGCCCGCCCTGCTCGAGGGCCGGGCCTTATAAACTGTATTTTGTTGCCCGCCCTGCTCGAGGGCGCGGGCTTCCTTACGGTGCGTCGGGGACTGATCACGTGCCGGGCGGGAACTCTTAAAGAGACAGGACTAGACTGGGTGCCCTGCCCAGAACTGTGCGATAATCGATGTGCTGGTGGGGAACTAATTCCTCTGCGGCCCGGACCTGGAGCAAGGCCGGGCCCGCAGACTAATACCTCTTGTCCCGACCTGAAGTAAGGCCGGGAAGAGACCCACTCCTTCCCCCGGAAGGGGGGAAAAGCTCAGGCTGTTGCGGACATTGCCGGAGGGCAATGTCCTGAAGGATTCCGCCACCTGCCGGCCGATCTAATTCCCCGAACCGACGGCCGGTGGCGCTGTGGCGGAGCGGGAAGCTCGCTACAGGGGGGTGTCACAAAATGTGGCTACCCCTTTGTGGCAAGCTACTTTTTTGTCTCAGCAGCTTCCGCTCCTCTGCTTTGGCAAGATGGGCCTGGGGTAAATCAACCCCTATCTGTTGTGCGTGACAGTCTTTTCCTTAACCAGGCACTCAGGCTTGTCTCTTTCCCCTACGGGGAAGAAGCACAGCCTCTCCTGGAAGTGCTGATTCCTCTGCCACTAGCCTATTAACACCTGGCCTCACCCCCTTCTTTCAACAGGGGAGGGGTTTAAAAAGGCTTTAGGCAGCTGTTAACTGGATTCAGCTGATCCTTATTGGCCAGTGGCAGCTCTCTTCCCTATCGGGTAAGAAAGGGCCTTCAGCATGCCAGACCTTGTAGCTCTTCCTTCTAACACCCTCTTGTAGCTGGCCGGGCTGACTCTGTCACACCTTATCGTATGAGTAAAGGGCAGCAGAACAGTATGCAACCTGACTGACTGAGGGGTCTCCTTCAGCGCTTCATTTGTGCTAGGGCTTGCCAGAGCTAAGCTCTCGCACCTTTAGTCTTGGCAGGTCTGGGCTTGCTGTATCTGTTAAGAAAGCAACAACCTTGCTGAGCCCCTGGTCACAACTGAACTATACTCCCTAAGCAGGCGGTTTGGATGTCCCACCCCAGTGGAGAGAGAGAGACATACACACACAGAGTGGAGTCACAAGTGCTATCTGACCGGCCTCTCTCTCCTGTTTAGAGAGCTGATTAGGCTCCACTGAGAATTTCTGGTTTGTTCCATGACCACTAGCGCTGAAATCACTGATAATCAGGTCTAAATGCTTAGATGAACTGCAGGACCCTGTTTCTGTGGAAGAAACAGCCCAGCTTAGCAGTGAGATTCCCCACAGAGTTGAAATCACTGAGTTGGATAGACCCTCCTGACTCTCAGATCACAGTGACGCGTGGCAGCAGAAGATGTGGGTGCAGGGCCTTTGGGAATGGCTCTGCAAACAGCAGAAAGTTACTATCAAATCACCCCTTCACTCTTCTCTATTGTAGACTAAAGAAGCCCAAATCCCTCAGCCTCTCCTCATAAGTCATGTGCTCCTGCCCCCAAATCATTTTCCTTGCCCTCCCCAGTGCATCCACATCCTTTCTGCAGTGGGGAGGGGGAGGGCAAAACTGGACACAGTCCTCCAGATGTGGCCTCACTAGTTCCAAACAGAGAGGAATAATCACTTCCCTCTATCTGCTGGCAACGCTCCTACTTATGCAGCCCAATATGCCATAAGCCTTCTTGGCTACAAGGACATACTGTTGACGACTATCCAGCTTCTTGCGTACTGTAATTCCCCAGTCCCTTTCTGCTGAATTGCTGCTCAGCCAGTCAGTCCCCAGCCTGAAACAATGCTTGAGATTCTTCCAGGAGCATACTGGCAATCAAAATAGGCCCGGGAAATGGGTTGAGAACAGCCCTCCCCATGACGTCACCCCTGCATGCCCCTCAAGCCCCACCCTCTGTGTCATGTCTGGCACACGGCGCAGGCGGCAAGTCAGGCTCTGCATGCTGCATACAGTGCAGACGTGGAGCTGCTCCGAGTGAGGGGCAATGGTGTGTGGCCACGACAGCCCACCGGACGACGACCCACCGGGAAATTCCCGGTATCCCGCCAGGCCAATCTGCCCCTGGATTCTGCACTTGTCCTTGTTGAACCTCATCAGATTTCTTTTGGCCCAATCCTCCAATTTGTCTAGGTCCCTCTGGACTCTATTACTACCCTCTAGCATACCACCTCTCTCTCCAGCTTGGCAAAAGCTGTGAACTTGCTGAGGGTGCAGTCCATCATCCAGATCAGTGGTTCTCAAACTGTTCTGTAGGCTCGCTTAGGGAAAGCCGCAAGCAGGTCTGCAGAGCCTTGTTTACCTAAAAGGTCCACATCCACAGAACCTTGCTGCTCCCATTGGCTTCCGTTTTTGTGTTCAGCCAAAGGGAGCCGTGGGAAGCTGCAGCCCAGGCCACGCCGCATCCTGTGGCTCCCCTTGCCTGGAAATAGCCAATCGGAGCCAGTGGGAGCCACGAAGCTTTGTGGCTATGGAACCTTTAGGTAAGCCAAGGGCCTGCTAATGGCTTTCCCAAAGTGGGCCCATGGAACAGTCTGCGTACCACTGATCCAGATAATTAACAAAGAGGTTGAACAAAACCCTAGGACACTCCGCTTGATACCGACAGCCAACTAGATATCAAGCCGTAGATCGCTACCTGTGGAGCCAGAAGATTTAGCCAATTTTCTATCCACTTTAAAGTCCATCCCTCCAATCCATACCTATTTAACTTCCTGCCAAGAAAGCTGTATCACATCCTCTACTTTCCTGTATCAACAGAGCAAGTTACCTCATTGTACAGGTTGCACCTCCCCCTTCACCAGGACTCTCTTGTCCAGCAAGATCCATGGTCTGTCATCACCATGGATGTTGCTGGATGAGAGAGTCCTGGAGCCAGAGGGCCAACAGCTGGGAGCCCATTGAGGCTGGTAGTAGATGGGCCACAGCAGCTAGGGCAGCAGCAGTGCTGGGCAGTGGTAAAGCGCAATCGAGGCTGCCTGCCGCCCAGCAATGGGGCTTGTGCCACAGCAGCACAGGAGGGGAAGGCTGGCTGGGGACATGTCAGCCTTGGTGGCAGCAGAGCAGCAGTATCCTGGGCGGTGGCAACAGGGCCACAGCAGCCTGGGAGGGGAAGCCACGCCGTGGCCACAGCAGCCTGGGAGGAGAAACAGCGCGGCTGGAGCCATGTGCCACTCAACAGTGGGGCTGTGGCCACAGCAACCCAGGAGGGAAAACCTGGCCGTGGCAGCGGCAGCCCAGGAGGGGAAGCTGGTCTGGATTCGTGGCAGCCTGGCAGTAGCAGCGCAGCTGGGTGCACGTACCACCCATTAGGAAGTAGAGCCAGGGCTGAGGCGGTGGCAGCCTGATTGGGCTTAATGCTGGCCGGCCGGCGGCAGAGCTGGGGCTTGGACTGGCCAGCAGGCAACCTGACCAGCTGAAGGAGCCAGCAGCAGGGGGGGCAGCGGGCTGAAGGGCTGGTGTCAAGGGACCTCCCCTTGTCCGGCAAATTCCCTCATCTGGGACTGGTCAGATGCTGAGAGTGCCAGACCAGGGAGGTCCAACCTGTAGAAGGCCATTAGGTTGGTCAGGCACGATGTGCCCTGGTGAATCCCCATTGACTGTTCCTGATCACCTTCCTCTCCAAGTGTTCAAAAATGGATTTCTTGAGGGCCTGTTCCATGACTTTTCTAGGGACTGAGGTGAGTCTGACTGCTTTGTAGTTCCCTTTTTCCTTTCTTTTTTTTTTTTTTTTTTTTTTTTTTTTTAAAAGATGGGCACTAAATTTGCCTCTTTTTCCAGTTGTCTGGGACCTCACCTACTTGCCACGAGTTTGCAGAGCCATTGGCTATTATCTCTGAAATCACGCCAGCCTATTCTCTCAGATGCATCAGATCTAGCCCCATGGACTTGTGCATGCCCCATTTTTCTAAACGGTTGTTAGCCGGTGGCCGGGGTAGTGAGTGGTCTGTGAGCCCTATCACACCCGAGTCTTTGACTGCTAGGACAGAGTCCCTTCACAGCGGGCAGCCAGGGAGGCTGACGGGTGCCCCAAGGTGGTGCAGAGAGAGCTCATTACACCCGAGACTTCGATTGCTAGGACAAAAGTCCCTTCGCAGCGGGAAGCCAGGGAGGCTGACGGGCGCCCCAAGAGTCTGCCCCGTGGAGGCGGCACGACTCAACGCTCAGCTTTTACTGAGTTTACCCCTGACCGGCTATGGTTCTTTTTGATTGTGTTTGGTTCTGTTACAGCAACAGAAGGAGTCAGGTTAAAAGCTTAAACAGTTACCATTTTATTGTTATTAGGCAAGCTTAGCTGTTAAATGTTACTGCTGTGTTACAGATAACACAGTCACTACAAAGACAATACAATAACAGTCACTTAAAGGTACCATGGAACCCTTTTGGTTCCCTGAACTCTTATTGAATGCTCGCAAAAATAGACCCCTAGCAGGTATATTCTCACCCCTGTGATCCTTATTCCGGCGAAGCCAGCGTTTCTCTCAATCCCAATGGGAAGCAGTCGATACAAGACGAAGGCATCCCTAAAGTCTTGGGGATCCAAGACCGCCTGACCAGCAGGTATATGGGTGGATCTCCAATTAGAGTGGGGCACAGGGCCCCACTTTATACCCCTGTGGTCACGTAGATGCTTCTCTTGTCATTAAAATGCCAATTAAGTTGGAATGTCTTTGTGACACCCATTCCCACAGGGGGTCCAAAGCTTAATTTGCACCTGTGAGGTGGAGGTAACTAAATCATTAGGGCTGGACATTCTTTCTGATGGGGCAGCAGATTCCTCTTCTGGGACGGTGTGTGTAGGCGTATCAATTACTGGTACCAGCCAAGGGCAGCTCGAGGCCCCGATCGCCTGCTGGCCCAATTGCCGCTGTTATCTGGTTCCTGCCTAGCATCCAGGGCCATTGTTATTCCAGCACCTCTGGAGGCCCTGGAGCCTTTGAAGACAGAGTTTTGCTCTCAAGGATTCTCTCTCCCAAGGATGTCAGAAGGGGGTTCTGTCTGGCTACAACGGTCTTTAACCTATTCTTTCAACGCTGAGGGCTGCTCGCCTCCTCCCCATACTGTGCTGCCCAGTGCAGCAGTCTGGGAGCTGACTTTGTGGCAATCGAGGCAAAAAAAGCATGGAGTACTTCAACTTTTTCTACATCATCTGTCACCAAGTTGCCTTCCCTTTTCAGCTAGGGTCCTGCACTTTCTGTGAGCTGCTTCTTGTTGCTAATATAGCTGTAGAAACCCTTCTTGTTAACGTTCACATCCCTTGCTAGCTGCAACTTAGTCATTCTTTGGCATTCATGATTATACCCCTTAATGCTTGAATCACCCTGCCCGGCAGTAACTAGAGAGGTGTGCTGGGATTTTAAATAAAACTTCCATATGTTTAAGACTGTTCAAGTTGTGACACAAATTAAAAACTCACTGGTAAAGTTGTTCATCCAGCGATAACAATTGTTGCTTGCTGTTCTTCCCCTACATGAATTAAGACAGGTCCAGCTTGGCTTTGTTCAGTGCTAGGCAGGAAATTCAATGTCACAACCCTAACGTCTGAGAAGTAATTGTAGCCCCCTTAATTACTTCATAGCTCCTCTGTCTTGGTCTCCTGCTGCTGAGAAGTGCTGTCTGACTGAAATACTAACAAAGCTTCAGCAGAGCTGAGAGGTTTCAAAGGTTAAAACCACTTGCAGAACACTGCTTGCTGTAGAGTTACAGCACCTCCTGCTTCAGACAGCAGCGGGAAGTAATTGTTCTGACTGGACCCAGCAATAATCCTTGGAGAAAAGACACAGCTTCAACAGGGAAAAACTAGGCCATTTTCACTTAACACTCTTGTCTATGCTCCCTAGCCAGAGGCATCAGGTAAGTACTGAAATGTTACTCGTAGCATTAAGCTTCATGCTGCTGCATTCACAGGCTTCCTTCCTGTCTTCAAAACTGCAGTGTAGAGGTTCTTGTGTATAGGAGGGATGTTGCCCTGTAGTGACTGGGCCTACAGTAGGCTAGGGAACCTAGTAGCTTTACCTCAGGCAGTAAAGACTCGTTCTAATCTGGGCTGTGCTCAGGAAAAGCAGGCAGCTCAGTACTCCAGTTTCTTATAGCAGTCAGACTCTCTTCTCTTGCTCTCTTCCCTGACAGGGTCCATCTCATGCTGAAGTGTTTCACCGAGATAGCTTCTTTCTTCTGGTTGTAGATCCATGTATGGTCAGTATCCTCACTGGCCCTTCTGAGTGCATGCTTTTCTCTGCCTGCTTCGGCAGGACTCGGCCTCAGATTATGCTAGTTAGAAATGGAAACTCACCTCTCAGCAGCTCAGAGGAGCCCCTGCAAGGCTGGGGACCTGGTCGAGGACTCATTGGATGTTCCACTATTTCTAAGCTCTGAGGACACTTGGGAGCTGAATTCTGAGCTGAGCGTTGAACTGCAACACGGACTGTGACCGTAACACTTGAGCGCCTTGCTGTCTGGTCATCCCTGCCCTGAGGAACAGGCCCCGCAGAGCTGCACTGCCCTAGTAGGAACATCGGGGGTAGCCATTGTTCCAGGAAATGCTCCCAGATATGCAGGCAGAGACATTGACACCACTGTTCCCCTGTGTCTTTCCAGCTGTGCGGAGCCGAGGGAGTGAGAGGTCATGTCCTGGCCTTAGCCTGGCCCTCTTTGGGGGGCTACCGGCCGACTGGCTGCGCCTGCCTCCAGACATGGAGTTCAAGGGGAGAGACGCTTTGTACAGTATGTGCACAGCCTAGCCTTCAATGGCCTGGAGTGGCACCCCTCACTGTGGTATTTGAGTCACTTGCACTGATTAAAAACAGTGAGAAACAAGGTCCTTTTTAATGTAAAGGGCCTGTGATAAACTCCGCCCCACCCCTGCTGGAAGGATGGGTCCACTATCAGTCAGTGTGCCCCACGTCCGCTCCCGGACAGCCAGGCCACTCAGGACACTGTTCCCAGAGGCGTATTGCTTCAGGCAGAATCCTCAGGATATGTGACTCCTGCCCCCAGGCTGCAGGGGTAGAGATGTAGTCCTTCAGAGGAGCCGCTGAAAAGAGATGTCTCCTGCCTGGTGACAGATCCCATGGCTCTTTCTGTAACGTACCGAGGACTGAGCCAGTGCGCTAGCCAATCCTGCTGCCAACAAACAAAACGGTCTTTAAGATCCAAGCCTGTTGTTGGAGAGAGAATGGCTGCCCTGTTTCTGTGCACAGTAACTGTATGACAAAGATGCCACTGATTTCAGAGAGGTCTAGCGTAACGTGAGCTCTGAACCTGTGCAGAGGGCTTCACCCTTTCTCTGTTTGCTGCCTGTCGTTAAGATTCACATGCATAATGGCACATGCCGTAGATTAGTTTGTAATGAGCTATGCGGCTTAGAAAGCGTTTAGTGCATGCATGAGAGGAGCAATATAATGGCTACTAATAGACAAAGGATCAGGGTAGCAAATTGACCTCCATTGGGCAAGAAGTGTGCGTGTGTGCAGGCGGGAGGGAGGAAGGGACGGTGTTCATTTAATATCTCCGATGGGCCAGCTCACCAGCTCTGTTTCCATCCTGGCTGGTCTGCTTCCTCCAGTGACCTCTGCACTGGCTCCCCTACAGCCTGTATCTACCATCCAGTATATAACTTGGGGCTCCAGTAAAAATATTGGATCAGATGCTGAGAGGGAATCTTGTTTTCTCCAGGCACTCTCATGAGCAGGAAGCTGCAGAGACCAGCCCAGATGGGACGAGATGAGGCTTTAACTTTTGATCAAATTACAAACAGTTGAATGAGGGGCACAGAGTGATCTAATAGAGCTGGAGTCTGGCAAAGCATCTAAAAGGCTCCTCAGTGTTCACTGAAGCGAGATGGCATCTGAACCCCACTGACAATGAGGGCTCTTACTCTGACAGCACTGCAAGAGCAGGTGTAACCCACACATCTAGTGCGGGTCACTGTCCCATGCAGTGGCACTTAGACCACTTTCAGCAAGAGATAAGAGCAAGGGAGCTCTACAGCCTAAGCTGAGAGCCAGCTGGCTTGATAGCTCAAGCTGTAGAGGCTTCTACACTGAAGTCCCAGGTTTGGTTCTGCCGGTCAGTGGTTACACAGGCGTGCCCAATGACTTCACTAGACTTGCTGGCATGGGGGTGAGTTCTGAAAGTCAAAAGGGGGAATCAGGCATTCGGGTCCTAACTAACGGCCGTTTGAGTTGGGGGCCCATTTGCCTCGGGTGGCTTTAGCAAGCTCCTAGTAATCTACCTCCCTTCCAAATGGAGTAGCTGCAGTCTCTGATTTCTCTGAATGGAATGAGTCTTTGGCCTCCTTCAGTTGCTCTTTTCTGCACCCTCCCTTCAGAGGAGACCACTGGTAAGAATCCAGGGTGCAATTTCCATTGTATTTGAAAACTGATCGCTAGAAGCAATCCCCCTAGAACCATGTTCAGGGATCCCCTGTGGGGTTGCCTGCTCACAGTGTCTCTCTCCACAGAAAGATGAAGCGCTATTTGATGGTTGGGCTTCTGACTGTCTTCCTGGTGGGCCTGGCCCTTTTCTTTGGACTTTTTTTCGGGCTGCGCACTTCCCCAGTGCATCTCTACAAGAATGCAGCTGTGGCCACAGATGCTGGGCAGTGCTCCATAATTGGAAGGTATCTGTCCTTACTTGTGCCCACCCCTTTCTCTGAGCTCCTGTAACAAAGCCAGGGACTGTTCTGTTTGCTCTCCCCTCAGGAGCTGCACTGCTAGCTGTCTGCCTGCCATGCACCCTTGAGCTCTGTAATCTGTCCCCTAGCGTCAGGAGAGCGGAACTGCGGAGTCTTGCATTGCTGGGTTTGCTCCCCATGCCTGAAAGAACATGGCTGCTGGCAATCTGTGCTGTATATGAATGGGTTTAGAGGCCACAGTCAAGGGAGCCATGAAATAAACTTTTCGAGCTGCTCTGAAAATCTCCCCCTCCCTCCAGTCTCCACAGGGATGGTAATGGCCCATTTAAAATGGGAGTGGGACCATTAAATGCCACAGGCAACTCTCTGAAACCTGAGCAGGGTTTTCAAACTTTTGTCTTAATGCACATTTGTCGAGCCCACACCTGCAGGAGATGGTGCTTAATAAAAATTGCTCCATCACAGCGGGGAAGCTTAAGAGTCAAAGATGATGCTACTCGGGGAAAGCGTGGTTTTCTGCGGGCTTCTTCCCTGTGAAACTGCACCAGCATCTTTGTCATCTCAAATAAAATGCCAAGAAGGTGACTACATACTGCTTCCCTCCTGCCTCCGTGCTGAAGCCAGCAACCCCTGGAGGTCCCGTGAGCAGGAGGAGGGGGTGGCAGCTATACTGGGATGCTAAAACTGTTTTATAATGTTCAGCCGCTAGCTGATGCTATGTGTAACACAATTTATTTGAGTTGCTGGCCTCCAAGCGGACAGCATGTCAAAGTATCTTTACAGGGAGAACATATCTCTTGTATCTCTCTCTGTTGAAATCTCCATAGCCAGGCCAAATCTGGTACAAAAGGCAGTCTTGTCTGTAACAGCCCTGCCGTCTGCCATGCACATGGAGTACCCGACTAGGGTCCTGAAAGTGCGGGAAAAGAGGCTGCTGTGCTTATCTGGATTATAATATTGTTCTCTTTTTTTGCCTTTGTAGGGACATCCTTCAGCAAGGAGGCTCCGCCGTGGATGCTGCCATTGCAGCTCTGCTCTGTGTAGGCCTCATGAATCCACACAGTATGGGAATTGGCGGGGGTCTTGTCTTCACCATCTACACCAACTCCGGTAAGAGGGTCAGGACAGGTTGAACCCCTGGTCCAGCACCCTCAGGACCTGACCAGTCCCAAACAAGGGAATTTGCTGGACCAGGAGAAGTCAATGCTGGCTCTTTTGCTGCTGCCGAAGCAGATCCCTGAAGCTGAGAGGCTGGCATCGACAGAGCGTGGAAGGGGGCACTTAGGGGAAGAAACAGGACAGCTGCAGAACTCTGCACTCATGGCCCCTACTACGGGACTCCGCAGCTGCCTCAAACTTTCTCCCCCACATCTCTACTCCTCCTAGTCTTTCCCCACCCTCCCTGCGTTTGAATGCTGCAAATGAGCTATTTGTGGTGCTCTGGGAGAGCAGGGGAGGAGTTGCTGAGCACGGGGCGCCTGGCTTTTTCCCCATGCGTGCTCCAGCCCCAGAGCAGCCACAGATGCCCAGCAACAGATGTTGCTGGATGAGGGAAGCCTGAACTACAGAGGTACAACCTGTAGTAAATGCTGGCACCATTGCATTTGAAACATGGCTCTGTCTAAGCAAAGTTATTGCTTGTATCTTAGCACAGGGTGGGTATGATGAACATCACTCCCTCCCAGTATAGGCAGGGTATTCTCTGGCATCCCTGCCAAGCAGGAGTTGGTTCTCAATGTTGTAGTACTCCAGTCCAGTTCAGAGGTTCGGTAACTCAAAGCCAGGGTGCTGTGTGTCTGGGGCAAAGAGAAAATACCATCCTTCTCCTGGTGTGTCTTTAAAGGACAAGCAGAAGTCATCAATGCAAGAGAGGTGGCTCCAAAGGGTGCATCCATGGGCATGTTTGGGAACAGCACAGAGCTCTCTGTCATAGGTAAGGAGATGTGAGATGGTGCTGATACGTTGACTCCAGTAAGTGAATCCTTGGACTGTTCAGACTTTTTAGCTACTGTTACAATGTCTCCGGGGTTCAAAGCGCTGACTACTCTGCATCTTATAGCTGGAGTTGGACCTGGGACGCCCTCCGCCTCAGTTTCCCCAGAAACCTCTTCTGTTTCCTGTTGATTGCCATTGTGTATCTTGACTTGTCCAGGAGATCCTAATGTACTGTCCCCATTGTTTCATTCATACAAAGAACAATGTAGAAAATTGATCTTAATACACAACTGTTAAGGGGCTATATATATATATATATATATATATAATATATATTTATATTTATTTTGTATTGCAGGAACAGTACAACATTGACCACTTTCCTCCTTGTGCTCTGATAGACAGTCTTTTTAATGGTGGCTCTAATTGGAGACTTAGAGCAGGGTGTGCAACCTGTGGCTGTCTTTCTGGGGGTTGCAGTGCCGGGCTGGTCACCATTTTGTTTTCTTGGTTTGGTGCTCGATGTGCATGCAGCAGGGACAGGGAGAGTAGCAGGAACAGACCTGCACTTGAAATTAAAGGGGCTGCAACAAAATGTTCCAGCTGGGGTTTTTCATTGGCTTTTTTTGCTCAACCAAAATTTTCCTGGAAATTAAAAAAGGTGCACCACTGACTTAGAGGATCTAGAGGAGAAGCAGAAATTCTCCTTACTGGAAACGACATAAAAAAGACATGTCAGCTAAGTTAACTGACTTCCAAGAGACCTTTAAGGGACCTCGGAAAGAAAATTCTCTTGCTGGGGTATATCTGTATTTGAAGGGCCAGGGGAAAGCCTTGCGGAGGAGGGAGAGCTGGTATCTGAGAAATACATGATAATTTGTGGAAGTGTCAATAACTTTATACATGAGGTGAAAGTTGTTGCACCAAACCATGGATTGAAATCCCATCCACATGGGTTACAATGCTTCATGTCTACACCCAACAGCGATCCCAGTGCAGCTGGTACCAGGTGGATGCAATGAGACCTGTGGTTCAGCCCTGGTTCTATTTGTGTTCTCTCCAATAGTGTTTCTCCTCTTTTGGGACAGAAGCCAGTCAGTAATCACTTATTTGCCAAAAAATGCAGTTCTGGGCCAATGGGGACTTTGTGATTTCAGGCGGAATTTACCACAAAAATTCAGCTTAAAAAAAATCTGAATGTTTAGACATTTCTGAAATGAAACCTTTTGACTTCTCTTCTTGAAACAATGTTTTCATTTAGGTTTAATTAAATAACAAATAAAGTAAACACATCATCACCAACAAAAAAAGTGTGTTGAATTGAATGAATGCGTTTTGTTCAAAACCAAAATATTTTGTTCTATTTTTTTTTTTCATTTTGGTGTGAAACTAAACTTCCTGTCTGGAACACAACAATTGTTTCCTCCCAGTTTGGCAACTGTAGTGCAAACAACAACAACAAAAAATTGCTTGCTTAGCTCTAGTGAGGATTAGGGATGTAAGCAACTAGTTGTCTACCCAATAAACATACTTAACTAGTTGCTCCCCCCCACTTGCTGCCTTTCAGAGAGAGGCAGCAAGGGGGGGAGCAGGAGTTTGTGCTGGGGGAAGCCGGCTTAAAAGTCAGCTCCCCCCTGCAGAGACCAAGGCGCAGTGTCTAGGACCAGGCATAAACCAGGACAGCTGATACCTGACTCGCACTAGTTCTCCCCCCCCCCCCCCCCGTGCCTTTTCCTTTTAAATGTATGAAGAGTCTGAAGACTCTTAATCCATTTAAAAGGCAGAGCTGCAGCAGGGTTAGTTCCCGGGGCAGGGAACTTATCCCACTGTGGCTCTGCAGTTTTCCCCCTTATTGACTAATGGAGTTGACGGAAATTCCAATTTAACATCCCTAGTGAGGATATGCCTGTGGAGGGGTGTCTGTTGCTTCTCGTTCTGGAAGTGGCAGGCCTGCCAACTGGGGTGGGGGACAGCTGCCTTGGTGCCTGGAGATTTGAAAGGGCCCATGCCCCTGGCCCTTTAAATCACCACCGGATTCCTGGATGGTGCGTTCCAGGTGATGCTGAAGGGCTGCTGGGGAGCCTTGCTCAGATACCTGGCAGGTCTGTCAGCCACTCTCAGAAATGGGTAGACGTAAAGAAAACTCTGTCTTTGCTCAGTGTTTGCCCAGTGGCCTAATGTAGTCCCTGTCTGCTCCCCATTGTTTCAGGGGGCCTGTCTATTGCAGTGCCAGGAGAAATTCGTGGATATGATATGGCTCATAAGCGGCATGGCAGGCTGCCATGGAAAAGCCTTTTTCTGCCCAACATCAAGCTGGCAAGAGAGGGGTTCCCAGTTGGTAAAGCGCTGGCAAATGCCTTGAAAGCAAAACAGAAGAATATTGAAAGCAATCCTTCACTGTGGTAGGTAGCACTTTGGGTCTTGTGTCTGTTATGCCCCTGAGACTGACAGTAATCTTGGAACTCGGGAACTTCAGAACCATCCGCATGAGCCTCTGCCATTTGAGCGCAAGGACAAGTCCATTGCTGGCTGCTGTGGTAGTCTTGCTCTCTTATGTAGACCAGATACTACTGGGCAAAAAGCCGTTATCTGCTAGTGTAGGTTACACTGAGTGAGAATTCCTTTTGACTGTTCAGTGTGCATGCATGGTATTATGTATTTTGATACGTATGTCCGGGGGACTCTGTGAATAGCAGGTCTTCTAAGTCAGCAGTCCTGGTTTTCTCCTGGAAGCTGTTTGACTGAATGCTGTGTGCAATGCAAAGCCAAAGGTGTCTCTGCTGACGTGCAATACTACAGCTGATTCTCTCACTGCCTTTTCCTTTCTCCTCCAGTGAAGTGTTCTGCAAAGGAGGAAAGATCCTACAAGAGGGGAATGTCATCAAAATGCCCAAACTAGCAAACACCTATGAGATATTAGCCAATGAGGGAGCAGATGCCTTTTATACAGGGAGTCTGGCCCAGCAAATTGTCAAAGACATCAGGGAAGCAGGTGAGGAACCAGGGGCTTGAGTATCTTTCTTTTTTTGAATAAAAATGAATACCCTAAACTTTACTCCTCAACAAGAGGGGCAGGAGGTCAGCTTTAATGGAGGAAAATCTTTGCTGTGATCTCAAGTTTCTGTTCTAGCAAAACTTCTTACAAGGGCCACAAAGCGAAACCCATTAGCAGCTGGCTTAAATTAAGTCATTGGTTATAAGCCAGGAGTAATGGAACTTATCTATTTAATGATTTACAGAAGTGACCCTCAGCCTTTCAAGACAAGTGTACTGCTTTCAGGAGGCTGACTTCTCTTGCACACTCCAAGTTTCACTTCACTTAAACTATTTGCTTACAAAATCAGACCTAAAAATACAGAAGTGTCACAACACACTAGTATAGACAAATTGTGTACTTTCTCACTTTTACCATATAATTAATAAATCAATTGGAATGTAAATATTATATTTACATTTCAGTACATAAAGAAGTATAAAACATCATTTGTGTGAATGAAATGTTAGTTTATATAGAGTTTGCTAATGCTTTTTATGTAGCCTGTTGTAAAACTAGACAAATATCTAGATGAGGTCATGTATCCCTTGAAAGATCTCTGTGTACGCCTGGCTAAGAACCCCTGATTTAGAGCCTTAATAGAGAGAGACATTTTTTTATTGGAAGAATATTTTGTCAGATTAAACTTAATCTTGGGGGAGCAATCAATAAAAAAGTGTAGACTTCCCTTCCTCCCCCAGCCAGTAAATAACCTGAAGTGAAATCTCTAGTCCAAACATCTTTTGCTTTTAGGCTCATGGGATATACTGGCTTCCCATAACAGATCTGGGGTCTAGTCTGAGATGCAACCTCTGATAATAATTTAAAACCACAGGCCCATACCATGTCAACATAATCTGTTCTGTGGGAAGGTTTCAGAGGGGCAGCCGTGTTAGTCTGTAACTGAAAAAACTTAAACAGCAAATAGTCCTGTAGCACCTTAGACTATCAAAACATGTAGATGGTATCATGAGCTTTTGTGGGCACAGCTCACTTCTTCAACTGAAATAGGTCGTGCCCACAAAAACTCATGATACCATCTACCTGTTTTGTTAGCCCTGCAGCACCTTAGAGACCATTTGCTGTTTATGTTTGTTCTATGGGAATGTAGCTTCTACTCTCGTAGGCCACTAGATGGTGACAGAAGCACAGGCTTAGCTAATACATTGTACACAGCTTCAGAGTTCTACTCTGTTTGTCCTCCGAGGGGAGTGAATTCCTCCAGCTGACTATATACTGGGATTTTTTCAAAGCGATTCCTTCAACTGGTTGTAAATGCTCAACATCACAGAGTGCCCTTGCTGTTCTTGTATTAGGAGATAAAGATCCCAACATAGAGCACTTTTTCCTCCAATCTCAAAGCACTTTGCAAAGGAGGTCCGTCCAATGGGGAAACTGAGGCACAGAAAGAATAAGAGGGATGGCTCAGTTTTGACAGTATCTGTATGCAGAAGCTGCCATCCTCTTCTGTTTTATCTGTTCTACGTTCATTGCCCTTCTCAGGAGCTCCATCAGTCTTTCCTGTATTTTTCGTAGGCAAGGGGATCAGATTTGGATGTGGCTTCCAGATGGATTTGGGCCCTGACCATCTACTGTCACTTGTCAGCCACATCTCTGAACCTCAGAGGTTTGTTTTGGGGTTGGAGGTCCAGGGATCCCCAGTTTCTTCTCTTTTGTTCTGTTAGTTCTTGGGGATAGGAGTCTTCCTAAGAGCTTGTCTGGCTCTCACCATGCACAGCATGCTGGTGCCTGAACGGCAGAAGGTCAGTTTGTTGTAAGTGCTTGGCCCCCACAACTGGGGTCTGCTCTTCAGAACTTTTCAGCCACTCTCCCCCTCCTCTCCCCGGCCTTGTTCTCAGTGGGAGCTGCCGACTCCTGAGCTTTTCTTGAAAATGCGGCCACAGGTTCTAGCGTGCCCTGGAGCTAAAATGCATTAAAATCACAAACTTTTCCTAGTCGGATATATGGTCGGGTGTACGGGCTCCTTCCGTAATGATCCTCCGAGGGTTTCACTTTCAGAGGATGTAATTTACAAGCATGATTATCCAGTCATGAATATTGAGCAAGACCTGCCAATTCATAATCTAATGCAAATACAGCGTGGATGAGACACCCCAGAAGCAGGGAGAGCAGAGAAAGCTAATCCCTATCAACACAGTGTTAACCCCCACTTTCTTTCACCACTCTCTGAAAGCCCGGCATGAGCTTCTTTCCTGGGAGGCTGGAACCAGTTAGCACTAAGGATGTTAAGGACTAGTTGACGAGTTGGCTAGTTGCTTCCCCCACCCCTTGCTGTCTCTATCAGATAGAGGCAACAAAGGAGGGGAAGGAGGTTACTTCAAGGTGGCAGTGCCTACATGGAGCCCGGGCTCTGTGCAGCGCTGCCAGTTTGAAACACTGTGGCAGCATTTCACAGGGGCACGCTGCACAGCTGATCCTGGGCTCCATGCAGTGCTGCCCCTTTGAAATGCTGCTGTGGCGTTTCAAAGGGGCAGCGCCGCCACAGAGTCCAGAATCATCTAGGGACTCCCTAGCTAACCCCAGACTCCCTGCGGCATTTCCATGGAACCCGGGGTTGGTTGGGGACTCCCCAGCTGATCCCAGGCCCTGCATGGCATTTCAAAGTGCACAGAGCCCAGGATCAGCTGTGGAGTCCCCAGTCGTCCCCAGGTTCCATGGAAATGCTGCAGGGAGCCTGGGATCATCTGGGGAGTCCCCCCGATGACCCCAAGTTCCATGCAGGCACTTCTGCTTTGAAATGCACAAGAGCCTTCGTTGGGGACTCTTGTACATTTCAAAGCTGGCACCTGTGAGCAGCCCAGAGCCAGCAGGAAGTCCTGCTGACTCTGGGCTCCACGGGGGCCCTTTTGATTTGAAATGCAGAAGCACCCATGTGGAGCCCAAAGTCAGGATATGTCTACACTAGCTCGTTAAGTCGAGCTAGGTAGGCAAATCAGGGAACCGGAGTTGCAAATGAAGTCCGGGATTTAAATATCCCGGGCTTTATTTGCATCTTCCCGTCTGGCCGCCATTTTTAAATCCCCCTTAGTCCGAATGAACTGCCCGCGGCTACACGCAGCAGTTTAAAGTTAATCCGAACTAAGTCCTTAGTTCGGATTAATTGTTACTCCTCGTGGAATGAGAACCTTATTAGACATAACCACATCAAATTCTGAAAAACCATATGCGAAAACTGAAGCAAAATCCTTGGCAGAAAAGTTTAAAAAGTATGCTATTGGTGTTTTTAGTATTTTGTGGAACTGTTTACTTAAAAGAATTAATGCTGTCAGCAAATCACTGCAAAAAGTTGATGCAAATTTATTGAATGCTGCACAATTGTTAGCCTCAGTTACAAGTTTTGACATGGAAGTTTGAAATGACTAGAGGCCTGTGGAAGTGGAGGCACTAATATTAACAGCAGATATAGGTTCCTCTGATATATTTGATGAGAAGTGTAAAAAACCAGGAAGTTATTTTTCAATGAAACTAGAGACCATGAAATCAATTTAAAAGGGAAAGAGAAGATCATAATTGAGACTGTCAATATTATTTGTGACACAATAATAGTACAATTGCAGAGTAGAGGTGAATCTCTAAAGAAAACTTGATTTATTTTGCATGTTTTTTGACAGAAGTATGAATAATGATGCTAAAAGCCACTACAGTAAGAAATTAAGTGAATTCTATCAAGAAGATATAAACACAAATCTTTTTGGAGATGAAGTGAAACATTTAATTTATTTTATTGAAAATGATGAGGTCTGTGCTTCAAGATCGCCAGTTGATCTGTATAGACTTGTACATGATGGTTTGCAGGCCACCTTTCCAAATGTAGAAACCATTCTGAAAATATTTTTAACAATACTTGTCACAAATGCTTCTGGTGAACATTCTACTTCTGTATTGAAATGAGTTAAAATTACTTGTGATGAATCAGGAACATTTGACAAGTTCAGCAATATTGACAATTGAAAGCACCTCTTTACATAATATTACTTATGATGGCTTAACTGACGATTTTGTAAAGAAAAAGTGTGGGAAAAAACCTATCTGCATATTTTTTTCAAATTGAATAAGTTTCTTCAGAGGAAGAAACTTTTATTTTTATTTTATTTTTTTCCATTCATGTGTCATCTATGCATTTCATTTTAAACATTTTTCATGTTAGATTAATGCAAATACAAGCTTTCATCTAGAACAGAAGCTCTCAAAGTGTTCTCTGAGAATTCTGAGGAAAGGTTATTATGTTTTTTTCTTAAAGTGATGTTATCCAAAACACTTTACAATAATTAGCTCATGGTACAAACAATATGTGAGAGACCATTAAGTGGTCCACTGAGACCCTCAGCAATTTTCAAAAGTTTGGGTATGTCTAAACTATACCCCTCTTTCAAAAGAGGGATGTAAATTAGACAAATTGAAATTGCAAATGAAGCCGGGATTTGAATTTCCCGCACTTCATTTGCATAATGGCACAAAGGGCTTTTCAAAAGTAAAACTGCCATCTAGATGGGGTTCTTTTAAAAAAAAAAAAAAACACTTTTTGAAAGATCCCATACTTGGATCTTTCAAAAAAGGTTTTTTTTAAAGAACCCCGTCTGGACAGCAGTTTTACTTTCGAAAAGCCCTTTTCCGAAAACGAGCAGCTGCCATTATGCAAATGGCATAATGCGGGAAATTCAAATTCTGGCTTCATTTGTAATTTCAATCTGTCTAATTTACATCCCTCTTTCGAAAGAGGGATGTAGTCTAGACATGCCCTTAGACTATAAAAACAATCGAGGCACCTCAATTTATTTTCATTTACTACCTATTACTTATAATATAGGAGGATGAAGAAAAAAGAAGGAAAAATGGGAGGGGCTAGATCCCTGGGGGGGGCCAAAAATGAAACTGAGCACTGGGCCCCACTAAATTGGCCACTGCACAGATGGCTTTTCTCTCTGTTCTAGGAGGCATCGTTTCCATGGAGGACCTTAAAGACTATACTCCGATCCTGACTGAAAATCCTTTAAACATCACAATGGGGGAGTTCACCATGTACACAGCCAGTGCCCCCCAGAGTGGCCCAGTGCTAGCGCTGATCCTCAACATACTGAAAGGTAAGAGCAAATCTGGGTGAGTCACTGGTACAGGCAAGAGCAAGTGTCTGCTGTTCAAGTTGCTTTGGCTCTGCCACAGATTGGCCTACTGTTGGCCAATCTCAGTAGGCCAGCAGCAACATTCCTAATTCTCACTTGGTTCTGAAGTGGCTGGTGACTGAAGACTGTTAGCAGGAGGCTTCAGACATCTGTGAATTGGTCCTCGAATTCCATAAACGTAGGATATATGGCTTCCACGTATGAAAGAACAGGCTCAGGAACGAAAAGGATTCTCTTGATGGGTGTCTTCTGGTACTTGCATCTGTGGAAATTAAAAGGGTGTGGACTTAAGTGACATCACTTTTTGTAATGTGCTTACCTGTCTTGCACATGACACCTGAGGTTATTCTAACAGAAACTAGAGGAACTATTCTCTTTACAGTATTTACAGTGCTTTGTAACAGGGGCCTGTTTTTCCTGAGGAGGGTCTTGCATGCAGCAGTAGTAGAAAGGGAACAAATAAAGGTGACTGTCAGACCCCAAGCAGTGGTGGCTATGATGTAGAGGCTGGGCTGATACCTTCGTCTGAGTCTTTTCTCAAAATGACTAGATTTCCAGTTGACCATCCTGCAGTGCTGGTTCCTGTTCGCCACCCACTGGCTACGTGCTCACAATGTGCTGTCTACTATTGACAGGATTTAATTTCTCCAGTGACAGTGTGTCAACCCTGGAGAAAAGGGGTCTAACTTACCACCGTATTGTGGAGGCCTTCCGCTTCGCGTATGCCAAGAGGACTTTACTGGGAGACCCAATATTTGTCGATGTCAAGGAGGTAAATAGCCAAGAAGTCACTGTGTGTCTCTATACTTTCTGCATGTCCAGAACAGTATCAAAGCTGAGTGGAGATTGGCTTACAGCCTCTGACGGAACCCCCGATATTGCCAAGGACACTTCAAAGAATTCTGTTTGCCATCAGCAAGCTGATGAAATGAAGATCTGAATCCAAATGTAAAGCCATATGTTTCTATGCAAACAATAATCAACTATGACCCAGGATAACTCCACGGGTACGTCTAGACTACAGGCTTTTGTCGACAGAGGCTTTGTCAACAGATACTGCCGACAAAGCTTCTGTTGACAAAGAGCGTCTAGACTACAGCCAGTTCTGTCGACAAAGCAAGCCACTTTGTCGACATGAGAGAGTGGACGCAAAGGACAGTGTAGATGCAATAACACCTTCTGTCGACAGAACTCTGTTGACACAAGGCGTTATTCCTCGTAGAATGAGGTTTACCGCCGTCGACAAAACTGCCGAGTTCTGTCGACATTATGTCGACAGAACTCAGCGGTAGTGTAGACACAGGTATAGTTATGTTGACAAAACCCTGTAGTCTAGACACACCCCACATGTCTGCCTACCTCATGGGGAGGATGACAAGGTGCTTCCATAAAGTGTTTTAACAATGAAAGATATAAACTGGTCTCAGTGATATTAATGTTGCTGGCCTGTACAGCGTTCTCTTTAGTAAAGCGTGAAATGCTGATCTAACAGCATGGGTTCCACTTTCTGTAATGAACAAAGGATTCCAGGCAATGGAAAGCCAGTGGCTCCCTTGCTGGATACCCTCCATTTTCCCCCCTAGGGTCTGATGTGCCCCATTTCATTTGAGTTCCAGCATAGAATTTATGGTTTTAATTGAAACTTATTGTCAGCATTGAGCTGGGTTGTCTCTTCTAACAGGTGCTCAAGAACATGACCTCTGAGTTCTTTGCGGATAGCCTACGGAGGAGAATCACTGACAATACAACCCATCCAGTTGACTACTATGAGCCACAGTACTACAATCCAGATAATGCCGGTACATCCCATCTCTCCATTGTGGCTGATGATGGCAGTGCTGTGTCCGCCACCAGCACCATCAACCTATAGTATGAGTCCAGACCTTACTTCCATGTACGGCTCTCCCATCTTTATAGTAGTTCTGTGGCTGGTATAAACATCACTGGACTGGTCTCTCCATTGCGGGTTAGTCGTTGGTGGAGGAATTGTTGACTGGAACTCCTTTTGCTGGAGTCCTATAGATTGCACTGTACTGGTAGGACTTCTGTGTTCTTTGTTTTCTCTGATCTGGTGTTGCATCAGTACCCTCCAGCCACTGAAATCCATGGGAAGCTGAGGGCAACTTGGCAAGTTAGGCCCTTACTGCTGAATCCCATGTGATTTGAGTTGGACATCTAAAATATAAGGACTAGACATTTCCATTATGTTTGAGTCAAGCCCACTTTTGTTTAACTCTTGCAATGACCTCTTCCAGCCCCTTTGCCCCTTAGCTCTGACATCAGGAAATCCCCTGCCACACTCTAGTACCCCTTTTCAATTAACACTTTCTTGAATTATCAGAGTCTCCCTGTATCTTTCTTTCCTTCTGCCATAGCAAAGGAAGTGTACTTACTGCAGCTGGTCTGCCCATTATCAGCACATTGAGTGTTGCACTGTCATTGGCTATGAAGAGAGTTCCCTAGTTAATAAACAGGGGCTTTATCCTTCTTTACCGGACTGCAGCCAGGATCACTTTTCCTCGCTTCTGCTCAGAGTGTCTTGCCTGTCTAATCCACCTGTGAGGTCAACATCCAGCCTATCAAAATGCCTATAACGTAACACATGCTGGGCTGTAGCGTTGCTGAATGGATTGGGTGTGAGACATGACCAGTTTATAAAGGCTGTTGCAATGTATTCAGTCACTGAGTGATGTAATCAGTGATGAGAAAATGTGACCAAAGTAAATGCTGCTGCCTTGGCAGTCTGCCTCTTTTCTGGCAGAGATGGGTCTGGGTCCGAGCTTGCAACCCGATCCGATCTCCGTGATGGATTGTACTGCAGCACTTATAGCTCTAGGGCAGTTGGGATCCCGAGTTCAGCCCTCACATTTGAGTATTTGGCGGTTTGGTTTGGCCCCTTATACTGGGACTGATTGTCTGCTGCTCTCACACCTGCTGTAGTGCACCTGCAAAGTAGCTGTAAATAATTTCCCACTCCTGTCGGTGGAAGCCTTCTGTACAGGGAAGATTACTACACTCACGTGAGGTGAAAGGAAGTGGAGAATAGGTTTCCCCAAGTGAGACCCAGAGCCTGGTGAAGGCCCGTCTGTTAGTTACCTAGGAGCTCTGTCATTATGGGCCTATTCCTTGCAGGGTGTGTGGGCTCACTCTACGAGACAACAGTTCTATGTAATCGGCAGTTTACCTGACGCTTGTCCAGGAGTCTGGGTTTGACGTGCCTTCCCTTCTGCTTGTTCTCTTCAGCTTTGGCTCACAAGTTTGCTCCAACGTGAGTGGCATCATATTTAATGATGAGATGGATGACTTCAGTTCACCTTTTATCATCAATAACTTTGGCGTCCCTCCCTCCATTGCAAACTTCATCAAACCAGGTAGCACTTTACTCCCTCTTCTTAGCTAGTCTCATGGCTGCCTCTTGCATGTCAAAGTAATGCTGTTTGCCTGCTAAAGAGCAACGTTCTCTCAGGCCCGATCTACAGTGGGGGAGAGAGTCGACCAAAGAGATGCAACTCCAGGGACGTGAATAGTGTAGCTGGAGTTGATGTATCTTAGGTCGAATTTCTGTGGCATCTCCATTGCAGGAGGCCTACGGAAGAATCTCTGCTCTCAACTTCCCTTGCTCCTTGTGACCTGGTAGAATCCTGAGATTGACGGGGGCACTGTTAGCGGTTGATTTAGCAGGTCCTTCCTAGATCTGTTAAATCTAACCCCGGGAGAGTGGTCCCCACAGTGTCAATCTCTCTAAGTGGAGACAAGCCCTAAGACTCTGCAGTAAGACATAGCTCAGGGGTGTCTGAAGTCCCTGTAACATGGGAAACCCGTACATTCTGTATGCTACATTCAGTTTCCTTGCTGGGATCTGTGTGCATGGGCGGGCTGAAAGGAGCACAAGTATTTGTGGTGTCAAGGAAAACGCTTGGGACTTGCTTATCCCCAGTGCCCAAAGCCCTCACAAAGGTTAAAATGAAGTGAAATGTGCCATGACTGTGCCGCTTGGAGAGGGGGTAAGACTGAATGAGGGAGGTGGGGGTGCACTACCCTGCAGCGTTCCAACAGTCTGTGGGCTGTAAGTAATTTGCATGGCATTTACATGTATTTAAATGATGTTGTGTCCATGTGTATGCTCTTCCTCCCTCACCATACCTTTGGAATACAGTTGGCGGGGTGGGGGTTGGGGAATATACCATATTTTGGTAACCCTTAAACCCAGGTCTATTCCCTCGATTCCATTTCATTTCAGGCAGAATGGATTTGGAGAGGGACACCCCCTTTATGTAATCCTTTTTCGAATGGCCCGTAGGGATCCTGGGCTGAGGAAGATGAGATGGGGGCTATGGGGAAGCACCAAGGTTTAGTGCCAGGGAGCCTCTACAGTCAGATCAAGGGCTACAGAGGTTCTGGCCAGGAAGGGCCCATTACTCAGGGCTGAGTTCTGCGGTTGAACTGTGGTCTCCAGTGTATGGGTGCACACAGATGAATAGCAGGCATGCTGAGGAATGCCCGTTTGTCAGGAGTTGGCTCAAACCCTTGTCGTTCTCACTCCCACCCCATCTACAAAGGGGGTTCAGGAAATGACAGACTCTCCTAGGGCAGCTGAGGAGACTCTTGCGCTGAGCCAGCAGATCTGGGATCTGCAAAAGAGCATCAGTAGCAGCTCTCTGTATTTCTAGCCTACCTGGGCTCTGGTGAGGTGGGCCCAGATGCTGAGCATGTAATTAAGCACAAATTAATGTCTGTGCACATTCTTACAGGTAAACGGCCCCTATCCTCCATGTGTCCCGCAATCCTGGTGGATAAAACAAAAAAGGTTAAGATGGTGGTTGGTGCATCCGGAGGAACGAAAATCACCACAGGAACAGCACTGGTAAGTGTCACGGTGTGGGACAGATGAGAAGACAGTCCGTAGAGGCCAGACAAGGTTGGAGAGTCACCTGAGTTATGAAACAAGGTCCCCATCTAAGACCATCCCTGTTTATCCAACCTGGACATTCTGTCCTGCTGCTCACTGGGAGGTTTCCATGAGAGTGACTCGAGTCATAGATTTTAAGGGTAGAATGAAGCATTATGACGCTTTATTCTGACTTCCTGAAAAATGCTAACCCCTCCCCTCTCCCAGTGATTTTTTTGCATCAAGCCCACAACTACTGTCTAATCTGTAGCATTAAGAAATATAGTCTGGATATAAAGAATAAAAGTGACAGAGAATCCACAGCCTCCCTGTGTAAGTTCTTCCATGAGTTATTTGCCGTCACTGTTAAAAACTGGCACCTTAATTGTAGTCTGAATTTGTCGTTTCCAACCATAAGGATCTCGTCATGCCTTTTTCTGCTTGATTAAAAAGCCCTTACCGACACATCTCTTCTCCGTGTAGTTAGTAACAGACTGAGCAAATTGCCTCTTAACTTTCTCTTGGTGTAAACTCAATGGAGAGAGTTAGGAAGCTTATTAGTAGAGCTTTCAGATCTGCAAATATCTACTTTATATCTGTGAATGTGGATATCTGTGGCTCATGTTTGTAGATGCGGGATGTAACGTCCCAATTTTGTATCCATGCAGGGCTATGTCCATTGGAAACACTTTCCAGACCTTAAATATCCTTTCCCTGAACCCTTTTTGATGCCTGGACACCAGAACTAGACATTAGTCTGATAATGGTCTCGCTAATGGGGTAGACAGAAGTAATATGGTTTCTCTCATCCTATACAATAGTCTTCTGCTTAGATATCCAGGATGTGTCCACTCTCTCAGTTATAGCATTGCACTTGGAGCTCTGTTAGGGTGCACAGATAGAAAGGTTCTAAATTCCGGGGTACTGTCTCCATCTTGTGAGATCAACATGCTTTGGTTCCATGGAGGGTGTTGCAGCCAGCATAACACACAGCAGCCATAATGTAATCTCTCAACTGGGATGCAGTTCGGAGATCTACGTTCTGTTCCGAGCTCTGCTATTCACCGTTCTTGGGAGATACTCACCTGTACCTCCTTCCCCGATAAAAGAATGATGACTATGCTCGCCATCTTTGGTTCAATGGGTGACAATGCTCTACAGGAGCAGAGCACTATTTAATGAAAACTGAAGCAATGGACCTACTGGGTTAGTTGCATACATATTAAGCCCTAATGTACATCCCAGCTGAATCATTCACCATACGAGATTCCTTTGACTTGGACATTATTTTACAGTAGAGTCTCGATTATCCGACCTTCCTTTATCCGACATTGCGTGTTATCTGACCTGCCTGTGGCCACCCAAGGCAATTGTGCGGGCGGTGGAGCCAGCAGAGCGGAGCGTGGAAGGGAAGGCGCCTGGCAGTGCGGAGACAAAGGCGGAGAGGGAGGAGGGAGCAAGGCCATGTGGCAGGATGCCAGAACCCAGCCGCCCCCGCCCCCTGAAGGTCACGGGGCGCCCTGAGCTCCCCCATCCCTTCCAGCCAGTCGCGCTGTCCCCGACCTCCCCTATCTCTCCTGGCCAGTCGCGCTGCCCCCAACCTTCTTGATCTCCCCCAGCCAGCCACGCTGCCCCCTCCCATTCCTATCTTTCCCAGCCAGTCACGCTGCCCTGTGGCTGGCTGGGAGACATAGGGGAGGTCGGGGGCAGCGCGGCTCCCCATGAAGCAGCCCAGCGTCTGCAGAGCGGCAGCTGACGGGGAAAATACCTTGGATCCCGAAGGTATTTTCCGTATTATCTGACATGTCAATTATCCGACCATCCTTCGGTCCCGTTTAGGTCGGATAATCGAGACTCTACTATAAATGCATGTTTTATGTTCCTACAGAACTGAAACAAAGTAATCAACAGAGCAGGGTGCTGCTCTGCCAAATAGATACAATGCAATCAGTACAAAGTGGTTAGTTTTACATTAAAGATATAGCCCTGACAAATGTAGAAATGCATAATTAAGACTTTTGTCCTATCCCTCACAACACTGTTACAATGGAAAACAGTATGGAATCATAGGCTGAAAGGGCCTTGAGTCCAGTCCCCTGCACTCCTGGCAGGACCATCCCTGACTGTCGTTTTCTAAACTAGGGATGTTAAGGACAAGTCGACTATCCGATAAGCAAAGGCTTATCGGGTAGTCGACAGGATAATCAGCTAGTTGCTCCCCCCGCCTTGCTGCCTCTATCTTAAATATCCTTTCCCTGAACCCTTTCTGATGCCTGGACACCAGAACTAGACATTAGTTTGATAATGGTCTCGCTAATGGGGTAGACAGAAGTAATATGGTTTCTCTCATCCTATACAATAGTCTTCTGCTTAGATATTCAGGATGTGTCCACTCTCTGTTATAGCATTGAGTCCAGAGGCAGCAAAGGAGAGGGAGGAAGGCCACAGCTCCGTGCCACTTAGAAATGGCCCCGGCATTTCAAAGGGGCAGCACCGTGTGGAGCCTGGGGTCAGCTGGGGAGTCCCCAGCTGATCCCGGACTCCGTGTGGTGCTGCCCCTTTGAAATACTGCGGTGCCATTTCAAAGGGCAGCGCTGCCCTATCGACTAATCGAATAGTTGATGCAAAAATGCATCGATTACTCAATTAGTCAGTTACATGATACATAACATCCTTAATCCAAACTGCCCTTAAATATCTCCAGAGATGGGGATTCCACAACCTCCCTGGGCAATTTATTCCAGTGTCTGACTACCCTGACAGTTAGTATGTTTTTCCTAATCTCTAACCTAAACCTCCCTTGCTGCAGTTTAAGCCCATTGCTTCTTGTCCTACCATCAGTATGTGAAAACTGTTAACATGTCCCCTCTGTCTTCTCTTCTCCAGACTAAACAAACCTCCTTTTTTTCAATCTTGCCTCATAGGTCATGTTTTCTAAATTTTTAATGATTTTTGTTCTTCTCTGGACTTTTTCCAATGTATCCACAGTTGAGGCGTAATCAGTTGAAGCCTAATCAGCATAGAGTAGAACAGAAGAATTACTTCCCAACATTTTTGCTTTTTTTGCAACCGTGGTTCACTGCTGACTCATATTTAACTTGTGGTCCACTATAACCCCCAGATTCCTTTGTGCCGTACTCCTTCCCAGGCTGCCATTTCCCATTTTGTGGTGTTTCTAAGTGGCGCACTCTGCACATGTCCTTCCATAACTTCATCCTATTTGCCTCAGACAATTTCTCCAGCTTGTGCCCAGATCATTTTGAATTACAATCCTATACTCCAAAACACTTTCAACCCCTCCCAGTGGCATCATCCACGAATTTTATAATTGCATTCTCTATACCATCAACTAAATCCTTGGTGAATATATTGAACAGAATATTCCAGCATGACTGTGAGCCATTCATTCCTACTCCCTAGGAATGGTTTTCCAACCAGTTATGCACCCACATTATAGTAGCTCCATCTAGGTTGTATTTCCCTAATTTGTTAATGAGAAGGACACTACAGGCGGAAGTCACAGGAGTTGCTGGAAGCCACAAATTCTGTGACAAGTTGTAGCCTTATTTTTTGAGAATTAATGGGACAGTCAGGACACTTGAAACACAGGCATGCAGAGTTCCTAACTTTTCAAAAACTTATGTTCTGAGAACTACATGGTATTCATGGGAACTGCTCCTTTGTGTGTGTGCTAATGCACAACTCAGCTGCGAAGTGCAGCTGCCATTTATAGATCACATTTACTGGTACTCTAACTTGGCTTCATTTCAGCTGACTTTAGAAACATGGATCCTCATGACTCACTGTACCAACTTCTGTAAGAAGTCTGCAGATAGGATACTGGGATAGAAGGACTTTGGTCTGACCCAGTCTGGCTGTTCTTATGTTCTTGCATATGGAAGCAGCCATACAAAGTGTTATCATAGAATCATAGTACACAAGAACTAGAAGGGACCTCAAAAGAGCATCAAGTCAAGTCCCCTGCCCTCACAGCAGGACCAAGTGCCATCTGGACCATCCCTGACAGGTGTCTGTCTAACCTGCTCTTAAATATCTCCAGGGATGGAGATTCCACAACCTCCCTAGGCAATTTATTCCAGAGTTTCACCACCCTGACAGGAAGTTTTTCCTAATGTCCAACCTAAACCTCCCTTGCTGCAGTTTAAGCCCATTGCTTCTTGTCCTATCCTCAGAGGCCAAGGAGAACAATTTTTCTCTCTCCTCCTTGTAGCACCATTATGGTATCATGGGGGAAAGCTGCTTCCTTTCATAAAGGCTGTTGCTGGTCCCCTTTGGGCACTTCAGAGAGGCAGAGGTGTATATGTGGTCTAGATACTGAGAAGTGCAAAGTTCAGCTATTAACTCTGAATGTCCTAAGGTTTGGCCATTTTTATTTTGATTCACAAGGGCTTGGCTGAGCAGTAGGGATCTGGGATTCTGAACTCCACCTCTAAATCACAGCCATGTTTAAACAGGATCTATAAAGCTCCTCAGAGCCACTGCAGTTCTGCTTTTGTGGTGCACCCTACTTCCTGCTTATAGGTTTCCCCTGTACAAAGCACACAGCTGAATTGCAGGCAGGGTTTCCCTAAGCTCTCACAATGCACAGCAGTTGGGGCTAATGCCTGGAATCTGGAAGAGACGCTTTTGGAGACCACTCCTGGTGCAAGGCGAGAGGAGGCAGTGCAACAATTGTTTTAAGCCAGCTATTGAGGTCCTTGTTACATGCATCATCTGCTTGTAGCCCGAAGTGGCAGTTAAAGCAGCCAGGGATCAGCCAGGTGTAGGGGAATTTTGTCCTGGCAGGCTTCAAGAGAGTGTGGAAAGCTGAGGTAGTTGCTCTGAATCACCCAAGAAGCTCTGTATACAGGGATCTCCTGTGTTCAGTGCAACCAGCGTTAGAGGCAGTATTGTAGGGGTAAGGCAGTGCAAAGTTAACCTAAGGTGCTGAGGAATCTGGCTGTCTTTTACTGTAGTGTTTTGAGACCCCAATGATGGATTTTTCTGGGGGCAGGTCAGATACTAATGCTGTGGATTTCTGCTTCATCCAGACGATCATCAATTCCCTCTGGTTTGGGTACAAAGTGACACAGGCTGTGGAAGAACCTCGAGTTCATGATCAGCTGTTTCCCAATGTTACACAGCTGGAGTACAACATAGAGAAGGTCTGTCTTTTTCTCTGTAAGGGACTGGGGCATGGGGTCGGAGGTCTGGCATGATCCTGGTTCCGCAGGCGCTGTGGGAATATTTCGTGGGAATATTTTTGCTATGTTGAATTGTGTTTCTGCTTAGAATTTCAGCTGCAGACCAGCCCTGGACTAATGCAATGCTGTCCCTTGACCCTGGATTGTTCAAAAGCTTTTCACAATACTCAGCCTGGGCTAGGCATAAAGTCTGTAACAGCTTCAAACCCAGTAAATTTTGAACAGGCTGTATCTCAATGTATCAATCGCTTCATGATCCTGAAGAATTGAGTATGAAGCCAAGTCGACTTTTGGCATTTGAAGGGTTGGGATGTTAGAATCAGCGGAGGATATAGGGCAGGGCGAGCGGGGCAGCTGCCCCGGGCCCCGCATTTCAATAGGCCCCGTGCAGGCGCTACTACCTGTTGGCTGTGGCACATGTGTGAAATTGTGCTGCTCCAGGCCCCACGATTCAATAGGCCCCATGCCCTGGGCCTCGCAAAACTCTCATCCACCTCTGGTTAGAATAGCTAGCCAGTTAATTGTTAATGCTTAACCAATTAAACCATTTTAACCAGGGGTCCCGCCACATGGCCTGCTGGCCCCTCCAGCATACTGGTCAGCCTCATGCTTACCAGTTACCCATTTAACATCTCTACTGAAGGATGCCAGAGATATTCAGAGCTGAGACCACCCTGCTGAGATAAAACCTGCTTGTAGTCCAGTTTCAGAATGACCGATGCCACTCAACTTAAGCTAGCAGACCTGCTTCTCTGACTCGCTTCTCTGATACGCTAGCCCTCCAGCTGCCCTGCAGTCAGATGTGGGTCAGCACTTTCTCTGTAGAGCTCCTGAACAACTCTAGCAGAGAGGCTAGGTCTTGTGTGGGGAGTGAAAGAGGGGGAGGAATGTCAGGCCAAACTTGCTTTGTTCCTCAAACCACTGTCCAGTAACCTCTGTTCTACCTGTGGAGGGCTAAAGGGCTTCCTCTGTAGTTACAGCAACAATTGAAATACCAATGATCAAAGTTCTCCTCTGGCCTCTAAAAATCATAAAAACCACCTCCAAACTAATCAGCTATCTGAAGCCAGGCAGTTCTCTTAAACTGTCATGGACAAGGAGTTTGTGAATGGACGTGACATACTATCGTGTTCAAAATGTCTCACATACAGGTACCACACTGGGGATGTGTCTAGACTACAGGGTTTTGTCGACAAAAGTGGCCTTTTGTTGACAAAACCATACCTGCATCTACACTACCGCCGAGTTCTGTCGACATAACGTTGACAAAAAGTGGCAGTTTTGTCGACGGCGGTAAACCTCATTCTACGAGGAATAACGCCTTTTGTCGACAGAGTTCTATCGACAGAAGGCGTTATTGCATCTACACTGTCCTTTGCGTCCACTCTCTCATGTTGACAAAGCAGCTTGCTTTGTCAACAGAACTGGACGTAGCCTAGACGCTCTTTGTCGACACAAGCTTTGTCGACAGTATCTGTCAAAGCCTCTGTCGACAAAAGCCTGTAGTCTAGACGTACCCTGGGTCAGACCAATGGTCCATTTAGCCCAGTGTTCTGCCTTCCACCAATGGCAGTGGCCAATGGCTGATGCTTCAAAGGCAGTGAACAGAACGGGCAGTCATCCAGTGATCATCCCCTGTCATCCACTCCCATGCCTTCTGGCAAACAGAGCATTCCTACCATCCTAGCTATGAGCCATTGATGGACCTACCCTCCATGAGCTTCTTTAGTTTGTAGGTTTGTTTGTTTTTTAACGCTGTTATCACTGTTATAGTTTTGGCCTTCACAACCTCTTTTCTGTCAAATAATTCCATAGTCTGACTGTACATTGTGGGAAGAATTTCCTTCTGTTCATTTTGAACCTGCAGCTAATCACTTTCCCTATTAATTAATGGCCTTGGTATATTTTCTGAAGGAAAAAAGCTCTCTGTAGCAAGTTTCATTTTCAACCGCCGTAAAACGCATCTAAAGGTTTTTTTGCAATGAGGAGTAAATAACACTTTCTCCACACCAATCCAGATTTTATAGACCTCTCATACTGCCTCCTCAGCCTGAAAATGAGACAACTTGGGAGTCCCCGGTCTTCTTAATCTCTCTTCATACAAAAGCTGTTCTAAACCCTTGATTGCTTTTGTTACTTGTCTCTGTACTTCTGTACCCTAATATCATCTTTTTTGACATTGAGAGACCAGATATGCACCCAGTATCTAGGGTGTGGATGTACCACAGATTTTTATAGAAGTATTATGATGTTTTCTGTCTTATTTATCCCTTTCCTAATGGTTCTCAACATTGTTAGCTTTTTCTGACTGCTGCTGAACATGGAGCAGATGTTTTCAGAGAAGTGTGCACTATGACTCCAAAAATCTTTCTTGTTGTATAATTGTCAATTTAGACCTCATCATTTTGTATGTAGAGTTAGGATTGTTTTCCAATGGGCATTCATTTGCCTTTATCCACATTGAATTTCATGTGGCATTTTGTTGCCCGGTCACCCACTTATGTGAGATAATTTGTAGTTCTTTGCAATCTGCCAGGGACTTAATTACCTTGAGTAGTTTTGTGTCATCTGCAAATTTTGTCACCTCACTGTTTTACCCTTTTTTCCAGATACTTTATGAATATATTGAACAGTAGTGGTCCTAGTACAGCCTTCCTGAAGGACACCTCTATTTACCTCGCTCCATCTGAAAACTATTTTTTCCTGTCCTTTGCTTCCTATCTTATCCATGAGAGGACCTTCCCTCTTATCTCATGACTCCTTACTCTACTTACAGGTTTTTGGTGAGGGACCTTATGAAAGGTTTTTGGATAGTGTACTTTGACTGTATCCACTGGATCATCCTTGTCCACATGCTCATTAACCATCTCAAAGAATTATAGTGTATTGTTGACTCTTTCCTCAACAAATCACATTCATCTAGGTGCCTGATTAATTCTGTTCTTTACTATAGTTTTCAACCGATTTGCCTGGTACTGAAGTCAGGCTTCCTAGTCTATCATCACTAGACTCACCTCTTTAAAAACTGGTGTCACATTAGCTATCCGGTACAGAAGCTGATTTAACTATTAGGATATATATATATGGAGATATATCTATCTCATAGAGCTGGAAGAGACTTTGAGAGGTTATTGAGTCCAGTCCCCTGCCCTCACAGCAGGACCAAGTACCATCCCTGACAGATTTGCCCCAGATCCCTAAATGGCCCCCTTAAAGATTGAACTCACAACTTTAGGTTTAGCAGGCCAATGCTCAAACCACTGAGCTATTTCCCCTCCAGTGAGTAGTGCTGCAATTTCATATGAGTTCCTACAAAACTTGTGGGTAAATCCCAGCTGGGTGACCAATTTCTGTTTATCAATTTGTTCCAAAACTTCCTCTGTTGACAATCTGAGACAGTTCCTCAGCTTTGTCCCCTAAAAAGAATAGCTCATGTGTGGGAATCTCCTTCACATCCTCTGCAGCAAAGACTGACTCAAAAAATTTAGTTTCTCTGCAACAGCCTTATCTTCCTTGAGTGTTCATAGAGACTTTAATCATCCAGTGGCACCACTGATTATCTAGAAGGCTTCCTACTTCTGACGTACTTCCTTTTTTTTTTTTTTTTTTTTTTTTTTCTATTTGTTTTAAGTCTTTAGCTAATTGCTCTTCAAATTCTTTTTTGGCCTGGGAAATTATACTTTTACACATGATGTGCCAGAGTTTATGCTCCTTTTAATTTCCTTCAGTAGGATTAACTTGCATTTTTTTAAAGGATGCCTCTTTGACTCTAACCACATCTGTTACTTTACTGCAGGGCTACTCATCTTTGGAAGCCCCGGGGGCTCCAATGATACTCACAGTACATGCCGAGGGCTGCAAATTAAGTGTGGTTGCATAGACATGGAAATATATCTGCAAATAGCATATTTCACAGTGGTGGGCATAAATACAAAAGTTAAGGCAAGACTACACAACACACAGGCCCCATTTAAGTCACTTCTGCTGATATTAATAAAATGCAATATTTACCCGATTTCCACCCCATTTGGCACTTTTAATGAGCAATGACAGTCCAGGAATTTAACTACTAAAACTCGTATCAACCGAAGACCATTATATTGACTACTTTTTTTGTTTTGGCTTCTGCCTGTGGGCTGCGTGTTGAGCCCTGCATCAACCCAAACTGCACCGTGGGCCGCAAACAAACAGGCCATGTAAAGTAGCCCTGCTTTATTGTTTAGCTATGGTGGCACTTTTTTGGACTCTCTCTTGAAGTGTTTTAAAAAAGTTTCCATGTAGCTTGCAGGCATTTCACTTTGGGGATTATGTGTTTTTAATTTTTGTTTCAACTTTCTGCCAGGGCTGCCAAGTGATTTAAAAAATTTACTTGTGATTAATTGTGTGATTAAAAAATTTAATCACGATTAATCATGCGATTAATCACATGTGCCTCCCCTTTGAAATGCTGCAGTGACGTTTCAACAGGGCAGCGCTGCATGGAGCCTGGGATCAGCTGGGGATTCCAGCTGATCCCCAGCTCCACTTACGCTGCCCCTTTGAAGTGCCATTTTGGTGTTTTAAAGGGGCAGTACATTAGGAGCCTAGGATGAGCTGGGGACTCCAGATGATTCCCAGTTCCGCATTGCAAAGCCCCTTGTTTACTCTTCTCTCTGCATTCCAGGGCATACAAGTGGAATTAAAGAAGAGGAAACATGAAACTGAGCACATGAATAATGGTTCTGTCGTCCAGGCCATCGTACGGACTGATGATGGCTGGGCTGCTGCATCTGACTCCCGGAAGGGTGGTATCCCAGCAGGCTACTGACCTGGCTCGTGCTGCTCTGATGGCCTGTTTCTTTGCAGATCTAGTGACCATCTTGTGTTTGGGGAAAGGGAGGGGGAAACTTGAGCAGTGCAACTCAGGGACTGTCACAGGAAGGAGAATTTGCCTGTGGTTCCGCTAATGGACCGGAATAGATGTTGTTGGGGAAAGGGGCACATTGCTGAGAAGTGCCTTACAACAGATCAGCCCACATCTGCCAGAAATATACAGTGCTTACCTAAAGAGTTTAGACCCTCCTCTTGCTCTCTTCCCATACCCACTGACCAGGGACTAAGTGCACAGCACTTGGACAGTCCAAAGTCCGAGCTCCAGCAAGTGTTGGTTTATTTTTCAGTTTTATCCAGCCAGTTGCTGTCCTTGTCTTTTCCCTATCAGCGACCTGATTCCCATGAGAAATGTCTGATGGAGTGTGAAGGGGGATGTAAGGTGTTGACCATTGTAAGCTAAGCTGTCCAGCTACAGTCTGAATATGATTGAGAGAACCCTTCTACTCAAATATACTTGTTCGGTTTTTCTAACAAAATATTGCTTTGCTTCTCATTTCAGAAGTTTTTTAGGGATGACTGGGTAGCTGAAGATGTGATGGTGGCAGTGTCTTCTGTGTTAATTTTTTAAGATATAAAAAGCAATCCAGGAATGAAAGAGGCTGCCTGTTCCACTTCTTCATTTTCTCTCTCAATTTCTGTTGAAAACAAAACTTACCTTTTGAAAAAGGCTTAGATTTTTGCAGTTACCAACATGTAATTTCTTAAATGTTTTGGGCTGAAAAATTGCATTTTCAAATTCTTTTTTTTCATTAAAAATGTCATTTGAATTCATTTCCTGTTCCATTCTATACTGACCCTTTTGCACCAGGCAAAGGTTCTCAAACTTTTTCCACAGTACAGCAAGGTTGAGCTGTCTGTGTGTTGCTTTGCATTTACAGAAACTTCACTGTGACTCAGTTTGTGACAAACTGGTATGGACTTCAAAGATTTGAATTGAGTTGTGCTGATTATGTTTAAAAAAAAATCCAGAAACATGCACTGACAGGAGGTGAGTGATTGAAAGTTCCCCATAAAGGAAATGTTGGGTACTATTTTGGAAAGCACCTCAGCAAAGCAATGACCAACTGCTATAACTTCTCTAGATCTTTGTAATGACTCCATTTTTCCCCATATATCTAATTTAAGGAGCCTGATAAAATCTGTAGCAAAAGTTAAGCTATTGCTCTTTGACAATCATTGGTAGACCTCCCACAATTCAGTGCATGTAACAGAAAGCAGTGGTTAGGGACCAAGTCACGAAAGCACAGTGCAGGCCGTGATGTCCTTATTTCAAAAGTGCAGGTGGTCGTTCATTGAACTCCTTGCTGCTATTGTAAGAAATGCCAGAACCCCCTAGGACGGCAGTGCCCCGGTTCCATTTGCTAAGAACTGAGCACTGGGTGGGTGACACAGAACTGCATGCTACAAATTCCCAGCATGTACAAGCCTTTTGGAAAAGTAGTTTATTAAAAATATAACTTTGTAAAACAAACGTCCATTGGAAAATAGAATAGCCTCTGCTCCCACTGTTACATAAAAATCCATGGAATGTCAGAGAGGACAGATAAATTGCCTCCTTCCCATGGCATCACTTCAGGGCCGGGGGGGGGAAGAGGGAGGAAGCAAACGGAAGAGACTGGGGACTGGAGATGAGGAATGCTGAGGGCAGGTATGAGGTATGATACAATAACAAAAATATCGCTTGCTTCCTTCCAGCCCATTCCTCATTTTTATATACACTAAGCAGCTTTCAATCAGACACAAGTAACGATAGCTCTAGTGCTACTTCTGTTCAGTCTATTTGCCTAGTGTTTTGTGATTCTAAGAGATAGTTCCACTAGAGTACATTCAGTAGGCCTGAGGATGAAGAATGGGGTTCATCTTTGCACATGCTGCCGTGGGTCTATGTATTTACCCCATAATTTTAGCATGGCAACTAACTGTGCTACAACAGAGTGGTCAGTCTACTTGCAATACAAGTCATTAGATTGCTAAATTACAGCAGACCTTGAAGCACCACACTGTAACACAAATGTAGGTGAAATTAAAGCCATGCCAAAAAGCAGGGTCCCTATCATTTTATGTGAATGCTAGCAAAGCAAGAACATACTGCTACCCATCACATTCTGTCACATTTACTACTGCTTCTGGCAGTACTTTAAAACATAAGCCCCATGCCAGGAAAACACATGCTTTATGTACTGGTCACGTGGTAAGTTCCAGACAGACCATCAACTTCCTATAGCTTGTGCAACCATATTTCTGTATGAGCAAACAATATGATGCAGTTGTAGCCTCTCATGGAGGCAATAAAGACGTTTTTTGGTGTATTTTCTGAAGGAAAAACGCTTTCTGGAGCAAGTTTCATTGTCAACAGCTGTAAAATGCACATAAAAGCTGACTTTGTGGCTCCAAGTCAGCAGGTTTCTAAGTGACTAATGTTTTAGTTACATGATCATGGCTTATAGGAAGAACAGGCAGGCAGGCAGCCAGCAATCTGGTTACATTTGATATACGATATTTTTTAAAGGCGTGTGCTTAGCCAGTGGTGACAAAAAGATAATAATCAGAAGGGTCTGTAGAGACATTTTAAGCAAGAGTTTTAAAAAAGAGAATGGAGTAAAAATACTAAGGTCTGACATGAATGCATTTGCATTTCTGCATATGATATGTTAACATAATAGGGATGTATTAGTGCAAAAAAAAAAAAAAAGGCACTATAAGTCTGTTAATGGCAAAGTTCTCAATAAGTCTTTAAAAGCGTATCATAGTCTCAAATTCCTGCATGCCACCAATGGTCCCTGTACATGTAAGTGACTGCAGGTCAGCACATAGAATGTTTGGTCCTATGAATTTTTTCAAGCCCTTTAAAATGATCAATGTACAAATATAAGCCCAGGGGCTGCATGGCCAATCACATTTATGGCAGGGATGAGGTATAGTTAACCCCCAAGGCCACTCGTTTTTGTGACTCAGAGAGCACTATGCTGCTTCCCTGCTACAGGAGTATTAGCTCTTTGGCATAAGAGCTAATATTACACTTGTCTCTCTCATTCTCTGGACTATGTGGCTCACCCACAGTAGTTAATCAGAGGCAACTAGTTTTTGCGAAGCACTTTTCTTCCTGCAGATATAGACATGAAATAGCCACAGAATACAGAGTATGACTCTAGAACAGCACCCTTATGTGAAAGGCTCCTCCCCAACCCCATTTCATTTTCTTTCCATGTCAAATCATCCAGGGGCCTGTTCTCTGCTTTAGTGCGGAACAAGGATGAGCAAGGCAATTTAGTGAAGGCTTGGGTGGGGAGGTGTGACCCTGCAAGACAACCTGTAACAACACATCTTCTGAAGGCAAAAAGAATTCACATTGTCTGTGTTAATACAAAGTCACAGTTTACACCAGCTCCCTTTTAGGCAGTGCCTAAGAAAGATTAAGTGCTGCTAGGGAAGTCGCCCACATTCCTATAGTAGCTGAGTTCCCCAGCAGTCACCAAATCAGGTTTGTGCTCATTCTACCGTCAAGTGACGTGGTGGCAAGAGCTAGACAAAATGTTGTTAGAGTCACTCCCTCCTTGTGCGTCCATGCAAAGCTGTCACTTGCAGCTCTGCTGTGCAACACGGTGATGCTGGGAACACATCAGAGGAAAGAAAGAAGTCTGTCATTGCTTCCTATTGCACAGGAACGGTGGGACCAGAAGGCACATTGACACCTGGCAAGGGCTCGATTGGGAGGTTCCAAAGCCAGAAAGAAACCAATCCTGCTTTGAGTAACTTTAGAGGCTGGGGAAGATACAGTCAGATCCCTGAGCACAGCTCCCACTGGTATTGGGCCTGGTTCCCCATTTCAAATTCCCACTGCTTGGTTAATGCCTGGTTTCTGGATTCATATTCTAAATAGCTGCTCTGTTTGCAAAATATATTTCTATATATCACACAAGTGCTGCTCCTTTGTCCTTTGGGCCCCACTACCAGATTAAAAGGAGGCTATGAGTCTAGCCAAGACTAGCACGTGTAACATCATGAAGGTAGCTTGCCGTATATTGGCTGGTCAGTTGTTACTATGAGTCTTGTCCACACTCTCTTTTAGGAGGCTTTAAGATGCCTGGTACAGGAGATGTGAGTGGTGCTTCTAGGCCAGCTGGTGCTCTGGCCCTGGTTACCTCACACTCTTTTTGGCTGGAATAAAGTGCTTGTTACAGCACTTGTTCTTAATATCCAGATGACTTTCCATACTTCCTTTTGTCAGAATAAGCAAAGATGCATCCTCCTTCCTTGGAAACCCCCTGCACCACATTCAGCATTAGCATTTTCCCTTCATGGTGTCCTCTCTTCAGAAGTCCCCCCTTCACAGCCTGAAAGGGAAAGAGCAGGAGAAAAATGAACGCTGTCTTTCCAGGGCCGCTGTTGTCTGTTGCATCTGGATTTATTCGTCCAGGGGCTGGAAACAGTGGTTGTGCAGCTGGGCCGGAGACTGGGTTTAACTAAAAGGGACATCCCTTGGAAGTGAGATGCCTCCTAGCATTTGGGATGGCAACAAAAAAGGCAGCCTCCGCTTCCTGCCAGCGATATTTGTAACCAACACGAAGGACAAGAAACAAGTACAGGGCGAGCCCACTGAAGTTGCTCACCTCATCAAACAGTTTCTCAAAATGGAGATTGTTGTTCGTGGTAGCATGGAGAATGGGCATTGAGATGGCATGCTCCAGGTTGTAGCCAAACCAGAGTTTGTTCATGATTGCCTGCAGGGGAACAAACTCAGCAGTTAGTGACAGGTGTGGCACTGGCCCATGTTCTGCCTGACACCCATGCAAACCCAGAGAAACTCCTTGGAAGTCTTTAGGTTGCCGCCTACTTGTGCAGCGATGTAAGTCTGAAATAACTCCAGACACTACGTCTACGTCTACACTACATGCTTCTTGAGCAAGAAGCCTTTTGCGCAAGAGTTTTTGCACAAAAACTTCTTGTGCAAGAGCATGTCCACACCTCAAAGCACATCGCAAAAGCCATCTGCTTTTGCGCAAGAGAGTGTCCACACTACCATGGACACTCTTGCGCAAGAAAGCTCTGATGGCTAGACTACAACCAGTACTTTTGAAAAAGCAAGCTGCTTTTTCAAAAGAGAGCACCCAGGCAGTCTGGATGCTCTCTTTCTAAAAAAGCACAGTTTGCATTACATAGCACCTTTTTTCGAAAGAGCACTTTAGAAAAAAGGCGTTCTTCCTCGTAAAATGAGGTTTTCCGCAGTCGAAAAAACTGCTGCGTTCTTTCGATTTACTTTCGAAAGAACGCAGCTGCAGTCTAGACGCAGGGGACGTTTTTTTTAAAAAAAGGCCACTTTTTGTCGAAAAAACCCTGTAGTCTAGACACACCCACAGTGTCATGCCTCTTGAACCTGAGCAAACTAGCATCTGCAGTTCCCCCCATGGAGGTGAGCTTTCACTAGACTTGCTATCTACCTAGGAATTTGCATTATCTTCTAGTGATGCAGGGAATCTTGTAACTCTCTCTTAGAGCCAGAATACAATCTGTATCCCATGCAAACACCTCTAAAGTTGCTACCATGGCTTTGCTATTGTGCCCCTGGCTCTCAAAGAACTGGCCATAAAGGAGATATGCATACCAAGGAAAGCAGATTATTCCCCACCCACAATTGCTTTACGGGCCTATGAAGGCTAGACATGGCTTCCTTCAATAGACCCATGCTATCCCAGAAACAGGTGGAGGGACAGGTACAAACACACACAGGCTTTCCTGCCACACCCCATCGCACTCACTGGCCCAAATGAAAGGGCCAGAGTTTGACTCTGTCTTGATTCCCTTTCTGCCGCCTCCACTGCAGCACTTTGTGCTGCAGTTTGAACATCAGCCCAGCTGTTATTAACCTGACAAGAACAGTATCCGCACACAAGCTTCTGGAATTAGCCTTTTTGTTCCTGGCGGGGGGGGTCCTTTTTCATTTAGCCTTCACTAAAAATAGATGACAGAGGAGAACAATGAGCTACGGGGGACAGGAGATGGGCTGGAAGGTCTCACAGAGAGCTGGCCTCGCCCATCCCTAACTGCTGTCAGTCAAGGCTGAGGCTACATCTACACTGCAGGCTTCTTGCACAAGAACTGTTTTGTGTAAGAGATCTTCTGCAAAAAGTTCTTGCACAAGAGCACGTCCACACTGCCATGGACACTCTTGCGCAAGAAAGTTCTGATTGCCATTCACAGAATGGCCATCAGAGCACCTGTGCTTTTTCCAATAGGGGTTTCTTACACAAGAAACCCCTGTTGTCCATCTACACACACCTTTTTGCACAAGAACTCTAGCGCAAAAAGGCTAGAAAGAGGAATAACTCTTGCGCAAAAAGCCCTGTCTTCTGACGAGCTACTGTACTTTTTTTTTTTTTTTTTGCACAAAAACGCGCTTGTAGTGTGGACGCTCCACGAGTTTTTGCGCAAAAATCTCTGCCGTGTAGACATAGCCAGAGAGAACACTTTGGCCTATAGACTTGGCTTCCTCCATTTCCTGTCAGAGAGGGGCCTGGACTAGCAAAGGAGGGAGAAGAGAATGAAGGTGACGTGACATCCAGAGCTGATGGTTCCGACAGTGAAAGGGAAATTTGCCTTTTGAGCTGGCCTGAAATCGACTCTGAAATCCTGTGCCCTACCTGGAAAGCACCCTGGAGACACTTTGGTCCCAACTACATTGAGAGGAAGTGATTTTTTCCCTACCCCCAACCTCTAAAGCAGGCCCACCAAGAGGGGGAAGTAAAAGGGGGAGTTGGCCCGGGGCCCAGCAATTCTAAAGGCTGATCCCCAAGTGACATGCTCTGAGCAACTGTCAGGGGTGGAATTTGGGGGCCAGCGTGGCGTGCTCCTGGTGGCACTAAGGGCTTGCTGTCCTAGCCCTGCCCCTTCCACTCAAGACCCCACCCCTTCCACTCAAGACCCCCCCCCTTTTGGGAGCATGGAACTGCCCCTCTCCCCTTCCCAGCCGCCTGGTGTGGCTGTTGGCCCCCTGCTCTAATGAGAGGTTTTTTTTTAAGGACAGGACTAGCAATCAGGTTTGGGGAAGAGGGCCTGGGGTGTGCAGGAGGGCAGGCACATTCCCTGTCTGCTCTGGGAGAAAGTACCCTGATGCCCATTTCATCCTCTCTACCTCCAGGAGATATGTCACCTCTTGCTTTTAAGCAAGAAAATCTGAGCCATCCCTGTGGGGCCATGACAGAGCTGCCACAAAGTGAAGGACACGCCAGCTCTTAGCAATGTCAAAACCCACTGGGGCTAGTGTCCAGCCTAGGCACAAAGGCGGGTGAGCCAGCAGCACTGGCAGACGGTACTGACAGCTCCGAGGCATGCTGCCACCCCCTCAGCCCTGCTGGCCGGCTTATGAATGTTCCGCAATGAAGAGCAGTAACGTCAGTGCTCCTTCCTATGCCCGGGAGACGGGCTACACGGTCACTTGCTCACCAAGGCTGTGGCGCTGATAATCAGGTCCCCTCCGGAGCCTCCAATCACCAGCTTAGCGTTCTTGTCTTTGGAGATGAGAATGGAAGGAGCCATGGCAGAGGGGGGTCTCTCTCCTAGAGAAGAGGGAGAACATGTCATGGGCCCACCTACCAAAGCAGGGAAAAATCTTTTGTTCACTGTGAATCTGTCTCCGCCCTGTTCCACACGGACCCTCACCAGTTTCCTCAGCAATTCAACTTTCCATCAGTTCTTCCAGATATGCAGGGAGGTTTTTTTTTTTTTTTGGGGGGGGGGGTTGTTTTATCTCCCTTGGCCAGAGGAAGACCATCCTGCACTAGAAGAGGCTTGGAACTACAAAGAGGGTCTCGCCACCCTGCTCAGTTTTTTAGAGTACTGCAGCTTCAAAGTCCTTTGGGACCCACTGGAACTAGACACCACTGATAGGCACAAGCAAGGCACCCCAATAGACATGGTCAGGATACAGTCACTGGTCTGTCAGCCTTTGGCACATGAAAGCGTTCCACAGGGTGACATTTATCTGGAAAACAATGCGCGAATAGCCCCAGACATTTTATACAGCGCTAAAAAGTTGTACAGCTATTAATACACCGTTAGTACTATTATAAAACCATTTAAATCCTTGGTGGATACATGTCTTGGGGGGATTATTGTTTTCTCCACAATGTGAGAATTGTGAAGTCACGAGGACCCAAGAATAAGGATGGCAGCATTTATCCCCATATGAATACCAGCTATTTTTCTGAGCTCCTCTTCTCAACAGTTTGCCTATGCTTTGAATGCCCTGGCCGTTGAATGAACAAAAAGCGTTTTACACACCCAGACTCTCCCCACTGGGATTTTACCCTGCACCAGTCCAGAACAAACTCATGTCTAGTGCCGGGCAGGGGGATAGAGGGGTTGCTCCAGACCTGAGAGCATATCCGGAGGGCTGTGAGTGCCCTTGGTATGTTCTGGCCTATTGTTTAGCTCAGGGGTGACGGCTCTCACCATGCATGATCTTGCTTCTTGGCGTCTTCCTGCAAAAGTCATGGAGCTCGTTATTCAAAATGATCCCAGTGGCTGGAGAATATACCATGGAGCCGAACCTGAGTGGAGAGAAAGTGTGTGTGAGATGCCATAGTCAGGAACTGTTACGCCAGACGTCACAGGCAGAACAGCAGCGAACACGGTGGGAATTACCACTGGCCATGCTGCACCATGCCGACCTAGTGCTGCCAGATACAGAAGCCAACAGACAACTCTGCTAAGCCCGTATTCAGCGCGGGGGCGATTATACAACAGTGCCAGTGCTGGGGTACCTTTATATTTACTGCTGTTTGGCCGTGTGGGTTGCAGAGTTCACTAGCTGTAAGGAGAGACAAGAAAGTTTCACCTTTTGTAGGGGTAAGTTTTGAAATCAGTGTCAATGCGGGTCTCAAGCGCACGGCCCATTCTTCCACAGCCACTCTAGCCTCCAGGAGGACTTCTCTATGGCCCTTTTGGCCTTACGGCCTAGCCCCATTACAAGCTGATACTTGTTATTACCAATACTTACTGAGAGGGCTATGTAGGACCCAAGCATTTTGCAATCGGGGCCAGGAGCCCCTGAGGTCCAAGGTGTGTGTGTCCATATCTGTCCCCCAACCCTGGCCCATTCCCACCTCCACACACCCCCTTGCACCTTTTCCTCCAAGCCCCCTCCTCCGAAATACACTGTTTCAGGGGAGGGAGTTTGGGGGAAAGCATGCAATGGGGCAGAGAGGGCAGGATGGGAAGGTGCAGGGCTTGAGGGATGGGGATACATGCACACACCCCCCAGGGACTTCCAGGCCAGACTTCCAAAATGCTTAGACTGCAGATGGGCCATGAGTTTGAGGCCCCTAGTTTGTAGGCTTGTCCTGGGCCAGTGGCATTACTGAGACACTTCTGTTTCCTAAGCCAGCTGTGCCCAGGGCTTTGTAAAAGAGTTGCCGGCTGCCACTTCTTAGGGCTCCACGGGGTGTCAAAAACCGCCCAGCCAGCCTGACATGCCCACTTGACTGCTGAGTGGGCAGGGCAGCGAGGCTGTGGGGGGGACCTCTCTTGATAGCCGGAGGCCGGCTCACTGTTCCAGCTGGGAACTACCAAACTCAGCGGCCAGGCTGCGAAGGAAACCTCTGAGTAAGACTGTCCTGTGGGTAGCTGCGTATCCCTGCCCCGGCCTTGCCTGTCTCTGGGAAAGGGAAACACCGGGCCGCGGCATTGCTCATTACCAGCGTGGACCACAGAGAGGTGGGTGAGTTTCAGTGTAAACTTGGGCTAGCTGGTTGGGGAGCTGACAGCCTGTGTGGGCCCCGGGGCAAGGCACGTGTGTGTGAGGGGGCAGCCTCACAATCCCAGAAGGGGCGGAGCCTCGGCCAGAAGGGGCGGGGCTAGGGCCGTCAGCCCTCAGAACTGCGCGGCGCATGCAGTGACATAAAAGGCCCAGAGGTCTGGCAGCTGCTGCCAGTGGCCGGGAGTCTTGGGCCCCCTTGAATCACTGGGCCCCGGGGCCCTTTGAATCGTGGGGCAACTGCCACCCTTAGCCCCCTCCCCCCATCAGTGCGCCTGCCTCTGCTCCCCTCCCTACCATCTCCCAGAGTGCTGGCAGCCAGCGTGTGCCAGCAACCTGGGAAGGGGGGGGGAGACAGGTGAGACCTGCCATTTCCCCAGAATCACAAGATGGGCGCCATCCGTGCTTGGAGGCTCCCGTGGCCCAAGCCCGCTCAGAAGAGAGTCCCAGTCACACGCCTTCCGGGTGACCAAATTGCCCGGCGCTGGCCACTTACGGCTGGTTGATGGTGCTGGTGACAGACACAGCGCTGCCATCCTCAGCCAGGACGGAGACGTGGGCAGTGCCGTGGCTCGTGATTCCTGGCTGTGAGAGATCGTAAAAGTTGGCCGGGTGGTCACCTCTGTCGTCTATCCGCTTCCTGACCCGGTCAGCAAAGGAGCTGGACAACAGTTCCTCAATCTTCACCTAGGAATAATGCGGAGGGCAGTGAGAGGAGAGCACAGGGGGGACGCAGCTGCAAGCTGAGGAGATGAGTCTTGTCTAGTAGCATGACCAACACTTCCACTGCTCACTGAGCTCTTAAAAGACATTTAGGGGTAAATCAGAGCTAAACAACAGCACAGAACACTGAGATCCAGGACTGGGGGCTGTAACCCAGTGGTCCCCAGCCAGTAGATTGGGATCCACCAGTAGATCTTGGAGCCTCTGACAGGTGATCCTGTCCGGCTTGGCCAAGAGGCTGTCATGTGTGGGCACTTCAGCTGCTCTTCTCCCCACTGCTCTGCATCTCCTGCCCTTTGCCTTAGAGCTGCCCTTAACCTTGGGGAGCCTTCTGCTTTCTGTGCAGAGCAGGGGAGGGAGAGGAGGGGCACTGATGTCAAGGTGCCCCCTCCCACTCTGTATCCTATCTCTACAGAGCAGAGTGGGGGGGACTTGGGATGGAGTTTGCTGGCTGCTTTTGGGAGTGGTGCAGGGCAAGGGTGAGCCTGCCTTAGCCCCCTGCACCACCCCCTAGGAGCCACCTGAGGTAAGCAGGGCCCAGTGGGAGCCCACATCCTGAAACCCTACCCCAGTTATGAGCCCCCTCCTGCACCACAAACCTCTGCCCTAGCCCCAAGCACCCCTGCATCTAAACACCGTCCCAGAGCCTGCACCTAGAACCCCTCTGGCACCCCAGCTGCCTGCCCCAAGCTCAGCTCAGACCCCCTCTCACACTCCAAATCCCTTAATCTAAGACCAGATCCTGCACCCCAACCTGCTGCCCCAGCCTGGTGAAAGTGAGGGAGGATGGGGGAGGGAGGGAGGATGGAGTGAGCAGGGGCGGGACCTCGGAGAGGGTACACAGAGGAGGCGGGGTTAGGGTATTTAGGTTGGAGGTGGATCCTGGATTGCACTTAAATTCAAAAAGTGATCTCGTGCTTAAAAAGGTTGGAGACCCCTGCTGTAAACAAACTTTGCGGGAAACGTGGCCACACCCATGAAAAGTGGACATCTGGCTAACTTAAATCATGCTGGAACACAGATGTTGCTGGACCAGAGAGTGCTGGACTGGAGAGGTTCAACCTGTACTTCTTCCCCAGTTGCAACAGGACTATGCAGAGTAAATTCCTACTGAGTATGAGAAAGCAAGGCAGAAGTAACATTTAACTCTGTGGTGTAGTGCTCTAATGAATGTAATGAGGTAGTTTGGAAGGTTTACCCTGGAGAGTGTGATGAGTTTATTATGACAAGGAGGTTTCGGAACAGAAATAGCAATCCTGCATCAAAGCGATAGAATGGAAAAGGGGACCCCAAGCAAACAGCTTTTTCCATTACAGTGTTACCTACCAACTATTCAATGGATAGTCAAGACAAGATGCCCAAGTGGGCACACATTCATCTTACAAGAGTCCCCGTGAGGTGGAGGTGCTCTGGGTTGGTGAGCTGTGAAATTGTTTGGGGTTTTGGGTACTTGAATCTTATCAGCAAGGAAATATTGGCCGGACTTTAAAATACACGGACAATTTACTGCAAATTGATTTTGTTTTCCTCCCTCCCCACCCCTGAGTCTGAGTTCTGCAGCAGCATTTCTAGCTGTCCCATGGTACTGCACCAGCTCACCTGCTCAATGTCCACTTTTGACTTTTGCCCATTGCCAAACTTCAGGGCCTCTGCTATACGATGGTAGGTCTCGATCTTCCCTTCGGGGGACTTCATGGACTCTGGTGTGAATTTAAACTCTTTGGGGCAGGATAAACCAAAAGGATTAATGGAGGAGGGAAGACAGCCAGCAGCTGTCCATGATGAGCGCTAACCCTATCCACTCATCCTGTCCCATCTATATTCTTAATACATTTCCTCCCACCCAACAGGTTATACCCCCACAGGCTGGGAGCCGGGAACAACAAAATTCTTATTCTGACTCTGAAATCTTTGTGACCTTGGGGAAGTCAGTAAACGTCTCTGCCTCTGTCCTCCCAGCTGTCAGGTGGGGCTGTTTCGAGGATTAGCTGAGCTAGAGCGGTCACATGCTTTGAAGACAAGGGCCAAGGAGTATTATTACATTGCTGCTCCTGAGCCCATCCTGCCCCTCCACGCGCCAGACTGAAATCCACCTTTCCTTCCAGAGAGTACCTTTGAGGATGTTGAGGATGAAGAGGAGAATAGCGCCCCCAGAAGGCAGCGGAGGGGAATATATTGTGTAACTTCCCAGAGAAATATTCAGGGGTGTTGACACTTCTGCCTGGAAATCCTTGAGGTCTATCAGCGTCAGGTTGCCATCTTCAAGAAAAGACAAGAGAAGTGTGTGGCTTTGGAGTGTTCGCTTACTCTGTACCTGCCTTAGGCAGAGAGCCAGAACCCCTGCCAGCCTGATGAATACTGCATCCTCCCCTCCCTGCCCTTATCTTTTGCCTTTCCTCTTATGTGTGTAAAACCCAGGGACAGTAAGAAACAAAAACAGCTGGCGAAACAATTGAACAGTGGCCCTGTCCCTGGCTCCTGTCCGCCCTCAGCGGGAAAGGGAAATAGCTATTTTTGCCTGCTCTTGGAATGCCGCCTGCTGGCTGCCCCCACGGGACAACACTGCTACCCTTCCCCTAACGAAAGACCAGGTGAGCCCGCACTGAAGAGCAGGAGGGGAGCTCTCCCACTAGGGACAAAAAGGAAAAACATTATCCAGCGTATTCTGCACTCCGGGAGTCAACAAGACATGAATAAAGTGCAGCAGCTGGTTGGGAGTCGATATCAAAGTCGAAATGAACATCAAGTCAAACAGGGGACTTGGCCTCCCACTCCGTATCTCACATCAGGACACACTGGGCAGAGTCAGCTTCCTCATGAGATAAAATTGCTGCAAGTTCTCCTCCTTCCTTCTTCTGATAAAATACCCTCAGCAGCATTGCAGTCAAGACAGCCACTTTCATGACTGCTGGCCTGTTTTCTTAGCTAGTCTGTGGAATTTCACCAGGCCTGAGTTTGACCCTAGGATTACACAGAGACGTCCAAGTTGCACCAGGAACTTACAGGCCTGGCGTTTCCACCAATCCTTGCCCTAATGTCAATTTTTTAAAAAGGTGACTAGTGCCATTGAGAGCCTCAGTTTTTGGGGACTCCAACTGAGATGCCCCTGAAAGGGCCTGATTACCAGCAAGAACTCAGCACCCTCCTCATGAAAATCGGGACCCTTCAAAGGTGTCACCTTTGGGCACCCAAAAAACCAAAGGACCCCAAATCATCAGTCATATTAGAAAATCTTAACCAATGCCACTCATCCCAGCTCTGCCACTATGCCCTTAGCTAAGACACCCAAAAAAACCTCCACCCACACAAATCAACAACAAAATACCAAAACACTCAACCATCTCCGTGCCTGAGGCTACGTCTAGACTACAGGGTTTTTCTGGTATTCCAGAGGGATCCCGGAAAAACTGCTGCATCCAGGGAACGCGTCTGCTCTTCCGCTTTTTTTTGTGGAACAGCAGACGTGCTCTTCCGGAAGCCCTGTCTTCCTCCTCCCATGAAGAAGAAGGGCTCTTCCAAAAGAGGAGGCTTTTCCGAAATTTGGCCCCATGTAAACGGGCCAAATTTCGGAAAAGCCTCTTCCGACAAAACTATTGGAAAAAGGTGCACAAATTGCGGAGTGCATTTTGCGTACCTTTTTCCAATAGATCATTGTAGTCTAGACGTAGCCTGAGTTTCCCTGTCTATTAAATGGAGATAAATACATACCCACTTTTGTAAAGCACTTTAAGATCTTGGGGTGTATATATCATTTTTTATTACTTCTTAATGTTATAGAAACATAGAAATATTGCACTGGAAGGGACCTAGAGAAGTTATCGAGCCCTCCCTCCTGTACTGAGGCAGGACCAAGTAAACCTAGACCAGCCCTGAGATGTGTTTGTTCAATCTGCTCTGAAAAGGCCCAAGAGATGTGGATTCCCTTGGAAGCTTATTCCAGAGTTTAACTGCCCTTTCTAGTCCGAAAATTGTTTCTAATGTGTCATCTAGAGCTCCCTTGCTCCAGATTAAGCCCATTACTTCTTGTCCTTTCTTCAGTGGCCATGAAGAACAATGAGCCCAGTGCTCTTTATAACAACCCATAACTCACTGTAAGATGTATCAGATCTCACTCAGGCTACAGCTACACTGCCATTTTTTTGAGAAAGAGGATATGCAAATCGTGCTTGATTTTTGAGGAATAAGGGACCGTGTGCAAAAGAGGGGTTTTTCTGGCAAATGGCCCCGTTTACACGGGGCTTTTTATCAGCAAAACCTCTTCCACAAAAAGAATCGGAAGAAGATAAGCAGATGAGAGCGTGATCTGCATATGCTTTTCTGCAAAAAAAAAACCAAAACAAAACAGCAGCATAGCCCCAGTCTTCTTTTTTTCAAGACTAAACATCCCCAGCTTTTTTTTAAGTCTTTCCTCACAGGTCAGGTTTTCTAAACCTTTTATCAATAATGGGCCTTCTCCAATTTGTCTATCTCTTTCCCATAGTGGAGCAACTGGATTTGGACATGATATTCCAACCGAGGCCCCTCCCCCTGGCCAAGTGGAACTAGAGAATTACCTTGAACATGTTACAGACAACACTCCTGTGAATACACTGCAAAATTGCATTAGCCCTTTTTGTAACTGCATCACACTGCTAACTCATATCCAACTTGTGATCCACTATAATGCCAGATACTTTTCTGAGTACTGCCATGTAACAATGACACTCCCAATTTTGAAGGTGTGTGCCTGATTTTTTATTATAATTTTTTTTTTTTTTTTTTTTTTTGTAAATTAAGTTCTTTGCACTTCGCTTTATTGAATTTTGGCCAGTTGATTTCAGAATAATTTTTCAACTTCACGATGTCCTTTTGAATTCTAATTCTGTCCTCCAAAATACTTGCAAGCAATGTTCCCTCTAATCTTTTCCATCCACGTGCAGAATAATTTTGTTATGTGCACAAGGCATGTGCAAATGTGCACCACCAGGAGAAACACAAACCTAGTGGTGGGTGTTCTGCTGATCAGCTGGGCAGCACTGGAATCTAGGGAACATGACCATCCTTTAATTTGATGCCATCTCCAAAATGTATAAGCAAACTCCATTATCCAAGCCATTAATGAAAACACTGAATAGTAGTACATCCAAGATTGACCTCCACCAAAACCCCCTGACATAGGCCCTCCCAGTTCAACAGTGAACCTCTAATCACGTCTCTTTGAGCATGGTCTTTCAACCATCTTCCAGAAATTTCATCTATGAAGTATAACTGTTACCTACTTTCCTTCTTTATGTCCATCACCAAATTCTGTGCTATCTCGCCCTCATAAAATTCTTGGGCTCCCTTCTCTGCTACAGCCTTCAGTGTTTTCAGCAGGGCTGGCCAAAAGAAGATCTCATCCACATTTACAACCGTACCATTCTTATAGAATAGCTTGCTGTTAAGAGACAATTCCAATCAGTTCAGGTTCATAGCATGCACGTGGTTATTTCTCTCCCCTGACAGACTCTCCCATTTGCCAGCCAAAGCTTGTTCACAGTTTGCTCCTGTCTTCCAAAGCTGCCACCAGGGGAAGGCCTGTCCTCCTATAGCAGTGGTCCCCAACGGGGTGCCTGGGCATTTATGTGCACCCGCTGAAACATCTGGGCTGGCCCCGCCCCCGGCGTGCGGCACATGCGTGGTGCCAGCCCCGGGCGCAGGATGCGTGGGTGGCCCCTGCCCCAGGCGCGTGGTGCATGCGTGGCCCCACCCCTGGAAGCGCGGCGCGTGAGCGGCCCCGTCCCCGGGTGCTTGGAAGCCACGAAAGGTTGGGGACCACTGTCCTATAGTGCCTCTCCCTGGGCAAGCATGTCTCCCTATCACATCCCACACAAAGATTGCTCACTTTGGGCCGGAAGCTGCAACCTTGACTCAAGTAATCCCAAATGGGAACCTTCCTGCTAGTAAGACTGCAGGTTTCTGCTCGTCTGCTGCCACCATCTTCTCAACATGTGGGCGTAAACCTCCTGGGTGCGGAGCCGCTCAAGAAAGGCTGACAAAGGGGAGGTTTTTCTGTTCTATTTCCCCAACCTCCCACAATTGATTTTTTTCCTTCAATGGCAAAAACATTGCCACTTGCCAGCCGAGTGTTCCACGCTCAAGCCGATGGCATGGCACAGCCCTGTGTCGTCCCCCCCACCACCTCCACCACCTGCTGCCGTGTGAAATAGACGTCGCTTACCCCAAGGCCGACTTTGTCAAAAGAGACTGTAGCTTTGGGTGATGGAGAAATTGGCCCAGGGCTGCTGGAATTCTGATTCCACTTGTAAGGAGCTTGATGGTTGGTTCAAACAGTGATTTCCAAGGCAACTGGCCATAGCGGTTGTGGGCTTCTTCATAGCCACGAAGCTCCCCGGGCACTGCAATCCACTGGCTCCCTGCACAAGCAATTATGGCATTACCCACTGCAGTAACGCCTCTCCCCAGTCAATATAGCCTCTACATGTTTCCATAGCTGTGAGGAATACATTTTGTTCTGTGCACTGAGGCATGTGCAGATGTGCACCACTAGTAGAAACACACGCTGCTGGCTGTGGGAGGATCTGGGCACTGTTAATCAGCTGGGTGGCACCTGAATTGCTCCTGTGTGGCCAAGTGCGCTCAGCCTACAGGGAACGTCGTCCCCATTATACTGATCATTTGGCACATCATTCATGGCCACATCCAGCCGAGGCCACCACCAACAGCTATGAGATGCTCAGAAGCAAAGCAGAATCTAGCACCAGGAGTTGCCAGTGGTTTCAAGGCATAGTCCAGACCTCGGAAGGGAAACCGGCTCTCAGACCGTTCCTCAGCCTGTTAGAGATAGCACAGGCCACCCCCCGCACTCCCGCATTTCCACTAGTGACCGCACAGGCCACACACACACACACTTGCATTCCCACTGTGACAGCACAGCCCCTTCCCCCCCCCCCGGCATTCCCACTGGTGACAGCACAGGCCATTCCCCCTGCACCATGGAGCCATCCAGATCACCCCAAAATGGCAGCAGCTGCTCCTCAGACGAGGGGGGTAGCACCAGAGATGTCCTGGAGCTTTCCCTCCCCTGCTCTGCACCTACCTCTCTTCCCCTGCCCATTCTGCCAGCTCTTAGCCCCACCAGCCGCTGCCTCTGCACCCAGCCCTACACTCACCCTCCTCCCGGCCCCCCGCTGCCCCACACCCAGCTCTCAGCTTCCCCCTGCCCCAGAGTCCTCCCTGCCTCACAACCAGCCCCAGAGAGGCTGTCAGGCTGCAGCACACCATCTCCACCAGGGGCCGGGCATTTCTGGGAGCCTAGAGCCCATCTTCCCAGCTTCCTGGGCATTGGGGGTTCCTGGTGCCCCCTGCTCCATTTCTCCAGAGACCTGACAAAGGGACAGCCACGCTAAAGTCCCAGCTCCGGCCAGGGGCCAAGAAGGGAGCCTGGGATATCTGGACCTTCCCCCTCCTTGCACCCCTGTGGATCGTCACTATAGGGCCAGGCTGCAACCAAAGAGTGAAACAGTGGCAGACCTGAGAACAGACCCCTTCTCTCCCCCGACACTCCAGTTTCCTGCCCTGTACCCTATTCAGCAGGCCAGCGCTGAGGAATGTGCATGGGGGTCTTCTCCACATGCACCCCTCTACAGAGGCCGGCCACATTGACAGCCTGGCTATGGGCTTGTTCCCTGAAGCGAAAGCTGTGATGAGTAGTGGAAAGGGTGATGTAAATTCTTAGATAGGGAAATAGAGACTGCACCCTCTTAAAGGAGCCTATTCCTCTGCACAGTAGCTCTTGGATCTCCTGTGGGGAGGGGGAAACAGCTGAGCTCTGCTCCTTTAAGAAATCACAGTGGTTGTACCTCGTCTGTTCCTCAGCTTATTAGCCTGCAAAAGAGGGACACTAAGGCCTAGTCTACGCTACACCTGCCCATCCCCCATGGAGCTAAAGATACACAACCTCAGAGATGTGACGTTAGAACTACTCAGCGCAGGGGCTTCCAGGCAGTAAGGTTGGTGGCTGATGCTCTCCCATCGATTCCACCTCCTCTTCATCCTGGTGGAGGACTGGTATCGACAGGAGAGCGCGCGGAGATTTATTTATCACGTCTAAGCAGACGCCATAAATCATCAGCGAGTGGATCAATCGCTGCAGCTTCCATCCACTGGGCTGTGGAGACAAGCCCTAATACCTCCTTCCCTAGAGTGTCTTGAGGTTGACTTCAGTAGTGCCTGTGAAGAGCTTTGCGACCCCTGGCTGGAAGGTTGCAGGCATGAGTGGTGGTGAAGGTAGGACTGGGGGAGGCAAAACTAGAGTGTGGGGAGGGTAGGTGCTTGGGGCAGCAAAACTCTGCCCCAGTACACCTATAGCAGGTGTTCTGGGGGCGGAGTGAGGGTGGAGTCATGCCTGGTGGTTTGGGAAGCCCCCACCTAGGATACCTAGCTAGTATTCTCTTTACGGGAGTAGGGTGGGGGTAACAAAAAAAAGTTGTTTCCAGGCTGTAGGTGCTATCGGGAGAGAGAATAAAACAGAGAATATTTTATTGCCTCTATATAAAACCATGGTGCGCCCACATCTTGAATACTGCATACAGATGTGGTCACCTCCTCTCAAAGAAGATATATTGCCTTTGGAAAAGGTTTAGAAAAAGGCAACAAAAATGGATAAGGGTTTGGAACGGGTCCCATATGAAGAGAGATTAAAAAGACTTGGACTTTTCAGCTTAGAAAAGAGGAGACTAAGGGGGGATATGATGGAGGTCTATAAAATCATGACTAGTGTGGAAAAAGTGAATAAGGAAAAGTTATTTACTTATTCCCACAATGTAAGAACAAGGGTCACCAAATGAAATTAATAGGCAGCAGGTTTAAAACAAACTAAAGGAAATTTTTCTTCACTCAGTGCACAGTCAACCTGTGGAACTCCTTGCCAGAGGATGTTGTGAAGACCAGGACTTTAATGGGATTCAAAAAAGAGCTAGATAGATTCATGGAGGTGAGGTCCATCAATGGCTATTCGCCAGGATGGGTAGGAATGATGTCCCTAGCCTCTGTTTCTCTGGAGGTGGGTGACAGGGGAGGGATCACGTGAGGATTCCCTGTTGTGTTCCCTCCCTCTGGGGCATCCAGCATTGGCCACTGTTGGCAGACAGGACACTGGGCTAGATGGACCGTTGATCTGACCCAGTCTGGCTGCTGTTATGTTCTTATGTACTAGAACTCAGGAGACCTGGATGCAAGTCCAGTCTCTGCCACAGATGCCCTGAAGGATCTTGGGCAAAACACTCAGGACTTGAGCATCTTCCAACTTTAACTGTGCTCAGTGGGAGCTGCTGGGTGCCATGCATTTGGAAAACACATTCCTGCTTCCAAGGTTCTGTATAAAAGGCACCTCCTTACTCAGCCAGTTTGGCCCCCGTGTGGCCTTTCGCCTCTGCCAACATTAGTGACAAAAGTAATTTTTTAAAATGACTTTTACTCCTGCAAAGTCAACACGGCTACAAGACAAACTGCTGGCCTCCGGTCCTGCTTGTGCATCAACACAGTAACTTGCTCAATTCAGGCCAGTGGCGTAGCCACAAATGGGCCTGACTGGGCCTTGGCCCCCCCACTTTTGATCCAGGCCCACCCACCCCATTTCCCCACCACCTCCTGTTCTGCTCAGCTGATCTGGTGCTCCTGCCAGGAAGCAGGGTCAGGACACGGGGCTTGGCCTGCTCTTCCATTCCAATGTTCCAGCTACGGAGCCCGGTCAGGGACAAGCTCCCATGGCATGGGGGATTTGGTGCTGATGCACAGGGTTTGGTGGTGATGGGGGAATTTAACTACCCAGAAAAATGTTGGGAAACTAGCACAGAGGGGCACAGATTATCCAACAAGTTCTTGGACTGCATTGGAGACCATTTTTTATTTCTGAAGGTTGAGAAAGCTACTGCAGGGGAAGCTGCTCTAGACTGGATTTTAACTCAAATGGGGAGGAACTGGTTGAGAATTTGAAAGTGGCAGGCAGCTTGAGTGAAAGTAACCATGATCCTAAGGAATGGTAGAAGAGAGAACAGCAAAATAGAGACAATGGATTTCAGGAAGGCAGGTTTTAGTAAACTCAGAGAGCTGGTAGATAAGTTCCCATGGGAAGAAAAAAAAGAGGAAAAACAACTGAAGAGAGTTGGCAGTTTTTCAAAGGGACATTATTAAGGCCCCAAAAGCAAACTATTCCGCTGCATAGGAAAGATAGAAAGTAAAGCAAGAGACCACCTTGGCTTTTTACATGATCTAAAAATGAAAAAGGAGTCATATACAAAGTGGAAATATAAGTGAATAACACAAATATTCAGGGGCAAGATTAGAAAAGCGAAGGCACAAAACGAGCTCAATCTTGCTAGAGACATAAAGACATCTGGAAGATGATAAGGTGCTAAGTAACAGCCAGCATAGATTAGTAAAGAACAAATCATGTCAAACTAATCTGATAGCTTTCTTTGCTAGGATAACAAGCTTTGAGGATAAGGGAGAAGCAGTGAACATGGTATACTTAGACTTTAGTAAGGCGTTTGATACAGTCTCGCATGACTTTCTTATCAATAAACTAGGCAAATACAACTTAGATGGGGCTACGGTAAGGCGGGTGCATATCTGACTAGATAACCATTCTCAGAGAGTAGTTATTAACGGTTCACAATCCTGCTGGAAAGGCATAACAAATGGGTTTCCACAGGGGTTTGTTCTGGGACCGGTTCTGTTCAATATCTTCATCAACAATTTAGATATTGGTGTAGAAAGTACACTTATTAAGTTTGCAGATGATACCAAGCTGGGAGGGGTTGCAAGTTCTCTGGAGGATAGGGTCATAATTCAAAATGACCTGGACAAACTGGAGAAATGGTCTGAGGTAAATAGGATGAAGTTTAATAAGAACAAATGCAAAGAGCTCCACTGAAGAAGGAACAATCTGTTTCACACATACAGCATGGGAAGTGACTGTCTAGGAAGGAGTATGGCAAAAAGGGATCTAGGGGTTATAGTGGACCACAAGCTAAATATGAGTCAACAGTGTGACGCTGTTGTAAAAAAAGTAAACATGATTCTGGGAGGCATTAACAGGAGTGTTGTGAGCTAGACATGAGAAGTCATTCTTCCGCTCTACTCTGTGCTGGTTAGGCCTCAGTTGGAGTATTGTGTCCAGTTCTGGGCACCACATTTCAAGAAAGATGTGGAGAAATTGGAGAAGGTCCAGAGAAGAGCAACAAGAATGATTAAAGGTCTGGAGAACATGAGGGAAGACTGAAAGAACTGGGCTTGTTTCATTTGGAAAGGAGAAGACTGAGAGGAGACATGATAGCAGTTTTCAGGTATCTAAAAGGGTGTTACCAGGAGGAGGGAGAAAAATTGTTCTCCTTGGCCTCTGATGCTAGGACAAGAAGCAATGTGCTTAAACTGCAGCAAGGGAGGTTTAGGTTGGACATTAGGAAAAACTTCCTGCCTGTCAGGGTGGTGAAACACTGGAATAAGTTGCCTAGGGAGGTTGTGGAATCCCCATCTCTGGAGATATTTAAGAGCAGGTTGGACAGACACCTGTCGGGGATGATCTAGACAGTGCTTGGTCCTGCCGTGAGGGCAGGGGACTGGACTCGATGACCTCTCGAGGTCCCTTCCAGTTCTAGTGTTGCTATGACTCTATGGCCTGACCCTGCTCCCCAGGAAGAGCACCAGGTAGAGTGAAGCAATCCCCTCTCCCTTTAATGTGTTCCCCCAGAGGGAGAGCTGGGCAGGTTGGGGCAAGCCCCCATTCCCATTCCTTGACTGTAGTGATGGGGGAGGGGATGGCACAGGTGGGGGTGCACTTTTCATTGCTCCCCTCCCCTCCTCAGGACACTGGAGGTGGGGAGAGCTGGTCTTGATGGCTCCTGCTGTCATAGTAAGAGCTGTGCCCACCAAAGACCAGCGTTCACGATCCGTGAGGCATTTTTCATGGCCGTGACTTTGGCAGGGCCTTCGTCCTTTTGTACACCATTCTGCCAGACATGCATCAATTCAGGAAAATGGCAGGGAGCTAAATAATATGCAAGGCTCCTTTAGTGTCTGCTTCCATTTAAGACACATCAAGGACGCTGCATGTACAGTAGCTGCTTAGTACCTCCCAGCCCAAAGATTATTATGCTCTATCACATTCCCCATCACTGTCAGACTGTCACAGGGCTATCCATATTCCATATGGAAATATGCTTATGAATATGCATATGCATAACTGGAAAATGCTTTATGCAAAATACTCCGTGTACAGTATCATTTGAAAAGTTCTAATCTGCGGAATGTATATATTCGAGTTGTGTGCATGTCCTATTCTGGTACTTAATGTTAGAAGCACGAAGTGTAAATCTCTTTTACTGATCCAGACATGCTAAGTGAGGGCCATGAAGGGAATGTCAGAAACTCGATTGCCCACGGATAAGGACAGTGATCTGTAAATGGGTTTGTTTTTTCCTATGCAAGGGGCTGCGTGCACCAAAAGGACTTGAGTCTAGGTCACCTGATACTGGGACCTCTCTTGTTCTTTCTGCTTTGTGGGAAAAAGTTTGAACTGAACACAAAGGATTTCTGCCGTGGGCAAAATCTACAGACGGGTGGGAAGCCAAACAATCGGCTTCCAGACAACAGGGCATCCCCTCCTCAGCACCCTAAATGCCTGCTGGAGACATCCAAGATTGAACCGGAGTGGGGGGAAACCAGGCCCAGGCTGGGAAGCTGCCTAGCTTGTGAAAATACATGATTAGAACTACTGTTAGGGTAAGGAATCGTATGGAAGAAGTGTCTTAGTGTATCAGACTTAGTTGTCGTTTATTTTGCTTAGTACCCGAGAGCCTCACAATTCACGGACTTGCTATTTGCAGATCCACATATTCGCGGGGGGGGGAGGTCTCCTGCCCCGGGCTGAGGGAGGGGTGGCACAGGCTGTGAGCTGTGGGGAACTCACCCCGGCTCCCAGCCCCCACGGTGAGTTCCCCACGGCTGCCCAAAGCCAGGGGGAACTCACTGCAGCTGTCAGGAGCTGGGGTGTTCCCCATGGAGTGAGTTCCCTGCAGCTGCCTGGAGCCACATGAGTTCCCCGATGTTCCTGGCAGCCGCAGTGCATTCCCTGCAGCTCCCAGCCCCCATGGCGAGTTCGGGAACTGCAGGGAGCTCATTGTGGGGGTTGGGAGCTGATTTTGCCGTTCGCAGTGGGCGCAGGATGCGAATGGAAAAGGGTTTCCTATATCTTACTTTGCTCTCTATGCTATCGCTTGTGACCACTTAAATCCTACTTTTTGTACATAATAAATTCACTTTCATGTATTAATCAACCCAGCAGGGGGGCAGGTAGCGATAGGAGCTGAGGGGAGGCGTGTGCTTTAGTGAGCTGGCAGGGCCTCAGCCAGGGGTGAGTCAATGTGGCTAGTCCTGGTGGTCTCCGGTTCAGGCTCATCCCTTGCTTCTCGCTGTTAATCTGCAACCCCCTCCACTCAGTCACAGCTGAGCCTCCTCAAAGATAATGGAGCAAGTAATTAAGGAAATCATCTGTAAACACTTGGAATGTGGCAAGGTGATAGGGAACAGCCAGCATGGATTTGTAAAGATCAAATCATGTCAAACCAATCTGATAGCTTTCTTTAATAGGATAACGAGTCTTGTGGATAAGGGAGAAGTGGTGGATGTGGTATACCTAGACTTTAGTAAGGCGTTTGATACGGTCTCGCATGATATTCTTATCAATAAACTAGGTAAATACAACTTAGATGGGGCTACTATAAGGTGGGGTGCATAACTGGCTGGATAACCATACTCAGAGAGTAGTTATTAATGGTTCACAATCCTGCTGGAAAGGCATAACAAGTGGGGTTCCGCAGGGTCTGTTTTGGGACTGCTCTGTTCAATATCTTCATCAACGATTTAGATATTGGTGTAGAAAGTACGCTTATTAAGTTTGCAGATGATACCAAGCTGGGAGGGGTTGCGACTAATCTGGAGGATAGGGTCATAATTCAAAATGACCTGGACAAATTGGAGAAATGGTCTGAGGTAAATAGGATGAAGTTTAATAAAGACAAATGCAAAGTGCTCCACTTAGGAAGGAACAATCCGTTTCATACATACAGAATGGGAAGCGACGGTCTGGGAAGGAGTATGGCAGAAAGGGATATAGGGGTTCTAGTGGACCACAAGCTGAATATGAGTCAACAGTGTGATGCTGTTGCAAAAAAAGCAAACATGATTCTGGGATGCATTAACAGGTGTGTTGTGAGCAAGACACGAGAAGTCATTCTTCCGCTCTACTCTGCGCTGGTTAGGCCTCAGTTGGAGTATTGTGTCCAGTTCTGGGCACCGCATTTCAAGAAAGATGTGGAGAAATTGGAGAGGGTCCAGAGAAGAGCAACGAGAATGATTAAAGGTCTAGAGACCATGACCTATGAGGGAAGGCTGAAAGAATTGGGTTTGTTTAGTTTAGAAAAGAGAAGATTGAGGGGGGACATGATAGCAGTTTTTAGGTATCTAAAAGGGTGTCATAAGGAGGAGGAGAAAACTTGTTCATCTTGGCCTCTGAGGATAGAACAAGAAGCAATGGGCTTAAACTGCAGCAAGGGAGGTTTAGGTTGGACATTAGGAAAAAGTTCCTAACTGTCAGGGTAGTCAGACACTGGAATAAATTGCCCAGGGAGGTTGTGGAATCCCCATCTCTGGAGATATTTCAGAGTAGGTTAGATAAATGTCTATCAGGGATGGTCTAGACAGTATTTGGTCCTGCCATGAGGGCAGGGGACTGGACTCGATGACCTCTCGAGATCCCTTCCAGTCCTAGTATTCTCTGAGTCTATGAAATGCTGCTGGGGTTGAATTAAAGCAGGGCCCTGGGGATTTTTCCAACCCCTGCGCGGAATGAACGTCCTTATGTGTCTTTGTTGTTATGTGCACTCGCATACTGCTGCGCACAACAACATTCATGGGGGGAAGAGGTTCTGAATGTGGGAGGGGCCTCGGGCCGGGGACAGAGGGTTGGGATCAGGACCATGAGGGTTCTGACTGGGTGTAATGGGCTCTAGGGTGGGAATGGGGTTGATGGGCTCAGGCTGGGACAGAGGGTTGAGATGTCAAGGCTGGGGTGGGGTTGAGGTTGAGGGATTTGGAGTGAGAGGGGTATGGGCTCTGGGCTGGGGCTGGGGTACAGGAGGGGTATGGGATCTGGTCTGGGGGCTGAGGTGCAGGAGGGGATACAGGCTCTGGGCTAGAGGTTGGGGTGCAAGAAGGGGTACGGGCTCTGGGCTGGGGGCTGGGGTGCAGAAGGGGTATGGGCTCTGGGCTGGGGTTTGGGGTGCAGGAGGGAGTATGGTCTGTGGGCTGGGGTGCAGGAGGAGGTACGGGTTCTGGGCTAGAGGTTGGGGTGCAGGAGGGGTATGGGCTTTGGGCTGGGATTTGGGGTGCAGGAGGGGTACGGGCTGTGGGCTGGGGTGCAGGAGGGGTATGGGCTGTGGGCTGCAGTGTAGGGGTAAGGGCTGTGGGCTGGGGTTGGGGTACAGGAGGAGGTACGGGCTCTGGGCTGGGGTTGGGGTGCAGGGGTACAGCCTTTGGGCTGGGGTTGGGGTGCAGGGGGTATGGGCTCTGGGCTGGCGGTTGGGGTGCAGGGGCTACAGCCTTTGGGCTGGGGTTGGAGTGCAGGGAGTGGGCTCTGGGCTGGGGTTGGGGTGCAGGAGGGGTACGGGCTCTGGGCTGAGGGATGGGGTGCAGGGCACGGGCTCTGGGCTGGGGGTTGGGGTGCAGGGGTACAGCCTTTGGGCTGGGGTTGGAGTGCAGGAGGGAGTACGGGCTCTGGGCTGGGGTCTGGGGTTGGTGTGCAGGAGGGTTGGGGAGGGCTCAAGGTGGGTGGGAGCTGGGGTTGGGGCTTTCAGGCCAGTGAGGAGGGGCTTCTTCCCGCCAGCGGTGGCAGCTCCATGCTGGAGCTGGCAAGGAGGCACCTTCAGGGCCCGGGGAGAGATCTTTCTCCCCGCTGCAGCCCTGAGCCCCTGTGTGGGGCTTCACGGGAAGCCACACGGCCTAAGGGGATCTTAGCTGGGGAGCCAGGTTCAAGGGTCTCAAACGACCCACTGAAGAAGAAACACAGAGCACATGACAAACCAAAGGCCAGCTGGTCGGCTCTGCTCCATCTGGCGCCGACAAGGGGCCGGTGGTGGGAGGATTGAAGTGACTGTGACTCCCTTCCCCCCTTCCCCCCGCAGATCTGTGGCTGGAGCCTCTGGCAGGCATCAGAGGGGCCACATGGCTGGCTGCGACTTGCCAAATGAGGCCGCTCTTTGCAGGTGGCAGGCTGAACTATTTCCATTACCAACTATTGACTGAAGCGGGTTATTTAAGTGTGTTAGGGCTTGTCTAGGTGAACGCTTAGTGCTCGTTAAAACGGGGCATCAATCCAACCTGCACTAGCCTGCCCCCTCTGTGACACATGCCAACAGCTTATTATTTGGTCTGCTCAAAAAGGAGGTGAGCAAAGCACCCTCAGGACCCGACCATGTGGATCAGCAGCGCTCACCCAGACCAGGGGCAGCGGCTGCGAGCCGAGGTCCATGCGGACCAGTTCTTCGTGTCGTTTTGCTGTTTCGTGATTGTAAATGATGCCTAAGAACAGAAAGATTTCAAACAACCCAGTACAGCGGCCAAGGATCCTTGACAAGCCAGCATTCTGGAGCGGAAATTGTAAACCTCTTCAGAAGAACAATAAATATTGCCACAGCCGGCTCTGTGATGCAGAGGAGATTGAAAGAGGATCACAAGACAAAAAAGGCAAACGTCCTTCTGATGAAGCCGTGTTGATCAGCTGTGGGGTAAGGACAGGACAGCTTTCCAGGCTTCTGGTTTGCATTTAAATGTGTACTCATTTCCATGGGTTCTTCGTAGTTTCTCTAGCTGATTGGAGGGTACAAAAGCTCTCCACTTCCAGAGGCCTGTGCTTTAGAAGACGTGTTTTAAAGGCAAGGTTCTCAGAAGTGGCTACTGCTAGTGGGTGTCTCAGTAGCCACTAGCAGTAGCCACTTCTGGGGTACCTCCCTTTTTGGTGGCCCCATTTCAAATGATGTGAAAATCCCTGCTGTTTCAAGAAGCGCCCGGGGTCTTCCCTTTCCGGATTTCTCAGGGTGGGGACACAGACTCACTGGCCACAATGTTCAGCTGCACTGGCCTTCCTCTTCTGTTTCTCTGCATACACAAGCTGCGCTATTCGTTCAGCCTGAATGTATTTTAATTTGGATTAAGGGAAACCCGGGTGAAGAAAGAGCCTGGGTAACGTTTCTGTGACAGTCACAGGGTGTGTTTCCTCGGTAACAATCTGTGAGTGTCTGGGAAATACGTCTGTGTCCTGACGCGGGTGCCACGGAACGGCCCGTGTCATGGACGTTGGTACTGGGGTGAGATCATCCCTTTGTAGGAAATCCAACATGGAGCGGAGGGCCTACGCCTGGCAAACTGCCAAACCAGTCAGGGTCCACGGGCTCTGGACGCTCTCCCTGCTCAGACAATGGGGTTTCTCACAGCAGGGCCTTTGATTCTTGACTAGATTTCAGTGTCTCCTCCAGCGCCCCAGGAGAAGGTGGGAATTCCTTCGGAGGGAAGCAAGGGGCTAGGAGAACGGCCGTCTCTCAGCTCTGCCCCCGACCCAGAGCTGCTGGGGCTGTTCTACAAGGCAGCTCTTGCGAAGCTCTTGCCACATCAGCAAGGGATGATCCCGCAGAGGCTGGTGTGGAGGCAGGACGGGCTTGGGCCCCCCCACGGACTTGGAGCAACCCCAGGGACTCAGGGAAGGGGGTGAAATCAGTCTGAGGGGGGCGCCCTTGGGAGTTGTTGGTCTTCCAGTGTTCTGCCGCTCTCTGGCGCTGTGAGGAGTGAAGTGTGTGCGCGCGTTTAAGAAATTCCTTTGCTAACTGCAGTCTCTGTGTGTTTTGGCCTCGTTGTGTCTGAAAAGGGTTAGCGAGAAACCAGAGTGTGCCCACAGCCAGCCGGCCTCTGGGGACAAGGTGTTTATGCAGGTTCCACATTCTTGCCTCACAGATTAGGGAGTGGCTTTGCCCAACTCTGTTTAGCTTAGTACTCAAGAGCAAGAGTGACCCTCCAGAGACCATGATCTCCCCATAATGCAGGATCCACTGTCCTCTCCTGTAATCCCCTGCCCCGCCTGTGCTTACTGCACCAAGCTGTTGGAAAGGTAAACAGTCCAATTCCTGTCCTTACCTACTTGGAGATCGTCTTTACACTCATTTAGCAAGTTTTGCTGGATATTTGCTGGAGCTCTTTCACGAGCATTAATCACCACCACCTTTCCTTGAAAGAAGAAGGGAAAACACAAAGTCTGATCAGTTTTATTCACCACAGGCAGGGGGCAGAATGCAGAGGGCTAGAGTTTATGCTTTTTTTTGTGGAAACTGGCGAGGGCTGGAGCCCAGCTGGATTCTACACTCAGGAGGTCCACAACCAAATCTGCCAAGCTCTCACGTCACCTTTACGAATGCTGCAGCAGGACGCACGTGCAGAGTTTACATCTTCCCCACAGTTTTAAGAACGGCACATCTCATCCTGCTGGGCTATTTGGCTCTGTATTTGATCAGAAAGCAAGATCACGAGTCAAGACATACAGAGGGGTTGATTCTGGCTGTATTAGTCTTACAAACTGTCATGGCCTTTTTATGGTCCGTCAGTGGTACAAAGAGGCACCAAGTTGGCTTAACCCTCTAACTAGGAATTCTTGTCTCTACATCACTCCTGCACCTGCTGCAGGGGGCATGGTGGGTGGCAAGCTGCAATCAAGCGGCCATTTGCTGGCATATCAGAATCAGCACGGGGCCCTCTCCATCAGACTCCATGGCACCTTTTCTCACAGGAGGGCACTCGACTTTGAGAAGGATGCACTTCAGAAGTTCACTGGCTGCTGGAGACCAGGAGGCAACTGTAGTGTAACAAGCAGGCTTCTGGAGTTGCTAAGCCAAGACTGCTTTTATTACGCAGACACGCAGGCTATGTCTAGACTGCAGGCTTCTTTTGGAAGAAGCTTTTCTGCAAGAGTTCTTCTGAAAAAAACTGCTTCTGAAAGAGAGCGTCCACATTGCCAAAGCACATTGAAAAAGCAATCTGCTTTTTCGAAAGACAGCGTCCACACTGAATGGATGCTCTCTCGCATGTAAGCTGTGATTGCTATGGACGGAATGGCCACCAGGGCACCTGTGCTTTTTCCTCTTTCCTCTTCTTTCGAAAGAACTCCCCCTTCCTTGTCCACACATGCCTTTTTCCGAAAGAGCTCTTTCGCAAAAAGCCTTCTTCCTCATAGAAAGAGGTTTACCAATGTCGGAAAAACCCCTCTGTTCTTTCGATTTTTTTTTTTTTTTGAAAGAACATGATTGCAGTGTGGATGTAAGTGAAGTTTTTTTGGAAAAATGGCTATTTTCCCGAAAAAACCTCTGTAGTGTAGACATAGCCTCAGTTCAAGCTTGTCTGCTGGCTGGGAACACCCAGGGTACGGCTAGACTGTGGGGAGTATCCCGAAAAAACTCCACTGTGTCTGCTTTTTTTTTGCAGAAGGTCATACACGCTCTTTCAGAGGAAGAAGGGGGCTTCCAAAAGAGGTTTTTTTTCTGAAATTTGGCCCAGTCTACACAGGCCAAGTTTCGGAAAAGCCTCTTCCGACAAAAGTATCGGAAAAAAAATATGCAAAATGTGGTGCGCATTTTGCATATCTTTTTCCGATAGATTCTCGCTGTCTAGACGTACCCCCAGACAGAAAGCTGCAGGTAATGAGAGTTACAAGTTGCCCTGGTCTGGGTTGCATGCCAGAATGTGACAACCACCCCCTCAGTTATTCTCCTCTGCTACTTTCCTTACAAGTCCCTGCAGCCACCTAACACCCTATATTCGTCTGCCACTATCAGTAAGACACTCCATTTTCCTAGTGCAAGTCAGTCAGGAACACAACCTTAGATGTGAAGCACCATACACATGCTTACAGAACTGACTATTAATAATCATTAAACCGGAGATAGGCTCAGAGGTGGGGCATGAGTGCAGATTATATTATCAGGTAACAATAAAGTGCACTACTATCATTCATATCTGCCACTGAGAGCACTTCGGTCCCTTTCATGTGCTAATGAATGGAATTCTCCTACCAGTGAAGGGGAAAGAAAGTGAAGTGAAACAGGAGACTTCAGGAGGGTGTTGGAACCACAAATGAATGCTGCACTGTGGGTTTGCAGCTGGAGGATAGTCTAATCTGTTGGGATCAGTCTGTGTGCAGACTGCTGCTGCCAAAAAAAAGCACAAGTGCTAGAGCGTGACAATGTTCTGAAAAGGAGAACAATGATATCAGCAAAAATGAAGAGTTTGGTTGGTGGGGGAACAACACACCAGGCTGTGCTGAGAAAAAGGAAAATTTTGCTAGCACAGCCTGCATATTGCCAACCTTTTAACTTACCTTGTTTGCTTGCTTTAAACTACAGTGGTTAGTCTGACTACTAATGTCTGTAGGTTCTGTCGGCTAAGTTAAACTCAGGCATTATTAAAACACCAAAGCAGGAACCCAAAACATTAGGTTCTAAAAGCCAAACAAAACCAACAAGTCTCACGTCGAGAACTGAAAGGTGCTAGACTGGAGCACTGCTAGATTGCCAGAGGGAGTGAGCTACAAAACTAGAAGGTGCTGGACCTCCACCAGCTCTTTGTGGATGCCCCTACCACCCACACCAAGTCCTGTTCTAACCTGGCAGCCTTTTGCACAGACATGTGGTAAAGGACCCAAGATGAAAAAGTCACACAGCGTTAAGTCCATAATGTCACCAATAAAAGCGCCTCCAAATGAGGAGGGTCATATCCAGCCCTCAGTGCAGTCATGGGCTGAATATGACCCAGAGTATTCACACTGACAGTCTTGTAGCAAACGATTCTCTTCCAAACTCATTGGCATTGGCTGAGTGTACAGTGAGTGTCAGCCCTTCAGATAACTGGGACCCAGATAATGTTCAGACCTGGCTGGGTTTTTCGCCAAACCTCTAACATTCCCTCCCCTCCGTGAGATTTCTTTTTGACTTACTGCGATCCCCTACTCCCACTGCTGTGAGTAAACACATGTCTCCTTACAACTGTCACTGTACTGTACTGGATAGTTTGGTCTGGGAGTACACTACGGAGTGCAGCTGTCGCTGAAAAATCCTTTGCCAAAGCTTCCAGGACATTGGTCTCTGCAAGGCTACAAGTGACCGTGCTGGTAAAAGGAGGGTGCAAATGCTATGGGAGAATTACCTGGAAGGGACAGACCCTCACCCTACCTGTGGTTGCATTATAGATGGTAAAGATGACCCCTCCTCCCAGCCCCATACTCTGGGGGTTCAAAACTGAAGTGCAGACCAGAGCAGCAATAGCAGCATCCACAGCCGAACCTTTTTGTTGTAGGATGTCCCTGTAGGAGAGAGGAAGAGAACATATTGTTAAAGACCAGGCAGTGCAGAACCCAGCAGGCACGTGGCAGGTCCTTCTTGTAATGCAAATTATATGCTGGTGGCAAGTTGGGCGGAATCAATAGCTAAGTGCACGAAAGCAGCTGGGGGTGATTTCAGGGGGACTGGCAGCTTCTGTGGGCCCCCAGGCAAGATGGGGGAGGTGGAGCCATGCTCATGAAGAGGTGGGGCCTTGGGAGGAAGGGTGGAGCCAGGACAGTCAGCCCCCAGCCCCGAGAGCCGCACAGTGTGTGCAGAGCGGTGCTCTGGCAGCAATTTAAAAAGTCCGAGGTTCCCACCACCACTGCCACTACAGGAGCCAAGAGCCCTGGGCCCCTTTGAATTGTCAGGCCCGATGGCAACTGCCCTCTTTGTCCATCCCCCCCACCCCCAGTGGCGGGCCCAGATGATTTCACAAAGCTGGGGGAAATGACAGTAGTGAGAAAGGAAACTGGGTAGAGAAGAGATAACCCCTGAAAAAAGAGACAGCAATTCTCTGTGAAGGAGGGACCAAAGTCTTACAAGGAAGTGACACATCTGGACCATGCTAGCATTGGCACTTAGCTGGAGAGTGAAAACAAGAGAACAATCATCGGAAATCGCATCTGCTTTTTAAGTCACCGTGATAGGGCAGAGCAGGAAATGACCATACAAAGAGGTGGAAAGCTATTAAAAACCAGAAGCCCTTCCTCCCTCTCCCCCAGGCAAGCACAGGACACTATAATGCACAGACAAACTCTTCACAGATGTCTTGGGTAATGTGATTTGCGGCTAGTTCAGATGTGCTACGTTTCCAGCTTGTACAGCAATTAGACAAAGCACCACGTGGTTATTAAATGTGCTGGTGGGGGGGGGGGGGGGGGGGAAGTATGAGTTAGAGGTGGGTGGGAAACAAGCCCGTAGCCCCAAACACAAACTCCATGGAAATTCAGGGCCTGATTCTGCACTCGCTAACACCAGTGCATCCCCGCTGGTTTCAGTGAAGCTACTCCAGATTTACACCAGCGTGAATGAGCTCATTCAGGGCCCCGGGTGGCAAACTAGGCTCCATTTCGAGCTCCTTCCAGAATGCAAACCTCACTCTGACCCGTGCCTCCTCAGGAAAGCCTGGATCCATCAACTGCCCTGTTCACGGAACACTCAAATCCCCGCTCCCTGCAGGCCAGGCCTTTCCATGTCTCTATTTCTTGCATATCCTGGGGGCCCCTGGCCATCTTCCTGACACGAATTTGTTTAGCCTCACAGTGCTCCTGGCAGAGAGGGGTAGAAGTATTCTGCCCACTATACAGAGAGAGGCACAACTGGTGCACAGAGGGGCAGAGACATAGCGAGGGTGTTATGCGCCCAGGGGCAAAGGAAAAATTTGTGCCCCTTCTCCGCCTGCTGCCACCGTGGCTGCACGACACCCCCAAACCTGGCACACGACTAAGCCCAACCTTGGGAGGAGGGGTGAGGGGAGCTTGTACTGCATCTTCCCCCTCTGCCTCCAGTGTGGGGCTGGGCCCCCCCATGCACCAATCCACCGGCAGAGATAAAGGAAGGTTGGGCTGGAGGCAGAGAGGTGGGGAGGAGGCTCCAGCCAGAGGCAGTGGGCAGAGCAGGAGCAGGTGAGCTGAGGGATCACAGGGAGAGCAGAGAGGGACTAAATTGGTGCCTCCTAGTGTGGTGCCCCCGCCTCCAACCGCCCTCGCTACTCCACTGTAAATAATCCACCTCTTTGGATATTTATCGTTTAACGAATTACTTATTTTACTAACGACAGACACATACAAAAGATAGTTTTTGTGGTTTACATTCTGGTAAATCATTTTTTCTCTTTAATTTGTTTGTATCCCGTTCTCATTAGGTTCATGTCTTTTACATAAAAAATGTCAAATGCTTAACATATGTAAGTTTTATAAAACACAAGAGAAAGAAATGTTATACAACCTAACTATGAATTTCATCACTATCTTTCCATCCAGCATTTAAAACCACTGTTATAGCAAACAAGCGATTTGTTGCTTTAATGAATAAAAGGTAAAAAGATTTTGAGCATATCAAACTTATTGTAATTGCAATCTGTAATGCTTCCTAACTGCCTAGTTACTTACCGAGTTAACCTAGTTGTGTTTCATACTATCGCACAGCGATAAACTACATCAGAGTTCTGAATGTAAGAGATTAACTTACCTGTTAAAATAACACTCCGAAAAACTTTTAAATAAAACTAACACACAACATGAGATTGACCCTCACTTTGTTGAAGGCACTTGAAGCAATAAGCAGCCTAAGGCTGAGGATACCCTGCAAGTCTGGCTTTCTGTCTGCCATGGGGACTTTTTCCTTCATGCTGCGCTGAGATTCTATCCAAGTAAAGGAGAGAGGTCTCTCTGAGCTGCTCTTCCAAATTGCACACAAGCCATTCAACTGAAGCCATAGATGTCAAGATTCAAGGCCAGCCTTGCCTTGGGCAGATTGCCTAACCAGGTGTCCACAATCACAACGTCCGAACACGTACAAGACTTTTAGTTGAGAAAGCCACGTTAATCCCAAGTCTCTGCTAGGACTGGGGGATGTGGGTGACCTATAGAAAACACCAGCATTTGCTTTGGAAAATCTGCAACAAAACATGGGGGTATCGATCACCTCGGTAATGCCAACTCCTTTAGAACTGAGGCTCTGATTATCCAGCACCAGCTGAGGTAGAGCGGGCACTGAGTGCACATGGCTGATGTATTTTTACCAAAACTGCTGCCTGCCCAAATTGCCAAAGGAGAAAGGAAACAGGGAGGCCAACAGGAATGGTAGAGTATAGAGCAGTGTTTCTCAACCTTTTCTTATAAAGTACCCCTTTTTAAAAAAAACCCACCATTATAAGTATCCCCAATGCACCCACCCGTGCCCAGAGCCAGGCACCTCCCCCCCTCCCCCCACTCTAACCCAATGCACCCACCCTCTCCCAGAGCCAGGCACCACCAGCTCCCCACTCCAACCCAATGCCCTTCCCCAGAGCCAGGCTTCCAGCCCCCACCCCGCTCTAACCCAATGCACCCACCCCTTCCCCAGAGCCAGGCACCGCCCAACCCCCTCTCCCCCGCTCTAACCCAATCCACCTCCCACAGAGCCAAGCACCGGACATACGGTAACTCTACCTTTGAAGTTCCTGCTCCCGCTGCCCGGCCCTATCTCGGTGGCTTGATTGCAGAGAGCACGTGGCCTGCCAGCACCGGGTTTGCCATGACATGTGGGGCTGTGCACTACCACCCCAGCCTGGCACCCCTTAGTGTGGCACCCAGCACCAACTGGCCTCCCCTGCTCCCCCTCGCTACACCTCTGCAGGGGATACTGGGACCTGCCCAAGATCACACATAAGGTTTGTAGCAGAGCCAGGAACAGCACCTAGATCTCCAGCCCGATGTTCTATCTGCAAAGCCATTCTCCTGCAGTAAGTGGAATACATGTTTGCATCACTTCTCCAAGAACCACAGCTACAGTAAACAACCGTTTCTTTTGTCATTATATTGGTTGCCCTTGGCCCTAGCCTTACACCCAACCAGCAGCTGAGGATTGACAAAAGGATACACTCAATATTCCTTGGATGCTATGCTCTGGGAAGAGTAAAGCCAAGTCTACACTAAAAACTATTTACCAGTCTAGTTATCTAGGCAAACCCTCTAGTGTAGATGCAGTTTATACTGGCCCAAAAGTGCTTTTGATAATAAATCTTATAGGGCAGTGGTCACCAACCAGTCGATTGGGATGTACCGGTGGATCTTGGAGCCTCTGACAGGTGATCCTGACTAGTTTGGCCAGGAAGCTATCAAGGGCTGGCACTTCAGTTGTTCCTCCCCCCACTGTCATGCTGCTCCTGCCCTCTGCCTTGGAGCTGCCCCCCTGGGCGTCTCCTGCTCGCTGTGCAGGGTGTGGGAGGGAAAAGGGGGAGCGCTGATGTCAGGGTGTCCCTCCTCCCTCCATTCTTGTATCCCATCTCCACACAGAGAGAGGGGGATGGAGGAAGCTTGGCAATGCAAGCTTGGCAATGCAAATCTCTGTCACTCTCACACACCCTGTGTGTGCCTGTCATTCTCACCAACACACACTGTCCTTCTCGCTCATCTCCCCACCCAACACATACATGGGGTTGTTACTTCTGTTACTGCTTGCAAAGTGGGTTAGTTTTGGTTTTGGCTGGTCTGTGCAGTTCATCATTTTCATTTCTCTCTTACGCTTTGAGTACTGAATTCTAACATGCCGAACCTGTCGTGGCGGGAATCATTCTCCCTGTGGTAACTGCTGCTCCTGGAAGTGGCTGGCATGTCCCTGCAGCCCCTGAGAAAGGCAAAGCAGGGGGTCTCCACATGCTGTCCTTGCCTGCAGCCACCACTCCTGCAGCTCCCATTGATCAATAACAGGGAACCGTGGCCAGCAGAAGCTGTGGGCTCAGTGCCTGTAGATGAGGGGCAGCACATGGCGCCATGGAGCCATTGTTGTACATGCCAGCTGCTTTCAAGAGTGGTGCAGGGCCAGTGTAGGAGTAAGCCCTGCTTATCTTAACTCCACTGCTCCAGCACCCAGAAGTCGTCTCAGTTGCCCAGTGCCCAGCCAGAGCCTGCTTCCTGAACCCCTGACCCAGCCCTGAACCTCATCTTGCATCCAACCTCCTGCCCCAGACATGAGTCCCCCTGCACCCAAACTCCTTCCCAGAGCTTGCACCCTGAACCCCCTCCTGGACCCCAATCCCCCAGCCTGGGCTAAGCCCAGAGCCCAGAGTCTTGGCCCAAGACCAGAGCCTGCACCCCAACTCCCTCCCCCAGCCTGGTGAAAGTGAATGAGGTTCAGAGAGGAAGGGGGATTGAGTGAGCAGGGCGAGGCCTCGAAGAAGGGGTGGAACAGGGGCAGGACCTCAAAGAAGGGGCAGGAAGGAAGTGGGACAAAGGTATTTGGGTTTGAGGTAGATCTTACATTGCACTTGAATTGAAAAAGTGATCTTGTGGTTGAAAAGGTTGGGGACCCCTGTTATAGGGTATGTCTACACAGTAGCATTATTTCGGAATAATATCAGTTATTCCAAAATAATGTATTGTGCATCTTCATAGCTATCCTGTTATTTCAAATTTATTTTGAAATAACCGACTTCTTACTCTGACTTCTGTAAACCTCATTGTACAAGGAGTAAGGGAAGAATGCTCTATTTTGAAATAAGTGCTGTGTAGACGTGCCCAAATTCAAAATAAGCTATTTCGACTTAATCTACACAATTAACGTAGCTCAAGTTGTGTAGCTTATTCTGAGTTGAGCCCTGCTGTGTAGACGTGCCCATATTGGTTCCCTGAGTGAAATAAGCTACTCCAGTAAAAGCACTTTTGTGCTGTATAACTACAGCTACACAAGAATTTTTACCAGTATAAAAATGTCACCCACAAAAAAGTCACCCTTCCCCAATCAATTTTACTATATTAGAAAAATATTCTGGTGTAGATCTGGCCTAAGTGAAAAGGGAATTGCATATAATCTCACACCACAGATCAGAAGTCATCTTCCTGTAGGGGCTTGTTTGGCAAGTGCTTCTCAGAAGCACAAGTATAAAAATACCTCCATTCCCTTTGAATTCCCAAGAACATTCTTTGTGTAAACAGGTGGCCCTTACAGTTGGAAACTTTCCAATAACACTGCCTTGACTAATGTGCTTAAATCATGCTGAATTCCTCTGATAGCCGATCCCGACGCCAAAATCCAGGAGTGAAATATCAGATCAGGACGCTAGCTGCAGCATACTTGAACAAACAGCTCTGCAAAAGCATCAGGCTGCTACACTGGGTCCCTATGTGTGCCACTGTGTACATTTTTCAGAGGGGGTCGCTGTGTTGGTCTGTATCTGCCAAACCAACAAGGAGTCCTGCGGCACCTTAGAGATTTATTGGGGCATCCGCTTTCATGCTAAAAGCCACTTCTGATGAAAGCTTATGGCCAAGTGAATCAGTCTCTAAGGTGCTGCAGGTCTCCTCGATGTTTTTGTTTATATTTTGTTACTTGCTCTGATGCAGCCAGTCTGAACCACTACTAGAAACAGAGTACTGAACTGGATGGGCCTTTGGTCTGCTCCACTGGGTTTCCCCCCACGTGCCCACAGAACTCACTGCAATCTCTGTTTCAGAGGCCAAGTTTCCAGTTTGGCTTTATCTTCCCAAGGATATGTCTAGACTGCGTCCCTCTGTCAGCAGAGGGATGCAGATTAGGCAGGTCGACATTGCAAATGAGGCAGGGATTTAAATATCCCGTGCCTAATTTGCATAAAATGGCCACCGCGTTTTGCCAACTCAGCACTTTGTTGGCAAAAAGTGGCAGTCTAGAGGGGGATCCGTCAAGAAAGAAAGCCTTTTTTGACAGATCCCTTATGTCTCCTGCAAGGAGGTTTACTGGATCTGTCGAAAAAGGCTTTCTTTCCCCACAGATCCCCCTCTAGACTGCCACTTTTTGCCGACAAAGTGCTGAGTCGGCAAAACGCTGTGGTTATTTTTATGCAAATTAGGCACGGATATTTAAATCCCTGCCTCATTTGTAATGTCGAAGTTGCTAATCTACATCCTCTGCTGACAGAGGGATGCAGTCTAGACATACCCCAAGTGAAACATCTGCCACTTTCCGCTTGTTTCCAGAGGGGCACATTCACTTGAAAAGGGAGCAGTGAATGTAGAGCCAGGGTTCAGTTAAAGATCAGCTGACAGGTCTGTCTCTCTTCTCTTCATCCACTCATGATGAGTCCTGTGGCATCAAACTAACAGATTTACTGGGGCATAAGCTTTCGTGGGTAAAACCCACTTCATCTTCACCCACAAAAGCGGATTCCCCAATGGCTCTCTTAGTGTCGAAGGTGCTGCAGGACTCTTTGTTGTTTTTGCAGATACAGACAAACACAGTGGTCCCTCTGAGACTTTTTATTATAAAAAGTTCCCTTCCCTGCTGTACACATATGAAGGCTTTTTTTTTTCCCTAACACAAGAAGTTTTAGGGAGTAGGGATGGGATGTAAAACATAAAAACCCTATGACCCTCACATGAGTTGCAGATTCTTCTGTAAGAACAAGAGCCCTTGGCTGCGTCTAGACTGGCATGATTTCGCGCAAATACTTTTAACTGAAAAGTTTTTCCGTTAAAAGTATTTGCGCAAGAGAGCGTCTATACTGGCATGTGCCTTTGCGCAAAAGATTTGCTTTTGTGCAAAAGCATCCGTGCCCAGTATAGACGCTTTCTTGCGCAAGAAAGCTCCGATGGCCATTTTAGCCATCGGGCTTTCTTGCACAAGAAATTAACGTTCCTGTCTACACTGGCCTCTTGCGCAAGTATTCTTGTGCAAGAGGGCTTATGCCTGAGTGGGAGCATCAAAGTATTTGCGCAAGAAGCACTGATTTTGTACATTACAAAGTCAGTGTTCTTGTGCAAATTCTCGCGGCCAGTGTAGACAGGCGGCAAGTTTTTGCGCAAAAGCAGCCGCTTTTGCGCAAAATCTTGCCAGTCTAGATGCACCCCTTGAGTTTACAGCTCTATTTATAATGAATTACCACATTTGCCATTCCTATGAGCCACTGTGTCCAATGGTCTCAAGTTAACCATTAGCCTTTTAGAGCAACACAGGCAAATCCCTCACCCCATCCTGAACATTAAATATTATCAAAACCTTCAGAGGGGTAACCCAGTTAGTCTGTAACAAGAAAAACTTAAAAAACAACAAATAGCCTTGTAGCACCTTGAAAACTGACAAAACAGGTAGATGGTAACATGAGCTTTCGTGGGCAAAGACCCACTTCTTCAGATAATAACTCCAGTCATCTGAAGAAGTGGGTTTATGCCTGTGAAAGCTCATGATACCATCTGCATGTTTTGTTAGTCTTTAAGGTACTATTAGACTAGGGGTGGGCAATAATTTCTTGACTGGGGGCCACCTCAGAAATTTTTGAAGTGGCCTCAGGCCACCCCAGAAGGGGTGAAGACTGAGGCGGAAGGGGCAGGGCCAGGATATGTCCATGCTTCCCTGTCCCTGTGGGTGGGGGAGCACGTGAAGTCTTTGCCCCTCTCCCTCCAGACAGGGCTGGCCCAAGCCATTTTGGCGCCCCGGGTGCACAGCGCATGCGCGGGCCCGCTCCCAGGTCAATGAGGGCCTAGGGACAGGGGGAGCATCTGCCCCTGCCCTGAAAAAATGAGGTTTACGCAACTTTTTGAAAAGGGGGGGGTTGCCAAAAAAACGCGTCCCGACGACTTTCACTTTCAAAAGCTCCACTTTCGAAAGTTAGAGCAGAAGAAGATATGCAAATTCCCACAGAATTTGCATATCCTCTTCCGGAACATCGGCGTAGTCTAGACGAGCCCTAGGTCACCCATCAGCAGAATAGCAGCTGGTGGTTGACTAAGTGCCCGGCCCCTTGCAGGGCAGGAGGAAACTTTGAGCGCTCCCCTGGCCCCCAAGCCCTGATTGGCCGGGGTTGGGGGAGCAGCAGGACCTACTTGCACCAGATCAAACCACTTCGTGGGCCAGATCTGGCCTGTGGAAGTCTTTTTACCCACCCCTGTAGTAGCCTATTTGTTGTTTTTTAAATTTTTCCAGTTACAGACTAACACGGCTACTCCTCTGAAGCTTTTGAACACACCAAACTAGTCGCTTATCTTTGCCAGGAGATGAGCAGTTAATTCATGCATAATCCCAGGAGATAATACTGAGTGTTCACCCTTCATAGACAAGTCTTTCCACCTCATCCAAACACACAGGAATTCAGAGCCAGTGACTTCCGCATTTTAATCCTATTCGCACATTGTACTAGGTTAGAGGGGTGGAGTCTATAGAAGTCACACATATGCTCCAAGCACTTCTGTCTGCTGTTCATAGTTTGTAAATTCCCAGCCAAAGAAACATTTGTTTAACAACAGCAACACTGTGTGATAAACACTGCTTAATTACTGCAAACACTTCTAGAGTTTTAGTCTCGCGCCAGCCATACAAAACAGTGAGACCTTGGTGTGTAGTAATCCCCTGTCTCCCGCAGACTTTGACACAAGTTAATAAAATTCAGGCAATTCAATGCTCTGAAATGTGAATCCAGTTGAGGTCACTGTGAGGTGCCTGCAGCCAGGCCTAAGAAAGAAAATAAATAATAACTGTGCATTAAATAGTCCGAGACAAGTTCCTATTATCTGTAGCCCAGTGGGTCACCGCACCTCTCTTGTACTCACTGCTTGCGGACGCCATGGAAGACTGGTTAGAACTCATGCAAAGTCCACTCTTGACTCATGCAAAGTCACTACAGGTTGGAACTCCCTGGTCTGGCACCCTGAGGACCTGACTGGTCCCAAATGAGGGATTTTGCTGGACCAGGGGAGGTCATGTCTGGCCCCCCTGCTTCTGGCCCCATCCCTGCACTGCTGCTCTGTCTGCTCTTCCCTCCCCTGGCAGCGTGGCAGCTTCCCAGCTCCCAGCCCCCATGGCAGCACAGTGGGACAACATACTGGGGAGCTCTCTCCCCATCCTGCATCTGGCTGGTCTCCCAGCCCCCACCCCTAACCCCATCACACCAGGCTCCTGGCCCTTCCACACACACACCCCCCAACACCCCCTGCAGTGTGCAGGGATTCCAATCCTAGAACATTGGTGGGCCAGTTGCTTTACCAGAAAGTCCCATTTTGTAGAGGTGCATCCTGTACTCATGTTCATTCACTGAAATAAGGGATTCACCATCCAGCCCAATGCTGCCAAATGTACTTTGCTAACCGGCCATGTGGCAGCAGATTGAAAGGGGGGGTGCAGGTAGAATCCTGCCTGCTATTAGTTAGGTAAATAGTGAGTTTTGATTTCTGCTAAACTCCATCCATGTTATATGTTTTGTCCTTCCAACCCACCCCAAACGCTTGTCTGTTGCATCGTATCTCCAATGATGAGCTCTCTGTGAGAGAAATTGTCTTCTTTTCCCCATGCCCACCTCCTTACTTGGAGGTGCTCGGTGCTACAATAATACAAATAATAACACTGTAGCTAAGTGGGACTCAATTCCTGTTAATAATGTATAAGAGGATCATGCATCTTTCAGTCAAAGTAAAGCACATTTTGAATACTTAATCCCTTGTTTGGGTAGCACACATTAACCATGTATGAAACCTCAAGAGATGGCAAAGAAAATTTGCAGTGTGTCATGAAACCAAGTGCTTTAGGTACTCTTTTTACTGACTGATGAATAAAAAACATAAGTAGAAGTGACTTTACCCATCTTGAAAATGCAGCCATCTGAGATCAAATCCAGCATCTGTCCAAAAGCATACAGGGTGTCTTGCTATTTCTCAACTGAAAAGTGACATTTCAAAAAGCACAATTCCCCTCTCTCCCACTACTACATAAGGGTACTGTATCGCTGACACCATTTCTTGCAGCACCTGGGGTCTCCCATCCAAGTACAAACCCAGCCAAGCTTATGAGTGGTGCATTCGATGCAATCATGGTTTGAATTTTAGGAACTTTTTCATGCGTTGGCAACTGCCAATATCCTGTTCAGTTACTGACGGCAACTGCAAAGGTAGCAGCATTCAGCATTCAGCAAACACAGCTGCTCTTTTAAAGGAACCTTTCCTATCATGAGAGTAGGTTTTGTAGGTTTTGTGGTTCCATCGAACCTAGATTTCCATCACAGGCTGCGATTCCCACCGTCTCTTGCAGACGGAAGGATGCCCAATTGTGCGTTTCTCCTGCCCCTTGACGCTTTTCTCTCTGCAGCTTGGCTTGCAGCTTCCATTTGCAAGGAAAGCAGCAGATCTCAAAGGGCAGGCACCAAACAGAGTGTCAAAGCAGCGCCATCAGTAGCAGGTCTCTGCTCTGTTCTTAGCGGTACCAGTGTTGACCCTTGGGGTGGTTTCCTGGGAGCAAGAGCAGCAATTAACGAGCAAAGGTCTGAAGAGGGAGAGATGTTTACAGTCGAGTAGTCCCCTGAAGGGAGCAGATAAGTGCTTGGCTCCACGCCACACCCAGGTTTTGTTCCAATCTGCTAAGGCAACCCTAAGGCAGAGGAATCCCCAAGGAGATTGAGGAGAGACCACAAAGCAGAATCGCAGAGTCACAGGAGCAGAAGGGACCTTGAGAGGTCATCTAGGGCAGGGTTAAGTACCTAGACCAGGCTGGGCAACCTGCACCCATGCACCCCTTGTCTGCCTCCCACCCCCACATGCCTGGGAGCACTGGCACCCCACACTTCCTGCTCATTCCCCTCCCTCCTAGCACTTATCATGAATCAGCTGCCAGTGGCTAACCAAGCTGTGGGAAGGAGAGGGAGGGGCAGAGCGTGAATGGGTAGGTTCATGGCACTCTGAAAGTGCCAACAGGCAGGGGAAGGAGTAGGGACTGCAAGTGTACCCACCAGAAGGCGGATTTGAACCTGGGACCTCTGAAGCAGAGTATAGGAGCCTCTACCCTCTGAGCTAAAAGCCACCTGGCTCCCAGCCCCTGCTGTAGAGGTCTCTTGATCTTAACTGTTGCTGTGGTCTAGGTACCACTTGCACGGCTCAGTAACCACACTAGGTGTGTGGGTTACACAGGGCTCCGGTGCCCCAGTGTGCCAATGGGGTGTGGGGAAAGGGGGCAGAGAGGAGGGGCCTGGGCTGCAGGTTGCCCACCTCTGGATTTCAATCATGCGGCCCACTGAGATGAAGGAGGGCCACTACATGCATCTGACGAAGTGGGTCTTTGCCCACGAAAGCTCATGCTCCAATAAATCTGTTAGTCTATAAGGTGCCACAGGACTCCTCGTTGTTTATGCAGATTCAGACTAACACAGCGACCCCTCTGAGACTTGTAACTAGCCTTGTTTGCCCATCACTGATCTAGGCCATTCCTGACAGGTGTCTGTCCAACCTACTCTTAAATATCTCCAGAGATGGAGATTCCACAACCTGCCCGGGCAATTTATTCCAGTGTTTCACCACCCTGACAGCCAGGAAGTTTTTCCTAATGTCCAACCTAAACCTCCCTTGCTGCAGTTTAAGCCCATTGCTTCTTGTTCTATCCTCAGAGGCCAAGATGAACAAGTTTTCTCCCTCCTCCTTGTGACAAATCTTTTATGGCCCCTCTCAGTCTTCTCTTCTCTAGACTAAACAAGTCCAGTTCTTGCAGTCTTCCCTCATCGCTCATGTCTTCTAGACCTTTAATCATTTCTGTTGCTTTTCTCTGGACTGTTTCCAGCTTAACCACATCTTTCCTGAAGAGTGGCACCCGGCACAAGGGACTGCCCCTGCTCCAGGACGCAGGGACATGTTGGCAGCTGCGGAGAATGAACCCCAGGAAGATGTTTTAAGCCCTGCTGCACTGCAGTGGTGGTGCCATCAGGAAACCCCTGGGGCATTGTAAGATGCGTGGGGGCAGCTAGTGAGGCTGAGGAACACATCAGGGGAGAGAGTGCAGGGCACTGAGGAGCTGGGGAATGCAGGGGTCAGGGAGCATAGGGGGCAGCAGCTGGTGAGCTTTGGTGGAGCCTGGCCACAGGCCTGGAATATCCCTGGAGATGGGGCACCATGGGGCCATACAGCTCACTGGCTATGCCAGGGAGTGTCTGACAGCTGAGTGAGCTGTTCCATGTGGGGAACGAACAAAGAGCAAACCCTTGGAGTGCGAGGAACACAGCGGCAGGCCGGGTGCTGCTGCAGGGGGAGGGCTGGAGAGACGGCTGTGCTGCTTTGGCATGCCTCAGCCCGGAGGGCTCACAGAGCTACTCTTGATGCTGCTCCCAGCAGCTGAGGAAGTTGTGGGAGAACTCAGAGGGCATCCCAAGATGGGGGATCACGGCACTGTGGGATACATACCCACAATGCACTGCTCATATTGTCAGCGACGGTGCCCCTCTCCCACATGGACACAATCTGTTGGCCGCGGGAGCAAGCGGGAACACCCTCTGGCACTTTTCATTGCGTCGACTTTTGGCTGTCGACATACAGCAAGGAGGTAGAACCTAGCTGAAGGCATGGCTGCTTGCGGATGTCGGCCTGCATGTGTAACCCTTTCCCACCAGTTGGCTTTACACTCGCCAGGACTTATACGGCGCACCGGAAAGGAGGCAAAGTTATTCTGCACCAGCAGCTGACTGTGTGTACAGAAGTCAGGTTAGATATTGGACACAGGCCTCCACGTAGACAGGGTGAGTTTCCAGCACAGGCTAAAAAAAAAGTTCTGGGCTGATAATGACCAACTGTAAGGAGGCAGGGATTAAATGTAAACACTTATAATTAAAAGCGAAGTGTTTAGATGCGTGGGCTTTTCTGCGGCTACAAGGCAGTGCTAGCCAGGTCTCCTGGCAGCTCTCTGCAGCATCACATTCCTCCGCACATCTGCCTTCCTGCTTATCTATTTCTACCGCACACAGAGATGATTGGAGCCATGCTGCTGCTTTCTCTACCATCTACCTGCCCTTCCCGCTGACTCTTTTTCTTCTGTTTTACTAAAATTGTACATTTTCCTGTTTGTTTCTTTGTTTCTTTGTTTGTTTTTTCTGTTTTTGCCACGGCAAACCCTCAGGTCTAGTTATGACACAGGAAGTTGTAAAGCTTCTAGGGTGTCCTGCCCACAGCCAGTTAACAAACAGCGCCTGCAGCCCCACGGGGCTGACAGCCTCCACAGGCCCCTGGGCATGGTGTGGGGAGTGGCTCCGTGCTCCCAGAAGGGCGGGGCCTCAGGCGGAAGGGGCGGAGCAGCCAGTCTTCCACGCCACATACAGTGCAACGTGGCCCCTCTCCCCCAGCCCTCGGCATCACACTGAGCGCACAGCATGGGGCTCCTGCACCGATTTAAAAGTCCCGGGGCTCCGGCTGGCACCACAGAAGTCCTGGACCCCTTTAAATTACCGGACCCTAGGGCAGCACCCCTTTCCTCCCATCGGCAAGCCTGCCTGCAGCAGTCATGGCTAAACAGACAGTCAGCAAATTCTCAGATATCAGGGGTAACACTCTGGCCCCACTGAAGTTATTGACTTCACTAGGACTGGGATTTGATCCTGGGCCGATCAGAGGGAGAAACTGGAGAAGGTCCAGAGAAGAGCAACTAAAGTGATGAAAGGTCTAGAGAACATGAGGGAAGACTGAAAGAATTGGGCTTGTTTAGTTTAGAAAAGAGAAGATTGAGGGGGGACATGATAGCCGTTTTCAGGTATCTAAAAGGGTGTCACAAGGAGGAGGGAGAAAAATTGTTCTCCTCAGCCTCTGATGCTAGGACAAGAAGCAATGGGCTTAAGCTGCAGCAAGGGAGGTTTAGGTTGGACATTAGGACAATCTTCCTGTCTGGGTGGTTAAACACTGGAATAAATTGCCTAGGGAGGTTGTGGAATCTCCATCACTAGACCAGGGGTGGCCAACCTGTGGCTCCAGAGCCATATGTGGCTCTTCAGAACTTAATATGCAGCAAGGGAGGTACCTTGTACAGATACCAAATCCAGGGCTGGAGCTACAGGTGCCAACTTTCCACTGGGCCAGAGGGTGCTCACTGTTCCACCCCCAGCTCTGCCTTAGGCCCTTTCCCCCTAAGATCCTGCCACTTCCTACCCTCTCCACTGAGCCTGTCACACCCATGCTTCCCCCTCCAGTGTCTGCCACTGAGAGAGCTGATCCCAGTGGGCAGGAGGAGAAGGAGACACTGACCGGTGGGGCTGCCAGTGGGCGGGATGTGCTGAGAGTGGTGGTGGGGAGATGAGCAGGGCTGGTGACATAGAACTGTGGCTCTTTGGCAATGTGCATTGGTAAATTCTGGCTCCTTCTCAGGTTTAGGTTGGCCACCCCTGATCTAGGCAGCGCTGGGTCCTGCTGTGAGGGCAGGGGACTGGACTCGGTGACCTCTCGAGGTCTCGTGTTCTATGGTTCTATGATCTGTGTTGCTATTGGGTAAATGCTGGAAGTGTGAAAGCATGAAACACTCTTGGGAGAAATTTCTTCTTCTTCATGCAAGAATGTGTCTGAGGATGTTACTAGCCCTTCTCTGGGCTGACTCACCTGGCTTATCAAGAGTGGAAGCAACAGCTGTTGCTACAGTGATAATTCTTACACTTGGGATTTGGAGAAAGATTAACAAGATACACCAGAGATCTTCAAAACTGCAAATGGCTCTTGTATAGTGTATCCCTGACTTATGAATTGGGTTTTATATAAATGCAAATGTCGTTTCTTTGTAAAATGTTTGGCCTTCCGATCTGCCCGTCTTCTAGGGGCATAGCTATGAGGAAACTAATAAAGCACCACATGGATGCTGTTTTAAGAGAGATTAATTTCCAGCATTCCCCTTAGTACTAGGGAGGTTGGAAGACTGAAGACTGCAGGGAAGGAAGGTCAAGTCAAGACAGGATTCCTGGCTGCAGTAATTCCCAGCTGGCCCTGCCTTTCTCTGCTAGGAACAGACTCTTCTCTTGTGCTCTGCCTTTTCAAAATCCTCTGTCACCTCCTGTTGATGGCTCATCCCCTTACATCCAGTTTCAAAAACAACCGAAGGCAAAACAACAGACACTACAGCAGTGATGGCTGGTGCAGGTTTCTGCCCAGAGCGCCCAGCAGGCGGCCCCATCAGGAGGTAGATGGAGGCAGGAGGGGATGGGAATGTCTAGGCCTTTATCCGCTTGGGAGGAAGAACCCCTTCTAATGCTCACAGAGGGGGATTTGTAGGGCAGGGGCTGGACAGGCCACAGTATCTACATCTGTGGATTTCAAATAGTTATAGCTCCCACAAAGTAAAAGTCTGGGGACATTCAGGTTTCCTGCTCAATATACTCCACACACTAGTGGTTCCTATCCTTTTTTTATGCCGTGGGCCAACAAGCTCATTCAAAAATTTGGCAGACAGGTATTGAGACATTTGCTTATTCATTATGGTCACGTTTCTCAAACTGTGGGTCCTGACCCCCCCAGGGTGGGGCCGCGAGCAACTTAGAGGGGGGTCATGGTATCATAAAGTTTGAGAACCCTTGAGTTATGGTAATTAATTGATTTGCATATTTGTGTATCCATTGTGGGGATTAATTTTGAGCGGGGACGTGGTACTTTACATTGCAGCAGTAAGGGAATGGGGGGTGGGGGGAGAGAGATGGAGAAGAAGGGAAGGGAAAAGGAAGAAAGGGGCAAAGACTGCGAGCAAAAGGGGACCAAGCTGGGGAGAGGCAGGGCTGAAAGCAATGGGGCACTGACACCGGCTTGGAGGGGTTCTCCTGCCCTTTCTCCTCACCCCAACCCAGCTGCCTGGGCAGTGGCGGCCCCAACTCTGGCCTGGCCACCCCATCCCTGAACCAGCCCCAAGACTCAGCATGGCCAGGTGGTGGCAGGTCCCTATATGTGTGAGTGCTGGCTGGGCCGGGAGCAACCGGAGGCTGGGGGAGACTCTTGCCACGTGGGGAAGGAGGAGGGAGCCACTTGGCAGCGGCAGCGTGGGCGGGAGGACAGCAGGCTTGCAGGGTGGCTGGTGCCGTGGTCTCTCCTCCTGCATGAGAAGACTGGCGTGGGGGCACCCGGGAGCTTCACCTCTAGCTGCAGCGGACCTCCATGCGGGTGCTGGCCCCGGGCACTGGAACAGCTGCCTGCCGTGCAGCCCTGCCAGCCGGCCATGGTGAGGATGCCCCAGCAGGCAGAGGGAAGTATGCTTCCCAGCCAGGAAGCTCTCTGCGGGTGGAGCTCAATTAGCATCTATGTGGCCACGCTGCCACACCGCTTACAGAGAACTCTGCCAAACCATTCATCAAGCCACGGGGGTGTGGCCTAGCAGCATGCCACAGCCTGGCAGCCAGCAGTTCGCAGCCCAGCAATGGTCCGTGGACTGGTGGTTGGGAACCACTGCCATATGCTCGCTGTCCAGGGTCTGTCAATAAAATAAGACACCCAATAACATAATAGTCCTTTCCCCCTCTCTATTCTCCAGGAACCCTAATATTACACTTGTCATCTTTCAGCTGTAGAAATGCTTCTGTATGGCCCAGGAGCCAGAAATGCTTTCTCCTAGCCACGGAATCAGCCACGGCAAAACTAGCGCCGACTCGGTAAGATAGTGAGAGGCTTCACATACGTACAGCTTCTGTTTCTAAAAGCTCTGAAGGGCTTTGGAGACATGATAGCGAACCAAGCCTCAAAAACATCCACTAGAGGGAATTATCATGGTCAGAGGGGAAACTGAGGCAGCGGTCACCCGTCGCCAACCACAGCTTAGCTGCAGAGCCTGGAGTAGCACCCTGGATGCCTGAGTCGGCCTCTGCAAACCACTGAGTTACACTTCTGCCAAGGTTTAAGTACATGGTCAAGTCAATGAAGGAGACAGATGCCTAAAGGGCTTCTGTCTCCCCTGCTTCGCTCTTCCACGTTGGTGTCGTCCCAGCCAAACAACTCATCAGACTGGGGACGAGTAGGGCTTTGTCCTCAAGACTCCAGGGAACAGCTGTTACGAGGGCTGCAGTCCAACCCCTCTTGAAGTCAATGGAATCTTTCCTTTGAGTTTAACAGGAGCTGGACAGGACCTGGGTATCACATCTATTAAACACCACTAATCAGGCAGCCAGGAAGCTTGTGAAACGCTGCAGCATGTAAAGCCACAGGCATCCCGTCTCCATTAAGGGCTGCTCGTTGCAAAGCATGTGACTGGTATTTTGTTTAAAAAAAAAAATATTTTGACTGAAGAATAAAAACCAGCCAAGTTTCCAAAACCTGGAATTAACTCGGTCAGAGTGGCTCTCCTTTCAGAGACTCCGTCATCGCTCAAGTCACTTTCAGTTCAGGAGGACTGAAACAGACATCCAGGGATGAACAAGCCGGGATCGGGGAGTGGGAGGGGAGGGGAGCCACGCGGCCTGGAGGGAGCTCTGTATGGGAGGGTGAGGAAGAGGTGATGACAGCGCAGACATAGAAGTGTGAACCAGGAGGAAAGGGCAGGTGTCAAGAGACGCTACAGAGGAAGCAGCAATGGGATTTGGTGAGACATGCAATGCTAGGAACAGAGCCATCCTTTCTCCTCATCCTGCATGGTGCGAGCACTGGCACAGTTGCCAGTGAGAAGAGGAAGGAAAGAGCAAGAATGGCTGGGAAGGGAAGGGAAGCTGAGTCAGAGGAGGGAGAGTACATGGTCCAGGAAATGGGCAAAAGCAGGGAGGCGTATGGTTTAGTGAAGCAGGTTTCCAAGTCACCCCCATAAAGGCAGTGGCTGAAACCTTGCAAGCCACTGAGGGGGCTGTGGGAGAAAGCTTGGAGGGAGGAGAGGAGCAGGCCGGCTCCCGTACACAACAGTCTCACCACAGCAGGGGTGCCATTTCAGATTTTTTTGGTGGGGCAGGGGGCGACCTGCGCATGCCGTGAGAGTGCGGAGGGCGAGAGTGAGAGTGAGGGGGAGCAGACTAAGGATGGCAGCTTCAGCAGCATTTCTCAACATGCTCAGTAGAAGCCGGGCAGAATATCAGAGTGAGAGGGACTGGCCCTGTCTGCCCTTCCCCGCACACATGTCGCCTCTTTCCAGGGGTACTCGGGCACTTGAAAGTTTTTAATTTTTGGTAGATAACTTAGCAGTTAGCTGAGAGGAGCACTGTATCTAATTCCTATATAAAAGAAAGAAAATTAAATAAATATTAGATCCACTCTAATACTAACATGTTCTGACATCTTGTGGCAAGTCACTTAAGGGGCACTGGTTGGCCTTGGCATTTTAATACATATTCTTTCTTTGATGCTAACTCTGTAGAGACAGAGAAACACACACACAGTCAGGGTTATATCTCAGCTCTGGGAGGCGACCAGGGTCTCTTGGGTTACAGCAGGGGGCAAATACATCTGGGTTCTATATAAGAAACACAGAAAAGCCACATTGGGTCAGACCAATGGCCCACGTAGCCCAGTGTCCTGTCTTCCTGCCAGGTACCTCAGAGGGAATGAATAGAATAGGCAGCCTTGAAGTAATCCATCCCCTGTCGCTCATTCCCAACATTCTGGCAATTAATTAGAGGCTAGGGACACAATCCTTGCCCATCCTGGTTGGAAGAGGATAGCTCAACTGTCCTCCTTGAACTTACTTTGTTCTTATTGGAACCCTGTTATAGTTTGGACCCTTTCAGCATCTCCTGGCAAAGAGTTCCACCAGTTGATTGCGAAGGAATAATTTCTTTTGCATGTTTTAAATCGGCAGCCTAAAAATTTCTATGGGTAACCTTGTGTTATGTTAGTGAAAGAATAAATCATATTTCCTTATTCTATTTTCACACACCATTCTTGTTTTATAGACCTCTCGCTTATCCCCCCACCCCTTTAATAATTTCTTTTACAAGCTGAAGAATCCCAGTCACTTTAATCTCTCCTCATATGGAAGCTGTCCTCGTCATTTCTATAGCCCTTCTCTGTACCTTTTTTTCAATCCAGTTTATCTTTTTTTAGATGGGGTGACCAGATTCGCATGCAGTACTCAAGATGTGGACATATCATGGCTTTGTATAGTGGCAATAGGCTATTTTCTGTCTTCATATCTATTCCTTTCCTAATGATTCCCTGTATTCCGTTAGCTTTTCAGATTGCTGCTTCACATTGAGCAGATGTTTTCAGAGGACTATCCGCAGTGTTTCCCAGAGCTCTTTCTTGGGTGACAACAGCTAACTTAGATCCCATCATTTTTGTATGAATAGCTGGGATTCTATTTTTCCAAGTGCATTACTGTGCATTGATCAACACTGAATTCCACCTGCCCTTGTGTTGCCCAATCACCCAGTTTTGCGCCATCTCATTCTTTACCTCCTTTTTAAGATCATTTATGAATGTGTTGAATAGCACTGGTCCCAATACAGACCCCTGGAACAAACCTGTTTATTCCGACCCTTTGTTTCCTACCTTTTAAATGGAGTACCTGGCAATGTTTTCATGATTATCTAACAACCCTTCAATTGCTTGAATGATAAGCCTTTTGTTATCTTAACCACCCTGCCTCCCTCTGTTTATAGACAAACTCCCTGGCCCAAAGGCAGTAGCACAAGCTCTGTTGTAACTAAAGCACAAACCCTAGCCCCAGACAAAGCTCTTAAGCAAACCTCAGGTACATGGGTGGTGATGGCAGGGCTGGGGGAGGCAAGCCCCCCACCTCTGGCCCCACCCCTTTTGCTGAAGCCCTTCCCCTTTCCCACCTCCACGGAGAGGGGAGGCTTCATGCCATGTGTGTGCTCCTGCCTTCCAAACATGGGGTGGGGAGAGGAGTAGGCTGGCTCTTGCTTCAACCTCCCCAGCCCCATAGGAGGATGTGCCACCCGGCCCGGCCTGTCCAGTCCCGGAGCACTGGGGGGAGGGAGGAGTGGAGGGTGCACCATGCAGCATAGCCCATCCGCCACAGCCCCAGAGGAGGGTACACCATGCGGCTCGGCCCGGCCTCCCCAGCTCCAGAGCCTGGCTGGGAGGGGGAGGACGGAGGGTGCACAATGAGGTCTGGCCCAGCCTCCCCAGCACCAACGGGGCGGGTGCTGCGGGTAGCAACACTCCACCCCCAGAACGTCTCCAGCAGGTGTTCTGGGGGCAGTGTATGGGCGGGGCTATGCATGGTGGTTTGGGAAAGCAAAGCCTTCCCCTGCCTTACGCACCGGACACGCATGCTCAAGTATGAAATTCAGAGTTTCAGACTTCGGGGGGGAGGGGGAGAACTACAGCACCAAGGGGCCCCTGCACCACAGCACTGGCATCTGAAGAGGAAAATCCCCTGGGAAGATGGGTTGGGTACTCCCTTTGTTTTCCCATGGCTTTCATGGGCATGCCCTGGCAATGCAATACCCTTTGAAATGCTGGGAACTGGGCCCTCACTTCCCACGGACTTGGCCTCTCGCTGAGCCAAGTGTCAGGAATTCCCAAGCTAGCTGCCCCGCTAGCCTCTTCGTGGCCTCCTTGCGGGCACTCGATTCAAGTCTCAGGACTCTAGCAATCCCCTCACTGAGGGAGGGAAAGAACCTACACTTCCCTCCCTCCACGCCTCATTTTTGTGGTTTAAGGGTTATTTCGAGGGAAGGGTTTTCTCCCGAAATAACCCCGGGGGGATCGAGTTTGTTATCTCAAAAGCCACTATTCCGGAAAAGCGGCAGTCTGCAATTATGCAGATGAGACGCGGGATATTTAAATCCCCGCTTCATTTTCAATTTCAGATGTCTACATTTGCATTCCTCCCTCGAAGGAGAAATGCAGTGTGGACATACCCCACGAGGGCGTATTTTGACAGCCACAGTTTACATGTCTGCTAGGGATGTGAAAGATTAACTAATTAACCAGTTAGATTGTGGTTAACCAGTAACAGGTGGGGGCTGGAGCAGCTCCCCATCTGCTGCGGACAGAGCTGAGCAGCCCCTGTCTGTGGTGCCCCACAGGCAAGGGCTGCTCTGGTAGAAGCCGGCAGTCACCTGGTTACTTGCCTAGGGTCTTGCATTAATCCCTCACCTTCAAGTCTTGCAGGAAACTCCTGCACCTCGTGCCCCTCCTCCCCAAGTCCACGTGGATACACACAACGCAACGTTGATACCATAGTCTCAGGAATCCATAGCATATAGAGGTTGACATTGTCGATAGGTCATTCATGCTTATGTTCACACACACACACCCCAGCACCAATCACTGCACAGCCTGGCTTGTTTCTGGCGGAGGGAGGGGGGAGAATTAAACCCTTCCCACCCAGCCACACCAGGACAAAGCGAGCAGAGAAACTGAGTCACGCCTGGTTCCAAAAGGACCTATCAGACGTTCTCCCGCTTTTGATACACGGCATTTGGAGAACTGCAAAATCTTGGCCCTCCTTTCTTCGGCGTTAATTTCAGATAATTAGGTGTATTCCTTCCCCCACGCTTGCCCTGTCACTGATATCACGGACATTTCATCCCGCCTGGAAGCTGCCCACAAGCCGAGTGTTTGGTCTTTCGCAGAAACCTAGCACCAAGTCTCCATGTTACATACATCAATCGGCTGCCTGCTTCTCCTTGAGAGCGGCTTATGGGAGGTCAGCTCACATAGCCACCCCCAGGAAACAGGGTTACAGAGCAGCCAGACTTGTTAGGTGTGAGAGGAGGGACAGGCACCCTTGGCTGGCATGTCAGGCCAAGGCAGGTTTGTTGCCAGGGCTCTTACACCAGGAATGCTCTTGACCTAGGATCAGCAGCATGGGTTCAGGTATCTGGTTCACCTGCAAAGGTGAAAGGAAGGCAGTGTGCCCTGGTGCAGGGCACCAGGAAAGAGCAACCAGCCTGGGCCAGGGCCCTGGATGCTGTCGGCACCCTGGGGAGCACAAGCACAGTGAATCCAGGCTCCAATTCCGGGAATCCAGCAGCCAGGCAGCATAGCCCCTGCCTCCCTGGCCAGCTCCGAGCTCCCCCCACAGCCCAACTCCCCCTGCCCTGACTCCTGCCCCTCCCCACTCCATCCCTCATTTAAATTTCTTACAGGTACTGTCCTATTGTAACCAGACCCACTCTGGGGCCAGGGAGGTGAGGCTAGAACAGTACCTGTAAGAAATGTAAGTTACTTTCGCCCCTGAGTGTAACTCTTCAGACTGAGGATTGGGGAGAGAGGAGAAGACTCAGCTCCTCCTGGCCAGTCACTCGGGAACGCTGGTTTTACCTGTGATATTATCTTCCTGTCTTTGGCTCTGGATCTAGCAGGGGTCTCCAACCTTTTGACGCATGAGATCACTCTTTGAATTTAAGTGCAATCCAGAATCTACCTCAAACCCAAACACCCTTTCCCTGCCTCCTTCCTGCCCCTTCTCACTCCATCCTCCCTTCCTCCCCCATCCTCACTCACTTTTATGAGGCTGGGGGCAAAGGGCTGGGGTGTGGGGCATGCGGAGGCTGATCTTGGGTTAAAGGATTTGGAGTGTGGGAGGGGTTCTGACCTGAGCCGGGGCAGGAAGTTGAGGTGCAGGAGGGGGTTCAGGGTGCTGACTCTGGGAGGGAATTTGGGTGCAGGGGAACTCAGGGCTAGAGCAGGGGTTTGGGGTGCAGGAGGGGTTCAGGACTGGGGCCAGGGTTTGGAATGCTGGGCATCTCTTATCACAGGTGGTTTCTGGGTGCTGGTGGGGCTAAGGCAGGCTCACCCCTACTCTGGCCCTGCACCACTCCCAAAAGCAGCCAGCAAACTCTCTTCATCCCTAACCCCCCCTCCCCCTGCTCTGTGGAGATGGGGTACAGGGGAGGGGGAGGAACATCCTGACATCAGCACCCCCCCTTCTCTTCTTCCCGTGCCCTGCACAGCAAGCAGCAGGCTCCCGGGGCAGCGGGAAGGAGCAGCACAGCAGTGCTGAGAAGGGCAGATGAAGTGCCGGCACTTGACAGCCTCCCGGCCAAACCTGTCAGGATCCCCTGTCACAGACTCCAAGAACTACCAGTAGAGCCCGATCGACCGGTTGGTGACCCCTGCTCTACAACATGCTCCACCGATACAAGTTACCAGCCGCAAAGTCCAGGCACATACCTGCCAATGTCTGAACAGGTCTCAGTGTCGGCGGCGACAGCAGCATGCCGGTAAGTTCCAGGCGCACACCTGGTCAGCACCAGGATCAGAGTGACAGCCACTGCAATAGCCAGGAGGAGTAGGAACAGCGCAAGGCAGCAGATCCTCCCTTTAGACATGGTGATCCGGACTGTCCCCAGCGCAGCGGAGAAAGAGAGGGGATTTCAGCCTGGCTCAGAGGCACTGAGAGCTAGAGGAGGGAAGCTCTTATTATAAGGGATTCCTTGACTGCCCCACAGTGGCTTTGAAGGAAACAGTCTGGATATGAGGCATTTGCCCAACATTTACGCACATAAATCTCAGCCAGACTTTCCCGCCTTTTATGCACATAAATTGTTGGGTTTTTTTTTGGCAGAACACGCCAAAGATAGCTATGGAAGTAGAGCTAAAAACTATTAACCCCTTGACTCCTGGAGCATTTCTTATGGAAAATCAACTTTCCACACTGCCTGATTCCAGCAAGTGCCAGCTGCAAAACTCCATGCAGAAGCAGATGAGATAGTACGGACCCTGTACCAAGCAGTCTCCTCTGGACAGCATCCCTGGGCCGTGCCCTAAGATCCTTATTCATACATCAATTTTGCAACACAGAGAGGCTTACCTTCTTCCACAAGCAGTACCCTTTGCGACTCTCACAGTAACAAAGTTAAGCATATAAACAGGTAATTGCTGCCTGAGTTGTCACACTTTCAACCAGAACGTATTTTATTTTAAATTCAGAGGTCAAACAAAAAGAACCAAATTCCCTCTAGAGACTGTATTGTGTATCCTCCACAACAGTCTGCACTGAGCTTTACACCAACAGGCTGCTGTTCTCCACAGATAGCAAATTCCTGGTACATTTAAGGGAAAGGTGCACCACACAGATACACATACTTCAGTGAGAATTTTGCCTGAGTAAGAACCGTGGGAAGACTTCGAGATCTGACCATTTTAAATACAGTGGAACTAGCCCATTAAGAATTACTGATACAAAACTAAAAAATTAATAATAATCAATTCCTTGGACCCCAAACCATTTTTAACCTCTTAATTGTAATTACAGTTATAAACAGAATTGGTGTCTAAGGCATCAAATCAGTTTAATTGTTGTAAAAAGCTTTTATTCATGTATCATCCATTCCTCTTTTTGGAATTCTGTACCATCCTTCTCCCAAACTTTCCAAGATGTGTGAATTTGGAAATTTATTAACAGACAGAAAATAGGCCTTTATATGGATAAAGAAAACATTTACAGTTACATTAGCTAGGCTACAAAACATGACAAAAAATATGTGCCTTTCTGCTAAACAACCACTAACTGATGGAACTGGGAAGAAATTTCCCCTGTGAGCAGGTTATTCCAAACTTACATGTCACAGGATGTCTTTCACTTTCTTCTAAATCATCTGAGATGGGCACTGGTAGTGATGGGATATTGAAAAAGATGGACCAGTGCTTTTACCTGGAATGACAATATCTATGTTCCTATGGAAGTGTCTCTTTAGACCCCAAGACCATCTAATACTATACTTCTCACAGTAAACTGTTGCTTACATGGGCAGAGTACAAATTAATTAGCTGATGTTTGTGAAGGTCTTTGAGAATTCAAAGTGATATATAACTAACTGTGCTGAGTGTTATTAAAACTGATAAGAATAAAACACCTCTAGGAATACACCCTGGAGGCAAATATTTACCATATTTTCTATTATAAGGCAGCAGGTAGATTATTCCTACACCTTTTCTCTTCGCTGTGGAGTTCTAGTCTACACAGTTATCCAAACAAGATATCACGTCCCTGATAAAGGACTTGCATTGTTAGTGGGTTGGGTTTGTTTTTGAGGAGACAGTGAAGAGATTTTCCATGCACATTTATTTTAGTCCTGGGCTTTTCCCGCAACTGTCTTTACATGGAATGGGTTGTGGGGAAGCTCACAGCTACCTCTGTCCAAATCACTCCCAAAAGAAGTCACTATAGAAGATGGTACAGGAGCAACGGGTTAGGTCAGAGAGAGCTTACGGGCTCTAGTAAATTGTGTAAGAATGCTGAGCATGGGAGCTCACAGACCACTCATGTTAGTACCTGTTCCAAAGCCAACCTCTAGGACTGTGGTGTCCTACACGCTAGCCGCTAGCCCCGGGCTTGAACCATGTGGCTATTTGGCCAATTGAGTGTGGCTAGTTCGCTACAGCAGTCACCACTAGCGTGTCAACTGCTTCAGAACTGGCCGGACACCACGGCTCTAGGAGGCCCTATAGAGAAAACGCAGCTTCCGAGAGAACTAACATCTATTCGTAGTAGTCACAAAGGCAGCTGGCATGAGCATTGGAAGCACTTTCCTAGCTCATTCCAGCAGCAGTGTTTTGGAGTAAGAACTCTGGCAAACTCTGTGTAATTTTAACTGAGATCCAAACAGCCTCCATGAAAAATCTTTCTTCCTTTTCGAACGGATGCTTTTCAATTTGATTCTCTCAGAAACCAGCTGCTTTATGAGAAAAGTCATCACATTCCTCAGGGAATTGGGTAAGAAGCCAGCCTTGCACTGGTGGTCCAGAGAGTGAAGAGGAAGTAGGAGGGACTCCAAAGGGCATTAGCTAATGTTTTTTTAATTATACAAACCCTGTAGCAGCAGCGTCTCTCGTTCCTTAAAAGAATGCACAGAACCTTAAGGGTCTGACCTTGTGAGTACCCTGCCTCTCATTAACTGCAACGGAGCTTTGCACAGCAGTGAAGGTCTACATGTGAAGATGCTTTTGCTGAATCAGGACGTGGGTTAATGGTGGTCTATGAATGGAATCAAGAACAGTGAGTATCTGCACTTTCCTCCATATCCCTACCTAAACTTCCATTGACACACAGAGGACCTGCGTGGGAGCAAGCTGTGTTTGCTTGTGCTATTGCAAATAACAAGCCTCTAAAACATCTTTACACATTAGGATACAGTTAGCAAGGAAAATATCAAGGCCCCAGTCTAGACCCCCATCAAGAACAAATCCAAAGGACGGGGGAGACAGGAGGGGAAGAGCCAAAAGCAGATCCCCTCATATTTATCTTAAGTAGTGTTTGCTGCACAGAAAAGATCTGCTCCCAATCTGTCTTTTTACAAAGTATCTTAAGGAGACCTCATGCTCTTGTACACTGGCTGCAGCCCTCAGTGGCCCCTTTTCCACTCAGAAGGGGGGCAGATTCATCTAGATGCCCATCTAGGAGAAACACTATAGGGCTAAGATTTTAAACATCAGTGTTTTAATTGCATCACCTACCGAAATGTGCCCTGCCCCTGAACATTTTGTGAATGATCCTATATAGACCTGGAGTTAATACAGCTTCTGAGCCTACTTCTAGCAGAGTTGTGGAAAGGAGAATACAGATGAGCAAAAGGAGATAACTGTAAGGTAGAGAAAAAGGGGGATTTTCACTGTATATTTGCACTATTCACATGGGCTCATACAATTTCTGTGAAGGGTAGGGCCACAGAATACGGTTTCTGTGTAAGTAAGGGCACAGAAATAAAGGCTTGAAATAAAAGGTAACAAAACAACCTCTCATTATAATATGTCTCATTCACGTGGCTCCTTCCAGGTAAGAAATGCAAAATCCTTTCCATTCACTACTTAAGCGTCACAGTGCTCCTACCCAAGTCTGCAGGGGAGCCAATATTAGAGAGTACAAGTCATGACTCCTTCCTGAAGTTACTTCTGTGCAAGTTCCCCTATTAATTGCTATCTCCTCCTGTCAGAGACTTGAACCCAGCAGCTGAAGGACTTGGAAACTTGTTTCAAAGCATAACAGCCTCAAGGCCCACAGTTTAGTCTCCATCACAGCACTGCTATTAGCACTGCCTGCCATCTGGCACTGGAACTGAATTACAACACTCACAAAATAAACTTTCGGGATTATCGTACTCCACCCAGGTAAGATTGGTGCCACTGCAGATACAATTCAGATTCAATTCAGTGGGCTCAGAACCAATGTTCCCCTCTATTTTTTTCCATCCATGTGCAGAATAAATTTTGCTACGTGCACCAAGGCCTGGGTGGATGTGCACCATCTGGAGAAACACATGCTGCTGGCAATGGATGCTCTGCTGATCAGCGGGGCAGCATGTGACTCTCCTGGGTGGCCATCCAAGCGCTTAGCTTGCAGGGAGCCCTGCTCAGGACTCATGTGATAGAACTGCCATGAAATGCCCTTTGAATATGGGAAACATGATTCAGGCATGTCCTGCTCCATATGAATTATTGTATTAGAATAAATTGGGGGATCCAGGGCCACAGTACTGCCTTCCTGACCCCAGCGCTTAAGTGGTCTGAAAAAGCAAAGGGGCAGAGGTGACTTGTAGTAGCAGTCAGGAGGTGCCCCTGCAAAAATGTTAATTGTTAACTGGGGTGCCTCCTCCTTGTTCCTCTGAATGACCCTCCCAAACCCCGGCCCCAGGCTCCAGTCGCCTATACATGGGTGGGAACTCCTATCATAATTTGGGAGCAGCAGCTTTGGCAGTGGTGCATCTCTTGGCAGCCCAACTCAGTTTAAAAAAAAAAAACTGTTGTTTGCCCCGTTTTGAATCTCTTGAAACAGGCCTGTCACAGACACGCAAGCAACACAGAATGGGAGACACCTTGCTCAGAGAGAGGGAAGGGGGACTGTGCAGTGAATTGTATGTTGGCGTTTAGAGTATTTTGGTTTCACCTGGAAAACTATGCAGCATTGTTAGTGGTCAGTGCAATCCCACACACCCAACCAGCCAGGTAAGTAATGAATTTTTTTGTCTATCCGTTGAACAAGCTTGGATGAAGATAAAAAAAATTGCCTAATCTTCCAGAAGAGAAAGAACATTGTTTCATGCCTGTCCTCTAGTACACATCTCCTCTCATTACACTCTGGCCAGGTCTACACTAAAGGGGATGGTCAAATCAAGATACGCAACTCCAGTTACATTAATTAGGTAGTTAGAATCGGCATACCTTGATTCGAGTTTCTCTGCCATCCCCATAGTGGGAGGCCAACAGGAGGAAATGCTCCCATTGGCTTCCCTTACTCCTTGTGGGAGCAGGAGTACCAGACACTGATGGGCACGCTCTCTGAGTTTGATTTAGCAGGTCTTCACTAGACCCACTAAATTGAACTCTGGCAGATTGATTGCGGCAGCATCTATCTTCCCCGGTTTGAAGACATGGCCTCCGAAACCTGCATTTCGACATTGCCAGTATTTGACCAGGGCAAGCAAGGCTGCCAGAGCATGCTGACGAGGGTGCATCAGACACATACCATGTGACTTTACCTGTGGTCAGCCAGCTGGGCAGCAGGGGAAGCACTGCTACAAAAATGTCTCAAATGTACTATGTGAAGAAAGCAGTGACTGGCATGCTTTGTGCTTCGTTGTTACTGAAGCAGAAATGCCTTTAAGAATATAGGGACATGATGCCACAGCATGTCTCTGGACTGGATGGCTGAAAATTATTCAAGAAGAGGCATGCACAGTGAAAACAAAACCAGATGGTTTGGATTGAAATGGAAGAGCATTCAGCACTAGGGCCATAAGAATTTAACCAATTAACCAATTAGGGATGTGACGTCAAATGCTTATTGGATAGTCAACAGGTTAGTCTACTAATTGCTTCCCAACCCCTTGCAGTCTCTGTCAGAAACGGGGGGGGGAGGAGAAAAGAGGGTACTTCAAAGCAGCAGCACTGCGTGAAGCCTGGGGCCAGACCCCAGGCTCCATGTGGTACTGCTGCTTTGAAACCCTGAGCGCAGCCCAGAGCCAGCTGGGGTGCCCCAGGCTGCGCACGGCATTTCAAAGTGGCAGCGTCACATGAAGCCCAGGCTCAGACGGGGACTCCCCCGCTGACCCCGAGCTCTGTGCAGCGCTGCTGCTTTGCAACACCGCTCGGAGCCTGACACTGGGCTTCCCTAGGGCTACACTTCAAAGGCAAAATGCATCAGCTACTCAATTAGTCAATGACTCGACATTTAACATCCCTATAACCAATAAGCATCAGCGTATCAGTTTCTCTTATGCTCAAACTCTGCCCTGCAGGCACATGCTGGCTTTATACTATCAAACTTAAACTGTAACATCTGCAAGGCCAGACCTGTCTCTTTTTTGTATTTGTTTGCAGAGAACCATTCACCTCAGATGGCATCCACCCAAGAGATCTGAAAGAACTCAAATGGGAAACTGTGGAACTATTAACTATGGTTTGTAACCTACCCTTTAAATCAGCTTCTGTATCCAATGACTGGAAGATAGCTAATGTGACACCAATATTTAAAAAGGGCTCTAGAGGTGATCCCGGCAATTACAGACCGGTAAGTCTAACTTCAGTACCGGACAAATTACCTGAAACTTTAGTAAAGAATAAAATTGTCAGACATATAAATGAACATAATTTGTTGGGGAAAAGTCAACATGGTTTCTGTAAAGGGAAATCATACCTTACTAATCTACTAGAGTTCTTTGAAGGGGTCAACAAACACACGGACAAGGGGGATCCAGTGGATATAGTATACTTAGATTTCCAGAAAGCCTTTGACAAGATCCCTCACCAAAGGCTCCTTAAGTAAAGTTAGTTGTATAGTGCGTACAGATGTGGTCGCCTCATCTCCAAAAAGATCTATTGGCGTTGGAAAAGGTGCAGAAAAGGGCAACAAAAATGATTAGGGGTTTGGAATGGGTCCCCTATGAAGAGAGATTAAAAACACTAGGGCTTTTCAGCTTAAAAAAGAGACTAAGAGTAGATATGATTGAGGTCTATTAAATAGTACTAGTGTGGAAAAAGTGAATAAGGAAAAGTTAATTACTTGTTCCCACAACATAAGAACTAGGGGTCACTAAATGAAATTAACAGGCAGCAGGTTTAAAACAAACAAAAGGACGTTTTTCTTCACTCAGCACACAGTCACCCCGTGAAACTTCTTGCCAGAGGATGATGTGAAGACCAGGACTTTAACAGGGTTCAAAAAAGAGCTCGATAAATTCATGGAGGGTAGGTCCATCAAAGGCTATTAGCCAGGATGGGTAGGAATGGTGTCCCTAGGCTCTGTCAGAGGCTGGGAATGGGTGAAGGGAGAAGGATTGCTTGATGATTCCCTGTTCTGTTTCCTTCATCTGAGGCACTTGGCATTGGCCACTGTCAGCAGACAGGACACTGGGCTAGATGGACCTTTGGTCTGACCCAGTATAGCTGTTCTTATGTTCTCTTCAATGGTATGTGTTTCTGTAATAAACAATAACATTAACAGTCTTGGACAAACGAGAAGCTCTAAATCAAGTTTACTCTGGTTAAAAAGTTCTGGAAAAGGTCCCAACCTTCATGAAACAAAAAAACTACATTGGATATATTTCATACATAGTTCATTTCCTCCTCCCAGGCAAACATAGTTCTAACCATAGGACACCAGCTGTTTCTAATATAATTAAATTACATGAGCTCAAGAGGACACATGCAAAGCTGACTACCACAGTATCTGCAGTTGTGCTCAGTTTCGTTGGGGACCTTCTTTTCACCTCTGGTTTTGTTGAACCCCAGACAAGAGATGCAGCTGGGGGCGGTTCAGCTGCACAGTCACAAAGATCTTCCAGTGCACAGCACTGGCTCCTGGGGGTGGCAGCATGACAACCGTCTCCTATGGTCATTGTGTCTCCTGAGGCTAAAGTCCTAAGGATCAGCAGATACCGATTTCTATCCACGGATGTCTGCACCCGTGAAAAAAATTCTTCGTACATGCCGGGCTCTAGTGATCCTTTGCTCTCATTTGGCTGAAATTCTCCCTTTTGCACAGGGTCAGTGTAAATCCTCAAAAATAAGGCTTAAATGGGACTTAGCCATGCATAAACCTTGCACTGCACACTGCATGCGGATGAGGATCATTCATTTATTTTTAACTAGCAGGTACGGCCTGTCGTTGACCAGGCAAAGTCATTTTGCATAGATTACACTTATAAGAAAGTTCAATACATTAAATATATGTAATAGAATGTTTTATTAATGTGCTCGCAAAAGGGAAGAAAAAGAACAGTTTTAAATTGGTAGGATTTCAACTTCAAACATTATTCATTTTATTGAATAATTACCATACACAGTAAATTTGAATCAGAAACACATAAAGCTGCTGTTACTTTTTCCATGACTAATCTGAACGATTTTGCAATTTGTAACAGTAATATTTTTCTTTGCACTAAAAAGTTGAATGGGCAACTTGATTTTAATTTTGTTAGCAAACATTTTTTATGAACTCTAATCATAATAGTCATGACTTTTTTCAGAAGAAAAACAAAAATAATTATTTCAACCTTTCACCCAGCATATTCCAGTGTACAAAGTAGTGCATTCAGCAAATTTAAGTGGCAGGATTGTTTATGCAAAATTTGGTCTCTGTAGATAATCGTGAAGTATGACTTTATTTTTCACAAACAAACAAACAAACAAACAAACAAACAAAAACAAACAAACTCTTTAAAATATACAGTAGATTATTACATTTGTTGAATACAATCTGGTGGTTTCCAGAACAGCACCTACTCTTGACTTCTACTCTCAACAGTGCATTCACACTCAAGGTTAGAAAAGTAGAATTTTGTAATTTAATTAATTAACTCTCTAAGTGGATTTGGGAACAAATCCAGCAGGACATATTTTCTGGAAGACAAAAGCTCATTAGAACAATTATGGCAGTGACCGAAAATTATGAAGCAAAACAAAGAAGGGGCTTGTCTCCCACCCAGAATTAGATACAGTGAACTTTATCTGAACTGTGCATTGGCTAAATTAGGTTCAAGAAGTACTGTAGCAAGCAAAATGATTGTATTTGGACTTTCAGAAAACCTTAGACAAGTTCTCTCATCAAAGGCTCTTCAGCAAAAGTAGGCAATGATGGGATAAGAGGGAAGGTCTTCTCATGGATTAGTAATTGGTTGAAGGAAAGGAAACCAAGGGTAATAAATGGTCTGTTTTCATAATGGAGGGAGGTAAATATTGGTATTCCCCAAAGACCTATGTTGGGACCAGTCCTATTCAACATACTCATAACTGATCTGGAAAAAGGGTTAAACAATGAGGTGCCAAAATGTGCATGGTGTAGGTGAGAGCAGAGTCTAGTCTCCTACATGTACTTCAGTACAAACTCTTCCAACGAGTACAGACTTTCAGGGTGACTTTTAATGTCATGGACTTTTCTAGCTCATAAAAACAAGTATCTGATCATTCTGGTTAAAGGTATGCTGAGGCAGCACGGAGGACATTTATGCAATGTATCTCTGCTGTCATGATTTGCCACATTCCTGATCCTCTGACATTGCACCTTTACCAGCTCCAGGCCCTATCTGAGGGGGGGCCAAGAGGGCCATTTGGTCTGACATTTTTCTACCAAGTCATTTCCATTTATTATACACAATGCAGTTATAACAGAGACAACAAAAGAAGCTATATAGACCTGCAGATAAAACCTCTGGCCTTCACCAATTTTTCGGTCCTATACGAATTTTCATCTGTCTGACTGGAGACAGGAGTAGCTTGTGTAATTAGTGAGTCTACATTAGGGGTATGTCTAGACTACATGGCTCCGTCGACAGAGCCATGTAAACTAGGTTACCTGACATAGTCAATGAAGCAGGGGATTTAAATAATCCCCGCTTCTTTAAAATAAAAATGGCCACCATGCTGTGCCGACAATCAGCTGATCCGGCACAGCGTGGCGTCTAGACGTGGCGCGGTCAACAAGGGAAGCCTTTGTTGACTGCTCCCTTATGCCTCATGAAATGAGGTTTACAGGAGCGGTCGACAAAGGCTTCCCTTGTCGACTGATCCGCGTCTAGACTGCCACACTGTGCCAGATCAGCTGATTGTCGGCACATCACGGTGGCCATTTTTATTTTAATGAAGTGGGGATTATTTAAATCCCCACTTCATTGACTATGTCGGGTAAACTGGTTTACATGGCTCTGTCGACGGAGCCATGTAGTCTAGACATACCCTATGAGACGCTGTTTACAGTCTTCACATAGTTTAGAGGTTTGGAAAGTCGTAAGTAATCCTGTTACTGTAAAGTGATTTTGCTTGGTCTGAGAGTGAGTTTAACCTTTAAATTAGATGTTTATCTTTGCATAGGAGATTTTCATATTCCTGTTTTTTCGTATGTGTCTTCATATACAATAACCATATCAGGCTCATCTGTAAGCTACCTCTTCATCCAGTTTTAGAGACACCTTTAAAGCCTTTAAAGCCTTTTTTGTGGTAATAACCTTTTAATTCTAGCTGTTTAATAAACTTTATATCTAATCTGGCAATCGCCCTGTGTTCATATTCATAATAACACACGAGTTATTAGAGGAATATAATAATGGGAACATGCTAGCAGATGAAATTTCAAAACTTTGAAATAAGGCTATAAGGGCCATAGTAAATAACACTGCAAAACCATTATTATATAACATTCATTGTAAAGATTATATAATTAAAATTTTGTATAACCAATAGCCTTCAGTGAATTAATTTATTGTGTGTAACTGTATTTTAAAAGAACCCCTTTGTAAAAATGAAACAAAAATTTGAAATTGGTGCAAGTATGGGATGGCAAAAGCAACAGAGTAAAGCAGCAGTTAAGTGTTTAAAGCCAATAACATCATTTCTCATAGAAAAGATGCCTCAGCCATTAGATGGTGATCATCCTGACAGTGACACTTCCAGTTCTGATGATGAAAACTGTGTTTTCTCTTTCCTGTTGAACAGGAGTAAATCCAGAGTCAATGAAGTTACACTGGAATTTTTATGGTGTAAGTGAGAGCAGAGTCTAGCCTGCTACATGTACTTCAGTACAAACTCTTCTGATAAGTACAGACTTTCAGGGTTACTTTTAATGCCACAAATGACATTTCAATGCCACTGCTTCAAAATGAGGAGGTCATTAATCAAGACACAGAAATACCAACAGGAGCAATAGATGCAGAATCTATGCTCGATTTAGAGACTGCAGGCAGAAAATGAGGACCTCAGAGATACTGCCCAGCAAGATCAAGAACTTATGACTAGCACAGGACACAGTGTAACAACAGTGGCATCAGAACCTGATATTGGACTTCTTAATAAGAACAATGTTGCTCAAATGCAGTCGTTTCTCAAAGTTAGCTTTTTTCAGATTCCAAGTAATATACCGGGAGATGCTAAAAATCATCCTTTTCCCACTCGTCAGCTGACAAAAACTCTTTGGAGAGATCTACACAAGCAACTGGCTCTGCAGGGAGCATGAAATAGCAGGCTCTGTACTGTGCACACTGTTTCATTTCTAACTGAAGTGTTGGAGCATTATATATATATATATATATAAATATATATATATAGTTAGTCTATAAGGTGCCACAGGACTCCTCGCCACTTTTGCAGATTCAGACTAACACGGCTACCCCTCTGATACTTGTTTCACTTCTAACAGTAATACTTTAAATGCATCAGTACTGTCTGATCCATCCGGTTGGAGCATCAGTAGAGGTTGGAGGAACTTGAAAGACTGAATTCCTGCACATGAAACTTCAGCAGAGCCTGCCTGAGCCATTCTTGCACCCCGGGCCCTAGGCACGCGGCTCATTCTTGCTCCCCGGGCACGCAGCGCATGCGCGGCCCCGCCCCTACCCAGCCCAGCAGCACCACGTGGCGCCCCTTACAATCGGGCGCCCCGGGTTATCACCCGGTCAGCCCGTAGCTTGGGCCGGCTCTGAACTTCAGTATCACATAAAGATAACTATGTTACATGGAAATCAGCTAGTAGAGCAGCACTAGCTGACAGTTCAATTGAAAACTTACTCCTGAGTGAAATAAACAAGGAAACTGATAAATGGAAAAAACTCCTTGAGCACATACTGAATGTCATTCCTTTTCTTTCTGAATGGGGTCTGGTTTTGTCTGGTTCCAGTCAACGTATTGGTGACCCTACAAATGGAAACTTCCTTGGTATACTTGAGCTTCTTAGCAAGTATGACCCAGTTTTATCATGTTAAGCATGTTCGTAAATCACAACAGAACGGAAAACACGTGCAAGCCCATTATCTGTCTGCCAGAATATAAAATGAGTTTATTGAGCTGCATGGAACATTTGTTCAAACAACAATTCTTGAAGAGATATGACATGCAAAATACTTTTCAATTATTATTGATGCAACTCCAGACTGTTCTCATCATGAAGAACAGATTACCTTGGTTGTTCAATATGTCTGCAAGAAGTTCAAAGATTTCAATTGAAGAATGATTCATTTTGTATGATAATTTCACCAAAAAAAAACTGTAAAAGAAATTGCTACTCGTGTATTAGAAATTCTGGAAGGCTTCAAATTAAATTTTCAAGTCTTCATTGGCCAAGCCTATGACAATGGATCCAATATAGCTAGGAAGTACAATGGAGTACAAGCAGTCCTTCTTAAGCCAAATCCAACCAGTATTTTCTCCAGTTGTGGCAACCACACACTAAATCTTGTTAGCATTGATTGTGCTGAATCATTCAAGGAAGCAATCACATACAATGCAGCAATTATACAATCTTTTCAGTAGCAATCCTCGAAAGTAGGAAATTCTAAAGCAGCATCTGACTGTTTCCCTTCACAGCATGTTGACAATGAGATGGTCAGCATGAATTGATGGCATTAAACCACATGCACAGCATGTGGACTCTGTGAGAAAGGCTTTACATGAGCTTGAATCTCTTACTCTCACAGCACAGGCTCACACTGAGCTTAAGTCAATTCAGAAGTTTACATCCAAATTTGAATGCATTTTAATGTTTTCATTATCGATGAAGCTGCTAAAAATGATCCACCAAACTAATCTTGTAATTGAAGTACGCAATGCTACATTAAATGTTGAGAGGGAGAACATTGAATTACTTCTTAAAGATATTCAAAAGATTTGTGATCAATGGGACACAATCCTTTCTGAGTCTGAATAAAGAAAAGTTATTTACTTGTTCCCATAATATAAGAAATAGAGGATACCAAATGAAATTAATGGGTAGCAGGTTTAAAACAAATAAAATAAAGTTCTTCTTCACACAGTGCACAGTCAACCTGTGGAACTCCTTGCCAGAGGAGGCTATGAAGGCTAGGACTATCACAGAGTTTTAAAAAAAGCTAGATAAATTCATGGAGGTTAGGTCCATAAAAGGCTATTAGCCAGAAGGTAGGAATGGTGCCCCGGCTTCTTTGTCAAAGGCCGAAGAAGGATGGCAGGAGACAAATTGCTTGATCATTGTCTTCGGTCCACCCCCTCTGGGACATCTGACACTGGCCACTGTCAGCAGACAGGATACTGGGCTAGATGGGCCTTTGGTCTGATCCAGTATGGCCATTCTCGTGTTCTTATGTTCTTATGAGTCCATATCAATAGCACAGGGTATTGATATTTCATCTGAGTTTAACACCAATTGCAGCCTAACATCTCAATCTGATGCAGACAGGCACTAACGAGTCAATGGTAGATATTTTTTGTTATTATAGACTCCATCAAATCTGGTTTTACACGTCAATTTGAGTCACTGTGACTAATTTGTACCCTTTATGGATTCTTTTGGGAGTTCAGGGAACTAAGTGATGAAGATCTATATTCAGCAGCTGAACAGTTTCAACAAAGGTACAACAATGAAATTTCAGGAGAAATCTCTATGACGAGAATGTCTTCCTGAAACGTACACATTCCACCAACTTCAAAATGGACTGCAAGCCAAAAGAACTGCTTCAAGAAGTATTTGCTCTCGACTTGTCAACTGTATTTCCTACAATTGCATTATGTATTTTTGTCAGTCTCCCCTGCATCAGTGGCTTCAGGTGAATGCACAGTCAACGTGTTAAAACAAGTAAAGAACTATCATCGTTCTACAATGGGACAAGAGAGTGTGAATGGGCTCGGAATGCTTAACATTAACAGTGATGTTGAATATAAATTAGATTTTTCTTCAATTATAAACAAGTTTGCACACAACAAAGCCAGAAAAGCATTCCTGAAATGGAGAGTTTTGCTTGCATGCATATTTTTAATACACATGCTATTGGTATGAAGACTTAATTGCTGATAAATAAATGTCTGAAGTGTTCATTTTCATATATTGTTTTGGTTTTAGTATGACCCTATGGATGAGAAGTTAGATATGTTGGGGGCCTGGGGCTGGGCTAGGACTTCTAAACTCAAAGTGGTCCGGTTCTCTGTCATTCTCTGAGAAGGACTGAGCAGCTCTGCTAATGCACCTCAGTCTCAAACTGCAACATACCTCCCTACTGGCCACTGGATCACATGGGTCAGCCTAGGTAGCGGCTAGGCCTTGTGACTTAGGCTCTCTCTATATTAAACCCCCATCATAGAACCTTAGGGCTGGAAGAGACCTCAAGAGGCATTGAGTCCAGCCCCCTGCCCAAAGCAGAACCAACCCCAACTCCATCATCCCAGCCAGGGCTCTGTTAAGCCGGGACTAAAAAACCTCTAGGGATGGAGATTCCACCCCCTCCCTAGGTAACCCATCCCAGTGCTTCCCCACCCACCTAGGGAAATAGTTTTTCCTTATATCTAACCTAGACCTCCTCTGCTGCATCTTCAGACTGTTACTCCTTGTTATGTCATCTGCTACCACTAAGAACAGCCTCTCTCCAGCCTCTTTGGAACCCCCCTTCAGACAGTAGTTGAAGGCTGCTACCAAATCCCCCCTCGCTCTTTTCTTCTGTAGACTAAATGAGCCTAAATCCTTAGTCTCTCCTCATAAGCCTATGCAACTTCAGCTACACAAATAGTATAGCTGAAGTTGACATACTTACCACAGCATCTTCTATGCAGTAAGGTCGGTGGGAGCTGCTCGCCCATCGACTCCAGCTACTGTTCTAGTCCTGGTGGAATACCAGAATCAACAGCAGAGTGCTCAGAGATTGATTAATCGCATCTAAGCAGATGCGATAAACAGTGCACCAGTGAATCGATTGCTGCCACGTTGATCTACCCCATAGTGGAGGCAAGGCCCTATTGGGTTGTTTTGACTTTTTATCTGTTCAGGTCTTCCAAACTTTTCTCAACTCTCAGCAGGATTGTAAAATGCCTGTTGGAAAAAAGCTTCACTTCTGCAGTATGGCAAGCCCCACAAGACTGAACTTTCTCTGGGGAAACCATGTGTTATATTTCTGCCATTTCTTTCTAATTTATTAGTATGTCAAGAAAATGGCCCCAATATTTACAGTTGAAAAACTGAGTATTCATCTGAAGCCCTCATATCAACAGAGATGCTAGAAAGCTTGCAGATGTTGGGTCATATCCTTAGCTGCTGTAAGGTGGTGTCTCTCTGCTGAAGTCACTGGAGCTGCTCCAGTTAGTACCGACTGAGAACTTGTCTTTTAGGATTTTACAATAATTTGAAAAAAGAGACCGAAGACATCATGCTTTTTTTGTTTTTGGAGGAAAAGTCCTTAGAAAATGCTGTCACACAGCACTGAGAAGCAGGAAAGGGCAGGAATGCCTCTTTTCTTTTACAGATACGGGTTGAACCTCTCTAGGGCGGCTCTCTCTGGTCCAGCAACATCTGTGGTCCGGCATGATTTTAGTGAGCCGGATGTCCATTTGTCATGGGCATGGCCAGGTTTCCCACGGTTCCATGAATTTTGTTTAACATAAGAACATAAGAACATAAGAACGGCCGTACCGGGTCAGACCAAAGGTCCATCTAGCCCAGTATCCTGTCTGCCGACAGTGGCCAGCACCAGCTGCCCCAGAGGGTGGACGAAGACAATGATCAAGCGCTTTGTCTCCTGCCATCCCTCTCCAGCCTCTGTCAAACAGAGGCCAAGGACACCATTTTATCCCCTGGCTAATAGCCTTTTATGGACCTAACCTCCATGAAATTATCTAGCTTCTCTTTAAACTCTGTTATAGTCCTAGCCTTCACAGCCTCCTCTGGCAAGGAGTTCCACATGCTGACTACACGCTGTGTGAAGAAGAACTTTCTTTTATTAGTTTTAAACCTGCTACCCATTAATTTCATTTGGTGTCCTCTAGTTCTTCTATTTAGGAACTAATAAATAACTTTTCTTTATCGGCCCTCTCACACCACTCATGATTTTATACACCTCTATCATATCCCCTCAGTCTCTCTTTTCTAAACTGAAAAGTCCCAGTCGCTTAACCTCTCCTCATATGGGACCCGTTCCAAACCCCTAATCATTTTAGTTGCCCTTTCTGAACCCTTTCCAAGGCCAAAATATCTTTTTTGAGGTGAGGAGACCACATCTGTACACAGTATTCAAGATGTGGGCGTACCATAGTTTTATACAGGGGCAGTAAGATATTCTGGGTCTTATTTTCTATCCCTTTCTTATTGGTTTGCAGCCAATAGTCCTGGCTCTCAGTGTTCTGTGCTGTTGTTTAGCTCTAATTTACCCCTCAATGTCTTCTCAGAGCCCAGTAAGCACTGGAAGTATTGGTAAAGCTGCTAGACAATATTGACCTCCTGTGGATTGGAAAATTCTCTCATTTGGAACCAATCAGATTACGAGAGTGCAGGACAAGAGAAGTTCAACCTATCATTATTTGGGGGTTCTTTTTTATTGCCTTCTATTTTTTGGGCCTTTAGGAGGTCTCATTTTCAAGCTTTTCTTTGCAGCCATGAGGGACAGACTTTTACTTAAAAAACTCCACTGAGATTCTCACATGATTCCAGGAAAAGGAGCTTTATGAAGAGAATAACAAATGCCACAAGATAAAATCGCAACAGCTGGTAACTCTATGAAGGAACGTCCAGCTGCTGAAATCCACTGCATACAATCTTATTCTTTTGTTTTAAATAACCTGGAAGAGGAAAAGATGCCAGTAAATTTCAGCAGCAGCTGGGCACCACTGTCATAGCTAAACTTCTAGGAGAATTTCTCAGCTATGAAAAAGTCACATTAGCACATGGCCTATGAACCCCTATATCAGGAGCTTAAGCAAAATACATGTGGCGCATAATGTCACAGGTTCAAGGCAAATGCACCTTTTTATACCTTTCTCTGTCCAATGGGAGGACTCGCTTTAGACTTCAAGTTCTCAGCCATCATCCCCCCTGGATAGAAACCCATATCTCATACCCTCCTGGCCAAGGATTTTAAGGTTGCACAGCTCCCTGATTTACCCTGATAACCCCAGCAAGCCTAAAAAAGGCTGGTGCCTGCATTTTGCCTTTTCACAAGAACTATGACCAGTGAACTACCTGCAGTTAACACTTATTACACAGATCTTTCTAAACAAGCACGTTTGTTCTTAAAAGAAAAGCAATCCAGAGAAAACATTAAAACAATACACGCACCCTGAAAAGCTTAGCAGAGATCATCCCCAAATCCAAACTAGGGCTCTGGTAGGTGTCAGTCCTTCAAAACCCCACCAATGGGTTTTCCCTGTGGTTACAAGTTCCTTAGTCTTTAGATCAGGAACCAGACAGAAGGCTAGGTTGGTCAGCCCTTTCTTTATATAACTCAGGCCTTAGATCTTGACTCCATGCTAGGTAACCAGCAGGCAGTCATCTTCTTAAGGTGCAGCTTCAAAAACCCAGTTCTTTTTCATAACTGGAGCTGAGGAATTTGCATTAACTCTCCCCTCACTCCCAGAGATCCCTGGGAAATCCACTGAAGATTTATTGTCCCAAAAGTCCATACATGACTGGCACTCCCAGGTCTAATATCAGTCACATCTCCTGCCTAGAATGGTTACTTACAATTCTGGCCCACAGTAATTCATAAACTTAATCCAATAAGATCTTTAAGAAATATTACAGGGAATTGACCTTTCTGTAACACATTGCGCTCACACCAGCTCTCTGCACAATGGTAACGTTCCCCCATGGCTTTTTGTATCACCTAAGGTCTCCATCAGACCTGTGGAGACTTTCTGAAAGCAATGAGATATTTTTATCTTTTGGTCACGAATGGTATTCAGAATGGTGCCTGTTTACAAAATCACCATGTTTCCAGCCTCTTTTGTGACCCTTCACTTTACCAGGGAGCAGACATCAACAAGAGATGGAAATTTTTAATCTTACTTTCTCATTCCCTCCTCCCTCTGCACTCAAAGGGTACGTCTAGACTACAGGCTTTTGTCAACAGAAGTTTTGTCGACAGATACTGTCGACAAAGCTTCTGTCGACAAAGAGCGTCTAGACTACAACCAGTTCTGTTGACAAAGCAAGCCGCTTTGTTGACATGAGAGTGAAGACGCAAAGGACAGTGTAGATGCAATAACGCCTTCTGTCGACAGAACTCTGTCGAAAAAGGCGTTATTCCTCGAGAATGAGGTTTACATGCCGACAAAACTGCTGAATTCTGTCGACATTATGTCGACAGAACTCAGCAGCAGTGTAGACGCAGGTTTAGTTTTGTTGACAAAAGTCCACTTTTGGGTAGTCTAGACACACCCAAACATTTCAAGAGGCAGAGAAATGTTGTTATATAAGGAAGGGGAGTGGAAAAACAGGAAGCGGAGACCCAAGGAGCAGTGGCATTTAAGACAGAATGGTTTGATGGAGCCGTATTTAAACACAAAGCTCCTTCATAGCCAATGTCCCCTCTAATTTTTTTCCATCCACGTGCAGAATGAATTTTCGTATGTGCACCAAATCATCAAGATAGTTTGTGGATGTGCAGCACCACCAACACAAAGAAAAAAAATCTAGATATCACCTATTTGAGAGCATTTGTCTTTCTTTCTGTCTGTCTGTCTGTCTGTTGGAGAACGCCTCCTAAACAGTAAGAGCTGTGTGCACCCAGGCATGTGTGAATATGCACCACCTCTAGAAACAGAAACCCAGCTGGGGGCGCTCTGCTAATCAGCTGGGCAGCATTTGAATCTCTCCTGAGAGGCTGCACAAGCGCCCAGCTTACAGGGAACACTGGGCTCCCCCCATTCTGGGTTGCAGTGGGGGACTAAAACTTGAAGCATCCATGTGCCCAAAATGGATGTCCTGACTGACAGATTGCACATGCAGCTGCATGTCCGTAGAGTGGTCAGGCCACTGTCCCAGGGTGGGAGAACACATTTCCCGGAACACACCCCTCGCAGAAAGGACCCCCTTTTCCCTCCTTCTCTCAGCCTTCTCTCTCCACCCAGGCAGCTCCATGGAGGTGGCTGTCATTCTAGCGTGTGCTCATCAGTGGACGGGGTGATGAGTCTGTATTCACAACGGGAAGGGATAGCAACTCAGGGATTGTTTAGCGAAACCGCAGCATTTCAGAGGATGGCAAAAAATGCAGCCCCGCTGGTGCAGCCTCGTGAAAATCCTGAGACGCTGCTTCTTTTCAGCTTGTGGCGCGTTGCTGGATGTTGCCCTTTTGAGTAGATCGACACTCAAAGCAGCTACAACGGCAGCCATCGGCAAGATTCATCTATCCCTGGCCTGAGCACAGCCAACCCATGCTCTGTGGGGAAGGGGGACAGAGTGAGGGAACCCAGCTTCAGCAATTAAAATCCGGGAGGGGGAGCAGTTGACCCATCTAGGGGTGTATGGAACCACTTGTGCCCCCCCCCATCACCTACGGCCCTGAACCCTGCTGAGTCCCACCTTTCCACCCACAGAGAGGTGGCCCCCGGTTGGGGGAGGGGGAACCCCAACATCAGCACCTGCCTTCCTCTCCCCCACTCTGCATCATAAGCGAGAGGCTCCTGGGAGCAGCTCCAAGGCAGAGGGCAGGTGCTGTGATGGCAGAGGGGAAGAGGCACCCAACTGAAGTGGGTGGCATTAAGTGGTTTAGAGGGAATTTAGCTCACCGCTTATTCATGTTAGAATTTTCCGAGCTGGACAGATAAATAATGATGCAAATAAGTAATGGTGGCAAAACAAAAACTCAGACCCCCCCCCAGCTCAGCAGGCTCAGCAGGCTTATGAAGGCTGCACTTTGACTTACGGAAATCATTCTGGTCGCAAGGGTGTTTCAGGGAGCTGACCATAGCCACTTGCACTGGTCTGCTGGGTCAAGCTGGGCTCAATATTTTTTTTAATCCTCTCTGGCCCAGTTCTATCTCGCAGGTCTTGCCATCTAAACCAGCCTTCCCCTACTCTTCTTCGTTCCAAATTGCATATGGAAATGTCTTTTCTCCCCCCTTACCTATACTTCTTAAATCTTCCCTCCATGTGCTGTTACTTCCGTAACTCTGTTACTGCATTTTCCTAGGCACCTTGAGATATACCTTGTGGGAAAGTCATTATACAATAAAAAGCGGGACTGTACAGGAATTCATCAGCCCCTCTGCCTGCGCACTGGGCATTGGTTCCCCTGTTTCCTAGCAGTATTTCCTTATTTACTTTGTCAAAACAGACACTGAGAAATGATGGGCGCTAATTTGGTCCTATTTAAACATCTATGTCTATCTCAAAATAGCCACAGAACAATAGAGTGGAAAATCGCATAGGAAATTACTTGTAATCGCAGTGCAATGATAATGCTACAAAATTAAGCTCCGGAATCTTCCTGGCAGTCCTTTGGGATGTTGCATTAATATTCAATTGTATGTTCTTCCCAAACAGGCTGCTTTATTCATCATCAGAAGATTTACCCTGCTGCACCCTTGACTCAATTTTTGTTTTTCTTCATTTAAATCATTGTTCTGGGGTGGGGCTGGGGAGGAGGGGGTCCCGTATGCAGGCTGCTCCACCCCTCTCTCGCTGTAGCAACTTGGGGCCAAAGAAGCACCTCAGGACAGCCGGGAAGGGGTCCATGTCCAGGTCCAGGTTCATCTTCCCCTTGCACCCCTCAGCCAGAGTGAGGTATAAAGCAAACAGGGCAATTTCCCCTCCCTCCCTGGCAAAGGGAAAGAGCCAGCATTGTTCTCGTATGAAATTTAGATGAGAGAATTTCAGCCTCCCTGCCCTACCTAAAGGGCCCATGGCAGGTGGGAAGTTCAGGGCTGGGACAGTCCGAGACAGGGGGGTGCACCCCCCGCCAACCCCTTTCACCTGCCTGGTGATCCTGTCCCTGCTCTGTATGGGGTTTGGTTTTTTTTGAGAAGCAATTCCATTTGGGGCACATCCCACTGTCCCGGCACAGCCAAACCCTGGCCTTGGTTGACGTTAGGAGAAGAGGAAGCTGCCTGCCACATGTGGTGGTCCTAGCTCTTACCGTTACGGGGAGTTCTTGAAGAAACAGATGGGCGCACAGACAGACAGACAGACAAACTTTCTTAAATCCATAGTGCATTAGTAAGGTGGCCATTTAGTCGTGGAGGTCACTGAATTCACAGAATTTGTGACTTCCAGTGATATTGGTGACTTCGGGCTGTGGTGGGCAGGAACTGCAGGATCCTCTGCCACCCGCGGGAGCAGGGAACTGTGGGGTACCTCTGCTGCTCTAAGCCTCTGCAGACAGTGGGGAACCCCTTGCAGCTCCTGGCCACCACAGGCAGCAAAGTCCCCCATAGCTCCCAGCTGCCAGGGAGGGTGGGGGAATTCCTCAGCTTCTGGCTGCTGAGAGCGACAGGGGAACCCCTGAGATCCAGGCCGCTGAGGGGGTGAGAACCCCAGAGCTGCAAGTGGCAGGGGAACTCTTAGCTCCTGGCCTCCCTGCATGCCAGGGAACCCCACAGCTGCCCACTGCTGGGGGGGACACCCCTAAGCACTCAGCCATCTTGAACCTCAGGAGCTGCATGGCTATCCTGCATCTCCGGGCTGCCATGGCGGTCCAGGGCACCCCACAGGGCTTGGCCCTGCAGACAGTGGGGATCCCAGGAGCTGCAGGGAGATAGGAGTCCCTGCTGCCCCTACTGGCTGCAGGCTGCTCCGAGTCCCTGTGCAGCTTCCCTGTTTCCGGCAGTGCGGGGGCCCCGGATCTCCATTTTGTCAGGAATAGTTTAGTAAAAATCAAGGACAAGTCACCATTTTGTGAAAAAAAAATTTTTTTTTGGACCTCTCCAAGACTCTTTAATAAAAATAGCCATGACAAAAGCTTAGCCTGAATGATTAGTATTTGTTAGATGCTGATAGTGTGTTCAGGCCTATACAGGGGGTAGAAATAAAAACTGCCTCTTCCCCAAACTGCTTAACAAGAAAGCTTCAGAACTGAGCAATCTCCGGTTTTAAGTGGGGCTGCTTCCGCCATGGAATGACCTTGGGTTGGCTCCTGGCCCGTGGATGGGTGTCATGGAGTATATGTACTTCATGCTGCAAGCGAGGAGGATAAAAGTGCTGCGAGGAAGCAGGACAAGGCGGCTGTCAGAAGAACGAGCAGGCTGGAGAAAGGAGTGCCTGCCAGCCCACTACTAAAGAGCCAGGGTAGAGTCAACAGTCCAGGTGGAGATGAAGTGATTGACAGGCTGGGCGGCCTGCAGAAATGCAGGAGAAGGTAGGAGGCAGCTCAAGGCACTGTCAGAGTCGAAGGGTCCCGATGCTGCTTATCTAAGGGGCCCTGCAGTGGAAACCAGGGGAAGGTGCAGGCCTGACTTAAGTCCCCTAATGCACTTGGGAATGAAGAAAGGGATTTCAGACTCCTGGGCGCCAGGAAGAGAGAGACAGCTCTGAAAGGCAATGTGAGCCCAGGGGCTTGGCCAGAGGAACGGCCAGGCTGGGTCAGACCAAAGGACCATCCCAGGTGCCCCAGAGGGAAGGGAACACAACAGGTAATCCTCACGTGATCTCTCCCCTGTTACCCATTTCCAGACAAACAGAGGCTAGGAACACCATCCCCACCCATCCTGGCCAATAGCCATTGATGGACCTAACCTCCATGAATGTATCTAGTTCACCGTTGCATGGATTGATCACATCACAGATGGCTTAAACCCCAAGGAATTAGCAGAGATCTGAGTCTTTTCCAGGCCCAGGAATTAGCCAGATGTGCATGGGAAAAGCAACAGGGTCTGGTCTGCTTGTAGGGGTTGAAGAGGCACTCGCAGGAGCAAGAGGTGGGTTTCAGGAAACCCCTCCCTCTCATTTTCTGCGACACTTGGAAAGCCAGGCTGAAAAGCCTGTGCCGTGGGCTTTGTGCACTTTGCTTAGCTCACCGCGCTGTTCAGGATGGACAGTGATTTGCCCACAGGGACCTGCTGCGCCTGCAAAGATTCGGTGCGATTCTAAAAACTCCCTGGAGGCAGCTAACTGGAATATGGAAGCAAATGAGACATTTCTCCGGAAGGTCCTTCGGATAGCCAGTGCAGCCTCCCTCTGGTAACTACGATGAGGCTGATTGCTCCGGAGAAACAAGGGGATTTTTGAGCTCTCTCCCCCAAAAGAGCAATTTCGAATGAGTAAGTTCTTCCAGGAATTCACAGAGAACGATGCTGATGACCCACAGTGAGCTCAGTCCCAGTGTGCTTAGTCAGGCTACCCTTTTAGCCAATGAGTCAGGATGAAGGCATGGATCCAGCACTCGTTTCAACATCTGTTGCAGAGATGGTTTCACTGGGCATGAGCAAAAAGCCCCAGGGAGAGAGGAAGGAGCAGAGCCTACCTTTCCCTGCATGCTGGGCCTACAAGGCCATGTCTATGGTGCTGCTGGGAATGTATCTTCCAGCAGGCATGGACACACATGGAACTAGTTACTAAACATAGTCATGTGGATGTTCTGGAAACATGAAAGTGTCATGGGCTGGCCACCCTTCTCAGCCCCGGGGGGGTCGAGCGGGCTTGTGCTTGGAAGGCTAGTCTGTAGGACCGCCCATGCTACAAAACGCGTACTGCTATTGTTGGCATGCGAACTCATGTGGAACTAGCATGTGTCTGGCTCCCAGCTGCAAGGTGAACATACCCTAAGACTTTTCCCACTGCCATATACATTGGCCCAACTGAACAGTCTTTGGGACAAAGGTTAAATGGACGCAAATCAGACATCAGAAATGGTAACACACACGAACCTGTGGGACAACTTTTTAACCGGCCCGGATGCTCATGCATGGATTTAAAATTAGCAATCCTTCTACAAAGTAATTTCAGGAACCAGCTTCAGAGAGACTGTGGAACTAGCCTTCATCTGCAAAAGTGACACTGTTTTCCTGGGCCTGAACAAAGACGTTAAATGGATGTCCCATTATAAAACCAGCCTTCCTTACATTTAATACCTCATTGACATCAAAAGCTGAGTATGGGACACTTCCAGCCCCTCAGTTAGCCTCATTAGCACCCGTTCTACAATTGACAGGTACTTTTATTTCATCTCCCTTCTTTTTTCTGTTATAAATTCTGGGTCCCTCTTTCCCCCCCCCCAGTCCAGCTCATCTGTAGAAGTGGGTTTTGCCCACAACAACTCATGATACCTTCTATATAATTTTGTTAGTCTCTAAGGCTATGTCTACACAGCAACATTGTTTTGAAATAAGCAGCATTATTTTGAAATAACTTAGTCCATGTTTACACAGCAAGCAGTTATTTCGAAATAATGTCGAAATACGGTCAAGCTGGAGCACTTCTTACTCTGACTCCTGTAATCCTCATTGTACGAGGAGTAAGGGAAGTCAGAGGAAGAGTGCTCTCCTTCGAAATAAGTGCTGTATAGACCAAAGCTCAAAATAAGCAATTTCAAAATAAGGTACACAATTGACATAGCTCAAGTTGTGTAGCTTATTTCGAGTTAAGCCCTACTGTGTACACATCCCTAAAGGATACATCTACACAGCAGGGTTATTTCGGAATAATAGCTGTTATTCTGAAATAACAATGCGAGCGTCTACACAGCCATTCCATTATTTTGAAAAAAAAATTGAAATAACGGATGGCTTATTCCGAATTCTGTAAACCTCATTCCATGAGGAAGAACGCCTCTTCCGAAACAGCTATTTCAAAATAGCTGTAGTGCGGACGTTTCAAAATAGCTTCCCCCCGGGCCATTCAAACTAATTACTCCCTACTGCTTCCTCGGACTCTAACTCGAGGTAGCTCGTCCACATTAGGGAAGCCGGCCTCGGACTGATTTTGAGGCTTCCCTGTAATGTAGACATGCTATTTTGAAAGAAATTATTTCAGCGTATTTCTTCCTGAATAGCTTAATCCGAAATAAGAGTTCAGTGTAGACGTACCCTAAGGTGCCACAGGACCACTAGTTTTCAAAGTTACCGATGAACGCAGCTACCCCTCTGAGACCCACTGACACAATTAAATCTGAGGAGGGGAATCTGGCAAGATGTACAGTGGTGAACTGGAACCAGAAAGCCACCCCAGTCAATATTCCCAGCTCATTTCCTGACTGGCATCACGTGGCATCCACCCACCCTTTTGGTTGAAGTGAGCAAAACTGGAGGGCTTGTTCTCTTCTAAGCAAAGCGTCTAAGTGCCGACTCCATGGGCATTCTGGGGCTGGAGCACCCATAGAAAAAAAGATAGTGGGTACTCAGCACCCATTGGCAGCCCTGCCAATCAGCTCCTCCCTCTCCTCCAGCACCTCCTGGCCGTGGGTCATCAGCTGTTCAGCAGTGTGCAGGAGGTGTGGGGGAGGAGCGGGAGGAGTGAGGGAGATGCGCACAGGAGGGAGGAGGCAGAACAGGGCAGGAAGAGGCAGGGTGAGGGTGGAGCTATGGTAAGAGGCAGGACAGGGATGGGGGTTGGGAGAAGGGGTGGAGTGGGGTCAGGATCTGGGATGGGGCAGAGGTCGAGCACCCCCCTAGGAAATCAGGGTATGTCTACACATCAAAGTTAATTCGAAATAACAGCCGTTATTTTGAATTAACTTTAATAGCATCTATACAGGCAAACCTCTATTTCAAAATAAATTCGAAATAGTGGAGTGCTTATTTCAAATTTGGTAAACCTCATTCTATGAGGAATAACGCCAAATTCGAAATAGCTAATTCGAAATAAGCGCTGTATAGATGCTTATTTCGAAATAGGGGGCCTCCAGCCTTCCCAGGGTGCCCTGGTGGCCACTCTGGGCACAACCAGGAAAACTTACTCTCTTCTCCCCCAGCCCCGGAGCCCTTAAAGGGGTAGACTCTGGCCACAGTGCCTGTGCCAGCTCCAAGCCTGCCAGCCCAGAGCCAGCAGTCACTGCCCCTGACCCAGTGGCCCCAAAACATAAGCCAGCAAGCCACTGGCAGCCAGCCCTCCACCACTCCCCAGGAGCAGTCTGCCAGCTCCCAGGAACCTGACAGGCCCCGGAGAAGGCAGGCGCCTTCCTGGTCCAGGGTGGAGATCAGGGACCTTATTCAGGTTTGGGGGGGATGCCCCCAATGTCCATGATCTCCGCACTAGACGGAGGAATGCGGCCGTCTATGGCAGGAAAGCTGCCAGCCTGGCCACCAAAGGCCACATGCAAACCCAGGAGCAGGTTTGCATGAAAATCAAGTTGGTCCGGCGAGACCCTCAACCCTGAGCTGAGCTTCCCCTCCCCCTTCTTCCCCTTGCTTCCCCCTTCCAGCTCCCTCCTCCCAGGTTTCCCCCTCTGCTCTCCCACCCTCTCTCTTCCGCTCTCCCTTCTCCTCCTCCTTTCTCCAGACTCCCCAGAGTTTCATTTCCGGCCCCCCCCCATTTTGTTAAATAAAGAGAGTTTGTGTTCATGAACATATGTCTATTTTATTTGACATCAGGAAGAGGGACTGGGGGAGGGGTAGGTGGAAGGCCATGAGGGAGGAATGAGGCACAAGCCCCCAGTGGGGCAGACCAGGGAGGCTCTTAGTGCTCCTCAGGGTGGAAGCTCTCCCACAGGGCCTCCTGGATACTGACAGCCCCCCGATGGACCTCCCGGATGGCAGCCTGCAGAAAGTGCAGCCAGGCTCACAGCAACGTGTTCACGAGAAGCACCAGAGTGCCCAGGGGCAGCTCTGGCTCCATGTTGCAGAGTGCTGTGGTGTCCCGAGTGAGGGCAACCAGAGCACGCAGAGACAAAATGCTTTGCTGTCCCTCATCGAGGTAGGCAAGCAAGCAGGGAAACCTGAGAACTGGCTGTCCGGGGGTGGTCCCTTTAAGCACTAGCCTCAAGTAGCCTCAGGCAGCAGCCACACAAAGACACTCCTGACCTGAAGCCCTGCCTGAGCTGGTTCCAACCAGCCTTCATTTCGATTCAGAGTCCACTCAGTGTGGATGCGCTATTTCGAAATAGAAAAACGCTATTTCAAATTGCATTTTATGTGTAGATGCGTTATTTTGAAATAGCTTATTCTGAATTAACTATTTCAAAATAAGATATTTCGAAATAATGCTGTAGTGTAGACATACCCTCACAAAGTCAGAGCCTGTGCCAGTGTTACAGGTATGATACAAGGGGGTTGGGCCAAGGGTTCTGGTTTGAATCCACCTCTGCTTACAACTCCTTTCTTCCCAGCGCACCTCTCGCCAGCTGCAGCTCAAACACAAACCAAAACCAAACAAAACTCACACACAACTGTCCAAAGAGAATGCAGACAGAATCTCCACTGCTAGGCAAGGGAGAAAAGCAGCACATTCATGAAGGCTGACAGGGATTTCACCATAACGCCCTATTTTCCTGGAAATCATCATCTAACTAGCTAGCTAGACCCTATGTTTTTCAAAACCCTAGTGAGCGCCATCTGGACGTCTCAGTGCAAATCAGACCAGAATGAACTAATAATGGAAAGCCTGCTTTTTCTGATACAGTTTGGCTCCTAAATCTTTCCCTAGCAGCAAGCATGAAATACCCTTGATCTTGTGCAAGAATACAAGAAAACATTGGAAAATTAGGTTGGTTTTAGGTTTTAGTTTCTTGGCTGGTTTTCTTTCACTTCTGTTTTACTTTGGAAATCCCTTGGGGGGAAGGGGACTGGATCTTCAAGAGAATTGTTTATGCTTCCAAGTTCTTGCACAATGTGCCTTTGGGATTGTGTCTTTAACTACATGCTTACCCACTTTCCCACAACAGCTCCCCACTTTAAAAAACACATCTTCGCTGTCATATTTCACACGTTTTTTTCTTACAGTGAAACTGATCTTGTGCCAGCATCGTCTCCTAGTCTGAGTATGTGAAATAGCGATTGGAATGACTGAGTTAAATCTCAGCCCTGTTACTCACTCATTACATGGCCCTGAACAAGTCACTGACTTTTGTTTGCCTCGGTTTCCCCAGCTGCAAAATGGGGATAGTAACAGCTGCCTGCCTTGAAGGAGCATTGTGGGCAATCCATCAATTAATGTCTAGGGATATGTCTACACAGCAACATTATTTCAAAATAACTTAGTCTGCGTCTACACAGCAGGGAGTTATTTTGAAATAAAATCGAAATACTGTCAAGCTGGAGGACTTCTTACTCCAACTCCTGTAACCCTCATTGTTAATAGGCAGCAGGTTTAAAACAAATCAAAGGAAGTCTTTCTTCACTGAGCTCACAGTCAACCTGTGGAACTCCTTGCCAGAGGATGAGGTGAAGACTAGGACTTTAACAGGGTTCAAAAAAGAGCTAGATAGAGTCATGGAGGTTAGGTCCATTAATGGCTATTCACCAGGATGGGTAGGAATGGTGTCCCTAGTCTCTGTTTCTCTGGAAGTGGGTGACAAGGGAGCGATCACGTGAGGATTACCTGTTGTGTTCCTTCCCGCTGGGGCATCTGGCATTGGCCACTGTTGGCAGACAGGATACTGGGCTGTATGGACCTTTGGTCTGACCCTGTATGGCTGTTCTTATGTTCTTATGTTCTTATTGTATGAGGAGTAAGGGAAGTCGGAGGAAGAGTGCTCTCTTTCAAAATAAGTGCTGTATAGACGCCCCCAATTTCAAAATAAGCTATTTTAAAATAAGCCAAGCAACTGACGTAGCTCAATTTGCGTAGTGTGACGGGGCCCCGTGGTGGCTCTATGCAGGGAGATGGTAGTGGTGCGCCGGACCTGCGCTGCCTGCTCTAGAGCTGCCCCGTGGAATTGGCCCGAGGCGCAGGATGACGTCGCAGCCGGTGCTGGGGGCCGGCACGGCATGACATCAGAGGGTGGCGCAGGGTTCAAAAGAAGCCCCGGGAAGCCCCAGGGGGAGGAGGAGGAAGCCAGGGAGGAGGAAGCTAGGGAGGCAAAGGCGACCTGGGAGAAGGAAGCCAGGGAGACAAGGGCGGACTGGGAAAAGGAAGCCCAGGAGGCAGAGGAAGCCCGGGTGGCCGAGGGGGTAGACAGGGAGGGGCCACGGCGCCCAGCAGAGGAGCCAAGGTCAGCCGAGGTGACTCAGGGCGGCCGAGAGGCGGACGCGGAGGCCGGACAGAACGGAGGAGAGGAAGTGACCCAGGACTGAGCGGCGGAGCCAGGAGGTCGCTCGAGGGTTGGTGAGTTATGGTTCGCCCCACCAACCGGGCAGGGAAGCGTGTCCCTGTCCTTAGGGTCCTGGGTCAGGACCTGGAGCGAGGGCGGGCCTAGGTCCCCCTCCCCTCCGTCCGTCATTTAAGCGAACGAAGCCAGACCTGGGCAAACGCCGGGTGGTCCTCAACATAAGGAACACTAGCAGCTTGAGACTCGAAGGGACTAAGAGACGTCCTAGACTGGAAGCCCGGGAAGGGAGGAGGGTGACCCGGAAGCAAGGTGCGACCGGAATGGCCGCCTCTCCCCGATGATGATGCCCAGAATTTTGAGGGGAAGCGCGGACCGTGACACGTAGCTTATTTCAAGGTAAGCCCTGCTGTGCAGATGCACCCTAAGAAGTGCTAGATGCATGGTGAGTATTTTTCTGAGAGTGATCCAGGGAGAGATTTTGTGTGTTAATGAAGACTTCTCCTTGCCCTTTTTTCTATACTGTAAGTTCTGTTTTAAAGAGTCAGGAATATACCTGGAACGTGTAGAGAAGCTCAGAATGCACCAGTCACTTTCAATTTAAAGGAGAAGAAAATGCATATGTGTCAAAGACAGCCGCAGACTCATCAGTTGCCAAGAGTTTCAAAGGTGAATAAACAGGATATCCAAATCTTACCTTTGAATACTCAGATAAGTACTTAGGTTGGTGAACCGTGCTAATGGATTTTGGAACTGTGTGACTGCAAGGTGATTATTGAAATATGCACACCCAACAACACTCAATCAAGAACAATGTGTTCAGCATTGTGTCATGGGCATGCAAGAGAAAGATTCTAATTACAGAGAGGATGATAATACAGAGGTACAGAGAAAGGAAATGTTTTCTGAGAATCTTTAACAATAACATTCACTTTTTCCCCTCTTGCAGAGATCCACTGGGAGATGGAATGTGTCACGCCAAACCGATAGGAAAACACAATTCTGAGCATTGCTTGTGGTGGGTAACAAAATCCACAGAACCCAGTGTAGGCCAATTACTATTTAATAGTAGTTCTACCAGAAAAAACTTATTAACCGACCATTTACCACAAAACGCCTTGGCTGGATTAGACCCAAGTGGGCAGCAAAACACTCCAGAGCCAACGCCAAGCTAGCCAGCAAGGGAAAAGCCTGAAAGCTGGGAAAATAGCAGAACATTATTTCCATTAGCTCAGCGAGTGCGGAAACAGCCAATCACACACGAGTGGGGCTGCCGTATTGCAGCAGCAGTGTAGCATACCTCTATACCAATTCACGCCAGTGAGAGACCTGCCCTTTGTGCTATTTGTACCACGCTGGGGCGTGATGCGCTCATGGGTCTATACAGATTTTGGAGGAGAGGAAACACAAGTTCTAGTCTTCTATATTCCTTCACTCTTCAAAGCCAGATCCCTTGGGAGGACGGAGGGGAGGATGTCAGTGCCTTTGAGCACCTTGGCCCTCCATCGGGCTAAATACTACACCAGCTTGCTCAAGTCATCACATTCATTGCCAAGGGACAGGATACCCACACCCTACTTTTCTTCCAACACCAGTGCAAATCAGGATTAACGCCCCTGCAGTCGAAGGCCTTACACAGCCAGGCCTGCATACAGGGGAGTGTGAACAGTGTGAACGCACCCCCCCACACACACCCATGGTCCCCTCCCATGGGGCCGATTCTGGCCGGCCAGAGGAAGGCAGGAGCAGCACTTAACCCCAGCCTCTCCCTCCATACTCCAGCCAACCAGGGGAAGGCTGGGGCTGATTTCCTTCCCCCCCCCCCCCCCCGCCAGGAACAGTGCACATATTCAGGCTCCAGCCTAAGCCCAACCATTGGGAAAGGAGGTGGGGGCGAATCAGCCCCTGGCTTTTCCCGGCTGACGGGCACACAGGGGAGGGTCCGATAGGACAGTAGAAGCCACCTGGCCGGGGTGATGCCTCCTCCGCAGCCGGCGGTGGCTGCAGCAGCACGGGGGAAAGCGTGTGCACACCTGTAAAAAAAAGGGGGGGAGCAGAGATGGGGCAGGAGACCCTGCGAGAGGGGAGGGCTCAGGCTGGCTGCCGTGGCTGTGGGGCGTGACGGGCTGGGGCTAAATCCGTGGGGCTGATTGTTGCCCCCCCCCCCCACATTGCCATGAAGGAGACAGCGCAAGGCTGGTTGCCCGTGCTGCACCAGGCAAACTCCCAGCCGGACCCCTAGGATATCAGCTCTGGGCAGCCTGTGCCCCACACCTACCCGCTGCTGGCTCCTGTACCGGCAGGGCTCCTCATGTTCGCACCAAGCCAACCGATCCCAGTTGCTTTTTCTCCTCCTCCCCCTCCTCCCCACCTTCCCAGGAGCACTGCCCAGCCATCAGAGTAGGGGAGGCACAAGGCTTCCCAGAAGTGCCACCAAGCCACTGTGTGACCTTGGTCACATCACCGTGCCGCCCTGCCCCAGTCTTCCCCTCTGGGAAAGCAAAGTGGGTTTCTTGAGGCTGAGTGTGCTCCGAATGAACCTGAGGGGAAGTGCACACTGGGAGCTGGGGACGAGGGGGGGTGATTCCCAACGGGAGGAGACATGCTTGAGCTTAATCTCATGGAGTTAGAGAGCTAAACACAGTAGCTACGACAGCAGGGTAAGCTGAGGGACTAGCTATTCTGAGAATGAGCGTAGGAGTGCAGCTGCTAGCCTGTCTGTGTCCGGGTGGCTAGTCTGGGTCCCATGCTACTCTCTGGTTTTAGCATCCATGAAAAATAGCTGCAGCTGGAAATTGCTCTCCCTCGTTGAAGCTGGGCACGATTCTTATTCTTGGGCTGTGCACAGGGAAACTGTGCTGGGCTCCTTCGAGCGAAAGGGCATCTTTCCCTGCACATTTCAGCCCTCGAGCACACCATGGGATGCACTCCCCAATTCTTCCACAAAGGGCACGCCCATATGCGTCGGCTCAGTTACACACCGCAGTCTGAGCTCCACCTCTGCAGCCCCGGTGCTGAAACATCGGTTTTGTTCAACATCTTTATTACTGACCCAGAGGAGGGGACGGGCTGCACCCTCAGCAAGTCTGCCGATGACCCTAAGCTAGGGGGAGAGGTAGATACGTCTGCTGTCACACAGGCGCAAAAGTGAGGTGAGACTCAGGCTTTGGGTCTCGCACTCAGAAAAATGCAATCAAAGGAAAATCAAAGCCCCCTTCCCCCCAGTGGTATGTGCCGCTCAAAGCTGCCAGACTGACTGTGACAGGGTGTAGCAACCCCACGCTGGGACTGCAGGAGTTACACCTGGCTACCTGGCTGCGGAAGCCCGGCCCCCAGAGCCCTGCTGGGCATGCTCCAACTGGAGGCCTGGTATATAAAGACCAGGAGAGCCGCTCAGTCTGGGCTGGTGGCTGATGAGGAAGGAGGTGCTGCTGGAGGAGAAGCAGAGGTGCAGCCATGGCTGCTGCCAGTCAGCAGGGAACCACAGCAGAAGCTCCCGGTCTGGAGGGAAGGGATGGAGCAGATGATGAGGGAGAGACTGATAGGAAGTCGCCCAGAGCGGGGCGTTGAATGCTGGGTGCTCGGTGTGTTGCTGTGGGATTCCCTGCTGATCTGGTGGTGGTCCGCTCCACTGCTGACAGGGCCCTGGGCTGTCCACACCCGGGTCCCCCAAGCCCTCTGCACCAATCCCACAATGGGCTTTAGCCATCCTTGTACTACTGACTCTGGCTGCTAGGCCACGCTGCCCCACATGAAGGGAGCTGGAATATTGACTTTAGATTTTAGGATGCACTTGGGGTTGAGGACCAAGTGAGGGGCCTCGGAGGTCCGATGCCCCCTCCTGAGGGGGACAGGCAGGTGCACCCCATGGCACTAACACTATAGCATGTTCACCTTCAGGATTCAAGCAGAAGCAGCTATTTCACTGCCCCAGAGCATCATTTTGGGATTGTATGTTGGTCACCCCCGTAGAGCCCTCTGTGGGATTATTTTTTTTAATCCCACCCCCAGGATAGTCACTCCCACCCGGTCCCACATTGTTCCTCGAGTTTTTATCCCCACTCCTCTTATTGTGGGACCCGCAGGTTCCCCAGTCCTGTTGCAAAGCTCTACTCCAAAACCATGAGGACTCTGCGCAGAGACTAGCAGGCCCAGCATGGGGCAGGAGGTCACTTGGGGTATATATGCCACCCGTTTGTCACCACGCCCGGGGTGAATTTCCTAGCTGCATTCCTTCTTCTCCCAGACTGTTCTCCTTCTGCAAAACCTCTGTCTCTCCCCAGAGTGCAGTGTAGGACACCCTCTATCAATTTTTGTGTGTCTACACCAGGGCTACTCAACATGGGTCTTATGCGGCTCACAACCAGTTTGTTTGCGGCCCACAGTGAGGTTTGGGTTTGCACCAGGCTCAACATGCAGCCCGTGGGTGGGATCCTTTGAACGTGGCCTCCACTGGGAACACGCTCCACAATGGCGAGTAGTCTTCCAGGCAGGGTGAGCATTGCAAGACACAAGCAGATGGGCTGGCTGGAACAGATGGGTACAGGGTGTCGGCATTTCTAACCCCAAGGGAGGAAGTCCTGGGAGCGCCGGGGCATTGTGGGAAGTGCTTTGTATTCATGCTCATCAGTGTGAAATAAACTATTTGCATATATTTGCATATATATGCAACCACACTTAAGCTGCAGCCCTTGGCATGTGCTGTGAGTATCATTGTGGCCCCCGGGGCTTCCAAAGATGAGTAGCCCTGCTGTACACTGTAGCTGTGATTCCAATTTTTAAAATGAATGAATGAATTGATTGATTGATTGCCTCTAGGGAGCTAATGATAACATGAGGGTTTTTTTCCGCCCACCTCTGAATATTTACTCCACATTCTTAAAAATGACACAGCACATAAAGCAAAGGTTGCATCAAACCCCATAACCATCAGAGGCATCTTTTCACCTCTCAGCTTTGACAAGGAGAATACAGCCGGATAATAGGTGCATTTTCTGTGCCAAGAGCGAAAACAAATCCGCCCAGATGCTGCTGGATGATTAATATGTTCTGCGATGGAAAAATCTGTGACAATGTCTCGGAACACAGAAAGGAGAGTTGGCGCTGAGATCTTAAGAGTGGTGTCACCCCTGAAATTGTATTCTAAAACAACAAATAAATGGGGCTGTTGCTTTAAGCAAAAGGATCCCCTTTTGGGGAATTAAAAGGCCAGCTATCAGCACTGAGTTGGGCAGTGCCGCAGACACTGAGCTCAACAGTGAAAGTAACTTGAAATTTCTTACAGGTACTCTCCTATTGCAACTGGGGTCCTTGCCAGCTCTTCAAATAGCTCCCTGCTGGCTTTTGCTGCAGCTCAGCCAGCTCTTGCGGGAGCTGCACACCAGGGCGCACCCACTGACTTTCACCTCTAACCTAGCTACTCACACTGCTGTTCCCTGTCTGGTCTCTCTACACCTGTCTCAGGTGTGCAGCCCCTTGCATGGGCTGTGAGTTCTGTGGTGCCCAAGCACCAGGATTATTCCTGGTCTGGGGCCTGGTTCCAGCAAACTTCGGAGTTGGATCTCTCCTCTTGCCCTGCCTGCCACCCCCATGTGCTCCCTCCTGGTGCACCCCCTGGTGCACTGTACCCCGTCCCATACCTCACTCTCTCCACAGCAGGCAATCCAGTGCTCACAGCTCAGGGTGGGGCCAGAAATTAGGGGTTCAGGAGGGGTCTCCAGGCTGGGGCAGGGGGTTGGAGTGAGGGCTGCAGATGAGGGTGTGGGCTCTGGGGAGTGGCAGGGGTGAGGGGTGTTAGGTGTAGGAAGGGGTCCCAGGCTGGGGTGAAAGCCTTGGTGTGGAGAAGTAGGCTTTGGGCTGGGGCAGGGGATTGGGGTGCAGGGTTTGGAAGGGACCTAGCCTGCAGGAGGGGGTTTGTGGTGGTGGAGTGGGGTCTGAGAGGGAGTTGGGGTGTAGAAGGGGGTTCCAATCTAGGGCAGGGTGTTTGGGGCGTGGGCTCCAGCCCAACAGTGCTTTCCTGAGGGGGCCCCCATCAGCAGCACAGTTGGGCTAAGGCAGATTCCCTGCCCTGGCGGTCTTCCACTCCTGGAAATGGCTGCCATGTCTAGTCCCCAGGTAGAGGGGACAGGCAGCATTGCATGGTCCGTACCGGCCCTATAGAGCCTATTGGCTGTGGTTCTTGACCAATGGGAGCTGCAGAGCGATGCTGTGAGCCAGATGAAATTAAGTAGCAGGCTGGATGTGGCCCATGGCCTGGAGGTTCCCCACCTTTGCATGAGAGTGAAACATCCATCCTTATTATGGTACAGACATACCAGGGTAGTGACAGATCCAGACACGATATTAATAATTATTAAAGAGCACAACTCCGTCAGTCCCAGAGGAGTCTCTGGTTCACTCGGGAAAGGGGGCACCTTTTTTAATTAGCCTGTCGGTCCTCTGAACCAAGTCTGCATGATGAAGGGGAGCTATTCATACCATTGGGGCTCCATTTCCCCTGTGTGGATTGTATCTGAGGAAGGGAGTGGAACTAGCGAAACACAGGAAAGACCTGCAGGGTGTGGAATCCCATTATCAGGGCACAGGCTGGGCAGAAGAAGACACCAGACAGCAAGAATGTCCCACGAGCAAGATAATACAAGCCCTGTGGGATTTATGGCTTCAGCTGTAGCCCACATCATACAACCAACCACCTTCATTTCTCTGACACATGGAATTAGACTAGATTTTAAATTGGCTCCCTGCACAGACCGGCTCCCACCTGCTGCCCTGAATTGCTGCCTCTGTATCAGAGGCAGCAGCATGGCAGGCAGCTCCCTGTGTGTTCTTTATTTAAAACTCAGACCGGCGGGCTGGGACTGAGCCAGCGTACCTGTCCATGTTTTAAATGCAGAGCAAGAGGGGAAGTGTCCTTGCAGTTAACTGAGAACTGCTGACATCCCTCCTTCTCAGGCGGTGCAATGCTGCAGTCCAGCCTACAGTGTAGAACCAATGTCTCAGCCCTCCACAGCCCCCTACCTGTGAAGACACCTTGTCCCCAGAGGCCGGCTGGCTGTGGGCACACTCTGGTTTCTCGCTAACCCTCTTCAGATACAACAAGGCCAAAACACACAGAGACTGCAGTTAGCAAAGGAATTTCTTAAACGCGCGCACACACTTCACTCCTCACAGCGCCAGAGAGCGGCAGAACACTGGAAGACCAACAACTCCCAAGGGCGCCCCCCTCAGACTGATTTCACCCCCTTCCCTGAGTCCCTGGGGTAGCTCCAAGTCCGTGGGGGGGCCCAAGCCCGTCCTGCCTCCACACCAGCCTCTGCGGGATCGTCCCTTGCTGATGTGGCAAGAGCTTTGCAAGAGCTGCCTTGTAGAACAGCCCCAGCAGCTCTGGGTCGGGTGGCAGAGCTGAGAGACGGCCGTTCTCCTAGCCCCTTGCTTCCCTCCGAAGGAATTCCCACCTTCTCCTGGGGCGCTGGAGGAGACACTGAAATCTAGTCAAGAATCAAAGGCCCTGCTGTGAGAAACCCCATTGTCTGAGCAGGGAGAGCGTCCAGAGCCCGTGGACCCTGACTGGTTTGGCAGTTTGCCAGGCGTAGGCCCTCCGCTCCATGTTGGATTTCCTACAAAGGGATGATCTCACCCCAGTACTAACGTCCATGACACGGGCCGTTCCGTGGCACCCGCGTCAGGACACAGACGTATTTCCCAGACACTCACAGATTGTTACCGAGGAAACACACCCTGTGACTGTCACAGAAACGTTACCCAGGCTCTTTCTTCACCCGGGTTTCCCTTAATCCAAATTAAAATACATTCAGGCTGAACGAATAGCGCAGCTTGTGTATGCAGAGAAACAGAAGAGGAAGGCCAGTGCAGCTGAACATTGTGGCCAGTGAGTCTGTCCCCCCACCCTGAGAAATCCGGAAAGGGAAGACCCCGAGCGCTTCTTGAAACAGCAGGGATTTTCACATCATTTGAAATGGGGCCACCAAAAAGGGAGGTACCCCAGAAGTGGCTACTGCTAGTGGCTACTGAGACACCCACTAGCAGTAGCCACTTCTGAGAACCTTGCCTTTAAAACATGTCTTCTAAAGCACAGGCCTCTGGAAGTGGAGAGCTTTTGTACCCTCCAATCAGCTAGAGAAACTACGAAGAACCCATGGAAATGAGTACACATTTAAATGCAAACCAGAAGCCTGGAAAGCTGTCCTGTCCTTACCCCACAGCTGATCAACACGGCTTCATCAGAAGGACGTTTGCCTTTTTTGTCTTGTGATCCTCTTTCAATCTCCTCTGCATCACAGAGCCGGCTGTGGCAATATTTATTGTTCTTCTGAAGAGGTTTACAATTTCCGCTCCAGAATGCTGGGCTTGTCAAGGATCCTTGGCCGCTGTACTGGGTTGTTTGAAATCTTTCTGTTCTTAGGCATCATTTACAATCACGAAACAGCAAAACGACACGAAGAGCTGGTCCGCATGGACCTCGGCTCGCAGCCGCTGCCCCTGGTCTGGGTGAGCGCCGCTGATCCGCATGGTCGGGTCCTGAGGGTGCTTTGCTCACCTCCTTTTTGAGCAGACCAAATAATAAGCTGTTTGACCCGTTTTAACGAGCACTAAGCATTCACCTAGACAAGCCCTAACACACTTAAATAATCCACTTCAGTCAATAGTTGGTAATGGAAATAGTTCAGCCTGCCACCTGCAAAGAGCGGCCTCATTTGGCAAGTCGCAGCCAGCCATGCGGCCCCTCTGATGCCTGCCAGAGGCTCCAGCCACAGATCTGCGGGGGGGGGGGAAAGAGGAGTAAAACTCACTTAAAATCCACCCACCACCGGCCCATTGTCGGCGCCAGGCACTCCTGGAGCAGAGCCGACCATCTGGCCTTTCGTAAGTCATGTGCTCTGAGCAGGGCCATGCCTAGAGAGGTGCTGGGGCTGGGTAACCCGCCTCCCCCCCCCCCACCACAAGCCCTGCCCCTTTCCCTCCTCTGCTCCACTTTTCTCCTAAGCCCCTCCCCTTCTCCTTACTCCACTTCCCCGAGCAATACGGGATTCGGGCATGGCGTTAGCATGGTTCAGGGAAAGGGGTTCCTTACCCTGCCACCTGCGTGGTGAGTAGAGAGCTCACCCCCTAATTCCCTGGTACCTCCCATCCATAGTTGGGGCAGCTCCCAGAGGGCCCCCAAAAGTGCGGGGCCTGGAGTGACCACCCCGATTCTGGCTCTGAGTCCTGAGATCTGCCTTCTGCTCTGAGTTTCTTCTGTATTGGGTCACCTTAGACCACTGAACCTGGATGCCCAGGGCCCTGCTGTAATCCAACCCCAGTAGGGATGTAAGCGAATAATCGACTATCCGATAAGCTTATCGGAGAGTCGACACACTATCTATCTGAAAGAGGCAGCAGGGGAAGGGAAGCCAGTTTAAAAGCCAGTTCCCCTCAGCTCCGGAGGAGGGGGAAGGGTCACAGCAGTGGCGTTCCAACTTCGAAAGGCACAAAAGCCCCAGTGCCTTTCAAACCGGAAGTGCCGCATGGAGCCCAAGGTCAGCGGGGGACTCCCCGCTGGCCCCGGGCACCACACGGCAATCGAATAGTCGATGGAAATCCCATCGACTTTTCGATTAATTAATTAATCAAAATTTAATATCCCTAAACCCCAGCAGCATTTGAGGCGGCTCAGCTGTGACTGAGTGGTGGGGGCAACCGATTAACAGTGAGAAGCAAGGGATAAGCCTGCACAGGAGACCACCAGGACTAGCCACTCCTGGCTGAGGCCCTGCCAGCTCGCCACAGCACACGCCTCCCCTCAGCTCCTATTGCCACCTGCTCCCTGCCAAAGCACCTTTCTGCAAGGGCCAGTCCCTGGCTCTTCTGGGGGAGGAGCTGGAGGAATCTGTAGGAAGCTTTAGCAACCCTGCCCGAAAGGGAGACCTGGCACCACAGGGCTTGGTGTGAGAACAGCTGCACTGCCCGTGCCAGGAAGGGCAGCTGGGACTTGCCTCGTTTCCCAATGCTGTGGGGCTGCTCTCCAGAGCAAAGTCTCAGCCCCCAAGGAACTTGGGAAGGGAGGCAGGGCTGGGGAATTGGGAAAGAAAGACCAGAAGAAACACCAGATCTTGATTCACTTTTCGGATGACTAAAAACATCCCTAAACCCAGGTTTTATTCTGTGCTTGATCGTGATGCCCAAGCACTGGAACTGGGGCTTGTTATGCAGGATTACTAACCCAACGGAAAGGAAACAAGACTAATGACCCCGCTCTCTGCATAATTGGCCCTAAATGCCTGACAGAAAAGGCTGTGTAAGAAGATACTGTTGCAATAACTGTGGCTGCGTCAGGCTGTGGGTTGCCTTTGTCCAGTTAACTGGCGTCAGACAGGCTCTGTGAGCACACGGTGCTAGAAGAGCTGGGACCGTTTATCCTAGGGATGTAAGCAAGTAGTTGACTACCCAATAAGCACAGGAGCTGGTGCAGGGGGGAGCTGGCTTAAAACAGATTACAACAGAGAACAGGAAATAAGGGAAATACTGTGCCTAGCTGAAGTTTGTGGGTTAATTTAGGTCAGACTGGAATTCCCAATGGTAACTCCTTTTGGGGATTTTAGCTAGGCAGAAAGCAGTCAACAGAACTGGAATCTGACCAGGACACTCATTTCAATAGCCCTTCTCTTACAAAAAGTTGCCAGGAGCGTAACATGGCCCAGTGGGGGCAGAATTTGGAATGTATACCTTACTGAGGCCTGAATCTATACCTTTCTGAATTTATACCCCCCACAGTCCTGGCTTCTGACTGACAATGAAAGAAGAGCAATCTCTGATAAGTTGAGTCAGCAGTCACTTTATTTACAAGAAATAAAGAAAATGTAATAGAATACCCTGGGAATGGGCAAGGAATTGCAAAGCTACAAGTGGGGGAGTGGGATGGAGCAATACAAATAACTATGGTTACTCAAATTGAGCAAAGGCTCAAGGAACTGAAATAGGGTCTGAGTAAAATAAGCACGTTAGCTCTGTGACACACATAATGCAACGGGCCAGGGATTTCTGTACATCAGGGAGCAGCAGGTTAAGAAAACAGGAAGCTCAGGGAGTTTCAAAAACAATGAAGCTCAGTGAGGAAATTCTGATTCCCCCCAGGAGCTCTCTGCAAGGCCGGTCACAATGTAATGGCAGGGTTCTGCATGAGGACGGCATTGAAGTTCCTCTCTGTCTAGGTCTGATGGCAACACTGTCCCACTGAGAGTGCGTGGGAGTCGGGTTCTGCCACCCTGCAGCGTCTACAGTGCTAAGGAAAAAAGGATCCATTCCTTCCTGCATGGCTCATGGGACTTGAGGGTCACTCGGTGAGCTGATCTGGACTGTGCTGGGAGTCAACAGTAATGCGGCCTTCCGTAGCTTGGGTTGCCAGCACTGTATTTCACAAATAGGCCGTTTCTTAGCACCCCCGCACTCCTGGTACAGGTTGTACCTCCCTAAATTGGGACTCTCTGGTCCAGCAACAGCAGGGCCACGGATGTTCCTGGACCATAGAGCCCAGAAACAGGGAGGTCGGGTGGCAAGGCAGGAGCGCGATGGGTGGGTGGGGGACTCAGCCAGGAGCCTCATGGTGGGGAGAGGGCGGCATGTGGGGGGAGTTCTGGCCTCGGCCCTGTTCTGGCCCCAGCAGCTGGGGAGCGCCAGCCCCAGTGGCAGCCAGGGAACTCTGGCCCCAGCCCTGGCTGCAGAGCTCCCGCCCCACCATGGCACTTTGGCCCCAGCTGCAGTGGGACCGGCGGCAGCTAGAGAGCCCTGGGAGGCTGGGGCCAGGCTGGAGCCCTAGCCTGTGGGCAGCACAGGCCATGAGGGAAGGAGCTTCCCTGGTCTGTCAAATCCCCTCCTTTGGGACTGGTCAGGACCTGAGGGCGCCTAACCAGGGAGGTCCAACCTGCATTATTAGTACCATCGTTGGGGGTATTAATCATAATGTATACGCAGGACTCGCCAATATCCCCTTGGGGAGTCTCTTGCTTGCTCTTTGCCGCACTCTGCAATGCCTGCTCTTGTGCGGCGAGGAGACAAATAAGAGACTTCCCTTGCAGAGGGGGCCCGTTGGCAGCTCTGTCTGCAGCCAAGCACTTTCGTTCACAAGCCCCCAGGTTGGTCGAGGATTTGCCCCATGGGCTTTCGAACGGAGGCTCAAGCAATCTCAGCAGCGTTGGCATCGTCCTTCCCCATCCAGGCCTCGCCTCGGAACGCTTGTGGCAAGAGCTGGTGGACCAGTGCAGGGAAAGAAAGCACCCACACAAAGCTAGTTGACACTCAACTGAACAGCACCATGCAAATGATAATGGGAACTTTAAAGCCCACTGCTGTAGAATGGTTATACTGCTGCTGGCAAACATCAGCCCACCAAGCATCCGTCGACAGGAGCAGGAATACAGACTATACCAACATATCAACTGCAGCAGCCAACCTCTTCCCATCCAGAAATACTTTGATCAGCCACCAACATCGCGTCTAAAATCCCGCAAGCCCCCCTGGCAGCGAGCGAAGGAAGTCACGGCCAATGTCAAGGAACTATGGCAAGCTGAATGGCAGCATGTAGACGTCCCAAACAAACATCTTATGTCGAATCCCACCACTGAGCAGAAAGGCTTCAATCTTCCCCGGAGTCTGTGGTGTGTCCTAAACCGGCTTAGGACTGGTCAGGGCAGGTGCGGTTATCTACTGCGTAAGTGGAATGTGTTGCCATCTCCACTTCGTGACTGTGGCAGTCCGCAAACTATGCACCACATTGTTGCGGAATGCCCAACACGAAAATGTATTGGCTCACTGGAGGGTGTCCGCAATCTAACCAGCGACCATGCTCGCTGGCTGGAGAGTTTGGACATCCAACTTTGTCGAAGAAATACAGCGTTAGACACGACATTCGAAAGAGAAGAGGGTGCAGAGAAGACTCCCAGCAGCTCTGTGTTGGTGGCAAGGCCTGTGACTTGGCAGTGTTCTCTGAGTAGAGCAGGCTCACCACTGCTGCAGGAGCAGCAGCAGCTAGAGCCCTGGGCCTTTTAAATTGCCACTGGAGCATCGCACAGCATGCTCTGGGCAGCGCTGAGGGCTGGGGCGGGAAGGCCGGTGCAGTGTGGTCCTGGCGGTGCTGAAGGGCCAGCTGTTCCACCCCACCCCTTCCGCCTTACCCTTTCCAGGAGTGTAGAGCTGGCCCCCTCCCCCCCCACCTTACCCAGGGGCCCAGAAAGTCTCTTGGGCCCCCCCAGAAGTCAGAGAGCACCATCCCCCTGACATTGTGCTGCCCCTTGCTCTGTAGCTAGATTATAGCTACCCCCTTGTGTGGGGGGGGGAGGGAGAGCAGGAGGGACTCCAGAAAGGAGCACCCATAGCCTGGCCCTACGTTTCTTGGCATAGTTACATTCATATTAATACTTTGCATTTGTCAGGTGCCTTTTGTCCGAAAGACCACACATCGCTACAGCCATTAACTAACCCTCTAAATATGTTCCCGAGGTACCGCTGGCAGAACTCCATGTATTCCACAGTTCTGTGGCAATGGAATCCACCTCTTCTCACAGACTCATGCTTCAGAACGCTGCTTTCCCTGTAACAAAACTATGCTTCCAACCTTGGTGGCTTTGAAGAAAACCTTGAACCCCTGAGCACGCAGTGTTATCTTCCTGAGTCTGCAGACAGCCTGAAAACCGCACCTCTAAGAGCCGCCCTGTACAGCTGAACGGGTAGCTAAGTCTGAAACTGGAAGATAATTCTGTGTGGCAGTGGATCTCAACCACAGTTTCAACGCCCACAGGGGGTGACCATGAGCAGTATCGGGGCTCCTCTAAGCATGGCCAGCATTAGACTAGCTGGAACCCAGTGCATGGGGCTGAATTGTGGAGCTCAGAGCCCTGTCACCTGGGGCTGAAGCCAACACCTGAGCAACTTAGCTCTGCAGGGGCCATGCTGCATGGGGCCATGGGCAATTGAATTGCCTATTACCCCCTAACTCTGGTACTGGCTTGTATATGCAGAAAACCAATTGTGGCAGAGATGGGCCATGGTGTTTTTGTAGTACCTTGGGGCAGGGGCTCAGACAAAAAAAGGTTGACAACCTGTGACCCACTGAAAGCCAAGTATGCAGAGGCAGTGTGAAAAAACTGAACCCCACAATAATTGATACAGGCTACGCCAGGGGTGGGCAATAATTTTTGATGGGGGGGCCACTCCAAGATTTTGGAAAGTGGTCGAGGGCCGCCCTCTTCCATGGTGTTAATGGAGGAGGTACAGGGTCTAGGATGGAGGTTGGATGCAGAGGGGAGCTTGGGGTAAGGAATTGGGGTACAGGAGGGAGAATGCGATCTGGGAGGGAGTTTGAATGAAGGAAGCAGTTGTGACCTAGGGCAGGGAACTGGGGTGCAGGGTTTGGGGATGTGACTTAAGGTAGGAGGGGATTGTGATCTTGGGCAGGAGATTGGGGTGCCAGATCTGGGAGGGATATGGCTGCATGTGGAGTAGCAGGGCAGGAGTGTGGGGCACTGGGTTGGGGAAGGAAGGGGCTGAAGTGCCAGTGACAGGTTCTCTTCAGAAGACTTACCAGCCAGCAGCCAAACTAACTTGCCTGCCTGCAGAGCTAAAGGCTTGGAGAGCTTAAAATGTGTCTGCCTGCTCAGCTATGTGCTTGAGTGAGTGAGCAGGAGGGTTGTGTTTTGTGGCTGCCTGTTATTCACACAGGAAGCTCCCATTGGTCAGTGTCTGTCCAGAAACCAGCCAATGGGATTGTGCTGGGGGCAGGAGCAGCATCTGAATCTTCTCCCCTCCCCTCCAGACTCAAAGGCTGTGTCTACATTGGCACCCTTTTTTGGAAAAGGGATGCTAATGAGACCAGTCGGAATTGCAAATCCGCGGTATTTGCATTTACATGGCTGCCGCTTTTTTCCGGCTCGGGGCTTTGCCGGCAAAAAGCGCCAGTCTAGACGGGGATCTTGTGGAAAATAAACCCTTTTCCGCAAGATCTCTTATGCCTACTTGAAAGGGATTGACAAAGGGATTCCGACTGGTCTCATTAGCATCCCTTTTCCGAAAAAGGGTGCCAATGTAGACACAGCCAAAGAGAAAGCGCCCTGCAGCTGCGTTTCTGAGCGGCGGGGCAAGCTGCGGAGCCTGCCTGGGGCTCCCCACTGCCTCTGCAGGCCAGACCCGGTGGCTTGGTGGGCCAGATCTGGACCATGGGCTATATTTCGCCCAAGTGTGGGCTATGTTGTGCTGATGACAGTGTGACTGGGTGCGTGGAAGGACCATATTGATGATGCCATGCTCAGGGCAGATTGAAGAAATTGGGCAGCTGATCCCCCAAACTGGTGATTTCCTGTGTAATTAGATTCACCGGTCCAATAGCCAAAGAACTTATGCAGTACCACACTGGTTAACCAGAAGCGAAACACATTGTTTAGCATAATTCAGTCCCCTTTAGGCATTCCAGCTCTTGGCTCCCACCCAGGCAACCCAGTGTGATACAGTGAGGTAATTGAAACTCCATTTCGCCGTATGTGAAGTTCTTTCTAATCCCAAAGGGTCAGGCGCATTGCCTCAGGGCACTCTGAGTCTCAGATCTTGCCAAAATATCAAACTGTCAGCCAATCCTTAGTAAACTAATGGAAAATTTAATAATAAGACAATTATAAATGTTTAATAGATCATACATCTAATATATATTTGAGAGAGTTTGTGTCTGTCTGTCTGTCTGTGTGTCTGTGTGTCTGTCTGTCTGTCCCTCTGTGAGTCTGTTTGTTCAAGAACTCCTCCTAAAGGGTGAGGATCACCAAATTTGGTAGGCAGCTTCCTCTTATCATCATTTAAAAGTAAGGGTTTGTTTGTGCCAGGACAAAGGGATTTGCCTGGAATACGATCAAGGTTCCCTCTAAGCACGGCCGCACAGCTGCTGAACGAGCCCCACCCATAGGCTCAAGGCTGCCATGCACGGAACTGCCTGGCTGGGGGAGGGGCACTTCTATCTCCGCTACAGCAGCAACTCTCCCAGCTGGTAGGGACATGAACCGAAAGGGCCCAGAGCTCCCTGCAGCAGCACCCATGGCCGTGGGCCCTTTAAATTGATGCCGGAGCCCTGCACAACACGCTCCAGGCAGTGCTGAGGGCTGCAAGAGGGGAGTCCAGGCTGGTGCTGAGGTCTGGCTGCTCCAGGCCCCGCCCTTTCGACCTCAGGCCTGGCCCCTTCCAGGAGGGCAAAGCTGGCCCAACCTCATCTTGCCCAGGAGCCCGGCTCCCCTGATCCTGAGGCAGGTGGCAGGGGGACCCCCCTCCCCAGGCACCTCAACCCCTGGCTCTCTTCAGCACAGCAGGTCCTGCCTGCAGCATGCCGCTCCACCTCTCTATGGTTCTTTCATTCCCTCCGAGTTACCCAGGCCTGCCGATGGGGGACGGAGGACCGCTACTAAGGGCTGCCTCTGTGAGCCCTCCCTGCTGGGGAATGTCAAAGCAGCACAGTTATCCTGCCCCCTCCTTCCCCCGCCCTTGACCCTCCTCACCATCACAGCAGCCGCCTGCCTGCCGCTGTGCTCCAAGGCCCCGGAGAGCAGCAGCATTCCACCTGAATAATTTGTTCCCAGAACAGAGTAGCGTGGTGAGCTCTCGGATACCTCCCTACAGCTTTGATGTGGGGGGAGGGGGCATGCCTGCAAGGCAGCAGAGATCAAACCAGTGAGCACAGCCATTACAGCAGCAATGTGGGATGGGGAAGCCGGTTCTGTTGACATGACATACAGAAGCATCTGCCTTGAGTGATTGTTGCTACAAAAAACTGTGTGCCTCTCATCCAGGTGGTTTGGTTTAGTCAGCAAAACTGCAGAGTTTTGCTGCTGGAAGTAGCTGTGCAATGTGCACACCTCTGCTGTTTTGTTGGCGAAAAGGCAGCTTTTTGCCAACAAAACTTTGTCGGGTAGGCAAGTCCAAAAAAAGGCAGCCACCTGGGCAATCTCAGCTGACAGGCGTGAGAAGAGTCAAGAAGAATGATAGCCCCCAGATATAAAAGATGACGTCTAGACTGCAACGCTTTTTGGGGATCCCAGAGGTATCCCGGAAAAGCAACACCGTGTCCAAAGAACGTGTCCGCTTTTCCGAAAAAAAATTCAGAAAAATGGACACGTTCTTTCCCCAATCCTGGAAACTTCGTTGCATGAGGAAGAAGAGATGGCTTGAAAGAGCAGGTTTTTCTGGAATGTGGCGCCGTGTAGACATGCCAAACTACAGAAAAGCCTCTTCTGAAAGAAAAGCGGAAAAAGATGTAGTCACACTGTATTGGGTTAGGAAGAAATACTTGTTAGGTATGTTGAGTTTTGCCTTGCTTAATGTGACATGAATCTTCAACTGTTAGAAGTCAAATCACGACCGCTGATCAAAAAGTTCATTATCACACCCCACTGTAAAAGGATGTGGAGATATTCTAAGGTATTGCAAAGAGAAGTGATGTGTAGGTATGCCAGGCAAACTAAGAATCTCTTATTGTCCCTTTTTGACAGAATATGTCCCTGTATTCGTACACTGCGCACTACTGTAACTATTTTTTTACACAATCTGCCTTGTAACGTACACATTAAAACTCATAATGTGCTCATCAGCATCCTCATGGTGAAATATATGTACCACTAGATGAAAAGTTATGAACATAACCTGAAATTATGACTGAGGCACGTTTCCAGACAAGTCTCAAAGACAAAGGACAAGTTGACATCTCTAGTCAGCTAGGGTTTTTTTTAAAGCTGCACAGTTTCCTGCTTTACACTATGTTATCCCAGAAAATCAGTCAGACCCCCACTGACTCAGGGGAGGGGGCTTTGGGCAAGGGGACAGGAAGGGGCAGGGACAGGGTGGGGATGGAGCAGGGGGAAGAATTGGAATGGGAGCAGAGACAGGGTTGGGGCCTGCAGAAGGAGGAGTTGCCCCAGTCCCCACTCCTGGGACACTGGGCGGGAATTGCTCCACAGATGGCCCCTAGGGATGCCCTTCAGAGCACTGATTGCCCTGAAAGGGCCCTGGGTCAGAGTGTGGTGGAGTGGGGAGGGCCCTGACTCTACTACCAACAATCCCCCTGCACATCACAGGCCTAAGCTCTGCCCATTAGGCAACACTCCCCTACCAGCCAAGCCCGAGTGAGGGCTATCATGAGCCCTAGTGAGCCAAAGTCTTTCCAATCCTTTCACAAGAATTGAGGGGCCCTCTTGGACAGAAGTCCTGTCCTTTTGCTGGATCAGAGAGAAGGCCCTGAATTAGTTTACCCAGAGTCACTTTATAACAAAAGCGCTGTCTCTGGATTCTGGAAAACTCAATATGAACCAGTCTGTGCAAGCCTCCCCAGAGGGTACCGCCCCTCTAGAAGTGTTTATAATCTGATTCCCCTTTATGGCTGCCCGCTGCTTGCTGTTCCTGGAAGAGCTGCGATAACACTTCCATCTGGAAGGGCACACAATCCCTGACCCACAGTGATACATAAACTTAACACAATATGGTCCAGAAAGATATGGCATAGGATTGTCAGATCTGCCACAGTGTGTATTCTGGAAACTCACTCAGACTAGTAAACAATGAAAAAGGGTGGGATTGTTTCTTAAATGGCGTCAGTGGGCTCATAAGAACTGGTATTGCAAATGAGTAACATGCTCTTACACAGCTTCTTTTCAGTAACTAAGACACTTACTTAATTTTCACAGGCCTCCAGTGAACACGGCTTTGTCTGTGCTGAAAAGTTTAAAGTGCAGCCGTGGTGGTGCCTTAACCTGAAAGCCTGACCACAGCACAAGTGCTGGGGGAGAGCTCTCCCAGCACTCCATGGAAACCACCCCTGCAAGGGGAGTAGCTAACCGCACTGGGATCACAGGTCCCAGTACTGTAGCCTGGTTCACACGGGCACATTACATGCTGTAATTTGCTGCACTTGTGGGAAGGGGGAGGTTCGCATCTCTCCAGAAGTAGACGTGTGGGAGGTGCATGTCTGGTCACATGTGCCACCCAAGGCGGATGGGGGGGGATGGTTAGTAGCCAACTGAGGGGCTAGCGGGCTGGAGGGCCGATGCCTACACCAGGAGCCTGTGTCATGCCCTCCGCCCCGCGCTCGCCAGCAGCAATGGTGGGGAAGGCCCAGCAAAGCAGCACTAGCTGTGCCACTCCCGGGGTGGGGCAGGACCACCCCAGCACTCCCGGCAGCAGAAGTGACACAGCCAGAGAGCCATGCCACAAGAGTTGGACCCGCCTTACTGCTCCTATCCCCCTGCCGATGAGTGGGGGCAGGGGGCACAGACTCCTGCTGCCAGAGCTGGCCCCGCAACCCCACTAATCCCCCGGGCTGCCTAGGGTGTGGGAAGAGGCAGGGCAGGGTGGGGGCGGAGCAAAGGGAGGGCAGGGACAGGGGGAGGCAGACAGGACAGGACTCACAGTGGTATTGGGGAAATAATATACGTAGGTCTTAATTCACCTAGGGTATGTCTACACAGCAAAACTATTTTAAAATAACTTTCCTAGCATCTTCACAGCCAAACCGCTATTTCGAAATTAAATCAAAATAGAAGCGCGCTTATTTCAAATTTGGTAAACCTCATTCCATGAGGAATAACGCCAAATTCGAAATAGCTAAATCGAAATAAGCACTGTGTAGACACTTATTTCGAAATAGGGGGCCTCCAGCCCTTCCCAGGGTGCCCTGGTGGCCACTCTGGGCACAACCAGAAAAACTCTTCTGCTCCTCCCCCAAACCCAGAGCCCTTAAAGGGGCAGACTCTGGCCACAGTGCCTGTGCCAGCTGCAAGCCTACCAGCCCAGAGCCAGCAGTCCGTGCACCTGGCCCAGCATGAGCCAGCAACCCAGTGGCACCCAGCGCTCCACCGCTCCCCAGGAGCAGCCTGACAGCTCCCGGGAGCCTGCCAGGGGCCGCAAAAGGCGGGCACCTTCCTGGTCCAGTGCGGAGATTGTGGGCCTCATTGAGGTTTGGGGGGAGGCCTCCAATGTCCATGATCTCCTCACTAGATGCAGGAACACGGTCGTCTACAGGTGGATGGCTGACAGCCTGGCCATCAAAGGCCACATGAACACCCAGGAGCAGGTGCGGATGAAAATCAAAGAGCTGCGGCAGGCCTATGCCAGGGCCTCTGGGGGCAGCTCCCAACCAGGGGCTGACCCAGACCCCTGCCCCTATTATGATGCCCTGGACCACATCCTGGGGAGTCAGACGGTCCGTGCCCCCCAGGTGGTCATCGACTCTGGGGCAAAGGGTCCTGCCCATGACACCCAGGAGGAGGAGGAGGAGGTTGGCCAGGAGCTGCAGGAGCCTGGAGGGAGCGTGCCCCGCACCCAGAATCCCCAAGCCATCCCAGCAAGCCTGTAGTCGGTGTCATCCGAGGCCGGGGAGGCCTCGACATGTGAGTGCCATCACTGTCCCCTTATGCGGGGCGGGGAGGAGGAAGGGGAATGGAAGACCAGGGACCATGCGTGTGGGCCTTGCTGACCATGGAGCATGCAGTAACCTGTGCATGTGCCGTGCCACCCTGGGCATGTGGCCCCAGCTGCCTGCCACACAGGGGCCCTGGCCTGTTACCCACACGCATGTATGTGTGAAGGCACATGACATGCTCCTGACCCCGGGGAGGACACTGCACGATGCCCTCCCTCCACAAGCCCCCTCTACGCAGAGGCAGAGCACATCTCCCCTTCCCCACCACACACACACACACACTATATACAGCACAGGGGCCAGCTCACACTCCAGGGATAGCAGGACATGATGGTGCGGAGACCTGCCATCCTCACCTTGCAGCGGGGGGCTGGGCTTCACCCACTGTGTCCCCAGGGAGAACTGACCACTTTTCTTGTTTCTCCACAGCCGCAGCAGCTGCAGATGCAGGCGCACCACCCCGACCGGGAGAGCCTCCCGCACCCAGGCCCTCAGCAGGCTGACCCGGAACCAGGAGGAGTACCAGCGGCAGCACCTGGGGCTCCTGCGAAGGCAGGTCCACAGCCAGGAGCACTGGGTGCATGAAGACCTGCAGCTGCGGCGGGAGAGCTGGCGGGAGCTGCTTGACCAGGGCCGTGCCATCCGCGACCACCTGCAGACCCTGGTGCAGAGACTGCTGCCTGCTGCCACTCCAGCCCCTGCGGCCGCCCCAGCTCTCGCTCCTCTTCCCACTCCTGCTCCCGCTCCCGCTTCTCCCTCCCCCGCTTCCCACCCAACCCACCTTTCATACCCGCTCCCGCTTGGGGATGCCGAGGCCCCCGCATCCACAGTGCTGGGAGACAGGTGGACCAGCAAGACCCCCAACCCTGAGCTTCTCCTCCCCCTTTCTCCCCTTGCCTCCCCCTTCCAGCTCCCTCCTCCCAAGTTTCCCCCTTCTCTCTCCCACCCTCATTCTCCCCTCACTCCAGTTATGGTCAATAAAGAGAGTCTGTTTTTGGCAACACGTGTTTTTATTTTACATCAGGAACAGGGGTTAGGGAAGGGAAAGTGGAAGGACGTGAGGGCGGAATAAGGCACAACGCCCCAATGGGGCACACCAAGGAGACTTCACTCCTCCTCCGGGTGGAAGCTCTCCCGTAGGGCCTCCCAGATACGGACAGCCCCCCAATGGGCCTCCTGGCTGGCAGCCATGCAGGGCTGCACGTAGAGGCCAGCCAAGTGGTCGGCCTCTGCCATCCAGCCCGGCAGGAAAGCCTCCCCCTTCCTCTCACACAAATTATGCAGCACACAACACGCTGCCACCACGTGCGGAATATTCCGCTCGGAGAGGTCCAGGCGGGTGAGGAGGCATCTAAAACGGGCCTTCAACGGGCCGAACGCCCCTTCCACCATGATACAGGCCCTGCCAAGCTTGGCATTAAAGGCCTGTCGGGAGGGGTTGAGGTGTCCCGTGTAGGGCTTCATGAGCCAGGGATGTAGGGGATAGGCCGCATCCCCCACCAGGCACACAGGCATGTCCACGTCCCCGACCCTGATGTGGCGGTCGGGGAAGAAAGTTCCGGCGTGCAGCCTCTGGCACATGGAGGAGTTGCGGTAAACCCGCGCGTCGTGTGCTTTGCCAGACCAGCCCACGTTGATGTCCACGAACTGGCCCCGGTGGTCAGACACAGCCTGCAGGATGACCGAGAAGTATCCCTTCCGGTTGATGTAGAGGGAGGCCTGGTGGTCCGGGGCATGGATGGGGATGTGCATCCCGTCTATTGCCCGCCCCCCTGCAGTTAGGGAAGCCCAGGGTGCCAAACCCCTCAATCACCATGTCCAAATCGGTGAGGTGGATGACTGCGGAGCAGCACTCTATTGATGGCCTTGACCACCTGCAGAGGGACACACAAAACCATCAAGAGTCACTGGGGTGCCAGGGGGGCTATGAGAGTGCTCCTTCCCCGCCACTGCCCCACGCCCCCACTCCCAGGAGCAACCCCCCCTGCAATCCTGGCCACCATGGGCAGTCCGTAATGCGACTGGGACAGACCACACCCTCACGGGAAGGGGACTTTCATCACCTCCCCCCTTTTCCCTAGGGCAACCCATCCCCTCCTCGCACACACCCCCCCCACTAGGCACAGTGGCCGGAGACTGCCATACCTTCATGAGCACTGCTCTGACGGTGGATCTCCCCACGCTGAACTGGTTCCCCACGGATTGATAGCTATCCGGCATGGAGAGCTTCCAGAGGGTGATGGCCACACACTTCTGGAGGGGAACGGCGGGCCTCATGTGCGTGTCCAGTCGCCGCAGAGCAGGGGCGAGCCACACATAGAGCTCGAGGAAGGTGTCCTTCTTCATCCTGAAGTTCTGGGTCCACTGTTGGTCTCCCCAGTGCTCCCGGATGATGTGGTCTCACCAGTCGCTGCTGGTGTCCAGACGCCAGATGCGGTGGGGCACGCTGGCGTCCGGGCGCTGCTACTGCTCCTCCCCGGCCCCCAGGAGGGTCTGGAAGAGGGCCTGGGGGTTGGGCTGCAGCAGATGCTGCCAGGCAGTCTCCAGCACTTGTTGCCAGGCTTGCAGCAACACGTCCAAAATGAGCACCAGAGTGCCATGGGGCAGCTCTGGCTCCATGGTGCCGAGTGCTGAGGTGTCCTGAGTCAGAGCAACCAAAGCAGGCAGAGAGAAAAATGCTTTGCTGTCCCTCAGTGAGGTAGGCAAGCAAGCAGGGAAAGCTGAGAACCGGCTGTCCAGGGGGGTCCTTTTAAGCACAAGCCTCAGATAGCCTCAGTCAGCAGCCACACAAAGCAACTACTCACCTGATGCCCTGCTGGAACCGGTTTCAGTTGCCCTTAAATGCGATTCAGTGTCCAATTAGTGTGGACGCACTATTTCGAAATAGCAAAACGCTATTTCGAAATGCATTTTGTGTGTAGATGCGTTATTTCGAAATAACTTATTTCGAATTAACTATTTCAAAATAAGATATTTCGAAATGATGCTGTAGTGTAGACATACCATATGATACCTCAATGCTTTATAAGGTTCAATATCTTTTATATACCAAGTTGTGGCTTTACAAGGGGCAGCCAGAACCAGGAAAATGGGGAGAGATTTTAGATTTCTTGCTTTTTGGTAACAAAATAGCAGATAAGAGATGTAGTAAAAGAATAAGGGGAAAAAGGCAATGTTAAAAAAAACTGAGCCTTAAGGTGGCTCTAAGTAATCAGACTGCCACTTTGATAAATGTGTATGAAAACTGTAAGCATAAAAGAAAACAGTTACACTTTATGTAAAATAACAGTATAGCAAATGTAAGGTTATAGACGTTAAACTATGAAGAATAATGCATTTTCTTATGACATATGTACTGTCAGGAGTGGCCTGAAGCCAGCTGCGGCAGCTGGTGCCCCAGGTGGAAGGCACGATCGGCGCTCCCCGCCTGCACGGCCATCAATGGCCGTGACGTCATCATCAGGCGCCCCGGGCCGGAGGCGCCCTAGGCGACCACCTAGTCTGCCTAGGCTCACGGGCCGCCTCTGGGTACTGTTGTATTGAAGGAGGTAAAAGAACGGCAAACAAAACATGCTATTTAATTAAAGTCCTATTAGGGCTCCTGGCTCAGATTGCTGTTTGTGGGAGCAGGATTTAAAAATAAAAAGGAATCAGAATTTGGGTGAAAGTTGTTATGCTCCTATTTAAGAGAAAGCTACTGATATCTTTGGATCTAAAAAGCAAGCCAGAAAGTATCTGGATGCAAATGACCTAGCTGTCAGCCCAAAGGAGCTTTGCAAATAATAAATATACCTGCTCAGCAAACAAACTACCTGGAATTTAAAAAAAACTTCAGATTGTAATCCTCTGGAAAGGAAGTGGGGGGGGGACAGGAAGGAGTTGAACTTAAAGGTAAGAGGTTAACCCTAAGTAAGAAAAAAAAAGTGTGTGTACAATGCTAAAATCTAAAAACATACAAAAGGGGCTCTGCTTATATACATGATACTCCTTCCTATTAATTCACCAAAATCCCAAGGCTATAATTAAATAATAGGCCAATGGTGGGATGATAGGAGTTACTATAGAGAACTTTTTTCTGGGTGTCTCGTTTGTGAATCTTGCCCACGTGCTCAGGGTTCAGCTGATCGCCATATTTGGGGTCGGGAAGGAATATGGGATCGCCATATTTGGGGTCGCCATATTTTTGGGGTCCAGGGTAGATTGGCAGAGGCCCTGGAAGTTTTTCGCCTTCCTCTGTAGCATGGGGCACGGATCACTTGCTGGAGGATTCTCTGCATCTTGGGGTCTTTAAACCATCATTTGAGGACTTCAATATTTGAGATATAGGTGAGAGGATTATTCCAGGATTGGGTGGGTGAGATTCTGTGGCCTGCATTGTGCAGGGGGTCAGACTAGATGATCATAATGGTCCCTTCTGACCTTAGAGTCTATGAGTCTATGAGTCTATAAATTAAAGTCTTTGCAAAGATTTCAAGAGGGTATTGAACACACTGACCTCAAAGATAAATTGTCTAAATAAAAGGCATGCTACAACAAGATACTTTAACACCCATTTGTAAAATATTCACAGGATTCTTCGTTATTTGATGCTAAAGTTACTATTTAACATTGGGCTAAGTTTAATGTGCATGAGTAAACCTGTAATGATGTACGATGTACATGATTTTCTTTTGGAAAATGAAAAACCTGTAAGCATGCTGAAATGGGAACTGGAAACACACCTTGTGCTAAAAACCCAAGATAACGATAGTAAATAATGTGTCTTGGCTATTGTCTGTGAATAAACTTAGAGTTTAGCACAGCAGAGAAACTTACTAACCTGGTCTGCTGTAAATGAGGGAAACTGAGGTACACCATCTCATGATTTTGATGATTGAACAGTAGAATAATTCACTCTAAAGTTTAAAGGGCAGAAGCCATTGAAACCTGGCCTATCTATAGAACAAAAGCACAGGCAAGCATGGGAGCAATTTCAGGCAAAACAGAGGAATCAACAACGATATTTGCAAAAGAAAGGAGTATTTTAAGCAATAATCTGCCACTCCCATGGGGGGCAGGAGAGGAAGGGGAAGAAAGAATGTTCTTTTTGTCTTTCAGAAAATCAAAAAGAGCTGATATCAGCTGAAAACAACCTAAAATACCATGGATCAATCTGTTGCAACTAAGATTGTATTTTGTGTTTGTCTTGTGGTTTGTCTGACTGCTAGCATTGTTGTGTAATTGCGTTAAACAAAATACCACATTAGGCAGAAAAGGATTAATAAGCATTTTGAGTGTATTTACAGAAGCTATTGTCTCAGAAAGGCGGAGGCCGTGGAATGACAATCTTGCTAATAGGAAAACATCCAAAAGTGGTAAAGGCACTTTTAAAGGCAAAATATACATGAAACACAAGGTCTATCTGTTGGTGGAAATGAAAAGAATAAACATAAAAAATTTAAAGCACAAGGTTAAATTACTAATGAGAAGGATGGATCTGGGGAAACATTCATTGAAAAAAAAAATCAGTGTTAACTGGAAAGTTTTAATCAACCTCCAACCTGCAAGCAAGCCCAGCTGAATGCACCTGGATGTTGTCTACAATTGGAAGTTTGAAAAGGAAGGCCATTCTCACCCCTTCCCTGATTACTTCTAGAGGCAGTACAATAAAGGTTAATAAAGGTTATTGAATTTGCTTTGAGCCAGGAGAAGCAGTAAAGAAAGGGCTCCCAAGCTGTGTCTCAAAACACTGTTTTGGGTAATACTGAATTAAGAGTTAAAGTGCAGGGTGCTACTAGCATAAAGCTCATGGCAAAAAAACAAAAGTTATAAAACAACAAATAGTCCAGCACCTTAGAGACTAACAAAACATGTAGATGGTATCATGAGCTTTCGTGGGCACAACCCACTTCTTCAGATGACTGGAGTATTAAAAGTCCAGTTCCAAAATAAATAGGGGATTGGAGGGGGAGAGGAGAAGGAAGGGGGGGGAAATAGTGAGAGTGTTCATAAGCTTCAGGGAGTAGCTGAGTTAGTCTGTAACTGGAAAAAATTAAAAAACAACGAATAGTCTAGTAGCACCTTAAAGACTAACAAAATATGTAGATGGCATCATGAGCTTTCGTGGGTGGATTTTGCCTATGATACCATCTACGTGTTTGTTAGTCTTTAAGGTGCTACTAGACTATTTGTTGTTTTTTTAAGTGTGTAGAGTCTTCATGGTAGATGACGCTGATAGAGAAAGTGCAAATTGTCCTTAAGTATCCACTGTTTGGTTGGTTAAATCATTAGGATGTGGAACATCCAACCAACCAAACTTGATCCTATTTACCTCGGACCATTTCTCTAGTTTGTCCAGATCATTTTGAATTATGACTCTATCCTCCAAAACACTTACAACCCCTCTCAGCTTGGTATCATCTGCAAACTTAATAAGCATCCACTCTATGCCAATATTAAATCCTTGATGAAGATATTGAACAGAACAGGTTGCACAACAAACCCCTGCTGAACCCCAATTGTTATGCCCTTCCAGCATGACTGTTAATTATTAATAACTACTCTCTGAGAACAATTTTCCAGCCAGTTATGCACCCACCTTATAGTAGCCCCATTAGTAGTTATTATAGTTTATTATAAGAAGGTCATGCATGACCATATCAAATGCTTTTCTAAAGTCAAAGTATACCACATCCTCCACTTCTCCCTTATCCGCAAGGCTTATTATCCTATCAAAGAAAGCTATCAGATTGATTTGACATGATTTGTTCTTACCTATCACCTTATTTTCTTACAGATGTTTGCAGATGGATTCCTTAATTGCTTGCTCCATTATCTTCCCTGGCACAGAAGTTAAACTGACTGGTCTGTAGTTTCCTGGGTTGTTCTTATTTTCCTTTTTATAGATGGGCACTAGATTTGCCCTTTTCCAGTCTTCTGGAATCTCTCCTGTCTCCCATGATTTTCCAAAGATGATAGCTAGAGGCTCAGATACCTCCTCTATCAGCTCCTTGAGTATTCTAGGACGCATTTCATCAGGCCCTGGTGACTTGCAGGCATCTCACTTTTCTAAGTCATTTTTAACTTGTTCTTTTTTTATTTTAACTTCTAAACCAAACCCTTTTCCACTAGCATCCACTAAGTTAGGCATCCCGTCACCATCCATCTTCTTGGTGAAAACCAAAATGAAGTCATTAAGCACCTCTGCCATTTCCAAGTTTCCTGTTATTGTTTCTCCTCTTCACTGAGCAATGGGCCTACCCTGTCCTTGGTCTTCTTCTTGCTCCTAATATACTTGTAGAACATCTTCTTGTTACCCTTTATGCCTCTACCAAGATTGAGCTCATTTTGTATCTTTGCTTTTCTAATCTTGCCCCTGAATACTTGCATTGTTTGCTTATATTCATCCTTTATAATTTGACCTCATTTCCACTTTGTATATGACTCCTTTTTTATTTTTAAATCATCTAAGATCTCTTGGTTAAGCCAAGGCGGTCTTTTGCTATACTTTCTATCTTTCCCACACAGCGGAATAGCTTGCTTTTGGGCCCTTAATAATGTCCTTTTGAAAAACTGCCAACTCTCTTCAGTTGTTTTTCCTCTTAATTTTGTTTCCCATGGGACCTTATCTATCAGCTCTCTGAGTTTACCAAAATCTGCTTTACTGAAATCCGTTGTCTCTATTTTCCTGCTGTTCCTTCTACCATCATGAACACTCGGGGTGGCCCCGAGGCGGGCTGCCGGCAGCTGGCACCCCAGGCAGAATCTGCGCCCCTGCCTCCACCACCCTCAATGGCGTGACGCCATCACTGGGCACCCCGTTTAACGTGGCGCCCTAGGCGATGGCCTTGTCGGCCTATACGCACGGGCTGCCCCTGTGAACACTATCATTTCATGACCACTTTCACCCTAGCTGCCTTCCACTTTCAAATTTCCAACCAGTTCCTCCCTATATGTAAAATCCAATCTAGAACAGCTTCCTCCCAGTAGTTTTCTCAACCTTTTGAAATAAAAAGTTGTCTTCAGTGCAGTTCAAGAACTTCTTGGATAGTCTGTGCCCTGCCGTGTTAGTTTCCCAACATATGTCTGGATAGTTGAACTCCCCCATCACTACCAAGTCCTGTGCTTTGGATGATTTTGTTAGTCATTTAAAAAAGCCTCATCCACCTCTTCTGCCTGGGTTGGTGGTCTGAAATAGACCCCTCACATGACATCACCTTTTCAACCTAACCCTGAGACTCTCAACAAGTCTGTCTCCTACGTCAGGCCTGTACACAGGGGTGTGCGAAGCGTGCAAATGGTGCAAACGCACCCCACCATGGTCCTCCAAGTATGTGTGCTCTGGCCAGCCAGGGGAAGGCTGGGGCTGATTTTCTCCCCTTCTCCCAGGAGCGAGACTATCTTACAATGCCAAGTCTCACACAGGCTAAAAGAGTTACATGGCAGTGGGACGTATACTGAATGTTCAGATATATGGTAATAAAGCACGGATTGTTCTGAGTTAGAGCCAAGAGCAGTATTACTTGCAGATGTACTGCTTCTCATCCTCTGCCTTCAGCTTTTCTCACAACTTACAACAAAGAGTTTGACCCACAGAGTTTAGTATTGCATGGACTTACATAGCATTCCACTTCTGATCTTGTACATCACATCTCTTCTGTCCATGTTTGGAAAGCACGGGTGATCTTTTCTTTATGAGAAAAGCTGAAAAAAGATCACCCATGCTCTCCAAACAGGGACAGAAGAGATGTGACGTACAAGTGATCAGAAGTGGAATGCTATGTAAGTCCGTGCAATACTAAACTCTGTGGGCCAAACTCTCTGTTGTAAGTTGGCCCACTTCCATGAAAACCAATGGAGGAAGATGCACTAGTTTACTCCAGTGCAGAATTCTGACTATCATGTGTGCCTGACTGGGAATTCCTGGCACATGAGGTAGCGTGAGAAGCAGTGATAACATGCAGGTGCATTCAGAATCTGTAGGAGACAACCTATTGAAAGCCTAAAGAATACAGCAATGATAAGTGCATATGAAAAGAGCACTGGTGTTTCTATGAGAACTGACCTTGTTGAATAAGGATTCACTCTGGAAATAAACCCAGAAAAAAAGGGGGGAGGGCACATATTCTCCAGAGAAGATAATTTCCTAACAAAATTCAGCCTTTAGTAGCAATTGTTCCCAGAAGCTTGGAGTGGACAACAGGAGATGGCTCACTCAATGACTCCCTGTTCTGTTCATTCCCTTTAATCAGTAGGCATTGGCCATGGTCGGAAGACAGGATACTGGGCTAGATGAACCATCGGTCTGACCTAGTATGATGGCTCTTATGTTCTTAAAGGTCCCTAGAAAAGTGAATGACAAAGATACTTAAAAATCACATAATACAAGGAGTTTCAGAGATTTTGCCACAAATTCTCCAGAAAAATTCTACCCTTTCTGTTTGTCCAATATCTCCCACAATGGGGCCATGATTTTCACGGGGGCCTTTGAGTTGTACCACAATATAAAGTAATAATAATAATAATTAATAATAAACTTGCCCCCATGAGTTAAAGATACCTGCTTTGCACTGGTCTCCCGGTACCAAATCCCCCCCTCACTCTTCTCTTCTGCAGACTAAAAAAACCCCAAATCCCTCAATCTCTCCACATAGGTCATGTGCTCCAGCCCCCTAATCATTTTGGTTGCCCACCACTGGACCCTCTCCAATGCCTCCACATCCTTTCTGTAGTGAGGGGCCCAGAACTGGACGCAATATTTCAGATGTGGCTTCACCAGAGCCGAATAAAGGGGGAATAATCACTTCTCTAGATCTGCTGGCAATGCTCCTCCTAATGTAACACAATAGACAATTAACCTTCTTGGCTACAAGGGCACACTGTTGACTCATATCCAGCTTCTCATCCACTGTGATCCCCAGGTCCTTTTCTGCAGAACTGCTACTTAGCCAGTCAGTCCCCAGCCTGTAACAATGCTTGGGATTCTTCCATCCCAAGTGCAGCACCAGGAATTCTCCTTGTTGAACCTCATCAGATTTCTTTTGGCCCAATCCTCCAATTTGTCCAGGTCACTCTGGACCATATCCCTATCCTCCAACATATCTACCTCTCCCCCTAGCTTAGCGTCATCCGCAAACTTGCTGAGGGTGCAATCCATCCCCTCATCCAGGTCATTATTAAAGATGTTGAACAAAACCGGCCCTAGAACCGATCCTTAGGGCACTCCACTAGAAACCGACCGCCATCCTGACATTGAGCCATTGATCACTACCCGTTGGGCCTGACAATCTACCCAGTTTTCCAGCCACCTTATAGTCCATTTATCCAATCCACACTTCCTTAACTTGCTGGCAAGAATATTGTGGGAGACCGTATCAAAAGCCTTGCTAAAGTCAAGGTATATCACATCCACTGACTTTCTCATGTCCACAGAGCCAGTTACCTCATCACAGAAGCTAATCAGGTTGGTCAGGCATGACTTGCCCTTTGTGAATCCATGTTGACTATTACAGATCACTTTCCCCTCTTCCAAGTGCTTCAAAATTAATTCCTTGAGGATCCCCTCCATGATTTTTCCGGGGACTGAGGTAAGGCTGACTGGTCTGTAGTTTCCTGGATTGTCCTTCTTCCTTGTTTTAAAGATGGGCACTACATTTGCCTTTTTCCAATCATCTGGGACCTCTCCTGATCTCTACGAGTTTTCAAAGATAACGGTCAAAGGCCCTGCAATGACATTTGCCAACTCCCTCAGTACCCTTGGATGCATTAAATCTGGACCCATGGATTTGCATATGTCTGGCTTTTCTAAATAGTTCTTAACCTGTTCTTTCCCCACCAAAGGCTGTCCACTTCCTTCCCATACTGTGTTGCCTAGTGCAGTAGTCTGGGAGCTGACCTTGTCTGTGAAGAGAGCGGCAAAAAAAGCATTGAGTACTTCAGCTTTTCCCACATCATCTGTCACTGGGTTACCTCCCTCATCCAGCAATTTTAGTTGATTTTAGTTTTTATGTATAGGTTTGAGCATTTAAAAAACACAAGAAATGGGGAACTAACAGATAGCACCAAATATTCAACACAGCATAGTAAAAACAGCATTAAGGAAACAGCTACAAAATTCCTGTGCTGTCATGCTGTAAGATACCACTTGTCTCCAACCATCCCCCATTATTTCTTAAGCGGATGGGGAGGAGGACAAACTTTCAAAAATAATTAAAAATAGAGATCGGATCAATCAGATAATAACTTTTACGCCTTACTTGATGCAACACTAATCTCCAGCCCATACCAGGAGACACTCTTATACATATTTTCTATCTCAAAGCTGAAACAATTCAAGAATAATGCAAACTTCAGGATGCATATGGAGGAGTACTAGTTGACCCCAAAATGCTATCAAAAGAGGGAGGCAGCATTCAATCAGCAGTCTGTGGCTCACCAACATAACATTCAAGATGAGTGAGACCTGATTACGAATTTTCCAGCTCACAATAAGTAATTTTCCTAGTGCCGATGCTTATTTCTAAAACACACATGTTTATACCTAATATTTTACGGAAAGCCTGCTTGGATATTGAGTAGCTGTTTCTACATTATCCCTGGAAGAGGAAGTATTCTGGAGCCCTAAGGTCCTGGCCGTCATCTACACTAGGAAGTTATTTTGAAATAACCCACCTTAATTCAAAATAATAAGTGGAGCGTCCACACTACTAAGCCCATTATTTTGAAATAATGGGCTGTTTATTTCAAAATCTGTACTCCTGCTTTCCTCAGGGAATAACGCTAATTTTGAAATTGTTATTTCGAAATATCGGTAATGTGGCCACTTCGGTGCTGCTATTTCAAAATAACTACTCCCCAGAGGGATTCGAACTACTTACTCCCCAGTGTTTTCTGGGGCTCTAAGTCGAGGCAGCGCATTCCCATTAACAGAACCTGCCTGGGACTATTTTCGAGACTTCCCCATAGTGGGGACATACTATTTCTATTTTGTAAAATCGGGAGTTATTAAGTCGAATTTCAGAGGGGTAGCCGTGTTAGTCTGGATCTGCAAAAGCAACAAGGAGTCCTGTAGCACCTTATAGACTAACAGATGTATTGGAGCATGAGCTTTCGTGGGCAAAGACCCACTTCGTCAGATGCGTGTAGTGGAAATATCCAGCGGCAGGTATAAATATGAAGGCCAGAATCAGGCTAGAGATGTCAAGATTAATTCAATCAGGGAGGATGAGGCCCACTTCTAGTAGCTGATCTGAAGATGTGAATACCAAGAGAGGAAAAGCTGCTTTTGTAGTTAGCTAGCCATTCACATGTCATGGTATAGACATGGCTTTTCAGTGCTGCCAATTCTCATGACTTTATCTTGAGTACTGTGATTTATAGTTAAAGTCTTTTTCTTAAAGTATCTGAAACCAGATGATGGTCAGAATCTCAGCTTTTGTTTTAAAAAAGTGAATTTCTAGGTCTCATGCTGACAGAGAAAAGCTTGAAAAGAGGACCCAAGAGCATCTCAAAGGTCCAGAAACCAACAGATAAATGAAAAGCACCCAACATTTATTATTTTTGAAGCCTGTTTCATAATTGTCAGGTGAGTCTCACAATTTTTTTAATCCCCAGGGTTGGCAATACTGAATCAGGGATAGAGGGAGTACCAACCTTTCAGAGATTAGCAGCAACTCTATGAAATTATGTGGCAGGGTAACTATTGAGCAATGTAAGCCCCTCCATGGAGCCAAGAGGACTGTGCTTGTTTCCACTTTTAATAGAGGCAATAACAGCTACTGTGCTCGGTGTTGCTTCTGAGAGCAGCCAGCTTCTTTGGGCTTTAGCCTAAATGCTCTTAGGTTAATAGTTTTAAAATAAGAATCTTGAGAATGTTACTCTCAGGGCATCTCTGCTCTGGCGGCTTGGTGTGTAGGATGTGAATAGTTAGCTGCGTAACTGGTTAGCATAACCCTTGCCAGGGGATACTTACCAGTTATGGTTAACCAGTCGTCCAGCAGCGGGATGTGGTGGGCTCGGTATAGCCAGAGCATCCCTCCCCTGCATCAGGCAGGGGTCGCTACAGCCCAGCCGAGCCTACTGCGCTGTGGGTAGGGGGCACTGCAGCCCCCACCCATGGCAGGCCCAGTCTGACTGGAGCAGCCCACCCCATCGCAGGCAGGGGGCCGCTCCAACCCAGCCAGGCTGATGTGCCCTTCCCGGTTCGCCTGTGTTTAAGCAGTTAACCAGTAAACATAGTGATTAAATGGGATTTTACATCCCTAGAAGGGTGACCATGTTTCCCAAAGGAAAAATGGGGAACCCTCATCTGCTTCCTTCCTCCCCCCGCCCCCTGCCTTGCAAGGCTTTTTCCCCATTGCTGGAAGCCTGCCCTCCCTTCCCACCTCCGTGCCTCTCCCCCAGCACCGCTCTCCCCACCCCCATGCAAGGCTGGCATCTCTGGTCCCCCTGCCCCACTGTTTCTCCACACCACCCTCCACCGTTGTGGCAAAAGCAGGCATCTGTCCCCTTTACTCTTGTCAACTGATCAGGTCCACAAGAGCAAACAGGGCAAATACCCACTTCTACAAAAAACAATTCAGGACAGCTGGGACAGGGATTAAAAAAGGAACTGACCCAGCTGAAATGGGACATGTGCTCGCCCTAGACACACTCAATGGGAACTCTGCCATTATCTGCAGAGGTCCCTAACTCCATCCTGTATTCAAAGGACCTTTTCGCACGTGTATCAGGAAGGCATTCATCTCCATATGTGTGTATCCTTTATTTTATCTTCCTCATGTTCTATCACAATGCTCATTAGCTCGTTATTTTTCATGGCTCCAGAACTATGCTGGGGTTAGAAGTTTCTCTTTCACACACAATGGATAGCACGGATTCTCAAGTGTTCAGTACTTTCCTCCCCTCAAGGGAAATGACCCAAATATTTACTTTATTTTGATCTGTCCCATCTTGGCAATCAGAATCTGAACACAGGATAATCTAAAAACAAGTTCTTCTCATGAGTAATTGTCCGAGAAGTCAGCAGTTGAACTGCTAGAAGATCCAAATGAGTTTGGCAGAGTGCCCGTGAGCGGGAGAGGCGGAGCCTATTTTGCCTAACAAAGAAGTGGTGTACACCAAAAGGATCCTTCTGAGCCAACTTATTCTTGTTACTGGGCATTAGAAAACATAACTCTTAAAAAAACAAAACTCTTAAAAAAACACAGCAACTGGCAGAGACAATAAAATAGAGGAAAATAACATGAAATTCCCTATTGGCTTCTCCTTCCAGCTAAATGAATCCCGCTCAGTACATGTGAATGCTCTCATAACCTTCCTTAAGACATTTATTTAAAACATTACTTTGTTTTATTAAACAGCCAGGTCAGAGGTGGGCATGATATGAGCCATTTGACCTGGCCGGTGGCCCACCCTGGCAGGAGTGGGGGCAAGAGACTTCACACACTCCCCTGCTCCCAAGCCCTGATTGGCCCGGGGACAGGGGAGAGTACAAAGTCTCCTCTCCCTCACCTTGTCTACCACCGCTAGGGGTTCCCAGCACACAGAGGGAGCCACCAGCTGTTCAACACAGCTGGCAGTTCCCTCTAGATGCCACGTGACCCTGGCGAGGGGCAAGAGAGTTCACACACTCCCTGGCCCCCCCACGCCTCCTCCCAACTGCGATGATTGGCCTGGGGGTGGGGAAACGCACAAAGCCCCTTGCCCCCCAGGAAAGTGTGGCCCTGGTGGCACATGGAGGGGACCCATGTGGCTGGGCTGCAGCAGGAGGGAGCCTGCCTCAGGGACCCTGTTGGGCTGCTGGCTGGGAGCCGCCTAAGGTAAGTGACTCCCAGCCAGAGCCTGCCTCTGGCACCTCAGCCCCCGCTTCTTGCGCCCAGCCCCTCCCACTTCTTAACTCCCTGCCCCAGGTCAATACCCAAATCCTCTGCACACTGCCCCAGATCACAATTCCCTCCCAGACCCTGTACCCCCTGCTACACCCTTCCCCAGGTCAAAATTCACTCCTGCACCCACACTCTCTCCAAAACCCTGCACCATAATCTCCGCTCCCAAGTCACAACCCTCTTCTTCACCCAAACTCCCTCTCAGACCCCACACCTCCTCCTGCACCCCAGTCTCCTATCCCAAGCTCCCTTTTGCACCCAGCCTCCGTCCCAGACCCCGTGTCCCTTCCATAAAAGTGTGGCCTTTGACCACTTGCCAAAAATCTTGGAGTGACCCCACATCAAAAATTATTGCCTACCCCTGAGCTAGGCACTATATTTACTTCATGTTTTTGGGGAAATGAAGGTTATCAAAGCACCTGGAGGCTAAAACATCCCCAGGATGTGTGTGCCATAATCAATCAAAACATACAACAATACTGTGTGTTCAAAAGCTGCTTTACAGACTCAGAGTGAGAACAAGCTTGGTCATAATTGCTGAATACACTTCTGGCAAGGAATTATATGTTTAGGGAACTGCCCATCTATCATAATGTGTTGTATTTTGCTGTCCATGAACCTAAGTGAACACTAGAACTGACTGTCCTCCACTGGAAAATCTTAAAAAATAATGAATAATCTAGCAGCATCTTAGGGACTAACAAAACACGTAGATGGAGCTTTCATGGGCACAACCCACTTCTTCAGATGACTGGAGTTATTCAAGGTCCTGTTTCTAAATAAATAGGGGCTGCAGGGAGAGAAGGTAAAATAAGGGGGGCGGAGGAAGGAAAAAAGGAGGAAGAAATAGTCAGTGTGTCCATGCTACAAGAAGCTGATAGAGAAGGTACAAATTGTTCTTAAGTACCCATTGTTTGGTTTTTTATGTCATGAGGATGTGGAATGTGATGTTGATTGCTGCCTTATTGGGGCTGAGTTCCATTTCCCCATGGCCAGGCACCAATACTGCTGTGGGATTTGTGCAGACAGAAGGATCCACCCTGGGGCCTACATGGAACCCATTGAAATCTGTAGGCAGAGGTGGATTATGGTTTCCTGGAGTCCAGGGCCGGAACAAGTGGGGGGCCTCCCACCTCTTCCACATGCAGTCCCACCCCATTCCACCTCTTTCATCTGCAGCCTGGCCCACCGCCCCATCCCTTTCTGCCCGTTCCTTGGAGCTGCCCCTTGGTTCTACCCAGAGTTCCTCCATCCCACCTCCCTGCTGCTGCCGCTTTTGCCCCTTTCTGCACCCTCCCACTGTAGCCCCCAGACTGGAGAAGCTCCGTCTCAGCCTCAGCCTGCAGTGAGGAGTGGGAGCTCCTCCACTCCTAGAACCCACAGCAGGGATGAGGTGCTGGGACTTCTGCCAGGGCAGCATGCCCTGCAAGCCGGGAACTTCTGCAGCCACGCAGGAGAGATTCAAACGCCAGCCAGACAATTAACAGAGTGCCCATAGCTAGGTTTTGTTTCTGCGGGTGGTGCACATTCGCACATACCTCAGTGCCTATAAAAATTTATTCTGCACCTGGGTGGAAAAAATCTGCACGTGAATGGAAGAGATTAAAGGGAACATTGGTTGGGCAGACCAAGTCAGGAAAAAGGCCATTTAAGTTAATGGACCTGCTCTGAAAACTAGTGCAACTAAGGGCAAAACCAGGCCTACAAATGTCTTTCTGGCAAAGTATGTTTCGCAGAAAGCAGAACTTCTAGGCTACGTCTAGACTGCAAGCCTCTTTCGAAAGGGGTTTTCTCAAAAGATACTTTCAAAAAATCCTCTTTCAAAAAAGAGCGTCTAGCCTACAAGTAGATTTTTCGAAAAAGCGAGCCACTTTTTCGAAAAAGAGTCTAGATGCTCTCTTTCAAAAAAGCACAGTTTGCATTCAATAGCAAAAGAGTACTTTTGAAAAAAGACGTTATTCCTCGTAAATTGAGGTTTACCATGATCAAAAAAAATGCCGCGTTCTTTCAATTTACTTTCGAAAGAACGTGGCTGCAGTCTAGATGCAGGTGAAGTTTTTTGGAAAAAAGGCCACTTTTTTAAAAAAAACCCTGTAGTCTAGTCACACCTCTAATGTCCAGTAATAAGCGTGAGTCCATGCTGAGTACTATGCACTTGTCTTACTTAATGCAACAGTGTAATGTTTTGTAAATGTACACAGTTCTATGAGAAACCAGCAACTATCAGCTGAGCGCATTATTTTCTCTTTAAGGCTATGTCTGAGAACTAAGTATAGACAAGTGCATAGTACGCAGCATTGACTCACACTTATTACTGGACATTAGAGGTATGTCTAGACTACAGGGTTTTTTCAAAAAAAAGTCACCCACGTGCGTCTAGACTCCGGCCGCGTTCTTTCTAAAGTAAATCGAAAGAACGCAGCAGTTTTTTCGACAGCAGTAAACCTAATTTTACAAGGAAGAATGCCTTTTTTTGAAGAGCTCGCTCGAAAAAAGGCATTCTTGACCACAAACAGGACTTTTTCGAAAGAGAGCATCCAGATTGCCTGGATGCTCTCTTTCGAAAAAGCGGATCGCTTTTTTGAAAAAAGTTGTGTTACAAGGAAGAATGCCTTTTTTTGAAGAGCTCGCTCGAAAAAAGGCATTCTTGACCACAAACAGGACTTTTTCGAAAGAGAGCATCCAGATTGCCTGGGTGCTCTCTTTCGAAAAAGCGGATCGCTTTTCCGAAAAAAGTTGTGGCTGTCTAGATGATCTCTTTCGAAAGAAGGGTGTAGTCTAGACGTACCCTCAGTCATCAGGTATGGGCAGTCGATGAAGATAGGGCTGGGGGAAGCAAGCCCCTAGCCCTACCTCAAGCTCCACCCCTTCAGAGGCCCCGCCTCCACAGGAGCCAAGCTCCCTCTACCCCTCGCACGTGCAACCCTCCGCGTATACAAGGAGAGGGTGGCCAGACGTGTGCGTGTGCATGCCCCAGCCTCCCCAGGGAGGGAGGAGAGCACACAGCCCCTGCCTCCCTGGCCCCCGGAGCATGGGGTGGGCGGGCAGCACGTGGCCCCAGCCTCCTAGGCCAGGAGCCTGGAGAGGGTGCACAGCATCCAGCTACAGCCTCCCTGGCCAGAAGCAGGGGAGCGCGGGCACTGGGAGAAGCAACACTCTGCTCCCAAAATGCCTACAGTAGGCATTCTGGGGCTGGAGCGTGGCCGGGGTCAGACTGGCAGTTTGGGAAGGCAACACCTTCCCCTGCCGAGCATACTAGCCAACCATGTCATCTGGTATAATCAGGAAAAGGAACAAGATGATTCTCTAGACTTGCTAAAGTGGACAGCTGGAGTACAGCTCTCCTGACAATTGTAGCTGATGATATGACATTAGTGCAGCAAAAATCGGAGTGGGAGCTCTGGGAACAAAGTTCCATGTCAGAACAAGAGCCAAACTTTCCCAAAACTTGGCTCCAGGCTTTGGTTTATCTCCTTGCCTGACATACAAAGGTCACTGCATGAAGTGTTGCCAATTCATACAATTTATCACGAGTGTTGCAATACTTGGATTTTTATTAAAGCTTTAGGCTTCTGGAGTCATGATTTATGTAAAAATCCCAGCTTTCATTTTTAAAAAGATGTTCTAGCCCACATTATGTACAAAAGCTTGAAAACAGGAATCCTAATGGCTCAAAATACAGAAAGCAAATAAAGACCCAAAATATATTATTTTCTAAAATCTCATTATTTTTAAGTCTTTCATGATTTGGGGTGCCCTTATTCATGATTTCTGAACACTTGGCTTTGGCAATACTGCCACCTTGCTTTAAAACTAGTGCGTTGTCTAACATCCTCTGCCTGTTAAAAGCTGACAAAAATGATATTTGTAAAATTGTTAGTAGAAATTAATTGGTTTTTTTAAATATCCCAACAGAAATAAAGTGAAAAGTAGAAAAAACAGTTTCTTTCTTGCCTTTTTGTCTCTTCTTTAGGTTGCTTAGAACAGGGCTGTTTTAGAACAGCAGCCCATGCAAGGCTGTTCTATTCACGTATATGCCCTGTTTTCCTACTATCCTCTGTGGCATGTACATCTCAGCAGCCCCTCCAATAGATGCTGTCTCAGATGAAGCACCACCTGATACCTTGTAAGGGATTTTACAGGACCTGTCAAAAACCTCATAAGTTGGAGCAACTATTTTCGATCAGAGAGAAATGATTTTGTTGCATTAAAAGAGTTCCTAGTAGTAGAAGTGAGCAGGGACAATCTTATTTAAAAATGTTCTACTCTACTGGAGAATCTGACTCAGGAATTGGGGCCCAGAGGTTCCATTCCACAGCTGCTCCAGCAGGTGCCAAGCTGGGGTACACAGCTCCTGACTACATGGAACAAAATAACCTCATATGGGAAACAGAAAGGCCTGTTGGAATACAAAGAACAACAGAGCCCCATCCTGTGCATAGGACTGGGCTCATTATCAAGAACGACATTCTACAATGGAACCTGTTTCCCAAACTCAGGATACGTGTAACAGGCCAGATTCTGCCCTGTTACAATGTCATTGAAGTCACTGGAGTTGTAACAGGGATGGATTTGACTCTCTTTAATTTTTAACATCGGATGACAAAAATCTTTCCAGTGCTTGATTTGTTCTCAGCTGGCTGTGTCTAGACTGGCCAGTTTTTCCGGAAAATCAGCCGCTTTTCCGGAAAAACTTGCCAGCTGTCTACACTGGCCGCTTGAATTTCCACAAAAGCACTGACTTCCTACTTTAAGAAATCAGTGCTTTTGCAGAAATACTATGCTGCTCCCGTTCAAAAGTCCCTTTTGTGCAAAACTTTGCGCAAAGGGCCAGTGTAGACAGCTGAGATTTGTTTTGCGCAAAAAGCCCCGATCGCGAAAATGGCGATTGGGGCTTTTTGCTGCAAAACGTCTAGATTGGCCACGGACGCTTTTCTGCAAAAAGTGCTTTTGCGGAAAAGCGTCTGTGCCAATCTAGGCGCTCTTTTCCGCAAATGCTTTTAGCGGAAAACTTTTCCATTAAAAGCATTTGCGGAAAATCATGCCAGTCTAGACGTAGCCAGCTGTGTCTCCAGTCCAAGTCAAGCCTGATGGGACTGATGAAGACATAAAGGCATCTTCTCTGGTAAAACAACTGCATTTGTTCAGCATGGATGGCAGCAGCTGGGCCATTCATTTTGGGCCAAAACATGAATCTCAGCACAGCACTAGTTCCTTGTGGGACAGTCTGAATTAGTACCCGCTTAAGTCAATGGCTGTTTGCTGGATCCAGTCACATTACCTACATTTTTAAACCCCTGTATTCCAGCTGTTACCTTAGAAACAGGCTTTAATGAGTCCTGTGCCTGTTTAAAGATGAAGTGTGAGCAACTAACTGTTCCAAGAGCTAAGTGTTCAGCCAAACACTAAGAAAAACGAGTTTGTTTACATTCACAGCAGATAATGCCACTTCCTAATTATTGACAATGTCACCTGAAAGTGATAAACTTAAAAACCAACAAATGGTCTGGTAGCACTTTAAAGACTAACAAAACATGTAGATGGTAACATGAGCTTTCATGGGCACAGCCCACTTCTTCAGATGACCAGAGTGTTGGATGTCCAGGACCAACATAAATAAGGGAGAAGGGAGGGAGGGAGGGAGGGAAGAAGGAAAAAATGGGAGGGGGGGGAGAAGAGGCAGTGGGTAAAAAATATATCAAGGGGAAAGCCCAGCTGGAATGTAATAGGAAAAACAAATAGTTTCTAAGTACCTAAAGGCTGGATAGTCAAAAAAGGCAGATAAGAACCAAATTCAACAACTTTCAACAACTTCCACCCCACCATCAACCTCAGCCTGGACCAGTCCACACAGGAAATCCACTTCCTGGACACTACAGTACAATTAATTAATGGACAAATTTCCACCACCCTATACCAGAAACCCATCAACCACTACACTTACCTTCATGCCTCCAGCTTCCATCCCAGACACATTTCTCAATCTATTGTATACAGCCAGGCCCTAAGATACAACCACTTTGCTCCCATCCCACAGACAGAGACAAACACCTACAGAATCTTTACAGAGCATTCCTAAAACTGAAATACCCACCTGGAGAGGTGAAAAAACAGATTCACAGAGTCAAAAAAGTACCCAGACATGAACTACTTCAAGACAGACCTAAAAGAGAAAACAACAGAATTCCACTTGTCATTACCTACAGTCCACAACTCAAACTCCTCTAACGCATTATCTACAACCTATCTTGGAAAATGATCCCTCACTCTCAGAGGCCTTAGGGGAAAAGCCTATTCTCGCTTACAGACAACCCCCCAACCTGAAACAAATTCTTTCTGGTAACCATGCCATATAGCTACATTGCTACATCATAAACATCCAGGAACCCAGCCCTGCAATCAGCTGCGGTGCCAACTCTGCCCACATATCTATACCAGGGTGTATCTAGACCACAGGGATTTTTCAAAAAAAGTGGCCTTTTTCCAAAAAAATCTTTACCTGTGTCTATACTGCCGCCGCGTTCTGTCAACAGTAAATCGAAAGAACGTGGCGGGTTTTTCAACCGAGGTAAACCTTGTTTTACGAGGAATAACGCTATTTTCGACAGAGTTCTGTTGAAAAAGGTATGTGTGGACACGGAGAAGGTTGTTTTTTTTTAAATAAAGGCCTCCAGGAAAAAGCCCTGGTGGACACTCCTGCCAGACCTTTCATTTCTATTGTTCCTGCCTGTTGCCATCTTTTAAAGGCACAGGCACCCAGGAGTAGCATTGTGGCAGCAAGCCAGCTCCAAGCAGGACCCTGACTGCTCGGCTCTTCCTAGGTGGCCCATTACAGCCATGTCACAGCCACAAGCCCCCCGAGATCCCCTGGCCTTTCCAGGGATACATCCCCGCCCCAAGCCAGGGGCACCAAACGCCGGGCACCCTCCTGGTCTGGCCCCGAGATCAAAACCCTCTTGGAGCTCTGGTCCGAGGAGGCGGCCCTGTAGTCCAGGAGGAGAAATGCTGACATTTATGCCCGAATGGCCGATGGCCTTGCTAAGAAAGGCCACCACCCTGCACACACTAGACCAAGTGAGAGCAAAGGTCAAGGAGCTGCGGCAGGGGTATGTTAGGGCCCATGAGCGCAGCTCCCGCTCTGGGGAAGCAGCACACTACTGTGCGTATTATGAGGACCTGGACCGGATCCTGGGGGCAGGGGAACCCCTGTCTCCACAGAAGGTTGTGGAGTCTGGGATGGAGACACCTGTGCAGCAGTGGCCGCAGCTCCAGGATGACACCCCAGAGGACCAGCAGCTCCAAGACGAGGATGAGGAGGACACCAGGAGCACAGTGACCCTCTCCCTGGAGCCGGACACCCAGACACAGGAGGCCTCCCAGGCAACTTCGGACACCGGGGAGGGAACATCAGGTGAATGCTATGAGGGTCCAACATGCACAGAGCAGGGGAGGCGGGAGCAAAGTGGATGGTGCAGTGCTGTGACTTATCATGCTGATCACAGCCTGGGGGGGCCCCACACATGGCCGAGCACAGGGAGGGCCGTCCTACCCCCCGCACCCGCATGGCTGCGAGGCACCACCTGCTCCTGCAGACAGTGATGCCAGGTGCAGGCGTGGGTTGGGGACCCTGGGATTGCCACACAGCTCCAGGCCTCTCAGCAACCTGTGGGAACCCCAACTGTGGCCTGACACTTGTCTGTGCTGCTTGGCCACGGGGTGGGGTGGGAGGGCAGGATGTGGCCTGCAATACCTTCTGGGCGCCAGGGATGCCTTGGCTGCTGGCCAGGCCACACCACGCCTTGCTGAAACCACATCAGCATCCCCTGATCCTAGGACAGGTACTCACTGCTGAGAAGGAGGGCACGCCCCCTCAGGGAAAGTGTGAGCATGCATGACTGATGACTTTTCCTTCTTGTCCTCCACACCCAGACCAGCTATCCAGGAGGGGGCGCGCCACACCTGTCCCACCACCCAGACGGCTGCATGGAACCCGCCGGCGCTGGCGCAACTCCTGGACCTGATGCGCCAGCACATCTTGGTCCTGCAAGGGATACAGGACACATTTACGCAGAGGATGCAGGCAGAGGTAGAATGGAGCAGTCGCTTGCTGGACGAGTTCGTCCAGCAGCGCACTGCAATTTGTGCTGCTATCCAGAAGGCGATGGCCTTCCCAGGTCCTGTCCCTGTTCCTGCTCTTCCTGCTCAGCATGCCCCCCCTCACTCTCTGCCACCCCTTTACCCCCTGCCATCCCAGACCCCAGTGCAACCCCATCTCCTGCCCAGTCCCCTACTGTCCCAGGCCGTATACATGGCTGTCTCGGAGCAGGCCCCCGTACTACCCAAGGTGGCAGGACCTATTCATCCAGGCGGCACCCTCCCCCCTGAGCCTCCTTCCCCCCTTCCAGTTTACATCCCCCTTCCCCCTTTCGAGGTTTACATCCTCCTTCCCCCCTTCCAGGTTTACATCCCTCTACCCCCTTCCAGGTTTACATCCCCCTTCCCACCCATGAGACTGAGTGAGGGAAGCACTTTAGTTTGTTAATGAAAAGTTTATTTTTCTTTACAAAAGAGTTATACTGTTTGTAACATACAACTGTGCAATAAACTGAAAGCATTTTGTAAACCACACCTGTCTCTCTTTTCTGTGTATGTGTACAAAGTGGGGCAGGGATGGGTTTGGGGGGGAAGGCACTGGGAGCATGGAGCAAACCCACATTTGGAAGGCCCTGGGGAAAGTCATCGGGCTCCTTGGGGGAATCTCTCCCTCAGGGCCTCCCGAATTCACAATCCCGACTGGAGGGCTTGGGGGGTGGCAGCTGTCCGGGGCTGCTCAAACTTCCTCCCCTCCACATCAGCCCATGTCCCCTACCCTGGAAGGAAGGCCTCCCCTTTCCTTTCCACCAGGAAGTACAGCACAAAACAGGCGCAACCACCTCGGGGATGTTGCGTTCCCCCATGTCCAGGCGAGTGAGCAGGCATCTAAACCTGCCCTTTAGACGCCCGAAGGTGCATTCTACCTGCAAGCGAGCCCAGTTCAGGTGGGAGTTAAACAATTCCCTGCTCGCATCCAGGCATCCAGTGAACGGCTTCATGAGCTAGGGCATAAGGGGGTACGCCGTGTCGGCCATGATGCACATAGGCATCTGCACATCCCCGACTGCAAAGTTGTGCTCTGGAAAGAATGTCCCAGCCTGCAGCCTGTGGTACAGGTATGAGTTCCGGAAGATACGGGCATCATGTGCCCGGCCCGACCACCCCACACAAATGTCAGTGAATTGTCCCTGGTGATCGACTAGGGCCTGCAGCACCATGGAAAAGTAGCCCTTTCTGTTAATGTGCTGGGCTGTTCGGTGGGGCAGTGCATGGATCAGGATGTGAGTCCCATTGAGTGCTCCACCGCAGTTCGGAAATCCTAGCCCCGCAGATCCAGCCACAATGGTATCTAGGTCTCTGGGGCGGACAGTCCTGTGAAGCAGCTCCGAATTGATGGCCGTCACCACCTACAGAAAGGGACAAATAGAAACACACATAACAGGAAATTAGAGGAGTTGCCTGAGCTGATGAGAGGTGCTCTCCCAACCTTCCCCTCCCAGACCCAAGAGCCCCCCCTCAGACAATCCCCCCCCCCCCGCACCATGGCAGAGTGAGGCCAAGAGGACTTCTACCACTCCCACCCCATCCCCCATTCCTTCTGCCCGGTCCTGACCGTCCCCCTTGTCCGCCCCCCACCCCCCATGGACTGTTCCCAGCAAGTGACTTACCTCCATCAAGACGGCCCCAACAGTAGACCTCCCCACGCCAAACTGGTGTCCCACCAAGCGGTAGCTGTCGGGGGTGGCCAGCTTCCAGAGGGCAATCATGACCCACTTCTGCAGGGGGATGGCGGGCCGCAAGTGGGTGTCCTGGTGTTGCAGGGCAGGGGCGAGCCAGGCACACAGGTCCTGGAATGTGGACTTCCGCATACTGAAGTTTCGGAGCCAAGCCTGGTCGTCCCACTGCTCCGTAACAAGATGGTCCCACTAGTCTGAACTGGTGTCCAGCCTCCAAACTTGCCTCTACAGGAACAAGTTCAGGGGCAACGGCAGTGGGGCTGCAGCCCGAGTGAGGGGCTCAAAGCTGGGCTCTGAATCCAGATCTGGCAAAAACATCATGATGGTCTCATGAAGATGGAGCAGAACTTCAAGCATCACAGTGTGGGGCCATCGCCTGCCTAGGGGCAGCTCCGGCTCCATGGCAAAAAAAACCAATTAAAAGCACAAAAAGCAATCAGGAAAGTAACTGCTGTGGTGTCCCAGAAAGCAGGGCAACCAGAGCAAGTACTGCAGAAGCTTTGCTGTCCCTCTAGGAGGTAGGCAAGCCAGCTGCAGGAGCAAAGCAATGGCTGTTCAGGGGTGTCCCTTTAAGCATGCATCTCTGCTAAGGGCATGTAGCAGCACCCGGAAGGAAATGCTGCCCCCATGCCTTGTCAGAAGCGGTTCCGGGTGCCTCTCTTTTTTTTTTTTTTTTTTTTTTCCGAAAAAGCAGATCGCTTTTTCAGTCAGCGTAATGCAATCTAGATGCTCTTTTTCAAAAAAGCCTCTTCCGAAAAAGGTGTGTTGTCTAGACGTAGCCCTAGTGAATTCATTACTGAAGCCAACCACATAAGCCACCAAATCAGAGGCTCATTTAACTGCACATTCAGTGATTTAATGTATACCATCAAATGCCAGCAATGCCCCACTGCTATATATATTGGACAAACTGGACAGTCCCTACGGAGTGTGCCATGTTTGTCTTCCTCCCGGAAAAAAGAACGGATTTCATCTGCACTAAGTGCAAGCTGGTCGCCATTTTGGAAGAAAAAATTAGAGGGCTGGAGGCCCAAGTGTCGACCCTACGCTCGATCAGAGAGGATGAAGACTTCCTCGATAGAAGGCAGCGTTTAATCCTTCACGCACGGCAGGCGGAAGAGCCAGAGAGAGCAGTACGTGACCAGGAAGAGAACTGGCAGCATGTAACTTCTAGAAGGGGAAAAAGGCCAGCATGGGAATCCCCCAATGCTATAGAGGTAAGTAATCGCTTTCAGGTTCTCTCCACAGGCTCTGCAATGCTGAATGCTTTGGAAGGGACCTCACAAGGAAGAAACCGGAAGGGAACACCATCTACTGGAAGGCATGGGATGCGTAGTCCTAGGGATGGGGGTTCCATGGCCACCACCCCCAAAAGAAAACGACGGGTGGTGGTGGTCGGGACTCCCTCCTAAGAGGGACTGAGCCATCCCTCTGCCGTCCGGACCTGGAATCTCGAGAGGTGCTGCTTACCAGGAGCTCGCATTCAGGATGTGACTGAGAGGCTTACCAAACTGATCAAACCTTTGGATCGCTACCCTTCCTGCTTCTCCACGTGGGAATTAACGACATACGGCCAAGAATGACCTCGAGCGGTTACTGCGGATTATGTAGCGCTGGGAAGAAGGATCCAAGAATTCGGAGCGCAAGTGGTGTTCTCGTCCATCCTCCCTGTTGAAGGGAAAGGACTGGGCAGAGATCGTCGAATTGAGGACGTAAATGCGTGGTTGCGCAGGTGGCGTCGCAGAGAGGGCTTTGGTTTCTTCGACCATGGGACTCTGTTCCGGGCACGAGGATTGTTAGGAAGAGATGGGATCCACCTAACGAAGAGAGGAAGGAGTATCTTCGCGGGCAGGCTTGCAAACCTAGTGAGGAGGGCTTTAAACTAGGTTCGTTAGGGGACGGTGACCAAAACCCTGAGGGGAGTGGGAAAGTCGGATACCGGGAAGAAATGCAGAGAGGAACGAGCAAGAAAGGAGGACCCCTGTTTCGAATGGAGAAGATAGGGCGATCACCTGGTTACCTAAGGTGTTTGTACACTAATGCGGGAAGCCTGGGCAACAAACAGGAAGAACTGGAGGCCCTGGCCCAGTCCCAGAAATATTATTTAATTGGGATAACAGAGACTTGGTGGGATGACTCGCATGACTGGAGCGCAGTTATGGAAGGGTATAGACTGTTCAGGAAGAACAGGCAGGGGAGAAAAGGAGGAGGAGTTGCACTATATGTAAGAGAGCACTATGAACTAATAAGGGAAGTGGAGGTGGGTGACAACCTGGGAAGCAGTGATCATGAGATGGTAGATTTCAGGATCCTGACCAAAGGAAGAAAAGAGAGTAGTAAAATACATACCTTGGACTTCAAAAAAGCAGATTTTGACTCCCTCAGAGATCTGATGGGCAGAATCCCCTGGGATGCTAACATGAAGGGGAAAGGAGTCCAGGACAGCTGGCAGTATTTTAAAGAAGCCTTATTGAAGGCACAGAAAGAAACCATCCCGACGCGTAGCAAGAGAGGCAAACATGGTAGGAGACCGGATTGGCTTACGGGGGAAATCCTTGGTGAACTTAAGCACAAAAAGGAAGCTTACAAAAGTGGAAACTTGGACAAATGACCAGGGAGGGGTATAAATGTATAGCTCGAGAATGCCGGGGGGTTATCAGGAAGGCGAAAGCGCAAATGGAATTGCGACTGGCTAAGGATGTGAAGGATAACAAGAAAGGTTTCTACAGGCATGTTAACAAGAAGAAGGTGATCAGAGAGGGTGTGCGGCCCCTACTGGATGAAGGAGGTAACCTAGTGACAGATGATGTGGGAAAGCTGAAGTACTCAATACTTTCTTTGCCTCTGTATTCACGGACAAGGTTGGCTCCTGGACTTCTGCGCTAAGTGAGCAAGATGGGATGAAGATGGACAGCCCTTGGTGGGTAAAGAACAGGTTAGGAACTATTTAGAAAAGCTAAACGTACACAGATCCATGGGTCCGGACTTAATGCATCTGAGGGTACTGAGGGAGTTGGCAAATGTCATTGAGGAGCCTTTGGCCATTATCTTTGAAAAGTTGGAGATCGGGAGAAATCCCGGATGATTGGAAAAGGCAAATGTAGTGCTCATCTTTAAAAAGGGAAGAAGGACGATCCAGGGAACTATAGGCCAGTCAGTCTTACCTCGGTTCCTGGAAAAATCATGGAAGGGATCCTTAAGGAATCCATTTTGAGGCACTTGGAAGAGAGGAAAGTGATTAGGAATAGTCAGCATGGATTCACAAAGGGCAAGTCGCCCTGACCAATCTGATCAGCTTCTATGATGAGGTAACTGGCTCTGTGGACGTGGGAAAGTCAGTGGATGTGATATACCTTGACTTTAGCAAGGCTTTTGATACGGTCTCCCACAATATTCTTGCCAGCAAGTTAAGGGCGTATGGATTGGATAAATGGACGGTAAGATGGATAGAAAGATGGCTAGAAGGCCGGGCCCAGCGGGTAGTGATCAACGGCTCGATGTCAGGATGGCGGTCGGTTTCTAGCGGAGTGCCCCAAGGTTTGGTTCTGGGACCAGTTTTGTTCAATATCTTTATTAATGACCTGGATGAGGGGATGGATGGCACCCTCAGCAAGTTTGCGGATGACACTAAGCTAGGGGGAGAGGTAAATACGCTTGAGGGCAAAGATAGGGTCCAGAGTGACTTAGACAAATTGGAGGATTGGGCCACAAGAAATCTGATGAAGTTCAATAAGGACAAGTGCAGAGTCCTGCACTTGGGGCGGAAGAATCCCAAGCACAGTTACAAGCTGGGGACCAACCAGTTAAGTAGTAGTTCTGCAGAAAAGGACCTGGGGGTTACAGTGGATGAGAAGCTGGATATGAGTCAACAGTGTGCCCTTGTAGCCAAGAAGGCTAATGGCATATTAGGGTGCATTAAGAGGAGCATTGCCAGCAGATCCAGAGATGTCATTATTCCCCTTTATTCGGCTTTGGTGAGGCCACATCTGGAGTATTGTGTCCAGTTCTGGGCCCCCCACTACAAAAAGGATGTGGATGCATTGGAGAGGGTCCAGCGGAGGGCAACCAAAATGATTAGGGGGCTGGAGCATATGACTTATGAGGAGAGGCTGAGGGAGTTGGGTCTGTTTAGTCTGCAGAAGCTCTTCCTGAAGGGAGGTTCCAAAGAGGATGGAGAGAGGCTGTTCTCAGTAGTGACAGATGGCAGAACAAGGAGCAATGGTCTCAAGTTGTGGTGGGAGAGGTCCAGGTTGGATATTAGGAAAAACTATTTCACTAGGAGGGTAGTGAAGCACTGGAATGGGTTACCTAGGGAGGTAGTGGAGTCTCCATCCCTGGAGGTGTTTAAGTCTCGGCTTGACCAAGCCCTGGCTGGGTTGATTGAGTTGGGATTGGTCCTGCGTAGAGCAGGGGGCTGGACTTGATGACCTTCTGAGGTCTCTTCCAGCTCCATGGTTCTATGATTCTATGATTCTACGGGAAAGAATTAATGGACACAAATCAGATATCTGAAAAGGAAACATACAAACACCTGTTGGAGAACACTTTAACCTCCCTGGGCATACATTAACAGATCTTCAAGTAGCTGTTTTGTTACAAACCAATTCCACAAGCCAAATACACAGGGAAGGACTGGAACTACAACTCATTCACAAGTTCCATTCTCACACCCATGGACTGAATAAAGATACTGTTTGCCAATCAACCTCCCAAACAATGAAGGCAACAATGGTTCTTTGTCTATGTAGAATCTCATGATACCATTTACATGTTTTGTCAGTCGTAAAGTGCTACCTGACCATTTGTCGTTTGCTAATTAATGGTTCTTATCTGCCTCTTTTGACTATCCAGCCTTTAGGTACTTATAGACTATTTGTTTTTCCTATTACATTCCTGCTGGGCTTTCCCCTTGATATATTTTTTACCCACTGCCTCTTCTTGTCTCCCCCCCCCACTTCCATTTTTCCTTCTTCCACTCCCCTTCCCCCTTTTCCCCTATTTATTTTGGTCCTGGACATCCAACACTCCTGTCATCTGAAGAAGTGGGCTGTGCCCACAAAAGTTCATGAAATCATCTACATGTTTTGTGAGTCTATAAAGTGCTACTAGACTATTGGTTGTTTTTTTAAGTTTATCCTGTACAGACTAACTCGGCTCCCCCCTGAAGCTCCTGAAAGTGAGAACAGGTGTTCCCAGGGAATGTTTGTAGCCAGCATTGCAAAGTATGTACGTGCCAGTGGTGCTCAACATTCACATGCCCCTTCATTCCAGAGGACATGCTTCCATGCTGATGACACTTGTTAAAATAATTTGTTAATTAAATTTTGACTGTACTCAGGGGAGAACTGTAGCTCGGGGAAGGGATGCAACGGGATTGAGAGGGAGCGGGGTTGGAAGAAGCAGGGCGGGGCTTGGGGGAGGGGGTGGATTGTTGTGGAGCACAGGTGGGAAGAGGAAAGGCAGGGGAGGTCGTGGAAAGAAATGGGAGGGTTGCCCTGGGACTGTACCCCACTAGGAATGGCCCTAGGTATAGAGGAAGGTAAATATATCTGTCTGCAATTGGTTAACCCATGTATTGGATATGGTCAGTGTGTTGTTCAGAAAACAAGCAGTTAAATACGTTCTATGTGTGAAGCTTTCCTCCTTTCAGATCCACATAGATCTCCATTCTTACGATTTGCTTTCCCTTTCTGTGCTACACTTCTGACTAATGTAACCCTCACACTAGGTGTGTGGGTTATACTAACATGCATAGCAGACCTGTGAGTGTTAGGGAGAGCACATTCAGCGGGAGCTGTTGAGAGCTAACGAGGAGACTTGTTGCTCAGAGTGAGTAATGTGAGAAATCGTTTCAATGAGTTATGAATTTCCCTTTCTCCTGAGCCGTTTCACTCTAGGATTTGTTCCAGCAGTCATGTTCATGACCTAGCAGCCAGGATACATTTCAGTCAGTGATGAGCTGACTGGACATTTTTTGAACTCTTCCACCCTTCTCTGCAGAACTAACACCCAAACAATTTTCCAGCCAAAGAAACCTGTGTGCCAGAGCTCTCCACCGTCTACTTACTGGAATTGATGAAAATTTGGTAAATATCAGTTAAACTATCTTAACCTTCAGCTCCTTAAAGTATTTGTGTGCCTGCAAGGAAGTGGCCACATAGGATTTAATGGAGCCATGCCCAGCTTCTTTACATTGGGAGTGTCATGAGTACAGCACCATCCCTTGCATATCCAAAAACTACATGGAAATGCAGAAGCAGACTATAAGTGGTATCAAAGATTTTTGTATAAAATTTACTAACTATAAAATGACTAAATATAATACTGGAATGGAATACTCCAGATTAAATTCTGTGCTACTGTGAGCTCCAGATTAAACTAGGACAGTGGTTCTCAAACATATTTGACTGGGTTCCCTTTCTTTGTGTTTGTAGTCATTTTCGCCCCTTCACTCCCAATCCATAGACCGCCATCCAGCTCTGAAGACACAGAGGGCAGCAGCTGCTGGATGGACACCCGCTCTGAAGGCAGCAGCACGCCTGGAGCAGCAGCACAAAGATCTGCGAGTGTGCTTGCAGGGTCCTTCTGTACAAGCTCTAGCCACCCAGAGAGGGCTGACAGCCAGGACTCTGAAAAAAAATTACATTAAATATATATAATGTATGTATAAAAATAACTCATACAGCTCACATCTTCCTTGCCATATTCCCCTTGGGAGGCCCACCCCACAGTCTGAGAAACCACTGAACTTGGACAATATAAATGTTTCTTCATGATAAAATGTTGACTTGCCTTTGGAATTACATCAGCATAGAGTTGATATCGCTATCAGCTCGTGCCATGCATTTCTTTGCCCAACACTGGAGAGGGGAGGGAGGGGGGGAGGGGATGGGAGAGATTAACACAACAAACCAAGACAATCAAACAACAATTCACCTTATCAAGATGTACTTCTAGCAGACAATAAACAGCTGAACTTCTGCTTCAAACAGCCTGCCGGCTCAGGAGATTCCTGATAAAAACTAAGTCATATGTTGTTACCCTTGCTCAGAGACAGTTGTACAAGTTGAACCTCTCTAGTCTGGAATGCTCAGGACCTGACCAGTTCTAAATGAGAGAATTTTCTGGACCACGGGAGGACAATATTGTAGAACAGCATTACCAACAGTTCTTCCATTGCTTGCTGGGCTCTTAGAGGACATATAGGGGTAAATTAGAGCTAAATAACAGTACAGAACACTAAAAGCTAGGACTGGAGGCAAACAGACTTTATGAAACCACAGGAAACTTGGCCACACCCAAGAAAAGTGGACATCCGGTTAACTAAAATCATGCCGGACCACGGATGTTTCTGGACGAGAGAGTTCTGGATTAGAGAGGTTCAACCTGTAGTAGTGAATACAAGAAGGGAGTAAGAGTCAAAAGACCTGGCTCTGGGTGACAAAGGTAAGTGGCTTTAATTTACCTCTGTTTCTCCTTCTGTAAAAACTGAGATAATAATCCTAATCTTACTTTGAGATTTCTACACGAAAAAGAACCATACAGGCCTGACGCCAGTGCTATTTAAATTAATGGGAGTTTACCCATTTACTTTAATGAAAGCAGGAACAGACCCTATAAAGGAAAGGCCTCATTACTGATGACTCTTTACTGGTCCCCCACATTTTATTAAAACTGGTGAATTAACAAATTTCACACCATGAAGTTATATTACTCACTCAATTACACAAATGTTGACAGAGCCTTTCCCATAAATCTCATCAATTGTTCTGCTTGCACTTAGTCACACAGACACAAATCGTTTATCGCACAGCTTTCCTGCTTCTTCCTGTCTCCAGTTAATGTTATAACCCACTGACAATGTAGCTAGGCCAAGGTCTTTAATCTCTAGCATAGCTCATCCATCATTGCCTAAACATATTACAAAACTTGCCACAAAAACTAGTAAACCTGGCAGGTCTTCCAGATTTGACTATGGAGATACAGTAGAACCTTAGAATCATGGGCGGTGGGCAAAGCTTCCACTTGGGAAGGAGGTGGCTCTCCTGCCCTGGTCACACCCCCCTGCCCTGCCCAGGCCACAGCCCCTTTTTACTTTCTCCCTCTTTTCTTCCACCCCCCCCCTCCCTGTGCATCTCCTGCCCCTGCACACTGCCTGCTTGCCCCCTTCCACCCAAATCCCTGAACCCAAGCAAATTATTTTTGAAAAACTCTCCACTTTTCTGCAATTTATTTTTCAATGAAAAGGAGCATGTTTTGTACCATGTTACAGACAGGCAGAAGGTACCTAACTAAAGCACCAAATTTGAGAATAAGTAATGTCAGTCACAGGTTTTTTATATACCCTGATAGCTGACATGCAGGTAGCTCGCAAACCCCTGCCCCTACCCCCCCATCTTCCCAACCCTTTTCATTGATCCTGGGGAACACAGAATGGCAAGCATCAGTTAAAGCTAATTGAGAATCTCTGTCCTTTCTTCACACAATCAAACAAGGTGTCAGGCCTCACCCTTGGCTGGCATTTGCCCCCTGACAGGAAGAAAATGGATGGAATCAGACTGCAAACGTTGCCACTTCATTTTCTCTTCTTCACACAAACAAGCCAAGGGCTTCCTGTGTTGAAACAGCAAAAAGCACCCCAACAAGGCATAGGAATTGCCAAGGACATGGAACTTTTCGGTAAAATACAGGCTGGCTGCAGCATTAACAACAACAGCACTGTTCAGCTCCTTGAACCCAAGAAGACAAAATGTCCCCCAGAGGAAGTATTGGAAAAAGTAGCCCAAAAAGTTATTGAGTAAAAGTACTGCTACTCTGAAAAGAATGTAATCAAGTAAAAGTGAAGTATCCTTCTGGAAAATGACTTGAATAAAAGTACAAAAGTATCACATCTTAATTGTACCCAAGTATCCAGAAGTAAAAAGTAGCCTATGGAAATGTATGGTTAACCACCTGAGTTATCATAGGACACCATTATTTTTCATATTATATATATACACACACACATGAATATATATAATATGCATGTGCATATATATATTGAGGGGGAAAAAAAAGGGTCTCGGCCCCTTTAAGAACCGCATGTCCCGAGCGGGCTTCCGTCGGAAGCCAAGCCACCCTGGGAAAATGCTGGTGAAGTCTCCTCTGACAATAGGTGCCGGTAGGCCCAAGGGGAATGGCATTCATTTCTGGTATGCTGGGAAAATAGGTGCCGGTATGCATTTTTAGCATTGTAATAATTAATTACAAAAACGTTTGTTCAACCTTATAAGCTGTTGATTCTTAAAACAATCAGAGTCAAGCCTTGCTCTCCTAGGACAAAATATGAGTCCTTCAACACAGAAGAGTCTCCCACAGGCCCCTGAGGCAGGCAGAGGTGTGTTGGGCCTGATGGACAGCTCCCTGATTATAGGAAAGGACCACAGCAGATTCATGGTGTCTGCTGAGCAGGCTAAATACCCATCAAGCTACCTGGCAGTTTCATTTATATGAGAGGACTTCACTGAAGCAAAGAAGTCCTCTTCATCAGACGAGCCAGTCTACTGCTCAAGTGAATCCAGTAGGAGCTCCATCTGTTGTCTGATGTAGTCAAGACTTGTATTGGAAAATAAATTAATGAGAACTAATATAAAAACTGAGGGTAGTTATGAAACGAAATAAGAAGCGTTACATATGTAGTTAAATACACTCCATCCAACAAAGTACGTTATACAATCCACATAAAGCTATCATCATAAACTAAATCAGACAGCTACAGAAAAGAGAACTTTACATACCTCCACATGCTTCTTTAAATTGGACAGCGAGCTGATGGATGCTGCCACTGTCTTTGGTAAACAAAGAGGACATCGAAGGTGAACTGAAGATCCTGTAAAATCTTTCCATTCAAAAAGATCCTTAAGGTATGGCCAGGGGTGAACCGTACTGTCGTCCGCCATCTTAAATATAAAACAGCAGCCTTTGTCGAAGAAGATGCTCCTTCTGGAAAACTGTAGATCAGGGGTGAGGAACCTTTTTGGGGTTGGGGGCCAGTGATATACAGAAAAATCAGTCAGGGGCCACACAAGTGAAAGGCAACTCCGGCCCCCTGAAAAAAACCAACAACCCCCACTGATACAGCCCCCACCTGAAATACCTCACTCCCTTGGCACTCCCGCCCCACAATGGGGAAGGGAGGGGAGAGAAGGCAGGGAGGGAGGCCCAAGCTTTCCAATAACTTTTTTGAGGTGCCAGGGTTAGTAGATTTTGTAAGCCCCACCCCAGGCTCTGGAGTGAGGCCAAAATGAGGGGTTCAGTGTGCAGGAAGGAGCTGCAAGAGAGTAGGATATGGATGGGGGTGAGAGTGGGGGTCTGGGTAGACGGCTAGAGCAGGCTGGGAGTGGATGTCTGGCTGGGAGGGAGGTGAAGGAGCGGGCTGAGGGTAGGGTTTCTGGAAGGGGGGGAGGTGAGTAACCAAGCACTTCCGGAAATGGGAGTGGAGTAAAAAGTACAATATTTTCTAAAAAAAGTCTCGAATAAAAGTCGAAGCATCACAAAAATAAATGACTCGAGTAAAGTGCAAACACTGGAAAAACGTACTTGGGTAGCGTAACGAAGTATTTCTGCTTAGTTACTTTTCACCTCTGCCCATGGTGGTGCCAGCTTCATGCACCAGTATCCCCAGGGGTGCAGGACCCATATCCCTAGCCCTGTGCTCACCAGGCAAATGGAATTTCCCGTCCACTGGAAAGAGTTGAGGCCTGTCCTAGCAATACCTCCTCTCCTCCCTGCCACCACATTCCTCCTTCTTCTGCTCCCCTTTTCTTCCTTCCACACCCCTCTCTCCCCAGGTTCCCACAGCCCTCCCCAACCTAAAGTTCCCTCTGGCCTGCCCATCACAGAATTTGAAAAATTAAAAAAACCTTATTGTCCCAGCCTCAGCCACTGCCTACCAGTGGAAACCCTCTGAAGGGCTCCTTTGGCCCAGGTGAAGGGGATCCATTCCTCCTGGTCATGTATTGCTCCACCAAGTCCCACTTAGCTGCCCTTGGGCCTGGGGACAGGCCATCACAGGTAGGGTGGCCAGGTATCCAGTTTTGAACCGGACAGTCTGGTATTTGAGCTTTCTGTCTGGGAAACAAATTGAGAAAATACCGGACATAGAAATGTCCGGTATTTTCTAATTAAGTAAGTTTTATTGTTATCATGAGTATCAGTACGTAGTTGCGTACTGCGTGAGCGTGTCTACCAGCCAGGCAGCTACGCAGCAGAGAGGAGAGGGGCAGGGCCGGGGCGGGATGGAATCCCTTGGGCCGGACTCGCTCGTGTGCCCTGCCGGGACCGTGCACGGGACGGGCAGCACCCCGGGATCTGCGTACACCTGGGTCAGCCCCGCTCCCCACCAGCCGGTTCTCCCCCAGCCAGCCCCACTCCTCCTGACCCCCTCCGGGCCAGCCTCACTCCCCACCAGCCAGTCGCCTGCCTCCGATCTCCCCGGCCAGCCCCGCTCCCCCAGACCCCTTTCCAGCCAGCTCTGCTTCCCGCTCGCTGGTTCCCCCCGGCCAGCTCCGTTCCCCCCCAACCCCCTCCCAGCCAGCCCTGCTTCCTGCTGACCGGTCCATCCGTCCCCCGATCAGCCCCCGCTCCCCTCGACCCCCTCCTGACCAGCCCCGCTCCCCTCCCGGCTGGTCCCCCTCTCCCGCCCCCTGTTCCGAGATCATGTGTGTCCAGTATTTTTTGAAAGCCATCTGGTAATCCTAAAAACAGGATGCCTGCAGCCACAAATCATCCAGCCCTACTTGCACCTCACACCTTTACTAAGGACACTCAGCATAAGGATGGAAGACCTTTCTGCATCTTTGTCTAGCCCTTTGAAAAGTGAGAATAGGGGGCAGAGGCCCCGTGGAGCCCTGCTTTCATTATCCCTGCCTGTTCTGGGAAATTGCTCCAATAATAGGAGCAGCAGTGGGAGGATGAGTCATCCCATAAAATTCCAAATTGAAATTCTCCTGTAATGCAGGAGGAGGGATTACTGCATGAATAAAGTAGAAAGGTTTTGGAATTTAAAAAAAAAAATTGCAAAATTGCACTTCTCAGCACTTTCCATCTGATGACCTCAAAGCACCTCACCAAAACCAATGAATTTACATATACTCCTGTGAGGCAGGCACGTATTATTATTACCGTTCCTTTTTTCCAGACGGAGAAACTGCTGTTTTTGTGGGAAAACTCCCCTGAGAGCAAGCCTTTCACAATGGGCCCAACGTCCTACTGGAAGTCTATGACAGGCAGGACCATTAAGAAATCCCCAAATCTACACATTTCTAGCAGTGGGGAGCCCAGCCCACTGGCTGCATTGAGGTAAGAACATCACCCGGAATTCCCCATGTTAGGGCTGTTCCCTACTCTGGGAACACTCCGAGTGCAGAAAATGAGACCCTGCAAGAGACCTTATATTCCTGCCTCTATAGGCTCTGCTTACAGAAACTCCCCAGAGTCACAGATTCACTGACTTTTTATAGGGGGGGAGAGAAGTAGCTGCCACCACCAAGTGAAATAAAAGAAAACCCCCTTTCTTGTTGAGCCCAGGAAGACAGCACTTGGACTTCTTCCAGCAGGGTACCCCCACGCTCCTTTACCACAAGATAGCGTGAAAACAATGAGAAAATAAGCTGCAGTCTCTGGTATCTGACCTCTGAGTCTGAGGCATGCATGTACACCCACACAGACACCCACACCCACACACCTCTCCTGTTTCTTTCCAGAACACAAGGCTCAAATCATCACCTTAAAAAGTGATTTTATTATCAAAACAAAAAGATCTACTTGACAAAGCATACTTGGTTGCTAGGTGTTACAGAGCAACTGAGTAAAACAAATTAGAACACAGAGAACATCTCTGGGTGCGCTCTTAGATAGTGAGTGGGGGAGATCCACACAGAGACATTTTACCAAACAACCAAAACAAAGAAAAATACCCTGATTGCGACTGAATACACCTTTTCCCTCTACTCACGATCCAGGCTGATCCGTACTGCAAGGCCCCAGTTCACTCCCATGCCCAATATTTCTTATAGGCATGGTAATTCTGATTACTGCCTCTGCTCCCTCCAGCCCTTAACTTAGAATTCTCTTTCAAAAGAGAGCAGGCAAGGTATCTAAATACAATTCAGATTTCAGCACTGTATCCCCTGTGGTTCTTCTGGCCCCCTGCCAGAAAGATCAGTTTTTGAAAGGGAGATTGGAAGAAAATATGCAAATTCCGGCGGAATTTGCTTATCCTCTTTCAAAATTGGAATGTTTCTAGACATAGCCTTAGTCACTGGGTGCGGCACAGCGCTCCTCCTATCCATCACACCCCACCTTCCCCAGTACAGGAACTCGGCAGTGAGGCTGCCCCTGACCCCGACACAGAGTGAGGGCTGGCCCTGCCCCACTGTGCCAGGCGAACCAGGTGTGACTGGTCAGGCTCAGCCCAGCATGACCCAAGTGTGGAGGGGCTTAGAGTCAGAGGATCCGGGGGTGGGGCAGTCTGGTGACTCAGGGGGAGATCTGGACGCACAGGGGCTCATTGTGGGGTTCTGCTGTAGGGGCAACGGGGCTCTGGTTCTGCTCAATGGCAGGATCAGGCTTAGTGGGGGGTCCAGGTCCTGGGGAAATGGGGCTTGATGGGGTGGAGCTTGCTGAGGCTCCGTGGGGTGGGAGTCTGGGTGTGGGGGGCTCGTCAGATGGGTCCAGGTGTGGGGGAGCAGGGCGTGTCAGGGTGAGGGTTAGAGGGTCCTGGTTAAGCCCCAGCTGCAGCTGATAGGACCCGGCATGCAGGACTCCTGCTTCCCCCCAGGATTCTTCTCCATCCCCTGCCCCTCATTCCCCTCCATCTGCCCTATTCTACTCCTCGGTCCTTCCCCACTGCGACTCTCCTCCTCACTTCCCTTCCCTCATTTCCCCCATGCCTCTAACCTACCCAGCTCCACTGCCGGCGAGGAACCAAGGGAGGCTCCCCTCCCAGCACACAGAAGGGGAGCCCGACGGGCACTAGAACTCTGCCAGCAAGCTGCGTTCAGCTGCAGAGCCAGTGAGGCAGCCTCCGAGCTGGGCAGCCCTGCCTTGGAAATGTGAGCCTGTGTGTTCCATGCAGGTTCTGGGGTGGGCGGCTGAACCTGCCCCTGAACCTGTTCTGGTCCATGCAGGTTCCCTGCCACTAGGCCTTCCCTGCCGCCTGGGAGCCTGCATGGACCAGAACAAAAACATCAGCCCATGGAACCAGGCAAGGGTTTCGGCATGGAACTACGGCAGCTGTGGGGGAAGACAGAGCCTTCCTTTGCCTTATAGACATGCCGCCCATGATCAATATTACAAACACCTTGGGAATAGAGAATGTTCATAACTAATCTCCCATGTCTATTGGCCAAACCGTACAGTCTCTGGGACAAAGGACTGATGGACACAAATCAGACATCAGGAATGATAACACACACAAACCTGTAGGGGAACATTTTAACCTGCCTGGACATTCAATAATGGATTCAGAAGTAGCCATTCTTTTACCAAGGAATTTTATCACCCAAGTACAGAGGGAGACTGCTGAACTGCAATTCATTTACAAGTTTGACACTATCAGCATGAGCTTGAATACAGATATTAACAGGTTAACACACAAGAAAGGCAATTTCCACTGCCTTTGAAATTCACATGTACATATGAAAAGCTATGAAGGGGACACATCCAATCTGACTCAATTAGCATCATTAACACTGGTCCTACAATGGACAGGTAATTGCTTTTGCTGTTTTACATTCTCTGGATTCTGTAATTCCCACTCCAGTTCATCTGGTGAAGTGGATTTTACTCATGAAAGCTCATGATATATTTGTTAGTCTCTAAGGTGCCACAGGACTGCCCGTTGTTTATGAAATGTTCAGAACTCTGAACAAAAAGTTATGGTTGTTCTTTCAAAAGTTTACAACTGAACAATGACTTAATACAGCTTTGAAACTTTACTACACAGAAGAAAAACAAAACCATCTTTTAACCATCTTAATTTAAGTGAAATAAGCTCAGAAACAGTTTCCTTACCTTGTCAATTTTTTAAAAACTTTCCTTTTTTAAAGCAGTGTAGATTTCGTACAATACTGTACCGTATTTGCTTTTATTTTTTCCCCCTCTAACTCCATCTCTACTGCTGCCTGACTGCATATTTTTGGTTCCAAATAAGGTGTGGAGATCCTGTCTCTGGCATTTGTACTTCTGAGAGTCTACTTTAGCTCTTTATCACCACCTAGAGGAAATAACTTTAAGAAAGCTTTTACGCTCAACCACGAGTAATCTCCACTTTCAAATGCATTACTATGAAATGCAAAATATCCTTCCACCAATCTAGGAATTTTTATTTTTAGAGAATTGATGGGGAAATTTCCATTTATTTGAAATGTAGCATGAACAGTTATATTCAATCACACAGTTGTATGTATCAAAACAGCTTCTTACCATGAGTACACTGAAAATAACTGATGTTTCTGAACAAAATGTTCAATGTGAAACGGACAACAAAAAAAAGGAAAAGAGTTAGAAAACCAACAGTTTCCTAGGCCTGCTTCAGACATGTCAAACTGTTCACAGAACACTGATGATACAAGGAGTCCTACCTGTGCCTGTCAGGGGAACAGCTGCTATATTTCCTCAGTTATTCTATTTGGCTGTCATCTCATCAGCTGTTTTTCAGATGCTGGTTGTCCTTTGGCCTTTAGGTGTTTGAGAAAAATCTAAGCTCCGGTGGAGACCAACATTTGTATTAATCTATAATTACAGCTAACACTGTATTTTTCTCTTCCTGGTTTTGTACCCACAGTTCATTTTTCCACTGATGAATACCAACATGACTCTTGATTTTTACTACAGGTTGCACCGCTATAAACTGGAACTTTCTGGTCTGGCAACACCCGTGGTCCAGAAGAGTCCTGGCTCACTGCAGGGAGTTGGGGGCTGGGAGCCCAGGATGATATAGGGGAAGGGGAGAGCAATATGTGATTAGCAGGGCTGCACGTGGGAGTGGGGGGGGAAAGAGCTGAAAAGCCTGGTACATGGCTCAACTGGATAGCAGAGGGGGGAGGGAACAGGAGCTGGTGCATGGCTCAGCTAGACTGGAGGGGCAGCTCAGTTGGGCTGTGGGGGGAGCAAGAAAGATCGCTGGGGAGGGGGCAGGGCAGGGGGTGGAGCTGGTAGCAAGGGGGAGGGCCAGAAATGACCTCCCCTTATCCAGAAAAATCCCTCATCCAGGACCAGTTAGGTCCCTAGGGAGCTGGACCAGGGAGGTCCAACCTGTAGTGCAGTGGTTCTCAACCTATTTACCATTGTGTATTACACAGGCCATAGCCAATACTACCTTTATGGCCCTGAGCAGGTCACATGTGCCACTGATCTGTGCTGATTGGACCACAAATGACCTGCGGGCCACGAACTGCTGCACTAGTGAGAACAACAGTTTCCATACCATCAGAGTGCAAACAAGCTCTGCCTTTATAAACATACCTGTCCAAGCAGCCTCTCCCTCTGACTGATGTTGCACTGAAGCAGGCTCAGTTCTCAGGTTCATTTCCCATCAGGACTTCAACGGGGGAACTGGGAGAGAAGGGATGAATGTTTTTACCTCCTCTTTTTATAATGGTAGCCATGGCAAATGGAAGTTCTGCTTAGTCATCTCCACTACCACCTATTCCCATGACCCATTTGGCAACTGACAGCATTAGGGGCTATTCAGGAGGCTATGTCTTCTCCCCATTAGGAGAGGAGGTTTGCCCTGGTGTTGTCTGAGGACATACAACCTCTTCCCACGCCACTATGGAGCATGCTGTTTACCAGCTGCTATCCAGCCTCCAGACGTAGCTACATTTCAGTGACCTCTGTGGCTGGAAAAGTCACAGAATGGAAAGGGCTAGGGAGACATCAAATGACGTGATAATTGTGGCTGTCGTCTTGCAGTCATTTATGCACATTTGAACTAACTTTACATGTGTGAGCCGTCCCATTAAACTCACAGGGCTACTCAACTTGTGGAAAGTTGCATGTGAGCATGATTGTCGGCAGGGTCAGGGCCCATGTTTCAATTCCATTCAATCTATACCTCTTTCTAAATTAGACTAATGAGATTTTACATATTAAATTTAATCAGAGCTTCATAGAATTTAAGGCCAGAAGGGGCCATTAGACCATCTGGCCTGACTTCCTGTATAGCACATGCACAGGCGCCAAATCTGTGGGTGCTCCAGGCCTAGAGTACCTAGGGTTGCCAGGTGTCCGGTATTCACCCGGACAGCCCAGTATTTCACCTCCTGTCCAGTAAAAAAATTCAGAGAATACCAGACACCTAAGATGTCCGGTATTTTCTGTTTTTTTTCCCTGGCCAGGAGGTGAAAATGCCGGGCACCTGGCAACCCTACAAACACTCAGCGCCCAGCCTCCCCAGGTCCCCCTCTGGCTCCCAACACCCGCAGGCCCCGACCTCAGCCCCCATGCTTACCTGGTTCTGCAAGGCTGCCGGCACAAAATGGCTACCAACCAAGGGGAAGCAATGCTCAACTTCTCCTCTATTCCTATCCCTGCACTCACTCTTAAAGGGGACATGCTGTTTTAATGCTGTTTTATTTTAATTTTTTTTTGTCTTTTGTTTTTTTTATATTAATAAAAATATTAAATGAATCAACATGTTCAATAGAATCGCTATGGATAGTAATTACATGCTCCAATAATAAGAAATTAGCAGTAGGGATATATTACCGACCACCTGACCAGGACAGTGATACTGACATTGAAATGCTGAGGGAGATTAGAGGGCTACCAAAATAAAGAACTCTATAATAATGGGGATTTTAATTATCCCCATATTGACTGGATACATGTCACCTCAGGAAGAGAAGCAGAGATAAAATTTCTCAATGGCTTAAATGACTGCTTCTTGGAGCAGCTGGTGCAGGAACCCACAAGGGAGAGGCAATTCTCGATTTAGTCCTGAGTGGAGCGCAGGATCAGGTCCAGGAGATAACTGTTACAGGACCGCTTGGGAATAGTGACCATAATATAATAACATTTAACATTCCTGTGGTGGGAAGAACACCTCAGCAGTCCAGCACCCTGGCATTTAATTTCAAAAAGGAATTACACAAAATGAGGAGGTTAGTTAAACAGAAATTAAAAGGCACAATGACTAGAGCCAAATCCCTGCAAGCTGCATGGAAACTTTTAAAGACACCATAATAGAGGCCCAACTTAAATGTATACCCCAAATTAAAAACATAGCAAGAGACCTAAAAAGAGTCACTGGCTTAACCACCATGTAAAAGAAGCAGTGAGGGACAAAAAGGTATCTTTTAAGAAGTGGAAGTCCAATCCTAGTGAGATAAATAGAAAGGAACATAAACACTGTCAAATCAAGTGTAAAATGTAATAAGAAAAGCAAAAAGATTTTGAGGAACAGCTAGCCAAAAACTCAAAAGAAATAACAAAATGTTTTTAAGTACATTAGAAGCAGGAAGCCTGCTAAAAAACCTGTGGGTCCCCTAGACGATCGAGATATAAAAGGAGCAATCAAGGACGATAAAGCCATTGCGGATAAACTAAATGATTTCTTTGCTTCAGTCTTCACGGCTGAGGACGTTAGGGAGATTCCCAAATCTGCACCGTCCCTTTGTGGGTGATGAATCTGAGGAACTGTCCCGGATTGAAGTGTCATTAGAGGAGGTTTTGGAACAAATAGAAAAACTTAATGTTAACAAATCTCCGGACCGGATGGCATTCATCCAAGGGTTCTAAAAGAACTCAAATGGGAAATTGCTGAACTATTATCTGTGGTTTGTAACCTATCCTTTAAATCGGCTTCCATACCTAATGACTGGAAGGTAGCCAATGTGACACCGATATTTAAAAAGGGCTCTAGAGGCGATCCTAGCAATTACAGACCAGTAAGTCTAACTTCAGTACCAGGCAAATTAGTCAAACAATAGTAAAGAATAAAATTGTGAGGCATGTAGAAGAACATAATTTGTTGGACAAAAGTCAACATGGTTTCTGTAAAGGGAAATCATGTCTTACTAATCTATTAGAGTTCTTTGAAGGGGTTAACAAACATGCAGACAAGGAGGATCCAGTAGATATAGTATACTTAGATTTTCAGAAAGCCTTTTGACAAGGTCCTCACCAAAGGCTCTTGTGTAAATTACATGGCCATGGGATAAGAGGGAAGGTCCTTTCTTGGATTGAGAACTGGTTAAAAGACAGGAAACAAAGGGTAGGAATAAATGGTAAATTTTCAGAATGGAGAGGGTAACTAGTGGTGTCCCCAAGGGTCAGTCCTGGGACCAACTTTTTCAACTTATTCATAAATGATCTGGAGAAAGGGTAAGCAGTGAGGTGGTAAAGTTTATGGATGATACCAAACTGTTTAGGATAGTCAAGACAGAAGCAGACTGTGAGGGACTCCAAAAAGATCTCATCAAACTGAGTGATTGGGCAACAAAATGGCAAATGAAATGTAATGTGGATAAGTGTAAAGTAATGCACATTGGGGAAAAATAACCCCAACTATACGTACAGTATGATGGGGCTAATTTGGCTATGACAAATCAGGAAAGAGATCTTGGCGTTATCGTGGACAGTTCTCTGAAAACTTCCACACAGTGTGCAGCGGCGGTCAAAAAGGCAAATAGGATGCTAGGAATTATTAAGAAAGGGATAGAAAATAAGACACAGAATATCTTACTGCCCCTGTATAAAACTACGGTACGCCCACATCTTGAATACTGTATACAGATGTGGTCTCCTCACCTCAAAAAAGATATTTTGGCCTTGGAAAGGGTTCAGAAAAGGGCAGCTAAAATGATTAGGGGTTTGGATCGGGTCCCATATGAGGAGAGGTTAAAGCAACTGGGACTTTTCAGTTTAGAAAAGAGGAGACTGAGGGGGGATATGATAGAGGTATATAAAATCATGAGTGGTGTGGAGAGGGCGGATAAAGAAAAGTTATTTATTAGTTCCCATAATAGGGATAGAAATGGTGTCCCTGGCCTCTGTTTGTCAGAGGCTGGAGAGGGATGGCAGGAGACAAATCGCTTGATCATTGTCTTCGGTCCACCCCCTCTGGGGCACCTGGTGCTGGCCACTGTCGGGAGACAGGCTACTGGGCTAGATGGACCTTTGGTCTGACCCAGTACGGCCGTTCTTATGTTCTTATGTTCTTATGTCTCCCATCCCCTTTTTTTTTTTTCCTTCAACAGAATTTTTTCCCGGTGTTTTTTCGGTTTTTTTGCTGGGGGGGGTGTTTGGTATTTTTGTTTCAACCATCTGGCAACCCTAAGAGTACCCATCTGCAATGAAGCCTCTCCCCCCCCCACCTCCAGCCCCTCTCACCTGCCAATGACCTCACTGACCAATTCCTCCCCCTCCCTCTTAGACCATCCAGTCTGCTGTGAACAGCTTTTTCACGTCATGCAGGTTGGCTCCAGGAGGTAGGGGGAAGAGCTGAGAGGAAGGTGCTTTTGGGGTGTGGGGGAGGCAGAAAAGAGGTGGGGCAGAGGCGGGGAACTTGGGGGTGGGGTAGAGCTGGGTGAGCTGAGCACACCCCAGCTGAAGGGGAAATCGGTGCCTAAATGACTGGCCAGAGAATCTCTCCCACTTACCCCTGCACTGAGCCCAGTGTTCTGTGTATGGTTAGAGCATATCTTCCAGAAAAGCACACGCTATTCAGCCAGTTCTTAATCCATTTAACATGTTCTTTGTTGATACTGTATAGTGCTAAATTTTCAACAGAATATCAGACAGTACTTCTGCATTACTCACCCAGATCCCTTGCAAAAGTCTTAACGGTAGCTACATACATGTAATTACATATCAGTCAAATTTGAGATCTCATCAAAGAATTAAATCAGGTGTGATCTACAAGACCTATTCTTCGTAAAACTGTGTTGACTGGCATTAATTACATTCTTATCCTTGATTCTTTATCAGTTGAATTCCCAGGTTATTAACCTTTACATTAATTTGCTCCGGATAGGCTAGCTGCTAACCAGACCCAAATCAATCTCACTTGTCCTTTTTTAATACAGGCACAAAATGAGCACTCTTCTACTTGTCTGGAATTTCCCCAGGACTCCATTTAAAATGAACATCCACAGTCCTGAGATTTCCTCAGCCAATTCCCGTGGGACTTTTGCCTACAAATTAGCTAGGCTTGCTGACTCTTAAATGTTTATCCCTAAAAGATGTTGCTTAACATCCTCACTTACGAATAGATGGAATGTACTTTATCATCCTTATGTGATTCAAATGCACCATCTTGTTTCTTTCCAAATACAAGACAAATGTTTATTGTACATTTCTGCCTGTAATGTACCATTATTAACATACTAGCCAATTAGCCCGTCATAAGACGGGATTTTCAGGTCTCTCCTCCACGTCGGTCTTCTCTCCTGAGCCTCTGGTCTCTCTCTCTCCTCCTCCTACTGCCTCTCTCTCTCTCTCTCTCTCTGCTCTCCTCTGCCTCCTGCCTCTCTCTCTGTCTCTCTCTTTTTCTTCTCCTCCCCCTCCTGCCTCTCACTTGGGGGACCGTGGAGCCCAAACGGCTGTTTGGGCTCCGCACTCCCCGTGCTGCATGGGGAGCACAGAGCCCAAACGGTTGCTTGCGCCACTTGCTCCCACGCGGCAGCCTGGCTGAGCAGCACAGAAGTCAGCTGAGTGACACGGCAGGAGGCAAAGGGGGCCGGGGCGGTGATGTTCACGGCCAGGGGGTGGGGCCTGGAGCCTCTGTCACACCGCACGTCACTGCACCGCTCCCCTTCGCCTCCTGCCGTGGTGCTCGGCTGACTTCTGCGCCGCTCAGCCAGGCTGCCGCGGGGAAGCAAGCAGCCGTTTGGGCCCCGCACTCCCCATGTAGCACGGGCCGCCCAGAGGGAATAGCCAGCATTTCAGGCAACAGCGCCCCCAAGAGGGAACAGTCAGCATTTCGGCGTTACAGACTCACAGACACTGGGCTACTATACATATGATTATCATCTCCATCTAATAATGGACCTGTAACATTGCTAGGATTAATTCTGTCCCTAATATACATTAAAAGCTCATTATTGTCTTCAGCCTTGCCAGTCATATATGTTGTCCTGATACTTTTAGCTTCATTTATGAATTTTCTACACTTCTTAACTTCTTATATTGATTAGTATCTGTTTCTTCTTTTTTTTCTGTATGTTATATATTGCTGATTTCGCTTCACCACTGAACTAGGATGTGTCTTCAGCCAAAGTGGAACTTGGTCTTAGCCATCTAATAAACCTTTCTTGAAGAACTCCCAGGCTATGTCTACACTGGCGGGTTGTTGCGCCAGAAATATGCAAACGAGGCTAAGCGTGGAATATCGCCGAGCCTCATCTGCATACCTAATGATCTGCCATTTTTGTGGAAGAGGCTCTTGCACCAGAAGGAGCTGTCTACACTGCCTTCTTCATGCAAAGAAAATCCTCTGCGCAATGCCGCTACGCTGATTATTTTCAGGAATAACGGCATTGCACAAGAGGGTTTTTCTTGGCGCAAGAACGGCAGTGTAGACGCTCCTTCTGGCGCAAGAGCCTCTTCCGCAAAAATGGCGGTTCGTTAGGTATGCAAATGAGGCTCGGCGATATTCCACGCTTAGCCTCATTTGCATATTTCTGGCGCAACAACCTGCCAGTGTAGACATAGCCCCACTGTTCATTTACATTTTTCAGTCTTTACCTCAATAAATGCTTTTTAACATCACTAGTAACAACACAACTTTTCTTTCCAACATTACAGACGCTTAAGATGAAATACAACTTTTCCTCTGGTATGGTTTGTAACGCTCCTCTTGGGCTTCATTAATTAGCACTTAAATGCACATGCCTTCAAGATCCAGTAGTTCTGCGTTATCAATAACTCTAAAATGGGTAATGGTGTCTTTAACATAGGGTACCCGCCCACTTCTTTGCTCTGTCTATCCTTCCTGGTCTCGGGGAGGAGGAGGGGGAAGTGTCACTGCCCCATGGCTCCCATTGGTCATGTTTCCCAGCCAATAGGAGCTGCGGAGGCGGTACCTGCAGGAGAGGGCAAAACACAGACAGCGCTCCCCCAAGTCACCGCAAGCCGGCACTTGCAGCTCCAGCCCAGCAGTCAGGGAATAACAAGATGGGGAGCTGCCTCACACACCTCCAGGCAAGGCAATATTAACACAGGAGCTTTCGTGGCTGCAGCCCAGGTCTCCAGGTTAAGGGGGTCCCAAAAAATACCTGGACTTTTTGCAGCCTGGAGATCTTTTTGCAGATCTTTTAGTCCCAGGTCTTGTGCTGCAGCCTCTAAAGCAGGGATGGGCAAAAGGGCCTCCGCGGTTTGGATCTGGCTCACCAAACAGGTTGATCCAGCCCGCAGAGGCCCTGCTGCTCCCCCGCCCCCAGGCCAATTAGATTCTTCCTACCCTGCCAGGAGCACACGGCGCTTTGAAGTGCCATGTGCTGTTCGCGGGGCGGGAGGAGACATCATGGGCTCCCCCGCCCCCAAGCCGTGATTGGCCTGGGGGCAGGGAAGCTGTGCAAAGTTTCCTCCCTCTCCCCCGTCCCCCGCGAGGAGTGTACAGCACTTCAAAGGTGGCATTTTGAAGTGCCGCGTGCTCCTGGTGGGGGGGAGGGGTGTATGGTGGGAGGAGGCTTTGCACACTCTCCCGCCTCCAAGTCCTGATTGGCCTGGGGGTAGGGGAGCATACGAAGCCTCTTCCCGCCCTGCCCAAGGCATGTGTGCCTAGTGGGAAGGGGGGGCAAAGGGGCTCCCCCATCCACAGACCAATTATTGTTTGAGGATGGGAAAGCCCAAAACCATCCTGGCCCCGCCCCTTCTGATTTAGGCCCCACCCCTTCAGGGGCTGCTCTGGGCCACTTCAAAAATTTTTGAAGTGGTACCCAGCCAAAAATTATTGCCCACCCCTGCTCTACAACCTTGTATTTATCCTGCCCCAACAACCATGAATTTCTCCTCAAAGATGTGGCCCTCAAAATCAATGGAGACTGCAGGATATCAAACCTGTCATCAATGAAGCTCTCTGCCTCAACCAGCAATTAAATGCAAATTCTTCATCAGTGATCATTTTTCGTGATAATTAAGGATGTTAAAATCCGGTTAATTGACTAATCAACTGGTCGATGGAAATTCCATCGACTAGTCGACTAGTCAATAGGCACTTCTGCATTCCTACTTCCCCCAACTGAACCTGGGTTCTGGGGAAATGCCACACAGAGCCCAGAATCAGCTGGGAAGTCCCCAGCTGACCCGGGGCTCCACTGCTGCCCCTTTGAAACATGTGGAGGGAAAGCTGCCGCAGAGCTGATCCACACTGCTTTGGGGTTTCAAAGCGGCAGTGCCCCGCACAGCTGTGTGGGGCGCTGCCACTTTGAAGTAACCTTTCCCCCACCTTTTGCTGCCTCAATCTCATAGAGGCAGCGAGGGGGGGGGGGGGGAATCGACTAGTCGACTAGTCAAAAGACTATCTGATAAGCAAATGTTTATCAGATAGTCGACTAGTCTTTAGCATCCCTAGTGCTAATACTAATTGTGCCTCAGCTGAGGTGCTTTTATTCAAGAGCATTTGATTTCACACATTTAGCATCCCCCAAGTATTTAGGTTTGCTTGTTTTCATGGAAAACATGTGTTTACAAACTGAAGGAGGAGAGATCTGCTAGCTCCCACTTAACAGTTGCCAATTTTTGTGATTTTATTATGAGTCCTATAGATCAGTGGTTTTCAAACTATGGTTGCCACACACTACTGGATCAGACACTGGTTTGCATTGCTGGGGGTACTAAGGCAAGCTTCCTGCCTGTCCTGGCATCACAGATCATACTGCACCCCCCAGAGGTGGCCAGATCCAGCTCCCAAGGTGGGGGAGGGGGTCACAGATCATTAGGGATATAAGCTCCACTTTCAGCCCCCACTCTGGCCAATTGGAGCTGGGCAATAGTGCCTATGAGTGAGAGCAACATCCTTACATAGCTAAATGAAGGAGTTGGGCCTTCTGCTGGCTGCTTCTGGGGGCTAGTGCAGCCCATAGTGCTAGTGTAACCCATACACCACCAGGTGGATTTGAACCTGGGACCTCTAGAGCTCAGTGTTGAAGCCTCTACTATAGCTTGAGCTATAAAGCCAGCTGGAGTTCAGCTGAGGCCCTAGAACTCCCTTGTTCTTATCTCTCTCTGCAAGTGGTCTAAGTGCCACTGCATGGGATGGCGAAACACACTTAGGCTATGTCTACACTCACGGCTTCTTGTGCAAGTAATATGCAAATGAGGCTAAGCGTGGAATATCGCCGAGCCTCATTTGCATCCCTAATGAGCCACCATTTTTTTCAGAAGAGGCTCTTGCGCAAGAAGGGCGTCTACACTGCCCCTTCTTGCAGAAGAAAACCCTCTTGCACAATGCCGTTCTTCCTCTCAAGTAATAGGAGAACGGCATTGCGAAGAGGTTTTTCTTGCAAGAAGGGGCAGTGTAGATGCTCCTTCTTGCGCAAGAGCCTCTTCTGAAAAAAATGGTGGCTCATTAGGTATGCAAATGAGGCTCAGTGATATTCCACGCTTAGCCTCATTTGCATATTACTTGCGCAAGAAGCCGCGAGTGTAGACATAGCCTAGGTGTGTGGGTTACACAACCATCCCCGAAACTCAGAGCCCCAAGCCCCTCATCCCAAGGCCTGCACTCTAGTCAAAAGATATAGTTGTGTTGAGTGGCAGGCATCCAGGATTTTCTTCAACTGGGTGGTGAGGAAAGAAGTTTGAAGTGCGCTGCTCTAGAGAGAGGGTGTTTTGCTGAAAGCCTCAATTCCTGGAGTGAGGTGATCGTGGAAGAATCTCCGCTTCCGTTACACGAAGCATTGCGCCCTAGCGCCGGGCCGAGCAGTAACCAAGTTAAAAGCGACGAGGAGCCCTGTGGCACCTTATAGGCTAACAGATGCATTGGAGCATGAGCTTTCGTGGGCAAAGGCCCACTTGGTCAGATGCGTGTCAGACGAGGTGGGTCTTTGCCCACGGACGTCTGCAAGGTGCCACTGGACTCCCCGTGGCTTTTGCAGAGCCAGACTAACACGGCGACCCCCCCGCGACTGGACAAGTCAAACACGAGACGGGCGCGTAGCCGACAGGCTCGAGAACCAAACGGCCACGACGCCAAAGGCCCCCCCTTTCCTTTCCTCACGTGGCTGTAGAACCGGCCACAGGAGGCGGTGCGCCGTAGCCGAGCGGGGGCACCACACCAGGGGCACCAGGGTCCCTGCGGCTTGCACAGCCTAGGGCTGCTGCAACTAGGGTGCCTTTGCGCCCCTTCTTGGGGCGGCCCCCACCGCTGCCATTTGCTGTTCAGGGGGCCTGGCCTAATACAATGACCACACTCGCTCCCCCCCGCCCCGGGGAGCCCTGGCTGGCGGGCTGCGGGGCGTTGCCAACTTTCCCGGCCGGGCGCCATTGCCGCGAATGGGGTCCGGCCCGCCCGCTCGGGAAAGTTGGCAACGCTCGGATGGCGGGGAGGAGGGGAAGCAGACTGAGCGCCACCTCCCCACTGCGCATGGGCACCGCGCGCTGCTTTCCCGCCCGCCGGAGATTCCGTCACTGCCGCGCGCCCAGAGAAGTGACGTCTAATGACCGCGCCGGTCCCGCGCGGGGTGGAAGAAGCGGCGGCGGGTTGAAAATGAGGCGGGGCGCGGGCGCGCGGGCCGGGACAGCGGGCTGAGGTGCGGGCGGGGCCTACTCCCCCTGGCGCTGCCCGGGGGGGGCTGCAGGCTGGGCCCCCGGTGTCTGCCCTGGGGGGGGGGCTGCAGGCTGGGCCCCGGTGTCTGCCCTGGGGCCCAGCCCTGGGGCTGCAGGCTGGGCCCCGGTGTCTGCCCTGGGGCCCAGCCCTGGGGGCTGCAGGCTGGGCCCCTGGTGTCTGCCCTGGGGGCCCAGCCCTGGGGGCTGCAGGCTGGGCCCCCGGTGTCTGTCCTGGGGGCTGCAGGCTGGGCCCCGGTGTCTGCCCTGGGGCTGCAGGCTGGGCCCCGGTGTCTGCCCTGGGGCCCAGCCCGGGGCTGCAGGCTCGGCCCCTGGTATCTGCTCTTGGGGAGGGTCCCAGCCTCTGGGGTGGGCTGCAGGCTGGGCCCCCAGTACCTGCCCCTGGAGGGGTCCCAGCCCTTGGGGCAGATGCAGTTTGGGCCCCCGATATCCAGCCCCTTCTCTAGGGTTTCCTCCCCAGGGGGAGGCTGCTGGGACCTCAGCATTCAGGGCCCTAGAGGGGTCTAAGCCCCACTGCTCCCCAGCAAAGATAAAATCTTCCAGGATCCTGCTTCTCTTAGTCCCTTCTTTGTTCTTTCCTGAGAGACAGCAGTTTGGGGTAATGTGCTTGTGCTCTCCATGTCGGTAGCCACCACCTCAGGGGGAACTGTAGCCTTAATTGTTTGCAGACAATCTCTCATCTGGGTAGTGTCTTCTTTCTGCAGCTGGACGAGTGCTTCCCTGAACACGTCATACAGTCTATGCCTTATGAATTGCACCCCCAGGTAATGTTTTGTGCTCCTGCAGCAGCTGCAGTCTAATTAAAGCAAGGCTCTTTTTGTATCCCCCTTTCGCCTCCCACTCAGTTATGTTTTCATTATGAATGTGATACCAACTATAAGGGGAATATAATGTAGTTACCTTTGTTAGGGATCTGTCTTGGTTTAATCCAGTCACATAGCCATAATAAACATACATTTGCCTGTTTTCATGTATAAACATAAACACATCTGAAAGTGAGTTGTACCAGTGTTATAACATGAGATTTTAATATTCATGAAGATGTTTCTGTCTCTTCTTTGCAGTGTTTTCCTGAGGCCATTTTGAGTATTATAGAAAGACAGTTATGGCTGTCCCGCACTTACAACAGCCTAGCTTCCTATTGGTAAGTGCCAGTACGAATGGTCATCGGTATTAAGAAAGTATTATAATGCTATTACTTTTGACTAATGAATTGCTAGATAATCACCTAAGAATTTTCATCCTCCACACATTAATTCCTGGCAAATTATCTACAAGAAAAATGCACAGCGTATAATCCAAAAGCAATCTGTGAGAATGGCACGGAGAAAGTTCCAGGTCCTCTTCTCAAATACTCTAGTGTGTGTTGGCCATTCTAAATGTTATGTAGTCCTATTTTCATAGAACTTAAATGGTCACAAATTGACTACTTGTTCTTTATTTAAAAATTGTAATGTAGGTCAAAGTAGGTTAAAAAAACTGAGTTTAAAAGTCTTATGATGGAAACAATGACAGCCTGTTGCTTTGTTACAAGCGCGATATATAACACTGTTACTAGAGAATTCTCTTCCAAAATCTTTGCCAGTGTTGTCCTTTTTACTTTCTCTTGAAGTGATCTGATTTCAGTTTCTGTCCATAACAGGCCAGTCTGAAGGCAGATTGCATGAACAAGCCCTTTGTTCAGAGGTGCCATGATCTGGAGATAGTAATTGAAGACTTTCCTGCCAAGGTACAGAGCAGCATCCTTTATATTAATGTTGTTTGAGCCATGCTTCAGTGGAGTTATACAAATCTTATTTTAATTTTTTTTAATTCTTGCCTTTTGTAAAAAATTTGAGATCCTTATGTGAAATTTTAGGAGTTCAGTAGTTTCCCAAATGTTACATAGCTGTTCCATTAGTAAAAAAACTCCAATATTTTAATTGATCACATTTAATTGAATGCTCTGCACAGAGAAGTGTGTCCTGGCAGTAGCAAAAATTATGAACGTGACATATATTGACTGTAGTTGGTGGAAAGTATGTCATGCATTCAGATGTCTGAAATTTAGGCTCTTCCAGACAAAGAATCTACTTGAACAGAAACCTTTCTTTTTTAAAAATTGTATTTAGCTGTTATCTGTTATGATTGCACTCTTTTTTTTCTGGTTGTTTTCCTGTAGGAACTGCATGCCATCTTCCCATGGCTGGTGGAAACTATTTTTGGTAGTCTGGATGGTGTTATTGTAGGTTGGAATCTTCGCTGTTTGCATGGAAGAGCAAATCCTACAGAGTATGCAATTGCCCTGGATTTCCTGGACCCCAGGTAACTTCAGAGCTGTGGAATATACGTGGTGAATTATAAACTGGTATTTGACTGACTTCCCATTATTTAAACATACAGCTAAAATAGGGGTGGGAGGAGAGATGCTCACAGTGTTTTTCCTCGTCCTTGCTTCCAGTGGCCCAATGATGAAGCTGGTTTACAAACTCCAAGCTGAGGAGTACAGATATGAATTCCCAGTCTCCTATCTTCCCGTAAGTAACTGTTAAAGGCTGTGTAAGAGAAAATATGCTATGGTATTTGAGTTACTATTTCATAGCATAGTAGGCTCTGGAGACTGGCTTTTTAGCTTGTTGATTGTTCAGAGGGCTGTTAGAAGCAGAGAATGCATTGTCATGGATTTCATAGGAAGTTGTGCTGTTAGCTTGTATTACTATCAGCAGGGCTTGCCAAGCCGCAGCGAGCCCCGCTCACCAGCCGCTCGGTTCAGTACGCTGCGCATGCGCTGCACATGCGCTGATCGCGCTGCGGCGCCATGCCGTGGCGAGTAAATTACCTAAATTGTCGAGCCCTGACTATCAGCAAACTTCTGTACTGTTCAACTAAGAAATGTCACTTTTCTTTTTTATTTGGATGCCAAAAGGGGCACAAGACTATATTTGTCTTAATTATCAGTAAACAGTGGGGTTTAAAACTTCTCTTCCAAGCTTCTCTTACTCCTAACATCACATATCTCTCAGACACTTCATTTTTGTAAGCTTAATGAAGATTAGCTATCCTCCTGGTTATGGAACATAACATTTTATGGTTGAAGGAAAAGAAGTGTCTGTGAAAGCATTGTGAAATAACTTTTCCATTGCTACCAGATAGCCATAATCTATAACTAAGAACCAGATATCATTTTACAATTTAATACAAGAATATATTCTCAAATGCATCCACATTTTCTGAGTAGCTTGTTAGAAATCTCAATTCTCCCTGTCTTTTCAGGGCCCCGTGAAGGCTTCAATGCAAGAGCGAGTCCTACCAGAATGTTCACTGTACTACAACAAAGTCCATTTCCCTCCATCTGGTGGCCTAGGTTCAAACTTGGCCCTCAGTATCCTTTTAACAATTGAAGAGTTTATATTTTTTTAATTCCTTTTAATATTTTAAGCTACTAAAACTGAGAAATTCAGTTCTGTTTCTGCTATTTGTTTATTGAACTTCTACAGTGAAGTGCATTAGTCCATTACTGCTGTGTTCAGATTGCAAACACGGTAGGTGAATCATTAGACTTAAATTTGTTTGTCATTGAAATCTTGAATCTTTAACAGCAGCTATGGTAAAATTCTGGCCTCATTGAAGTTGATGTCAAAACTCCAATTGACTTCAGTGGGGCCAGGATTTCACCTTTCATGTTCCATATATACTTCTAGGTTGTTTGTCTGGTAGAATGAGAGAACCTCAATTACCTGACAGTGTCTAATAAACACTGGGAAGGGAATGAAAGCTCAAATCTGAACTTGCTGTTGAGCTATAGAATATCTTCTAACCCTAGCACTGAGACACTGAAGTTTTAAAAAGCCAGTAAGTTCATATTGTGTTTCCTGTAGCTGTACTTATTGTATCCTTGACTTTGTCTCTCCAGATCCATTTGAGTATTACATGTTTTACTTTGCAATAAGTCTTATCACACAGCGGGTAAATACATTTTATGTTTTTTTTACCTTTAAAATAGCTTTATTCTGGCAAGCCATTTCTTCACTCCACTTTGAAAGCTTCCATCTCTTCTCTAAATGCATGAATCCAGTTAAACTAAATCTTGTACCTGTTGACTTGTAAATACCATTTGGTATGATGAAAACATAGGTAATGATTATACACCTCTATAAAATTATATACATCCTTCCTCTTCTCAGTGCTGCATTCCATTGTTGGTGGCTGAGGATGAATAAGGTATAAAAATTTCAGCTTTCTGTGCACTCTATACCTGCTGCAAATGTGGGTCATCTTTTATCCTTTGTTGTACAAACAATGCACATAGCAATCTTATATTGGACATTAAACTTCCATTGTTTTTAGCAGTATCTAATGGTGCTGTCAGATGTGAAGTGCGATACGGTCTACGGACTCATTGCAGAAGAGCTTATGAAAACATAGATCTTTAAGAACAGAATACAATGATCGTCCAGTATGATTTATTGCATAATGCAGGCAATATAATTTCATCCAGTAATTCCTCCATCAGACCCACAATGAGATGTATCAGGTCCTGAAATCCTTGTACCCAATGACTTATTGTAACAGCCTTTGTATTTGCTTATTGTAGCTATATGTATATATTCCAGAATTCTCCCACTACCCAACATGTCAGCCCTTCCAACAGCGCTTACTTCACTCTAGTGGACACATACCTGAAATGGTTCCTCCCCACGGAAGGAAGTGTTCTTCCTCCACCGTCTTCCAATCCTGGGGGAGCCATCTCTTCACCGGCTCCTAGGTAATGACTTGGTAAACTTGCACTATCAGTGATAGACTACATGAGTATTGCTCACAAACTGGCTTGCTTCAGTGCTGAGTTCGTGCCACGGATTATGTGAGAAAATACCACCAATTTTATATTGTGCACGTGTATACTAGGGATGTTAGATATAGTGTAGTTGAATAGTCGTGTAACTGCATGAAATCTTATCAGTTAAATGACTATTCGATAGTCCCCAGGGGCAGGTCTGGCAGCCAGTGCACTCCTAGCCCTGCTCCTGGGGAGCCCCCTCTGTATCTGACAGAGACAGCAGCATGGGCAATGGGGCAGGTGGCACTGTGGAGCTGGTGCTGGGGGAAACTGACTTTTAAGCTGGTTCCCCTCCCTCCAGCACTGGCTCTTGCCTCCAGGCGCGTCTGCAGAGCTAGCACTCACGGAGAGCCAAAGTTGGCTCCCTGCACATATTGGCTCCAGCCTGCCCCCCTCATGCTGTTCTGCTGCCTCTATTAGAGAGGCAGCAGCATGGAGGGAATGAGAGGGGGCAGGTGGATCTGGTGTTCATGGGGAGCCTGCTTAAAGCCAGCTCCTCGTGGGCAGTGGCTCCTTTTTCCCCCCCACCCTCATCATACTGCCTCTGATACAGAGAGGGGAGTTAAGATTAACCAGTAAGACAAGGCAACATATAATAAACATGATTGTACATATATAGCAGCCTTATACAGGTGTCATTGAAAGCAGAGAAGCTTCTATCCTGACAGTTTGCTAGCCTAGAATAGTGGAGCCAGAGATGAATTATAAATATGGTTTGTAGCTCTTGGATTTTTTTTTCATTTAGCACCACTAATTATGTTGCTTGCTATATGCTGTGACCAGTGTGGGGGACAGTGACCATCCACCCAGGAGTGGTGTGTACTACTGAATGCATTTGCGTGCAGTCAGGGAGCAGTTGAGCTGATTTTGGCTGTAGCTCCAGGAACCTCTCCCATTCTAACAACTTTGGTGCTGACTTTAGACAATTATGGCAAACAGTACTTTCTGTGTTAGCTTTTTTATGTTGCCAGCTTCAGTCGTCTCTGCTGCTATAATCTTTCATGTCCTACTTGAGAATGTCAGTGTTTCCTTGCAAGCTATCAATTGTTGTGGGTTTCTTACTAGATCTCGTGTCCACAAAGTCTGGGTAGAATTTTTATTTTACTAATCAGCATGTAACAGGGCATCAAAGTTTATGACAGACTATGCATGATTCTCTGTTGATTGATTGAGCCACAAACTAAGAGGGACCTGAGAAAAGAGTTTCAACCTCTTAATAAAGTTTACGCTTGTATGTAGTTTTAACTTGCATTTCTCAGTTAGCCGTGTAAAATTGACATGAAAAATTACTACCATATGCACAAAATCTGTCTACTTATCTGCCCTTTACAATGATTAATAATGACAAAACTGAAATTCATCTGCAATGGTTGGGAATGTACAATTTTGTAAGGCTAATTTTTAATTTGGTTTTGTATGTGTTGTTTTTATAAAAAAAATCTTTATTCAACAATAACAATATCATTTTGAGTGACTTCAAAAAGCCATCTCTCAGGCTTTTTTCACACTTAAACTAGATTAAATAATTAAAGTCTGTTATTGAACCAGACAGTTGACTAATGACCAATCTCACAATCAAATTGAATTGAAGACAGGGCTAAATAAAAGCAGAATGCAGTGTGTGGTATGTATAGTAAAATTAAACATTATAAATGAAAATAGGCGCAGAATACTGACTCATACTGTAGCTAGTAACTGTAAACTCTTGCTTTAATTTTAATTCTAAATTATGCAGCTTTACTTGTAATTATAGTGTATGACTTCTGTGCCTGTACAGAGGCCTATTGACTTCAATATTTATATGCACTTCTTTTTAAAGATCACCAGCAGTGCCTTTCACTTCTTATGGCATGCATCACACTAGCCTGCTGAAACGGCACATTGCCCATCAGCCTTCAGTCAATGCTGATCCTGCTTCCCAAGAGATCTGGAGATCAGAAACACTGCTTAAGGTGAGTCTGATTTATTTTCTTTGTTATTTCAAGTTAGAATAGCTGGAAAAGCTTATTTGCAGGTAAATCTTTTTTTCCCTAACTGACGATCACGGTGCTTTTCCATTCCTCTCTAGTTTGCAGTCTGCTAGTGGAACTGAGTAGTGCAGCTGCTGTTTTCTGTTAACCTCTTGCTATGTATTTTAGAAATGTGCATCTTTCTGTCCATCCAGCTGAGAGTCTGTTTGTTCCAGAACTCCTCCTAAACCATCTACATGTTTTGTTAGTCTTTAAAGTGCTACCAGTCTATTTGTTGTTGTTATTAAAGTTTTTCCTCCTAAACAGTAAGAACTAAGACCACCAAATTTGGTATATAGCTTCCTCTTATCATAACATAAGGGGGCAGGGGAAGAGAAGGGGACAGCTAGCTACCTACTGTATATTTCAGAGAGTTTGTCTATATGCCTGTTTGTGTGTGGATCTGTTCCCCACCCTTCCCCCAGCTGTGCCTGCTGCAGCTGCCATGAACAGGCGCTTCTCCCTTAGCCCCACACTGTTGTGGTGAGAGAGGACTGGGGTTGTCCTCTCTCCTCAGGGCAGTCTGTGTACTGTACTCCTCAGCCCCAGCCCTGCCCCAGAGCAATGATTTGGATGAAGAAAAAGAAAACTTTGAGTTACGGACTTGAGCAATGCCAGGCATATCTTCTAGTATCATAAAAAGACACTGCTACATTATTAAGCAACAGTTCTCATTCTCATTTGAATTTCAGGGGGCTAATTCTCTTCTAGCTTGTACCAGAGTTGCTCCTGGTTTAGGAGAACATCATCAGGAACTAGGAGTATATATTTTTTTAAAAAAACCTGATCTCTTGCCCCCATGCTGAACTGAAATATTGATTTGTACAGTGTTCATGACTGTAGGATGTTTATGCGGATGGATGATCTTGTGACTAAAACATGATTGGGAGTTTGTAGGTTTATTCCTGACTCTGCCACAAACTTCCTATGTGATTCTGGACAAGACAATCTTTGCACCTCAATTTAGGGTCTCTCACTTATCTTACAGGTTATGAGGACTGATTCATTAATGTTTTGCATTATTTGCATTTCCCTGATGTCTTCTAGCCAAAGCATTAATAATATTATGAGGAGTCGCTTGCTAAAAGACCTAAGTTTTGTTATCTTTTCCATTAAGCAAGCAAGCAAAAATCAATTTTTAAAATTAATTCCTACAGTTAAGATGCTCTGGGTTTCATCTCTCCAAAAAAAAAAAAAAAAGCTGTCAATGTAGCTTTATTTTAAGATATTGTGACTTTTATAATGTGTCTCTTTTTCAAATAAAGCTGCTCTTCCCTTAAGTATAAGGGTATGTCTTCATTATGGAGCTAAATTGGTACTGCTCCAAGCAAATGCAGTAGCATCAATTTGGTGGGTCTGTTGAAGATATTCTAAATCAATGGGAGAGTGCTTTTGTCAATTTCTGTGCTCCATCTCCCCAAGAAGTGTAATAAGGTAAGTGTGCGGGAGAATGTGCTTCTGTGTGTCTTTCTGGCACCTCTCCCGCTGACACAGCACGTTGTAGACACCACAGTAAATTGATCTAGCTACATCAGCTTTAGTTATGTGATTCATGTAATGGAAGTAGCGTAGCAGATTGATTTACTGTGGTTGTGTAGACCAGGCCTAAGTGATGTGGTTCTTGTTCATTTCCTCCCCCATACTCCAGTCATCAGATAGTTGGAAAAAACCCTCTTTAAATGATTCTTTCCATTGCCACATCTATGTCTTTGTGTAGCCTGTAAATTCTTCCTTTCAAGGATAATGTATTTCTCTATATGAGGGAATTGATTAACATGTTTTGGGTGCTATTGCGCACTCAATAATAAAACAACAGTGTCAGGGAGTCATCCACTGAAGTCTGTGCCTGCATCACCCCCAAGCATTTTGCTCTCCCTTGATTAACAAATAAATGAATATTTCACTTGAATCGATGTATCTTGGCCTTAAGAAACCTAACCTTATGTTGGAAGGTCTTGCTTCAGGATTCTTAGATTCTAAAGAGTTAAACTGATCATTGGACTTCTATTCTTAAAGCAAGTTGGAAGGGAAGTGAATACAGATGGAAGAGTCAAAAGGGATAGATAGTTCTGCTAAGGTATTTCAATTCAGGATGGATAAGTAATAACTGTAGGAAATGTGTGATGTGCCTGTTACGTAGTTCACTTGAAGCCTTTTCCCCTCTCCCTTAGAGAGACACATACATGTTCTTATTAAACAGACATGCCAGTTAATAAATTTAAAGCTACTAAACTTGGATCACTGGTGTTCCTAAATGAGTGAAAACTGCATACAGATGTGGTTGCCTTGTCTCAAAAAAGTTACATTGGTATTGGAAAAGGTTCAGAAAAGGGCAACAAAAATGATTAGGGGTTTGGAACGGGTCCCATATGAAGAGAGATTTAAAAACACGGGGACTTTTCAGCTTAGAAAGAGGAGACTAAGGGGGATATGACAGCTCTATAAAATCATGACTTGTGTGGAAAAAGTGAATAAGGAAAAGTTATTTACTTACTCCCACAATTTAAGAACTCGGTGTTACCAAATGAAAAGAATAGGTTTAAACAAAAAGAAGTTTTTCTTCACGCAGCACACAGTCAGCCTGTGGAACTCCTTGCCAGAGGATGTTGCAAACACTAGGACTTTAACAGGGTTAAAAAAAGAGCTCGGTAAAGAGCTCGATAAATTCATGGAGGTTAGGTCCCTCAGTGGCTTTTAGCCAGGATGGGTAGGAATGGTGTCCCTAGCACTGTTTCTCTGGAGGTCTGGAGGTGGGTGACATGGGAGGGATCATGTGAGAATTACCTGTTGTGTTCCCTTCCTCTGTGGCGTCTGGCATCGGCCACTGTTGGCAGACAGGATACTGGGCTGGATGGACAGTTGGTCTGACCCAGTATGGCCGTTCCTATGTTCTGCTATGTGACCTAAAGGAGGAACTCTTTTAGTGTTTCAGAACTGTTTACAATTCTTCAGACTTTATGATGTACATCATGTTTCTCAGAGTGTGCCATGAGTCCACTTTGGAAAAACCACTAGCAGCCCACACAGCTTTGTTTACCTAAAGCAGGGGTGGGGAAACTCAGGCCCAGTTTGCCTGGATCTGGCCTCTGAGGGTCAGGGCCTCCCCTAGCATTTGGGAGCCCACACTGGCGCTCCGTCCCCGCTGCTGGAGCATACAAAATCTACTAGGCTGGGCCCCCTAGGCTTTGTGTGGGAGGTCACATCAGTGGCTTTTTTGCTTTTCACTTGTGTGCGACCCTTAACTGATTTTTTTGTGGGTCAGCAGCCCCCAAAAAAGGTTCCCCGCCTCTGACCTAAGGGGTCCGTAGTAGGTATGTTAGTGTGTACATATTTACACAATTAAACAATGATAAACAATGAGCCCAGGCTTATCGATTAATCAAGTTAACCCTAATGGTTACACATACACATCCCTCCCCTTGCTGCCTCTTTATCAGAGGCAGCAAGGCAGGGGGGAGGAGGAGGGAGCTGGTGCCCATGGGGAGTCAGTTTTTAAGCCAGCTCCTTGTGCATGGTGGCCCTCTCCCCCCACGCTTCTGCCTCTTTTATTTATGAGAGTTGCTTTGACTTGTATAATAGTCTCCTCAGAACATCTAGAGCAGGAACGTGTTCAGTGATCATACAAGTAATAGCAGAAATACAATGGGCCTCAAAAATATTGAGAAAAGAAATAGAAACCTTGGATGCAGAGAGCTCTTGCACCTATGTAACAACATTGAAATGTAGTAGATAAATTTGTGTGCGTGTAACTGGGAAAAGTTTTGGCCTCATGATTGCATTATGCAATGTAACTATACAGACGTGTGATTGCAAATCATGTGAGATAATCCTTAGGGATAATAGTATAATATGTATCAGACTTATCTCACTAAATGTAATAAATTTAGCAAAGGTTCTTTCCAGGTTCACCATGTCTGTAAGAAATAAGACATCCCTAAGTTCTGTCTTTTGTTGAGTGATGTACCACAGTTTGTCCAGTCAAAGGCAGCTTGTGATTGATTATTCCTGGGGCGTTCCGCTTTTCCTCTAGCTAAGAAAGCATTTATTGTTTTGCAGGTTTTTGTTGAAATGTGGCTTCATCATTACTCACTGGAAATGTATCAGAAAATGCAGTCCCCTCAGGTCAAGGTAATAAGCCTGTGTGTCATTCTTGGATGTCTTTTGCTTGTTGGCTTCTTATCTTGCAGTGAACCTTTATCACTTCCCATCTTACGGAGGATTTTTAACTGGATGGTTACAAAGGAGCGTTCTTAAAAGCATACATCAGAGCTTCTAAACCTCAGTGATGAAAAGATGTTGTGAACAAATGCTTGTGTCATCCAAATTTGCCTTTGTTGCAATAGCTATGTAAGTCAACTTTTGGAATGGTACAACCATCAGTGTTACTTGTAGTAATTGGAGCAGTAAATACTGGTAAAACCTCAGCATAAAATGCCTTGTTAAAATCCCACACAAAAATATCAACATGGCCCTACAAGAGATTTAAATTTGGTTTCTGGAGCTGACAGTGTTACAGAGGAATTAATGACACTCTTGATGATCCAGTGACATGTTTTTCAAGAGCAAAGATTTTAGCTTAAATCCAATTTCAATGGGTTTTCATAAACTGTCTTTATAGTTTTAATTGGTTAAAGCATCTTCTGTGTTTCCTGTCCCAGAAACTGACCTTGTGAAATATATGCTGCATTTCAGTGGTGGCCAAAAGTGCTTTCTGTGTGTATGTAACTTTAGGATCTCTTATAAGGTCTGACTTAAATAAGACATTAAATTGATTACAAGCCATTTGTTCTAGCTGTTCAAAAATAACATTGATGTGCTTAAAGGGGAACCTGGTATAGGAAGAATTGGGAATGCTGAGATTAAAAGAATTTGGGCGGAAAAACGTGAGACTAATGATTCGTAGGATTCCCAGTGAGGGGAGAAATGCAAACGTTACTAAAGGATGTTCATGTGTGAAGGAGCAAGATAATTGCTTGACTGGGAAATTCTGATCCTTCATTTCATCAGATTATGAAACAAATATTTTGTTAGGAAAGAGTGATGAAGATCTAAGTGTAGTGAGTTTGCATGTTTTTGTTCAAAAATTATTTGATATCAAACTACAAACTCTTCATAGAGATGGTAGGTCTCCACTCAGGAACCCCAGGAGCATGGCTGTGCACTGATGACGCATAGGCTTTGCTTTTAAGTACCTTTGTTCTCTGTCTGCATCGTCTTTGTGCATGCAGCTTTATGTTGAAGTAAAAAAAGAATGCATTGCTTTAAACTTCTCTCCTCTATTCACCCTCTGTAGTTGAGCCGCTGTCCACTAATGGTATAGCAGCATTCAGGCAGACAATGATTTCTTAGTGCTCATACACAGTGTGATTAACACTGTGGAATATATGGCTAGAACCTGAAGGGGTTTTACCACATAGGCTCCTACCCGGATGCCTGGATTAGGTTAGGATTGAGGCTGTGTTTGCCTGATGGCTTTCTACTTCTGTCCCTGATTATTTCCCAAGAATCACTAGCTATGGGCAGGTAGACAGATGACATCCTCCTGCTTTTTTGGTGGGTTGCCAGATAGGAAACAAGGCCAAGTAGTGTCCTCATCCAAAAAGGTACCTTCCTCCAGACCTCTGAAAGGTATGGCTTTAGAAGGTGTGGAGACAGCACCATCTCTCCAGTTGTGACTATTTAACTGACCAGGGTATTATGTGGAAGAGTTGAAGAAGACTAGTGAAGCTTATCATTCAGATGTGAGCAAGAAACTAGAACTTGCAAAAGTAACATTTCTCTGGTATCGAGAGGAGGTTTTTTAAATGGCTGCTTTTGACCGACAGTCTAGAGCACACCAAAACTTTTAAAAAAGTAAATTGAATAAAGACCGCATATCCTCCCCTATTTCCACTTACCTTTCTGCATGTATAGAGCAGGGGGATGGTTAGTGCAACAGAAGGTCTTGATACCTGGGTCTCTTAAATCATTGCTGTTTTACATCTCTCACTAGAAACACTTCTGTAAAGAGGAGGGAGGGGATAACGTTCCTCAGAACTTGATGGCTCTTCCCCCATCAGAAAGACACAGTGTGCTGGAAGTGCCCTGCTGGGTCCAGCTGGGTCATTTCCCATTGCCCTTCTGAATTGTCTGAAAAAACAGGCAGATCCTAAGAATGATTTGTGCCCTTAAGGATCTCTTACACTTCAGTAATAAAGGGTTGGGTGAGGTATGGGGAGGAGCAGTAGAGAGCTTACTTCAAGAGGAATTACCTGTAAGAAGAATTACTTTATTTTGTGATTATCCTGCTTCTAATTGCTCCCAGATGTGTAGTAAGCCTGAGGTTGACACTGTTATCATGCTGGGTTTGATTACTGCTCCATTAATTCAATTTGATTCAATTTCATATCCCCTCCCCCACTTTCTGCTGTACTCTCCTTTCCTCTCTCTGTTTTTGCAGCAGCTCAATGCGAGGGAGCAGGTGTGCAGTATCTGTTTTCCTTTTAGCTTCTGCTTTTGCCATTATTTGATTTATTTTAAGGGGTCAGTATCTCACGGGCTTCTGTGGAAAGCCTGTTGCACCTCCACTCACAGAATCTCAGTAACAATTGCATGCGTGGCACCTCTTGGGTATCTAGATCTTGCTTCAGCATATGGGAGAGGAGTTAATTACCATGACAGAAGATGAGTTCTGCTCTTGGGGAGCTTGCAGTGGTATTACTACCACTCTCTTAGCAGTGTAGAAGCAAAGCAATTCTGAAAAACTGAATTGAAAATAGAGGAGAAAGAATCAGATAATCTTAGAGGAGATGAGATGGAGAGTTAATTTAGAAGCCTGATAATACTGATTGAAGTCTCTGTTTACATTTTGTTTTGATTTTTTTTTTATTTATTCCATACATGTCTATGTGGCTACAGTATCCTCTTCACCACTATATTGGTTAGTCTTAGAAAATGTTTCTGTCGCCAAGAAGGGGCACAGTTAAGGCTTCAGAAGATCTCTGCAGTAGACCTAGAACTTTAATAGCCCTGTTCTTATTTCAGCATGTCATCTTTACAACAAGCCTGTCTTTTTGTTTTGTTAGGTTCTTTTTCCCCCATGCTTTAATAGCAGAAGCTATTCTCTTTGAGACCTGTTAACTTTCCACAAACTTGTAATTACCATAATTAGTATTTAGCCTTTAAATAGGAGCTTGCATGTTCCATGCTTTGTTTTCCTATCTGGCGATTGCTAATACTGCAGTTAATTAGAGAGACTCCTAGGGGTGCTATCAGCTCTTTCTTTTCCCCCTCCATTTCTCTGGGACACAACAGTCCTCTGATTTACAAGTCCTCTGACTGACAAGGTTCCTAATCAAAAGCTCTTACGTAAAGTAAGTTGTCATGGAAGAAGAGGGAAGGTCCACTCATGGACTGATAACAGGGTAAAAAATAGGAAACAAAAGGGAGGAATAAATGGTCAGTTTTCAAAATGGGGAGAGGTAACTAGAGGTGACCCATAAGGGTCTGTACTGGGACCAGTACTATTCAACATATTCATAAATGATCTGGAGAAGGGGGTAAACAGTGTGATGGCAAAATTTGCATATGATACTAAACTGCTCAAGATGGTTCAGACCAAAGCAGACTGTGAAGAGCTTCAAAAAGATCTCACGAAACTAGAAAATTGGGCAAAAAAATTGCAAATTAATTTTAATATTGATATATGCAAAGTAATGCACATTGGAAAACATTATCCCAGCTATAGGTACAAAATGATGGGGACTAAATTAGTTATTACTCCTTGAGAGAGATCTTGGAGTCATTTTGGATAGTTCTCTGAAAACATCCACTCAATGTGCAGCGGCAGTCAAAAAAGGAAGCAGAATGTTAGGAATCATAAAAGAAGGAATAGAGAATAAGAAGAGAATATCTTATTGCCTCTCTTAATCCATGGTACGCCCACATCTCAAATACTGTGTACAGATGTGGTCTCCTTGTCTCAAAAAAGATATCTTGGCATTGATAAAACTTCAGAAGAGGTCAACCAAAATGATTAGGGGTTTGGAACAGTTGCCAGATGAAGAGAGATTTAAAATACTGGGACTTTTCATCTTAGAAAAGAGAAGACTAAGGGGGTTATGATAGAGTAGGGATGTTAAATTATTAGCTAGTCAATTAGTCGCTTACATCCCTATGACAGAGGTCTATTAAAATCATGACTGATGTCGAAAAAGTGAAAAGGAAAGTTATTTGCTTGTTCACATAACATAAGAACTAGGGGGTCACCAAATTAAATTAATAGGTAGTAGGTTTAAAACAAAATGAAGTTTTTCTTCACTCAGCCCACAGTCAACATGTGGAACTCCTTGCCAGAGGATGTTGTAAAGACCAGGACTTTAACAGAGTTCAAAAAATAACTAGACAAATTCATGGAGGTTGGGTCCATCAATGGCTATTAGCCAGGATGGGTGAGAATGGTGTCCCTAGCCTGTCTATCAGTGGCTGGGAATGGGTGACAGGGGGAGGGATCACTTGATGATTCCCTGTTCTGTTCATTCTCTCTGTGGCACCTGACATTGGCCGCTGTCGGCAGACAGGACACTGGGCTAGACGGACCTTTGGTCTGACCCAGTCTGGCCGTTCTTATGATTCTCTGGCACACAAGCAAGAATCTCAAACCTTGGCCTCCCAATGCTCTGTAGGCTAAGGGATAGCTTTATAGAAACCTTCCAAACACTAGTTTGGGACAAAAAGTTTTCAGAAAAATTACTGGGTTTGCTCCATATCAAAGCATTCTGCATCAATCATAGCTCCTCCTCCCCCCCGCCACTTAATTGTGAACCCAGTAACAACGTCCTGTCAGTTACTTTCCCAACTTGAGTGAGGGGCAAGGTACCTGCAGAATCGGGCAACTGAGCCCCAGAAGAAGAGGATACTGTGGCTGCAGCTGTTGTGATATGTTGTCATGAACTGTATTTGTGACTTCCATTTTTTTCCCCACCCCTCCTCCTTCGGATCATTCTCACTGTTTCTTGTTTTTTGTTTTTTTGTTTTTTTCTCTTGCTTTTCTCTCTCTCTTTTTCCCTCCTTTTTTGTTTCTGTTGTCTCTTAGCTGGAGGTTCTCCACTACCGACTCAGTATCTCCAGTACACACCACAGTAGTCCTGCCCAATCCGGCTACCAGGCCCTCCACGCATACCAAGTATTACCATCTTTTCATTTTGTTTCTTTTTAAAAATCTTGTTTCATCCTATAATCTGCAAAGTGTGTTAATTGACACTAGCAGAAAAGGCAGCTGTACAGCCAATGTTTGGTTTGCAAGATGATTCAGAGATTAGTTCTGCTGAAACAAAATTTGGCAAAGCTAGGTGCAGCAGATACAGAGAGATGCAGGTGAACACCATGGAAAAGCATGTTAGCTGAATAGCACATATTAAAAGGAGCAACTGGACTCCCGGTTTTAAGAGATGCATCTCTCAATAGATTGTAAAGGGAAAAAATTGGCACTGTGCTAATACCTCCTTGGCCCAACAACTTGCTTTGCTAATGGCAGAATCGTGACTGTCTTGCACTGCTCCTTTAAATGAATCTTGCAGGGAAGAGGAGATCAGAAATTGCACAGCTGTATCTCTAATGAGAAAGGTAGGTAACATGGAAACAATCATTCTGCACTTCCAGTAGAACACAGCTGGACAGTGTTAAAGTAATATCGGCAGCCTGAGCTTGATTGCCTAACTTCAGGAAGGGGTATGTGGGTTGCCCATCTGCCGATCGAGGACGTACCTGGAACGCCATTCCTGTTGGAGCAGGCACCTGGGTTCATCCTCCCCTATTTCAGCCCTTTATTCGCTGGTTCCTCATTTGGTGGGGCACATATTCCATAAAGCCAAGTTAATGTTGGTATGAATTTTCTTTGCCTGTACCACTGAGTCCTCTGCTTTTGACATGAACACTTTTACTACTAATCATCATACTGCTTAAGAAGGAAAATAAGAATTTGCTACCAGGTGTTTGGTTTTATAGCCTTAAATCATCATGCCAAGCCACAGTGGTGTTCTTAGATGTGTGTGAAATATGTATCTTTTCCACCTTCCTGAATGGTGGTGTGAACATTCCTGCAAATGGGGGCTGACAGTCAAGAGCTTTTGAAATGAGTGGGGGGAACAGAAGTTGCCTTTTGAGATTAAAGAACAATGCTCATGGTGATGCTTATGGTCCATCTTACGAGGAAATTAGCCTGTTAAACCGCTCTTAAGTGTCAGAGGATTTGTTAGGGTGAAAATGCAATTAAACACTGCCACACAAACAACAGTTGGAAACTCCTATAAAATAACAGAGAATGCTTTCTTGGAGGTAGTTGATGGCCAAGATTTTAAAAAGTGACTGGTGATGTTGGGTGCCCAGATTGAGGTGAAAATCGGACACATTCTAGCTTTTGAAAATTTTGGCCTACGCTCATTGCACCAGGAAGACCCTTCCCAAAAGTTCTTTGTTAGGTATTTTCTTTTTCAGACTTTATATAGACTAACTGACTTACAGCCACTTCTCAACTAGTGTGACCCCTTTTATAGCCTCTCTTCCATTGGGGATGGATACTGGCAGGAATACAAATGAAGTCTTCATTAATCCTAGTAATAGGGTCTTTACTCCCTTTAGAAAAGGCATTGGTTGAACTGCACTGCTGCAGTAAGAGGCCCTTCACCACCTCCCATCACTTAAGATTTGAGCCTTTTCCCAGAGGGAACCTTGGTATATAAAAGCAGTAAGGGAATGTTCAGAACTGTTTAAACATGTGAATGCTGGTAGCTTCTTCCTCACCGCCATTGGAATTCGGTGTTATCACAGCTTCAAGAATTGTTCTGAATTGCTCATAAACACAATTAAAAATGAACGCCTTTTCCAAAAAACAAAACAACCCGTCCCAAGTAATCAAACTCTGCTGCTTTGTTGTTTCACTTGAATTACCACTTCAGTATAGTATCCAGGAAACTCCTTTCATAGCTGCAGCTAACATCCCAGTGGGACCCTCCATTGCACTTGGTTTTGTTACCATGGTGCTTTTGTTTGGCTATCCTTCATCTCCCACAACCATCAAGAGCTGTGAGATTTAGGAAAACAAAAATACTCTACAAATCAGCTCTCAGTAGTGGTTTGAGACTAATTTACTGTTTCCAAGGCAGGTTACAACATGAGTATATTTGGTGTGTGCCACTGGGCTCTGCAGTAGTGGGAAAGGATGCCCAGAGACCTGATTCCCTTTTTCTCTCCCCTTAGATTTTCCCTAGTCCTATATATCACTCTTCTGGCAGCAATACCAGACTTGCTCCCCTTTGTTTCTTGTGTGAAAAAGATCTTCCCATCTCCTACACTTCCAGTAAAAATACCCCACCCAAGCACACTCACAAACTTACCCCGATGTTAAGTGCAACAGAATCATTCAGTGCATGAGTAGCAGAAGCAAATATTGCTCTTACCATAACTTTGTAGAATTTTTCTTTTTTTAGGAGGAAGGAGAACACCCACATAAGAAGGAAGGCTTAGTAGAGAGTGAGCTGAGAGCATAACAATAGTTCTCTGGTGATACCCACAGCAGACACTAAATATTAATACATAAATTAAAGAATGGGTATTTCTATTTTTTCCTGGGAGGGCATAAGTTAAACTAAAACTTAATGATGTTCTGTTACTACTCTCTAGGGGTTGCCATAACTTGAAGCAAATAGTGATAAAACCCTCTCCCCCGGTCATTACAGTGAATATAAATATTGTTAGTGAGCTATTGAAGGCAGAGTTGTGATGCAAATTGTTCTTTTGGGGAAATAATCTGTTCAAATCCGTGCAGAACTAAACATTTAGGGACACTCCTGATCTGTTTAAATGTCTGATATGAAAATACCTTTATGTTAAGCTCCCTCATAGGGGGTTAACCAGTAAAATTTATCTTTATGCCTATTGCTTTGAATCCAGGAGTCATTTAAACCCACCGAGGAGCATGTGTTAGTGATAAGACTACTTGTGAAGCATCTACACGCTTTTGCCAACAGCCTGAAACCAGAGCCACTCTCGCCCTCAGCCCATTCCCATACGGCCAGCCCTCTGGAGGAATTCAAGAGGTAGGCATACTGTAAAACTGCCTTTTGAGCATGCAGAACACCAATACACACCTTGACAGATTTGCCTTTGTTGAGCACTTGAAAGCAAGTTGTTTGCGAGGCTAAGTCAGAAATTGCATTATTAGGAGGATGAGAGAACTCATTGTTACATTCCTCATGTGCTTTGGGACAGAGTCCAGATCAGAATAGGGAAGAAGGAAGTAGTTAGCTCTCCCACTCAAGAATGTTTCCACAGTGGAAAATGTTTCTGCTTTTTCAGGAAAGGGAGAGGGGATTAAACTTCTGTAGAGGTGCTAGCATTTGTTCTGAGAACAGCGAGAAGTTGAAACCAGTTTAGAAGAGCAGTCAGACTGGTGCAGAAGTAATTTTTGTACATTTCTCTGCAAAGGAGATGTGCAATTCAGTATCGGGTGGAAAGAAAGTTGTGTTACTGTAACTACACTGGAGGGAAATTCCATTTAAGAACACAGAGCAGTTTTCTTAGGCCCTGGAATTGCAGGTTTTGTGAATCAGGATTAGAACTCTGCAGACTGACTTTAATCTTGAAAGAGACCATGATTTGAGAACACCCATCCAAACTCATTATGTCAGTATTAAATGTTGGCGGTATTACTTTATTATCTATTATTTGTTTATACGTCTTTGTGTCTCAATCTCATTGCAGAGTTGTGATTCCTCGGTTTGTCCAGCAGAAGCTCTATGTCTTCCTGCAGCATTGCTTTGGCCACTGGCCTCTGGATGCCTCTTTCAGAGCTGTATGTACCAGCCTATATTATTGCTGAGTCTGTACAAAATCAGAGTTAGTGTTTAATAAAACATTGAACTGACCACAATGATAAAACTGCTGTTTTTATAGAATTGTCCCCCATTCCTGATTTGTTTTTTCCCTTGGGAGGAGGGAAATAAACATTTATTAAGACAAGAGTAAGAAATGAAGTGTAGCAAGATGTGGAAGGGGGGATTCTGAGATACTGGTGAAATTGAGTAGTGGTTGTTTCTTTCTCTTTCCCTTTATGGAAATGATCTCTAGTTGAGAACATGTTTTTGTTAATACAAATAGGACAAATGTATCCATACAGGCTATCTAATAATATGTTCTAATCTTGTAACTAACTAAACCAGAAGGAATGTGGCTTTAATTTCTCTGTCAAGATATGTTTAATATATATTTCTCCTCCTCGGGGAAGGTTGGTTGGTCAGTCAGCCAACTGACCCCCTTAGAACTTGCCCTCTCCCATACCCCTCCAAGAAATCACTCCAGGGATCTTCTACCCTCTTCCCAAGATATACAAACAAGAGAATCCAAGCAAGCTATGGCACTGAATGAATATTGGGATTTATAGAAACCATCCTCCAGCCATGCATCAAGAAAAGGGCCAGGTTCCTCCAAGACATAATCATCTTCTTCCACAAACTCTGCAACATTAACAGCCTCCCTCAGAACACTGTCCTTGCCAGCATGGGTGTCACTCACCCCAGCGTTCTTTGCACTGAGGGCATAGCTGCCTGCTTCAAGTATTTATAAGACAATGGCCAGCCAGCAGGTATCCACCCAAATACATCAGCCAGCTCTTCCATTTCATCCTCAACCATAACAATTTTGCACTTTGTCCAAACCATCAGAATGGGTCTGGATACTAGGATGGCTCCTCAATCGGCCCTATCTCCTTGAGGGTCAGTCCCCCCTTGAAGAATGTCTGGACAAATGCACCATGGCATCAATAAGATAGCTGGGATATGTTGATAGTATTTTCACCCTTTGGACAGATGCAACTTCAGCAATGCCCCCCCCCTTTCCCCCCCCAGTCCATTAAGGTCTTTGGAATGCTCCCACACTAGCACCAACTTCCTGGACACCACAATCAGGAGAAAGTCCAGGATATACACCTTAACACACTCAAAATCACCTTACTAAATTACCACACTCCACCAGAGAAGCACATCCCATCATGGAACAGGCCACCCAAATACCCTGAGAAAACCTGCTTCAGTACAGAAATAAAACCTCTCCAACTGCACACCCTGGTTGTCACCTGTCATCCCACACTGGCAACTTTATGAGGTATCATCAGAAACTACAACCCATTCTTGATGGAGACCTGATCTTGAAAGTATGTTTCCCACAGCTGAAGAGCCCTGTGTAAACCTGAATACTTGTCTTTCACTCCAACCCAACCCAAGTTGCTCCAATAATAGATATTATATCCCCCATCTTGTCTCTCTAATATATTGGGCCCAACACTGCATACACCAGTATTAGTGCATCAGTTTGCTTGGTGGATGCATGTTCTTTTCTGCGACAGCCGCATGTGCACGCTTTCCTCTCATTGTTATTGTAGAGGTGGAACTGCTTGTTCAGTACGACAAAACATTTCCTAAAATGTTGTGTTAATGAATTGCTGCTAAGCATTTAATTCTCTTCAGCGCTGATGCAAGGGCACATGATCACCAAAAATTTGTTCTTCAGGCCTGAGACTTTTGCAAGATACTTTGATTCCTTAAGCCTTTTGTTGGCATCAAGAAAGTGTTATTGTCCAAAAGACTTAATAGAACAGACAAGCAAAATCTTTCTTCTTCCGTTGAATTGATATTGTATGTTTTTGTGTTCTTGCCTCAGGTGCTGGAGATGTGGCTAAGTTACTTGCAGCCTTGGAGATATGCTCCAGAGAAACCACTTCTGGGTCCAGAGCCTCAGCCTCGCAGTGTGTCAGAGAAATGGTAAAAATAGGAATATTCCTGAGCAGAATCTGCAGGTCGCTCTAATTCTGACATCAGCATTTATTAACTACACTAGACCTCTGTACTCTGGGTGTCCCCGCTGTGGGAGCGGCAGCACGTAGAGCCACTTCCCTGCGGCTTTTCTCCACTGCTCCCGGACTGGTGTGGGGTGGTACCTTGGAGCAGTGGGGAGTGTGAAGCCACCTGTGCTCCCGGGAGCAGCGTGGCAGGTAAGTGCCCCATCCCCTCATGTCCAGGCCCCACTGCGCCCTCTCTGGCCCAGCAAAATCTTTAATCTGGCATACACTGTTTCTGGAGTAAAGAGGTTCAAGTGTATCAAGTAAGGAGGTATGCCAGAGCAAGGAGGTTCAAGTTGTACACACAAATTTCGAAGGCAGAGTTGTAAATGTTGTTCCTTGTAAACATCCAGTTTATGGATTTTGAACTATGGAATTGTGATCAAGCACCCTCTTGTTTTATTGGTAGGTGGGGTCACAGAATAGAAAAGGTTAAGAACTGCTTTCCTAGTTTACCCCATTTGGTTCTTCCTGACATGTTACTCCACATAGCTCACATCGTACAGCAGGTGCCAGACACCTTCCTGCTGAAGAAGAACAAAGACGGCATATCTATCACCCTGACATGAGTAAAAGTGTTTCTTTGGCTTAAAGCTATGTTGAGAAGCATAAGCCCTGTTCACTCTTTGTTCTGTGTGGTCTCCTTGGGGTCTTTTATTTTTTCATCTCTCACGTGTTCAACAAAGTCCCCTCTAGAAACAATGAGCAGTCCTGTGGCACCTTGAGACTAACAAATCTAATATATAATGAGCTCTATCTAGATCGATCGATAGATAGCTATTCAGCAAAATCACTCTACTGTAGGACCAGTGTTAATGAAACTAATTGCGTCAGGCTGGATGTGTCCTATTCATAGCTTTTGATAAGTAAATGTGAACATCAAAGGTGGGGGAAATTGTCTTTGTAACGCATTAACCAGTTAATATCTTTATTCAAGCCCAAGTTGATAGTGTTGAACTTGTAAATTAATTCCAGTTCAGCAGTCTCCCCTCTGTACTTGAGTGATAAAATTTGAGTAGAGACTGTCCAGTTTGGCCACTATACATTGCAGAGGAAGCATTGATGGTGCTCGATGTCAGACATCACATTAGAGGATGTGCAGTATGAGCCCCTAGTGTTTTGGGTTATGTGGTTAGCTCTTGTGATGGTATCGCTTGTAGGTGAACAGAGTTGGCAGTGTGGTTTGTTGCAGGAATAGGTTCTTGGCTGAGTATTTCTGAGTGTGGTGTGTGACTGCTGGTCAGTATTTGCTTATGGTTGGGGGGTTCTCTGTAAGCATTGGCCTGTCTCCCAAGGTCTGTGAGAGTAAGGGATTGTTTTCCAGGATTGGTTGTAGATTTTCAATGATGCTCTAGAGGGGTTTAAGTTGGGAGCTGTAGGTGATGACCAGTGATGTTCTATTGTTTTCCTTGTTGAGCCTGTCTTGAAGTAGGTGGCTTCTGGGTACTTGTCTGTTTCTGTCAGTCTGTCTCCTCACTTCCCCAGGTGGGTATTTAAGAATGCCTGATAAAGATCTTGTAGGTGTTTGTCTCTGTCTGTTGGATTGTATCTTAGGGCTTGGCTGTAGACAGTGTATCATGTGACATGTCCTGGATGGAAGCTAGAGGTATGTAGATAAGAAGGTAAGATCAATAGGTTTCAAATATAGGGTGGTGTTTGGGACCATCCAGTTCCTTCTAGGTGGCTCCAGCATTACAAACTACACTGCTCATTGCACAGTGTGCGGAGTCCAAAATCCTGACCCATAAGAACAGCCGTGCTGGGTTAGACCTCTGGTGCCTTCTAACCCTATCTTCTGCCAATACCAGATGTTTCAGAATGAATTATCAGAACAAGCAGTCATTGAGAGATATCCTCTTGTCCGCTTCTGGCAGTCAGCGGCTAGGGATGCCCAGAGAATGGTTTTGCATCCCTGACCATCTTGTATTATAGACCTGTCCTCCATATATTTATCCAGCTTTTTTAACTCTGTTATAGTTTTGACCATTACAACATCCCCTGGCCATGAGTTCTGCAAGTGACTGAGTGTTGACTTTAGCAACTAATCTGAGACACCTCCTCCTTCTCTAAGACCTGTAGTGGCACAAACCATTTAGCAGTGAGGGTGGGCTTCATGGAGAGGCTGCACTAGTTTCCCTGGTTCATGGATATTTATGTGGGAGGAGGTGAAGTCATTGTTTTTTATAGAAACCACACCTGAGACTTCAGCTTGCCTCTGAAGTCCTCCCGTTACACATCTATACAACTAGATATCTGCCAGCACAAAGTCAGAGATTGCTACGGATAAGTAAAAACTCTTGAGTAAGGAGGGACATTCTTTTGTTTTTGTGGGAAATGGAAAGGATGAGATCATTCTGGTTGAGTTCTAAAATATATTCTATGGGATTATTTATTTGGCAGAAGACTGACTATACTTACTCATTTTAATATCTGTATTCATAAACCCACCATCACTTTGGCAGGGCTCCCTTCATTCAAGAGAACCTGCTGCTGTACACCAAGCTATTTGTAAGCTTTCTGAACCGAGCTCTCCGCACGGATTTGGTCAGTGCTAAAAATGCCCTGATGGTGTTCCGAGTAGCCAAGGTCTTTGCTCAGCCCAACCTCGCTGAAATGATCCAGAAAGGTACATGAATATCATGTTGCCTCCTTGCAGTTATCTGTCCTGTGGTGACTCTTGCCTCAGAAGCGTGGAGAAATATGAATTGTCTGCTTCATGTGACATTGAAATTCAGTGATCTGATGTCTTTGTTCCTATTTTCAGTGTAGGTTTAAAACGTATATTCAAGTTTTTCTTTCCTTTTTTCTTTTCTGATTTTCATTTTCATCAGTCTCACTGATTCTTATTTGTTCTAACTAGTGTGGAAAGAATATTTTCAGGAAACATAAACTCCTTGTATCTGCCAGCTCCTTATTGTTTGTACTGATTGGTTATTAACTCAAAATTAAAACTTTGTAATACCTTCAGGAATTTATATTTACTCAGACTTCAGCAAGATGGCTAGTTATCAAAAACTTGCACCCCAAGTTCTAGATATCAGTTTAAAGTGTCTTGAAAGGTGCATGTTGAGAGTATTAGGATACAGGGGGCAGGGAGAGGAAAGGTTTGGTGGGGACAGAAGAGTTTGGGCAGCAACAATTTCAGGTGCTGGAACATGCTCAGCTGGACAGGTATGGGGACCATAATATCCTTTCCACCAACCATGCAGGACCCAGAAGTACTATGTCTATAGACTTTTAGAGGCATTGTAATAATGAAAGCACTTTATTCTGTACAAGTGAAAAACTTGAATTTATAACTAGGGTTCTGCCCTCTCTCCTCCCACCAAATAATCTAGCAGCCTTGTTACAATGAGTGGTTAAAAACCTGTATTGCTAGAACTCCAGATCAGAAGGAAGATATAACCTAGTCTTCTATACCCCACATTATCTTACCCCAATACTAGGGGAGCAGTTATTCTTGGAGCCGGAACTTGTTATCCCTCACCGTCAACACCGAATTTTCATGAGCCCCACTCTTGGTGGGAGCTTCCTGTCATCATGGCCTCCAGCAATCACAGATGCCTCATTTAAGGTGAAGAGTCATGTTTACTGCCTGGAAGGACAGGACTCCCAGTACAAGCAGATGTTTGGTCTAGAAGTCAGGAATTTGGTAAGAAATTACCTTGCTTACTTGCTCCACGTAAGCCCTTTATTGCTGTTGTGAAGAAAATGAATCCACAGTAAATATCTGCTCTGTCACATAAGAGAGGGGAGAAATTTTATCTGTTTAAAAGTAGAGAGTAATTCAAGAGGAGTTGTTGGTTGTAGGGTCGGATTGGAAAGCCCAGGACAGGTATTAAAATAGAAATGTGCAGACTGCTTTCCAGCCTTGAGGAGTGGGGTAGACTAGGCTTACTGCTTTGGAGCAATCTGCTTTGGCCATGTACTTGTTTTATCGCTCAGCAGTGGTTGCGTCTTTCTGATTCATGGTGTTAACAATCAATAGCCAGCAGCAAGGCCATCACCAATGGTGTAGCAGAGAGAGAGACTCTCCCTAAGCACCAGGCTAATAAACTGAAGGAAGATGCATCTCAAAGGATGCAGAGGGACACTCCCATTCCCCTCTGTACTTCAACTGCTGTAACTTCCTTTACTCTGTTGGAGATGGGGTGCATGACTGCTACCAGCACAAGTCCATTTTCAGCTAATTGAGTTAATGTACTGATTCTATTCTGACCATCGGACCTGTGTGCACATGCTGGTGCGTGCTTATTGACTTGTGTCCTTTATTCTGTTGCTTTATTTAATCATCCTCCCATCTTTTGTTTTTCAGGTATTAAGGCTGGCCCAGTTAATAGGCCAAGCCCAGCAAACAGCCAAATCCATATCGGACCACTCTGCCGAGACCATGGCTAGTCAGTCCTTCCTATCCTGGTTTAGGTTTGTCCCTTCTGACATGAATGGTTGCTATACAGGCAATGACCTAGATGAAATTGGGCAAGACAGCATCAAGAAAACAGATGAATATTTGGAGAAGGCACAGGAGTACTTATGCCAGATATTTCGGGTATGTAACTTCCTTCCAGGTGCTGTCACTAGGAAGTAGCATGAATGGAGGAATCCCGACTCCCAATCTACTTCCAGATTTCTGGCTTCCTTGCAGTATGATCATTAGCAAGTCACTTAGGGCAAAATTTTCAAAAATGGCCACTTATTCAAAAATGGCCATCTTGAGGCACTTTCAGGATTTTTTTTTTCCGGGGTGCTGAGTGCCTGTAAACAGCTTGATTATTGCTAGAATTGTGGATGCTTTGCACTAGTGAATGTCAAGGCCAAGCCATCTTAATCTAGGCACTTTGCTATAAGTGACCACTTTAAAAATCCTATATTTTTCCTGCTTACCAAGGGGCATTTTATGGCTGAGTGTTTTTAAACACTTTAGCATCTTACATTAGAAGGTTTCATAGAAATGCAAAAGGGTGTGCACAAGGTGATAAAGCTAATAGGAGATACTAGAAAGAGGTTGCCTTTTTCATTAAGCTAAAAGGAAGCAGAGAGACTTTACATAAGTTCTCTTGCATATAGCAAGAGAGAAAATAGAACTTAGCAACAGCTGGGAGAAACCAGGATGCACTGACCAAACAATTCTTCTGTCTGCCGGGGCTTGCCACCTAAGTATTTAGTCACTTTTTAAATTTGTATTGTAGTCTGGTAAATGGATTGCTTTCGGTCCCTGTTCTGTTGCCAGTCACTGGCTTTGTGGTTGTCAGGAGCTGGTGAATAGGGAAATAGAACAGAAAAAGGTGGTAAAACCGAATAATTATGAAGAAATTGATCTTGTTGACTAGCTGAATGAAGCCCAGCTGACCCAGCTGATGATGAACTGTGGAACAGCTCAGGATGAGAATGGAAAGAAGCAACTTCCAGACTGCGTTGAGAGTGAGAATGGACTAATTCTTACACCTCTTGGCAGGTATCAGGTAAGAGAGAAAGCTTCCAGCCCAGTAGTTCTAGAGCGTCTGTTTAAGAAAGCAGCCTATGCCTCTACAGCAGAATAAATAGCTTGTCAGGGATGAGAAGAGAGAGACCAGTATCAATGCATTTCAGATTTGAGCTATAAAGTACTAGAATATTTACCCAGTGTTACTTGGGTCCTTAATTAATTTCCATTTTTTGGAAAATAAAATGGAAATGTCCAGGCTTCATTTGAACCATTGCTTTGGGGTGGGGCTGGCACGAGGGGTTCAGTTTTCAGGCTGCCCCGGAGAGAGAGGAGTATCCCAGCTCACTCTAATCACAGCAGCTTGGGGCCAGGTGAGAAGTGCCTCTCCATAGCTGCAACAGTACAGCTGAGGGAGGGGTCCATGTTCCCCGACTGGAGTAGGTCCAGATTAGGCTAGGTGGGGGCCAGGGAAGGGACCACCTATCCCCTAGCAGCAGCAGCAGCTCTAGGTTGGGTGTCATGGCTGGGAGGGAGGCGCCCCCTCTCAGATGCCTAGCACGGAGCTGCCACAGCTGGGGGGAAGGCACTCTGCATACCCAGCTTGAGCCTGTCCTGAGCCCTCTTTTAACATTGTTATATCCATTTGGAGGACTGTACTTGATTTGGTGATTCTGTCTCTTTTCCTTTTGGTTTTGAGAGGCAATCCCCTTCCAGGCACATCCCTGTTGTCCTGGAACAACCAAACCTGACCTTGGTTTAAGTTATGATAAGAGGAAGCTGCCTACTGAATTTGGTGGTCCTAGCTCTTACCATTGAGGAGGAGTTCTTGGACAGACAGTTCTCTCAAATATATTGTGAATGTGATTTTCTTTCTTGTCCATAGATCATAAATGGCTTACGCAAGTTTGAGGTAGAGTACCAGGGAGATACTGAGCTTCAGCCCATTAGAAGTTATGAAAATGCCACTCTAGTGCGACTGTTCTTCCAGTTATCCTCAGCAATTAATCAAAGAGTAAGTCCAGTGAGATGTTGCTTTCTCTTTTCAGTTGCATATTCCTATTCTCCCTCTGATTCTGTACAGCCTACACACTTGCTTTATACTCTCACTGTTAATACGACATCTGCATGAGTTTGCAGATACTCCATAGGGCTCTTTTAGCCTGGAATCACCTTTTTTTCCCTATTGCTCAAGAGTCACAGCAAATGTCACAACATTCTCTTGAAATCAGAAATGGTCAGTACACTGAAATGTATTGTTCATGGTACATGAGGTAGAAGGAATATCCTTCTCAGAATCACATTAGCACATGCAACCATAATGAAAAAACACTCTCTTTTCCTAGATGTCAAAATAAGCAGGAAAAGGATTAATCACTTTTATTCTTTCCTCCTGCCTCTCACTCCTTTAAGATCTGCCTTGCAATGTGTTGGTTAGTCCTCTCTCCACTGTGTCCTGACATAAGATTTGCGGCATGACTACTACTGTTATTCCAGATTTCCTTCTCTTGGTTTAGTGTTTTGTACCACTAATAGTAAATTAGCAGAATTACTACAATACACATGTATTTTTTTTGTTGGAACAATTTTAAATTTTGAAATACATATGAGTTCTGAGTTAATTGCTATAATCCTATTTCCTTAGTAGACACCAAAATACAAAAAATTTTCCAGTGTGAACTTAAAAAATAAATTGTGGATTTTGCTTACATTTTTCTTGTTCTGTTACTGACTTTAAGTTTTTCTTACCTTAGTTTGCTGATCAAATGGAGATGCTCTGCTCCAGGGAAGATTTTATTGGCAGATTGTGTCGCTATCATCTTACCAACCCATTCCCTGCAGAGAAGAGCAGACATAGCCCAGCACTGAAACAAAGGTCAAGACGTGTTCCGCTACCAAGGATCAGTCTGAGATTTCTGGCTAGCTACAGGACTCTTCTTTCCTTGTGTATGATATACTTCATCGCATCTTGGTTTTGTGTTGGACCGCTGGCTTGCACATTCATAATTCTTCTTGGGTATCTACTTTATGCAGTAGTAATGACTTTCTTCACTGAAAGGTGGAAACCTCATCAACACTAATTGTTGCCCTTCAGTATACACTGTAAAACAAACCTTTACAGGATAAAAGTACAGTGCTTAGTAATTAAAAGGTTTCAGCAAATGGATCACTTTTGGGTTTGTGGTTGTAGAAGACACTGTAATCTATGTAAATTCAGTTTTGATAAACTCTTTTCTTTACAGAGTATTGAATATGCAGGATGAGACATTGCTTGTGGTTCTGGGAACAAGCTCCAATAGTTGTGGAGCTAAATTGAACAGCTCAAAGCAGTATGGGAAAAATAGACATAGAAACAGCTCTAGATTTGACACTATATCCATATTGCAGCTTTTTTACTTATCCCACTTCATGTGGGAATTGGCCATTTGAGCTGCTTTCTGCAGGTTTTCTATCATGTTGCTGGGGGGAGGGGTTTTCAGTCTGACAAAGGCAATAGTAGTCACAAATCATGAGTTCTGGACATAAAGCTGAATCTCAAAAAAGCAATAGAACAAACATGACATGATTAGCAGAAACAAGTTTTTGGCTTAAGTTACGCAACAGAAAACTGAGAGAAATAGGTAATAATGGTTTGGCTCAGAAATGGGAGAGGGAAGTTGCATCTTGTTGCCAGGTACATACACTTGCTTTGATTTGAAAAAAACTGCATTATAAATATTTCAGAGTACAAGGAAGGAAGAAGGATGTGACAGCTAGAATCCCATAGCCTAGCACAGGATCTAACTCTGAATTCCCTTTTCTGAACCAATACCTACTTGTTTTTTTTCACTGTCCCTGTCTATTAAAAATGAGTAACTCTGGATGTTGATTCTTTTTACATTTAACTGCACCATGAATCATGTGTTAAAGGGGAGAATTCAGCATTCATCTAAACTAAAATTCTAGTTCTCTGGGTATTCCCAGATGCTATTGATCCAGCATTCCCACTGTGATGGCAGTTAGCATCTAGTGGGAATAAATCAATCACTTCACACCAGTAGTATAAAACTATCAGAGAAACTGTACCTTCCATGGTATCGACACTCACTCAGTTGTAGAAGGAAAATTTATCTTTTAACATTTCCTCCAGAACTTGAGCTCTGACTAGATGTTTGTGTACCAACCATAACATGGGGTCCTTCTCTGCCCTCACTACCCCTTTCACAAATGTGCTACCTTCCCAGCAACAAACTATTTAAGAACTAAACCAAAGTAAATGAGATTCTTTCATTTAACCTGCTCACACCTGAAATACGCTGCAGTCAGATGTAGTTGTGGCATTTGTGGTGTAAAGGACTGAATACACCTTTGAGTAGAGAGATGGGAGGTACTACATGATTTACATCATGTGGAGTAAGTGTGTTCATTTTTTTTCTTACCTGTATGTATGCATTTAATAGACACGTGTTTGTAAAACAGCTAACATTTGGCTCTGAACTGGAAGTTTTCTTTTACATTAGAATTCATAACTCTATAGCAGCACCGAACCTATTTTTTCATGTTTCCTGATAACTGCTTTTACAGTTTGTTTACCAAATCCAGATAAACTTTCACCCATGTTCATTCAATTTTTTTCTTTGTGGTACAAGATTTTCCTTTGGATCAGCATGTGTCAATTAAAGTGCTTGCTTGATTTATATGTAAAGCAAAGTCTTCTGGTATGTTTTGTATTGCACCTTCTTTTTGAGTAGAGTTGTGTTGCAGTGTGTGTGTGAAATAGTGATTACTGTGGTATGCATTTATTTTTAGTAAGATTTTGTCAGTTTCTTTTTAGTACTGCAAGTTGTTCTGGTAGATGGCATAAAGGAAGTGTGTTCAGGTTAGGGGTCTAAAATCCCATTTAATCAGTTAACCTGTTATACGTAAATGTGTAAGTACATCGGAAACAGGAAGCTTGCTAAACAATCCAGTGGAACTCCCGGACAATCGAGATGCCAAAGAAGCACTCAAAGATAAGGTCGTTGTGGAGAAACAATGAATTCTTTGCTTTGGTCTCCACAGCTGAGGCTATTAGGGAGATCCCCAAACCTAAGCCATTTATTTTAGGTGACCAATCTGAGGAATTGTTCTAGCTTCAGGTGTCATTAGCGGACGTTTTGGAACAAATTGATCAGCTTAACACTACCAAGTCACCGGGACCAGCTGGCATTCACCCAAGAGTTCTGAAAACTCAAACATGACATTGCAACACTATTAACTGTGGTTCGTAACCTATCCTTTAAATCATCTTCTGTACCTAATGATTGGAAGATAGCTAATATGACACCAATACTTAAAAAGGGCTCTAGAGGTGATCCTGGCAGTTACAAACCAGTAAGTCTAATGTCAGTACTGGGCAAATTAGTTAAAACTGTAGTAAAGAATAAAATTGTCAGACACATAAATGAACATAATTTGTTGGGGAAAGTCAACATGGTTTCTGTGAAGGGAAATCATGCCTTACTAATCTACTAGAGTTCTTTGAGGGAGGTCAACAAATGTGGACAAGGGGGATCCAGTAAATATAGTGTACTTAGATTTCCAGAAAGCCTCTGACAAGATCCCTCACCAAAGGCTCTTAAGTAAAGATAAGAGGGATGGTCCTTTCATAGGTTAAAATAACTGGTTAAGACAGGAAACAAAGGATAGGAATAAATGGTAAGTTTTCAGAATGGAGAGAAGTAACTAGTGGTGTTCTCCAAGGGTCCATGCTGGGACCAATCCTATTCAACCTATTTATAAATGATCTGGAGAAGGGGGTAAACAGTGAGGTGACAACATTTGCAGATGATACTAAACTGCTCAAGATAGTCAAGACCAAAGCAGACTGTGAAGAGCTTCAAAAAGATTTCACAAAACTGAGCAACAAAATGGCAAATGAAATTTAATGTTGACAAATGTATTAATGCCCCATGGAAAATAATAATCCCAGCTATACATCCAATATGATGGGGACTAATTTAGCTATAACTACTTGAGTGAGATCTTGGCGTCGCTGTGGATAGTTCTCTGAAAACATCCACTTAATGTGCAGCAGCAGTCAAAAAAGCATTAAAAAAGGGATAGAGAATAAGACAGAGAACATCTTTGTGCCTCTATATAAAACCATGGTATGCCCACATCTTGAATACTGTGTAAAGATGTGGTCACCTCAATTCAAAAAAGATATCTTGGCATTGGAAAAGGTTCAGAAAAGAGCAACAAAGATGATTAGGGGGTTTGGAATGGGTCCTATATGAAAAGAGTTTAAAACACTGGGACTGTGTCTACATTGGTGCGATCTTGCGCAAAAGCAGCCGCTTTTGCGCAAAAACTTGCTGCCTGTCTACGCTGGCCACGAGTTCTTGCGCAAGAACACTGACGTTCTAATGTGTGAAATCGGTGCTTCTTGCACAAGAACTGTGATGCTCCCACTCAGGAATAAGCCCTTTTGTGCAACTGTTCTTGCGCAAGAGGCCAGTGTAGACAGGCAACATGAATTTTTTGCGCAAGAAAGCCCGATGGTTAAAATGACCATCAGAACTTTCTTGCATAGAGCGCTCTACACTGGCATGGATGCTCTTGCGCAAAAGCACATCTCTTGCGCAAACGCACATGCCAGTGCAGACGCTCTCTTCTGGAAGAGTTTTTGCACAAGAACTCTTCCGCAAACAGTTCTTGCGCAAGATCATGCCAGTGTAGACGTAGCCTGGGACTCTTCAGCTTAAAAAAGAGACTAAGAGTAGTTATGATTGAGGTCTATTAAATAGTACTAGTATGGAAAAAGTGAATAAGGAAAAGTTATTTACTTGTTTCCATAACATAAGAACCAGGAGTCACCAATGAAATTAATAGGCAGCAGGTTTAAAACAAACAAAAGGAAATTTCTCTTCACTCAGAGCACAGTCAACCTGTGGAACTCCTTGCCAGAGGATGTGGTAAAGGCTAGGACTTTAACAGGGTTCAAAAACAAGCTAGATAAATTCATGGAAGTTAGGTCCATAATTGGCTATTACCCAGGATGGGTAGGAATGGTGTCCCTAGGCTCTGTCAGAGGCTGGGAATGGGTGACGGGAGAGGGATTGCTTGATGATTCCCTGTTCTGTTCCCTTTGTCTGGGGCACTTGGCATTGGCCATTGGTGGCAGACAGGACGCTGGGCTAGATGGACCTTTGGTCTGAGCCAGTATAGCCATTCTTATGTTCTAACCATTTAAGCAGGATCCTGCAGGTAGACAGCTGCTCCAGCCCAGCTGGGCTAGTGTGACCCCCCCCTGCTTGCCACAGTCTGCTCCCAGATGTCCATTAACCAGTTCCCAGTAAGAATCACCCTCAGTAAGTCTCACCCAGTAAAGATGATACTTACCAGGTAACTAGCTAACTGGTTACCTTTTCACATCCCTCGTTCAGGCCTTTGATTTGTAGGCCTGAGTTAAAAATCTCTAGTGTTTCATTCTGGTAAACAACTTTAGGTAGAGATTTGTCATTTAACTTTTATAAAACATCTTGCCTACCGTGGGGCCTATATAAATAACACTTGTCCATTGTCACATGATAGTTGGCTTCTGTACCAGGCCACTTGGACTAGCATAGCTATTATGCTAGTCCAAGTTGCCAAAATATTATTTGAATGGGAGAAAGCTGGTTCAGATAGCTTTGTGTAATCACTGTTCTTACTGCTGAGCATAAAATTCATCAATGCATCTTTGAAAGTGGTACAGAAGAGATGAAGCTGAAGAGCAAAAGCAGAAAAGAAACATAGACTTGCTTGCATTGTAAGCTGATCTGGAAAAGCCTTTAGGATGTCTGGACTTTTTCCCTATCTTATCCACTCATATGGTCTGGTCTACACTAGTCGTTTAGGTCAAACTTAGCCTCATTAGGATGATTTTTCCTAAACAATTAGTCCACAACACCAAGCCTGTTCCATTGACTTTAAGGACCATTAAAGTCTATTTTGGTACTCTTGCTTTTCACGAGGAGTTACACACAGGGCATGGCATGGGGGAGAGAGGCTACACCAGGAACACCCAGCAGTGCTGTATAAAAACAAAGGCGCTTGGGGCAGGCATCCCAGAAAACAAAAGAGGCAAATGGATGGTCTGAGTCATCACTGGAAACATGCAGCTTCTATGAGCAGCTTCATGGGATTCTTGGTGGGGAGGGAGAACCTGACAGCTGCATCTAGACTGGCAAGTTTTTGCGCAAAAGCGGCCGCTTTTGCGCAAAAACTTGCCAGCTGTCTACACTGGCTGCTTGAATTTGCGCAAGAACACTGACGATCTAATGTATGATCGTCAGTGTTCTTGCGCAAATACAATGACTCTCCCGCTGAAAAAGCCCTCTTGTGCAAATGCTTTTGCGCAAGAGGGCCAGTGTAGACAACTCAGAATTGTTTTAAAAAGCCCGATGGTGAAAATGGCGATCGGGGCTTTTTATAAGAAAACTGCGTCTAGATTGGCACCGGATGCTTTTGCGCAAAGCACTTTTGTACAAAAGCATCCGTGCCAATCTAGACGCTCTTTTCCGCAAATGCTTTTAACGGAAAAACTTTTCCGTTAAAAGCATTTGCGGAAAATCATGCCAGTCTAGACATAGCCGACCAGTTTCCCAAGCCATGATAGGACTTTTTTTCCTTGCCAAGCCTGGGCTCACAGGCAAACACACTTAATGCAACAGGCACCTTGTTAAGTGCAATGCACATGACACTTGTGTCTCTGGTCATTCACAAAGCTGTTTTTCAAAGCCTCTCTGATTTCCAGTGCCACTTGCTGTGGTCTCCTTGCCCTGGTGTCTGGCTGCTCATCATTAGTGTCTAAGCGCGGTGCCTCGGCCACCCACCCTGGCATAAAACTCCCACTTATTTTCACAGATATTATGGAGCACACAGCTAGCTGCCACAATGGGAATGTTGCTTTCACTGAGATGTGACCTAGTCAATAAACTGCAAAAGATTCTCTTTAAATATCCAGAAGCACTTTCTACCACCATTCTGCACTTGTTCAGCTTGTAGTTGAACTGCTCCTTGTGTGGTCTAGGCTGCCTGCGGTCTATGTTCCCTGAGCCATGAGAGCAAGGTAGGCTGGGTCTCCAAGGATTACTATTGGCATTTCAGCATCTCCAGTGGTAACTTTCTGGTCTGGGAAGTAAATTCTATCTTGCAGCTTTCTGAAGAGAGAGGAGTTCCTAAAGATGCACGCAACATGAATCTTTCCTAAACATCCCATGTTGATTTTGGTGAAACGGCCTTTGTGATCCACCAGTGCTTGCAACAACATTGACAAGTTCCCTTTGCGGTTATGTACTTTGGCAAGGTAGTTGGGTGCCAAGATGGGGATGTGCATTCCATCTGTTCCCCCACCACAATTAGGGAATCCTATCACAGCAAAGCCATCCACTATGTTCTGCACATTTCTCAGTCATCATTCTTCGAAGCAGAAATGTATTGATTGCCCTGGGTACTTGGATCACAACAGTCCCCATTGCAGATTTACCCATTACAAATTGCCAACTTCCAGTAGCTGTCTGGTGTTGCAAATTTCCACAGCATTATTGCCACTCATTTCTCTGCTGTCAGAACGGATCTCATTCTAATATTGCTGTGCTTCAGGACAGGGGAAGCAATTTGCAGAGTTCCATGAAAAAGGCCTTACGCATGCGAAAGTTTGGTAACCCATTGCAGCTCATTGTCCCATTGCACATATAACTATGCGGTTGCACCAGTCTGTGCTTGTCCCAAAGCCCCAGAACTGGTGCCAATAGGAACAAAATGCTAGTGGTATTTGCTAGTCACACAGCTCAAGTGCTACACAGAAAGGCATGTTCATGGCCTCCCGAGATTCTTCCTCATTCCGGCAGGCCCTGGATACGCTGAAGGCATGAGATGGTTAATAGGATTGCCATAACACTTTGCTGCTGAGCGGGTTCTATGCTTACCTTGCTATGGTATCTGCACAGGTAACCAGGGGAAAAAAGGCATGAAAAGACTGCCCTTGCTTTCAAGCAGGGAGGAAGGGAGGAGACGAGTGCTTTATGGGATGTTGATGACATGTACCCAGAACCATCCACTGCACTGTTTTGTTTCCCGCGTGCCCTGAGCATAACCCAGAAAGCAAAGGGGCAGGAACTGTGGGATAGCTACCCACAGTGTGTCGCTCTCAGAATTGACGGTAGCCACCCTGCTGGGGACGAACTACATTGATCTACATCGAAAATTCTTGCGCCCAGTGGGGACATGCACCTTCAACTTTACAAAAGCGGGTGCTAGAAAATTGACCTTAATAAAGCTGACTTTGTCTCGTAGTGCAGACAAGGCAAATAGTGCCATTCTGGGCCGACAAAGGCAGCGTAGCTAGCTGTGATGTAGTGGGCAGACAAGAGTGAAGACCGCGGTTTCTAACTATGGAAGAAGTGAAGTTCTGAACAGCCTTCCAACTAGAGTAAATGTGCGGGGAGGGGGAACTAACTAGTTCTATGACTAAACTTAATGAGTGTATGAAGGAGCTGGTATGGTGAGATTGCCTGTAATGGTACAGAGATCCTTGACAGATATCTTCTCTGGTCATCAATGGGGGAGGCTCTGATTCACTACAGAGAATTGTTCCCTGGGGCTATGTCTACACTGGAGGCTTTTTTCGCAAGAACAATTGTTCTTGCGCAAAAACGTGCAGAGCGTCTACACTGCACGCGCATTCTTGCTCAAGTAAATTTACAATACAGTGTCAGAAAACATGGCTTCTTCCGGAAGAGTTATTCCTCTCCCCACGAGGAATAAGCCCTCTTGCGCAAGAGCTCTTTCAGAAGAAGGCAGTGTAGACAGGCAACATGAATTTACTGCGCAAGAAACCCCTATGGCTAAAACGGCCATCAGAGCTTTCTTGCGCAAGAGAGCGTAACAACCCACACCCCACCATCAATCTCAGCCTGGACCATTCAACATGAGAGATCCATTTCCTGGACACCACAGTACAAATCACTAATGGACAATTAAATACCACTCTCTACAGAAAACCCACTGACTGCTACACTTACCTACATGCTTCCAGCTTCCACCCAGGACACACCATACGATCCATCGTCTATAGTCAAGCCCTTAGGTACAACCACATCTGCTCTAATCCCACTGACAGAGACCAGAAACTTCAAGATCCCTACCAAGCATTTGTAAATCTCAACTACTCACCAGGGGAAATAAAAAAACAAATTGAAAGAGCCAGATGAATACCCAGAAACCATCTACTTCAAGATAGGCCCAAGAAAACCAACAATAGAACACCACTTGTCATCACCTATAGCCCCCAACACATTATCAATAACCTACAACCTATACTGGAACAGGATACTACACTCCGAGAGGCTCTGGGGGACAGACCCATAGTCTCCTATAGACAACCACCTAACCTCAGGAAGATTCTTACGAACAACCACAGGACATACCACATTAATACCAACCCTGGAAATTTCCCTTGCAACAAACCACGTTGCAAACTTTGTCCACATATTTACTCTGGTGACACCATCACTGGACCTAACCATGTCAGTTATATAATCAAGGACACATATTCCTATTCGTCCAGAAATATAATTTATGCCATCATGTGCCAACAGTGTCCTTCTGCTATGCATATTGGACAGCCTTCTCAGACACTTCGCCAAAGAATTAATGCCCACAAATCAGACATCAGACATCTTCACAAGGAAAAACCAGTTTCTTTTCATTTCAACTTACCTGCACATAGTCTTAACGACCTTACTACATGCATCTTACTTCAAAGACACTTTAACACCAGATTACAGAGGGAAATTTAGGAACTTTCTTTCATGCTTAAATTTGACACTTTACCAATGGGCCTTAACAAAGATGCTAATTACCTTAACCATTACAAGGATAGCTTCCCACTTAGCACCCCTGATTAGCCATTCATTGACTCAAATAGCTATTCCCTCCTTCCCCCCACCCCACCTTCTGTACTAAATCGGATTTGTTAGTTTAATAATGTGTTCACTTTTTTCATTGTATTCCTTTGGTATATATGGTCATGCCAATTCTCTTCCAGAATATGATCTGAAGAAGTGGGTCTGGCCCGCGAAAGCTCATCACCTATTAAACATAAGAACATAAGAACGGCCGTACTGGGTCAGACCAAAGGTCCATCTAGCCCATCTAGCCCAGTATCCTGTCTGCCGACAGTGGCCAGCACCAGATGCCCCAGAGGGGGTGGACCGAAGACAATGATCAAGCGATTTGTCTCCTGCCATCCTCTCCAGCCTCTGTCAAACAGAGGCCAAGGACACCATTTTATCCCCTGGCTAATAGCCTTTATGGACCTAACCTCCATGAAATTATCTAGCTTCTCTTTAAACTCTGTTATAGTCCTAGCCTTCACAGCCTCCTCTGGCAAGGAGTTCCACAGGCTGACTACACGCTGTGTGAAGAAGACCTTTCTTTTATTAGTTTTAAACCTGCTACCCATTAATTTCATTTGGTGTCCTCTAGTTCTTCTATTTAGGGAACTAATAAATAACTTTTCTTTATCGGCCCTCTCCACACCACTCACGATTTTATACACCTCTATCATATCCCCCCTCAGTCTCCTCTTTTCTAAACCATCCTGTTAGTCTTTAAAGCGCGACACAGTTTTTCCTTTTGTTTCCGCAAGATCAGCCTAGGCTACCTCTCTATTACCACACTGCCATGGAGGCTCTTGCACAAAAGCACATGGCAGTGGGGCCACGCGCTTGTGGAAGACCTTTTGCACAAGAACGCCTCCGCAACCAGCTCTTGCCGGCAGTGTAGAGGCAGCCCAGGGGCGTCTGGTTGGTGACCGCTGCCCAGGCGTGGGGGCAGGGATTTGGGGGGGCCAGAGGGCGCTACAGCCCCTGCCCCTGGGGTGGCTACCCCGAGACTTAAGGACTGGGACCCAGCCAGGGGCTGGCGCCAGGCGGGGCCTTGGTGTCTATGGGCGGTTATCAGTGATATGGACCATCAGCCCCCAAGCGCGCTGCTCAGGGCCCCTCCCACCGCGGGGGGGAGGCAGGACGGTTCCATCCCCCCCGCAAGGGGGGGTTCCCGCAGCGCCCCAGGCCCCGCTGCAATGCCACCCCCCAGGCGCTGCTGTCCAGGCAGGCGCCTCATCGTGCGCATGCGCCGCGCCCGTTGCCTCCGGGGTTGGGGGCCACAGCTCGGCCCCTCCCCCGCGCGCTGAGCCGGGCTTCGGGCCGGCTCGATCCCTGGCGGGTGATACCACCCTGCCACGGAGCAGGGGGGGGAGAGACACCCCTCGCCCCCTTCTCGGGTGAGACCACTGTGGGAAGGGCGGCGCCCGGGCGACCGGCCCTGCTACTGTGGAGTGCCGCTGTCGCCATGGCAACGCGGAGAGCCGGCGCCGGGCCTGCGGCGAGCGGAGCGGGGGGAGGCTGCGTCCGGCCGCGGGTTCGAACCTGGGGCGGGGCGGGGCGGGGCGGGGGTGTCTGAGCCGTCGCGTGCGGGGGCTGCGCCCGGCGTGTCTGGGGGCGGGTGAGACCGGCGGGCTGTGTGTGGGGAGGCACTGAGCCCTAGGGGTGGGGAGGGGCACTGAGCCCAAGGGGTGTGTGTGGGGAGGGGCACTGAGCCCAAGGGGGTAGATGTGGGGGAGGGGCACTGAGCCCTAGGGGTGTGTGGGGAGGGCACTGAGCCCAAGGGGGTAGATGTGGGGAGGCACTGAGCCCCAGGAGGTGTGGGGGAGGGGCACTGAGCCCTAGGGGTAGATGTGGGGAAGGGCACTGAGCCCTAGGAGGTGTGGGGGAGGCACTGAGCCCTAAGGGATGTGTGGGGAGGGGCACTGAGCCCTAGGGGTAGATGTGGGGAAGGGCACTGAGCCCTAGGGGGTGTGTGGGGAGGCACTGAGCCCAAGGGGTAGATGTGGGGAGGGCACTGAGCCCTAAGGGGTGTGGGGAGGGTGGCCGAGCCCTAGGGGTGTGTATATGGGGAAGGGCACTGAGCCCTAAGGGGTGTGTGTGTGTGGGAGGGCACTGAGCCCAAGGGGTGTGTGTGGGGAGGGGCACTGAGCCCAAGGGGGTGTATGTGGGGAGGGTGGCCGAGCCCAAGGGGGTGTATGTGGGGAGGGTGGCCGAGCCCAAGGGGGTGTATATGGGGAGGGTGGCCGAGCCCAAGGGGGTAGATGTGGGGAGGGGCACTGAGCCCAAGGGGGTGTATGGGGAGGGGTGGAGCCCAAGGGGGTTGTATATGGGGAGGGGCACTGAGCCCTAGGGGTAGATGTGGGGAGGGCACTGAGCTCAGGGGGTGTATATGGGGAGGGGCACTGAGCTCAAGGGTGTGTGGGGAGGCACTGACCCCAAGGGTGTGTGTGTGGGGAGGACGGCAGAGCCCAGGGGTGGTGGCAGGGTGTATATGGGGAGGGGCGCAAGCCCAAGGTGGGGTGTATGTGGGGAGGGTGGATGACCCCAGGGTGGGGGGCGGGAGGGGTTGTATATGGGGAGGGTCTGAGCCCAAAAAGTGGGGGGGTGTCTGACCCTGGGGGAGGGAGGACTGAGCCCTAGGAGGCTGGGGGGCTGAGCCCAGTGTATGTGGGAATGGAGTGAGTACGGGGGAGCTGAGCACAGGGTGTATGTTTGTGGGGTGGGGTGGCTGAGCCCAGAGATGTATATGTACCTGCAGAGGGAGGGCTGAGTCCAGGGTGTGAGTGGGGAGCTGAGATAGGTGGGAGAGTAAGGTGGGTAAGCTGGGTGCATGCGATATAAAGGGGGAGGAAGGAGAGTGACTGAACCTAGGTCCTGTGTTCAGCCTGCTAACTCCATGCTGACTTAAGTTCTTATTCTTTTGCCCCCTTTCCCCAGTCCATTCTAGGTTGGCAGCTGTAAATGTGAGGCTCCTGCAGAAATGGCTGGTGACGGTGAGGAGTGTTGGGGCAGTAATACCTGCCTCATCCCCATCATCTTTTGAGGAAAAGTTACATAGGACAGAGGTGCACAGATCCATAGTCCACGTGTCCCCCTCAGAAACAGTGAACAGAAGCTCCAGTAGTAGGGCTAAGTCCTGAGGTGACAACCCCGACACTGAAACCCATGATGTTAGGGTCACAGTGAAGGAGCATTTGCATGCCAGGGGTTCTAGACAAATACAGGGTCTGACCTAATAGAGACTGAAGCACATTAAACATGGTCACAACCCTTGTTCACCTTCAGGGCATTTCTGGCATTTCTTCAACGACTCTTCTGAGAGGCTGTAGACTGCCTGTGTAAACCGAGCTTGAAAAGTATTTTTGTACCAGGACTTTTGGGGATGTCCAATACCAGTTTGCCTCCATTAGGGAATCTACCACAGTGGTCAAGAGTAGGAATTCTGGATAAATCAAGCCATCTCCAGCTTGATAACCAGGATAATCTGGAGCATCAGCCTATCTCTCATTCCAAACCTGTTCAAGTCTGCAACAAAGACCCTGATAAACTAGCCATGGACTTGGAGAAAAGCCTGGCATTCTTGCAGCAGCAACATGCTGAGACCCTAATGAAGCTTCATGAGGAAATTGAGAATCTCAAAAGGGAAAACAAAGGTGAGGTGACTTTCCATGTATGACTTCCTATAGATTCTGAAATTATTAGATGAGAGATTGGGGAATTGCTGCTGTAAATCAAGAAATCTTTTAACTTCTTTTCCTCACAAATGCTAAGTTGTGAATGAATTACAATGAATGTAGGTTTTTTGTTTCTGCAAAATCTGATTCAATATCCCCACTTTTTTTCTTTCGTGTCATCTCTTTAAAGACCACCCTGATGCCATTTGTTTAGGCCTACCATTCTTTGTGGTTTTTACAAGAGTTTTATTTTGGAATTGTTAGAACACATTTCCTAACATTTAAGATTATAACAGGAGATACAAGAAGGGAATGCTAATGATTTTGACTGTGAGGGCTAACAAAAGCTACATGACAAATCCAGTCAGACACTAGATTCCAAAGCCAGAAAATGCACAAGAAACTACTAGACAGCTTAAGGAAAGGCAATGAATATAGTCTTTTCACATCTAGTAGGCCACCAGTTCCATTTATCAGAGGGTGGATATGTAGTACAGGTTGAACTTCTAGTTTGGCATCCCCAGGGCCTGACCAGTGCCAAACCAGAGAATTTGCCAAACTATGGGCGGTCAGTATTGTAGATGCATTACCAATACTTCCAGTGCTTACTGGGCTCTTAGAAGACCTGAGTTATGCTATAGTTTGCCTTAAAACTACGGACATGTTTCTTCTTTAACTCTTCTTCCAATCTCTACTCCCATCCCAGTATTATTTAAATGTTATGAACTCTTAAGTTTCACATTATAGATGCTCCCTCACCTCTTGTACAATAAATGTATGGGCTTCATAGTTCCCGGTAAGGTGCGCACCTGTGCGGCCATGCACAACAAATTCTTCCCCCGCCCACCTCCTCTGGAGAGCCGTGCAGCAGTACTTGCACAACAGATGGCTGCTTCAGCAGGCGGAGCTGGCAGAGATGGCGTGGTGAGGGAACCACTGGGGCGAGGGGCTGGGACCTGCCGCAGCCACTTGCTGAGGGGTTTGTGCTCTGGTGGCCGGGAATGGAACATGTTGCCCAGCTGGGGGAGGAAGCGAAAATTTGCTCTGACGGGTGAGAATGGGACATGCTGCATAGTGGTGGGAGAGGAGAGGGTTTCTGCTCTGGCGACCAGGAACGTGTGTGTATGTTAATAAATTGGGTGCCATGGTGGCACACATCCAAACCAGTGCACATGACCTGGTGCACAAGCCAAAACTCACTCCGCTCATGGTTGGAAAATCTTAGAGGGAACACTCATGGGCTTATATTTTTGATGAAAACATCTTCAGTCTATCAGAAATGTTGAAAGCAGATGTGAGAGGCATTCTCTAGGGACAAGCTTGGCTTACTCTACAATGGGAAAAGGGAAGTTGGGTTGGAGAGAGCTCAAACTAAATTGTGTTCTCATTTGATTACAGAGCTTCATTATAAACTCATAATGAATGAGTCACTGCACAGGAGAGGTATGCTATTCTTTTTCCTGTTCTAGAAGTAAGATTATATAGCGTGTCTTGTCTGCTTGAAATCCCTTTTCCCCCCTCAGTAATTTAATTAGTAATAGACAGTTGCCTTGGTGCTTTGTCCATTTACCAGCTCCAAGAGAGGATCTTGGAAGTGTCAGCCTTCCCTTTGCAATGTAGAAATGTTAAGTCTCTGGTGACTGAATACTTCATACAATGAATGCAGTCTTGTTGCTTTCATATCAGAACTCAGTTTTCATGGGTTGGTAGGGAGGAATGGAGTAGCTAAACATGGCCTGAATTTCATTATTCTGATCTGCCCTAAACCAATGTGTAGGTTGGCATGACTGACGGTTTACACTCTGAGTGGGTAAGGATAACCAGGAAGCATACTGGTGATGCTGTAAGAACCTTAAACAGTACTTGCCAGCACTATAATTCACTTCCATTCAGCTTATGCTACAGTTAAGACCCTAAGGACCAGTCTAGACTAGAAGCTTTTTGCCGGTATAACAAGAGCAGTTGAATGTGATTTTTGGGGGGAGGTAAAGGGAGGTGATGTGGGGAGAAGTTTATACTAACAAAAGCAGTTCTGTAGATGTTGTAATGCAGGCAAACACATTTTTGGCAGTATAATTTATTTTCCTCTCCAAACATAAGCTAGACTAGCTAAAACGTTCTGTGGTTGGCATAAGTTGCATACTTTGCTAGGAGAGTTTGGACAATATAGCTACAGTGGCAAAACTTTCACAAGTACAGATGTTCACAGAATGTATCATAATAGTTTTTTCCTTTAAAGCTTGGGGTTCTGGCATGGTAATTACATGATATGTTGATTTAATTAAAGTTTCTAGCCCTCTTAGTTCTAGAGCAGGGGTTGACAACCTATGGCTTGCAAGCCAAATATGGCTCTATAGGGAGCCAGATATTTTGGAGCCCCAGTTCAGCTCCCCCTTGCTCCACCCACAGCAGGGAGCCTGTGCCGCTGTGTGAGGAACAATCGGAGCCAAAATTGGCTCAGTGCGCTACAGTTTTCCTTCCCCTGATGTGCAGGGAACAAGCAGAGCGCACTGCTGTTTTCCTTCTCCCAGCTGGGGGCCAGCCTTGCAGGGACACACTTCCTGGAGGCTTCCTTCTGGTGAATGGAAGCAGCAGGAGGCTGTTACACGTACAATGTGGAAGCAGGTAGGTGGCCGCCCATGCCCTCGTGCCCAGACCCTGCTACCCCACCTCCACCCCCCTCACTCACTCTGCCCCCAGCCTGCTCCTGCCTCCCCCCTTGCTCCTGCTCCCTTCCCACAGCCAGACACCCTACTCCCAGCCTGCTTCTGCACCCTACCTCCCACCCAGCCCTCACACCTTCAACCCCTCTTGCACTCCCATCCCTATCCCATTCGCTGGCTGCCCTGTCCTGCACACTTAACCCCTCATTTTTGGCCCCACCCCAGAGCCTAGGGGGCCCACAAAATCCACTAACCGTGGAACCCCAGAAGAGTAAATCTTGCTTGAGGCCTTGAACCTCAGTCCTCCGTGCCCTTCCCCCACCATGGGGCTGGGCTAACGGGAGTGTGGTGTTTCAGTTGGGGGCCAGTGAGGGTTGGGTTTTGGGTTTTTTTGCTTCTCACTTGTGTGGTCCCCCATTGATTTTTCTGTGGGTCAGTGGCCCCCGACCCAAAAAAGGTTCTCCAATCCTGCCATAAGTAAAGACAATGATGAAACCTTTTGTGTTGGACATATTTTACTTTATTTAAAATGAAGCCTGGCCAACAAGCCCCCAACTGGGGCCCAGCCCCCATCTGGCTGCAGCGTCATAACACTCCTTCCCCCCCCACACCAAACCTAAGCCCATCATACACCTGAACCCCATGCCCTGAACCCTTTATACCCCCATCATCTCCAAACTCCTGCACCCCCACATCTTCAGTCCCTGCCATAATATTCCTACACTCCCCCACCTTTTGCCCTGATTCCATCATGCACCCAAACCCTCTGCCCTGAGCCTCTCATACACCCCAATCCAGACTCCTGTACCCCCACATCACTAGCCCCCTGCCATAAGATTGACTGAAGACAGCCTGAATGTGTGCATGAAGCTGGATTTGACCAGTTATGATGTAAACTTGAAAGAACTGTGCAAAAAGATGCAGCAACAGAAGTCCCATTAAATAAATGTTTCATTTGTGCTATTATTAATCATTATGTCAATTAACAGTAATATTAGATTGCATCTTTTCAGTCATGCAAATGGGCATTCTTATATGGCTCTTTGTGGATCACTTGTTCTGAATTTTGATGTAGTTTGGCTCTTTGGTTTGAAAAGGTTGCTGACCCCTTTTGCTGAACAACAAAAGGTTGTTCTATAGAAGCAACATATGAACAGGAGCCCTACAAGCTCAAAAACTAGACGGGAAATACAAAGAAGCCCTAATTTATTATTTTGCAAAGTGTCATGATGTGTTAGGGCTTGACTTACAACTTGAGAATGTTTGGCAGCTAACAATACTGAATCTTTCACTCATGAGGCAAATCTATAAGCAATCCATTAACTTTAATTATATACAAGGTCAAAGTTCAGATCTTTGTGGATAAATATTTATTACTTATATGCATCCATCATGGATAACTGAAGGGATTTGTATCTCCACAACTTATAGAGATGATACATAATCAAAATGTTCAACCTAAATTACACAATGTGCTTGCACTATGCTCCGAAGGTCAGTACTCACTTTGGCAACTAGAAAAAGCAAATTCTGCAGTTAGGAAGCCTGCCCATAAAAATGCCTTGCCACATGTTCTCAATACTGCACATCTAGGATGTCAATGGGAGTGCTTAGCTTACAACAACTACTGTAGTGGTTTTTGGGAAAGAAGCATTCATGGAAATGGCTGGGTCCCAAGACAGGTTGCAATTTATAGATTATTTATTTGGTGTATGAAATCCAGTCAAGCCACAGCATTTTTATCAACAGTGTAGAAGGCATGAAGACCTCCAGAAAGTTGAGACATGTTGCATTCCTCAAAAATGTGTGTCATATATAGATTGTAGCTACCCTCGTTGATACAGTGGACAGTCTCTAAAATGCCACCAGAATTCTACTGTAGCACAAATTGCATGAAACTGGTTGAGACTGTTCCGTTGCCTTTGGTAACTAAAACCCATATTGATATTAGAGTCCAAAACAAGATAATTTCTTACTTTCTTTGCGGATCATGAAGCTCACCACATGGTCTCTTCCATAAATCCTTCACCTGGCAAACTTATCCACAGTGAGCGCCCTGAGGGCAAAAAACCATGGGCAGTAGATACAAGAGGCAATGGGAGGTAATGCATTCCCTAGGCCTTAGTGCTCTCCCCTCTTTTTATCCCTATTCTGACAGTTCCTGCAGGCTCCCACAACAGGCTGTTGCAGCATGATGAGTCTTCCTGGGAAGAGGATCTAGTAACTTAAAAGTGAAAAAACGTCTCAGAGGATGGCCGTGTTAGTCTATAACTGAAAAAATTTAAAAAACAATTAATAGTTCTGCAGCACCATAGTGCAGGCCTGGGCAAAATACAGCTCGTGGCTGGATCCGGCCCACAAGAGGCAGTGAGGAGCCCCATGGAGGCTCCCCTGCTTACTCCGTACGTGGCTCAGAAATACGGCTGCATAGTGCTTTCTCTTCGAGTTTGGATGGGAGGAGGGAAGATTCAAATGCTGCGCCCGCCCCCAGCACAATCCCATTGGCCGGTTTCTGTACAGAAACTGGCCAATGGGAGCTGCTTCCAGGCAGCCACAAAGCACAGCCCTCCTGCTCACTCACTCAAGCACATAGCCGAGCAGGCAGAAACATTTTAAGGTCTGCAAGCCTTTAGCTCTGCAGGCAGGTTTGGCTGCTGGCTGGTGAATCTCCTGGCCAGAACCTGCCTCTGGCACCCCAGTCCCTCCCTTCCCCAATCTTCTGCTCCCCATTTCTGCCCTGCTACTCCACATGCACCCATGCCCCCTCCCAGATCTTTCACCCTAATCTCCTGCCTGAGATCACAATCCCCTCATATCCTAGGTCACATCCCCAAACCCTGCACTCCAGTTCGCTGCCCTAGGTCACAACTGCCTCCTTCACCCAAACTCCCTCCCAGACTCCAGACTCCCTCCTGCACCCCAAGCTCCCTTCTGCACCCAACCTTCATCCCAGATCCACACCTCCATTAATACCATGGAAGAGTGCAGGCCTCAGCCACTTTCCAAAATCTTGGACTGGCCCCCCCATCAAAAATTATTGTTCACCCCGCCTTAAAGACTCACAAAAAATGTAGGTGGTATCATGAACTTTGCCCATGAAAGTTCATCATACCATCTACATTTTTGTTAGTTTCTAAGGTGCTGCAGAACTATTCAGTGTTTAAGGTTTTTTTTTTGTTTTGTTTTGTTTTTTAAGTAAAAAGCCTTCCAGCTTGCCAGACGTATTAGCATAACATTGAACCTGTGAAAGAACCATTAAATCCTAATGAAGCCATTTAACAGGCAAGCCCCAAACTGGAGGTATGTACTGTCAAATTCTGAATTTACTGACAAAAAAAAAGTTGTGCATTATTGTAATATATCTAGAGGATCTCATTTTAAAATTTGCTTTAAATATTTCATTAATTTGTTGAAGAAGATAAAAATCACATCTCTAAAAAGAATCCTTGCATAGATTTTTAGATGCACAATCTGAGTATTCGGCTTTAGCCTTAAATTCTTGTTTTTTCAGGCATAGTTTTGAATTGAATTCTTTCAACAGAAGCCAGAAATAATATGAATAAGAGAATTAAGTTGTTCATTGATCATCCTTGTGTGACATGAGCAAGTCCTTACCGGAGCATAGCACTCCACTGCTAAGAGTGCCAAGGCTGAAGTGTAACATTTGGACATCAGCCCCTCATCATTTTCTAGCCAATTTCCCAGCGAGTTGTTGCACATTTTGACTTTAGTGGGTGTCTTTTTAGGATGGTCATGATATGTGAGAGTTCTATCCAACATGATGCCTAGATAGATGGGATGTGAATCATACTTTATTTGCTGGCCATTGAGATCTATATTGAAATGTCTATCCACTTGTGCACTCGTATGTCCAGTTCATGTGCGGGGAGAGGGAGCACATTTCAGGAAAGACCTGAACAAATTGGAAAAAGTTGAGAAGAGCAACAAAAATGATTAAAGGTCTAGAAAATATGACCTGTGAGGGAAGAATGAAAAAATTGTGTTTGTTTAGTCTGGAAAAGAGAAGACTAAAAGGGGACATGATTCATTGAATGGTTTGAGACCCACACCTTGAAGGGCCCCACGCTTCAGGGAAACTTGGGGCCTTGGTGGTATGGGGGCCAGTGGCAGTCGCTGGGGAGAGAAGGGGACGGGGGCTTTAGGGAAGGGGCGGAATGGTGGCAGAGCAAGGGTGGGAAGAGACAGGGTGGAGGTTTGGAGGAGAGCAAGGTGGGAAGAGGTGAGCCATGGGCAGGGACTTGAGGGAAGGGGTGGAGCAGGGGTAGGGCTGGGGGGAGGGAAGGGTTATCCCAGGCCCCACACCACTCGACAGATGGCCCTGGACATTAGAGTTTTCAAGTACCTCAAAGGCTGTTACAAAATGCTCTCCTTAACCTCTGAGAATAAGATATCAAGCAATGGGCTTAAATTGGAGCAAGGGAGGTTTCAACTTGACCTTAAGAAAAACTTCCTGTCAGGGTGGTTACCCACTGGAATCAGTTGTCTAGGGAGATTATGAAATCTCCATCCTTGCAGATTTTTGAGAGAGATTTAGATAAATAGTTGAACTTACTGTGTGATGTTTATCACTTACGGTTAACCAGCAGCCTGGCTGGGCCGAAGCAATCCCTGCCCACCCACGGTGCGGCGCAGTGGGCCCAGCCTGGCCTGAGAGGCCTGCCATGTTGTGGATGGGGGCGTTCTGCAGCCCGGCTGGCCTGCCGCGCTGCGCTTCAGCCTGGTGTGGTTGGAGCAGCTCCCTGCCCGCCCCCGTTTAAGCAGTTAACTGGTTAAATGTTATATTTATCTGGTTAACTGATTAAATGAGATTTTACATCCCTAGTCAGGGATGGTCTACACCAGGAGTGGGCAATAATTTACACGAGGGCCACAATGAATTCTGCCATGTGGTCGTGAGCCAGCTTCACCCCCGGCAAGGGAGAGGTCTGAGGAAGAAAGGGCAGACCTGGGGATTAGCCTTTCCCCAGAGTTGTCTAAGGCTGGAGGCTTTGAATTAAAAACACAGAAAAGGGCTCGTGACTCCTGGTCCCACCATTACCGTACTGCCTGGCAGATGCCCGGGATTGTTGCAACTATTTAAAAGGCTCGTGGCGCCGGCCTCTGCCAGGGTAATACTGCGACCTGGAGTCATTTAAATAGGGTCCTGCTGCACGAGCCCCTGCCTGGAAATTCAGTGGCACAGGCTGCAGGATATAAATAGCAAGTGGCCAGATGTAATCCATGGGCCGGGTCAAAGTGTTAGATGGGCCAGATCCGGCCCCCTGCCCACATCTTGCCCAGCCCTGGTCTACGTGGTGCTGGGCCCTGCAACGAGTGCAGGGGACTAGACTTGATGACCTCTCAAAGGCTACGTCTAAACTACACCCCTGTGTGGTCAGAGGGATGTAAATGAAGCACTTTGAAAATGCAAATGAAGCGGGGCATTTACATATCCCATGCTTCATTTGCATAATCACATCATGGTGAGTTTTTTAGGAGTACAGGATCTTTCGAAAAGGCACCCCGTTGTAGAAAAAAACCACGTCTAAACTGCAGTTTCAGTTTCGAAACGGCGCTTGTTCGAAAGTGCCATGACGTGATTATGCAAATGAAGCGCGGGATATTTAAATCCCTGCTTCATTTGCACTTTCGAAGTGCTTCATTTATATCCCTCTGCCAACAGCGGGGGTATAGTTTAGACGTAGCCAAAGTTTCTTGCAGACCTGTGATTCTACATGTAGGACCTGAACCTATTTTTAAATTTTTCAGCATTTTACCCAGTTCCAGACTAGTGAATGGATCTATCTTATTATTAGCTGGATTACTTAGGAAACGCTGCCACTTGTCATGTACCCTATTGTTTGGCAACTCTATTAACAGGAGTTTTGGTAACAATCAACTGGTGACTGGCAATCTGATTTGGAGTAACTGCTGGCCTGCTTTGTATATATGGGCATTTGAGCCGCACCTAGTCAATTCAGTTAAGCTCCAGCTCTTCCAAAGTCAAGCATCATTGTTGCTGCCTCCCATCGAGTCCGGCAAGCGGCATCCAATGATTCTGTAAGATGGTCCATGATCTCCAGTTTACCAGACTGCTCAAACTGCCTCATCCAGTCTGCACATTCCAATAGGGAATGTACGCTGGTAGGAAGCCACATGGAATTGTTGCACTTGAATGTTTGAAAAGGACACAACAGAAACAACAGTTTGTATCTTTGTAGGAGATTATATTTAATGGGAGTGTCATGATGCTCCCTCCTAATATGTAAAGTGGCCGTGATATGCCTTCCAGAAGTTCCATCTAGGCTTTGGTACATTCCTTATAGCTGGCAGACTGAAGACACATTACCATCTGAATCACAAGACAGCATTGGTTATGTGGAAAATCATTTGGCAAACAATGTAATCAAAGACAGATCTGGGCAACAGAATAGTCCCTATTCCAACATGCTGAATGGAAGGTACCATACTACTTACGGTTATGGGCCAGTGTGAGATCATTATTAGTTGCCCACCTTTTTTTTGTGTCTGCAGGCACATAGTCATCACAGTGAACGGGGTTAAGTTGCCAACATACCCAGCTGGATGCATAAGCCTTGGGAGAACATGTGGACTCCATATTTTATCTGGTGGCTAATGCATTTTTGACTTGAAACTCACCAACCTCAGTTGTGCCACAAAAAGGTGAAGATTCAATATGGACAACTGATATCAGTATGTGTGTGTATATCGACCATGTTTTGCATGAAGTCTGTGACTTAACAGATTGAATCCAGTGATCTTCAATGACATGCTTCATTCTGCATGAGAGTTTCTTGTAAGGAAATAATGTCAGCTAGGGACTTCCTTTGCCAGAACACCAACGAGTTCCCTCTTGGCAGCAAATAACCCTTCAACATTCAGTTGGGGGACCTTAAGTGCCAGACCTATGACTAGAAAATCCTTGTCTGAAAGCTTTATAGATTAAAACACACTGAACTTCATTCAGAAGTAAATGAGGACTGGTGTATTTCGTAGCATATTAGTATACTCTTGCTGATTCACAATGAAGTAGATAATATATTTCACATTCCACCTTAGCTGCAGCTTCTAATGTATGCAAAAGTAATAAAGGAAAGTTGTCCAGATCAGAGAGGACAAAAGAAATGACTGATTGCAGTGAGATTAGCCTTAGTAAAAAAAGGCTGCAACCTCTAAGTTAACTGCAGATAATTATATGAATCACTACTGCCATCTAAGCATATAAATGCCACCATGAGGCAGCAACCAGTCTTCAGTGTTCTTAGTTGCCTTACCTTGCCCCTGAGCATCCCCCCCTTTTTACAGGTCAGCCTTCAGTGATTTTGTCCAGGTATTTGTGCTCATATTGTGTTGCATGACGAGTGTTGAAAACAAACTTTCACTGGTTAAACCAAACAGCTGTTGTGGTACTATAGGAAACAGTTACACTGCAGCTTGCTCTCAGCAATCCTACATGTAAAGAGCCTGGCTCTGCAGACCTTAGTTTACCTGTGTTTCCTGTTCTAAATGGAAGATAATATAACCTCCTTGCTGGTCAGCTTGATGACCATGATGCCCAATTCATCACTTATTCTTCTTTGCAGATGGTAATTTAACTCCTGTCTCCTCTGACAAAATCCATTCAAGGGTCTGTTCAGCAGGTAAGATAGCTTAAAACTGCAAGATAAACTTAAGGGTAGCAGGACTGTAAAAACTGGATATAGGAAAGAAAGCAAAGATAAATTATTAAATGAATATGTATGTAGACCCAGATAGAGAAACAAGCAACAATGTAAAAAGTCAGAGTCCCTCTGAGATTTGTTTTAAAATCTCTTCTTAAGGCTCTTGATAATGATCAGGAGTTCTAATATGCCTGTTTTCCACTTATTTGGATCATGAGTGTTTGCATACACATTCATCATCACTTTTACATTGTTAGTTACTAAGAAATTGGAAGAGTAAAGTCTAAGTCTGAGCTGCTTCTGTTTGTGGTTGTTAATGTAAACATTGTCAAGAAATTCTCTTTACTATATGTTAAAAGATTAAAATAAGCTATACAACAAAACTGTCCAACTGCTCCCAAAGTAAAAAAGAGAGCATGGATACTCTAAACTGCTGTGGAAATGAGGGTACTTAAAGCTAGTATCTACGAAGTTGTGAGGTCTCTGGCCTGTGATACAGGAACTTGAATCCCCTCCTCCCCTTTCCTTTCCCCTTCTCATGTTTTGTCTAACAGCTGCTGCAGTAGCAGTTTTTAGGTCTTCACAGACAAGCAAGCCACAGATGGATCCATCCAAACAGCAAAAACAGAATGAAGAAAAGGTGATCAGTGTGGTACAAGGAGAACCAGAGACTCTCGGTCCGAAGGTGGAGAAGCCACTACAGGAGGTTATTTCTAGGTAATAGATTATTAGTACATTGCAGTTGTAGGGGTTTCTGGGGTGAAAGCACGTGTGGGTTTTGAGTCTTTGACCATGTGGATCCCATTGGTGGTACACATACACCTTGCCATTTAAGTCACATCAAGTACAAGTTTCGGAGGGTTAACAATAGATTATTGTGAGCAACTGATTCTAGCAGTGGTATTGGAGCTCTCTGGGGATAAAGTCTTCAACTGAGTTGTCATTGTGTATTGCAGTGGGCACAAACAGAAGTACAGATTAATTCAAAGGAAAAACTCAGGACTAAAGTGTACTGCCCTGTACCTTACTAGGCACAGAATACAAAAAGTAGTAGTTTAGCTACAGAGAAGGATATTATCTTGTGGAGCTAAGTTTCCTGGACCTGCTTGCCATGTTTCCATTTCCCACTTGTGAAATAAGTTTATCTACCTGTACCACCAAGCTCTTGACAACTGTAATCCATGTTTACAAATGTTTTGGTGAGGTAAATGCAATAAATGCTTATTGATATACCGTAAAATCTCGAGTATAATGCGCACCTATGCATAATGCGCACCTACCTTTTAAACATCAGAAACCCTGAATAAACTGAACTCTTATCTATAGCGCGCACCCCGACTTTGCCATATGTTGCCTTGCCTTTTTGTATTGCCGGGTAATCACGCGTGAGCGCACGAGTATATTGTGCACGGCGTTCCATGCTCTCTTTGGGATGCCATGAGTTGTCGGCGATCTTACACGACCACTGAAAAACTGAAAGTTGTTAGCTATGCTGAGGCTCATGGCAACAGAGCTGCCAGCCGTGAATTTGATAACAGAGTCTAACATTTGGCTTTGGAGACGGCAGAAAGAGTGCCTGCAAGGATGAAGATGGCTGAGCGAGGTAAAAGCGCTGCATATCCTGAGTTGGAGGCCAAGCTGGTTGAATGGATTGCTGAGCGTAGACAGCAAGGCGGTGGTGTTAACATTGCGGAGGTTAGAATGAAGGCTTTGACCATTGCCAAAACGTACGCTAACACAGCCGGGTTTAAAGCTTCATATGGCTGGGGCGATCGGTTCATGAATCGCCATGGCCTATCGGTCCGATGCTGAACAACAATCACGCAGAAGCTACCAATGGACTCAGACACCAAGATACTGCAGTTCCAAAAGTTTATCATAAAGCTACGGAAGCAGCACTGCTACGACCTTTCATTAATTGGTAATGCAGATCAGACACCATTAAATTTCGATAATCCCTATGACAGAACGCTTGAACTGAAAGGTGCCAAGACAGTCTCCATTGCTACCACAGGCCATGAAAAGTTTAGGTTTACCGTAATGCTTGCTTGCATGGCCGGCCAGACGGCAACTGCCTCCTTATATTGTGTTCAAGCGCAAGACAATGCCAAGGAATGTAATCTTCCCGAACACTGTTCACATGCGTGTTCACCCTAAAGGCTGGATTGATGAAACTTTAATGCTTGATTGGCTACAGACGGTTTGGGCAAAGCGGCCAGGTGGACTTATGAGAAAGCGGTCTCATAGTTTTGGATGCATTTTGGTGTCATCGTATGCCACCTGTCAAGAAAAGGCTTCAGCAGGACAAAACAGACTTGGCAATTATTCCTGGTGGAATGACCAAAATGTTGCAGCCGCTTGACGTGACAGTTAACAAGCCAATGAAAGATGCACTACGCAGGAAATGGAACACCTAGGTGTTGGAAGGTGAACATACATTTACTGCAGGTGGACGTACGCGAACACCAACGCTGCAAGATATTACCCAGTGGATAGCAGTTGTCTGGCTTGAACGTGATCCCGCTATGATAAGGAAGGGGTTTCTGAAATGCAGCATCTCTAATGCTATGAATGGCAGCGAGGATGATGCCCTGTGGATGGATCCGAGCGACGATGAATCAGCCGAGGGCGAATTACCAGTATGCGAAGATGACAATGATTTGTATTACCTGGATGAAGATGTCGAGGACTATACCCCGGAAGATATTGCTCAACTGTTCGAGGAAGATTCTAACAAAAGTGAATTCGAGGACTTCGAAGGTGATCAATTAACATACCGGTATTTGCTTGTTTGCGCTGCAGTGTTGATTTCATTTGTTTAACTTACCTTTTTGAAACTGTGTATATAGTTGCTTGTTGATGCTAATAAAAATCAACTTAACCTCTGGTGTCCTGCGATTAATTAGTTGCCACGGAACCACCAAATGAAAACTTAAAAAAAAAAAACCTCCTATGGATAATGCGCACCCTGACTTTAATGCTAAAAAAACATGGGGAAAAAGTACGCATTATACTCGAGATTTTACGGTAGTATCACAAAGGAAATGGTTTAATTTATTCATTAATTGTGATCACTTTTCTAGAGAGGAAAGAGAAGTCTGTCATCAAATGACATCTCCAGTACTTTCACTGCCAAGTCAGATAAGATCTAAACAAGCTCAGGTACCACCAGCCTCCTCCAACCCTTTCCTGGTGAATGTCCTCCCTTCCCACATCCGGAAACCACCTACACTGGAAGAGTGTGAGATTGTCATTCACCAGCTATGGAACATCAATCACATGCAGGCACAGGAGGTGAGGCTGTTTCTCCCCAGGCTCACTATTTTATTCACAGCTTTTAAAGATATGGTATGTTTGTGGTGGTGAAATAGAAAATAGATTTTCAGAGGCAAGTAGAAAAGTTTTTTTCTCCTCTGTCCTTTAGCTAATGTATTTGAAATCCTATCTGGAGGACATCCACAAGAACAAAAGGATTCCTGAAGACTATCTGCTAGCCAGCCAGATTGGGTAAGCTGTTTTGAGTTACGGTTTCAAGGCTAGGCTATGGACCAGATTCTAGCTGAGTCCACTAGTTCCCTTTCTATTTTGTACTAACATGAATTTGCAGAATAGAGGCCGTATGCAAGATACCTAGATAGAGGCCATTAGCGAGCTTTTTGACATTTTAGGGCTTCCCTCCTTAAGTCACAAGGGAAAGTTAATTTTGAGACACCCTTGCCCCTATCAAACTTTTCAAAATGTGACCTGTTAATCTGAGGTGAGAGGGTTTTAATGATATATGCCTTAATGTATGTCTACACACAAGGGACCCCTGTGTGCTATATTATAACAAGATTACTGCACACAGCTGTTAACGCCACTAACCCAAATGAAGGTAAGTGTCCATAAAACAAGGTACAGAGAAGACATGTCAGTTTGTTCTTTCAGAGCACTTAGGTTCATTTAGCAGGCCAAGCATGGACCAGTCTAGGTGGTGTTGACACATGGTTAACAGAATCTGCTCAATCCAACTGAGTCAGACCCTTCCACAAAGGAGTTTTCTGAGAGATTCAGAGGACCCGTGCTTTACTGGCTTATGTTTAAGGAAAACAATCATATATAGAGTGGTGATATGTACAGACCTCATTTGGGTTGAGGGCTGTATTGTAGTAGGCAGTATATTGTAAGCTCTTCAGGGCAGGAACTGTTACTGTCTAAACAATGACAATGAACAAGAGATTAAGGGGCAAGAGATTACTAGGGCAAAAGAGATCATGGGTTCTCTTTTCCCCACCTCCCCCATTATTGCCACAACAGTTCTCCAGTTATACTCTGGGAGGATGATCAATAAGTCTATCAGAATAGCATTTGCTGCAGCCAAATAACAAGGGGTGCATATTCAGAAGATTCCAAAATATCATCTAGCTTGATCTGAATACCAGAGATCATTAAACTTCACCATGTTACCCCTATATTGCAACCAGCAACCTGTTTGACTAAACATCTTTTCCAGAAAGGTATCAACACAGCGAATCCATCATTTCTGTTGTTAGTTTGTTCTCATAGTTAATCATCCTCGCTGTTACAAAATTTTCTGTGTTCAACTTGCAGTACTTGGTTCTTGTTATACCTTTCATTACTAAATTGACGAACCCTATATGTGGTATTTTCACCTTGTGAAGGTATTTGTGCACTATAATTTAGTCACCTCAGACTTTGAGGAGCTAAACAACTAAGCTTCTTAAATCTTTCATTTTCTCCAGATCTCTAATAATTTTGACTTCTTCCTACACCCCCTCCAATTTTCTCATCTTTTTTAAAAACATGGATACCAGAACTATATATACTATGCCAGTAGGTCTTAGCAGTGACATCTACAGAGGCATTTCTACGGAATATTCCTTACTACTCCCATGCATACTTCCAAAGATTGCACTGTAGAGATCTTCCACAGCATTGTATGAGGAGCGCATGTTGAGTTGCATGATCTTTAAATCCTTTTCGCAGGCACTGCTTTCTAGGATGCAATCCCCAGTTCTATAAGTATGGCTTATATTCTTTGTTCCTAAATGTATAGCTGTTTATTTGGCTGTATTAAGGTGCATTTTGAGTGAATGGTCCCAGTTTATCACACGAGCCAGATACCATTGTATGACAGATGTATCCAGGTGCTATTGTGAAGCTACTCCTGTTCTCCAAGTTCAGCATTTACATGCAGCAAGATTACATTGTTTTCAAATATAAATTACACAGACTCAACTCACTCAATCTGTGCTCTGCTGCTATTCTACAGAGTAAAGTAGCCAAGGTATCACATCTACAAATATTTTTTGCTTTAGGAATAAAGAAGTTTCACGGTTACCCAGAATGCTGAAAGATACAGCTAAGAAATGGTAAGTACTTCTACTTTCTTTAGAGACTAACACACTTCATGAGAAGCCATGCTAGTTACATCGGTAATGTAATCCACTGAGCCAAGCATGTGATGCCTTTAGCAAATATTATTACATCATGAAGTAAAAAAACAACCCTATTATTGGTTCCCCCATCTTTCACCTCCAACTCCATCATCAGCTATAAGATTTTCCCCACTTCTTTTGATCACCATTGCCTAAAGGTCAATCCATATGCCCTGCTCAGAATAGTCAGATTTTAGAAGAGATCACTGCAACTATCTGGCTTATTTCTGTGCCCTAGTATTATCACAGAGGAATCTGCACAAAGTGTCAAATCATTTAGGCTGTGTTTACACAACGAGATTTAGGTCAAATTTATTTTTAGCACTCAGTTTTGTAAAGCTGAAAGTGTATGTCTACACTGGGTGCAAGAGTTCGACATAGTGCACCCCCAGTACAGTGGCTACCTTTGACTATGACAGCAATGTCCTGTGGATAACTCTCATTTCCTGCCACCCCTTTTCATTCTAGGTTAGACTTCCAGTGCCTGAGAGGACAAAAAACAGTGCAACCGGTTGTTCAGGATACATATTGTCAGCTGCCCATGGTGCACTTATCTCCACCCTCCCCCACTTGATGGCAATGGCAAACAGTGTTTTTGCGCCCCCTTTCTCCTGGTTATCTGTGCAGGCGTCATAGCAGGGCAAGCATAGGCTATGTTCAGCTTCAAACTGCTGTGGCAAGTACACCTCACACATTCTGCGGCGGTATGTCCAGAGCCTAGCCAGGAGCAAGGAAGAATGCAAGGAGGGTTTGAACACAGACATGTATGAAACCGTTCAGTGGAACAACTGGCAAATGCTGGAAGCATTCAATCCCGTTGGCACAGTGGCATGCCAGTTTTAGTACCATGAGACAAGCTGGTGGGACTGCTTAGTTATGCAGTTGTGGGACAATGAGCACTATCAGACAGCTACCAGTCAGTTGGGAATTAATTTGGACTGGGTAAACATACAGTAGGGGCTGCTGTAATTCAAGTAGCCAGAGGGAGTGAGCAACAGACTCAAGTGTTGCACTCACTGTAATAGAAAAAATGAAGGACAGACTTAGAATGCAGAAGTTAATCTCTTGCCGTGGACGAATGTCTGTCCAAAACTATAAGCGTGTGTTATGTACAAGTGCAAAGTTAATGTTTAAGCTCCAAATAGGCAGCAGGTACAACACACATCTTAAGGGAACAGCTGGACTTGGTTTGGCAGGTATGGTAAGGAACAGGCTAGGACTCTTGCTCTTTTGCTTCTGCTTTGAAAGCATGAGTGACCCAGTGGCTGCAAATTGCAGCTCCCAGGCACCATAGCAGGAAAGGTCAGCATTTGTAAAGAGGGTCCCCGGGCACAAGAGGCTGTGCTGGTGAGGGACGTGCAGTTGTGGCTTACGTAGTCACAGTGTGTTCAGCACCTTGTTTCCCTTGAGTGCCAGGGTGGAGGCTCACGTGGCCAGCAAACCGTGCTTTGTTGGGGATGAGCAAACAGGTATAGTGCCCTGGTATCAATTAGTTAGTTTCCCCTTCTTCATCCAGGTCACCCTGTGCGATATCAGTCTTCTCCGACTCAGAGGGACAGATAGCAGATACTGACTGAATGGGGCCAGAAACCTGGACCCTGTGCTGCAGTGACACCAGACCACTTACTGCTGGCTTCGCATGGCAAGGTGTCCTGCTGTGCAGGATGGAATAAGACAGGCGTCCCCAGAAACCTTGTGAGAAAGATTAGAGATCTCATCTAGAGAGTTTTTCAGAGATGTGCAGGGAGGAATCCTGCTCCATCTCCACAGACATTAAACTGTTCCAGGGAGCCCCCGCTGTGTAGGCAGATCATACCCAGTTGTCATAACCTACCTGGTAGCATGATTAAAAATGTGAACTCATCTGAACCGTCCTCCCTGTCACAAGTGTCCGGGAGTAACACATTCTGTGAGGAGGGGATTGGCTCCAAAGTTGAAAAGGTCCTGGCTGTCGGTGGCCTGCTGACCATTCTTCTCCTCAACAATGTCCTCCCCATTGTTACCCAAGGCTGCCTGAAGAGTCTCTTGGGAAGTATCCACAGATGCTTGTGGGACACTGGGCGGGTCCCCGCTAAAATCCCAGGCAGCTGCTCATAGAAGCAGCATGTTTGCAGCTCTGGCCCAGACTGTCCATTTGCCTTGTGGTACTCCTGCCTGAGCTCCTTTACTTTCAAATGACACTGCTGGGAGAACCTGGCGTGTCCTGTTTCCACCATGCCCTGAGTGATTTTGACAGTAGCAGCATTTCTTCGGCTGCTTCGTAGTTCTGAGTACAGAAATTTACTTTAACTGCCCTTAAAAGTCAGTGGAATGGGCTTGATGTTGTGATCTCATTGTTTAGCAAAATCAATCTAATGTGTCTAAGTTCAACCTAAAGTCGTAGTGTAGACCAGCCTAATTCTTTGAGGTTTACTTTTGCATATCCACAGATTCTTCTCTAGCTCCCCCTTTAGAAAGATTTGCTGAGATTCAACTGCAAGGATAGGTTCTGTCTGCCCCATAACGTTACACACATGTATTGCCACTGAGGAAGCAATCAGCAATTTGAATTTTAGAGTGTAGTGGGATTTAAAGCAGTACTCTGTTTTGTAAGAATTGCATAAAAGGGAAATAGAAAAGTAGTGCTCTCATCTTCCACAGTCATTTGAACAAGACAAATAGTTGGATTAGATTGTAATTATTTACAGAGAAACAGGTATGCAATAAAGTCATACAAGCCCTGCCATGAAACACAAAAGCTCAGTTCAGAACTCATCCTGTGAATAGGGTTTCTCCATTCCACCAAGTCAGAGATTACAAAGCCAATTAAAGTTTTCCACCTATGAAATAATGGGAGGAATAAAGATTCTAGACTTTCCAGCAGCTGCAACCACAACACAAACCCATTAAAACACGACAGTTGACAGATACAGGTATGTCCCTTTAAAAAGCTGAAGTGAATTGTGTTTATTGGTTAAGGTTTTTCTGCAAGTTAGACTGCAGGATCCCCATTTCATGTAAAAGTTTATGGGGGTATTGAAAAAAAAAATCAGGTCCCTGTTTTAGCTGTTCATTAACTACCTGAAGACAGGACTAGTCTCTTTTTTTAACATGAGATGTTAGCTACTCAAAACAGAGGAAGAAACCCAATTTCATGTACTCAGTGTTACAGGAAAACTGAATTCTGAACTTGGATTTTGGCAGGTAATGAGCCATTCCCACTTAAAATACCTCTCTGACACACAGCACTTTTCATCTGTTGATCTCAAAGCATTTTACAGAGGTCAGTATTACTGCCTTCATTGTATAGAAGGCAATGGGAAAATGTCTAGCTGAAGGACTGTTATCTATCAAAACGGCTGCTATGTTTCTAAATGATCACTAGCAGGACATACACACTCAAGTCTCATGGCACTTGTATTGAAAACCACCTGTTTTCCTCATTTTACTAGAAAAATGTAAGCACATTGAAGGTTAGGGAGAGTTCTTACTACAGAAATTTCAGTCAATGCAACAGAGTGCTGTTAAGTCATCATGTAGAATCACTGGGATGACTAATGTGAAGAGTAACCCTAATCCAGGAGACCGTGGTTAAGGAGGAAGTGATTTTAAATCACATTGCCAATCATTCCTTTGTCCCACTCTTATCTCCAGCTTGATTTTAACTCCACTGCCAGCTGCTGAAAGGGCAGTTCTGCCAGCACTGAAGCAAACACTGGGAAACAGATTTGCTGAGAGACAGAAGAGAACCCAAGCTATTCAGAGAAGCCGTCTTCGTCGGACTGTGCTTTAGTCTGGTTGTTTAGCGACTGCATTATACATCTCCTCAAGTGATCCAGTAGCTATAGCACTCCCAGTACGTGTTTGAGTGTACATTGCAGTTTCAACATAGACTGGTTTGCTGCTATTTTCCCCCATTTCAAGTAAAAATGAATTATGAAATCACGGAGTCATTTATTCAGAAACAAAGGACTTACGTTTCTTTTGTTGCAGCCTTGCCTCGTTCATAAATGGTGTCTGTGGGTACCACTCCATTAGTTCCTTCAGAACTAAATTGAGAGTTAATTTGATGATGAAAGCCTGTAAGAGATTGCTGTTTGATAAGCATGCAATTTATCAAACATGCCACAAACTTCTTTAGTTTGACAGACTGTTTAAAAGCAACATACATTTGTAGTTTATGTAGATACAGGCTTCAGTTTTACAAATAACACTAAATCACTGCTGATCCATCAATAGAAAAGCTGGAATCTACATGCAACATTGTGAGACTAGCCAGAACAAGATTTCACACCCTTCCATGGCTTTTAGGTGAGAAATAAAATGAGTTCAGTAGTCTTACCAGAAAAAATTCTGATGCAGATATAGAACCCACTGATTAGCAGCAAGGGGCAGTTGAAATTACGGGGGCTCAGATACTATGCTGCTCTAGGTTGCTTATTTTTTACTCAGAATCTATAACATTCCATAATTTCATCTTTGCTGTGGGCCAGTTTCCATTCCACTCACAGCAACATAGCATTGACTACTCTACAAACTAATATATGTACAGCCGGGTATGCAAGATCTCCTATTCCAGGCTACTGCTATGCATCACGATCTTATTCCCAATGGAGCAGTTCTATGATTGTTAGCACCACAGTAACAGATACCTTAAAAATGTCTAAGAATGAGTGTCTGTGTTCATTCAGCTTCAGAGGGGTAGCTGAGTTCACTGTTTAAGTTTTTCCAGTTACAGGCTAACAAAACATGTAGATGGTATCATGAGCTTTCGTGGGCATAAACCACTTCTTGAGATGAATGAAATATTAAAGGTCCAGTTCCAAAATGAATGCGGGGGGGGGGGGGGGGGGAGAGAAGGAAAGGAAAAAGGGGGCAAAAAAGTCAGTGTTCATGTTACATGAAGCTGATAAGAACAATTTGCACCTTCTCTTAAGTACCCATTGTTTGGTTTTTTTTAAGTCATTAGGATGTGGAAGGTAGTGTGCTAGCCAGGTAATATTTATTCATACCTTTGTGATGGGTCCCAAACCCGTACATAAAGTTTCAGAGGGGTAGCCGAGTTAGTCTGTAACAGGAAAAACTTAAAAAACAACAGTCTAGTCTAGTCTAGTCGCATCTTAAAGACTAAATAGTTAAAAGAGGCTGGTAAGAACCATTAGTTTGCACTAGGAAAGGAAGAGTACTAACAACAGATTCTACTCAGACATCAAGAACCATTGGCACCTTCACTGTTTGATTGGTTGATAATGTGCAAGCCATCCGATATCGAATTTAGACCATTTTCATGAGTTAAACTTGAGAATGAAGTGGAGTTCCAATCCTTCTGTGTGTATTTGGCTTGTGGAATTGGTCTGAAACAAAATGGCAACATGGAGATCCATTAATGAGTGTCCAGGGAGGTTAAAGTGTTCCCCAACAGGTTTCTGAGTGTTGCCTTTTCGGATATCTGATTTGTGCCCATTAATTCTTTCCCATAGGAATTGTCCAGTTTGTCCAATATATATTGGGTTAGGAGGTTGTCTATAAGTGAGAATAGGCCTTTCCCCCAAGGCCTCAGAGTGAGGAGTCATTTTCCAAGATAGGTTGTAGATTGTGGATAATGCATTGGAGGAGTTTAAGTTGAGGACTGTAGTAAGTGGAATTCTGTTTTCTCTTTTGGGCCTCTCTTGAAGTAGTTCATGTCAAGGTACTTTTTTGGCTCTGTCAATCTGTTTTTTCACTTCTCCAGGTGGGTATTTCAGTTTTAGGAATGCTCTGTATAGTTCCTGTAGATGTTTGTCTCTGTCTGTGAGCAGTTATCAGCCTCTTTTTTGTTGTTTAAGTTTTTCCTGTTATAGACTGGCTCGGCTATCCATTTTAAACTTATCTACCCAATGTCCTAATCTCCTTTCCCCCCCTTCCCTTATTTATTCTTGGTTCTGGACTTCCGACACTCCAGTCATCTGAAGAAGTGGGCTGTGCCCACAAAAGCTCATGATCCCATCTACATGTGTTGTTAGTCTATAAAATGCTACCAGACTATTTGTTGTTTAAGTTTATCCTGTAAATAAAGTTAAGTTCCAAGGTTTCCCTGTGTATTTGGCTTATGGCCTGAAACAACACGGTGACTGTAAGCTCCATGAGTGCCCGGGAGGTTAAAGTGTTCTCCAACAGGTTTCTGTGTGATGCCTTTTTGGATATCTGATTTGTGTCCATTGATTCTTTCCCATAGAGACTGTCCAGTTTGGCCAGTATACATGGCAGAGGGGCATTGCTGGCACTGGATGGCATAGATCACATTAGTGGTTGTGCAGTTAAATGAGCCCCTGATGTGGTGGCTGATGTGGTTTGGTCCAGTGATGAAATCGCTAGTGTAGATGTTCGGGCAGAGTTGGTACCGGGGTTGATTTCAAGGGTGGGTTCCTGGATGATTATGATGGAGGTGTGTTGCATGAGTACTGGAAATAATTTGTTTGAGGTTAGGCATTTGTCTGTAGTCAAGGTCTGGCCTTTCCCCCAAGGCCTGAGAGAGTGAGGGGTCATTTTCCAGGATCACCATTTCCATGGTCACCAACCCATCAATCGCGATCGACTGGTCGATCGTGAGGCCTCAACCAGTCGATTGCGAGGTGTTCCAGGCCCCCCATTTTCCCCCACCCCCAAGAAGCCCCACTACCTACCTCCAGCGACAATGGAGGTAGTGGCAACTTCCCACGGAGTGGACGGAAGTCTTGCAGATGCGCATCACTTCTGGGGGTTCTGGAAACGTGCTGGCTGCTTCCTTGCCCTAGGTCTGTGGCATGCCGGGAACTTACTGGGGGAGTCCCCAGAGGTGCGCGCACAGACGTCCCTTGTCTGCAGGAGGGGGGAGTCGGGCCCAGAGGGGACGTGTGTGTGGGCTTCCCTGCTCTGTGGGAGGCACGCACCGGCCCCGGAGAAAGCGCATGACGGGGCTTCCTTCCTCCACAGGAGGGAGGGGAGGTCGGCCCTGGAGGGGGCGCATGTGTGGGCTTCTCTGCTCTGTGGGAGGCGCACGTGCAGGCCCCGGAGGAGGCGTGCAACAGGGCTTCCCTCGTCTGCTGGGAGTCCTGGAAGGAGGTGGGTGGAGGGGACTCTCTGCCCCCACTGGCACCCTGCCCCCTGCTGAAGAACCCTGTCCCCTCTCCTCTGCCCCCAGCCGCAGAACTCTGCCCCCACTGGCACCCTGTTCCCTGCCCCAGCACCCACTAGCACCGTTCCCCAGTACCATGTCCCCTGCTCCCATCAGCACAGTTGGGGCCACATTTTGGGGGCTTTGGGGAGGAGGGTTTTTTTTTGCATCTCACTTGTGTGGCCCCAACTGACTTTCCTGTGGGTCAGTGACCCGACTCAAAACAGGTTCCCTGCCGTTCTCAGAAATAAAGACAATGCAGAAACTTGTGTTTGACACAGTATTTTATTTAAAAATGAAGCCTGGCCAACAAACCCCGAATTGGGGCCAAGCCCCCATCTGGCCACAGCATTATAACACTCCTGCACCCGCCCTTCCCCCAGACCCTAGATCTGAGCCTCTCATGCACTGGAACCCCCTGCCCTGAGCCCCCCACATACCCCAAACCAAATTCCTGCACCCTCACATCCACAAGCCTGTGGTTTGTTTAGCACCCCAACCCTCCATCTGACCCCAACACTCCTCAGCCTGGAGCCACCTCTCCAAGCCAGTGTCCCCTTCTCCACCTCCTCCTGCATCCAGATTTCCTCCCAGAGCTTGCACCGCTCACCCCTTCCCACACCCAAATCTCTCATTCCCACCCCAGAGCCTACACATCCTGTCTCAACCCAGCGAGGGTACGGCTAGACTGCAGGAGTTTTTCAGGATTCCAGAGAGATCCTAGAAAAATTCTTCTTCATCCAGGGATGCGTTTGTTCTTCCGCTTTTTTTAGTGGAAGAGAAAACATGATCTTTCGGTAACCCCTATATTTCTCTTTCCACGAGGAATAAGGGGGCTTCTAAAAGAAGGGTTTTATTCTGACATTTGGTCCAGTCTAGAAGGCCAAATGTTGGAAAAACTGCTTCCTACAGAAGAATTGGGGAAAAAAGCAGCAGTATAAGGGTTGGGGATAGCAAGTGCTGGAGAGGAAGATAATAGAGAGGGTGGAGCGGGGCTTCAAGGAAGGGGCGGGACCTTGGGGGAAGGATGGGGCAGTAGATCATGGCTTGTTCTGTCATTTAAAAAGTGATCTTGGGTGTAAAAAGGTTGGAGACCACTGCTCTAGATTGTTGATAATGCGTTGGAAGAGTTTAAGTTGTGGGCTATAGGTGATGACAAGTGGAATTCTGTTGTTTTCACTTCTTGGCCTGTCTTGAAGTAGTTTGTGTCCGGGTACTCTTCTGGCTCTGTCGATCTGTTATTTCTCTTCTCCAGGTGGGTATTTCAGTTTTAAGAATGCACTATATAGATCCTATAGGAGTTTGTCTCTGTCTGTGGGATTGGAGCAAATCCGGTTGTACCCTAGGGCTTGGCTGTAAACAATAGATTGAGAAATGTGTCTGGGATGGAAACTAGAGGCATGAAGGTAAGTGTAGCAGTCAGTAGGTTTCCAGTATAAGGTGGTGGAAATGTGTCCGTCATGTAATTGTATGGTAATGTCAAGGAAGTGGATCTCACGTGTGTTCATTCAGTTCTTGTCTTCTCACCTGACTGCAACAAGAATACAAACTAAGTTGTTGGCTTTTCTGATATGAACATCTGTCCACTAATCCATTTCACATAAGTATCTGGACTTATATTAAGTTAGTGGTGAACTGGGTTAGATCAAAATTAAAAGTCTTTCACTTCTATATAACATTTCTATTAGCAATCTTTTGAATCTCTCCTTCAGTTGATGAACTCACTTCGGGGTGCAGAGATTACAGCTTCTGCTAGGACATATGAAGTAACCACCAGCCTTTGGTCACTGCAGAGCTGTTGCACAAAGACTAACATTGGAATGAGAGTAGGTTAGTTTCAAACACAGAAATAATAATAAATTTATTATGATAAAACAAACAGGTAATGCATTAGTTCATGTACAAAATATTGATACCACTCGGCTGCCTCAATCAGTGCTTACTAAGTATCCACATTTTAAAACATCCTAAAACTGATGACACCACACAGATTTACAGGAGGTCACAGCAACTTCTTGACACCACTGTAAGAGTCCAGCTACTTGTCAGGGACTGTTGCACAATACTGGGGGATGGAGCAGGGTGTGATATAAATACTTTAGACTTTGAAATTCCCTTACATCTGGGAATTAAGAATGAATGAACTACAAAGAGAGGGCAAATTTAAATGTAATCACATTGCATACAGAATCACTGTTACTTACGGCAAGTGACTTCATTTGCATTGCCTCACAACATAGCAGCTGATAATCAGTCTTCTGATCCTAACTGAGATTACCAGTAATACTTTCACAGTTAGGTGCCCCTCAGTGCCTGAGGCACAGAAGTTCAGTTGTCAAGTCTCTGACCTGAGCTGTGTTCAGTTTTTTTTTTTTTTAACTAAACATTTCCCATGAGTTGCATCACTTCCCAAGAAAGCCATCACCAAAGAATTGCCAGGTAAATATAAATGCAGATAAGTAGCTGAAGCCCACTGGATTCATTTACAGTGCTGCTATGATTAAATCAATTGATTTTCCCTGCACTCACAGGGAAATCAGTCAGCATGCACACTGAACACACTTCCTTCAAATCACCCAACCTTCTAAGTGAGAGAAATGGATGGTCCGTGCTAACCAAAAACTGTTTATACAAAGTAGTGTTTAAAATAAGCTATAAAAATTTTCCTATGGTTGGTTTTATTCCTAAACATAATTATTCAGATTAATCTGAAACAGTAGGCAGGCCCTAAAAATGCCCTGATTTCTTCCTTGTCTCCAAATTAAATTACCAGACTCCTGCAACCACAGGGAAGTTTGTGAGCACATTCTAGTTGCAGCTGATTTATTCTTGGGGCAATATCAAGTCACACAACATACAGAGTGTGAGGAATACTGGCATCAGGCAAAGTCTGAAGCAAATTAGGACATTCTCTCCTCTCTTCTATACCATTCAGACTCCCTGATGGAAGTCTACAAATAATTTCTTCTCTAAGAAGACAATAAAAGCCCCTTCTAATACAGTCTCAAGAACCATATATACACATGTTCTGTATATGTGAAAATGCTGGCAAAGTCCACAAAGGCAGAAGATAAAAGCATGAAATCTAAATCTAACGCCAGGTTCTCTATTGAACCTGACACCTAGAAACAAAACAGTATAAGGCTTTTTCTGGAGTTCCCTCCCAAAATGCCTGTGATTCTTCTAGTGGCCATGGGAAAGGCCAGCTGTTGAGACCCAATTTCTTTACTTCATGATTTCACAAGGTGAGGGTTGGGGACAGTTATGCAGCTGAGAGGCAGGCTTGACGAATACTCTGTGCCCAGGTGTTTAAGAGTGCTGTGACTGAATGCTTGTCTGGAAGTTGCAGCAATTTTGATGTCATGTACTGATATACCGATTGCAAGAAGGGATTGGCTGCTGGAAAAAAAAAAGGGAGACAGCCCAGATAAATACAGTTGTATAACTGATTATCACATATTGATCCCCCACTTTTAAAAAGCAATGCCATCCTTTTGTCCCCATACCATATTGCCGAGAGTTGTCTATCCACAGAGGGCTCTGATCTGGATAGTCAGCTGGAACACTGAGCTGTAGTGGTGGGACATTTGGAAGGTTCTTGTCATCTAGGATTCAAACATACTTACTTTAACCAAAGATATTTTCCATCAGGGCATCAGAGTCTTCCCTATGTCTATTCATTAGATCTAGTCTCTTCCTATCCAGTCCAGTATCTACGCTTTGAAAAGAAGCAAGGCTAGAAGTCTTCATTTCTGAAAAGTTCACTTTAAAAATGGCCTCTGCTTGTTGGAAGCACAATATAAGACTTCCAGCTCCACAACACATTCCCACTCATCAGTCTCAGTCTTTCATCTGAATTTGGTTTCCTAAATTCAAAACGTCTAGGCCAGGGTGAGGAATATTCTTTGGGTCGGGGGCTATTGACCCACAGAAAAATCAGGTGTAGGGGCAGCGTGGGCTCCTCAGTGCTGGAGGAAGAGCCAGATCTAGGCAAGCCGGGGACAACATATAGCCCCTGGGCCTTACTTTCCCCATCCCGGTCTGGGCACTGTCCATAATACACACAGAAGTCAAGAAGAGAGCATTCCCATGTTTTGTCTTGTACACACTAAAATTAGGGATGTAAAATCCCAGTTTAAAAGTTAAACATTAAGTTTAACTGGTTAACCCACGATGTGGGTGGGGACTGCTCCAGTCAGGCTGGGCGAGCCTGCCACATTGCGGGCTGCGTAGCCCCGGCTCACCACCACATTCCCACTCCTACCTACCAGCAAGCACCACATTATCTTTTTCAGTTAAAGGGCAAAACAAGTTCACCTGAAGATATATTCTATTCTTGCTTGTTTAAGAAAGAAGGGCAAAGACTTACACCCTTCCTCACTTACAAGACCAGCTGTGACAATTAGTGGTGAACTGGGAAAGACATTTTCAATTCCAAAAAACAGATCTAGTTCCTCTATGTCCCAGTATCAGATTTCAAGGTGCTGAAAGCTTTTGTCCAGACTACACAAGGCATCAAACCATTTTCTAATACCAGGGAAGGTTGAGCCAAGGGTGAGAAATTGTTATCAGCAAAGTACACTTATCGCAAGAGGCAGGATTTTTCATCTGGGGAGCAGAAATCTAACAAGATCCAGTTGTACAATTAAATACTGTACTGTTTCATTCTTGGGATTCTCCCACGTGGCAACAATTACCTGGTCCTATTTATTTCTCACATCCCAAACAGCAAATTTCTTGAAATACAAAGAAAAAGGAATGTAGATATGTTTATAAATAGGCTACTTCATACTATCAGGAATTCAGATTACCTGGAGAATTTGCTTGGATCCCAACTTAGGGAGCCAATTAAATGCACACATTTAGCAACAAAAATCCACCAATATTTCAGTTTAAAAGGCTCCCCTTCCTCCCCCCCCCCCCCCCCCGGGGTTGGAGGGTGCAGAAGAAAACAGAATGATTTAGCTTTAGAAAGATTATTTCCCACTTTCTAAAAAAAAAAAAAAAGTGCAAATGGATTAAATATCAATCTGGGGTACATCTGGAGACTTGCTGCTGAACCAAGCTCCGCAGAGCACATAATGCACTGCCACAACTCTGGCAAGCTAATGAAAAACCATGATGAAATTGCATGTTGGCAGGATTTACTGTTGTACATATTAACAGGAGATAAAAAATTAATACCCCTTAAATAGTCTTCATTTCTTCTTAGCTTACCTAGCTTGCATATGAGGTGGACTGTACCATTATTACTGCAATGGGAGGGATCCAGATTCACCAAGAATTTAGGATTTAATCTTGCAACTTCCCCTTGTAATACATTTGGTATGGTCTGCCTTTCATCCTCTTCATATTTACGCTTTGGAGGCGAAGCCATTTGGGCTCTGCATAAAATACATCCACAAAAGAACTCAGAATGGGCACCATGTTATGCCAAGTCCATGTTTTTCAATCTAAGATGATTTTTCAAGTACCTTACAGATGACAAGGAAACATCCACCTATCCATCAGCCTCGCCCCATCATTCCAACATTTCAACCAAATGATTAATTTCTCTAAAGCAGATAACAGGGCAATGATACATACGTGATTGGAGGGCCATGTATTGCAGTCATAGCTGGCACAAAGGTACGATAAAGGGAATGGTTGAAGACTGGTGAACGAATGTTTGCCAAAACAGCATCCAAAAGTGGCTGGCACAAGTACTGCTGTTTGGTAGGGGGCACTGGTGGAGGTGGTGGTGTGGGCTAAAGTACAAAGAAGCATATCTTAATTTATGTGCTGTAGCAAATATTTCTTAGACATCTTGACATATAATTCATTATGCAAACTTTAAGTTCAGTATTTCTAATACATAGAAGAATTCCTTGCATTCCTCTAACCTGTTTTATGCTACTCTAGAAACATTAACTGCTTGAATACATAGGGATACTCAGGAATGCAAATTCAAATTTAACTGAAATTTTAAATGGATTAGTTAAATTGTATTAAACCTCTTTATGGGTACACTCACTCAGCTTAAACTCTGAAAATCATTAAGCTAAATCAAATTAAGACCACTAACTCTGAATGGGATTGTCCATAAAGATATTTAATGCAGTTTTGGATTCATGCTTTTAATGTGAATTAATTGTCTTGATTGTCCTCATGTAGACAAACCCACAGTAACCAAAACTGACATGTAAGAACAGCCATACTGGGTCAGACCAAAGGTCCATCCAGCCCAGTGTCCTGTCTACCGACAGTGGCCAATACCAGATGCCCCAGAGGGAGGGAACACAACAGGTAATCCTCACGTGATCCTTCTCCTGGCATTTCATTTCCAGATATTGTCAGTATCTTTCATGTAGAAAGCCTTGTTGGCAACATCTGCTCAAGACAAGAACAAGAATCATTCCTAGGTGCTTGTACAAGACAGGAATACCTGAAAAGAATACCTTGTACAAGAAAGGAATACCTGATTATTCAGTAGAATAATCTTTAAAAGGTGTGCACAAAGACACTTCTGTTGAATGGCCCAGGGTTTAAACAGTTTTCAGTTTACTTGCTTAGTCCAGCACTAACACAAATAATCCTGTTGTGACCACGAAGAGAAGGGAAACAATTCTGCCAAACTGGTGCCCTCTCTGTGGAATTCACTGCCAGCCTGACTCTCCAGTTAGATTAAAAGTAACTCTCATTGCTTACTACAGCCATGTCATTCTTGAGCTTCTCTAGAGCAATTTCACATTTCTGTAGCGTCTTCAGAGGGCATCTGAAAAGAAAAAGGAAAGAGTTAGCATAATCCTCTCTACTGTTCAAGATGAGGATTTTGTGATATCTGAGCCGCCCATCAACATTATTTCAATGCTGATGTGCATGAGTGCTATTCAAAACAGGAACTATAGCCCTGCCTCAGGGAGCATAAATTCTAAGTTAGATAACATGGTTCAGACCTAACATTCTGGCAAAAAAGTGCCAGATCACAAAGTAGTTAGACTTTTAAATAACTTATCTGGATCCTTTAAAGGATTTGCTGAAGGGCAAGAAAGGGAGTGATATAACAATGAAAGACTGCAAAAACAAAGACATTCAGATTAGAATTAAGAACTCCTAATTTATTGCTATGTCTAGATACTAATATGGCCACAGAATGGCAGACTAATGTCTGGGACACCACTACTCATCTGGAACACCCATGGTAGCCTAGGTATTCTCTCATACTCCTGACAGTGGTCTGGGAGGAACAGAATTCACTGGGGAGGTGCTGATACAACCTGAACAGAAAAGGAAGTTACCGTTTTGAAGGATCAGTCAGGATATCCAAGAGGCTCTTCATCTTACTTAGGTCCTTCTTCCTATCTGAAATAAAATAAAAAGGACTAATGAGAAATGCACTTAATGACTGCAGAGCTAGAAACTCTGACCACAGTCATTAACACAAAAATGAGGAAGCTTGGGAAAACCAAAAACATGACCCATATAAGGAGAAAGCAGAAAAGGATCTATGATTCTCCATCTTTTCCTAAGGAAGAGTGGCTCAAAGAAAGTGTAGTTATAGTAAAGAAAAACACAGAGGTCCTGAAGAGAAAGGGATTTGGAGATGTTGCCATGCTTCAGAGTTAAGTCACTGCAACCATGAGCAAGGAAAACCATAGACATAGGCCTGGTCCTGCCAGAACACCCAAAAGAGCAGTACACAGCTGTCTCAACCAAAGGCTGACAGAACTGTACAGTAAAATACAAGGGGTCACACCTTCGTTTTTATCAATCTTATTGATCATCCTCCGGAGTGGTTCAATGTACTTTGACAGCTGTTTGAGTTTCTCCAGGTACTGCTGTTCCTCAGATTGGCTGGAGCTCGCTGGACTCATGACAGAATTTGGATTTCCTGCACAAGGCAAAAAATTGAAAATTATACATCACTTGTCAGAAGGGGTCAGGCAAATCAGCACATTGGTTTATAAACCGCTAGCAATTTCCAGCTGCATGAAACCCCAGAGCCAACAGGCTTTACATCCTCTTCTGGTTATCATTTTTGTTTTGTCAGAAAGTTATGAAAACCCTCATGTAATTCAATGACCAAAAAACAAACCAACAATAACATCAGATTAGAGAATTCCAAACAAGCTAAAGACCAGAATATCCTCCTTGCTGCACATGTAGTGCATATAGCAAGTCAACCACTTGACTACTACTCGCTTGGCAGAGCCTTCATAAAGCTAAAGGCACAACTGTGCAACTTTAGATTTCTCTGTATATGTTTTATTTGCTGAGCTGCATCATTGGATCATGCTGTGCAGCACAATTCTCACGGAGGACCACATGAGTTACCTGGAGTGTTTAAAGGACCTGGAGACGGGACACTGAAGTTTTGTGGTGTTCGTGCAGCTGCTGGGCTCTGGGATGGTTGAGGAGATGGACTGGGGAGGAAGCTGCTGGGAGATGGGGCTGGACCGGAGCTGGAGAATGGAAATGAAAGTCAATTCATCACTTAACATGCGGATAAAGCAGCCTGTAAGACGCTAGCAGAGAAACAGTCTGAGCAGGTGTGTTTTACTAACTGCTGCCGCTGCATTCTGCAACCCCCCCACTGACGGTTACTATTGTTGAGTGCCTATCCCACCCATTTGCACTGGAATGAAATTTACAAGTGTTCAGCACTGACCTAACCCTGATCCCAGTGAAGTCTGTGGTTAAAATATCATTATTTCAATGGGAGCAAGGTTAGATAATGCTGACTGCTTTTGAAAATCCTACCCTTATATCACTGTACTGCCCACAGGCCCCAGTCAGAACCAGGGCCCACTGTGCTCATCAGTGCAGCACAAAATGGTCTCTTCCCCAAAAAGCCTACAGTCTAGAACTGACCCAGTTTTGTGGCAGTGTCAATGCCACTGCTGCAAGGTGAAGAGTCAGAATTCCCTGCCAGATAGCTTTGATTACAGCAATCAGGAAAGATTCCAAAGCTAACACCACTGAATTGTGGCTTAGTGAGAGAGACTCGCAGCTCTAGTGAGACTGAATTTTGTTAGTAGGTCTTTAATAACTCCAGAGGTCTCTGCATACCTCCTCCATCAATCTAAGAGCATGATGGGGACCGAGCAGACCAAGCAGAAGCCTTGGATTTAGGGCCACTGCCTTCTGCTTTTGGCATTTCATCCAATCCTTTAACTCCTGCCTTCCATTAAGCCACACTAGGCAGGGGAGTGAGTAGCTGTATGTGGCTAAACACAGAGTAGCCTCAGAAAAGGTGACTAAGGAGGGGAATGGCAATATGAGCATGACTCCTCCTGGTTCCTATGACACGAAAGGCCAACAAGTTCTAGTGTATCCAATGCTACAACCTCAAGGCATCACTAGGATTAGAACCCCTACTGGAAAACGGAGTAGGACAAGCACCTATAACCACTTTGTTTTAACATCCATTCATGTTCAATTGCCATCTGGTAAGAGCATCTGCAGCTGCCACTCATCTTAGGTGGTCACATTCCTGCTCACCTGACATTTGAGTTTGGCTGGGAAGTTGGCTGCCCTGGTTGGGGCGATGGCTGTGGCTGAGGAGGCGGTGGCATTGACTGGGGTGTCTGCACTTGCTGGACAGGTGAAGGTGACGACATCATGGTAATGCTACTCTGGTTGACCTAAAGTTGGAAAAAATACAATCAACCAAGAAGCGAGCTGGCAATGGGAACCTATCTAAAAAGGCTTTGGCTACGGTAAGAAGAGCATCCTTTGGACTCTACAAGAAACAGAAAGTGTTAGTTTCCTAAACCCCTCCATAAAGAGATCACTGCCAGTATCTCACATTTCCTTTTGAGGTACACAGAGGAATGTTACATACCAAGATTTAACAATTAAAACTCAAAAAGCATGCATTATTTGAGTCAGGGATTGCATTCCTCCTTCCCTAACGCAACAAGCTTATATTAAAATAGCAAGAGTTTTATCTGAACGATCATTTCCTTTATTAAAGCTACAATGAACAGAGTCATGAAGAACTGGCTTGAGAATTTGTGATCACAATAAAAAACCCTTCCTTATTTTGGCTTTCAACTTAAGTCTTCAAAGTCTTTTCTTATTTTTTGGCTACTGCCTCCAAATCTGTTTTCTTTCAGAGGAGGGGTAAGGAAAAGGCAGTGTATGAAGAATGAAACACAAGACTCTTACTATTCAAATTTGAAAGCCTGGGGAGCCAGAAAAGATTTCAAGGGTTTGGGATGGGATGAGGAGGGGCAAGGAGTGCTTATTTATTGGTGTTATAGGTGGGGTTGCATAAACCTAAAGGATGGAAGGTCAAGATGGGGAGTATTCTAAGATGATGCAATAACTTCAAATCTACAGTCCTTAAGAGGAGAAATTCTGGGTACCATAAAGTTTATTCAACTTGTAATGGTAAGATGATGAAATTAAGGAACAGAGACTAAAATAAAACCATTTATTCCTACTGTCTCGGAGTGTTAACTCAGATAAAAAAGGTGATTTGAGCTAGTGTACAAGACAGCACATCAATTAATTTACCATGCGTCTTCTAAAGGGGTCTTGATAATAAGCCAACTTCTATCATGTGGAAACCAAAGAACACAAAAATACCATTCCAAACACTACAGGGGCTCTGTAGATTTGCTCCTTTCCCTCATTAACTCCTAGCCACTCCATTATTGCTACAGGCCACTGACTCTGGCAAACACAGTATGGCATAATTTACCACACGCACCCACGGGTAACCAGGTATTTTTGGCCTGGAACATCGCATCTGCAGAGTACAAAGAGTTGAACTTTTATTATCTCTACTCTCACATTCTCTACCACCTCTTACACAGCTTACAGTGAGCCATAACATGAAAGTTACTATAATCCTATATGCAGGGTTCGACGATCGCGGCGAAAACCACTCGCCAGCCCCGCACTGCGCATGCGCGAACTGCTGGTGAACGGGGCAACCGGCTGAAATCTACTTGCCACAGGCGAGTAGATAAGCGGATTTGTCGAGCCCTGCCTATATGTGGTGTTCCAAGGAGTTGGATTTTAGTAAAGTGTGCTCCTCACCCTTCAGCCAGCGACAGGGCACAGCAAAATAGCAGAGAACAAACAAAAGCAAAACTGACAGTTCTGGGATTCCAGACAAGCAAAAGTAATGAGCCCAAATGATTAAGGTAGGTGGAAATCCAGGGCCTCTTTGAACGGACACTTTAGTTGACCATCCATTGAAACACAGCTTAAGGGTCATGGCAATGCAAGATGTTACGGTCTCATTTCTACTTCCAGTAACACCATTCCTTTCCCACCCACTCCCCCATGATTTTAATACATGTTTTCCAGGCCTCTCTTTCCAGATGTTTTGAGACAGTTACTCCCCTTTCCTCCAAAACAAGCAGAGAGGCTGTGCTCACTGGTTTTCTTGGAGAGGAGGGGGCAATTTGTCAGGTTCCCACCAGCTGAAGAACGATACTTGGAATTAAATGGCGTAATTCTGCCTCTGTTGGTACTTGTCCCCAAAAGCTCAAGCAAAGGAAGAAAAACATTTCACAGGGGGTTCCCTCTGTTTTAACTCCCAGTCTGCCCCAGTGGAGAGCTCCTCTCTCTCTGGCAAGTAATCCTTCAGACCACATCAAATACAACTGTCGGAGAGCAAAGGACCGCATCTGCAGTGCTCTTAGCTCAGGATCACATCCTCATCTCCTATGTATGGGGTCCTTCTCTAAAAGATTGTATATCCATCGTACAGTGCCCCTACAACACAATGGAAAAATGAATTAATGCTTATATCCCGTTTCCTTTAATAGCATATCCATTCCCACAAGTTGCTCAGATGATAGCACCCTTTATGGGACTCTTACCAAGGAATGAGGATACTTTTGGTGTAAAGGAAAACTAGCAATCAGTTAACTATCAATATTTTTATTTTTAATGCTTTGCCAGTGAACCCATGTAACCTGTAGTAAACTGTTTTGAAGTTTGTCACCAGGGGTCCCTGAAAATTCTGCAAAAACTTCAAATAAAGCTTACCACACAGGTTTTCATATTTACAGTTGTATGAGTATCTGATTATTTAATTTCATATTAAATTCATTTTTACTTTAATCCTAAATTTCCAGTGTGCTCAAGATTTTTGCACAAACATTTTGTAAGTGCTTTATAGCGGTCAAAGTTACTGAAGATTATAGTGGATCGGGCAGGGAAGATGGGGATTTTGACACCAAAAAATATATATTACAGACTGCTTCGGATGAGTATACTGGCTCTTATGTTAATAGAAAGCTTTGGCTAAACATTATTAAAATAGAAGAAAGCTATTTAATCTGACATTTCAAATACAGTCAGTAAGCTTCACAGTCAACCCAAATGAGGCAAATGGAGAAGCCCATACTTCTTAGTTATTGTTTTAGACTTTGCAAGATGCCATTGAGTAGGGATGTGAAAGTATAACCATGTACATGGCTAATCAGTGAGCCTGGGCTCGTTGGTTAACATTCACAGCATGTTTACTCCCAGCACACACTGGCTCCCCCGAGCAGATTGCACCACCCTGCGTGTAACCATGTAACTGCTCAAATTTTCAGCAGTTACAGTTACTTAAACGTTTTGCAACGTCCTTACCACTGACGTTCAGTTTGTGCTTCATAGCCCTTCAGTCACAAGGGCTAGAACAGGTGCCTAACTTTTTTTAGATGAAAGTTTAAAAAAAATTGAGCTCAATTCTGAATTTGGCAGCAAGTTCAATTAGGGACATTAGCATGCAGTCGTTTATATGATTAACCAATAAGCCTGTATCAGAGGCAACAAGGGGGGGAGCTGGTGCATGCAGAGCTACCTGCCCTCCCAGCGCTACTACCTCTGTGGCACACAGGAAGCCAATTTTCAAGCAGACTCTCCACACATTTTGGCTCCTGCTGAGCCGCTTCTTTATCTTTAAAAGCCAGCTCCCCACAAGCACTGGCTCCCACCTCCGCCCAACCCCCAGCAAAGAAACATGTAACCACTAAAAATCCAGCAGTTACACGTTTACGCAAATACACATTTACACAAATACATAAACATCCCTGAGTTCAATAGCCATGAAACTGTTGAGTATTAAACCCTAACAGTGATTAACAGTGCAGCTGCGCGCTGAACAAGATCCAGAAGGGACTCTGCAAAGAGTCTATCAAGCCTTAGAGTGAGAGGGGCATGTGCAGGTTTTGTATCATGTAGGATAAAAAGAAAGCACAGCTTGGACAACAAATATTTTTATACCAAGTCTACATTTAGTCCTTTCTTGGAAAAGGTGTTATCAAATATACCACCAAAATTCTTAACTTTAGCACTGTTTCCCATTTAATCTTTCACTTACTGAGATCAAGATGATAGACTTACACAGTATCAATAATCAGATACAGCCATAAGCTATTTCTAGTGCTGCTTTAACCAAGAGCAAGATGTCTGAAGACAAGATAATGATGACACATTCAAGTTCAATTAATAGTATTATTCGAGCATTTCTCTAGGATACAGACCAGAACTATGTTTTCTGCCATCTGAATTGAATTTGGGGGGATTGTTTTTACTAAAAAAAATTCACACTTTGGGTCTTGAACTACCTAAACACCTGCCAAATCAGTTTGCTTTTTAAACATTCTTCCCACCACTGCTAACCGATTGGCTGTTCGTCCCACTATTTTTATTGCAACTAGTGCCACACATACACATTCCCCTCTTTCACTGACCTACACTTCCCCAATAGACAATACTACAGGACATCATTTTTCATGAAACTGACATGTTCTGCATCTGGTTCATTTCATATCAAGAGTTAATGCTTCCCAGCAACCACTAGCACAATATTAAGAGATCAATATGTAGAACAGACAGCTGGAGAGACAGGTTAAGGCTCTCTCCCCATTGTGGTGGTCCCATTTTAATGGATGGATGAGAGATTCAGGGCTATTAACATAGCACCACCTACTGAAATTCTTCTTTGACTCAAGTAATCCCAACTACAGAACAATTAGGAGGAGTAAAAATTTCCAGCTCAAAACCCAGGAAAAAAGGCAATGAATAAACATGCCACAGTCTCTGGTGTATTTCTGGTCACTGCATCTTTCTACAGCACATGCCACCTTCCCGACACCTTACTTTAACACTAAATGTACCTCATAAGTGTGAACTTCAGCAGCAATAAATACACCATGCTAAGGACTCAGGGTCTATGGGTCTCATACTCCAGAGCTCCCAGGAAACTCAACTCACAACACTGGGAGAAATGGGAGAAGCCATTTGTCACCTGTTAATAAGAGAAAGCAATATGGAAACTGGAGCTTCTGGGCAGGAATCAGTCTGTGAAGGTGACAGCATGAACATGTAAGACATGCAGCTCATGGAGTCTGTCTTTATACATGCAAAGCCAATCAAGCACTGGATGAGCAGTAGAAAGAGTTGATCTCCGCTTCAGGGTCACTGCATAAAATAGCTTTAAATCAAGAGATTCAGATAGAGCTGAGCACTATGAACAGTAGTGCATGGTTTTAGAACCAATTCATAGAGCTGAAGAGGGACTTTGTGACAATGCTAATAAGTAGATGTGCAAAGAACTCCCTTTCTGCTTCCGTTTACTTTATGTCATTCCAGGAATGAAAGGGGGTATACTGGGGCAAGTGAAACAAATGCAAGAAAGGCTAGTGTTGGTCCTATTCTGTTACAGGAGGTATAATAATAGACTCATATTTCAAAGGTCAGAAGGGACCATCATGATCATCTAGTCTGTCCTCTGCAGGCCACAGAACCTCACCCACCCATTGGGTATTAGACCCAGAACCTCTGGTATATTCTGATCCAAAACATCTCTCAAAATCAACTGGATAGGAGCCATGTGAGCCTCTACATTATTGCAGTTCCCACAGACAAAGTGCAGCTATGCTAATTCCTTTTTTGTACCTCTGAAAGGATAGGCAGAACATGGACAATTGTCCTGACTGTGGAAGAGTGGTAGGAAATGCAGCAGAAATCTAGAACTGTGATTTGGGGGCATAATCATGTGCTGTTTGCCATAGGTCCATATTTTATTTTATTCAAAGATTGTTTGCAACTTGCAGCTTTGCTAGGAATTTAAAGTATTAATTTTTTTCTTCAGTTCAGGGTCATTTCAATTAGCTCTGTATTTCCTGCATCATGTCTTAATCATCTCAAACTCAAATTCATGAAATTTGATTGCTCATGAAAGGGTCTAATGTTAGCTAGCATAATGCATAATATGAGGAAGTATCATGCAAGCTTCTTAATACAACCCAGCCAATGCCCTTATACTCCTGACCTATGACACATCAGTCCTGGGGCCTCTCCAGAGCAAAAACTATCCATGCAGTGGTTTTGTGATATGTGCAAAGATTAAGCAGAGACCAAAAATTTTGATTCATTTGAGACCTGAACCAGATATGAACATGGAAAAGTTTTAAACATTCAAAATAATGTGAATTGTGTAACTTATGCAAAATTTTAGTTAATAGCTCAAGTTCTCAAAAAAATCTTCATTTAAAGGGAGGAAGATATACTTGGACTGTCATGCTCCCCATTTCTCCCCCCCCCCAAAAAAAAGCCCAACACTCAGTAGCTAAGAGCAATTATCTGCACACAGTATTCTGAGGAAGATAAGTGAACTTCTTTTAGTCTGATGAGCACTAAATATAACCCAAGTACTGAACACCTTGTATAATTCCTGACACAATGTGCTTTGACTCAGTAAATACCTGTGGCATTTGCTGTCCGCCCAAAGGAATGGAGCTTGGAGGCGTGGCAGATACAGCGGTGGTAGGCGGGAACCGTGGTCTTATTTGCATCCCACCTCTGGCCATAGTTGCGGTGATCATCTTTGAGGACAGAGGGACAACAGACAAAAGTAATCGCAAAACAAGAAATGCAGTGCACTGGCAGGATGAGAAGCACATGCAACCTCCGGGATGGGACTTGAGTGAACTTTTCTCCTGACAAGCCTAAGGAGCTAGTTTATTGACCCAGCCCCCTGCTTCATACCCTATATCTCCACTGTAGAGGGTATCTATTGGACCCTAAACATTGTGTGGGCTGACATTTAGATTCAAATGTATGAGAAAAGGCCAATTATATAGAAGTATGATGTAGTTGAAGGGGTTTCCCAAATTTTGCCTGACATCTTGAATTTCTAACTTAATATTGGAATTAAAGGCTCTAAGACTGCTATCAAAAATGCTTTGTTCAAGTTTCTTCAATCATGTACTGTCGCAAGTCTTTGTTTCTGATGTCCACTACCACGTTCTGGATTCATCTGAGGGTTTGGAATCCACAGTAATATTGGTACATTACCCCTTTCCACATGAATGGAACTGATTGGTATGTCAATAGTACAGGCTGCACCTCTATAAACCTGAATATTATGGTCCGGCAACATCAGTAAGTCCACCAGGACCACGGATGTTCCAGGATCAAAGAGTCCCACTGCTGCAGAGTGTGCGTGGAGGCCCCATGAGCCCAGTGCAGTGTGTGTGAGGGGCCCTGCAAGCCTGGTACAAAGCCCAGCTAGATTTGGAGGGGGGAAAGGGAGGGCAGGAAGGCCATGTGCAGCTCAACTGGGTTGGGGGGGGGAGGGGAGTTGGGGAGGCCGGTGCCTGGCCCAGCTAGGCAAAGAGGGGGTCAGAAAGCCCGGCATGCAACCCAACTGGGCTGCCTGGGGAGCTGGGGAGCCCGGTGGGCTGACAGGGCAGGGAGTGGTGCCAGCAGCAGGGGCCAGAAAAGACCCCCCCCCAGTCCGGTCCCAAGGGTGCCAGAGCAGAGAGGTCCAAGCCTGTAAAGGATTGATAAGAACCCTCAAATGAAGCCTGAGATTTAGTGAACAGGGCTTCAGAACCAAGCAGCCTGTGGCAGTGTGTAAGGGTTCTAAAGAAGAGACTCAGCATTCCAACAGAAAGGGCTTCTAGGGCTTAGATAAAGCACTTCCTGCCGTCTCCAGAATAGGGGAAATTAACAGTCAAAATTAAAGTTTGAGCTCCCCTGGGGTGAACACCTATTCTCTCTTAAATCAGTAGCCCCTTAAGGGTGAGGGCCATAAAGCAGCCTTTCCTCAAGTGCACTTATCTAACCCTTTACTCAGAAGAATCTGTTGGAATATAAATACTACTTAAGACCAATTACAAAGGTCAGTGCTACAATTAGGGATGTGAACTTGTATCTGAATATACGGTTAACTGATTAGCCTGGATTCATCAGTTAACCCTCTAGGTTACATGCACCCTGCCCAGCTGCATGTTCTCACAGAGCTGCCTGTCCTTCCCCTCCCCACGCTGCTGCCTCTGATAAAGAGGTAGCAGCACGGGGTGGGAGGGGGAGCGCAGGCGGGAACCAGTACATGCAGGGAGCCAGGAGGCAGCAGTGCATGGAGTGGGAAGCCAGTACTCGCGGAGAGCTGGCTTTTAAGCTTCTCTTAAAAAGCTGGCTCCCCACAAGCACTGGCTTTCCTCCACCCCCTGTGTAAATGTGTACCTGCTGAAAATTTCAACGGGTGCACATTTACACAAATAATGCATTTTAACATCCCTACCTAGAATGCATTTATTTTTAGAAATGGTCTTAGGGATGAGCTGTTCTTGGTTCCACAATATTCAAACCTCCTTGCAGGCTGCTGGTTCTAGAAACCAGCCAGTTTTAATTATGTATACCTGCATGTTGGTTTTTGTTTAATAATTGCTTTCAATTCTGTAACTACACAGAATGTGCTATGGATCAGAAGTCTGATACAAAAAGTGAAAATTTAGCATTTTGTGACACATTCTGCTATTGATATGCAGGAAATGAGGGCTATCAATGAGGAAGAGCTCTTTTTCACTTCTGTCAGAGAGCTCCAAGTTCCCTTTCTCTAATCTGCATACTACTAGTGGTTCTAGCAGGGCCTAACTAATCCAGGTATGAAAAATGTCTCTTTTTATTTCAATGGCTGTGGGCATTTTTGCTTAGTTTCTGTGTCAATGGATTGAAGCAGCCAGCAATATGTTTCTAGAGAGAGTCAGAGAATGCATGTGCTTACAATTGTTAAAATAAATAAAATTAAATTACAACACAAAGATTGAGAAAGGAAAGCAATAACTGATAAAAAAAACCAGCATCAAATTCAGCACAGCTGTTAGTTCACAACATTAGAGCAATGACATCTCTTTCCATCCAAGCAATGAAGGATGGTCAGAGACAGTATTTCGGAAGATAAACAAATGAGAGAATTTCAGACACCACACACACATGCACATGTACAAACACAGCATGCAACAGCCACCACAAGCAAAAAACTGAGCACTGGCACAAAGCACAGGTGGATGCTACAGAGTGCAGTGAAGAGCTACAGTATCAACATAAGAGCGTGTGGAGCAACACAACCCTAACAAAAAGGTAAAGTGCTGGCAGAATACATGTCCCTCGAAGCCCAGTCCATTCATCCCACAGACTCACATGTACACACAGGAGGATCCAGTAACATATGTGAAAACCCATGTATGCCATGCTGAACTGCATGTACCATCTTGGTCCTACGTCTCATCATGCCAAACCACCAAAGTGAGTGTATCATATCTCCTTCAGAGTCAATGAAATCAGATGCAGATTCACGGTTAAGGAGTCTGGCTAACCATGAAGCAACAAAAGGAGAAATTCTGATTCAAAGGCTCACAGCTGTTTGATGATTTCTTTTGGATTAGTTTGTTTTTTTAAGCATGTGTTGCTGGAGAGGAAGGGAATGTACTGTTAAAATTATACCAATTCCATGACCAGGTGCTCACAAAGTTCATGACAGTATTTCCAGTGGGCATGTAAGGGACCGCCACCCTTTAGTATATGAAGGAGGGAAAGCAATTCAAGAGACTGCTGTTGCTTTGTGCAAGCAAATACAGGACATCAGCATCACATTTACAAGACAAGATATTGCTGCTCCTGAGACAGTGCTCCAGGACTTCTGGAGAAAAATGTATACTGGAGGCAAAACAAACTACGCTTGAGATACCCTCGCTGTAAAAATCAGGACAAATTAGCTTGAGGGAAGGGAGAGAATCCTTCTTGAGAGAAGAAGACAAGGATAATAAAGAAAGGATTCTTCCCCTAAGACACAGATGGGCCGGATCTGGCCCACCAAGCCATTTGATCCAGCCCATGGCCCATCCAGCTGCATCCTCGCCTCCAGACTAATCGAGACCGGGAATGGGGGAGTGCACAAAGTCCCTCCCCTTCCGCCACCAGGAGTCCATGACATTCAGTTCAAAATGGCTGGCAGTTCCCTCTGGCGCTGCATGCCCCTGGTGAGGTGGGGGTTGGAGGGAGAGACCTCCCGTGGTCTCCTGCCCCATGGGAGAGCACGCAAAGCCTCCTTCCCCTGACTCGTGCACGATGCCTAGAGGGACCTATTGCTCTGCCCAAACCCCGACCCCTTCTGGGGCTGGCCAATATTGGTGAAGTGGCCCCTCTACAAAAATTATTGCCCACCCCTGTCTTAAGATATAAATCCCATGATTTAATAGTATCAGTCCGGGTATAAGAACCCACAGATTTGCTCCAGATGAAGTCTTGATTCTTTGGTTAGAGGAATGGGCAGCAGGTTTAAAACAAATCAAAGGAAGTTCTTCTTCACACAGCGCATAGTCAATCTGTGGAACTCCTTGCCTGAGGAGGTTGTGAAGGCTAGGACTACAACAGGGTTTAAAAGAGAACTAGATAAATTAATGGAGGTTAAGTCCATTAATGGCTATTAGCCAGGCTGGGTAAGGAATGGTGTCCCGAGCCTCTCTTTGTCAGAGGGTGGAGATGGATGGCAGGAGAGAGATCGCTTGATCATTCCCTGTTCAGTTCACTCCCTCTGGGACACCTGGTACTGGCCACTGTCGGCAGACAGGACACAGGGCAGGATGGACCTTTGGTCTGACCCAGTATGGCCGTTCTTATGTTCTTATGTATTCAGAATTCCCCAAATATCTAAGTTAGCATGATGTTGGGATTACTAGGATAGCTCCTTATTTTCAAAGGGCAACAAGCAAATCTGCATTCTGAGCATTAACATTTGGAATAAGTCAAAGCAGAACAAGAGAGGCTCAAACTTTAAACTTAAGTTTGGGTCATGATTCCTTTGTGTGGTATGCAGTGTGATCTCATAGCACTTCATGTAGGCTCTTGTCACTAGAACACTGCTTATTTCATCATCTGCTCAATCTGTGAGCGCCGTTACAGTCTCATAAAGGGTTGGTTCATAAGCAGCAGAATGCTTGTGTCTGAACAAAATCAGTGTACTTTCACACTTGAAGCATGTTAGAATTTAGGAATTACTTTAGTTTTACCTGAAGACATTGAACAGAGACTTAAATGAAAACGACACATATACTGGTTGGTACTCCTTGGTGCTAAAATACAAATAATAGCAGCATTGATCCAGAGTCCCTGACCATTTGACAACTACAGGACATAGGGTATGTTTATAATAAAACTTCCTCACAACAGACTCTAGAATTCAAGGAAGCTTTACAGAAAATTTTAAGGAAGCATTGTTAATTGCCTAAAAGTAATAGATAAAATTTACTCCCCAAAAGATGTTCTTTATAAATCCAGGAAAATCCAATCAATGCTCTGAAGTCCACAATCATATGGAAATAAACATTTTACTATACAAGATACATGAAAGTAAAATAACATGATTAATTACTAGACAGAAGAGAATTAATTTAATTTTAATTTATTTACCTTGTATCAGTATGGCTATACATGGAGCTTCATGAATAAGCTTGCCAGGGGGATTTAGAAAGCTTTCAGCAGCCCTACTGTCGTGACAGATACTGAATTACACCTTAGTTTAGTTTATCCCATATGTTAGTGTAGCTTGGATGCAAAACCAGCTGTCAACCACCATCACCAGAAGCTTTCCAGATGCACTATGGTATTAAGTCACCTGTATGAGGAATTAATTTAACCAGGGCAGGAAGTAGAATGCCCCCCATATAAACACAACCCATTTGACAGACAGCAATACTAAATTAATGACATGACAGCTATCCTGCTTGCAACCTTAACTCCCTGTAGCGCCCACCTGGAGATTATTCACAAAACAAAACAAAAAACAATTTTATAAGCACATGTTTAAATTGTAGTGAATAGGTTTGGTGTCATTGCCACTGTACTTACCATTGTTCATCTTTCATCTGGTGTCAACATAACGTAAGAAATATAAAAGGCCCAGTATAGAAACAGAATAATGGCCTAGCAGAACTTCAGCATCAATAAGAAAAGTGGCTTTCAGTTATCCTATTCCTAGCACAAATCCTAAGGGATACAGGTGAGACGAGCCACCAACTGTTACAGCTCACCATCTACACAAACTTTAAACACTGACAGGGTATAAGATCTCTAGGCCATTATTTTTGCACTGGAGACAGCATGATACAGTAGACAGGGAGTCAGGAGAACCGAATTCTATTCCCAGCTGTGCCACTGACAATATGAACAAGTCACTTAATCTATGTACCTCAGTTTTCCCTCCTGAAAAATGGTGATATTATACTTACCCACATCAGTAAAACAGTACAAATGACAAGCACCAAGCATTATATGAGACCCCTAGGGAGGATGGGAAGCATGGTTCAACTCAAGCCCAAATAGTCTTCCCTTGGTGCTGGGCACACACAGGAGTACAGGCATTGAGGCTAGAGTATACTGCAGGTTAAGGAAACTGAATTGTGCACTGGACAAGTTTTCATCCAGCACTTCATGCTACTCATTTACATGTACCATTTATCTTGAGCGTTCACATTCAAAACAAGAGGTAGCAACACCTGTCCACTGTACTAAAAATGACAGGGGGAGGAAATAATGGAACAAGAAAAGTGTGGTTGGGGAGGGGACGGAAACATGCCAGAAATTCCTGTATTACTACTGTGTGTTGAAGATGGGGAAGAGAAATCACATCTGAGTATAGACCAGCAGTCACCAGTTCACAGTAGAGAAATAAGTCTAAATGACAAAGACAGTCTCCTCAGAAACAGTTTTGGAAATAGAAGTGAAACACTCCAGGAACAAAGTTAGACCTATCGCATGACTACCAAAGACAGTCTTAATGTGCATTGCTAGGTCACTCCAGGCAGCAGTATATGACCTACTTGGGACAAGCATGCACAAAGAAGATGTCAACGAAATCCTGCCTCTGACTCACTCATACCTTCTTTGTAAAGGCAACTGATCTTAGAGTCCTCCTCAGACAGCCACCAAAAATCCACCTCCATGCTCAATTTTAGCATGCACTTGCTACAGGCCTGCACTACTAACGGTGACTCCATGGGCCCTTACCTGTCCTGACGCTCCCATCTGAGCAGCCTGGGCCTGAGCTGCTTGGGCTGCTGCTGCTGCCTGCTGCTGATGCTGCACCAGTTGAGCTCTTACCTGGAATGTTAAAAAGAAGTTGGGAGTAAACATGTGTGCTGATTATGGGAGATGGAGCAGCCTCTGTCCATGGGGAGGTCGGGCCCAGCTGTGGACAGAGGCTGCTTTGCAGCAGCCTCCCCTGCCCTCCACCCCACATGCTGCCTGATCGAGCAAGCACTCGGGGGTGGAGGGGGGACAGGCAGCACTACAGTGCCTGTGCTGGGGGAACCAGCTTTTAAGTCAGCTCCTCCCAGCACCAGCTCCTGCTTCCCCCCCTTGCTGTCTCTGATACAGTGGCAATGGGGGAGGGAGGAGGAGAAATGTGCGTCGTCAAGATTAACTGATAAGCCCAGGCTTATAGGTTAATCGTCTAGTCAACATCCCTAGCATGTACTAGGGCATTCGATTAACTTTGCTCATGTTCTAGCAAGATCAGCATTCATCAGAATTTAATGTTATGTCTATATAAATGAGATTTCTCATCTCCTTGTCCCACCAATGGCAACAGAGGAACTGCATTTCAAACACTAGCATCTCTCTTTAGTACACTGAACAATTTCGTAGACTAGCTCCACAACTGTTAGCAAAGAACTATGCTGAGCTGGCAAGCAATAAAGCAATACAAGTTAGTGGTTAGCATTCTTATGCATGCACTAGGTTAACAGGTAGCCTCTTAACATGTCACACTATTTCACATCACGGCTATTCACACTAACAAGGCTTATTATTATTTATTTTTCTATTTCCCTAGTGGCTCACAGAGCACACAACCACTGGTTTTGGGTCTTTAACGCACTTACCTGCATGGCTTTTAACTGCTGCTGGGTAAAAAGTGACAGGCATAACCTGACTAGGGATCTGTCCTGAGATTGCCTGTGCCTGAGAGACCATGGGCTGGGGCTGTGACTGCGGTGGAAGCTGAGACTGCTGGGCCTGAGCAACCTGCTGTGCTGCTGCTGCTGCTGCTGCTGTTGCTGCTGCTGCTGTTGTTGCTGCTGCTGCTGCTGCTGCTGCATCTGTTGTATCTGCTGTTGCATGACTTGCTGAGGTGGCTGCTGCTGTATCTGTTGCTGTGGAATTTGTTGCTGCTGCTGCTGCTGCTGCTGTTGCTGCTGCTGCTGCTGTACCTGCAAAACCTGAGCTGCCTGCTGTTGGTGTAATTGCTGCATTTGAGCAATTCGCTGTAGCTGTTGCTGCTGCTGCTGCTGCTGCTGCATCTAAAACAGGAAAAGCCAGGGTGCTAAAGTTTCCAGCAGTCTTTGGTTTTAGAATGAAAGCCAGTGGCAGGCAGCATACTAACTTAAAGCAGTTAGCCCAGATGAAGAGTCCTACACTTTGAAGCCTCAGGCTTCAAACACCTCACCTGTATCCCGTTACTATTCTCAGTTCCCTTTCCAGATGGGCACAAAGTCATTTGACATTTGTGTACCTCAATTTTTTTGAGTTACAATGAGTAATTCACACAACTGACATAAAACAGCTCCTATTTCTAGAGGGAACTTTGGGGAGGGGAGGGAGGGAGGAAAGTAGGTTGTCCACTATTGTTCTCTGTAAGCTGAGCACTTGTGCGGCCACCCAGGAGAGATTCAAATGCCGCCCAGCTGATTAGCAGAGCGCCCACAGCCAAAGGGGTGTGTTTATATTGGTGGTGTACATCCACACATACCTCAGTACACAGAACTGAATTCATTTTGTGCATCGTGACACTTCGACTCAAACAAGAAGGCAACAAAATTCTTAGCTTTTTTCTTGCTATGAAAGATCAGTCTGATCAAGAAAAGAAAGAATCCCTCTTCTCTAGAATACAGCACAATTGTTGCCAATGAACTCTACTAGCCCAAGCTGATGCCTTGACCATGAGCAGAAGCATGTTAATCCCTTTGGGCACATCTACACTCACTGCGCCAGAAATCAACGTTCTGGCGTTCTATTTAGCAGGTTTGATTTAGGCCCTCAAATCAAATGATGAGGGCACGGCACTCGTATTCCTCGCAGTCGTGAGGAGTAAGGGAAGCCGCCCCCCACTGTGGGGACGCCGCCAAGCTCAGTTTAAGGTAAACCGACTCCAGCTACGCATTCTACATAGATTAAGCCAACCTGCCTGGTCTAGTGTAAACCTGGTCTCAGTGTGGAGAGCGGATACCTAATATGGCTATGCAAGCCAGAGCTCTGGAAAGGTTCCATTTGACAAGTGGCCGAGAGGCTTTATTGGTCATCTGTGTGACTGCTTTGCTGTTCATTACCTGTTGCTGATTTTGCTGCTGCTGCTGCATCTGCAGTTTCAGCATATGCTGCTGCTGCTGGGCTGCTTGCAGTTGCTGCTGCTGCTGCTGCTGCTGCTGTGCAGCTGCTGCTGCTGCCGCTTGCTGCTGTTGGACCTGGAACTGCTGCTGCATGACTGACTGTGCCTGGAACTGTTGCTGCTGCTGCAAAGCCACCTGCTGCTGCTGAAATTGCTGCTGCTGCTGTTGCTGCGCCGCCATCTGTTGCAGTTGGAGCTGTGCTAAAAGCCAGAACGCGGGTGTACAATGTGACAAACGTGGACAGCTGTCCAACAGATTGGTAATCTCAACCTAACTATTTTACTGGAAATGTAAGGTACCTTGGTTTCTTTTCCAGCACACATTCATGCTAGTAGCAACCGTGTATAAGCTAGTCCATTAGCTCATTATAACCCCTCAATTCCAGATGTATGTTATAACACATCTGAACAAACTTTGTTATCTGCATGGTCATGGCATTTCTTACTTCTATTTCATCTAAGCCTCGATTCTTTGGCTGACTCCACAATCTAATGCAATATCTTAAGAACTGCAGTAAGGAGATGGAGAAGCATGGGCTCGTTCATACCCTTGAAAGGAACAGAAGGAAAAAGTCTCTCACTGTTCTACAAAGAAATCTTTGGTCAAAGGAGGAGCAGTTCTGATGGGCTCAGAAAACTCCACTTCAGTCTCAAATGCAGTAGCAAATGAATCCAGACCCAAGTGGAAAGCCACAAATGTTACATATGGATAGACAAACAAGCTGAGTGAGGTAATCTCTTTTATTGGACCGACTTCTGTTGGTGAGAGACAAGCCTTCAAGCTTACAGAGAGCCAAAGAAGAGTTGGTCCAACAAAAAATACTACCTTCTTTCTCCTTCACTCTCTAATACTCTGCAACCAACACAGCTACAGCACTGCAAGCAAGTACAGGCAGGACATTTATTGTGGGAATGGAGGTATTGTAAGGCAACTCTCTCTTTCCCCAACCTGATTTAAATCTGTTTTTCCCATATCAGTGACTAGGGGTGAGATGCACCATAATCCCCAAACATCCTGCCTGAAGCAATAAAAACAGACCTAGGGAGTATTTTGTAATTTTCTCCTCTTTTCAACCTAGAAAAGGGTTCTGCACTGGAAGCCTAAACTAACTTAATTTCAGAGGATGGGAGCATAGCATATACTTACTCTGTTGAGTAGCTGCAGAGACACCAGTCATACCATGAGGAGCCATGCCAGAGGTTCCAGGAGGCTGCTGCCCTGGAAGGCTCATCTGTTGCCCCATTGGCCCAAGTCCACTCAGCCCACCCATTGGTGCTCCTGGAGCTCGTGACGCCATGCCCATTCCAGCTGCTCCTGCTGGGGGGCCGCCTGTTAGATTCTGCAGTGCATTCATAGGATCTGCCAATACAACATCAGTACTAAGTGAACAAGATGAGGACTTGTCCACAGAATAGTGCTCTGTGCTGCGGAGCCGTAAGGAAGTTTTGGGCTAGTGGACTCAGCATCAGACTAAAGGTCCAACTTGAATTCTACACTCATAATTCTGCCACTGAGTCAGCAGCTCTACATAAGTGTTGCCATCTGTAAATTGTGGACAACAGTGTTTGTGTATTTAAATCACTTCAGCAACCTCTAAATAACCCTCCAAACACCAAACAAATGCTAAATATATATAACAAAAGTGAAATCATTAGTCACTTCTCAGATATCTAGGTACACAGACAAGACATGGCAGCCGCAGCATGCTGTCAACAGAGTTTTGTGCTACCACATGGGATACATTGCCTTTAACTCCAGGAAATAAGAGCACTCTGATGTGATGGCTCCCATTTAGGTCCCTTCTGTCCTGGGAAAGGAGTGAGAGTGTTCAGGAGACCAGGTGTCCAGCCTGAGGCACCTTGCAAGGCACTTCCTCTAAACTGCACACTGAAGCTCCTTACACTCCTCAGATTCCTGTGGTCAGCACTCCTTCCTCAGAGAGAGGGTGATAAACTAGGGAAAAGCATCACCAGCTTTTCAGAACAATATTACTGTTATTTATCAAGTAATATATGCCTGGTTTATAATAACATAAGCATCTTGGCTTTTCCTGTGTAATATATGCCTTCCTCCAAGGGCAGAGATCGAAGTGGACATAACTTCAGAGCACCTCCAAGTACTGGCATTACCATTACTGTGCAGCACATCTTCCATCCATGCTGGGAGGAGATGGCTTACGGGGGATTAACAATTCCAGAGGAGACTGTTTTAGTCACATGCAGAGTCCACCAGGACATGTTCCAGTTGATGGGACTACTCCACAGACTCGTGGAGGTATCAGGTATCAAACTCAAATACCAATGAGGACTGCAAGAAGGTAAGCTGGGAGGAACTCAGCTGCTCCCTGCTGAAGAGTACATATCACAATATTGGCATTTGTTGCATAGGTTTAATAATGATTAACACTAGTAGACAGTACAGAGGTAGAATCAAAGGCGTATTCCATGCAACAGCCATATGTGAAGAGTCCAGAAGGCTCACTAGAACTTTCCTCCTCATCACAGTATGATTAACAGTTTCAGTTGCCCTCCTTTGCTGCAAGTATGCAGTATTCCCTCCCCAGTTTATACGTCACCAAAAATATTGACAGTTTTTTTGGTTTTTTTTTACTTAGACTGAAAAAATGCTCTTACCACTGACTGAGGCCTGAGATTTCTTATTGACTAGAAAATAGGAATGAAAACATACACAAGTTATACATTTTGCTGTACTGCATTGAACAGGTGACCATAAATACATGGCAATGTAAACCTTTGTTCCCAACAACCAATACATTAACACCACAAAAAACTGCTTCCTGTTAGTTAGCCCAATGCCAATATGTCTCCAAACATTTTACCTAGATTCTTTAGCACAGGCAGCAAGCTACAGAGCTGGTAGGTTACTTCCTCATCAGGGACTTAACATCCCAGCTGGGCACAAAGTGCTGCTGCAGACAGCTCTGTAATGTCAATTATTGCTACCAATATCCCACACAGTTTGTCAGTTTAAGAGTTCTGCAAATCAGATTTCACACTGAGGCTTCGAGACTAACGCTTGCTTTGTGAAATTTTCTACAGAATGGGACAAGCGTCTAAAGCAGCTCCTCTATATAGCTTCCTGGTCCGGAGTATGACAGGTGGCTTCCTATAGCAGTTCCATACAGAGGAAGACTCATAAGCACTTTGAGATGTTTGTTCCATTCCAGAAACTTATTTCAGAAGGAATAAAACTCAAAGGAAGGGCAGATATCCTAACTACAGGGTCCATGCCAAGGAGAAAATGTACTTGATTTAAAAAGCACCCAGCTGTGAAACATTAATTTGTAAATCAAAGTAAAGCAAATAAATGAAGCACAACCACTTTGAAGCTCTTCAGCATTCTGGCCATGATGAAAACAAGAGAGGGGGTGACTTGAGAGAAAACATTTGGTAAAATGAAAATGTTGTTTATTGATAACTTTCTACTGGGTTCTTTAGTTCTAGACATCGTGAAGATGGTTACACATTCAGGAGCTGGGCCCAGACCCCACATAGAAACCACTAGAATAACTCCTACCCCAGTCAGAACTGGCAGATTCAAGCTACTCATGAACCTAGCTATAATTGTAACAAGTAAATGCAAGGATTACTTACGAATGTCTCGAAAGTGGATAATAAGTCTGGCCACAAGAGAAAGATATTCCTCCTAAAATTGAAAACAAGTCATAGATTAGCACAAACCGGGGAAGCAATGCACTCCATCCCTCAGTGTTTCCCTTCCTCACATTGTTACACTGAGGGAGTGGCAGTATTCATCCTCCTGCAGGACTGGCACACTTTTAATAACAGACCAGGATCTATTCAGGATCTAAAATGGACATTTCTGTTAAAAAAAGCATTGTGTTTAACTGTGCAGGACAGGAGGAAAAACAGTGAATGCTCAGTAGAAGGTGGAGACAATTGCCAATACAGCTACATACTGTATGTATGTTTATATAACAACAAAGGCTATGTCTACACTTCAAGTGCTACTGTTGCATTTTCAGTGTAGACACTCACTATAGCAACCGGAAAGGGTTCTCCCATTGCTGAAATTAATTCATCGCCTAGAGAAGCGGCAGTGCTGTCTACACTGGGGGCTAAAATGGCATAACTACATCTCTCAGGGGGTAGTTTTCAGCATAGACCACCCAATGCCTATACTTAAACCAGATCTACACTTAAAAATTATGTCAATCCAGCTACACTGCATGGGATGTCAAAAATCCTGAGCAGGATAATTAAGCACAAGTCATGCTAAGCTGTACATAAAGTGCAACCCCCTTTGGTTTCCTTGAGCATTAAATGCTCGTGTTTACATTTAACCTCGTTTATGCAAATGTTCTGACCAGTGTTGCTAGACAGCCAGGTTTTGGGCACTTGGCTTATCTACTCCCAGAAGACAGACACAATTGGAAATATATGGAAGTACCTTACCCGAGTTTTGGCTTTCATAAAAACATGGCTCTCCATATCTTTGCTGGATTTATTGTGGGCTACACCAGCCTTCCTCATGGCCTCATCGCTGCAAAACAAGAGACAGAATCTATGAAGCACATTAACTGGGGCCAGCAGAGTCATCTTGACCTACCAAGGGAACAGATAGATGGTAACTTTTCACAATGAAATACTGACAAATTCATGCACACATCACACATAAAGAAAAGCAATACTGTTGATTTACATGCACATAAATCTGATTATCAATAGCAGATAGCCAGGCTAGGGATGTTACATGTTGAGTAATTGACCAATCGAATAGTCGATGCATTTAGTGTAGCAACAGCCCTAGCTGCCCTGAAGTGTAGCAAAGGCAAAAGCGTCATGTGGAGCCCGGGGTCAGCTGAAGACTCCCCCGCTGACCCTGGGTTCCATGGGGCGCGCTGCTTTGAAACGGTACAGGGCCCCAGTGTCAGGCTCCACATGGCGTTTCAAAGCGGTAGTGCCGGGACTGAGCTGGGATGCCTGCCTGGCCGAAGCAGCCTCTGTCCACAGCCGAGCTGCCATGGAAAAAGGCTGCTTCGCTTCAGCAGTTCAGCTGCAGGGGTCCCAGCGGGAAGCTGGGACACTCCGCAGTCAGGGGCTGCTTTGGGTGGGGAGGCGGCGAGGGAAGGCACCTCGGAGACAGTGCTGAGGGGAACCAGGTTTTAAGCCAGTTTCCCCCAGTACCAGCTCCTGTTTCCCCCCACCCTAGCTGCCTCTGATACAGGGTGGGGGGAGCAACTAGTTGAGTAGATCAGCAATTCCCAACTAAGGATGTTAAATATAGGGTAATTGACTAATTGAATAGTCTATGCATTTTTGCATCGACTATTCAATTAGTCGATAGGGTGCTTCCGCCTTTGAAGTGTAGCAATCCTAGGGCTGTTGCTATTCTTCAAAGGCGAAAGCACCGAAGCCCAGAGTCAGTGGGGAGCCAGCAGCTGTTCTCAGGCTCCACGCAGCGCTGCCACTTTGAAATGCCACCGCATGAAGCGCCGATGCCGCACAGAGCCCGGGGTCAGCTGGAGAGTTCTCAGCTGATCCTGGGCTCCAGGCGGCGCTGTGCTTTGAAATGCTGTGAGGAGCCTGAAGCCAGGCATTCAAAGTGGCAGTGCCACACAGAGCAGCTGACCCTGGGTTCCGTGCGGCACTGCTACTTTGAAGTACCCCTGTCTTCTCCCCGCAACTTGCTGCCTCTATCTGATAGAGGCAGCGGGGGGTGGGGGTGACTGAGCGACTAGTCGATTAGCCTGTCGACTATCCGATAAGCATTTGCCCGTCTGCAGAAGCAGAAGCTGGGGATTTTGCCCACCAGCAACGCTGGGGCTGAGACGGCAACAGAACAGGAGGAGCCTCCTTCCCTCATCCCACGCAGGTAAGATGGAGGACTGGCTGCGACTCCATGCTCTCCCCAACCCCCCCCGGCCACCTTTACTCATGGGGGCATGAGATGTGCTTGGGATGGAGGGGGTCAAAGGAGGAGGGAGCGCGCCAACAGCCACTCCCCTTGCCCGCATGGCCGATTTTGCCCAGTGGTAGCGTTGGGCTGAGGTGGCACCAGGAGGCACCTCCCTCTTCCCTCCCCCTCCCTCCAAGTAAGACGGTGACCCAGCCGGGGCTCTACACTCCCCAACCCCCGGCCTCTACTGCAGAAGGACACGGTCACAAACACAGAAGTGACTGAGGAGTGTAAGTCATTGAGAGTCAGTAGGTCGGAGGCTCCTAAGTGCCTCAGTCACTTGTGAAAATTTTACCCTAAGTGACTTGCCAAAGGACATGCAGGAAGTTTGTGGCAAGACAGAGAATCCAGCTCCATAGGAAACCTTTGCTGCCTGGAGGGGCAGTTAAATATGCTTGGAGAAGGAGGGGGCGCAAAGGAAGAGGGAGTCATGCGCTGCCAACAGCCACTTCCCCTGCCTGTGCGGCAGCAACAGCCTTGTTTCCTAAGGGCAGCCTTGCTCCAGGGAGCGCGGGGGGTGGGATGGGGTCAAAGAGGTGTTGGGTGAGGGCATGGTGGGGTCACGGGGTAGGAGGATGTTGGCATGGGCTGTAGAGGTCAGAAGTTAAAGAGTCAAAGGGCCTGGGGCGTAGGTCAAAGCATGTTAGGGGCACTGGGTAACAAGGGGCTGGGTTGGGGCTAGGCAGAGCAGTAACATTTTATTTGCATATCTGCATATTCATTATTTGCATAATGAATATACAAATAAAATGTTACCAGTTCACCGAAAGTTTGTGAATGAGTTTGCCAGTCCACGATATAAAAAAGGTTGGGAACCTCTGGACTACATTACCCGATAAGCCTAGGTTTGTCGGTTAATTGACTAGTCAACTACTCGCTTACATCCCTCTTTGGAACACTGATTGTACCCCTCCTTCCACTTTTCCAACATCACCTACCTCTTGATTGTTAACCCTTCGGAGCAGGGACCACTGCATCTATGACACTGCTATGCTTCTCAGAGGTGGACTGGGTAACGTAGATTGCTGCAAGCTACATTCTAGTGTAGCTGCTTACCATTAGGTCAAGGTAAGCTGCCTTATGTCAACTAATCTCTGATGTGTAGACTAGGCCTGACTTTGTTTCTTTCCAACTTCTCTCAGATTGGCCACCATCTGTTTTCTGACAAGTTCCTCCCTAATTTTAACAGCTCCAGTTTCTCAGAGGATCCTATCAATAGTCTGGTATGGAATTTATTCTATCCTAAATGTAAGGACTGTTTTGCACTTCTGTTGTTTACGATTACTTCTTTTCAGCTTGTGAAAATGGCCAAACCAGAGCACAATGCCAAACATGCTAAGGCCTGTACCTTTCCACAATCTCCCCATGCCTTTTCAGTAAAATAATGCCTCAACTTATCATAGCCCTGCACCAGCAATGAATAATCTATTAACTTTGATTCAATCTAGGGAAGATCAAAGAGTTGGGATAATGAAATCTGGTTTCCTATACAGTGAACCTCAGTTTGCTTAAAGCAGAGGCGGGCAAAGTCCAGCCTGCCAAATTGCTGGATTTGGCTTGCAGCCCAGTATGAGCCTCAGGCAGGCTCCCTGCCTGCTCCATCCCTGCACACTGCTCACAGTGGCTGGACGTGGGAGCCACGTGCTGTCTGCACACCACTGGGAGAGGGATTTTGTGCGCTGCCCATGTCCCCAAATCAATCCTCCAGCTGCCACTGGCCAGTTTCCAGCCAATGGCAGATGCCTGGGCTGTGCTTACGACAGGCAGTGTATGGAGAGCCTCTCCAAAAGGGCACCCAGCATGCAGAGAATACATGGCCCCTGCAGCCAGCTACTTTCAGTGGCATGCGTGGCCACGGAAAACAGGGAGCCTACGTGAGGAACCCATTGGGCCGCCATCTGGAAGCCACCTAAAGTAAGTGCCTCCAGGCCAGAACCTGCACCTGGCAACCCACCATCTCACTCCCCATCCCATGTCACAAGTCAAACCCTCTTCACCCCTGCTCCTGCACGCATATCCCCTCCAAGACCTTGCATGTCAAATGCCTGTCCCAGGTCACAACCAAAACCCTTGCCCCTGCACCAGGTCACAAACCCCACCCAGACCCTGCATCCCAATAGGTATGTTAACGTCTATCTGTTTACACAATTAACTGATACGCCTGGGCTTATCAGTCAATCCTAACACGCACACGCCTTTATATTAGAGGCACCAAGGGTGGGGGGAAGATAGGAGCCAGTGCCAGTGGGCGCCAGCTTTCAAGCCAGCCCCCTGCACATTCTGGTTCCTACTGAGCTGCCTGCCCCCAAGCTGCTGCCTCTCTATCAGAGGCAGCAGTGGGGGAGCAGGTGGAAGACAGTGCTTTTAAGCCAGCTCCTCTCAAGCACAAGCTCCAGCTTGCCTCCCACCCCACATGTAAACTAGCTATGTTAGATAGTATGTAATTGAATAGTCATGTAACCGCATGTAAGGCAGAGGCAGCAGCGCCGACAGAGGCTGCACCAGCATCCCATGGAACATAGCTCCACCTGCTCTGCCCCGCCTCCCGCGCTGCTGCCTCAATCCTGTCCAGTCTATGTGCATGTCAGGCTGCTGAGAAACAGAAACAAAAGACTCAGCTTTCAAGAAGCACGAGTTGGTTGTTAGGCTGGACAGACCATTAGTTCATTTTTATGAGACTATAAGTGTAGGTATAGCATATTTGTGATAAGATTTAATTGTAACATTTTTTAAATAAGAAATGTAGTGTTTCATTGATAATTAAAAAAAATAAAAACATGATTTAAATAAAAAATCCAATTTTTAAATCTCTCTCTATAAAAAATGTTTCAGCGCGGTGACAGAATGACATCATGTCAACAGGCAAGGTTGGGGGCAGGCAAGAGGGAGATTTTCCCTAGTGACGCTGCGATGCCAGGGGAGGAGGAAGCGAGCGGTCCTTCGCCTAATTTGGGAAGGAGCCCTGGCTGGAGTAAGTTGCACCCCGCTGCTGGGGGAGCCGAGGGAGCTCAGAGCACTACAGAGAGGAGAGGAAAGCCCAGCTTGGCCCGTAGGCCACACATTGTGGAAAAGCCCTGGGCGCAGGGCAGCAGCCGCACCACAAAGGGCTCTTTGTGCACTGTCTGCCTCCCTTGAAGGCAAAGTCGAAGCGGAGGGAGCCCTGTGGGCAGTGACAGAGGACATGGCAAGCTTCCCGCTCGCCCTACTGTTGGCTTCCTTGCTCCTGCCCCTCCACCCACCCCCTTACTCACGAGCTCAGCCTCCCCTGCTCCCACATGAGGGAGCCCGTGCTGGCACTCCAGCCTCGCCTCCCCACAAGCTGAGACCCCTGTACCTCCATCCCCTTCACTCACCACCCTGCCGAGCAGCAGGAAAAGCCTCCTTTAAGCATGTCTCTGTGCTGCTGTTCCCTTCCTCCTCTCCCGGCTGGGGGAAGTGGCAGTGAGCAGGGAGCCTCAGGGGTCTCCCCAACCCCTGCAGGAAGCTGGCACTGGCTTCAAGCTCATGGGGCGGGACAAGGCTGGAGCACCAGTGCCAGCTTCCTGCAAGAGGCAGGGGAAGCAAGCCCCAAGGCTCTTCATACGCTGCTGCTTCCCTTCCCCCTCCTGGGGGAACAGCTGCGCAAGGACGTGCAAGGCTTAGCCCACTGCTTGGCAGGGCAGTGAGGGGGTGGGGTCTCAGCTTGAAGAGGGGGCAAGGCTCAAATGCCAGTGCAGCCCCAGCCCACTCACTCAACACCCTGCATGACCCCACACCCTTTTCACTTATCCCCTCCACTGAGAGCTGCAAGCCAGGCCCTTCACTCATCCAAGCCAGCTCCTTCACTCACCCACACTACCGAGACTTTTCAGCCCCAGCCCACTCACTCATACCCCCAAACCGAGACCCCGCACCCCAGCCTTCACATCCCCCTCCACCAAGACCCTGAACCCCATCTGACTTACTCACCCCTTCCACTAAGACGCCTACCCCCAGCATGCTCCTGCACCTTCCCCTGCTCTTGCACCCTTTCCCCCAGCCAGACACCTACCCCCGGGGAGGAGGGGAGGGCCTGGCAAGCGTAGCTTTCATGCTCTCTGGCTGTGAAAGCCTCTGGGGGAGGGTGTTGGCAAGCGTAGTGGCCAGGGGGCACAGCATCCAAGCTTTTTAAAATAATTTATTTTTATCTACTCTGCTGATGAATTAAACATAAGCACCTTAAATCAATAATACAGATACACTTTATACAACTATTTATTTGCAACCACCATACCATCACCTATTCCTTTTTATTAATAAAGGCCGATACAAAGTGCAAGTAAATATGTTTTGTAATGTACCAAGTCTGAAACAAACTGTTGAATGGTGTGGAGGTCTAGTGATGCAAGTTCTCTGAGCACACCCTGCCGCTGGCCATAGGAACTCTCTGACAGGAATCTACAGTGAGAATGGATCTTGCCAAAAAGAACTCCAAGAACACAGAGAGGCAAACCATGAGTACCATCTACCCAGGTATTTACAGTGTAGAAATAGTAAGTACAGTATAATTAAACCATACAGGGCACTTGGAGACTCCCTGACATATTCTGTTTACATTCATCCCATTCCAGTTCTACCTTACACAAAGCAGGAGGTTTCCAGTGTAGTTCCAAATAGAGCACACTGTAATATTCTCATTACAAGGACATGTATCCAAGTACCAAGACATGCAGAGAAAGTGTCTCAGCTTCCTGAGTAGCCATAGGTGGAAAATGACACATCATGATATTCTTGTCTGATGGCCAAGAACAGCAACGGATTGAGAATAACCCATAGACTGAATCATATTGACAAGTGCAGGACAAACACTTCAAACAGAAGACACACTCAGCCCCCACTCACTCCTCTAACTTTTCCATGTACCTAAGAGCACAGCCTCCAACATATCCAGGATGTCCCTTAGCCTTCTCTCTCGTGTACTTCCCCGGTGCTCTCAGCAGAGCACTACTGAAACTGTAGTATCCAAATTAAATCAGAATGAATCATAAAGCCTAAGTGTCATCCATCGTTGTCAATCCTACTGCCACTACCAGTTGAAACATGCACATCAATAAGATGGAACCATGCACAAGACAAACTCCTGAAGGGAAGAATAAGCATCTATTACTAGCCTCTGAAGCTCTCAAAAGAATATACTGAGTTATCTTCCCATTCATTCCCAAAAGCTTAGCAGAAAAGTCAACAAAATGTGGTGGTCAATAGTATCCAGGACTATTTACAATTGAAACAAGACTAGCATGGATGTTTTGCTTATGCCCATACCATCATTTTGCAATAGCCATGACATGCTCAATCTCCAACAAATGCCTAAAATCAAGACTCAGAGGAAACCCACATTTGAAGTTAAAGCAACAAAAGTAGGAATGTAAGTGACTGGTTGACTACCAGTATCCAAAAAGCATGTGCTCACTGGGTAATCGAGTAGTGACTTGACTAGTTGCTTTCTCCCCCTCCCCCCAGCCTTTGCTGCCTCTATCAGAGGGAAGAGAGCAGGAGTCGATGCTGGGGGGAAGCCGTCTTAAAGGCCAGTTCCCACCAGAACTGTCTCCGCAGAGGGGGTAGAGCCCAAGCCAGGAATCAGCACCCCAGCCAGCTCGCACCCCGGCCCCCCCTGCTGCCCCTCTGTTTTTTAAAGGTATTCAGAGCCTGGCACCAGGGTCTTAATACATTTAAAAAGCTGAAGTGCAGTGTCTGGGACCACCAAGAGTGGGGACAGCTGATTCCCGGCTCGCACTTGGTATTCCCACTCCTCCTCCCCCTGTTGCGCCTCTGCCTTTTAAATGTATTAAAAGCCTAAAGACAGATCCACAATGCAGTTAGCTCCCGAAGCAGGGAGCTAACCCCACTGTAGCTTTCCCCCATATCAACTAATCAAGTAGTCGATGGAAATTCCATCAACTACTCAATTAGCTGATTAAACATAATTTAACATCCCTGAACAAAAATGGCCTGTTACTACTTATGCAGCTATGCTACACCCAAGTGTCTTTCTCTAACAAGAGGTCATCTGAATACCTTCATACAAGTTTAATTTATTTTAAATGGTTCTTAATAGCATGACTATTGTTAATGGGAAGTAAAATTAGTTTTTATCATCTTATAAAGATGAACTAGATTTGTGCCTGGACTAGTGAACTTTCAAATCTATTTTGCAAGATCTTGTTAAACACTTTATGATTATAGAACATTTTCTAAAGGAAATCTACATAGTAATTATTTTAATTATTTCCTTTCATGTCAGTTACTTATGACTCATTGAAGGTAAAAATGGAAGCACAGAAAGAAGAACGAACGTGTGATCAGACCTCAAAATCATTCCTAAGCAACAGCTCCCAACCATGGTGCTATATTTCACACTGAGCATACCTCTATTATAACCTCTGGTTGTGGCAAGTCTCATTTTATTCTATTGGCAACAAGATGAAACTGACAATCTGTAATTTCAGATGTGATACGTGAACTCAATGTTAGTAAAACCATTATATTGATTCACCAATACCAGCACCTCATTTTAAAAAAATAATATATATGGTTACTTTTACCTCTGAGATATGCTATGCAGTTCAGGGCAGGATTGTCACTTGCAGAATACAAAGTTTAGAACCTGAGAAAAACTGTCATTGATTACAATGAGAATCCAAACCTTGGAAACACAAGAGTCTATGAATCGAAAGCGTATTTTAATACTATCTACTTTCCAGTTTTCAGATTTTTAAATGTTTAAGTGCCATTCTTTGTTATATAGAAATTATATTTTTAATTAAGGTTTTGTCTTCTAAAATGATACATTTACTTGATCTATTATCCTAAGCTTCTCTTGAAGGTACTGATCCATTTTTTAAAAATATCACTGACAGAAGACTGCTACAGACTGCAGTGCACAGACAGCAAAAAAGTTAACAGCACTGCAGGGACAAGGGCACTTGGAGCAGATTGTCTCTGTGCAAGATAGATGACTTGACAGAAAAAATTAAAAGTGTAACACATTAGAGCTGAGCACCCATAAAGCATGCAAGGATCAAGCAAATACACTTCTTGTCCTGAAGAGTTTATAACCTAACTTCAGACATGGGACTCAAGGAAGACCACAACAAATAAAACAGGACAGGAACAAGAGTTACAAGAATACGGCCAGGTGGCTAAAATGTGAAGCATCTATGCATCCTGATAAAAAGTGTTAAGATTGCAATTATTTGCTTCCCATAAGCAACAAAACAGAGAAGTGTAGTACCCCCACAACCAACAATTTGTTGCAATAGTGCTCTGAAACCACAGAGGCCACCAAGTGGCTCAGGAGGCCGCAGCGGGCGATGCTCCCTAAGAAGAGGCAGGAAGGGAGTAGGGATGTGAAGGACTAGTTGACTATCCGATAAGAAAATGCTTATCGGATAGTCGACATGCTATTCGACTAGTCACTTCCCCCCGCCGCCACTTCCTGCCTCTATCAGAAAGAGGCAGTAAGGGGGGGAGGAGAGAAAGTGGTGTATCAAGGTGGCGCATTGGCCCTGGGGTCATCGGGGGAGTCCCCAGCTGGCCTCAGGCTGCATGTGGTATTTCAAAGCATCAGTATCGCGTGGAGCCCGGGGGGGTCAGCTGAGGAGTCCCCAGACGATCCTGGGCTCCATGCGGCTCTGCCGCTTTGAAACGCCGCATGGAGTCTGACGGCGGGCTCCCTGCAGCGTTTCAAAGCGGCAGCGCCACATGCAGCCCAGGGTCAGCAGGGGACTCAGACTCCCCCACCGCCCCCCAGGCTCCGTGCAGCGCTGTCGCTTTGAAACACCCCGGAGAGCAGGGAGACTGCTTGAGTCCCCCCGCTGGCCCCGTGGCGCTTTCGCCTTTGACATGCAGCAACAGCCCTGGGGCAGATGCTACGCTTCAAAGGCGGCGCCGCCTGCTCGGCTCACTGAATGGCTGGTGCAAACAGCACCGAGTATTCGATGAGCCAAGTCACCGACATGCTACATCCCTGGAAGGGAGCTGGGAGGGGGCAGGAAGCAGCGCGGCCAGGCTGCTCCAGAGCGCGTTCGTGGTGGGGAATGGGCACGGGGGTGGGGAGACCGACCCCGCGAGCCACTGCTGGGGAGGGGCGGGCGCCGGGGGGCTGAGCTGGGGGCAGGCGGGGAGCGCCCCCCAGGCACACGGGCGGGGAGACAGCCCGCCCCCCCGCCGGGCAGCGCCTGCGGCCTAGCAGCTCCAGAGGCGGGAGGCGCCGGCGGGGAGCCCCCCCGGGCGCAGGGCGCCCCGATGCCCGGCCGGTCTCCCTGCGCGGGGCGGCGGGACTCACATCTGGCTGACCAGCTTCTGCCGGAAGTTCGCGCTGCGCCAGTCGCTCTCCTGCCCGGGCCCGTCCATCGCCGCCGCGCGCCCCGAACCGCCGCCGCGCCGCCCTCCGCCACTGACGACGGACCGCCACAGGTTAACCCGGAAGTGACATCGACTTCCGGCGCGGCGGGCGCGCCGCCGCGCTGGAAAGTGAAGTCTCCGCCGGCCTCGCTCTCGCCAAAGGCGCTTCCCCTTCCCCCAATGCATGTTGGGAAACGTAGTCTCGCTGTTGCCACAGGCACAGCGCGGGGAAGGGGGAGGCGGCCCGATGCATGATGGGAGATGTAGTTCTGATCCCAGCTCCATGGTTTGTGAGTCTACAGTGCTACCAGACCATTTGCTTGCTGTTTTATTGAAGAGGCGCTGGTTAGCCAGGCTCTTGTGGGCAGCGCTGCTCGGAGCCCGTGGCTCCAGTGCGGCCTTGGTCCCGCAGGGAGGCAGCCCCCAGCAGGCCGGCAGCCCCCTCCCAGACCCTGGGGCGCTCAGCTTCCCACGGCGGGGGGGCTGTATTTGGTCTTCAGTCCCTCAAGGGCAAATGAAAGGCTGGGGCTTGAGCGCCCACCCGGGGCTGCCAGTGGCGCCCACGGCGCTTGCCCCGGCACAGCGGGCCTGGGTTACTGCCAGCATTTATTCCAAGCCAGGTCCGTCCCGCCACTGAACATTTTCTGTCCCAAGAGCCAGCGTGAAGCGGCGCAGGGAACTGGCCTCCTAAAAGGTTCCAGAACTAGAGGCTTCGTTTACAAAAATAATAACGGGAGACTCTTCTATCTTGCACCTTACTTTGCTTTTAGTACGTGTGCTTAACTAACACAGGAGTAGTGTCACAAAATTCACTAGAACTAAGCACATGCTTAAAGTTAAGCACAGGGTCAGAGTTTTAGTTCCAATTAGCACCGCTCATCTCCATACATTTAGCATAAGTGTAACCCACACACCTAGGCTATGTCTACACTGGTGGCTTCTTGTATGAGAAATATGCAAATGAGGCTAAGCATGGAATATCGCTGAGCCTCATTTGCATACCTAATGAGCCACCATTTTTGCAGAAGAGGCTCTTGCGCCAGAAGGAGCTGTCTACACTGCCCCTTCTTGCACAAGAAAACCCCTCTTGCACAATGCCGTTATTCCTGAAAATAATTGGCATAATGGCATTGCACAAGAGGGGCTTTCTTGCACAAGAAGGGGCAGTGTAGACAGCTCCTTCTGGCGCAAGAGCCTCTTCTGCAAAAATGGCGGCTCATTAGGTATGCAAATGAGGCTTGGCGATATTCCACGCGTAGCCTCATTTGCATATTTCTGATGCAAGAAGCCTCGGGTGTAGACATAGCCCTAGTGTGGTTCACTGTCCCATGAAGTGGCACTTACACCACTTAGAGTGAGAATTAAGAACAAGAGAGTTTGACAGCCTTATAGTTCAAGCTATAGAGGCTCCTATACTAAGCTCCAGAGGTCCCAGGTTTGACTCTGCCTGGTAGTGGTTACATAAGTGCTTGCAGAATCAGAGCTTAGAATTCCTACAGCTACTAGATTAGAGGGGGAACATATTTTTGTTTGTTTTCTTTGTGCATTAGACAACCCTACATATTTGTTCACTTGCTGAATTGTTCAGTGAGGCCACCCTGAAGAGACATATCATCAAGAATGAGACTAGACAGAGGAATAAAGTAATAAATGTAGTAAAGGCAGGATGAGCAGGCAAAATGGAGAGATGTTTACTATATAGGGCAAAATTATGGAGGACTTTATGTAGATGAAGAAAAAATTAATAGGATTCTATAAGAGATAAGTAGCTAATGGAAAGATTCAGAGAACACAGTTGGAATGATGGGATAGGAAATTTAATTTGGCAGCCTCATTTGTGAAGACTCCAGGAGGAAGAGGTGAAAGACATAGAGGCCAGGCAAGCCAGTTACAGAAATTAAGGCTAGATGAGAACAGAGAAATGTAAAGAGAAGGAAATTCTTCAGGTTAATTTAAATTATTTCCTTCAGGTGCTTTTAACATCTATAGTCCATTTAAACTGAAAACTGGAAATGGAACCATAAGGAAAGACCCAAAGGACATTCTAACAATTCAGAAACATTCCTAGGGAGCAACTATCAATGGTATTTCTATAGTTCAGGTTCCACGTATTTTCAAAATGAAATTCTAGTTGTGCAAGTTCCAGTTGATTCAAACACAATCAGGATGAAATGTAAAGCCAATTTAAAGTGTAATGAGCAACAAGCCCAGTCTCAGTAAACTCCCCCACTCCCATACTCTGCCACCAAGGATACTGTTTCAAATGTTCTGAGACAAGCAGCCATACACGTTGCACCTTGATAATGTGATAATTATGGGCATCCACATGCATATTACAAAATGGAAGCCATACAAAGCTTTCAGAGCTATTGCTGTAAGCAGATAGCATGTTAACAGGATTGTAATTATAATACATCAAAATATGAAAAAGGAAACGAAAATACATTCCCTGGCAGGCAAGTTAGAGGTAAAGAGTGATAATCTGGTAATGGAATTTTTCTGACTCAAATAAGACACTGTAGAATTAATCTTTGAGGAAGCAGAGGGGAAAATGTCACACTTAAAAGCATATTTCATAAGGAAAATGTCAACCAAATTGCTCTGACTTTGCTGGTCATTCACTTAAAAGCAACAGCAGCATATTTAGGAGTAAGGCACCTGTGGCTAGGACCAGTCACTGTAGAAACTTCAAATAATAGAATTATAGGTAATGGGTGAGGTTTTCACAAGAAACTAAGGGATTTGTGCATAGCTTCCTTAGACTCCTTTGAAAATCACAGAGAATATCTAATGTCCCAATACTTCATACACACATGCTTATTGTTACACATGCAAATTAGTCACACTGAACTTATCATGTTTTCATGCCTGTGGTTTAAGATTACTAAAACTGAAAGACATTAGAAAGAAAACCTATATTTTTTTCTTTGTGCATTGGACACCACTGTCTGCATTGTCATTTTCACTGTTTCCATTCCACAGTAAGCATGTCAGTCAATTTTTCCTTTGCTAGAGACTCAAGGGGTCAGGAAACAACATCATGATGCCAAAAATGGGAGAAGTGAGGGGCAAAGTATAGTAAGTGGTTGGCAAAGACAGAGAACAGAGGTAGATGTGAGAGAAAAAGGGAAGCAAAGATATCTGTTTGGGAACATTCTGCAGGGCTTTATGTGGATTATGTAGGTGAAGCAGACAAAGAACTTTAATAGGATGCTGTAAAAAGAACAGAAGCTAAAGATTTCAAAAGAGGTAACTAGTAGTGTTATGTCTAACAGAGTAGGAATGGAAAGCCAGACAGGAGATGATTACATTAAGACTAGCATGACTCAAGCAATGTATTCACACAAGTATTCATGCATGCTGAATTAACATACAATTAATTCATTTTAATTTAATACACACCAGCAAGTGAATTATTCCACATGTATTAGCTAGCAAGTCAGTATGCTTTAAGAACTGTGTGTACCCAGGTCATTTTAATCCATGGGCACAAACTAAAATTAATGCGTAATAAGTCTCCCCTGCAGAGAAGCTCTTAAATATGTAGATCACCTCAGTCTCAATAAATCTACTCTAATAACTGCACGTTAATGCGCAGTGGATGTTCTGAAATAAGCAGCCATGCATTGTGAAAATGTGGTGGGTTTGGTCCCCTGCAGAACAGAGGGAGAAGCTATGAAAGTTGTGTATGGGAGGACAACAGCACGCAAAATGAAAATGCACTGAAAACTATGGACCCGGAAGATAAAATACACTACACTTCTGGCAAGTTATTGCCAGAGCCAATGCACGGATAGTTTCGTAGTGGGGAGATTTCTGTGACTCTCTGCACCCTCTCTTTACAAATCTGTTACGGGCACGCCTCTCTTCTGGGGGCCGGGGGGAGAAGCGGGTTGTGGGGCTGGCAGGCAGGCGCCTTTACACCGCCCCGCCCCTGGTTTGGGGACTGCCACCCCAGTCTCTGCTCTGCTGGCTGGCAGCCCGGTGAGGGCGAAGTGCACGGGCGGATGCACCAGCCGGCCACGCGTTCGAAGGGCACGAGACGCGCCCAGCTGGAGCCCGAGCGCCAAAGGGGGGCGGGTCCCTTTAAGAGGGAGGCGCTCGGGAGGGGAGGGAGGGGGAAGCGCTCCGTTCGGTCACGTGGGAAGGGCGCTCTAGCCTGACTCTATGGTGGCGTGCCGGCGAACCCGGAAGCGGCGGCGGGCGCTGGGGCAGGCGTAGGCCCGGGGTCGCCGCTGCCGGCAGGTGAGCGCAGGGCTGTCTGCGGGGGGGGCGACCTCCGCCCTCCCCGGGCTTCCCCGTCGGGATAACTGCGCCCCGCCCCCGGAACCCCCGGTGCCCCCGCGCAGTGACTGACAGGCCGGGGGGGCCCCCCCGCGCAGTGACTGACAGGCCGGGGGGGCCCCCCCGCGCAGTGACTGACAGGCCGGGGCCCCGCGCAGTGACTGACAGGCCGGGGCCCCGCGCAGTGACTGACAGGCCGGGGGGGCCCCCCCGCGCAGTGACTGACAGGCCGGGGGGGCCCCCCCCCGGTGCCGCCCCGCGCAGTGACTGACAGGCCGGGGGGGGCCCCCCCGGTGCCGCCCCGCGCAGTGACTGACAGGCCGGGGGGGGCCCCCCCCGGTGCCGCCCCGCGCTGCCCGCTCACCCGGGCCCCCTGCCGGGGCGTGTTGTGGCGGGGGGCTGGGCGCGCTGCAGGGGAGGACCCGCTTCCCGCCAGTTCTTCTTAGCTACCGGCCCCCCCGCAGCTTTACACGTGCCCCCTGCAGCCGCAGGCGGAATACAGGCCCAGGTGTTAAAGGTGAAGGAGCAATACACGTTCTGGCTCCGTTGGCACTTACCAAAAAAAAAAAGGGGGAGAAAAAAAAAAAAAGAAAAGAAAAGAAAAGAAAAGGCAGCCAAGCCCTCCGTGCCTAGCCGGGAATTGCAGTGAGCGGGTTCACAGGGCTAGCCGGGTTAGTCTCTTTCAAGTGCGGCCGGACGCCGTGTTGTTTTTGCTGAAAGACTTACTACATGAGTTAGGGCGTAAACTGTGGGGAGATGCAGCTCACTCACTCAGTCGCTTAAAGGAAAAAAAAGGAAGGGATACAGTTATGTGAGTGTGACAGCAGTGCCAATTAAATCAGAGTGGATGTGGCTCCTCTCCAGCTGCCATGAGAAGGTACCTCCAGGGGAAATTACGTATTGTAATGTGAGAACTACTCCCAGTTTCTATTTAAACCTCTTTTCAGGGTGTCTGAAAAACTAACATAGTCTGTGCTCCCAAGGGCCTCTCAAAGCAGCCATGGAATAGGTTTGCAAACTATGTTATACTGCCATTGAGTGGACCAGAATTTGAAAGCCATTGCATTAACATAGCCGCTGTTTAAAAGCCTGTGCAGCCTCGTAGAATCTTTACAGTTATTTCCAAGTTAATCTTTGTGTCGTTTTTTTTTCCATCCTTTTAATGAAAGATAATTGGTATAAAAACAAGCACTTTTTCGAACAGAATTCTCCTGTCAGAATCCTCTCCAGAGCTATGGCTACACTGCTGTTTTTTGCGGTAGAGGATATGCAAATCGTGCTTGCATTTGCATATCTTCTCCTGATTCTTTTTGCGGAAGAGGTTTTACCAATAAAAAGCCCCATGTAGATGGGGTCATTTGTCGGGGAAAAAAAACCCCTCTTTTGCAAGATCCCTTATTTCTAAAAAATCAAGGTTCTCAGGATCTTGTGAAAGAGGGTTTTTTATCTGATAAATGGCCCCATCTACGCTGGGATTTGTATTAGCAAAACCTCTTCCACAAAAAGAAGCGGAACAAGATATGCGAGCGTGATTACATATCCTTTTCTGCAAAAAAAGGCAGTGTAGCTGTAGCCTAAGTAGATGCTGTGAAAATTATGAAGTTTAAAACAGGTGAGCATGATGTGAAAGGAGGAATAAATAGCAGACACAATTGAACTCTTAAAGATATGCTGAGGCCTTATGAAAAAGGTTTGAAAACATTGTTTAAAGACACTTTCACTTATTTACCATTTTTCTGTATTTATTATTACATTATTATGCCCAGTGCCTGGCCTACAAGGGAGTGCTAAAGAACACAGTGCAAAATTTGTAGTAATCTTATAATGTGGGGAAAAGTCACATAAGAGAAAAATATTGGGCAAGCACCTCAGTAAAATAGCCACTGATCAGAAATAAAAAGTCCTACTTTTTAAGGTGACTTCATAATGTTGTTTCTCTGAGAGATATTTTATGAACTGTTACAGTAAATATATTGCTGTTGACAGAGAGAGCAAGCAAGAGATGTGTTCAAAAGGAAAAAATTACATTTAGCTACCTTGTTATGTAGACACCTGTAAATTCAGTGGGAGTTTTGCCATTAATTTCAATGGAGCCAAGATTTTCCCCATGATCTATAGAAAAGAGAACTTGTACCAAGAAGAATCACTATAACATACTTCCTAAGATGATGAGCATAATGTGGGTATGAGACTATGTATTGCAAGATACTGTTTGAGTATAGAGAATCCATATTTTGTATGAGAATATTCTGTGATTATACAGTTAATTTCTGCTTTGTGCTTGTGTAAATACAAAGTTGTGTGTTCAATTTTAACTTTGGCCTTTCCTGACTCTTGATTGCCTAGCTGTGCAATTTGCAACTTTTACATTTTCTTAGCATAATTGTGCAGTGAATGCTATATAGTAAAATGTGTGCATAAATCTTCTTTAAGCAACATTTACATCATGGAGATTTCTCCCTTTCAAATGTTCCATTGAGTCTAGACATTGGACTTGTTTAGAAATTCAGTTCTTTCTGGAAGTTGTCTTTATATTCCCACTTTGGTAATCTTCTAAAAAAGTAGTGCCCACTTGGACAGCAAAATCATGCCCTCACGGTACCGAATAGCCAAGGTTATAACATTTCAATAAAGCTTCTAGTCACCTGATTCCTTCCTTTTCTTGATTAGCCATGAATATGACTGTGATTTAGCCACAGAAGTAATGGAATCTGTGACTTCCAAAGACCTTTGTGACTTCAGCCAGCACCGCATGGGATTTGCAGGGTCCCCTGCCTCCCATGGCGGTGGGGAATGGCAGGGTACCCCTGACACCCCAGGCAGCAGGAGCCCTCTGCAGCTCAGGGTGCTGCCAGTGGCAGACAGACTGCCAGCTGTTCCTGGCCACGGGAGCCCCACTGGCCCTGGCTGCAGAGGGTGGTGGGGTGGGTTGGGAACCTCTGGAGCTCCTGGCCTCAGTGGGCAGCAGGGGGAACCCCACACCTGAGAGCCTCCAGTGGAGATGGTCCTTGGAGCTCCAAGTAGCAGGATAATGGGGGATGGGGGCCGGAGCTCCCAACCCACCAGTAGATGCCCAGGCTCCCCATTTTGTCATGGATAATTCTAGTAAAAGTCAGATTGGTCACAGGCTTCCCTGAATTTGTCATGATTTCCCATGACCTGTCTGTGACTCCTACCTGTGACCTGACTGTGGCTAAACATGTCCATGATAAAATCTTAGCCATGCCCATGAATGTAGGAGCCTTCACCCTGGGCCAAGAAGGGCCATTTGTGGAAATGTGCTCAGCCAAAGCAATTAAAAAGGCACAGAAGGAAAAAATGCACCAAAATAAGCCTTTTAATGTACTCTGGTAAACTAAAGCTAGAGACTCAATTGGCAGTTTTACAGCACAAGTATCTGAAGAACACTGTGCAGCTGGGAATTTGGTAAATGAAAGCAACATTTTGCACCAAACTCTGCTCTAGGTGTAAATCCAAAATAATCCCATGGGGTAAAACTATCTCTTAAGATCCCTCCATTGTACTTAAGGGTTTGTATTTGTTGTTGATTGTGGTAAGAGTTAAAATGCTGTTAAGGAATCAGCAAACGCAAACATTTTGACTATTTCTGTTGTCTCAGAACTCATCTTGCTGTAACTGGTGGCTGTGAGGTTCTGAGCATTTCTGCTTGTGATGGCAGAAGATCAGGAACTGACTCAGCCATGCAAGACTCACTGGGAGACCTCCCTCCAGCAATGCAGCAGCCACACTTACCGCAGTGCACAGCATTCCCAGTCCTTACTCAGCGGCTTGGTCGCTCTCCGAGATAGCGGCATCCTGTTTGATGTAGTCCTGGTAGTGGAAGGGAAACCCATTGAAGCTCATCGGATACTTCTGGCTGCATCATGTGACTATTTCAGGTATGTGCCATGTCATTGTTTAATCTTTAACCAGCATCTTTCTCCATGACTCAAACTAGCAAAAAACAAGACCTTCTGAATTGTGGCTGGACTTCTGTCTTTTCGCCCTTGGGACTCCCCATCCTTCCCCAAGTCTGGAGTAAGGTCACACTGGTCCAAAACACACACTCCCAGATTTCAGCTCTGATCACATCTAGAGCAAATTGGTTTCTTTGCACTCAAAGAGTAAAACAACTCCTAGTTGTTCAGTCCATAAAGCCTGACATAACAGCCATTATTATTCTAAACAGGGATTGCATGAGACTTCTTTAGGGACCCCGTCCACTCAGCTGTGGGTAGGTTGCAATTGAACGATGTAAGGCACTCCTTTCTCTTCCTAGCAGCTCAGAGTATGCCTACGCTGCATAATATAACTGTGTCTGGGCACCTCTGCCTGTGAGGCTGTGCTTGTCCATCTTGCTGATGCGCGTATGCGCTATAGTGTTATGCATGCCCATGCCTTGTCCATACCATCCCTGTATTGACAAATTTCAAATCTCTGGAAGCTGGGTTGCTTGAGGTGAGTAGGAGCTTGGGAATTAGAAAAACCAGCACACACAGGCCCCAGGAATTGTGGGATAGCTTTGATGGACTGTCTCAGCATGAACCTAGCAATGCAAACTCTTAGCTCTGTCTTCGACACAAAGTGGGAGGGTAGAAACGTGGTACAGTGAGACAAGCTTATACCTGTATCCCTGGATGAGCCACCAAGCGCACGTGCTGAGAACATACAAGCAAGTGCCTGAGGACTTTGTGGATGGGAGGTGGGATTGGTCTTCAACATGTGTCAATGTCTGTCATACCTGCAATGTAGACACTTAATGAGCTTGTTCACCTCTGAACTCAGTGCATTCACTTCCCTATCACTCCAGCCCTCTCTGGATGAGAACACAAAGGCATCTGAATCAATAGGTCCTTTGTAGCATTAAAGCACTGTCACCAGGCTAGCACACTTCCACATCTGTTTTAAACTTCTTTAAAACAAGGGCTTATAACATGAGCCCTAACATCTTTTAAAGACAACAACCCCGTTGTGGGATGCAGAAGTCTATATTGCTTTTATTTATTTTAATTCATTTAATGAGGGAGATTTTTATGCTTTCCAGGGTGCCCAGTGATTTATGGGGAAGCTGTTTATAGGTTAAACTAATGCAAGGATGCACAAGGAGAATAGGTGTACAGCTGGTTATCCAAAGCTTGACTGCCTTCTGGATCTTCAGAACTAGCTGGCTGGTGTGTCTTCACTGCATTCTGAAAAGGCTCTGCTCTGGGTTTCCAGTTTGAAAACTGTATTGCCTGGCATAATTCCTGGAGAACTGGATTTGGCAACAGGCATGGAGGCTTTGCAAAGCTGTCTGTCCAGTTGTCCGTCTGACTCTTTTGGGTGACCCCAGAACAGTATGGCTAAGATGGGTTAAACTATACATAGCTTTGGCACATCTCCAGTGTCGTCTGTATCTTTTTTCTTTCTACAGAGGCATGTTTGCTGGTGGGCTAAGAGAGATGGGACAGGAAGAGGTTCATATTCATGGAGTTTCCTATAATGCTATGTGTAAAATCCTGAGCTTCATTTACACCTCTGAGCTGGAACTCAGCCTGAACAATGTGCAAGAAACCCTAACTGCCGCCTGCCAACTTCAGGTGAGGGACTGGGAGATGGAGCAAGAAGTCACAGAAAAGAATGGGACAAATAAGGAATGGCAACACTCTGGGAGAGGTTGAGGAAATGAGCAAACACAGTAGAGGAGGAGTAAAGAGACAGGAGCTTTTCTGTCTACATATGTGGATTTGATTCAGATTTTTGTCCTGTGTGCTCTACGCTGTGGATTCAGGGCTTTTCTACACTCCAGTGCTGTCATGGCAGAGCAGCACTTGATGAAGATGCTGTTCCACCAGCCCTCAAGTGGACATAGCACCATCTACACCAGGGGTTAGGTCAGTGTAAGTATGTTGCTCAGGCATTGTGGGTTTTCCACACTCCTGAGTGATGTAGTTATAGCAACGTAAGTTTGTAGTGTAGACCACAGCTTTGTAAGTAGCTAGAGATGTGTCTAAATTGGATTTGGATGAATGGATGCGTTGTTCCTATAAGTAGTTTTATGTTTTTATTTATATTTTTTCATTCTTTCCATAGTGTGGCTCTTCTAGCAGTTGACTTCCCTTGATGTGCTCAGTAACCCCTTCCTGCTAATATCAAGGAAGTTTCTGCTAGAGTTCTTACATTATGATCTACATTCAAGGACCCAACTTCCCTCTCCTGACCTCACTGTGGTGCTGTTCCCTCCCAGGCTCTCATCTACAGCATAAAGGCTGGTTCACAGTAGGGATGTGAACGACTAGTCCACTATCCGATAAGAAAATGCTCATTGGATAGTCGTCAGTCTAGTCAATTTCCGCCCTTCCCCCTCAATGTCTCTATCAGAGGCAACAAGGGTGGGACAGGAGGGGGTGCTTCAAAACAGCAGTACCATGTGGAACCTGGGGCCAGACCCTGGGCTCCATGTTGCACTGCTGCTTTGAAATGCCACATGCAGCCTGGGGAATCACCTGCTGACCCTGGGTTCCATGTGGCGTTGCCACTTTGAAACACCGCATGGAGCCTGACACCGGGCTCCCCGCGGCGTTTCAAAGCGGCAGCGCTACATGCAGCCTGGAGTCAGCTCGGGACCCTGGGCTCCATGCAGCGCTGCCACTTTGAAACACTGTGGGGAGCATTGGGCCAGTGGGAGACTGCTTGAGTTCCCCTGCTGTCCCCGTGCCCCCTGCAGTGCTTTTGCCTTTGAAGTGTAGCAGCAGCTCTGGGGTTGTTGCTACACTTCAAAGGTGGAAGCGCCCTTATCGATTGCTTGAGTGGTTGATGCAAATTGCATCAACTATTCAATTAGCCAGTTAATCTAAATTTAACATCCCTGGTTCATAGACCCACTGTGAGTGGAAATAAGATCCTGGTTTCTATAACTACAGTGGCTCTTGTTTTGCCGTTGAAACAGTTTTTGTTTTTCCCACACTATACATGTTGTGGTACTACATTACGTACTCTTATCAACCCTTGTGGAGTCAACAGAAGTTCGTAAAGTATAGTAAAGAATTTTCCTGCTATCTTCTGATGTACGGAAGGAAATGCTATACTAAGTAAACTACATAAAATACCTTAACTTGTTTTTGGTTTGTTTTTTTTTCCCCAAAAAGTTTCCTCTCCATTTGTATGATACAGCCCAATTTACTATCTTGTGTCTGCCTTTTGCTCGCTGGTTAATCTGTCTGGAAACAAAAGAATTATATTCTGTTAATCTACAAATCCACATTGGATCATAGTCATGTCATCTTTGGTGAAAGATTGAGTGCTTTTGACCATGACTATCAGTTTTTATTTCCAGCCAGTACTGATAACCGGCAGAGACCACTATTAGCTTCTTGGGGATCCCGACCCAAAAGGGAATTGCAAAGTGATTGCCAAATTATTTTAGGGGATGCCACAGTATACTGCCACCCTTCCTTGTGCACTGCCTTCAGAGTAGGGATGTAAAATCCCAGTTAACCAGGATCTGGGCTGGAGCAATCTCTTGCCCAAAGTATGGTGAACTGAGCCAGCACAGCTGCTGGCTCCCGGCCCCATGGTCAGTAGTGCAGAAAGGTGACAAGAGCATACCATACCATCTTTCCTTCTGCATTGCTTCTGATGGCATCCCTGCCTTCAGAGCTGATCTCCTGGCCTGCATTAACTGCCACTGCCAGCAGCAGTGCAGAAGTAAGGGTAGCAGTACTACAAGCTACCTACAATAACCTTGTGACCCCTGCAAAACTCCTTTTTCAGTTAGTACACCTACAGTTACCGCATGTGAAATTTCAGATTTAAATAGATAATACTGATATTTGTTTTTTTTAAATCCTCTGACTATGAAATTAACCAAAATGGACTGTGAATTTTGTAGAGCAGGGGTGGGCAATAATTTTTAATGGAGGGGCCACTCCCAAGATTTTGGCAAGTGGTCAAGGGCCGCGCTTCTATGGAGGATCCGTGGGGTCTGGGACGGAGGTTGGGTGCAGAAGAGAAATTGGGGTAGAGGACTGGGGTGCAGAAAGAGGTGTGGGGTCTGCGAAAGAGGTTGGGTGAAGGAGGGGGTTGTGACCTGGGACAGGGGATTGAGGGGGGCAGGGTCCAGGAGTGGGTATGGGTGCAGGAGATGATTCTGGCCTGAGGGAGGGGCTCTAAGAGGCGGGTGCTGGGTTTGGGAGGGAGGTGTGATCTGGAAGAAGTTGGTGCAGAGTGTTTGGGTGATGTCCAGGGGCAGAGGAATGGGGTGCAGTGTCAGGGAAGGGGTATTGGGGCAGGAGAGGATTCTGGCCTGGGGAAGGGGTGGAGGAGTGGGTGCAGGGTCTGGAAGGAAGCTATGACCTGGGGGAAGGGGAGTCAAAAGGGTTTGGGTGGTGGCGTGGGGCAGGTAGAGTTGGTGGGGGGGGGGGGGTGAGAGGAGGAGAGGTGCCAGAGGCAGGCTCTGGCTGGGAGGTGCTTACCTAGGCAGCTCCCATCCAGCAGCCCTCCAGAAACCTGAGGCAGGCTCTCTGCTGAAGTCTCAGCTTCCTGGATGCTCCATGTGGGGTCTGCTCTGGGCATAAGGAGGGGGGGAACGGCGGGAGAAGGCTTCACATGCTGTTCCTGGCCCCAGCAACATTTTTCAGCTCCTGTTGTCCAGAAGCTGGCCAGTGGGAGCTGAGAGATTCTGCTGCGGGCCGGGAGCAATGAGCAGAGTCTCCCTCCTCCATCTCCAGCAATCCAGAGTGGAGAGCAACCTGCTGTTTGAGTGAGCTGCTTTCTGTGTAAGGGTTCCAGCAAGGCAGCCCTGGGCCGGATCCAGTGGCTTGTTGGGTTGGATGCGGTCCATTGGCAGCCTCTTCCCCATCCCTGTGGGTAGAGCCTGTTTAAGAATCTGATCTTTCGAGGGTAAGACAAGAATTTTTTTAAAGTAAATAAACCATCTGCTTTCTCTTGCAGATTCCAGAAGTCATTAAGTTCTGTTGTGATTTTCTCATGTCTTGGGTGGATGAGGAGAACATCTTGGATATATACAAATTAGCTGACCTCTTTGGCTTGACCCATTTAAGCGAGCAGCTGGACTCCTGTATTCTCAAGAACTTTTTAACTTTTTCAAAGACTGAGAAATACCGCCAGCTCCCCTTGGAGAAGGTCTACTCCCTCCTCAGCAGCAACCTCTTAGAAGTCAAATGTGAGGCTGAGGTTTACGAAGGGGCACTTTTATACCATTACACCCCAGAACAGGTGGAAACTGATCAGATTTCATTGATGGAGCCACCTAAGTTACTGGAAACAGTGCGCTTCCCCCTGATGGAGCTCCAAATCTTGCAAAGGCTCCATGATAAACTAAGCCCATGCCCATTAAAAGAAACTGTAGCTGATGCCCTAATGTACCACAAGAACGAATGGCTTCAGCCCATGCTTCAAAGCTCACAGACACAGGTGAGATCAGAGTTCCACTGTGTAGTGGGCTTTGGAGGGATGCATTCTATTCCGTCCACAGTCCTCAGTGACCAAGCAAAGTACTTGAACCCCCTATTGGGAGAGTGGAAACACTTTACTGCTACGTTAGCCCCCAGAATGTCCAACCAAGGGATTGCTGTTTTCAACAACTTTGTATACTTGATTGGGGGAGATAACAACGTACGAGGCTTTCGAGCAGAATCCAGGTGTTGGAGGTAAGAGGAGACTACTTCTGCCCCCGTTCTTTTTTACCAGCTAATTACTGTTCCCTGAGTTGGGCAGTCACTTTCACAATCCACGTTCTGTCTGGCCAGAAAAGTTGGGCATCGTACTGAGACATCGTTGAAAGAAACTGCAAGGACTAAGGAAGACCAACCCGATTGTAAAGGAGGAAGTTTTCTGTTTGTGTGTGCTTCATTTACTAATCAACCACAAGGGGGAAAGCAAATGTAGCAACATTCCAACAGCTGTTGAGTTGTGGTAAGATATTTGTGAGTTCTGAGCACAGGACTGGGAGTCAGGGAGTCCTGTGTGCTGCTGTTGGCTCTAACTCCCTTTGTTACCTGGGTTGATTTTCTTAACTTCTCTCACTGTGTTTCTTTCTCATATGTAAAATGGGGATAATATTTACCGCCCTGTAGGGTCATTTTGAGGTTTAATGAGGTTAATGTTTGTGTAGCACTTTGAAGTCAGACCTGCTACTGAAGAAGTGGGCTGTGCCCACAAAAGCTCATGATACCATCTACATGTTTTGTTAGTCTATAAGGTGCTACAAGACTATTTGTTGTGTGTTAAGTTTTTCCTGCTATTTTGTGTGTTTGCATGAATGGTACAGGAATGGAAGCTTGTTAAGAATTTCTGAAAAGAGAGCTCTTCCTCATATCTTAGAGGGGAAATGGCAGCAGGATGGTCAAAAATTCAGATTTGCTGTGCACGTGAATCTGATATAAAAGGCAAGTGATTTAATGAGCACAGTTATCAAACACTTCAAATAAAATTGTAACATTGATTCATTATTTTGAATTGGTGTCTATAATGCCATTAATGGGCCTCCTGTTACTCCCTAAGATTGAAGCACAACTAAATAATCGTGTGTATTAAAAAAAAAAAAAAAAAAAAACCTCAAGTTAGAAAATTACAATTGAGCGTGGTAACATTTTGGGGATTTTTTTTTCCCCCAAATTCCATTGAGATTAGTCTTTCTTAAAAGTTCTTTGTCTGCAAACTATTATCAGACAAAAGGATGTTATTTACAGGCTTTAGTCTGGTTGTTACGTTTGCACATGCAAGATAGATTTTAAGTGCCTGCCGTTGCATTCAAACTGCTCCAGTAATTAAGATTACCGTATTTTCTCTGGAATTGATACGTGGGGATGAAAGCTAAAGTTGAAAAGGGTGAGGTGCCTGTGATTGCCCCTCCCCCCAGGTGCAGTGTGGGAGACATTGGAACTGCTGTGCCCCCTAACAATTCAGCTACATTGGCCTTTCTCACATTGCTCTACTAATACCCAATATCTAACATTCCTAGTACTTGAATAATTGTGTAAACCACATGCAATCTTAGTGGTTACATGACCATACAATAGTCCTGAGAGGTGGGGCTGACAGTCAGTGCGTTCCCGGCCCCAGTCCTGGCATGCCCCCTATCACCCCACGCTGCTGCCTCTGTATCCGTGGCAGTGCAGGCAGGAGCTGGTTTGCACAGCTTCCTGTGCAAACTGGCTGCCTGCCACCCTGCCCTGCTGCCTCTGATAAAGAGGCAGCAGGGCAGGGTGGCAGCAGCCTTTGTCTGCAGGGCACTCAGGCCCGCCGCAGTCGGAGGCTGTTTCACAGCAGCCTCCTCTGCCTCTCCCAACTGCCACTGCTGTCTCTGATAGAGTGGCAGCACAGGGGCTGGGTAGATGGTACCGCAGAGCTGGTGCTGGGGGAACGACACGTTGACGTCTGTAACTGATGCACAGCCAATAAGCCAGCCAGTTTCCCTGCTCCGTGGCCTTGCACCCTTCCTGGAGTATAAACCAGAATTATACTGTCTTGCACTGCACAGGGTAAGCTCGTTAATATCGTTAGCTTTCCCCTCAGTGTGGGGAAGATAAGCAACAAGTCTGTTTCCCAAGCTGAGATTTTTCCCAAGTGCTTCACTCAGATCAGCATAAAATAAGATAAAACATAAAACATAAAATCTTAACTACCGAAAGATTTTAAGTGATTATAAATGACAGATCAAAGCAGATTACACAGGAAATTAAAAATGCAAACTAAGCCTAATATATTCAATAGGATTCAAATCAGCATTATCTCATCCTGACTGATATAAGCAGTTCATCAAGTTTCCATACACAGGCTAAAAATCCCTTTTCCTGGGACCAGTGCTTTTCCCAGTCCAGTCTTTGCTCCTCAGGTGCTCACTTCTGGGCCTTGCTCCTCATACCAGAGGTGTCATGCCCCATCTTTTATAGCCTTTCCATATGGTAGGAACTCTTTGTTCCAAGGTAAGTCCCCAGCCCAGTTTATGGACAAATCCAGGTACCAAAATGGAGTTCATGATCATGTGGTCTGGTCACATGCTCTTGCATGCCTTGAATCACAGTAGCCATTGTGTATAGGCTGTCTGAAGTGTTCTCAGAGAGTCTCACCAGGTGAGGAGGGATAAGCTTCTCCCAAAACCTGTTGTTTTTCTTAGTGGCCTTTTACCTTGCATAGCCCTTCACAAATCAACTACCTAGATGGGAAGCATCTTGCCTAGAGGGCGTCACCCATATGTAACCACATCTGAAATACAGATACGTTGAATATTGACTGTGTAAGTCCAGATACAAAAACATGCATAGAAATGGGATAATTGTCTTCAGCAAATCACAGCTTTTCCAGTGACCCCTCCTCTGTCACATTCTCTATACGGTGCATCGTAGTTATGACATCATTGCATTAGAATTGTACTACTAAGAGGAATAAGGGTTGCAGAGGTACCCTCTGCAGTTCCCTTTTACCAGCAAACATATGAACAAATCAAAGAAGCTCCAAACACTCATGCTCTTCCTGGCCTCTTGAGTCCCCAGGTACAATCTTTGTGCTGATTCTAGCCAATCTCTACATTGTGGAATGATTGCAAACTGATAGGTTTGATGGTAAGTAGCCTGGCAGTGGTGTAAAGAATACTGGAAACAGTAGACCTGTATAACATGATTATATTTGCTAATGCATTCTTCAGAATAGATTATCAGCTCTGCTTTTACTTGTGTTTTGACATGAATGGCCAACTTTCACTCTAGTGAATTGCATCTACTTACACTAAAGCTGAATTTGGGCCAGAGAGAACGCACTGGTCTAAATCTATGCGGTGATGACCCCTTGTTCCAGTAATGACAATGTCCGTGTTTTAGTACTCTGTAGCAGATCTGAGTTAGTAACCCAGTTTGGTATTACTCCTTAAGGTATGACCCACGGCACAACAAATGGTTCCAGATCCAGTCCCTACAGCAAGAGCATGCTGACCTCTGTGTCTGTGTTGTGGGCGAATATATATATGCTGTCGCAGGGCGAGACTACCATGAAGACCTACGGGAGGTAGAGAGATATGATCCAAAAACCAACACGTGGAAGTACATGGCACAGCTGAGGAAGGAGGTAAGGAATGCACATGCCAGCAAATACTAATAAGCTCCCTTAATAATTGCCTTCATCTTTCCTAAATGCTTTTTGCTATTATTTCTCAAGCATACTTCTCAAACTGTAAAAAATACTGATAGTGGCATCTGTGTGTGTGACAAAAAACAGTAAGAAGGATGCTTAAAATATCCCTGGGTTTTCATCTTTTTTGTGAATGTTCTCTTGAACTGATACAAAATTCTAGGCCTTAAAAATTAAATCACATTGGGGAAATGAATTCTGCACTTGCACATGACAGAGGTTAGTTTGGGTGTAATATTAAGCTAGTCAACCTCTTTCTGAGAACTTTGTTCTGGAGGTTTTACACTTCCATTTTTTCTCATTTCACTCGCCATGTAAAGGGATTGTTCTCTGGTGCTCTACTGACGCTACCTTACTAATAATATTGAATTGACCAATTAGAATACACTTTCCAAAGAAAAGTAGTTCCTAAATAACATAGAGCAGGGCTACTCAACTTTGGAAGCCCTGGGGGCCACAATGCGACCCTCAGCATGTGCTGTGGATATCAATGTAAGTGTAGTTGCATAAATATGCAAATATTTATGTAAATATATGCAAACAGCTTCTCTCACACTGACGATCATGAATACAAAGATTAAGGCAAGACTATACAACACGCAGGCCCCATTTAAGTCAGTTCTGCTGATATTAATAAAATGCACTATTTACCCGATTTCCACCCATATGGCAGCACTTTTAATGAGCAATGACAGTCCAGGAATTTAACTACTAAAACACCTATCAGCATTATATTGATTACTTTTTTTTGTTTTGGCTTCACAATTTTAACAAATCAAACAAAAACTGCCAATACAATGTTTACTGAAATATAAGTACAATCAATGTGAAGTTAAAGGCACCAAGCGGAGAAGTGGCATGGCTAGAAAAGGAACCCAGGAATCCTGCTTCCCAGAATCCTTTCCCCTACCCACTCCACCAAGCACCAGCTCCCACAGTCCTCACAGAGCAGAGACTGGAACCCCCAAATCTGACCCACTGCCCACCGACAGGAAAGGAAAGAAGCCAGAAGGTTTAACGCCCAGTTCCCTACTCCAACCCAATGCACCCACGCCTCCCCGAGAGCCAGGCACCTTCTAGCCCTCCCACTCCAATCTCAAAGCCCCTGCCTTCCCCCAGAACCAGGTACCACTCAGCCCCCTGCTCCAATGCTCCCTCCTCCCCAGTGCCCTCCCCAGTGTCAGGCACCCCTGCCCCCATGCTCCAACCCAATGCCCTTCTCCTCCTGTAGAGCCAGGTATCCCGCAGCCCCCTGCTCCAGTGTCCTTCCCCTCCCTCAGACCCAAGCAACCTCAGCCCCCCTGCTCTAACCCAATGGCCTTTCTCTCCTGCAGAGCTGGGGACAAATCTAGCAGGGCGGAGGGTAATGCCTGGGTCTCACCAAAGCCATCTGGTGCTGGGGCCGGTGCGCAGAGCAGCTGTGAATGCTCCGGGCACGCGGCTCCAAATGTTCCATTGAAGGCACGTGCCGCCGTCCCTTCCCCCATCCCCCTTGCAGAGCAAAAAATCCGGGACATTTTTTGCCTTTTAAAAAACCTGTCTGGATGGTGATTTAACATGTGAAAACAAGGGCATGTCCAGGGAAAAACTGGACGTATGGTAACCCTAACCCAAGCCCCAGCGCAGACCTATCTCACCCTTCCCTCACTGCCTGGCTCCGCCGCTGCTTCTTGCCACCCCCGGCAGCTCCTGCGCATGTGGCCTGGCTCAGTGCGGCACTGCGCGGCTCAGCTCACCAGGAGGCGCTGCCACGGGAGCCCATAGCAATGAGGCAGGCAGGCAGCATGGGAAGTGGCTCAAGGCGGCGCGGGCCACATGTTGAGTAGCCCCGACATAAAGTATGATCCAGAGAGGTAGTGAGCACCTTCAAGACTTAGTTAGACAGAGTTGCAAGTGCTCTATCCCTTTCACTGGTTCAGGCAGAGACACAAGAAATGCTTCAGTATACGAGAACCAGAAACAGTATGGCTATGTCTAAACTGCCCCTTCTTGCGCAAGAAAAACCCTCTTGCGCAATGCCGTTCTTCCTGAAAAGTAATAGGTGTAACTGCATTGCGCAAGAGGGTTTTTCTTGTGCAAGAAGGGGCAGTGTAGACGCTCCTTCTTGTGCAAGAGCCTCTTCTGAAGAAAATGGTGGCTCATTAGGTATGCAAATGAGGCTCGGCGATATTTCACGCTTAGCCTCATTTGCATATTACTCGTGCAAGAAGCCGCGAGTGTAGACATAGCCTATATGTATTACTGCCTATTGAAATTACATGCTTGTCTTCCTGTTTTATTCCCCCCCTTTAAATATTAATTGTATTATTTTTAAAAATTAAAAACTTAATTTCATGCTGGTGAGCAGTGCTTGATTCATATCCTTAGAGAATAAAGGCCTTTCTATTTCCAGAATGGATACAGCATGGGCCGCAGTAGTGCAAACCTCCCTGTTTCAACTCTGATCTGAAGGAACCACCTCTAGGGTGTTAGGATAAGTCAGTCTCCATGGCCTTTTAAGTCCTTGGCCTGAGACTGCTCTGAGGCTATGGCTACACTACCGGTTTTTTTGCAGCAGAGGATATGCAAATCGCACGCTCACCTGCATATTTTCTTCCAGTTCTTTTTGCGGAAGAGGTTTTGCCAATAAAAAGCCCCGTTTAGATGGGGCCATTGGTCGGAAAAAAAAACCCTCTTTCACAAGATCCTGTAAACCTTGATTTTTTGAGGAATAAGGGATCTTGCGAAAGAGGGTTTTTTTCCAACAAATGGCCTCTCTACATGGGGCTTTTTATCAGCAAAACCTCTTCTGCAAAAAAGATTCGGAAGAAGATACGTAAATGAGAGCATGATTTGCATATCTTCCGTAAAACAATGGCAGTGTAGCCATAGCCTGAGACTGCATGGAAGGGTGACTGGTGGACGTTTGTGATGTGACCATCAAACAAGAGTGGCAGAGGTGGAGATTTATGTGATGAGGCCATCAGCTCTTGGCAAACTAAATTGAGACCATGTGCTCATTCGAGATAAGTCACTGAACAGCTGCTTATATGGTATTTATCCTTCTAAGTTTTCTACCTAACCAGCCCAGTTGTGCTGTTTTTAGTTCTCTAAAACTGCCACAAAACAAGGAGGAAATAAATAATTGCCTGCAAATTATTGATGCTTAGGAAAGAGAAGTAAAGTTCTAGTTCTCCTTTTTAAAGAAATTATGCTGAATCCTACTGTAACTTATTTTGTATTGTTAATCTTCTACAAAACATAAGATCACTTCATAATGCTTATCTAAAAACCTCAAGTCACTTTACAAATGTGTAAGTATTATTCCCATTCGACAGATGGGAAATAGGGGCTCAGAAGTCAAATGACTTGCCTGAGGTCAGAAATAACAAATCAGTGCTGAGAATAGAGCCCAGGTCATAAGACTTGCTCAAATTCTACCTACTAGCCTGCTCTGCCTTTCTAATAATGTTGCTAAAACTTCCGTAAGACTTAATTTCCATATAGGGCTTCAGAAAAGGCAGTGGAGGAAAGCAGCGATATGGAAGAGCTGCTAATTCAGGAGCAATAGGAAACATGAAGGCACTGTAGCTGTGGAGGAGTCAGTCCAATTTTACTGAATTTGTTTGAAGAGTGATCTCCATACCTATGGAATAATAGCATACGCAGAATCCTTCCAAATGTTGGCTTCTAAGTAAGCAGAGGAGGACACTTTCTCTAATGTCATATATTGCCAGGAGATTGATATTCCAGCCTTACTGTGCTTAAAGCTGGAGAAAACACACAATTAAAGCCCACCCCCTTATCTTTTTTTTTGTCTTTTGTTTTTGTGATGGGGCAGGTGTATGCGCATGCTGGAGCCACACTGGATGGGAAGATGTATATTGCATGTGGGAGGAGAGGAGAGGATTATTTGAAGGAACTACACTGTTACGATCCAGGGGCTGACCGCTGGGACAGCTTAGCTGATAGTCCAGTCAGACGTGCCTGGCATGGGATGGCTGCGCTCCTGGGAAAACTGTATGTGATTGGAGGTAGCAACAATGACTCAGGCTATAGGAGAGATGTTCACCAGGTAAGATGATGTCACAGCTATTTCTTACCTGCCTAGGCACATGACAGTCACATGTTCAATGGGCGGAGGGTGTTATTGCACATACAGTTAACTACTAGGCTCCTCCATCTCAGTAACTGCTTTACTCTCTGCTCCCACTCCTTCATGCCTTCTCTCCGACTCCACCAACCATACAGCTCCTAATCCTTCAGTCATCTTGTAATTCAGAAGGGTGGTGGACATTCAGGTGGACAGTGCCCTTTCAATAGCAACTAAATGCTTTTTCCAGCAAGGCTAATCTAAATTCTGTAGCACTCTGGTGTGGCAGACTAGAAAGTTTGCAGCAGCTTCATTAAAACCAAAGTTGTGGGGGGTTTGTTTTTTTGGGGGTTTTTTTTTTTTTAATGAGATGAAGTCAATTATCATTTAATAGTTTTGATTTTTTTAAGTCAGGGTTTTTTACACTATCCCCACACTTTCATATTTTGATATGTATCGGAAGGGTAGCCGTGTTCGTCTGAATCTGCAAGAACAACGAGAAGTCCCTGTGGTACCTTATAGACTAACAGATTTATTGGAGCATCAGATGAAGTGGGTCTTTGCCCACGAAAGCTTATGCTCCAATATATCTGTTAGCCTATAAGGTGCCACTGGACTTCTCATTGTTCTTGCATGTTTTGATAGATGTCAGTTGCTTTGGCACTAGCAATGTGTAACTGTTTCAGAGACAGTGTTTTGAAGAAGATGGAGGTGTACTTGACTGGAAGCAGTTGAGTTGCAGCATTTGTGGTGGCACAGAACTGTGAGAAACACATTTGCTAGATATTTCTACTAAGAGCAGCAGTGAAAAGTTGGCAACCCTGGATTTATCTTTGGCACTTATACAGAATGCCCCATTGTGTCACGATATTGTACACTATGGCAGACACCCATTACATGTAGACATTTTAATATTTTATTTTAAAGAATAAGTTGCCTTGTGTTTTGTTTTGTTTATATTCTTGCAGGTTTCCTGTTATAGCCCAAGTACTGATCAGTGGACAAATGTATGCCCTCTACCTGCAGGGCATGGAGAGCCGGGTATTGCTGTCCTAGCCAACAGAATCTACGTCTTGGGGGGCAGATCCCACAACCGAGGGATTCGGATGGACTATGTCCATATTTATGAAGCTGAGAGAGACTGCTGGGAGGAAGGTCCCCAGTTGGAAGATGATATTTCTGGGATGGCTGCTTGTGTCCTCACTTTGCCTAGGGCTATTCTAATGGACACAGAGAGATGGACTCCTGAGTGGTATGCAGACCGACTACTGCATCACCCAGATGTTTCCTCTGAGGTCATGAGTGTAACAGACTGGGAGGAATTTGACAACTCAAGTGAAGATTAAGGACCTGAGGATATTTGTCTTTTTTCCAGGGAGGGAAGGAAATGTAAGGCTGGGGAAATTTAGAAACTTTCTAACGTCTTTGGCATAACATTAATTGAATGCATATTTATTTAAATATTTGGAAACGTAAATGTTCTGCATTCTATTTTGCCATAAAGCAGCCATATGAAAGCAACCAAAGAGCTTTCTTTTTCAATTAAAATGCAGAGGTTTTTGCTCTCTTCTCAACCCACAGCATGGACTGAACAAGCATAAAAGACCTAGCTTGGCTAGCTCCTTTGCTTCAGACTTTCAGCGTGAAATCACTTCTTTGTTCCTCTGTAATGATTTTGTCGGTATAAAACCTAATGGCCAGGAAGATACGACCTAGTGCCTGTCTCCTGTGTAAATTGTCAGTCCGCTCAATAGGTCAGGCAGTGAAGGCGAGTGCTGTAACAGTGACAACATTAAGGAAGCCAAAATCCTCCTGGCATCTGGGCATGCAGCCATTGTCGTAACAGGCTTAGAAACTGTGATCTGACGTCAGCTCACTTCTGAATCATGCTGCAGGTTTTATCAAAGAGGTGGAAGACTTCTAGAAAAACACTTTGTACTGGTTATGGTTCTCTCTCTAATCAGATGAGCTCTCTCAAATAACATTTGTTCACAAATGAAATAATAAATCCTTGTAGGAACTATTTCTTTTGCTTTTGGTTTTTTTGGTTTTTTTTTGGTTTTTTTTTTTCATCAGAATGTGGGGGGCTAACAGGGTGCAAGTTCATTGCATCATTGCAGTGAAGTTACATCAGTAACTAATTTGGCCTAGTGATGCTGTTGTTTTTATTTTCAGTTATATGCTTAGAAAGTAAAAACAGAGATGGCATAAAGAGAAGAAGGAAAAAAAACCTCAACATGGGTAACTAAAGGGTTTGAAAATTACACTGGTCCAGGGTCCAGTACTTGTTAGAATAGTGGCAGGAAAGCAATGTTAGACCACTACGGCAAGAAACAAATATGCATATCAAAGCATTCCTTTATTAACTGACAGTCTGTAAAAATATTTACTTCTGATGTAACAGATTTCTTGATGTTAAATTAATAATTTAGCAGCTGCCATAAAACCCAATGCTGTGACACCAGAAACTTTCTGTGCCTTTAAGTAGGCATAAGGGAGCCAATTCTTTCAGTTCAGTCGATATCAGGTGATAAAACCATGGAGTCCAGCCAGTTCTGAAGCAGTAGCCCGGGGTAGGCAATCATTTTTGAAGGGGGGTCACTTAATGGATTTCAGAAGTGGTTGCGGGCTACCCTGGAAGGAGTGGACCCAGAAGACTTCACATGCTCTCCTGACCACAGATCCCGATTGGCCTAGGGGCAGGGGAACGCATGAAGTCTCTCTCCCTTTCTCCCCCGCTCCGCAGGGGCATGTATCTAAATGGAACCGCCAGCTGTTTTGAACAGCTGGCGTTTCCCTCTGGTGTTGTATGCCCCCTGGCGGGGGGAGGAGACTTCGCGCTCTTCCCCCCCCCATTCCCAACTCTTGATTGGCCGGGGGGAGGCAGAGTGGCCATGGGTTGGATCAGAGGGCTTGGCGGGCCAGATCCAGCCTTCAGAGGCTGTCTTGCCCACCTCTGGAGTAGAGTCTAGGGGGTCAAACCTGGGGCAGGAGTGCAGGGATTTGGGCTGTGACCAGGGCTAGTGGATTGGGGTGCAAGGTCTGGGAGGGGTTTGTGGCCTGAGGAGGGTGTAGGAGGGGGTGCAGTGTCTGAAAAAGTGTATGGGGGCTGGAGCAGGGGTGCAGAAGGTTTGGGTTGCATGGGGGAGGGGGAGTAGAGGGTTGAGGAGAGAGCAGGGCTGGGGTGCCAGAGGCAGGCTCTGGCTGGGAGACCTTACCTGGGTGGCTCCCTAGCCAGCAGCCCAGCAGGTTCCTTAACCAGGGTCTCTGCCTTCCACGCCCCTGAACTGCTCGCTGCAGCTACTAGGGCCACATGCTGCAAACACTGTGAGCCCAGGGCATGAGGCAGGAGGGGCACTTCACATGCTGCCTGTCCTGCAAACAGGCAGCTGCTATTGGCTGGAAACTGGCCATTGGAAGCTCCTGGAGGCGGGAGCAGTGTGAGAAGCCTCTGTCCTCTGGCCCAGGCTCAGTCACAGAAGCACATGGCCCTGCAGCTGCCTTTGCTGAGGGCCGAGTGGGGCTGGGCAAGTAGGGAGTTGACTGAGGCTCTCGCGGGCCAGATCCGGAAGCTTGGTGGGGCAGATGTGACCCGCAGATCATATTTTGCTCAGCCCCGCAGCTGTTATAGTGGCTACTGCTGTAGCAAACTAGTCACGTTTCTCTGAAAATGCGATAGCAAATAGGGATTAATTGTATAGTCGGTTAATTGAACAGTGGAGTAACCTCATGAATTCTTATGGGTTACTCAACTAATCTGTAGTCCCGGAGGTGGGGCCAGCAGCCAGTGTGCTCCGGCCTTACTCCTAAGGAGACCCCCTGCCATTCTGCACTGCTGCCTCTATATCAGGGTGCCAGGTGGGAGCTGGTCCATGAAGGGAGCCAGTTTAAAAACCAGCTCCCCTCGCGGATCAGCTGCCTGTCGCCCCGTGCTGTTGCCTCTGATACAGTTCTGGCGCGGGCCGCAACTGAGCTGGGTTGCCTGCCTGCCTGGCCCCTAATACACTTTAAATGCAGAGCCACAGCAGGGCTAGGTCTTGGACCTGGCACAAGCAAGGACTGAGCCAGGCTACTGGCCACGCTGCTAAAAAATATACTGGCAAAGGGAGGAGGGGGAATGCGTGTATCCTATAGCATCCTAAGCTTTTGCTTATCGGTTATCCACTACACTATTGCATCCCTAATAGCAAACTAGCCATGTTATTCTAGCCAATTAGCCACACTCATCCAGCTAAGCGTGTTGGATACCACTGTGTTAAAATAATATAGTTAGTGGGATAATATAGACGGGAAGGGGCAGGACTGAAGAGACAATTAGCATGATTTGATCTTAAGTCAGGTAGTGCATCACATAGAGGCTATGGAGGTTGAACATAAAACTAGTACTATAAAGAACTGGAGGAAGCCAGTGGAAATTAACTTCAACTTTGGAACCATCACAAAGGAAACAGATAACATGTAAAATGATCTAGATGATTCCACATTGGTAAACAGGATTTTTAGGAAAGATTATTAAGGCCTCCATGCAGTTACTTCAAAACACTAATCAACTTTCAGGGTCAGAGTAAAACTAAAAGAGCTGAAAAAACTAAACTGAGAGTCCTTGGCTAAGCCAGGCTAGGTCTACAGTACAGCTTTTTTTTTTTTTTCCCAGAAAAAGCTATGCGAAATGCACTCCGCGTTTTGCATACCTTTTCCCGATTTCTCCCAGAAGAGGCTTTTCTGAAATTTGGCCCATCTACACTGGGCCTTTCTTCCTTGTGGAATGAGGAAGACAGGGCTTCCAAAAGAGCACATTTGCACTTCTGCAAAAAAAAGCGGAAGAGCAAACACATTCCCTGGACGTGGTGGAGTTTTTCCAGGATAGCTCTGATATCCTGGAAAACCTCTGCAGTGTAGATGTACCCCCAGTTTAGAGGCCCTGTCTGCAACCTGAAATGGGTGTGCTATACATGAAGCAAAAGGGCCGTGGAAGAAGACCCAGGAAAACCATACAGATGAGCCCCTTCAGAAAAGATCCATTCAAGAGGTAATGAACCTAACACCAATACAGGCACTACAGGATTGGAGATTGATGGCTCTTTATTCTATGTCTAGGAAACTGCTTTGAATAAATGAGAGAACTAAATTAAATGTGGATCTTTTGTTAGTTGCATTGATTGCTGTGTACCAACTAGGGATGTAATAGTGTAGTTGATTAACTGATAAGCAGAAGCTTATAGGTTAATGCTGTAGACCACATGCATTTTCCCTCCCCTGCAAGTAAATTTTTTAGCAGACTGGCCAGTAGCCTGGCTCAGTCCTGGCTCGCGCTGGGTCGAGAATAAGGATGCTAAGTATCATGTATTTCACTAATTGAACAGTTGATACATTTTTGCATCAACTATTTGATCAGTAGATAGGGCGGCGCTGCCCCTTTGAAACGTGGCCATGGCGTTTCAAAGGGGCAGCACTGCAAAGAGCCCAGGCTCCCTGCAGCGCTGCTGCTTTGAAGCACCCCCCTTTTCCTCCCTGCTGCCTCTATCTGATAGAGGCAGCAATGGGGGAGGGAGGTCAACAATCCTGTTGACTAGTCCTTAACATCTCCAGTGCAGGACCTATCCCCGCTGTGCAGGACCTATTTTCCCCTCTCCCCTACCCCCATCCTCTGCAGTTAAATTGTATTTGGAGCCAGGTGGGCAGGCAGCCTGCCTCAGTTCTGGCTCGTACTGTGTCCAGGAGCTCAGTCTTCCTCCTCTCCCCCGACAGGAGGCTGCTGCCTCTGTATCAGAGGCAGCAGCATGGGGCAACAGGCAGCCAGTCCATGAGGGGATCTGGTTTTTAAACCTATATGTACCAGTAGAGGGCACTGGATACAACTGCAAATCAGCTGGCCTGCAGGCCAATTCTTGGATTTCATGGAAGTGGTCAAGGAGAGGCAATATATAACGTGTTCCAAATAAATGTTCCTCAGCCGAGCTAAAGAAGCAGCTGGTAAAAAGTTCTGATTTTAAATACTGTCAGGTGCCTTCAGTTTCCATATGTATACATAAATGTATGAGTTATTGTGATGGCATTAGTAGTTGTTTAATGTTGAGAATTGACAACCTGCCTGATGAGTCCAAAATAATTCCTTTCTTTAGCTGTGTCCGATCCAAATGTCGCGTGACCCATTTTATCTATGTACTTTTTGTGTTGGTAGATAACAGAAGTCTAGTGTACGTTCAACCAAACAAGTCATTCAGAAGTGGTTTATTTCAGCTATAAATATGGATGCAAAATCCTGTTTAATTGGCTAACTGGTTAAACATATTTTAACTGATTAAAGGGGGCAGGCCTGGCTTGCCAGATGCTTTCACCCAAAATCCCGAACATGGCAGGAAAAAACTTGGTTGAGGAAGGGGGGAAAAAAAAAACGCAACACAGGACACAAAAGTTGTTGAACCAAAAAAACCCCCAAAAATGGGAGAACAAAAAAAAAAAAAGTCACTGCGCCTTTAAGACTCCTCACTTCCTGACACCAGACGTGATGGGGACAATGTCCCTGCCGGCCTTCCATCCAAGAAAAACAGAAAATACTGGACATTTTACATGTCCGCTACTTTCTGGGTTTTTTTACTGGACAGGAGCCAGAAATAATGGACTGTCCAGGTAAAAATCGGACACCTGGCAACACTGGCTGCGCCTCCCCTCCACACCCCGCCACAGGCAGGGGCTGCACCAGCCGGAACACTGGCGCAGCCACTGCCTGTGAGGCCGCTGGGCCTGCTGCAGACAGAGATTGCTCTGCAGGATGCCAGAGCATCCACTGCCTTTACAGGACTATGGCACCCACAGGCAGAGGCTGTTCTGGCGCTCCAGTTGGAGCAGCCCCTGCCTGCTTCCAGCCCCATTGGTTAACCTTAAACTGTAGGGCTTTGTCTACACTGCAGGGTTTTTGTGGAAGAAGCTTTTAGTGGAAGAAATTTTCTGCAAAAACTTCTCGCACAAAAGCGCGTCCACACCTCAAAAGCGCATCGCAAAAGCAATATGCTTTTGCACAAGAGAGCGTCCGCACTGCATGGACACTCTTGCGCAAGAAAGTTTTGATGGCCATTCACAGAATGGCCATCAGAGCACTGGTGCTTTTTCGGCTAGGCTCTTTTTGCACAAGAAACCCCTGCGGAGTGTCCACACGTGACTTTTTGTGCAAGAGCTGTAGCGCAAAAAGGAGTTATTTCTTGTGGGGAGAGGAATAATTCTACCAGCAAAAGCCCTCTGTCCTGTCAATTTACTGTATTTTTTGTGTGTGCAAAAATGCACTTGAGGTGTGGATGCGCTGCAGGTTTTTGCACAAAAACCTTGTAGTGTAGATGTAGCCTAAGTCTCAACTGTTAAGGGCAAGGCTTACCGGTTTACCAGATACACGTTCACATCCCTAGTTATTAAGTACATCTTTCCAAATGAATGTGTTCATAATGAAGTCTCAGTTTTCAAAGTCAGAAGGTTGTCTAATAGAGAACATGGAAAGTCCTTTGTAGCTTTTGTTTACTGGAAATACTGCATCTTTCAGAGGAAAAACTGCAGGAGAGGGCAGATTGATATTATTGGTCATTACTGATGTTTCCTATCAAGAACAATTTTCCAGGAATTGCATAGGGGACCTTGCCTTCAAAAGCCCAACTAAGCCTTCCCTTTTCCTTTGGGAAAGCATGCACTAGGAGTGGATTCGGTTTTATTTTAGGTTGACCCTATTTTCAGTGATTAAATCTGATTCCTCTGATTTCCTGAATATGCCAGCCTTGTATCAAAAAGGAAGTACATTCATAATTATAGAGTTCATAGCATAAGTCCTATCCACAAATGGGAAAATTTAATAAAATTTAATAAAAATGTTTCTAATAAAGAATAATGCAATACGTCTATCTGCACCAAGTGATTTTAAAAACACAAAATCTCATCTCACTGATATGTTACAAGGCTTTCTAGAATAATAATTGGGTCACATAGCTGGTAGTTTGGGGTTTTTTTCCCCCCATCTGGTCCAGCAATGAAGTTCGGTAGCAGAACTTCCATTTGGAATCCCAGTGTCATCTTCTGCTTATTAAAGGTTGTCTCAAAATATCCAGAAAGCAATCATAAAAGCTTCTGTCACAAGCTAGGATAAGGACAAGGCTTTGCTTACACCTTCTTCTGCAGAGTATTGAAAATACAGAATTGGAGGTGGTTGTTCAAGTACGTATGATTCATCACAGAAGACTCTTCTTGGTACTTTTCAAATCATAGAAAATGCTAATTTATGGGCCCATTCCCACAATGAGGAAAATCATGGTCTCCTCCAATTGGCTGGAATGAATCTGGGGCACAGATAAGCCAAGGGTATAGAATAGGCCTATGTGTGAAGGAGGATTTCTAGAAGAAGGATTTGAAGGAAGCAGAAGAGGGTACGTACTTAGTGTAGAGTGAAAAAAGGAAGTCTAGTTCAGTTGTAGGAAGTAGCATGACGGATGGGATCAACCTCAAAATGAGCTAAAGTTACACAGGCAGCAGTAAAGTGAGTAGGGAGGAAGTAAGAGCACAGATGTGGGCAGAGTCCAGATTATACTGAGGCTTGAAGATGAGAGCAAGCTTATTTGGTGCAGTAAGAGGAAGCTATTCGTAGGATTCAGGAAAGCAAAGAGGTGTCTTAGGGTAAGTTTTTGTGAAAAACCGAGGAAAGCATGGTGAATAGTTTAGATGTTCAATGTTACAGAAGCTGAATTGCCTTTATAACTTCTTCGCTGCTGATTTCATTATCCTGTTGTTCACATTCTTATAAGACAGAGACTTGATGATTTTTAAATCCAGGAGATGCTGAGCTGAAGCCTTTGGATGCATTTACTGTAAGTATTGGTCATGCCAATCAGGTTGCTAAAACCCAAGATTTTCTGTTATGTTAAAATAGGTAACATAAATATTATACAGTACTTTGGTTGAAGTCTTAGCTTGTGTTAAATAATTATGGCCTACAGTTTGCATTTCTGGGATTTGTAATTAGTTCATTTATTTACTGAACTATATTAGAAACTCATACTTGGAAGAGAAGTGGTTGTTGTGGCTTCAGTTTATTTGAGAAGAACTCTGTCTCCCTCCTTACCCCCAATCCAGCATTTAAAATTGAAATGTCCCTTTTCATTCTCTGGAAACCAAAACTTTAAAAATATATTTAAAAAAAAACCCTTGCCTTTAAACCAAAGCGTTTTGAGTGTTTGCTGCCAAAATGGTCAATTTCACCTCTCTGCCTGCTGGCAGGCCTAGACTACAAGTGGTGATAGGGATGTACTAGTACATAGAGTTACCTCCCAGCTTTATTAGCTAACCTGTTTTGTGAGATCTTGCACAAACTGTCCCCTTTCTATCTCTGTTTAAATCCAGACTGGATCTTTTAAAAAAAGATATGCTCTCCTTTAGCCTGGTATTGGACTAGAAGCAGGAGTGATTACAGGGAAGTCCAACAGCCTGTGTTTATACAGGAGTGAGACCACCTGAACACAATGGCTTTAACATATAACAGCTTTTTAAATCCTCCTTTTGTATGGGAAGTTGTGTTCCTTGGGATTCATCCAAAGAAGCAAGTTAGTAGTTCAATTATATGCAGTACTAAAATTGCAGCATAGTTCCTATCCCACTCATTCAGCATTTGTATGGAGTAAAGATGTTACTACTTAGACCAAAAATTGTTATAATAAAATACTGCTTACTATTGTTAGCTTTCAGTTCCTTCCTTTACAGTTCCTTTTCTTTAGATACCACTAGGTGAGAAAACAGGAGCAGTCTCTGTAAAATGGGCTTGCTAAATTTATTTTCTAGTAAATCAAACCATAACGAAGTTGAGAAAAAAATCCAGTAGGGTTGCCAGATGGTTTCAACAAAAATACCGAACACACTTGACATTACATCACAATCTACATTACATCTTATTTAGAAAATGCCGGACATTTATATTTTCTCAATTTGTTTCCTGAACAGAAAGCTCAAATACTGGACTGTCCGGTTCAAAACCGGACACCTGGCAACCCTAAAATTCAGTAAAAACTTAATGGAACTCTTCACTGTTCTCTTTCTGTTTCTGGTTATACCACTAACTAGTTGTGGCATTGGACAAGTCACTTCCTTTGTGTCATTTTCTCCATTTATTATGTTGGGTTACTAATACCTTACAGAAGCTTCAGGGGGTAGCCGAGTTAGTCTGTACAGGATAAACTTAAAAATCAACAAATGGTCTGGTAGCACTTTATAGACTAACAAAACATATAGATGGTATCATGAGTGGTCATCTGAAGAAGTGGGCTGTGCCCACAAAAGCTCATGATACCACCTACATGTTTTGTTAATCTATAAAGTGCTACCAGACCATTTGTGTTTTTTTAAGTTAATACCTTACAGTTATGCAGCTTAATGTTTGTAAAAGCTCTTTCATTTTATGGAGATTTTTCCATCCCCAAATCTCAGAAGTATTGATACTGTTGTAATGTGTGTATATAAATATAGCTACACAAATTACTGTATTTAGCATGTAAACGTGTTTAATCCAAAATTACTTCTCCATTTCAGTTGTAACCACATTGGGAGAGGACTAACCCCCATCTTCTTCAAATGATGTAAGGCAATTTTATGACCTTCTCGCAATCCAAGTCTAAACTATCTGTACATGAATGAACCTTAAAGATTCTGAATGGACAGATGTGAACTCTTAACCCATTCAGAGTTGAAGCATGACACATAGATAATTTTCCTTAGAAATGCAGGAAATATTTTTGCATGTATAGGCAGCTTCCAAACGCATTCTTCACTTCCAGGCCTAACAATTTCTGTCTGCATTCCTTTATGCTGTTAAATAGCTGTGATTTTCCATTTTAGAGGTGTCTGAATTTCAGTGTTTGGAGATGCCAATACACACAAAGTTAATGGTGTACTTTGGGATCCTTTCATATTAAAGGTGTTATGAGATTCTATATTTAAAATACAGTTTTGGATTTGACCTACGATCTCCATTGACAATTCTGCATGTATGAATAGTAAGCTTTGAATTCCCCTAGGACAGTGGTCTCCAGCCTTTTCAAGCATGAGATCACTTTTTGAATTTCAATGCAAATCAGGGTCCACTTCAAACCCAAACACCCTTGCCCCACCAACTTCCCGCCCCTTCTCCAAGGCCTCGCCCCTGTCCACTCCGTCCTCCCTCCCTCCCCCATCCTCACTCACTTTTATGAGGCTGGGGGCAGAGGGGAAGGGTGTGGGGAAGGGGGATGCGGAGGCTGATCTTGGGTTAAAGGATTTGGAGTGTGGGAGGGGTTCTGACCTGAGCCGGGGCAGGGAGTTGAGGTGCAGGAGGGGGTTCAGGGTGCTGGCTGTGGGAGGGAGTTCGGGTGCAGGGGGACTCAGGATTACTATAGGTGGCTTCTGGGTGGTGGTGCAGTGGGGCTAAGGCAGGCTTCCCCCTACTCTGGCCCTGCACCACTCCCCAAAGCAGCCAGCAAACTCCATCCCTGTTCCCCCTCTGCTGTGTGGAGATGGGGTACAGGGTGGGGGAGGGGTATCCTGACATCAGCACCCACTCCTCTCCTTCCTGTGCCCTGTCCAGCAAGCAGCAGGCTCCCCGGCGTGGGGGGCATTTCCAAGGCAGCGGGAAGGAGCAGCACAGCAGTGCTGAGAAGGGCAGATGAAGTGCCGGCACTTGACAGCCTCCTGGCCAAACCTGTCAGGACCCCCTATCAAAGGCTCCAAGATCTACTAGTAGATCCCGATCCACTGGTTGGTGACCACTGCTCTAGGACTATTACAGGTTGGCAGTTGTATCTTAGGTATCTAGAAACGTTATGTCTAATTTGCAATAAAATCTCCAATTTTTACCTGAGACCTTGACATCATGATCTGGCCCTTTGTGTGTTTCTTTGACCATGGCTTTGGTTTGGTTTTTTAAATGAGTGCCTGGTTTAAATCTTCCATGTTAGCCGATTTTGACAATATTAAGGTCCTGCAAACTTAACCCCCCCACCCCCGTTTTTCCCTAAAGGGAGGTTTAAAGTGAACATTAGGAAAAACTTCCCACCTGTCTGGTGGTTAAACATTGGAATAAGTTGCCGAGGGGGTTGTGGAATTTCCATCATTGGAGATATTGAAGAGCTGGTTGAATAGACATCTGTCAGGGATGGTCTAGTCCAGGGTAGGCAATGATTTTTAACGAGAGGGCACTCCAATATTTTGGCAAATGGGCCAGGAGGTTTATGAAGGAAGTACTGGGTCTGGGACAGAGGTTGCTTGCAGAAGGGAGCTTGGGGTAGCGGTCTGGGGTGCAGAAGGGGGTGTGAGGTTCAAGAGGGAGTTTGGGTAAATGAGAAGGTTGTGATCTGGGGTAGGGGAATGGGATGCAGGTTCCGGGAGGGAGTATGGATGCAGGAAAGGTTTCTGGCCTGGGAGAAGAGTCTAGGGGGAGAACAGGGTCTGGGAGTGAATTGTGACCTGGGAGAAAGGGGTACAGAGGGTTTGGGTGGTGGCCTGGGGCAGGCAGTTGGCAAGGAAAGAGGGGGTGAGGTGCCAGAAACAGGCTCTGGCTGGGAGGCGCTTAGCTAGGCAGCTCCTAGCCAGTATCCCTGAAGGAAACTAAGGCAGGCTGTCTGCTGCAGTCCCAGGCTGATCAGCTGGCTGAACCTTGTGGGTCTGCTCTGGGCATGGGGAAGGGAAGGCTGTCCCTGGCCTTCCCGCCCTCCCCCAGCAAAATGTCTCAGTGCTTATTGGCCAGAAGCTGGCCAATGAGAACTGAAAGATTTTGCTGGGGGAGGGGGCAGTGCATGAAGTCTCCCTACTCCCTCCCCAGCATCCAGAACAGAGAGTAGCCAGCTGTTCCAAGGGTGAGCTGCCAGTGCCTATGGATTCTGGCGAGGCAGCTACGGGCTGGATCTGGCCCACTGGCAGCCTCTTGCCCACCTCTGTCCTAGATGCTACCCGAAAAGTCCTCTCATTTCTGGAGAGCAGAGGGGAATAGGTCTATTTTCCTTCTGCAGCTGCTGGGTATTGGCCCCCTGGCAGAGCTGAAATTTATTAGAGGGCTTAACCTTCTGGCATGGCTCCAGCTCCAGCCAAAATAGCATAGATTTGTGAGAGTTGGCAACCTTTGTTTCAACTTCTGTTTATCTGGAGAGGCCCATTTTTGGCCCCTCTCAAGCATTCCCCAGGGTTGGCTTCTGTTTTGGTATCTCAACTCTTTCCTGTTGATGTCCTTCTATTCTGCACCAGCATGGCCATCACAACTGTTTAGATAATGTGAAATGGCCCATCCCATAGAGCTGCATGCACCTACCAACATGCTGGAACTATGGAAGTGGAGGGAAAAGGCTGCACTTGAAGAGGGAACATACTGGTTAATAACCCCTTGCTGCTATTCAAACCTCAGGCAAAATGTCATGAGTCAGGCTGATTTGCCAGGTCTCTTGTTAGAACATTGATGCTAGATGTTTTCTGTGACTGGTAAGAAGAGCTGGAGGAAAATAAGAGATGCTGTTTTGCATGGTCACATGATTTTTTCGGCCTTGCAATATTCAGGTTGTAAAGCAAATAATGAAAAATGTGTCAGCTTTAAAGAGCTGTCAATCTTGATGTTTGGCGAGGTCTAACTCTGGGCTTTTAAGAAGTTGGGGTTGATAAAAATCCTTACTTTGCCGGCACCTACTGCTGAAAAGAGACATAGGAAAAGGATGGAGAATTGGCTGTTTTAAGCTCTGCTTGGAGTTCTTTGCCATATGTTATGCAGATCAGCCGAGATTATCACAGTAGCTCCTTCTGGCTCTAAAATCTAGTCGGAAAACTACTTTAACCTCTGAGAAGACGGCAGCGGGGCGGCCCTCACTGTAGTTCTTGCTTCCAGTTGCTCTCAACTGCCTGGAGCCCGCGTCTCCGAAAGAAACGTGTAGTCGGAGCCCGGGCGAGGCCAGCGGGCGGACAGACAGGGAGGGCAGCAGGCTGGGGGTGAGGGGGAGACAAGGCCTGGCTGCGAGGGGTGCGCTGGGGAGGTCATGGCCACGGAACACGTGTCAGGGACAGCGGAGCCGGGCTTTTCGTGCTTTGCTACTTTAAGGGGGGGGGGAGACCTGCATTTTCCACGGGGGCCTGGCCCCAGAGAGAGCTGGGGGTTGCAGTCTTGCCCCTCTGCTCCTGCACTGCCTTGGGGGCACAGAGCGCCAGGTCTGAAGGCGGCAGCAGATGAAAAGGGGAGGCCAAGACTGCAACCCCAGAGCCCACGTGACCTCCCCGCCCTCACAGAACGGGGGCAGTTCCGCCTTGCAGGGCGGGGCGCTGAGGAGAAGGGGGGGGGGGCAGCGGGGCACGCGCCGGCCCAGTGGCGTCACTCAGGAGCGGCGTCCCCGCTGGAAGCGCCTGGAACGCTCGGCGCACGCGAAGCGGGGGGGGGGGGAGATCGTGGCCGCGCTGTGATTGGCGGAAAGAACCCTGGAGGCGGGCGGGCGCGAGCCGCTGAGGGGCGGAGCCCTGCCCCTTCCCTCCAGAGAGCGGCTCAGCCCGAACCGCCTCGCCCCGCCCCCCAGCAGGCAGCGGCCGCTCCTCCCCGTGGGCGCGGGCCCAGGCGCGCCGCGCGCCTGCGCGGGGCGGGGCGCTCCGGAACCCTCTGGCAGGCTGCGGAGGCCGCCATTTTGGCGCTTGGCTCTGGGGGGAGGGAGCGCCCGCCGGATAAAGCGCGAGCCCAGCCGCCCTCGCTCCGTCGCCAGCGCCTCGGGCCCGGCCGCGCGCCCCTCAGCCAGGATGCCGCGCCCGCCCCGCCGCTGAGGGAGCCGCTTCCCGGCCGCCCCCCCCCCCCGCCCTTCGCGCGCCTCGCTGCCCCGGGCCTTCGGGCGGCGCCGGCCATGTCCTCGGCCGCCCGCTTCGACGCGTCGGACCGCTCCAGCTGGTACGCGGGGCCGCTGTCGCGGGCGGAGGCGCAGGCGCGGCTGCAGGGGCAGCGGCACGGCACCTTCCTGGTGCGCGACTCGTCCACCTGCCCGGGCGACTACGTGCTGTCGGTGTCGGAGAACGCGCGCGTCTCGCACTACATCGTCAACTCGCTGCCCGGCCGCCGCTTCCGGATCGGCGACCAGGAGTTCGAGCACCTGCCGGCGCTGCTGGACTTCTACAAGATCCACTACCTGGACACCACCACCCTCATCGAGCCCGCGCCCAGGTACGTGCCGCCCCGCGGAGTGCGCCCCTCCTGCGCGGCCCGCGCGTGAGGCGAGCGGGGGTAGGCCGACGCTCCTAACCCTGGCTCCGAGCGGGCGGGTTACCTTCGTCCAGCGCAGGGCCTGGCTCCCTGAGCTGCGCTAGCGACTGGTGCTGGTCCTTCGTGTGTAAAGGCTCTCGGCGCTCTGCCTTGAGGCCTGTGGGACCCTGCACTAAACAGCTGCTATTGAAACGTTATAGGAGGGTACAACATGCATAAGAACGGCCGTGCCGGGTCAGGCCAAAGGTCCGTCGAGCCCAGTCTCCTGTCTGCCGACAGTGGCCAGCACCAGGTGCCCCAGAGGGGGTGGACCGAAGACAATGCTCAAGCAATTTGTCTCCTGCCATCCCTTTCCAGCTTCTGATAAACAGAGGCCAGGGACACCCTTCCTACTCCCTGGCTAATAACCTTTTATGGACCTAACCTCCATGAAAATATCTAGCTTCTCTTTAAACTGTTATATTCCTAGCCTTCACAGCCTCCTCTGGCAAGGAGTTCCACAGGTTGACTACACGCTGTGTGAAGAAGAACTTTCTTTTGTTAGTTTTAAACCTGCTACCCATTAATTTCATTTGGTGTCCTCTAGTTCTTCTATTATGGGAACTAATATATTAGGAGCAACATATTAGGAGCTCCTAATAAATGGTATTTAAATACCATGGTATTTAAATGGTATTTAAAATCCAGTTTCAGCTCACTTGATTTAATTGCTGCAGGGGGTAGCAGAGTTAGTCTGTACAGGATAAACTTAAACAATGCCACATAGTCTGGTAGCACTTTAAAGACTAACAAAACATGTAGATGGTATCATGAGCTTTGGGCGGAAGGGGGCCGTGCCCATGAAAGCTCATGATACTATCTACATGTTTTGTTAGTCTTTAAAGTGCTACCAGACTACTTGTTTTTTAATTAATTGGGCAGTTTAAAAACATTGTTTGTCACTAATGGGGAGATTTTAAAGAACTTCCTCAGCTAAACTGATCCTTGTTTTAAATTTAGCTCCAGACTTTGCATTTGATGACTAAGGGTCAAATAGGCTTGTCAAAAATTTCTATTGAGTAGAAAAACTTTCCTGTCATGAAAGCTTTTGGATAGAATTATTAAGCAGTGGAATAATTTTGCCAGGAACCTGATGGAAGCAGGTCATTTGGAATTTTTAAAACTAAATATTATATTGTTCAGTACCTATTTATCATGTTTTGACAGGAAGGTTAGCTTCTCATTAATTAAACAGGTGGTCTTACCCATTTGCAAGAACAGTCCAGCAGGACTGTTTGGTCATTGTCAGTCAGTGGAGTGCTGTGGCTCATGTCAGATAAGCAAAATGTCTTTGAAGGACTATCTTAATTCTTCTCCACCTGGATGCTCACTAATTTCTAGGAAAGCAAGCCTCTGTTCTCAGTCATGTGTTCTAGGGACTTAATTTAGTTTCTTTATCCATTTGAGTCTTTGGTGCTATCTAACTTGATTCCAAGCAAGCCTGTTCATTTGCCTTGTTTATTGGCCTTGAGCATATAGGGATAGTTTGGTTTAGTTCAGTGAACATAGTCAGTATGCCAGCAAAACTATAAAAATCTGTTGTAATTCTGCATAAAGAATACAGAAGTGGGCCCTAAGTTAATGCAAACTGATGTGCTTGCTAGCAGTAGTATTACAAATGGGATTTATTTAGAGGAGGAAATATGCTGTATTCCTAAACCGTTAACCTAACTAAGCCTTCATGTTAAAAAATTGTCAGCTGTAGAAATTGTGACCTGCTGATAGGGTCTCAAAGGTCTCTTTTTAGAAACAAATCCCACCCCACAGCCTCTTTAAACTGCAGCATTTCTCAGATTGCCTTTTAATATATTAGAATATGGGCAGGACTGAGGTGGTAGTGTGGGTAGCCAGTTGCATGTTTTTGGAAATATGTAATAGTATTAATTTTTCCCTCCAATTGATTTTTTTTTTTTTCCCCCAGTGGAATGTCTCATTCCAGGATGTTTGCCTTTTGAAGATGCTATTCATTCTTTTTTTAAACAATGTGGATGGATGAGATCAGTCCTTAGCTTAAAAATATTTAATGTAGAAAAGTGTTTTTTCTCTAAGAGCTACTGATTTATATCACTTAAGTGAACAATTCTGAACTGTTTATTGGTACTTGTGCTTTAAATCAGATGCAAGTTTTGACTGTAATTGAAAGTATACCTGGGCTATTGCTCTTAAGTATTGTATCTTTTGTCCTTTCTGACTTCAGTAGAAATTAATTTTAAACAAGTATTATTCCATATGTTTTTTTCCTAAATAGCTTGTTAAAATCATGGGTAGTCTCGTGACTTTTTTCAAAATGTTTTCAATTTCACTTTTGTCAAGTTTACCACTTACTACTGCATTATGCATGCAGGAGCACATACAAACACCTGATAGTTTACAGCACTTTAGCAGCTGCTCTGCTGCTATACCAATAGTTGGAAACATGGAAGCATTAATGTGGACTAGTGATAAGATTCCTTTATTTTTCTGGGTTAGACAATCTGTTTCTGACCTACATTAGTGCTTCCCCCTGTTATAACCACATGTGCTGTTGCACCTGTATCAGACAATGATGAGCAAAAAAGCTAATGAAAAAAACACTAGCAGTGGCTGCAGTGAAGTCTGACTGTGAAGTGTTCCCAAATAGCAACGGTATAGTAATGAATAGTAAATGAAATGATAATTATCTAATGGTGAACCTTCATGTTCGTATTTTTAATATACTTCTCTTTTCCAATACTTTCAGCAACTTTTCCATTGCTTAGTACTAAAAGTATGGGTTTTACACAGATTATTTTTGTTGCGAAGAAATCACCGTTCTAGGTTACTATAGGGCTTAGTTTTAAACAAATTTTCTTATTTCTGAAGTTCTAAGGGGTGAAGTTAGGTCAGTTGAAGCAGCAATTATGCCTTGGTTTGTTGTCTTCTGCAACCTCCCCCCCCCATAGCCCGCAAGAGTTTTGAAGCTGCTGCAAGGGGATTGGAAATGCTCCGCTACTTTTCTTTGTGTTCTGGATTCTTCTTTCTCCTGAATAACACCTCTGCCTGCCTTTGTTCATATCTTTCCCAGGCAGTAACAGTACAAAACTGATTCTTGACTGCATCAGTGTTGCATACAGGATTCTGAATCATAGCAATAATCTGAACAGGCTTCTTAATTTCACTCTGTTGCTAAGAGAAGTTCTAAAGCACCAGGCCAGGAAGATTGGAGGCTGCAATCGTGTGCTAGAAACATTCATTTAAATAAGAACTTAAATTCTATAGAAACTGATACTAGATCACCACACTTGCCAAGGAAAGCTGCAACCTTGTCATGGAAGAGTGGATTTTTTAAAATGTTGCACTATAGATTATTATATATGCGTAAAAAGGAATTTATGCTGAAGTCTTAAATTTGCTTATCTGTAAGGACAACTTCTCAGCAAACTGAGACTGTTTTACAGTAGGGATGTAAATGACTAGTCTAATAGTGGGCTATCCGATAGTCACACAGTAGTCAACTAGTTGTTTCCCCTCCCTTTGCTGTGTCTATCAGAAAGAGGTAGCAAGGTGGGGAAGAGAAGGGGGCACTTCAAAGCGGCAGCGTGGCATGGAGCCTGGGGCCAGACCCCGGGCTGCACACAGTGTTGCCACTTTGAAACACAGCATGCAGCCAGGGACCAGCTGGGAAGTCCCCAGGCTGCACGTAGCGTTTCGAAGAGGCAGTGCCGCATGGAGCCCCGAGGTCAGTAGGGGAGTCCCCAACTGATTCTGGGCTCCATGTGGCACTGCCGCTTTGAAACACCGTGGAGAACTTGGGGCCAGTAGGGGACTGCCCCGCTGGCCCCATACTCCCCACAGCGCTTTCCCCTTTGAAGTGTAGCAACAGCCCTGGCGGAGGCGCTCTTATCGGCTAATCAAATAGTTGATGCAAATTGTCGACTATTTGATTAATCAATTAATTGAAATTTAACATCCCTATTTTACAGTGGATTTTAATTCCATTTAATTCAACACCTTATTGCTAGGTAATTTCATCACTGTGAATGAGATTCCAGATAACAGCTTTATGCTGATGACTGACAAATCTACCTTTCTACGACAGACCTGTTGTCTTCTGTCTGAACTGAAATCCTGTCTTTCTGACACCACCTCCAGAGATGTCTCACCGGCCCAGCTAAACATGGTTAAAACAGAGCACTCAATTTTTTCCTCAAACTCTTCCTGTTAATCTGTTTTCTTGATCACTGTGGATAACACCATCTACCTGTTGCTTAGACCAGGGTAGTGTTCAATTCCGACTTCTTTGAATCCTCACATCAAGATTATGTCTATATCTATGCATATTTTTTTCTATGTAACATCTCTAAGATAAAACCTTCCTATCCATTCACACAGCTAAAACTTTCTTTCAAGTTCTTACCATCTTGTATCTTAATTACTGCAACATCGTTTTCTCTGACCCTTGTAAATAGTCTTGCTCTGGTCATAGCTATTAAGAATGCTATTTTTTCTGATCTGTCGCTTTGACTGTCATCCTCTTTGTATTCCTCCATTGACTTCCCCTTCTCTCTTATGACAGACGGAATCTGCTTGTATTCACATTCAAGATCCTGCAGTCTATCCTGTATCTTATCTGTATCATCTCTTATTCAGTAAAGTTGTGGATGATTGCCTCTGTCCCATGATGTGAGCCTGTACTAGCTGCTTGTTAACATTTTCAAACATTTTTGTGATTGCTCCCATGCTGCCGTCAAACTTCTGCAAAACTAACTTTCACCTTCCATTCTTTGTTCCTGTAATGCCTATACAATCTTAACACTATCCATCTGTTTCTTCTTTTATACTTAAATTGTAAGACTTTGGAGCAGGATTTTTTGTGTGTTCTGCATGTGTACAGTTCCACAGACTTCCAGGTGCTAAGGTAATTCAAATAGGGATGTAAATATTGGTGAAAACATCTGATTAAACAACTAAATTATACTGTTTAACTGGTTAACCATTGGTGGGCTGGGGTCCCACCTGCTAATAATGGTTGTGGGCAGAAGCCACTCCAGCATGGCCAGGACTGTTCTGACCTGGTGTAGCTAGTCTCCACCGGGGTTTGGACAAGACCTAGTTAATCTTACCCCGGGGTGGGGAACCTAAGGCCCCGGGGGGCCAGATGTGGCCCTTGGCTTGCCTGAATCGGGCCCCTGAGTCTCAGGGATCCCCCTACTCCCAACATTGAGGAGCCCACACTGGCACTCCAGCCCCCTACTGCCTCACGGCAGGGCGGGAACTCACAAAATCTACTATTCTGGGCCCCACTAGGCTCTGATGTGCAAGGGGAATCTCTCTCTCCTTCTCAGTTGGGGGCCACATCAGTGAGAATGTTTTGGGGTTCTTTTTCTTTACTTCTGTGTGTGGCCTCTGGCTGATCTTTTTTCTGTGGGTCAGCAACTCTCAACCCCAAAAAGGTTCCACACGCCTGGCTTATCTGGTTACCATTCTGGTAAGCCTAATGTGTACTGGGTAACTGGTTAAACTTTTACATCTTAAATTCAAATAATAAAAGTACCTTGCTGTATTGAATCAGTAGAATAAATTATGCATCATTCACTCATTTTTCTCCAGCCTCCAGTGAACAAATCTAACTTTTTAAATGAGCTGTTAAGAGACTACGCAGCGTAGTTTAGCTCATTGTTTCATTAGAGAAATCAAGTAAGCACCAGTTGCATTAAATACTTGAGTGCTATCAAGCTGGCAATCTTGTGACTGCTGAATTTCTTAGTACAACTCTTTAATGTTAATAACTATTTCTATTGTAAGAAATGAGAGTAAATGTTGGTACCAGTATACAGAGTAAGGTAAATATCTATTGAAAGTGCTTTCTTTTTTAAAAAAACACTCAGGTATCCAAGTCCACCAATGGGCTCTGGATCAGCCGCTACCATACCCACTGCAGAAGACAATTTGGAATACGTTCGGACTCTCTATGACTTTCTTGGGAATGATGCTGAAGATCTGCCATTTAAAAAGGGTGAGATACTGGTAATTTTAGAGAAGCCTGAAGAACAGTGGTGGAGTGCCAGAAACAAGGATGGTCGAATTGGGATGATCCCTGTTCCTTATGTAGAGAAGATGGTCAGATCGTCTCCTCATGGGAAGCACGGTAACAGGAATTCCAACAGCTATGGTATTCCAGAACCTGCACATGCTTATGCTCAACCTCAGACCACAAGTCCCCTTCCCTCTGTATCCAGTACACCTGGAGCAGTGATCAGTCCTCTTCCATCAACACAGAATGGACCGGTCTATGCCAAAGCTATTCAAAAAAGAGTTCCATGTGCTTATGACAAGACAGCCTTGGCATTAGAGGTAAGATTTTTCTCATGTTCTAAATTTCTAACATTTTTCAATAGTTTTTTTTTTAAATAAAATATAAGCACAACTTAATTGAAATGGTGGCAACCTGATTATGTAATTTATTTGAGCCATTCATGTGGGTGGTTGTCTTTAGTAAATTGTTCTTTGCTTGACTCTCTGACTCAAGTGACAAAGTCTTTCTTCACACCATAACAGCTCTACAAAAATAATTGCTTCATGCATACCGCTTCCCCCTTGGAAAGTGAGTAGAGTACATATAAAGATATACTTAATTCAGACGGTTACTTTCTTATCTTTTCCACAATATGAATTGTTTCCTATATTGTTTGTAAGAATAATGGGGTGTACCTATCTGGTTGCTGTAAACATGTGATTCCATCACCTCTTAGCAGCAAGGAAATAATCTGATTGGCTTGGCTTATTTCTTGCATTTGAACCCAGCTGACCCTGGGTTCTGTGGCAGCTGCCTCTTTGAAACACTGTCTTGGGGTTTCAAAGCAGCAGTGTTGCACAGCTGTGTGCTGCTGCCACTTTTGAAGTATCCTTCCCCCCTTCTTGCTGCCTCTATCAGTCAAATAGTCTTTTACATCCCTAAACCACATTAATGGTCCTTGTTGGGAGAACTACCTATAGCTTCCTCCAGAGATAATTAATACTGTTGTCAGTCATGTGTGGGTGCTAAGCATATGAGGCATACTGTCTTATCTCCTGCTCATATCTTTGTATGTATTTGTTCATTGCTATTGGGCTTCAATTTCCATAGGCCTATATGGTGTTTCTATAATTCTTAGTATGGCCTTTGGTCAGAACAGTTGAATTAGTTTGGTTCTGGGTTATGTGAAACTTAGACCTTGTTTGCATTGGGATTTTCCTTGTTTATAGGCATTGGTGTTGCTGCATCAGTGCAAACCCCTAGTACAGTTAGCAGTTTTGCCTATTTGTACTCATGAAACATCAGTTTCAAGTGCCATTATTTAAGTTGCACTAGTTAAAATCATGGCTTATAGTAGCCTACCCTGTCTTATGGCAAAACTGCTTGTCGTGATAACTTGTACATACATACTTTAAATTGCTATTCCATAACTCTGTGATTACTTGAGATTTTCACCACTGCTCCTGTGGAATTAATTGTCTGGGGCCAATATATGGGATTGGATGATTTAAATCTCCAAATCCTTGGAATCTGATCAAGAAGCGGCCTTTCTTTTCTTTTCATGCTTTCGTTGCTTCTGCCTTTTCAGATTTTGTGGGAAAGGGGACGTCTTTCTGTCCAATCATTAGCTTTCAATAAGAATTGATATTGAGGGTCACATTGGTTTAATCACTGAAGTGAAGTTGGGGGGCCTGTTCCACTTCTGTTTATAGTCACAATGGTTGCAGCTCTTCCGTACATCTACATACAGAATCTCAGTAGGCCATCTCTTCCAGTGTGTTGATATATTTTTATCAAGGAATTATTTTATGATCTTCATTCTGCTTGAACCCCGCCTGAAGCACTGACCAAATATGTAGGGCCTTGAAGAGGCAGAGCTTTAATAAACTAATTATGTAAGGTAATAGCAGGGTAGGGCAATATATTTTGATGGGAATTTCATAAATGATTAAGGGTTGCACTTTTCTGTGATATTAATGAAGGAAGTTTGGGGGTAGAAAGGAGCTTGGGATAAAGGAATTGAGGTGCGGAGTGGGATTTGGGAGGGGGTATGGGTGTACAAGGTGGTTCTGGTCTGGACGAAGGGTGCAGGATTTGGGGGAGAGTTGTTACCTGGGGGAAGGGTGTAGGAGGGGGGTGCAGGGCCTGAGAGGGGGTACGGATGCAGAAGCAGGGGTGTAGAGGGTTTGGATTACATGGTGTATGGGAGCAGAGGGAGCCTGGTTTGTGGGGAGGCGCTTACCTAAGTGGCTCCGTGCCAGCAGCCCAGTTGGTTCCTCAGCCAGGGTCCCTGCCTTCCATTTCCCTGAACTAGCTGTAGGATTCATGTGTAGCTCTGAATTCTGAGAGTCGGGGTACTTTGCATGCTGTCTGTCTTGTAAACAGGTAGTTCCCATTGGCTAGAAACCAGCCAGTAGAAGCTGCAAGATTTTTCTGGAGGCAAGGTTTGCAGTGGTCAGAGTTGCTCTGAGCAGGGGGTGTGGGCAAGACAGGCAGGGAGCCTGGCAGAGGCTGCAGTGGCTTGGTAGGCTGTATCTGGCCCGTTGGCTATATTTTGCCTGCCCTTGGGTAATAATAGTTCAGTGCAAGAGTGATCAGTAGGTTACCTGCAGGCCAGATCCACACTGCCGGATGCTTTTAACCCGACCATTAAATCTTTTTATTTTATTATTTTCTCTGAAGTGTGGATCTTGTCTGTACCTTGACCAAGAAATTTGGACTAACAAAAAACTAGACTACCCTTGTTTTTAATGGCTCTGACAAAATGGAATCCTCTTTTTAGTAAATCAGTATCTTTATAATTGGTAGGGAAAAACAGATAATACAGGACTGCTAAAAATGAAGTATAGGCAACTATCTGTAGTTTTTAGTGCTACAGCTAGTGGGAATGCTTTGGAGAAGAAAGGTTAGCTGACATGCTGTTTCTTAAATTAAAGTTTGTTTGCAGCTGCAATACTGGCAGTACAGTTATACTCTACACAGTGCTTGGCACTGTACTGCCTTTCGTTAGCCAGTGATTGTTTCTCTTTAAGCAGACTTTTTAAGAATAAGATTACGTAATATAAGAAAACTGAATGTCTTCTACACTGGCATTAACTTTAATATGGTTGGTGTACAGAAGATATTGTGAGGATTAGAGTACTATTGAGAGTAAACAAACCTGTTGCACAGTAGTCTATTGACTACTTTTTTAAAAGAGAAAGGAATGGGCGGGGGGCAACTTGAGGTGGTCTGCTTTGTAGAGAAATGCTGCTTATTTTATAGTTGAAGCTGTGACATGCTTTCCATTGCCCCATGCTGAGTTCTATTAAATAACCTGGTAGAAGGGAGGGGGAAGTAATTAAGTTTATTGAAAATCACCGACAACTTTGTCATGAAAATAAACGGCTTGGAATATAAATTTTCTTTTCCATTAAGATTCCTTGACATAACCTGACACATTAAATTGATTGAGATTGGGGTTAGGGATGTAAGCGACTAGTCAACTATCTGATAAGCTTATGCTTTTATCAGATAGTCGAGTAGTGACTTGATTAGTCGCTTCCCCCCCCCCCCCTTGCTGTCACAGGCAGCTCTTAATACCTTTAAAAGGCAGCTCGCAGGGCTCTTGCTACATTTCAAAGGGAGAGGTGGCATTCCGGATAAGCAGGGACTGCTTGAGTCCTCATTGCTTTTCTGCCTTTTAAATGTAGTAAGAGCCGCAAATGGCTCTTACAACATTTAAAAGGCAGAGGTGCAGCAGGATATGAGTGCCCCACTCAACCCCTTTTTGACTAATTGAGTAGACAGCGGTAATTCCATCGACTAATCAATTAATCAAAATTTAATATCCTTAGTTGGGGTGCCTAGAATAGCATTGAAGATTGTTACTCTCAATGCCCAAGTGCAGTTCTCTTAGTGTGAAAGTATTGTCGCAGTAGACCTTGAGTCATCGGATTGCTGATGTAGCATTTTTATAATTATAGACCTTGCAAGACTAGAACTACTTCAAATATGAATAATGAATGCTACGTGGTTGTAGTGCTGCGGAGCTCTAGTCCTGGATCAGGACCTCATTGTGCTAGATGCTGTCTAGATGTAGAACAAAAATTATTCCAGTCTCAAGAGCTTACAGTTAAAGTTGTTCTTTGCTAATGTGCTCAAACTTGGCCAAGTTCTGCGGAAAGCATAGTCTCGCCACACTGAGAAGACATAACAATTTAGGAGAAGCTATATTAGCTTTTTGTAAAAAATATAAAATCTTAATACATATACTACTATTAAGAATATTACCATAAACAGAACTGTTAGTTGTCAGTGAAATACGAATTATTGGTCAGTTAATAATATTCTATGGAAATACCTGATGAAATCTCACTAACTCATATTACCATTGTATATGGCATCTTCCCATGGATACACAGGAATTCTGTGAAAGTGGGGATAGAGCCCAAACTTTATTATTCTCAATCATATGCTTTACCCATAAGATTATTTCCCTCTCACTTCTCTCTATGCATGCTTTCAGAAGCTTTGGAGGTAGGGGATATCCTGTACTTGGTAGGACTAAAGTTCAGCAACTAAATTCTTGGGCTTCTCCTTTGACCTTATCCTTTTGGGAAAATTAGGAGGGAATCCCACAGAATCGCCACTCCTGTGGTGCTTTTGACAGTTGAGCTGAGTTTTAGCTCTACAAGAGCAGTGCTCGAAAGTGGTAGCAGCATTACAATATGAAGTGGAGCCAACCTTAAGTTTCCCAATTTTTGGGATTTCATGGCTTTCTAATTATCTTAAATATATGAGCTTATAAGTAGGGCTTGGAAAATGTCACCACCTAGTCTAAGGATAAAACTCTCTGACTGGGCGAAAATACACCATTCTCCTAGCTAGTGATCCTTCCTGCCCGGTCTCCTGTGAATTGGTACCTCCATTGCTTGGTCTCTCATAGCTGAGTTCTCCAACACCAAGTTAATGGTGCCAAATACCTTTGAGTCAGTTAGTGCTATGTAACCCCTTAAATAAAATGTGTCCTATCCGCCAGAGGTGATGTTTTCATGTCCTGAACCAGATTGAGGTCAGCACACCCCAGAAATGGAACTGCTGCTAAGAAATAAGAAATCCCTTACTTCTCATGTCAGAAGTGCTCTTGAGTTTGTGCTGGTCTTCTTGCAACCCAGGCAGAAAGCTTTTTTTGTGTACGGGGTGAGGACCTGCTAACCTCGCAGAATCTGTTGGTGGTTGGGGGTACCTCAGTACAGTGCCTTATCTGAGTTGCAGCCACAATTGGGGTACCATGTTTCTAACACAAGCATACCACCCAACAGGCTCCTCTAAAGCAGCAGTAACTCCACTGTACTGGTAGCATCAGCCAGAGCTCTTTGCAGTGGCAATGTCTTTTAAGTCTGTAGATACACATCACTGCATTGGTTAACACAGTTTATATTAGGAAGGTTATCTTGCAATCAGAAGAGCTAGTTCCCTGTAAGACATCTTTATAAAAGAGAACTTAAATTTTGCAGAATTTAATGGCATTAGCCTAGGAAAAACTCCTGTTCACTGTGGAGGGCCACTTTTCAAGTCCTGCTTATAAAGTGCTTTACTGTATTTTCCAGCTGGCATTGCCTTGGATTGGAAATGTATAGCTGTGAAAGTTTTGAGTGTCACTGAAGTATTTATTTCACCAGAATAGATATCTATTGACCTTAATTATATAACTGACTTCTAGACTTTCTCTTGGGCTTGTTACAATTAGGTTACAGGGAAAACAATTAACAGTGAAGGAAAATTGAGGCACAAGTAGGACAAAATGTGCCGGTAATTAGATTCCCCTGACAATGATGTACAAAACTGCAAGTGCCAAAAATTAGGCTACTTTTCTCATTAAAGTTTCAACATTCATATAGCAATGATGAATTTTCTTTGTGGAAAAATAGTGCAAGTAAAGGGTATTTAAAATGTGTAATATTTGTAGCATCCAGTCTACAACAGCTGTTTACCTAATACTTGAAGATGTGCGCACATAAGTTCCAAGTGTATATTTTGAGACCGGACAAGTCCCATAGACCTCTGTTAATCAAAGGAATTCTGGCACTTTTTTTTTTAATTCGGTCTCCATAGTAGATGAAGTGTACCAAGTCCTTACTTCAGCATTTTTGTTGAAGACACTGTTGGATTCTTATTGCTAGAGCTTTTTCTGTATGAAATTTTTATTCTAGCTATATTGGGAGTCTTCATTCCTGCTCCCCTCCCATCCCTCCCCATTTGGTGTAGGTGTGCTTAAGATGTTGGTTGAAATTCTGTGCTGTGCCTCATAAGAGATGTACAACAGCACTTGCAGCCTAGAAGGTGAGAGATATAAGGGTTCTTTAAGCCACCTTTATACCTACCACTTCTAGACAGCCTGTCCCCAACTGTCTGTATACCACAGTAATGCCACAATCCCTTTACTGGGGTTGCAAAGAGATCCTTGGGAGGTAGCCTTATAGTTGTCTTCCTCAGTCCCCTGCACTGGGGAAATCTTGTTTCTGCAGGATGTAGGTTTTTTAGGCCTCCTGGGTCAATTTGGTAATCTTACTTGGTGTAAAGAGGCTTAAATGGATGAGTGTCTTGCTCCCTGGTCGAAATGGCTAGATTCTTTGGCCTGGGCATCTTATTTCTCTGCCATTCTCTGCTTTCCCTTAGCTTTGGAATCCAATGGAAGAAATGAAATGATTTGCATAATTTCCCTGCTGTTGACTCTTTAATCTCCCAATGCCACCCTTTGCCTCCCTCCTGCTCCGTCTAGTAACCTACATTTCTACCAGCTTCTTTCCTTTCATGTAGCTGGACTTGGCTGATTGTACCTGCTTTTTGCTGCAGCAGTTTAGCTCCACCCACTATTTTTCTGGTTCAGTTGGCCCATAAATATTCTTCAGTCCCACATTGTGACTCAGCCTGGTTCTGAATGAGCAGCCGAGTCTTCGTGGTCCATTAGGTATTATTCACTACTAGTGATTCTGCCAATAAAAATACCAGTTTTGAGGCAGACACCTGTCTGTTAGCATTGGAATGAAATTGCCAACATCAAATAGGTTCCAAATAGCTATTTGATTATTTCTGACAGCTACTGACCTAGTCAATATTTGTATCTTTTCCACTCCATGGTCAGTCCTGTCCCTAAATACGCATCACTTGTACCTTCATGAAATTGTTAATGAATCTTTACAATTCACTTGGATGTAATCTTATTTGTCTAATAATAAAATGACTTGTACCAAGCTTCCTTTTTTATGATGCATGAATCGGTTCCCAAAGAAAGACACAGGTTTGGAAGAGTCCAGAATACATGAGTAACACTTTGATCAGCATATTCCAAGAGCTGTATTCCCTGAGGCTTTGATTTCATGCTACAACTGGAACATAATTTAAAATACATTCCGATTTTATAATAGGGTGGGACTTAAAGGCTGCAACTTTAAAGAATTACTCATTTCAAGAATCTAATATATTTTACTCCTCCTTCTAAAGATATTAACATGCTTTGCAAATAAAGTTAGCCTCAGAATATCTCTGAGATAATTCGTAAAAAAGGGCAATGCTTAGTTAAGATAATGAAGTCTTGAAGTTGACTTGCCCAGGTAATAAAAAGTTTGTGGCAGAGCTAAGAAAAGTACCATCTAGGGTTTCCTTGCTGTCCCGTAGTGAAGCTTGTATTCTACACCTTACTCATTTCCCTCAACTGCCTCTACTCCACCAGGCTTTAAATATGACAATCCGTAATGGTGGCTTAAAATACTTTTTGCTCAAATGTTTTGTTCTCTAGTGTGTGTGTTGTTCAAAAGAGCATGGGAATAGCTTAACACCTCTAACGTGCCATTGTTGACTTTACTTTTCTGCAAACATTTTGTTTTAAACCATTTGCAGTATGCTGACTAATTAGATATAGGAAGTAGTCGATTCATAAATTCTCAAACAAAATATAAAACTCCTTAAGCTGAAATACACCTCACACTTTCTAGACATCCTTTTCATAAAATCTTCAAAACTAAAGCAGTTTCCTTGAGTAGATACAGTGTGAGGCTGTTCTGAGCTTTCAAATAACTTCACTGATTGATTGTAATTCAGAAAAGTGTTGGATTCTGGCACATTGCTTCTACATCCACTCTTCTAAACCCATTGCTCTTTGTGCTGCATGTATTCAAAAGCAGGAAACTTTTGTACGTTCTTAGGAAAATTGTGGCCATTAACTCTTTTAAAAAGCTATTCCTTGGAGTAAATCCCTGTTAAATTAATGCTGGCGTAGAGCATGTGTTTGGAAAACATAAGGTAGACTAGCAGTGTCATATTTTACACACTAAGTACTTGACTACTAAGTAGCCCTTTATTGCCAGTTGGCAGAAATAACATTTTGAATTTGATTTAATATAAGTCAGACAAAGCAACAAAGGTTGTTGGTGTTGTGGTTTCCTTCTTTATTGTGCACAGATACATTTTCTGGGAGATTGGGAAGACTTGTTGTCAGCGCTCAAATTTGATTGATTTCAATCTTATTCATGAATTAGTAAAATGTCTCATGGGGAGGGAGAAAGAGGTCAAATTGGTTGGCATTTAGCTTGTGCGGGCAAATGCAGTATCTCACAGGATTTTAACCCCTGAAGCTTTAAAGATGTACAATGTAACTTGGGTCCCCAATCAGTGTTTTAGAACACCACCCTAACGTTATTTAAATCTAGTAGCATGACATTAGGCCTTTATTTTTAGATGGTGAGCACCTTCCTAAACACGTTTTAGGCCAGTATTTAAGTAGTAACCTCTTGGTGCTGAGCTCCTCAGTTTTGAGTAATCTTTTTTGGGGCAAGTCATTCTGAAATAGCTTTGTTTGCTAGTGTTGTGTGTTCAGTGTGTGTGTATTTGTCACATTCAAAATTCAGTTGTTAGTGCCCTCTGCTTGGGGCTAAAACCCAACCCAACTTCAGCTAATGCAGGTGCATATACCTTTTCTTTCAGACTTTCTACTGCTTCCTGTTCAGTTCTAGGAGTAATTAAAGTGGGGCTGTTGATAGTAAAGCAATGTGTGGTTTAAATTGTATTGTGACCCCTTAATAGTTTGACAGCACTTTGGCTGATCAGCTATCAGTCCCAGTTAAAATACCTTGGGAAGTAGTGCTTCTTAGCAAAAAATCTTCAATTTGATTGAATTCTTCAGTTTTCTTCCCAGCTGGTAGTGAGTGATTTGACCTTCAGTGTGGTAGTATTTATTTGTCTGCGAGCACTTACGTGAGGATGAGGTGAATCTCTCTTCTATGGAGAGTGGGAGAATATGGAGTCCCTAAACTATCAGTTTAGTCTGATTATGGTTTTGCTGTCTAATGTTCTAAATGTTTGGATTACAATAAATTCATTTGATTAAATCAGAAACACAAGATGGAAATGAAGTACTACAACACTGAAGTTGCTTTCAGCTTACTTGCAGAAAATTGAACAGAGCCGAGATAAATAGTGCTTTATTAGTCTTCAACCAGTTGCTGAATGTTTCCAGAAAATTGCCCAGTGACATGAAACTGTTTAAACAAAGTATTGTATGTACAAAATACTGTTTGTTCAAATGATAGTTGTGGTAAACTGGGAGAAAAGTGAGGTTAAATGAGCTCTTTACTTCTTTTGAAATGTTAGCTAGTTTAAACATTGAAATAAACTACATTCTGGAGTCTCTATAGCATTTCACATTTGAAGAAGCTGAAAATATTTATTTTCAGTTCACATTTTTTTCTTATGCTTCACATAGTTAATCTGTGGAAAGAGCAGCTTGAAGTTGCTTCTGATGGACATTGAGCATTTACTTGTCCCTCTTTGTGGCTTCTGCTGCAGCCGGAAATCAAGCCATGTTTATAATAGCTATGAGGACACTGCTGCTGAAGATAACTTAAATATAAATGTTGTTAAAGGAGCATTGCTTAAAGGGAGAGTGGTGGCCACATAAAGCATTTCTAATCACCAATTCAAATATACCTCGTAGTCTTGTTCAAATGGTCTTAAATAGTCCATTTAAACAAACTTGGGGCCAAATACAGTTTAATTAGTGATATTCTACCAATACACTGGAATGTATCGTTTAAAGAAGAGGTGGGGAACCTTTTTAGGCTTGGGGACCACTGACCCACAGAAAAATTGGTTCAGGGCCACACACAGTGAGAACCCTCACTGATTGATTGGCCCCTGACAGAGAAAGAGAAACCCTGCCCACATTCCCCTCACACCAGAGCATAGGGGCCTAGACTAGTAGATTTTGTGTGTTTCAGCCCCACAGGAAAGCGGCAGAGGGCTGGAGTGCCAGCATGGCTCCCCAATGCTGCGGGGGTGGCTCTTGAGCCTCGGGGGTGAGATCTGGCTCTCAGGCCTAAGTTTTCTCAGCCCTGGTTTAAAGTATTACAGATGCCACATTTACTAAGTACATGTTTAAAAAATACAAAATGCCAAGGAGAAGCTAAATAGCAGGTAACCATCCCTTTGACCGCTAGTTGCTGTTACTACTTGGGATCTTTCTCCCCATAGCGTAGCAGAATGTGGTATTTTGTTCCACGCTAGAACTAGTCACAATTGTCCACATTTTTATTTACATTTTTGTTTAAAAAAAAATCAAACAGGTTTAATAACTTAAACCATTTAAGTTACAAAATTTGAAATTTTTCACTGTTTTTTCAAGGAGCTCTACTCTGCACCTTGCTCAGTCTAATCCTCTAATCCCTAATTAATATTTGCTCTTGTGTTTGCCTCTGCTTGTTGCTTCTTTTCCAGGTATCAGCAGAACTAACGTAACTGGATTCTTGTCCATTTTATAGCTGCTAACATTGTGTTGAAAAGCAAAATGGACCTTTTTGTAGTTATAATTATCACCAAAAGCTAACACTGGATGTGTCCATAAAATTAGGAAGACACCATCAGCTAACGTTTTGAGAATGTTCATTGGCCATAATGACTCAAATTTTTTTAAATGAAAGCTGTAATTCTGATTGATTGTATTAGTCCCCATGCTCACTCAAGTGGGTGGTGAATTCTTCATAGATGAGCAGATACATGTCTCCAAGCCCTGATTCTGGACATCTTGAGACTGCATTCTGTATAGCAGCACAAGGAAAAGTCAGCACAAAATGTGTAACTACTGAAATGTATGAGTTGCTAAAATGTTAAATGAAAACTGTTAAAGTAAACATCTGCTGCAGTTTCCCTTATTGATGCAATGTAATTATGAACAGTCCAGGAAGATAAGGGGCACTAAAGTTTGAGAGCTACTAGAAAGGGAGAGATCTGTGTTTAACTGTTAAAATTTTTAAACACTAAGAAATATTTCAGGAAAAATTAACCAACTTAACTTGATGCTAGTTGGAGATAGAGTTTCTGGGTATTGCTTCATGCACTGCTTTTTCTGACTAATATGTGGTAGAATCTATTGAAAAATTAGAAGGGTATCCTGCCATCAGTGGGACTGTACTAATTTCCAGTTTGTTTACCATTATGTTCCTTAGTTCTTCTTGTACTTCATTCCTATTATGAAGTGGGAAGGAATTGTCTTGACATTGCTCCTGCTCTAAATTCTTAAATAGGGGTAAAAACAGTGAATAAAGCTAGAATCTTATACTAGCTCTTATTATTATTAATAAGGGGTGTTAGCAATTAATTGAATAGTCTTCTAGCTTCATTATATTATTGGTTACATGACTATTTGATTGTCCCGGGGGTCAGGGGCAGCAGCCAGTGTGTTCCCAGGGAACCCCCTGCAGCTCCATGCTGCTTCCTCTGTATCAGAGGCGGCAGTGCAGGAAGGCAGGCAGGAGCCAGTCCACAAGGGGTGCTGGTTTAAAAAGCAGCTCCCTGTGCAGACTGGCTCCCATGTTGCTGCCTGTAATAGAGGCAGCAGCCTTCCCCTGCCCCCTCCCACATTGCTGCCTTGCAACAGCACAGCAAGGAGGGAGGGGAGGACATGCAGCTTCCCCCTTGCACCAGTTCCTGCCTGCCCCCCTTATAGCCCCCTTGCTGCCTCTAATAGAGGGGGCTATTAGAGGCAGCAATGTGGGAGGGGGCAGGGGAAGTCTGCTAATAGAGGCAGCAAGGCAGGGTGCATGTAGTCAATAAGATTAACCAATAAACCCAGGCTTATCAGTTAATCAGGTATTCGACTAGACTGACATCCCTAATAAGGTATATTTCTCTTTAATAGGAAATGTAACATTGATTTAGAAAACTGTAGCTTATTCCCATGTAAATTCAAAGTAAGTGTTCTCTCATAACCAGGACACGACAGACTATAGAATCTACTCGCCCGTGGCGAATAATTTCAGCTGTGTGCTCTGTTTACCGGCGGCGCGCACATGCGCAATGCGGCTCTTGCACATGCGCAGTGTGGGGCTTGCGAGCGGCTTTCGCTGCCGTTTGTCAAGCCCTACTCATAACCATACGTTTGTGTAACATTTCATATTTATGTATACATTACCCCTTCCGTTTTGCAGCTAAATGGATCATTTTTAATTTTTCTTTGAAAATTTATTCATGTGGCAAATTCAGTGAATTATACAGGAATATGCCCCTCTCTCCTTAGTGGGAGATTGCATAACTAAAGTAAAAAACTTGCAATGGTATATTTAGCTTACACATGTGCAGTGAAACTTCTTTAAAACTAACATTAATATTAATGAAATGTGGTGTCCATTTTTCAGAGGAATGCAGTATTCTCACTATTACAGGTTTCAGCCTTAACCTGGTCTGTGAAGTTTAAAACAAGGCTGAATTTCAGAATTATAGGCAGGGAAAATCTTCATTTTATGATCAAATGTATTTTAATTGCTTTAGGGGATGCAGTAGTTGTACAAAACTGTTTTTCTCTCTGTTCTTTAAAGCCATATTCTTTCTCCTCATTTCAGTTGTATATCTTTATGCTGGCAACTGTAGTCCTGTACTGTGGTAACACTTTTTTATTACTATGCAGGTTGGAGACATCGTGAAGGTTACAAGAATGAATATAAATGGTCAGTGGGAAGGCGAAGTCAATGGCAGAAAAGGGCTCTTCCCTTTCACGCATGTCAAAATAATTGACCCTCAAAACCCAGATGAAAACGAGTGATTCCTGTTGCCCAGCTTACACTGCTGCTTCATTTTTCTGGCTACAATAAGCATTTGAGGTGGGAATGACGACTGTCAATGGCACACTGTCCATTTTTTCTAGCTTGCTGCAGTTTGGTGGTTCTTTTCATACACATTGGGAATGCACACAACTGAAGTCATGGGCTGACCATACTATAGTTGCATCATCCAGACTGTAGTATCACTTTTAAAACTATTTTGGCCCTTAAGATGGAGAAGACTGAAGCTGCACAGGCAGAAAGTAAATAGGAGCAAGAAAACCTTTCCTCTTGAGGTTTACAAGGACAGCATGTTCTGGCTTAATCATTAGGAGGAGATTTCTAACTCTCAAATCAAATACAAAACTTCTGCTTTGTTGTACAAAGAGAGCAACAAAAAACCCCTGTAGTTTTGGAGCTAAGAGAGGGAAGAGCTAGATTTGGAGAAATCCTAAAATAGTATAGTCAAAATAAGTCTTTTTATAGACAATAAATTGGACACTTTGAGCAGCTGTTTTAACAAGGCTGTTTTGTGATACAACTCTAAGCTTGCTGTTGACCTAGAAATAAAGTGTGTGTGACGGAAGCAAATACCGATTGAAAACCGCATTGAAATGGAAAAATTTATAAGACAACTTTAGTTCACATTGTAAACAATAACCTTTTTGTCATATACATGAAACCATTTCTACAGATGAGTGCAGAGATGAAAAATTGCTGGATGATTTGCAAGCACTAGAACTATAGAAAACGAGCTTTAAAAGGGAAACACTTAAGCCTGGTCTACTCACAGACTTTTGTACTGGTTTAGTTCTTGAGGGGATATAGGGTTTTTAAAATAGCGTTACTAGTACAGCCCAGTTTGGGGGAGGGCTACAGAGAAAGGTGCCTTATACTGGCATTACTTACTCCTTTGTATAAATTATATCAGAATAATAGCATCCACACCTGTGGGTCATACCACTTTAAAAGTTTAGTTATAGTTAAACAGAACAAATTGTGTGATGAGTCCACCTTTGTGACCTCTTCTGCTTGCCTCTCAAGGTGAATTGAAACATCTTTAAAATAGAATACACATGTAAAATTTTTAATATTCCCGAGGACTTCATTTGTATCTTCCCTACAGAAGCTGACAGCTCTAAATAGCAGGATGTACTTTTACCCTTTTAAGGTTTTAAGGATGTCTTCAAGCATAGCAAAAGATGCAGAAATCCAAACTTTCATTTCAGCATTTAGAGGAATTTACTTGAAACATTAAACAAAAGTGTTTTTTCATCCTATGTTGGAACATGTATTCTTTTAAGGATGTTGGACTGTCAAGCCCGGAGCACATGTTGCTCTGAACTGTATATTGAAGTGCCTTGAGATTCTTGCAGAGAAGGCACTGAAGAATGCAAAAGTTCAGCCATTGTTCACTTTTAGAAAAGCATCTCAGTTAACCTATTAAATATTATGTAGTGCTGATCAAATGGCTGAAACTCTGCTTAAACTATTTTACTGCCAAACTTACTGTGAAATAGAATAACATTGACTAAAAGTGTGTGGTGCTGGAGGAATGCCTGGCTGTGGGCAGTAATTGTCGTTTCAATGGCAACAGTTCTGCAGCTTTAGAAAGTAGGTGTCCCTGTTAATGTTTGTGTTCTGACCCTACCTTAAATTATTATGAAGCTCATACTACTGAAAGTTATCTTGTTCTTTAACTGCACTAAACTCAGTCTACCATAAGGATCTCTTATTTTGGCCCTAATCTAGTTCTCATCAGTGTATGGTTTTTCATTTTCTTTTAAAAATCTATAAATATATGGCTTGGAAAATTAATGTTCATTTTTTATCAAAAATAAGCATTTCCTTTAAAGCAGTCCTTCGCTGGCTATACTGTGTACCTGGAACACTATAAGCAGTGTTCTGAGTTAAACTAATCTGGTGATCCCACAAAAAAGCAAACCATCTGTCAGCAAAAATCTCAGCCAGGGTCAGCATAAGAAAGCACATCATTACATGGTGGTTTCTAATGCAGAGAAGAATATCTAGTAAGTATGAACCTAGTTTGGGACCACTTAAATGGCTCCCTCTGTCTAGCAGTAAATGCCTCCTGAAGTTGGTTGTAAACTTGCATCAAAATGTCAATTTTATTAGGAGATAAGTATTTTCATATAGACACTGCATTTGATCAGTTTGTGTTTCTCCTTCAAAGATTGGTTTCTTGAGATCACTTGCTGCTTGTAGTGCCGTCTGTTGCTTTATAGAACCTCTTCAGAAATTCCTGGATGATAACTGTCAGTGTTGCTGTCCCTTGTGACTATAAAATATAGGCATCACGTTAAAATGAGGCATAACGTTTTATCAAGTGATGGCTTCAATCTATGCACCATTAAGTCGATCATGTTTCACATTTAATTTTTAGGTAGATGTCTGGGTTCAAATTAGCAATTGTTTCAGTTGTTAAAACAATTAATCATGAGAGGTTTACTGCTTGACTTCTCCTGTTATGTACATGTATATACATTGAAGCCTCCGACCAGTATGAAAAGTTAAAATGAAAACCGTTCTAATCCGTGTCCACATCACTGGATAAGCACTAGCTCAATTCAAGATTGTTTACAAATCAGGCAGGAATAAATAAAGGGAATATATTCTGTTTGGGTTGGGGCTCTGAACATATTTTTGTAAAGGGAAAAAATGCATTCTTTGTGCCATTTCATGTGCCTATAATCTAACTTTTTATATTAACATCCTGGGAATGAATGGGCTTTTTGTCTATAGCAGAGTTTTGAATCATCTCTATCTGCAACTGAAAAAGTGAGAACTACCTAAAAAGATGGCCTTTTGGGACCAGTAGGAGTGTTCTTGTATCATTGTCATTTTCTGTTTACTTGTATTTTAAAAGAAAATGTGTTCTGGGAAAAGGACATTTTTTGCAGCAGAAGAGGTGGCCTTCTATTTGAGACAGTCTTCACTGTGTAAACATTAAAACAGTATGTAATTTAAAGACCATGAACTTCAGGCAATAAGTAAGCTTTTAAAGTTTATTTTGGGGATCATAGCTTGTTTTATTTTTGTGCTATAAAATTAACAGTATTAAATGAATTATATTCTTAGAATACATGGAGTGTCTCTTTTTAAGACTAGTGCCTTTTATTTTCTTACTCCACTTATTTCATAATATGGTCCCAACATCAAGCCAGTGTTGTTAGTGCCCTGTTTGTACAGTCTCTAAATAAAAAAAACCTTGTAACATTATTTGTGGTCTTTACAGCTTTCTCCAATATCATTAACAGATATCTGCCATCACTCTAGGCCATGTAAGTTACACCAATGATCTTGGGAAAACTTCAGCAAAGGAAGGGTCAGATATATATATATTTTTTTTTAACTATTGCCCTTGCCAGAGCTGTGAAACTGATCATTTGCTTTCCTCCAGCCTTATACTTCTACGCTCCCAATAATGCAATACTTCTAGGTGAAGAAGGTTGCTCTGATCATAGGCTATTTTTACACTGCATCTAATCTATCCTATCTTCTGTTTCTGAGGAACTTAATTAAGCTGTTCTTGGGGTGAGGGGGAGCTCTACTATTGTGTTCTTTTCACTAATTTAAACTATTCAGTTTTCTGTGCATGGGCTAAAGGCATGTCTAAATTACATATGAACCTTGAAAGGAGATTAGTTGGCTTAGAGGTAGCTAACATAATTATACAGTTCTCTTTTTTCTTTAAGCTGCATGCTTCTGCAGCTACTTTTAAACCAGAGCTCAAAAGATCAGACGGTTGCTCTTTTTGCTGCAGGCTTTAACTATAAGGAATTTAACTCTGGTTCTCATTCAGGACCAAATACAGTCTAATATGAAAAAATATTAGTTTTAGTACCAATATTTTGGAAGAAGGAAATGCTTAAAGGCACATGATTTTTTTTTTGAAGGGGATAGGGAAGGGATAGGGAAGACAGACAATATTTACTGCTTTATAATGTCCCCCTCAGTAGGCTACTGCAGAGGAATAACTATTCTGGCCACATATAACAAAAAGCTAGAAACTGTGCTGTCTATTTAAATAGTGCTGAGGGTGGGAGGAGGGAGAGACACATGCTGGTAATGCCTGTAACTGTTTCTCCTTTACCATCTTCATTGGCTATCTGCTCTTTAGGGAGAAAGATGTCAGTTGTTGCACAAAGGCCAGGCCAAATTTGTCCATCAGTGAGTTTTCCCTGTATAAGCAGCCTTCTTTAAATCTAGTAATGGATGTGCTAAAAACTCTTATGGTGTGTGCTACTGTAGTTAACTATCTTGTACTCACACTTTTTAAAAAAACTTGTCGTCATAAGCATGTTACAACAGTTGCTTCTGGTGGCATCTTCAGCAAGCAAAGGCAAGAAGAATGTATAGTATTTAAATAGACACAATCCAGATGGTGCCCAGGTAGAGACTTTCTTCAGTTTTTGATTAACATCCAGTCCAAGCCTTGTTTTTAATGAACTTTTAGCTAGCTGATGCAGATGGTGGTGGAAGTAAGGGAAGGAGACCCACACTATGGACAAGTTCTTTCACATTTAAACAAGTCTAAACTGCTTATTAGAATTACTTTAGCTTTTTTCCATTCTCCTGCAATTCCAATTCTCAGAGCTGCTAGTACAATCTCCCCTATTTCATGACACAGTTCAAGTTAAAGTTGCCAACATTTTAAAAGGGTAAAAAGGTCCACCTGCATAATAACCTTGTTAGCCTGACCTTGATTTGGGGCAAAATATTGGGAGCACTTGACATGTGAATCTCTTCATGATTTCCAAGGAGGTAATAAAAAAAAAACAAAAACCCTCTGCTTAACAATCTTTTTTTCCATAAAACAGTGGTACCTTAATTGTAAGATTACAAGTTTGGTCAACATAGAAAAGAGGTGGAAAGGCTCAGGGGCAGGCTGTGGCCCCTGGCTTGTCTGGATCTGGTTCCTGAGGCTCAAAGCTGTGCACCCCTCAGTACGGGGGAGCCCACACTGGGGCCATGGCAGTGTGGGGGGGGGGTTTAATTTCTTCCCCCTTGTGTGCAGCCCCTGATTGTGGGTTTTTTTTTTTTTCTTTTCTTTCTGTGGGTTAGTGGCCTCACACCCTAAAAAAGTTTCCCCCACCACTAACACAAAAGACTTCAGCAAGGCATTTGGATCTAGTACCATGCAATATTTAAGACACTAGATGGATCAACCATGCATTACTCAATGGATTAAACTGACAGATTTTATAATGTGATTGTAACCAGGAACCATAAATCATTTAGGTGCCTTTCTAGTAAGGTCCCAAAGGCATGGGTTCTTGATTCCAGGTCATGGATTAAAATATTAAACAGTATGGAGGAAAACTAGTGGTGAATTTTGCAAATAATTGTAAATGGCAAAGAGGACAGGACTCCCTGATACCAAGTGATTGAGATAATGCTCCAAACTGGCTACAAGGAAATTATTTTAACATGGCTAATGTGCAGCCATGTTTACAAGATGGGGGATCTATGCCGGGAAGCAGTGACATTGGGAAAAGTCTGCAGGTTGTGGATAATCAGCAGAACATGTTTCCGGTGTAATGCCATAGCTTTTAAAAGAGCTAATACAATCCTTGAATGCCAATCTCAAGTGTAATAGAAAAAGCAGTCATGTAGCACTTAAACCATCTTGTTATTTAATTAGGTGATGAGCTTTCATGTAGGTATGTTATCACTGTATTTGGCATTAGTACCACCATCACTGGAGTATGCCCAGTTTTGGTGTCCACAATTTAACAAGGAAATTGAAAAAATGGAGGGGATTCAGAGGAGCCACAAGAATGATTAGGGCACATTTTCCAATCTTTTATAGTGATACTCAAAATTTTCTATGGGAAGCTACTTAAGACTTGACTTACAGCAGTGTTTCTTAAACTTTTTAAGACTGAGGAACACCAAACAATTTTTTTTTTTGAGGAACACCAAGGACTTTTTTGTTGAGCAAAAAAAAAATTTGGGAAGGTTGAGTGCAAAAAAAAAAAAAGTCACCTGCCCCTTTTAAGGGTGGCCATTTTTGAACTCTGTTGTTCTCCATGAGACACCTCCGACTGCCTTCGGCACATCAGTGTGCCTCAGAACACAGTTTAAGAAACACTGACTTACAGTGTACAAGGGGAACAAATACTTGATAATGGGTTTTTCAAACTAGCAGACAAAGGCATAACAAGTCTGAATTTAATACATAAACAATGTGGGTAATTTAAATATTGCACCAACTTACCAAGAATTGGGATGGATTCTTCAACACAGGCAAGTTTTAAATCAAGTTAGGATGTGGTGTTAGGTTTTTGTTAATCATTCTTGCTTTCATGATCAATAAATATACAAAACAAATATTGCATCACTAGCAGGTAAGTAAACAATCTGAAGTTTCCTACACAATGTCAGTTGGTGCACTTGAATTCTTACTTGCAACATGATCCCGAGGAGGTTTATGACTGGAACAGGAGTTAACAAATGCACATTGGTGAACTTGGTGTCTTCCAAGTTCAGCACCATACAACATAGTGAGCTTATGATAATGCTGTCTCCTTGTGTCAGCATTAGAATTAAAATATCTCATTCCTCTTTCCCTGGGAGGAGTTTCCCTTCCCTGTATTTCTGCTTTTCAATACTCCTTCCACTTCCACCCCCTGTGCAAGTTCCACAAATATCTATGCCTGGCAAAGTGTACTGACACACCCTTTGGGAGCTAAAAGCAGTCTGACAGGTGAACTATATCACTAAAACAAAATTCTTGCTGGGGTAGTGATGGAAGCAGCACAATAAAGTCTCATAAGACACCTCTTTGAGAGAGGTTCCCAGTGTTCATGATAATCAGGTGAAGTGTGATTTTTTTCATTCACATAATAAAATCAATCTAAGAAATATGCCCAAAAGTAAAGGTCATGTGTCAAGACATCCAAGTGCTTCGAGCATCCATCAGTTAAATAATAATTGCAAAATGGAGATATAAAGTCTGCTCTTCCTGCTGCCTAACCTTCCATGTTCACTAGTTCTTACAATGAACATGGAATGGGTCACTCCCTTTCCCCATGTGACTAATGTGCTTGGTGAGTCTAATGTACATAATAGCATGAAATCAAATTACTGATAAAAAAACATGAGTCTGAATTCCTTTGTGATCTTTGTTGGAAAGGAGGCCTAGAGCTGTAGAGTGGAAGGCCAAAGTGGACTAATGTACATCCAGTTCAAGTTTCTTGAATAGCAGCTGGGTAGGTATGAGGTGCACACACAGGGTAAGAACTGACCAGGAGAACAATTGCAGCCATTTGCTCAGTTAACCTTTTTAGCATCTGCTTACTCTGTTCCCATTTTGTGAGCAACATTCACTCACCAGAACCCATTCAGCACAAGTTATTAACCAACTCCTCAAGCACCTTGCAATGAGAAACACTGTTCCAAACCTGGGGATTCCTTAGGGAGCAAATTCCTGTGCTGACTCTCAGCAGCTATTGCTCATCCTGTCTAGTCTGCACAAGGACAACTAAAAGTCAATTCTTTGAAAAATGCTCCAGTTTTTAATTTTGCATTGTTCTAGTAATTAAGCACTAAGGCACGGCACAGTTTATCTGCTCAGTGATTTTTGGCATGCCTGAGGTGGTGCTGTAATACCAACACTTTATACGTGCCACATCACAGCACATGGTCAGTATTGTAGAATCATAGAACACTGGAACTGGAATAGACCTCACGAGGTCATCAGGTCCAGTTCCCTGCCCTCACGGCAGGACCAAGCACCATCTAGACTATCCCTGGTCAATGCCAATCCAACCTGATCTTCAGTATCTCCAGTGATGGAGATTCCACAACCTCCCTGACAGGAAGTTTTTCCTAATGGCCAACCTAAACCTCCTTGGCTACAATGGTGTTGTCCAATCCACTCTCACAACACCACTGCAAATCAGTAAGTAGAATCCATGCCTGTCAGATGGGGAGGTTGACGATTATACAAGGCTGAATCTTCACAAGTATGCATGCATAGTTCAGTGTTCACTTAGACACAGAGTGCCCCAGTAGCCATATAGCAGTTTTGATTGGTGTGAAGTCATACCTGTCTGCACATCTGAGAGACCCAGGGTTTGTACACACACAGGTTGGGTGGGAGAGGGAGAGGGGAAAGAGAGGGAGCACACACCATTTTAAAAAATTGGCTCCAGGGAATAGTTAATAACTGAGTCAGTGGCAGAAGTAGGTTTAACATTCCTGGCATGCCCTGTTCACCCTAGCAAAGCTCCCTTCCTCATAAAACAGTCATACAAAAGGCCCAGGGACTCTGACCTCTAGAGGGATGATAATCCCACCAAAGTCTTCTAGAGCATGGTGTTACTGTTCAACAGACTGTGTAATAAAATAAGGAAAAACTTGACTTGTATATTACTCAAGTAAACCCAGGTCGCTTACTGCCAGTAAAGGAGTGCTCTCTCTGTGTTGCAAACATGACAGTTTCTAAGCCCCAGTAACTTACGGTTCACTCTGGGGCTAAAGCTGTTTGGAACCTAACTCCTGTTTTGTTTCTTATGTGCTTCGTCCAGTCACAAAATCACTGCTTCCATCTCATTTCCTGAGCCCTGTCAGCCCATCAAAGATGTCATTGAAGAGAATTTCTCTTTTTAACTAGAGTAAATCATCTGATGAAAGACCCATGGTCATATCTAGCCAAAAGTCTGCAATACACATCAATGTGTGCATACACAAAACTCTAGCTGCTGGGCACCCCTCCTAATACAAATAAATTAGGAACTGAAATTCACCAGAATAATTTTTTTTTTAAATGCACTGAAGGGCTGGATCCTGTCAGGGTCGGTGCACCACCAACTGCCACTACCTGCAAAGGGAAATGTGTGTGCTAGGTACTGCACTACTTCAGCAGAAACATGGGCAGGAAACGCACTACTTGGAAACCTTAAACTTGTCTTGCATCTGGGATCATCTTAAATGTGCAGCCCACAGGATACTGATCAGAGTTGTGGGAGTGGGCATGTCTACACTACAAAAATAAGTCCATGTAAGTTGACATGCAGTTGCCACAGTAATTACAGCGGTGTTCCATGTCCATGTTCTATTGCGCAGGTGGAGTTCTAAGTCAGTGTAATGGGTGAGATATGGTGTAGCGTAGATGCTACAGAGTTAGGTAGACATAAGCTACCTTGCATCCAGCTTAACTGTAGTACTGACTAAGGATGTTAAGGACTAGTTGACTATCCGATAAGCAAATGCTTATCAGATAGTCAGTCGACTAGTTGATTTCCTTGCTGCCTCTATCACAGTGTTCCTTAATTTTTTTTAAGACCAAGGAACACCAAACAATCATTTTTTTATGGCACACACTGAGGATTTTTTGTTGAGCAAAAAAGAAAAAGATTGGGGGGAAAGTTATGGAGGAGAGAGGGGAAAAAAAGTCACCTGCCCCTTTAAAGGCAGCCATTTTGAATTCTGTTGTTCTCCGCAGCACATCTCCGACTGCTTTGTGGCACACTGGTGCGCTGCGGAACACAGTTTAAGAAACATTGCTCTATCAGATAGAGGCAGAAAAAGGGATGGGGGGGGAAGAGGAGGTACTTCAAAGTGGCAATGCCGCATAGCTGAGGCTCAGATCACCTGTGCAGTGCTGCCCCTTTGAAACACTGAGGCAGTGTTTCAAAGTGGCAGCTGCTGCATGGAGCCTGGGATCAGCTGGGGAGTCCCCAGCTGACCCCGGGCTCCGCATGGCATTTCAAATCGACAGCGTCACATAGAGCCTGAGGCCAGCGGGGGACCTTGAGTTCTCCACTGACCCTGGGCTCCAGGAGGGTGCTGTGGCTTTGAAATGCACAAGAGCTCCTGCTGGGGACTCTTGTACATTTCAAAGCTGGCCCATGTTCAGGAGTCAGCAGGACTTCCCACTGGCCTGGGGCTGCACATGGAGTTCCGCATTCCTCCTTTGAAATGTACAAGAGCCCTAGTGGGGGCTCTTGTACATTTCAAAGGAGGAATGCGGAAGTTCCTATCGAGTAGTCGATGGAAATTCCATCAAATACTCGACTAGTAAATTAACCACTAGTTAACATCCTTAATACAGACCAGGCGTTTAGTGACAACATACTGCATGCACAGAACAACCATTGGATAATTATTTCAATATTTTACACGATACGAGACAGTGAGGATTCTTCCCCCAAAGAACTCAACAAGGTTCATTTAGTAAACTTGGAGATCTAAACTGGGGGTCCTCAATTTGCCACTTATATGCCTAGCAGGGTATTTCTTCATCCAGTGGTGAAACTGAGCACCATAACATGGATACTACATAAGAACAGCGGGGCAGAAGCATACTCAGATAAAAAAATATTCTTGGGACTAGTAATGTAAACGGGTAATCAGTTACCTGGTAAGCCTTGCCCTGGAAGGGTGATGCTTACTGGTTAACAGTTAACCAGTGCCTGGGCACAGCCTGCCATCCACCACGGGGGGAGAGTTGTTCCAGCTTTGCTGGGCCCACTGGAGCGAGGGGCCGGGAGCCAGTGGTCCCACAGGCTGGGGGCTGCTCTAGCTGGAGTAGTTCCCCGCCCGGGATCCTGCTTAATCGGTTAACCAGTTGCATTTAACATTGACCTAGTTAGCTGATTCAAAGGGATTTGACATCCCTGCTGGGGACTGTGTTTTAGGAATGAGAAAGGTGAAGCTCTCAATGACAGGATTAGAACCCACAGCTTCCAGCATATAGAGACCATGAACCCTCCCCCTACCCTGCAGCCGCTGTCCAGCAGCACACCAGATTAGGCCAGGAATTGAAGACGCCAAAGAAGTTTGCCTGCTTATAAGTGCAAGGGGAATTGAAGGTGGCAGAATGTAATGACCTAAGGAGAAGGGGGCTCAGAGAGTTGGATTAACCACACCTCTCACCTTTTCCCAGCCAACAGCTCTGTTCCCCACAAACAGTCAGGACCTTGGCGTCACACTTCATCTGAAGAGAGTTCCTCCTTGAAGTGCATCATGGTGCTCACTGTTTGAAGTTGTGTTGTAGCCCTAGCGGTCCTAGGACATTAGAAACACAAGGTGTGTGTTTGGGGTGGGGGGGGTAATGTCTTTCATTGGACCAACTTCCATTGGTGAAAAAGTAGCTATTCAGGCCTGAAGAAAAGCCCTGTGTATCAAGAAAGCTTGTCTCTCACCTAAATTGGTCCAATAAAAAAATATTACCCTCACCCTCCTCTCAGGGCATTCATTTCACATTTAAAAGGCGGCAGAGTAACAGAAGCCAAGATATGAGCAGCTACATGAGATACAGGGCGATCAAGGTGACACATGCCCCCTCTCTGCAATCAATAAGCAGTTCTTTTAGAGAATCTACCGTTTCTCAAACATGGTTCAGCTAGAAGAGTTTTTAGCAGTTCTATACAGCGATTTACATTTTCTAAACCCTGCCAAACATTAACTCTCAAGCACCTCCCAAGGAAAGAATTTGCCTCGTCTACAGATAAGGCACCCACAGGAAAATTACATTTCCATGGTCACAACACAAGTTAGCGACACAGTCAGGATCAGACTTTTGAAGAACATGCTGCCCTCAGTCCATTAAACAATGGTGCCACCCATTTCAGTGTCTAAGAACTGAAAACTCTAATGAACTCACCTGCCTTCTCAGACAAAGGATGTGGTAAAGGCCAGGACTTTCACAGTGTTCAAAAAAAGAGCTAGATAAATTCATGGAGGTTAGGTCCATTAATGGCTATTAGCCAGGATGGGTAGGGGCAGTGTCCCTAGCCTCTGTTTTGCAGAGGCTGGAGATGGGCGACAGGGGAGGGACTACTTGATTCCCTGTTCTGTTCCCTCCCTCTGGGGCATCTGGTATTGGCCACTGTCGGCAGACAGGACACTGGGCTAGAGGGACCTTTGGTCTGACCCAGTATGGCCGTTCTTATGACTGCACATCAGTCGGTGAGGTGTCAGAAGGGGATCAGAACAGCCAATCTTGGCTAATTCCAGGCAGAAAGAGAGCAATTAGCTTGCTAACAGGAATTTACTGAACAGATTTCAGAACGCCATGCCATGTCTTTGCATCAGTACTTCCATTCCATGAACGGAATCAATGTATTTCACTATGGAAATACTTCTGCAGCCTGGACTGATCCAGTGTCTGACTCAAAATCAGCTTTTCTATTACAGATCAGAGCATTTTAAAGCTGTTGACGGAGAAGAACTGCCATAAAAATGTTTTGGTTAATTAACTGTTGGTTTAATAACCATTACATTCATTAAAGAAATCTATCTCAATATTGCAATCTTGACATGCACTGCTGCCCAGTATATTTTTTGTATTAATAAGAAAAAATCTCTTCAGAGTGATTAATTTCTCTGTTCAGTTTGATACATTCAGAATCTCTTTTCAAACAGCTTTGTACAGACTTGTCAAAGGCAAAGCTCAGTCAGAGGAACCTTGTAAAACAATACACCCTGTTGAAACTACCGAGTGACCAGAAACACTCCCTAATAATGCAGGAAACGTCTTTGTTTTTATAACTCAAAAAATGAGTCGCCCAACTTATTTCAAATCAACGAGAAAAAAACTGGGAGTGCCCTGGGGTCCTGCATTAGAATTTTTCAGACCCAAGGAAGTTTGCTTGGAGAAAATTTAAGGAAAGAAAGGTCACAAGTATGGAATGATGATTGCATCCTCAGCTATGGAGACATTGCTGTAATTGCTTGGTTACAATGGAGTTTTCCTTTAAATCCCTCTCTCCGTGTTGTATGTGTGTGTGTGTGTGTGTGTGTACACACGCGCGTGCCATATGGCCACCAGATGGCACTACAGCATTGCAATCGGTCATTCCGTGACTTTTTTTCCCCTGTGCCTTGGGAGGCACAGGTAAGAATCTTTTCCCGCCATCCCATCCTCAGCTCAAATGTTCCCCTAAAAGGAACTGGCCATTATTGACACTGGCGCTGGAACATGATCTGGATGCAGAGGTTTGCATCTGGGATGCTGGCATTCACAGCTGGCGAACAGCCAGAAATAACTGGCTCAGAATCCTCACCATGTGCAAAGCCCCGTTTAATAATGAGGTGCTCTCCCTCAGAGCCTTCCACTAGGAGAACTTGAAGGACTGTAATAAGGGCAAGCAACAAAACCTTGCAACACCCTTCCCGGGTGAGCTATGCATTCCTTATCCCCATGAGACACAAGAGGTCAGTGGTCGGACATGGAAGAGCTCCACCCTATGGGTAAACATTCACTGCATTGGTAACCATCAATTGTATCATTCCTCAACCTCCCCCCGTCCCTCTCTATATGGATTATAGGCCAGGCCGGTGTTTCTCAACCTTTTTTTAATAAAGTACCCCTTTAAAAAAATTATAAGTACCCCCAGTACCTACAGTTTTCAGACACACACATTTTTTTCTACCACTGCAGCACATTTGTTTAAACAACTTAATCGTAGCTGGGCGGGCGATGAAATTTTTGGGTGTAAAAAGTACAAAAATAATAAAGTGCTGTAAAACTGAAACCAAACATTCAGTTTTCTCCAAATTTCAGTTGTGTTGACGTACCTCTCCCCCCCTCAACTTCTCTCAAGTAGCCCTAAGGGTACTTGTACCACTGGTTGACAAACACTGGGCCAGGCCACTGAGACACTCTCAAGTACTCCAGAGTCCACTTATTAGATTAACAGATTTATTGGAGCATAAGATTTTGTGGGCAAAGACTCACTTCGTCAGATGCATCGTGGGTCTTTGCCCACGAAAGCTCATGCTCCAATACATCTGTTAGATATAAGGTGCCACAGGACTCCTCATCGCTTTTGCAGATTCAGACTAACATGGCTACCCCTCTGATACTTATTAGATGTGACTCAGCGACTCACAAGAGGGCCCTAGTTCCTTCTCTGGCAATGGGATCAAAGGAGGGAAAGAATTCTGCTACATCCCCGCTTCTCTGGCTAGAAATGGTCCCAAGCTTTGCATTTCTGAGCTTCCCAGCGTGCTGGGGCATTGCGATCCAGAGTTCTGTCTTGGCCCTGTCTCTGCTTCCAGCGCTGGCAGCCCCACAGCTCACAAGATATGAAAATCATCTTAGAAACCTCCCTGCCGGTCCTTTGTTCTTACTCTGTTTGCCAAACACTTTTTGGAGTGGAAGCCCAGCATCGCCATGAACTTCCCCTGGGGCAGCGGGGGCCTACACTTGTCACTGTACTGGGCAGAGAGCAGTGCAGACTGCAGTCTTTACCCACATTGAGTTCCCCCCACCTGGAAAATAGCCTGTTGGGTTGCCAGGTGTCCGGTATTCACCCGGACAGTCCGGTATTTTCACCTCCTGTCCAGTAAAAAAATCCAGAGAATACCGGACACCTAAAATGTCCGGTATTTTCTGAATTTTTCCTCGGCCAGGAGGCGAAAATGCCAGGCACCAGGCAACCCTATAAACACTCAGCACCCGGCCTCGCCGAACCCTCGGGTCCCCCTTGGCCCCCAGCCCCCCCCAGCCCCATGCTTACCTGGTTCCCCAAGGCTTCCAGCACAAAATGGCCAGAAGAAGCAATGCTTCCCCTGGGTCTTAGTGATCAACCGCTCCCCTGTTCCTATCCCTGCACAATTAAAGGGTACATGCTGTTTTATTTTAATTTTTTTTTTTTTTTTTTTTGGCTTAATAAGTCCTTGGAGTCCTTTTTTTTTTTTTTTTTTTCCCCCTCAACAACTTTGGTCTCCTCCCTTTTTTCCCCCTTCAACAGAATTTTTTCCCATTTTTTTTTTTGGGGGGGGGGGTTAAGTATTTTTGTTTCAACCATCTGGCAACCCTACCTGTTGCTGACCACCGCCAACGGCAGCAGAGCCCCTGAGCTCTGGCTCTCTTATACAGAAGAAATCCACAAACACCAGAACATGCACCACCTGGCTCAACTGCACTTGCTCCAAGCCGGCTAAAAACAAGCTAGTCCCTCTCCTCCCCGCCTCCCAGAGCAGGAAAGCCATTTTCAGCACTTTCTAGAGTGGCGTCAAGATCCATGAGTTGTCCGCAGTGGCTGTGGGCAGAAGGACCCACGCCACCTCAAAGAATTGCAGCAGCAATACCAGCTGGGGGTGAAGCCAACCATGGACAAAGCCCTCTTTGTAAACCCTTTTGCCATTTGCTTCATTTGCAACTGAAAGGTAGGGCCTCCTGTGCCCTCCATTGTGATTGCAAAAAAAGGGCCATTCCTGACCTTGTGGTAAAACTTCTTCAGCTTTGTAAAAAGAGACTGCCCTCCAGTCCTGTATGTTTGGTTGCAAAGCTGGAAGTCACTCAGGGACAGAGAACTGCTGGATTATCTTCCTACATCGCTGTAACCTTGCTGGCTTCAACAGAATTGCTCCCAAATTACACCAGTGAGAGGCCAGGCTCAGACCCAAGAGGGCGCTCTGCTGGCTCTGTCATTAAAGTACTTGAGCCGTCAAGGTGATAAGAAAAAGAAAAAATTGGGTTTGTGCCCTTTCCTGCTTCTTTCCAATGAATAAAAGCAGCTGGTGAAAGGGTTCCTTTTTATTGCTTGGTTTTTACACATTAAATATTCCAGTCTTGTCTACCCCTGTTTTTCTGGAAGACTATGAATGACTGGAGAACTAGCACCGCTACCACATTGCAAGTACCAAGGAAATTAAACCTGAACAACTGAGAGGGGATGGGATTTTCAGTTGGATTATTCAAAGCACTTCTCTTTTGTTAACACCTGTAGCTCCAATGCCTGATAAACGGGAGAAAAGACACCCTTCTTAAGATGGATACAGCTTATCAGTAAGACCTAGATATTCTTACAGGGAATAAAAGGACTCTGATAGCAAAAACAAGACAGATAAGACGTTATGTTCCTAATCCTGGGAAGGTAAAATGAAAGAAGAAAAAAAATCCCTTTTGAAGCAAAAATAAAATAGAAACTCCCCAGGCCTCAATACGAAGAAAAGCAGCAGAAGATGCGCGTGCACCTTTATTTGTCCCTATGACCCATCAACCTTTAATTTCTCCCTGTATCACTTTTTCCACTTACAACACAGGGTATGGTACCATTTACTTGCCACATCAAGATGTTGAGGCTTCGCTAGATTTTGCTAAGCAATTCCTGGTCCCCAGAGGAGCAGTGCTAATGAAGGGCAAAGTGTTCTTATGACTCCCTTCAGGAAGACCTGTTTCCCAACGAGGTACAAAACCAAAAGCAAGGCTGCTGCCTGAGCTATTGGGGTAAACACTGTAAACCACCCGCATTTTCTAAGGTGGTGCAGGTGTGAACAAACACTGAAATCTCTCCCATTCTTTCCTGTTTACTGTCAGGCTTCCCCTCACTTAAGTCTGGGTCCACATTAGGGAATTGTATTAAACAGTTCTCAAAGGCACAACTGCAGCTCAACGGACAACAGCAATGGGGGGCAGGAGGCAAAGTGTAGACGAGGCTCTGGCAGCCTCTGGGCATTTTTACCACCCTGCAAATTAAACTAATTCCAAAATAGCCTAAAGAGTTCAGTGCCAAGCTCCCATTGACAGTTAATGAGACTTGGGCACCTAACTCCCTCCGGGCCTTCTCTAAACCCCAGCCTACATCTGTCACAGTCAGCAGCAACTCAGGTCAGCAGCAACTCACGGTCAGCCACTGGTCAGCAGCAACTCACAGTCAGCAACTCACGGTCAGCAGCAACTCACGGTCAGCCTGGTCAGCAGCAACTCACGGTCAGCAGCAACTCACGGTCAGCCCGGTCAGCAGCAACTCACGGTCAGCAGCAACTCACGGTCAGCCCGGTCAGCAGCAACTCACGGTCAGCAGCAACTCACAGTCAGCCCGGTCAGCAGCAACTCACGGTCAGCAGCAACTCACGGTCAGCAGCAACTCACGGTCAGCCCGGTCAGCAGCAACTCAGGTGAGCACATGTTGGCCCTAGCATAGACAAGGCTTTTGAAGTTCTGGGTAAACGTCGGCCAGGCTTTGCTGCAACATTGCGCTGCCCCCAGGACAGGAACTGCCTGACATTCCTGCTTGGTAACCGGCTTACCACGCCACAATTGGAACCTCACCAGCATCCAAGGAGGCGACCCCTTTGATCTGTGGTGGCTTGGATAATGTAAATTCAGATTTGTATCTGAGATTGTGTCTGAATTCTGAGCCTCTTTGACTGCCTGGCGGAAAAGTGACATCCCCCAATGCCATTGGGGCCTCGTCGGATTCCACAAACTAGTTTTCACCCAGTCTCGGACACCGAGTGGCCCGTCCGTCCCAGGAGACCATTCAGAGCCCTGGAGTGGACATGCTGGGGCCAGGGAGGGGCTTTTCTTGAGATGTTTCCCTGCTGGATGGAAGATGCACATGGAGCCGGTTTTCCCCAGGAGAAGACTGTTCGAAAAGCACAGAGACAGACAGACGCTTTTGCACATCAAAGGACACAGGATCCTGAGAGGCTGAAACGCACAAATCGATAGTCTCCTTTTAAATAAATACCAAGCGCATTTGTGTGAGTGCATGGAGATTAGTCCCTCTGGATGGAGGTAGGACAGGGGACTATTAACAGACATGCTGACAGGACAAACGGGGAGTTCAGAAATGTGCACTTAAAACTGCGTGTACGTCCCTGGCTCCCTGCTGGGCTCAGCGTCAGGGAGACTTGTCAGGACTCCCCACAAACGCTTAAGACAGCTCAGCAGCAGCTGAACTAGCTTCATCCACGCAAGACTTGCACTGCCCTTCCCACTGGGTTCTCAACCGCAGCGTTCACCCATTGAAGTCACCACGGAGAGAGGATCTTGTGTCAGGGTTGAAGCAGCGGCCTGGGATTCAGGGCACACACACACCCCCATCCCTTCCCAGCTCTGTTGTAGACTTTGGCCAAGTCATTTAACCTCCTTGTGCCTCAGTTTCCTTGGTTGTCAAGTGAGGATCAATGACTTTCCACTGTGCCCAGCTTAATTCATTTGCACCTGTAAAGCAAGGTCCTCCTAGGACAGGGGCCAGAGAGAGGCAGAGGGATTATTGTGCCATGCATGTGGCTATGACTCCTGAAATATCCCTGCAGGTTGTACTGAAACTCATGCTTTTATTTGGTTTCACTGGTCCCGTTTCAATACCGTCCTCAAAAGCTAGTGACACGAATAGGGCGATTTTTACTTACGTCCCTGTCTACCCGCCACTCTTCCGAGGTGCTTGGCTTGGACCAGCCATCACAAGTCTTGAGAACTGGGCGCAGGGGGTGCCTTGGCATGACGGAGCCCTTTCTACACACATCTGACTGGAGGCACCCAGGGGAGATTTTTTCCATCCTTGGTGAGTTTGTTCTGCCATTCTCTGCTGAACCAGCCGTGATCCTGGAACCGCTCTGGCTAGAACTTTGCTACGTTACACGACCTCAGTTCCACCATTCTGGAGCCCATAGTAACACAGCTGATGATGGGGAGGAGGCAGGGAGCATGTGGACTCTGTGAACAGATGCATGTGAAAGGCTATCTGGCTAGGCAGGAGAACGGGCAGCATCACAACCAGGACTGGGTCAATGCCCAGCGGCCTGGTGCAAACCTCGCCTGACTCTCAGACTGTGCCTACACCCTCTCACCACAGATGGGTCATTTTCCCAGAGGCTTCTTATTAAAAAGCATTAACATCCAGCATCAGTACAGGGGAGAGCGCACGGAGCCCCGAGCCACCCAAATCTGTCATCTTCAACATGCTGAGGCCAGAGAAGGGCCAGTGCCTGTGGCCTGGGTGTATCGTTCAGACTTTGACTTCATCTTTGGCTCACTGGTTTGTGTTTTTAAGGTGCGGAGCTGCTGCTGACACTCTGGTTTAGGGGTGCACATGTAACCTTTCGGTGGGCCAGACTTCACTACCCTTCTCCAGTGTCTAAAATAAAGATAACCCCTCAAATCCCATAGACAGTCACTGGAGACCCAGAGTTCAGTTTGTAAGGAATTTTGGCAAGGATGGCCCAGTGTCAGCCTCCCTCCATTCAAGTTCCAAAAGAAACTAACGAAATTAATTAAATTAAATTAAATAACTTTAAAAAGCTTATGATGAAGAAACAAATAACCTAATTTTTACAACATAACAGAACCATTTTATAACCCACAGACACTGTCTTCACCGTTACAACAAACATAAATAAAGAGAATACCAAAAGTAAGATTTGAAGAGTTCAGTCAACACAAACACAGTAAGAAGCGTGCTCACCCCAGCTACTGAGACTTTTAACAGTGGTGGGCAGTATCACATGTCCTTAGAGCTTAGGGAGCCGAGGGACAGATCTCAGGGTGCCAGCAGGAAGCTGAACCTGGCAGCTCACTTTATGCCCTCAGGCGCTGCTTGCCATTAGTGAGCAAAGGTTTGGGGGAGCAGCAGATGAGTGCATATGGGGACGAAGGGGAATTTTAAATGAGCTCATTTTGCTTTAGAGCTGGGCCTGAGTGTGAAGAGGGCCGAGGTGCTTTGGAATATGGCTTTATGTCTTTCCAATTGTCAAGGGGGCATTAAGCAGCAAAAGCTGCCATTTGTTATTACCAGCCTGAATGCTGCTTATCAGCTGTGAAGAGGTCCCCCCTGGGATCCTTGCCTGGTACTTCTTAGTTAAGTGGCTCTTAAGTTGTGCAGTAAAAAACGATTCAGCATTAAGGACCATGGTTGTGTCCCTGAAAGTTGTTCTTGGGTGCGTTTTTTTCATGCCTGACGTCTCTGAAGATGGCCAGCTAAAGGGGCAGCTCAAGAAGTGGGTTTTTTTGGGGGGGGAGGAGAGGCGATTTATACTCTCAACTATGAATGGTTAGAAACCCCCACACTCGGTAGGCACTTGTGTCTCCAGCGCATGGCCAAGGGCCGACACAGCTCAGCCCAGGTTCTCCAGGCAGCTAGCAGAACTGCCAGACTCTGCTCGGGGGAATGGACAAGCATCTCCCCTCGCAGATCTCCTGGCTCTCAGAAGGAAAGGCAGCCACATGGACCCACCGATCCCAGCCCTTTCACTGGCTTCCTTTCCCCTTCAAGCGTCATCTCCTCCCCAGCTCCAGTTTGTGCCTGAAGCATCTCCTGCCTTCATCAGCCACAGACAGCACCTGCAGCTGCCCAGCTCACACACACCTTGGCCTAGAGTCCCACTGGGATGGGCTGGGTCATTGCTAAAGCCAACTTCCAGAAGCTGAAAGGAAGTCTCAAGGCCTAAGTTTGTTCTGATGTTGCAATGCCTCCAGCTTATTAATTATTAATTATTAGTAATAATAATTATTGTTATTATTATTGGTGGATTGAAAATCTCTTCCCCTCTTCCTTCTGGAGTTGGGAGAAGACCTTATTAAACTCAGCTGTTGCATTTTAACTAGGGCTGCTGCAAACAAACAGGAGAACTAAGTAGCCCTGCCGGGGGGGAGAAAGCCGCACATGCACAGCAAGGAAGCATTGTTCCTCAGGCTGCTCCTGGGTACGGGCTGACGGTGGGAGAATTATTTTCCTTCCCTGTCTGAAAACCGTCTAGCAAGCTGCTTTGCCACACGTCTTTGAGGCTACATCTGCACGTGGCACTATGGGGGCAGGGGCATTCCCAGCCAACTCTCATGGAGCGAGCCCTCTAAATATAGCGGCGTAGACACTAGCCACAGCAGCATGGGCAGTGGAGGGAGGGTCACGCCACCCCGCACACGCACCCCTCCCCTGCATCCTGTGGGTATGTATTAGACCACAAGCCTAAGCTAGTCCGATAATAGTGCAGGTATGTTACTATTTCATAGAACCCTAGGGCGGGCAGAGACCTCAGGAGGTCATGGAGTCCAGCTCCCCGCCCAAAGCAGGACCAACCCCAACTCAATCAGCCTGGCCAGGGCTTTGTCAAGCCAAGACTTAAACACCTCTAGGGATGGAGATTCCACCACCTCCCTAGGGAACCCATCCCAGTGTGTCACCACCCTCCTAGGGAAATAGTTTTTCCTAATCTCCAACCTAGACCTCCCCCACTGCAACCTGAGCCCATTGCTCCTCGTTCTGCATCCGTCACCACTGAGAACAGCCTCTCTCCATCCTCTTTGGAACCTCCCTTCAGGAAGTTGAAGGCTGCTCTCCAATCCCCCCTCACTCTTCTCTTCTGCAGACTAAAGAAGCCCAAATCCCTCAGCTTCTCCTCGTAGGTCATGTGCTCCAGCCCCCAAATCATTTCCATTGCCCTCCACTGGACCCTCTCCAATGCGTCCACATCCTTTCTGTAGAGGGGGGACCAGAACTGGATGCAATACACCAGATGTGGCCTCATCAGTGCCGAATGAAGGGGAATAATCACTTCCCTCGATCTGCTGGCAATGCTCCTCCTAATGCACCCCAATATGCCATTAGCCTTCTTGGCTACAAGGGCGCACAGTTAACTACGCTGCCCATACATCCCGGAATTTCTGGGACAATCCCAAATTTAAACACTCTGTCCCATTGTCCCCATCAAGGAGTTAAATGTCCCGGAAAGCCCTGCCAGATCTGGCTTGCGGGGAAGAAGCAAGCCAGAAATGGCTCCATGCACTGCCATTTCCCTTCCTCTGGCTGAGGCAGCCTGGCAAGGATGTACCCTAGCACAGCGCAGCACAACAGCAACTGTCCCCCCCAGCTGAGCACGTAGGCGGCTCCCTTGGTGCTTTGCTGGCAGGCAGTTGGGCCGATGTCCGGTGGCGTGCAGTTTCTGGAGCTGATCAGCTGGAGTCTGGAGCGTTCCCTGAGTGCTGTGTGTGCCACCACCTGGCAAGCCGCTGCCACCCCTCCACCCGCTGTGGCTACCACACCACCGTGTGGCTCCCTTCTTCCCCCCAGCAGGATCGGGGTCTTTTTTTTGTGTGTGTGCTCAACAAACATTTTCCTGGCGTGTTTTTGTTGTTTTGGGGTATATTTTTTTGAACCATGTGGCAACCCTACTTCCTGTCATGTGTCCATCTTGACCCTGATAGTATTACCCAGAGGGGTGGGACTTCCAGGGGCCAGAGGGTGTGGCTAATGGAGAGGTCAATGGGGGGTCAGTGGGCGTGGTCACCACATTGTTGACTCCTATCCAGCTTCTCATCCATTGCAACCCCCAGGTCCTTTTCTGCCGAACTGCTGCCTCGCTAGTCGGTCCCCAGCCTGTACCAGTCTCTGCCTTTATTTGTAGCATGCGCCCATCTCCCAGAGTGGGAATCAGCCTACCCCAAAAACAGTCAGAGCCTCAGGCTTCCTGGGCACAGAGAACAGTCGGCTCTCAACCTGCCTACCGGTTATAAGCCCCACTGTACCGGGAACAATACAGGCCCCACTGCAGCGGGAACAGCACAGGCCCCACTGCAGCGGGAACAGCACAGGCCCCACTGCAGCGGGAACAATACAGGCCCCACTATAGCGGGAACAGTACAGGCTGCACTGAAGACAGGGAGAAGGTGATTTTACTAACACACTATTTGTACTAAGCCATGTTAGCCAAGGTCCAAGAGTTCAAAAACCAATCAGGGAAACCAAAGTAAACATGGGTCTATCTTCACCTTGAAACGAACACGAAGCCCATTCCCTATGCATGGGCCCACATCCAACACCCATGTCTTACAGCAAGCGAACAGAAAACTTAAAGGAAATAAAGAGCATCCTTCAAGGAATGAGTGCAAGAGATTGTGTGTCATAACCAGGAAGGCGGGCCTGGTTATGAGACACCGGCCCATTGCACACCATGGACTTGTGTAAAATGCCACAAGCTTTATCCAAGAATATGCATCACAACTTCTTGTCACCAGGCAACACCACTCAACTGGACCAATTGTGTGTGTGAAACAGGACACACGGTGGCAACCACACTTAAGATTTTGTTTTGCTGCGGTCCACGATGTGGCCTCTTCAGGTGTCTCATTTCCTTTTCATGAAGGCTTGGGGAGGGGGCAGCTTAGAACAACACCCGACAGGCACAAACGGGGGAAGCAGCAGCCGTTCAGATGAGATGGTGCAGATTTGCAAGATGCCAAAGCCACACGCAGGCAAGCCAGTGGGAACTTGGGAAGCTAGAGAATGGAGTCGGAGACGCGTCTGGGGCCAAGAGACCTAGCGCTTAATGTAATTCCGGTCTCTGGCTACAGCCAGGGTGGCCAGGTGTCCGGTTTTGAACCGGACAGTCCAGTATTTGAGCTTTCTGTTCGGGAAACAAATTGAGAACATAGAAATGAGAAATGAGGCTGTTGGCTCGGCTGGAGTCCCTTGCTCCATATTCCCAAGGCTGGAGGTTTTATCTGCTAAAGCCTGACTATCCAGCTGTACCAATAGGCCACGCGCAGGCCCCAGCCCTCACAGAACTATTTTTGACAACTTGAGCCCCCGCCATGTCCCTATTTCCAAAGAGCCCCAGGCTACCAGTTCTCTTTGCAAGGCGTGCGGACTCACCCACATAGCTCTACCTTCAAAGCACTTCACAAACATTATTAAAGTGCTTTGAACAACACCCGGGATAAGAACATAAGAACGGCCGTACCGGGTCAGACCAAAGGTCCATCTAGCCCAGTATCCTGTCTGCCGACAGTGGCCAGCACCAGGTGCCCCAGAGGGGATGGACCGAAGACAATGATCAAGCGCTTTGTCTCCTGCCATCCCTCTCCAGCCTCTGACAAACAGAGGCCAAGGACACCATTTTATCCCCTGGCTAATAGCCTTTTATGGACCTAACCTCCATGAAATTATCTAGCTTCTCTTTATACTCTGTTATAGTCCTAGCCTTCACAGCCTCCTCCGGCAAGGAGTTCCACATGCTGACTACACGCTGTGTGAAGAAGAACTTTCTTTTATTAGTTTTAAACCTGCTACCCATTAATTTCATTTGGTGTCCTCTAGTTCTTCTATTTAGGGAACTAATAAATAACTTTTCTTTATCGCCCTCTCCACACCACTCATGATTTTATACACCTCTATCATATCCCCTCAGTCTCCTCTTTTCTAAACTGAAAAGTCCCAGTCGCTTTAACCTCTCCTCATATGGGACCCGTTCCAAACCCCTAATCATTTTAGTTGCCCTTTTCTGAACCCTTTCCAAGGCCAAAATATCTTTTTGAGGTGAGGAGACCACATCTGTACACAGTATTCAAGATGTGGCGTACCATAGTTTTATACAGGGGCAGTAAGATATTCTGGGTCTTATTTTCTATCCCTTTCTTAATAATACCTACCATCCTATTTGCCTTTTTGACCGCCGCTGCACACTGTGTGGAAGTTTTCAGAGAACTGTCCACGATAACTCCAAGATCTCTTTCCTGATTTGTCGTAGCCAAATTAGCCCCATCATACTGTACGATAGTTGGGGTTATTTTTCCCGATGTGCATTACTTTACACTTATCCACATTAAATTTCATTTGCCATTTTGTTGCCCAATCACTCAGTTTGGTGAGATCTTCTTGGAGTCCCTTACAGTCTGCTTCTGTCTTGACTATCCTAAACAGTTTGGTATCATCCACCAAACTTTACCACCTCACTGCTTACCCCTTTCTCCAGATCATTTATGAATAAGTTGAACAGGATTGGTCCTAGGACTGACCCTTGGGGACACCACTAGTTACCCCTCTCCATTCTGAAAATTTACCATTTATTCCTACCCTTTGTTTCCTGTCTTTTAACCAGTTCTCAAGCCAAGAAAGGACCTTCCCTCTTATCCCATGGCCATGTAATTTACACAAGAGCCTTTGGTGAGGGACCTTGTCAAAGGCTTTCTGAAAATCTAAGTATACTATATCTACTGGATCCCCCTTGTCCGCATGTTTGTTAACCCCTCAAAGAACTCTAATAGATTAGTAAGACAGGATTTCCCTTTACAGAAACCATGTTGACTTTTGTCCAACAAATTATGTTCTTCTACATGCTTCACAATTTTATTCTTTACTATTGTTTCGACTAATTTGCCAGGTACTGAAGTTAGACTTACCGGTCTGTAATTGCCCAGATCGCCTCTAGAGCCCTTTTTAAATATTGGTGTCACGTTGGCTACCTTCCAGTCATTAGGTACGGAAGCCGATTTAAGGGATAGGTTACAAACAACAGATAATAGTTCAGCAATTTCCCATTTGAGTTCTTTTAGAATCCTTGGATGAATGCCATCTGGTCCCGGAGATTTGTTAACATTAAGTTTTTCTATTTGTTCCAAAACCTCCTCTAATGACACTTCAATCCGGGACAGTTCCTCAGATTCATCACCCACAAAGGATGGTGCAGATTTGGGAATTTCCCCAACGTCCTCAGCCGTGAAGACTGAAGCAAAGAAATCATTTAGTTTCTCCGCAATGGCTTTATCGTCCTTGATTGCGCCTTTTATAGTTCGATCGTCTAGGGGACCCACAGGTTTTTTAGCAGGCTTCCTGCTTCTAATGTACTTAAAAAACATTTTGTTATTTCTTTTTGAGTTTTTGGCTAGCTGTTCCTCAAAATCTTCTTTTGCTTTTCTTATTACATTTTTACATTTTTAAAATGTATACAGGATACAGGAAAGATGCCACCTCCCATTTTACAGAAGGGGAAGGGCCGAGACACAAGAGGCGAAGTTAGCCCTTGGGGGCAGCACAGGCATGTAAATTATTTTCTGTAACTTTCCTGGGCCATTTTGCCAGGCCGGTTTTAATGGCGGTCGGTGTGGGCGGTCAGTGAAGGTAGGGCTGGAGAAGGCAGGCCCCCCCGTCCCACCTCCAGCCTCATCTCTTCTGCGGAAGCCCCCACACCACCACGGGGAAGGGAGGAGGCAGGGCAGCATGCCAAGTGCACACCCCCCTCACAGGGAGGGGCACACGCCTGGAGCATTGGGGAGGGAAGAGGGCTCGCGGCCTGAGCATCCCCAGCCCCAGAGTGCCATGGAGGGAGGAAGAGAGGAGGGTGCGTAACTCCAGCCTCCCCGGCCCCAGAGGTCGGGTGCTCAGAGGCAGCAACACTCCACCCCAGTTTGCCTACAGCAGCTGTTCTGAGGGTGGAGTCTGGGCAGGGCCATGCCTGGTGGTTTGATACCAGATGCCCGTGATGGTCGCCATATGACCAATATCTCCTGGGAGAGAGAGATCAACAGGGGAATCGCCAGCAATTTAAATTCTGTTGCCTTCTTTGTAGTCTCCAAAGCCGCTACAAGACCATGCCCCTTTTTTTAGTGATCCACCTGCCCCACCCAGCATGCGTGTGCCGCGCCATCCCAGCTTGGGGCAGAGAAAGTGCTGAAGGAGCTTTATGTTATGTGGCTGCAGCAAAGTTCAAATTCTTGTTTCTGTGGTTGCTTCTCTCCCACCCACTCTATGAAGCTTGAACTCCCAGTACAACTCACACGCACAATGCAGAGGTAATCGGCAACGCGCTCATTATATGAGAAAGTCATTAGTCTCAGGAACTGAGGGTTTAATGGGTTACCAGTAATTTGCAATAATTACTTTTTCAAAGCAGTTTTAATAATGCACAATAAAGGCAGCCTGACACCCCCACAGCACAGACACGCCAGGCTGGCTTCCCCACACCACACACATCAAACACCGTAAAGGAAACGTACAAACCCTTGACGCAGACCGAGATATCCACGTCCATTCGCCACTATCACCCCTGATCCAAGCTCTCTCTGCCACATGCCCACGTACAGCAGGCTTACTCACTCAGCTCTGCGACATCCAGTGCCCGCTGCAAATGACACACTCCAACTCCCCGCTGACCAGTGCATACCAAACTGTAGTTTATTTAAAGCGTGACAAGAAAACATTCTCTTAAATAACGCCAGACAGTCTAGGATCATGTTCATCACCCCAGGGGAAACAGAGAGCCCCTCCCCAATGGAGCCCCTCTCCAGTTGTGGGTCTGTATTGGGGCACACCTGACTGCTACTCCACTCAACAAAATAAGAAAATAAAACCCAGGGTAAGATGCAAGGACCTTCCCTCCAAAGCAATGCACCAGGTACAGTGGCTAATGCAATGGACCAGCTCTTCCAGAGGAAGGGACAGCATAGGTCAGGGAGGGCTTCACAGCACTGAGTACATTTCTAGGGGGGGGTCAAAACAGCAGCAGCACAGTGACATAGCAGGGCACTGTCTGTTCAGAACAACAAACGCATCAGGCAGCTTACGATTGTGGGAGCGTTTTTTTTTTCCTAAAGGTAAATGTCCAGTGAAAAGAGCCAGCTTGGTTACAGCTCACGCCTCGTCAGGATTGTTTCACAGATCACAAGGAGTAGGAGAGAAACTACAAGTGAACGGGCCACTTTAAACTATGGGAGAAGCAGAGGTGGGGGGCATTTGAGATTTACCGTGAAAACTACCTTCCCTCCCACGGACAGAGATCAGCGTCACAGAACGAGCTTGGTTTCTGTCAATACAAGGCCCTTGCAAGAATTCCCAGGGCATCTCCCAAACCCCACCAGCTCCAGTGAACATAACAACAAAAAGGACAGCAAGAAACCCTGGGGCAACAGGTGTGAACTGAGCAAGGCTGAGGGAGCTAGTGTGAAGACACATGGACAAACACAGGCACCTGCAGTCATTCTCTTGTGTGCCTTGAACTCGCATCTGCCTCCATGACCCTTTCAAACTCCACTCCAACAGCACCTGCGTTGCTACATCTACTCCATGACGTGCCTTTGGGGAAAGGGCCGTGACTGTGTGTCTACACGGAGTGACAACACCACTGCAGGGACATGGCCAGGTTGGTTGTTGGGCACGTCCTTGCAGTGGTGTATGCACCCTCGCGGCCACGCTGCTTACGGCCCAACTGGCTTTGATGTCCGCATTCCGTGACCTCTGAGGCACATGTCCCCGGGGTACCCACCCTCCACCCCTCTGGGAGCAGGGGCTTTTGGGTAATTTCCAAACGCAAGCTACAAACGCATCGTGGGACCGAGTTAGGAAGCTGACTGAACCAGTGCAGCTGCAATGCTCCAGGACCCGGTGGAGACAGCATTGTAGGACACATTGATTCAGACAGACCGGAACTACTGCAGGAGTTGCAACCAACCAGCACAACCCATTCTAGAAACACGCCCGGGACTGCTGTTAGGGTGGGGCAGACGGCATTGCATGTGGCAGTGGCAGGATAAAACGTGTCCCAGCTTACGGATCTTGCAACATCTCTGTGCCCATTTGCACAATGTGACAGCCCCAGAGCCAATTTGAAAGTGGTTTCCCTTACAATGTTCCTTGAGTTCTTTCATTGGGAAGAGTCCTCCCCTTCACCAGCAGGCATAGGGGAACAAAGGGTACTGGCTCCAGTCTGCCATGCTCCCATGGGCATGCCCCGAAGCCCCCTGAGCATTATAATCGGTGGAGAAGGGAGAATAGCTCATTGCCCTGTACTGACTGTGGGGAGGTACCACCCATTGGCCGAGGCCTTGCTCGGGGCCATATGGATTGTACATGGCACCTCGGGCCCCTGGTTTCCCAGCAGAGTCTACAGCCATGTTGACCATCCCAGTATAGTCCTGCGGAGGAGGGAGAGGAGGGGGGAGTGCTGGCAGGCTGGTGAAACCTTCTGACAGCTGTTTGGCATCTGGCTCGGGCACCATGGCTACCTCCACTCGGTGGGGTCTGGCCCGGAACTCATTGAAAGCCAGGAAGTCACGCGCGGGCGCCTGCTGCGTCTCCCCACTGTCGTGGAACCTGAGCCCAGAGAGCGGAAAGAAGAGGAGTGAATCAAACTTACCGTGTGATAACTTCCCTGAATTAACCCAGCCTGTGGTTCCACACTTAATCCAGGGGTGTGGGGCAAGCCAATCACACGGGGCAGCTGTCTCCCCACTCAGTTTTAAACATCAGCTGCCCTTCTGAAACAAATGCGCTGATTAAACTTACCTGTCACTGCCCTCCTGCTTATCCCTCTCCCTCCACCTCTGCCCTCTGTCTGCCCCTCCATGTCCCACCCCTGCCTTTCGCTAGCAGGAAGCACTGGGTCTCTCTTACGGATAAATATCCCATACGGAATCATCCTGCACAAGGGAAACGCCTTCTAGTAACTATGGGGAGGACCTGGACCCTGCCCACTGAACATAAATAGCCGGGAGGTGAGACTCACCTGTATGCGTGGTAGGAGGAAGGTGTTGGCACTTGCTGCTCGCTGACAGGTGCTTGTCTTTGGTCTGCGGGCGCAGGTGATGCAGCTGGTATTGAATGGCCGCTGTTTTGCTCCGCGACCCAGAAGGGGTATCCGCTGCCGACAGGAATGGAATTATTCTCTTCCTTCACCTCCACTTTCTCTTTCTTCACAAGATCTGACTCATAGCAGGGGAAAGAAAGAGAGAAAAAAGGAGGGGTGGGACGAGAGAAACCGGAGTTCAGCAATGGTGATTCAGGCTGGGGTCCCCCAGATGGAACGGGAGGCCAGAGGGTTAAGGCCTTTGTGAGTAGTCTAAAACGTCTAAGAATTAGCAAGTCTTAACGGGGAGCCGTGTTAGTCTGTAACTTTAAAACAAGGTGTAGTCCTGTAGCACCTTAGGCTGTGTCTACAGAACCATGTTATTTTGAAAGAAGTTATTTTGAAATAAGAACTCCCGAAATAACCATTTCGAAATAAGCTTTTTCCTCTCGAAATAAGCAGGAGTTCTTATTTCGAAATAACAGGCGTGGTAGACTTCTCTTCTGAGGAAGTGGGTTCTGCCCACCCAAAGCTCATGATGCTCTGCATAATAATTAGCAGGAATCTTCCTACATCCCATTAATCAGAAACAAAGGGCAAGCGTGTTTCTAATCCCTCTCTCATTCCCAGTGTGAGATGCTGGAGACCGTGACAGGCAGGCTAGTAATTCAGCTGGAAATCAGAGCTTGGCAGGACCCGGCAGGACAGAGCCTCCCGAACTATTGCTGGTCACATGGTGTCGGCTGCTCCTCCTCTCCAAACTGCACTGAAAGACAGCTAAAAAGACATTCGGTATTTCCCTTACGACACCCTTCCATCAGCGGTAGCTCCCGCAGCCGTGTTATTAGATCATCATCGGCAGGGGAAGAGGCAGACCCCCCCATAAGTGAGAAGGGAGGGTTCACCAATCGCTACAATACAGTTCACACTGAAAATTTTGAGCATCCCTGTTTTACGTCGCTGTGTCTGTCACTGGGAGCCCCTTGCTTTGGGTGCCCTCCTGAGGCTGGCTGCTGCATGACAGGCCCGCCTGCCTCAGTGTCTCCTTCTGTTTGCCCGTGAAAAGAACAGGCCCTCAGAGTCCGGTTCTGTGCACAATGTATGCCTGTGCACCAGGGCAGTAGCTCTCCCCAAGCCCTGTAGTAAGACCATTCTCAACAAACCCACAGTAGGGAGGACCATTTTCCCATTCCTCTTGTCAGGGAAAACATCTCCAGGTCTCTCACCCGAGCCTCCATAGCTGCACTGTGCTCCCCTGACGCAGGGCCCTGCTCTCCGGTCCCTCCGCCTGACAGCAGCCCGACTATTTCAGCCCCTGCAAGCGCGCTCCGCCTCCCACCATTTCGCTCCAAGGGTGCCCTGCCTGGGCCTCCCACCAGATAAGGAAGGTCTCTCCAGGACTGGCCTCTTGGTATGGGCATCCTCAGGCCAGGGGCTCCCTGCAGCACTCTCACTCCCCAGGCCTTCTTGCCTCGGACGTCCACTCAGAGTCCCCCCTGCTTTTGCGTCCAGGTTTGGACTCCCCTGACCAAGCGCTTCCCCTTTTGTCGAGGAGCCCATTGTCCGAGCCTTCCGCTCCTCAGGCGTTCCCAGCAGTTCTGTTCCGGCCCGCGTTGCGCTCTTCCAGCTCTGTCCCAAGCAACTCTCGCCTGCCCTCCCTGCCCAGGCCTGAGCCTCAGGCAACTCTCACCCGCCCCTCCTGTGTCTTAGCGCTCGTCTTCACTACGCGGCATCGATCCACCGGCGGTCCGTTGATTGCGTCTGCTCAGACGCGACCAATTGCCTGCTGAGCGCTCGCGTATCGACACTGATATTCCACCAGGACGGGCAGAGTAGTTGGAGTCGACAGGAGAGCAGCCCCCGCCGACCTTAGCGTGTGGAAGATGCCGTGGTTAAGTATGTCAGCTTTGGCTACGCTGTTCTGAAGCTGTGTGTGTGTGTGTGTGTGTGTGTGTGTGTGTGTGTGTGTGTGTGTGTGTGTGTGTGTGTGTGTGTGTGTGTGTGTGTGTGTGTGTGTGTGTGTGTGTGTGTGTGTGTGTGTGTGTGTGTGTGTGTGTGTGTGTGTGTGTGTCAGAGACCATCTCCCTGCCAATGCCAGGCTGTTCCCTGAAGGATATTTTCTAAGCCACTGTCCAGTCTAGCTGCCAAGGTAACGGGGATTTCCTGACACTCTATGAGAGACTCTCCTGCCACTGACTGGAGAAGGCAGCTATTGTGTATCACAAATGTTTTCTAACATATTTCTCTCTGCAAAGCCACTTCCGAACAGCAGCATACGAATCCTAACAGGGACTCGCCCTGCGGCGTGCTACATGTACAGCCCAGCGCAGACACAAAATCTGCCGTCATATCTGCCTCCTTAGTGGCAAAAATGATCCAGGGACAGCCACAGCCACAGCCGCGGATGCAGATACCTGTGGATACAACACGGATATCTGCAGTGTTGGCTCTAGCTACATGCTCCAATTCTTTCCCACAGGGGCACAAAGGGTGTGTCTAGACTACAGGGTTTTGTCAACAAAAGTGGACTTTTGTCGACAAAACAATACCTGCGTCTACACTGCCACTGAGTTCTGTCGACATAACATCTACAGAACGTGGCAGTTTTGTCGACAGCGGTAAACCTCATTCTACGAGGAATAACGCCTTTTGTCAACAGAGTTGTGTCGACAGAAGGCGTTATTGCATCTACACTGTCCTTCACGTCTACACTCTCATGTCGACAAAGCGGCTTGCTTTGTCGACAGAACTGGCTGTCGTCTAGACGCTCTTTGTCGACAGAAGCCTGTAGTCTAGACATACCCAAAGATTCCTCTTCAAACGGGGATGCTGTCTTCCTGCTTCACACCCTCTGCCCTGTTTTGTGTCAGTTACTGAAGGACCAGATTAGCCCAACAGACAACAATTTTATGTGCCCATCCTGAGTCTTAACCCTCTAGTGCCAGGTCAGAAATTACTCAAACCACAACGCCAACTTAATTGGCTCTGCAGCCCACCTTTTGTTTTCCACTGTGCCTGGGATAGTTTTGCTCTCCTGACACCAGTCAGCATGATGCTCTTCCACGGTGCCTGGCCAGACTCGTTGGAACTCCTACAGCTGGGCAATAGCTCTACAAGGTCCCCTTTACTGCACCTCCCTCCTCCACCACCCATCCACCTGCCTCAACCCTCACCCACCTCTCCCACGCTGCTCTGCCTGCTCTTCCTGCATGCCCAGGACCCTTCATCCCAGCCAATGTTCCTTCTATCTCTTTTCCATTCACATGCGGGTTTTTTTATCCCTGTGCAGAATGAATTTTGTTATGTGCACTGAGGCATGTGCGAATATGCACCACCAGCTCTGCTAATCAGCTGGGCGGCATTGGGATCTCTTCTGAGCAGCTGCACAAGTGCACCATTTACTGGGAATCAGTGGGGCTGGCAGCCACCGCAGGCCCCGGGGCAAGGTGGGAGTGGGGCACAGCTCCACACCCCCAGAAAGGGCAGAACGGAAGGCAGAAGTCTCACCTGGACTGCGGTGCTGGCCTCCTCCCAGCCCTCGGAGCTGCATGGAGCAGCTCTCCCATGGCACTTCAAAGGGGCTCGGAGCTCCGGCCATGGCGGAGGTGCTCTGGGCCCCTATGCAATTGTCCACTTTGACCCTATTTCCTTCTGGCTGTATCCTCAACTCCATCTATTCCCGCCCCTATGCTTGTGAACTTGGTGAGAGCGAACATTCACTTTCTTTTCTACCCGAGAAGACCTATAGGGTCCTCTAAAACTCCTGCCCTTGGGGCCCAGGGCTCCCCAGCCTGCAGGACAACATGGCCCTGTGCAGAAAGAAGCTTTGGCAGCGCTCCTCCCCTTGGGCCCCACTGGCAAGCCCCTTCCCAGGTTTGTTGTCAATATTACCAGATTCCTCAGCACCCGAGTCGGTTTCTTCTGGCATCTTCCTCTTCTGCCCTTTGGCTGAACTAATTTTCTGGCCTTTGGCGCGCCCTTCCCTGCAAAAAGAACAATGCCTGGAGGCAGGGCGTGTGCTACCTTCCCACCCCGATGCTTGTGTGGGGGACTCTGGAGCAGACACAAAACCCTCATATGCTGGGGGAAGCAGGAAGGCCAAGTACCCCTCCACCTCTGCAAAAAGAGGGGGTAGGGTCAATATCTCCCAGGGTTTTGAAGCTGCACTCTGGCGGGTGACGCACCAGCACAGCGGTGGGTCTGACTTCTTGGGAATGGACTTTTCTAGAAGTGTGAGGCACAGTTACTTGTGCTGGCGGCCACTAGAGAACAGGCATCTGGGAGAACGAGTGACTTCCCCCAGCAGAATTCAGTCGCTGGGACTAATCAGGGAACGGAGTACCTGAGTTTCACAAGATACTCCATGACATTGGAAGACCTCCACGTTGGAGGTTTGGAAAGTGAATTTGGAAAAGCAGGCCGATATATCACACACATACTAAAAATGCGGCGGGGCCTTTGTTTGAAAGTGGGCCCTTTTCTGAGGGAACATGGACTCCATTTAACTCAAAAATATTAGGTGAAATATTTCACCGATTAGGTGAAAAACAAATCTTGAAATTTTCAAAATATTCTTTGGCTGAAAATCAGCTTTTCCAAAAATCAAGGTATTTTCCAGGCATGAAACACCCCTAAAATATTTCAAATATTTTCATGAAAAGTTTTGATTCTAAGTACCCAATAGCCTCTCTACTACCTGTTTTCATTCGCTCTAAAGTTTTCCTGTTATCTTATACACTGCCCTTATGACAGACAGAAGTCCTCCTTGGGGGGTGGCATCCAACCTTTTCTCCAAGGTAACTGGGGGCCAGGAGGAGGATAGCAGAACCTACATGAGAGAATTAAGCTGACACCACATAGGGGCAGCAATAGCAGATCCTTTATTCACTCGGGAGAGTGTCTACCTTCGTGTGTTCTTCCCGTGTTCCCGGAATCCCTTAGCAAATGGATTGTTGTCAATCTTGAGTTTTGTGATCTACAAGCAGAAACATAAGATCCAGTATTAGAATAAGCGGCTGCCACAGGTTTGGCTCTGAACGCGCTGAAGCATCTGGCATTAACAACTACTGCTTGATGGATAAATGCTCCATCTGAGCATCTCACAGCTCTAGTGTACGCATCCTCACAACAGCCTACTTCACAGATGGGGACCCAAGACTCAGAGGGAATAAGTAACTTGGACAAGTCCCCACAGGAAGTCAGTGGCAGGGCAAGGCTCTTGAATCTGGTCTTCTAGGTGCCAGGTGCATGCCCTAACCACCAGTTTATCTTTCCTCTGGAAATTAATTTAAAATGTTAGCTGTAGGCAGCAATACGAGCCTCATTTTAAGCCATCAGAGACAATAAGTTCAGAGTCTGCAAGGCACCAAAACACCAGTGCCACAGAGCCGTGCAACACTGTACACAAATTGCTGGAGAAACGTCCACCCATCTCCAGCTGATAAGAGACTGAGTTCCCTATTGGAAGTAAAACCTGTAGAGTCCTTGTGGTGTCCCAGATGAGGACGTGGGGAAGGTGAGAGCTGACATGCACACAGGCAAGGGAAAAGGGACGTATACCTGTATTACCCCATGGGAAAAGGGGTACTCGCTCCCGTTACATTCAAAGGGAAAGGGGAGACGATTCCTATATTGCCCATAGAGGGGAGAATTCCATCTGGACGACCCTCCCAGTGGGGAGAGCCATGCCGTGTTATCTGCAGTGGAGTGGGGGAAGAGGGGAAGGGCCTTCGTGGGCCCCTGGGGAAGCAGAGCATCTCCCCCCCTTGGGAGAGAGCGGAAGGCTAGTCGCACACTCTACCTGCTCGTTTTGGTAGGCAGTGACAGAGGTGAAGACCGTCTCAGGGAAGCTGAACATCTGGAAGATGCTCCAGCGGGCACTGAAGAGGTCGTCTGCCTGAACGATGTGGAAGCGGGGCTTGTAGCGGTGCATGGAGTGCAGGATGATCTGGTGGAGGCAGAGGGAGGAAGAAATTCCATGTGCAGCTTGGCTGAGCCACCTCGCCCCGGCCGTGCTCTGTAGAGGTCAAACACCCCACATGGGGAGCCACCTCCTCTCTGTCAAGCTCCGTCGGTCTTAGCTGGGGGTGTTTTCTGAGGGAGCCCAGGGACTGGGGTCTCCCTGCATCTCCCAGCAGGTGGCAGCAAATGAAAGGTGAATACTGCACATTCTGAATAGGGTGCCCCCCATCTTTTAATTGCACAATTAGGGCAATAAACGAAGAGGCCGCCCAGTGGAGTAGCAGTGTAGCAAGAAAGGTGCTTTGGCTCTCTTCCAGTTAAACCTGCTGACTGAGTCAATGCTTTGAATCACTGGTGCTGTAGTCAGGAGGTCGAAGAGCGTGTCCTGCCTACAGACACCACAGCCCCACAAGCACACACCCTCTCAGAGATGTTATACTGCACATTTTCCATTGGTAGCAAAGGAGGTGGGGGTGCTGAGAGCCGTTAGGAACATAAGAACGGCACAGTCAACCTGTGGAACTCCTTGACAGAGGATATTGTGAAGACTAGGACTTTAACAGGGTTCAAAAAAGACAGATTCATGGAGGTTAGGTCCATCAATACTTATTTGCCAGGATGGGTAAGGGTAGCGTCCCTAGCCTCTGTTTGTCAGAGGCAGGGAATGGGCAACAGGGGTGGGATCACTTAGAATCATAGAATCATAGAATACTAGGACTGGAAGGGACCTCGAGAGGTCATCGAGTCCAGTCCCCTGCCCTCATGGCAGGACCAAATACTGTCTAGACCATCCCTGATAGACATTTATCTAACCTACTCTTAAATGTCTCCAGAGATGGAGATTCCCTGTTGTGTTCACTCCCTTTGGGGCACCTGGCAGCATACTGGACTGAGATGGGCTAGATGGACCTTTGGTCTGACCCCATAGGGTTGTTCTTATGGAGTTTCCACAAAGGTTCCCAAACCATTTAATTTCTCATGACACCAACGTTTTATTTGCAACCAAGCCCTCCTTCCCGCGAAGTCCTAGGTAACAAGTCCCAGTGGGCAGTGACCAGCCCAGCTCTTATCTTACATGTCCGTGTTGGTCCAGGGTATTGTTGGTGAGCTTCAGCTTTTGGAAGGAGACGGGTTCTTTCATCCAGTGGCTGCCAGGAGCTGGAGAATCTGGGTGAATGTAGGTGCGGCAGGGGAGCTGGGGTTCTGCTTTTCCAGCCACTTCCCACTGATCCTTATTCCACTGGGGAAGGCGAAGCAGAAATTCCACAGCTGAGCAGACGGGCCCTCACCGCATGAAAGCAACCGGGGCTCCAGCGCCGAAGGCTGGGGAGCAACCGAGCACAAAACTTTCCCTGCCCCACCCGCCCTCTTCCCCTTTACCTGGGAGCAGTCCTGGGGGCCAGGGAGGAATTGGGGCCAGAGGCTCAGCTAGGCTGTGGGCACAGTCGCCTGGCGACCTTGCTAGACCGTGGAGTGTGACCGGGGAGCTGACGGCCACAGCGGGCCCCTGATCAAAGTGAGTGTGGGAGGGGCTGGCGCTGTGCTCCCAGAAGGGGTGGGGCCACAGACAGAAGAGGTGGGGCCAAGGGCCGCCACCTGGATTCTGCTCCCCGCAGCACTGCCTGGAGCGCGTTGTGTGGTGCTGCTGCCTCACCGGGCCCAGAGCATGCCATGCAATGCTCTGGCAGTGATGTAAAAGGCCTGGGGTTCCGGCCACCAGTGCAGGAGTGGCAGCAGCGGCTGGAGCCCCGGTCTCCTTTGAATCCCCGCGCTCTGGGGCAGTTGCCCCGTTTGCTGCTTCCCGTCTCCCCGCGCGTTGGCGGGCCTGCGGGCGGCTGGCTGTGGGCGTGGAGGCATGCTGCGATGTTCCCACGGGAGCAGCTATGTTCAGGCCCTGGTTTGCTTTCGCTTTCTCCTGCCTTCAAAGCCCTTTGCAAACCCGCACTAGTGGCTGCCTGGTTCGTGCGTCTGCGATTCCGAGTGCAGTTTGCACAGAGAACGAATGAGCAGAAAAGGTCATTTGGCTAGTGCCTGAACCCAGCTGCAGAGCCGGCAAACGGTGGCGGATTCGGAAAGGCAGAAACCCTCCAGAGAGCCGCTAATGTGCAGGGCACTGAGGGGCCTTTATTCCCCTCTTTGGCTGGTGACCCGGGGGTGCTTGGAGCGAATAGGCAGATTCTTCTGGTGCAGGGGGCAGGACACAAGTCCCGTTTCAGACTTACGGCGCCTCGGCTTTACACGGGCTCCCTGCACAGGGGTGGATTTCACTCAGCAGGAAGAGCAGACAGAATGACATTTTCAAGGAGAATTTACCTTGTATCTGAAGTTGTCCATCGGCACAAAATCAACCAGCATGAGGTACTTAGCATACGGGATCAAACCAGAGACTTTGATTTTGCACTGGGGAAACATTCGTCTGAAGAAGAAATAAAATCTACATTACAAACAGTGTTGGCGTGGGGAGCGGGTAATGCAGGCAAGGAAAGGCATTGCCTTGACACACCTGCCTATGCTGCCCAGCTGCCTGGGCTGGGCTGGGGCCACCCCACTCAGATGCCTGGTGGCTGGGCTGCATGACTGCCCTGGCCCTCACCTGGGGTGGGGAGGGGCTTGGCGGGGGAGTGTTGTTGAAGGGGCATGGTCTTGGGAGAAGGGGTGTGGCTTTGGGTGGAAGGGGCGGGGCTTCGGCTTTCCTTCCCCAGCTGGGGTTTCACCTGCCGCTCGTCCGTGAGTATTGGGTTTTCTTTAACAGTCCAAGCAGGTATCACGTCTTGTTTGCTCTTTGTCAGGTAAAACTGCTGGCGAGAGCCCCATGAGTGCAAACCCGCTGAGGGGCATTTTAACCAGCCTATTGTCTCACCCTGCTTGGGGCGGGAGCTGGTGACAGCGTGGGTTAAAAGACTTGCTGCTGCTGCCTAGAGCTCCTTCCGATACTACCCCGGTAATGCAGCAGCGGGAAATGTAACCAGGATGTTGTGTAGCTCTGGTTTCAGGCTTATGCGCTTCCCAGCCCTGGTGCAATTGTAACAGGGATGGGAAACAGCTTAGAAACAGTTCTAAGGTGGCACCCATTCAACAATCTCTCTCCAAGTGAGTCCCCCATTCCCCCGCCTGGCCCTGAAGGAGTCTTATCGCTTCTGCCCTGGCAGGACTCTCCCTACGCACTGCACAGCCAGTGTCCAGGCTCTGGCACCCTCTCTGCTGGCTTCATCTTGCACCATGAATTAAAATGCCACCTACTCCAGCTGCACAGGCTGGGGGAGAGGTGGAACCTCCCCCCGCACTCCCTGGCAGTGGAACGCAGCAAGCTGCGGACAGGTTGCACCTTTTCTACCATGGGGGTGAATGTGTGTGGGGGTGGGGCGGTGGGGACCCCTACTGAGGGTGCCAGGCCCCCGGCCACTCTCCCAGGTTGCCCTGGGACCCGCAGGACCTCCCAAAATGCAGGGCCTGGGACAACTTTGCCTGCCCGCAGCTGGTGCCTGGCCCTGTGGTGTTAGGAGGGAGCACGTGATCCTGCATGCCCCGCCACCTGTCGCCCCTGCCCAACGCCTCTGGGCTCGGCAGGCAAATTGCTTGATGCCCCGCACCTCTGTTCATTGCAAATTAAGCACTGGCGCCAGACCTAACTCAGCGTACACAAGCCTTCGGTGGGGAAAACGGGGGACAAGATAATGGGACTAAAAACCAGCCAAAGAGTGGCCTTTCCAAAAGCGAGGGGGTGAGGGACGGGGAATGCAATCTGCAGGGAGAGGGCAGGCACCGCGTTTCTCGCCTTCCTTACCTGCCAGACTTGGTGATGATCATCTCAGTCCCTACTCGGTGGAACTGCATCCAGAGGTCCATGTCTTCCAGGGTAACCACAATGGAGCTCTGAGGGTAAGGCTCCAGGCTGGAGGAAGGAAGTGCATCACACTGAGCTTTCACATCTACCAGGGAAGAGGAGAGAGAGGATACCTCAGAGAGCACCGTAATGCTTCAGGAGGCAAAGCTCTGGGAATCAGCATCAACACCAACATGTAAAAAAACGCAACTGGGGTCGACGTACCTTAAGCCAAGCTTCAGCGCCGTCCTCACCATGGAACGTCAATGGGAGAAATGTTCCCATCAACTTCCCTTACTTCTTGTGAGGAGTAGGCAGGCCAGCATCATCAGGGGGCGCCCTCTGCATTTGACTTAGCAGGTCTTTACTAGACCCGCTAAATCGAATTCTGGAAGATCAACCACTGCAGCGTCGATCTTCTGGGATTTTCCGGGAAGGGAAGATGTGGTCTCTTGTGTCAGTGCCTAAGGAGGTCCAGCTATAGAGTTTCTCATGCTGAGGTAGCAGACTGGTCCAGTGTACATGGTTACCACTTCACCCCAGGACTGGCCTCCTGGATCTATTCAACCAACTATTTATTATCTCAGCTTGTGGCGCTTTCCTTTAGTTCAGACAGAAGAAACCTACGTTTCTGGTGCTGAAGATCCCCGTTCAACACTACGTTTCTGGTGTTATTCCACTAACATCTGTGGAGTCTCTATGGAATCATAACTAGCTACACTGTAACTTGCCTGCAGATACCTGTGGCTGTCCTAGCTCAGTAAATAGGCAGGGCATTGCAGATGTTTTTCAGGGGGGCAATATCCTTCTTGGTAGAGATTTTGGCTCATGTTGCTCCATTTAGTACTCATGACAGGGAGCCACAATGCTGTACATTTCACCCCTCCCAGTGCTCTTACGCAATCATGGACATACAAAACATTTTCTGTAGGGAGAGTAAAGCCAAGAAGATTTTAAGTGGTTTGGAGAAGGAGGAGACTGCTGGCGAGACGGGGCAGCAGAAGTGACATAAGCAACCCTAGAGGACAGCGAGAAAAGGACAGGTAGAAGAGCTAAGCCAGGAATGAAGCTGGTAGATAGACAAACGAAGAGAGCGGGAGAGTGAAGCTAGACCACGGAGGGTTTTCAAAAATGGAAGGCCATTTTGAAATTTTTTTTCTAAGCCTAGGAAGTCTGTTAAGGGGGGGTGGGAGAATGTGCAATAGAACTATAACCCATGTCAGGGGAGCCATTCACAGTATGACTCCGTTTTATAGCGTAGTCAGGGTTTAACAATGCTCCTGAGCCATATGGACCTCTGAGCAGGCATCTGTAGCGTAGACGGGAACTACTCTTAGAGGACATTCTAATTCAGGTGAGTGACAAGAAAGCCAGAGACGCGGAACTTCACAGATACTGTGGCAGCCAAATAAACAAGAAGCAAAGGGATCACTGAGTTTTTATAGAGATCTCAACTCATGCAGACACTTTAGGGGAGGTCTGGTACAACTCATATTTTCAAAGACACAAAAAGTTGGTTGCTTTTCCCCTTCCTGTATTTCAGCCTGAACACAAGGAAGAGCACGTCTGATTCACACATGAAGCATCTCTGGGATGTGAAATGTTGTTTTGCTTTTGCAGAACTGCTAGTTTACCTTTCAAATGATCATGTACCTCGTGGCTAGTTTTTGGACCACGGAATGTTTTGCCCTGTGTTTGTAGACTATCTACTGTGGGGAAAGAAAGCTCACTTGCCTGTCATGTAATTTTACTGCTTTAATTTTTCACCCAAACCGCATTCCTTTGACGATTTTCTCCCCGCATTGGTCTGACACACACTGTAATTCCCGTGGTTCTGAGGGGCCTGGTAATGACACAGTAATGCCCAATATTGTTAGAGGATATTTTGGTCTTGCAGAGTATAGGAAATTCAGCTGTGCTCCTGAGCTGCATAGCAATCCTAAGTACAAAGCTGTAGCACAGTTTGCAAACAGTTAAAATGAGATTCAGCCCCTTTATGCTGTAAGACCAAAACAACATTTTAGCAAAATATGATCACAGTAGCCTTTGAGGCTATCATAGTAGTTATAAACTTAATGCAAGTGAATTTTAAAATTATATAATACACTGATTAAAGAGTTTCCTACTGTAGATGGGATCACTAACATTATCCAGTGAATTCTGGTCCCAAAACCTAGGTCTAAAGCCTGATCTTACTGAAGTTAGTGGCAAAGTCCCTCTTGATTTCTGCTGGACTGGGGTTTGGCCCTTTGTCTTATGATAACGTTAGTATTAATAATATATATATATATATAACTCCTCATTTGTAGGTATCCAGAACAGCAATGCTGTCATCAGTTTAACAAAAGCAGGTCCACTTTTGCCTAACAGAGAGTGATACATTATCAGCCATCCACAGCCATTTATTTTAACAGGGGATTGTCTCTCAGCCTGCATCAAGTCCTATATAGAAACAAGAGAATTTGTCACCTCATTACAACTTTCCTGAGCAACATCTTTAAACAAATACACATGGAAAATAGCCAAGTATTTCCAGGGAAAGCAGACCCTTTTCAAGATGCAACTTTCCTTGCAAGAAGCACAATACAAACCAAATAGGTTGTTTCCACAAGATTGGGATGCAAACACCATTTAAACACAACTTTGTCAGTTTGCAAAGGCCTTTAGGTGTTTTTTTTTTAAAAAGACCCTTCACCCATGGACTTTTCCTGCTTTGATCCAACATTAATGAACTGGCTAAGAAGTGACACCTAATTGGCTCACTAACATTAGCCTGTTAACATCTTCTTACTAAAGCTTTTCTCATATCCTCTAGCAGAGACATGAAAGCTGCAGTGGAATTGTGCATTTTGTTGTTCAGTGCAGAGCACATATTAAAAGGAATTACAATAAAATTGGGCTAATTTTCAACAAGACATTGTCCAAAAACAGATACATGCGAACAGATTTTGATGGAATTAATAGTTACGATAGGTACTCCCCCACTGCATTCTACAGTTAACTTTGTTTTTAACAAATTCCAAGACCAGTAAATGAAATACGCGGTGGTGTGGGAGGTGGGGAGGGGGAAATCTGCCCTTACTCAGGTAAGATATACAGTGAAGTGAATGGGAATTAAACTCAGTGGGACTTTTGCCTCTGTAAATACTGAATCAAAACCCAAATACAGATCTCAGAATCTGACTCCACAGGTATGAACCCAGAATATAGCCAGACGAGTAAAATATTGCAGAAAACAGCAGCCTGGCCATATTTATAACCAGCACAGGGGCAAAGATTTTTTTAAAAATAAATAATTATTTTACTGCCTCAATTTTTGGGTGCCCAAACTTGATGTATCTTAAAGGGGCTGAGTTTTCAGAGACAGGGCTTGGATCTGGATCTGCGCTACACCAGATCCTACAGATGGATGGATCCATGTGGTGGCCCAATGACTTGAATGCACACACACATACACACACCCACACACTTCCCACCACACAAGCACAGAGGCAGAATCGAGCCTCCAGTTTGATTTTGCAAAACCAAAGTCACCATGTTTTTGCCCTTCTTTCATCAGCATGACATGCAATGCAAAGAGCCAAACATTTATTTCCCCTCTGACCAGGCCTTGCACTAGAAGGGAATCATCTTGTGGAAAGGTTTGTGGCACACACAGCTCATCTGGGGCCAGCTCTGCTCATACTCTTAAAAAGAAACTTTATAGAGTTTGTAGGCTCATTATTTTAATTGATTTTAGCAGCCGGTTTCCAGCCTGATGCTCAATGGAGTCCTCACATTTATGTTTTCATCTTGTTAGATGGAGACTTAGGGCTTGGATTTTATTTTAGGGTTTTATTTTACTATTAGGAGTTTAACATTTGTTTGCAGGAGTTTTAGTTTTTCAAACACCATTTTAAAGGTATCAGCTTCTATTAACAGCGCAGAGTGGAACACAATGCACTTTTCTCTGTCCCAAGACAGAACTGGAGAGGAAAAGCGGTCTCTCGTGGGTGAAGAAAACTATTGGGAATCAGGACTTCTCCGATCTACTATTCCCTATTCTGCTGCAGTCTTCTGCTGAGAACGTGAACAAGTCACAAAGCCTGTCTGGGCTTCAGTTTTGCCATCTGCAAAGTGTGAAAAATAGTGGTTTCCACTACATCGAGCGGGACTTGGACTTTAGAGGCATGAGACATGCAGTGAAAGGAAAAGTCTGTCTCATACCCTAGTATCTTGCCAAGGATTTCAGTTTTTAAAATGTATATTATTTTTTCATACGACAGTTTATATCACACAGAAATCAGAAACAGTCCTGCTGACCAGTGAGAAATAAAACCATAGCACTTATGAAACACCCGGGGGGAGGGGGGGGACTGGATAAACTTGGATGAGCCATCTGTTCTCCCGAGGTTAATGCCAAAAGTGTTGCAATTCCAGGAGTCTGAGAGCTCTCCCACTTAATGAGTGGGGTGTTTCTATTGTCAGTTACAAAGCTAGGGACCTGTGGAAACCTATTGGAAAGGTTTCTTTCCCAGGTAGTGTCACTGGAGAAGAAATCCTTCTCTCCGGTAGATACCAAATAATCTTTAGACTTCCACACTGGTTGTGTAACAGCAACAAATGTAATTGAAACTGGTTTGAGTGAAGGTGGGAGACCTATCCTGTATTTTACTGGGGATTTGCAGTGCACACAAGACCCAGTTCTATACAACTCACAAGAAATCCATGACAAACCAGTAGCTCCGCACAGTGGGATATTTAAGAGGGATTTGCTGCAGAGGGATTGATTATTTTCTGGAATACTTCTCTAAAATCTTTCATTCAGGGATCTCACAGCACTTTGCAAATCTGAAAGTAGCATCCCCATGGGAGACAGGAACATATTATTATACTCCTGTATTAAAACAGTTACAGTTGAGATGAAAATTATTGAGCCACATATCTACCTAAGTGCTTCCAAACAGGGGACAACAGAGGACAGCTAGCTGTTGGAAATGTACCCATGAAATGTGTACACCCAAGGGGTAAATGGCCTGCCACCCTCATCCAAAGCACGGAACCTTATGTCTGGACTTGAGATACATCAGCGAACGGAATTTTCTCGGGATTGACACTTGTGTTGTAACTGGCATTAGAAGCCAGTTCTCCGTCTCTGGGTGCAACCTGCCATTGCACACAATCTGTTCACAGCCCAGCCAGAGAGAGGTTTACAGGGTGTTGTTAAAAGGGACTGATGAATGAAGAGAAATACAAAAAAAAGTACTTAATAAAAAATCCTTGGCAATCAATACAAGTTACATGTTGCTCCCCAGGGATTGAAAGTTTATGACATATGCCTGCCTTGTGCTTCCATTCTTAGAAGGCAGAGAAAACCCCAAATTGAGCTGACCGTGTCTTATGGATCAAAAATGTTTTTAGCCCCTTAACAAAAATAACACACGCAGATTTTTAGATTCCTGTTGGGCCTTTCATCCCAAAAGGACCCCGTGGTGCTTCACAGACTTGACCCTCAGCATCCACATCTCTGTGTGCATGCTCACACCGCACAGGTCAGTGGTGGCCGGGGGATTTTGGGCAAAGACATTAAGGCAAATCCCTACTAGTCTTGCAAAAAATGTGACAGGAGAGCTCAAAAGTCTGCCCAGAGCAGACATAACCTCAGTTTGTGTTCTGCTTCTATCTGGGGCTGGTTAGAAAATCCACTGTTACTCATAAATGCTGATAACCCTGTGAGTAACACTTCTTGCCCCGCCACCACCATTTTAAAAATTATAGCCCACCTCTAGCACCGCTCTCAATTCAGCTCTGCGCATTAAAGACATGGAAAAGTCACCTACCAGATGAAGCTTGCATTTTCCATGTACTGTGAAGACAGAGAGGTTGTGTGAGTCACAGCAGGCGAGAGGTTCACCAAGACTCTTCTCTCAAAAACCAAAACACTCCAGTTCAAAATCAGAAGGCTTGATTTCCCAAAGGAAGCAAGCACTCTTCTGTGATCCGGTGTCAAGAGTGACAGGGGTTAGGATGGGACTCCAGCGGACTCCAGGCGTAGCTAGCCAAGGTGAGTCCCTGTTTTATGAAGGCTAATGAGCAAGGAGGAGCTTCTCCCCAGGGCTGTCCCCTTGCAGTGCTTTGATGTCCAAAGGGACAAAGAGATGTCGGATCTGCAGGAATGGCTGGGGCTGAGGGAAGAAAATCAAAGAGAATTAACATGGCTTTGACATACAGGAAACCCTACAGGGGAAATGCACCTTGATTTACTGCTAACACACTTTTAAACAAACAGAGACAAAACCCAAAATGCCAGCTGAAGAGGCACCTACAAAAAATAACTTCATTGCAGACAACGGGGAGATTTCCTTCTGGGCAGTTTTGGAGTTTTAATAAAACTTTCATCTCCTAAACAGATTCCTGCCTTCCGAATGCAGAGCTCGGCAAGACAATGATTTTTAAAAAGCTGATTCCTCCAAGATGAATGAAATAACTGCCTGATGTAACCTTTCAGTCTCAGAACACATAAAAGAAAATATTCCTTTTCCTTTGTCAATAGATGTCTCCAGTCTCATTGGTGTTTGACCTCTGCAGAAACTTATTCAAGGGAACACCAAAGCATTATCAGTTGTCTATGTCTGTCCCTTCAACTAGGCTCAGAGTGAAATAAATTCTCTTCTTTACCACGTCACTTTTCTATTGCATTGTAACAATTGGTACAACAGAAATTTATTTTCTTGGGATAAATCCTGATGGTCTTATTTGGAGCTGGCCTAAATGCAGAGGTTTTGCTGTTGGTCAGGGCTGTGATTTTTTGCAGATATAGGTATGCTGTCAAAAGTCTGAGACAGCTATACCAGCAAAAAAAAAAAAAAGCCCTTTTGCCTGGATAGTGAATGTTGCTTGGGGCACTGGTATAAGATATACAGTAATTCCTCATTTAACACGTGCCCGCTTAACACGTTTTTGCAATAGCACGATTTTTTTTTAGGAAACGTTTTTTGAATTACACGACTGTCCCCAGAATAACACGATTTCCCCAGCCGTCCCATTGCCAGCAGCTGCGCGGGGCTTCCCCCGCCTTCCTGCAAAGCGGCAGAGGGTTCACCACTCGCCGCGCCTTTCCCCGGTGACCTCCCCCTCGCCGGACACAGTGCGGGTCCCAGCAGACCCGTCACAGGGGCATACTCCCAACCCAATCCCCCTCCCCTCTCGTCCTCTTCCCTTCCCCAGAGCCAAACACCTCCCCTCCCTGCTGTAACCCAGTCCCCTTTCTCCCCCAACCTTATGTCCCAACAGACACCACCGCTTGAAACACAACCCCCACCTTTTCCATTATTTTCAGTGGGAAAATTGACCCCACATAACACGTTTTCACTTAACACGATCATTTTCTGAAACACATCTATAGTGTTAAATGAGGAATTACTGTACCAGCAAAAGGAATATTTTGTTCCTATTACCTGCACCTCTATGTAGGTGAGGTAATATCTTCTCCTGAGCCAACTTCCGTTAATGAGAGACACAAGCCCTGGGCAAGCTCGAAAGCTTGTCTCTCTCACCAACAAAAGTTGGCCCAATAAAAGATATTACCTCACCCAGCTTGTCTAATATCCTGGGACCCATCTGGATACAACTCTACATTAAGGTAACCTTTTACGTGTAGATTATACTGTGACGTAGTGGAGGTACCTGGCTGGTTTCTATGCTGGCTCTGTGGTAACCCCCACTGGCTGCCATCGGTACCACAGCCCAGAAGGACTGGAGATGAGTCATTATGCAAAGAGGGTCTCTCAACCTGTCTGACCAGCTACCCCCCAAGGAGAGAGACAAAGGAAGGGGAATGCTGCCTGGCTGGGGCAGGGCTGGAAGAGAGTGGGTTAGTTTCTGTCTGGGATCATGGAGGAACCAGCCTAAGCCAGGGGCTGGGATTTAGGGGCCCAATCTCCCCCATCGCAAGGGGGGCTGAGGCATCCTAGACCTGCCCTGTAACCAGATTACATCGGTGCTGTGCTGTGCTGTGCTGTATCCTGGAGAAGGAATAAACTCCCTCCATTCTACGGGCTGGTGGAGTCTGTTCGTGCCATTACGGGGGTGCAGGAGTCAGGGGACCCCAACGCGTCGTCACATATACAAAGCCTGGTTTTTATTCAGTCACTGAATTTAAGGCTGAGTAGAAAACTAATGGCTTCAGAATTTGGCCCTTAATGAGTTTATTTGGAGAATGCGAGCAAGAACATTGGTGCTTATAAGAGCTAAGAGAGGGCCAATCAATTCTCATGCTTCAGGACAGAAACTGACCACCATTCAGTCGAGAAAGGGATTCCTTTGAATCCCTGTACAGTATTTCATTATTGGCTACGTAGAGCAGGGGCCAAGGGAGGCGGCTCAAAAACTGATCACTGCCAAAGCAGGATATTGGTTTTGAAGGACCAGAGCCTGATTCGGTGGGCAAAATCTCTTACGTTCCTTCCAATCTTTGATTCATTTCAAACGGCAGCATTAGACTGCTGTGGCTGATTTAGGGTCTCCTCCTCCCCCCTGTGAGATAGAAGTTTTGTCACTGCTTTTAATGGCAGCCAGACCAGACCTTTAGTTTGGAGCATGAAACACAGATTTTTAACAAGCCCGTTCCTTAGTTGGGCTTCTGTTCAAAATGGATGTCAGCCCAGGTAATATTAATTCAGAAATAAATAGCAATTAAAAAACACCTTCAGCAATTGTCGTTAGGAGCCTGAGACTACTTATCTTTGAACCCCAGGAAGCCCTTCTCCTCTTTCCAACTTATTTATACTCATCTCAGCCACACATTCCGACTAGATCTCAGGACGTCACCAGCGCCCACTCTGGTTTTAATAAAAAGGATTTTCTCTCCTCTGTTACTGCAGCTCATTATCCCCTGCAGTAACTTGGCTGTGGTAGGTACGTCTCTCTATAAACCCCCCACCAAAGTTCCCTCTAATCTTTTCCACCCACGTGCAGATTTTTTCCATCCATGTGCGGAATAATTTTATGTGCATATGTGAGTGTACACCACCAATGGAAACACAAAACCTAGCCATGGGCACTCTGCTAATCAGCTGGGCGGCATCTGAATCTCCAAGCACGCAGCCTAAGGGATTGCGGCACAGCACACATGATAAGAATGGATCCTAACCTGGAATGCTCTGTGAGGCAGCGGTTCTCAAAGGGCAGTGCCTTTGTGACCTGATGAGAGGTACTGGTGACTGAGCCCATCCACGCTGGGGAGCCCCAGCCAGAGCCCCACTGCCCCGGGTGTTCAAGCTGGCCAAAGCTGAAGTCCAAAGGCTTCAGCTCTGGGGGTGGAAGGCTGCAACCTAAGCCCAGGACTGAAGATCCTGGACTTCAGTTTCGGCACTGGGCAATAAGGGCTGGGCTTCAGCCCCACTTTTGGGTCCTGACCCCACTCTGAGAACTGTAGGGGAGGAAAATCCAAACTCTTATGACCCACCAGGCCAAATCCCAAGACCTTTCCATCCAGACAAAACTCCCCAGTGACTTCAGCAGGAGCTACTCGGAGTAAACCCAGCATCCAAGCCTCAGGCTTTGACTCAGGGTGGGTGGGAACAGCAATATTTGCAGTCCACTTCTGCACTCATCCCTGCCCTAGCACCCCAGACTAGCGTATTGTGCTTGGCATTGCTGAACGCTGGACAGCCCTGCTAACGGAGCCTTTCTGCTGCCATGGGTTGAGACTGAAAATGCTGCTCCTTGCCTCACTCTGCTTAAGCGCTGGGAATAGATACCCTGCCCCACACCCCGGTTCCTGCAGTGGTAGGCCCAGGAGCCTTCCTCTTGTTCCTGCTCCACTTGGGTTCTCTGAAACACTCCAAGAGCAGGCTGGGCTGACTGGCGCTTTCCAGTCTCCTGGGCGTGTGGGTCGCTGCTCGTAGCACCGGGCACTCTGGATTGATGTGCCAGTGCTTAGCACAGTGGGATCAAGAGGAATGTTTTTTTCAGTAGCGGTCAAGCAGCGACAGGCAACCCAGGCTAGTCACTGGGGCCCTCTTTGCTCTCAGGGGGCTGCAAAATTGTCCTACCCGAGGCCGGCTCCCAGACTAGGGTGGTTTGCTCACTGCGCTGGCGTGCCGAGAACGTGCGGGCAGTGCCGACTGACCCGTCGCTGCGTCGGGATTGGCTGCAGAGGGAGCACACGGCTCATCCGCACCCACCTCCCTTCCGGCGCCCTTGCTTTACGGGAGTGCGACTTTAGTAACACCAGCAGGAAGAGAACTAGGAGGATGGAAACCCGCGGAATGTGGCAGCCCTAGGCAAGGGAAACGGTAACAAAATGTCTCCCGGGCCACCCACAGACACCTGATGGGCTGCATGCGGCTCCCGGGCCACTGGCTGCCCCTTCCCCCCTCACCATGTAGAGTGACAGGTTAGGGACACCGGGGAAGACTCTGCCCCAGGAGGAGTTTTGTGGGAAGGGCTAGTCTGCTGGTCAGGTCCCTTGAAGAGCCGGGGGCAATCCACCTGGCTGCCCTTTGGATGCGGGGCTGGCGGGTGACTGTCAAACAGGATGCCACCGGTTCTCCCCCTTCCGGGGAGAGCTGGGGACAGCTCTAGAGCGGAGGGGCTCAGCCCTTGAAAGGGAGGCGAGGGGCTTTGGAAGGTCCTATGGGGACGGAGAGTCAGCTTTGAGGAGGAGGGGGGATGATCTGGGGTGAAGGCAATGGACTGGGGGGCAGAGCACAAGAACTGAGGCCTTAAGGGTGTGGAAAATCCATACCCCTGCGTGACCTAATCTCCCTCCCCCGAGCAGACTCAGCTGCTGCCTCTCGGGGGGAGGAGGAGTCTCCTGCCTCAGCGCCGCAGGGGCAGACAAGTCCTTGAGAGGCACAGATCTTGTCCAGCCGCACCGCGCTCCTTGCCCAGGGTCAGGGCCTCAACTCGTCTTCCCTTCCCGGCATATTAGCACTGGCTCACATGTCCAAGGGGAGCAGCGGCCCCTTTGTTCTCATCCGGCCCCAGGGGGCAGGACACATGAGCGCCGGAAAGGGAGGGGAAGGTTACGAAAACGTGGAAAAGAGACCCCTGGGGATGCAGGGCCGGCCTTAGGGGTGGGCCACCTGGATGGCTGCCCAGGGCGCCATGATCAATGGGGCGCTGTGCAGAGGTGCATGCTGGGAGCATCAGCTGGTCTCCCCCGACATCGTTCCTTGCTCTTCCTTCCCAGCATCCGAAGCGGAGCAGCGGAGCCGGGGGGAGACAGGGCTGTAGTGCCAGTTGCTGCCTGCATGCAGGTCAGCTTCCCTGCATGGCAGCAAAAGGCAAGGGCTGGTTAGGACAGCGGGGGGTACAGTGCAGGGGCAGGGGTGCCCATGGGGGTCCAGGGCACCATTTTCCCCAAGGCCAGCTCTGTGGGAGTGACAATGGTGGGCCCCAACGTAGGCCGACTGTCTATGTTACTTCAAACACTGCATCACACAATTTAAATATAAAGAAGCCACAACAAACAAAAACCACGAGGCATTCAAATAGAGACATAGGCCGGCTGTCTGTGTCACAGGTCCTGAGGCTCTGCACCAGCGCAGCTCTGAGAGAAAGAGCAACAGAGAGGCCTCAGTTATAGGCGAAGAGGAAGAAGAAGATGAAAAAGGGCTGAAGCCAAACAGTCCCAGGGTCAGACCCGCCCGCCCCCCCTTCTGTCCTCCCAGCCCCCTGTGCCACAGCAGCAAGCAGAACAGGATTGAAAATGCCTCTGGTTGCCCCCCACCACCTTCGAAAAGGCCACGGAACCCTCCTTCTCAGCCCCGGCTTCCTACTGCCACTGCTTCCGCCATCCCCGGGGGGACACGTCTACACTGCTAGGAGAGTCCCTGTCGCATGGCCCAGCTCCGCTGACTTGGGCTCAGGATGCAGGGCTAGCTCACTGCAGTGCAGGCCATCTGAGCCCGGGCCCTGGGCCATCTGGGAAAGGCCCAAAGCCCACACTCCAGCGGGCTCCCAAGCAGAAACACTGCAATGTTTTAGCCCTGCTACCCTCGTCCCGTGAGTCCGAGTCACTGACTGGCCTCTGAGATGCCACGCTGCAGGTCTTCTGAAATCAGCCCTCGCTGTAGAAGACGGGAGAAGGAGGAGGGAAGAGGGGCTACAATCAAATGAGCGGGGAGCTGGATGAGCAGCCGACTCAGTCAATCACAGCACAGCAGCAGCACCGCTGGGGAGCTCAGATAAGTGCACCACCAGCCTGTCAAATAGGTGGGGGAACCAATTTTGCATGTGTACCAGGATTTTGTTTACACCAATAAAAAGTACGGCACTATCTTGCTCGCCCAGTTCATCTGGACCTTTATCATCAGTATTTCTGGAATCCTCTTTTCTGCAAGCGCCCATCCCTTTCATCTCTTCCCCACTGATTGATGGGGAAGTGGAGTCATTAATTACCAATTACTAGTTAGCAGCTAGTTCTCCCTCAGCCATTCTAGGAGAGAGAGAGAGGTTCTTAAAAGGGAAGACAAGTGAATTTGTTATAATTGCTGGAAAGTGTGGCTAATAGCTGCAAAACCCATGAAATTCACCACCACCAAGGCGGAATTTAACACATTACCCTCTGTCTGTCTGTCCCCAGTGTGCCTCAGGCTTTTCACTGAGAAATCAGATGTGAGAGGCTGGCGTCTAACCATTCATGGGCAAATTGGATGGGTGAGAGGGATGACCGGGAAGGAGAGAGGTGGCTGGGGGTGGGGGAGGGAAAGGTGAAAGTGAGTGACATGGACAGCTCTTTGCCCTACACATTTACAGCAGTGAACAAAGACCACATTGCGCCTGTATCTAAGCAGGAGCTGCGCCCGGCACCCCAAAGGGAATGAGGCAGGGAAGGTACATGCTAGTGGATATGGGATGAAGGGGAGGAGTAAACACAGAGTTTATTTTTGTCTCCCTGCAGAGTTGATTTCTGTGCTTTTAACAAAACAAACTTTTTCGGGCAAATTTCATGGCGTGGGAAATGTTTTTAAGGACAATTTCCACCCTGTCTCCTCCTGCTAGCAGCTAACGCGTAGCAGGACTTTGTGCTGAACTGGTCCACGGGCCATATCCCATTCCTGCCTTCTTCCGAGCCCCTCACATGCGGTGTGGTCACTGTGAAGATCAGTGCGTCGAGTCACCCGTTGCTGGGGCTGGACCCTGTAAGATGCCGACCAGGCGGCACCCACGTCGCTCCGCTGCAGCTTCTACAACACAAGTCCCAGCCCCACATCTGTGCTGCAGGCTTACCAGCTGCCACGTCAGTGCCAGGAGCGCTGAGATGCCACAGGCATCCCTGTGAGGAGTAATGCTCCCTTTGGGCACTCCCTTCCAAGTGCCAAGTGTAGCAGGGATGAAAGTAACTTGCATTTCTTACAGGCACTGTTGTATCGCAACCCCCCACCCCACAAGCAGTAACAACTGAAGGGGAGAGCTTAGTTTCTAGTGATACAGTTTCATTCCCATTAGGCCCTTTTTTTTTTTTTTTAAATGGGAGCTTGCTGTGTAGCAAACAAAACCCTGTAATGCCCAAGCTCAGGGCAAGAAGTTGGGGTAGAAGGCTGGAAAGTCTTGGGGTGCAGGAGTCTGGGCAAGGGTTTGGGGAGCATGGGGGAGAATGTGGAAGGCGCTTGGGGAGTCCCAGTCATGGTTGGTGACCCTGCCCCATACTGCTCCGAAAGGGAACTGGGGGCACCTGCAGGCAAGGCAGTGCATGAAGACCTGCTGCTGCTCCCTGCCCTGCGCTGGCTGCACGTTTAAGGGATGTGTCTCCACTACCTCCAGGTGCAGCATGGGGCCAGCAGGATAGGTTGGGAGCCCCACACTGCTGGCGGGAGCCCAGTGGGGTGCATGTGCACCTCCAGCCCAGCATTGGGGCAGCTGGCCTGCCTCCCAGCCCCTGCCCAGGGAGCACAGCTGCCGGCCCCCCACCCTGCTGTCACTGGCCTAGAGAACAGCAGCCCCAGCTGCTTCTGAATCCCCTGCAGCAGAGGGAGCTTTGCTTCTAGCTCCCCGACACCAGCACCTGGGGAACCATTAACTGGCACCCAGAGCCTCACCCCCAGCCAGCCACTTTCTTACTGGTATGGTGTCCTGGAGCACACCAGCCGACTCTCCCCTTTGCCTGTGTTAAACCCTGTCTCTGCCATTTCCTGTTCAGCTTGGTAGCCAGAGGTTCATTCACATATAGGCGCCCCTACGCTACACAATTTCCCGGCGGTAGAATTTGCTGCAGAATTGTGTGCCGGAACGAGCCTTCATTTTTTTTAAAAGACTGTTTCTAGCCCTTATGGCTGTTTAGAGAACTTTAAAAATACGACCTGGGTGTTATTGAAGCAGCACAGTCTTCCTGAGTCTGCAAGTAGCCTGGAACAATGGCCTAGAGAAGTGTGAACTGCGATATATTTGCTTAAAAATAGGTGTGTTGGCATTTTAATTTGTTAATCAATTTAGTGGGGACTATGGGATAAGCACAGACCACCTCTTATGCGTCCCCAAAAGACCTCGCTGCCCACTCCTCTTTTGGCCATGTTTGACACATGCAGTACTAACATGCGTATCTCTGGAAGACTGAAAATGTGGGGAGGGCCTAAATTAATGGCTAGAGTTGCCAGGTGTCCGGTATTGACCCCAACACTCCGGTATTTTCGCCTCCTGTCCCGTAAAAAAATTCAGAAAATACTGGACACCTAAAATGTCCGGTATTTTCTGTTTTTTTCCCAGACAGGAGGTGAAAATCCCGGGTGCTTACCGGGTTCTGCAGGGGAGCTGTCTGGCCCAGCATAGGGAGACAGGATGGCGGACGGCTGCAAGCAGCCTGTTAGGGCCAAAAAGCCTCAAAAGCATTTCTAAAAGGGGCCACACTGGGTTTTTTAAAAAATGTTTTAGCTTAATAACTCTTGGGGTCTTTTTTTTTTTGCTCAACAACTTTGGTCTCCCCCTTTTTTTTTTCAACAGAATTTTTTCCCCGGTGGTTTTTTTTTGGGGGGGGGGGAGGAGGGGTTTGGTATTTTTTGTTAAATCTGGCAACCTTATTAATGGAATTGGATACAAAATAAATAGCAGGTGCTAGTATCATAACTGTTCATCAAAATCCAACATTAATCCACAGGCCCTGACATAATATTTAGGCCCAGCTTGGTGGTGAGTCCCCAGGGTTCTGATTTTGCACATGTGGCCTCCCCGCAATGAGCAGCATGCCTGAATCCATTTTTCCGGAGAGGCGGCGGCAGAATGACTCCCTATCAGACCTGGAGCTGGATAATGACACGAATGAACATTCCAGTATCTAAGCCAACTTCACGGTGTCCTGGCTAGACTTGAAGTATCTTACCAGGAGAGACAAGAAAGAAAAGGTGAATGTCCCTCTCTAAGCAGAGCCGACCCTTCTGCAAGAAGTACATTCAGTGGCGCAGAAAGCTGGGACTCAGGAGTGAGGGATTCTATGCCCAATGTTCCCACTGACTCAGTCCCGCCTTGGGCCAGTTACTTAGGTTCTCTCAGAGGCTGGGTTTCCTCAGACATTGCGATGTGAAGCTAAAATCAGCTAATATCAGTAAATCAATAATATCAGCTTTGAGAGCCTCACATGAAGTGCTGGAAAGGTGCAAAGTATTTTGCTGTTATTCAGTGAGCAGAACTTCCCACATGTTGGTTCAAAAATATCCCATTTCCTCTCCTGCCGTAGCAGGAGGAGGGGCTGCCGGACAGCTGCGTACGTCAGCGCAGGCGCTGCAGCGTTATCGTTTGACGAGGAGAGTTTGCAGGTTTTTAAGTGCATAATTTGGGTTGCTGTTTCCCCAGAATCAGTAGCCAGGCTTAGGGATGTTGCTCATTAAAAACCTTCTGTTCAGAAGTCCAGAGCCATGTGAGAGGCAGGTAGAGATTTGCAGGGCTACTGAGACACAAATTGCAAACCATCTGGGGGTTCACAAAAAGCAAAATCACTTTTGGGAAAGCAAGGGTTAAATAAGATGACTGGAGATGGCCTCTTGGTAACAGCTGTATCTTGGTCACCCACCCCAGAGGAGGCTGCACTGAAAAAGTGCTGAATGTACTTTATGGTGGACTTTGGGGCCTGGGGCTTAAAGGGGCTCATGCAAATGTAAAATAGGATATTACAGTATGAACTTAGGCATTGCCTCTTGGCAGGTTTGTGGATTGAGCTCTCTGGCCAAAGAGTTATGATTGTGAATTGGAGAAATGAAGCTGCTCTTTCCTCCTTCCCCTGTCTTATCCCCCCCCCCCATCCCTTCTATAATATGCACCCACTTCTTCCGACCCACAGGCTAGTTAGCATTGAGAGAAGAAGGGAAACACTTAACGGCCACTTAACAGGGCAGGCTGAGTTTGGGCTCAAAGGCTACAGTCCAGAGTCAAATGCTGATCTCTCCAAATGCAAAATGTTGGGGGCCTTAGGTTCTTTCAAGTTTTCACAGACTCCTGATGTTAGCTGCACTGTTTTCCTGTCCGCCCATTGTGTTTCCCAGACACTGCTCAGCACTCCTTCCCATTCAAATCCACAAAAGTTCTTTTTTTTTTTAAAGGACTTTACAGCTCCAATGGGACACACAACAAAAATAGCTTCACAACATGGCATACAAGAGGAGAGTAACCACAAAGCACAACACAGCACAATGTTGCTTTTCTTGCCTGAGGGAAAGCCCCCATACCCTTGGGCATGATATAAGGAAAAGCCAACAACAAAGGAAGAATCCAATCAGCTCCAAACCCTGTACACATTCATTGCATAGGGAGAAGGCAGCAACAAACAGCTATAGTTAACATGCGCACAAGGAAAAGAGAAGCTACATGGAGGGTATACACAGCATGCAACTTAAATGTTACATATTTGAGGGTGAGCTAAATTAGGACACCAATCAAAACAAGCCCTGGGCTTTTGCCATCTTTTCTAGAAACAAAGAAGGGCCAAAACCAGAAAGATGTATCTGTGGGCCTTTTGGATTTTGGGGGAGTTCAGATAAGAGGTTCCTGATTTTCTTTTTGCAAACAAATACACTGGATTAGACATATTTTACAAACAGCTACAGAATTAGCCAGAACTTGAACATTTAATCACTTTTTAAGTTCATTAGTGTAACTTCTGAAATCAGTGGTGTACATCCACATTATACAATTGTTTCCAAATCAGACTCTACTGTATCCCACCATAATTACACTGTGATTACATTAAATTAATAAACAATTAAATAAAGGAGCCAATGGGACATCTCACATGCATAGCACTAAAGCATGTGATTTTGCTGGCACTGAGCCAAAGTTTGCTGAAAGGACCGTGGAATGTGCTATCTATAACATAATTTTATGGACTTACCCCACAATAGAATCGTTATTAGATAAAGATAATCAAGAGACCTGGGAAGATTATTAATAAAACAGATAAAAAATTTCAGTCAGGAAATAGAATACTTTGGACAGAAATCTGAAATACATGATTAAAAAGTAAAAAATAAAATTGATTAGAAAGTTATTTCTAGCTGGGAAATACTCCATGGAAATTGCTCTTTTTGCCCTCTAACACAAACTAACTATATAAGCATGGCATATGCTAGAAAAAGAAGTAAGAAAAAGAAACTCTTGTCCATTTGGTTTTCGCTCCTTGTTTACTTTAATGGTGATACTGACAACCCAAAAAACAATGAATAAATGACATTTATAGGGCAATGGTGTTATTTCTTAATCTCTAATAACGTCTTCTCTTGAAGCAAAAGGAAATCATACGAGAAGGAAGTCTCACATCATGACTTTCAATACCTGTGATATTCATAGACTCCTAGAACACTAGAACTGGAAGGGACCTCATGAGGTCGAGTCCAGTCCCCTGCCCTCACGAAAGGACCCAGCACCGTCTAGAAAATGTATCTGTCATTCAGGCTATTTCTACACTTAATACTCTACAGCAGTGTTTCTCAAGCTTTTTTTTTATAAAGTACCCCCCTTTAAAAAAAAAAATTATAAGTACCCCCAGTACCTATAGTTTTCAGACACACAATTTTTTTTTTCTACCATTGCAACACATTTGTTTAAACAACTTAATCGTAGCCAGGTGGGCGATGAAATTTTTGGGTGTAAAAAGTACAAAAATAATAAAGTTCTATAAAACTTACAACAAAAATTGAGTTTTCTCCAGATTTCAGTTGTGTTGACGTACCCCCCCCCAGACTTCTCCCAAGTACCCCTAAAGGTACTCGTACCACTGGTTGAGAAACACTGCACTACAGCACTGCACTTGTGCAGTTGTAGACTTCAGTGCAGACACTCACCACAGTGACAGGAGGCACTCTCTCATCACTGTAGCTAATCCACCTCCCCAAGAGACTCAAGCTAGTTTGACAGAAGAATGTTTCCAGCAACCTAGCACTATCTAGATTGGAGGTAGGTAGATTTTTCACATGCTTGAGAGATGTGGCAGCCCTCAGGAATTAAATAGAAGTTGATGCTGGTCTAAATTTGTATTATGATGGAATTCTGTTAGCAATATATTTTAGTATTGTAAAAAAGGGGATTCCGTTTTTTCTGCCTGTTTTTTTATATATGTCATTTATATTTTTTTCAGTTAAAAAGAAGAACAAGTCTTGACTGCCTCTACCGCACTATATAACCCTAGGAGATATAAACGATATAAGAAAGGAAGACAGAATTAGATACCCAGCGAGAATATAAGTGTGGTATTGGAGGAAAGAGGTTGAACCCAGAGAGCTGGAGGATGTATGTAGAATCCACAGAAGAATCTGAGCTGAGGGAGTGAGTTACAGCACACGCACCTGTATGCTTCAGAAGAAGGAACTGAATGCAGAAGCAGAGTCACAAAGTGCATTCTAGAGACTGGTTCTGAAACTATGAGCAAAGGTTGTGATGGGACAAGAGACAAACGCCGTGCATTGTGGAAAGGAGTCACAGTGCTTTCACATACACAGTTCAGTTGAATGGACAGATTCCGAGCCACGTTTGCTCTCTCAGCCGTTGATCAGCGCCTGGTAGCAAAATTGATATGTGGGCCAGCAACAGAAATTCAAGCAGGAATCCCTGTCACCAGGCATGGGAGCAGAGCCTATCAGATTTCATAAATTCCTGAGGTCTGCCTGTGGGATCACACAGCCCATGAATTCCCATGCCTTTGCCTAGTTTTACATGATGGGTGCTCTGTCTTTTTCCTAAAGCGACTTGTTTGTACAAGTGCCCCCCTCCAACTTTAGTTAGCAAGATTGTCATCCTTGCCCTTAGTTGTGTTCACAGACCTGGGTGCAAACTCCTGGCAGTAATCACAGACCTACGGCTCCCTCCCCCGACCCCAATATATTGTGAAATGTTTATGACCAGGATCTTATGGCACTGGAGGTGCTGAATAGCCTGTTTTCTGCAAGTCTCAACTCCTGATGAGCAGCTACAGACCAGCTTTTAGCCGGTTTGGTCCCTAGTTGTGCATTTTATTACCCAGTTTGTCCCTTCGGCTCACATTTGTAAACTCCCGAGTAACTTTCTCCCTGGTTAACACTCTGGAGCTCAAAGAACTTTTAGCGTTTTTATTACATCCTTAGTGATTAAAGGGAAATTTAAACCAGAAAATGTCCCCTGCCATGATTATAAAAGCACAGCATCATTTTGGGTAGACATGTTTTTAAACAATAAATTAAAAATTTGCCCTCCCAAAGTGGACAAATGTGTTTAAATTAAATGTAGGATGTTATTAACAAAAAATACACTACAATTCCTTCATAGATGAGACCTGTATGCAGTTAAAACAGGTCTATTTTTATTCGACTGAGGAAGACGAGGTAAGAAATGGTTATTATACACTAAAATAATAGACTTTATCCAACTTGTGTGCTCCTGCTCATAATAGTCTGAGTTCCAATCTCACATCTACCTACAGAATCACTAGCACAAAAGTGTCCTTTGTGTCTGGGGGGAAGAAAAAAAGCTGCAATAGGAGCACAGATTTAAAATGCAAACCCAGTGTCTATAAGGTACCACCAATGGAAACATTCACATTCTGTGCTAAAATTCCAAATGGGAACGTAGGAGAGGGCTGAAATTGGAACGGGGTGTGGAGTTCTTTCTAGGGATGGCTTGTGTTCACCTGCGTAATGATCAGGAGTGGGGGGGAGGTTAGTGTTTTGTTATGGATTATATGAAAAATCACAGTCTGAGTGTCGTCAGAGCCACCACCAGTGAGCGGTGGGTGTGCAAAGGAAAAGTGCCTGCACCCATGAAGCGTGGTGTAGCAAGCTGCTCTGCCTCAGAGGACACAGCAGCATCGGACTCACCGGCGAGGGGGTCAGAGCTGGTCTCCTCAGCGCTTGCTTGCTGTGCCATTTCAGTACTGCCAACCCTTCCCCCTCTAGAACGAAGGGGGAAAGGGACATTTGCGATCGCACAGCCCATGAAAATCCGTTCACATGCAGCCTTCCAGGTGTGTAGACAAATACATCGTACCTGCACCACGCACGCACTCCCCCGCCAACCTGCCCGTCACATGTTGCAGCTCCCCCAGACATAAAGATGCCATTTGTACTTCTGCCCACACATTTAGACCTACTAGCCACACGCACAGACTTGGCAACATCCCAACGACTAAACACACAGACACACAGGCCTACACGCCCTCACACCCCAGAATGCTTGTTTTCAGACATAGACCTCAGCAAGCAGCATTCTTCTGTTCACACATCTGGGCTCTCATGCTCTCTCACGCACATCTAGGTGCACATCTGATCCATCTGAATGGAGAGGCTATGATCCTAGTGCTCGCTCCAGGGTGTTTCTCTAGCCGTGCATGTACAAAATTGAAGACAGCAAGTGAGCTAGCAGGGTAAAGCTGGTTCTCCAGCCAGTGACTACTTGTCTGTTTTCCATCCCCACTGGACTGAGGCCCTGACTTCAATGAAGCTGAAACTGGCTGTTAGTAGCTGTTTATGCAGTGTGGTTGGTAGGCATAATGCTTTGCATTTGTGCCCGTGCCCAGGAGAGTTAACGATCTTTAGGCAGTTGAACAAAGATGGCAAGAGGCAGGCCCGTATGCAGGGGGTGCTTTCACATCCTTCACACCCAAGTAAGCATGCTCTGGCTGGCTGGTGAAAGGCAGGAGGGGTGCGCTGCCCAAACCTCCCGCCCCCATGCTCTGACCAGCCAGAGGAAGGCCGGGGCTGATTTCCCCATTTACTTGGGGGACCATAGGAGGTGCATTCACATCCTGGTGGTCCACATGTACAAACAAAAGCATACATACCCCAGAAATTCCTGGGCACGCGCCTGTGAGCAGAGGTGCAGGGAGGAAGGGAAGGATAACAAAAAACAAGGGGAAAGGGAGGAGCTCGTGGGACAGGAATGTTTGACCATTATTACATCAGAACTGGTCTTGTACAAGCTTTGCTTGGCTAGGGTAGATGGTATAATGTTACTCAAGCTTAGATCTTTCCAGGTTTTGATCATAAGTTCTAACAATGTACACTCGACCCATGCTGGCTGGTAAAACCATGCCAGAGCTGAGTGTAAGGGAAACTCTTTAAACATGCTTCCCATACTCTCTTTAAAGACCAGTGTAGAGAGGACTTTTGTGGGCTTTAGTCACTGTGCCTGCAAATGAGGAGTACCCCATCCAGATTTAGAATAACCAAGAGATAAACCAAAGCAGTTTCAGAAAGGAGAACGTTTTAGAAAAGCGGAGAGTACAGTAGCCCTTTTGTGGAAGGCAGGGGAAGAATCTCGATCATTTTGCTACAGCTAGTGTACTACTGCTACCTTACGGCTTGTCTCCACAATGGGATGGATCGACACTGCAGCAATCAATCCACCAGTGGTCGATTTAGCGAACCTAGTAAAGACCCTTTAAATCAACCACTGATCACCCTCCTGTCAACTCCAGGAGAACGAGAGGAGTGCAGGGAGCTGACAGCAGAGCGTTTTGTGTTGACCCTGTGCAGTGTGGACCCTGTGGTGAGTAGATCTAAGCTGCGTTGATTTGAGTTGCACTTTAATGTAACCCAAATTGCGTTGCTTCAATTGACCTGCCTTTGTAGAGTAGACCTCCCTCCTAGCACCAAGAGCACTAGCATAGAAAGGGCACCAGTATTTTTATCCTGGTGTTCTCAAAAACTCATTTAAGACAGTTTGGCTAGCATGGTGCTTAAAATGCTGGTGGCGGTCAATGTCCTCTCTAGGCTACTTCTATCCATGTCTCTCCACTAATGGACTTGCAGCTGTGGGAGGGAAATGGAGCAGTATCCCCAACCCCCCACCACAAAAAAGTGTTGTACAGACAAGGCCTAAGTGGGTTTGGCACAACAGGGGCTTCCAAAGTAGGCAAGTTCTTACCAGTGCTTCTTACAGCCGAGCCCATTCTAGCAGAACCCCTTTGAGAATGGATTTGTATCCATTTTCAATCGGGTAATCCGTGATGGGAAGATAATGGAGGGAGAGCAGGAAATGGAAAGGGGGGAGGTAGATGGGAGGACGGAGACACACAGAGGAAGGAAAAGAAATGCAGGGGGAAGGAAATGGAGAAGGAGACAGGACAGAAGAAACAAAGAGGAAGAGGAAGGAGGAATGGTAATGAGAGAAAGGGAGAATTGGGGAGGAATTGAAAAAGGGGGAAGATTAAGTGAGGGAAGAGAGAGAAGGACAATGTTATTTCTGTGGATATTCTCCAGTCTACTGGTGAAATGGTTTCAGAGTCAGACCATTCGGAAATGGAGGTTATTTAAGGAGCAAATGGGACAGAAAAATATTGGAAACATGGAAGATGAAGAGGGTAAAATCCGGGCACAAGGCTATCCTCGAAGGAAAGAGCCCACATGATCTATACGGAAATGTGCCTGTTTCCCTTCTCTTAAAAACAACAGTTTCTGAGAGAACGAAAATTTCTTTCGACCATTAGAAACTTCACTGGTTTTCTCATTTTTGCCACTACCAATTAACCGGGAGAAAGCAGCCTCTCTTTGTAAGGCATAATTATATTCATGTTACCAGCCCTGAGGGGCTCAAGCAGGCCAGTTTACCCAGTATGAAAACACTCCACAAACCAAGGCATCCCTGCTGGCTTGGGCATGTGTGCTGAACAAATGGGGGCACATCTCAGAGGAGGCCTTCTATGGCAAACTGTCTGGAAAAAGACAAAAAGGGCACCCAAATTTCATTTCAAGGGTGTAAGCAAGTGAGACCTCAAAGAAATGGGCACTAATGTCGACCACTGGGAAGATCGCACTCCAGACCGCAGCTTTTGGAAACAATGAAGGTCTCTTGATGATCTTAACGAAGGTCTCTTGAGGAGACAAAGGAGCCCAGCGTGGCAGAGGAGAAAAGAGCTCGTAGAAGGTAGAGACCAAAGGAGTGAAACACCACTGCTGAATGCGACAGATGTGGCAAAGATTGCTTCTTCTGAGTGGGTCTTTTTAGCCACAGCCAGGCTGCCATAAAACCAAGGGAGTAAGTTCTTTACCTCTCAGGGGGGGATACCCATGTTCTCTTGAGACTAAAGGATGCCTGCCACGTTCATGTCACATGCAACGTTAGTGGGAGATATGGTTGTTTAGAGTGAATTTGGTGGACTTGAGAGTGGAGAAGAGTGAGTGCATGCTAGTGTCGGCTATGGTGCTGCACAGGCGTGACAACACAGCTCTGACAACGAGCCCCAGTCCTGATGTTATGGCACCCCGGGGTATTGCTGTACTTGGTCTCTCTTCAGACAACGCCATGGACAATTATGGAGTGTTTCTTGTGATGGGGGCAAATGTCTTTGGCTACATTATCAAACTCACACTTTTTGTGATGAGAGCTAGGATTTGAACCCAGGCCTGCAAGGTGTTAACTACTAAAGCTGCCTTTGTGCAATGTTAGCACCGGAGCACCTGAAACGTTCCCCCGTCTAACGGGGCACGACTCAATGCCACGGCGCCTCCTGCAGGTCACTCGGGGATCAGCTCCTCCCAGCTCTGCCTGCCTTTCCCCAGCCCTGCCCTGTTTCAGGAATCCTCAGATCCTGTGAGTGTTTGTTCTCTTCTCAGGAGTCCTTATTTATACAGCTGTCAGCTGGGCCCTAATGGGCTGCTATCTGCTTGCTTTGCAGCCCCAGCCTTCTACCAGGGCTGGATTTAACCCTTCTGAGGCCAGTGCTGGGCAGACGCTCTGTCCCACTACCTCTTAGTGCTGATGCTCCTTTTGCCTGAAGGAAGCTTTGTTTACTCTAGAGTCATCCCAGGCTCACAGAAAGTGATGGACAGAGAAGAGAGGAGAAGTCAGAGAAAAACGTTACCTTGGAATTCTGACAGGCCCTCCTGGCCATAAAGGTGGTTTCTGGGAACACAAAGCTGGCCACCGTATTCCAGGGCTGGGCGAACGTGTGCAAGCTGGTCAGTGCCATGTGGAAGCATGGCTGGTATTTGTGCATTGAATGCAGAGTGATCTACAGCAAAGAGGGAACAAGCAGTCAGGAAGGTTTGATTACAGGGCTGAATTCTGTGTGGCGTCACGGGGATGAACTCGATGCTGCCGGAAGAGGCACCTGCAAAGACTTCAGATGCAGTAGCAAGTTGCTCTTCAGCTCCTCACTGCCACTCTTAAATAACGTTCACATGCAAGTGAAATACAGGGTCACATCAGATTTCAAGACAGGAGAAGTGAACCCCACACCTCACCTAGCCCTGAAGGTTTGTCTTAAATAAAACAAAGTCTAGAATAAATTTGAAACCCTCGCTCCATGCGTGGGCCTCCATGCTTGCTGCTTCTTTCCAGACTCTCTCTTCTCTCTCTCCTGCCTCCCCCCACAATCTTTCTAACTGAGGGACCTCCTACTGCAGCCCCCACGGGTGATTGTGCACTGTGCTGTGCCACCTCTCTGGAAATTCCTTCAGAGTGGTACACTGAAGTGAAAACTTTCTTTTTCATTTAGTGCAAAGTGGGGATGTAAGACGACTAACCAATATGCAAAAGCTTATAGGCCAATGCTGTATAGACTACATGCATTCTCCCGCCCTACTTGCCAGTACGTTTTAGCAGGCTGGCTAGCAGACTGGCTCAGTCCTGGCTTGAAATGATCTGGGACCCACACCTGCAGCAGCTCTGCATTTCAAGTGTATTACGAGCCAGGCGGGCAGGCAGCTCAGCTCAGTCCTGGTATACACCATGTCCGGGAGCTCAGACCCACCCTAGCCAGGGGCTGCTGGCAACCTGTTTTGCTGCCTCTGTATCAGAGGTAGAGGCACGGGGGCCACAGGCAGCTGGTCCATGATACAGAGGTAGCAGTGCGGAGTGGCAGAAGGTTCTTCAGGAGCGAGGCTGGAGTTACCAGCCCTGCCTCCAGGGACTAACCGACTAACTGATGGGAATTCTTGAGGTTACTTGACTATGCAATTAACCGATATTTAACATCCCTCATGCGGGGGAGGGGGAAACCTAAGGCCTGGGGTCTGGATGCTGCTCCTGGCTTGCCTGGATCCAGCCCTCAGGGTTTGGGGCTCTCCTCCCAGCCAGCTCCTGTGCTCTTCCTCCCGCCCAGACCCCACCCCTGCTTCTTAGCAGCCCCCTCTCACACACTGAACTCATTTTTGGCCCCACCCCCAGAGCCTAGGGAGACCCACAAAACCTACTTGCCTGGGCCCCCCTAGGCTCTGGAGCAGCCCCCAACTTATTTTCCTATGAGTCAGCAGCCCTCGGCCCAAAAAAGGTTCCTCACCCCTGCTTTAGTGTGCAACTGGGGAGCTGATGGTAATAAAAAAAATGCTGTTCTACAGAAAGATCATTCATACAGTGTGGGATTGCACTGGGGGAAAAGGCCTTACAACAAACGAGAGATTTTCAGTCCACCAATGGGGAAACAGTGAAGGCCAATGCACTGCCACCTGGCAGAACAGAGAGGTAGCAGAGGCTCCCTCTATGAACCCACATAACCCTTCAATTCTCACGTGAATGGCCTGAGCAGTGTGGTGTGCACCTGGCATTCTCTGAGCATCCTTTATACCGTTATGGTGGGTTGCTACCTGGTTACATGCATCTGGTGAACGAATGGCCCTGGTCACTAATGGGCAGGCACAGCGCTTGGTTGGCTTGGCTCAGAGAGACAAACAGGCAAAGCAGCAGCTTCCGTGTTTGCCCAGCTGACGGCATGGAAGGTGGGGTGGAAAGTAGTATGCAACGGGCGTTCCTGGCAATACAGGTTTGCTCTGACCTGCCAGATTTGGTGATGATCATTTCAGTGCCAAGTGTGTAGAACTCCTCCCACAATGCCTTGTTCTCCGGAGAGAGACGGGCTCTGCCAGAGGCACCGTTTATGGACAGAGGGAAGCAGTTCTCATTATGGAGGGAAGTTGTTTGTGAGCTCTGAAGAGGTAACATCTGGAGCGGAGGGAACCAGCCTTGGCATGGGCTGCATGAGGGGACAGGTTTGTAGCCTTGCAGAAGGGGGAGAGAAAAGCAAATACACGGATGTAGGGTCTAGAGAGCAGCCCACACAGCTGGAATACAAGCAATCCAGCTGCAAATGGAACACGTCAGAGGAAGGGGAGAAGCCTGCCTGGAGAGCTGTGACCCTTTCCAGCCAGGGAGGACATCCTGCAGGGTCACCTCTGTGTGCGTGCTTCTGGGCTGCCAGCCTAGCGGGTCTCTTTGCAGGCACGGAGAGGCTGGGGACACCGACCCCAAAGAGCTGTCCTGCTCAGAGTGAACATCTCAAAGTTCAGGCTGCAACCGGACAGGGCAGCTGCAACCAGGATTTCATCACACAGAGGGCACATGAGCGAGCCCACCAAGTCCTTGACACAAGCAGCAACTTGTGGCAATGGTCGGGAAGACAGGGCAGAGTCATGCTCAGCTGGCCCTAGACAGCAAACGGCCCCGTGAGGAGCAAGACCATGTTCCCCACCAGCCCTTGTCTGCCCTGCTTCCAATGACAGAGCTTTGGTCCCTCCCCTGGGCTCATTCTCTCCCAACCCTCTCTGCTGCCCAGGATTCTCAGCACAACCCCAGCAATGTCCTGGGAATTCTGGCCCCAGAGGGATGGGAACGGAGGGAAAACTGAAAGACGCTGAGAAACAAAGATGACTCGTGCACGTTATTCAACCTGCCCCAAAGCCCCATTTAGCCTGCTCTAGGGTCAGTATTTTGTCTGAGAATCCTCGTGACCAAGAGCATCCTCGTGCCAGGCTGAGCAGACAGAACCATGAAGGTCACCCCAAAGTCTGCAGGGGGCCTTTTGCTAGCTGGAGGAGAGCTCCACTCAGACACAGCCCTGCATATGCAAGCACGGGCTTTCAAGGCTCTTATAGAGGAGGAAGAATCCTCACAGATTAGGATCCAGGATTGCCCGAGCCATCCCTTACCTGGCATCAGCACTGGTGTCCTCGCTTGGTGGCCCAAGCTGCAGCTATCACCACGCTGGGGTCTGCATTCACACTGGTGCCTTGAGCCACCGATATACTGGTGCTCGGAGGCAGGCAGCATTGCGTAAGAGCCTGGAGAGAGGCAGGAGGACTCAAAGTCCTGTGTTTGCCAAGAGAGGCAGGGAGCAGCCTGTAATTTGGTTCGGCAAACCTTCAAATTCGCCACAGGAGCAGAAGGGGTAAAAAAGGGAGAAGGGAGTAAGAGAGAGTGAGAGAGCGCAAAGAGAAATAAGGAAAAGAATCAATGAAAGGAGGCAATAGAGACAAAATGATAAGGGTCCCAAGGACACATACTGGCAATGCAGGATTCTCTCTGTCTTTAGTATCCTCTCCCTGAACTCGGGGGCCTTGCCATTGGCTTTTGAGGCAATAAGGAAATCCCTTACTTCCACACTTCATAATTCACAAGACCCCAACAGTTTGCTCACAGGAGAGGCATGACACTCTGAATGTTGCTAGTTTCATGCTACACTCTCTCCACCAGCCCCGAGATTGGACCAGAGCTGACAGAGGGGTGCTATATTATGGAGCAGGCCTGCACCCAGAGAGGTTTCATTCTGTGCCCTTCCCCCACCCCTGGAGATGGCTCCAGGAGAAGGGGGTGCGGGGTGGAGGTATTAAAGCTGGCAACCCTCCTGTTAAGGCTGACAAAAGATCGACCCAGGGACGAATGGCGCTATTTTATTGTCATTCTAAAGTGCGGTGTTCCCAAGCTCCTCTTCTCACAGCTTTCAGGGAGCTTCAGATGGCTCTCCAGGAAGGGGGGGTATGTGTGTCTCAGATTAATGCCGGCCACTTCCTCTCAGTGCGTTTAACTCCAGCATAACATCCAACACGTCTCACTTCCCCACTTGCCAAGTCTCTACAAATTCCTGCTCAGATCAGGAGCCTGGTTCCAGAAATCAAAACCTTCCCTTCCCTCTGCTAGTCACCCTAGGAGCAACTGCAGCGGAGAAGCCGGGGGCACCCTGCAAGATTCCTTCCACCCCGACCTTCCTCCGGGCTGTCTGGGTCCAGATTAACAGTCACAAAAAGGAGATGGACACTTCCTCCCATTTTATGTTCATGAGACATGTGAGACTGTTGCCTGGAGGCTCTCGTCCTGTAGCCACAGAACACGCTTCCCCCCCACTGGGCTGCCAATGTGCATCTGCCGTGACTTGGAGGCAGCAGGACGACAAGATGGACCATGTTTGTTTGTAGCACAGAGACTGTGGCGGCACAGGCACGGACCTACTGAGAGCAGGAGTAGGACTCAAAGGCCTCGGCACGGGCAACGCAGTGGTCGTGGGAAGCAAAGTGCAGTGCAGCAGGGAGCGAGAGTAGAAAGAGAACCCGACCCTGGAGACTGCTGGGGGGACCAGGAAGGGGCTGTTTTTAAAACTGATTTTTGCACTCACAGCTTTTCTAGACATTTCTCATCAGTGGCCCCCTCAACCGCACAGGTCGGATTCCTGCTCCCATTGCAGTGGGATCAGGACTGGACTGTTGGGGCTGGGCAGCCGATGTGCCATCCGTGCAGGTTATTCAGTATAACATCCCTCAGACCGAGGCCACCGTAGGACTCCAAAGAAGAGAACTGGGGGGAGGGGTAGACAATCCCGGGGCGGGGGGAGGGGGCAGATTTCTAACGCCTCTCCCTTGAGTAACCCCCAAACTGGTGCCTTTGGACCAGAGGTCATCACCTCCTGCCTCTCCTTCAAGGCTCAAGTCCCCCGAGATGGGTCAAGCTACGTACACAATTAACACACAATGGATCAGTGCCCACTGTTGTGGAGTGTGCCTGTTGCTCAAACACTGGGAAAGTGCAGATGGGTAACAAACGAGGATGTTTTAGATTTAGGCCTTGTCTCTGCTGATGGCTGTGTGTGTCGGGCCTGGGCAGCTACTCCCTGCAATGATGGGGAGGCTGCGTCAACAACTGCAGCATGGAGCTACAAGAAGGGGTGAAAGGTTCTGTCATGGGCCGGGAGGGGGAAGGGCATGACAGTGGGGAGCAATGCCAGAGCCTTTTCCCCTCCTGTGCTGGGTCTGTTTCACTGCAGTGTTGAAGGAGCCTGCCCCTCTAGCTGGAATCTTTCACTGTCGCAGGGAAAAGCTCCAGCAGCAGGACAGAACACGGCTAAAATCAGCATAGACCTGGGAGGCACTGCTTGGCCATGAGGAGATCTGGGTAGGATATATTATACCCTAGGATTCGAGTCTCTACTCTACCCACCTACACCGTGCTCTGCACTGCTATTTCCATCCATGCTAGAGGGGCACGCAGTGTCTGTGCTCTACGACAGGCTCCCACAAAGGTAGGTCTAACTTGAGAAAACCATTTGGGTTCGTGTTCTACAAAAGCCGTGTTGCCCATATCCAAGTTTCAGCACTGGGAATCAGGCCCCTCCTCCATCAATCGCGAGAGTGACTTAAAAACATTTCAGAAGAATCTACTTTCAAGTTCTTTTTCTTTGCTTTCAGGTTTTAACCTTCAGGGTTCAGGTTTTTCAGCCAGTGTCTCATTTATGAGGGCTAGTAACTTTCATTCCGAAAGGGAAGCTCAGAGTCCTGTTTATTCAGATGGCTCCAAGAGTTCTGGTTTTCAATACACAAATACAAATATGGTCTAAAGTACCCATTAAGGTCACAGGGAGGGAGGGGACTGCATTATATACATGGTTCTGCTTTGACTGTTATTGTCTGATAAAACTTTTCTTCCATTAAAGTATTTACTGTAGACACACAAGGAAAAAATTGCTAAAAATCAGCAACTCATAGGACCACAGAACACTAGTCCAGTCCCCTACCCTCCTCAGTGAGTAAGAAACTGGTAACCATGCAGGAAAGCTTTTACTATGGTTTTGCTCTTACTAACTGGCTGGAGCTTCGCAAGAGGGGCAATATCCAACCACATCACGGTTGGGTCACCATCACAGCTTCCTTCTATGATACCCCAGATTACAAGCAGCTACTTTTAAAAGCTTCATTATTTCTCTTTTATGATAGATGATGAGACCAGAGTGGGAGTTTATGTTCCATAATGGTCCATAACTGCTTAAAAAAATTACCTGATCATCTTGTTCTCATTGTCTGTCTGCCAGATACAGGGAACTGAAGTTGAAGCTGAATCTCGTGTTTAATGTTACCACATAATGCTGTGCCCGATCAAACCAGCACCAGACAATTAACTGGCCTTTAAGCAAGAACAGTTTTGAAAAGCAAATGGAGTGAAACCAGGGCAGGAAGTGACAGACTTTAAGCAAACTCTGACCAGTCCAAAGAAAAGTCAATTCCACCCCCACTTCCACTGGAAGACTCACATCTGCCAAGCAACTGATTTTTGTCAGTCCCTGAAGACAGGTTTCACTGTAGAACCTCAGCAGAGGTTATGAGTTACAGGCAATTTTAGCTGGGGAAAGAGGAAAAATCCCAGTGAGTTTATATTGAGAAAGAAGTGAAGAGCATTGACGTTTCTGTACTGAATTATTCCAGGATCTCAGCACTTAAAGTCTCCCCAAGCAATTAGCAGTAGTGTCTCTCTTAACAGCAGATGCTAAATCAGCCAACAGCCCCCTTGTGAATCTTCACCAGAACTTTGCTCAAGGGAAACTGCTGGTGATTGATCCCGGCGAAATCCAAATGGGTTTCTGTACTCTGGCTATTCAGTTAAATCACTAGTCTACATTAATCTCAATGATTACATCATCTATCCCAGATGAACAGAGAAGAAAATAAAAGGTTGGATCAAATATTAAATAGCAAAATTGCAATCTGTTCCAAATACCTACAAAATAGCCTAGCTTCAGTTCATGGATGACAAATTATTCTTGTCAAAACATTTTTCTGTACATACCTGTAACAACCTTGATCCAAGATCTTAAGGCACTTTACAAATTAATTCATCCTTACCACAACATGGTGAGATAAGCATCTATCATTACACCCATTTTACAGATGGGGAAACAGAGGCATAAGCTGAAAAGCCACACAGCGAGCCAATGGCAGAACTGTGACCAAAACTCTCCCAGCTTCCAGTTCTTCACTTTAGCCATTAAGCCAATGATCTTTAATGAGACGGAAAGGACATCAGTGATTACAAAAGGTCAGCTATACAAAGTAACCCAGCATCAACTTGTGTCCAGCCTATCTAAAAGAGTGGAATACCTCCACTTCCATTGTAGCTGCTTTGATAGCCTCCAGGAATTGAGCTACGTCAGTTGTGTAGCTTATTTTGAAATAGCTTCTTTCAAGTTTTGGTGCTTTCTACACAGCACTTATTTCGAAATAGAACGACTTCCCTTACTCCTTGTACAAGGAGGGTTACAGGAGTTGGAGTAAGAAGTCCTCCAACTTGACAGTATTTCGACATTATGTCGAAATAACTGCCTGCTGTGTAGATGCTAGTTATTTTGAAATAATGTTGCTGTGTAGGCATAGCCTTATGGAGCAATACAGGATTACATTCTATAGCACATTATATTCTCCACTACCATTCCAGTCAAGCAGCAATGCTTTCATCAGTAGTCTTGAGAGATTATTCCACCATAATCTAACTATTGGGGCATTTTTTCCTCATATTCACATTCAGCCTTAAATTATTTTTGCTTGTCAGATATTTTCTGGATAAGGTTATTCCATAATTATTTGCTGAATTCAATATTAAAATGGGAGGGCACCAATGCTCCCTCTAATGTTTTCCACCTATGTGCGGAATAAATTGTTATGTGCAACAAGGCATGTGCAAATGTGCACCACCAGTAGAAACAAAAAAACCTAGCCGTGGATGCTCTGCTTATCAGCTGGGCAGCAGATAGCTTACAGGGAATGTGGATGGGCAATAATGTACACCCTGAACTAATGAGTGCCTTTTACATACCAGCCCACGTGTGTGACAAAAACAAGCAACTTTTCCCACTGACACATTTGGGTGGCCTTACAGATAAATAAAGGCGGCAAGTAAAAATGTATGAAAAGAAATTTGACCTAACAAAGGGGATGATAGTAACCTAAGAAAAAGGCGGGGTGGTCAGATTATTGCAGCATAACTGTTCTAGCCTTTAGCATGTTGAGAGTCTCTGGGTTAGGCTAAAAGGGGCTAAAAAAACCAAGGGTGATGTCATGTTAGGGGTCTACTATAGACCACCTACCCAGGTGGAAGAGGTGGATGAAACTTTTTTTAAACAACTAACAAAATCATCCAACGCGCAGGATTTGGTGGTGATGGGGGACTTCAACTATCCAGACATATGTTGGGAAACTAACACAGCGGGGCACAGACTATCCAATAAGTTCTTGGACTGCACTGAAGACAACTTTTTATTTCAGAAGGTTGAAAAAGCTACTAGGGGGGAAGCTGTTCTAGATTGATTTTAACAAATAGGGAGGAACTGGTTGAGAATTTGAAAGTGGAAGGCAGCCTGGGTGAAAGTGATCATATAAGTTCATGATGAGTAAGGTATGGTAGAAGGGAGAGCGGCAAATTAGGAGACCAGATGGATTTCAGGAAGGCAGATTTTTGGGTAAGCAGAGGCTGGTAGAGTGATCCAAATGAAAAAAAAATGAAGAAGAGAGAGTTGGCAGTTTTCAAAGAGACATTATTAAGGGCCCAAAAGCAAGCTATTCCACTACATAGGAAAGATAAAAAATATGGCAAAAGACTGCCTTGGAGCAACCAGGAGATCTTGCATGTTCTAAAAATAAAAAAGGAGTCATATAAAAAATGGAAACTAGGAAAAATTACGAAGGCTGAATATAGGCAAACAATACAGGAATGCAGGGGCAAGATTAGAAAGGCAAAGGCACAAAACTAGCTCAAACTAGCTACAGGCATAAAGGGAAACAAGAAGATTCTATAAATATATTAGAAGCAAGAGGAAGACCAAGGACAGGGTAGGCCCATTGCTCAGTGAGGAGGAGAAACAGTAACAGGAAACTTGGAAATGGCAGAGATGCTTAATGACTTCTTTGTTTCGGTCTTCACTGAGAAGTCTGATGAAGGAATGCTTAACATAGGTGAATGCTAGTGGGAAGGGGGTAGGTTTAGAAGATAAAATTAAAAAAGAACAAGATAAAAATTACTTAGAAAAGTTAGATGTCTGCAAGTCACCAGGGCCTAATGAAATGCATCCTAGAATACTCAAGGAGCTGATAGAGGGGGTATCTGAGCCTTTAGCTATAATCTTTGGAAAATCATGGGAGACAGGAGAGATTCCAGAAGACTGGAAAAGGGCAAATCTAGTGCCCATCTATAAAAAGGGAAATAAAAACAACCCAGGAAACTACAGACCAGTCAGTTTAACTTCTGTGCCAGTAAAGATAATGGAGCAAGTAATTAAGGAAATCATCTGCAAACACTTGGAAGATAATAAGGTGATAGGGAAGAGGCAGCATGGATTTGTAAAGAACAAATCATGTCAAACCAATCTGATAGCTTTCTTTGATAGAATAACAAGTCTTGTGGATAAGGGAAAAGCAGTGGACGTACTATACCTAGACTTAGTAAGGCATTTGATACAGTCTCGCATGATATTCTTATCAATAAACTAGGCAAATAAAACTTAGATGGGGCTACTATAAGCTGGGCGCATGACTGGCTGGATAACCATTCCCAGAGAGTAGTTATTAACGGTTCACAATCCTGCTAGAAAGGTATAACAAGTGGGGTTCCGGAGGGGTCTGTTTTGGGACCAGTTCTGTTCAATATCTTCATCAACGATTTAGATATCAGCGTAGAGAGTACACTTATTAAGTTTGCAGATGATACCAAGCTAGGAGGGGTTGCATCTGTTTTGGAGGATAAGGTCATAATTCAAAATGATCTGGACAAACTAGAGAAATGGTCTGAGGTAAACAGGATGACGTTTAATAAGGGCAAATGCAAAGTGCTCTACTTAGGAAGGAACAATCAGTTTCACACATACAGAACAGGAAGTGACTGTCTAGGAAGGAGTACGGCAGAAAGGGATCTAGGGGTTCTAGTGGACCACAGGCTAAATATGAGTCAACAGTGTGACACTGTTAAAAAAAAAAAGCAAACATGATTCTAGGATGCATTAAAAGGTGTGTTGTGAGCAAGACACGAGAAGTCATTCTTCCGCTCTACTCTGCGCTGATTAGGCCTCAGTTGGAGTTTTGTGTCCAGTTTTGGGCACCACATTTCAAGAAAGATGTGGAGAAATTGGAGAAGGAGCAGAGAAGAGCAACAAGAATGATTAAAGGTCTAGAGAACATGACCTATGAAGGAAGATTGAAAGAATTGGGCTTCAGGTATCTAAAAGGGTGTCATAAGGAGGAGGAGAAAACTTGTTCTTCCTGGCCTCTGAGGATAGAACAAGAAGCAATGGGCTTAAACTGCAGCAAAAGAGGTTTAGGTTGACATTAGGAAAAAGTTTCTAACTGTCAGGTGGTTAAACACTGGAATAAATTGCCTAGGGAGGTTGTGGAATCTCCATCTCTGGAGATATTTAAGAGTCGGTTAGATAAATGTCTATCAGGGATGGTCTAGACAGTACTGGGTCTTGCCATGAGGGCAGGGACTGGACTTGATGACCTCTCGAGGTCCCTTCCAGTCCTAGTATTCTATGATTCTATCCAATCACAAATAAAGACATGAATTGTTAGTTCCAAATGAGACCTAGACACTTACCCATATCTGAAAAATCGGTCTTGATGCATTTGTTATGATTGCTACTTTCTGCTCTGCAGAGGCTCAGTATGGGCATATTTACACTACAGCATTATTTCAAAATAATAGAGTGCGCGTCTACACAGCAAGCCCGTTATTTCAAAATAATGGGCTTCTTACTCCGATTTCTGTAACCTTGCTTCCATGAGGAGTAAGGAAAGTCAAAGGGAGAGTGTTCTCCCTTCATCTTCCTGCAGTGTGGACAGCACCTAAAGCCAAGTTAAGGTACTTTGACTTCAGCTACGCTGAAATTGCACAGCTTAATTTGACTTTGTCCTGTAGTGTAACTTTTAGGAAAAGGTGTAGCACGCAGGTCAGAATTAAGGTTCATCAAGCATCTAGCAATCTAGGAGATTAGTAGGTCATTATTAAAAATGAATCAACAAAATTGCACAGTGGACCCTGACTGGAGAAGTGGAAACCTGCAACAGGGAATGGAGTGAAGGTTTCCTACCATGAAGATGTAGGGTGGGGCTGAGAAAGGAGTCTTTCAGAAGCAGCACAGTTTATCTTTGTTGGAAAATGATTCATGTTCCTAGGTTAGCACCACTGCTGCCTCCTCCCCATAACCCTTACAATTTAGCCAGCTGCCAGGTTGGAATTTACATATTTACTAAGGAGTAATTCACATAACCATAGTAGCTTCCACTGCCAGCCTCTGACCACATTAGAAGGAGTTACTCACGTTGTGCAGTAACAATGGTTCTTCAAAGTGTGCGTCCCCAGGGGTGCTCCACCGTAGGTGTCAGGCTCATTCCAGCACCGCAGGTCGGAGATTCATCAGCTGTGGTTTAGCCAGACCGCGCATGCGTGGTGGCGTTGCGTGCCGTTCACGCTGTTTCTGAGGCTGTGTGCGGTCCGGCTCCCACCAGTTCCTCCTAATTGGGTCACTCTGAAAAACATAAGAGAAGACTCCAAAACAGGGAGGAGGGTGGGTTGTGGAGCACCCACGGGGACACACACCTCGAAGAACCATCGTTACCGCACAAGGTGAGAAACTTCCTCTTCTTCTGCGGGTAGTGTCCCCGTGGGTGCTTCACTGTAGGTGAATACTGAGCTGTCGTCGGGCCTACGGAGGAGGGATCAGAGTCAGGACTTCTGTGCTGTGGAGAGCACTGCTAATGCTAGCACTGAGTCCTGAACAATGGCATCAATTGCATGATGTTTTGCAAATGTCATGTCCTCGGACCAGGTCGCCACTCTTTGAATATCTTGCAGCGCAACACCTCAAAGGAAGGCTGTGGTTGCAGCTGTCGCTCTGGTGGAATGTGCATGTGTCGAGGAAGGTACTGTCCTATGGCATAGCAAATAACAGTATGCAATGCATTTCACAATTAGTTTGGAAATACGCTGCGATGATAAAGGCCGACCCTTGGATCGCCCGTCCGTGCATAGTAGAAGGAGTTGTGAGTGTCGGAAGGGTTGTGTTCTCTCAAGGTAAAAGACCAAGACCCTCCAGAAATCTAGAGTATGAAGTTGAGCCTCATGAAGTGAGGCATGCGGTTTGGGATAAAAGGTAGGAAGTATTACTGGCTCATTAATATGAAATTCCAAGTTCACTTTTGGAAGGAAATTAGGATGTGGCCATAGCATCACTCCTGTATTAGTAAACAGAGTGTAAGGTGGGTCAGCTGAGAGTTCGCCCACCCTTCACGCTGAAGTGATGGCTAGAAGAAAGACGACTTTCATGGTAAGTATGGGGAAGTCACAGGTGGCTATTGGCTCAAAGGGGGGACATGTGAGAGTGTCTAATACCAGTTGAAGATCCCAGAGTGCTGGAGGCCTTCTCCGCACAGGGTAAAGATTCGTGAGTCCTTTCAAAAATCTTTTGGTCAAGGGATGAGCAAATACTGGGTATCCTTCTATCGGTTGCCTAAAGGTGGAGATCGCCGATAGGTGGACCCTTATGGATGGTATAGTGAGACCGGGAGCATTGGAGGTGCAGCGCGTAGTCCAAAATACAATGGATCGGAAGTGTCATGGCATCTCAGCTGTTGTCGTTGCACCAAGAGTGAAATCGCCGCCACTTATAAAGGTAAGTCTTTTGTGTGGAGTCGCACCTACTGTGTAACAAGACACATGCTTTACGTCCTGAGAGCAGACGATCTCTGTCTGATGGAACCAGCTAGGAGCCAAGCTGTAAGATGTAGCTGATCAATTTGTGGCTGTATCGTGGTTTGCCCACATTGTGTCAGGAGGTCTGGTCTCTCCGGTAAGTGATATGGTGGTCGTAGGGACATCTGTATTAGAAGCGGAAGCCATGTTTGCCTGGGCCAGTACGGAGCTATGAGTATGACCGTGGCCCCATCTGTGACTATTTTCTCCAATACTCTTGGAAGAAGTGGAATTGGGGGAAAAGCGTAGAGTAGCCATAGGCCCCAGTGCAGTAGGAAAGTGTCCCCTAGCGAGTTCGGTCCGAGTCCTGTTCTGGAGCAGTACTTCAGGCATTTCGTATTGATGTGCGTAGCGAATAAGTCTATGTGAGGATAACCCCAGTGGCGGAACAGAAGTGTGCTATTTGTCGATTCAGTTCCCACTCGTGTTGGGGGAAGAATTGTCTGCTGAGCATGTCGGCAATAGTATTGTCCTTGCCCGGCAAGTATGTTGCAATGATGCTGATTCCGTGGAGAATGCACCAGTTCCATAAGTGCGTGGCTTCTGCACAAAGGGGCTTTGATCTGGCTCCGCCTTGGCGGTTGATATAATATACTGTGGTTGTGTTGTCAGTAAGAATCTGGACCGTGTGGCATCGAATTTTGGGCCAGGATGCTTTGCAGGCATTGAATACTGCCCTTAGCTCCAGCAGGTTGATATGCTGGAGCGCTTCTGCTGAGGTCCATTATCCTTGTATGTGTTCTCCTGCGCAGTGTGCTCCCCATCCCATGAGAGACGCGTCCATAGAAATTTGGATATCCGGTTGTGGACGATGGAAGGGGAGACCTGTAAGCATGTTGGCGGTGGATGTCCACCATTTGAGGGAGTGCCTCACCACAGTGGGTACCGTGACTAGTCTGTGGACATCTTGGTTGCCAGGGCGATAGATTGAAGCTATCCAGTACTGCAGGTATCTGAGACGAAGCCTCACATGCTGTACCACGTAGGTGGTTGCTGCCATATGCCCCAGGAGCCTTAAACAGGTAAGTATGGTGACTCTTGGGCTGATAGAGATGGTGTGGACGAGATCCTGTATCTTGTTGAATCTGGCCATTGGAAGATAAGCCCTTGCTGTTGTAGAGTCTAACCGTGCCCCAATGAACTCGAGGGACGTTTGTGGAATGAGCGAGGATTTCTGAATGTTGATTATGAGGCCTAGAGCTGCAAATAAGTCTCTTGTAATGTGGGTGGCTTGCAGTGCCTGTTGGTATGTAAGTGCTTTGATTAGGCAATCGTCCAGGTATGGAAATTGGCAATGGAGATAGGCTGAAACTACTGACAGTTTTGGAGAAAACTCTGGGAGTAGACGAAAGGCCGAACAGGAGGACTTTGTATTGAAAATGATGGTTGTCTATGGCGAACCTGAGGAAACGTCTGTGTGCCGGGTGTATTGTGATGTGAAAATACGCATCTTGTAAATCGAGGGACGTAAACCAATCTCCCATATTCTGGGCTGGGATAATAGAAGCCAGTGTCACGATCTTGAATCTGTGTTTTCTGAGATACTGATTGAGGCGTCAGAGATCCAGAATGGGTCTCCATCCTCCCGATTTTTTCTCGGTGAGGAAATAGCAGGAGTAAAACCCTCTGCCGTGAAATTGTTCTGGCACTCTCTCTATTGCCCCAGTGTTGAGAAGACGTAGAGCCCCCTGCATCAGGAGAGTCTTGTGAGATGGGTCCCTGGAAAGGGACGGGGGCGGGGGAGAGGTGGGTGGTAGAGAGAGAAGGGATATAGTGTAGCCAGATGTTATCAGCTCCCGGACCCAGCAGTTGGTGGTGATGGCAAACCACCTTTGTTGGAAGGGCCGTAAGCAATGGTGAAATGGCTCCCGGGTTTCTGATTTATGTGTTAGGGGGATAGTCTGTAGTCCTTCGACTATACTGTCAAACTAGCTGCTTATTGTTGTGTTGGTTGGGTGCTCTATTCGATTGTGGGCATCGTCTTTGTTGTCAAAGTTTCCCTCTCTGTTGAGGTTCGTATTGTCTGAACCTAAGATTGGCATATGAAGTTGGCTGCTGCCTGTAATAGGGCGTATATTGTTTGCGGCAGTATGGTGGTGTATACATGCCAAGAGTCCTGAGTGTTGTCCTGGAATCCTTTCCAGAGTGGAGTACTTGGTCGGTGTTAGCTGCAAACAGACTCTGCCTGTCGAATGGCAGGTCCTCTACCTTTGTCTGTAGATCTTTCAGTATGGATGCCATCTGAAGCCAAGAAGAGCGCCGCATTGCTACTGATGTTGCAGTGGTACAGGGCTGGTGTGTCCACAATGTCCAAGGAGATTTGCAATGCTGTTCTTGAGGCCATATAACCCTCTTGTACCACCGATTTCAAAAGCTGACGCTTGTCTTCTGGCAGATGTTCCAGAAGTGTCACCAACTTTGTATAATTATCAAAGTTGTGGTTGGAAAGCTGTGCCGAGTAGTTTGCCATTCATAATGTTAGCGTGGCAGATGGGTATACTTTTCTTCCGAAAAGATCTAAGCGCTTAGCATCCTTCTCTGCTGAGGTGTTTTTATATTGAGGGATCTTGGATCATTGCTGAGCGGCATCAACTACCAAGGAATTCGGCTGAGGATGTGTGTATGTATAGAAATTCCATACCTTTGGAGGGGATGAAATACTTTTTGTCGGCTCTCTTGTGTGTCGCTTGGGCGGAAGCTGGAGTCTGTCAGATGTCATCTGCAATTTCCAATATCGCTTCATCCAAGGGTAAAGCCATCTTGTTTTTCTGTGAAGGTTGAAGGTTTTTAAGCAGTCGATGCTGTTTTTGTTGCACCTCCCCTAGTTGTATTTCCTGAGATTCTGTCACCCTCTTAAAGAGGTCATGGAATTGTTTGATGTCATCTACTGGGGAAGAATCTCCAGGAAAAACCGATCATCGGGGGAAGAGGAAGACTGGTCCATTGGGGACCGTGTCTGTGGTTGAGCTTGCTCTGAGAGGGTTTCCTGCTGCTCCAGTTGTTGTACTAGTGGAGGTGCATCTCCTGAAGGAATTGGTGGCCTTGTGGATGATTGAGGCGGTGATGGTAAGAAATTGTTACTCACCCTGTGCAGTAACATCTGTTCTTCAAGATGTGTGTCCCCGTGGGTGCTCCACTACAGGTGTCGGGCTCGTCCCGGCGCCGCAATCCGGAGAGTTTTAGCCAGCAGTAGCCCCCGGTGGACTGCGCATGCGCAGAAGCCATCTCTTCGGTGTTCGCGCTCTTTCTGCGCATTGCAGTCTAACGCCAGTTCCTCCTAGCCGGAACGTCTGAAAAACACAAAGGTGAGAGTTCCGAAGCAGGGAGGAGGGCGGGTAGTGGAGCACCCATGGGGACACACATCTCGAAGAACAGATGTTACTACACAGGGTGAGTAACAATTTCTTCTTCTTTGAGTAGTGTCCCCGTGGGTGCTCCACTACAGGTGAGTGTGAAGCAGTATCCTAAAACAGTACTGTGCTTCGGAATTAAGCGTGCACAGAGGATAGGACTGCCTGAGCCACTGCTGCATCTATCAAAACAAAATGTTCCAGTGCGTAGTGTCTGGCGAACGTGGATGCGGACGATCAGTTTGCCGCACGGCAAATGTCCCGGATGGAAACATCTCTTAAGAAAGCCGTGGAGGTGGCCATGGCTCTGGTAGAGTGCGCTCTAGGCTTAGAGGGCAATGGTTTGTTACGGAGTGTATAACTGCGGGTGATGCAATTTACAATATGCGATGAAATACGCTGAGATGAGAGTTGTTGACCTTTGGAACGAGTTGCGAGGGACAAAAATAGGCGTCTTGATTTGCGGAATTGACGCGTTCTGTCTATATAGAAAGCCAAAGCTCTCCTAGAGTCCAAAGTGTGCAGGCGCGCATGCTCCTGGGCGGAATGCGGCTTATGGTAAAACATATGGAGAATTATTGGCTCATTGACATGAAACGATGAATTGACCTTTGGAAGAAACGATGGGTGACATTGTAGTGTTACCCTTTGGTGAGTGAACAGCGTGTACGGAGGGTCAACTGACAAGGCTGCCAGCTCGCTGACTCTTCGAGCAGAGGTGATGGCTAAAAGGAACGCAACCTTCATAGTCAGAGTCTGTAGGTCGCAGGTTGCTAAGGGCTCGAACGGTGGACGGGTAAGTGTATCAAGAACCAGTGTTAGGTCCCACGGCTCCGGAACTGCCTTGTGTGGTGGATAAAGATTGATCATGCCTTTCATAAATCTTTTAGAGATGGCGTGGGCGAAACACCGTCTATATGTGGGTGAAAAGCTGAGATTGCAGCCAGGTGTACTTTTAGTGAAGCGACTGCCAACTTCTGCGAATATAGATGGAGGACGTAGTCCAATATGTGTTGGATAGATACACACAAGGGGTCCATGCCATGTGAATGGCACCAGGTTTGGAAGCGGCACCATTTATAACGATAAGACCTTTGGGTCGTTTGTCGTCTGCTTTGTATCAGGATGTCCCTAACCACTTGCGAGCAGTCTAACTCTGATCCCTGCAGCCACTGAGGAGCCACGCTGTGAGGTGGAGACGGTTGATGCTCGGGTGGAGTAGAGTGCCGTATTTCTGGGAAAGTAAGTTGTGTACGTGTGGAAGTCGTTTGGGTTGAGACAACGACATTCTCATCAGTTGTGGTAACCAGGTCTGGCGAGGCCAAAATGGTGCTATGAGTATTACCGTTGCGGCATCCGCCAATATCTTCCGTATTACCCTCAGTATGAGGGGAAAAGGTGGGAAGGCGTATAACAGTCGATACGTTCCCCAATCGAGGAGGAAAGCATCGCCTTTCGAACCTAATCCCCTTCCGGTCCTTGAACAATACAGGCGGCACTTCTTGTTGCGTCGGGTGGCAAACAGGTCTAAGTCTGGGTATCCCCAAGACCGAAAGATGTCGCACGCTACATTGTCGAGGAGCTCCCATTCGTGCAGCTGCTGAAAGGTCCTGCTCAGAGCATCCGCAATGGTATTGCTCTTGCCGGGGAGGTAAGCAGCCGTAAGTGTAATGCCATTCCGAATTGCCCAATTCCATAGTCGTATGGCCTCCGCACACAGGGACCTGGATCTGGCACTGCCCTGTCGATTTATGTAGTAGACCGTTCACATGTTGTCTGTTAGGATCTGCACGGTTGTACCACGAAGGTGTTGGGCGAAATGGCGACAGGCATTGTAAACTGCACGGAGCTCGAGAAAGTTTATATGAAGCAGGGATTCGTGTGGTGACCACAGGCCCTGTACTTGATGATGCTGCATATGCGCTCCCCAGCCAATAAGGGAGGCATCCGTAGTAACCTGGAAGGATGGGGCTCGAGCATGAAAGGGGATGCCCGCTAAAGTGTTGTTCGGATTGAGCCACCACGCGAGGGAGTCTCTCATCCGGATAGGAATAGGAACAAGACTGCGCATATCGCCGGTGACCGGATTGTAGAGTTGAAGAAGCCAATGTTGTAGGCATCTCATGCGAAGGCGGGCATGTGGAACGACGTAGGTTGCCGCTGCCATATGACCTAGCAGCTGGAGGCAGGTAAGTATGGAGACCGTGGGAACGGTGAGTAGGACATTCGCAAGATCCTGAATGGTTTGAGACCTGTCGACCGGTAGGTAGGCGGTGGCGGTGGTGGAATCCAGCCTCGCCCCTATGAAATCGATCGTCCGGGAAGGCACAAGAGAGGATTTTGGCAGGTTGATAATGAGGCCGAGGGCCTCGAACGTGTTTCTGACCATAGCTACCGCCCTCTGTGCCTTGACTGCTGAGTAAGCTTTTATGAGGCAATCGTCGAGGTACGGAAAAATCATGATCCCCGAACGTCTGAGGTGAGTGGCTACGACCGCTAGGGTCTTTGAAAACACCCTTGGGGCCGCTGAAAGTCTGAAAGGTAGCACGGTGTACTGGTAATGGTCATTGCCGAGTGTGAATTGGAGAAATCTCCTGTGTGCTGGGTGGATGGTAATGTGAAAGTAGGCGTCCTGAAGATCGAGAGACGCGAACCAATCCCCTTTGGTAAGAGTCGGAATGATAGAGGCTAGGGTAACCATCTTGAATCTTTGTTTTCTCAGATAACGGTTGAGTTCTCGAAGATCGAGGATTGGTTTCCACCCGCCGGACTTCTTCTGCGTGATGAAGTACCGGGAATAGAAGCCTTTGCCTCTGAACTGACGTGGGACCGCTTCCACTGCTCCGATGGTAAGTAGTCACATGACCTCCTGTCGCAACAGGAAATCGTGAGAGGGGTCCCTGAAAAGGGACGGGGAAGGGGGATTTGAAGGGGGGAGAGTGGTGAAGGGAATGGAGAGTCCGGATGTTATGATCTCTCTGACCCATCGATCTGTGGTGATAGCGAACCAACGACGGTGAAAGGGTCTCAACCAGTGATGGAACAGTCCAGTTATTTGGGAGATAGCCTCTGAAAGGGGAATGGTGCACAGCCCCTCGATGGGGACGTCAAACCTGCTGACGAGGTTGATGCTGAGTTGGCGTCTTGGCAGGCTGTTGACGCCGCCTTTGTGGCCGCTGCCTCTGCTTCTGTTGATCGTAAGGCCTGAACCGTTGAGCCGTGTAGGATTGGGGTCTCTGCCTATTGTAGGGCCAAGCTCTTTTACACCCGAAGGGCGGTGTATACATCCCGAGTGTTCTTAATGTTATTCGGGAGTCTTTACCAGAGTGGAAGACCTGGTCAGTATTCTGAGCGAATAGAGAAGAACGGTCGAAGGGTAGGTCTTCCACTTTCGGTTGTAAGTCCTTAGGGACAGAGGCGAGGTGCAACCACGAAGCGCGCCGCATTACAACCGCTGTAGCTGTCGTACGGGATGCCGAGTCGGCGATGTCGAGCAAGATTTGAAGGGCTGTACGGGCCGCCGTGTAGCCCTCCTGCACAATTGCCTTGAGTATCTCCTTCTTAGAATCTGGGAGGTGCTGCATTAGCGGAACCATCTTTGCATAATTATCGAAATCGTGGTTGGCCAATTGAGCAGAGTAGTTTGCCATCCTAAGAGTTGCAGTCGCTGACGAATAAACCTTTCTCCCGAACAAATCCAAACGTTTTGCGTCCTTCTCGGATGGTGTGTTCTTAGATTGGGACGTCTTCGACTTTTGTTGAGCTGCGTCAACGACAATAGAATTGGGAGGAGGATGGGTAAAAAGGAACTCAGCATTTTTGGCATCCACAAAATACTTTTTGTCCGCACGCTTATGTGTTGGTGTTACGGACGCAGGCGTCTGCCAGATATCGTTAGAAATCTCTAGAATCGCCTCGTCGAAAGGAAGGGCCAACTTCGCCCTATTGGATTGTTGTAAATTCCGTAAGAGGGCATGCTGTTTCTGAGGTGCCTCAGGAGCGCGCAGGTTTTGTGAGTGGGCAACCCTTTTAAACAGCTCCTGGAATTGCCTGTAATCATCTATGGGTGAAGACTCGTGATCGAAGACTGCATCAGCTGGTGACGAGGATGAGATGTCCGCTGGAGAACCAATGGGTTGTGTATCCCCGGAGGGAGAAGGAGGGATGTTGGCTTGTCCAGAGGCTCTATCATCGCCCGTGGGTGTTGGAGGCGGTTGTGCCGGAGGGATGGTGTCGTGAGTTGGCGGCTGAGGCGAGTACGATTGACAGAGGCTCCGAGAAGGCGAGTGCGAGCGGTCATGGTAATGTGCATGATCTGACCGACGGTGATGGCCATGGTGAGAACATGCAGGTGAGTAACTGCTTTGCCGGTAGTGATGCACACGAGCAGGTGACACCGGGGACCGTGACCTCAGAGAATATCGCGATGGAGATCTGGAATAGTAGTGCCGATGATGACGTGAAGGTGATGGAGAGCGTCTCGGAGATCTCCAATACTGCGGTGACCGTGAGCATTCATAATGATGCCGTCGGTCATATCGAGGCGGAGGTGAGGGTCCTGGTGAGAACACAGTCCTAGTGGGACTGGGGGACGGCGAACATAAGTGGCGTCTCTTCCTCTGGGCCTTTGTAAGAAAGCCAGTCACTGAAGAGGGAGCAGTGACCACTGGGCTACAAGGCACTGATATGATGGAAATGGTCTCAGATGGTGACACAGGTGCTGAGGCCAATGAAGGCGGTGCCATGCCCTGGGATGAGGGACTAGATGGCTGGGTCTCTGGTGCAGGTTGGGTAGCCGGTGCCTTAGTCAGTGTCGGTGCCGACTGCAACTGAGAGGACTCCGTGCCACGCGGTAATGCGCGGTGCAGTGAGGGCGGCAGTGTATCCTCTCTTGGCACTGTCTTTGGCTTCGTTTTGGGCTTGTGCCCCGGTGCCAGTTTCTCCAGCTGTGCCGCTGCCTCTCTCGGTGCCGGCCTCGGTGCCGGTGTATCCAGCGCCGTATTCATGTCCGTTCCCGGTGCTGGTGCATGTCTCTGTACCGATGTCGGTGTGGACAGCACCTGTGTCGGCGTCGACTCAGGTCTCGGAGTCAACTCGCGCCTCGGCAGCCCCAGATGGTTGGGCATGGTGCTGTGAAGCACCCTCTGGTGCCACTACGGACGGTGCTGATCGTTGCGGTGCCGTCTGGGCACTCGGTGCCGTTGCTGCCGGCGCAGACTCAGACTGTGGTGCCGTACGGGACGGTGCTGATGAAAGCATGGGACTAGGTTCCGACGTGCTACGGCCCTTGGGCGATTTGCCACGGGCAGGCGGGAATGCCGAAGAGCCCAGGGCATCCCCGGCACTCGCAATCCTAGACGGAGCGGAGGTTCTGCCATCGCGGGCCTTCCGCAACTGTGGAGCCTCTGGACGTTGGGCCGCGGACGAGGGCTGAAGTGCCATGTTAAAAAGGAGCATTTTCAGACGCATCTCCCTGTCGCGTCTGGCCCTGGCGGTCAATTTAGAGCAATGACCGCATTTCTGTGGGATATGCCCCTCTCCTAAGCAGCGAATGCAGCGGGAGTGTCCGTCCAAGGCCGGCATCGCATCGCCACAGGAGGCACATCTTTTAAACCCCGCCGGCATGTTGGCCTTAGCAGGAGAAGGAGGAAAAGATCCCGGCAGGCCGAACGAAGGGCCTGAGGGATCGAACAATAAAATTTTTTTTTTAAAATGAACTAACTAATTAATGAACTGTGATAACTAACTATACTATAAAGGGTGGGGGGATAACTGGGAGGAACGAGTAACTTTGATCTAAATTCTCCTCAGGTTGATGAGGAGTGCGTTCCAACTCCGTCTGCAGCCGTGGACGGTTAGGAGGAACTGGCATTAGACTGCGATGTGCAGAAAGAGCGCAAACGCCGAAGAGATGGCTTCTGCACATGTGCAGTCCACTGGGGGCTACTGCTGGCTAAAACTCTCTGGATTGCGGCACCGGGACGAGCCCGACACCTGTAGTGAAGCACCCACGGGGACACTACTCGAAGAAGAACCTTGTGGTACTGCATGAATGTCTTCGATGATAATGTGGAGAAGACGAGCGGGAGTGGCTATATGAGCATCGACGCGAAGAGTAGTCCCTGTGGCGATGATATCTGTCGTGGCCATGGTGAGAAGACGAATAATATGGTGAGTATCTCGTGTGTGATATGTGGTGGTACCTAGTGTAGGAGGATCTCGCAGGTGACCTCAGAGAACGAGATCTTCCTCTAGGGTAAGCTGGCAAGTGTGAATGCCTATGGTAGCACTGCGGGGATGGAGAATACCGTGATGAGCGCCTCTGGTAGGGACTAGGGCGGTCTTTGCGTTGCATAGCGACTGCGCATAGTGAAGGTGGTGAAGACGGTTGCGGAGAAAATACCGCCAGTTCCGGGCTAGGGGAAGGTGTTATTATCCTCCTAGATTTATGGGTAGCCTTGCATTGAGGAGAATGTTGTTATGACGGAGCCGTGTGTGGTACTGGGACCAGCTGTTGTCTTGAGGTTGGTGCTGGTGTTGTGTGTGCTGGTCCGTGCAGCATTTGTGTGGAAGGGGGAACCGCTGGAGACGGTGCTGCTGTGGTCAGTGCCGGTGGACTTGGTGCCGCTACAGTCGGTGCCGCATGACTCAGCGCCGTATGAGTGGGTGCTGCGTGACTCAGTGCTGTGTGGGTCGGTGCCACATGACTCGGTGCCGTTGAGCTGGCCATAGAGCCCGAAGATGCTGAAGGACTCAGGGGTGGGGCCAGAGATGGTGATCTCAGTGCCGTAATTGGTGCCGTCCTCTGTGTACCTTCAGTGCCGATTTTGCCGTGTCACTGGCTTTTGTTTGCTCAGCGCGAGTACCGAATTGGCTCTTGGCACCATTGGTGTTGCCTGTGCCGCCTCCCTATGTGAGGCTGGGCTCAGCTCAGATACCATATGGCTCGTTCTATGTCTGTGAGCCTGGATGCTGGAAGACGAGCCGGATGTGCCCAGCTTATCAGCTGTGCTAATTCTGTGGGCTGCTGGCCATAGGACTCGTAGTTGACTCTTTCTCAGCAGGTTGCACTGCCTTGCTGAATAACAACATTCTTAGGTGGATTTTGCGGTCCCGTCTTGCACACGCCATCAGCTTTGAGTAGTGCGGGCATTTCTGAGGGATGTGACCCTCGCCCAAGCACTTGATATAGCTATCATGTCCGTCGGATGCTGGTATCGCGTTGCGGCAAGTCAAACACTTCTTGAAACTGGGATAACCTGTCATTTTTTTTTTTTTTGGCTGTAAGTAGTATAACTATGTACAGGAATCACTATGCAGAACTATATCTTGGGTATGGAAAAAAAACACTTTTTTTTTTTTTAAGTTAACAAGTGAAGCTATATCTAAAACAAGTAACTATGACTAAAAACTAAGAATAAACTAACTAGTTCTAAATTTTTTCAGTCAGGATAGGGAGAAGCAGTTTACTCTGCCTGCGACCGTGAACCGTTAGGAGGAACTTGAGGTAGCTGGACTGCGCGCAGCCTCAGAAATGGCATGAAGGGCACGCGCCGCCGCCGCGCATGCGTGGTCCAGCTAAGCCACGGCTGATGAATCTCTGACCTGCGGCGCCTGGATGAGCCCGACACCTATGGGCTGAAGTGCTCTATAAATGAAAAGTTCATTGGATTACCTCTCACCTTAACTTGTCTCTCGTCAGAAGTCTTGAAGCCATCCTTGACCCCAAATTATAAACTTCCTCAGTCTTCCCCTGAAAAGCCCCACTCTTAACCATGACATATTACCTTCTGGAAAGTCAACAACATCATTCCTGCCTTGACCCTGCCATTGCGGAAACCCTGATTCATGCTGCAGTCACTTCCTGTCTTTATCAATCCCCTCCTTTTACATTGTTCCTAAAGCCCTAACTTCAGGGCAGCCCAGAAATTTGAGGGCCTACATTTATCTCTCATTCCAGGAAGTAGGGCTACTATATTCACCATAACTAAGTTATCTATCTGACTCTAGCCTTCTATATGTGCAGAGCTGCACTAGTTGAAAAACCAACAGTTAAAATGATGTGACTCTCATAAAAGAAGGGGCTAGCTTGATATAATTTAAGATAAACTCATAAACTAGGCTTCAATGGGCATGTAGACACAGCAGGGCTAAAGTTGAATTAAGCTACACAACTTCAGCTATGTCAATTGTGTAGCTTAAGTTGAAATACGTTAACTCAACTTTTGGCACTGCCTACACAGCAGGAAGTTGAAGGAAGAGCGCTCTTCCTCCAACTTCCCTTACTCCTTGCAAAATGAGGGTTACCAGGAATCGGAGTAAGAAGTCCTCCAGCTCGACATTATTTCGAAATAAAGACTTGCTATGTAGACACGCTCTTCATTATTTCAGAATAACACTAGTTATTCTGAAATAACGCTGCTGTGTAGACATACCCAATTAGATTAAGAGCGTCCACATAGGATTTTGTACTGATTTAACTGAATAGATTTAAAATCACATCTTTAAAGTGGAACAACTTTCGATATACATTGGGTAAAATTTTCCAAAGGATCTAAGTTCCATTTCCAAAAGTGAATTAGGCTCTTAGGAGTCAAAATTTAATTGACTTTCTTTGGGTGTTACACCAAGTCTACCATAGAAAAGAGTTGTCTGACAAGCTATCCACTGTAGATGCAGATTATGTTGAGCAAAAATATGCTAGCCAATATAGCTCATATCTGTTCAGTGAGCAAATTAATTGGCAACAAAAGCTCACTTATGATAGTACAACTGTGTCTAAAATAGGAACTTTGCCAGCATGGAGATGTCACATAAAAAAACCCAACCCACTAACTATCGTTATATCTGCAAAAGTTTCTAGTGTAGACTTGGCCGTAGCTTCTTATGTGTCTATTTCCATTTTGAAAACAGACCTTAGGTGCTTTTGCAAATTTTACCAAAGGCTTCTGCATCCAATTAGAACTACCTTCCTTTTAATGCTCCATGGACATGCCCCTTCTGGTCCACTTGGAGTTCATGTCCACCTCCAAGTCCCCACATAACCACTCATTCCACTTCTCTAACTTTATTTTCCTCCCTGACCTCTCTATTGATTCTCTCATGTTGTGTTGGGGGAGTGAGTGGAGCCAGCGTTTAGATGCTGATAGATGGTTGGCTGTGTCAGTGTATTCCTGCTGTACACCCACCCAGCCTGGCACAGAAAGCTGGCATGGAAGACCTCAAGTGAACTGCCCAATGACCAAAAGATTTGTTAAGGGATAACGACATCCAGCCAGGTTCACTGTTGATGAATTATAATACTAGTATCCTGCAGACTCTACTACACCGCTAATACACATATGCCTGTAACAGTGAACCAGCTCAGTGAATGGTGGGACTTTCTGTTCTCCCTAGGCCAGACAAAGATACTCTGTGACGGGGCGGCACTGCCCTGCACTGAAGTCCCAGGAGCTCCCCTGGCCCAGCTGGCCAAATAGGCCCCACCCCCTCGGCCCAGCTGGGCATGCTTGAGAGTGAGGCTAGGGATAAAAGCCCGGGCAGGCAGGCAGTCTGGGGAGATAGCCGGAGGGGCAGGAGCTCAGGGAGGAGCTCGTGAACAGCGCCCGCCGCCGCAGCCGCCCCAGAAGCAGCACCTACTGCAGCCTCAGCGACAGCGCTGGACGAGGGGATCGTCAGACTGGGGCTGACATGGGGAGCAGCATGCAAAGGAGGGCACCCAGCGTTGGAGGAGGCAGGAAGGAGCCCAGGGCGGAGCATTGACCTCTGGGAGCTCGGTGTGTTCTGGCAGGCATCCCCGCTGAGCAGGCAGCGAAATGTTTCGCTGCTATCAGGGCCCTGGCTGGGACCCGGTGGCGTGGGAGGGCCCGGGTCCCCCTACCTTCCCACCCCACCACAGCCATGCTCCCTAGCTGGTGGGAGAGAAGCTCACTGAGGGGCTAGGCTGAAGGCCCTCTACAACCCTACAGGGGGTTTTGTACTTTGGGATTGGGCCTAGAGGGCCGTATATACCCATGTAGAGGGACTTGTACTGTGAAGGAACTCGGCATAAGGCCGTATACACCCTACAAGAGGGGCATCTGGGTGAAACTAAGGACGGCCCGGTCCGAAGGGGGCCGTAACCCAGCCATAGGGGACTTCTGGGTTACCAAGGGGCAGGCAACCCCTCGACATACTCCCTGTGGCACACATCTTTAGACCCTGATACAAAGAAGCGAGTACTGCCCCTGTGATGTGGCTAGTGATTACCCATTATCTTGCACAGGTTGATCCCATCAAAACATTGTTATTACTGCTGTCATCTTGACTTTATTTTTTAGGAGGGGCCAGTGGTATCCTGTTATCTCGAAGAATGTTTTTGTACCATTCTTGATATTGTGGTGTTCTCATACCACTTTGATACTGGGATGTGTTTGCGTGAGTACTTTGTGAATAGCACTTTTTAGAAATGTGTATTTTTGCAGCATCAGCCCTGTTCTTGCCAGATTTTGTGAGCAGGTTCTGCTTCATATCAGGACTCAGATATTAGGGCTTATGGCTCAGGCTCTTTTCCTACCACAGTGCTCATTACCTTGTGCTAGCCCAGTGCACAAACTTTTTGGCATCACGCCCCCTCCTTTTTGATGTTTGAGATCCTCTCGTCCTCCCCCCACCGCCCAAAATAGCAGCAAAGCTTGTTGAGGAAAAAAAAAGGAACTGACCGGGGCCGAAAAACAGTCATGGCCCCTTTAATTCCCAGGACCAGTGTGGAAAAAAAAAAAGGTGCCGGTACTCCAAGGGAAAAGTTGTTGACCAAAAAAACCCCTAAAAAACAGTTGCCCTTTTAAGCAGGCCATTTTGCCCTTTTTAAGGTGGCCATTTTGAAGTCTGCCCGGGACGCTCCAACCTCCCCCCTTGCCCCAGCCAGCCCGAGCTGTACGTGTTCTGGCAGATGCCCACGCCACAAAAAACAGAAAATACCAGACATTTCATGTGGTATTTTCTGATTTTTTTTTTACTGGATGGAGCAGGCTCTTTCTTGAGGGGGGATTGACAAGGGGGAAGGAAGGGGGCTGGGTTGCCTCACGTCCCCCCTGGAATTTCTTCATGCCCCCACCAGGGGGGCACGCGCCCCAGTTTGGGAACCTATGTGCTAGCCTATTACCCTACCTGGATTTCTCTTCTTCCTGTGAGTCACAATCATTCTGTCTAAATCTCACCTTGAAGGCTTACTTCCTTTTCTCCTCAGTGCAAGAAGAGGAGAAGTCCAGGTAGGGTAACGACTCTCTGCAGAACTGTTTGATACTCTGCACTACGAATGGTATAAAAAGGGTTGTTAGAAGGACAAAGTGGGTGAGGTAATATCTTTTACTGAACCAACTTCTGTTGATCAGAGAGACAAGTTTCTGAGCTATACAAAATTTTTTGAAAGCTTCTCTCTCACACCCACAGAAGTTGTTCCAATAAAATATATTACCTCACTCAGCTTATCTAATATCCTGTGACCAACATGGCTTCAACAACATTGCGTACATATAAAAATGGTTAGATTTTCTAAAAATCTAAAAACTCCTCCAGAAGAATTCTTGTTTGTTCCAGGTTACTCTGGTTGAGTCCAAAGCAGATGCCCAGTAGGCCGCCTATTTTATTTCTCTATCTACTGTATCATACACGTGGGCATTCTTTTCAGTCCCTTGTAACTTTGTTTCAAACATTTCACTTGAACTGAATATACTTGATTGGAATCATTTTCACTTTTAAGTCAAGTAAGTCATTTTTATTTTCAGGTTCTTAGGCACAGTCTACACTTAAAAACTTTGGTTGACTTAGTTATGGTGCTCTGTGGTGTGAAATATATAAACCCCTCAACTCTGTAGTAAGGCAACTTAGTTGTGTAGGTTTCCATGGACTTAGCTGGAAAGGTGAAGTTTGGAGAGGTGAAGTTTCTAAACAGTGGAAAAAGCCCTTCTGTCATTGTACACTGCATCTATACTAGGGGTTATGGCAGCATAGCTGTGCGCCAGTAGCTATGCTGCTAGTCCATGTAGAGTAGACATGATTTTAGGGGTGGAATTCCAGATTTGCAAATACTGGAAGGTAACACATTTATTCTGTTTTCACTAGATTTTTTTTAAATCAGGGAAACATTTCTTAAGGTTCGTAATTAGCTTGATTTTACAAAATTTTAATTTGTGGCCAAATTTAAGTTGGCAATATCTCTTAACATGAACATTAAGAGTAATGAGACAGTGAGTTCTTTAACTACTGTATACTTCAATTCTTAATAGTAACACTGTGTTAAGCTACTCCAGATTTCTCTTAAGAGGGTCTTTGATAGGCTAGCCTATACAAACGCGAGTCCTGATTCTGTAATTAATTATATGAGTTGCTTCATTGAAGTCAATGGGACTATTCATATGGATATGTACCTTGCCGGATCAACACTGTCTTTAAAAATAATGCTGTATTTTTCTTTCTGCAATTTCTCCAGCATCCTTTGCTCTTACGTTTTTTGTTTCAAATATCAGCCTTACTTGCCACACAGTATGAGGGCTGGTACACCATGCTGTCTTGTATGTGAAGTGCAACCTTTACTCTATGCTGACACACTCACTAACTCTACATTATCACTCAGTGCTGGATACATCATCCCATTGAATACTACAGTGGAGAATAAAGTATAAACTCCCATTGAATACTACAGTGGAGAATAAAGTATTTACGCTCTCTCTTACTTCAGCTATAAAATGTCTAAAAATAGGTCCAGTAATCTAGATATTAATGGCTCTGAACTGCCATGGTCATAACTGCCGTTTTCATTACGAGCAGTTGTGGAAGGACTTTATGTCTGCTTCTTAAGAGCTGCCAATACACACGTACACGAAGCTCAGCCTTAGAAATCATTCACTCTCCTGCAGAGGGAGAGCTACTGTGCTCAGACAGGGCTAAGCACCTATTAGTCAAGTTGAATAGGGACATATTTGTAGCCAACAGGGAGGCAAGGGACAATATCAAAGGATTAAATTGGCTCTGAGGCTGGTCTTCCCTTTCACAGGTAAAGCTTCGTTGCTTTCTTACTTTTTTTTACGGAAAACTGACAGCAAAGGTCAGGAAGGACCATGGTTGGAAGAATGGTAGCTCAGCTCATACGGAGTGCTGACCTTAGGGAAACTCAGACTGAGCAGAAGCATGGAGCATTAATATGGAAAAAGACACCTGCTGGGCAAATGGTCTCCGCCAGTTTGGGTTCAATCAGAAGCTCCAAATAATTTCTCATCTTACATTTAAAATAGACAATGCCAGCTGGCACTGGCTAAGTGCCTCTGCTTCTAACCACAGAGGTAGAATTTCAGGTGTTTGGCTTCCTTCATTTGCAAATCAAGGACATTAATGGTATTTTGGGCTCAGCAGTGCAACAGGGAGCATGGGTACAGCCCTGTAACTCCACAGATTTCCTTGTCACATACACAGATATCCACATCTGCAGATGTAGATGTGGATATCCTTGGTTCATTTTTGCAGATCTGGATCCAGATGCAGATACAGATTGTATATCTTTTTTTTCTTAAACCCAGAACCCTGCAAACTTGCAGATATCCACGGGCACCTGCATCCATGGATGTGGATATCCACGGCTCATTTTTGGGATATGGATGCACATACAGATGCAGATTTTGTGTCCATGCAGGGCTCTAAGCATGTGCAGTTCTCGCATTGATCTTTTGAAATAACAAATCCCGACACTTGCAATGTTGTTGTAGCCATGTCAGTCCCAGGATATGAGTGAGACAAGAAGAGAGACACAAGACTAGAAGACGACCTCTATGTAAACTCAAGACCGTGTCTTTTTTATCTACTGCCGTTGGTTCTTTAACCAATTCTGCTCTCCTGTGAAATCAGAGTGTTTCACTCAGAACTGATTTGCTTACTGGGACATGGAAGGAGTTTCCAGCACTGCCATCTACTGGGGAATCCATCATAGTACAGTTGTTTCACTGAACTTGAACTGATGAGTGGAAAGAGTTTAAAACTCAACATTGCAAAGTTTACATGACAAACAGTGTGATTTTCACAATGAACTGCTACATCTTCACATATTTTAACTCTCTCAAGTCTAAGTTAATGGAAATCAACAGCATATTATCTAGAATACAACCTAAATTGATGAAAAACTTAAAAAGCAACGAATACTCTTGCAGTCGCTAAGGTGCTGCAAGACTATTTGCTGTTTTTTAAGTTTTTCTAGTTACAGATTAACTCATCTACCCCTCTGAAGCAAATTGATTGGCAGACTTCTGAAACCAAAAAGTACCCTTCCCCTACACCTTAGCGTGAGAATGTTAGTTAAAAGTTGGCTGTTAAGAATATTAATAACGTTTGAGAATGTTTTAGGGTTCAAGGTGCAATCTTATTTCAGAAGTTACTCTCTCTATATATACATGAATTTAGCAAGGAAAATAACATGTTCTTACATCACAATTAAGGAGTATAAAATATGGGGTATGGCAGAGGTGGGGAACGCTTTTTGGGTCAGGGGCCACTGACCCTCAGAAAAATCAGTCGGGGGCCGCACACAAGTGAGATTCAACCAAAGAAAAAAAAATAAACAACCCAAAACACCAAACCTTCATTGATGTGGCCCCTGACTGAGAAGGAGAAAAGACACACACACCAAAACCCAGGGAGGCCCAGGCTAGCAGATTTTGTGTGCTCCAGCTCTGGGGGAAGGCAGCAAGGGGCTGAAGCACCAGCTAAAGCTCCCCAATGCTGGGAGGGGGGAAAGAGGAGTCCTGAGCCTCAGGGGCAGGATCCAGGCAACCCAGGGACTGGGCTTGAGGTTCCCCACCCTTGGAGTATGCATTTGTGACATTATAGGGAACCAAAGGGCAGTTTTAAGTATAAGCAGCACTTTTTTTTGTTCCTAAAACACTCTTTACTCTTTATATGTAACACAGTACTAAGGCAACTATGATGTGGCAGCATATAGAGTATTTGAAAGTAAGTCCTGCCCCAGTTTTATACATGACCCCTGTGTCATCTTGTCTCAGTCAACTCAAAGGGGCTGGATACGGATTTAGGGGTCTGCATACATAGACTAGATTGCAGTATTGGCCTATAGATTAAAGGGTCTGAGCCTTTATATCTGAGACAAGCAAAATTCCTCTTGGTTTAGAGGGGACTTCTGCCTGTCAAAGATAATGGAATCAAACCTTCGTTGACCTGATTTTCAAAGGGTCTTGAGTATCAGTAAATCTCAATGAACGCGATTATTATTTCTATTACAGCAGCTCTTAAGAGTCTAAAATGAGAAATGAGGTTATTTCATGCAAAGTGCTACATATACACATAACAGCTGCTAGAGGTGATTAAGCATCTGAAAATCATAACTTCATTTTCAAAAACTGTTTCACCTGAGTCTGGCAGGTTCCTATTAGTGTATTTGGTACCTGTGCCACAAATACATAGTTCTATGTTTACATAGTACTTTGTATGCTTAAAACATACCATTTACTTAAAAATTGTACTGTGAGTTTTTTATCTAGTGGTGTGGCAAGTCTAAAATTACTGCATCTGAGGACTTGTCTAAGTGGCTAGTTAGCGATGTAAATATACAGCATGTTTGCCTGCTGTGCACTAGCTAGCCATGGTGACTCTGCTACAGTATACTAAAAGTACCTTAATGCTCTGAGTACATCAAAGCATACTATGGGACCAGTTTAGAGTATGGTTACAAAGTCCACACCGGTAGGCTGTGCATGGCAGGCTAGCTCTCTGTACATTCACACCCAGGTTTATCATGCACTAATGAGCTATATAGACAAGCAAAGAGATTAAAAGGAAATATTTTGGTGTTATTTCAGTTTGGTTACTTTGTGCATTTGACAGCACTTTATGTATAGTCAGTTTCACTAGTTCCCTGGTGACTGTGTGGGACTGTCAAACAACAGGCGAGAGAAAAATGTTTAAAAAATAGATTGTGAAATAAAAATTGGCAGGGGTCTCAGTGGCTAATTTAGTCCCAGAACCTACTTTCTACTTTGTGTTTTTCAAATATATTGATAAGGTTTCAAATAGGCAGGGTCCCTTAGACAGGTTACTTAGAGACACATTGTGAAGCGTTCCTCCTAATGGGACTGTATAATGGAGGGCTTTCATACTAAGCTCATGGCCATGTATCCAATCAGCTAGTTGCACAAATAAATCCTAAAGGTAGCAGAATAAAATCCATTTTCCCTCATTGGAGGAAGAGGCAGGAACTTATGAGCTTTTCATTTTCTGGCTACTGCAGACCATGCCATCCAAGAGCTATTTGTCACTATCCTAATTCATGTGCATTACTGTAAGGTGACTACAGGACTTGCTCTTATCTCCAAGCTGCCTGTTCAGTTATTCCGTCTTATATAAGGGACACATTTTCTGATCTTTTCCAGCTCAAAATCTTGCTGCAAATATAATTCTCATGCTACTCTCAGACTCCTGTTTTTGCTCCAATTAGAATTTGGTTTTATATAGTGTCTTTAACGATCAGTGTAGCACTTTACAAAGCAAAGAGGATAAATACCAGGGCCCAAATTCTGCTCTCAGTTACACTAAGGCAAGTCCCGAGTAACTGTAGCTTAGTAAATCAGCAGTTCTCAGACTGTGGGTCGGGTCCCTGAAGTGGGCCACAACTCCAGACTTGGCACCCATAGCAGGAGTCTGGTCCCCCCACTCACCAGCAGCAGGAAGCAGAGCTGGGCAACCCTAGCTGCTTTCCTTTCCTGGCTGTGTTGCTTCTGGGAAGAAGGTGGTCATCTACACTGCCTGGCGGGAAGCAGAGCAAAGAGAGTTTGGGCCAGTTTACTCTACTTTCCCCGCTGCCGCCAGAGAGTATAGGGGGGAAACCCTTGTTGCTGGCACGCCTCCAGCTATGCTAGTCCCCCAGGTCACCTCATTTGGGGGGAGAATCAGGGCAGGGGTGGAGCAGGGAGGTGGAGCAGGGGCAGAGATGGGATCTGGGATAGAGGGGGATTGTCCCACCCCTTCCCTGGATGGGGGGGATATCATGTGGCCTCCCCTCAACCCCCGATTCCTCCTGACCAGTCACCTCTGCTCCTTTGTTTTCAGAAGGGAGTCACAGCATAATTAATTTTAGAACTCCTGAACTAAATGAAATCATTCAGGATTTACACTGATGTAATCGAAAGCACAATTTGAGCCGTTTAATGAAGTAATGCTGGTTAAAACACCAATACTTTTTTCCCCTTTCCAAAATAAGTTGTAAACTGAAGGACTGCTAATCACTCAGCAGGAGTTCTTTTAAAGAAAAAAACAAGTGTTTAACTTTACTAAAACGAAACACATCCAAGAGGAAAAGATGACAACAGCTTTAATCTGGCAAACATGCACAGAATAATTTTGTTTTCAGGGAAAACAGGACTTCAAAACAACATTAGTAGCAATAATTCACCATTTTAGGTTGTTTCCAAGAACTTTAAGCAATAGGGCTATAATTTATATTGATTTACCTTAATCCCAGGGTATCTGTTGACAAGAGAGAGTTACTCACCCTGTGCAGTAACGTTTGTTCTTCGAGATGTGTGTCCCCGTGGGTGCTCCACTCAAGGTGCTGGTCTCGTCCCGGCACCGCAAACGGAGAATCTTTCTTAGCAGTAGCCCTGCCGGCCCGCGCATGCACTCCTGCTGTCTCGTGCCGTTCGCGCCATTCCAGCTGAGCGCGGGCCAGCTTGTCAGTTTCCTCCCAACCGGAAGCGTCTGGAAGATAAAACAGACGCTCCGAAGCAGGGAGGAGGGTGGGTCGTGGAGCACCCACGGGACACACATCTCGAAGAACAGACGTTACTGCACAGGGTGAGTAACTCTCTCTTCTTCATCGAGTAGTGTCCCCGAGGGTGCTCCACTCGAGGTGAGTACACAGCAGTGGTCCAATGGTATCGGTGTGCTTCGGACTTATGGCCTCTGCGCTGTGGCCAAAACAGCTAGCGCCACCGCTGAATCATTCTTCAATATTTTCGCGAGGGCATAGTGCCTGGCAAATGTAAGAGCAGATGACCAAGTTGCTGCACGGCATATGTCCTGCAATGGCACACCTCTAAGGTAAGTGGTGGATGTGGCCATGCCTCTGGTGGAGTGAGCGCGAAGCCGTTCCGGTAAAGGTTCATGCCGTAGGGCATAACAACGTGTGATGCAAGAGGCGATTAAATTGGAAATACGTTGTGCGGAGAGCTGTTGGCCTTCAACGCCGGTCAGAGCTATAAAAAGACGCTGAGACTTCCTGAAAACACGTGTTCTCTCCAGGTAGAAGGCCAGCGCTCGTCTGACATAGAGCGTATGTAGACGTGAATCTTCTGGTGAAGAGTGAGGTTTTGGATAGAATGTTGGCAGACTTATGGGCTCGTTTATATGGAAAGGAGAGTTCACCTTCAGAAGGAAGGGAGGATGGACACGAAGCAGTACCCCCTGCTCAGAAAATAACGTGTACGGTGGATCAGCAGATAGAGCTGCCAATTCACTAACTCGATGTGCTGAAGTGATTGCCAGCAGGAATGACACCTTCATCGTGAGCATGCGCAAGTCGCAAGTTGCTAATGGCTCAAAGGGGGGACGAGTTAATGTGTCCAGTACTAAGGCCAAGTCCCACGGCTCTGGTGGAAATGTGTAGGTCAGGTACAGGTTCCCAAGCCCCTTCAGGAATCTTTTAGTGAGCGAATGAGCGAACAGCGAATGACCGTCGATCGGAAGACGGAAGGCCGAGATTGCTGCCAGGTGAACTTTCAGTGAAGCAATCGCCAACCCCCCCGTCTTTAGGTGGAGGATGTAGTCCAGGACTTGCTGCACTGGCAAAGAGAGAGGGTCAAGATTCCTCTCCACACACCACGATTGGAACCGATACCACTTGTAGAGGTAGGTTTTGCGAGTGGTCCGGCGTCTGCTGTTTATCAGCACATGTCTCACTGCCTGAGAGCAGGTCATTTCTGGCGGTTGGAGCCACTTAGGAGCCATGCCGTGAGGTGCATGCGATCGATGCTCGGATGCACCATCGTACTGTGCTGTTGAGACAGCAAATTGTACAGCAGTGGTAGTCGTCGTGGCTGAGCGACCAACATTCTCGACAATTGCGTCAGCCAAGTCTGTTGGGGCCAAAAGATCACTGTTGCGCCCTCCATTGCTATCTTCTCCAGCGCCCTCAGAATAAGAGGAAGAGGAGGAAAAGCGTAGAGTAATTGGTGACGACTCCAGTTGAGTAGGAAAGCATCTCCCAAGGAGTTCATGCCGACGCCCGCCCGCAAACAGTAACAATGGCACTTTTTGTTGTGGCGAGAGGCAAAGAGGTCTATACTCGGGAACCCCCAGAGATGGAAAAGATCGTGAACAACTTTGTTGTGTAACTCCCACTCGTGTTGGGGAAGAAGGAAGTGCCTGCTGAGGGCATCGGCGATGACATTGTCTTTGCCGGGAAGGTATGATGCGGTAAGGGTTATACCGTGCCGAATTGCCCAGTTCCACAGTCGTATAGCCTCTGCACAAAGGGGGCGTGAGCATGCACTGCCTTGCCTGTTGATATAGTACACCGTGCATATATTGTCAGTGAGAATGCGAACCGTAAGACCTCGGATCATGTGGAGGAAGTGCCTGCAGGCGTTGAATACAGCTCGTGCATCGAGCCTCGCGCCGATAAATTCCAGGTCGTGACTCAGTGTCAGGGACGACTTGTTGAAGTTGATTATGAGACCCAAAGCGTTGAATACCGTCGTGGTAGTGGCAACTGCTCGGGCAGCTTCATCAAAGGTAGGGGCCTTTAACAGGCAGTCGTCGAGATACGGGAAAATCGTGATATCGAGACGTTGAAGGAAAGCAGCCACCACTGCTAGGTCTTGGAGAACACCCGTGGAGCTGCTGAGAGGCCGAAGGGTAACACGCGATACTGGTAATGTTCTGTGCCCACTACAAAACGAAGGAAGTGCCTGTGGGCCGGATGGATCGTTATATGGAAATAAGCGTCCTTCAAGTTGAGGGACGCGAACCAATCCCCTTTGTCGAGAGCAGGGATGATAGAGGCCAACGTAACCATCTTGAATTTTTGTTTCCGCAAGTGACGGTTGAGTTGACGCAGGTCCAGGATAGGTCTCCAACCCCCTGACTTCTTCTGGGTGAGGAAGTACCGAGTGTAAAACCCTCTCCCCCGGAACTGAGCAGGTACCCTCTCCACTGCTCCTATTGTCATTAGACGAGAAACCTCTTTCTGCAGAAGAGTCTCGTGAGAGGGGTCCCTGAAAAGGGATGGGGAGGTTGGAGAAGGGGGGGGGATTGAGATGAAAGGAATGGCATATCCTGCAGCGACTATGTCGTTGACCCAACGGTCGGTGGAAATCAAAGACCAACGGTGTTGATAAGGTCTCAACCAATGATGGAATAAAGCTTGCGGATTGTATGGAGCCTCTGTCAAAGGGGTAATGCGCAGTCCCTCGACCGACACATCAAACCTGCTGCCGTCCCTGCTGGTGGCCGGGCGCCTTGTTAGGTTGTTGTCTCCATTTCTGTTGGCGCTGTCTTGGCCTTTGCTGCTCGTATGGTTTGGCACGGAATGACGCATAAGAGAAAGGTCTTTGCTTGTTATAGGGCATAAATCTCTTATGCTTATACGGAGGTGTATACATCCCCAGCGTTCTCAACGTCGTACGGGAGTCTTTGCCTGAGTGGAACACCTGATCCGTGGATTGAGCGAAGAGCGACTGACGATCAAAGGACAAGTCCTCTACCTTATTCAGCAAATCTTTCGGGGCAGCAGCTTGATGCAACCAAGACGCACGACGCATGACTACAGCAGTTGCTGTGGCTCGAGCTGCTGCATCGGCAATGTCCAGAGCGATCTGCAATGCTGTTCGGGCTGTTGTATAGCCCTCCTGTATTACCGCCTTCAGAATTTGACATTTTGAGTCCGGCAGATGTTCTAAAAGAGGAATTAATTTTGAGTAATTATCGAAATCATGATTCGCCAGGGGAGCCGCGTAATTGCACATTCTCAAAGCTGAAGTGGCAGAGGAATACACCTTTCTGCCTAAAATGTCGAGGCGTTTGGCCTCCTCATCATTTACAATATTTTTAGTTTGTGCTGTCTTGGACCGTTGTTGTGCGGCGACCATGACAAGGGAATTAGGCAGAGGGTGAGTAAACAAGAACTGCATGCCCTTCTGGTTTATAAAGTATTTCTTGTCAGATCGCTTGTTGGTTGGCAAGGAAGTAGCTGGAGTCTGCCAGATGTCATCGGCAATTTCCAAAATGGCGTCGTTAAAGGGAAGTGCCAACTTCGATTTTTGCGAATGTTGCAAGTTCTTAAGTAACGGATGATGTTTTTGTTGAACATCCATAGTCTGAATACTCTGAGACTGAGCAACCCTCTTAAAAAGTTCTTGAAACTGATTATGGTCTTCTGTTGGAGATAGATCCCCGGGGGAAAACTGCGTCATCTGGTGATGAAGACGAGTGGTTAGCAGGAGAATCAGGACTCTGAAGTTCCCGAGTTGGAGTGTGGTTGTCCTGCTGTCCCTCATGGGTCTGGATTGAAGCCATGTTCTCTACAGGGGTTGGTGATGCTGCCGGAGGGTGGGGTTGCAATGGTGCAAGACGTGGAGATACTGGTCCGCTGGAGCGCAGAGACCGTAGCGCGGGTACCTTCGACGGAGAGAGTAATAACGATCATCATAGTAATGGTCATAGTACCTACTATGACAGTATGATCCCGGTGAATATCTCGGAGAATAGCGCCTCGGTGTTCCATACCGATGTGAATATCGTGAAGGTCTTGAAGACTGTGGTGAAATAGACCTTGTGAAGTAGCGGGAGGGAGATCTAGAATAATGTGCTCGATAACACTGTGGTGAATGACGACGCGATCTGTAATGATGGTCCCTGGTCGTGTGATGGGCATGGTGATGGCTGTCCGCATAGGATGAGGCACGTGACAAAGGTGGAGGAGAAAACACAGCGCGGTCTGGGGTAAGAGATGGTGTCCGAACCCCTCTCGACTTGCGTTGTGTGTTGGACGGCACCGAGCAATTCAGAGGAGAGGATGGTGCCGTCTGCAATGGGCTAGCAGGCAGTGAAGCAACCTGCATAGCCTGGCCGCAGTTTGAATGAAGAGCCAGTGCTGCTGGCTCAGCAGATTGCGGGGCCGAGGGAGATAATGCCGGTGCCGAGGGCTGAGAGTTGACGGTGCCCTCCTGCGGTACAGACGCCGGTGCCGGGGCATCCGACACAGAAGGGAGCGGAGATAAAGCCGCCGGCACCGCTGCTGTGGGTGCCGGCACAGCTGCGCTCGTTTGCGCATGCGCTGAGAAACCCGGTGCCGGGGCAGCCATTGACGGCTTCGCACTGACTGTTGGAACCGTTGTCGGTGCCGACTCAGCCCTGGATCCCTTTGCAGAAGCCCGTATCGGATCCTTAATGCAGACTAGGGTAGGGGCAGAAGAGCTACGGCTCTTGCCCGTTTTCTCCGTGGAATGCCTCAGCAGAACGCCAGAGGTTCCCGGTCTGTCGCCCACACTAACCCTCGGAAAGGGTTTAACGGCTCTGTGCGGGAGTCTCTGTAGGAAGAGTCTCATGCGTCCCTGAAGCAGCAGAGAGTGGCTCAGGCATGTCGGAGGTCTGGAGGGCTTTATTAAACAACAGGACCCTCAGCCTCAGCTCCCGGTCGCGCCTGGCACGCGCAGTCAATTTCGTGCAATGAACGCACTTGAGAGGGACATGTCCGTCCCCGAGACATTTAATGCACCGCGAGTGCCCGTCTGATGCTGGCATGGCATCCTGGCACTGGGTGCACCTTTTAAAAGCAGGTGATCCTGGCATAATTGTTCGTTCAGACTTGGTGAACAACTCAAGGAAAAAAAAGCTTTTTTTTTTTTTTTTTTAAAAACAAACAGAACTATACTACTAACTACTCTAACACAAACAAACTAAGAAGAACAAGTAACTATCTAACACTAATCTCCCTTTCTCCTGACAGGAGGGGGAGCGTATGTAAAGTCCGCCTGCGGCCGCGGCTGGTTGAAGGAAACTGACAAGCCGGCCCGCGCTCAGATGGAACGGCGCGAGACAGCAGGAGCGCATGCGCGGGCTGGCAGGGCTATTGCTAAGGAAGATTCTCCATTTGCGGCGCCAGGACGAGCCCAGCACCTCGAGTGGAGCACCTTCGGGGACACTACTCGATGAAGAATAAAATTTATCCTTTCAGCTGTTAGATTTCAGTTTCATTCTGTCCAAAGGATAGCCCTAATGAGATTTTTGTTGAGGTTTCACAAAAACAGATTGGGCAGCAGGGAACATGGATACCTTAGCTTAGTCTTTGAAGGGCTCAAATGAAGACCCTGGTTATCCTGGGACAAAGATTTTTTTTAAATGTAAAAACAGGGTTTAAACAAACTAATTCAAATTAAATTTGAAACTGACAACCACTATTAAGGCCTAAGCTTCCTATAATGCATTAAAATTATTTAAGTCAAATAATGCATTGTTTAAAGTTAAACATTGCTGCTATGTTTAAAGAATGTCAAATTAGTGACTGGTAGATTTACTGGCTAATGTCCTGGAACCAGTTTATTGATGTGAGTAGTAGTACCATGCAAGGGGAGAAAGGGGCTGCTCCACTGGGCCCACAGCTGAGCCCACTGTGCAACACCAAGGTCAGGGGGACGGGCTCATCCAGCAGCCATATAGTTTAACAGGTTAACATTTTATATGGGATTTTATATCCCTACTGCATACCAGATTTGGTGGTCCTAAGACCATTTAGGAAGTCCTTGAACACATGCAGACAGACAGACAGAAGGACGGACTCACAGATGCCTCTAAAAAATATATTAAACTTGGTGATATAAATCTCCAATTTAAAATCATCCTACCCTGTAGTCATCTATTTTGCTATTAGCTTTTATTCTGCAATATGGAACCCTCTAGTGATTTTTTTAAAAAAGAGTTGCTGTTACTTTAAGATATAATGAGATTCACTATCAAGGTCATCAGGCTAACAATTTTACTTTTTAAAAATCCCAATAAATGCCATTTCTACATTTCTCATATCTTAGTGTAAAGAAGATTGTAGTCATTAGGATACTTTCGGAGTTTGCCAATTAAACTTTCTAAACTCATTCCCTTCACCAAAGACTCGCTTGGGATGTGACATTACTCACCATTCTGGGTAGACAACTCAGCTGTTAGTTTTCCAGGGTAGTTACAGATGTGAGAAGACAACAGCAGGGTGAGTAGTAAATGGACAAGAACAGTGAAAAGGAACAAAAGGACAGGCAGAGAATCAAAGAAACAAACCCTCAATATTTCCTGGGGAAACTGTTCCAAACTTCCCCCAAAATACTTGCATATTACATAGGACCACAATTTCACTTTCCATAGTTTGGAACTAATCATGAACCAAAAGGAAGAAGTCTAGCAGTAACTGCAGACTCTCTCTTCTCGCCAAAAACCCTTATCTTCTCTAAGGGTAGGTCTACATTAACATGTTAAGTTGACACAGCTATGTCGGGGGGTGTGAAAAATCCACACCTGAGCAACATAATGAAGCTGACCTAACCCTCAGAATTCTTCTGTCTACCTAGTTACTTCCATTCGGGGAGGTGCATTAACTGCAATGATGGGAGAACTCCCTTTCACGCCTCTCGGCAAAACATTTAAGTGTTAGGTGTAGACAAGGTCGTAAGGTGTATGATGATCACCTACAGGACTAAGTGCTGTGTTTAGCCTTGTACAAACTAGCCAGGTGCAGGACAGGCTTTTTATCTTCCCCAGAACTGTCATCAGCACTACCAAAGGCTTAAATGCTGACTAATCTGATCAAACACAGTGAATTCTATGTTCTGTCCTCACCTAACACCTCATTTGCCTCCAACGAGTCCAATCTGACCAAGCTGGGATTCCTTACTGTAGCCATCACTTCTGCTGACATATTTTCCTCATCCTTTTTTGGTCCCTTCCGTTGACAAGTCTTATTTCCTTTGGCTGCAAGAGACACATTGATGTCATCATCCACAAGACAGACCTTTACTCTTAGTTGAAAAAAAAATCTGAACACGTGAATACCTGATCTCACATTTTAACTGTGGAATAAAGTCTGCATTCACTCTTTTAAATTATATTTTTGAGCCAGTGGAAGAACAGTAAGGAAATCAGTAGTCTCAGTGTGGGACAGATCCAACCTGGCAGATTGGAATTTGGAATGAGGAAGAACGGCTCTTGTGCAAGAGAGGGTTTTTGTGCAAAGGAGCCATCTACACATCTCCTTTTTGCGCAAAAGCCTCTTACGCAAAAACGGTCCCTAATTTATTATGCAAATGAAGCATGGCAATATGCTAATCTGTGCTTCATTTGCATAAGCTTTTGTGGAAGAAGAGTGCAGTATAGACGTAGCCCACCTGACAGGTTCCTGAATGCACACTGGCATCTCTAAGTACTATAATATTAATATTAAATTTCAATAATAGGCCAGTTATCTTTGCAGGTACAAAGACACGCACACAATGAGGGTGCAGGAACACTAAAAATCCTCTAATTCTTTTGAACATCTGACTCAAAATAGTCATTTTTTTCACCTGGCTCCAAGATGTTAAATTTAGATAATAATACAAGAAGTCTGGGTTTGTTCTTTTTTGTTCTGTTTTTAGGTCAAAATAACCCTAAATTGGACACTAGCTATATTTGGGTGGAAAAGAAACAACTATGGATTTGCTCTTTTAAGAAATTACTGACAGAATAGCCAGGACAAAGAGACTCTTTCATTAGAGATCCTGCTGGTTTTGGAAGATGCTTGTGTGCTGAAATTGAAAATGCGTGTCTGACCTTCCTTTGGCTGGTCACTTAGAGAGTACAACTACTACAATCGTAACAAAGGCCAGCACAGAAGATCCAAGGAGACATAGGGAGCAATAGCAAAGAAAGCTGTTACCACTTTGTTCGTTCAGTGTTATATATGGAGAATCTTCCCGTTATATAAAAAAAATGACTTGTGTCTGAAGTTTCGGAATCTTCTACGAGCACCTGCCATTTTACTGAAAAATGACATTGGACACCAATCATATATCTTACCAGGCAAACTAAATTTCATGTTTAAATGTTAAGTTCTTCCTATTGTTAAAGCAAACAGATGATGTAACAGTCCATTTTCTAATATAGTGCTGATTTTAAGTGGCAAGAGCTCCTTACTTCATGTGGTAAGTACAAAGAGAAACATTTTCCTTTAGCTTCATATTCTGCAACAGAACTTCCTCCCTATGTTCTTTTACAATAAAAGTAGATTCCCACCATCCTTTTTTCGGTGGTTGTCATTTATCTGGCACAACTGTATGAAGAAACACAGGAACCTTTCCACAGATGTCAGAGAGAATATTGGTCCAGCAGTTCCCTTAAAAAATGAATTATCACATGAAGCAGGTAAGCAAAGTTGGGCTACTTGTTTATATTTGATAAGCAATCCTGAGTCTGGAAGTGATATTAGCTTTGATAAATTATGTCCTATCTACACTGGGGATTTCACATACATTTGGGGATTTTAAGCAATCATAAAATATGATTTGTACCACCATAACTTACCTTTGCTTGAAATGGAGGTAAACTATGCTGATGCGAAGGATGACTATTATCAGTTTTACTTATCTAGTTTAGGGCTTTGCACTAATAATAATAAATGGAGATATACCTATCTCATAGAACTGGAAAGGACCTTGAGAAGTCATCAAGTCCAGTCCCCCTACCCTCACAGCAGGACCAAGTACCATCCCTGACAGATTTGCCCCAGATTCCTAAATGGCCCCCTCAAGGATTGAACTCACAACCTTGGGTTTAGCAGGCCAGTGCTCAAACCACTGAGCTATCCCTCCCCCCCAAAGGAGAGTTCCTCCACCACTGGAGAATGTGGGTAATGATCCCACTGCCTCTCGCATGCCAAGTGAGCGCTCTACCACTTGAGCTAATTCCCCCACTGTTACTCCAGTGACTATAACTGGAACAAATCTCACTTTATTAGACTTTACTGACTGGCCTCTCAAAAGGTGATAATGAGGGCATGTTGCACTCTTTAAAAAAAAGTCAATGTTCACCATGTGATCCCTTTTGTGCATGGTTTTAAGACAAGCATGTTACACAAAATGGGTCCTTACTGGTATCTTTTGTCTCAGGACAAGCTTCACTGAACTGAACGGTGCCTGAATAACCACGACTTTCAGAGACATGGTGTGGGGGATAAGGAAGGTATGTGATTCCTTTGGCTAAAGTCAACAGAAATCCAATTACAAAAGATGGTACAGAGTCTTGCCAGAAGAGTATGTAGCCAGTAGGTGAAGACTGCTGCTTGGGGAGGTAGTACATATGCCAGATCAGTATGAACCCTCTACATGTGTGCAAGGAAGAAAGTTCTCAAGGCACTTAGGGCTAATGGGAATTAGGCATGACAAATAAAAGGAAGGGAGAGAAACAACTGAGCTCTTTCAATCCAGCCGAAATGCATATATTACACAGTACTGTACACACAAATACAACAGAACAATGGATTTAAAACAGACCTAAAATGTTCAACTTGCTTTGAGAACAGAAAATGGAAACCTCTAGACTTCTTACAACCTTTCTTGAGCACAAAAAAGGACACATCTCTTTAAAAAAGGAGGTAGGCTAGAGTCAAAGAAGGACCCAGACATTTTAGAAATAGTGGGGAAAATCTGGAAAATATAGTAGAAAAATTTCTAGTACCGTAGAATTCTAAGGAGAAATAAAGGTAAATATAATACTTTGCACTTACTGACTTAATTATTTAAATAAAAGGTATGTTCTTAATTCATGCAGACAAAAACATCATAGTCTAGTAATTACACATTTAAAAACAAAATACCTAGATTCATTAATACAATGAAAATAGGATGTCAAAAATCTAATCAAAACTTCAGCCTTGGTATAATATCACCAAACCCATGATAGATGCCGGGAGCCAAGAATTCAGAATATCCTATACTTAACCATACATCTGAGAGTGTATATTACCTACATGGTCAGTCCATTTGTGTGAATGAACATTGCACAGAATTATGTGATCCTTGGAAGTTTGGCCCTAAGGGCAATACTGTTCAGTCATCTATTTCTTGATATAGACTGTACCACTCCTTTTGAGTGAGCTCATGTAGAAACAGACACAGATCATAAAATGTTACAAAGACCTATGGACAACAACCTAGTCAGTTAATATCTTCAGAATATAGCACGCTATACATTCAGTTTATTAAAACAAAGGCCAAATTAAATGACCAAGACAACACTGGATACTTTCTTCACTGAAAAACGAATATATCTGCATTGCTTGTTCACTGATCCAGACAAATACTCTGTTAGAATCATGTAGATAATTTTGTCATTTCCGTGACCTAGTTTCATCAGCATTTATTGATGTCCTAGCTGGTGAACTGGTATGCCACAGTTTCCTATTCATTCGCCATTGGAACTAAACTCTGTAGGGGTGAAGTTTAGAAATATGGGTCTGAGATTCAAATTTTGGATATGATCCCTTTCAAAGTTGGTAAAAATTGGAATTTCTGTTTTGACCTGGGCTCACATTCATGTATAGAAAAAAGTTCTTCCTCATAATAAGAAAAAGTGATTACTATGACAGTGTATGAATTTCAGTTTTGTACAGCTATATGCTCCTTCAATATGGACATTGACATCACTGGGCTAGGTTCTCTTCCCTTATGTTATCCTTCAGCACACAAAGACTAGTTTGTAAGCTCTCTCAGGAAGGGATTGTCTTTTTGTTCTGTGTTTGTACAACATCTAGCACAACGGAATGCTGGTTCATTACAACAATACAAATAATAATATCCCTGATATGTCATGAAAATATTTTAGAACGGATTTTGTAGCAGGGCTCCCTGTGGCTGCATGTTTGGCAAGACTGCCTGAACTGGTGTTGGCCAATTCTTGAGGAGACAGAGATGTGAGACCTGGTTTATTTAACACAGATTTATGGCCAAACTTCAGAAAATAGTGGATTTCCTCCCATTGCATCCCCTCCTCTTACCACAGAGGGCATTTTCCCAGAACCATGGTAGGATGAGCAGATAGATGTCCTGCTCTTTCTAACCAGCAGTTAAGAGAGGCAACCATGAGTACATTTTAACTTTATTAGAAAAAATGTTTATACAAAGCTCCGCACTGCACAAAAAAACAAAAAAACCCCCTAATCACCCACCTCCCCCCCCAAACACAAAGAGCAATCTAACATGGCAAGCGGTATGCATATTATATATGTGACATGTATTTTTTTGCATGGTTTGCATTCATTATTTTACAAAGTTAACATTCAGTAGAAAAAATGCTGTTTGTTACCATTATTTTCCCATATAAATAACTGTGAGCAATCCCTCTTCCGATAGATAAAAAACACCTTTTCGTGTCATTCTGTAAAAAACAGACTGAAATGGTATTGAAATCTATAACATTCCCCAATACCACCATAAAAATATCATATAGCTCTCCCCTCCCCCCACCCCTCCCCGGCCCAAAATGCTTGTCCAAGGCAATTAGAAGAGAAGGGATCATAAAACAATGCTGGAAAGTGTGTCTTCTGTCTAGTTCTTTGAGCCAACATTCATGTAAATAATCTTTTATTGGACTGAACGCTAAAGAGTGAAATAATCACAAGTTGGGAGGGACAAAACCTCTGCCCACATTAGAAACCCAACTTCCTGGTTATCTGTCATCCAACCAACTTCTGACATGTCTTGTGCCTGTGCCAAGAAACCAAACACACACCAATTCTCTCTAGAAGGCATAGGAAATTAGGGACGCCAGGAGAAACCGTTGCTGATTTGCCAAACTTTCCCCTCCACTCCACTCCCCTTTGTTGGAGTTACTGGAAACACAGAGGAGAGGGATGATTGTTGCACATCTATACAGAGGCTGGGCTGCTAAATTATCTGGAGGGAAAAGTCAAAAAGGGGAAAATGCTAAAAGACAGCTAAAGGGAAGCTTTAAAGAAAAAGCCACTGGAATGGTTCCCAAGGATTTGTTTTGGAGAAGCAAGAGCAAGTAGAAAGAAATGCTTGCAGCTCACAAGACTGGCTTTATGGGTGGTGTTTTGTTTTGATGAATTAACTGGCTGATGACCAATCATTCTTTCTGTCAAGCACCATGATGGGCAGAATGGAGAAGTTTTTGAAGGCAACACAGAGGCGGTGATGGCGGTGAAGATAATGGAGGTGAATGACACAATGCTGAGGAAGATTAATTGGAGGATAATGCCAACCCAGGAGGAAGATGTGCAGCCTGGCAGTGATGCTGGCAGCAAGAAGAATGGTTTTTGGTGATGACCACTGCAATCTAATCATATGTCCATGTAGTCATCCTCTTCATCAGTATCACTCTCCAATGAGGACTCTTGGCTTGAAGTTTCCAAGATCTCCAAAGCTGGTTGACAAAGGCTCTCCTTCTTTACATTTGCTGCAGACTGAGCAGACAAAATAGCAGACTGACCCAAAGAAAAAAAAAAGAGAAATATATTGCTGAATAGTTAAAATAAACCCGCGATTACGTGGCTTGAAGACAAAAGGCTGATATTCCTCAACATTCATGAGTGTCCTTATTTGTAAAACTTTGTGTGTCCCAGCTTGTGGCTCCATAAAACTGAACCATCAGCAAACTTCCCCACAACTGGTACTCCTGAAGTTCTCTATCAAGACACAGACAGAAACAGCTGGGCAATCCCTCTCAAACTGTACTATTACAAATGTACATCCTTTGTCATGACTACTACAAGGACTACAGTCGCTGTGAGCTCTCACAAGCACTGGGACCATGATAGCTATGAGCTCACCTACAGTGTGTGAGTACACTGCACTGTAGGCCGAAATAAGATATGCAATTTGAGCTATATAAACTGCATATCTTATTTCGCTCTTATTGGCGCTGTCTACACAGCACTTCTTTTGAAATAAACTGCTATTCTGAAACATCTCTTACTCCTCGTGGAATGAGGTTTACAGGAAGGTTGAAATAGAGACCGTTTATATTTTGAAATAATGGGTGCCCTCAAAAAATGCGGAATAGCGATTTCGGGATACTTCTGGTATCTCAAAATAGCACTTCAGTATAGATATAGCCCTGCAGTCTACACTTCACTAGTCCTTAACGTAACTCCAGGTTGGGTCTTCATACTACTCTCTGTATCATCTCCTATGATGAGCTGGGGACAGGGGCAGAGTTCCAATGACATGAAAAATCTTATTTTAAAGGGAGATGTAAGATAAAACCCAAACATAGACTAAAAGTCATTCTTTTTCTTGAATTACCTTTAATTTTTGCTTTGTCTCTTCTGAAATGCTGCCCTTTGGAGAAAGTAAGGTTGGTGTTGGTGGGGTGACAGTAATCTCAGGTGGGAATTTGGTGATAGATGAAGGGATAAAAAGCTTTGGCATGTTGGGCAGAATACGGGTTTTTACTCGGGTGCTATCTGCCTTGTTCTGCTGGTTTCCCACAGACTGTGAACTGGAACTGACTTCTGGTTTAGAACTGGAGGCTGAGGAGAAAAGAATCAGGAAGAGAATTTTAGGGATTATCCATGCTTACATATGCCCTGGGTAGAAAACAATGTGACAGTTAAAAAAATCATCTTAGCCAGCCACATATTTCACTGCAAAAATTTCTGTATGAAGACTGAGAAATGGAAAAAGAAATGGAAGAGCAGGAGGAGATACAAAGAAAACAGATTCAGGACTCTTTACTTCATGCTCTTGATAACAGCAAAAATACAGGGACATTTCTTGAAATACAACATCTCAAACTTTCCTTCACAAGTACAATAATTGGCAAATGCAATCCTGTCCCATTCACATCCATTCAGAATGCCTGCCCAGCATCTAGCACACAGGGTCCCTCTGGTACCTGATTAGGGATCCTATGAGCTACAGTAATACAAATTATAAATAATATTTCTGTAATAATGGTCAGTATAAGACTTTGTCTCTGGCTACCTACTGGAGTTTTTTCAGCCAGACTGTTATTCTGTCTATATAAACAATGTAAAAAAACACCACCAAAACCCAAACAATCAATACAATCAAATGATGCAAGCCAGATCCATGATGTGAGCCTCTGTAAGCAGTACAACAACAAGAGGTGCTACAATTCTCCTGCTCTTTAAATCAAAATCTTTCAGTCCCAGATAGGGATATGAAGGTCTAGTTGACAGGACAATCGCTTCCCCAACCTTGCTGTCTCTATCAAACAGAGGAGAGCAAGAGAGGGAAAATCAGGGGTACATCCAAGTGGCAGCGCTGCATGGAGCCTGGGGTCAGCTGCTTGGTGTGGCACGGCTGCTTTGAATGCCACAGGGAACTCAATGTCAGGCTCCTTGGGGCATTTCAAAGCAGCAGCGCTGCTTGGAACCCGGGATCAGCTGGGGAGTCCCCATCTGACCCTAGGCTCCATGCAGTGCTGCTGCCTTGAAATGCTGTGGGGAGCCTGCTGTGGGGCTCCTCATGGCATTTCAAAGCAGCAGCACCATGTCAGACCCGGGCTCTGTGTGGTGCTGACGCTTTGAATCGCCGATTAGTGAATTACACAATACTTAACATCCTTAGTCCCAGAAACCTGTAAGAGGTTGGGCAGCCTTTTGGGATTAGGCAGAGCTACTTATCAGAGCCAAATGGAACCCCCATTTATGCAGGCCTGCCAGGAAAGGAGACACATCACCTTCCACAAAATGATGTACAACTGAATTTGGTGTGTTCTTAATACTACAGAGGAAGGTTAGATCTGCCACACTCAATTAGACCTGAGGTCCTTTTATATCATAGTATCTTGTCTTCAAGCGTGGACAGTGCCATATGCTTCAGAGAAAAGTGCAAGAAATACTGCATCGCTCATGTAGATGTCAATCATCTTAATTATTACTTCTATTTGTATTATTGGAGCACTAATCATGGAACTGCATCCCAGAGCGCTCAGTGCAGTACAAATCCAGAACAAAAAAATGAGTCCCTATCCCAATCCTAACAATAGAGAGGTAGCCGTGTTAGTTTTTCCTTTTGTTTTAGCAAGATCAGACTATGTAGCACTTAAGTCTTGTTAGTCTTTAAAGTGCTGCGTAGTTTTTCCTTTTGTTTTACCAATCCTAACAGCTAGAGAGACAGGCTTAAGCTCTGTAGCAACAGGCATTACATTCCTTTTAAAGCATAAAGTGTTGTAACTATGGATATCCTTGTTATCCACATAAATGTCCAGTCTCTCTCTGAATCTCACTGAAAACCTTTTCCATGAGCTGGTACTCTAGCAATATAGTTAGAAAAGGAGAGTCATAGGAAAAAATAAAGGTAATAAATGTGAATTTCTGATTTTGCTTTCAAACTATATCCAATTTATCTGGGACAGTGGAGGAATCCTCTGTTAGGAAAGGGCATAATTGAAGCAGTGACAAAAGGACTGGATATATTAACATCTCCTCTGGATTTGAAGTACTGAAGACCTTACATGACCTCGGTAAGCTTTTTAAACTATTACTTTAAAAGCTGCAGACTACAGAGTAAGGGCCAGGTTCAATAGTGCTTTTTCTTTGGCTATGCTGCCACAGGTATTCAGCATGCAAGTCATATGCCAAAGAGAATTACTAATGAAGAGTTATAAGGTACTTCTTCAGGAATCTGGGCCATTGCCATGAATGTCTGTAAAATATGGAAGACTGAAAGCATGGAGAGAAAATTGGGAAAAACATAGCCCATGCAGTTAAAAGGTTGCTACAGATGAATTTATTGCTCATTAAAACAAACTTTCAGAAATGAAACCAAAAGAAAGCTCATTCAGCTTCTATGGAGCACAAAACATTCTCACCTTGGGTACAGACATGTCCTGAATTTGTGCTGGTGACCGATTCCACTTGCCAGCATGCAGCCTCAGGTGATGGAGCAACAGTAGCCATTTTCATCTGCTGGCAAAGTCGGGATTCTTGATGCTGAAATCCAAGCCCTTCCAAAGGTCCTTCCACCTCCTCTTCTTCTTCATTAATAAAAGATAATTAAGAAATACATTAATTTTAATTATTGTGTGTGCATCTTATAAATGGTGGATATTTCGTTACTCTGCCTTTAAACCACAGCATAACTGAAGTTAAATACTGGGACTTTAAAGTGGCAATGTTACACAGTTCTGACACTTCATGCCATCAATTCAAGCACAGATTTTCATGAATGTGAATATCTAATCACCAACCTCTAACATCCAGGGGTTGGAATGCCTATCCAAAGCATTGTTGCACAAAAAATGCAAAGGCAGATTAGTTGGCTGGAGTGCCAAGAGATGCATGTCTAATTACTGATAACAAAAGATACATACTATATTAAAAACTAGGAATGTAAATACTGGTTGACTGAATAGTCAAGTAACCTCATGAATTCTTATCTGTTACTTGTCTATTCTTATCAGTTACTGGACTATTCAATAGTCCCGAGAGGCAGGGCTGGCAGCCAGTTAGCTCCAGCCTCACTCCCAAGAAGCCCCCTGCTATTCCGCATTGCTGTCTCTGTATCAGAGGCAGCACTGCGGGATGTCAGGTGGGAGCTGGTCCATGAAGAGAGTCAGTTTAAAAACTAGCTCCCCTTGTGGATCGGCTGCCTGTCGCCCTGTGCTGCTGCCTCTGATTCAGAGGCAGTAGCGTGGGGTGGCAGCAGCAGGGGGGCAGAGAGGAGTCTGAGCTCCCGGACCCGGCACAAGCCAGGACTGAGCCAGGCTGCCTGCCTGCCACACTCCTAATACACTTTAAACGTAGAGCTGCAGCAGGAATAGGTCGGGGGGAGGGAAATGCGTGTAGTCTATAGCATTAACTGATAAGCTTTTGCTTACTGATTACATTGACTACACTATTACATCCCTATTAAAAATCTCCTTAAAACAAGTGATAAGGTTATTTATTAGGAGTACCAAAACACAGTGGAAGCAGCAGCTTGGCTTATCCTATTTGGAGGCAAAAATTATAGTTAAATGCTCTACCTTCTGTGACATATCTACTGTACTTTTACTAATGCTTTTTAAAAAATCAACACATTGTGAAATTCTCCAATTCTGGCATTTAAAGAGTATATATCTACACAGCTCAAACCTTTATAGCATCTGTACTGGTTTGCACACGCTCTTTTTCTCCACTGACTCCCCACACATACCCACATTAATTTATATTAGAAAAATATTTTATCGAATGCAATTTTACCCTGTTTTTCACAGTCATCGATTCTAAGGCCAGGACTACCTGTTTTATACAAGTAATATAATGTTCACTGACTACCATAAAACAGTCATTTTTTGAAAGGACAGGTTGAAATACCTGTTAGCTTTCTCAGATTCACTGATAACAATGCTTACTGTCTAAGAAAAGAAGGTTTTATGGTTAAAGTACAACCTGCTATCTCTATTAAAAGGAATATCTAACTAGCCTGGGATTCCTCATTTACATATAATTCTTTAATGAGTTACATTTCCTAAATTTCTTAAACTTATTCTCACAAATTGTGTCATCTAGATCGAGGATGGGTGAAATTATTGCACTTGCAAATTTTAATTGGTAAAAGAAAGAAATGTCACCTAAATTGAGAATTGTTAGCCTGTACAAGTCTGTGAACTGAAAACTTTGCTGGCAGGAAATTCTATAACAAGTCCAGCACACCAACATTCAAATGTCAAGTGAAACATAATTAGAATGTATACTAGGATGTTATATGCATCATCAGCCTTAAAGCAGAAGGTCTGACAGAGAGGAATATGCTTCCCACTGATATCAGAACTCTACTCCACAGTCCTTCCTGTATTATGCTTTGTGCAGTGTTAGAGTAGCCATGTTGTTTCTAGAATATTAGCCAGATAAGGTGGGTAAGGTAATACTTTTTATGGACCAACTGCTGTTGGTGATAGACAAGCATTTGAGCTACGCAGAACTCTTCTTCTACATGTTACCCAATATCAGGGTGCATAAAACAATAAAACAAAAGTAATGTACAACCTATAACAAAGATAGCAACAATATATTTGAGAAGAGCCAGATATAAATATGCTTTGTGTGAACAGATCAGAAGAACCTGAAACAATACCAAAATGGAGTACTTAAACTACAGGGATCTTGAAGAAACACAATTCATCTCTTTTGGTTTAAGAAACACAGTCTATCTGGGTTAATATTTCCAAAACTTTCTAACTTGGATTTTCTCTACTTACACCTGTTGTCATAACAAATGTGACTACCAGAGGCTGTGTAGCAAAAGAATAACAGCCCTAAAGTGGACTGAAGCCAGCACAAATGCTCCATATGCTGCTGGCCTCTAAGTATAAGCTGTGGGCTAGACACTGTAGACCTACAGAATCAAACATTTGGGGGAAAAAAAACCCTCTTCTGACTCTGGGGTAGAGAAAGGAACATTGCACCCTCCCCAAGAGACAAGCAGGAGGACAATGATGATTTCAGGGCACTATCCCATACAACAGCATTGCTATCAAATCCCATCTTGTTGCTGCAACTTCTCAGATTATTAATTTTAAGAACTGGGATAAATATAAAGTGTTCTTTATATTCACCTAGGTTTGCCATCTTCTGTTACAAGGACTCAATAAACTTAAAAAATAACAAGTGGTCTGGTAGCACTTTTCAGATTAACAAAACATATAGATGGTATGTATGAACTCAAGAGTTCTGTATCCAATTTAAGTTTACCCCTTATTCATATTAAGAGCTGTGATTTGTGTTATTGCTTAATGACAGAATACTTATCCTTTAATGCTGATTATTTGTTTTGTTTGATTATAAGGTATCTTGCTATTTCGACTGGTTTGCTAGATTTTAATTCTAGCTAGAATGTGTCATGTGACCTGATTTATTGGGTCTTCTGTGCAAATTTTAGCCTAATGCTCCAAGCTTGAAATATACATAGTCTATTAATGTACCTGTCCCATATTCAATAATCTACTTTATTAATTTTTTTGTATTTGTCTTGTATATCTAATTTCATAGAATGAGATTAGAGATCACTTGCATAAAATTAAATTAAATTGAACAGCTCCCTTTAACTCTTAAGAGAATACAAATGAAAGGACATAAAGCTGATAACACCACATAAGAATTTTCATTGTGACCTTTCTGGAAACAGCAATTATTAATGCAATATTGTAGCGAATGGTCCAAACTATCAGTAAGAGAAGCCAACATCAAATTAATCAATCAATAAATTCATTCTCAGATGTGTTAAATGCCCAGTTACTGACTTATGCCCCTATATTGGCTATGACTCCTCATGACGCTGCTGTTTTGTGCCATGGTTACTTGAGTCACTTTTTTTTTAAGTTTAAAAACTGAATTTACAAAATACCAAAAACTCACTTAACCTGTGATCTTACTGAATACGGGTGTGTACACATACAAATGTCCCTGTCATAATATGTACCAATGATATTTCAATATAATATGGAGCTATTCATTGTATTTCTTCTCTTTGGACAGAAAAAGCAAGAGACTGATGGATAAAAAAAAAAAGACACACAATTCAATTTTTTCTCATTCTCCTAAAACAGATTCTGAAGAAAATATCCCAATACTTGCCTTTGTGGAAGACACTGTTACAGCCCTGACGAACATAATGTCCTAGTTCTGCTTATAAAAACTTTCCCCAGGGAGGCAAGGACTCCACTAAGTCATGAGAGACAATATTCTGCATCAGCACAACAGCATGAAGAAATCGATAAAGCATATTCTGGAGGTGTTCAGAAGCTCATTTTTAGCCCTGTTCAACTACATCTTTCTATATCACATAGTACAGGCAACAGCCTGGCAGATTTTCAGATGTTAGTTCCCCAAACACAGCTTTGGAATAAAATCAGTTTTTGAGGACATGCGATATCTACCAGTCCCCAGGCAGAAGATGGGACACTTTACTTCAGAGATTTATTTGGCACTCAAACCCTATAGTGCAACTTGCAAATAGTAAGCCCAAAGGGAAACAAAGATCTGCAACACAGAAAATGTATATCAATATTCAAGTAGAAAAGTTCATGGCTGTCTGAGCAAAATGGAGCCGAATAAGATAAAAATTAGCGTACCCCTTCCCAAAGCTCTCTATTACACATAATACAATATACACAATAGAAAGAGGCACATCATACCTTTCAACATCTCCCTGCTCTAGTGAGGAAGAAACAAGCTGAAAACAATTCAGTGCAACAACCTACTCCAGCTTTCCTCTCCAACCTCTTTCCACTTGTTGCCAGGGTAACCAGTGTTTGCAGATGCCTATAGCGGGCGCCTGGGTTCATGACTTCATTATAGTTAATATTCTCTCTCTCTGCCTCTCTCTTCAGAGAACACGTTATATACATACAGATCTACAACCACAGACATATCACACACTGCCAGTGAACATCATATATACAAATATCACAGGTTATTTTGCAAATCTAACATGTATAAAATGAAAAAATGGCAAATATTCTCCCTGCATTTTACAGATGCACAGAAAGTTTACAAGCAGAGGGCCTGTAAGTAAAACTGCTGTTCTGCTCTCTTTCTGCTCTGTACAGTGTCATTTGATTTCCTTGTACTGTCAGGTATTACAAGAGCCCAACATTATGTTGTTAATGTTTTAATCAGAATCAAACACCTGCCTTTATTTATTGAGAAAAACAGACTGGATAATATGACTAACACCTTAAACAACTGCTTTCCAGCTGTTCAAGGGCAGCAACTATTAATACATACCTACATTGAGGCATATTAAGAATTAAGAGTGAAGACAAAGAGCAAAATATCTCATCAAAGGACAGACGAAGGAGCTGAGCTCTGAAGCCAAATTCCAAAACAGAGTCACACCTTGGTTTCAAAAAGGCATGACTGGGAGAAACCATAGCGAAGAACATCAAGTGCTTAAGTAGGCAATACAAAAAACCCTACAAGTATTGTATTATGAAAGGAAGGAATTCCTAGAAAAATATAATAGTATTAAGTAGTCCTATAGTACTTTACATCATAAAAACACTTTAGACACAGTCAAAACATTCTGAAATCCTTACTAACACTGAATAGTACTCACATGATTTGGTCTCAGTGACCTCAATGGGTTTAATTGCACGTAAGTACTACTCTCAGCTCAAGCAAAGAGTTGCAGAATCAAACCTTAATTCACCATGAAAGGCTGGTAAGTATTGCAATCCCCATTTTTCAGCTGGGGTGTAGACATGGGGCCAAACTCTCTGCTCTAAACTCCATACCCCACCCCACCCTTTTTTTTTAAGTGCTCAGAAAGCCTTCAAAGAGGTGTGCTAGTGCATAAAGACATGAACACTACCGAAAAGCTTTCTGCATCCTGCCTATCCTTAGCCTGAAGAGTGGGGAGCTTCATGCCTATAAAAGGGAGGGGAATTAAATGCTCCATAAAGAGTTAAGGAACATGTCCTAGACTACACAGCAAGCAAGTCACGGAGGTAGGATTAGCATTTTGGTATTTCTGGCTGACGGTATTGTACTTAGTTTAGTCTATGCTGCCTCTCTAAAGGGAATAATATTGTGCCTGCAGGGAAATGGATGAGATGATTTAACAGGGCTTTTGTATCTCTAGCATTCTAGGTCTTTAGCATGAAGATCCACATAAATACACAGTGCAGAGAAAGTTAAACTGGAACAGATGAAGAGAAAAAAAAAGGTAGTGTGTGGAAGTTAGAAGAGGGCTTAAAACATATTGTTACCAATATCAGTGCACAAATTGTGACAAAAAATAAAAGTAATGAATATCTGAATGGAAGTGCAACATGCAAGAAACTAGATCTAACAATGAAGCACAAAGCACATTTCACAAAAACCTGGAGCAAAAAGTTTTGGAGCAAAGTTATGTGGTCTGATATAATGAAAGATGCTCAGATACCATGGTGAAGAGAATACTGCACTATAAGGGTTAGGATTGTCAGGTGTCTGGTTTTCACCCGGACAGTTTGGTATTTGCGGGCTCCGTCCGTTAAAAAAAAACAGGAAATACCGGACATGTGCAATGTCTGGTATTTCCTGTTTCCCTGGGACGGAAGCCCGGCGGGGACAAATTTCCCCTGCTGCATCTGGCGGGGCCGGGGGAGTGAGGAGCGGGGCAAATTCTAGCAAAGGGGGGAGCAAAAGGGGCAGTTGCTGGGTGCCACGCCAGGGGGGCGCCGGGCTGGGAGCGAAGCGCACGCTGCTCTGGCCCACGTGACCAGCAGAGACCCGGAGCTAGCCATGTGATACCTCCCTCTCTACAATGTGAGCCGAGGGAGCCGGGCCGGGCGGCAGGAGCAGCCACTTTAAAAGTAAGATTGTTCCTCTGTGCCTGGCTCTGCGGGGTGAGTGCATTGGAATGGGGAGGGAGATCTGATTGGAGCACCGGCCCCTGGCACTGGGGATGCCTGCCTCAGGGGAGTGCACTGGGATGGGGTGACGCTAGGGGGGCCTGGCTCTGAGGCAGGAGTGAGTGCATTGGAATGGGGAGACTGGGGGGCCTGGCTCAGGGGAAGGGGTGGGTGCATTCGTGGTTAGTGTGTGGTCCCAAACTGGAGGAAGTGGTCCAACCTTTGCTTAACAACTTTGGCTCCACCCTCCCCCTTTTTTTTGCTTAACAACTTTGGACTCCCCCTGTTTTTCCCCCTGGTGCTTTTTTTTTTGGCGGGGGTAGGGAAGGTGGAGATGTTCGGTATTTTTTTGTTAAACCATCTGGCAACCCTAGTAAGGGTACGTTTACACAGCAACATTATTTTAAAATAACTAGCATTATTTCAAAATAACTTAGTCCACGTCTGCACAGCAGGCAGTTATTTTGAAATAATGTCAAATACTGTCAAGCTGGAGGACTTCTTACTCCGACTCCTGTAACCCTCACTATATGAGGAGTAAGGGAAGTCGGAGGAAGAGTGCTCTACTTCAAAATAAGTGCTGTGTGGATGCTTACTATTTCGAAATAAGCTATTTTGAAATATGATACACAATTGATGTAGCTCAAGTTACGCAGCTTATTTCAAATTATGCTCTGCTGTGTAGACGCACCCTAATTGAAAAGTGAAAGTGTCTATCTCCAGTTCTATCAATCCTGCAAAACTCATGGGGGGAAAGAAAAGCCCTAAAAAATAATGTTTTGTTCCCCAAATCCCTTTTATTAAACTTTAAAATCTGTTTCTAAATATTTGTTGAAGACTAAAGTTTGTTGTTCAGTCCCATAAATTCTTCACAATGCTAGTTAAAAACCAGTAAGCTCATTGATTTTAGTGTCTTAAGATCTGACTCAGCAGCAGTCAATAACTTGGAAAGAACACAGTGCTGTTAGAGAACAGCAGCAGTTTTTCATTTATAGTTCACTGCTGATGAATACTGTGTATGTTAATCTGTTGTTTGAATGGAATACCTGCCTGGCAAAAGTCGCAGGTCTCTCCCTTGTCTGACAATATATCATCCTTCTTGATCCCTGAGCCAATTATACACAGTAAAGGTTAGATCTGTGAATGATTCAAGCTTTAAAGCTTTATATAAGTTATGCAATAGCTGTGGCGTAGATCTTCAGCGGGGCTTATATTCAGCTTTCACTTGGGTGGACTTGCAGGTGATCATACCTACTAAAATTTCTATCACTTGTATGTGCAATTTTTATTTCATTTGCAATGTGCAAGTAAGTTAGCATCTGCACTCAAAAACTCCATTAACCTCAATGTATTTTGCAATTATTAACCCTTCTATGAACAAGGGTTTACACCATTTAAAGATTGCATGCAAAGATTAACATACATGCATGCTTGCAATTTTGAACACATAAAAGAGGTGCCCAGCAACTGAAAATCTAGCCCACAGTATAAATTTGAAATGTATGTACAGTCAAAAGTCCATATGCACTGCCTCACTATCAGCTCTTCTTAGAAGATCACACTGTCTCAAGAAGATATATCCCAATATCTCTACCATAATTTTGTATACTGTAGGTCTATCCTTGTTGTTTTAATTGCATGTATGCATATACATAATGGATCTCACACACAGGATTAATTCTATCAGGGGATCCTGGTGATTAAGAGTTTGTAATATATATCATACATGTGGAATTCAATTAGTAGCTAACAGAAAAAAGAAAGGGAGTAAAGCCACTATGTGGACTGAAATGTTTTTGGCATTAATGTGTCATTCTAGCTACCTAACTCTTATCTGCTGTATCTTAAATAGGTATACTGTGAAGATGAGGGAGAACACAAGAACTAGTGGTCACCAAATTAAATTAACAGGTATCAGGTTTAAAGCAAACAAAAGGAAGTTTTTCTTCATGCAGTGCACAGTCGACCTGTGGAACTCCTTGCCAGAGGATGTTGTGAAGTCTAAGAATATAACAGGGTTCAAAAAGAGCTAGATAAATTCTTGGAGGATAGGTCCATAAATGGCTATTAGTCAGGAATGGTGTCTCTAGACTCTATTAGAAGTTGGTTAAGGGCAATAGGATGATGCTTTCTGGTTCTGTTCATTCCCTCTGGGGTAACTGGCATTGGCCACTGTCGGAAGACAGGATATTGGTCTGACCCACTGCGGCCATTCTTAGGTTCTTATGAAAAAATGTATCCAATCAAGTGACCAGCTTGAACTATTTGAATGTGAAGCAAAAGTGAATTAAGAGATCCTTCACAAACAGGAAACACTTCACTGATAGTCGAAAGTGAGGTTGTTCTCAAAGTGCACCTGTGGTGAAGACAGAAAAAAAATCTGCATGAAAGACATAGATTGTAATGAATGAGACAAGAGGAAGTGAGTACACCAAGGCCAACCTTAGGCGACTCATGTAGCAAGAGATCAGAAAAGAAAAAACATAGACCATCTGTAACTGGCTCAAAAGCTGCTTGGTTCATTCCTGCTAGCAAATCCATCCACTGTAAAATCTCAACCTGGAGTATACAACTAACAGATACCACACTGCTTGCCTTATTTCAGAAAACCTTATTAAAATGGAGATGAAAGCTCAGGAAAACCAAAAAAAATGGTCAAGAGAATAAGAGAAATAAAGGAGGGAGAGATGGCAAATGGAAGTAAATGAGGGGGAGAAGACAACAAGAAAAAGACATAAGGGGTTATAAAAATAATAAGATTTAAGATGAGATGCTGAAATTCTCTCCTGAAAGAGCTCGTTAAAACGAACCTCAGCAGCTTCAGAATGAAATGCCAAGCCTATCTTTTTGGTAGAGCTTACCCAAAATAACATCACGTTTAAAAAAGAAATAAAGGGAATCAAGTCCCTAGAAAGCAGAAGGCATGCAAGAAACCCATGATGCTGTGAGAAAGCTTGGGTTTTGCACTTTACTCAGAAGAGACAAAGATTCATGGTCATACTGGATCTCGTCCAGGAGCAAGTTTCAGTTTTTTTGGCCAGTCACCGAGAAAGCTCCATTTTCTGTGCACCATGTACCATTCTTAGGTCTGGCACTTCCATTTTCCAGTGGAACATAGCTGTCAGTGCAGACACTGATCACACAGGATTAAGGAAGTCCCCCAGTTAACATAGTCCAGTCCGAAGATGGACTGAAACCTCAAATTTAATTCAGAATTTGGAAAAGAAGAGAGCAATAGGATCATATGATCTTGGCATTCTGTGCTGGAGAGCAGATGGACTGCTGTATTCTGAGCTAACTCCAGCTTATATAAAGGTTGACATTTTGTCTGTGGGTATAGAAAATTGCAATAAGTGAACCCACATGTTGCTGTTGATGTGTGTGGCTAAACCCAAACAAAACAGAATTGGGGTGCCATCTAATCAGCCACAGATGAAAAAAGGATGATTTGGATGTTTAGAAACAAAAATAAATCAATGTGAATACTTATACTATGTACTGTATTAATATGAAGGCAGATGCCCACACTGGAAGGTAATGTCAAGTAAGTTGGTGAGCTTTCTGAACTACTTCCCACTCCAGTTGTATCACTTCAGTCTGTTAAGCTTCAGCTTCAATCAGCTGCTGTGCACACAACTGCTGAACTCAACCAACCCAGGAAAGCTGGGTAAAGGTGCTATTTGTATTTGATATGAAGGCGATGTAGAGCTGGGTGTCTTCTATAAACATCTGGCATTTTAGTTCATGATGTTTCACAATCTTTCCTTGTGGCTTTTTTAGGAATCATTAAAAAAGGGATAGAGAATAAGACAGAGAATATCTTATTGCTCTTATATAAATCTATAGTATGCCCACATCTTGAACACTGTGTACAGATGTGGTCTCCTCATCTCAAAAAAGATATACTGGCATTAGAAAAAGTTCAGAGAAGGGCAGCTAAAATGATTAGGGATTTGGAATGGGTCCCATATGAGGAGAGATTAAAGAGACTAGGACTTTTCAGCTTGGAAAAGAGGAGACTAAGGGGGGATATGATAGAGGTCTATAAAATCATGAGTGTTGTGGAGAAAGTGAATAAGGAAAAGTTATTTATTTACTTGTTCCCATCATATAAGAACTGGGGGCCACCAAATGAAATTAATGGGCAACAGGTTTAAAACAAATAAAAGGAAGTTCTTTTTCACACAGCGCATATTCATTCTGTGGAACTCCTTGCCTGAGGAGGTTGTGAAGGCTAGAACTATAACAGGGTTTAAAAGAGAACTAGACAAATTCATGGAGGTTAAGTCCATTAATGGCTATTAGCCAAGATGGGTAAGGAATTGTGTCCCTGGCCTCTGTTTGTCACGGGGTGGAGATAGATGGCAGGAGAGAGATCGCTTGATCATTACCTGTTCGGTTCACTCCCTCTGGGGCACCTGGCATTGGCCACTGTCGGAGGACAGGATACTGGGTTGGATGGACCTTTGGTCTGACCCAGTATGGCCGTTCTTATATTCTTATATAATTTGAATTGGGGAAAAAAAGAAACAGAAAAAAAAAAAGAAAAGAAAAATTGAGATAACTCTCTGAGAACTCTGGAGATGGAAGAACAAATGCCCATCATGATTCTCTGGGTGTTGTCTAGGGTGTAAATTAATCCATTGTAGCATGATCCTTGCCGTGTCTCTGAAGTAGGGCAGGAAAATTTTTACACCCTGCCATATTAAATGCTGTATTAACATGTATCAAAAACCTCCCATCCTACAATCACTTTTATTTTGACCTTCTGCCTTTGAGATCACTATTCCTGCCCATTTTTGTTGTATAGCTATTATCAAAATGTCACTCAACCTTTTGGGCTTTACACAGCCTTCTTCAACCACCACAGTATCTCATTTATTATATTTCAACAGATAGTGCTTATGTACTGGTACAGAAAAAAATCAGTATATTCTTAACTTATTCCATTGTGTCCAGATATTGCAAATATTTGGGATCAAAGCAGGATATTTGCACAGAATGTATGCTGCAATACTTGAGACACTACAGAAAGATCTAAGGTTGTAGTATTTGCCTCAACTCTGAATTTCCTCGCTTTGGAAGAATCATGTCTCAGCTTCAATATTTGATAGAAATCTGTTTTTCATGTAAGTAAAGGTGTCATTTACAAGTTTCAGGAAAAATGCATCATGGCAAATTAAAACAACTGAATGTATTTGGGAGTCAAAAGTGGTAAGGCTCTGAGTACCACTACCATCGCAGATGGCAGAGGTAAAAATACGGCAACTGATGGCAGGTGATTAAATCTTAGTCTGCACTGCATTCTGCTCTAGTCTCGCCAGGGGGACCCAGCTCTCCTCCACTGTGATTCCTTTCTGAAGGAGTGGAGACCAAAGTACAATGCTGGTGCTCTGCTGCTCTTGGGAAGCGGTGGGTATGGCTATCTACGGTGGGGAGAAGAAAAAAAGAAAGGGGTGGTGGGCATGTCAAAAGAATCATAATAATCAGAAGATTTTCACCAGTTAAAATTTTAACCTTTTACTTTTTTATACTTTAATGTTCTTTAAAAATGTCAGCGTTTATTTAGTAGGTTGGGACCCATTCTGCCATCCTCCATTTTATATGCTGCTTTAGTGCAATACTGGTTTCAAACATAGTCATCCTCACTTCTGAATAAATCAAGATGTGGAAAGGCTCTCCTGCACCTCCTGCCTGGACCTGTCTTAGTACTTTCCTGACCACTTCTTATAACAGTCACCACTAGATTAAGAAATGAGAGGGAGGAGGGCAGGAGACCATCTAAGGAAAAAGCAACCATACTTGTAAGATTTTCAGAGCTGTGGAACAAGTACAGCTATTGATATTGTATGAGAGCTGGAGAAGGTTTATCCTACTTGACCTATTGTACAGCTCTCCCCTGAGTCACTTCTGTGCTGAGCTAAAAAGGCTGGCAGCTCCATATGAATTTATGTCTAAATGTAGGAAGTTTCCATGTGATCATTAGCACCTGGTCATTGGACTTCATCATGCTGTAGTTTCTGTACTGGCTGCTGTACACCAGTTCCAACATCTCATTAAAATGTTTACATGGGGAAAGACTGGCAGAACACCAACACTGCTTGGAAAACCGTTGTGTAATTCCTTTTTCTCAATGAAGTAATGAAGGATTACAGTAGTTAGTGCTTAGGGACAGGGAATCTTCTGAGATGGACAGAGATGACGGGGGTTTGAAAATGGCTACTAAAAGGAAAGGCAGGAAGGAAAATGGGTGAAAATTTAAAAATATTACTTGGAAAATGAGGAAGAGGAGAATCTTTACAAAGAAAAGGAATTCTAGAGGAAAAGAGCAAAAAGAAAGGGTAAAACTTGAATTTAGCAATAATTTTTTTAAAAAATGTGGGTGTGGCTCAAGAAAAGAGTAAAAAGAAAGAAGAAGCAAAGGACTGAGCAGTAATTGGAGTCTCTCCCAGCTAGAGAAACAATCTGTCAGGTGGGTCTGAGATCCAGACAGCCGGAAATGATACATGCATTCAGCACTGAAATGAGAGCCACACAGAGAAAGATCTTCAGACAGGAGACTTCAGGGCAATACTTTTGACAGCTAATCCACCACCGGAAGATGTATAAAAATCATGAAAGAAGCTATCAGAAGCTTCACAAATCACTAAAAGGCCTAGAGAGTCAAAAGATTAAAATAAATGTTCCAACAACTGTAGAATGGCCTGGAAAATTAGAGAGAGGAAAGCATGTCAGAAGTGCTTATGAGTTTTGTGCAAAGCAATGGCACAGGGAAGCGCTAACCTGCATTGTCATTCTTACCTCTGGCTCAGTGAGAACACTATAACTTACTTAAATTATTCCCTGTTAAACAAGCCTAGAAAGACATCCCATGATAATACCTTATAATTCCATTTTTGGATAAATCTGACTGCAAAAGGATTTGCCAAGAAGGAACGTGAGGTGATTATAATGTGACTATTAGTGGCGGATGTTAAATTTCAATTTCATCCTGAGAGATTAGCCTATTGGGAAAATTGATTTCTCTCTGGTTTGCTCTTTGTTGCTGATGTATTCAGAAGATTATGTGCATTTAGCAGCCAAAGCCGATTACATAAGGTGTGTGCGCATCAACTGTACAAAGACACGCAGTCACAAAGCAAAATTACTTTTACACAAACTAGTCTCAGACTAGCTCACACAGTATTGATGATGACTCTTAATGAGTAAGCTCCAATACCCTGGCACTACCTTAACACTATGCTCATTTGCTCTATCCTACCGTGACTGGATGGATATAGGAGCTTTCACTCTTAACAGTAAATACCCAAGTTTCTGTAGATTTGTCTCTGGCTTTTATTATTTGAAAATAGTTTGCTGATTTTCTTTATACAGTGAAACCTTTGTTATCTAGCACTCTGTTAACCAGAAAACTTTGTTAACCAGCATTACCCCCAGCCACAAAACTGTTACATCTTCAGATGCACAGGCCTGGCTTGGTTTACCATGATTGGCTTAACAATTTTTTATTTAAGAAGTACTAATCATCTTTAACTCAAAATAGAAATGTGAGACCAACTGCCTCACACTACAAAACTACCAATATTAAAAACGAGTTTTACTATTATTGTCCATTGGTTTTTCCTAGGTTGATGGGACCCACAGACAACTGGAATTTTTAGATAACTGGAACGCCCTAATCCCCGAGCATGCCAGATAACATAGGTTTTACTGTACATACAGGGCCCAAGTCATTTCTGAAAAAAAGGAATTTAGGCATTTTTGATCATTATGCCTATAAAGTAAATACTAATTTGTAAAATATTCAAACTCTACAAACTACAATTTTGATTATCTGAATGCAAGAGAAAACTCATTTCAGATAACTACATTGAAAATTCCCACAATTATCAGACATCAAGGGTGTGTCTAGACTACAGGGTTTTGTAGACAAAAGTGGACTTTTGTCGACAAAACTATACCTGCGTCTACACTACTGCTGAGTTCTGTCGACATAACGTCGACAGAACTCAGCAGTTTTGTCGACACGGGCAAACCTAATTTTACGAGGAATAATGCCTTTTGTCGACAGAGTTCTGTCGACAGAAGGTGTTATTGCATCTAAACTGTCCTTTGCGTCTACACTGCCATGTCGACAAAGCAGCTTGCTTTGTCGACAGAACTGAATGTAGTCTAGACGCTCTTTGTCGACAGAAGCTTTGTCGACAGTATCTGTCAACAAAACTTCTGTCGACAAAAGCCTGTAGTCTAGACGTACCCCAAGTTACATGACCTTGTTTCAGATAATAATTTTGGATAATTGAGGTTAGACATTATAATATTTCATATAAAAGCCACATCAAGGCTAGATTAAGCGTTTAGGCACAGTTTCACAATGGGACTATTTGGATAGCTGGAGGGGGTTAGGTTGTTAACAGAAGCCACAAGAAGAATTGTGGTCGATTCGGACGGAATTCCTCTTGGGGCTTCAGAGTGTACACTACAGGAAGAATTCTGCAGTCTTGTAAGTGGGTGAATCATTATGCTTCCACATGAGCACAAGTAGGTCTGCTGTCTAGTACTGATGGGGGCTCGGGGAGGTTCAGGCTTAATCTATGCCCTCTGTGGAGGTTAGTAGTACTAGGGGTGCTAGCCTATTTTGCTCCCTTTGTCTACGGGCCACATGCTATGGTCTTGAATGTATGGGTGGGAAGACTCATTAAATTCTTTCATTTTGGTTGCCTATCTAGGAGCAACTATATAAAATGGTCCCTAATACATCTTCTTCTCATGCTAAACACGGACTCTAAATTGAACATATTTTGAGTTTTTGCCCTTCTTACCTCTACCCTATGTAATCAAACTAAATTAGGATTACAAACATTACAATTCTAACATTCCAACCCTTTTAACCACTGTTTCCCTCCTAAGGATGTCAATCATAAGCAAATACTTATTGGATAATCAACACACCAGTTGACTAGTCGCTTCCCCCCCACCTTGCTGCCTCTTTCTGAAAGAGGCAGCAAAGGGGAGGGAGGGAGGATGCTTCAAAGCGACAGCAACGTGTGTAGCAGGGTCAACTGGGGACTCCCCAGATGACTCTGGGCTCCATATGGTGCTGCTGCTATGAAATGCTGCAGGGAGCACAGGGCCAGTGGGGGACTGCTTGAGTCCCCCGCTGACCCCGTGCTCCCTGCAACGCTTTCGTCTTTGAAGTGTAGCAACAGCCCTGGGGTTGTTGTTACACTTCAAAGGTGGAGGCATCCTTATTGACTAATCTAAATAGCCAATTAATCTAAATTTAGCATCCTTTTTCCCTCTCCGCCTCTCTGCAGGCAACCAATAGCATATAAGATGACTAAACGTCTTACAAAATAGTTTCTCTCTAAAAAGTGTAGCATAAAGATGATGCTACCCTATGGAAATGTTACCAGTACTGTACAAGTTTGGGATTTACTACCTTCTGCATCTCTATAGACATACACATATCAGTGATACCCATATAGTAAGTTACATTAATCATACACCTTTGGCTACTTCCCATATACACTACCAACTGATCCGTGTCCACTGGTATTATGTGGAACATTTCAAACTGCTAAGCAATTTTAAAGTATCACTATTTCCTTAAGTCAACAACTTGAGAAAATAAATACTCTGTATCACATCAGAATTAGAAACTCTCCTTTTCAATGAGTTGTAGCACTTTCATAATTTTACATATAAAAAAGAGGACAACTCTTTGATCAGGACTAGTACTAGATATGTCCCTTTCAGAACCAAGGACAAGTCTCAATGTTTGGGGCCTCTTGTGTTCTTTTGCACATGGATTAGTGGTTAAAAATTTCACTTGGATTCAGGATATTTCCACTTACTTACCATGTGCCTTGGGAAAGTCAATTAGAGAAGGTCAAGATATTTCATTAGGTGCAAACTTACCATGTGTAATGTAAGACATGCTGGGAGCAGTGTCTGCACACTGGCGTTGATGTGGCTCGATGTCCTTGTGTGATGTCTGTGGTGGGGGCACTGAAGAAGATGCAGAGGAAGAGGGCTTGGGTTTGGATTGAAGGTCATTCAGTTTTAGAAGGTTTTCTGAAGTCACAGTGTCTGGATTCACTGGCATGGGATGCAATGTTGTTGGAGTTGCTGGGAAGAAACTCTCTTTATTGTCCTTTATGTGCTTTGGGGTCGTTGGTGTTTCCCCTATGGACTACATTAAAAAAAGGAAATATGGTGAGAAAAACGTGTGCTGCTGAGCTCATATATGTAATCTTATTGAACGGAAACTGCAAGTATTGTGGTCACTTGCATAACACAAAAAAAATCATTTCTCTCGTACACATATACATTAACCATAACAATAAAATCTTCCCCCAGATGAGTATGTATCTTTCACACTTTACAGTTCATTTACTAAACCACCACCTGGAGAAGTTATTCGTATTCACATTTATAGTGCTCTAAATGAGCTGCTTTGTATAGGAAGTTACTTATAACATAATATACTCAGCTGAATTTTATTATTTACAAGATGAAATTTAGGAAGGTTCCAAACTCCAGTGATTAGAAAGAAGCTCTTTCAATTAAAAGTAATTGTTGGCAAACTCTGGGCTTAATCTAACAGATTTGGGAAGAACTGAGCTTCAAATCCCCAAACTATTAAAGAAAATACTGTGCATAAGTCTATGAAAGTGAGCACAAGAAATGGAGTAGACTAGAAAGTAGAAGGCATTTATATTTGTAAGAAAAAAAATGTACTTATCATAAGATCAGTGATTATCACCTGCTACAAAAGAGAAAATAGTGCTGATGTCCAACTTGAAATGACTGATCTCAAAGCTCTTTTGTGCCTTTGGACCTTTATTTGAAGATAAAACATCAATACTAACAGCTGTGCTCTCATCCAAGGGCACAGCTAAGAATACGATACATTGCTACTAGTTACATATCCAAGAAGTGGAACAGTGATTTAAATTCACCAAAGAAAGGAAAGACAGCTCAAACAATATAAAAACTCTCCTATTTTTTGTACTAACAGATAACCACTAAAGTGAAAGGAGAAAGGAGATTAACTTCCAGTTCATGCAGTAGAGCCTGTGCTTTTGGAACAAGAAGATCAGAATTCCATCTCTGCTGTCCATGTTCTAAGAGACCGAGGTGTCCTAAATGGCCACAGGTTTATTACAATAGTGTGAGAAGAAGAGGTTGAACTCCACTGACAAATTCCAGAGTGAATTTGGACCAGAGAATCAGCAATATCTGATACATTAAAAATTCAACACCATAGAGGACTCCTGGACTTATTTAAACTTACACGTATTACAGTGTGTGTATTTAATTGGTCTCAGTATTTTAATGGCTATGATGAAACTCTCATTGCCAATTAATAAAAAAAGATATATTTACATTATACTTGTTATAATGGATCAGATAAGCTCTATCATGTCTCAAGGAATGTCCAGTTTCTGACAGTTTAGAGGATGTAAAAAACCCCTAATGCACCTAATTAATGTATGTAACATTCTACAGAGAGGACAAATTTCCTGCATACATAATGTCCTAAATTCTGAAACTTGAATAGATAACTGAAGATGCTACTCATAGACAAAGCTACCCAAACATTAAAAATAATCCAGCCACACTATTAGTAATGAATAAGCCTTATCTTTACATAGGTAAAAAACAACAAATGGTCTGGTAGCACTTTATAGACTAACAAAACATGTAGATGGTATCATGAGCTTTTGTGGGCACAGCCCACTTCTTCACATACCATCTACATGTTTTGTTAGTCTATAAAGTGCTACCGACCATTTGTTGTTTTTTTCTGTAACAGACTAACTCGGCTACCCCTTGAAGCTCCTTTACATAGGCAGTGAGCACAGAAAGAGGAGAATGGAGGAGTGACAAAAAAAAGGGGACAGATAGAGACTAAATTAGTAAATCGACTGTAGGAGACAATTAGTTTATTTTACTGGTGGGAAATGAGTGCATGAATAGAAAGATCAGAGAGAAAGAAAAGTTAAGATCTGGGGACACACAAGGGATAAAGGAGAAAACAGATGGTGAAGCAAGAAGAAACAGAAAAAGAAAGGTACGTGAAAGTCGAGTCACGGCCAAGTTTCCCTCTTGGCCTTGCAGCTCCCTAATAAGCCTTGGGAAGGGGCTCAGGGCTGCTATGCACTGAGCTGTCGTGACTGGGGGAGAGGTCTGTCACCAAGGTATGGGGAGCCACCAGGCCCTGCACCCCCATCTGCAGTCAGAGGAGACTCTCAGCCGGCAGGTAGATGAGAAGGTTTATTAGTTGTCAGGGACACAGCGTCAAACAGACTTATCAACTCAGGAACCAGAAGCAGTTGGTACAATCCATCTTGGGGAGAGATGCACCCCAAGCCAGCCAAGTTTAACTCATATTCTCCACACTTCTCCCAGTCCTAGAGCTAAGCCCCTCCTCTGGCCTTTGTGCTGCTTGCCCCAGTAAAAAGTGTCACCTGGTTACACCCCCCTCCCAGGCTAAAGATACAGAAAGCATCAGTCACTTTGTACGTGAGGAAAGCTGTCATACTGAAATGTCCATCACCTCTAAGTACTAGTGCAGTGCTCAGGGAAACTGAGGCACATACATGGCATTACTGCAGGACAGTAGAAGTCACATGCAATATAACAAGGGGAATAAAATCCCCATGATGCTCGCTTTGTCACCAGCCCTTTTTCCCCTGGCTGTAGCAACAGGGCCAGATTAAGAAAGAGGCTTTAGAGGCTGCAGACCAGAGCCATGGGGTGAGGGAGCCCCTTTAGCCCACGACTTGGGTGACAGCCCCTAAAGACCTTGTGTTCTGGACCAGCCATTCCTGGGGAGGGGGCTCCATGTGCTGCCATTCTTTCTCCCCTGGCTGGTGTCATGTCCCCGTTGAGTACCAGGAAACTTTGTCCCTACAACTCCCACTGGCCAATGGGAGTTGCAGGAGGCAGTGCCTGCAGGTGAGCACGGGGCAGCATAGAGCCACCTGTTCTTCCCACCAAGTGGGATTTGTTCAAGATAAGCATCCTGCACCCCAAACTCCTGCCTCGAGCCTCCTCCTCTACACTAGCTCCCTCCTAGACCCCACACCCCAACTACAAGCTCCCTCTTGCACCCTAACTCCTGCCCAGATCCCCCACCCTAATCTCCTGTCTTCAAACCCCTCCCACATGCCAAACACCTCATCCCCAGCCCCACCCCAAAGCCCACATCCCCAGCCAGAGACATCATCCACACAACCCTGAGCCCCCTCCCACACTCCAAACCTCTTGGCAGATGGAAGTGTGTGTATGGTGGAGACAGAAATTTGACTGACATAATGCATGAATGCATTTGTACATACAAAGCCAATAAATATCTGGTAAATCTGAACTCAACAAATGCTGAAAAGCACTATTATTGACAGCAGGGTTGGGCTTTGTTTTTAAATTCCTGCGAGAGCTCTTCCTTGGTGATAAAGAGCTGTAATGTGGTCACCAACCAGTAGATCAGGATCTTCTGGTAGACCCTGGAGCTTCTGATAGGTGATCCTGACTGGTTCGGCCAGGAAGCTATCAAGTACAGGCACTTCAGCTGCCCCTCCCTCCACTGCTGTGTTTCTTCTGCCCTATGCCTTGGACCTGCTTCCTGGGGCCTCCTGCGTGCTGTACATGGTGGGGGAGACTGAGGAGGGGGATGCTGAGATGTTAGAGTGTCCCCTTTCCTCCACCCCTTACCCCACTGCCACAGAATGAGCAGAGTGGGGCCTCAGAAAGGGTGGGGCAAGGACAGGGCTTCAGCCTCATGGAAGGAGGTGGGGCAAAGATGTTTGGGTTTGAGGTGGATCCTGGATTCACTTAAATCACGGATCATTAATTATAACATTTCTGGGGTGATTTAAAATATTTAGCCTCAAGGATACAAAGATATCTGCAACACGCTCTGGTACAAAGATAAGATCCAGACTTTGACTGTAGGGAAAAGCAAACTGTGGTAGGCTTCCCATAAATATTTTTTAACTGTGAAAATTGGTAGTATGAAGGATGCAGCATTCTTACTTCACTTCTGAGTTCCCAGCTCAAATTTTACCCTACGTGAAATGACTTCAGCATGGTCTTGGTCTTCCTTTTAGTAGATGGTACCTTCACCCATTCATATTCTGGAAAAATACCAACCAGAACATGAAGTCTCAACAGCTGGAGTGATACCAACCAGAACATGGAATGCTGGAGTGATAATAGCAGTCATGTTGCACTATGTTACCCCTCCTTGTTCCCCTAAAATTCTATTTGCTGAAAACTATCTGGTCACAGTATCTTTTCTACATTTCTGCGTACTGATATTTGAAACAAGACCTCTGTTGAAACTTTCTTCAATGTATCTTTAGAACTAACAGTAATGCCATAATATGGTACTCCATATCTTTGAAGAACCGTATTTCAACTTCAGCATGGCCTCCTGATTTGGGTTTAGTGTATGAGTGTTGGTGGTCTGGCATATAAAAGGAGCTATGACTAGATGATCAAGTTTTCCCTTGTGACATTAAACTCTATGATATTCAAAACAGAATTATCCGATCAAGAGAGGTAAGATGGCAGGGTGAAAAATATTAATAAATGAAAAAAAGGAATAGCGGTTTTTTCTTCCCTTCTTGCTCATTTAACAATTGTTTTCAGCTGCGGGCTGAGAGAGGCAAGCTGCTAATTACACTGAGAGTGCACCTCCAGTATAAAGTGAGAGGGGGATGCCATGGTAACTGGTGAATACAACAGTGAACAAAATGGTCCACCTTTCAGTAGAAATGAGATCTAAAAGTGCTCGTCTTTTTGTTCCCCTTTTCCCACCTTCTTCCACTTTTTCTTGCTTTCTTTCTGCAGCATTAATAGAACCTACAGACTTTCAGCTCCATAAGCAGTCTCTGACATCTTGTGCAGAACGAAAAGATGTGCAGAACGAAAAGAAAATGAGGAGATGAAAATTAGCAGCAAGTGGGTGGAACAAAGAGGGGGAGAAAAACCACATGAAGCAGAACAAGACATGCTTATTTTCTAATTATTTAATGTTTCACTTAAAGCCCTCTCCCAGACAGAGATGGGGGAGAGAAGAGTTTCTTTTACAGATCAACAAGGTAAAAATGCGTAAAAGAAAAAAAATCTAGACCTCCAAGCCACATCAAACAATATCCTTTCATCAGTTTCGTCCCTGAAGAAAAAATGTTTCCAATCCTTCTAAACTGTCATCTTCCAAGATAGGAAGAACACCCCCCCTCCCCAACTGTAAATCCATTGACACTGAAATTTGAGAGACTGATTTCATTTTGAGACTGGCTAACGAGAAGCCTTACAAAGCTCTAGTTAAAGGTTATATTGCAAAGAGATGGTTTTCCCACACGGAGTCCCCCCCCCAAATCTTTTTTTAATTTGTCATCATATAAAGATATAAAGAATGTTGATTTCCAGGATTTGAGAGATTAACATTTTGGATTAATGAAAGAAAACACAAAAATCTCTCTTACTTCCATCGTGAAATAGGCTGAAACATAGAAAAGTGTCTTTGCAGTTACTTTTTTCTTGAGAGGACATTCCTTTATATTATGGAAGAGCCCCAAATTTAAACCAAAACAAAGCTAAAGACAATAAGATGCCTTCTTTGCATGCTCTTTATTAAAATGTACTTATTTTGATTTCATTGGCAGGTTCCCTCATAAAGCGTATTTTTAAAACAAGCTGAAATTAAAAGTTGCTGAAAGGTTTCGACTGCCAAATTTAACAGGGGAAAGGAAGAAAAGCTACAAACGGGGAGTGTCATAAATACGTTATTTTGACAGGGTGTACAAAGCTGGGGGTAAAGAGGTTTTTAGATGAGGTGGTATTAGGAGAATAGGTTTTTTGTAAATGGAGTGGGTAGGGATGGCTGGGAATTTCTCTCTCTCTCTTCAGGAATGGGGATTTCAAAGCAGGGACTCATTTGGCCAGAGAGTAGATAACACAAAGAAATAATCTTGTAATGTTGGAATAGCCTCCCTCATTGTCTTCTTGTGACTTTTAAATGATCATATGTGTAATACCCACCCAAGAACGATCTTGGAGTCATTGTGGATAGTTCTTTGAAAACATCTTCTCAATGTGTGTCAGCAGTCAAAAAAGCTAACAAAATGTTAGGAACCATTAAAAAAATGACAGATAATAACACAGAAAATATCATAATGCCACTATATAAATCCATAGAACGTCCACAACTTCAAAACTGCATGCCATTTGGTTGCTATTTAAAAAAAAAAAAGGTATATTAAGCATTGGAGAAGATACAGAGAAAAGCAACAAAAATGATTTAAGGGTATGGAACAGCTTCCATATGAGGGCAGATTAAAAAGACTGGAACTTTTCAGCTTGGAAAAGCAATGAGTAAGGGGTGTATGTCATGGGACAAGCACCCTGTCCCCTTCAGGGGTTGGGCATCAGGACTTAGAAGCCCCTCAAAGGGTGCCCAGCCCCATGTGCATATCAGGTTCAATGACCCAGAGCCAATAACTACGTCCCTTCTCCGTGAGGCAGTCAGGCCTAGAGACCAAAGTCAATAACAACACTGTGGGTCTTGCAGCCATAGTCACCAAGTCAGTAACAATGCCCCTTCATGCACAGCAGTGTGGCCTAGCAACCAGAGTCAATAGCAATACTCCCCTCTCTCAGGGCAGTTAGGCGGCCAGAGTCCACAATGACAATGCCTCTTCATGCAGGGCAGTGTGGTCTAGCAGTCAGAGTCATTAGCAACAGCTATAGCTCCCCATGTGGGGTTGATGGGATGGGATAGGAGGACCCAGGCCCACTCTCTCCATCAGGTCCCAGACCAGGACCCATCAGCAGTGAAGTGGTCCAGCTCTAGCTCAGCAGGGAATCCCACCGAAACACACCGAGCTCTAGGGGTAACTCCCCCCACCCTGGGCTACTTCCTACCATGCTTGCTGTTGCAGCCTTCCTCAACACTTTCCTCCGGACTGGAGGCTTCTCCAGTCATTTCCCACTGAGTGGCCTCCTTATCTGGGTCTGTAAGCAACGCTTCTCAGGAGTGCCGATAGCACCTCCTTCCCCCTTGGTAGTCAGCCCAGACTGAGTGATTCCCAAAACCTTTATAGCTGGCCTCCAGCTGGAGCATGCCCAGCAGGGTTGTGGGGCTGGGGCCTTCTCAGCCAGGTAACTATAAGACCTATAAGATCATAAATGGGATGGAGAAAGTGAATAAGGGAGTGTTATTTAGTCAGTTAAATAACACAATAGTTGGGGTTGCCTAATAAAATTAATAGTCAAGTTTAAAACAAATAAAAGGAAGCACTTCTTTACACAACTTACAGTCACCTTGCGGAACTCACTGATGGGGTGCATTGTGAAGGTCAATACAAAAAATAATTAGAGAAATTAATGGAGGATAATCCCTACTGCTGACTGCCAGAAACTGGAAGTGGATGACAGGGGATGGATAACGCCATGACTGTCTCTTCTGTTCATTCCCTTTCAAGCACCTGGCAATCCTGTAAGATAACAGAATCCTGGGCTAGACTGACCATTGATCTGACTCAGGAGGACTGTTTTTATGTTATGTTCTTATGCAGTAGCCAATGGGAAAAGCTGCTATAATGACCGTATTAATAGTTCTGCGCACATGTATGATTCCATGCCTTCAAGAATTACAACGTAATAGAGACACAGTTTACCTGCATACTGGAAATATATATTCTGGACACACCCAATTTACATGGTATTTTTCAGATATACAAAATTCTATCTTTGTTTGAAGTAGATGTTTGCAATATTTTATACACTTTTAACTTACATATCATTTCTCTGAGCTATTCTGAAGTGATAGGTAATATACAATATATCCAGCAACTGCACATCACTAAGGAAGCTCTATTTATTCCTTACGTGCTACTTGGCTTACCACAATTTCAATTATGATTCAAGAGGCAAATTGAAATTTTTGAAAAATGTAGAGTTGTAACAGTTATCAGACACTATAAGCTTCACAAGTTTCTGTTCCTGTGTTAATAAAAGTGCTGTTTGTAAGGTATAGTTGGAGAGATTAAAAATAGCTTATAATTCTCAAAGAAGCAGAATGCTTTCAAAACTTCAAACATCTCTGAGACTAAGATTACAACCACATTGGAAGAAGCATAAAGAAAAACAAAATGTCTTTCCAAACTGCTGTGTAACTGTGCACCAAATTAATTTCTGGTAAAACTCCAATGATTTCAAAGAGAATATAGCAAAGTGATTAATAATTATTCCACTGATAACAGACATAACCAGTGACTGATTGAAAGGTATATGGAGAAGGAGAAAGTTTGTCTGTAGAATTCCAAACCCTCCAGCATATGAAAGAAAAATGTTGTTAATATTTTAGCTAACATTACATAAGCTACAGTCTGTTATTGCCACAGTATCAGTCAGAGTGATTTCATCAGTTTTCTAGAATTATCCCTGGACAAGACTCCTTAGTAACTTAGTTCACCAGATGATACTGCTTTCAGGTAATCATTTTGAAAATTGTGTATTTCCATTTCTGAGAGAAGGGCAGTAGTATCTTATTCCTTTTGCTCTTTCAACAATAGTCAAAATTTAATTTTTTTTAAACAGCTAGGAGGCTAGATTACAAGGCTTAAAGGGACAACTGTGAACATCTTACGTGATCTCCTGCATGACATGGACTATAGATTTCTTTTGAAGTAGAGAACATTGTTAAAAATATAACCTTGATTTCAAATTTGTCAGTGATGTTAAAATTGACATTATTTTTTACATTCTGAAATTGCCTAGCTTCAACTTCTAGCACTGGATCTTGTTATCCCTTTCCCTGCTAGATTAAAGAGCCCATTATCAAATATTTGTTTACCATGTAGGTACTTACAAACTGATCAAGTCACCTTTAATTTTCTCTGGTTAAGCTGAACAGAGTAGGCTCTTTGTGCCTATCACTAAAGACATGTTTTTCTATACTTCAATCATTCTTGTAACTCTTCTCTGTACTCTCTCCAATTTATCAACATACTTCTTGAATTGCAGACACCAGAACTGAACAGTGGACATAACCATGCTTAGTACAGAGGTCAAATAAACTCTTTACTGTTTCTTGAGAAACCCCTGTCAATTCATTCAAGGATCACATTAGCCTTTTCAGCTGCAGCATCACACTCAGAAAAGCCTGGAAAATGTGAAGTATATACAGATCAGATACACAGGAATTTTTTTTCCCATCTTGCTCTAGTTTTTCTTGGCTTTTTTGCCTTCAAAAATTATCTGGGTCAAGCAGTGGAAACAATTATCCTTCATAATGGAATTCAGTTTTGAATCCCTTAGACTCAGAAGAAAACCAGAAGCCATTAGACAAAAACTCTCCTTATATAAAAAATATAGCTAATACCTTTATTATAAGTTAAACCCTTTATTAATGTATTATTCTCATAGCCCATCTCTGTGCCAAGAAAGAGTCACCATCCTACCATAATCAAGGAAGGTGGTTAAGTGATTCAACAAAGGTCTCTCAAAGTTTATAAATGAGCTTGGAATACAATTTTGGTCTCTAATCTCAAGTTGTGTGTTTTAATCAAAAGGTCATCTTTTGCCCCTTTCCTTATGATCTCACCATATTGTGAAGAAGGATGAACTAGACCCAAGAGAAAAATCTTTAATCAAAGAAGTATTCATAACTGGACAAAAGAGGTTCAGGATTTTGTTTAAAGCTAGTTATTTTTTTTTCATCAAAATATCTTTTAGGATTTATTTTTTGTAGGCTTTATTTTCTATCATCTTAAGATATTCAAATTCTTCAGTCTGTATTCTTTAGTAATGCTGGTTACATAAAAATAATCATAGAAGAGAAACAATAAATACTGAGAATAATTAAATAACTAGAAGATAATAGAACTGTGATCAAGTATCAATGGCTTATAAAGAACAAAATGCCAGACAAACCTGCGTATGTAATTCAGTAAAAAAAAGATCAGTGTAGGAAGAAAATGCAGTATGTCTAATATACTCAGACTTTAAAAACACATTTAATACATGTCTTGAGAAATCCTACTCACAAGATGAATTCAAAAAGTTTTTTTTATAGAATGAAGTCTGCCTGAAAGACCATAAACTGAGTAATGTAGAAATTAGGGAAAGTGCCACATGAAATCAGTGTTAAGCTTGGTTTAACATTTCTGTGAAACATACAGGAGTGGGAAGTAAACAGCGTATTTATGAAATTCACAGATGTTGGTAACTTGCGAGGTATTGTGAGGCAAAAAATAATTCACAGAAACCTAGGGACATTAGATGTGGGAAGGAAATGAAACTTGGAAAAATGCAAAGAATATTTCTGGGGAGAAAAAAAATATGAAACAAAACAAAACAAACAAAACAACAAAAGGCTTATATAGAATGGAATACTAAATGAGATAATGTATAAGATATTAAGTAGGTGTTTGCAATCTAACATAATAGCAAAATGGCCACTGATTATAGCATCTCAAAGAACTAGAAAGGATGAGGTCATTGAGTCGAGTCCAGTCCCCTGCCCTCACGGCAGGACCAAATACCATCCCTGACAGATTTGCCCCAGATCCCTAAATGGCCCCCTCAAGGATTGAACTCACAACCCTGGGTTTAGCAGGCCAATGCTCAAACCACTGAACTATCCCTCCCCCCTTGAATTCTATATATCCTATTTGTATTACAGTAGGGCTGACAGATTCCAACTACAACTGAGGCTGTGGTGTTTTAAACACTGTACAAAACATATCAAGGGAATTCCTTCCATATTACAATAGAAACAGATAAAACCGACAAAGAATAGGAGGAAAACAGATACAGAAAGTGAAATATTTTGCCCAATGTGACAAGTGTGGGCCAGAGCTATGACTAGAATCCCCTCTCCCAAGTGCTAGTTCAGTACCCCACACACTAGATCATGTTTCCCCTCTCATGCAGAGGGATCAAGTTTTAGAGCAGAGAGAAAGTATTTCCCTTCTTTGGTCTTAAGTCAGCAAAGTTAACAGTATGTTAACAATACTGGGAAGATAATGGAGCAAGTAATTAAGGAATTCATCTGCAAACATCTAGAAGAAAATAAGGTGAGAGGTAACAGTTCGTATGGATCTGTAAAGAACAAATCATGTCAAACCAATCTGATAGCTTTCTTTGATAGGATAATGAGTCTTGTGGATAAGGGAGAGAGTAGTTATTAACAGTGCACAATTATGCTGGAAGGGCATAGCAAGTGGAGTTCTGCAGGGGTCTGGTTTGGGGCTGGTTCTGTTCAGTATCTTCATCAATGATTTGATGATGGCATAGAGAATACGATTATTAAGTTTGCAGATGATCCCAAGTTGGGAGGGGTTGCAAGTGCTTTGGAGGATAGGGTCAAAATTCAAAATGTCTGGACAAACTAGAGAAATGGTCTGAGGTAAACAGGATGAAGTTTAATAAGAACAAATGCAAAGCACTATACTTAAGAAGGAACAATCTGTTTCGGACATACAGAATGGGAGGTGACTATCTAGGAAGGAGTCCCGCAGAAAGGGAGCTAGGGATCATAGTGGACCACAAGCTAAATATGAGTCAACAGTGTGACGCTGTTGCAAAAAAAGCAAACACGATTCTGGGATGCATTAATAGGAATGTTGTGAGGAAGATATGAAAAGTCATTCTTTCGCTCTACTCTGTGCTCATTAGGCCTCAGTTGGAGTATTGTGTCCAGTTCTGGGCACCACATTTCAAGAAAGATGTGGAGAAATTGGAGAAGGCGCAGAGAAGAGCAATACAAATGATTAAAGGTCTAGAAAACATGACTTATGACGGAAGACTGAAACAACTGGGCTTATTTAGTTTAGAAAAGAGAAGACTAAGAAGGATAGCAGCTTCCAAGTATCTAAAAGTGTGTTATAAGGAGGAGGGAGAAAAATTGTTCTATCCTCAGAGGCCACGGAGAACAAGAAGCAATGGGCTTAAACTGCAGCAAGGAAGGTTTAGGTTGGACACCAGGAAAAATTTTCTACCTGTCAGGGTGGTTAAACACTGGAATAAATTGCCTAGGGAGGTTGCAGAATCTCCATCACTGAAAATATTGAAGAGCAGGTTAGACAGACACCTGTCAGGGATGGTCTAGACAGTGCTTGGTCCTGCCAGAGGGCACGGGACTGGACTCGATGACCTCACTAGAACTGGAAGGGACCTCGAGTTTCTATGATATGGTTGGCCTGTGGGTGGGGGGAGCACATGAAGTCTCCTCCTCCCCACAAGGGGCACATGTCACCAGAGGGAACCGCCAGCTTTTAAAAAACAGCTGGCAGCTCTCTCTAGCTGCTGTGTTTCCCTGACAGGGTGGGGGAAAGGGGCAAAAATTTCACATGCTCACCCGCCCCCACACCCTGATTGGCCTGAGGGCAGGGAAACACCTAAAGTCTCCTCCTGCTTCAGTGCCTAGAGGGAACTGCCAGCTGTTTTAGCTGACAATTCTCTCTAGGAGCCAGGAGCAGGGGGCAAAAGCTTCCATCAGGCCAGTCAGGTTCTGTGGGCTTGGGGGCGGGGTTGGAGGAGTTTTTTTTTTTTGCATCTCACTTGTGTGGCCCCAACTGACTTTTCTTGGGTCAGTGACCCCTGACTCAAAACAGGTCACCGCCCTTCTCAGAAATAAAGACAATGCAGAAACTTTTTGTTTGACATAGTATTTTATTTAAAAATGAAGCCTGGCCAACAAACCCCAAATTGGGGCCAAGCCCCCATCTGGCCACAGCAGCATAACACTCCTGCATTCCACTTTCCCCCAGACCCTACTTCTGAGCCTATCATACACTGGAACCCCCTGCCCTGAGCCCCTCACATACCCCAACCCAAATTCCTGAACCCTCACATCCAGAAGTCTGTGGCTTGCTTAGTACCCTAACCCTACATCTGACCCCAACACTGCCCGGCCTGGCACCCACTCCCTGAGCCAGTGTCCCCCCTTATCCATCTTCTGCATCCAGATTTCCTCCCAGAGCTTGCACCTCTCACCCCTTCCCACACCCAAATCCCTCATTCCCACCCCAGAGCCTACACATCCTGTCTCAACCCAGCGAAGTTACGGCTAGACTGCAGGAGTTTTTCAGGATTCTGGAGATATCCCAGAAAAACACTTCTGCATCCAGGGATGCATTTGTTCTTCCGCTTCTTTTAGTGGAAGAGCAAACATGATCTTTCGGTCACCTCTATATTTCTCTTTCCACGAGGAATAAAGGGGCTTCCAAAAGAAGGGGTTTTTCTGACATTTGGTCCAGTTTAGACAGGCCAAATGTTGGAAAAACCTCTTCCTACAGAAGAATTGGGAAAAAAAGCAGCAGTATAAGGGTTGGAGATAGCAAGTGATAGAGAGGAGGACAATAGAGAGGGCGGGGCTTCAAGGAAGGGGCGGGGAGGTAGATCTTGGCTTGTTCTGTCATTTAAAAAGTGATCTTGGGTGTAAAAAGGTTGGAGACCACTGATTTAGAGTGATGTAAAGCGATGGAGGAGCAATGAGATGAAATTAAGGAGAAAATGTAGGTTGGATACCAGAAGAATATTTTAAACAGCACACTCTATCATATCACAGAATAGTCTCCAGACAGTGGATGGGACTAGAAATTATACTGAAGGGAACAATTCTGTATTTGCAGGGAAGATGAACTAGACGATCTAAAGTGTCTCTTCCATGTCTAATGCTTAAGTTCTATGATTCTGTGTCATGGCTTCTTGAAATACATGCACATGAGTGGATGTACATACCCCACTCCACCCATCTCAAAAAGTACTGCCCATATTCTCCCATCAACCAAACCAATTCACTGGACAGGAAGGAAAATGGCAAATTGTTTGAGCAACAGGACAAGCAACTGCTTAGTTAAAAAAGATGAGTCTTTCACTATGTCTCAGGAAAATGAGTGACTAAGAACTGTTGTGAAGAAATTAAATGCTCCATGACAATAATTTGTTTGTCTGCATTTTATGCCTACATCCCAGCACTACATATTTACTTCTGCAAATTCATACACTTGCCAGCACCTGGAACCTTAATGAAGTAAATAAGGACTTGCTGTGAAAACCTCTTCCCAACTACTTACACTAGAATAAAAATAGACAGAATTACATTTTAGAAACATGTTATGTAATTGGAGTGAATCCTCTTTATGTTTTGTGAAACTAGAAATGTAATGTTCTAGGGTTATATTTATGTCTGCACTAAGGCACATACAGCACATTTTATCCAGTTCAAGGTCATCAGTGTCAAAATATGAACATTTCATTTGCTTTTATCTTAATACCTTGAAATGATACAATGGTATCTTAATACAATTACTGCTAGCAGCAAGTTGTATGATAGCTCCTTTTGGGAAAAGTATACATTGCCCTAAAATTAATGGCACAGAGAAAAAGTATTGGGGGAGAGGGCTTGGGTAAAAAGCGGAGACACAAATAGCTGTACAACAGAGCCTGCATCTAGCACACCCTACCCCAATTCTGTGCCCCTTGTGCTCCCAAACTCTCTCCCACACCCTGCACCTCCTCCTACATGTCTGCCCAATATCAGAATTCCCTCCTGAAATTACTGCCCAGACCCCACAGCCTCTCTTGTACTGCAATCCCTGACTGGAGCTCCCTCCTGCACCCCAACTGCATCCCACACCCTTTCCATTAATATAATAGAAAAGTGCAGCCCATGACCACATACCAAAATTTTTTGAATACCCCTTTGCAAAAATTATTGCCCACCCCTGATTTATGTCAAGATGTATATTCTGCAATGCTAAATGAAACTTTTGGCATTAGAGAATACAAACCCTGGCAAAGGCAAGCTATATGAATGTTTTGTCCAGGTACAAATTTGAGAGGTGCCTTCACACTTGCTGGTATCTAAAATGTGGTAAACAAGAGATGAGAAAAAGTAAAAAACAAACTAACTGAGGGACTGATAGAAAATGGTGTGTTGGATCTTAGATGACATTTGAGGTGCTTTTATAAACAGAGGGTGTAAACAACCCTTTTATAAACAGAGGGTGTATATGTGAAACACAATTACTGTATAAGAGGAACATGCTACGAAATAAGAATTGCTTCCCAGAAGCTGGGACATGTAGGTCTCCTTTTTATATTGTACTACTAGGGGGGGGCTGTGCCCTCTGCTCAATATACTCACCAAGCCCCCTCTCTGGGAGTAGGCAGCCCCCCTGCCTCTCCCTGCTGGCTGCCGGGGAGGACTAGGTGAAGGTGTGGCAGTCCCAGCCTGCCCCCCTTCTCCCCACTGGCCACTGAGCTGGGCCGAGGCTAGGCCAGCCATGGCTCTCTCTGCCTTGCCCTGCACCCCCGGCTGCTGAGGAGGGCCGGAGCCATGCCAGTCCTAGCTCTCCATCCACAGGGCACGAGAGCTGGGCTGAGGCCCTAGCTCTATTCCCTGCAGCTGCCAGGCGGGGGGGGGCAGGAGAGGGGTTGGGCCATGGCAGCCCCAGCTGTTCCCTGGAGCTGGGGAGGCAGCACAGCTCCAGCCTCCTCAAGCACCGGGGAGGCTGAAGGGGGAAGGAGGTGCAGGTGGGACACAGAGTGACATAATGACATCACTATGTTGTCCCACAGGAATTTAAAAATAAATATAAATATATAAAAAAAATGACAGAGAAAGTGAGCGAGCGAGCGAGATATTTTGTTTTAGAAAATACATTGGCTAAGTTTTGCTATTTGGTTCTTTAATCATTTTTACTATTGAACTGCAAATATAGTTAATTGGCCACCCATTTTAATAAGTAATTCCTGCCTCCCATCTGTCTGTCTCCACCTGTCTCTTGTCTTAAGATGTTTGTAGCACACCAAGCAAAATGGCATCCTGGTCCTTCAGAAATACCAATAAATAGTTCTATAAACAAAGACATGGTATTGTATTTCTCATTCTAGGATGAGGAATGCACTTGTAATGACTGGGAAAATCGAAACAGATACAAACTGGTTCAAAGTCTTTCTGATTCTCTTAACTTTCTCAGGCCAGGTCTACACTGGTGGAAAAAAATCGATGCAAGGATATGTAACTCCAGCAATGTGAATCATGTAGCTGGAGTCAGTGTACCTTGCATAGATATTCTGGGGCAGCACCACAGAAGGAAGTTGATGGGAGAAATGCTCCCATCATTTTCCTTACTCCTCATGACAGCAAAGAGTACTGTGGTTGATGAGGGTGTCCTCAGTGTTCAATTTAGTGGGTCTTTATTAGACATGCTAAATAGAACCCTGGATGATCGATTGTTGGAGTGTTGATCCTCTGGGTAAGTGGAGACAAGGTCTCAGATGACTGGGATGTTTCTCTTTGCCATATCACACAATAAGATCACATAAGTGAAGTAGCAGTTAAACAAACCCTTTGGGGTTGTCTATGCTAAAGGTGCTTCCACAGCAAAGCTGCATGGTCAAGCAGAGCTGCTATAACTCCATAACATATACGCATTCTCCACCATTGGTAGCTGAGATGACACACATAGCCTTCTATCAACCTAACTATATCTTCACCAGGGGTTAGGGTGGCATAGCTAAAACACTCATGAGGACTTATTTTCTGCACATTTTTAAAGAGAGAAACACCAACACCCTGAAAACAACACTGCCAAATATCCAAGTGAAAATCTTCCCCTGATGGGGCTGGAAAAAAGTTAAAAACGGGTATTGATTGGACATCCAATTCAGTCACTTGTTCTAGCAATCAATGATAGTCTTCAGAACAAATATGCATGCTGATTGGCTGTTACAGCTGTAACCATGTGGCCATAACCCCCCCTCCCGCCCCAGATACTGGCTTGAAAAAAAAAATTAAAATAACAGAAAAACCACATACCCTGTAAGTCTATTTCCCCATCAAAATCCTCTGGTAACATAGCCCCTATCTCTTTGGGCTGCTGCTGTTTTACATATCAGCATCATTTGTTTACAGAAGGTAAATATTTGCTAGTTTGAGATAAAGGAGGATTCATTCTGCTGGAACAAGACAGATGTTCCTTAGAGTAAATATTTTAGTGTCTGCATATTAATTCATGACTTTGTACTAGCAATCAGCAACATGCTACTCAAGATCAAATCCTGAACAGAAGAGCGTCAAGCAGACTACAGGGTTGAGTAATCTCTAAAATTCAGATTCCTATATTCCCAAAGGGAGTTTCTAGAAGGCTTTGAAGAAAGGCATATGTTAAATTAGAAAGAAAGTATTATTACAAATGACTTATTAGGAGAATCTGTTCTGTTCCAATGTACTTAGATATCTAATCTGTTTTGCAGTATGCTCTCATCTCAGAATTTAGCTACATGACCAAATAATGAGTGACTTCGCTAGAGGCGCTGGCTGCAAAGGAATCACATTCCCAGAAGAGAAGGTTACTCACCTCTGCAGTAACTAACCATTCTTCTAAATGTGGGTGCTCCACTCCAGGTCAAGGTGCATCCCAGCATTTTTTATCAGAGATTTTGAGAGCAATAGTGATCTGGGCTGCACATGTGCTCTGCCGCTTCATGAGCTGACACTGTTTACATAGCACATGCACAGCCTGGGCTCCTCAGTTCCTCCTCCACAACTGAGTGGGGTTGAGACCCTAAGTGGAGGGGAGGAAGGCAAGTAGTAAAACACTCACAGGGACACTCATTCCAAAGAATGTCAGTTACTGTACATATGAATAACTTTCTCTTCTCTTCCAAGAGACATTCCTGTGGGTGCTGCACTCCAGGTGACTGTAAGCAGTATATCTCCTAGGAAGGTAGGGGATCAGATCAGGAAGGAAGGCTGCATACAAGACAGCTCTGCCCAATGTGATGTCAGATGTGGAGACCTGTAGCAGAGCATAATGCTGTGCAAACATGAGATTCGATTCCCATGTGGTCACCTTGCATATGTCAGAAAGGGGGCCGTGGAAGGCAGTGGAAGTGGAGCTAGATTGTGCAGAATGTGCCCTGGACTTGTTTTACTTGATAGCAGAGGTATATGCGTTAGAGTCTCTGTGTTGAGATGGTATTGCACTGGAACTGTGGAGCCTTGGAGACAGAGAGCTTAAGTGTGTGTGTCAGAGGTTTTGTTCTATTCAGGTTAAATGATAGCGCTCTCTACAAGACCAATGTGTGCATAGCAGTTTCAAATTCATTGGTGTGTTGCTAAATGAATGGGTTTGTTTAGGTGAAGGAGGAAAGTACCTTAGACAGAAATTTGGGATATATGGGGAATGTGACTTTAGCACAGAAGAAAGAGATATAGGGAGGGTCAATCATAAGGGCGCCAAGCTCTCCCAAACTTCTGACAGAGATAACTGCCACCAGGAAGGCTATTTTCATTGGAAAGTATAGAAGAGAACACATGGCCAGGAGGCTTGTGAATTAGGGCATTAAGAATGAGATGTAAGTCCTTGGGTGGTCTAATATCAGGATACAGAAACTAGATGCCCTTCATAAATCTTTTGGTGATTGGGTGGGTAAATATCGTATTATCCACTTTGTAGTGAAACGTGGCAATGACGGTGAGGTGGACTTTGACAGAGTTGATGAACTAAAAGCCATGGGCACCTGCAAGTAGGTAATCAAGAATCAGTGGAAGAGGAGAAGAAGTTGGGAAAGTATTTTTTTGTATGCACCAGTATGTGAATCTTTTCCAGTTATGCAGGTGGACAGTACTCATGGTGAGTATTCTGCTATGCAGGAGGATTCTCTGGGCTAGTTCTGGGCATGCTAGCACCGAGTAGCCAGGCCTTGAGGTGGAAGCAGTTTACATTGGGATGAAGTATCTGGCTATTGTGCTGAGATAGAAAATTTGGCAGGAGGGGAAAGGAGATGGCCAACATGCCCATCAGGAAGGGGTACTATGGTTGCCTGGGCCATGAAGGTGCTATTAAGATCACGTGGGATTTGTCTGTCCTGATCTCCTGCATCACTCTGTTCAGAAGGGTGTGGGTAGGAAAGCATACAGAAGGGTGTTGTTCAATGGAGCGTGAAGGTACCCCCTCAAGAGTGGGGTCCCAGACCTGCTCTGGAGCAGAATGTGGAGCACTTTTTTTCTCTGCTATTGGCAAACAGGTCAGTAGGAGATAACCCCAGCGTTGGAAGATGCTGTGTAGGACTGTGTCATCCATTTCCCTCTTGTGCTGGAGGGCATAGCATCAGCTTGAGTTTGTCCGCGGTGATACTCTTAGCGCCAGATAGGTATAAAGGGGATATAGTGATGTTGTGCTGGAAGCACCAATTCCATAGCTTGATGGCCTTGGTACACAAGGAGTGGGAACAAGAGCCTCTTTGTCTGTTGCCATAAAACATGCATGCAATGGTGTCGGCCATGAGTAACATTGAACCTCTGATGATGGGGAGGAAATGGAGGCAGGCATAACTTATATCTTTCTGAGTCAGAGAAGATTTATGTGGACGGTGGTCTCGGAGAGAGAGCATAGTCCTTCAGTTATGATGTGTCCTAGGTGTGCTCCCCATCCAATGAGGGAATGTGTCTATTGTGATGGTGATTGTGGGAGGGTCTTGACAGAAGGGGACCCTTGTACATAGGTAGTGAGGGGAGGCCTACAACAAGAAAGAATCTTTGATGGTGGAAGGCATCATAAGATGTTTGTTCAGTCTGTGCCATTTTGATTTGTATATGGAGGCTAGCCAACTCTGAAGGCATCTCATATGTAGATGGTCATTAGGGACGACAAACGTGGAAGTGGCCATGTGCCCCAATAGCTGTAGGAATTCCTGAGCTGTGCCTCATGGGTTGCTGAGAATGGTGATGATGAGGGTGTGGATTGAATGGAATCATTCATCTGGTACAGAGACATGGCTGGTGGTGGAGTTGAGATGACCTATGAAGCTGATTTGTTGGCTGGGTTTTAATGTAAGTGTGCGGTACCATATTCAGCCAAACTGGTGATGGTACAGGTTGTGTCAGTGCCAGGTTATTAATGCTGTGTGCTTCTCTGTGTGTGGGGTGCACTGGAGCTTGAAGCAGTATGGCAGGATCAAAGGAGATAGCCGCTGCTCCAGAATGAATTGGCGGCACCAGATTCAGTGAGGTAACCACAGATGCGCTCTATGAGGCAGGCAGCTGACAGCCCTTTGCATCTGCACCATTCAAAATGGCCATCAGCTCACAGTTGGTGCCAAAGGTGCCTGCCACGCACTGAAGAAATTGACTGCAGCTTTAGCTTTTTTGTGTTGTGTCTGTGAGGTGAAAAGGAGGAAGCTGCTCTTTCCTTCCCAGGCTTCCTGTCTTTTTCTGATGTGGGGGTAGTTGTCTCAGGTTGGATGCAAGTCTGAGGGAGTTCTGAAGAAGCAAGAGCTTCAGGTGCAATTCTTTGTTGTGCATATCCTTACCTTGTGCTTCAGATATATGTTTTTGGACTACCTGGGACTCTCCCAAACAACAGACACATTAGAATGACTGTCCAAAACAAGAATGGCCTCTCTGGAAGAGGCACACCTCTTGAATCCTGGAGAGCCCAGCATGTTCAGTGGAGAAATGAGGTTTTTTTTCCCATTCTATGAAGGAACTCTAATTGTCATTTACTAACTGCTAGTGAGGAAAAACGAGTTTTGACGAAGGAAAGGTAGCAGGGTTCATCCATCTCTAGTCAGGGATGAAAGAGAAGGAACTGAGGAACCTGGGTCGTGCACATGCTATTTTAACAATAACAACTTGCAAGACAGGCAGAGCGTGTGTGTGGTCCAAATGGATTCTGCTGTCAAATTCTCCAAATGAAGGCACTGGGACCAGTCCTAATACGCTCCATTCATGAGAGGATTAACTAGAATACTAAAACAGCCTTTTCCCAGTCACAAAGAATAAAAAAGCTGTTAAATCAGTACTTTCACCCATGCATCTTTATTATTATGGCTGACTCTAAGTGTCAATGTGCTGTATTTGTCCCACAATCTGCCTATTGACCACCTCTGCACTACGTGATCTGTCACCACACACAACACGGAAGGCCTTACAGTCAGTCATTCTGAAGGAAGTGGGTGCTTCCTAACAAATAAGGCTGTAAATAATGGATTGTGATGGTTGCAGCACGTACAAGAACAACCCCATTTAAACTGTTTGTTTAACTATACAAAATTTAGTTAAGATCAGATGGCTGAAACATGGAAGGAAAAGACAGAACTAAACATTACTAAAATACAGAAGTTATCAAAGCCCAGGCCAAAAGAGATCTCAGCTGGGAAAAAGAACAAAATAAACAAAACACTCCCATCTTGGTCAAAGCTTAAATATACAAATAGCGGTTTAGAAATATAAGCAACTTAAATGAGTCATCTGTTCATAATTTGCAATTTATACACGCACCTCCCCCCTCAAAGCTCTTAGAAAATCTAAAATCATTTTAAAAACAAAAAAGTTCAAAATTTCAGCTAGTAAAAGGTAAGCAAGAAAGTTTTAAATATTTAGTCTTTCATAATAAACATATAGCAAGGGACCTCAAATTTTCATCTTTTTAAAAAATTCTACTAATGACAACCCTAACTTTGTTAGTTAACTCATCAAGTGTCCTGATGCTTTCACAAAGTTTAACTTTTTTTTCCTTAACTGATTATTATTCAACATAAAATAAATGAAAATAAATAGAGAAACACAAAATAAACACCCTAAATCCCTTTGTCAATAATAAAGCAACTAAAACAATAAAAATCATCATTAAAATAAAAATTTAAAAATAATGATAGGTATTCCTATCTTTTGCTGTTGTTGTTGTTGTTGTTCTTTTTTCCTTCTCTGTGTTTTTGAGTGAGGCTTTAGAGAGGGAGTTCTCCAGGTAGAGGAGAAGCAGAAATCAGGACTCTTGAGGGAAGTGTGTGTTATGTTTGGGGCTTTCTTGCTGTGTGCTGAGCTTGTGTTTGTGAGTGAGGGTTGGTGTGTGTTCTTTTTTTGTTTGTTTGTTTTTTCCCCTGTGTTTGTGAGTGAGGCTTCCCCCCCCCCCCACTTCCCCTTTGCCCTCCCCCTCCCCTTCATGGAGTGTGTGCTGTGATTGGCTGTGATTGGCAGGTGGAAACTGTTGGCTTCTAATTAAAGTTTGAATTCTAGAAGCCTCTGCTGATTGGCTGAGCCTTGGTAGGGGGAGGGACTTTCAGGCAGTCCAATAAGGCTCCTTGGGCAAGCGACCAAGGAGCTTGCGAACAGGTGAGTGCTAACAGAGAGTTTAGAGACGAAGAAGAAAGGGGGCGAGGTTCTCTTGCCTTTCTTTTTAAATCCCTTCTCCAGGACAGCAGGGATGGATGGTGATGGTTCTGCTGTTGTTACCTGCACGGAGTGTGCCACGTTTGTCTTCCTCCCGGAAGACAGAACGGATTTCATCTGCACTAAGTGCAAGCTGGTCGCCATTTTGGAAGAAAAAATTAGAGGGCTGGAGGCCCAAGTGTCGACCCTACGCTCGATCAGAGGATGAAGACTTCCTCGATCGAAGGCAGCGTTTAATCCTTCACGTGCGGCAGGCGGAAGAGCCAGAGAGGGCAGTACATGACCAGGAAGAGAACTGGCAGCATGTAACTTCTAGAAGGGGAAAAGGCCAGCATGGAATCCCCAATGCTATAGAGGTAAGTAATCGCTTTCAGGCTCTCTCCACAGGCTCTGCAATGCTGAATGCTTTGGAAGGGACCTCACAAGGAAGAAACCGGAAGGGCACCATCTACTGGAAGGCATGGGATCGTAGTCCTAGGGATGGGGTTCCACGGCCACCACCCCCAAAGAAAGCGACGGGTGGTGGTGGTGGGGACTCCTCCTAAGAGGACTGAGCCATCCCTCTGCCGTCCGGACCTGGAATCTCGAGAGGTGTGCTGCTTACCGGGAGCTCGCATTCAGGATGTGACTGAGGCTTACCAAACTGATCAAACCTTTGGATCGCTACCCCTTCCTGCTTCTCCACGTGGGAACTAACGTCACGGCCAAGAATGACCTTGAGCGGGTTACTGCGGATTATGTAGTGCTGGGAAGAAGGATCCAAGAATTCGGAGCGCAAGTGGTGTTCTCGTCCATCCTCCTGTTGAAGGGAAAGGACTGGGCAGGGATCGTCGAATTGAGGCGTAAATGCGTGGTTGCGCAGGTGGCGTCGCAGAGAGGGCTTTGGTTTCTTCGACCATGGGACTCTGTTCGGGCACGAGTTGTTAGGAAGAGATGGGATCCACCTAACCAAGAGAGGAAGGAGCATCTTCGCGGGCAGGCTTGCAAACCTAGTGAGGAGGGCTTTAAACTAGGTTCGTCGGGGACGGTGACCAAAACCCTGAGGAGTGGGAAAGTCGGATACCGGGAAGAAATGCAGAGAGGAACGAGCAAGAAAGGAGGACCCTGTTTTGAATGGAGAAGATAGAGGCGATCAACTGGTTATCTGAGGTGTTTGTACACTAATGCGAGAAGCCTGGGCAACAAACAGGAAGAACTGGAGGCCCTGGCCCAGTCCAAGAAATATGATTTAATTGGGATAACAGAGACTTGGTGGGATGACTCGCATGACTGGAGCGCTGTCATGGAAGGGTATAGACTGTTCAGGAAGAACAGGCAGGGGAGAAAAGGAGGAGGAGTTGCACTATATGCAAGAGAGCACTATGATTGCTCTGAACTCCAGTATAAAGAGGAGAAAAACCTGTTGAGAGTCTATGGGTTAAGTTTAAAGGAGCAAACAACAGCAGTGATGTTGTGGTTGGTGTCTGCTACAGGCCACCGAATCAGGTGGATGAGGTAGATGAGGCTTTCTTCGGACAACTGAGAGAAGCTTCCAGATCGCAGGCCCTGGTTCTTGTGGGGGACTTTAATCACCCTGACATCTGTTGGGAAACCAATACGGCAGTACACAGGCAATCCAGGAAGTTTTTGGAGAATGTTGGGGATAACTTCTTGACACAAGTGCTGAAGGATCCAACCGGGGCCGTGTGCAGCTTGACCTTCTGCTCACAGACAGGGAGGAACTAATAAGGGAAGTAGAGGTGGGTGACAACCTGGGAAGCAGTGATCATGAGATGGTAGATTTCAGGATCCTGACCAAAGGAAGAAAAGAGAGTAGTAAAATACACACCTTGGACTTCAAAAAAGCAGATTTTGACTCCTCAGAGATCTGATGGACAGAATTCCCTGGGATGCTAACATGAAGGGAAAGGAGTCCAGGACAGCTGGCAGTATTTTAAAGAAGCCTTATTGAAGGCACAGAAAGAAACCATCCCGGCAGCGTAGCAAGAGGCAAACATGGTAGGAGACCGGATTGGCTTACAGGGAAATCCTTGGTGAACTTAAGCACAAAAAGCTTACAAAAAGTGGAAACTTGGACAAATGACCAGGAGGGTTTAAATGTATAGCTCGAGAATGCCGGGGGGTTATCAGGAAGGCGAAAGCGCAAATGGAATTGCGACTGGCTAAGGATGTGAAGGATAACAAGAAAGGTTTCTACAGGCATGTTAATAAGAAGAAGGTGATCAGAGAGGGTGTGCGGCCCCTACTGGATGAAGGAGGTAACCTAGTGACAGATGATGTGGGGAAAGCTGAAGTACTCAATGCTTTCTTTGCCTCTGTATTCACGGACAAGGTCGGCTCCTGGACTTCTGCGCTAAGTGACGCAAGATGGGATGAAGATGGACAGCCCGTGGTGGGTAAAAGAACAGGTTAGGAACTATTTAGAAAAGCTAAGCGTACACAAATCCATGGGTCCAGACTTAATGCATCCGAGGGTACTGAGGAGTTGGCAAATGTCATTGAGGAGCCTTTGGCCATTATCTTTGAAAAGTCGTGGAGATTGGGAGAAATCCCGGATGATTGGAAAAGGCAAATGTAGTGCCCATCTTCAAAGGGAAGAAGGGCGATCCAGGAACTATAGGCGGTCAGTCTTACCTCGGTTCCTGGAAAAATCATGGAAGGGATCCTTAAGGAATCCATTTTGAGGCACTTGGAAGAGAGGAAAGTGATTAGGAATAGTCAGCATGGATTCACAAAGGGCAAGTCGTGCCTGACCAATCTGATTAGCTTCTATGATGAGGTAACTGGCTCTGTGGGCGTGGGAAAGTCAGTGGATGATATACCTTGACTTTAGCAAGGCTTTTGATACTGATCTCCCACAATATTCTTGCCAGCAAGTTAAGGGAATGTGGATTGGATAAATGGACAGTAAGATGGATAGAAAGATCGGCTAGAAGGCCAGGCCCAGCGGGTAGTGATCAACGGCTCGATGTCAGGATGGCGGTCGGTTTCTAGCGGAGTGCCCCAAGGTTCGGTTCTAGGACCTTTGTTCAATATCTTTATTAATGACCTGGATGAGGATGGATTGCACCCTCAGCAAGTTTGGGATGACACTAAGCTAGGGGAGAGGTAGATACGCTTGAGGGCAGAGATAGGGTCCAGAGTGACTTAGACAAATTGGAGGATTGGGCCACAAGAAATCTGATGAAGTTCAACAAGGACAAGTGCAGAGTCCTGCACTTGGGACGGAAGAATCCCAAGCATAGTTACAAGCTGGGGACCAACCAGTTAAGTAGTAGTTCTGCAGAAAAGGACCTGGGGTTACAGTGGATGAGAAGCTGGATATGAGTCAACAGTGTGCCCTTGTAGCCAAGAAGGCTAATGGCATATTAGGTTGCATTAAGAGGAGCATTGCCAGCAGGTCCAGAGATGTCATTATTCCCCTTTATTCGGCTTTGGTGAGGCCACATCTGGAGTAGTGTGTCCAGTTCTGGGCCCCCCACTACAAAAAGGATGTGAACGCATTGGAGAGGGTCCAGCGGAGGGCAACCAAAATGATTAGGGGGCTGGAGCATATGACTTATGAGGAGAGGCTGAGGGAGGTCTGTTTAGTCTGAAGAAGCGAAGAGTGAGGGGGATTTGATAGCAGCCTTCAACTTCCTGAAGGAGGTTCCAAAGAGGATGGAGAGAGGCTGTTCTCAGTAGTGACAGATGGCAGAACAAGGAGCAATGGTCTCAAGTTGTGGTGGGAGAGGTCAGGTTGGATATTAGGAAAAACTCTTTCACTAGGAGGAAGTGAAGCACTGGAATGGGTTGCCTAGGAGGTAGTGGAGTCTCCATCCCTGGAGGTGTCTAAGTCTCGGCAAGCCCTGGCTGGGTTGATTTAGTTGGGATTGGTCCTGCCTAGAGCAGGGGGCTGGACTTGATGACCTTCTGAGGTCTCTTCCAGCTCTATGGTTCTATGATTCCTATAAAAATACAAAATAATACTTGTTACTTAAAAATTTTTAAGCGTCAAAAAAGGCCACCAGCTGGGTGGTTTAAAAAAACAAAACAAAACCCAACGTAGCATACATACACACACAAAATCAATATAAAACAATAAAGTCCAACTATTAAACTCCTATTCAAAATACGGATGTGAATGGTTAAAATCACCCTTACTGGGTGATACTTATGACTTATGGTCAGTGGGCTGCTCCAGCTCTGTGGGGCCTGGCATGCCACAGGTAGGGATGCTCCAGCATGGAAGGATTAACTCCCACCCCAGCTCTACTCCTGGCTGGGGCCGCTGGAGGGGCAACTGCCCATGACACAGCGCTGGCTCTGGCCCCAGCCAGGGCCACTGGAAGAGCAGCCACTCACCACATGACGCCAGTTGTGTCCCTTGCCGGGGCCTCCAAGGAGCAGCCACCAGCAATGCGGCCTGCAGCTCCAGCTCCAGGGAAGGGCTGAAGCTAGGGCCAGGCCCATGTGGTGGCAGCAGGGCGGGGCAGCCACCCACCTTGCAGCTCTGCCTAAGAGCAGCTGAGCAGCCACTGCGCGGCTCTTCTTAGGAGATGGGAGGGCAGTACATTTTTGGTGCATGCCCGCACAGGCGCACACCTTAGAGGGAACCCTGACTGGGACGCAACTTGACTTAGAGTGGGGCATCTACTAGGACATCTCTAGAGTAGAATTTTAGCATCCTAAAACTAATTGGTCATGTTAATCTTCTCAAAACTCAACTCAGTAGTAAGTTATTTCTAGCATGGAACAAGAGTAAGATGAATAAATATCAATTGTTTTTTTAAACAAAAATAAAAAAGTTTATCTACATAATTTTTTTAAAAATTTATTTAAATTATAAGTTTTTCTTTTTAAAATTAAACCTGTTATATATGTTTTAGAATCTCTTAAGACATTTAAATAAAAACAAATATGTTGAATCCACAAGCCTCTATAAAACTTCTGAGTTAATGGTTGCTTTTCTATATAGAGAAAGAATTAAGGGAAAAAAATGTAACTTTTGAGATCAAACTTAATAAATAGAGCACAACAGACCAGTCTAATTTAGGAGACTGTCTCATTTTCAAGAGACAAGGTGAAACAAGGAATATAAACTCCAGTCACTTTCACTTAGACACATTTTCACTGACTGCAGTTAATCCCTCAGTTCAAGAAATCATTTAGCTGTCAATTTGAAACATGTTTTGATAAGAGAAGTTTATGTATTCAAAACATTTACAGTTGTTTTATTCAATAAAAATAATTTTATATGCCATTTTTATGATTAAATTATAGTTACCATCCTAATGCAGCTTCACACAAATCACTGGCAAGAAGCTAATTACCTAGTAAATAAGGAATATATCATTCACCATTGTTATTCACAGTAAAAATGTACAAGTCAATAAGAATCTGAAAATACTGAGCTATATAATTTCTTGAATAAAAGGTATAGTTATAGTTTACCATTCTAGATAGCAAAAAGATGAACCAAATTTAATGTAAATGCTCTATTTAGCTGTAAATCAGCATATTGTGATGGTTGAAAAACCAACCAATGAGAGTTACTTTTCTTAGTAACTGATGTATAAATGGAAAAGTTGATTAAAAAAAAATCAACGCTTTCCACCTGATGATTTAAATCAATCCACTCTGAACAGCTGCATGGTTTGTTTTAAGGAATTTACTCCTCAGCATAATAGTTTTTCAAGCCAGGCCACAAATCAGTGTGATGACTGTAAAAGTATTTGTTTTAAAGGAAAAATAAAGGTTTGATTTACTTTCTGATCCCAGATTTCTTCATAAAGAAGAAAGTTAAAGAATAGACTCTATGGGAAGAGAAAAAGCCCCCACAGTATTGCCACTTGCATTATTTGTAGTCATTTGCATCTCTTTAACAGGAAAATTGTACTGGCTACTTGATGGGTTCAATATGGAGACCAAGATCTTTCAGTGAAAATCAAATCAAAAGAGACTCCAGCACCTCCTTCTCTCTCTCTTTCCTTCCAGAAATCAACCAGCTAGATTTCAAGAGCTTGTCAAATTGCTTCTTAAATAAAGCTGCATTGCAAAATACAGTATAAGCAACTTGAATATAGAGAATAAAATGTAGCGTTCTTCCAACTATATGTAACGTAGCACATTCTGCTCTTGCTGCTTTTCTGCTTATATTTCTAGGAGAAGGAAAGAGTTCTTTTGTTTTATCTTGCTTACACAAAAATTATTTAAATAAAAGCTAATAATGCAATAACGAAACTCCACTACCATCACGTCTAAGAATCTGTATCTTTAGGGAGTACTGTGTACTAGCAGAATGGGAAGAATTTTCTTACACAGACTAAAAGATTAAACCAGTATCTTCACTGAAACTCCCACGCTGAAAAAAAAATTAAGTTCGTCTGTGTAAAGGCAAATGATATAAACCTTTAAACCAACTGTATTATTCCCATGATAACTTTACAGATGACCCTGAACAATACAAGGTGTGTTTGTAATACATTATATATATATATGAAGCAGAAGAGGAAATAGTTTCATCAAGACAAGAAAAAGAATTTTAGTTAATCAGTGCTGCTATAATCCTACTGCTTCAGGTCTTCATTGCCTGGCGTGGCAAGCCGTTAACTTGTTAAACCTACAGTTTACCTGGTTAGCAATTTACAAAGGATTTTACATCCCTCATGGTGGCACTCTACATCTAAGGAATGAATAAATAATAATAATAATGGTAATAATAAAATGGAAGACAAGTCCTCAAGTGGTGTGACCAAGCACAATACGTTCAGTTATTTTCTGGTTTATGAACTCTCGTGTTTACAGAGCAATGCTAATTCCAGTGGGGTGCACTCTTCCATGATATTAATGGAGGTTAGGTGCAGAGGGGAGCTTGGAGTAAGGGACTGGGGTATAAGAGGGAGACTGGAGTCTGGGAGGGAGTTTGGGTGACGGAAGCGGTTGTGACCTAGGGTACGGGACTGGACTGTAGGGGTTTGGGATGTGACCTAGGGTAGGAGGGGATTGTGATCTGGAGTAGAAGATTGGGGTGCCAGATCTGGGAGGGGGTATGAGTGCAAGAGGGGGACAGAGGGTTTGGGTATGTTGAGTGGTGGGGCAGAGGGTTGAGGCAAGGAGGGGTTAGGATGCCTGAGGCAAGCTGTGGCCAAGAGACTTACCAGCCAGCAGCCAAACCTATCTGCCAAGGCTTGCAGAGCTTAAAATGTTTTGCAGCCAGTCAGCTTGCATGCCTGGCCATGTGCTTCAGTGAATAAACTGAGCCGAGGAGAGGTGGTGTGGTCCTTCTTGGCTGCCTGTTATTCAAACAAGCAGCTCCGACTGGCTGGCTTCAGGCCAGAAACTGGCCAATGAAACTGTGCTGGGGGCGGCTCCTGAAGCTTCCCCCGTCCCCTGCAGTTTTGAAACAGAAATGGAGCTCTACAGCTGCATTTCTGCACGGCACGCCAGGCTGCAGGGCAAGCAGGGGCACCTGCATAGGACTCCCCGCTGCCTCCGTGGGATGGATCTGGTGGCTTGGTGGGCTGTATTTTGCCTGATATAAGTGCATGTTATGTCACCAATGACTTTCCTTTTAGTAACAGATTGAGTAATGAGAAAAACTACAAACATTCAAGGGGTTTGCAATGGACTTTCACACAGAAACTAGAAGACCCTGAGACTTTGCATATGACATCAGCTTGCTGTCCCATACCCACAATGATATGCAAGCTGAAACAATCTCCAGACTAGGGATACAAAAAAAACCTGTAAAATTGTTAACTGTGTAAACAATTAAAATTATTTCATTTAACTACTTAACCACTGTGCCGGGGGTAGGGGGTTGTTCCAGCCTGCAGCGGATGGGGTCTAGCCAGCCAGACCTGCCACAGCTGTGGACAGAGGATTGCTCCAGCCTGCTGCACCACAGCCAAGGGCCAGCCATGTGGGCCTGCCATGGGCAGAGGACTACTCCAGCCTGGCTTGCCACAGCTGTGGGGCTGCTCCAGCCAGGCAGGTTTACCAGTTACAGGGTGAGCAGGCCAATAAGCTTCTGATTACTGTGTAACCAGTTAACTTCTTAAATACCTATTTCAGAATGTTACGAGGGCTAAAAATCAATATCTATAAAAACTAAAACCATGAGAATCAACCCCAATAACGTTTTCTGGGTGTAGAGAGACATAAGGTGAGTTTTACTAGACCAACTTTTGTTGATGAGAGAGTTAAGGTTAGGAGCATTTTTGGATTGATATATAAGAGGTCTAATATTTCACGTATCTTGGCAACATCATAAGCAAAACAGGTAGAACTGACAAAAAAACTAGTGGTCACAAAGTTATTTAGAACAGGGGAATCTGTCTTTATCGTTTGTGGCATACGAGCATGCAAATAAAATTGACCATAAGCTAAGGAGAGTAAGCAAATGAACATAGAACGCAAGTCTATGGGCCAAAATCAGCAACTTGAACAAGTGGTCTAAGTAGATGGAAAACAGGTGATGTAACTTTTACTGATTAAGTATTAAATGTATATGCAAAATGAGTGTAGCTTACTGATCTAGATGTAAGGATGTTAAAATGCATTTATTTTAGTAAGCGCGTAATGGCCAAAATTTTCAGCAGTTATACATTTACATGTGGGGGAGAGGCGGCTCCACAGGAGCTGCAGAGAGGAGCCACTCCCCGTGAGCACTGGCTCCTGCGGAGGTGGGGGTTACGAGCACTGGCTCCACCTGCCTCTCAACCTGGCGCTGCTGCCTCTGTATGAGAAGCAGCGGCGGGAGGAGATGGGGGGGGGGGACTACATGTAACCATGAAGGTTAACCAATGAGCCCAGGCTCATCAGTTAACCACTTACACTATCACATCCCTAGATGTGAGTGTGGGATTGTACAAAGAAAAGCAACTAAATGGGTAGGTGTAGTCCTTCAGCTTATCTTTCATCCTTGTTTTAGTTATTTTCCTGCTCCAGCCCCCTTGGTGCATAAGTTATACAGGTTGAATGTTTTTAGTCTGGCACCTTTCTGACCTGACTGGTGTCGAACCAGAGAATTTGCTAAACCACAGGAAGTCAATGTTGTTTAGCAACATCACCAACACTATTGCTTACTGGACTCTTAGAAGACATTTGGAGGTACATTAGAGCTAAATGTACCCTTAGAGACAGGACTGATGGCTGTAAATAAACTTTATAGGAATGCATGAAACGCAGCCACACCCATGATAAGTGGTCATTCAAGCAACTAAAGTCATGCCAGGCCATGGATGTTGCCGGATCAAAGAGTGCTGTACTCAACTTGTACTCATTTTGCACCCCCCATTAAATACCGAACTGATACAAGATTCACTACTTTACCATTTTCATCCATTTTTCAATGCTCTTCTGAATGGTGAATATATTATCTATCATAGAATGTGTCTGTCTGTGACTGCCTGTGAGTCCAAGAACTCCTCCTAAAAATTAAGAGCTAGAACCAACAAATTTGGTAGGCAGCTTCTTCTTACCCTAAATTAAAGCAAGGTCAGGTTTTGGTTGTGCCAGGAAAACAGGAAGTGTTGGGAATGGGACAGTTTTCCATAACATGGAAGGGGAGGGGACAGAGAGGAGGGATGCGATACTCACGGCCACTACTGGGGGCAGCAAGTACAGGAGACAGATATATTGCAGAATGGCCACTGGGGGCAGCCACACCAGCAAGACAGTGGCCAGCTGGATATGTAGCTCCATATGACTGGCCATCAGAATTGGCTCCCTTGTACCAAACAGTGTCAGAAGGGGGGAGGAAGCTCATCTGTTGCGGCCCACCTAAGACCACAGAGCATGGCCCCTACCCAGGAGAAGCCAGGGCCGCCAACTAGGGATGAAGCAACTAGTTGACTATCCAATAACCTTATCAGATAGTTGACTGACTCAACTAGTCTCTTTCGCCACCTTGCAGCTTCTATCAGTGAGATGCAGTGAGAGGGGGAGCAAGAGTCAATGTGTGTGTGTGTGTGTGTGTGTGTGTGGGGGACAGTTTAAAAACTGGTTCCCCCCAGCATCGTCTCCACAAGGGGCAGGGGAGGCAGAGGCACAGCGGGGAAATGGCGTGAGTGAGGACTGAAGCAGCTCCTGCTCACACTGGTTCCCACTGCAGTGCTTCCACCTTTGAAATGTAGCAAGGGCCCTGTGGTCCTGGTGACTCTTACTACATTTAAAATGGACATCTGCAGTATGGGTAGCTCCCAGAGGCAGCATGAGCTGGGATTGCTATGTCTCGGCTCAAGCAGGCTCCTGGAGCTACCCCCACAGTGGCTCTACAGAGTGGTCCTATCAACCATTTAACATCCTTACCGCCAACCATAGCCCACCTCCCCCTCCTGGGGAAGCGCACCCCTCACAAAGGAGGCCAGGGCTGGGAACTGTGGCCTGACCCCAGAGCAACTGCATACTAGGGGGTGGGCCACTGGATACCAGGGTCGGCTCCTGGAGCCCCGCCCTCCGCAGACCCGCTGCAGGGCAGGAGTGGGGGGGAAGCTAGAGGCCTGTACCAGCCCCATGCCATCTCCCCAGCAAGACTGCAGCACGGGAGGGTGGGAGCCAAGTGTAGGCTGCAGACTGCCCACAGAACCCGAGACCTAGCTCCCTCAAAAGGCTGGAAACCATGGGGAGGGGGGAGGGAAAAGGGAGGACGAAGGAAGCTGAAGGCTGGGGCCAGCCCATGGAGCTCTGCCTTCCTCTCCAGCTACAGGGTGTGTTGGTAGGGTTGCCAGGTGTCTGGTATCGACCTGGACAGTCTGGTATTTTCGCCTCCTGTCCAGTAAAAAAATTCAGAAAATAGCAGACACCTAAAATGTCCAGTATTTTCTGGGTTTTTTTCCCTGCAGGAGGTGAAAATACTGGACACCTGGTAACCCTACAACACACTCGGCAACTGGGCCAGCCCCCGGCCTCCCCCCTGCCTGGACCTCCTGCTTACCTGGTTCCGCAGGGAAACTGCATTCTGGGTTGATCAAGAAAACAAAATGGCCACCGGCAAAAAGCCTAAAGACCAAGGGAAAGCAATGCCTTCCCTGGGTCTTAGCGCTTAACCGCTCCCCTGTTCCTATCCCTATTCTCACTCTGCACGCACTACAAAGGCCATGATGTTTAATTGCTGTTTTATTTTTTAATTTTTTTTTTTTGGCTTAACTCTTGGTGTCCCTTTTTTTTTTTTGGCTCAACAACTTTGGTCTCCCCTTCCCCCCCAGAATTTTTTCCCCGGTGGGTTTTTTTTTGGGGTTGGGGGGGTTCAGTATTTTTGGTTAAACCATATGGCAACCCTATGTGTTGGTAGTGGGTTCCTGTTGGAGGATGGGGCTGGCTCCCAGAGACCTGCCTGCCCCAGATGGGTTGAAGCTGGGAGGGTGGTTGGCTAGAGGCCCGGTGGGCTGGTGCCAGCCCCTGGATCCTTGCTCCCTACCCCGGCATAGACTGGAGGCTGGGGGAGGGCAGCTGGAGGCTGGGACTGGCCCGCGAAGCCCCACTCCCTGCCTCTACCAGCTGCAGGGCGGACAGAGAAGCTGGAGGGCAGGGCCAGCCCCTGCAGCCTTAGCCCCCTGGGAGGAGCTGCTACCAGAGCAGCAGTACCCTAGCCACCACAGGCCTCCCAGCCCTGAGGCCCTTGCACCTCCCACCTAGACTCCTACACCCCCACCTTGTGCCCTGAACACCCCCCACTTCACTCCCCCTGCCCTGAACCCACCCAGTGAACCAACTCCCTACCCCGCCTTCATTCTGGCACCCCCTACTCCCTGCTCTGAGCTCCCCCTCCAAACCCTGTGCCCTTGGCTCCCTACAGCCTGCCCTCTCTTGTACCCCAGCCCTTTTTTATTCTAGCAAGATAGAAAAACTGCAAATACTGTCTGTCAACAAGCTCTATCTAATGTATGAATCACTTTCCTTCTTTTATTAATACAAACTTCTTTTTTCCTTCATTTTTGAAAAATACAATTATTTAAACAAAGCATGTACATTTTCCTTTTATTGTCCAACAAACCCAAAAACCCACTACTTGATCTGAAGACCTGAGCAACACCAGGTACATCTGCTAGCTTAATATATAAAGGAGAATGTTTGTATGTTTGTGCGCTAATCACTTGGACACTATAAGAGCGACCGCAACCAAACTTTGCATGGGATAACCTTTCCTTCAGGAGAACGTTTTAAGGGACTGTGGGAGGGTGTGTTGGGGGCCCCACTCCCCCCCCCGCATTAGCTCCACTGGCGGCAATGCGCTCCCAGGCCGCCGCTGTTCTGGGCCTGTGGCGCTTGCGCAGAGGTGGTGCGCGGAGGACCGCCCTCACGGCGCAGGTGCGCCTCAGCGTGGAAAAGGGTGATGATGGTTAAAACCAGCACCGGGCCAGACACAAGGAAGGGAAAGAGAGAAGGAAGAAGGGGGAGCGGGGTCAGCTCTTTTGCACGCTGCCACCCCCCCCTTTCCCACCACCTCTCTAACTGCCGGCCTGTGCCCCACACAGACAGCGCCCCACTCCTCCCCCGCCACCTCCTTAAATGTCACCCTGTGCCCCACGTAGACAGCGCCCCTTTCCTCTCCACCCCTCACCTGCCACCTCCCAAACTGCCACCCTGTGCCCCACACAGACAGCGCCCCGCTCCTCCCCACCCCTCACCTGCCATCTCCCAAACTGCCAGCCTGTGCCCCAAACAGACAGCGCCCCCTCCTCCCCACCACGTCCCTAACTGCCAACCTGTGCCCCACAGACAGAGAATCTGATTTTCTTCCACCACATCTGTCCAAGTACCACCCTATCTAATATATAAAGGAGAATGTTTGTAAGTTTGTGTGCTAATAACTTGGATACTATAAGAGCTACCGCAACCAAACTTTGCATGGGATAACCTTTCCTCCAGGAGAAGGTTTTAAGATATTTTTAGACCCGATCAGGTTCCTGTCCTGACCCCCGTGGCACCTGAAGCCCTGGGCGTGAGCTGGGGTGATCCTCCTGCATGTAGCCTCCTTGGACTTACCCCCTCCTGCCTGCGAGGTTACATAACTGATCCTCTTCCTGCCCCACGCCCGGCAGTGCTCTCACCCCCATGCGCACTACGGCTCGGCACCCGTCCTCTCCCCTTCCCATGTATAACCTTCCCGCCACCCGGGGTTGCTCCCCACCTGCCACCCCTCCCCGGAAACCAAAACCAAAGCCAGCCAGCCTTTCTGCTCAGCTCGCTGGGCTTATCCGAGCAGAAGGAATCCGTGTGCCTGCTGAGCGCAGGGCGGAGGGGCTGGGTTAAACCCTCAATGTGTTACACTGCTGTGAAGCCAGCCGGCTGCTGTTCGTACTGTGAGTGGGGCTCTTCTGTGTCTGGTTCCAGCCATCAGGGTTAGATGTGAGCTCTGAGCTTTTGCTTGCCAAGGCAGGGCAGGTGGCTCCCTGAGCCAACCTTGCAAAGAGAAGTCCCCTTGCTACTGGCCGCATAATAAGAACATAAGAACGGCCGTACTGGGTCAGACCAAAGGTCCATCTAGCCCAGTAGCCTGTCTGCCGACAGTGGCCAGTGCCAGGTGCCCCAGAGGGGGTGGACCGAAGACAATGATCAAGCGATTTGTCTCGTGCCATCCATTTCCAGCCTCTGACAAACAGAGGCCAGGGACACCATTCCTACCCTCTGGCTAATAGCCTTTTATGGACCTAACCTCCATGAATTTATCTAGCTTCTCTTTAAACTCTGTTATAGTTCTAGCCTTCACAGCCTCCTCTGGCAAGGAGTTCCACAGGTTGACTATGGGCTGTGTGAAGAAGAACTTTCGCTTACTAGTTTTAAACCTGCTACCCATTAATTTCATCTGGTGTCCTCTAATCCTTATATTATGGGAACTAATGAATAACTATTCTTTATTCACCCTCTCCATACCACTCATGATTTTATATACCTCTATCATATCCCCCCTCATGACTGTGTACTGTTCTCCTGGGGGCTGGCTGCTCGGTTCTGGGGGGGAAGAGGGTCCTGCTGCTCTCAGAGGGTCAGATGTGGGCCAGGAGCCATCAGCCCCCAGGGTCTGTGGCTCTGGGGGTCCCCTGGCTCAGGGTCCCCTCCTTTCCTAAATTTTCTAAATTTTGTTCCTCCGGTTTCCCGAGCAACACCGGGTAAGTCCAGCTAGTATATTATATTTAAATCATGTTGTCTGAATTTGGCTCAGCATGTATGCACGTCCTACATTTTTGATGCAAAAAATCTCAGCTATTTTTTGTATCTAGTTTTACAATTTTACCTCTACAACTTTATAACACAGGAAACAATAAATAGTTTTTAATTGGACTTTTAATATTTCAAATAGATTTGTTTTTACTATAAATACATTTGAGGCTGTCAATCTACAACTAGATTTTTATATTGGAAAGCATGCATAAAGGCAGCTGGGTAATAATTAAGAACTGGCTATTGAGTAAGCATGCTGGAATTTTTCCAAGACGTACTTTACATTTTCTAGTTGGACTTTGAGTCACTGTTTCTGCTCTCAATCAATGTACACTCATGGTATGAATTTAGGAAATTAAGCTGCTGTTGCTAGAAACCATAAAATCCTGTGGTTTTGACAGCTCATGGTTTGCCAGCAACATGAACAACCACAGGACACACCTACTGACCTGTATGTTCCTTCTTCTTGGCTTTAGCGCTCTCTCCTAGAGTAGGTAAATAACCATCTCCTTTCAGCTTCCACAGCTGTTGTTTGAAGTAGAAACCCAGAAACCACAGAGTTGTTGGGTGACTATGAAAAACAAGCCCTTTACATATAGCAGTATGTTCAGATCAGTTGCTGCTGGTCCAAAGGTTTAGAATGGGGTGGGGAACCTTTTCTGGGCCAGGGGCTGCTGACCCACAGAAAAATCAGTCGGGGGCCGCACACAAGTGAGAAGCCCTTGAGAAGCAGAAAGACGCTCCTCACATTCCCCTTGCACAAGGCTAGCAGATTTTGTATGCTCCAGCCCTGTGGGTGGGTGGCTAGGGGGTTGGTGAGCCAGCAAAGGCTTCTCAATGCTGAGCTTTGGGAGCCAGACCCAGGCAAGCTGGGGGCCATATCTGGCTCCTGGGCCTGAGGTTCCCCACCCCAGTTTAGAAAATTTAGGTAGAGGAGTCATTGTTAAGGTAAGGAAATCACTTGGATTTCCACCGCTAGCTACCTACATTTACACATCTTAAATCAGTTCATCTCAACTGCTCAATAGACTACAGGTCATCACAATCCTGCAACAGTTTTTGTAATGACTGATATAAAATCTGACAAGGAGAAAATGAGCATAAAGGTTGGGTAAATAAATTTCAGCCAGTGGACAAAGAGGAAATGTGACAAAGGGCTAAGAAACAAATAAGAACTGAATTATCCTCAACAAAAACGTAATTAAAAACTTAAAAAACAAGTGGTTCTGTAGCACTTTAGAGATTAACAAAAATATTGATAGTTTTTGTTAGTCTCTAAGGTGCTACTGGGCCACTCATTTTTAAAGTTTTCTTTAAATTACAGACTAACATGGCTACCCCTCTGAGACCTAAAACCTTGATTAAACATTCATGGTGTAAAAACCCTCCTCACTGATCTCTAACGATACTTGCGCCTCAAAAACAATGCTAAGAGGAAGTGGACCTACAATAGCAGTGTTAATGATGGCAAAGGGATGAAAGAATGGCTTAGTGCTTACCTGTTTCTGTGCTGAGGCTCCCATATGCACCTGACAGAACTTGACTGCCTGTTCCAGTGCTGCTTCCTCATCCACCTGAACAAAAAAGGGCATTTGTTGAAGCCAGGATGATCTAGTACTTGTCAGGAAAGCTACCACTGATTTCAGAGAAACAGAAGCAGGCCCTTGAATCCTAATACCACGGAGGCAGGACTCTGGGTCTCGCAAACAATGCTTTTGTCCTGGCAAGTAACTCTGTAGCAAAGGACCATCTTGTTCATAGGCAATTTAGTGAGATGGTCTGAAGCCATTTGAAATATGTGGCTCCTTTTATATATTTTGTTGGATACAGCATTAACTGTTGCTCACTGGTTTAATCTGGCTGATTAATCTGTCACCGGTGCAACAAGCAGATTCAGAATATGTTAACAAACTCATTGCAAAATTTCAAGTTGGAAATGCTAAAGGCCTACCTCTCTACAGTCTATCAACTATCAGTCAACCCTACTGACCAAGAAAGCAAAAAATAAAGTCCCTTTGGTACCCTCTCTGCCAAGATAATAAACCAGAAATGTGAAACATTATTTTAATGTACTTTACCTTATAGATAAGACATCATGCAACTTCAAAAAATTAAGAGTTCCAAAGTAAGGATGCATTAGGGACTTGTGTTCCTAACCTACGTGGCATATTTTGATTATAATCACTCCCTGCCATCTGATTCATAAAACGATAATGGTAACAGAGACAAGGTGGATGAGAGAATACCTTTTTTATTGGACCAATTTCAATTGATGAGACACAAACTTTTTGAGCTACACAGAGCTCTTCTTCAGGTAACAGAGAAAGCTGTGTGCCCAAAATCCTGCCAGAGGTCAGAGAAAGTAGAAACTGAGAGTAAAGTCACTTGCCTGTTTAATCAGCATGTATGTTTCTGACATGATTTTCTCAATCCTGCCCAGGTCATAGGCCATGACCTTCTGACCTTGTTGCCACACCCTATAGGCATCCAGTAATAGGGTTTTTCCAGACTCTGCATCATCTAGTAACTTCCTCTTTCTATTTGATCTCTGTACAGATTCCTCTGCAGGGGCTCCCTGGACTGTTCCTTTAGCTGCCTGCTGTTGTTGCTGTTTTGAGCTGATACTTAACTCCTCCAGGGAGAGTTCTGCAGTCCTGCTTTCAGAGGTTTTGTCCTTTATGTTCCTGCCAGACTGAACACGATCGGGCTCAATATGTTTAAAGGAAGAATCGATTTTTTCAGGGTCTTTGGAATATCCATCAAAATCCATGGGCTCAACTGAGCCAGGCCCGAGGACCTCTTTCATCTCCTTGTCATTTTTATCCTCTTGTTCCAATGTATCCATAGCATTGACAGTTGGCCCCTGGGTCCCTTCTTTTACACCATTCTCAGAACCACACACTGCTCCATCAGAGAGAGCTGATTTTTTGGGAAGGACCTCTTTCCCCTCTTCAGCACTAGCTTTGTTGGAGACATCTGTTGTCATCTTTCCTAATGCAAGGCTACAAGATTTGGAACCTTGATCTTCTGATACCTTTAAAAAAAAGCATCCTTTTGAATTATCACCGAAATCAGAAGAAGCTTAGTGTTTGAAAGCTAACTACTGGCAACATGAAGGCTGACAATAAGGTCCATTGCTGTCTTTTGTGCTAAAGAGAATGTGTTTAATTAGTGTTCATTCTTGCTTAGTCCTAAAAAGAGTTAGTTAACATTAATTCAAGTCACTAACTTTAAAATGGGTTATAATAGTTTGATGAAAAGATCACAGTTGAACCAACAGCACAGACTAGATAAAACTGCAATAGCAGGTTTATTTTAATCCTAAATTTCCTTTTGTTGCTTCAGTCTGTGCTATATATTTGGGTTTTGATAGCTAGAAATTCCCCCATTGTATTGGAACCAAAACCAAATTACTTCTTTTGGCTTCTAACGCTAACATAATTTCATAATGATCTTTTAGCTTGCTAAGACATAACCTTCTCTTGTGCTTATAGGCTTAAAAGATATCATGGACTCCGATATAACCAGGGGCGGCCTGTGAGCCTAGGCAAACTAGGCAGTTGCCTAGGGCGCCGCCGGTCCGGGTGCCCGATGATGACGTCATGGGGTGCTAGGGCGCCCCGTGATTACGTCATGGCCATTGAAGGCCGTGCAGGCAGGGGTGCCGATCGCGCCTTCCGCCTGGGGTGCCAGCTGCCACAGCTGGCCTCGGGCCGCTCCTGGATATAACATTTTAATTGATAAGCTTCAGTGGGTTGTGCCACTACATGTTTTGTTAGTCTTTAAGGTGATGCTAGACTATTTGTTTTTTATTTTAATTTATGGCTTTGCTGAGGAGAAATCTACCTTTGGAACAGCACCATAGTGTACCTTCTCCTCTCTTAGACTAGGGATGTTACGTAGCGGTTAATAAGCTAATTGAGCAGGCAATAGAATTTCCATTAACTACCTAATCAGTCGATAACGGGGTTAGTTCCCTGGAGCGGTGTGAGCTGGGACTTCAGGACCACTGCAGCTCTGCCTTTTAAATGTAGCAAGAGCCACCTGGCTCTTGCTACATTTAAAAGGCAGAGTAGCAGTGGTCTGGGACATGTTGGGTCCCCCATTGTGTCTCTGCCTTTTAAATGTCCTAAGAGCTGCCTGATACAGGAGGCAGCAAGGGTGGGGTTGGGGAGGCAGCAAATAGTCAAGTATGGCTCAACTACCTGATAAACCTAGGCTTATCAGGTAGTTGACTACATGACTAGATGCTTACATCCCTATTTCAGACCACAGCTGATATAAAATGAAGTCTTTTTACTACACTCTGATAGAAGAACTGCAGTATAAACAAAGGTCCCAGCTTCTTTAAGCTTGTTTTCTGTGAGTTTATTAGCGTGCATTCCTCTTAACCGAAAAATCCTTAGACCAGAGCTCCTCCCTAGAAATGTATTTGGCTAATATGCTTCCAAGCTCCAGTAAAGTTTGTTTGAGGGCTTGTCTACACATCAAATTGCAAAGCAATCTAAATAGTGAATCTACAGCACACTAACTTGCTGCACAGTAACATTCAAGTGTATACCGTTACAGTGCAACTGGAATGCAACTTGGTGTGCTCCACTCGAGGATTTTCACTGTACTGTAGAAGTGCCCAAATGGGATGCTGTTCTGAGAAAAGCCAGTGTGCTGTGAATTGGCACCCTGGCTTGCCACAAGGTAACTTGCCTTGCAAGCAAGCCCTGAAACTGATTTAACTTGCAAACAATATGGAAAGTTGGATGCTGACTGATTCAGCCATTTAGTTCTTTTTCAGAGAGACATGAAACATACAGCTATTCTTTTATTCCTTTCACATAATGACTGGAATCTGAATGATACCAATGAATGAAAGCTAGAAACATATTTAGGCATGTGGTTGTGATGAAAAAAGCATTAAAAAAATAATCCAGATTTATAGAGTGTAGGTTTGCTGGGCTAGCAGAGCCTCATGTTGAACTAACGAAAAATCCTGAGCCAAATTTTGCTCACTTGCATTCGTTTTATACTAATGGAATTATGTGTGTGTGTAGGGTGGCAAGAACAGTTTTTTTTCCTAACTTCCACAATTTTAAGGAAAAACAGAAAAGTTCTGGCTTTCATGACTGAGCAATAAGCCACCACTACACTGCATCCATGACATTTTCTGGGCAATTGTATAATGCTTTTTTACCTCTGTTAGCTCGTTGAGTGTGTCCTCCAACACTTTCACTGTGAGAACAAAGGCTCTTTGCGCAAGAACCTGGCGATCGGCATCCCGTAAGTACTTCCTATGCCAGGATGAGAAAGGAAATTAAGCACCAAAAAGTTCTAGGGCTTTAAAAACATGAATAAATGTAAATTTTCTAAAAATAAAAATCTGTTTGGAACAGATGTTGCAGGAAAAAGTGAGCAAAAGTTTATATTTCTACACCAAACTGCTTCAAACTTCCTCCATATCCCTCCCAAGTTTGAGAGGCATTTTATGGAGAGTGATATTTGCACTGGCAAGCAGGGATGTAAAATCCTATTTAATCAGTTAACTGGTTAATGTTACGTTAAACTGCTTAAACAGGGGTGTGGTGGGCCCGGCTGGGCTGAAGTGCCCCCTTCCCCTCCCATCCATGGTGCAATGGGCTGCTCTGGCCAGGCCAGGCCCGCCCCAGGCAAGGGCTGCTTCTGCCAGGCTGGGACGCCCCCACCTATGGCGTGGCAATCCAAACCAGGATGGAGCGTCTCCCGCCCATGGCGTGGAAGGAGCTGGTCCAGCCTGCTTGGGACTACTGCACCGCACCATGGGTGGGTAGGGAGCTGCTCCAGCCAGCCAGGTCACCGGCTAACCAATAACCAGTAAGGGTGATGCCTACCTGTTAACCACTGACATCCCAACTGGCAAGACAGTGATACAATTATCTATAGGTATGAAAAATGTGGGCAAATGGTGTACAAGTTTTCCCATACTACTCTTTCAGTACTCCTCGAACCCTGGCCTACAGCATATTCCTTAGTCAAAAACTGAACTTCTCCTGGCAGAGGATGTTAATTATGCAGAATTAGGCTAAAATGTTAGGTGGTTTTTGTAAAACAGACTAATGTCCATTTGAGGTTAAGGGGAGTTCAGTAGATTCATTTCCACTTGTGGTCCAAGTCACCTTTGTATCCTGATTTCTAGAGTTAAAAAGCTAGTGAATTAACACATGTAATTCCTAATGATTATTTACAATACATCCTAACTATTTACATTAAGTGCCACAGAAAAGTGATATTGAGTGGAACCTTCTTAAACTACAGATTTAACCCATCTTCAGTAAAATAGTGTAGTCTCAGTGAGCTGCCATTCATAACAGTGCATTTCACTTTAAAAGAACCAATTTTCACAGAAAAATGTTCTCAGAAACCAGTTTTGCCCATACAGCTTGATGAAAAACATTTCAGCCTCAGAGTTCATGATTTCTAAGCAGAACTGGCTACAAATGCAAAACACACATTTAGACAGAAATGCACCAATTGTAATGTGTATTATAGTATTTATCTAATCAAACTGTTTTCTATTTTGTTTTTCAAATGAATGTTTACTGAACTGATGACAATTCTCTGATTTATTACAACTAACGGGTTGTAATAACTAATGGGCAATTTAAGCCCATTGCCTTTGCCCTATCCTCGGGTGTTAAGAACAACAATTGATTTTATTTCATTGTAACATCCTTTTATGTACTTGAAAACGACTATCATATCCCCTCTTACTTTCCAGACTAAACAAACCCAGTTCTTTCAATTTTTCCCTCATAGGTCATATTTTTTAGACCTTCAATCATTTCTGTTGCTCTTCTCAGGACTTCTTCCAATTTGTCCACATCTTTTCTGAAATGTGGTGCTCAGAACTAGACAAAATACTCCAGCTGAGGCTAGATCAGCATGGACTAGAGCAGAAGAATTGTATCTTGCTCATAACACTCCTGCTAATGCATCTCAGAATGATGATTTTTTTTTTTTTTTTTTGAAAGAGTGTCACACTGTTGACTCTCATTTAACTTGTGGTCCACTGTGATTCCCACATCCCTAGGTACTGCTTCCTAGGTAATAAAACTAATGTAATTAAAATCACTCCTGTGTTATATCAACTCTTACATCAGGGCTAGGCATTAATTTTTGATGGGCGGGCTACTCCAAGTATTTGCAAAGTGGTTGAGGGCTGCACTCTTCCATGATATTAATGGAGGAGGTCTGGGATCTGGGATGGAGGTTGGGTGCAGTAGGGAGCTTGTGGAAAGAGACTGGGGTGCAGGAGAGGGCATGGGATCTGGGAGGGAGTTTGGGTGAAGGAGGCAGCTGTGATCTGGAGCAAGGGACTAGGGTTCAGGGATTTGGGTTTTGACCTTGGACAAGAGGTAGTTGTGACCTGGGACAGGGAACAGGGGTGCAAGATCTGGGAGAAAATATGGGTGCAGTAGGAGGGGCAGAGGGTTTGGGTTATGTGGGGTGGGGGGCAGAAGGTTGGGTTATGTGGGATAGGGGTACAGGAGGAGGGACAGAGAGTTTGGGTTGTGACCCAGTACAGGAAGGGGCTGAGAGGGGATATGGGGGCAGGAGGAGCAGAGGGTTTGGGTTATGTGGAGTGGGGGGCAGAGGGTTGGGGTGCCAGAGGCAGGCTCTGGCTGGGAGATGTACCTACTTCCTTCCAGCAGCCTTCTCAGGCAGACTCCTTACCTGCCTGGGCCCCGCACTGGCTGCAGGGGCATATGGTCTTTGAATAGCTAGAACCTGAGGGGAGGGTGCTTTCAAGCTACCTGTTGAAAACAGGGATTATGCTGGGGGCAGCAAGTGAAGCCTCCTTCTCCTTCCCCAGGCTCTCAACTGTTCAAACAGAGCCCCACAGCAGCTGCTTTTCTCAGCAGTGTATGGTGGGGAGGCAGGAAGCCTGCCTGAGGCTCCTCAATGCATCCATAGTCTGGATCTGACCCAGGGGCTGTATTTTGTCCAGGTCTATTCTACACTGTGACAGTTGCTAAAAGCCAGCGAGGAGCTATTCCATCATTCAGGAATTACAGGGACACAGAATATCTGTGCCTAAAATTCTGAACATGCCAGAGATGAGGAAAAGGGTGGTATATGCTTCTATAGTGTCTCTATGACACCCATGAGTCTCCTCACATAAGATAAAATAAAGTCAGGAAAGCAAGCTCAATGGCTGCTTTGTGTTGGAGGAGTTTAAAGCAGCTCTATTAGGGATAAGAATCTGGCCCTAGGAGTAATAGGTCTCAGTACCATTTTTAAGCATAGGCAGAACTTCCTCAGAACCATATTAATTCACTCTCTTGAAATACCTTCTTCCTTCAGCAGAAATACAAATAGTGTTAGAGATCAGGGTTTTGGTTTTTTAAAGCAGTTATGTATTTTTTTTCAAAGAAACAGAAAAATGGGGAGAGGGAAGAATATTCAAAATGGAAAGAAAAAGTATGGTAAGTGAAAACTAAACATATGGGCCTCACTTTCCCTGATCAGGTGTCCTCTGCAGCATGGACGAGACTTTCAGCAGGGTGTTGTAATCCTTGAGTTGAGACAGCACATTCAGCAGCAAGACAATGGAGCGATTCATATGAGATGCAAAGCTGCCTGGGCGGTCAATTTCATCCACAGGGATTCGCCAGATTCCCTGAAAAGAAATCAAGAGAAGAAGCCTTTAAAGATGGATCCGTGGTAAAAGAAGAGAAAACTAAAAATATGGATCATATTCCTCTGCGTTCTGTGGATGCTGTTTCAGTGTGAGACGGGGTACAATGAATGAAGTAATGCAACTGTTCTTTAAATAAGGAAAACTGGATAAAGAACACAGTCTTACAGAACCCAAAGCACGCACCTTTGATATACTTGCCAATGAATTCCTGAAAAAGGCAAGAGAAGGTTAATATTATGAAGGTTTTTTCTGAACTTGGCCCAAGTTCAAAGATTTTAGTGTCACAGAAACCAAATCTTATTATCAAAGAAAACAAACAATGTTTGAATACAGTTTTCCTGATCTAATTCACAGACTTGCAATTGAACTGTCAGTCAGCTACTGTAAGCATGTATCTTCAAATAGGCTGTTAACATAAAGTCTTCATTTGCTTGGTGGCTGCGCTGATATTACTATTAAAGCATTAGCCATGGAGCAAGAAACCTCTGGCCTGGTATTAATAACATGATTCCTCACAGTTTAATTTCCCCACTCGCAAATTTTAAACACACTTGTGCTCACATCCTGAACTTTAACTAAATCTCAGGAGCCAAAGGAATCTTTGGGAAAGACACTGTAGACAAAAGCAATGCTTAAGAAATCTGAGGGGATTTCCCCCCTAATATTAAGAAAATGTGTTTAAGATGGATATTAGCCAGATTTTAAAAATTATGTTCAAACAACATACATAAATCAGTAGTGGTGGCAGAGATCACTGACAGCCTGGACTGGGGTCATCTGAAAAAACAAATATGACCGTTGCTATACCAATACCGATTCTCTTATTATTTCCCTTGTTTAATGACGGAAATTCTCCAGGGGTACATCTGAAGAATGGAAACCTCATCTTGACCATGCTGTTCATTAAAGCTCTAGGAAGAATCACATTGATTTGAGAATGCCTGCTAAAGAGTGAAGCTTGTTTTCCAAACTTGTCCAGAACATGAGACAAATATTTAACCTTTCCTTCTTGTTTAAAATGGATGTTAACTAACGTGAATTCATGTAAACATAGAACAGCTGGAATTTTTAGTGGTTATACGTTTACACCAGTTTTTTAGCTGGTTCCATGCAAGAACTGGCTCCATCTGTTCCCCTGCTGACACTGATAAAGAGAGTCAGCAACGGGGAAGGGGGGCAGGTGGCTCCATAGGAGCGGATATGCACTGGGAGGTGGCTTGAAAGCTGCTTCTCATGTGTAGCAGCTCCCACCTGCCTCTCTTCATCAACCCTACTGCTGCCTGTCAGATGCAGGAGCGGGGGGGAGGGGAGAGGTGAAGGGAAGAGAGAGGGAGATGGCTCTGTGGGAGCGAGTGCTGTGAGGAGCCAGCTTTTAATCTGGCTCCCCCCGTCCCACTGCACTGCTGTCTCTGTGGGAGCTGATACATGCAGGGAGTTGGCTTGAAAGCTGGCTTCCCACGTGTGCTGTATCCTGCCTGCCTCCACCCCATGCTGCTGCCTCTGTATCAAAGGCAGCAGCATGGGGGGCAGGCAACTCTGCAGAAGCCAGTGCTCATGGGGAGCTGGCTTTTAAACCCAGTTTCCTCTGAGCATTGGCTCTCCCTTCCCCCCCCGTGCTCCTGTCTCTATGGGAAGCAGTGGGGAGGAGAGGAGGCGCTGGGGAAGCCGGCTTAAAACCTGGCTCCCCATGGGCACTGGCTGCGACCTCCCCCAGAGGAAATAAGGGGGGAGATGCACGTCATTATTAGGATTAACTGATAAACCCAGGATTATCGATAATTGTATAAATGACTACACCCTAACATTTCTAGTTTAAGAGTCTTGTTTTGTTATTTTTAGCTGAACTGTAATGTGAGCAAAGTTCTTTAGAATGTATTGAAAGGTGGAAGTGAAGAAACTGATTACAGAAAAAAAAACCCAAAAAAACCCACCACACATGACAGCTAAACATCAAAAACAGCTATGTAAAAAGCCTGTCCACGGTAGGTCTGCCTACTACTTTTTGGTGAATTTGCAGCTCTACCCCCATAAATTTATTTAAAGATTTGTAAACTACTTATATTTTCTTCCTAACGGGGGCCAATTTTCCATGTTTTCAAAAGAGTAACACTGACTTAGGCTATGTATAATGTTCTGCAGACTTTTCTTCCTCTTGCTTTCCACAATGCTCTTTTTTCCAGCCATCCTTGTTTATATTAACCCTTCCCCAGAGTATCAGAAGCAGAAGCACAGAGTGGCAGAGGTCTCCGTGGGAGTGGGGTTGGAGTGCACTGGTTGCCAGTCTCACCCCTGGGGACTACAGAATAGTCAAGTAACCAATAGAGATTCATGAGGTTCATAGACTATTCAATTAACCGATATTTAACATCCCTAATTAAAGCCCTGTGATTATGCTTCTTGGCTACACCAATTCTAAAGATACACCAAGAAGCCAGGTTATCATTAAACTGGTTCCCAACAAAACCTCAAAAGATGAGTTGACCTCAATGATGGCAACACACAAGTAGATAAAACACTCTTCCTAGCTGATGCCGCTTTGGTTCTTTTATAAACGAATCATAGGAATGGAAAGCAGCTAACTGTGTAATCTCCTAGTTTGTTCTGACAGGGCACACAACCCTGTACCTCATACTTCACTTGCATCAGATATTTTATTCAGAACAAACTTTAGGACATGGTACCGGAATTCAGCTAACAATGATCCCATCTGGCCAATGAACATTTGAACTACTTTCCCCCCCACACACTGTGTTTTATCAGGAAAGTTAGATGATAGTTTTACTGGTCCCCAATAGGAATTTTAAGAAGTGGGTATTTCACTAACTGTAGTTGATAGAATTTGTATCTTGCTATTATCTGCCATACGAAAAGTCTCTGTCTCTGGTAGGTCATGTAACACCTCCTATGGTAGGAGGATGTATACATCCCTAAGGTGCGTAAGGTGGTACATAAATCTTTGCTGGAGTGAAGGACTTAATCTATCTTTGCAGTAAAGAGTTTACCCTTACTGAATGTTAAATCCTTGACCTTCGTTTGGAGGTCTCTGGGGACACCGGCTGCTTGCACCCATGATGTGCGCCTCATCACTATGGATGTTGCTGTCGGCAGAATTGAGCACCATTTGCAGTGCTGTGCAGGATGTAGTGTGGTGTTAGCGTCCTAGGATGGGGCAGCCTTAAACAACAGATTTTAATATGGGTTTTTTATCATCAGGAAGTTCCTGCATCAGTTCTGTTAGTTTTGTGTAATTGCTAACTGCTAACTAACTATGTACAAGAACTTTTGTTTTAAGTAACTCTATTAAATATTGTTCTGTTTTCATTCTAACTAACTATAACTCAATTTCTATCTACAAAGAACAAAGAGAAGGAAAAAGGCCGGAGATACATCTGCAGCAGAAGATTGCAACAAAGGAACTGAGGGGAGCTGGCTGCAAACAGCAGATACCTCTCCCGTGCATGCATGGCCCGATCAGATATTGCTCATAAAAGTCTCTGATCTGTGGCACCAGAATGAGCCTGACATTGAGATGTAATAGTGTAATTGGTTAACCAATAAGCAAAAGCTTATAGGTTAATGCTATAGACTACATGCATTCCCCTCATCCTCCAGTACATTTTTAGCAGGCTGGCCAGCAGCCTGGCTCAGTCCCGGCTTGTGCCGGGTCTGGGACCTACTCCCGCTGCAGCTCTGCATTTAAAGTGTATTAGGAACCAGGTGGGCAGGCAGCCCGGGTCATGCTGGGTCCAGGAGCTCAGACCACCCTGGACAGGGGCTGCTGCCACCCCGTGCTGCTGCCTCTGATACAGAGGAAGCAGCACTGGGCAACAGGCAGCCAGTCTGTGAGGGGAGCTGGTTTTTAAACTGGCTCCCCTCAAGGACCAGCTCCCGCCTAGCACGGAGTGGCAGAGGCCTCCTCAGAAGTGGGGCTGGAGTGCACTGCTGGTCCCATCCCGAGGGACTATAGAATAGTTGACTAACTGATAAGAATTCATGAGGTTAATTGACTGTTCAATTAACCAATATTTAACATCCCTAGCCCTACACCAACAGTGGAGCATCTACAGGGACATCACTCAAAGGCGGCAGCTCTCTTCCACGCTGTCGAGGGGCAACCTGCCCCTCGGTAACCCAAACGTTCCCTATGGCTGGATTATGGCCCTCTTCAGACAGGGCTGCTCTTAGTTTCACCCAGATGCCCCTCTTCTAGGGCATATACATCCTTATAGGCTCAGTTCCCCCAAAGTACAAGTCTCTCTATTCAGGTATATATGGCCCCTTTAGGCCCAATCCCAAAGTACAAGCCCTCTATTCTGGTATATACGGCCCCCTAGGTCCAATCCCAAAGTGCAAGTCCCTCTATTCAGGTCTATATGGCCCTCTAGGCCCAATCCCAAAGTGCAAGTCCCCCTGTAGGGTTGCAGAGGGCCTTCGGCCTAGCCCTTCAGTGAGATTCTCCCACACAAGCTAAGGAGCAAGGCTGTGGTGGGGTGGGGAGGTAGGGGGACCCAGGCCCTCCCACTCCACCGGGTCCCAGCCCAGGGCCCTGATGGTAGTAAACTTTCGCTGTCTGCTCGGTGGGGATCCCTGCCAGAACATGCTGAGCTCCCGGAGGTCAATCCTCCGCCCTGGGCTCCTTCCTACCCCCTCCAACTCTGGGCGCTGTCCTCTGCATGCAGCTCCCCAGGTCAGTCCCAGTCCAATGGTCTCCCCGCCCAATGCGGTCGCTGCAGCTGTTGTGGCTCCTGGGGCGGCCGGCACAGTTCAGGAGCTCCTCTCTGAGCTCCTGCCCCCCCAGCTATTCCCTCTGACTGAAGGCCTGCCTGGGCTTTTATCCTCAGCCTTATTCTTGAGCACGCCCAGCAGGGTCGTGGGGGTGGGGCCTGTTTGGCCAGGAGAGCTCCTGGGGCTTCAGTGCGGAGCAGCGTCGCCCCGTCACACACGCACTTCCAGCTTCCAGAATGCTCAAGTTCAGGTGAGCACAGTTTACATGGTTTCTTTTATGGTATTCCCATATTTTTTTTACTGAACAAGAAAAAATAATTAATATATAGTCCTATCTACATATAGATCTTACTGTGCTGAAAAAAATACAAGTATGATACTTAACTTTAAACTCATCTTCTTTCAATGTTCTACAAATACAGGATAAAGAGATTTAAAACAAAGCTTCCTCAACAGCTCTTGCACTGATTTTTCATCGTCTTGCAATGAACTATACAGATTAGTAGAAGTATACTTTGTTAAATATGACTCCTCCCCATGCCATCTATTCAAAGGAATTTGCCAGTAAGAACCAACTATCTTGCTTGCTTTCCCTCAGTTATACTTTTAAATTTTGACATGATGAAACACCAGCTGTTTTAACTGACAACCAGAATCCTATCAGGATTTCCAGCTGAAATGGGATCCTCCTCAGACTCACAATCCGAGTTAAAGATACATCCTCATTCAGAGTACTCCCAGAATAATCACACACATATACACAGAGAAGGATCTATTCAAGCTTTCTCTGGCTGTCATCTACCTCCAGGGAAAACATATTTCTGAATTCAGAACACAAGTACTGCAATAAAAAAAAATCTATTTCTCAGCATTCAGAAAATCTGGCACTCTTAACTAGAACAAAACACAACATATTAGATACACTTGCTGGAACTGCCATGGTACCAGCTGGGAAGCAGACAGGAAAAAGTTAGTTGGATGTACCATTAAGTTTTCACATGATTTGAAAAGTCAAGTTTTTAACCAAATGTGCCCTTTAATCTACTCATATATAACAGTGCAGACATTTTAGATCCATCACAGACAATATTTGCAATCCTCTTCAGGGTTTCTATTACTTATAATCAGACCATCCAGGCCACTTGGCAGAGGCTCTTCCACCTGATCAGTCTCTGAGTGGAATTTATGTTCAAAACAGCACTCTGCTGCACAGCTTCTGTGTGCCAGCCAGCCTAAGGCCCTCCTCCCTTTGGTTACAGCCAACTGAGTTGTTTACATGGAACCAAGGGAAGGAGTGAGAAGCTTTCAAAAGCTTCAAATGCTTCCAGGGTTTCAGAACTGCAAACCTACTAGAAAAACACTCTGCTCCCTCTTAAAAAAAATTACAATCCTGTTAATAAAAATCTGCAGCCAAGTAAAATCTGAAGACAACATAAAATCAATTTAATTCTACATTAATATAAATACCACAAAGAACGATGATTGCATTGTTCATTTTCATATTTATTTCAAGTTGCTGCAAAATTTCCAATTGCTGCAGAATCATCAGTGAAGCAAGAGGGAGAACCTTGCTGCAGTATTCAGTTCCAGCTTTTAATGCACAGTACGTGAAGGGTTCTGACATGATTCAGAAAGTATCTATTGTGCCAATCTCAGCCATTCTGAAAACAAACAGGCAAGAAATGCTAGCTCCTCCATGCAACTTATCTTAGCATTTTTTGAAGAAAAGGGATTCCCCAGGGTTTAGGAATCTCTCTTTGGTGGGGAAAAACCTGACAGTTCTCAACAAAATGAGGTATCTGTGTCTTTCTACTGAAACTGTATAAAAGCTGTAACAGGTTACGTGTTTGAGAATTCTGAGCATTGGGTGACTCAGTATGCAAATTACTGAATTAGTTATAGGATTTCTGTTTTTGCCAATAGTTCTTAAACAAAAGGAGTGGCCTCTGGTCACATTCAAGATACTCCTACCCCCTGAAACAAATGCACTATAACATAGTCAGGGGCTTCCAGTTACATCAGGCTTCCCTGAAGGGATGTGAATGGGTAATCAGTTACCTGATAAGCATCACCCTTGTGCTGCTCCCTGGGAGCTGGCTGCAGAGCCCACAGCAAATGCCTTCTGAGAATGGGGCTGGCAGCTTCTGCTGGCCCTGAGTCCAAGCAGCTGGCTTCACTGTGGGCCTTGCCTGCAGCACATGTAACCGATAGGATTTTTAACAGTTATACAGTTACATTTTTTAACCGACTTTTTACATCCCTAGTAGAAGGTCAGTATTCTGCATAGCCCAGTAGTATAAAACTGCAGAAAAGCTGCTGGACCAAAATGGTAGTGAGAAAGAAATGCTCAGCCTAACCCCCACCTCAAAGTAGGGATGTAAAAGTATATGTGATTAACCGATAAGCAAAAATTTATAGGTTAGTGTTAGAGACTACACACATTCCCTTCCCCCACAGCAGTATAAATGTTTTAGCAGGCTGGCCAGCAGCCCGGCTCAGTTCTGGCTCGTGCCGGGTCTGGGACCTACCCCCGCTGCGGCTCTGCATTTAAAGTGTATTAGGAGCCAGGCAGGCAATTCTGGATCGTGCTGAGTCTGGGAGCTCAGATCCCCCCCCACTCCTGGGCAGGGGCTGCTGCCGCCTTGTAGACTGCTGCCTCTGTATCAGAGGCAGCAGTCTAGGGTGACAGACAGCTGGTCCACTAAGGGAGCTGGTTTCTAAATTGGCTCCCCTTGTGGACCAACTCCTTCCTGGCACCCTGCGCTGCTGCCTCTGTTACAGAGGCAGCAGCACAGGGTGGCAGGGGGCTCCCCAGGAATGGGGCTGGAGCTCACTGGCTGCCAGTCACACCCCAGAGACTACAGAATAGTCGACTAACCAATAAGAATTCATGATGTTAATTGATTATTCAATTAACTGATATTTAACATCCTTATCTCAAAGTGCCTGAGGGAAGGAAGTAGGAAGGGAAGAGGACTGAAAAATCTGCTCTTTGAGCTTCTCTATTCTAAACAGTAGGAAATTTTTAATTTGAATTTTAAATTTAATATTTTCAGTTCCTAGAATTAACATAATTTCACAAAGCTGAAGTAACTCAGTGTTTATATGGAGTTAAATTGGGTTTCTAACCACATGAAAAGCACACCAAAACTATCTATTCAAAGTATGTGTGAGAGAAAGAGAAAGAAAGGGTAAGAAAAATTAACAGTCATTTCCTCCTGAATAAGCAATTATCTAAAACCAGAAATGCCTTGTTAAGATGATGAGTTAAGGGTTCAACGAAAATTAGTGAAACAGAAACTGAGGTTTGCAGATAGCCTTTATGATTGCTGGCTTTGGCCATTTGCCAGTTTAGATCGGGGGGGAGGAGGGGGTTTGCTCACAAAAGCAGGAGGCTGGAGGAGTTTTTACTCAAAACGTTCCAACATCTAGTTCAAATTTACAAGGCTCATAGCAGCAATACTAAACTGTACTCTTTTCATGCAGATGCACTGGATCAACAAGAAAGAGCAGCCATCCTACTCAGAGGCTGCTGCAGAAGCAAAGACTAGGGAAAGGAAGAAAGGAAAAATAAATCACTTTGGGCTCTAACTTCAGGTTGTCTCCCCCTGTTACAGCTCCACTTTGGATGCATATGCTCCTGTGCTTTTGGTCTGAAATTTTAATAGCAGTGTCCATTTTCCCTGTGCATGAGTCCTACACATAGAATCCCAGGGTTGGAAGAGACTTCAGGAGGTCACCGAGTCCAACCCCCTACCCAAAACAGGACCAATCCCAACTCAATCATCCCAGCCAGAGCTTGGTCAAGTAAGGACTTAAAATCCTCTAGGGATGAAGATTCCACCACCTCCCTAGGGAACCTATCCCAGTGCTTCTCCACCCTCTTAGAGAAATAGTTTTCCCTAATATCCCACCTAGACCTCCCCCACGGCAACTTGAGCCCATTGCTCCTTGTTCTGCCACCTGTCTCCCAAGAGAACAGCCTCTTTCCATCCTCTTTGAACCCACCCTCTTTCAGGTAGTTGAAGGTTTCTATCAAATCCCCCCTCACTCTTCTCTCCTGCAGACTAACCAAGCCAAAATCCATCAGCCGCTCTTTGTAGGTCATGTGCTCCAGCCCCCTCATCATATTAGTTGTCCTCTGCTGGATCCTCCCCAATGCAGCCACATCTTTTCTGTAATGGGGTCCCAGAATTGGACACAAAACTCCAGATTTGGCCTCCCCAGTGACTAATAAAGAGGAATAATCACTTCTCTAGATCTGCTGGAAACACTCTTCTTAATGCACCTTAATATGCCATTATTAATCTTGGCTACAAGGGCATACTGTTGACTCATATCCAGCTTCTCATCCACTGTAATCCCCAGGTCCTTTTCTGCTGAACTGCTGCTTAGCCAGTCGATCCCCAGCCTGTAACAATGCTTGGGATTCTTCCGTCCCAAGTGCAGGACTCTACACTTGTCCTTGTTGAACCTCATCAGATTTCTTTTGGCTTAATCCTCCAATTTGTGTAGGTCACTCTGGACCCTATCCCTACACTCCAGCGTATCTACTCTCCCCCTAGCTTAGTGTCATCTGCGAACTTGCTGAGAGTGCAATCCATCCCCTCATCCAGGTAATTAATAAAGACGTTGAACAAAACCAGCCCTAGAACTGATCCTTGGGGCACTCCGCTTTACACCAACCAGACATCGAGCTGCTGATCACTACTAGTTGAGCCCAACAATCTAGCCAGCTTTCTATCCCCTTACAGTCCATTTATCCAATTCAGACTTCCTTAACTTGCAGGCACGAATATTGTGGGAGTCAAGGTATATTACATCCACCAACTTCCCCATGTCCACAGAGCCAGTTACCTGGTCGTGGAAGGCAATCAGATTGGTCAGGCATGACTTGCCCTTGGTGAATCCATACTGACTATTCCTGATCACTTTCCCCTCTTCCAAGTGCTTCAAAATGGATTCCTTGAGGATTCCCTCCATGATTTTTTAGGGACTGGGGTGAAGATCAACAGTCTGTAGTTCTCTGGATTGTCCTTCTTCCCTTTTTAAAAGATGGGTACTACATTTGCCTTTTTCCAATTGTCTGGGACCTCCCCGATCTCCATGAGTTTTCAAAGATAATGGCCAATGGCCCTTCAATCACATCTGCCAACTCTCTCAGCATCCTCGGATGCATTAAATTTGGCCCCATGGATTTTTATGTCCAGCTTTTCTAAATAGTTCTTAACTTGTTCTTACTCCACAAAGGGCTGCCCACCTGTGTTGCCTAGTGCAGTATTCTAGGAGCTGACCTTGTCTGTGAAGACAGAGGCAAAACAATATTGAATACTTCAGCTTTTCCCACATCATCTGACGCTAAGTTATCCTTATCCAGTAAGGGTTCCACACCGTTCCCTGACCATCCTCTTATTGCTAACATGCATGTAGAGAAACCTTTCGTTACCCTTCACATCCCTTGCTAGCTGCAATTCCACTTGCATTTTGGCCTTCCTGATTACACTCCTGTACGCTCGAAGAATAGATTTATACTCCCCCCAAGCCATCTGTCCAAGTTTCCACTTCTTGTAAGCTTCCTTTTTTTGTTTAAGTGCACCAAGGATTTCATTGTTAAGCCAACCTCACGTTCCATACCAAAGCTATATAGGACCGCATAGGACTGCCCTCAGTTCCTTCTCTATTTAAAGCTCACAGAGACCGCTCCAAAGAGGAGTGGAGGAGGGCAGGTAGCAGAGGACCCACAGAGGGACACATCTTAAAGAAGTTCAGTTACTACACATAGGGGGTAATTTATCTTTCTTCTTCAAGTAGCGTCCCTATGGGTGTGGCACTTTAGGTGTCTCCCTAGCAGTACCCCTTTAAAGAGATGGCAGGTTGACAAAAGAGTCCATCACTGAAGAAAGTACTTTGTTGCCTACTGCAGATTCTGATCTTGTTACATGAACTACGGCAAAATGGATGGAAATCATGGGCAACGATGACCATATTACAGCCCTGTGGTTTTTAGCAACTGTAACATTTTTGAGTAGGACTGCAGATGTAAAATGTGATCTAGCAGAATGTGTGCGAAGGGGTAACAGGACCAGCACCCGCCCCTTGCTGCCTCTGTCGGAGGCAGCAAGGGGAGCAAAGGTGGCACAGTGGAACCAGCACACATGGAAAGCTATCCCCTCCATGCTTATCAGCTCCCGCCTGCACCTGTTCCCCCCCATGCTGCTGCGTTTGATAGAGGCGCAGCAGTGCGGGGGGGAGGAAGGGGGCGGAGGGAGGGGGACAGCTCCATCGTATCTGGTGGGAGAAGGAGGCCAGTGCTGTGAGCTCTGCCCTTCATTCCATGGAGTAATGGGGTCCTCTTCTGAAGCTTTGGTGGGGGCCTCTCCACTACGGGTGTTATCTATAGGTTAACTGACCAACTGAGTAGTCAATGGAGCCCGGCGGATAGTTAATACATTTAAAGTGCAGAGCTGCAGTGAGGTTAGCTCCCCTGGGATGGCATGAGCTGGGATTGAAGAGTCCTGGGACCTTGCGGCTCCCCTAACCCCCCCCCTACACCACGGAGACAGTGCTGGGCGGGGAGCCGGCTTCAAAGCCAGCTCCCCCCAGCACCAGCTCCTGATACAGAGGCAGCAAGAAGGGGAAGAGACTAGTCGAGTAGTTACTTGACTACTTATCAGGTAGTCAACTACTCAACTAGTCGCTTACATCCCTACTCTCCACAGGGTCTTGCACCTCCTGCGAAGATTGTCAAACAGAGGCTGATGGCCTCTCTGAAGCCCTCACAATCAACCAGGTGACCTGGGACAGTTAAGTGAACTCCCAAGCATTCCATGGATACCAAGGGACTGGCCATTGCTCCTGTGGCCATGTGGGAAAGTTTTGTGTTGAAGTTGTGGGCAGTACCACTGGAGTCGGTGCCTGACGTGGTGGCAGGGACTCTTGGTCTGTGCTGGCCTCTGAGGCCTGGCTACAAGGACTGGGAGAGCCTATGATCTTTTCCTACATGGTTGCAGGATCTGTGCTCCTGAAAGGACCCACTGGAGTGGGATGAGTCTGTCTTGGGACCTCAGGGGGCAGGCAGATTGGTGATGATAAACCAGCCATCCCACACCTCCTATGTTCACATGGTGCCAGGATCCAGAGTGGGACCAGGAGCTGGACTATCACAGAATCCTAAAACACTAGAACTGGAAGGGACCTCTAGAGGTCATCGAGTCCAGTCCTCTGCCCTCACAGCAGGACCCAGTACTCTCTAGACCACTGGTCACCAAACAGTAGATCGAGATCTACTAACAGATCTTGGAGCCTCTGACAGGTGATCCTGACCAGATTGGCCAGGAATTTATCAAGGGCTAGCACTTTAGTTGTTCCTCCACCCACTGTCATGCTGCTCCTGCCCTCTGCCTTGGAGCTGCCCCCTGGGAGCCTCCTGCTTACTGTGCAGGCTGTGGGAGGAAGAAGAGGGAGGGGCGCTGATGTCAGGGTGTCTCTCCGTCCCCCGCTCCTGTACGGTATCTCCACAGAGAGAGAAGGGAATGGAGGGAGCTTAGCAATGCAAATCTCTGTCACACTCACAAACACACACTGTCCTTCACTCTCATCTCCCAACCCAACACATACAGGGGGTTGTTGTTACTTCGGTTACTGCTCGCAAAGTGGGTTAGTTTCGGTTTTGACTGTTCTGTACATTTCATAATTTTCTTTTCTCTTTTACGCTTAAATTTAATTATTTGATAGTGAGTTCTAAAATGCCAAACCTGTTGTGGCTGGAGTAATTATCCCTGTGGTAATTGCTGCTCCTGAAAGTGGCTAGCATGTTCTGCAGCCCCAAAAAAGGCAGAGAGGGGGTCTTCACATGCTGTCCTTGCCTGCAGACACCACAACTGCAGCTCCCATTGATCAATAATGTGGGTTCAGTGCCTGTAGATGAGGGGCAGCACATGGTGCCATGGAGCCATTGCTGTACATGCGTCTTTCAGGAGTGGTGCAGGACTAGGGCAGGAGTAAGCCTGCCTTAACCCCACTGCTCCACCACCTAGAAACCATCTCAGTTATATGGTGCCCAGCCAGAGCCTGCTTCCTGAACTCCTGACCCAACCCTGAACTTCCTCCTGCACCCAACCTCCTGCCCCAGGTGTGAGTCCCCCTGCACTCAAACTACTTTCCAGAGCTTGACCCTGAAACCTCTCCTGGACCCCAATCCTCCATCCTGGGCTAAGCCTGGAGCCCCTCCCACACTCCAAATCCCTTGGCCCAAGACCAGAGCCTGCAGCCCAACCTCTTACCCCAGCCTGGTGGAAATGAGTGGGGATGGGGAAAAAAGGAGACTGGGGTGAGCAGGGTAAGGCCTCAAAGAAGGGATGGATTAGAGTCAGGGCTGCAAACAAGTGGCGGGAAGGAAGTGGAGCAAGGGTATTTGGCTTTGAGGTAGCACTTACATTGCACTTAAATTGAAAAAGTGATCTTGTGGTTAAAAAGGTTGGAGACCACTGGTCTAGACCACTCCTAATAGATGTCTATCCAACCTGCTCTTAAATATCTCCAGAGGTGGAGATTCCACAACCTCCCTGGGCAATTTATTCCAGTGGTTAACCACCCTGACAGTTAGGAAGTTTTTCCTAATGTCCAACCTAAATCTCCCTTGCTATAGTTTAAGCCCATTGCTTCTTGTCCTATCCTCAGAGGTCAAGGAGAACAGTTTTTCTCCCTCTTCTTTGTATCACCCTTTTAGGTACTTTAAAGTCGCTATCATGTCTCCTCCCAGTCTTCTCCTTTCCAAACTAAACAAGCCCAATTCTTTCAGTCTTCCCTCATAGGACATGTTCTCTAGTCCTTTAATCATTCTTGCTGCTTTTCTATGGACTTCCTCCAATTTCTCCACCAATTTCTTTCTTGAAATGTGGTGCCTGGAATTGGACACAATAGTCCAATTGAGGCCTAATCAACGCAGAGTAGAGCAAAAGAATAACTTCTTGTGTCTTGCTCACACACTCCTGTTAATGCATCCCAGAATCATATTTGTTTCTTTTGCAACAGCGTCACACTGTTGACTCATATTTAGCTTCTGGTCCACGATGACCCCTAGATCCCTTTCTGCCGGACTCCTTCCTAGACAGTCACTTCCCATTCTGTATGTGTGAAACTGATTGTTCCTTCCTCAGTGGAGTACTTTGCATTTGTCCTTCTTAAACTTCATCCTGTTTACCTCAGACCATTTCTCGTTTGTCCAGATCAGTTTGAATTATGACCCTGTCCTCAAAAGCAATTGCAACTCCTCCCAGCTTGGTGTCATCTGCAAATTTAATAATTGTACTCTCTATACCATCATCTAAATAGTTGATGAAGATATTGAACAGAACTGGTCCCAAAACAGACCCTTGCGGAACCCCACTTGTTATGTCCTTCCAGCATGACTGTGAACCATTAGTAACTACTCTTTGAGAATGGTTATCCAGCCAGTTATGTACCCACCTTATAGAAGCCCCATCTAAATTGTATTTGCCTAGTTTCTTGATAAGAAGATCATGCAAGACTGTATCAAATGCCTTACTAAAGTCTAGGTATAGCACGCCCACCGTTTCTCCCTTATCTACCAGACTCATTATCCTATTAAAAAAAGCTATCAGATTGGTTTGACATGATTTCTTCTATGTCAGTGGAGAGAGAACCTCTGAGACCAGGAGGACCTGTGCAGAGAAGACCAGTGTCAGCTTGATGGTGACTGGTGATGCCACTCCAATGAACAGTTCTGAGTGATGCTGAGGTCTGGGAGATAAGAGGGAAGGGGGGGGACCTGTCCTGATGTTCCTAAAAGAGGATGTGAGCCTTGCTGTTCTGTGCTGAGGTTCCAGTGAGCCGCACCTCGAGTCTGGTTTTTGGTGCTCTGAGTCTGGGGATAAAAGGGCACCCGCAAAGCTTGCCTCTCAATGTCTGAGGTGTGAAGACTTTGGTTAGAGGAAACAGTGGCAGGAATACCCCTTAGAAAGGGAGCGGGGTCTCTGGAGGGAGATGCCCAAAAGGAGCCCAATGTTGGCTTGCCTCAGGGCCATGACAGTGCTTGGGCAGGTGTGGCTGGTACAGGCAAAGAAAATATATCTTGTGCTGCCCACAAGGCCTCAGGAGTTGAAGGCACCTCCAAGTGCCAGAGTCCCCCATAATTGCCTGTGGTAGCAAGCATGGAATGGAAAGAGCTAGATTGCTCAGCTTGAGCTCGGGCCCAACTTCCAGATGGGTGAGATGAGCCATCCACTATGCACCTTGGCACTCCTCCTGATCTTTTGTTTCCCGCATGGGACATTGGAGATCTTCCCCTTAGAGATCCCTTAAGCTTCTTGGGAGCAGCTGGTGAGGGAGAATGGCATCAGCTTGAAGATGGCACTGGTGAAGCACTTCACACTGATGTTCCCAGTGCTTTGCAATGAGTACAACCTGTGCTTTGGAGCTAGCACTAACCACACACCATTAGCAGTGCCCTGAGACAAATGTCTCTTTCATTCTTTGTCCACGGCTTAGAAGACTTGTAAATATGGCATTTATCACTAATGTGACCCTAACCACAAGAACTGAGGCTAGCTGTCCTGAATTTTAGATATCTGACATGCTTGTTCAATTGTTTGAGATTTAATATTCTGAGAAGATCTGCTATGTTAGCAACTGCTGGTAAGAATGGTCCCTGCAAAGTGACAGGGTTAGGAGGTTGAAAGGGCAGGATGGAGGAAAACAGGACTGCATAACCTGAAGTAATAGCCTCCACTGAACATTTGTCTGATATTATAGCCTCCCAGAGTTGAGGAAAGACAAAGAGAGAGTGTCCAAATTGAGGACAGTGGTTGTCTTGTGCATCTAATAAAACCTGGTTATTGGCTGGCCTAGATTCTTGATCAGACCATCAGAACTGGCATTTGGACAGTGTTGCAGGCTTAGAGGAAGCAGCTGAGGTAGCTGCTGGCTTTTTCTGAGTGGTGTCCTAAAGTTCTTTAGAGTATGAAGAGAATGGTCCATGAAATCTGTGAACAGCTTATGGCCACTGAAAGGTAAATCTTCCACAGTTGATTATACTGCCTGTGGAAACCTGGACAACTGAAGGCAGGAACTCATCTCATTGCTACTGCAGACATAGCTGCAGCGTCTGATGCATTAAGTGAAGTCTGCAGTGAAGTTTTAGCCAAAAGTTGGTATCAGGATCCAGAGTAGGACCAGGAGCTGGACTATGTCCTATGGTGGGAAGACCTCCGAGACCAGGAGAGCCTTCTTTATAATGGCACTGAACTGTTCTCATTGTTCCTCTGGTAAATAGTCAATAAAACATTAAACTTTTCATAGTTCAGGTTAGGGGTGTTACATTTAGTTTAATTGGCTAATTGAGTAGTCGATGCAATCTGCATTGACTATTCAATTAGTCAATAAGGGTGCCTCTGCCTTTGGAGTGTAGCAACAGACTGTACAACTTCCTCTCATGTGCAACAAAATTTTTGGCAACTGGTAAATACCTCCTCAAACAGAGGATAAGTTATGGATTGAGACAGCCAAGCAACATATTTTTGTGCAATTTGATTATTTTTTTAGAGTCTGTGCCTTGGTGATACAAAATTCTCTGAGCTGCTTCCAACTTTTAGGCCAGGTCATATCGTATACTGATGAAAGTTTTCAATTTTTTAAAATTAAATTCCTATACCAGTAAAAGCCCTAGTATAGAGGCAGTTATACAAGCAACATCTCCACTAAGGCTAGTCTAGACTACAGTGATCTTTTGGAAAAAGGTATGCAAAATGTGCTCCACAATTTGTGTACCCTTTTCCAATAGTTTTGTCAGAAAAGGCTTTTCCGAAATTTGGCCTGTCTACCCTGGAAGGATAAGACAGGGCTTCCAAAAGAGCGTGTCTGCTCTTCCGCTTTTTTTTGCGGAAGAGCAGATGCGTTCCCTGGATGCAGCGGAGTTTGGTATCCCAGAAAAACCCCTAAGAGTGTTTCCTGATATCCTTATGCCAGTAAGTATTTACTAGTGTGGGTTAGGCCTTAGGAGTAATTGCAAGTCATAGAATGGGGGAAAATATATACCCTTTCTTCTGCATGAGACTAATAATACAACAGTAGAATCTATGTCATACAAGCAACACAGCATACACACTAAGATCTCACAAGAAGGAAGGATGCAAACAGTTGATAGGACACAAATTCAGTTATGCAAAACTTACATATTTATGAACCTAGTTTTTGATCCCTACAAAATATTTAAAACATAAGTAGTTCCATGGAGAATAGAGATCTCAGGTCAGGAAATAAAGATTTAATTAAGCAGTGGGGTTGAGTATAGCTTTCAGTTTGTGTACCTTTTGCTTTTTTTAATTGTTGGGAAAATATGGCGGACAGTAAAGGAGACTTTGAGAAAGTCTTCTGGGAGTTGTGTCTCATTTTCACTGAGCACAGTGCAGTATCTTTGCCTGCCTAGTACCTGACTGCAATAGGACCTTGAATGAAAGCAAGGTAGCTGAGACACAATCTTTGCGTTGGGGCAGGAGGACAGCATTCACTGAACTTGGCAAGAATAGCATCAGCTTTTTTTTCGTTTAATAATTTAGGGATTATTCTGGATACCTGATTTCTCTCAGAGGCCCAAGTGGCTTTGGTGGTTAGAAATCTTTATTTTCCATCTGTACTTACCTTGAAAATGCTTAATACCACTCTTATAACCCATCTCAAAGAACCAGTACTGTAAGGTAAATAACATTTTTCTTCAAGTGATTGTCCACTCAGATTCTACTCTTGGTGACTGTTTACACATAGATGGGTACTATAAGTTCTTCTTAAGCAATGACTGCAGGACAGTTGCTACCAAAACAGAATTTAAATCTGGCAGTCCCTATCAAATAATAGTGTCTTGTAAATGTGACTGAGCTTCATGTAGCTGATTTACAAATGGTCACAGTTACAGGGCTAGCTGCACCTCTTATTTACTTTCTGTTCTTTTTGAGTGACATCTCTCTGGTGTCAGACCATGTGCCTTTAGCTTTTCCAGGATGGATTTCCACAATTCTCACATTCTTAGACTGGGCCCTGGGCTACATTACCTGTAATCTCACCCTAAAAGTCCAAACGAGTTCGAACACCTGCTGTTCTCTTTAGAAGTCTGACCAGAATACTGACAGCTTTCTTCACATAAACATATTATTTTAAGCCATGTGAAAAAGGCATGTAGAAAAAATGGATTTTAAAACACAAGTAAGAAAAGCCAAAAAGGAGTCTGAAGAACAGCTCAACAAAGTCAAAAAGTAATAGCAAAGTGTTTTTTAAGTACATCAGAAGCAGGAAGACTGCTAAACAACCAGTGGAGCCTCTGGACAATCAAGATGCAAAAGGAGAACTCAAAGATGACAAAGTCATTTCGGAGAAACTAAATTAATTCTTTGCTTCAGTCTTCATGGCTGAGGATGTTAGGAAGATTACCAAACCTGAGCCATTCTTTTTAGGTGACAAAAGATAAAGGTGTCATTAGAGGAGGTTTTGGAACAAACTGATAAACTTCACAGTAACAAGTCACCGGAATCAGATGGAATCCCTGTTCTGTTCACTCCCTCTGAAGCATCTGCCATTGGCCACTATTGGAAGACAGGATACTGGGCTAGATGGATTTTTGGTATGACCCAGTAAGGCTGTTGTTATGTTCTTACATAGATCTGTTTTCTCTATAGCCTTATCATCCCTTGATGACAACCGAGGGCAGGCCTAACTTCTTCAGACACTTCAAATGGTTCTCTCAGCCTGGCTCTCCTAAACAACTAGACCCCCTCTTGAAAGACTGAGTATTTCTAATTCCTGCTACAGTTCTACGGTTGCCAGGTGTCTGGTTTTGAACCAGACAGTTCGGTTTTGAGCTTTATGTCTGGGAAACAAATTGAGAAAATACTGGACATATAAATGTCCGATATTTTCTAATTAAGTAAGTTTTATTATCATGAGTATCAGTACGTAGTTCCGTACTGCCTGGCTGGTAGACACGCTCGCACTGCATGAGCATGTCTACCAGCCAGGCAGTACGCAGCTACGCAGTAGAGAGAGTGGGGTGGGATGGAATCCCCGGGGCCGGACTCGCTCGAGCACCCCGCCGGGATCGTGTGCGGGACGGGCAGCACCCTGGGATCTGTGTGCGCCCGGGCCAGCCCTGCTCTCTGCCGACCGGTTCCCCCCCAGCCAGCCCTGCTCTCCCCAACCCTCTCCCGGCCAGCCCTGATTCCCACCTGCCGGTTCCTTCACCTGATCTCCCCTGGCCAGCCACGCTCCTCCTGACTCCCTCCCGGCCAGCCCTGCTCCCTGCCGGCTGGCCTTCCCCCCTGATCTTCCCCGGCCAGCCCCGCTCCCCCCAACCCACTCCCAGCCAGCCCTGCTTCCCGCCAGCCGGTCGCTCCCCACCACCCCTCCGGCCAGCTCCACTTCCCCAAACCCCCTCCCGGCCATTCCTCCTTCCCGCCAGCCAGTCCCTCTTCCAAGATCTCCCCCGGTCAGCCCTGCTCCCGCCGACCCTCTCCTGGCCAGCCCCACTCCGCTCCCAGCCAGTCCCCCCCCCCCAATGTTCTGAGATCACGTGTCCAGTATTTTTTGAAACCCATTGGGTAACCCTATATAGTTCTTTCGACCTCATGTAATCCTAGGCCTTTCCTTATCCTTTCACTGTTCTTCCACAACTCTCAAATGTTTGCTGTGAACTGACTTATCTTCAGCCATTTTTGCTTTCCTGTTCCCTTCATCCCCTTATCAAACTATCCTATTGCCATACAGTAAACATCTCCATAACCAGGTCAACATATACTACAGGTTGAACCTCAGGCACCCTTGGGACCTGAGTGGTCCCAAACAAGGGAATTTGCTGGACCAGGGGAGGTCAGGCATCCAGGCTTGCCCTGGGGCTCACCTCCTGGCTACTGCCCTGGGTGAATCCTGAGCCTGACCTCCCTGCCCCCATCCACCACAGGATGACAGTCTCTCCCAGGGCTTTCTACCCCCAGATTGTTGGCCTGAAGGCTGCTGCTGAACAGACCGGCTCCATTCCCAGCTGCTCTCAACCTCTATGGCCAGGGCCCTGCAGGACCATGGATGTTGTCAGACCAGAGAGTCCCAGAAAGAGGTTCAACCTGTATTATTAATTTCTTACAGTGTAACTCTGAATTCACCACAAGGACAATTTTCAAGCAGGTAAAAAAGTTTGCCAGAATGAACTCTAATGTGGCCAGGTGGATCTAACTTGGCTAGCTAGATCCTGACATGTTCTTATATAACTGGATACCCAGTCTGATAATATTTAAGTGTAAGGCAATATTCTCAAGATCCTTTTATTTTAAAAAGCCAGAAAGGGTCTAGGGATGTAAACAGGCAACTCGTTACCTGGTAAGCATCACCCTTGTCAGGTGATGTTTACCAGTAACCAATTAACAAGTGCCAGGCCCAGCCAGAGCATTCCCCTCTTGAGGAATGCTGTGGGGTTGGGGTGCTTCAGCCCAGCCACACCTACCGTGCCAGGAGGTGGTGGCTGCTCCAATGGCCCCCAGCTGCGGCACACCGTAGCAAGTCAGTTAACCAGTTAAACACATAATTTAACCAGTTAACATTTAAAACGTGATTTTACATCACTGAAGGAGTCTAGTTTGAGCCCCCTCTGCCCTTTATGCCCTTAGGTGGGGTAGCATAGGGACACATAAGGTGGCTTAAGGAATACTTCTGGACAGAAGTATCTTGCATCTATGGGGCACTTTTATACCAAAAATGGTATATCACTTAAAGAGCAGGATGTTTTTAATTCATGGCCATATGCACTGAAATCCAGTTATCCCATTGGTCTAACACAGTCCAAATCTGCTGAAATTCAGCACACTACATAAATCTTTTGGCTGAGGAATAATGGTGGGTCACTTAGGTACAAGTGATAATGACGATCACATTTGTTACATGCAAAGAGAATAAATGCAAACTGTGAAATATATACTTGCTTCTCTGTAAGGCCAATTCCACTAAATTGAAAATAATCAGTAACCAAATCCATTGACAGAAGAATTTAAACAGAAAAATGTGAATGACAACTGGCAATTGTTTAGGAACATTTTACTACATGCCTAAAAAAGCCACAATGCCACACTAGTTATGAAAGGGAGCCACACTAGTTAAAAAAAACCAAACTTGGCTTAGAGGGTGAGTAAAGGCGGCTATAAAAAATAACTCTAGCCTCCACCACTCTACATATACAAGTTGAACCTCTGTAGTCCGGCACTCTTGGGACCTGCCTGGTGCTGAACCAGACAATTTGCTGGGTCACAAGAGGTCAATATTGTCTAGCAGCATTATCCACACTTCTACTGCTTACGGGGCCCTTAGAAGAATACATTTAGGGGAAAATTAGAGCTAAATAATAGCACAGAACACTGAGAGCCAGGATGGGCGGCTGTAAATAAAGTTTATTGGATCATTGGAAACTTGGCCACAGCCATAAGTGGACATCTAATTAATTAAAATCATGCCGGATTCATGGATGTTGCTGTGTTTGAGAGTGGTGAACTAGAGAGGTTTAACCTGTGTAAGAAATGGAAGAAAGAGGAAATTGGTAATAATAACTATAATCCACTACCTAGAGAATGTTGGAAAATGGATAAGGAAAGTGAAAGGACACAAAAAGAAATCTATAGACAGCAGAGTTAAAGACAAGAAAGAGGTTTTTTTATCAGTATATCATGAAAAAAGAACTGGCAACATTCCAACAAAATATAATAACAACAAAGAATGTGCCAACAAAGAGTCTCCAATTGTACTCCTGTATCTGCCTCTAATCTTTCACTTGGGAAGTAGTGAAGGCAGTTGAAAGAAGATGGAGCAGTATGATAATGCTGCACTTACAGCAAAGAACCAGTAAGATGAGAAAATCAGAAACAGATTTTTTGCATGGTGACTTTGGAATCAGTGTACAAATGCTAAATCTATGCAATTTAGTTTGTATCTAGACCAAGACATCAAGTTGTTGATGCTGGATTAATCTGCTGTCACAATATTGTAGAGAGTGAGGGAGGAGTGAGTATAATTTAAAAAACCCCAACAACCCTGATCTGGTGGCGCTCCCACCCATTCCTCATCGTCTGTAGAGGGCTACGTACAATGCTCTTGACAGTGGAAGTGAGGACTCCATTGCGGCATTGAGGGTGTCACGCTGTTGTGACTGGCCACCAGGGGAGCCCTGAAGAAAAGCTTAGGTTTTTAGGCTATCCCCTGAAACAATACGTGCAGTCTACTCCTCTAGCTGTCTACAACAGAGGTATACGAGGAAACTGGTAGTTCCAAAGAAACATGCAAAGGAGGAAGACACATGCCCATTCAGGGTCATGATGCTTTCCCCACTGCTTCTCTTCTATATTTTCTCATTACCTAGTATAGTACCCTTTCCTCCCTATAGGTTACAATCGAACCAACCTTGAGTGGATTAATGAACTGTTAGAACACAGTTCGGTTGACTCAGTTACTGAAGCATGAGACTCAATCTCAGGGTTATTGGGTTCAAGGCCCATGGTGGGTGATACCATTCTTTCTAGGTAGTGCTTTGGTCCTGCCGTGTGTGAGTGCAGGGTACTGGACTTGATGACCCCTTGAGGTCCCTTCCAGTTCTATGATTCTAACTAGACTTTTGGTTGGAACACAGGCTGAAATGTAATTTAACTCCCAAGAAATATATTTTTTGCCTCAGCCTAGTTCCCAAAGAACTTTAATCCAGATCTCAAACCCACCATATAATAGCAAAATCATTCCAGATCTAGAATGTTGGGGTCACTATGTTTCCAGCATCATTTGGAAAACACAGTTGCCTGTAAAAAATAATAAAAGGGACCCAATGTTTAGGGGGGAAAAAAAGACAACAAGCTAGGAATGAAAAAGTTCTATAGTTTAGTCCAAGGATAGAAGACTAATGAATGGCAGGCAAAAGATCTGAAAACGATACATCTATTTTTACTCCCCAAAAGACAGTACTTCCATACCTGCTGGAATAACAGCACAAATGGAAAATAAGGAAAAATGTAAGACAGATGTGTTCAAAAGGATGTGGAAAATGATACAATCTATGAAATGTTAGGCAGCTATTTTGGGGAGAAGAAGAAGAATAAGAAGAAGAATTTCCTTTTCGCAAGAAACATCAGCTAATTTTCTGATGGATTTGATTAGAGCAATTAAAAACAGAAAATGCTTTATGAACTGATGTATTAACGTATTAATTATAATAGCAAAAATCATAGTATAGTGATTCAGTATTAAGCGTATTATACATTTAGTTTTACATAAACTGCCTCTCACCATTATATCTAGACATATTTCACTAATTTACTGCAACCATCCAGTCTTGGTGCTGTTACACTACAGGTAAGAGAAAAACTTATAAGCGTTAAGAATACTAAAAACTTAAAAAACAACTAATAGTCTAGTAGCACCTTAAAGACTAACAAAACATGTAGATGGTATCAGGAGCTTTCATGGGCACAACCCACTTCTTCAGATGACTGAAGTATTAGAAGTCCAGATACAAGAATAAATAAAAGAAGGGGGGAAGGAGGAAAAAAAGAGAGCAAAGGGAAAAAAAAAAAAAAAAAAAAAAAAAGAGAGAGAGAAAGAGAGAGAGCGACAGACAGTGAGTAGATGGTTCAAGTAGTTATAAGAGGCTGATAGGAACAATTAGCACCTCCATTGGTTGGTTAAGTCATTAGGATGTGGTAGGTAGAGTGCCAGCCAGCCAATGTCCCTGTTCATTCAATCTGCATAAGAATTAAACTTGTAAATGAAGTTAAGTTCCAACCCTTCTCTTTGTATTTGGCTTGTGGAATTGGCCTGAAACAACATGGTTACTTGGAGATCCATTAATGTGTTATTCATTGAGAGCTATAATGCCCCTCATCTCCAAACACGGCAATGCAGAGGTCACTATGCAGAGGATACCTCTTCCTCATAATAATCTAACAGAGCAGAAAGTGTTCCTTCAGATGTGATCTGAAGAAACTGTCAAATGCACATTTTATTACCTTAAATATCTGAGTTCTTGATGTGATATTTGAGCTATTTAATATAGTATACAGACTGTAACAGATAAATCATTTCACTTGTGAAAATATCTCTCAGAAATTCTTGTATACTGGGGTTGCCAGAATGCCTAAAATAGTAATCTTTTCACAACCCTGTCCTCTGACCAAACAAAATGTTCTAAGGTGAATGCTCTTCCCTCAACTGCCAACATCCTGGATCCTATATTGCCCAGCCTGATTTGAACATCTCTCATTTTACAGAACATCCTCTGCATAAATGTAGTAATAGAGATGTAGCTGTGTTAGTCTGGTCTTGCTGAAACAAAAGACAGGACTATGCAGCACTTCAAAGACTAACAAGATGGTTTATTAGGTGATGAGCTTTCGTGGGCCAGAGCCACTTCCTCAGATCAAATTGTGGAAGAAAATTGGCATGACCATATATACCAAAGGGATACAATAAAAAAAAAGGGGATTGTATCCCTTTGGTATATATGGTCATGCCAATTTTCTTCCAAAATTTGATCTGAGGAAGTGGGTCTGGCCCACGAAAGCTCATCACTTAATAAACCATCTTGTTAGTCTTTAAAGTGCTGCATAGTCCTGTCTTTTGCATAAAAGCAGGCATTCTAGGATACAAAGTTAGAGGCATAAAATTAGGAGGATCTGAGAAACCAAAGAAAGCATTTTAAGGTGATATTACATTATTCATTATCACAGCTGAGAGAAGAACTTTCATCTTGTCTGTATGCTAATATAACCATATCAACAAGGTGGGTTATGATTCCATGAGATATCTCCACCTGGGTCAAGTCAGTACTTGTATGGGAGACCTTAGAGGAAAATTCACATGCTGTAGAAACCGCTAATCATTCAATCACTGATGCCTGAATCAGTACTAAAAGAATGACACAGCACTGCATTATGATACTATGCTGGAGATAGTCTCACCCCTTGGATCAAACATAAAACAGAGGTCCTAATCACTTGTGGTTAGTTTCTATGGCAGTTTTCATGACAGAAAAACATTTATACAGCATCCTCCACAACGTCACAAAGCACTTTATAACTAAAGTGAAATTATCAGCACATAGAAACGGTTACAAACTGAATAGGTGCCAGCGTTCTGGCTTAATTCCAACTTGTCTAACAACATTTTGCCTGCATAAAAACATTTCTCCACGTAAATTTAAGTTTAACCCTTTCGCTGAGCTATACCCTCATGCAATGTATGTGCTGTTCTTATTTCCAAGGGTTTGTAATACTCTTGTAGAACTATTGTCCTTTGATTTTAGAAAACTGGGAGGGGAACATCTCTTTGGGTTCTTTCCTCCTCACTACCTCCAATCCCTGTTGGCATACAGGTTCTTTTGACAGACAGGGCTCACATGAAAAATAGTTCTTTCCTGCCTCTTGACAGTGCTTGGAGCTGGGGGACACGTGCTTCTGTCTATGCTACAACTTTTAACATTATGGTAACTGTGTCACGAGATGGTCATTTTGCAACCAGCTCTGACTCTGATAAATAGCTGTAGCACTGACAGGTCCCAAACATAGCCAATTGTTTCAGCAGATTACCATAAGACGACTTAGTAAGGAAGTTGCATATAAACTATCAGGTGAACACCCCAGCCTCCAAAATTGTGAAGTGGCAGTTATTTTGATTTCAGTGCTAAATTTAGTAGCAGGTTGGGCTCTTCGAGAATACCAGATTTCACCAAAAAATTGATCCGATTTACAAACACAGAGGATTCTTTTGGGGAGGGAGCAGAGGGAGAGGGAACTGGCATCAGGGTTATTTTTACTTCTTTCTTTTTGGAGTTTAAATTTTTTTAAATAACGATGAATGCATTGTGTAATTCACAAGGATCACAAAATTATAAAGTGTTATTAATAATAAGCAATTTGTATACAAGTACAACTTCACAATTCACTAGTAGAATCACTGATTATTGGCATAGGGTTTCTGAAAGAGAGTAAGAAGGACTTCTCCTATTGCTGATATACAGAGTGTACACATGCGGGGGCAGAGGGGGAAGTGGATTATTAATCCCTTTCATCAATATAATCTGAACAGAATTATTGGACAGTCGAACTGATAGCAAAATTATTAATAAACACCCTCCTAGTCTTCTGTTTCAACAGAAGGGAAAACGGGGGCAGAGGTTAGTTGAAAAGCCTGAGTCAGAATATTTGTCAGGCATCTGTAACTAGGGCTTTCTATTCCTCCTTTATAATGCCAAATCATTAAAGATGCCCATTTGTTCATAGATGAGTTTGCTCACATTTGAGGGTCAAAGTTCTGTCTGAGGTTTCACAATCTGTTAGAAGATTGGTGGTGATGTGCATCCCAGATTATAAACTGTTAGCAGAAATAGGCATAAGAGGAGGAAGAGGCTTAAACGAGATAGGTATTTGATTCTCATTATCTACAAATTAGCGATTAGGCATAAGAAAAACACACATGGCAGTAACGACTGTTAGAAAGGAGTTAAGTCTTCAGAGAGGCATAATCCCCTCCAACAGATAAAAGGTCTCTACAGAAATGTGTACATTCCAACCTCACTAAATGCACTCTTCGGCAGGCGTAGGGGGCTATTAAATCATTTATCTCCTTTTCCACTTGCTACTGAAATGTCTATAGAACATATCCCTCTCCATCAAGCAAGACAAGGGTCTAAACTGAAATCTTGACTGCTACACAAAGCAAACAACATTGCTTCTACTAATGGCTATGCATCCCATCACTAAGCTTACAATATATGTTTCTTTGACTATGCTGCAATTACTGCAGCTGACAACAAAGAGTTCTCTACAAGAGAGTTATTTATTATGCCAGCTCCTCCATTTTCAGCTACTTTATCAGGCCAACTAAAATCAAAGAAAAATCATGCTCACACTGTTCCTATTTATTTGCTTTTCCAGGACTTTTTTTATAATTTGGAGTTAATAAAAGGGGTTTTTTTTTCCAGTTAGGAGATTGACAGAAATGCCAACTCATGTAAACAATGAGGACTGCCAATCAATCCAGCTAAAGTTAACCACTGTTTGGTCATATTGGGGGAAAAGGGTACTGCAATGTAGTTATGCTTGAGTTACCTTAATTACAACAACACAATGCACAGTACAGACAAGGGTGTTTTGTTTTTTTTTTAAATTACCAGCAGTGTTTTTACAATAGCTTCATCTGGCACAGGGCACAAGAAGTGACTAAGTTGGCTAAGTGGGAGAAAACATTCAGTCTGCTTCTGTTTGATTTCTGGGATACTGTCAGATGGGCCCTGTATCTATGTCAACTGACAGAATACGTATAAATGTGAGTATGGGTGGAAAAGCACTCAATTATCACAGTATCTTACATACTTTGAAAAAAGTAAAGAAACAGGACAGTTCATTAAACACAACTGATGATTCCTAATTGGAACATATTGTCAAGGTTACTAAAATAATTCAAAAGTTTCAGAGGGGTAGTCATGTTAAGTCTGTAACTGAAAAAAAAAAATAAATAAAAAATAACACAGTCCTGCAGCACCTTAGAGACTAACATTTGTAGATGGTATCATGAGCTTATGTGGGCACAACCCACTTCTTCAGAAAGAGTTCAGGATGTCAGCTTCAATGTGCTCTCAATAAAAAAGATACATCTTCCAGACTCGAGGGTGACAAAGATGCTCGGAAATGGATATTCTAATTTAGGGATCTGCTTTAAATTAAATAGTCACACTAAGCACATACCTTGCAGTATCAAATAAGCAAACAGACTTCACAATGTATCAAAAAATTAGCAACATGAAGATGCTGAAGCCAATGCCACAAATGGCAGGTGGCACTTGCTTCATTTATATTAACTAGAATGTCTTGTGATTAAGACATACAACAGAAATCTCAAAAATGGTGACCGTACGACCAAGGTGGACTGATTTTACCTAATTGCTAATTAAATTAGAAACCCCTTTTCTTTCAGATGACTGAAACAGTGACTACTACAGTTGAGTCCTTTGTACAAAAGGATACCAAATGACAGACTGTTCTGTTAGGTCACTGTTAAAAAGGGGGAATCTCCAGTGTAAGCATGACAGCCACAGTCAAAACAGCAGAGTGCATACTAGAGATCACAGCTGGTTGCTCTGTGCCAGACATTATTTTACAGGGCATACTGCGTCTCTTCCTCTTCCAGACATGAAATCCTCCCCTTTTAAGCTCTAGGTTGGAATTAAAATGATGGTGCTAAATAATTCATTCTACTCTGGAAAAAAAACACTGAAAAAAACCAAACAAACCACTCCCCATCCAAACTTAATGCTTGATTTCCTGCTCTCCATCCCTTTGCAGATTTCTCTGGGTAGCAAGCAAGACTCTGCTAAAACCTTTAATAGAACAAAACCTGAACTACTGAAGTAAGTGCTTCCCAGGCACCACAACAAATGTCCTTACAGCACACCCTGCCTCTTTATGCAGCTAAATGATTGCACATAGCACAGTGGAGAAATCTTCAGGGCACACACAGATCTCCCTTCCCCCCATCCTCTCTCGCAGCTTTTTAAGGGAAGGGATTCCCCCCCACCATGTCCACAGGTAATGAATAGCTAGAAGAGGGAAGGTATTAATATCCAGAGACAACTTGACCAAAGAAGGGGTAAGAAACCAGTACTTATTTACAGCAGAGGGTCATAAGGAGAGCAAAAAGATATTAGCATATTCACAAATTTTCTCTCCTACTACGGGTTATAGGCCCTATGAGAGGGCATATCCGACACACCATTTTCAACAGTAAAACATTCAAGACTAAAATCAAAAGCACAAACATTCTCTCGCGGCTGCACTGGGTATGTTCTCCCCTTCTGCCTGAAACATACTCGCAGTGGTACATAAATACCATCTCGATACAATGACTCTGCCTGGCTCTCAGCCTCTCTTCCCCTCCCTCTCGCTGGTAAGTTTAGCTCTTGTCACCTTCACAACACTTCCTATCAAGTTCAGGCGAAGGGCCACAACCGTCTGGGAAAGGAAAAGCCCCAAGGGTGGCTCTCCTGCCTTAATGAACTGCTGCCATACAAAGGATTCGCTCCATTTCCCCTCCCCCTGAATAAGCTCTATTTATAGCCTTCAAAATAGAGGCACTGGAGCAGAAGGACAGCCCCGCAGAAGCCCTGCGTCTGGGCAGGTAACTCACCATTACAAAGGGACAGGGCACCTCCAGAGCTGGGCTTTACTTCACCCGCATGTACAATCAGCCATTCTGCAATTTAAAAGTTCATTAAAATCCCCCAGCGCCGCAGAGCGGGCTTTGCAAGCGCCGTGTTTGAAGAGAGTAGAGCGGTGGCTGAGAAGCGGCGGCAGCACCAGGGGCTAGGAGAGACAGCATGCCTCTGGCAGACACCCTGCTTTCTCTTTCAGAGCCTTCCATTGCACACCCACGCACCCCTGCGCTCGCTCGCTCGCTCTCCCCTCCCCCCGGACTCCTCCAGCTTTCGTTAGTGTGTGTGAGAGCTACCGTGTGTTTCTGTTTTTTTTAAGGCCGTCCTGAGGTTGAAGGCGGCCAATCACGTGGGACTTTAAATCCACCCACTCACCCACCCCCCACAAAATGCACTAAACAAATCCAACCCACCTGACTGCACAGAGAGCACAACTGTGACTTGGAGTGTCTGGGATTGTCCAAGACAACACAACAAAGAAAGAAACTGCACTGACAAACACAGCCTCGTAACCCACTGCATCTACCGCCCCCTCTCTTTTCTCTACCCCCCCCCCCTTCACATACTTCCTCTCTGCATGAAAGTAGACCAGTTTCTAGAAACCACATACTTTAGATTTCCTGCTTCATGTTTTTGCAACTCTTATTTTAAGGTGGCAAGAAAAAGTCTGTGCAATGTGCACTAGCTGCAGACCTGTCTGCTTTAATATAAGGGAGAAAATTTATGCTTGGCAGAGGATATTGTGTCAGTTGACCACAATAATTACTCAGGTCCAGTTCCAAGAGGTCTGCTGCCCTAAAGCAAATGAGGACATCCACCCAAGAATGCCCATGCTAATACTTAACAGTTATCTGACCCCCATCCCTCCAAAAATATCTCTTGACCTAGTCTAACCCTATATATATGGACCATCTCTCTTTACTTCTAAACATACTGTCAATCACAACTGTTACCTCATTACTTTCAACTGCAGCCTTGATGCTCTCCAATCTGGCTTCCTCTCTCTTCATGCTACCTTAACTACTTTTAACAAGGAGATGAGACTCACCAAATTTCAGGGTCCACTACTTCCACCTCATGCTAATGGTTTTGACAATGTCAGTCACAACTTCCCCCAACCAAGGGCTTCTGTAATACTATAATAGCCTGGTCTTATACATCCCCATCCATTCATTTAGCATCTTATTTGGTAAGTCCTTCTTTTCTTCTCTCCTGCTGTGAAATGAAAAAGTTCTCCCTCATCTTTTCATCTTACTGTGAGTAACTGCATCCACTTAGTGTCAATTACTACATCTATGCTTAGAAATCTACCTGTACACTCATGACCTTTTGTCCATCCATCCAATCCTGCATCTCAGACAGCATCATCTCATTCTGGGTGTCTCACAGCTCTTGTTTAACACAACCAAAATGAAACTCTTCATCTTCCCTTCAGTGCCTCTCTACTCCCATCAGTCTGTCATGTCAGCAATATCACCATCTTTCCCTTCACTCAAGCCTGCAACCTGCTTTTATCTCTGGCTTCTGTCTTGCCCCAGATATTGACATTTAGATATTCTTCCTGAACATCACTGTGTAAACTAGAAAACTTACAGCAGCTACAGCTGAGCCACTGTAAGATCTCTGATACAGCCACTCTATGCTGACAGGAAAGAGCTTTCTTGTTGACATAATTAAACCACTCCAATGTGCAGTTGGTAGGAGAGGCTGTCCACACCAGCATTTCTGTTCATGTAATTGTTGCTTGTGAATCTGTTTTGTTCACACCTCTGAGCAATGTAAATTTTGCCATCATAAACTTACATTGTGAGTGTTAACATAGCCTAGAACTGTCCTTTTCTCACGAACTCAAAATTTGCCATCTTGCTTTTTGAAACATCATGTTTACTTACTGCTTGACACCCACAGTATGTCTTCCTGTCCCTACAAAATTCAACAGCTATCATCCTTCCAGTCATGTTAACCATATTACGATTCCCACAGTCTTTAAATCCCCCCATTAACTTATTTCCCATGTTTAAGGTTTTTGTCATATTAGAAACCCTGCAAATGTCTCTCCCTACTTGTCCATCCTTATCTATATGTTGCCTGTATTGTTCTGCTAGCCTTGTTTGCTCATTTATCTGCTTTTAAGATGTGTCTGTGCCTTCTTCTATGTCAGTGGTTCTCAAACTTTTTGGACTGTGGCCCACCTGGCTCAATGCAAACCTTTCTGTGGACAACCAGTTGCTAATGGAAAATCGATATTAATTACACCCGAGCCATTTTGCTGGTACTGCAGCTAGGGAGAATAGTTTAATTTAACCAGTAAGAAAGGAAATATTAAATTATTAAACAGATTAAGCATTTTAACTTTCTCATGTTAATTTATCAAACTTCATTTTAAATAAAGTAAAATATTTATTCATGTCCAATACAAAAGGTTTCAATGTTTTCTTTATTTATAGCACGGGTGAGGAACCTTTTTCAGACTGGGGGCCACTAACCCACAGAAAAATCAGTTGGGGACCCCACAAGTGAGAAGCAAAAAAAACCCAACCCTCCAAACCCTCCCACCCCAACCCTCACTGATGTGACCCCCAATTGAGACAACTCACTCTTCTGGTGCTCCAGCCCCATGGGGGGTGAAGGGGAGGCACAGGGAGGGATGGAGATTTAGGGCTTCCCATGGGCCAGATTTATTCTTCTGGGGTTCCAGGGTTAGTGGATTTTTGTGGACCCTCCCCCCAATCTCTAGGGTGGGGACAAAAATGAGGAGTTTAGTGTGTGGGACAGGGCTGCCAGTGTGTGGAATAAGGATGGAGGTGCAAGATCTGGACGGCAAGTGGGGTGCAGGAAGGGGTGAGGGTACCAGGTCTGGGGGGGAGGTAGGGTGCAGGAGCAGGCTGGGAATACGGTGTTTGGCCAGGGGGGATGGGGCAAGAGCAAGGGAAGGTGCAGTGTGTGGCCAAAAAAGAGGGTGCAGGAGCAAGCTGGAGGAAGGGTGCCTGACCAGGGGAGAGGGTGCAAACAAGAATAAGGAAGGCTGCAGGAGCAGGGTAGGGGTAGGGTGTCTGTCCAGGGGGGAGGGTGCAGGAGCAGGCTGAAGATAGGGTGTCTGGGCAGAGGGAAGCAGGATGGTGGTGCAGGGTGCTGCCTTATCTGATTGCTTATACATTTCCCATTACCACCTTTAGGGCTGATAGGTTCTTTGTCCAAGGATCAGGCCCAGTAGTCAATTATTCTGTGGTTGGGAACCCTGATGTGCACAGATACAACACTCACACTATAGGAATTCTTGTGTATTTGCAAATATAGTTTATTACATTTAGCACAGTCACAAAACCCCCCGTTTCATAAAATAAATAGGGAATGTACATCTATATTTCCATACTCACATCACCTTCGCCGTCCCCATCATCACAGTGATCATTCTGGCACTTCCCAAGGACTACACCTGCTTCTTCTACTACCCCTACGCAGTAGAGGATGGTTCCTTTTCTCCTTATTTGGATTTCCTCACCTTACAAATGATGAAGTATTTTTTTTCCAATTGGTCAGTATATAACTGATATCAACTTATTATGATGTGTGTCAATTCATTACCATTGGCCTTTTGTGGTTGTCTATCACATTTATTATTTTTGTCTTACCTGGTTATTCAGTCTGGTTTCAACTAGTTAATTTGGATTTTTCTAAGTAATGATGTACCTCCTCAGTTTGATGATATTCTTGGAAGCGCCTGCCTATACCTTAGAAAATCCCTCTATTTTACCACCATCTATCTAGGTGAAAGGTCCTGAACATGTGTGAGCTAACTATGCTACCTCGGTGAAAGGTCCCAGACAAAAATACTAACTTTGCCTTAGTTCAACATATAGGACAATGCTGGTAAGTCTCTCACACTGCAGCCAAACTGCCAATATAAACCTACTGTAGCTTATTATAATAAACATTACTCAAAACCATAAGGAAATAATAAATATATATATATCTATAAGCCAGCAAGCACGTTAGCCATATACGCTACAGGGGTCTAGGCATGAATGGGGAGGAGAATGGGGCGGAAGTACTTACTTGCCTTTGCGCCCAGTACTCCCAGGCATTGTATCTCAGGCACAGCCTTCTGTGCTGCTCCCACTGGCCAATGGAAGCGGTGGGGAAACCCTCCAGGTAGCCTGTCTGTGTGCTGCTATTTCCCCAGCAGGAGGAGAGGGAACAGCAGCATGCAGAGCTGCTTCTGGTTCTGCTTCCTCCCCATGAGGCAGTTCTGGTGGGGAGGCTCGGGGACCTCCCTCCCCAAAGGGAAGCCAGTGCTGGTGCTCCAACCTTGCATGGGAAGAGAAGGAGGGGGGACAGGAGACAGCAGGAGGCTGGAGTGCCAGTGCAGGCTCCCTGCTGAGGGGAGAGGGAGAGTGGAAGGGAGGAGCTGTGCTCGAGCTGGGAACTACCTGGAAGATAGCTGCAGACCACAGTTTGAGAACCACAGTTCCATGTTAATCCCTAAACAATGCATTGAACACCCTTCCTGATGTGATTAGCCTTTCCACACTTGGAATCTACTTTTGACATGATAGCTACATGAAACTAACCAGCTGATAATGGCACATTTGAAGAATAGCTGGACATTATTTATCCTATTTATCTTTTTTAAAAATTAACTTCTTTGCATGTTGTACCCCTACCTAATTGTCCTCTGTCTCTTTCTCTTCAGATTGTGAACTCCCTGGGGCAGAAACCCTTTCTTTTGTGTTTAGAAAGTTCATAGCAGACTGCTGTAAATAAATAACACATTTTGTTGCCTCTCAACATTTTTCTATAGTGGAGGCAATTGTCTATTTTGCACTTAACATAGAGCAACTCTGAAAGGCTGGTCCAAAACCCGTTAACCTTTAATCTCCAGACTGTTCATCATACATACATCTTTTACATAGAACTAAAATGTGTTTACTTTCTATATATTTAATTTAGTCAAGCTTCTTTCTGACTGCAGTTTTTAATCTACTGATTTATTCACAATTAACTGTAGAGCTTCCATTCACTCTGTTTCAGTGGAGTTTTTTTCCTACTGAGTTGTCATTTATTTATGCAATTTAAATTGTTGCTGTACCTGGAGTTAAATATATCTTAAAACATTTAAAAATTAAAAGCCTGGGAACTGATGCTCAAGAGACTGGAAATTATACCATACAGAAGTGGTGTAGAGTTAAATGCATTTTGTCTTTCTATTGTAAGCTTGGAGATACAAATTTTCTTTTCTAATTAAAACACTTGATCTATTCTGATGAACACTTCCAGCGCCAAAAACCAACATGTGACTTTAAATGTTGATAAGTAGTAAATAAGAATGATTATCACTAATATTAGAATATCCCCTCACTCTTACAGAGCTTTTTTCTTCTGCAGGTCTGAAAGAGTTTTATAACTCAGGCAAATATCATTATTCCCACTTCATAGACGGGGAAACTTACATCATATATTTGTTTTTACATATATTTCAAGAGTTGATCTCCTATCTTATTCATTAAGATACTTACTATATATTGATGATTTTTTTTTTAAATAGGAGAAGTATTATTTACAAAGGTCATTCAAACTCACAAGGCAACAAAACACAATCTGCCTAAAGTTTAACAGAATGGAGTTTACCTCACAGATAATCCTCCCACTGATCTAGGCTCAAAAGTCTCCCAGTTTTTTTCCTCAATTAGAATTTTGCTTATTCATAATTAATTTTTCCTTCCATGGTTGTTGTGATGCTTTTCCAGGGTTGTGTAGCGTTACCACTTGCCCTTAGAGTGAGTGTGTGCTATCTGACCCAGGCAAGGGTCAGTTGCCCCACTACACTGCCCACAGGCAACACAAGTACTCTCCTCTCAGCCCCTGTAACTTTTGCTATCCCCCTGCAGACAATAGATAGGTACACATCAACTCTCAAACTCCCTGAGTGTCCCTTTGGAATTGCAAGCCCAAGTTCCACTTGTGGGAGCAGGCAGTGTTCCACCCTTGCTACCAACCTTCCCACCATGGTTCTGGAGAACCGTTATGCTGTTCTGGATATGGGAAACAAGGAATCACCTCTGAGGCAAAAGAGAAGCCTTGTACCCCCAAGGCTGGAAGGTCAGTAGCCACCCTTGCGAGGAGAAAACGTAGGGTAGTGATGGTTGGAGATTTTCTTCTGAGAGGGACGGAGGTGCCCATTTGTTGCCCTGAAATGTCATCTCGGGAGGTATACTGCCTGCCAGGGGCCCATACTAGAGATGTTACGGAAGCTTTGACCTGGAGCAGATCAAGAGTGACTACAGGGCTTGGGAAGTACAGATGAAGGAGTTTGGAGCACAGGTGGTGTTCTCTTCAGTCCCTCCTGTCAAAACTAGGGGCCCAGGCAGAGACAGGTGCATCCTGCAAGTGAATGCCTGGCTGCGAAGATGGTGTCACCAGGAAGGCTTTGGCATTCTTGACCACCGGATGCTGTTCCAAGGACTTCTAAGCAGGGATGGGGTTCATCTTTCGAGGAAAGGGAAGGAAATATTTGGATTCAGATTGGCTAACCTAGTGAGGAGGGCATTAAACTACATTTGATGGGGGCAGGTTACCAAAGCCCACCAGTAAGTGAACAACATGGGGACCTGAGAGATGGGTCAGAAATGGGGTAGAGCATGGGTTATAATAGAGATAAAGGAGGGACAAGATGGAACTAAGGGGCAAAATCAAATCAGTATCTTAGATGCTTATATACAAATGCAAGAAGTATATGAAATAAGCAGGAAGAACTTGAAGTGCTAATAAATAAACACAACTATGACGTAGTTGGTATCACAGAGTCTTGGTGGGTAATACACACGATTGGAATATTGGTATAGAAGGGTACAGCTTGCTCAGGAAGGATAGGTGAGGTAAACAGGGAGGAGGTGTTGTCATATATATGAAAAATGTACACACTTGGACTGAGGTTGAGATGGACATAAGAGACAGACTTGTTGAGAATCTCTGGGTTAGATTAAAAGGGGTTAAAAAACAAGGGTGATGTCATGCTAGGGGTCTACTACAGACCACATACCCAGGCAGAAGAGGTGGATGAGGCTTTTTTTAAACAACTAACAAAATCACCCAACGCGTAGGATTTGGTGGTGGTGGTGGTGGTGGTGGACTTAAACTATCCAGACATATGTTGGGAAACTAACAGCAGGAACTTATCCAGTAAGTTCTTGGACTGCACTGAAGACTTTTTTTTATTTTAGAAGGTTGAGACAGCCACTAGGGGCGAAGCTGTTCCAGATTTGATTTTAACAAATAGGGAGGAACTGGTTGAGAATTTGAAAGTGGAAGGCAGCTTGAGTGAAAGTGACCATGAAATCACAGAGTTCATGATTATAAGGAATGGTAGAAGGGAGAACAGCAAAACAGAGACAATGGGTTTCACGAAGGCAGATTTTGGTAAACTCGGAGAGCTGGTAGATAAGGTCCCATGGAAAGCAAAACTAAGAGGAAAAACAACTGAAGAGAATTGGCAGTTTTTCAAAGGGACATTATTAAGGGCCCAAAGCAAACTATTCCATTGCATGGGAAAGATAGAAAGTATGGCAAGAGACCACCTTGTCTTAACCGGGGAATCTTATATGATCTAAAAATCAAAAAGGAGTCTTATATAAAGTGGAAACTAGGTCAAATGACAAAGGATGAATATAAGCAAACAATACAGGTATTCAGGGGCAAGATTAGAAAGGTAAAGGCACAAACAAGCTCAATCTTGCTAGAGACATAAAGGGTAACAAGAAGATGTTCTACAAGTATATTAGGAGCAAGAGGAAGACAAAGGACAGGGTAGGCCCATTGCTCAGTGAAGAGGAGAAACAATAACAGGAAACTTGGAAATGGTAGAGGTGCTTAATGACTTCTTTGTTTTGGTTTTCACCAAGAAGATGGATGGTGACGGGATGCCTAACTTAGTGGATGCTAGTGGAAAAGGGTTTGGTTTAGAAGTTAAAATAAAAAAAGAACAAGTTAAAAATGACTTAGAAAAGTTAGATGTCTGCAAGTCTCCAGGGCCTGAGGAAATACATCCTAGAATACTCAAGGAGCTGATAGAGGAGGTGTTTGAGCCTTTAGCTATCATCTTTGAAAAATCATGGAAGAAGGGAGAGATTCCAGAAGACTGGAAAAGGGCAAATCTAGTGCCCATCTATAAAAGGGAAATAAGAACAATCCAGGAAACTACAGACCAGTCAGTTTAACTTCTGTGCCAGGGAAGATAATGAAGCAAGTAATTAAGGAATCCATCTGCAAACATCTGCCATTTCCAAGTTTCCTCTTATTGTTTCTCCCTCTTCCCTGAGCAATGGACCTACCCTGTCCTTGGTCTTTCTCTTGCTTCTAATATGTCTATAGAAGTTTCTTGTTACCCTTTATGTCTCTACCTAGATTGAGTGTGTTTTTTGCCTTTACCTTTCTAATCTTGCCCCTGCATACTTGCATTATTTGCTTATATTCATCCTTTGTCATTTGACCTAGTTTCCACTTCGTATACGACTCCTTTTTGATTTTTAGATCATGTAAAAATCTCCTGGTTAAGCCAAGTGGTCTTGCCAAAGCCCTCCTGGTGACACCATCTTTACAGGCAGGCATTCACCTCCAGGATGCACCTGTCTCTGCCTGAGCCCCTATCTTTGACAGGAAGGACTGAAGAGAATACCACCTGCGTTCCAAACTCTGTCACCCGTACTCCCCGAGCCCTGTAGTCATGCTTCATCTGATCAAGGTCCTACCTTGCAGTATCATTAGTGTCCACATGGATGAGTTGCACGGAGCAGTAGTCAGAGGGCCAGATAATCCTCAACAATGCCTCTGTAATGTCTCGGATACGGGCCCTGGCAGGCAGCATACCTCCCGAGATGACATATCAGGGCGACAGATGGGTGCCTCCATCCCCCTCAGAAGAGCGTCTCCAACCACCACTACCCTACGTTTCCTCCTCGAAGTGATGGCTGCAGACCTCCCAGTCTTGGGGGTACAAGGCTTCTCTTCTGCCTCAGAGGTGATTCCTTGTCTCCCATATCCAGAACAGCGTAATGGTTCTCCAGAACCACAGTGAGAGGGTTGGGAGCAGGGGTGGAGCACTGCCTGCTGCCAGAAAAGACCAGCTGCCAGTGTCCCCCTTGAGACAGAGCCATATCCTCCTCCACCAGTGGTGTGCCAGCAGTCTTTTGTAATAGGACAGCTTCCTCAGCCACAGCAGTCTCCACATGGATACTGTCCAGGAATTGCTTGTGGATTCGGATGCTCCTCAGCCTAACCACCTCTTCCTGTAGGTCTCCCACCAGCAAAACCACACCAGGATCTAGGTAGAGGTATCCATGGTTAGGTAGTCTGTCTGGCTACAGGTGCAGGCAGAGGAGACAGAAGCAGTGCTGGTACAGGTGTTATGGGTCTTCCTAACCATATTAGGACTCCTTTCAAACTCCCTCTCATACTCCCCTGTCTGCAGCCAACTGTCTGCTGACTCCAGCTGTTCTGGGGTTTTGTCCCTCTCACACCCCATACCCACTCCTGCACCCCAGTCCTCTATCCCAAGCTCCCTTCTGCACCCAACCTCCAGCCCATACCCCACACCTCCTCCATAGAAAACTGTGGCCCTTTACCACTTACCAAAATCTTGGAGTGCCCCCACAACAAAAATTATTGTCCACCCCTAGGACCTAGGAGATCACAGGTCACACTTACGTTGTATGCATTCGTGTTACTCCATCGGCATTGCAAACAAAATCCAACTGGCTGAGATAAGGTGATGCAAATTAAATTAGTCCTATATTACTGCCTTTGTAGCTGGGCATAATTTGTGGTGTCATTGTCCAAGATATGACGTCATACAATACATAAGCCTCAGTGAGGTGCAAATGGCAGTCACTTTGCCTGTAGGGACAGGTATTGGTATTATTACTGGGGATGCACTGACTCAACATATCTCCTGATTGACTTTGCTCCCTCTCCAACTGGCTCCAAGCTCCCTGCTGAAACCAGCTGGGGATAGTCTGTGACACTGTGCTTTAAACTTTTTTACCTCTGGGACCTTCAACATAAGCCAATGAGGTATTTGAGGCCTTTACATGGATTCTCACTTAAATCAGCATTTGGGATACCCTTCCTTACTCCATTAGCAGCCCAGGAAGAAAACCGATACCCTTTTGTTATTTTTTAACCTTTAATTACTTGGGAGGCGCTTAGATACTACAGAGATGGGTACCAAATACACAACTTAGACAGAGAGAGAGCTGCTGCTTTTGATGCTTCTCAACTGCAATAGAGAAAGACAAAATAGTGGGCAAAATGATGGGGGGGGAAGGGAAGACAATTACAAAGAACTCCCATGATCAGCAATAAAGCCCTAACAACTGCTAGCTTAATACCCAAACCCAAAAATTTTGAATAAATGCCCACAATTCAGCAAACACTCCTCTGAACTGAAAGAACAGTACATATGACAAGAAATTTGTAACCCCTCAAATACCATTCTTCTCTCACATCCCACTCACTTTTTAGATCCATGCTGAAGACTGCTTTCTTTAAAATCATCTCTTATTCATGTAGGCCTTTATTTTCGTTTTAGCATTCTACATCCTTTAGAATAGATCAATATCCACATAAAATAGATTATGGAATGTCTTAGTGAGCCAGAATTGCCTGCTAAGATTTGAATTCCAGTCCGAAATCTCCTTTATCACAATAGCAAGAGCCAGAGCAAAATAATTTTAGACTTTTAGCACTTTTAACCCGTGTGAACTGGGATTAACTGATGAAATTTGCAAGATTAAAAAAAATGAAAATTCATAAAGATGAGATCTTCACACTTCTATGTATCAGGAAGATAAGGAGACAAACTTTATACATGAGTAGAACATGTCAGTTTGTTATGGAATTACTTATGAAAGTCATAGATATGATAAACTTTCCTACTTTCAATAGAATTTCTTCAGGTCAGCAGATTTTCACCACATGCACTACTAGCGTGAATTCTTTTTCCATTAAAAAAAGACTCAATCTGGTCATTTGTTTTAAAGTACCAAGAGATTCTTGTTTTCTTTTAGAGCTGAAGCTAATCAAATCTCAAGATTCAGGGGTTCAAAAACATTCCCCTACAGCACAGCTGGGTAGATTTATTAAAGGACTTTTTCACCTTCCTTCTGAAGCATCAGTTGGTGGTTACTGCCAGAGGCCAATGCTCTGATCCAGCACAGCAAATTTTATATTCTGATAGAAGTAACTTCCAGCCTGATATCTCCCTTATCAGTATGGAGAGACACTTCAGAGTCCAACTTTGCTGAGCAGCATACCTTGCAGGATTGAATCCTAGAAATGCAGGAGGGTCTGAAGTCCTAAATTTAGCATCTTAGGGACAGCTGTAGAAGTGACTCAAGAAAGTAATGTGCTGTCTAGCAAAGAAAAAGGGTTGTTGTGATTGAAAATGAAGCACTATGGCTTCTTAGAAAATGACAACTGCCTTAGAGCTAAAAGCCACAGGTGGCCTGTGTGGTGACAAAGAACAGAGAATATAGTCTGAGGGGGGAAAACAGCTCAGAAAACAACAAATGAAGTTCTCAATGAAGTCTGCACTGATTGAGCTTTGAGGAAAGGTCTTCCCTTTTTATTCAGTCTGCACTCTAATACCATAAGGTCATCTACAAATCTGTATTCTTTCTTGTGTCAAATGAGTCACCAAGGATGAAGATGTACCAGCAGAGCCAGCAAAAGCCAGCCTGGGGCCTGTAGCAGAGGAGTAACTTTTTAATACCCAGCCTTGCTATTGGTATGCCCATTCAGTACTGGTGATAATTTCTTATGATAACTAGTGTTTAGTATTTGGAAACCACAATTTCTTCATCAAAGTGATTATTATTTCAGCCAGTTCAACATAGTTGTACATTATTTCAGACACTCCACTAAACTATCATAGAATCTTACTAAAAAGCAGCTATTTCTAAGGACACAGCCATTATTTTGGTAATTGAACATGCTCAATCTACTGTCTCTTACTGATAGAGCCTCCAGTATTCAGGTGCCCAATTATTTGTCTATATACTACACTTAAAATAAGCTTATTAAAGGATAAAGGGAACAAGAAAAAGGAACCAATGCAAATAGGAAAATAAGCAGAGCTATATCATCAAAAGGTAGAAACAGGAATACAGAGAACATAAAAGTTGATTCAGAACAAATTATATAGCGTATCACCATGCTATCTTCACCTTGCTGCCTGCATATTTAAAACAAAAAACTGGACTATGTAGCACTTTAAAGACTAACAAGATGGTTTATTAGGTGATGAGCTTTCGTGGGCTAGACCCACTTCCTCAGATCTGAGGAAGTGGGTCTGGCCAAAGCTCATCACCTAATAAACCATCTTGTTAGTCTTTAAAGTGCTACATAGTCCTGTTTTTTGTTTCAGCTACACCAGACTAACACGGTTACATTTCTATCACTATTCTGCATATTTAAAGAACTTCAGATTCAGACTAGTCTCCTGGTGGGTTTTTCATTCTGCTAGGTTCAGGAAGTCACTGGAGGCAGATTTCAGATGGAAGTTTTCAGGAAAAAAGACATTTTCTTTCTCCACTGCTTTAGCTTATCAATTGTAGAACACACAGAGTCAGGAAATTTTATTCCAGTTCTACCACTGTGTCTCTCTCTCGCCATCTCACACACACACTCCTTCCCAGTTAGAAGGGAGAAGCTATCATACAAATTAGGTTTCTACTTAGATTGTCATAGCAATGCAGTGTCTAGAATGCGCTGTGAGCACTATCAAGGATTATTGGAAGGGGAGTACTACTGAGACCACTGTACTTAGTAATAGTATAGAGTGACACATATGATAAATTAGTTTCTCCTCCCTCCCTTCTCCTGTCTTTTGTCAATGTATTTGCTTGATGGGTATTATTTAAATCCTAAATTGTGAGCTCTCTGGGAACCATGGGTTTTTTTTGGGTACAATTGGTAGTATAATGGGGTCCTGATCCCCAATTGAGGTTTTTAAGTGTTACTGCACTAGTAATAAATTATAATAATTGACTGGGCAGATATACAGAATGTGCTGCTTTGTCTATACTTCCTGTACTTTGATTATTGTTAAAGTACCAACATTGATAATTATTTCAGTGATGACCACTATGCTTCCAAGTTGGATGAATGGAACAATTCATGCTTCTCAGAACTATTACATCAGATTGCCTTCAGACGTTGCAGTTTATACTCAAGTCACAGACTGACGATCTTTTTCAGAACCATGTCACTAGTGGACTAATTTCTTTTTGCTGGAAACAGATTCTGAAACAGAATTGCCACCTATGAGACAACCAAATTCAGCTGATGGCAATGTAGAGTGGAAAAAAAACCTTCCTCCCATATTAAACTCTTCATGCAATGGCCAGGAGCAAGCAGGGGCCAATTCTCCTGAAGAGGGTAAGAAAGGAGGTAAGTAATGACTGGCCCTGGCTCTACCCCTCCAGTGGGTTCACAGAGATGGATGGGTACATGAGGAAATGAAGGCTCTACCATTCTGAAAGATGATGTGACATGCACATTCCCCCTGCACATCAGAGAGCTGGGGAAGGGATTTTGTCTCCTTGCTGGCAAATGCTTGGATCTGCACTCAGTGTATGGGAATAGTGGGAAAACCATGGCCAAGTTTTAATCATCAGCAGGACAACCCACGCCTGTCTCTGTTTGTAATCCTGGTAACCCGCAATGACTCTAATATGTTAGTTCTTTCTAATAGCAAAAGTTTTAAATTCAGGTACATTAGAACAATATATTCCCTAACTATGTGGAAAGGTCAGACTATGGGTCTGCTGTGACCACTCAACCATCAGCAAACCAGAGTCACAATTAATTTTTAATCCTTAAAAGTGATTCTCATAGCAGATCCACACAGTTAGAGAATAGAAATATCATGGATGTCTCCATTTGTTTTAAGTAAGAAAAGAATAAAGAATACTGCCATTGTAGGATGATGGAACATCAGGCTCCCAAAAAGAAAAATACAACATAGTTCTCAAATGATACCATGCTCCAAAACAGAAGCACTATAATATGAAAGAGCATAGCCAAATCACTACACCAATAAAATAATTGGAACAGATTGTGTAACAATAAGTCAAAACTGGAAATACAACCCAGTACACAGAGTCTACACAAGATGTCTTGGAAAATGTCATGTGGCTACTCTGCAAATCTGGCTGAGAAATTATCTGAAGCTGGTTATATAGGACTCTAAGACAGTGGTCCTCAAACTGTGGGATCCGCTTCTCCACCCAGGGGGACATGGATGAATGTTTGGTGGGTGGCATGGCCGGTCCAGGTCAGCCTGAACAAGGGCAAGGAGGGAACATCACCCAATCTCACTCTGCCCCCAGATCTGCTCTAGTCTTGTCCATCCATGGCTCTGGCCGCAGCTCTATTCCTGACATGAGATCCAATACTGGATGTTTCCTTACTCCAGTCTGTGTCCCACCCCACTCTCAACCCAGGCTCCTGGGCTAGGGGACATGGATAGTGGTAAATGGGGTGTGACCCTGAAAAATTTGGGAACTACTGCCTAAGAGCACAACAGTGCCAGAAGGCAAGAGGTTGCCTGGTATTTTTCAGTGAGTCTCAGCTTGCCTCACCAGATTAGTATACCCAACTTGTTGTAATCCGTATCTAAAATGACTCATGTAACATAACATCTGCAAACTGGTAACACTCTGGGCATTAATAATATTGCATGGTTTAGGTTGAGGTGTTATATGAAAAATTATAAATGTATGCCTCAAATATGCTCCTAAACTGTGTAGCGCAGGTAGGGCTAGAGAAATGTCATCCTAGACAAAAGAATGTGGTCCTGCCTGCTTGAGTTAGTCTTCAATGAAAACTGAGCATAAAGAGATAATGAAAGTACCTATACATAAAAGGTTAACAAAACCATCCAACCAGCCAGAAGGGGAGATATCCACTTCACTATCTCAATGGGGGAGAGCAGAGGAAGGAGAATGCAAAAATTAACATGGCATCAGCTTCCTAGCAAACAAAGCAAGAGAGACCCCCATGATGGCTTCCTGCTTTGAAAATAAAGATAAACTTTGAGGATGTGTAAGCACAGACAGAGGGGCATCCATCACATGAAGAGACAAAGAAATCAAATGCTTTACACTCTAGACTGGATTTTGGTGAAGAACTGGCCAGCAATGATGGAAGAACAACTATGCTGATAAACTATTTTTGAACAGAAGGCTCCAATTCGTTACAATGTATTTTAGTCTTAGAAATGTAGGTTTAGTTTTTTTTTTTTTAACTATTTCTATCTTGATTCTTTCTACTTGGTATCTAAATATCTGTTCTTTGTTAATAAACTTAATTTTGTTTTATTACAAAACCATCTCAGAGCAGTGATTTGAACTGAAAAGTAAATTCCTTAGCCAAACTAAAAAGCTGATGCTGTGCACTCTCTCTTAAAAAACTGCAATCTTGGTACGGTTTTGTGAGTGCCGCAGCAAGAAGGGCTGAGCACTGCAGAGATGTTTCTTGGTAGCTGTTCTACTGGGAAGACTGTTGGTGTTATTCTGCAAAGGAGTGACTATGCTGGTGGAAGCCAGGGTAAGGTCACTGTCCTTTGAGCAGGCTGCTGCTGTCAAGGCTCTGAGCAAAAGATGCATAGCTTAGAAGTACCCAGGGTTACAGGCAGTGTTCCCTGTAAGCTGAGTGCTAGGCAGCCATGCAGAAGAGATTCAGGTGCCATCCAGCTGATTGGTAGAGCACTCATAGCTGACCACAGCCAGCAGAATGTGTTTCTGGTGGTGGTGGTGTACAATTTCACGTACCGTACTGTACATTAACATTATTCCACATGGATAGAAAAAGTCAGAGAGAATATTGGTTACAGGGCAGGCAGTGACAAACCTTGACTGGTCTGGATGAACCAGCTACATTGGTATAGTCAAACAGAATTTGCACAGCCCTTGCTATTTAATTGAGATTTATGCTTCAAGCATTGGTAAAATAGTTTTAAGTGATTCTCATGTGAAAAGTCTGGGAATGGTCAAAGAAAGGTTACAGTTTTATTATTTTCTATTTATTTTAAGTGAGGATACAGAACAAAAGAAGAACAGCAGCAAAGCAGTCCCCTAAAGTGTCACACACTATCGTATCTGATGTTCCACAGACTAACTTTACCCTAACACTGAAGGTCCGCTTGAAATCAGAGATGCAGCCAGAATACCTCTTCATTACAATTTTATACAGCATGACCTATTGATCCAGGGTCAAAGAAATGAAAAGCTGATGGATGTTCCAACTCCTTTATTATTTTCCACAGGCAGAAGTAACTGAAGAACTTTTCATATCATTGATTTTTCAAGTACCAGAGTGAAACTAACAAGACTCTAGTGGTCAGTTTCTTTGCTCTTTTTCTGAACAGTATGGGCAGCAGCAAAATGGTCAGAAATCACATCTACTTCTCACTGTTGCTTCTTCAAAAAACTCTGAGAAGCCGCAGAGGCAAGAACTGGAGTTATTCACAAAGATGGAGAACCCCAAAAATGGAGATTGAGGAAGAGGCAGAGCACTGGGACCTCTTCTCAGACACATGGAACCAGAGGGGGCAAAGTTTCAAATTTATCAAATCTCTAATAGCCAGAAACTAGTATGAAGAATGGAATCCACAAGTGGCACCTAGGTAAAGCCCCCTGAAACAAATCTTCTCCCCTCTATGCAGTGGGAAGCAGTAACGGGTCTATTCATCAGTATGTTAACCCTATACTTTAAGGGTGGAGATCCTCCACTACAAAATATGACATATCTACCTCTGGATATTAGATATAGTCCTTTGGTTACTAGCTGTCAAATAATTTTCAAGCACTGCATCAAGACTCATGGATTATTTCTAGAAGAGAGAAGGCTTTGAGACAAGTTTTTTCCAATAAGTTTCCTACATATTCCAACTGTCTAAAGAAAACAAATGAGATATTAGTTTAGGATGAAACTCAGTAACTTTACAATAACATCACATTATTTTCTAGCATACTGTTTTTCTCTAGCCAATCATCCAGATATGGTGAAATGAACTCCATTTCTTTCTTGAAATGCTACAGCTCAAAAACATTTTGCAAACACATTCCATGCTGATACCAGCTCATACTATTGTTTCGACTAATTTGCCCGGTACTAAAGTTAGACTTACTGGTCTATAATTGCCAGGATCGCCTCTAGAGCCCTTTTTAAATATTGGTGTCACGTTAGTTACCTTCCAGTCATTAGGTACGGAAGCCGATTTAAAGGATAGGTTACAAACCACAGATAATAGTTCAGCAATTTCCCATTTGAGTTCTTTTAGAACCCTTGGATGAATGCCATCCGGTCCCGGTGATTTGTTAACGTTAAATTTTTCTATTTGTTCCAAAACCTCCTTTAATGACACTTCAATCCAGGACAGTTCCTCAGATTCATCACCCACAAAGGACGGTGCAGATTTGGGAATCTCCCTAACGTCCTCAGCCGTGAAGACTGAAGCAAAGAAATCATTTAGTTTCTCCGCAATGGCTTTATCGTCCTTGAGTGCTCCTTTTGTATCTCGATTGTCTAGGGGACTCACTGGTTTTTTAGCAGGCTTCCTGCTTCTAATGTACTTAAAAAACATGTTGCTATTTCTTTTTTAGTTTTTGGCTAGCTGTTCCTCAAAATCTTTTTTTGCTTTTCTTATTTCATTTTTACACTTGATTTGACAGTGTTTATGTTCTTTTCTATTTATCTCACTAGGACTGGACTTCCACTTCTTGAAAGATGCCTTTTTGTCCCTCACTGCTTCTTTTACATGGTGGTTAAGCCACGGTGTCTCTTTTTTAGGTCTCTTACTATGTTTTTTAATTTGGGGTATACATTTAAGTTGGGCCTCTATTATGGTGTCTTTAAAAAGTTTCCATGCAGCTTGCAGGGATTTGGCTCTAGTCACTGTGCCTTTTAATTTTGGTTTAACTAACCTCCTCATTTTTGTGTAATTCCCCTTTTTGAAATTAAATGCCAGAGTGCTGGACTGCTGAGGTGTTCTTCCCACCACAGGAATGTTAAATGTTATCATATTATGGTCACTATTCCCAAGCGGTCCTGTAATGGTTATAACCTAGATGGACGGAAATGCAAAAAAATTAAGCTAGGGAAATACAACCTAGTTGGAGCTACCATAAAGTGGGTGCACAACTGGTTGGAAAACCATTCCTAGAAAGCAGTTATAAATGGTTCACAGTCAAGCTGGAATGGCATGTTGAGTGGGTCTGGCAGGGATCAGTTCTGGGTCTCATTCTGTTCAATATCTTCATCAAAGATTTAAATAATGGCATAGAGAGCACAGTTATAAAGTCTATGGATGATACCAACCTGGGAGGGTTGTAAATGATCTAGAGAAATTGGAGAAATGGTCTGAAGCAAGTAGGATGAAATTCCATGACAAATGGTGGGTGCTCCGCACGGAAAGGCAGCCAGCTCCCTCCACCCCCAAGTTCCTTCCATCCAGCAGAGATACCATCAACTCTTCCCCAACACTCCTAGTGCTAGCAATCTAATGGCATTCAGGAAGCACTGGAGGAGGGGGTAAGAGCAGGGATGGAACACGCTCAGGGAAAGGGGCAGAACTGGGCAGAAAGGGGCAGGGCAAGGGTGAAGGCTTAAGGGAAGGTGTCAGGTGGGGCAAGGTCTTGAGCGGAGCAAGGGGTTGAGCACCAATAAGGCCTGAGGGAAGCTGGTGCTGAATCTAGGGGTCAAAGTAGATCATAAACTAAATATGAATGAACAGTGTAACACTGTTGCAAAAAAAGCAAACATTTTTGGATGTTTTAAAACAACTATTCTAAGCAAGACATGAGAAGTAATTCTTCTGCTCTATTCCATGCTGATCAGGCCTCAACTGAAATACCGTGTACAGTTCAGGGTGCCACTTTTCAAGAAAGATGTGGAAAAATTGGAGAAAATCCAGAGAAGAGCAACAGAGATGACTGAAGTCCACAAAACATGACCAAGGAAGGAAGATTAAAAAATTGGACTTATTTAGTCTGGAGAAGACTGAGAAGGGACATGGCAACAATTTTTGAGTCCAGAAAAAAAGGTTGTTACAAGGAGAAGGGAGAAAAGTTATTTTCCTAAACCTCTGATGAAAGGACAAGAGGCAGCAGTATGGGGAGGGGAGGAAGGCAGGTGGGAGCCGATAGACACAGGGAGCTGGCTTTTAAGTTGGTTCACCGTTTGTGCTGGCTCGATGGAGCCATCTGCCTCCCCTCCTTGCTGCCTTACACTGCTGCCTCTGATAAGAGAAGCAGGTGCACAGGGGAAGGGAGGGCAGGTGGAAGATGATACATGTGGGAAGCCGGCTTTCAAGCTGGCTCCCTGCTAAACTGGTTCCCATGGTGCCACCTGTCCCCTCCCCCTTGCAGTGCTGCCTCTGTATCAGAAACAGCAGGGGGAGTAGGGAGGGTATGTGGGAGCTGATGCTCACAAGGAACTGGCTTAAAAGCCGTCTCCCCCTGTGCACCTCCTCGTGCCAACCTTCCCCCACCCCACGTGTAAATGTATAACTGTTGAAAAACTCGTAAGCCCTTTAGCCAAAATATGCCAGTGCCAGTAGTATTGGCATATGTTGCTTTAATAGAGCAATAGCTTTTCAATACTAGTCCTTTTTTCATTAAAAGGCTGAAAATTCAAATAAATGACTAATTTTCCTAGTAAACTGGGATATAATCCCAGTTGCAGCCCCAATTCAGGTCAGGATTTCACAAAGGTAATATAATCTGCGTAGTAGAGGATATTTTTGCATCTACTTAGAATCAGAGAATCCTAGGGTTGGAAGAGACTTCAGGAGGTCACCAAGTCCAACCCCCTGCCTAAAGCAGGACCAATCCCAACTCAATCATCCCAGCCAGGTCTTTGTCAAGCCAGGACTTCAAAACCAATAGGGATGGAGATTCCACCCCCTCCTTAGGGAACCCATTCCAGTGCTTCACCCTCCCCCAAGGAAAACAGTTTTTCCTAATATCCAACCTAGACCTCCCCCGCTGTAACTCGAGACCTTCTGCCACCTGTCACTACTGAGACCAGCCTCTCTCCATCCTCTTTGGTATCACCCTTCAAAAAGTTGAAGGCTGCTATCAAATCCTCCCTAACTCTTCTCTTCTGTAGACTAAATAAGCCTAAATCCCTCAGCCTCGCCTCGTAGGTCATGTGCTCCAGCCCCCTAAATCATTTTCATTGCCCTCTGCTGCACCCTCTAAAATGCGTCCAAATCCTTTCTGTAATGGGGGGGCCCAGAATTGGATGCTATACTCCAGATGTAGCCTCACCAGTGCCTAATAAAGGGAAATAATCACTTCTCTAGATCTGCTGGCAATGCTCCTCCTAATGCACCCTAATATGCCATTAGCATTCTTGGCTACGAGGGCACACTGTTGACTCATATCCAGCTTCTCATCCACTGTAATCCCCAGATCCTTTTCCGCCAAACTGCTGCCTCGTTAGTTGGCCCCTAGCCGCTAATAATGCCTGGGATTCTTGTGTCCATGTAGAACCTCATCAGATTTCTTTTGGCCCAATCCTCCAATTTGTCTAGGTCACTCTGGACCAAATCCCTACCCTCCATTGTCTCTACCTCTCCCCCTAGCTTAGTGTCTCCTGCGAACTTGCTGAGACAGCAATTCATCTCCTCATCTAGGTCATTAATAAAGATGTTGAACCTCACAGTTACTTACTATCTCTCCATTCATACACAACCATATACCAGCCTGAGTTCACATCTGATGCTGCTGAATTAAAATGAGTAACTCTCGTCAGGGCTTTTAGACAAAGGCTTGAAGAGTTATTGGGCAAAGAATGTTGATGCCAACTATTTTTTTAATGTTAAATTTTGCTTATTTTTTCTTAGTTCTGTTTTTAAAACATACTTATAAAAGCTTAAAATACACTATTTCTGGCAAATGTTCATAGAAAAAATATGGAAAGATTAATGTGGATTTGTATTGTTTTCTTTGCTTATGCACCAGTACTACTGACGTCAACATAGTTCTGAGAAAATTATTGCCATATTCACTTCTGCTATAAACCAGAATAAGTAGCTCACTTAATTAAGAAGAGCAGAGAACTTGTTTGTCAGGCAGAGAATGGGCATATAATGATAATATTAAAATAAAAGAATATATATTTTAAATGTTCAAGAACTATAATAGATCATTGTGTTCAAAAACTCTAGTCACAGTGAAGCTATAGTATTTTTCAGAATTTGAAGGTGTCCTATTAGATTATATTTTTAAAGGAAGGAATCTGAAGTAGTTTTAAACCTAAACTGCGCATTCTTCTTAGGTGACTCACTCGCCAAACCATTTCATTTCTTTTCTTTTTCTGATCTCCCCTGTTCACAGTTGGTAAAGCAAAACTATGGAATTTATTCCCTGTACCTTTGTAAAATGATGTACCTAACAGTTCACCAAATCTAGATCACAGAACAACTTCTAAGAAGTACTAATGTGGTACATGCAGTAAAAATACACTAAGCTTTCACCTCTTCAGACACAGGTCCGAAAGTGGCTGCTTTATATCCTGCAACATTTTTGTATCTCCAGGACAATATTTCTTTCCCAAGGCAATTCCAAGTTTGCATTATTCTATTTTTCTATTTCCTAGCTTCCCTATGTCTTATTCAACAGAAGAGGAAACTTTGCCTTGGTAAATGGAGCACAAAATGAGTTGCTTCATATCCAAAGATGAAAACCACAGCATGAAATTCCTTTCCTGTGTACTTCAAGCAAGTTAGCATTACTAGCATCACTACTAGCTGGCTTGTATAAGACTGAAAAGTTAACCAGAAAGAACGGTGAGTATGGGTTAAGACAGAAAACCGGATGAACATTTTTCAGCCATAAATTCTGTTTTTACAAGAAATGAAATGTAGTATTTAAATAACATGTTGGCATAGGCTGAAAAATTATCAACTTTTTACAGCCAATTCTATGACTTCACTGCTCACTAGGTTCCTGGTTGTAATCCAGTAACTATGACAGTTGCACTTTTAGTTAACTACTTCTTTATCCCTGTTTTTATTTTGATGGAGACAGGTATAATGCATAAACAACTAGAAGTCCTGTGGCACCTTATAGACTAACAGATTTATTGGAGCATAAGCTTTTGTGGGCAAAGACCCACTTCATCAGATGCATGTAGTGGAAATTACTAATATTAAAACTAAATTTAATATTAAAACTAATATTAAAACTAAAATCTGTTCGTCTATAAGGTGCCACAGGACTTCTAGTTGTTTATGCAGATTCAGACTAGCATGGCTACCCCTCTGATAGATATAATGCAAAAATCTTAGCATCTTTTATAAATGTTCATCAAATTAACCCTCAGAATCCTCTGGATGGTAGGTATATGTATGCCATGTCAATAACACTGCAAATGGACATAATAAGGGAAAGGGGTGAAATGACTTGCACAATATCATACAGCAAGTCAGTGGCAGAGACAGGAGAAGAACTCAGGAGTCCTAACTTTAGTCCTGTTATGACAGTTCTCTTTTATCAAAGATTTTTTCATTACATCCAAATTTCTTGGGTCTCCTCCAAAGTTAACTTCCTTTATAAAGGCAATGTCTGCCATAAATAAAGGCTCAAGTTATTATATTTTAAATTAAATCATAAAAAGCAACTGAAGCTCTCTTACGGTTACATGTCATGGTTTTAGAGAGAGGGTGTCAAACACAGAGCTGCAGGCTGACTCCATCCTTTATGATATATTTATGAAAGTCACATTCTCCAGAATCTAAGCTTTCATTTAAAAACAAGTTAATTTCAAGATCTTATGGCTACAGAGTTATCTTTTTAAATGTGAAATGAGTCTGAGCAATGTAGATATTTGCCTGAGTCTGCAGGCAGCTGAAACGACAGTGATGTGAACTCTCCTGTTGCCTATTAATCTGACAGGAATAACAACTTTAAATGACATTTGGTTCAATATTAACCATTTAGTCACCAGTACAATGGGAAAGAGACTTAGAATGAAGCACGCTAGGATGGGAATTGGGAGTTGTTGAGGGGAAAGAAACACAGAGAAAAGAACAGTAAGAAGCTGCAGAAAAGACTCCTGCAACAGGGAGCTGCTGGAGCCCAAGTTCTTTATAGTTGGAATCTTTCCCTATAGCAGAGAAAGGCTCCAATTGCAGGGAGTTGCTGGAATCTCCTAGCATCAGATCCTTTTTTGCAGTGTGGAGACTCCAGGAGCAGAGAATAGCACTGTAGATGAAGAGGCAATTCTCAGGCAAGTAGAAAACCCTATAGGGTACACTCCCACAGGGTCCAGGAGTGCCGTTAGTGTACTCACCTAAGCAGTGCCTCACTGTCCACACTGCTTTTTATACCTGTGCTCAAGGCCTTGTCAGGTTTGCTCTCTGCATCCCACAGAAATGAGTGTGCAGTACTGACATACACTCACAGGAAAGTCTGGATACCAGGATACCTTCTGAATCACCAATAGTCTTTTTTGCAGCATCTGGTTTTCCTTGAAGGTCCCCTCAGACAAATATTTTGCAGTCCTGCCCCTACAGAAAACTCTGAGAAGTTCACAATCTGTGGTGGTGATGCTGTAACGAATTCCATGCACTGTTCTACTGAACTGCACTTTTCCAGAACAGGGTCTACTCACAACATCGCAGTAACAATTGAAGGGGAGCTAGTTACACGATAGCTGTCTCCTGAGCTGTCTTGTAGGGTGGATGAGATTTAACTACATTTTAATCACATCTCTAAGCCTTGCTACAGACTTACACAGAACATACATGTTAAGACATTGTATTTTTGCTGTGCTCTTTATTATTTTATTGTTCCCACTTCACAGCTCAGGGTTAATGCTGTGGGCTGCAAGTGGGACATTTATGTATTGTTGCCAATTCATGTAATTTTATTATGAATCTCAGGATATTTGCTTTTATTAAAGCCACAGCTGTTGGAATTAAGAGATTGCATGATTCTGGGAGAGGAGGTCTGGGAGGAGTGGCAAGGGACGTGGTGGTAACAGGGACATCCTGTGGAGGAACGGGTACCACGGTTGTCTTGCCCAGGCTGGTGCTAGGAGTATGACCCGGGCTGAGTCTTCCTTGATTTTTTGGATTACTCTTGGAATAAGTATGGTTGGTGGGAACGCATAGAGCAGAGGTGCTCCCCAATGGATTAGCAGTGCATCTCCAAGGGAGCCTTTCCCCATGCCTCCTCTGGAGCAGTAAAGGTGACACTTCTTGTTTTCATAGGTCGCGAAGAGGTCTATTTGCGGTGATCCCCAAGCTTGGAAGATGTTGTCCAAGACATCGGGGTGAATTTCCCACTTGTGATCCTGAGGGAAAAATCTGCTCAGAGCATCCACCATGACATTGCTCGTGCCTGGTAAGTAGGATGCTACCAGAGTGATACTGTTTCTTATGCACCAGTTCCATAAGAGGACTGCCTGTGCACAAAGTAATCGGGATCGTGCTCCTCCTTGTCGATTGACATAATACATAGTTGCTATGTTGTCTGTAAGCACTCGGACGGTTGTACCAGCTATATGTGAGCGGAAGTGTTTGCAAGCAAGGAATATAGCTTTTAGCTCTAGGAGGCTGATATGAGAAACTGCCTCCGCCGCCAACCATCTGCCCTGCACGGACATACCATCGATGTGTGCCCCCCAGCCCAAAAGGGAGGCATCTGTAGTCAACTGGGTCGAAGGCTGCTGACATTTGAATGGAACCCCTGCTAGCAGATTTTTGGGGTTCAACCACCAACTCAGGGATCTGCGAACTAGAGGAGTTGGGGTTATCACTTTGTGTGTGGAGTGCTTTGTTGGAATATACACCGATGCCAACCAGTGTTCGAGACAGGGAAAATGAAGTCTCGCATGTTGGACCATGAAAGTGGCGGCCGCCATATGCCCCATGAGGCGGAGACAGGTAAGTACGGTGACTATAGGGGCATGGATGACCACCGTGGCCAGCTCGTGTAGACCTTGGAAGCACTCTTGAGGTAAGTATGCACGGGCCATGGTGGAATCCAGATATGCACCTATGAAATTTATAGTCTGCATAGGATCTGGAGATGATTTTTGCTCGTTGATTATGAGCCCGAGCAATAGAAATGTCTGCCTGGCTAGTGCCACCATGCGTAGGACCTCGTCTCGACCTGCCTTTTATAAGGCAGTCGTCTAAATATGGAAATATGATTGCGTCTCTGCGCCGCAGGTAAACTGCTACTACCGCCAGGGTTTTTGAAAACACCCTGGGAGCAGATGCAAGTCCAAACGGTAGCACATGATATTGGAAATGATCATCGGCGATAGTAAAACGGAGAAAACGTCTGTGAGCTGGATGTATCGCTATATGAAAATACGCATCTTGCAAGTCGAGAGCTGCAAACCAATCGTCCTTCTCTAGTGATGGTATTATCTTGGCAAGGGTCACCATCTTGAACCTTTGACGGCAGAGGTATTTGTTTAACTTCCTGAGGTCGAGGATGGGTCTCCATCCTCCGGTCTTCTTCTCCGTAAGAAAATACCGTGAATAGAAGCCCCTTCCTCTGAACTGAGGAGGTATGGGCTCTATGGCTCCTATGGAGAGCAAACACTGAGCCTCTTCTTTCAACCGGGTCTCGTGAAATGGGTCCCTGAAAAGGGATGGGGTTGGTGGATTTGTGGGTGGTATGGCAGTGTAGGGGATGGTGAGCCCAGATACCACCAGATGCAATACCTAGCGGTCTGATGTAATCGCCGCCCATTGATCTTGAAAAGGTCGAAGTCGGTGGTGAAAGAGGTGAGTGACTTGTTGTTCCGTCACCGTAAGGACTTTTGCATGCCCTCGACTGAACCATCAAACTTGCTGTTTGGAATTTTGTTGGTTGTTTGAGCGGAATGGTTGGGGTCGTCTACATTGCGGGCGCTGTCTTGGACGTGATTGGTCTATGGCTCGCTGTTGATGTTGTTGTCTTTGATAAGGGTAGTTGTACCTCTTCTGGTATGGGTAATATCTCTTGCGCCGAAAAGGGGGTGTATACATCCCCAAGGTGCGGAGCGTAGACTGGGAATCTTTTCCGGAGTGGAGGATCTCATCCGTCTTTTCCGCAAACAACTTGTTTTTGTCAAAAGGGAGGTCCTCCACTTTTGCGTGAAGCTCCTTTGGAACTGCTGCGGAAGCCAGCCAAGATGAGCGCCTCATTGCTACTGCAGTTGCAGTGGTGCGAGCTGCCATGTCCGCCGAATCCAAGGAGATCTGCAGACTCCCTCTAGATGCCGTAAAACCCTCCTGCACTAGGGACTTTAAGAGGGGGCGCTTGTTCTCTGGGAGGTAGTAAAGAAGCTGCAATATCTTTTCATAATAGTAGCCCAGTGTCTGTAACGCTGAAATGCTGGCTGTTCCCTCTGGGCAGCCAGTGCTGCATGGGGAGTGCGGGGCTGAAATGGCTGCTTGCGCAGCTTGCTCCCCCCCGGCAGCCCGGCTGAGCGGCGCAGAAGTCAGCCAAGCACCATGGAGGAGGGAAAGGGAGGCGGGGCGGTGACATACATGGCCGGGGGCGGGGCCTGGCCGTGTACGTCACCACCCCACCCCCCTTCACCTCCTGCCATGGAGTTTGGCTGACTTCTGCGCTGCTCAGCCAGGCTGCCGCGGGGGAGCCCAACGTCGCTTGCTCGCGGCGCCCGGCTGAGCGGTGCAGAAGTCAGCCGAGCGCCACGGCAGGAGGCGAAGGGGGTTGGGGCGGTGATGTGTGGCGTGAAAGGGGCTCCAGGCCCCGCCCCCTCGCCGTGAACGTCACCGCCCTTCCCCCCTTCGCCTCCCACCGTGGGCGCTCGGCTGACTTCTGCACCGCACAGCCAGGCTGCCGCATGGGAGCAAGTGGCGCGAGCGACCCGTTTGGGCTCCGCGCTCTCCATGCAGCACGGGGAGTGTGGAGCCCAAACAGCCGTTTGGGCTCCGCGGTCCCCCGAGTGAGAGGCAGGAGGGGGAGGAGAAGAGAAAGAGAGAGACAGAGAGAGAGGCAGGAGGCGGAGGAGAGCTGAGAGAGAGAAAGGGGAGGCAATAGGAGAAGGAGAGAGAGAGAGAGACGGAGCGAGAGACCGGAGGCTCAGGAGAGAAGACCGACGTGGAGGAGAAACCTGAAAATCCCGTCTTATGACGGGTTAATTGGCTAGTCTTTTCATAATTGTCCAAGTTGTGGTTCGATAGCAAGGCGGCATAATTAGAAATACGCAGGAGAAGGGTCGCCGAGGAGTAAACTTTCCTGCCAAATATATCCAGTTTTTTGGCATCTGGTGTTGTCTTATACTGCAGTATCTTGGCCCGTTGTTGCACTGCATCTACCACCAGGGAGTTCGGCTGCAGATGGTTGAAGAGGAATTCTAAATTCTTAGAAGGGACAAAATATCTCCTATCTGCTCTCCTGCAGGTTGGTGGTACTGAAGCTGGTGTCTGCGAGATAATGTCTGCCGCTTCCATAATGGATTTATCAATACGGATGGCCGCTTTCGCGCTCTGCCTCGGATGCAAATTTTTCAGCAGTCGATGCTGTTTTGTTTGAGCTTCTGTTATCTGGATTTCTTGGGACTGAGCCACCCGCTTGAAGAGGTATTGGAACTGCTTAAAATCATCTGGCGGGGACGTGTCTGGTGGGAAAACCACCTCGTGTTGAAGAGGGTGAACGGTCAGGAACTGGATTTTCAGACTGATGGTTGTCCACTTCAGACAACTGTCCATCTTCCAGGTCTGACTGCTGTGTTGTGTCCCCCGGACTGTGTATTGGAGAAGTCAGGTGACAGTCACGGTGCTGCTGTGGCGGAGAGTGGTGGATTGTAGCATGAGGGCTGTTGATACACATAGTGATGGGAATGTGAACGTGTCGAGTATGGAGAAGTATGGCGATACTCGTAATATCGATTTGATGGATGAAGCGACGAGCACCTAGAGGATCTATTGCTGGTATGTCGCCTCTCGTGCCTGACACACGGAGAGTAGTAATAATGTGGTGACCGTCCATATGGTGGAGAGTAGGATCGGTGCCTATAATAGTAGCTGTAATGTGGGCGTCCATATGGAGAATCCCATCTATAGTAAATATGGTGTCTTGGGCTGTGGTCCCGATAGTTATGGTGCAGAGGTGAGGCATAAATCGGAGGAGAAGGAGAGGGACCTGGTGAAAATTTTGGAGAAGGGGAGTGGTGAGTGCCCTGCCCCCGTGCTTTGACTGATGCCTTTGCTAGAGGCTGTGCCTGGATAAACTCCGGCTCCGGCTCCTGCTCTGGTGCCGGTATTTCAGTCAGCTGCTGCTGCACCGCTGTATATGCCGGTGCCGGGGCTGTTTGTAATTGAGAAACACCACGTGGCACTGGCAACAGTGCTTGTTGTGATGCTGGTGCCGGAAGGGTTCCCTCCGGTGCCATAGCTGTACCCGCGATTGTCTGCTGCTCTGGAGCCGCTTGCTGGGCTGAATGGAGCGGTGCCGGCGCATTTGAAGTATGCATGCTGCTTGTCAGCACCGAGGCTGCCTTCGGCGCCGGCAACATTGCTAGCTGTGTTGCTGGTACCGGGAGAGTTCTCTGAGGTGCCGCTGCTGCCCGCGCGGTTTTCTAGTGGGCTTTAGTGAGTAACCGGTGCGGTGGCGGTGCCTTTGTAACACAGGCTGCGCTTGCCGGCACAGAGGCTGCTTCTGGCGCCGAATGAGCTCTGTCGGACGCTGCAGCCTTTTTCCCCTTAGTCCCCGACCCAAATGGTGAGGGTCGTGGGACAGAGCCAGAGGATCCAGGTTTGCTTCCCACCATTATTTCAGGTGGGAGGGATCTGGCAGGGGAGATCTTCTTTCTTTTTTCCAGCAGGTCGGGGGAAGAAATCCTCTTGTGGGTCCCCCCCACCTGTTCAGCATTCCCCGCGTTAGGGTCTAGTGCCTTGTCAAAGAGGAACATTTTAAGGTGCATTTCGCTGTCTCGACGAGTGCGGGCTGTCATTTTTGAACAGTGCCTGCACTTATGGGGAGTGTGGTTCTCCCCCAGGCAGCGTACACAAGTTGAATGCCCATCAGAAACTGGCATCGGCTCACAGCATTGGGCACACTTTTTAAACCCTGGAGATCCAGGCATGACTGGTTAATCCTTTTCTTCTTACAGAGTAAGTTTGTTAAATCCCTGCTACTGAACTGTTGGCCAGTGACAGCAGGGAGCCCCAGGAAGCTGGCTATTTCAACGAGGTGCTAACTAGTCCTTTTTTTGTTTGTAGAATAGTGATAGAAATGTAGCCGTGTTAGTCTGGTGTAGCTGAAACAAAATACAGGACTATGTAGCACTTTAAAGACTAACAAGATGGTTTATTAGATGATGAGCTTTCGTGGGCCAGACCCACTTCCTCAGATCAAATAGTGGAAGAAAATAGTCACAACCATATATACCAAAGGATACAATTAAAAAAATGAACACAATACCTAGAAACCATCTACTTCAAGACAGACCCAAGAAAACCAACAATAGAACACCACTTGTCATCACCTACAGCCCCCAACTTAAACCTGTCCAACACATTATCAATAAACTACAGCCTATACTGGAACAGGATACTAAACTCCAAGAGGCTCTGGGAGACAGACCCATAGTCTCCTATAGACAACCACCTAACCTCAAGATGATTCTTACCAACAACCACAGGACATACCACACTAATACCAACCTGGTACCTTCCCTTACAACAAACCCGTTGCCAGCTTTGTCCACATATCCACTCTGCTGATACCATTATTGGACCTAACCAAGTGAGTTATAAGATCAAGAATACATATTCCTGCGCATCCAGAAATATAATTTATGCTATCATGTGCTGAAAGTGTCCGTCTGCTTTGTACATTGGACAAACGTCTCAGACACTTCGCCAAAGGATCAATGCCCACAAAACAGATATTAGACAGGATCACAAAGAAAAAACAGTTTCTTGCCATTTCAACCAGAAAGGACACTGTCTCAACGACTTAATTACCTGCATCCTGCTTCAGAAGCCTTTTAAATCTGCACTTGAAAGGGAATCCTCTGAACTGTCATTCATGCTAAAATTACACTCTACGCGTCGGTCTCAACAAAGGCTAACTATCTTACCCATTACAAAGATAGCTTCCCCAATTATCACCTCTAATACCATTAGCTCACAGACATTTACCTTCCCCGCATCCCCTTCTGTTCTGAAATGTGATTTGTCCTTTTCATATGTGTTCATTTTTAATTGTATCCTTTGGTATATATGGTTGTGACTATTTTCTTCCACTATTTGATCTGAGGAAGTGGGTCTGGCCCACGAAAGCTCATCATCTAATAAACCATCTTGTTAGTCTTTAAAGTGCTACATAGTCCTGTATTTTTTTGTTTGTTTGTTTTGTAGATAAGATAAAACTTATATGTATAAAACTATGGTACGCCCACATCTTGAATACTGTGTACAGATGTGGTCTCCTCACCTCAAAAAAGATATTTTGGCCTTGGAAAGGGTTCAGAAAAGGGCAACTAAAATGATTAGGGGTTTGGAGCAGGTCCCATATGAGGAGAGGTTAAAGCGACTGGGACTTTTCAGTTTAGAAAAGAGGAGACTGAGGGGATATGATAGAGGTGTATAAAATCATGAGTGGTGTGGAGGGCCGATAAAGAAAAGTTATTTATTAGTTCCTAAATAGAAGAACTAGAGGACACCAAATGAAATTAATGGGTAGCAGGTTTAAAACTAATAAAGAAAGTTCTTCTTCACACAGCGTGTAGTCAGCATGTGGAACTCCTTGCCAGAGGAGGCTGTGAAGGCTAGGACTATAACAGAGTTTAAAGAGAAGCTAGATAATTTCATGGAGGTTAGGTCCATAAAAGGCTATTAGCCAGGGATAAAATGGTGTCCTTGGCCTCTGTTTGACAGAGGCTGGAGAGGATGGCGGAGACAAAGCGCTTGATCATTGTCTTGGTCCACCCCTCTGGGGCACCTGGTGCTGGCCACTGTCGGCAGACAGGATACTGGGCTAGATGGACCTTTGGTCTGACCCGGTACGGCCGTTCTTATGTTCTTATGTTCTTATGTTCTAAGGCTAACGGCTAACTATTTACAATTAACTAATTATAGGTTCCCTGAGGGGAAGAAGAACTACTGAGGGGATGAGAGAATAGAAGCTTTGTCTGTGTCCAGGGACGGTTGAGAGGAACTGACAGGTAAGCCAGGTGTGCGCGAAGATCAAAGAGCACGAATGGCATGTGCTGCACACTGCGCAGGCGCGACCCAGCTGAAAACAGCTATGCAAAGCCTCCGAGTTGCAGTGCCGGGACGAGCCCGACACCATGAGTGGAGCACCCACGGGGACCACTCGAAGAAGTACCTGATGGTTCCCAGGAGCCTGCCAGGTGCTGAAAGAGGCGCACAACATCCTGGTCCAGGGTGGAGATCCTGGCCTTCATTGAGGTTTGGGGTGGGAGGTCTGGTCTCAGCACCAGACGGCACAACGCCAACATCTACAGCTGCATGGATGACAGCCTGGCCATAAAGAACAGGAACAGGTCAGGATGAAAGTTAAGGAGCTCTGCCAGGTCTATTCCAGGCCTATTCCAGGACAAGGGAGCGCAGGTCCTGCTCTGGGGCAGAACCTCATTCCTGCCCCTATTACAGGCCCGGGCAAAATATGGCCCATGGGCCAGATCCGACCCGCGGAGGCAATGGGGAGCCCCAGGCAGGGTCCCCAGCTTGCCCTGCAGCCCAGCACACCGTGCAGAAATGTGGCTGCAGAGCTCCGTTTCTGTTTTAAAACTGGAGGGGAGGGGGGGAGTTTTAGGAGCTGCTCCACTCCCAGCATATTCCCATTGGATGGTTTCTGGCAGAAACCAGCCAATGGGAGCTGCTTTGTTGGAATAACAGGCAGCTAAAAATAACCATGCCCCCTCTCCTCGGCTCAGTTATTCATGAAGCACATGGCCATGAAGGCAGATAGGAAACATTTTAAGTTCTGCAGGCAGGCAGGCTAGCTTGGCAGTTGACAAGTCAGTCTCTTGGCCACAGCCTGCTTCTGGCACCCCAGCCCTTTCCTGCCTCAATTCTCTGTGCCCCCACTCAACATACCCAAACCTCTGTCCCCCTCTTACACCCATATCCCCTCCCAGATCTGGCATCCCAATCTTCTACCCCAGATCACAATCCCCTCCTACCCTAGGTCACATCCCAAACCCCTGCACTCCAGTCCCCTGCCTGGGTCACAACTGCCTGCTTCTTCCCAATTCCCTCCCAGACTCCAGTCTCCCTCCTGCATCCCAATCCCTTATCCCAAGCTCCCCTCTGCACCTAACCTCCATCCCAGACCCCGCACCTCCTCCATTAATATCATGGAAGAGTGCGGCCCTCGACCACTTTCCAAACTCTTGGATTGGCCCCCTGTTAAAAATTATTGCCCACCCTTACCCTAATACCTGGATCTGCACCGCATCCTGAGTGGCGGTGCAGCCCCTTTCCCACCCTGGTGGTCAAATCAGGGCTGGAAATGCCTGTCATTGCCTGCCCAGGGGGCAAAGCTGGTTGTGGGGAGGAAGAGGACGACGACAATCCCAACACGGCCAGCACTGTCACCATGGTGACCCTGGAGCTGGTACCCCATGGCTGGTACCCCCGATGGGTCTGCTGGATGGCAGCGTTGTGTGGCCCTGCTGACCTGGCCAGCCTCTGCCCCCCCAACCTTACAGGAATGCCCTCCCCTCACATACGTTGTAGAGCACACAACACATGGCCACCGCCTGGGGGATGTTCCGCTCCCCTATGTCTAGCCGGGTGAGGAGGCATCTGCAATGTGCCCTGAGGTGCCCTCCACAAATATGCGGGCTCTGCTGAGCCTGGCATTAAAGCTTTCCTTGCTGGTGTCAAGATGTCCTGAGTAGAGCTTCGTGAGTCACGGATTCAGAGAGTAGGTCGTGTCCCCCACAATGCACAGTGGCATGTCCATTTCCCCGACCCTGATGGTGTGCTCAGGGAAGAAAATGCCAGCTTCCAGCTTCTGAAAGATGCTGGAGTTTCTGAAGATTCAGGCACTGTGCACCTTCTCCGACCACTCGAGGTAGATGTTGGTAAACTATCCGCGGTGGTCGACCAGGGCCTGCAGGACCATGGAGAAGTAGCCCTTGCAGTTTATACAGGCAGATGCCCAGTGGCCCAGATGGGAATGTGGGTGCCACAGTTGGGGAAGCCCATGGTGGCAAAGCCGGCAATAATGGGGTCTATATCGCCAAGGTGGACCCTGTGTAGCAGGACCATATTGATGGCCTTCACCACCTGTAGAAGGAGACAAACAGAGAATCACAGGGGTGTCAGAGCCCTCAGGAGGTCCCTGAGCCCACCTCTCCATCCCCCCTCCCACACACATCAGGAGCCACTCCCTACGCAGCTCATCACCCATCAGAGCTGTGAGAGGGTGGGACTGAAAAACTGACTGGGAAAGGGGGCTTCCCCCCACCAACTATCCCTTTCCCTAGGGTTCCCCATTCCCACCCCAGCCCAAATATACCTACATGATGAGGGCCCCGACGGTTGACATCCCCATGTCAAACTGGTTGCCGATGATCGGTAGCTGTCCAGCATGGCAAGCTTCCAGATAGCGATGGCGACCCGCTTCTCCAGATGGATGGCGGGTCACATGTGTGTGTCCTGTCATGTGAGGGCAGGGGCGAGCCAGGCGCACAGTTCCAGAAAGGTCTCCTTCCTTATGCAGAAATTCTGGAGCCACTGCTGGTTGTCCAACTGCTCCATAATGAGCTGGTCCCACCAGCTGGAACTGGTGCCCAGCCACCAGAAGCAGCAGTGCACCGTGGGGTACAACTGGAAGAGCTGCACTCCCAGACAGATGATGAGGGTTTCCTCAATGAGCTGGTGGTTGCGTTCCTGCAGGGCCAGGAGGGCAGCCTACAGAAACTGTTACATAAACTACAGCATGACAGATAGGGGCCATCACATGCCCAGAGGCTGCTCCGGCTCCATGACTCGCAAGCTGAGGTGTCCGTAAGGAGAACCACAGCAGTCAGAGAAAATGCTTTGTTTTCCCTCAGAGAGGCAGGCAAGCAGGAAAAGAACCCGAGGAATGGTTGTACAGGGGGTCCCTTTAAGCACGAATCTCAGATGCTGTGTCCTGATGCCCTGCCTGAAGTGGTTCCGAGTGGCCTTAAATGCAATTCAGCATCTAATCAGTGTGGATGCTCTATTTTGAAATAGCTAAGCACTATTTCGATGCGCTTTTTGTGTATAAATGCACTATTTTGAAATAAGCTATTTCGAATTTTCTTTTCCAAAATAGCTTATTTCGAAATAAGCTATGAACTCTTAGGGCAGTGGTCACCAACCAGTAGATCAGGATCTAGTAGATCTTAGAGCCTCTGACAGATGATACTGGCTGGTTTGGACGAAAGGCTATCAAGCACAGCACTTCAACTGTCCCTTCCCCCACTGCTGTGCATCTCCTGCCCTTTGCCTTGGAGCTGCCCCTCCCCCTGGGGAGCCTCCTGCTTGTTGACAGGGCAGGTGAGGGAGAAGAGGGGCCCTGATGTCAAGGTATCTCCTCCCACCCTGTATTCTAGTTCCACAGAATAGAGAGGGGGCACAACAGGGTTGGGATGGAGTTTGCTGGCTGCTTTTGGGAGTGGTGTAGGACCAGAGCAGGGGTGAGCCTGCCTTAGCCCCACTGCACTACCAACCAAGAGCCACTTGAGGTAAGCAGGAGGCTGAAGCCCACAACCCAAACTCCTACCCCAGTTATGAACACCCTCCTGCACCCCAAACTCTGAGCACCCCTGCATCCAAACACTATCCCAGAGCCTGCACCTAGAACCCCCTCCTACATCCCAACTGCCTGCCCCAAGAGCAGCTCAGAGCCCCTCTCATGCTCCTGATCCTTAACCCAAGACCAGAGCCTGCACCCCAACCCGCTGCCCCAGCCTGATGAAAGTGAGGGAGGCTGGGGGAGGGAGGGAGGATGGAGTGAGCAGGAGCAGAGCCTCGGAGAAGGGGTACGAAAGAGGCGGGGCAAGGGTCTTTGGGTTTGAGGTAGATCTTGGATTGCACTTAAATTCAAAAAGTGATCTCATGCTTAAAAAGATTGGAGACCCCTGCCTTAGGGACTAGAAGGGAAATAAACCCCCTCATATATATATATATATATATTTTTTTTTTTTTTAAATCTCACAATGTGGGAGGGGAGCCCTGACTCATGAGTTTTTGAGTGTTTAGAGCATTTAAGGTTGAAAATATTGCGTAACAATATTCAGAATAAATGTGAAAAGTGCCAGAAGGGCCACAATCTCCTTGCAAAGGGTGGCAACCAAGCATGAACACAGCCCATCCAACCATGAACTTACCTACAGCCATAATGCACGTAATTAAATACATTCAGAGGCAGAATCCCAACGCCCAAACCCATTTATTATCCCCCTATCCCCGCCCAGAAATCTTTTCCCTGTATTCTTTGGGTTTTTTCATGCTAATTCAACTGGTGCTCCTCCTCCCCGAATACTACACCTCCCTGTAGCCGCTGCCTAGGAGTTGGAGGCTGAGAAATCACCACCAGCCTGCAAGAGCTATCAGATAGGAGAGAGATGGAGAAAGTGTCCCTAATCCATCACCAGCCAAAGGAAAGAAGAGGAGAAGAGTAGCAGACTCTATAAGAAAGTGGCTTAAGCCAGCTGCAGAAGCCAGCCCAAGAATCCCTCAGTGAGCAGCCAGAAGGAGATGGGGGACTTGAGACCTTAACAGACATGTCATCACAAGCCTACAGGCCCACCCCTTGCCAGATATCTTGGTCTTCTCCAGAGCAGCAGGAGTAGTTGGTTCAGGCTGGCCTGAAAAAGAGCCCAGTCCTGGCTCAAGCAACTGCTATTGTCCTGTTTCCTTCCTCCCTCAGCTGTTATGTGTAAGGTAATCATAACACAGGACTAGCAGGGACACCATTATAGCCTATGCTGCATGTGGTTAGGATCCCTGAGTCCAGGTCATGTGAGTCAATAATGCATTGTAGAATCCTGGTGGGAATAGGGCTGGCTTCCCTGCTGCCCAATCATATAAACAACAATCATAATGCCCTCAGCCTCAAATTTACCTGCCCAACTCTGGCTGTTCAAAATTCCAGTTCAAAGTCACATGTTCCTAATTAGATGCCCTCTTCAGAACCAACTGCTTTCTCTCAGAACTACAAGAGCAGGCAGGGAAGAAGAAGAACTCACAGGACCCATAGCAGGGCCAGAGAAAGCCCACTAGTCACAGAGCAATAGAAGAGGTGCTCACAGTGACTAAATCTGCCCCCATAAGCATCTTGTGATTGTGCACAAACACAGAGGGCTTCATTTTTGACTGCACAGCAGCCAGAGTTCTCAATCCTATAGGGCCCATTCATAGTGTGCCATTGCCCAATCATATTTAGCATGAACAGTCCCAAAGCAAAGAAAATAAATCACACTAATCTGAGTCATCACCTGCTCCTCTCAGAATGCTGTAATGATTTGACAGCTGCTGTCTCTGTGAAGGCTGATGCCTATGCTTGGCTCTGCTTCTCCAGAGTTTGGAAGGAGGGATGGAAAACCATGGGGACATATAGCACAATAAAAATGTTGCACCACTTTTGGAGGTAGAAAGAATGCTGAAGTCCTTGGCAGCGTTCATCCCTACATGATTTGGTGCACCTGCCTCTATGCATAGTGTATTTGTACATGCATTTGTTATAGTCTATTTGTTATTTATTCCTGTCTGTTCCTCCTAAGTAAAAACTGTCAAAGATGATCATCAGATCAGGATTCTTACTGCACAATTTTTAACACAAACACCTCCCATCCCCACACACACAATATTTCAAACTAGACATTGTAAGGAAATATGTAAAGATATTTTGGGCCAATTCATTTTATTGTGAAATTCAGACATGCAAATCAGCATGAAAAAACTTTAAAAATTTTATGAGTATTTACTTTGAACATCTACAAGTTTTTATAGTGACTAATCTTACCAATGCTATGGGGGATATACGATCAAACCACAGATCCTGGATAGCAAAGTGCGTAGTATGGGCAGCTACTGATACCTACAGTGTTCAACCCACATATTGGTAAACATCATCATCTGTGCGCTGAGCAAAATATTTTTTATTATTATTAATAGTGGCATAGCATCTGTATTGAAAAAGCTGCCTATCATATAAAGAAAATTCTCCTCCCCCCCATGATTAATCTCTGACTTAGTTACTATAGAAATCTTTCTGAAGAAATTTAAAATAAAAACTGTGTGTGTATATACATACACATGCACATGTATGTTTGTATATTTTTATGTGTACACACATAAAATCAACTAAGCAAAGTAGAAGTAGTACCATCAGTGCTGAGCACACCAGAAGGAATAAAGTCATCTCCCAAGTCAGGAACACTATCAACACATCTGATGGCAGTGAGAAACGCAATGACAACATTTACATTGCCAGCACTGCCAATTGTGGCAGTGTGGAGGTGTCCCATACTGATCCCAATACTAGGTCCATTTAGGATTTGGTGCTGACCAACACAGTGGATCAGCAACCCGATTGGCCAACAGGTATGTAAATGATGTAGTCTTGGCAAAGTCCTGGGAAAGAGAGGTCGGGACTGAAAGAGTTGGAGACTGAAGGACAATGTTTAAACTCTGGTGAGGGCATCACTGGGAAAACTTAGCTAACAATAACTTACACTAAGGCACTACTAACTGTACAACTATAAAACAGTAAACACGATTGAGAAGGATGTGGGATTAAATCACACAGAGCTCTGACTCCAGCCACCAGTGGTAAGAAGGAAATGAGGGATGGTCAGGGCATTGGCACCTAATACAGTCTCGTGAGAAACTACAGCTGAGGCATGAGTGCTGCCCATCTACAGGCACTGATAAGCAAAATTTTCCAGCTCCAGGGGGTGGGCATGCTCATACTTAAGTGGAATACATATTTGCCCGTAATCAAAGAAGCATATTTCCTTCAGATTTAGAATACTGAGTTTTAAGGACCCTGAAGTGCAATTTAATGTCATGGGGTGAATCAAGGCTAAGCAAACAAGCCTTACTTGCTGTTCCTCAAAGCAGCAGAACATGGTACAAAGAGATCTCACTCACAACTGCTGGAGGGCTAACAAATTAAGTAACAGAACAGGACACCCTGAGATTCAGACCTGTAGTCCTGCAGCAAAATTTAATAGCAGACAGAACTACGCTGTCTACATCTTTTCATATACTGTCATTCATTTTATAAATAATTCCACCAGGAATATGCATGATTTATAATGTCTGGAAGAGCAGGTTGGTAAGGTCCCTTTTCAAGTCCTAGAGCCATTAGCTCCCATTCTCACACAATGGTTATGTGTAGATGTAAAATTAAATCAGCTACAATTTCAACAGCACCGAATCTTCCATATGAGAACAGTAGCACTATTCACTTTGGAAATAAATGGTACATAAACAGCAAATGATATGGAGAAAGCCACTTAGGCATTCATTTTAACCTTTTCTATGATGAGAACTAAAGAGCACTATGAAATCAAAAGGGCATACACTTCAAGTGGATACAAGTAAATACTTTAAGTAACAGTTTGTTAACCTGTGGAAATCACTGCTGCGGGAGATTACTGAGTTTAGTAAGATTAAAAAGATATGACACATGAATAAAATTAGTGTGATAGACGCTTTGCACAATTGCTTATTTTTACAGGGTTCTGCAAAAGTCTATTTTGTTATCGCCTAGTCCTATTCAACATATATGCAATGCTACTAAGGAAGATAGTAGGCTTCAAAGATATCAGTGCATGGTAGATGGCATGCAGCTCTGTATCTCCTTTTTGCCAGACCCAGTCATGCAGCTAATTTGCTTTTACAGTGTTTCCCAACATAGAGACTTGATTGAGGGTAAACTAGCGGAAACTTAACCCAGACAAGATGGATGTGATGCTAGTGAGATAGGGGTTATTTTTGAGGTCTGGTGGGAGTGGTGCCTCTTATTTCAATTATGGAGGGAGTTTTTCTAAATTGAGGTTCTTTGAACATTACTTGCTCTTGGAATCTCAGGTGGCATTGGTGGCTTTTCTCATATATATCACAGAAACTATAACTGTTTCTCTTGGATGGGGATCTTGCTACTTTGGTCCATGTTTATGTGTCTTCTGTGCTGACTTACTATGATTTGCTCTACATGATAATCCCACTGAAGAGGACTAGAGAGATAGATATAATGCAGAATGCCATTGTCAGCCTTTTAAGATGAGTAAACCACAAGATTAATATTATGTCTGTTCAGTAACAATACTAACTTTTTATTTGTATGCAGGTGTTAATCAGGGTGTTAGTCTTGATCTATAAACCCTTAAATGGCCTACTTTAGAGTTTTTTTAACACCCCCAGTGTGTCATTACGGGAGTTGAGAGATGCTGGGGCACTTGAGTTAAGAGTCCCTAGATTTACGCATCTCATGGTTTAGGACAGCATCCTAAATGAGGGCTCTTGACTGCAGTAAGTACACCAAGTGCAGAAGCCAAAGCCTTAGTGGAGTCTGTTGTCCTTTGAAGAAGGATCATCACTTGTCTAATGCTACTTTTTGAGAACTGTGTTGAGTTGGAGCATAGCTCCCTTTTGGAGACACTATTCTTATTTTTATTGTTATATAACATTTAAGCTGTAGGTGTGAATATCCTAAACTGTGGGAATTCAGTAATTTTTTTAAATGACAAAACTGAATAAATATGCAAATGTATAATATCTAGGATAAAATTAACAAGACTATAATTTCTCATTCTTCAAGACACAAACAGATAATTGTCTGGGGTCAGGAAGAATTTCCATCATATGGCACTGCACCATAAAATTAGGGACATGATGAGAACGTATACCTTCCTTTGAAATATCTTATACTGACACTCAAAAACTAGATACCAAATTAGGTGGACCACTTTCCTCTTTTTATAAACTAAATCCTATTTTTGAGTATGTATGGATTGAGCCATCGATCAACAGATCTCATCTTCCATGACGCCGTTGGTGAGCTACTAAACCAATCCTTGACTGGCAAATCTGCTTACAGATTAGATGTCACATAAAAATCTACCATCTATGGGTGTTGTACACTCTTTTTGGATCCTACACTTTTCTTGTAATGTCTGGACACATTGCTCTCAATGCAGCCCGTACAATAATTTGTTGCCAGAACAATCTGTCCTAAGTTATGATTTCCAGGTCACCGGCAGATACAACACATGACTTTACGTTTGCCTTTAAGATAGCTTTATAATGCTTATACTGACCACCAATGGAATACTTTCTGTGAACAAGCTGGCAATAGAAGATCATCTCTGGTATCCATGTATCATCCATCCTCATAACATGACCAATCCAGCAAAACTATGTGTCATCTGAAGAAGTGGGCTATGCCCACGAAAGCTCATGATACCATCTACATCAGTGGTTCCCAAACTTTTTGGCATCACGTCCCCCTTTTGATTTTTGAGAAACCCTCACGCCCCCCCCCCAAAATAGCAGCAAAACTTGGGATGGGATTGACGGGGGTGTGTGGGGCTGGGTTGCCTTGCGCCCCTGGAATTTCTTCACGCCCCCTAGGGGGGCATGCCCCCCAGTCTGGGAACCCATGATCTACATGTTTTGTTAGTCTATAAAGTGGTACCAGACCATTCGCTTGCTGTTTTTTGTGTGTTCATAAGCACTGCTTCCATGCCCGTAACATCATACAGCTAAAGAACCTCCATATTAGGAATTTTGTCCCACCAATTCACATGGGCAATCTTCCCGAGGCAGCGCATATGGAACTGATCAAGTTTCAAAACATGGCAGCAATATTTGGTCCACGACTCCAAGCCATACAGCAGTATATTCAGGACAGAAGCCCAATAAACTGTTACCTTCATATGAAATTTATCATCATGGTCACTCCATAAGCACGCGGTCAATCTTCCGAAGCTTTGGTTAGTTGAGCATCAGCATTTATGCTGGTGGACAATATGTTTCCAAGACAGCAAAACTTATCAACAGCCTTAAGGACAGTATCAGCCACAGTGATCATTGGAGGAGTGCTGGGCTCTTTCCAATCAGATTGGAACATAACTTCTGTATTTTTGAGGATCATAGTGAGTCCAAAACAGTGAGCAGAAGAAGCAAATGATCAAAAACTTAACAGGAGAGGAGCAAGGACACATCCTTGCTTTGTACCATTTGTTACTTCAAAAGGTGCCGATATCTGTCCACTGTTAAGGACGTGACCCAGCATACCATCATGAAAGGACCGAACTATATTGATAAATTTTTCAGGACTGCCAATTCGTCCAACTACTTTCCAAAGAGCATTTCTGTTGACCGTGTTGAATACCTTGGACAGGTCGATGAAAATCATGTAGAGATCCTGATGTGCTCTCTACATTTTTCTTGATTTGCCTGGCTGTGAATAGCATGTCAGCAGTGCCTTGACCAGCACGAAATCCACACTGACTTTCAGGAATGATGCCAATTATGAAAACATGTAATGAAAGCTGGTTGTACATCATACGGACCAGGATCTTACCAGCTATAGACAGTGTCATGATGGGGTACTATAGCATTGAGGCGTGTCCTTGGGGTGGTGGATCTGAATAGAAATAAATTCTCCCACAAACTGCACAGTTCCCTCCTGGCTGGCTCTTCTAGTCTGTTTAGTGCAGCCACCGGAATCTGATCCAGCAAGGTGCCAAATGCTCTGCTACCAATCCACCAGAGCACATTGTTAACTTTAAGCGTATGAACAATCCAACTGACTTATTTAGGAACACTAGTGTGCTCAAAGCTAAGCATGAAGTAAGAAGAGTGGACTATTTAATGCTTATTTTGCGTCTCTCTTTACTAAAGAGGTTAAATTACGAACAGATACTTAAAAAGGGGAAAACCGGGGAAAGGAACACGAGAACAGGGAAAGAAGATATTAAAACTATTCAGATAAAATTTGATGTACTCAGGCCAACAGAGTCTCATGAAATTGTCCTATTCTACTCAGCACTGGAAAGGCCTTAGCTGAAGTAATGTGTCAATTTCTGGGCAACACTTTAGGAAAGATGTAGATAAATTGGAGAGAATCCAGATGAGAGCTTCAAAAATGATAAAAAAGCTTAGAAAACCTGAAAACCTGACCTAAAAGGACAGATTTAAAAGCTCAGTCTGTTCAGTCTTGAGAAAGTAAGACTGAGGGGAAACCTGATAAAAATTTTAAAATGAGTTTAAGGTTGCTATAAAGAAGACGATTTCCATTTCCACTGGAGATAGGATATGAAATAATCAGCTTAATCTCAAGGATGGGAGGTTTGTGTTAGGTATTAGGAAAAACTTTCTAATCAGAAGGCTAGTTAAGCACTAGAATAGATTTCCAAGGGAGGCTGTGGAATCCTAATTTTTGGAGGCTTTGAAAAATAGGTTAGGCAAACACCTGTCAGGGATAGTTTAAGGTATACTTAGTTCTGCCTCACTGCAAGTGGACAGACTAAATGACTTCTTGAAACCCCTTCCAGCTCTACATTTTTATGAATCTATATACTTAACTACTTTGCTAAATCAAAGCCAGAGTGCTCAATAGTTTGCAGGACTAAGCTTTTATGGAGCAAGATTTGTACAGGAAAAGCAGGCAGGCACTGCAGGAAAATAACATAACACACAGGTACACGCTCACCAACTAAAGCTTATATGTCAAGTATACACCCTACCAGACATGGCAGTCTTTATAACAAAAATCTCTCTTCAGAAACAGGGAGGGAGAAGGATTAAGGATTAAGATTAGCAGCCCTGTCCACGATTTTGAAACCATTTTGTATAGGAAATAATAGCTTTAAACAGTGATAGCAAATATCGAGCACTATAATGATCCAAAAAACACTTTAGACAACTAGCTTGCTGCATGGTGAAACTCTGCTAGAGACTGGACTTTGTGAGACTACCTAGAACTCTTATTCCTGCTGATAAAGTAACTCACATTTAGATACAGTATTTAGTACACTTCCCCAGTCTCAACAATTTTATGAACACTGTTCTTTGCACTATCTTTGGCTGTTCCAAAAAGTGCAAATGGACTTAGGGAGACAGTGAAAGAGAAAGAGAGTGTATGTACATGTAGATGTGAACAGAACAAGAATTTTAAAGTTTTTATCCCAGCAGCTTTAGTGACTATCATGTAACTGCAAGCTACTGATTCTCCTCCCGCTTCCCCGCAGTCATGTTAATACTTCAAAATGATAGGTTCACAAGCTTGTAAGAAATAAGCATTAGACATGCAACCTCTTAGATGGGACAACACTGGTAAATTCTGCTGTAATAGAAATCCAACTTCTCCTTTGTCCTCTGTGTTGCTCCTTCACCTCTCTTTGTTAAATTCCCCCATGACTCTCAACAAATCTTCCATACGAGAAGGAAGCATTAAAATATCCAAGTAGGGCGTACGTTTATCAACAGTATTAACTTACATTGAAGAAATTAGTCTTGTTCCTCTCACAGAAGAGACCCTGTGCTGGCATGTGCTTCAGTTGCTGCCATGGGATACTGCTGCCTAGCAACACATCTCGGGCCCACTGGAGATTCTATAGAAGCAAGAAAGAATTGAAATAAGTAGGAGACAGATGAACAGTTTGTTAATGCAGGTAAAAGTACAAAACATCCTCTTGCTTTTATTTATACATTACCAGCTATAATTTTTTCAGAGAGATCTGTCTAACTGCAACCAGACTCAGTTCAGCTAACATTTGTGCATTTTGGACTCTATAATGCAATTCAGAGGTAAGATTATCCCATCTTCCCGCAAAAGCCCTTACACAGAAAACAGGGTGTTTTAACAGCACAAGCCCTAAGACTTACTGGCCCGGATGGTAGGCAGAGGATTACTCAATCCCATAAAGCTTCAAACTCAGTCTCATACCCTCATATTTTGTATTGACTTAGACTTGTTTTTGTGCTTCCTCATTGCAATTGAAATCTGTTTCCATTTCTTGTCACTTAGAGCAGCCTGAGTTGCACAGACATTTTCTGTTATTTAAAAACCCATATAATCATTTTAATAGAATAATTATCGCTTCATTAACAATATAAAAAGATTAGATAGCAAACAAACTCAGAACAAAAAGTCACTAATTTCATACAACCAATTTCTTGTCCACAAATATTAAACAGATAGCTAGATCTCTTGAATATTTAGAAAATTATCTATCAGTGCTTTTTTGGTTGTCTAGGATGTGTGCTTGTGTGCCAGATCATCTTATTTCAGTGCACTATACTTCCAAACACTGTTATCCTTAAAAATGAGACCAAGTTAGAGTGAAATGTTCATCTTTCAGATGGCAAGAAAGTTCACTAATGCCATGTCAACTAAAACCCAGTCATTAACTAACACCTACCCTACAGTTAGGTTTTTTTTTTTTACAGTTATTATTTTGGTTAGGTTTTTTTTTTTAAACCGTAATAATTATACCAATACAACCACTCATGTCAGCGTGCTTAAACCAGTATAAAGGTGCCTTAAATGAATGTAGCTTATTCCTCCTTTTTTTCTTTATGGGAATAATCTATACTAAGCTAAAACCGAATGTGTATTGGCATGACTTAGGGATGTTAAGGACTAGTCACCTAGTCGCTTCTCCCCCTCTTGATGCCTCTATCAGAGGCAGCAAGGGGGGGGGGGAGAAAAATGGGGTACTTCAAAACAGCAGTGCCACATGCTTTGAATGCCATGGAGAGCCTGTTGTCAGGCTCCTTGCAGCATTTCAAAGCAGCTGTGCCACTTGTAGACCTTGGGCTCCATGTGGCGCTGACGCTTTTGAAACGCCGCAGCGGCATTTCAAAGGGGCAGCGTCGCTCTATAGACTAATCGAATATTTTATTCAAAAATGCATCTACTATTTGATAAGTCAATTACACAATACTTAACATCCTTAGTATGACTGTGCCCACACTAGGTATTCTGTACCCCCTTAACTATACCAGTACAGGTAAAGGAGTACACACTTTGTGTGTACCTAAGCCATGTACTGGTTTTATAAATTGAGAAATTAAGGCCACATACAAACTTAATTCACATGTCTAATCTTGATTTACACACAAACATTTAACATGTGAGAATAAGAAATATTCCTGAAAGTAAGATCATGCAGGATTAATCTTGTAAAGAAGAAAAAATTATGACACAATAGAACTCAATGCCTGACATGAACATATGAATATGAAAGCTTTTAATCAAGCCTTTATTTGGTCACAAGAAAAACTGTTATCCCTGGGCAAAACATGAACCCAGGAGTACTAACAGAAAGGACAATTATTACTTGTAAAGTTTCACTGACAGGGTAAATCTTTGGTTTACTTCTACTTTTTGTTCAATCATTCGATAATTTCCTTAGCAGCTGAGCACTGGGTTGCTTTCTCCCCAGAGCATTAAAACTGTAGAGCAAACAAAAGGTAGAACAAGAAAGAGGATGCATTGATATGTGGTAGTCTTTTCATGGACCTGGGAGCTGCATCTATAAACCATAAAGCTGACTAATCCATGTATATATATCCTGTAATTATATTCTGGTTATAATTTCATCTTCATCCTTTCCCTCTTGCTTCATCTTCTGTGGGCATTATTGATTTTTAGACTTTACCTTATTTCTCTGCTGATTTTACTGTCCATGCTGTAAGTATCAAGAGAAATATGCACAACTGACGTATAACCCCTATTCAGTTTCAAACTCTTTCAAACCTATAATTACGGTAACCATGCAGAAATCTAAAAAATAAATTTTTTTTAGAATTGGAGTGTCACCCGTGGGCAGACTGCTGTTTCTAGAATCAAGTGTATCAAAGCATAATGTTGGAAAGGCCAATCAGCTGCTGGTAGAGATCAAAAACACTTCCAAATAAACTAGAAAGATTGTTAGAAATTAGGGAGAAACAGACATAAAGTTTCTGTAATTACAGCATCTAATATTAAACAGAATTTGAAAGCTTATATTGAGTATGAGACAAATACATGTTACTTTAAAAATACCATTAGGCATATTCTTGCTTTTTATGAGCGCCAATACATATATTTGTTACCACAGAATCATGAATAAAAAAAAGGTTCATGGGTGTTGTGATTGGAAAATAAAATGCTTTGATTCACCTAGCTATCTCTTCATAGCACTGTTTTCTGCAATTTATACCATGCACTGACTTGTATTATATAAAACTATAAATCTTTTAAAGATATAAACAGTAGAAAACCAAAGATATAAAAGAAGCTATGCAAAAAGGGCCTGTTTCTGCTTTCATTGGGGGAAAAACGGCAAAACACTCATTAATTTCAGCATGGTAGAGGTTCTGCCCTAAAGTTGTATTGCTATCAGAACATTTATAAGTTCAGGAATTCATGATCATGGACTAGGTTGTTTGTGATACTGAGGTGAATATATCCTAATTACATTTAGAATATGATCTGAAGAGTAGGGTTTTTTTTTAAGGTTCCTCCTTTGTCCATTTCATATTAAGTTTTCAATAATATATCAGTTACACAGCAATGCTATTATCTGACCTATGGTGTCTGATATTTCAGGACCACAGTAATGTTTAAGATATTGCAAACGTGTGAATTTTATCCTTAAAATTTACTCTTGTAGAAATTAAAATAACTGACGGCACTATATCTCACAGTACATGGTATACAGACACCCCCAGGTTTTCCAATGAACTGTGAAAGACACGGCTATTGCCAGATTCTGCCCTGCATTAAGACTGCTTTGCACTGGTATAGTGGTACAAAACAATATAGAAGTAATCTCAACTAGTCACTTAAGATTTTCCTCCCAATTTAGGGGATCTTGGGCTGCCACAAAGATAACTTTAAATCTGCTACTAGGTCACCTTCTAGATCTTTCCCATATCTCCTGATAAAGGAATCATGGCTAGAAAAAGTGAGCTGGGAATAAGGTTGCTTTATGCCCTGGCAAGTCCCAGGTGACAATGGCCTCTGTGCTACTGGCAGTAGTCTAAGGCCATGTCTCCACTTACCAGAGGATCAACGCTGTGGGGATCAATCTTCCGGGGTCTGATTCAGTGGGTTTGATAAAGACCCATTAAATCAAATGCAAAGGGCACCCCTGTTGCCACTCCTTGCTGTTATGTGGAGTATGGGAAGACAACAGGAGTGTTTCTCAGCTTAAGGTACATTGACTCTAGCTATGTTATTTATGTAGCTGGAGTTGCCTACCTTAAACCAACCTTCTCCCTGCAGTGTAGATAGACCTGGCTTTAGTTTAGGAGAATCCAATCTATACCAGGAACTTGATTCCCAGAACCCCGATGCCTTCCAAATTAGGGACTAGGGGCCTCATGGAGGGCACCCTTATATTATTCTCTTCTGTAGCTACACTATGTTGAGATCTAGCCCACAATATGGAAATTCCAAAACAAAACAAAAACAACCCAGTTCATTTACTTTTACTGCTTTTGGTGGTGAAACAAAGAAGAAACATGTGAACAATAACTAAACCCAGAGTTTATTTTGTGTGATGTTTGTGACCATTCTGTGCTGAATGAAGTCAGTATGCAGCACAAGTGATAATTATTACAATCAGCACTTCATATCTCTCCAGATGCAGGCACATGAATACTTTTTATAGTGTTCACCCACATCAAAGCCAAAAAAATAAAACAACAACAAAAAAGCTATGAATGAAGCAAAGAAATAGTAAACCTAGTGTTCCCTGCCTACTTTAACTCGGGCTCTCCCATAAAGATATATGTGCTTGTTTTTCTACCTATGGTATTTAACTGCCATCATAATAAAATAGCTGCTTTCAAATTTGATCTTAAACCCCCTCCATTTCTACTTCCTCTAAATGCCGGCAATGCCTATGATAGATTCTGTTTTTCCTAAAAGACCAGTCTACATCCTCCAAGCTCAAAATGTCACTTCTGCAATGCTGGCTCTCTACTGCTTTATGGACTGAAACTACACTGGGCTGCAGTCACATGAAATGATTGGCTTCCTTTTAAGAACAAGACATCAGCATTTGGCTACCTAGTAGAGAATGTAAGAAGACTGTTGTATTATTTTACACTTCAAAAATATTCTGGCAGCTATAAGACTATCTCACAAATGGCCGAGTCTGTAAAACCAGCAAACCAGCATTTCCAGCCTATCAATTGATAGAACAAAAGGGCAGCCTATGTTTTAATGGTTAGGCTTCCCATTGCTCCAGGAAAGAGACAAAGTTCAAGGCTAAATAAGGCCAGGAAAAAAAAAGCCAAGTGTTTAATTATTGTACTTTCTGCTTTGTTTGCAAGCATCTGTTTCAGTCCAATCCATGATGATCTATGGTGTATGAAAGTGGAATAAAATCTTGGAGCATCTCTCCACACATGGTTGTGTGAATTTTTACTTACAATTAAAAACAAAACAAAACCCTGAAATATTTTTAATCAAAAATCAGAAGAGTTGCCATCACAAGACTATAACCATATATATAAAATCACAACCGTGAATGACCCTTCAGATATGGCTTATATACATCACACTGGATATTCTGAGAAATCTGTAACTGTAGTGGCATTGCTCTCGTGTTGCAGTAATAGTGTATGATATACATATACTCAATATATGTATATGCTGTCTATATGTATATAGGTATGCTGTCTGCCGGGGGCCCGTATCCGAGATGTTACAGAGGCATTGTCAAGGATTATCCAGCCCTCTGACTACTACCCCATGCTACTCATCCATGTGGGCACAAATGATACTGCAAGGTGTGACACTGAACAGCTCAAGAGTGACTACAGGGCTCTGGGAGTACGGGTGAAGGAGTATGGCGTGCAGGTGGTATTCTCTTCGATCCTTCCTGTCAAAGGTAGGGGCCCGGGCAGAGACAGGTGCATCCTGGAGGTGAATGCCTGGCTGTGAAGATGGTGTCGCCAGGAGGGCTTTGGCTTCCTCGACCACGGGATGCTATTCCAGGAAGGACTGCTAGGCAGAGATGGCGTCCACCTTTCGAGCAGGGAGAAAATCCTATTTGGACACAGACTGGCTAATCTATGAGGAGGGCTTTAAACTAGGTTCGATGGGGGCAGGTGAGCAAAGCCCACAGGTAAGTGGAGAACATGGAGACCTGGGAGATGGGTCGGAAATGGGAGGGAGTGTGGGCTGTAATGGCAGAGAGAAAGGAAGGTCAGGGCAAAACTGGGAGGCAAGATCAAATCAGTATCTTGGATGTCTAAATACAAATGCAAGAAGTATGGGTAATAAGCTGGAAGAACTGGAAGTGCTAATAAATAAATACAACTATGACATTGCTGGCATCACAGAAACTTGGTGGGATAATACACATGATTGGAATGTTGGTATGGAAGGGTACAGCTTGCTCAGGAAGGATAGACAGGCAAAAAAGGGAGGAGTTGTTGCCTTATATATTAAAAATGTATACATTTGGATGGAGGTGGAGATGGACATAGGAGACGGAAGTGTTGAGAGTATCTGAGTTAGGCTAAAAGGGGTTAAAAACAAGGGTGATGTCATGCTAGGAGTCTACTACAGGCCACCTACCCAGGTGGAAGAGGTGGATGAGGCTTTTTTTAAACAACTAACAAAATCATCCAAAGCCCAAGATTTGGTGGTGATGGGGGACTTCAAGTATCCAGATATATGCAGGGGAAATAACAGAGCGGGGCACAGACTATCCAATAAGTTCTTGGACTGCACTGAAGACAACTTTTTATTTCAGAAGGCTGAAAAAGCTACCAGGGGGAAGCTGTTCTAGATTTGATCCTAACAAACAGGAAGGAACTGGTTGAGAATTTGAAAGTGGAAGGCAGCTTGGGTGAAAGTGATCATGAAATCATAGAGTTCACAATTCTAAGGAAGGGTAGAAGGGAGAACAGCAAAATAGAGACAATGGATTTAAGGAAGGCGGATTTTGGTAAGCTCAGAGAGCTGATAGGTAAGGTCCCATGGGAATCAAGAGTGAGGGGAAAAACAACTGAGGAGAGTTGGCAGTTTTTCAAAGGGACATTATTAAGGGCACCAAAGCAAGCTATTCCGCTGCGTAGGAAAGATAGAAAATATGGCAAAAGACCGCCTTGGCTTAACCACGAGATCCTTCATAATCTAAAAATAAAAAAGGAGTCATATAAAAAATGGAAACTAGGACAAATTACGAAGGATGAATATAGGCAAACAACACAGGAATGCAGGGGCAAGATTAGAAAGGCAAAGGCACAAAATGAGCTCAAACTAGCTACAGGAATAAAGGAAAACAAGAAGACTTTTTATAAATACATTAGAAGCAAGAGGAAGACCAAGGACAGGGTAGGCCCACTGCTCAGTGAGGAGGGTGAAACAGTAACAGGAAACTTGGAAATGGCAGAGATGCTTAATGACTTATTTGTTTCGGTCTTCACTGAGAATTCTGAAGGAATGCCTAACATAGCGAATGCTAGTGGGAAGGGGGTAGGTTTAGAAGATAAAATAAAAAAAGAACAAGTTAAAAAATCACCTAGAAAAGTTAGATGCCTGCAAGTCACCAGGGCCTGATGAAATGCATCCTAGAATACTCAAGGAGCTGATAGAGGAGGTATCTGAGCCTTTCGCTATCATCTTTGGAAAATCATGGGAGACAGGAAAGATTCCAGAAGACTGGAAAAGGACAAATATAGTGCCCATCTATAAAAAGGGAAACAAGAACAACCCAAGAACTACAGACCAGTAAGTTTAACTTCTGTGCCCGGGAAGATAATGGAGCAAGTAATTAAGGAAATCATCTGCAAATACTTGGAAGGTGGCAAGGTGATAGGGAACAGCCAGCATGGATTTGTCAAGAACAAATCATGTCAAATCAATCTGATAGCTTTCTTTGATAGGATAACGAGTCTTGGATAAGGGAGAAGCGGTGCATGTGGTATACCTAGACTTTAGTAAGGCCTTTGATACGGTCTCGCATGATATTCTTATCAATAAACTAGGTAAATACAACTTAGATGGGGCTACTATAAGGTGGGTGCATAACTGGCTGGATAACCGTACTCAGAGAGTAGTTATTAATGGTACTCAATCCTGCTGGAAAGGTATAACAAGTGGGGTTCCGCAGGGGTCTGTTTTGGGACCGGCTCTGTTCAATATCTTCATCAACGATTTAGATATTGGCATAGAAAGTACGCTTATTAAGTCTGCAGATGATACCAAGCTGGGAGGGATTGCGACTGCTTTGGAGGATAGGATCATAATTCAAAATGATCTGGACAAAATGGAGAAATGGTCTGAGGTAAACAGGATGAAGTTTAATAAAGAAAGTGCTCCACTGAGGAAGGAACAATCAGTTTCACACATACAGAATGGGAAGTGACTGTCTAGGAAGGAGTACGGCAGAAAGGGATCTAGGGGTTAAACAAGCTAAATATGAGTCAACAGTGTGATGCTGTTGCAAAAAAAGCAAACATGATACTGGGATGCATTAACAGGTGTCTTGTGAGCAAGACATGAGAAGTCATTCTTCTGCTCTACTCAGTGCTGGTTAGGCCTCAGTTGGAGTATTGTGTCCAGTTCTGGGCACCGCATTTCAAGAAAGATGTGGATAAATTGGAGAGGGTCCAGAGAAGAGCAACAACAATGATTAAAGGACTAGAGAACATGACCAATGAAGGAAGGCTGAATGAAGTGGGTTTGTATAGTTTAGAAAAGAGAAGATTTAGGGGGGACATGATAGCAGTTTTCAGGTATCTAAAAGGGTGTCATGAGGAGGAAGGAGAAAACTTGCTCATCTTGGCCTCTGAGGATAGAACAAGAAGCAATGGGCTTAAACTGCAGCAAAGGAGGTTTAGGTTGGACATTAGGAAAAAGTTCCTAACTGTCAGGGTGGTCAAACACTGGAATAAATTGCCCAGGGAGGTTGTGGAATCTCCAGATCTGGAGATATTTAAGAGTAGGTTAGATAAATGTCTATCAGGGATGGTCTAGTCAGTACTTGGTCCTGCCATGAGGGCAGGGGACTGGACTCAACGACCTCTCGAGGTCCCTTCCAGTCCTAGTATTCTATGATTCTATGATCTGTAGGGATTCACATTGTTTGTGAAGTGATGCTGAGTAGTCTAGCCAAAGATAAAAAAGGTGATTTAGACAAAAAATGCATTTTTTCAGCAATCTTCCCACAACTGTATGTAATGGGAGTAAAGGGTGCAGTTAAGGATGTTCTACTGCTCTTATCCTTAAATTAGGATAATAAGTAATTCCCAATAAACATACTTGAGTGATCTCAACTCATTGGTTTCATAGACTCTGCTCACCTTTTTAACTCATGGAATCAGTAGGAGCAGAAGAACGGATCCAGGACAGCATCCAGGACAAAGTTATGCTGAAAACTTGGACTGGGAAGAACATTTTAAACATATAACTTTTACTAACACTTCCTGACTGCCTACGGGGAGGATATTATACCCCCTTGCTGGACTGACTACCACAACACTGAACTATTCTCTTCCATTTATTTTTTCATAGTACTTTCAAGCCATATTTATGACAAAAGCCTTGACTTTTTCCTTGCTCATCTTGTCCTTCCTATTTTACCCTGGATTTAAATCATAAAAGATAAAATTGTGGCATTGTATTCATTTGTGTGGTAAAAGACTGACGTCACTAAAAAGGATTGGGACTTCACTGCTTTTGAAAAATCACTTTATACTCTCCCCCTACCAGTATGGAAGTCTCCTTTAAAAAAACCCCAAAACTAGCAGCTAAACACAGATGAACCCCAAAGACAATGTGAAATGAAAAAAAAAACCATGTAGTAGCAGGCAACATTTTCAGGTGTAAAGGAAGAAAGTGGAGTGCCTAGCCAAACAAAATGTAGAACAGGTACTGAAAAAGAACTTGGTAAAGAAATGTACGCCTTTATCAACATCCTGTTTAAGCAAAATCAGCTGTACAAAGACATTACAAAAAAGAGATAAAACAACCAGTACACTATAAATTTGCAGTTTTATATGCACTGTGGAAAACAGACAATCATCTCTTTTGGCCAGCTATGAATTTTGTCCTTCCTTAGTTTTTCATGCAATTTCTGGCAGTAGACAAGTGCTGAACTTCACAAGATTTTGTGCATTTTAAAATTACCCGCAGTTGTATGAAACCTCATCAGAAAACTTATTCAAGCCCCATAGCAACTCACCTCTAGCTAATCTATTTATCAAGGTTCTCATACCAAGCTTGTTGCCATGGTATCTATACATCCTTCTTACTCCAATTGTTAGATATATTTTACTGTTTAAATTTATTTATGGGTAATACTCCCACAAAGGGCATAACAGAGGGACATAGCTTTTTGGTCCTCACTAAACAGAGGAAGCAACTGTATAAAACAGTATGAATCTATGGTCCAAGACAAAAAATCCTGTCCTCTGGAAATTCTGTGGTATAAGTAATCATTATAGTAGAAAATGATAGAAGTGTTTTGGGAGGTTGAATGGCAGTTTATTATGCACCAAAAATAAAAATTATCTATAACTCTGTATAGATTTCAGGGAGGACGAAGGACTGAACTGGCAAAAACAAGATTCAATCCTATGGATTCCAGGAAAGTCAGGTTTCTGACATTCGATATTTAGACTACTATGCCAGCTTCCTCTCCTATGCAGTCTACTGCCCAGCCAATAGGCAAACATAACGAATTACTAACTAGTTAGTGGAAGGAAGGAAGCAATACAGAAAATGTTTTGTGAGTAGTTCCTCAGGCAAGGATATGCTTCCGTTTGACCAACTCCATTAAAGAGAGACAGGCTTTGTTACTGGAAGTTGATACATCCACAATTAGTCAGCAATAGCAATGACAGACTGTAAAAATCCATTACCGATCTTAGGCATTGAATTTTATGAAGAAATTAATGACTGTCATATACAAACAGTGAAAATGTTTTCAAACCCGGCTGTGTTTAAGTGTCATTTTTTTGCTAGCTAATGACTTATCTGATAGCCAATTTGAATGCTGGACAAATTCCACTGGATTAGTAATACACGTTACAGTTCAATTTGGTGTCTCTTGTGCTGTTAATATTTTTGTACTACAAGATGACAAACTTAGCTGACATGTAATAAGGTTATGAACACTATAGGAACTGCTATATTTTAATCTATGAATATAGATATGTAAAAATAATGTGAACATTGTATATGACCAGAGCAACGAGGAAAACTTATTCTATATATGCTAATAAGATTTTCCTGTGTGAATGCACTGATCTAACTTGCATTGGGATTAACTGAACATTTATTATACGCTTATCATGCTTGAATTCAATGGGAATTGTGTATAAAGGCAATACTGTGAGAATATATAGGAACACATGAAAAAGAAAAGGAACCCAGCTGTTGGCTTCCACATGGAGCAATATGGAGGAACTGGGCTCCCAAATATAGAAAATGAAAAGCCTTAGAGAAGAACTAGCAATGCAGACAGAATGTGTTGTTGTGTTTCCTCTGAAACATTTATATTCAAAATAAAACCTGTTATGTTTAAGGAAGCTGTTTGGTGCCTAATTACCATTGTCACTCAGAATAAAACTGTAAGTTTGAGACAGTAAGACCTGCTAAAGTGATTACGATTGGACACAGGGGACTGCCACCCAGCATCCAGTCTAAGAGTGGGAGAAATGTGTGTTTTCATCACAAGAAAAAGGTGACAGTGAGTTCTAGAGGGAGCATCCTTTGAAAAACAGAAAGTATCAAAGGTGCACTTATATCCATAACAGTGGAAAGCAGTTTAATTTCCTTTTTCTGTACCTTCCCTCACTACTATTAGAGTGCACAGTGGAAATTAAATTAATAGAAACCACAGCGTAGATGGGGAAGGAATACCAGAGGGTAAGGTAGTGCAGTGTGTCACTGCACAAGCCTTTCAAATCAAGAGATTTAGGTTCAAATCCTGATTTTGAACAACAGAGAAGTAATCTTACTACTCATGGATACTTTACAAGCTGGTATGATAGGCAGCTGCTGCTCAAAAAAGGCCCTAGGCTAGAAAATCCGGATCATTGCAGGCCAAAACTCAGGTTGTACTAAAGAATTGTGGTGAAGAAACATTCAAAGTACCCAAATGTAGTGCACTTTGCCTCACTCTAGGCTAGCTGCCTCATTCTAGGCTAGCAGTATCCATCTATTATTTTCATGAGCACCAAATTAAAAAAAAAAAAAAAAAAAAAAGGCTATAGCGTGCAAGAGTCACTCAAAACATCCGCAGCTGCAAAGGTTAATTCTCAACACATTTTGTATGCTGCTTGTTTGTGTAGGAGACAGAATGTCCTCTGTAGAAACATGGTAACTTGCTCTGGATGCAAAATGAACATTGTAAATCTAAGAAAGAGTTACTCACTTTGTGCAGTAACGGTGGTTCTTCGAGATGTGTCCCCATGGGTGCTCCACTCTGGGTGCTGGTGCGTCCTCGCGCCGGTGACTGGAGACTTTTCTAGCCGTTTCTGCTGCGCCGCGCAGGTGCCGTGGCGCCCTCTAGTGTCGTTGGAATTGAAGGGCACCTGCGCGCGTGGCTCCTCCGTTCCTTCTCTACCCGCTAGAGTATAAGGCTCCAAGCAGGGGAAGGAGGGAGGGTAGTGGAGCACCCACGGGGACACATCTCGAAGAACCACCGTTACTGCACAAGGTGAGTAACTCTTTCTTCTCCTTCGAGTGGTACCCGTGGGTGCTCCATTCTGGGTGACTACGCAGCAGTTGTCGGCTCACGGAGGTGGGTTTGGAGCCGTGTGGTAGTAACTGTGGATAAAAACAGCTTGTCCCACTGCCATAGAGGATGCTATGGAAGCGGAAAGAGCATAATGTTGCGCAAACGAGTGGTCGGATGACCAGGTAGCAGCGTTGCAAATGTCTTGCAGTGGAACGTTATGAAGGAAGGCGGTCGTGGAAGCTACCGCCTGGTGGAATGAGCTGTGATAGTTCCAGGTAAGTCCTTGCCATATAGGGTGTAACAAGTTCGAATGCAGGATGTAATCCATTTAGAAATTCTTTGAGATGAGACTGCTTGCCCCTTAGATCTTTCAGCGTAAGAGATAAAAAGTTCAGGTGAGGCTCGCCACGCTTCGCAATCTACGAGAACGCCAGAGCTCGCCGGACATCAAGAGTGTGCCATGCAGTCTGGATTGGGTCCGCGTGCGGCTTCGGAAAGAAGGCAGGTAAGTGTATGGGTTCATTCATGTGGAAGGCGGAGGGTACTTTAGGGAGGAATTTAGGGTGGGGTCGGAGTATCACCTTGTCCTTTGTAAATACAGTGTATGGAGGGTCGGCCATCAAGGCCGCAAGCTCACTCACCCTCCTGCTAGAGGTAATGGCGACAAGGAAGGCTACTTTCATAGACAAATGAGACCAGGAGCAAGTAGCTATTGGTTCGAATGGCGGTTTCGTCAGGCTCTTTAGAACGTGGTTCAAGTCCCAAATGGGGACTGGTGGACGGACAGGAGGAAAGGTATTCTGCAGACCCCTAAAGAAGCGTTTGGTCAGTGGGTCAGCGAGAAAAGAAGCGCCATGCCTAGAATGGTGAAAGGCCACTATGGCGGCGGCATGGACCTTGATACTGCTAAGTGCTAGGCCGGACTGTTTTAGGGATAGTAAGTAGTCCAGTAAGGTATATACAGGAGCGAGGTGTGGTGGGCTTGCGTGGGTTTGAGCATACCAGTGGGAAAAACGAGTCCACTTGTACAGGTAAGTTTTCCTGGTGGAACGTCTTCTACTATTAATTAGAATGTCTTTCACTTGTTCCGAGCAGGCAGTCTCGGCATCCTGGAGCCATGAAGGAGCCAGGCATGGAGATGGAGCTTGAGAACGTTTGGATGAAGGGTCCAACCGTGGTTCTGCGAGAGGAGGTCGTGGTGGAAAGGAAAGGGATACGGGTCCGTCACCGCCATCTTGAGGAGGTAAGGATACCACGTTTGTCTGGGCCACAGAGGTGCCACTAGAATGACTAGCGCCAGGTCCGTTCTGATCTTGTTGAGGACTTTGGGTAGGAGCGGGAAGGGGGGAAAAGGCATACAGGAGGGAGGCATCCCATGTGATGGAAAAGGCGTCTCCGAGGGAACTTTTCCCCAGGGCTCCTCTGGAGCAGTAGAGGTGGCATTTTCGGTTGTTCTTTGTGGCGAAAGAGGTCCACTTCCAGTTGGCCCCAGTGAAGGAAGAGCGGAGTGAGGGCGCGTCTGTCGATTTCCCATTCGTGCTGGTCCATAAACGTACGGCTTAGAGCGTCTGCTGTGACGTTGAGTATCCCGGGAAGGTAAACAGCCGAAGCGGTGACCCCGTGTGATAGGCACCAGTTCCAGAGCTTGATAGCTTCCGAACACAGGGAAAGGGATCGAGCACCACCCTGACGGTTGATGAAATACATGCAGGTGGTATTGTCCGTCATGATGGTGATGGACTTGTGAGCTATGTACTGAGCGAAATATTGGCATGCATATCTGACCGCCCGTAACTCGAGGAGGTTGATATGGAACGTTTGCTCCATAAATGACCATTTGCCTTGGGCTGTGATGTGTCCCAAGTGGGCTCCCCATCCCATGAGTGAGGCATCTGTTATAAGTGTGAGAGTGGAAGGTGGGCGTTGGAAAGGAACGCCGTGTAGCATGTTTTGAGGAATTGTCCACCAGAGTAGGGAGTTGATGATGTGTGGTGGAATGGCGACGGACTTGGAAAGTTGGTCTCTGGAGGGCCTGTAAACCGTCGCGAGCCAGGACTGGAGAGGTCTCATGTGGAGTCTGGCCAAGCTGATGACATAGGTCGTGGAAGCCATGTGTCCGAGGATTTTGAGGCAGTGGCGGACCGTGACAGTCGGCCCCGCTTGTCCTGCTCGGATAAGGTGGCATATCGTTGCGAACCTGTGCTCGGGAAGAGTAGCCCTTGCTGCGACTGTGTCGATGAGGGCGCCTATGAATTCCAGCCTCTGCGTTGGGCGTAGAGTGGATTTTGCGTAATTTACGTGAAACCCGAGGCTGAGTAGAAGGGCTATTGTGGTATCTGTCATGGCCTTCATCTCATCGAAGGACGCACCTTTTATGAGGCAATCGTCCAAATACGGGAATATTATGATGCCTTGGCGTCGAAGAGAGGCCATTACGACCGCCAGGGTTTTGGAGAACACCCTGGGGGCTGTGGACAGGCCAAACGGGAGCACTCTGTATTGGTAGTGTTGGGTGCCTACTGTAAACCGTAAGAAGCGTCTGTGAGCAGGATGAATTGTAATGTGGAAATAGGCATCTTGAAGGTCGAGAGCCGAAAGCCAATTGTGTTGATCGAGCGCAGGAATGATAGTTGATAGGGTGACCATCTTGAAACTGTGGTGTGCGATGTATTTGTTGAGGCGCCTGAGGTCTAAGATGGATCGCCACCCTCCTGTCTTCTTCTGGGTTAGGAAGTAGGTTGAGTAGAAACCCCGGCCTCAAAATTGTGTTGGTACGTGTTCTACCGCGCCCAGTTGAAGAAGCTGTGAAACCTCTTGTAGGAGGACGGTTTCGTGAGAGGGGTCCCTGAAAAGGGACGGGGTAGGAGGGTGGGTGGGGGGAAGAGAGGTAGAGGGGATGATGTAACCAGATTGAATCAGATCCAAGACCCATTTGTCCAAAGTGATGAGGGACCATTGTTGGAAAAAGGCCCGGAGGGGGTGGTGGAACTGAAGGGTACCAGTTGGGAATGTCAGTGGATTGGCTTCCTGGCTCTCGACGTGACCTTCAAACCTGCTGCTTGCTCGATGGTGTGTGACGTGTTGTTGTTGTTGTCGCTGTGGTCTATGACGTTGAGATCTCTGTTTGCGGAAATCGTACTTGGGTTGTTGACGGAACGGCTCTCTCGGGCGTTGGTAAGGCTGGTACCTAGTTCTCTTAAATGGAGGAGTGTACATTCCGAGGGTCCTGAGAGTAGTACGAGAGTCCTTCATAGAATGCAACACCTCGTCGGTCTTAGCTGCAAAAAGGTTGGTTCGATCGGAAGGGTAAGTCCTCAACCTTTTGTTGAAGATCCCTAGGTACCCCAGATGCTTGTAGCCACGAAATTCGGCAGAGCACTATCGCCGAGGCCGTAATTTTAGCTGCGGTGTCTGCCACGTCCATAGCGGACTGCAAAGCTGTGCGGGAGATGGTGTGGCCCTCCTGCATAATATTGAGCAGGGTTGACCGTTTATGCTCCAGGAGGTGCTGGAGGAGATCCTGGAGCTTGGAATAATTAGCGTGGTCATAGTCCGCAAGCATGGCAGTATAGTTCGCAGCCCTGAGGAGTAATGTGGATGAAGAGTAAACCTTTCGGCCCATAATGTCCACTTTTTTTTGTGATCCCTGTCTTGTGGGGTTGTTCTTAGATTAGGTTGTTTACCCTTGTGCCGTACCGAATCCACTCCTAAGGAGTTCGGAGGTGGATGGGTAAAAAGGAAGTCCATATTTTTTTGGAGCGATAAAGTATTTACGGTGTGCTCTCTTATTTGTTGGAGTGACGGATGCTGGGGTCTGCCAGATATTGTCGGCCAGGTCCATAATAGCCTCATCCATGGGGATAGCAATTCTAGAGGCGGTTGGCGGCTGAAGCGTACAAAGGCGGCGATATTGTTTAACTTGCACCTCTTGGAGATCTCTTTCCTGAGCTATAGCAACTCTTTTAAACAATTCCTGAAATTTTTTCGTGTCATCTCCCGACGGTGGGGCTTCGGTGGTGACCGCTTCATCTGGGGAGGAGGAGGAATTGTGTAAAGGAGATCTGGTCTCGCCTCAGAGAGGGAGTCATGTGCGTCTGAGGGGGCTGGAGAATTCGGCTCAGTGGCAGATACGGTGGCAGGAGGCGAGGGAGGAGGTGGCCTGGAAATAGTAGAAGAGGGTCGATGGTGACTCTTCTTTGGACGTGACTCCCAGGGTTGCCATTGAGTGGCATATGGCGGGGGTAGGTAAGCATACTGCTGTGCATACCATGGGTGCGCCGGGGGAGGGTATGCATATTGAACTGTAGCCGGCTGCCAGGATGGAGGTCTATGAGCCGGGCTAGAGTGTTGCGATGAGAACCTGCTCCTTGGTTCGGTGCCGATGTCACTGACTGAACGAGAAGCGGCCTAGGAGCGCTAAGATCTCACCGAGTGGATAGAGGAACCTGGGGACAGCGGTGCCGAGGAGGTGTGGCTCCGCACCAGGGATCGGTACCGCTCACGCCTCTGAGACAGTGCGGGGTGATGCGGTTTCGGTGGTAACGGCGCCACTAGCGGGAGGGTTGACGGTGCCGAGGTTTGTTCTGGCACCGGAGCGCTCAAAGGTGGTTTATCGGCACGGGCCTTTTTCGGTGCCGAGCACGGCGCCGTTTTGGCATGCTTCGGTGCCGTGCGCTCTTTCAATAGCACAGTTGGTGCCAAGGACGGCTTAGGCGCCGTAGCAGTCGGTGCCGCTGATTTTTGCCTTGGCTCTGAATGAGCTCTTTTGTGCGGTGCCTGCGTCTTAGGCTGCGACGCGCCGGAGGTTCCCGGCCTATCCTCGGTGCTAACTCGTAATGCTGAGGGTGCCGAGGATAGGGATGGAGTTGTAGAGAGACCGGTTTTTGACGTCGTGGAAGAAGAGTGGGTAGGGGGTTGATTTTTCTCCATACCCTTAGTTAGTTGAGGTGATCTAGACAGTGTAGGAGAGTCCTCTGAGGAGGGACGGAGGGACTTCTCGTTTAAGAGAGTCCTTAGTCTATTGGCTCGGTCTCGGCGCGCCCTCGCTGTTAATTTGGAGCAGTGCAGGCACTTTTGAGTCTGGTGCGCCTCCCCAAGGCACTTAATACAGGTGGAGTGCCCGTCGGAAGCAGGCATGGCATCTTGACATGACTCACAGCGTTTGAAGCCCAGCGAGCCGGGCATGAGGGGTTGGGGAAAAAGCGGCAAGCCGCAACGAGAGACATTTTCTACATCATATGTAGAAATGGGAAACAGGTCTGTCTGGCCCAGGATGGTGCTATTAGTATGACCAGAGCCCCGTCCATCTGGATCTTGCGTAGTACTCGGGCTACGAGCGGGATTGGCGGGAAGGCATAGTGTAGTGGTTCGTCCCAACAGATGAGGAAGGTGTCGCTGTGAGATCCCCCGTCTAGGCTGGCTCTCGAGCAAAACTAGGGACACTTGGTATTGTTGGGAGTTGCAAAGAGGTCTATAGTCGGGACTCCCCAGCTGTGGAAGTCAGAGGTGAGTATGGCTGGATATAATTCCCATTCATGGTTGGAGTTGAAATTTCGACGCAGGGCGTCCGCCTGAACGTTGTTTATTCCGGGTAAGAATGACGTCTTCAGGAGTGATGCCAGGCTGCATGCACCAATTCCAGAGGCAGATGGCTTAGACGCACAGTGATGGGGAGCGAGTAAAACATGGTTGTCATGTTGTCGGTGAGTATGTGAACAGCCTGGTTGATAATGAGTGGGAGAAAATGATTGCAGGCATTCCTCATGGCTCTGAGCTCGAGGAGGTTGATATACAGTGAGTATGTCGACCACCTGCCCTGAACTGTGTGATAAAGTAGATGCGCGCCCCAGCCAAGAGAGGCATCTGTCATGATCTGTCTGGAAGATTCGGGCTGGTGGAAGGGAACGCCTGTTAGAAGGTTGGTGGGAACTGTCTACCATGTAAGTGAGTCCAGCACCCTCTTGGGAAGCACGACCTGTATGTGTAGGGAGTGGAGGCCTGGTCTGTAAACTGACGCTAGCCAGTGCTGTAGGGCTCGGAAGTGGAGGTGAGCATATTGTACGACATAGGTGGTAGCTGCCATGTGTCCCTTCGCTTGTAGGCAGGTCAGAACTGTAGTGGTAGGGGTGATCAGCAACACAGTCACGTAGTGCCAAGAATCAGTGTTGGGGAAGATAAGTGCTAGCTGTCAACGAATCGAGGCAAGCCCCAATAAATTCTATGCCCTGAGTGGGTAGCAGGGTAGATTTCTGTTCGTTTATTAGAAGACCGAGACGGATGAAGATCTGCCTGGTATTGGCGATCATGTCAGCAGTCTCCACCTGAGATCGACCTTTTATAAGACAGTCATCTAAGTATGGAAAGATGACAATGCCCTGTCATCAGAGATAGGCTGTAACCACGGCCAGGACCTTTGAGAAGACTCTGGGAGCCGAAGATAGTCCAAAGGGAAGTACTCTGTACTCGTAATGGTCATGGCCAGTAATAAATCAGAGGTAGCGCCTGTGTGATGGGTGTATGGTGATGTGAAAGTATGTATCCTGAAAGTCGAGGGCTGCGAACCAATCCCCTTCATCCAAAACTGGTATAATCGATGCCAGTGTTACCATTCTGAAGCATTGTTTCCACACATACTTGTTTAACTTGCGCAGATCTAGTATGGGTCTCCATCCCCCTGTGCGCTTCTGTGTCAGGAAATATTTGGAGTAGAATCCTCTCCCTCGAAAGGAACCTCCTCTATCGCTCCCAAGTGAGAAGGTGATTGATTTCTTATTTGAGGAGCGTCTCATGAGAGGGGTCCCTGAAGAGGGACGTGGAGGGGAGGTGGGCAAGGGGAAGCGCTGTAAAGGGAATGGCATATCCTGTGCGGATGATCTCCAAGACCCATTGATCTGACGTTATGACGGCCCACTGATGGTAAAAGGGATGGAGTCATAAGAACATAAGAACGGCCGTACTGGGTCAGACCAAAGGTCCAATCTAGCCCAGTAGCCTGTCTGCTGACAGTGGCCAACACCAGGTGCCCCAGAGAGGGTAGACCAAAGACCCAAAGAGTCTGCTGGTGAAGAGATGGTACTGGCTTGTTGGCAGCAGTCAAGTGGGAGGTCGGGCAGACCCTCGACCAAATGCTCAAACCTGCTATTTTGTTGACTGGGAGCCCGAGGAGTGGGCTGCAGGTGGGTGTCTCCTCTGAGGGCATTGTCTAGGGCAGTTATAATCGTACCGTCTTTGCTGGGTGCGGTTGTAGTAGCTATCCCTGGTTTTGTTGTATGGAGTATAACGCCTTCGCCGATAGGGTGGGGTGTGCATTCCGAGTGTATGGAGGGTGGTGTGGGAGTCATTGCTACTATGTAGGACTTCATCAGTGGTTGCCGCGAAAAGCTTGAGCTTATCAAAGGGAAAGTCTTCTACCCTAGACTGGAGCTCTTTGGGCATCCTGGCTGCAAGGAGCCAAGAGGCTCTTCTCTTCATCATGGCTGTGGCAGTTGCCCTGGCCGCTATGTCGGCTACATCTATTGTGGAAGGAGAGCTGTACGAGCGATCATATGACTTTCATATAAAATGCCTCTAAGGATGGACCTTTGGGAGTCAGGGAGATGTTCCATCAATTTGTCCAGTTTGGAATAGTTGTCGAAGTCATGGTTTGCTAGCAAGGCCGCGTAGTTGGCTATTCTTAGTTGAAGGGTGGCCGACGAATAGACCTTCTTACCAAATAGGTCCAACTTTTTGTGTTCTTGTCACTGGATGCTGGTTTGGTATAAGGCACTTTTGCCTGTTGGTTAGCCGCATCAACGACCAAAGAGTGAGGTTGTGGATGCAAGAAAAGGAAGTCCAGATCTTTCTGGGGTACAAAGTACTTCCTGTCGGACTTCTTGCATGTTGGCTGAATCGAGGCAGGGGTCCACCAGATTTCGTCAGAGAACTCCATTATTGCTTCATCAATCGGAAGTGCAATTCTGCCTTGTGAAGCGGGGCGGATATTCTTTAAAGGTCGGTGCTGTTTCTCTCCTACTTCCTGGTGGTGGATCTCCTGTGTTGTTGTCACCCTCTTAAACAGCTCGTGGAATTATTTTGTGTCGTCAGATGGATGCATCTCATCCGGTATTATTGCCTCTTGGAGGTGCGAGGACGCATTGTCAAGAGGTGAATCCACCTGACATAATTCAGTATGATCATCGGAAAGATGACCCTCCTCCTCTTCGTCCGAATCTGCAGTGGACAGTACAGTTTGAGATGGGGAGGGTGGAAGTAATCTCCCTGAGGCAGAGGATGACACAATGCCTCTCTCATATGCTCCAGTGGTCCCATGGCACCCAATGAGATGGTTAATAGAATGGAGGATACGGGCACTCCGAGTACCAGGGCGGGTATGGTGATTTACTATGGAAGTAGTAAGGGTGACGAGATGTCATAGGGGTCGAGTGGTGCGATCAGAAGACACTGTACTGGTCCTCCCACTTGATAGCACCCCGTTCAGACAATACCGGAGATCTTGGACACCATGGAGAGAGCCCTGGGGAGGGCTGCATGGGGGATGCCCGTCTGGAGTGCAGGAATGAAAGCTGTGGTCTGTCAGTTTTGCCTGCGTCTTGCTGAGGCTGCACTAGAGTCTCCCGGGGAGGGTGTGGGGGGGGAACAGCATACAGCTGTTGGTGGACAAGCTCACCTTCGAACCCCATTCCCTCCAAGCGAGCTGTTTGGCTGCGTGCGGCACAATTATCGGTGACGCGTCTGTTGATAATGCTGGCACTGGTGTGCATGGATGTCCGGAAGCGCTCTCCAGTGTCACTTCTAGCCCTAGATTCCCTGGTGCAGGTGGTGCTAGTCCTATCCACTCCCAACATTCGGGGGGGATGGAGTTGGGGGCAGGGACTTAGCTGGAGATTATCCCCTTTTTGCCCGTGCTGGTGGTGTTGGTGAAGCGGCCCTTTTCCTAGCAGGTTGTGCTGCTGGTAAGGGGACCTGAGAGCATTCAGGCTGCATTGCCTTGTCCAGCAAAATCATGCGGAGGCGGAGCTCTCTGTCTTTCCTCGCTCTCACTGTGAGAGAGTGGCAGAGTTCACATTTCTGCGGAACATGTCTCCCCCAAAGACAGCAGATGCAGTCCACGTGTTTATCTGAAACTGGCATGAGCTCCTGGCATGAGTGACACTTATTAAAGCTAGATGAGCCCGGCACTGCAGCTTCTGACAGGCTCACCACGAGTGTTCTATTGAGGGTTACCCCGTAGCCATTACTACCGTTAACGTCGGAGTTGCAGTTTTTTTGGGGTTTTTTTCCCTTTTTGTAAAAGGAGAGGGCAGCTGAGGGAAGGATGCAGCTAGGTTAGCAGTTGCCTGCAGGCGGGCGCCCGCCAAAGCCGGTACTCTGTGAGAGGCTGACTGAAAAAAATCTCCTCCCCCCCCAGGATGAAACCAAATGAGAAGACAGGTGAGAGGAGATTGGGAGAGCGAAACAAGGAGGTTTTCCCACTCTCCCTGAAGAGAAGCTGAGGAGAACGAAGAACTCCGTCAGAGGCTGAGGACAGAAGAGGAACTGACGGGGGAGGGAGCCGAGTGCGAGGCACCAAGCAGAACACAGCGCGAGGCTCTCCTCACGCATGCGTGGCTCACAGGCACTTCTGGAAAAAGCTCTGCTCTGTGGCTCTGGGACATTCCTACACCTGACGCGGAGCACCCACGGGGACATCACCTGAAGAAGAACAGGGATTAGAGAGAGTTGTGGGGAAGGGTAATACTTCCCAATACATACTGGGAACCCAAACTACAGTAGATTGAAAATACCTCACTTTGCAGTAGTTTAATAATGAGATAACTTGGATATTCATTCCTTCAAGTCAATAAAAGCTAGAATGTATCTCACGGTCACCTACTTTAGTTTTAAACATAGCTGGCCAGTTATTCTGTCAGTGCTATGCCTTACCTTGTGTGTTTTGCTGTACGTATACAAAAAGGCCAGCCTGTAGAGGCTCTTATAGTGCTGGGGGAAACGGCTCAGACACAAACGGAAGGAGGAGATACACTGTTCTGTCAGGAATTTACGTTGCTCTTCAAGATCTGCTGGAAGACACTGGGGAAACTCTGATGCATCTCCACAAGATTCAGCTTTCTTCTTACAGTCCCACTGTGAAGGTGGGGGGACTGTGGCCTTGAAAGGGATGCCAGATGATGCTTGAGCATCTAAAATAACTTTCTGGACACTATGTTCAGCTGCATGATAAGATTCAGAGTTCTCCAAGGGTTCTTCTGACTTTCCTACAGGTGGCAAATGAACAAAGACTTAGCATTTGTGTTTTAGAATCGACGTGTACTGAAAAATTTAATTCCTTTTCTCCATTAAACTACATTCCAAATAATTTCAGAAACATCCCAATATACATTTGACCTCTCTTGATGTTAAGTGAACAAGACACTTTCAGCTCCTAGCGAAATAAATAAATAAATAAATAAATAAATAAATAAATAAATAAATAAATAGCCATTTATCAAAAGAAAGGCAATTTTAGAGTCACAGGTTTTAGGGGTGAAAGGAACAATGATGATCACCTAATCTGACTTCCTAAATAATACAGAGACCATAGAATTCCATCCAGTAATTTCTCCACTGAGTCTAACAACTTGTGGTTCAACCTGCCCATCTCTTTTAGAAGAGCAAAATTTTCATTTAACTATTCCAGGTAATGCTGAATTTACAAAGTCCTTGTCACTTATTGCAAAGGTCAATTATCTTCACTGTTGAAAAACTGCAACCTATTGCTAACTAAAATTTTTTCAAGCTTCAGCTTTCAACCATTGAATCTTGTTATATCTTGTCTATTAGACTATTAAGCCCTCTTATAAATGATATGCTCACTTGATATAGCTATTTATTGTCCAAGATCAAATTGCCTCTTAACTGTCTCTTTAATAAGCTGAAAAAACAGACTTTAAGTCTCTTTTAGGTGTGTTTTCCACACCATGAATCATTCCTGAAGATCTTGTATGAATCCTCTCCAATTTTTCAACAGCTTTTTGAATGTGCTGACACTAGAAATGGACAGAGCATCCCAGCAGGATGTACTTTGTTTTTTTGGAAGCTTCTGAAGACTGTAGAAAATATTTCAATTTCATTTTTAAAGCGTTAAATATTTTACAATCACCACTTTCTGGCATAGAACTGCTAGCACACTTGATGTGTCGAGCCATCCTAAGTTTGAGAAAGACTATCTTAAATATTTAACTTTAAAACTATTACAGATTTTTCAAACTAGAGTTTGAAAAATATTCATACACTCTTTCAGAATGTTTTAATAATTCTCAACTCAAAAGTTTCAGTCATTCCAATGCCCTAATCATCCCAGTAGGAGAGGGAAAAAAAGCTGTCAAAATTAACATGAGCAAACTCCTTTTACATATCTAACTAATAACATTTCGCATTTATCTTCCTAGCATCTGGGTGCCTTAACATTTTAAGTATATTATATGTCAGAAGTTTATATCCCTTCCCTAAAAATAGGCTTTTTAAAATTAATTGTAAGAAAGCTAATTCAAATAACCAATTATACAAAAAATGTGGTGGATTTTTTTTTTAAGTAGATGGTATAATTAGAAGTGTAAGTATAAAACACACATACCACCTGTTATAGTAGGTCATATTATATAACTTGGAAATACCTTGGAAAATGAAGCTCTTAAATCTTATATTAATTTACATTTATATAACATATACCTTAATTGCACGCTATTAATTTTCAGAGGGCTAAATGACACAGCTGTCAGTCTCTTCTCAGACTAAAACATTTAAATCTTTGCCATACAACAAATATAAAATATGCACATTATATCATCTAAATGTATTATACTGTGTTAGTAGCAATCCTATATTTATAGCTGGCTTAGAAAGGCATTTTTCCAGACACATTTGTTACAGCAGATGCAAATAATGTGATACCCAATTTAACAAAGGTGCCCAAACAACCATCTGATTGCAAAGACTTTTAAGTGACTATTGCCTGGAACACTGTCATTGAGTGATAAATAAAAAGCTTTGTATCTCATTACCTACCAATCCCTCCCAAATACGATTTATATAAAGCTCGGTCTATACTAGGTATTTTGCATCGATGTGGCTATGCTGCTACACACCTAAAATAAAGATACACTTTAGTGCTATAAGATGGTGACTACCATCACAGGTTACTGGAACTGGTCACATACTAGCACAAGTACAGTTTTGATCGTTTGCACCTGAGTGACTTTATTGGTATAGACACTCTGATGCAAGGTTCCCCAGTTTAGACAAACTTTAAGAAAAAGCATAATTCAAAAGAAGGAAAAAAGTCAAAATGTCAATGAGACAATGTGGAAAAAAAACCAGTTTCCTACTTCTTATAACTGTTCGTCTTCAAGATGAGCTGCTCATGTCCATTCACATAGGTGTTCACATACTGCATGCACAATCGTTGGGAGGTTTTTCCTCTAGCAGTACCCGTCAGATTGGCTGTGGAGCTTCCTGAATAGTGCCTTCATGGTGACATAGGTGATCCGATGCCTATTCAGTCCCTTCTTGCTGGACTATTCTGACAACAGGGGAGGTGGGTGGGATTTGGAATGCATATGAGCAATACATCTCGAAGAACAACAGTTATAAGAGGTAAGTCACTGTGCTTTCTCCTTGGAGTGCTTGCTCATGTCTAGTCCAATAGGTGACTCCTATGCATTTTCTATGGAGAAGGGGTCACTGACTGCACAACCACCCTTCCACAAGCTGCATCATCCCTTGTCTGTTGGATAATGGCATAGTGTGATGTGAAGATGTGAATGGAGGACCCTGGCACGTCCATATGTGCCAGGAATGCTGCAGCAGATGCCTGTACTTTTGTGGCGTGAACTCTCTATGATAGAGCTGGTACCGTAGCCAATTGTAGCAGGCCCTAATACAGGAGGTGATCCACGATGAAATACACTAGGAGGGATGGAAAGCTCTTTCATTTTCTCAGCTATTGCAATAAAGAGCTGTGATGACTCACGAAACGGCTTTGTGCATTCAATGTAGAAAGCTAGGGCACACCTGACATCCAGGGAATGGAGAGCTCCCTCCTTATTGCTAGCATGGGGTTTGGAAAGAAAACTGGCAGAAAGATGTCCTGGCTCACATGAAAATGCCTACCTTAGGCAGGAATGCTGGATGTGGACATAGTTATACTTTGTCCTTATAAAAGACTACATATGGAGGTTCAGAGGTGAGCACTCAGAGCTATGAGACCAGTGTGGCTGACTATAGCCACCAAAAAGGCGACCTTCCAGGAGAGGTAGGATAAGGGGCAGGTTGGTAGGGGCTCGAAGGGGAAGGGAGTCCCATGAGTTTGGAAAGGACCAGGTTAAGGTACCATTGTGGGATAAGGTGTCTAACCTGGGGATATGGTCTATTCAAACCCGCAAGAAAGTGCCCCATCATGGAGTTGCTGAAGACAGATCTGCCTCCCATATCTGGGTAGAAGGTGGAGATGGACAAAAGTTGGATCAGCCAGCCCCTGGTGTTTCAGGTGTAAAAGGTAGTTGACCTCAGTGGGACTGGGACTTGTTTGAGGAATACATTTTTGGGGCTTCCAGCTGCCCAAAAGGACTTCTCTAACTGAATAAAACACTACAGTTCAATCTGATTTAGCCAGGGAGTTTTCATGCTCCCTGTCCCCCATTACAGAAAGGATGTGGAAGCACTGGAGAGGGTCCAGCATGGGGCAATCAAAATGTTTAAGGGGCTGAAGCACATGACCTGAAGCAGCAGGCTAATCAAGCACCATAGCCAATTAAGGCCTTCTGGGCTACTTTAAAAGGTTTTCCCTCAGGTAAGGAAGGGGGAAGGAGAAGAGTGAAGGACTGAGGAGGAAGTGTGTTGCTGGAGAGTGAGGACTGCAAAAAGGAAAGTGTGTTTGTGCTGAAGCAGGAAACATTCACTCAGGTACTAAGGAGAAGATACTATGGGAGCGTGTGGAGAAGTGGCCCAGGGAAAAAACTGCTGTATTGGGGCTAAAGGAAAAACCCTGTCAGTTGCTACTTAGGGTCCCTAGGCCAGAACCCAGAGTAGTGGGAGGGCCCAGGTTCCCCTCAACATTCCCCAGACCAGTAAAAAGTAATCTCAAAAGGGAGGATAGGATTACAGAGGGTTTTATCCTAAACCTTTGACTCTGCCTATAATGAGGATGGTTAAGTAAGCTGTGACCCTGACCTCTAAAAGAAGTAGGAGGAAGCAAAGGGTCACCACAAGCTTCTGAGGCATAAAATAACTGCCTAGAAGCTTTGTCACTGCCTAGAAGCTATGAAAGGCTAAATACACTATTACTAAAATGAGGTAAGAACTTTATACAGAGAAAAACTAGGGATGCCTTGTAAAGCAAAAGATCAGTTGCTTCAACGTCCATCACTGGTGGTAAGAAGGAAATGAGCAGGTGGCGGATTGACAGGAACTTATATATGTCACCAGGAAGGTCCCACTCCAGAAGGCTCCGCAGCTGACTCAACAGATACCACTAGGGAAAAATCTTCCGATGATCATGCATGCAGAGCACATGCATATACTGAAATGGACATAAATAAGCACATGAAGAAGAATAACTGTTTACTATACATTTCTCTCCAAGAAGAATAAAGACATGGATCAGGACCAGCTATGTATAAAATTTTGTGGATCCATAAAATTGACAGAAGTATAATATTATGGAAGGAGAGACTTAACATACTGTGATATGATAGGAAAATGTCATTTGCCTAAGTTTGGATAGTAGTATTACTAACAAAGATGAACAAATTACTCATCAATAATATTTATGCTACACCTTCACCTTGTACATGAAAAAAGTTCACTTTTAGAGAGTTTTAAACAAACGTTTTGGTTTTGATGTCATATCCCGCTGCTTGTAAAGCCCAGCTCCCTTATCAAGTTCATCTTATACAGGCTTCATACAGAGAGATAAATTCTAACCAATCGATTTTGGAAAGCCTAAAATGTATTTTGAAACACTTTTTGATACATAAAATCTGATATCAAGTCATCTACTGGAGATACAAATAATTGCTGTATTCCACTGGATAGGGATAGCAGAGGGTGATTTCACGTTCTCCAGTGTGCATTCAATTCCAGTATTTATCATTTGCAAGATATTGAATAGTAATCTATTGTTAGTCCAAGTTAAGTATGGGCAAAATAGACAAAACATTTTTTGAGAGATTGTTTTACAATAACGACTCCTTGAAATGCTCAGGACTTGTAGAAGCCAGAGTACAGGTAAGGCAGTCAAAAGAACACGATAAAAATTGATTTACCAAAAGATTCTGCAGGTTATGATAGGGTTCAATCACATATGTCAGTGGTATCACTACTATGTGCATCTGACAAAGTGGGCTCCAGCCCATGAAAGCTAATCCCCAAATTAATTTGTTATTCTTTAAGTGCTATGGGACTCCTTATTGTTTTTGCTGAAAGTCTAATGTTGCTATCCCTCTGAAACTACCACATGGTTGATATAAACAAAGTTTAAACAAAGTTTGTATATAAACATTTTTTTAAAACACAAACTATATATATATACACACACACACACACACACACACCCCCAACTTGTGTCCAATAAAAATTCAAGCATAGTTCAACATCTGTCCATTATTTCTGCATGCTGGACAAGACATTTTAATGTCATCACACAAGCTGCTGTGAGTTACATAACTGTACCTCTTTCTTCTTCAGATCCTAGGATCTCTTTGCAGGATGCCATGACATCTGAACAGGAAGTGGAAATCCTCTTCTCTGAGTAAGGCTTCCTTAAACTGTCTTGAGAACTGGCAGGTTCATTAAAGATGTCCTGTGTGGAGTTGGAATCAGAGAGCACCACTGCTGTGCTATCCTGACTCCTTTCTGCAAAAAATGAGAATCAGGTAAAGAATGAAAGTGCTACTTCATCCTCATTACAGGAGACATTAGGACCAAACAGTCCTCTATCTTAAATCATAAGATAGTGTTTTCTTCTCAATCTATGTAGCATAATGACTGTAGTCATTCTGCAAAGCTCTCTCTATTGTTATGCCAACCAATGCGCCTATTGTCTAAAAGGTAAGTGTATGTATTTTCTTGTAATCTGTCTGCTACAGTTTATTACCATATTCCTCTCCTCACCTGTTTGTTCCAAGAATTGAAAATTTAATTGTTTTTTTCACAAGGGGTTGCTAAATATTCATGCAGACTTCATTTTTTCTAATGATTTCCTGGGATATCTAATCAAGTTAGAAACTTTGTAAAATGGAGATGGTGTGAATCCCTCATAAGCAACCAATGTTGGGATCAAATGTAGCCAGCATTTTATACCCATAACATTATAGCATTTTTACTGTGCCACTTGTGGCATCTCAAAAGGTACACTAAGTAAAAATCTGAGACCACTAGAACTCATTTGTTCAGAGAAGACCGTGAGCATTCAAGTTTTCTAAGAATTTTTGGTAACAGTTCCTAGCAAAAGATACAAGAACATAATTAGAGATGCAAAAGACTTAACAGAATAATCATTAACTTCATTCACCTGACTAGAGTTTGATACCGTCTAATGAATGGTCATAAATTTAATCTGCTTAGCATCTTGCTAAGATTTAGGTTTAAGAGAGAAACTGAGATTCTTAGACTTCAAACTAGCAGCAGCACTTAATTTGGAAGTTAATTTGCAATTAGGTGCTGGGGCTCAAGCAATTTTTTTTTACTTTCATAACTGATGTGGCAAGCCCAGAGGTGCCAGGGTTATGAACTGCCAATTTAAGCACTGGCTTAAATAGAAGGGTGAGAGAAGTGATTCACTCTAGGTGGGGACAGCTGATTAATATATCATACCTGCTAACTGCTTTACAGTTTGGAGGGGCTGTTAGCCTTTTCAGCCATACTTGTTTCAGCATAGAAAACAATTATACAAGGCTGTGATTATAGAGAGATAAAAACTGCACCCTAGAATAAAGGAACAAGTGAAAACTGCTCAGATACATCTGAAATCAGTCTAATATACTCTTGGTCACTATGTCAGGGTTAATAAGAGACTACCTAACAGCATAACTTCATAACTGGAACTGGGACAGCCCATTCACATATAGGCTGACACACCAATACAACTACAGAAAAAGATACACGCTTTCTTCCTCAGATGAGAGGAAAAAAATATTTTTCCATAATTTTCCACTAGCAAAATCCAATGTCTGATGTGAAATCCTAGTAGACAGAACCTTCTCTGTATCTAAAATTCATGGATGAATTTAGTCCCTTTTCCAGAAAAAGGATTGGCTCAACTGATCCTCAGACCTCAATTTATAGTGCAGGTGTTATTTGTTTTGATTCCAAAAAGATTAAAATGCAATTTGATGCAACCTATAGGGTTTTTATTTGACACATGAAAATATGTCTATCCAGTGAACTGGAAAAGGGAATGGGGGAGGAAGCGGAGGGGAGAGTGTTCCCTGATTCCTAATGGCAAGTTTTACAGATGACAGACTTTATATAGAAATCATAAAACTACCAAAGAATAGGAGAGGAAAGATTCTGAATGGATCAGTCACGTTTTCATGACTCATTCGCAGAGGTTTAAGAATATTCTTTGGTATATGTGGCTATAGCTGAATGCCTGTCAGTATCAGGAAAAAAAATGTTTTAAACTTCTAAGGTTTAGAAACAGATTGTAAAGTTTTGAGGGATAAAATAAAAGATATTTTTGTGATCTAAAGTGGTTCTTAGCAGTTTTGTAACACCCTGAAAGACTTGTTGAATGACAGCTCCACCAACAAAATCCCTGCTACAGACAAGCAACACACGCAACCTTTACAGAAATTCATCTAACAGATTTTTTTAAAATGGGAGAAACTTGTGTATCTGCTTCAGGAGCAGGCTAGAGGTTGAATAAGACATGGCCTAGCAGTTTAGGAAAGGGTGTGCAGATGCAAAAATATACCAGTTGCAAGACTACAGATGTTTCATTTTCCCATAAGCATTGAAGTTACTTTTGATGTACAGGCTGTAACAGATGAAAAGTCAAAATGCTGGAATGGGAATCAAGAATGTCTGGTATACTGTAAGTTTGTGAAAGCTACATCAATTACTAGGAAATTATACTAACCTCTCAGAATAAAAAATTATGCTCATAATTATAAACACTGAACTAGCATGTTATATTTCAAATACCAGCATATCAATGAGGTTGTTCATCCCAAGGGAGCAAACATGAAGTCTTCCTTTTTAAATCCTAATGAGCAATCTCAGCTTGAAGTTTCTACTAAAAAAGTAGGTATATATGAGCCTCTTTCCTGTACCCTAGCCAAATACCCAATATGTCAACCATATCATCTAATCCTGCACTGCGCATACAACATAATGATAAAAATGCAACAGTTCATCAATGTCTTGTCTCCACAGTGGCTCTCAATATTACTTCTGCTGGTAGGGCTGAGATGGTGGGCTGCAACAACATAACATTTTTCAAAAGGCAGGCCAGGATACGCTTGGGAGTGGATGTTTTGTGCTATTGTATCTAAGACATTTTAAATTATTTCTTCTGAGTCAACTGCCACATTTGCAGTGTACATTTCCCAGACATTTTAAAAAAGATTAGCATTTGATTTTTTTAATATTAAAATAAATCAAGACTTCTAAAAAGATGTCATAGGTAAATGTAGTATCTTATTTCCTCTTTTCATGGGTTCCAAAACAACCATAGAAGAAAAGGTCAAAGGAACACTTTCTTAAGTTGCTACGTGTTAATTACTATGTGCAGGGCACATAAACATAACTATTTTACTTCACCTGCTCTGACCATTGATCTGTTACACTGTGGTGTGTGTTACTGTGGAATAGAAATGAAAATATTTTATATATTCAATGCATTCCACCCTCAATTGAAAGTCACCATAAAATTGTAAAATGAGTCTGAGGTTATTAGGATTCAACTAATAGTAATTCTGAGGCTGGGAAGTGCTAATATCCATACACTGGAGATATTCTCTGCTCAAAATACATTAAAATATATGTCTTAGTGCATCAAGATTCAGACTGTCTGAAGAAGGACACACTTTCAATCAGCACTGCAAACAACTATGGGAACAAGAGCTAGAGGTTTCCCGCACCCCCACCCAAAAAAAGTTTATAAACTAAGGGAAAAAGTAGTTTAGAAAAGGGAAGTGTGCATATTGTTTCAATAACTTCTATATCAAATGTGCTCAGTTTACAAGTAAAGGGATGCTTTCTGGCTGCCAGTTCCACAAACAGCCTAGAATCTGAGAATCAAGCTATGTTCTTTCTATTTCATCCACCAGCGCCAGCTGTGAAGGTCTCAAATTAAACCCTCATGACATATAGAACTCCAAATTATACTTTCAGCAACACCTGCACAAACTCAGTGTGAGAGTCTCTCCTTTGCTATAGTCAATGTACATACAATTGTGCAGGCCCTGTTGCAAAGCTAAGAGAAGGAAGTATGCTGAGGATGGGGGTAATTATGGGGCTTTTAAAGTAACCCCTGGGAATCCCTACATTATCCTACAGAACCATTATAGTCCTCTTGGCAGCCCAGAATTGGGGGATGAAAAGTTAGTGTAAAGTCACATTTACCTTCCCTCTTCCAAGCTTGAGTTCTATGCTGTGCCTCCAAGAGACATAGCAGAGAGTCACACCAAATGCGTTTAATGTGTTTGCACAGGTGTAACTGAAAGGAAGGAATCAATTTGTTCAAGAGCATGCGAAGGTATGGAATCCAACTCACTCTAATAGCTTTCTTGTCACTGTGGTGCTAACAGTAGTAAAAGACAAAAACATATAGGGTAAAATTTCCTAATGTTAGAAGTCGACAAGAAAAAAAAAAACAATGGAACTCATGTGCCTAAGTCAACAGGACTTTAGAAAAAATTAACCGTTGGCATTAAATTCAGTACACGACTGATTACACAAATGGTGAAGATCTCCTGAGCAAAAAGGTGTATTTTTACAGTCACTATTTCAGTAGCACTGCACTTTATAGTGGATTTGAAGGAGGAAAAGACAGTTACCTGTTTCCATAACTGCTGTTCTTCAAGATGCGGTGCTCACATCCATTTCACATCAAGTGTTTGTGCTCACCACATGCACTGGTGCCGGAAGTCTTTCTCTCTACAGTATCTGAAAGGGAGAGCCTTCGGAGATCCCTAGATAACTGTCTCCTTCGAATGCTTGCTAATGTCCCTTCCATATTAGGTAACTAAGTCAGTGGTGGTTAATCTGAGGCCCACAGGCCACAGATTTTGTGTGTGGTCCATGAGACATTTTGTTTACTGTTACCCACGTGCAGAGTTGCCAAATTCCACTGATTTCCATCCACAATTTTTTTCCAACTGTTATTACTAAAGTGACAGGCTCGTAAAGCAAGGGCACAGTTCAATCAGCACACCCTGCAAATTTTAGGTATGCAAGCACTGTTAGCAGAACTGCTCTATCCCAGGAGGCTATTTTGATTACAACAATCTGGCAGCCCACTAAAATGAAGGGTGGCCACTCATGTGGCCCTCTCACTACTCTAGGCTGCCCAGTCACTGTTCTAAGCAGTCCCCTGGCAGGATAGTTGAAGTTCATGGCCATGTAGATTGAAGAACATCTCTGTCTAAACCCAGAGTCATCTCTGGCTTGCTGAGTTACGGCATAGCGATCCATAAACATGTGGACTGAAGATGATGCTGAGGCTCTACAAATGTCCCAGATTGGTACATGCACAAGAAGGCCAGCAATGATGCTTGAATGGGCTCTGATGATCGCTAGTGGTCTGTTTGCAAGAGGTGATTCAGCTGGAAATTCTCTGCGACAACACTGGGAGCCCCTTCCTCAGGGCCGCTGTAGCAATGAAGAGTTGGGTAGACCTGTGGAATGACTTAGCCCACTCCAAGTAGAAAGCCAAGGCTCTCTGAACATCGAGGCTGTGGAGGTTCCTCTCCTCTGGTATCCTATGAGGCTTAGGATAAAACACAGGCAGGAAAATGTCCTGGTTCACATGGAAGGAGGACACCACCTTAGGCAGAAAAGCCAGTGGTGCTGTAATTGGATCTTGTTCTTGTGAAACACTGTAGGAAAATTCCAAGGTCAGGGCCTTGAGCTACAATACTCACCTTGTTGACATCAGTGCCACGGGGAAAGCAACCTTCCAAGATAAGTAGGAGACGGCACAAGAACCCAGTGACTCAAAGGGTGGGCTGGTGAACCTGAAGAGGACCAGACGGGGTCCCAGACACTGGATAAAGCCTCCTGAGCCTTTCAGGAATCTGTCAGAAGACTGTCTCGTTTTGAAACAGCTGATGATTGCAGAGATAACCTCAAGGTGCATATTTATGGAAGAGTGTGTTAGACCTTAGTTCCTGAGCTGCAGCAAGTAGTCCAAGATGGATCACAGAGGTGAAGGTGAGGGAGATATGCCACACTCCAAAGCCCAGCAGAAGAATTTCATCCATTTGGCCAGGTAAGCCATCTTGGTTGAGGGCTTCCTCTTTCCTAGGAGGACCCAGGGACCTCCTCTGAGCAGATAAATTCTTCCAGGTTTCACCATGCAGAACTACAATGTGAGGTGTAGAGATTCCAGGTTGAGGTGCAAGAAATGACCGTGATCCTATGACAATAGGTCTGAACAGCTGGGAAGGGAGCAGGAAGGGTCCACCATCACGTTCAGGAGGGTCCTGAAACAGAGCTGTCACAGTCAGGGCCGGACTGAGGCATGGGCTAGCCAGGCAGCTGCCTGGGGCGCCAACCGATGGGGGGCGCCTGATGGCAGCTGTAAGGGGCGCGCGGTGTCCCTTATAGTTGCCATCAAGTGCCATGCGCCCGGCTCCCGCAGCGCCGCCCCCATCCCCACGGCGCCGGCCAGCAGCGCCCTTCCCCCCACGGCCGCGAGGCCCTGCACGCATGCGCCATGCATGCCGCCGTGTGCCCGGGGTGCCAAAAGGGCTCGGGCCGGCCCTGGTCACAGTCACATGGGGGCAACTAGTATCACTCGAACCGTGTCCCTCTTGGTCTTTACTAGGACCCGGCTAATAAGGGGAACCAGCGGGAACACTTACATCAGAACCCCCCACCCATGACAGGAGAGGAAGTTCTTGCTCCACTCCCGTTGGGAACAAGAGCCATAACACTTTCTGTTCTCTCAGGTGCTAAACAAGGCCTGTTGGGGAACTCCTCACCTCTGGAAGAGTGCATGGGCCACCTTGTGTGGAGTGACCACTCGTGAGGTGAGGAAAAGTCCCTGCTGAGTGGATCTCTGATGGTATTCTTGATACTGGGGAGGTGAAAGGCCTCTAGATGGATGTCATGCCAATACAGAAATCCAAGAAATGGAGGGTCTCCCTGCAGATCTGAGGAGTGCGCCCCTCTCCACTGCCTGTGGATGTGAATCATTAAGTCTCTTACTGCCCTGTTTGCCAGTCGAGGCAGGAAGACCCCGCACGCCAAGAGGACTGCTCTGAGTTCTCTTCCATTTATGTGCAGCATCATCTCTCTTGGGGACCACATACCCTTGCACTGAAGGACACGATTGTGAGATCCCCAGGCAAGGGCTGAGGCATCCATCACACACCAGCTCAATGGAGGGTGCCGGGCTGCCAAACAGGACTCTGTCTAGGACAGACTCAGTCCTCGTCCATCATCACAGCGAGGTAAGCACTGCTGAGGGAATTGTAACTATCTTTGACAGATGGCGCTTGGACTGGAATTAGGCCAAGTCCAGCCACTGCTACAGTGGTGCATGGCATGTTGTTCCACATATGTGCATGTGGCCATGAGACCCAGAAGTCATAGGCAGATCTCGGCAGTCGTGAGAGGGAACTTCCTCGATGAGGGCTGAGAAGACTTGGAACCCATTATGGGGCAGAAAAGCTTATGCGCAAATTGAGCCCAGCATTGTTCCCATGAGTTCTATCCTTTGCCCTGGGAAGAGCATCTGTGTTTCCTCTAATTTTTTCCACCCCAAGCAGAATGAATTTTCTTATGGTCATCAATACTGTGGATGTGCAACACATCACCTTCATATTGCTGCACACTGTAAAATTCATGTGACAGGAGTAGAGCCAAGGGGTTCTGATGCGGGAGGGGGCTTGGGCCCGGGATAGAAGGTTGGGGTACAGGAGTGTGAGGGGTTCAGCCGCAGGTGCAGGCTCTAAGGTGGGGCAAGGATTGAGGGACAGCGGATTGGGGAACATTGCAGACTCTGAGGTGGGGCTGGAGATGAAAGGTTTGGAGTGCTGGGGGGGTGAGGGGGGCTCCAAGTTTGTGGGTGGGGCTCAGAGCTGGGTTCAAGGATGGTATAGGTTCTGGGCTGGAGAGGAGGGCTTTGGGATACGGGAGGGTGCTCAGGGCTGGAGGGCTCAAGGTGGGGTAGGGGATGGGGCTTATCTGAGTGGCTCTGTACTAGGGCTGGCAGGGAGGGCCACCCCTCCACTGTCTGAGATTGCTTGCTGCTGGGGCTAGCAGGGAGATGCTCCCTTCCACCAGCTGAGAAGGGCTCCCTTCTGCTGGCCATGGCAGCTTCCAGTCTTGGGGAGAGGTATCTCTCCCTGCTGCAGCCCTTAGCCCCTGCACAGGACTTAATAGCTTCAGCTCAAGACTTAAGGGGAAGCTGTGCAGCCATGCAGCTTAGAGGGAACTATGGTGAGCATGCATTTTTCTATATTCATAAACAGGCTGAGGAATATGCAAGTGGAGCACAATATCTCAATGTCCCTTTGGATGCTGGACCTGAAGTGGCCCTTGATGAGCCTAGACATTGAGTTACTTGCGCTTCAGGTAAGCAGCAACCACTGCCATGCACTTGGTGAACATCTTTGGTGCTGTCACCAAGCCAAATGGGAGGACCGCAAACTGAAAGTAGCCAGGAACCCCTGTAAAGTGTAGAATGTGTCTGTGTCCCAGAAAAAATCGCTGTGATGCTATGCCCCCATGTTTTTATGGAAATATGTTAATATAAATATATATAACTGCTTTATGCAAAATAGGTCACATATCTGATCATTCAAGAGCCTGCAATCCCCTGAATGTGTATATTCTATTTGTGTGCCTCCTTCCTGCGACCAGCTCTTTGCAGACCCTGTGATCTTGGGCAGACTAGGCACTATAGTCCATGAGTGATGTCCTGCATTTCATCCAGAAGTATCTGCAGTGTGCCTGCAATTCTCCCAAAGTGGACTTGGAACTGCCTCTAATCAGATGGTGAAGGTGTGTTCACTTCATTTCGTGTGGACAATGATAATCATTCCATGGAGTGAATGGTTCCAGCTATCTGGGTTGCTTCTCTTCAGTGTGTTCCTGACCAAGCTGAGGTTCATTTCCAGGTGAGAATCCTGCCTCAGCTCTCACTGAGGCATCACATATTTGGGAATCACATACATGGCTCTCAAGGACACTCAATAAAGCTAGTATGAGGGATCATAGAAAGAAGAGTACCATTGGTCCTAACCTGAGCAATCATTCCGATGAAAAAATTAAGGTGCCCAAGAGATCTTGGGGTTTCTCTTGGGGCTGACTTCCTGATTCATTAAAGCTGGTGAACTGGTATCTCCCACTGATACCACACTTAGTGGAGGAAACTAAGGCCTCTATGCTAGTGGGTGGCACCATCAGTACCAATGGTCTTCTTATATATTGACTGGCTGATAATACAGCAGAGTGGTGAAGTGATGGTGCCAAGAGCTCCTTGGTTAGGACTGGATCTGACAGTATCAGTGATTCCAGGTCTGCAAAGACAGTAAATGTCTTCCATGATAGGGTACGGACCCAGCTTCTGTCCCTTGGCAGTGCTGGTTTCAGAAGAACAGTGGTTTTCAGTAACAATGATTTCTTATCTCTTTACAATGGAATCATCGGTGTAGGATGTGTCCACACTCCTCTTTCCACCATCAGTACCAGAGAGGAGCCCATCCCTCTGGCTATCAACTGTTTTAGGGGACTCTTTTTCAGTGCCAAGGAACCAGTATCTTGCTCCTTATTAGTTCCTGTAGTAGGGTGTGGGCTATTATCAACAAGGAAACCCTGTTTTTAGGTGAATACCAACAAGAAAACCCTCTTTTCTAGGGGAGTATCAGCAAGGAAACCCTCTTTTCCTGTGAGTGTTTGCTCTTCTCCTCCTCCTGACTCTGTTTGGAAGAATCTTTAACTCTGCCATGAGCAGCTCTGGAGTCAGATACCACCATGAGCAAAGGGGTGCTTCTCAATGCCTTTGTCTGATGTGCAAGGGAGTCTGATGGGGCAGAATAAGATTCAAGTCTCAATCTTCAATTGTTCATCTGGAATCTTATAGCCTAAACTCATTAGACTGATGGGCTTGACAAGGAAAGCAAGGCCAGATACTACACTTAGAGGGATTATGAGATTCTCCAAGGCAACAGAGGCACGTATGGTGAAGTCAGTGACCAGGCATAGGCCTTGCAGACTCTCTGATTTTGGGTATACTAAGCACCCCCCATACGGGGGGAGAGGAGGGGGAGGAGTTTGGTTGGGGGCGTCCCCGTCCCCCCCATACCACAGAATTTCTATAACTACATGATCTAAATCTGCTAAAACTATTAATAATATCTAATTTTTAAAGTATCACTAGGAAAAGCTACAGACATTAGAGAAGCTCAGTCTTAGACCACATGCACTAGAAAGGAACAGGAGAAGTGGCAGATCTGCTCCACCCTTATGTCCTTGGTTCAGAGCAAGAGAAGAAAGGTGCAGGCCAGGCAAAACAACTTCCCATCTCAACCATGTGGAATGCATATGCACCATGTGGAGTGGCATACACATGGTGACCATCACTCAAAGAACACTGGCTTACACTCATGTTTATCTTCATTGGTATGCATACAAACATTTGGGATTACTTGGCCTCATACAACTTGAAAAAGACCCCAGCCATAATAGATGACGCTACACAAACTGGAATCAAAGTGCATTTTCATGTAAGTAATTAAAAAGAAAAATGGATAAAAAGTTAAGTTTTGCATTGGATAGGTTGACACTTGAGTATCTCTCTAGGGGCACGTCTAGACTACATGGCTCCGTCAACGGAGCCATGTAGATTTGTTTACTCGGCAAAGGGAAATGAAGCAGCGATTTAAACAATCGCCGCTTCATTTAAATTAAAATGGCTGCCGCATTGTGCCGATCAGCTGTTTGTCGGCACAGCGCTGTAGTCTGGACGCTCCTCGGTCGACATCAAAGGCATTTGTCGACATCCCCGGTAAACCTCATCCCACAAGGCATACCGTGGAGGTCGACAAATGCCTTTGATGTCGACCGTGGAGAGTCCAGACTACAGCGCTGTGCCGACACACAGCTGATAGACACAGCGCGACAGCCATTTTAATTTAAATGAAGCGGCGATTATTTAAATTGCTGCTTCATTTCCCTTTGCCTACAACCCTAATCTACATGGCTCCGTCGACGGAGCCATGTAGTCTAGACGCACCCTAGGTGTACGGAAGGGACCCACCCACTTACAAAACGAGTCCAAGATGTAGCCCTAGATTAGACCTAATTTCATCAAATGATTAGACATGTTAAAGCATCTCTAACAACAGCTATACTTTTATCAACAACAACCTCAAAGCACAAAGATTCATCAGCATTCCGTTTATGTGGCCAGATTCTTCCTATATATTTTATACTAAATATCAATTTCAGATTTTTTTTCTCATGAACCCCATTCAAATAAGGGCAATAGATAGATTAAATTATAGAAAGGATAAAAGCAGGTTAACACTAACTGTCATCCTGGATTGAATGCTCTGTCTCTAAGAGCATCCAATACCAGATGCCTCAGAGGCAGGTGCAAAAAAAATCACAACAATAGCCAAATGTGCTATTATCTCCTCCCCCTCCATAAAGGTTTCATTCTAATCTCTAATTGTGAGAGACTGGTTTAAACTCTGATGCATGAAGATTTTGTATCCCTTCCAAAACTCTATTTGTACTGTTATCTGGTTATTCCTGTTATCCATATAAATGTCTAATCCCTCTTTGAATCTTGTTAAATTCTTGGCACTACTGACATGTTGATGCACAATATTCTCATGGAACACCTTTAACTCACAGATACCTTGAGAATCTCCTTCACAGAATCTGTGAAACTCTATAACATTTGCGGAATCACAAGACCAACAGACTATGAAGAAAGACTCCTTCCACAGCACAAAGCAAGTAGCCTTTCCCATTGAGCTTAACATGCAGTTTTCGCCAATTATTGAAGCAAGCCGTGACAGGTAAAAGCAGGAACAGAATGTCTAAAGAACAGATTTGTATAAAGGTTAGGGGCAGCACGGGCAATATTGGTTGCAAAAGCAATCAAGCAAAGATAAAACACACACAAAAAAGAGATGATCATACCTAACTGAACATAAAGAAGTAAATGACAAGAATAAAGACAACAACGTGTTTTCAGCACTACAGTAGCAATGGGCATTCCATGCATTTTCTGCCCTCTCACACAACACTTTACTGGTAGAACATCAACATATCCAAAAGACAGACACGACAGCAAACAGACATACTTCTCAGTTCTCTTCTGGGAATCAGATTTCTTATTTGAATGACTGCTTTTATTTAGATACCTTTTATTTTCTTTTTCTGAATGATCTACAATATTAAAAGCAGGGGTTAGCTGAACTGTGAGTGTAAGGGTTGAACATCTGTTTTTCTGCCTGTCTCTCTGTGAAGAACTGCACATATCCAAGGCTTAATCACTGTATATTCAGTAGAAAGTTGGCCCTCTAGCTAAACACACTGATATCCTAGGTGAAGCAAATGTCCTATTGAATCCCAGATTAATATTTAAAAAAATAAATAAAAGAGGTGTACATTTTGTTCATCCATTGTTAAATGTGAAGGAGAGAGGAAAGGAGATACTGGGCTAACACAACACAAAGGAAAAGTGCTATTACTGGAGAATGAGTAAGAAAGAGCACCAAGAGAAACAGCCGTCTGTTTTGTGCATGCAAAATTGCCAGCAAACACTAACTGCAACTCAGCTATATTTCTCGCCTCCTGAAGGAAAGATGAAGGTCAGCAGCTGCTGTAGGGAGATAGGGTTATAAATGTGTGTACTGTACTAGTCTATAAGCTTTTATTGCTCTATATTTTCCAGTTTGTCTAAAAAAGCTTGATACTCTAAACCAGCACTACAAGGATTCAAAGTGGTCTTCACTATAGCAGCCATTTCTGAATTTTTTTGTCTATTTTTTCCCAAGTATAGAAATATGCTGGGTAGTTATAGTACAATATGAGAGAGATAAGGTGAGGGAGGGACAGAAGTTGGTCCAATAAAATATATTACCTTACCCACCTTCTCTAATATACTTTGACCACCCAGCATTATATCTCTCTAATATACAGGACCAACATGGATAGAACTACACTAAATGGACATTCAGCTACATCATCTGAAAATAAATGCTTGCCCTTTACATTTTAGCTATGTAGGGGTGCACACTTGAGAACTTGAGTCCAGTGATTTTCAGTGAAGGACTCCTGTCTGTGAACAAACTCTCTCTCTCAAAGTCAACCAAGTTGCTGACCTACAAGTGCAGTGGAAAGATACATTGGCATTACATTTGCTTGTAGTAATGCAAAAAGAGGGAATGTATGTGTGTGAGCTCTTCTGCATACACTTAAATTACTGGCATTTATTTTGTCAGGTGACCATATACCATGGTGAGAAGCACATAAAAATATTAAAACAATTAGAGTAAATATCTGTACTGAATTTGGACCAAACTATTTTATTCAAGAACAATGCCAATGTGGGCCATTTCAATTGGTGTCAGAATAGTAAAAGTTTCCTGAAAGTGGTAAGTTTAAAAAAAAAGGCAAATAAGTATTTGACTATTTTTAGGAACAATATAATGGAAACGCAGACACCACACTCCTGCAGCAATTAGGTTGCGTTAAAGATGTCAGTAGTACTTTAGTTAAAAGCAGTACATATTTTAACAAAAGCATTATGCAAATTAATGCAAAGCAATGCAATACTGGTGTCACACACACACACACACACACCCCGCTCTAAGCTTCTTAACCTGTTAGCACTCCTCCATCTGCAACAGCAGCTTTAGGCACATATTTTAATTTCCTTGGGCTCTTCAATGTGCTGCTGCTGTAATTTGGCTCTGCCAGCAATTTATAAGGCATTATGATTGGGGCAGTGTTTTGCAATTCTACTTGTAATAGTCACCCTCTACCTTCCTAGAGTGCACACTACCTAAACTTCTGCAAATTGACAATTTCAATAAGCTGTGAGAGCAACTATACTATGCTATAGCATGCTTGCAGGTCTGGAATTGCTGCTTCAGCCCTGATGGATGCGGTGACTCCTTAGCTTGTACCTTTTGATTCTGTGAAGCAGTTCACCTTCCTCCCATCGGAAAATTACTATGCCACAACCCAGAATACTTTGCTGTGAGTGAATGCTTTCTTGTCTCCTGAGAACATTTCAGCAAGCCATAGGGCCTGTGCATATGTAGTCTGACAGAGAATTGAATCACACAGTGCATATTACTTCAGGATACTTTTAATTTTTTTTATATATTTTTCACTTCTAACGTCAGTCTCCAAATTGAGTGGAGGGAGGGAGGAAAGCATAGCATGACTAGCCTCATATCTAAGGGTATGTCTAGACTACATGCCTCTGTCAGAAGAGGCATGTAGATTAGGCTAACCGACATAGTCAATGAAGCGGGGATTTAAATAATCCCCGCTTCGTTAAAATAAACATGGCCACCGCGCTGTGCCGACGATCAGCTGATCCGGCACAGTGCGGCAGCCATGTTTATTTTAATGAAGCAGGGATTATTTAAATCCCCACTTCATTGACTATGTCGGGTAGCCTAATCTACATGCCTCTGCCGACAGAAGCATGTAGTCTAGACATACCCTAAGTAACAGCAGAGAGAGGAGGTTACTCACCTGTGGAGTAACTGACATACTTCATGATGAATGTCCCTGTGGGTGCTCCACTGTGCCCCTGTGCCATTGACTCAAGTCTTTTAAAGCAGTCTACTCATGGGCCACACAGGTACAGTGCCTGGTTCATGAGCTTTCAGTGCCCTGACATTGTGCATGCATGCTCCCCCCTTAATTCCTTCTCTACGTACCCCACCAAAAAACTTTGAAACAGAGAGGAGGAGGATGGGTAGTGACGCACCAACAGGGACGTCATCTCAAAGAATGCCAGGTAAGTAACCGTCTCTTCTTCTTTGAGAGAAATACCCATAGTGGGGCATCCACAAGGACGACTATAAAGCAGTGTTTCACAAAGTGGTCTGCGAAACCACTTTGAAAAACCTATTAGCTGGCCGTGCCAGTTTGTTTACGTACTGGTGCCACAGCTATGGGGCCTTGCGGCTGCTATTGGCTCCATTCTACCATTTGCAGCCAAGGGGAGCCATGGGAAGCAGTGACCCAATCCAATGGTTTCTCAAAGTGGTTTTGTGGACCACTTTTAGAAACACTGCTATAAAACAGTACATTTAAAGGAGGTAGGCACTTTGGATCTCTCAGAAAAGCCATGGATAGCAAAGCAGTGTCAGAGAAAAGACCTCAGGAGAATGTGTAGTGTTTTGCAATGGTGTGTTCAGAGGCCTGTGTGGCAGCTCTACAAATGTCTGCAATTGGAACCTTTCATAGGTAGGCTATAGAGGTAGAGACTGCTTTGTGAGATGGATGTATAGTCATGTGAAAACATGGCCAACTGCTCATTGAAGAGGGAGAACCAATAACAGGAAACTTGGAAATGGCAGAGGTGCTTAACAACTTCTTTGTTTCGACTTCTGTGAAGAAGATTGATGGTGACAGGATGCCTAACATAGTGAATGCTAGTGGAAATGGGTTAAGTTTAGAAGATAAAAATTACTTAATAAAGTTAGATGCCTTCAAGTCACCAGGGCCTGATGAAATGTATCTTAGAATACTCGAGGCGCAGATAGAGGAGGTATCTGAGTCTTTAGCTATCATCTTTGAAAAGTTACGGATGTCGGGAGAGATTCCAGAAGACTAGAAAAGGGAAAATATAGTGCCCATGTATATAAGGGGAAATAAGAACAACTCAAGAATCTACAGATCAGTCAGCTTAACTTCTGTGCCAGGAAAGATAATGGAGCAAGTAATTAAGGAATTCATCTGCAAATGACTGAAAGATAATAAGGTGATGATAAGGTGATAACAAATCCATGCTGACTATTACCTAAGAACAAATCATGTCAAACCAATCTGATAGGTTTCTTTGATAGGATAACAAGTCTTCTGGATAAGGGAGAAGCAGTGGACTGGTATACCTAGACTTTAGTAAAGCATTTGATACAGTATCTCATGACCTTCTTATCAATAAAGTAGGGGAAAACAACCTAGATGGAACTATTATAAGGGAGGTACATAACTGGCTGGATAACAGTTCTCAGAGAAAAACTTTAAAAACAACCAATAGTCTAGCAGCACCTTAAAAACTAACAAAACATGTAGATGGTATCATGAGCTTACATGGACACAACCCATCTACATGTTTTGTTAGTCTTTAAGGTGCTTCAAGACTATTCATTATTTTTTAAGTTTTTCCAGTTACGGACTAACTTGGCTACCCCTCTGGAACATTCTCAGAGAGTAGTTATTAATGGTTAACAATCATGCTGGAAGGACGGGGTCTGTTTTGGGACTGGTTCTGTTCAACATCTTCATCAGTGATTTAGATAGTGGCATAGAGAGTATACTTATTAAGTTTGCAGATGATACTAAGCTGGGAGGGGTTGCAAGTGCTTTGGAGGATAGAGTCATAATTCAAAATGATCTGGACAAACTAGAGAAATGGTCTGAGGTAAACAGGATGACATTTAATAAGGACAAATGCAAAGTGCTCCTCTTAGGAAGGAACAGTCCATTTCACACATACAGAATGGGAAGCGACTCTCTAGGAAGGAGCACTGCTGAAAGGGATCTAGGGGACCATAAGCTAAATATGAGTCAACAGTGTGATGCTGTTGCAAAAAAAGCAAATATGATTCTGGGCTGCATTAACTGGTGTGTTGTGAGCAAGACACAAGAAGTTGTTCTTCCGCTCTACTCTGTGTTGATTAGGCCTCAACTGGAGTAGTGTGTCCAGTTCTGGGCACCACATTTCAAGAAAGATGTGGAAAAATTGGAGAAAGTCCAGAGAAGAGCAACAAAAAGGACTAAAGGCCTAGAAAACATGAGCTATGAGGGAAGACTGAAAGAATTGGGCTTGTTTAGTTTAGAAAAGGGAAGACTGAGAGGAGACATGATAGCGGTTTTCAAGTATCTTAAAGGGTGTTAACAAGCAAGAGGGAGAAAAATTGTTCTCCTTGGCTTCTGATGATAGGACAAGAAGCAATGGGCTTAAACTGCAGCAAAGAAGTTTAGGTTGGACATTAGGAAAAACTTCCTGTCAGGGTGGTTAAACTGCCTAAGGAGGATGTGGAATCTTTGTCACTGGAGATACTGAAGAGAAGGTTGGATAGACATCTGTCAGGATGGTGCTTGGTCCTGCTGTGAGGGCAGGGAAATGGATTTGATGATCTCTCAAGGTCCCTTCCAGTTCTAGTGTTCTATGTGTCTTTCAGGTCAAGGGATGAAAACTCGTCCTCCCGCTCCAGTACTAGAATAATGGTTGAGAGGGGCACCATCTTGATATCTGATTTTTTACATATTTATTCAGAGCTCTGAGATCAAGAATGGGGCCGTATCCCCCATTTTACTTCTCTGTGCAAAAATAATGGGAACCGAATCCCTTTCCCTTGTATTGGACATGTACGGGTTCTATTGCTTCAAGATGGCGGAGATGTTATACTTTCTGGAGAAGCAGCTGTTCATGAGAATGGTCCCTGAAGAGGGATAGGAAAAGAGGTTGAGAAGGGAGTACAATCTGAGAGTTTGCAAAACCCATTTATCTGAAGTGATTGCATGCTAATTGCTGTAAAAAAGAAGATGGTCACCAAATATTTTCGAAAATGTTATAGTAGCTGGAGAAGGTGAGAGATTTTCCAAACCTTCGATCACTGCCTCAAATTTGCTTATTCGGCTGAGGGGGATGTGGTGTGCTGGACATCAGGGGATGCTGACACTGGGTCTGAGACACTGAGATTATTGATCATAAGCATGGTAGGTTGCTGTGAATAACTGGATAAAATCGTCACGGGTATGGCTGATATTATCTATGTTGGCATCTTGTAGGTGCCAGTGTGAGGATGCCTAGAGAACAGAGAGTAACCCTGGAATCCTTCATGGGAGGACCTTGTTGGTCTTAGCAAGGAAGACTTTCTCTCCATTGAACAGAAGGTCTTCCACAGTAGACTATATCTCCCATGGGAAAGAGGAGTCAAACTAGGAGACCCGTCACATTACTACAGCAGTAGCCACAGACCTGGCAGCTGTGTGTGCAGCATTAAGCACTGCCTGAAGTGTGGTGTGAGACACAGTGCGATTCTTTGCTATCACCGCCTTGATCTGTTGTCTCTTTGCCTCTGGGATCTCATTAATAAAGTAATTGAACTTGGAATAATCCTTGTGGTTGTATTGGCTAAGGAGAGCCATTTAATTGGCTACTCTGAATTGTAGGGTGGAAGAGGCATAAACTTTACTATTGAAAAGATCCAATCTTTTACTGTCTCGGTCAGAAGGAGTGGAATGAAAATACTTCTGTTTGTTCTTTTGGTGAGCAGCTTCTACAACCAGGGAGTTTGGAGTAGGATGTAATAGTATAGTTGATTAACCAATAAGCAAAAAGCTTATAGGTTAACGCTATAAACTGGATGCATTTCCCCCCCACCCCTTGCCAGTACATTTTTTAGCTGGCTGGCCAGCAGCCCAGCTCAGTCCCAGCTTGCACTGGGTCCTGGACATAGCCCTGCTGTGGCTCTGCATTTAAAGTGTATTAGGAGTCAGGTGGGCAGGCAGCCCGGCTCTGTTCCAGCTCGTGCTGGGTCTAAGAGCTCAGACCCTTCCCCCCTGGACAGGGGCTGCCCAGGGACTATAGAATATTCGACTAACCGATAAGAATTCATGAGGTTAATTGCCTATTCATTTAAGCGATATTTAAAATCCCTAGTTCGGAGCTGGATGTGTAAAGAGGAAATCAGAACCGTTAGGAGGAACACAGTATTTTCTGTCTGCTCTTTTACAGGTGAGAGTTATGGTAGCTGGAGTCTGCCAAATGGTTTGGGCAGAGTCCATTATGGCAGGGTTAACAGGAAGTGCTATCTTAGACAACGATGCTGATTGGAAAATATTGGTAAGTTCATGTTTGTTTTCTGTGACTCCCTCGAGTAATGCCGATCTCTGCAGCTACCTCTTGAAGAGCTCCTGAAAATGGGTAAAATTGTCCACTACAAGAGAGGGAAAGGGGCACAATGGCCTCATCTGGTGAAGAAGACTGAAGTGGTGTTATCTGGCAAGATGTTGGGGGCAGATGGTTGCATTTGAGATGGAGCAGGTTCCTCCTGTCCCTCTGTCTACGAAGGGTCACATATCGGTATCTTCATTCGGCAATGCTGTAACAGTACATAGTGCTAGGCTTGGCAATGGTGCAGATGGCTTGGCACTGTTGCTGCTGTATGGTGCCAGAGGGAGAGAGGCAGACAACTTCAAGCCTATTGCCTCAGCACCAAAGCAGTGTGTACTGCTAGATTTTGAGGTGTGGAAGGTACCAAAAACCCCTGGTGTGTCACAGGTGCTTAGTTACTGTGCTGTTGACACAGTTGGCACCAAAGTCCATGGAAAGCACCTAACTGCCAGGGGAGCCTTATCAGGCAAAGACGACAGGTGCTTTTTTGTAGTCTTCTTGGAGTTGAAGATTCAGGAGTAGATTGGGCCATACAGGGCTCAGAACCTGGGTCTCAGGCAGAGCAAATGGCCTTTTCCATCAGGATAAGTTTAAGTCTTAGGTCTCTGTGTTTTCACCCCCTCATATTTAACTTGCCGCAATGGACACATTTTTGAGGAACACAGACTTCTCCTAAGCATCCAATACATTGAGAATGCTCGTCTGATATTGGTATAGTGTCCTAACATATCGTGCACTGCTTAAAATCTACTGAACCAGGCATCATGACTAACCACGAGGGAAAAGCAAGTGAGTATTTTGTTTTGTTTAGAATTGGGGAGAAAAAAGAAATATATATGTAATTAAGACGTAACTACTTATCCAATTAAGGTCGATAACAAACACCAAATTTTTGATCTGAAGAACACTGCAGAGCTCCATCTCAGGTTAGGGACGGTAGAGAAGAAACTGGGCGGGGGGGGAGACAACCATGCATGCGCAATGTCAGCCTGCAAGGACACTGCTCCAAAAGACTCTGATAAATGGCACAGAGGTGTGTGACATAGTGGGGGTGCTGTCTGCTCTGTAACCCGGGGTTCCCCCACACTGTGATGTGTGATTCCCACTGACTCACCCATATGTGTATTGGCCCAGACACCTAGTCCCAGCCTGAGCAGATAACACTGCTCTTCCCAGGGGGAGAGACAAAGAAAGGGAGGCGGAGATGGCAACCTGGCTGGGGGGCAGGGCCTGGGAGCTGGGCTGTCTTGTCTGGGAAAACATGAAGAGAAAAGACTAAGCTGAGTACTGTGGGTTCGGGGGCCTGTGGACCCCTACCCCAAGGGGTCTGAGGCTGCCTGGCCCCTCACTTTGATGCCCGCATAGAACCCGGGCTGTGCTGTACCTCGCAGAAGCAATGAACCCTCTCTATTTTACTGGCTGGTGGAGTCTCATCCTGCTGCAGACGGGGTGCAGGATCCGCGGGGGAAGGGGGGTCCCCGACGCACCATCACAAGGTGCACCAACACCTAGAGGGAAGCACCCACAGGGCCATCTCTCAAAGAAGAGCAGCAGTTCCATGGGGAGAATGCTTTAATCCAGGGGAGGAGAATCTATGGATCCAGCCACTAGCTTAATTTGATCCGGCCTGCGGCAAGTCTCTGTACTGCAGGCCAGAAGCCCTGATCCTCAGCGCTCACCTTGCAAGGCTGGAGCATCAGTCTTGGCTCACCCCACTGCCTTGGCCCCATTCCCACTTCATGGCTAGAAGTGCAAGCACCAGCTCGCTCAGCGGGTTGGGGGAAGACTGGAGCCTTGGGTATGAGTGAGGGGTGGCTGGTTTTGTTTTCCACCTTGGAAGCATGGGGAGCAGGTGAATAGGGAGGATTTTTGTTTTGCTTCTCACTAAGAGCAGGTAAATAGTGAGGGCCTTTTTTACTTATGTGTGGTCCCCGACTGACTTTTCTGTAGGGCAGTGGCTCCTGACTGAAAAAAGTTCCCCAACCCTGCTGTAATCCATCAACACTCAGCTGCAGAAGTGCTCTGCAGAATATGCACTTCATGCATGAATGCTGGTAGCCAAAGCTAAACTGGTCACCAGAGTGGTGATACTGAAACAAAACTGCCTGCCAAAAGATAGCATCAGGTTTGCTAAATAGTAGATTTCTATTAATTTGTATTGCAATGACACCACTACACTGCATTACTACTTTTCTTTCTAAATCAAGCAGCTGTTATTTTATGATCCACAAAAATGTGCTACTAGCCAGTTATTGTAAATAATAAAGAAAAAATTAAAAGATAATGTCTATTAGACCACCATGCAAACCACCTTGATAAGCAATATATTCATACAGTCGCCATCTGCCTCATTCCAAATGGGATAAATTCTGGTGGGATTTGTTGGATGAAATATCACAAAAAGTTAACTGATTTGCTCAGAATTTAACCAAGTAGTATCAGGTATAAAATATCAATTAAGCACAAGTCTTATCTCAAGCTCAACAAGCACATGTTTGGCTCAAGATATACAATGTTACTGAAGGAAAAATTTAATTACTTCCATACTCCATCCTACCCCCAATTCCCATTTAGTTTGGATGGGAGGTGACGACTTTGAATTTTCTGTTTAAAGCTCTGACTAATGTGAATTTATGAAGTTAATGAGCAGCAATATTGCCCGTGTTACCACAGACCCATCACCCTCCTTGAAAAGAGCAGATTGATCTTCCCAGGTCAAGCCCCACATGATTAGAGCACCTCCCTGTGCTGGCAGTATTGAGAACAGGGACTGTACCGTCCGGCGTTGCCTGCTGATGGGGTTTTTTACATTTGACGTGATCGTGGTCAACTGGAGTGGCTGTGTAAGGTGGGGATGTCAGACCTGGACCAGAGGATGAGGGGAGAGAAGTCCCAGGGCCTGGCACTGTTCCAGCAGACGAGTGAGAATCTTCATCAATCATGCAAGTCTTTTCCCTGGGGAGATGGGAAGAAAAGAAAGATGGAAAGGAAGAATAGTCCCTCTACAAATGAAACTGAAAGAGACTGCTGCTCTTGCATCATTATCTTCTGTATATAATCAAATCTATTAGTAACACCAACAAGATGCATTTTCACCATAAGACACAGGAAAGAAATGAAAACAGGAAAACTGGATCCTCATTAATGGTTTGTGTTGAGACATTTTTATTTTATAGCCACTAACAAACCAAAGCTAGATAGTTCATGTCAACAAATTAAATTGGACTTTAAAGTAAAGCATCTGCTAATTAAACAAAAATAATGGTTTCAAAACCAGGGATCAAAAGATAAGGTTGTCTCCTTTTCTTGTTAACCTTCCTCCCTACATTGTACCTACAGATTGCAGAGATCTCAAAAAAATCAGTAATATAAGTTCTATAAAAATGGAACACTAGACGCCGTAAGACTGAGTTGAAGTCTTAACATTTTGTAACTTCTGCTGGTTCATGGCACATTCATTGTTACTGTAATAGCTTGTGACGCTGTTTTTTGAACCTGTCTGAACAAATATTAATCTTTACACTCATAGCCCACTGGGTGTGGAAAAGCACAGCTTGCAGATTATTTTCTGGAAGTTAGCACTTACTTTTCTGTGACTTTTGGGGTGTTCTTCTCTTCACCCCTGGCAAATGGTCCTTCAGAAGCCTCTTTCATGAAAGTAACTAATATCTCCGCATCTATCCCAGAGTCTGGCTTCCCCACGAGTTTCAGGATGGAAGCATGAAGACGGAAGTAAACCTAGGAATACAAAACATAATCCATTAAATCAGCAGAGCGCTCAGAATTTCTGAAACTAGCTCCAAGAAGTAGGCCCTGCTTTGCAGAAATTGCTGAAATTTGCAGAGAAAGCTATTTGCTGTCACATGTAACTCTCCAAGAGATTTCCTGTCTATCCAATTCAAGAAAATGGCACGTTTTCAAAACAAAAACGTGCTCCCTTTAGGCAACGGAATAAAGCAATGGAAACACATGGGAGGTCACTGTATGCTTAATGCAGTCAATATCCTTAACAAACTGCACCATAGGTGCAGAGGGTCTGTGACTATTACATCAGCTTATGGAGTCATGTCCTGCCTCTGGGCTAGGGGCTGAATTTCACATCAGTCACATACACTCCAATCTCAAAGTCTGATTGATGAGTTTTATGTGGCTAAATCTGACTCTTATTAAAGAAGTGATAAATAGTAGCATTATCTGATAGCAGTATCATATTTATAAACTGGCTTTACAATGCAAACATTTAGGAATTCCATTTGATTCTTGGGTTTTGTCTTGCATATATATCCATCTGTAAGGTACAGTGCGCTTCTATTGCCACTATGTTACTAATATAAATATCATTATTTCAACTAACTGGAGAAAACAAAATTTTAAATCATAGGGTTATAAATAGAAAATGGTGTCTACTGGTTAACTATGCATGTGTATCAACATTTTCATTATACTGAAAACATGGTAACAGCTTTTAAATTCTGATTCGGTTTAGTTAGTACATATGACATTAGGCTTTTGTATATGTTTTCCCATTTTACCTCTAATGCCTCCATGGCCAGTTCTGGTGGGTTATGGTAATGAATCTTCTTTGGATACCTGGCAGCTTCCTCATGGAGGTAGTGACCTGCCTGTTTGTAATGAAGCAGATAGACAACTGGAGGCTGTTCTTGCTTCTCTGCAATCTTTCCCAGCATGTAGTGAATAAGCCACTCCTCTTCATCTCCATCTCCCTCACAGCGAGATGCCGAAGTAAAGCAGAGTTTGGCTGTCTCCAACATGCTGTCTCGACGCTCTTCCATCTGCAATGGGACAAGATGCTGAAAACACAAGTTTACTCTTAGCTGGCATGAACAATATTGAAATGTATTCTACTGTGTATGAAAGTTCTCAAAAGCAATAGGCTATTTAAAAATCCTTTGGCTTTAATGGCAGAACATACAAAATGTATCCAAATACTCAAATGACTTCTGAAAACTCAAAATGTGGTGTATATGAATCTGTTCCATCCAGTTAAATGACTTTTCGTATCAATGACTGAAATAAAGCAATAAGAAAAATGTATAAACATAAAACACTTATGGAGAAATTAATAGTGATTATCCATCATTGTAAGTAATTCTCTCAACACATTTATTTAAAAATAAGTATTAGTGATATTTACCTCTCTCTACAACTAACAGTCTGCTAGAACACAGCTTATTAGAATACACAAGAAAATACATTTTGTAATAGTTGGTAAGAAGCCCATAAGCAAGGCTGCAGTATTGATTTTTTACTAAAACAGCAGTATAAATTAAGGTTAGCCTTCAGCAAGGGAGAACTAAAAAATATCTATAAAGTATAAAGTTACGACAGCATCTAAAGTACTGTCTGGAAAAATTTTGTTTTATTTTACAGAATTTCAATGTAACATACAGCGTCCTTGCACAGAAAATATTCTTGAAACATATCTGTCCCATTTTACACAATTTAAGGAAAACCCCTTTGATTATGGTTTGGTATACAATAACAATGCTTTGTGTTTGTTTTTAAACAGATATATACCTGAAACCAAAAATCACTCTGTTCTAACTTAACTTTTGTTACAGTGGAAGCTTAGCCTTCTCAAAGGCTTATACCCTTACAACATATCATTTTTAAAAGAAGAGTGAAGCCATTTTAAAGAAATATGATGATTTCATGCATGGAAACTTAAGTTGAATGGTCAGTACCACATTATTTACTCTGTTACACATGTTACACACTCTGTCCACTCAATTCCTGAGTAAGTACTAAGGATGTTAAATAACGGTTAATTTACTAGTTGAGTAGTTGATGGAATTTCCATTGACTACTTGACTACTCGATAGGCACTTCTGCATTCCTCCTCTGAAATGTACAAAGGCCCCGGCTGGGGATCTTGTACATTTCAAAGGAGGAATGCGGAACTCCAGGGGCAGCCCGGGGCCAGCGGGAAGTCCCACTGACTTCGGGGCTGCACACAGCGAGCCAGCTTTGAAATGTACAAGAGTCCCCAGCGGGGGCTCTTGTGCATTTCAAAGCAGCACAATAGCATGGAGCCTGGGTCAGCGGGGGACTCAGAGCTGACCCCGGAGCTCCATGCTGCACTGCCGATTTGAAATGCCAGGGCCCGGGCCAGATTTAACCTCTTCTGCTTGCTTGTGGTGAGGCAGGTTGGTCTCACTCTGATCCTGGACAGATTCGGGACCCCGGCCTGATCCATTACTCCCACCAATAGTACTGAATACTTCAATCAGAAAGACTATAAGGTTTAAATAAGCATTTCACACAGCTCTAACTTAGACCCCACCTGATGTACAACTTCAGGGGGAAGTTCTAACTTCCACTGCTTAAGCTGCCGGGATGCAAAAGAATGCAGGGCATAGGAAATGGTGCCATATTCTATCCAGAGAGAAAGATTGGAGCTATCAATCTCCAGGGCTCGTTTGAAGCAATTGAGGACAGGAGTAGAGTGCTTCCAAATGGGGCCATCACTCTTCAGCTCATTGGAGTTCAACTTGTCCTGAATTCGACTTGCTCTAGCCAGTGCCATGCCAGCCCAAGAATCAAACCTATGCAAGAAAAAACAGACAAAAAACTACTCACTACTAAGTCTTAAATAAGTGTGATTATTTCTTTTGCTGTTTCTCCTGATATTTCCTTCTTTCATCACAGGCCTGTCCAAAACTATATTCCTGCAGCACATCCTCCTGTTTGTGGCATTTGAGACACACCATACATATCTAACCCTTATTATTCTCAAAATTAACTGAAAATGCTTCCTCTGACCCCATTTTCTACTTCAGCTGAGTGAGGAACCTGGTCTAGAAATGCATGAAACAGAAAAACAGTTAAAATGGATAAAATGTATATGCTGATTTTGAAAAATCCATTTTCTAGATAACCTAATAATACTGCCCCAAAGATCCATCATCAAAGAAAACTGAAAACAAATAATGGGATAACTGGTGTCTTTTCATACAAATCCAGTCTGGCCAAGTTTGAATAGTTCCATTACCAACAGCTTCTTCTCTCAGAAACTGTGCTGTGCTATCAAAACAAAATATGGTGCCCTTTCATCCTAATCTCCAAAAATTAGCAAATCTTGCCCAACATCGGCAAGATACACAATGTTCTGTATTGCAGGACTGGATGACATTGTCTTTACTATCATTATGCTTTCTTGACATCAACATGACTAGGAACCAAAAAATCTCACTCTGGGAAAATCTTAATGAATGGCAAAAACTACCTTGTGAAGAAATACTTCAAGATGAAGCACTACGCCTATAAGTAAGGTTAAGATTTTGTCAGTTATTTTTATTACAAGTCAAGGACGGTTTGCAGACTAAAAATAAAAAATCATGAAAGCTCACAACTTTTTCATAACTTGTACTAAAAATCACTGAGGGCAGGGGACTAATAAGTCCTGCTGTCAGGGGGACGGGGGAGGACAGCTCTGGTCCTCACTGCAGGGGGGAAGGGAGAGGATGACTGACTGTCCTTGCTGCTGTGGAGAGAACAGCTCCAGCTCTAGCCTGCAGCCACAGAGCTCCATTAAAGTCACACAATCCATGACCTGTGTGACTAAATCATATCCTTACTTTTAAGTGACAGTAAATTCAAAGGTATTCTATATATATATATATATATATATATATATATATATATATATATATATAAAACACTTTTAAAGTTTCTGCTCATCGACATTGACATAAATTGAACTCAATGTCAAATTAAAAGGTAATGTGCCAAGTAACTGGGGTGAAAATACCAGTTGCTATACAACTGGTATTCTTTTCTAGACAATTAATTGTAACAAATTAATGGCAGTCTGTGGCACAGAATTTTAAAGTGACACTCAGAGGGCTAGAGCCTGTTAGCATTTTTCTCAAGAAAAGCACAACTTTTTATTAAAATGTTCTTGAAGTCTTATTGTAAGTCATCAATTCAAGATTTCAACACTTGGACAATTGCATTTCCTATACTGGAAGACTCAACAATAACTTTGTTAAATATGCTAAAGCAAAATGTATCAACAGTCTGACACTGTTGCAAAAACACAAAACATAATTCTGGAATGCATTTAACAGGAGTGTTGTGAGCAAGACATAAGAAGACATTTTTCTGCTCTACTCTGTGCTAATTAGGCCTCAGTTGGAGTATTGTGGCACTCACATTTCAGAAAAGATGTGGAGAAATTGGAGAAGATCCAGAGAAGAGCAACAAAAATGATGAAAGGTCTAGAAAACATGAACTATGAGGGAAGACTGAAATAATTGGACTTGTTTAGTTTAGAAAGAGAAGACCAAGAGGGGACAAGATAACAGTTTTCAAGTACATAAAGGGTGTTACAAGGAGGAAGGAGATTGTTTCTTCTTGACCTCCAACGATAGGACAAGAAGCAATGGCCTTAAATTGAAGCAAGGGAGGTTTAGGTTAGACATTAAAAAATATGTCTAAGTGGTTAAACACTGGAATAAATTGCCTAGGGAGGTTGTGGAATCTACATCACTGGAGATATTGAAGAGCAGGTTACACAGATATCTACCAGGGATGATCTAGATCCATGGTGACTAACCAGTCGATCAGCGAGGGCCTGACCAGTCGATCGTGAGGAGTTCTGGGCTCCCCCATTTTCCCCCACCCCCAAGAAGCCCCACTGCCTACCTCCAGCAACAATGGAGGTGGCACCGGCTTCCTGCAGGGTGGACAGAAGTCCCGCAGCTGCGCACCACTTCTGGGGTTTCTGGAAGTGCGCTGGCTGGTCCCCTTCCCCCAAATAGCCGGCGTGGTACCAGATGCAGGTCTATGGCATGCCAGGCACTTCCTGTGCGGCGGGAGGAGTCCCTGGAGGAAGAGTGTGCGGACTTCCCTCCTCTGCGGGAGGTGGGGTGAGAGGGTAGGAGTCCCCGGAGCAGGTAAGTGCTGGGACATGTTTCCCCTGCGGGGGGCAAGGGGGAGAGGAAGGAGGAGCCCCCAGAGGAGGTGAGTTCCAGGATGTGCTTCCCGTGTGTGTGTGTGGAGGGGAGGGGGGGGAAAGAGCGCCGGGGACTCCCTGTTCCCTGCCCCCACCAACACACTGTCCCCTGCTGCAGCACCCACTGGCAGCCTGCTACCTGCCCCATCAGCCTGTCCCCTACCTCCACCAACACCCTGTCCCCTCCCACAGCACCCTGTCCCCTGCCACAGCACCCACTGGCACCACCCCCTGTTCCCCCGGCACCCTGCCCCCACTGGCACCCTGTCCCCGTCCCGAGCACCCTTCTCCAGTACCATGTCCCCTGCTCCCACCAGCACAGTTGGGGCCACATTAGTGAGGTTTGGGGGTTTTTGGAGGAGTTGGGTTTTTTGTTTTGTTTTTTGCATCTCACTTGTGTGGCCCCAACTGAATTTTCTGTGCGTCAGTGACTCCGACTCAAAACAAGTTCCCCGCCCTTCTCATAAATAAAGTCAATGCTGAAACTTTGTGTTTGATATAGTACTTTATTTAAAAATGAAGCCTGGCCAACAAGCCCCCAAGTGGGGCCAAGCCCCCTTCTGTCCTCAGAATCATAACACTCCTGTACCGCCCCCCAATCCCAAATCTGAGCTTATCATACACTGGAACCCCGTCCTGAGCCTCTCACATCCCCAAACTCCTGCAGCCCCACATCCTCAGGCTTCTGCCACAACACTTCTACATCATCCACACACCGCAAATCTGTGTCCTGAGCCCATCATACTCCCACCCAACCCCTCTGCCCTGAGCCCCTCACATACCCCAACCCAAACTCCTGACCCTCACAACCACAAGCCTGTGGCTTGCTCAGTACCCCAACCTTCCACCTGACCCCAACACTCCTCAGCCTGGAGCCCCCTCCCAGAGCCAGCATCCCCTTCTCCACCTCCCCCTGCATCCAAATTCCTTCCCAGAGCTTGCACCTCTCACCCCTTCCCACACCCAAATCCCTCATTCCCACTCCAGAGCCCACACATCCTATCTCACCCCAGTGAGGGTACAGCTAGACTGCAGGAGTTTTTTCTGGTATACTGTATCCCAGAAAAACTCTTCTGCATCCAGGGACGTGTTTCTTCTTCTGCTTTTTTTAGCGGAAGAGCAAACACGCTCTTTCGGCAACCCCTGTATTTCCCATTCCACGAGGAATAAGGGGGCTTCCGAAAGAAGGGTTTTTTTCTGACATTTGGCCCAGTCTAGACAGGCCAAATGTTGGAAAAACCTCTTTTTACAGAAGAATCCAAAAAAAGCGGCCATGTAGCCATACCTTGAGAATGTATAAGGGTCAGGGATAGCAAGTGATGGAGAGGAGGAGAATAGAGAGGGCGGGGCTTCAAGGAAGGGGTGGAGTCTTAGGGAAAGGATGGGGTAGATCTTGGCTTGTTCTGACATTTAAAAAATGATCTTGGGCGTAAAAAGGTTGGAGACCACTGATCTAGATGGTGCTTGGTCCTACTGTGAGAGCAGGGGACTGGATTTGATGACTTCTCGAGGACCCTTCCAGTTCTAGTGTTCTATGATTCTACAATTCTAAAATATGTATTTGTATTATGCAGGTAGTTTCCATTTCTTATTGTCTGTAATCCCCACTCAGGGAAATGAATGAGTAAAAAAGAAAACTAAGTCAAGTCATTGTACCTCTTGCTCTTCCTGATTTTAATTCAATTTCTCCTACTCTCTGAATTCTGGTTCTCTCACAAACCAAAGGAAAATGTCAAATAATTCATAGTTTTTCCCTCCCAAATGCTCCTGAAGATACAACTTAGTTCTAACAATAAACATCAGAAAATGTTATTACTTTCCAAATAGAACAAAACCCCTGACTTATCCCTTATTTCAGCACTGATGAATTGAAGGAAATGAGCAACACTGACCTATTTGGACAAATACAGATGTCATGCATGTAGAATTTAATGGCCTTAGATTGCTCTTTATTCTTGAAGTGATAGTCTGCCAGGAGGTAATACAGCTCAGTCACCACTGGAGGAGAGTAGTCTGCACCCTCAGGGAGAGATGGTGCCTGTAAAGAGAAAACCTCAGATGCCTCTGAAGCACATTCTAAAATAGTTTTGTATATGTTACTACTTTTCCACATCCCTAAATCTATCCATATTCATATACATTGTACCTTTTCCTTATAAAACTGCAAGCTTTGGAAAGGCCATTCTAACCCAATTAAAATGTGATTTTTATGAGCATCAAATGCCAAATCAGGTATCACCCAACAATCCCTTACTGTGAAAGCAAAACTACACAACCATTTCTTCCCCTTGAAGTTTTTTAAACACAATTAACCTTGCTGAAGGTTCCTTCAATATAGCCAGAGACATCATCTAAGCTTAACATCGGTTTGCCTGTTCGAGGAACAATTGTAGCAATCTTCTTCAGAAGGTTGGCCAGATCTGCAGATACAGTGCTGGTCTTGTAACTATCAAATTCAGGGAGGGTTTTGGGCTTAAAATATTCAAACATAAATAATGCATCTTCCCACATCAGATCCACCTTAAGGGAAGGAGGCAAAAAAAAAAAAAAGAGAGAGAAAGAAATTGTCTCAAAAAGTCAAAAGATAGGGAATTTTTTTAAAAATAGCATAAAATAAAACATTACATCAGCTGGAAACCAGTAGAAGCTTCCCAGAATGGAAGATCCAAAGGCATTATTAAAAATATGCTGTTCAACATAGTAATTACAGACTAAAGCTCCCAACTATAACTCAACAAATGCTTTTAACAGGGATAGCTTTACTTACTTGAAGAGTTGGAGACTCTGCTTAAACCTCCCCGGGAAACAGGACAATTGGAGGCAGGCATTTATACCTCCATTGCAGCTGATACAAACTGACATGGAAGGCGTGGGATAAGACAGACATAAAGAACTACATTTGCTACAGATTTTGAAACAACAAATCTATGTAATGCAGAAGGAAAATTCCAGGGGCCTCTCCAGCAATAACAGGGTTGAAAGCATTTGCAAATCAAACAGTAAAATAGCCAGTCACAACCTTGTCCCATCACCTTTTTTTCTTCATTTAAAATAATGTTTATGTGTTTGCAGTTTTCCTATTTTAAGATAAATGAATTATGCTTCCCTATTGCTTGTATAACTCTGGAATCTGCTTTTCTGAAGACAGGGAGAAATTGTAGCCCCAGAGAAGTCAATGGGAGTTTTTTCATTTACTTCAGTGGGGCCAGGATTTCACCCAGAGTTTTCCATCTTTTTTAGACAAGAAATGTTGTTTCCAGCAGGAGGGATTCTCTTCTCCCACATTTCTGTTTTTCTTTGTACTTCCTATTCCTTTATTCCTTTTTATTAGTCTTGCAAAACTGTCTACCTAAGCCACTTCTTGTGGCCCTCTAGCATATCACTAGATGGGATGGGAAAGTTTGAGAAGAATTTACTGACAGACTATGATCAGGAAAACACAGCTATTATTCAGCAAACTGCACTACAAAATTATTAACAGGGTTAGTCACGTTCTGATTTCAGAGGCACTAATCAATTAAATGGGTTTTTGGGGGGTAAAATTCATTTTACCAGCATCACTTTAAACTGTGCATTTTCCATATTCATCAATAGTAAGATGTTTGGGATATTATATCATGGATAAAGCTACAATTGGCTTTATTTCCAATATTTAGCCCTCTTATTCCATGCTTATAACCTATTAGGGACCCATGGAATTTTTTTATCATTTCTACCCAATACAAAGGAAATTAATCTCAGGTCTGGAAAAAAGGCCCTTACTATTACGAATCTTTCCCATTAATTCAGCTCAACATATTGACAAAGGAAAAAACCATGTTCTCCAGCATTCTAAGATGCTATACTAAAGATAAGTTGAGTTTATCTTACCTGCTGCACAGAATGCTCTTCCAGGTACCTTGCTTTGCTTTTTTTACTTGGGAAGCTGTACAAACAGTAGAAACACTGTTCAAGGGCTGTCTCCAGTTCTTCTTTGTAGGGATGAGTATCTTCAGAGGTTGATACTGCAAGCTCCTTTTGCAGCACCCACACCTAGAATATCACAAGCATTATAACCCAAAGTCTGATAACTGAATTTCACATTAAATTAAATGCTTCCTATTTTCCTAAACATGGTACTCATATACTATGGTGAGGAATACAGTATAAGAGCCAGTGGTCTCCAACCTTTTTAACCTCACTCCACCCCCCTTCCTCCTCCATCCTCACTCACTTTCACCATGCTGAGGTAGGAGATTGAGGTGCAGGCTCTGGTCTTGGGCCAAAGGGTTCAGAGTGTGGGAGGGGCTCCAGGCTTAGCCCAGTATGAGGGAGTAGGGTCCAGGAGGGCTTTCAGGGTGCAAGGTCTGGGAAGGAGTTTGGGTGCAGAGGACTCCTGTCTGGGGCAGGGTGTTGGGTGCAGGAGGAAGTTCAGGGCTAGGACAAGGGTTCAAGAAGCAGACTCTGTCTGGGCACCATTTAACTGAGATGGTTTCTGGGTAGTGGAGCAGTGGGGTTAAAGCAGGGTTATTTCGGCCCTGTTCCAGCCTCACTCCTGAAAGCAGCTGGCATGTACAGCAGTGGCTCCATGGTGCCATGTGCTGCCCCTCATCTACAGGCACTGAGCCCACAGCTTCTACTGGCCACGGTTCCCTGTTATTGATCACTGGGAGGTGCAGTTGTGGTGTCTGCAGGCAAGGACAGCATGTGGTGACCCCCCCTGCTCTGCCTCTCTCAGGGGCTGCAGGGACGTGCCAGCCACTTCCAGGAGCAGCAATTACCATAGAGATAATTACTCCACACATGACAAGTTGGACATTTTAGAATTCACTACCCAAATAATTAAATTTAAGCGTAAGAGAGAAATGAAAATGATGAACTGCACAGATCAGTCAAAACCAAAACTAACCCACTTTGCAAGCAGTAACAGAAGGAACAACAAACCCCCACATATATGTTGGGTTGGAAGATGAGAGGGAAGGACGTGTATGTTTGTGAGAATGACAGAGACACACACAGTGTTGAGAGTTGGCCATGCAAATTCCAGATGCCATTTCCTGACTGAGCAGCCCCTGCCTGCAGCGGACTCAGGCTGCCCGCAGACAGAGGCTGCTCTGGGTGAGAGCAGCCCTTGTTTGCAGCAGGCTCCCTGCAGGGCTGGAGCCGACCCTGCCAGCGTCAGGCAGAAAGCTGCTCCAGCTCCTACTGGTTACCAGTTAACCAGAACCGATAAGCATTACCCACTTCAGATGATGCTTACTGGTTAACCTTTCCCTAATTAGCTCAGCTGCAGCTTCAGCTCCCACATGTTCCGGCTCCTGCATGCTTCCTCCCCCCTGCCATGCTGCTGCCTCTGATACAGAAGCAGCAGCACGGGAGCAGTGGGGGGAAGGTTAGGCTGGTGGTGTCAGGAGCGGAGTTGCAGCCAGCCACTGTGAGGCCTGGAGACAGGTTTGCAATCGGTTGCAGCTTCGCTCCTGGCCTTGACCCTAGTCTTGGCCCCAGGCCTGGAATAGAGCCACAGTTGGGGCAGGACTGGGAGTAGGACCTGCAGCCTGGCTGGGTGTAGAGCCGCACCTAGGCTGGGAATGAGGCCAGGCACAGGGACATAACTGGGGGCAGGACCAGAGCTAGGGGTGGGGCTGAGTAGGGCTCCGTCACTGCCCCCCCCAGTGGTGACAGTCTGGGGTCACTGCTCACCACAGAATGTTCCTATTACCCTCTTGGGGGGGTGCACCCCATAGTTTGGGTATAAATTGGAGTTATAGCTAGGGGTGGGGCTGGGAACCAAGCTGCAGCTGTGTAACTATGAAGGTTAACTGTGTACACGTTCAAATGCCTAGACTAGGCTTCTTATTACAATGCTTTTATCCAAAGCACTTTACAATAGATAGCTAACAGTAAAAACAAGTGGTCCACCAAGCTCCTCAGCAATTTTCAAGTGGTACATGGAAAATAAAGTTTGAGAACCACTGTTTTCGAATACACTACACTGAAGGCTAACTCACACTGGTCACCTTATAATGGCAGAGATAATGTAATGGAAGAATACCACAGGAAATGTAATGGAAGAATTTTTTAAAATTAACAATGTAAAATGGAGGTAAATAGTGATTAGGGTGAAAGGAAAGAATAAATTATTAAAGCGTACTATAGTAAAAGCAAGGCACGCCTACCCAATGCGAAGTGCATAAACACTCAAATATAATTTGACAGAATTATTATTTGAACAGTGACCAGTACAGCCTCCTCTGCCCTTGCTCAGTTTTTAATAATAATAATCATTCTTAGCTGTGCCTGCTGCAGCCATGGAGCTCACCTGGCCCCAAGCTGCTGCAGTGAGAGAGAGCTGGAGTAGTCCTCTCTTTCCTGGGCAGCCTGTGTACTGAATCCCTCATCCCCAGCTCTAAAGCAGCACGCAAAGCCTCTCTCCCCTTTCCTCCAGGCTTGCAGCTCTTCAAAGACAACAGCACACTGCAGCCACTTTTCTGAGCAGCATGCTTGGGGGAGGGGCAGGCAGGGAGGCTCCCCTCTATGTCCATGCCGGATCTGGCGTGCAGATCATATTTTCCCCAGCCCTATCCTGGCCAGTTTACTGCATGGGAGCCACCTGGACCAGACAGGTCTGTGTTTCTCTAGGACAAGGGTGGAGAACCTTTTTTTGGCAGGAGCTATTGACCCACCGAAAAATCAGTTGGGGGCCGCATACAAGTGAGAAGCAAAAACCAAAAACCAAACCCTCAATGACATGGCTTCTGACTGAGAAGCAGAAAGACACTCCCCTCATTCCCCTTGCACACCAAAGCCTGGGGGCCCAGGCTAGTAGATGCTGTGTGCTCCAGGTCCATGGGGGTGTAGCAGGGGGCTAGAGCACCAGTGCAGGCTCCCAACACTGGGGAGAGGCCCTGAGCCTCAGGAGACAGATCCAGGCAAGCTAGGGGCCGCATCCAGCCCCCAGGCCTTAGGTTACCCACCCCTGGTCTAGGAGGCTCCAGACTAGCAGTACAGAACAGCTGGGAAGCAGGCTGGAAATGTAGTAGCAAGGAAAGGAAACTAGGCATGGAGGTCACTTATCACACTCTCTGGTATCAGAAGCATCCATGCTGTGTGTGCAACCACCACCAGGCAGATCTGAACCTGGGACCTCTGAAGCTTAGTATAGGAGCCAGCTGAAAAGCCAGCTGGCTTCCAGGCCATGCTGTAGAGGTCTCTAGTTCTTATCTGTTGCTGTGGTCTAAGTACCACTGCATGGGACAGTGAACCACACTAGGTGTGTGGGTTACATATGCAGTGTCCTCGAACCACTGCCTGAGAAGAGACTAAGGAGGAGGAAGTGGCTGAATTCTGCAGTCAGAAGTGTGGCTGCTGGTGATAGCTCTAGGGCCACAGGCATGATGCCATTCTGGCATCACTCCCCTCATGGAGCTAAGAGAGGGGAAGCTGGTTACCTCCTGGAGCTGGTTTTTCTAATCGTACCTGCCTCCTTTGTCGCTGGCGTGAGAGGGCCTGAAGTGACCCCACCTAGACTAAGCTGCTGAAACTATGTGTGCATCTTGGCCAGCAATGGTGGCCTCTTCCATCTCTCATGGCAGGAAATGGTAGCAAAGGCAAACCTGCTCACACTGAGCTGAAAGAAACTGCATTTTGTCCATGGAGCTGGCTGAGTTCCTTAATATGACACTTGATAAACAGAGGAACCAGACACAGACCTTGCCTTTTGCCTTTCCTTGCCCTAGCTATCTCCCTGAAGCCTGCAGGGATGCTAGCTGCTGCAAATGCCTCAAAGGGAGAAGTAGGATAAATTTCCCAAAAATAGAGAAACACACAGCCCTAGGAGACAGCAGGGAAATAAAATATGCTACTGAGCCAAAAAGTTATTAAAAAACTTGAAACAATGTTTCAGAAAAGCTCTGCAAACAGGGAGATCTGGAAGAACCACCAGCTGCTGTAAAGGCAGATAAAAATTTCAGTCACAGTATTCCCTTGAAGCTAGTGACTAATAGGTCTGGTTCTGCCCCCAAACTGCAAAGCAACAAGCACCCTTCATACCAAATATCTGGACCACAGCACAATACAAAATGTGTAGTATCATGATTGGTCATCAGGTTACAAGTAATGTTGATGGATGTTGATGGATTCCATTCATTGTTGTGGTTTCTACTAATGTAGAAAACATCAGTTCAGTTAATTCTTTTTCCCCCTTTTTAAAAGATTACAATACCCTCCATTGCTTTATTAAAATTTCACTTGCATAATTTGAATCTTGCATTGATCACTGAGAACACTGGCCGATGCAAGAGTATAATATTTTCAAGCAAATCCGTAAAAAACATTTCAAAGAAATATATAGTGAATGAGTAATGAATAGTTAATGAGTTAACATAAAATAAACCTGTTATCCTGGGCAAATGGGATGGTATGTCTTTTTTAGGAAAAACAGTCTGAAAATTTTATGATGGACAGCAGATTGAAAGAGCAATCCATCACTATTTCATTACCTAGGATGACCATTCCGATAAATGTATACGAGATAGGGAACAGGAGAAAAAAACAAATTTTAAAAAAGATTTTTAATATTTAGGCATTAATACTTACATAGAATTTGAGAAGGGCACCATCTGAGTTACAACACCAAGATCTTCTTCCAAGGTACTCATGAGCAGTATTCAGTAACATGAGAGAAGGAGGCAGCATAGGTGTGTCAGGACTCACTGGAAGAAAGAGGCCAATAATTAGATCTCCTAAGTATAAAACTGAGATAACCCACCTAGCCACTTGTTTTTCCATGCTCGGGAAAGGAAACCTTTCCTCAGAATGACTACTTCCCCCTCCCCCAGTGAGGAAATGAGAATTGGCAACTCTTAGTGAAGGGTACAAAGGAACACCAGCCATTCCTATACACATGCCAAAGAGCAAAAGGATAAAGAGCAATGTTTTAACAACATGTAACATTGAAAAATTAATCTATTACCTTCTTCCCCCTGGCTTTGGAGCTGTTGCTGCTGGCAGCAAAGTGATCGGAAGGCTTCTTCTTCATGCTGGATGATCCGGTGCAAAATAATCCAGGGAAGCACTGACGAGACATATGGCTCTTTGGGTTCCTCTTGGACAGCCATGCTGCAGTCTATAATCTAATAAAGAAATAGAGGGTATCCATTATATGCACAAAGATATACACATTAGTAAAAGGATTTACACATGTCCAGATCAGTGTTCCCTCTAAGATTTTCCATCCGTGAGGGGAGTGAGTTTTGTCTTATGCACCAATATGGGGGTCGTGGACACTTCTTTGGATGAGTGCCACCATGGTCCCCTTAAGTTGCTCACATATATCTACTATATATTTGTTAAATGTTATGGAAGAAAGAATAATTAACAACTTTAATAACTTTAAATAATATGAAGTCAAATAAATAAAATTAATACTGTAAAATTGTCAGTAGCCATGAAGAAACTAGATATCTGCCAAACAATGGGAATTACAAATCTGTTCAGTTTGAAGTGTTAGTTATATTAAGTTTCCTGATAATGTGACTCAAAATCCTACAAAACACATTGGGCTTCTTCACTGTCAACATCAAAGAAGCTGTAATTATGAATAAAGGGAGATATTCCAGCTATTGCTTTCCTGAGCAGTTCATTGCTTGATATGCATGTTTGTTTACTGCTCTCATACATCTGCCTGCCTCCATACACAGCCCCACACACTATTTAATCTCTCCCTCTCTCTCTCTCTCACACACACACACACGTGTGCACACGCACACCTTCATTCATTGAATTTTGTGCTGGGGATTGAGTTTGCATTTCTGAGTCACATATTTCAGTGATTATAGCTGATTTTGTAAGCAAGTAGTTTTTAAACTTGGGAGTACACAAGACAAATCAGACTACTGAGAGGGGGTACAATATATTGAAAGGTTGAGTGTCACTGATCTAACAACAGTGCTTTTTGGGCTCTTGAATTTGTGAATTACATGTTTAATGGTTTGTCTACTGATTTCTTCAGCTATTGTATCTTGGACAGCCTTGACATGTGTTATAGTTGCCTTGCTCTATACTATGTCTTCCTCATGTTGTGAGGAGTCAGTAGATTACGAATTAAAAGTATATTCAGAAAAGATACTGTTTGTTTTAGTTCTTTGTAACTTTTGGCCATTTGAAAATGTTGCATTAAAAGTGTTTTAGATTAAATATGGTTTTTTAAAAATGTAAAGACAGGCAATCTGTCTAATTAAAACTAATTAAAATGAGAGAGCCTACTGAGTTTGACATAATAATTGAAGAAATTCAGCCATTTTAATAGAACCAGTTCATGAATTAAAGATGGTCAATTAAGGCAAAGAAAATAGTGAAACTCAAACCACAGTGCATTTGAGTTCAACTGATGCCCTCAATGAAGTGCAAGTGATGACCCGCCTGCCAGATCTGGAACCAGGGCTGCTGATACTGTCCCAGCTGGAGCAAAGGGGTCAGCCGCCTGCAGCTATGTGGCTGGCCAGGACCCACAAGGCCACTGCCACCACCATCCCTCACTTTCCGATCCAGCAGGAAAGTGAGTGGTGGCGAGTGCAGCTTTGTGGCTCTGCAAATTAGGTGGGTGGGCCCAAAAATTCTTTTGCACAGCCATGCAGGTGCGCAGCTTAGAGGGAACACTGGTCAGGATGACTCACTCAAACAATCTACATTTAAATAAGCATCTTTGCCTCTTGTGCTGGCAGGGTATGAAAATACTAAAAAGAGAAGAGACATAGTATGGGAAAAGGTCATTTTTCTTACCTGTACGGTAATTTTCTAACTAATATGACACTAGAACTATGATGTGAATAGTTAACTGGTAAGCATCATCCTTAATGGGTGATATTTACAAGTTACAGTTAACCAGTGGGGCTGGAGAGCCCCCCCACCCACTATGGGCAGGAAGCTGGCTCCAGCCCCGTAGGGCCCACCACAGGCAGACAGTGCTTTAGCCCAGTAGAAGCAGCCCCGTCTCTGGAGGGCTCAACCCAGGTGCACGGGGCAGATCCGCTCTAGTGCGTCAGAGCAACCCCTACCTGCAGTGGGAGTGGGCACTCCTGCCCAGCTGAGCTGGAGCGGCCCCCTCGCACACTGCCATTTAATCAGTTCAATGGTTAAACTTACCATTTAACTGGTTAACTAATTAAACAGGATTTTACATCCTTAACTAGAACTAATGCAAATAGCTAAAGGAATAGCAGAATTTTTGAGCACCAGCCGAAGTTGCATTAAGGCTCCTGATAGCGATGATTATAAAGAGACATATTTGTAGCCTGGAAGATGCTTAGAATGAACTGGGACAAAAGTTAGTGCCAACAAATTTAAATAAAATGAAAATCTTATAGCCAGACAGAGCCAACTAGGAATTATGCACAGAAATTCTCCCAAAGAGATAAATTTCAGAAACAGTAGTTAGCAAGTGAATAATGCCTAATAACAAACAGCCAAGAAAAAAGGGGCATGTGGGTGTGTGACAGACTGTTAGAGAAATATCAGTATTATTTCCTTATGAAAAACTGCCTATTTTCAAAACGGAGAAGAGAACAGCTCAGAGAAAAGGGTTTTATATGGTTCCCCCCCTAAACAATAGAGGGGATTACTTCTCCAGAACATGTACTAGAAGAGCTCTACTGAAGCATATTTCCCAACCTTATCGTGTCTATATTGTTGAAACATTTGTATTTTATTCCAGTTTTTATGACCTATTGAACATCTCAGCATAGGTGTAGAGACAAAGGCTTAGGGAAGGAAAGCTGATCTCTTGATTCTGATAAAAATTACTAGTACAAACTACATAAACACTCTATGCTTCAGTTTCACCAACTGAAAAATGGGAGTAATAATACAATGTTTTATAAAGGACAGAGAGCTTCTGATGAAAATATCTATATGAGAGATCATCATCACTTTGTTTTTTGTTAACATAAGAAATAAAACCCAACTCTTGACTTCTAATATTAAAGTCCCTTTGAAGAAGAACTACACTGTAACATGGAAGGTGATCCAACAGCTATATATATTTCAAGATAAGAGTGTGCCTCTAAATAATTTTAAGTGTCTAATCTGTAACTAAAAAAAACCCACTGACAACAATCAAGAAGCAATTAAAAACAAAAACAAAATAATCAAGCAAAATGCAATTGATTCAGAATAAAATAAATAGGAAACTAGCATTTTTACATTTTTGAGATTATTTAGGATTGAGAAAATTCAGAAACTTTCAAGAAACTCTCTGGAGAGCCCTTTCTATTAGAAACTTTCTGAAAACTTTCTACACTAAATCAAAAAATATTTTTTTTCTTAAGAAATTTACTTTCTAGCAAATTTGAAATTCTCTGATTTTCCTTCCCTCACCTCCCATGAGAAACCGATTTATTATTCCCATTGTACCTCCTCAGAGAGCCTCTTGGTGAACAGTATAATATCCCCTTATTAAAACAGTAGCCATAATTTTACTGCAAGATAAGTATCCTAGTTACTAAAACAATGACAAGTGTTTCTAAAACTGCTAAAAATTCCCTCTTTATTCCCTGTGTTAGTGTGTAATCATTTACATGATTAACCAATAAGCCTGGCCTTATTGGTCAATCCAAATGACTATATGCACTCTCCCCCCTTGCTGCCTCTCTATCAGAGGCAGCGGGGATGAAGCTTGAGCCAATGCCTGTGGGGAGCTAGCTTTCCCCACACGTGCAGGCTCCTGTGGAACTGCCTCCTATAGAGGCAGCACTGGCTCCCAGAGCCACCTCCTCACAGCCCCGCTCTACTGCCTCTGATAAAGAGGCAGCAGCAGCACAGGAGGTATGAAGGGCAGGCAGAAGCCAATACATGCAGGAAGCTGACTTTCAATCTGTCTCCCCGCATGTATCAGGTCCTGTGGAGCTGCCTGTCCCTTCATCCTCCCACACTGCTGCCTCTGTAGGAGAGTCAGTAGCGCAGGAGGAGGGCGGGGGGAGCCAGGAAGGCAGGAACCAATATGCGCAGGAAGTCATCCTTCGAGACAGCTCCCCGTATGTACCAGCTCTGCAGAAAAGCCGACTTCCTGTGAGCACCAGCTCCTGCCTGATCCCTCTGTGTGTTAACATGTAACCGGTGAAAAAATCTGTGGTTATACATTTACAAAAATAAACATTTGCTAACATTCCTAGTCTTTATATTAAACTTTTGAGATGTATTTTACATATGATACATAAACATTGTTTACATTTGTTCTTATTTGTGAAAATATTTATGGTATTACAAGAAATTCCTGCCGTTTCCCTGTAATAGCCTTACCTTTAGTGTCAATTTAACTAGCACCACACAGGCATCATTGTGCATATTGCTCATCTAAAGCCTAAGGGTCAGATTGTGCAAGGTGTCAACTGACCCCAGCTGCCACTGAAGTTAATGACAGTTGAGGGCACTCAGAATGTACCAGACAGAAGTTGGCAAGCATGGATCTTTAAAAAGAAAATAACATTAAAAGTAGTTTACCATTCTGGCATTTGTAGCACTTAAATGAGAAGCTCGGGAGAAAAGTAAGCCTTTTCCAAATTTCAGAAGAACTTCTACAAAAAGAAGTAATGAACATCATTTTACTTAAATCTGTCCTTAAGAGGAAGGGGAAGGGAAAGAGGAATGAGGATGAAAGCACCCCTTATAATCATCAGAGTCCCAATTCTGACTTAAGTCCTGCTTCTCTATAAATATCTTCTAAAGAACTGACCAGTGTCCAGAGCAACTAGCATCTCAGTTGAACTAATGATATAACATACCAGTTATACCAACTGACTGTCCTAAGGCTCATAGGATTGTTCTTCCCATCCCTCATGTGAAAAGCAGGAATATACAGCAAAATCTGTGCCAGAAACAAACTGGGCCTCGCCAGCTGGACCAAACCTTGCATTGCTTCCCCTAGCCTAGGAACAGAGTCAAAACCAGCAATACTGCTCTGTGAGCCACCTTATTACTATTCCTCGCTCATTTCAGCAGAGAGAGTTCTCAGAATTAGCTGCCATTACTGATTCTAGAAGAGATTCTCAGTGCACCTGACATCTTGCAGTGAAAACAGAGTGTGAAAGGAAACAACCCACACAGAACTGTAACCCAACAGAGACCCTGCAAGTGGGTGGCAGTTTAGGCAGCAGCTGCATCATGCCTAAAAAAGATCTGTAGCACAGAGCGGCTGCTTGTTAGTGTGTGTGAGAATAGGTTACCTGAATGAGGTTGTTTGTTAGCCGAATGAGGCTCAGCGTTACAGAAGATTCCTTCAGGATGCTGCTGTCTGACGACAGTGAGCGATCAATCCCTGCAAGCAGCTGTGTTACTGTAGCAACCCACTCTTCTTTAGCAGAAGCTACTGTCATGTTAATCATCTGCTGAATTGCTTCGTTCAAGGCAACTTCAGAGCATTCAAAACATTGCCTATAATCCTTCTGTTTCAGCAGGGAATCCTAGTGAATGTTAACATAAAACATAATGTTATATGAACCTAATGTTTATTTCAAAACATAAAAGAACAATAAACAGGAAGGTGAATAGAAGAAGGTACATAGTTTGCAGCTAATGTTTACTCTGCTGAGATACCAGTAGGAAGTTTCTAAATGTGACATTAAAATGGGCAACACAAGATTCCAGAACCCATGCTCCTCAATTAAGTGGCATCAGAGAAGTAATATTAAGTCCCATTCTCTGAATACAAAAAGCCTCTGCATGACTCTACTTTGAAGGGAAGAACAACAATGAGTCTCTTGCTTCCTAGCTATATATTGCCATGTATGGGAGGTTCAACAGAATCAGAGTTGAGTCACTGTGGACCCATGCTACAATGTTATTACTGGTTTAGAAAACAAGCTCATACAATGATAAAGGCTACAATCCTCAAAGAATTATGATCTTCAGATCTAAGGTTCTTTCTTGTTGAGTATGGACAAGATAAAAATAGCCAGCAAAATGAACGATTAAGAAACTGACAGATTGCATCCTCTCCCTTAGCAGAGGACATCTATCCATTGAGTATCATAGAACACTAGAACTGGAAGGGACCTCGAGAAGTCATCAAGTCCAGTCCCCTACCCTCATGGCAGGACCCAGTACTGTCTAGACCATCCCTGATAGATGTCTATCTAACCTGCTCTTAAATATCTCCAGAGATGGACATTCCACAACCTCCCTCGACAATTTATTCCATTGTTTAACCACCCTGACAGGTAGGAAGTTTTTCCTAATGTCCAACCTAAACCTCCCTTGCTGCAGTTTAAGCCCATTGCTTCTTCTCCTATCCTCAGAGGCTAAGGAGAACAATTTTTCTCCCTCCTCGTGACATCCTTTTAGATACCTGAAAACCGCTACCATGTCCCCTCTCAATCTTCTCCTTTGCAAACTAAACAAGCCCAATTCTTTCAGTCTTCCCTCATAGCTCATGTTCTCTAGACCTTTCATCATTTGTGTTGCTCTTCTCCGAACCTTCTCCAATTTCTCCACCTCTTTATTGAAATGTGGTGCCCAGAACTGGACTCAATACTCCAATTGAGGCCTAATCAGCACAGTGTAAAGCAGAAGAATGACTTCTCATGTCTTGCTCACAACACACCTGCTAATGCATCCTAGAATGAGGTTTGCTTTTTTTGCAACAGCGTCACACTGTTGACTCACTATGACCCCTAGATCCCTTTTTCCAGTACTCCTTCCGAGACAGTCGCTTCCCATTCTGTATGGGAAGTTTAGCAAGGTCAAAAGATTATGGTAGTGCATAATCTTTTGACCTCGCTAAACTAATCTCCTATATTGTACTTCCTGACCCCTGCAGTGGTCAAGAACTTTTTTTAAAATCTAAAGCTAGGGAATATTTAGCACTGTGTTCTGTTAAGTAAGGTTTGTCATAGTGATTTATGTTTTTATCACCTCCATATTGGAGTCTTGTAATATGCTGGGAAGCTGGAGGTTACAGCTTGTGTAACAGCCTGCCTGGAAAGCAGGAAAGACCAATGAGAAATTATCACACGAGTGCTTCTTGCTACACATCCAACTGGCTAACAACTTTTATTACAGAGGATGCTTGGGAGCCACCACATAAAATATTTAATGGCACAAAAAAACTCCAAGTCCTAGTAAAGTGGGTTCATCCATAATAAACATCTAAAACTGAGTCAGGTCATTCAAGTTTGTAAACTGCAAGGACTGACAGGCAGATGCACGCACACGCACGCACGCACACACACAGAACTAGTGATCAGAGAGCCTACACTATAAGTTTAAGAATCATCTGAACTTTGCCAATTTACCTCACTTGAGAATCTGGCACTAACCCTCCAAATCTTTTTCATGTGATTCTTAGATATAAAGCAGATATAAGGCTTTCAAACCCTCACCAAAGAGCATTTTTAAAAGAAAGATAACAAACCTGCAGCAGTAGCAACTGTGTTGGTCTCTCTGGTATAGATATAACAAATTCCAGATGTTTAGCCCTACCATATCCGCTAAAGCACAAGGTTGGGCGAAGCAGATGCACCACTGCCTTGTAATCCCCTGCCTCATACAGTCGCTGGATCTCCTCCAAAGACTGGCATCTCTCCAGAGACTTTAGGTTCTTGTCAATCTGCAAAAGTCACAGATGATGCAATCCAACCTACATTTCACCTTCATGTGCAAATGACTGTCTTTTCTTATGAACCACAAAGCTACTGATGTAGGATGTGTACAGTTTACAGTATTATATAGGACAAGGAGGAAAGTAGACAATCTTCCATCCCATTATCATTTATAAATTGGGGGTATTTATCTTTATAAAGAAAGCATTTAACTGAAAAAGAGAAAGATGGTTTTCAAATCAATGAACTGTAAAAACACAATCAACGTTGGTTTCATCTTAGTTCACTTTAAAACAGCTAATATTGATGCTGTACATACTACTTTTCCATCAAGGCAAAGTGCAAGTAATTTGAAATGAGTCTTGCAGCTATGGCATTGTCTCTGAGCATTGTTGATATAGAAGCCACACTAGATTTTAAAAATAATAATTATAAAACATGTTTTTACTCCCCAAAGGAAATAAATGCCTCTAAGAAGCATAGGGACTTGTCCATTATCATCTCCATCCTCAGAAGTATCACAATACAACCCCAAAAGAAATTGGATTGTGCATAAGAAAATGGCATGCACATCTAAAATCTCTAGTTTCTCACAAGACTTAGCTCTTTTTAAGAAATGTCTCAAAAACACATTAAGACTGGAATCTTCTATTTTGGATGAACTTCAAAACAGAAAAACCAAAAATAACAAACTGATCCCTACCTCTTCTAGAGAAACAACAGAATCAATATGGAGATTAGGTAATCGGATTATTATGCTGCTTTCATTTCCAGCTTTGATTTGGACTGCAGTGGAACTCTGCAGCATTTCGGTGCAGATGTCATAATTCTCCAACGCCTGCTCCATGTCACCCTGTGGAAATAGTTCAAGGAAATCACACAATCTTGCATGAGACTTGTCAAAAGCAGCTAGGCAATGTTGAATCACTAACTGCATGAGTACACCATCAGGGAGAATGCAAATTATTTGGGAGAGAACTTTACTAATCAAAATAGCAACCAAGGAGTAATCAGCAATAAAAACCTTATGAATCTATTCTACTAGTGACCTTTGCCACCCCTGGGAGGACGTCAGACACCTAGATATTCAAGTTACATAGCAGGAAAATGTATTTGTATAAATTAACTAACATGCTCTCTCTCTGAAAGTGAAGGGATGTGGATTAATTCCAGAAGTGAGCCTTGCTTTTGCACTCACTGGAACCATAAATTCAGGTAACATGACTGAGATGTACAGCTAACTGGTTAAGATAAACTGTGAACAACCACTTTGTCCATCCTAAGCAGATCTGAATTTTCCTGAAATGGAGGGATCAAGACAGGGAAAGAAGCTGCAGAGAGAGAAAATATAACTCAATAAAGCTAAAGAGATATAGCACTAGCCATAAGGGCAGTTATTTAGTAAAGACAATCAATCCAATTTTGACTGGACAACCAGTAGTATTCAGTTTAAGCGGAGCTGGCTCTGATTCCAAATGTATATTTGTTTCAGATTATCCTTCAACTTCCATCTTTGTTTTTTAAATTCAAGTAACTACATCTGTTGTGAAAGAGAGGAGTTACATGCGAACCCTAACCATTAAAATGGTACCTTTCAGTGAAACAGAGCAAAAAGTATGCCTAGTCCAGTGTTTCTCATAGTGGTCCGCGGACTCACTCTGAGAAAGCTGCTGACTGCTCCCATTTGTTTATTTACCAGCTCTGCAGCCACGGAAGCTTGCAGCTCCCATTGGCTGCTTTTCACCATTTGCAGCCAAGGGAAGCCGCAGGAAGCAGCAGCCTGGTGGGTCCACGCCACCTTCTATGGCTCCCCTTGTCTCCCCAAACAACGAAACGCAGCCAGTGGGAGCTGCAAGGCTCTGTGGCTGCAGAACCAGTAAATAAACAATTGGGAGCAGCTAGTTACCAGCTTTTTCAGAGCAGGTCCGCAGAACACTTTGAGAAATACCAGTCTAATATATGTTTCTACATTACTGGGATTGTGCAGTGGTAGTTGATTTTGACCAGTCATCACCTGGAAAGGGAATTAGAATTTTTTTTAATGTAAAGAAATTTTATTTTGTGTGAAAATAAAATAACTTATCAAGGAGTCTCAACTTCAGATGTATAAAATGATTAAATAGTTTATAAATGAGAGAAAGGATTTGTCTCCACTAATTATTCTGAAGAACAATCCAGTTTATTAGGTGGATTTATTAAAGGATTTTGAAATATGAAAATGAAAAGGGAATGTATTACCCAGTGGGTGTATATGAAATCAACTGATAAAGTACTTTATCGATTGTAGATTAAAATTTGATTAGTAAAAACCAAATTTTTTCTCTCAACAGTTTAGACCTAAGTATGGAAAATTTGTAAACATTTTCTTCACTTCTTAAGAAAATGATGCTTGAAATAAAATAATAATAAAGTCTGGGATTCAATAAGTAACTTTTCTTTGGATTGTTTACTTAAGCAATGGGTCTAGGACAAACTGATAAAAAAATCTGTATATTAAATGAACAATTGTTGCCAAAAGAAGAACCAAGCTCCACTGGGGAAAAAGAATCAATCGCAACTCAGGACACAGTTGCATTTCAGACATTCTGGCTTTCTATACAGATTCTAAGAGCTAGAATCCAGGCTTCTGTCTGCTAGTGAATTTGTGCCTTGCAGCTGCTCATTGTAATTCCAAGATAACTCCAATGGAAATTTGTTTTGGGGACCTAAGACAAACCACTTTAAACATGTGTATGTACCAAAATGACTGACTGCTGATACAATGCATAAGGATTTGGCCAGACCCTTTGCCTCTGTCTAATTACTGAATAATACATGTTCTTTCCATAGGGAAATTTAACTTAACTAAATAAAATAGACAAATATAATCTCTACTTTGTCATCAAATTAGAGATCAGTTGAAATATTCATGAATCACCTGACTAGAGTGCATTTATGACTTAATATACCCGCCACTTCAAATGCTTATAATAATTCTAATGTCCATTTGTTTAAAAAAAATTCTGGATGAGAAAATGTTCTATTTGTTGAACGCAAAATGAAAACAAACCTGCAGTGCTAGAAAGCGAGCCTTCAACCAATACACTCGAGCCACAAACTCTAGCCAGTCTTCCTCAAACAGATCTCGCTGGGAGGATGCAAATGAGAGCTGCAACAAGTCCCCCAGAAAATGGGATCCTGGGAAGTCAGGACCAAACTTTCCATTCACAGTGGCAGAAGGGCAATTTCGAGGGGAAACTGTAAATCATGTAATGACAGTTTAGCATAAAATTACATTATTCTCCTTATGCAAACAATTCCATGTGCAGCAGCTGCAGTGCTTAGCTCACCCTTCTAAGACAAACACTAGTCCATGTCTACACTACAAGATAAGGTTGAATTTATTAAGATCTATTTCTTGACACATGATTTTGTAAAGTTGAAGATCTATGTTTCCATGTGTGCAAGAATTTAAAGTAGTTAGAAGTAATATGTCCCCATTAAGGAGGCTGCTGTCAACTCTGAGAGTGATGCACTGTGGGTAGCTATCCCACAGTGCCTGCGCCACTTTGCATTCTGGGTTATGCTCCTCGTGCATGCTGGGACCAAAACTGTGCAGCGGGTGGCTCTGGGTTCATGTCATCAGTATCCCAAAATGCACTCATCTACTCCCTCCCTCTTTGTTTGAGATCAATGGGAAACAGTCTTTTCACACCCTTTTTGACCCTGGTTATTTGCACAGATGCCATAGCAGCACGAGCATGCCCCCTCATGGATCCTGCTGTGCATCAAACCATTGTGATATTGATGTGTACCCTGATGCAAGTAATGGTGCAGTATGTCAAGAGCGTATGCATATCGCTGCACCAGAAAGAGGATGAGGAGGAATCTTTGTCTCAGGATGTCACAGGCACACTGTACAGGCAAGGCTTGTACAGCTGAGCCAATTGAAAATGTAGCTGGCATACGATCCTTTGGAAACAATGGAATGCCAGTTTTGGTGCCATGAGACAAGCACAGACTATTAGGACTGCATAATGCTGCCAGTCTGGTACGATCAACAGTGGTTGTAAAACTTCTGAATGTACAACAACACTTTCATGGAACTCTGTGAATGGTTTTCCCCTGTCCTGAAGTTCAGGGACACCCAAATGAGACATACTCTGACAGTGCAGATGCCTGTGGTAATTACTCTGTGCAATTTTGCAACGCCAGACTGCTACCAGTCAGTTGTGAATCAATTCGGAGTGGGGAAATCTACAGCAGGGCCTGTTGTTATACTAGTAGCGAAGGCAATCAATACCATTCTGTTATGGAGGGTAGTGACTCTGAGTAAGGTGGATGGCTTTGCCATGATGGGATTCCCTAACTGTGATGGGGCAATAGATGGAAGGCACATCCCCATGTTGGCTCCCAACCATCTTGCCAAGGAATACATAAACCGCAAGCGGTAATTCTTGAGGTGCTGCAGGCGCTGGTGGATCACAAAGGCCGTTTCAACAACATTAATGTGAGATGGTCGGGAAAGGCGCATGATGCACACATCTTTAGGAACTCCTGCCTTTTCAGAAAGATGAAAGCTGCAACTTTCTTCCCAGACTGGAAAATCAAATCAGAGAGGTGCAAATGCCAACAGCGATCCACAACAAATGCAACATTCCCTCTTGGTGGCAGCCTACTGTGTGCTCCATAATATTTGTGAGAAGAAGTGGGGAAAGTTATCTGTCAGGATGGGGGGCTGAGGCAGAGTGCCTAGCCAGAGATTTTCAGCAGCCAGACACCAGGGCGACATCATGGGGCAGTGAAAATCAGAGAGGCTTTGAAAGAAAGAGTTATAAATGGCCAGTTCCAAGAGTCATGCACGCTCTCAATGAATGCTCTGCATTCAGTGTGTTTGCCTGTAATCCCCACCACTGCAATACAGGCAATAAAGAGACTGTTGTTCAGAGATCATGTGTTTTTATTTAGGGAAGAGAGCAGGGACAGAAAAGACCATGGTAAGACCCGAAGTGGGGGAGAGATCAGAAAGATGAGACAGATATCCATTTGTTTCTTGAGGCTTTGGAGATTCCCCCACCCTTTGGGAGTGGAGGCTATGGAACTGAGTGAGGAGGGAAAGTTGTTCTGCATGGGGTAGGTGGGTTCCTCTTCAGGCACGTAGCCATGCAGTCCATCAAGGCCACCAGGAACAAAAAGACATTCTCCTGTTGTTTCGCTTGCAGTTCCCTGCATGCTCACCCCCTCCTGTCGCTCCGCTATCCTATCCTGCCACTCTGCTCATCTCCTCCAGGAGAGTGTTCCTCCATTCATTTGCTTCTTAAACATGTCTTCCCTTGTCCTTTTTCACCTGGGGATTTCAGCAAGCTGGACAGCTGGTGGAGTACACAGCAAGCTCCCTGCTGTTCCTGCTATAACAAAAAGTTACAAGGGCACACATTACAGGAGATACATTGCAGAGCCTAAAACCTAATCTGTTAACCTATAACAAAGGTCTCTCTAAAGATAATGGAGGTGTGTTCTGTGCAAAGCCAAAGTTTTGCTTTAAAGCTGCCACTGTACAGCAGATACACAACAAAGTTCTCAAGGGAACATCTAGAATCACACAGTCTGGAGGCAGGCATGGTAAGGGTTCTGCCAGGGCACGATCCTGCGGGTAGAAGGGGACAGCGGGGCAGAGTGGTAGCTCACATGGCTTCCCTCCTCTGTGTCTGCCACAACCTGCTTCCTGCTACTTTGCCACCCCGCAGAAGCCTACCAGAGGAAAACAGGGAGGGAGGGAGTGTCAGAGGCTGCTTCTATCAGCAAAGGCAGCAGCTAATAGGTTTCCCTCCTCCTTCATCCACGTTGCCATGCAAGATATCAGTCTTCTCCGAATCACACAGTGAGTTAGGGAGCTGAGACTGACTGAATGTGGCCAGAAATCTAGGCTTTATGCTGCAGTGTTTTGTCCTGAAATGATGCCAGACCATTTACTGCTGGCTTGGCATGGAAAGGTATCCTACCATGGAGGACAGAATAAGGCAGGCCTCCTCAGAAATCTTGTGAGAAGGATCAAAGAGTTTCTATATGAGAGCTTTGTGGAGATATGCAGGGAGGATTCCCACTCCATCTCCAGACACGTTAACAAGCTGTTTCAGGTCCCCCACGCTGTGCAGGCACAGAGCACACCGCACACCACACCCAATTGCTTTAACCTTCTTGGAGCAAGAAAAAAATTGTGAACTCACCAGAAGTGCCCTCTCCAGGATCAGTGCCCGACTGCAAGATGTCCTGGGAGGAGCAGTTTGGGTCCAAAGTGATGAAAAGTTCTTGACTCTTGCCGTTCACCATTCTCCTCATCTTCCACCACTTCCTTGACCACCCCACTATCCTCCATGGCTGCTCTGAGTCTCTTGGGCAGATTCCACGATCTGGCTTGGGAAGCAGGTCGGGTCCCCTACTAGGTTTGTATGCAGCTGGCTATAGAAGAGGTATGTTCGCTGAAAATGCACCAGACCATCCATTTGCTTCCTTTGTCTTGTGATAAAACTGCCTCAGTTCCTTTATTTTAACACGGTACTGCTGGGAGTAACTGGCATATCCTTTTTCCTCTATGCACTTTGCAATCTTCACATAGATACTGGCGTTTCTTTTGCTCTTTCAGAGCTCCAAGAGAACGGATTCCTCTTCCCATGCGTCAATGAGGTCCAAGATCTCCTGCACAATCCATAATGATGCTCTTTTGCACCCGTGGGAACTGGAACTCATTAAACTTGAACTCTTGGAGTGCTTCCTGTTCTGACGTGTGCTCGCAATGCTGATTTTCCCAGGGCTTTTCCTACTCACCTGGAGAGCAGTGGATGCACAAGTTCTGACCAGAGCGGTCACAGCAGGGCACTGTGGGATGCCTCCCAGAGGCCAAGAATGTCGACTTTCTCAACACTGAGTCGACATGCCCTTTTTGACCATGTGAGGTCAAATTTTGCGTTTCTCCTCGTGAAAACCAGGAGTACCAAAATTAACTTCAGCAGCCCTTAAAGTTGATGGAATGGGCTAGGTAGTGTGGACTCACTGTTTAGAAAATCGACCTTATGCAGCTAAATTCAACCTAAATTCCTAGTGAGACTAGGCTAACGAAAAAAACCCTGATGATCAACCGCACACATCCATAGTTAAGAACTGCAGCTGGAGAAGTAACAGCTCAATATTCTAATAAATGACTCTCAAAACTTCTTACAAGTATAATTTATGTTGTAAGAATACCCTAGCTAAGAAATACCAATTCTCACCTGTAGAGCTTTTTCCTTTGGTCAGCAGCCATTGGTCAAGTTGTAGCTCCATGCAAGAAAGACTCATCAGCATCATATCCTAAGATAAAGTATGAAGACATCAGGGAAGAATACAAAAAACCTTGTTTTGATAGTAAAAAATTTGGCAGTTAACTGGAATGGAAGATTTCCATTAATTAATCCTCTTTTGTGGTTTCTGGTACCAATGCTGGCATTGTTTTGGCACCAGGCTACAGTCACCCTTTTTACTGTGCTTTTATTGGTGTTTGAGTTTGTGAGTGTGTGTGTGTGTCACGCCTCTTCTCGGTGTGTCTTAGTAGGTTTTATACCCCTTCTTCAGATCTTTTATTCTACATTTTATATATTGTGTTTTAAAATTTTGTAAGCCATCTTGAATGTTTTAAATAGAGAGGTGGGGTAAAAATATTTAAAATAAATAAATAAAAAATAAAGTATTTCCAAGCTACAGCCATTGTGGCCTTCTGTCTAGGGAAAGGAGGTTGCCTTATAATTCTCAGTAAGATTAAAGAGACCCGCTTGTCTTTTACAACTAGAAAGAGGAATGAAAAGAATCTGTCCTTGGAAAGATAAGATGATCTAGTAAGGAAGATAATACCAAGGGCCCAGTATTGAAAAAGGGCAGCATTTTCAATCTAAAATACAACCATTTCAATTGCTGCATCATTAATACTTTCTTAGAACACCGAAAAATATACACATCAAAAGTCTGAGATGAATACTGAAGAAGTTGTAGGAATCAAGGAGATTGAGCGCATATACTAGTTTTGCCAGCTCATTATTGTGTTCTGCATAAAGAGAGGAGATTTTTTTTTAAACCTGGATATGAGTTACTCCTGGTAACAATGTTCTGTTACAGCTTTTACAGACATGGTTGTGTGGATTAAAGAAAGAATTATGTTCACACTTTTTCATAGTAATTAGGGTTGTAACTGCAGCTCCATCTGAAGAGAGTGAAAGCCCTGATGTTCAAAAAATTGCTGCATCCAAAAAATGTTGGGTCTTTGTTACATCCAAGGTGTCACTGTCTATTCCCAATGACCTCAAAAACAAAAGGGTATCTTGGAAATCAATGTATGACCAAAGTGAAATAGAAAGATTCAGAAGTAATAAGTATTACTCAGAATTCACAAATTTCCTAATGTGTATTTGTGTAAAATCTGATCCATAATCTTCTATGTAGTATTTCTGTTTTTTTAATTTAGAACATAAGCAATAATGATCAAGCAACCATATACAAGTAACATTTGAAATAGATATATAGGATACTGTAAATTGTTTAGATTATGTTATATCTAGACTATATACAATTACATTACTTTTTTAAATCACCAAGATATTTTCAAACCTCAATCTTTTTTCTACAAAATTTTTTTTCCTGTTTTTCTGAGAAACAGGAAAAGAAGAAATTACATGGTAGTGTAGTTACCATGAATAATCAAAAGTCAGAACTCTTCAGCCTCAGGACTGATCCTTCTTACTAATGTCTTAAAACCCTAATAATATAAACAGCATTTAATGGACAAGGAATATCACTTTTTGATTTTACCGTTACCACATATAGATTTAACCTAAAATGTGTACATTCATGTAAGCCAAACCTATTCTGATTTCAAATTTACTGTATTATTTAGGTTTTTCTCTCTTGTATTTGTGAAATGTATGTACCTATATGTGGAAATGGCAAATAAAAGTTTGTCACTGTCCTTTCACTATGGGATGTAATTATTTTTTATAAACAAGCTCAACAATTTGCCTTTAATAAAATCACTATATATTTAACACACTATTTAAAATAGGGACTTTCTTAAAACCGAGGTACTTGAAATCTCAGTATGGCATCTACACCCCAAAAATTTTGAGCTAATTATCAATGCTACACACACCACAAGAAATGTTCAGTGAATGGTAAAGCCTCAACTCAGACCCTAAAGGCTAATGTGTGTGTCATATGAGATGCAGAAGGCAACTCTAGACACACAGTGTGTATAAAGTACTTCAGGACAAAGCTGGTCAGGGACAGAAACAACGCTATCTGCATTGGACTCAAGGTAGTTTTAGACTGAAGTTAGAACTAGGCTAACAATAACCCAGGCATAGATTGTTTGTAGGAGAACTTGACTTGAGTTGCTTTGCTGCACTGAGATTAGCAACATTCAAGGCACACAGAGCAATACACAATGAACAGGGCATATTATGAAGTTCAAAAAATAGAGTATGTTTCCTTACCTTGATGTGCTGGTTACTACAGTCCCTCAGCAATGGGTTGGGCAAATTACTACTGTGCTTTCTCCAGCTGTTGTAGATACTAAGGACCACCTCAGATAAGCCAGATGGCCACTTCACCAGGAACTTCTGGCCAATTACTTTCAGGTATCTCATCATCAGTTCTAAAATACCACCATTGTTCAGGTTATCCAATAGGAATTCATGAACATCCTGCTTCTCTGGAAAGCAGATGAGCACAAAATCTATCAGATCCATTTGTTGTGGTTCTCCTTTTGCAGGAGTGGCCTTTAATTTATGCAGAATAAAATGACTATACTAAAATGATTAAATGAGATCATGTATACAATACAGATCACACAGAGAGAGCAAATAAGCAGCCCAAAGACATCACAGAATAAATTGTTATTAATATTACGAAACTCAGTCAACTGATCTAATAAACACTTCAGAAGAATGGATTCTTTTGTGCACAGAAAGATAAAAAGAAAACAGAAGAAGTGGGGAAAAGAAAGCAGATGTGGGGGGTAGAAGGTAGAAGAATAGATATGCTGAAGTCCCTACCAGATTCCATGAATGTTGTAGAATCAAACGACATTCTATGTGGTCCAATATGTTGGAAATTCTCTTGTTTAATCTCTGACTGCACCTCATAGTTATTGAAAGGATCATCCTCTTCCTCTGGATCCAGTTTCCTCAGTCTGAGTGAAAACAAGTAAAAGATAGCATTGTATTTATGAGAGTGTGAATATTACTTTCAATAACAAATAACTACACCTGGCAAGCTATGTATATCTTCACAATGAAAGTGCCCTTGTGGGAGTTTCTCCTCAGAAACGTAAATTTGATTCCTGAACTTCACCAGAGGGAAAAGCCCTCAAGCATGCTACACTTAAAAATGAAAAGAAACAGCCTACAGAAAAGAGCAAATCCTAGCAAATACCCTTCAGAAACTGACAAGACTACTCTGCAACATTTGGGATTTTTTCTCAAAAACAGTATTATCAGCACTGTCATGTCAATTACTAGCAGACTCTAACCCCTTTAGTAATGAAACTTAAAATTTCCTTTCAGAAGGACTTTTGTTTTAGAAATTATCCCACTCAAAACAATAATCAATGTAAAGACAAAATATGTCCCTCTGATAGAATGAAAAATGCTGATCTGATTTGTTGACAATGATACTAGGGTCCTTAAACTACTTAAACTATGCAAAAAAGTTCACTTCTAGAGAAGAAGCAGAAGCAAGTTAACACTGAGAAATAAACCTGAGAATACCTTACATAGGCTTTAAAATGTTTATATATTTACTTTCCACTATCAAGCTAGATTCAAGAAGACAAGCTGTTTGGCCTGTAGAAGCCCAGTTCTGAAACAGGAAGATATTCTAATTACCTTGCCTTAAGAATAAGAAATGGAGAAGATGAAACGGATCATAAATTTGATCTTTAATTTTGCATATGAATGAATGTTGAGTGACTGGCTGTTGAACAACCCTTCCGATCAGCTATTTTTATAGGAATTTTGTATTAAAACGTTTGTAAACTAATGACAATGTCATCTCAATTCCCTTTTATCATGATAAAACCATGCCAACTTCCTCAAAAGTGCTCTCATACAGATTTTTAATATTTTGGGGATCACAGGAAACAGTCTGTGTGGTATGTAAAACACTCGGTATTTTTTAAATTGCTGATCTAAACAGGAGTCTTCCTAAAATTGATGTGAAGGATAATAACATTTGATCCAGCATGGTCCAAGATGTATAGCTACAAGGCACGTCTTACACATGCCTTGTTTGATGGCCCTGAGGGAGGAACTACAAGACAAAGTTCACAAACCATAAAAATCAAGGGTAAGACCAAGAAACCTCAACCTTTGGGTCAACAAGACAGCAGAGGAAAGACTAACATTCTAGAATCCTCAAGACTAAACACCTCAGGGAGAAGAATTCATGTCATCAATCATCAGGCCACTCCTACCCAGAAGGAGGCCCACTAGTGAAAATCATTTTGCCAGGAGAACAACATTGTTTAATTCCTTGACTGCAGGCCCAGCTCATACTCTGAGAATGTCCATAAGACTATGAGAGCTGAAGGAGTTTGAAAATTCCGTTCTCTTAATACCTTATTTTTCCTTTTCCTATTTTTATCTTTTGTTTTTATTAGCTAGGAGATGGCCCAGACAATTTAGACTTTTTATTTTTAGGTATGGAAGTCAAAAGTGCAACAATAGCAATAAGTATGTAAGCACCAATAATGCCCAAATGAGGAAGTCACCTGAAAGAAAAGTGTCCCAGGTAAGCAGTCCTCAATAGTGTCTCTCAAAAATTACCCATTAGAGTGTATTTTATGTTTCAAAATCTTGAAACCACACACAAAAACTGAAATGTAAAGAGGATAGTTTTATAGTTGGATCTGAGGTTGTACTCCAGACATTAGATAATTTGGTAAGATACTTCCAATCATTCAAATTACAGAGCTGATGAACTTTAAAGGAACAGTCAATACCTTAGAACAGTGGTCACCAACCAGCAAGTTGGGCTACTGGTAGACCTTGAGCCTTTGACAGGTGATCCTGACAGGTTTGGCCAGGATGCTATCAAGTGTTGGCACTTCATCTGCCCTTCTCAGCACTGCTGTGCTGCTCCTTCCCGCTGTCTTGGAGATGTTCCCAACCCCCGGGAGCCTGCTGCTTGCTGTGCAGGGCACAGGAAGAAGAGGAGTGGGTGCTGATGTCAGTGTACCCTTCCCCCACCCTGTACCTCATCTCCATGGATCGATGGGGTAGGGATGGAGAGAGTTTGTTGGTTGCTTTTGGGAGTGGTGCAGGGCCAGAGTAGGGGTGAGCCTGCCTTAGCCCCACTGCACTGCCACCCAAAATCCACCTGTGATAAGAGATGCCCAGCATTCCAAACCCCAGCCCCAGTCCTGAACCCCTTGTGCACCCCAAACACTTGTTCTAGCCTTGAGTCCCCCCGCACCCAAATTCCCTTCCAGAACCTGCACCCTGAACCCCCTCCTGCACCTCAACTCCCTGCCCCAGGCTCAGCTCAGAACCCCACCCACACTCCAAATCCTTTAACCCAAGATCAGCCTCCGCATCCCCTCTCCCCTCATAAAAAGGAATGAGGATGGGGGAGGAAGAGAGGATGGAGTGAGAAGGGGCAGGAAGGAGGCAGGGAAAGGGTGTTTGGTTTTGAGGTAGATCCCGGATTGCACTTAAATTCAAAAAGTGATCTCATGCTTCTAAAGGTTGGAGACCACTGCCTTAGAATGTATAAGGGCTGGTTATTTTTTGTATTAATCTGATGACTCAACAAAAATGATTATTTAATTAAATCCAACATTGAGATTAATTTGTTATTTAACTGATTTAACAACTGTTTTATTTTTAATAGTTTCAATACAATTTATAAAAAAGATAGTGAGTCACATTTCTGTCAATAAGCAAGATGAGGTGGAAAACTTGCAGATCAACAAAAAAGCCTGACTGGTTCCCTTAGTCTGTCATCCTCACATAATGCCAACAACTTTCATTACAAATGAAGATCGGTATACCTTGAAGGAAGAAATTTTACCAACAGTTCTTGAAAGTCAACCTTCTCCTCCTTTTTACACTTGGTGTTTCGGACTCTAGCAGACCGCCTTTTTGCTGTTTCACCACTATCTTCTATAATTTTCTTCCGCTTCACCCCTTTCTTGGATTTATCACTAACAGTTGTGTCTCCTAGAAAACAGAATCAAATGTTTTCAAAACTCAAATTTCCAAACAACACACAATGGATGTTGCTTAATATCATGATAATTTATGAAGGCTATTTTAAATTTATTTTCTTCTATGGCAATATCAAGGACCCAATTCTGTTCCTACTGACGTCAATGGGAGAATTACTATTAACTTAAGGGGACTAGAATAATATGCACAGTACTTTGGGCAATGACCAGGTTTTCAAATTTATATTTGATGTTGGTTCTTTGTAGCCCACTTAAATAGAATCATGTTCATCTCTGATAGATCTATCTGTAGTTTAAGTAATGTTTTCTTTCACACAACAGCTATCATGAATAACAGCAAATATATACAGGGACACACAACTAAAAACCAGACTTCTTGAAAGCCTGATTTTTTTAATAACTTTCTTTTAATTTTCAGCACAATTTTCTGGGTTTTTAGGAAAATATAGGACTCTGCCTACAGAGTGTAAACTCCCATAAACATCAAAGACTGAAAATATGAATATTAACATGCATACAAATAATCACACATGTAATTAGAAATAAACAGGCCATGCAACTGATCTTGTTTAAAAATAATAATATGTTGTATTTCTTTTTTAGTGTTTCCATCTGACATCCTCAAGGCAATTAACAAATATTAAAAATTCAGTCTCATTTCACCCATGGAAGGCAGGCTTTATTATTCGTATATTACAGATGGGGAAACTGAGGCATGAGACAGCAGCACAATCAGGAATACAAGAGAATAGATCAGCAAAGGACAACCTTAGTTAGTGAGTAGGCCGCATGAGGGTCCCTCCATCTCAGTGGACCACGAGATTGTCATAACCAAGATGTTCTCCTGGGAGAACTGCACATATGTAGTTATGCTAACTGCACGTGTGTACCTAGAATTTGTGAGGTGTGCCAATTGAACCGCAATAGCTTTCTAATTGGATACAAAGGAATAGCTCTAACTGGATGCAAATTGGATAGCTCTCACAATGCTGTGTACAATCTGCATGACTTAATTTCACATGAATTTGCTTTAAATCAGGGGTGAGCAAGAGGCAGTCAACGGGCTAGATCCTGACCACCAAGCCACCGGATCCCACCCAATGGCCACCTCCCCAGAATCTTTAGGCAGAGAGTAGTTCATGCTGTGCTCCAGATGCTAGAAGGGAAGAGAGAGGCTCCAGGGGCTGCCCCACCCCCCCACAAAATCTCTTGGCTCTCATTGACCAGTTTCCAGCCAATAAGAGCCAAGAAATTTGCTGGCGGCAGGGGCAGCATGTGAAGCTTCCTTCCCTCTTCCCCTTCCCCCAATCCCAGAACAGAGCCACATGGTGCAGCCAGCCCAAGAGCCTGGGACTGCAGCAGACAGCCTGCCTAAAGTTCCTGCAGGGCTGCTGGCTGGGAGCCACCTAGGTAAGCACCTCCCATCCAGAGCCTGCCTCTGGCACTTCTCCCCCAACTACCTGCCACAGGCCTCCACCCAAACCCTCTGTACCCCGTTCTCCCAGGCCACAACTCCCTCCCAAACCTAGCACCCCCTCCTACAGCCCTCCAGGCCAAAATCCTCTCCTGCACTCATACCCCCTCCTGGACTCTGCACGCCAACTCCCTGCCCCAGATCATAGTCGCCTCCCTCACCCAAACTCCCTCTAAGCCCCCACACTCCCTCCAGCACCCTAATCCTCTACCTGAAGCTCCCTTCTGCACACAACCTCCGTCCCAGACCTTGGACTCCCTCCAAAGAAGTGCAGCCCTTGACTGCTTGTCAAATGTTGGAGTGGCCCCCATTAAAAGTTATTGCCCACCCCTGCCTTAAGTATATGTTACTTTTATAATGCCAGTAGGAAAAAAACTATGCAGGCCAAAACCAACGGAATCTGGCAACCCTGTGTGTGGGCAACGGTAAACAAAATGTCTCATGGGCCACACACAGAACGCCAATGGGCCGTAGTTTGCCCACCACTGAATTAGATACTTCCATGATGAATTCTATAGATAGACAATTATGGATAGAGCTATGAGCTAATCATTAGCCAGTACCTACTAGACCAGAGGTGGGCAAAAATTTTTAATAAGATGCCACTCCAAGAATTTGGCACTTTTCTATGGAGAAAATGTGGGATCTGGGCTGAAGGCTGGGATGCAGAAAGAAGGTCAGACAAGATGGGGGAGCAGGATGGAGTGTGGGGTCTGCAAGGAAATGTGGGTGAAGGTTGTGACCTGGGCCAGTGTGGGCGGGAGATGTGACCAAGGGCAGAGATGAAAGGAGAGGGGGTGCAGGGTCTGGGAAGAAGCTGTGATTAGTGGCAGGGGTGCAGGAGGAGATGCAGAGAGTGTGAGTTGGTTGTGGAAGGGATGCAGGCTCTGGCTAAGAGGCACTTATCCTAGGCTGCTCCCAGCCATCACCCCAGTGGGACCCTTGGGCAGGCTCCCTGCGTGCGCATCCTGCGTACTGCTCAAAGTGATCAGCTGCTGAGGCCAGTGTGTGCGTCTCTGCGTGGCGTACCATGGGGAGGAGGTGGGGAAAGAGCTCTGCAAACTGCTTGTGCCCACAAACACAGCCCCAAGGACTGTACTAAGGCCAAGGGCACTATGCAGAGACTCCCTTTCCCCACAAAGGAACATGCATTGCACAGAGACATCCATGCTGGCCCCAGCAGCTGGCCACTTTGAGCAGTGTCCAGGGCACAGCAGAGAAGAAGCCCACCTTAGGGTCCCACTTGGTTTCATGACACTGGCAACCCAACGGATCCTGGGGGGTCATAGCCATCCCACAGGCCAGATTTTGTTCACCTTTGTCCTGCACCCTTTTCTTAAAATAACTGTTTTATAGATATCATAGCTTTATATGACTGAACTTTGCTTTTTCTGACTTGGAATATAAGTAAAACGAAAATGCACAGGATCAGCTAGACGATAATTTAGAAAATACTTATTTTCCAAGACAACAGACATTTTCTAGTCCCTTTTATGTCTGGAAATACAACAGTGTTATCTGGAATTACAGACTAAAGTACCTTGCTCACCTATGGGCATTACTGGTTCCAGTATATTCTCAGTATGACTGGGAAAGCTCGGTGTCACTGGAGTGTATGTTAATTCTGGGTTACTCATTGTAACCACTGGATTAGTGCTGACAGGATTGGGCTGGATAACACTGACAGGAGTGGAGGTTGGAGAAAGAATCAAGTGCTGGACTGGGTCTTGGTATTCTGAAAGGTCAATTCTCTTCCCCAAGCTCGGTTGAGGAGGCTCACATGTTGTCAGGTGATGATACATAGCAAGTAAACTTTCTCCTAGACACTTCCACCTGCATGTGAAAACATAATCACAACATAACCTTATTAACATTTAATTCATCTATTTATACATTAATTCTTGCCACAAAGACTAGAGTTAAAAACCCCTTTGTTGCAGGACATCATAATTACAATTAAGATGTTCTACTGCAGAAGATTACAATTACTGAGGGTATCCAAAGTGATTTTATCAGTATAAGAGACATAGATACTCATGGGGTCAAACTCTGGCGTGCCCCTGAAAAGTTTGCAATTATTATTTTTGGCATCCTGTCACCTGGCGATTTCAGTTCAGTAGCAAATGTCTCTTGGCTTTTGCTTCCTGTTTGGAACATGCTGTAGAACCAAAGAGTAGGATCAACGTTATCACAATTAAAGCATTACTGGGAACAAGATGTCTATGTTAAAGAACCAAGTGTAACAGAAGGAAAATGAAGCTCACAGTATGCTTCACACCGAGGCTGGGTCTACACTAAAGGGGAAAGTCAACGTAAGATATACAATTCCAGCTACTTTAATTACGTAGTTGGAGTCAAAATATCTTAAATTGTATTTTCAGGCCATCCATGCTGTGGGAAGATGATGGGAACAAAAGGTGACACTGATTTCCCTTACTCCTCGTGAGGAGCAGGACTATCAACACCAAGTGGGGGGCGGGGGCGGGAGAGGGCGCACTCTCAGTATGAATCAGCGTGTCTTCACTATGTGGAAGATCTAGGGTAGACATGGCCCAAGAAGTGTTAATTGCAGAGGAAATTGCCACACCTCAAACCAAAAAACATTAATCCAGTTTAATATGAACCATTTTCAGGTACAGCATTATATTAAATGGAAAAAGCCAAGATTTTGTCAGCCTTTTGCACAATTAGTAGTAACCTGCTCTGTAATGGGACTACTTGCAGAGCAACCTACTACAGTAAAACTCCATTGGTCCGGCATCCAATGCTCCGGCACTCCTGATGATCCGGCACCATCAGGAACCCGGAAGTGCTCCGGCTGCCGGACAATTGAGCTGCTCTGCGCTCGCTTCCGATTCAGCCGCTGCTGAAACTGACCAGCAGCTGAATCGGGAAGCTGGGGGCAGAGCAGCTGGGGTGCTGCCGGGTTGGTCCCATAGCGCTGCTCCTCGGGGCTGCGGGACCAACCCGGCAGCACCCCAGCTGCTCTTGGGGATGCCTGGGACAGAGCAGCTGGGGTGCTGCCGGATTGGTCCAGCGCCGAGGGGCGGGCGCTACGGGACCAACCCTGCAGCACCCCAGCTACTCTGCCCCAGGCGTCCCCAAGTCAGCCGCTGCTGAAACTGATCAGCGGCTGACTCCAGGAAGCCCAGGGCAGAGCAGCGGCTGAATCGGGGACGCCTGGGGCAGAGTAGCTAGGGTGCTGCAGGGTTGGTCCCGTAGCGCCCGCCCCTCGGCGCTGCGGGACCAATCCGCAGCACCCCAGCTGCTCTGTCCCAGGCGTCCCCAAGAGCAGATGGGGTGCTGCCGGGTTGGTCCTCTAGCACCGCCTCACGCTGCGGACCAACCCAGCAGCACCCCAGCTGCTCTGTCCCAGGCGCCCCCAAGAGCAGCTGGGTGCTGCCGGGTTGGTCTCGCAGCGCTGAGGGGCAGCGCCACCGACCAACCCGGCAGCACAGCTGCCTGCCCCAGACATCCGGATTCAGCTGCTGCTGAAACTGACCAGCAGCGCTAAATCAGGGATGCCTGGGCAGAGCCGGACTATTGGAAGGGGGGGCTATGAGGGGTCTGGGGTGGCATTCCCCCCACCCCAGACCCCTCATAGCCCCCCCTTCCGATAGTCCGGCATATCTGATAATCCGGCACCCCCTGGGTCCTAAAGGTGCCGGATTATCGGAAGTTTACTGTATTCAGAACAAATAAAGATGCAAATACAGAATCAGGTCCAAAATAAGCTCACAGAAGTCTCTAACACAGGTATTTTAAACAGCAGATGCACTCTAACAGGTTTCCTAGACTATCCAAATGCACAGTAAAACATTTTTGTAGAACAGTAATTTAATTATAAATCTCCATTATCCAAATAGTAAAAATATTAAAAACACCAGTTGAAAAAGTTTAAATTCAGATGTAAACCAATTAAAGCAGGAAAATTTCAATTTTTTGTTTCCAAGATATCCTAAATTTAGCTATTTCTTCCTAGTTCACACATTAATTTTGTTTTAGCAGGTTTTAATGGATATGTATCAACTTCAATCTGGAAACATGAATAGAGTCAAACTCCGTATAGATTAGTAAAACTTTAAAAAATAAATATATGAGGAGAAATGCACGCTGAAGAGATTCCAATGCATCATGGCTGTGACATTCTCAAACAAAGACAGTGATGACTCACGTGAAAAAGGGAATTGGCTGGACAAGCTTAAGATCTGGTACTCTCTCTCGCACCATGAGAGCCTGCCTCTTCCTACGCAGCTCCAATACTTCATCTATGATAGCTCTTGTTTCAGCTGCACTCACAGTCACATCATGGATTGACATATCACTGAGAAGTGGTGAGAAAGGAAGACAACAAAGGTAGTTTTATTTAGTATCAAACAGATTCATTTACGATTCTCCTCTAGCGCAGTATACAAAAACAGCAATCACATATAAAAAAACACATATAAAGTTGTTCATAGTTCATTCTAAAATTGGATGGTTTGAGGAGATTTTTTTTAGAACCTGTCTCTTTGAGGAGACACTTTTTAGAAAGTGAAAGATGAATAGAAAAACAGTGAAATAGATAACAGCAGCACTTTGTTATAGTTGAGAAACTCCTTTTGTTTCATGCTCCCATTTTGAGCAACTCAAAAGTTCCAGCAAAAATAACATCTGAGGTTGAAAATTGTCTTGCAGGTTTTCAATCCAGACGTGTCTGAAAAATATTTATTCTAAGTTTTTGAGATATCAGACAGTGAGGAAAAATATCATAAAATGCTTTGCTGAATATATGTGCTTAAAACTTTGCTAATCATGTCGTAAGTACCTAACGAACCAAAAGTCTATATCAGAGGCCTTTATTTTGTATATCTAAGCCAAGTTACAAAACAAGATCATCCTGCCTCTAAGATTTGCAGGCTAGCAAGCCACCTCTACATTAAACTTCTACTTTAAGATTCCCATGTAGGTCTGTCAGCCTTTCTGCTCTTCCCCAGCACACACTCCACCTTAACTATGCAGGATTATTTGAATCTGTCTGTAACTGTATGTCCGCAAAAATTCAATTTTTAAATCAACAGTTTGCCATGCCCAAAATAAAAAAAATATTAAATGACTCTCTCAGGATACTATAAAAAGCCAGTGATACATCTGGGTCCCTTCTGATGATCCATCACACTTCATATTTCAAAATTTGTAAGCTATGTACAGTGCCCAGAATGTGAAAAGCTTTGAATGCCTCAATCAACTGATGTGCACCAAGACACACATCCAGTACTCTCTCTAAGTTTTTCCATCCATGAGCGGAGTGAGTTTTGTCAAGTGCACCAGTATTGAGATCATGTGTGCTTATGCAGATGTGGTACCCACCAGTTACTAACAAAAATCCAATATATATATGATTAAATGTTATGGAGGAGGAAGAAGAAGGAATACTAAAACAAGGGAAAATTAACAAGATGCATGACTTTAACTATTTAATATGAAATAAAAAAAAAAGAAAAGTAATACCAAATGGCTCCTGAAAAATTTGCAGTATCTTATTATAAAGGTGTCTGCTCTTGTTGTCTTTGCCTAGAAATTAGAGTTGAAGGCACTGGGACTAAGCAGGCAGGGACTGGGTTGGGCTGTTGGGATAGAGGTTTTAAATTGTTTTCAACTACTGCTTAAATGTTATTTAATGGGCTCATTTCTGAACAGTTATTGTGCACATATTGCTCCCTATTACCCAAGAAACAGGATTTTTTTCATATTTCAGTTCTATTTACATATCTCAAATCTTTCAGATAATTTGTTTTGCCATTCATCAAAGCTCTTGGTGTGAGTCAGCTCTTGGAAAAGATTGAGGAATGAAATCCTTCTGCACATCTTATTCATTTATTTTTATTTCTGCACCTAAGCAATGTCTGAATAACATAGGTGAACAGCAAGCTTAAGCATTTTAGCACCAAGTTAGTGCAGTCTCATTCTCAGGTCTGAATTGCTCACTCTGTTTTATGGGTGCTTCCTACCTTGTGCTCTGAATAGGCACCATGCACCTGGAGTTACCTCGGTAAAAGGAGTAGAGGGACAAGGAAGTGCCACTTTTACTCAAAGCAGCCCAACACATGGGGCTGCCTCGGAGGGAGAGTGGAGGAGGTGTGCTGTTTCTATTTGCAGATACACTCACTGACAGCCACCCAGCTGCTGGAGCTGGCTAAGAAGAAGGAAGTGCCCCCTACATGCACAGCAACAGCAGCTGGAGCTGCCTGAGAAAGCTGGACTCAGAATAGACTCTTCCTCTGCTTCCTGACCCCCTTGCTGACTCCCCTCACTCCTTATTCCCCCACACCTTACCTTTTTCCACCTACAGGATCAAGACTCAGAAGGAGACAGATAAGGCTCCATTAATGAGGTGTGAAGTTCATAATTTCTTCATGCACAGTGCTTTATAGCAACGGTGTCTAACCCCTGGGCCGTGGCCAGGCTACAAAGCTCTGTTGGGCCACAGAGGCTATGGGGGCTGGGGTACATCCTGACTGTTGGCCAGCAAGCCAGCCAGTGCCAGGCAGGGGCGGAGTCTCCTCCCAGCTGTGAAAGAGCGCTTCCTTCCACGGCTGGAAGGAGACCCCAGCCCAGCCCAGCAGGGCAGTACACGCTTCTCCCAACAGCCACAGTGATGGAATGCATTGGGTGGTGTACCCTAGCTACGAGGGCCACCACCACGCAGGCAGCAGTGCAGGGTTAGGTCGGGGGGGCGGGGCAGGCACTTGGGGCTCCAGGGGAGGGGCTAGTGCTGGGGAGCTCCTGAGGCTGAGCTAGTAGTGGGGAGGAGGAGTTCTGCGGGCAGGGCTGACCCTGGGGGAGGAGGGTAGAGGGATTGGTTGCCGTGGGGCTCTGGAAACAGGATGCTGGTACTGGGGGGGTCTGGTGGGGCCTCTAAGGGGTGAAGGGCTGGCACTGAGGTGTTTGGGATGGGGAGCTAAACTGGGAAGCTTTGAGGGTGGGAGGCTGGCACCGAGAAGGTTATGAGTAGGGGTAGTGGAGGGGTGGGGGGCTTTAGGGGTTAGGGCTGGCACTGGGGGCTGGGCTTTTGGTGGACAGGCAACATTTTATTTGCATGTTTGCATATTCATCATTTGCATAATGAACATGCAAATATGAAAATACCAGTCCGCCACATCCCACTTTAATTCATCCACATAGCACACACACAGTAAGGCACTGCGGTTATCCACATATACAGCAACATCAACTGTCATGGATGCTCAATCAGACTGACAAATTTCTTGAGTTTTGTTAATGAATAGTGTTAGATAGGGAGTCAGGAGACCTGACTCTGCTACTGATCTGCTGGTGATTCTAGGTAAATCATTTCAACTCCCTGTATCACTACGTGTTTCACCTTTTAAATTATTAAATCTTCAAGGCAGGAAGAAGTCTCTAATTATAGATTTGTACAATGCTTAGCACAATGGAACCCCAACCTTTGTTGGGGTTTCTAGCTATTATAATAATATAAATAATAAAGCAATAAAGTATAGTAATGTAAAATCTCAATCAGAATGTTGCAATAATGAAGTTTTCAGAATTAATATAAATAAGACAAAGGCTCACATAATCTTACAGGATTCTTGCAACTTAGATACTACAGAAGCTTACAAAACTAATAACTGTATAAAATTTTTTACTGAACTCAGTGTCCGTCTTAATATATTGACTTCAGCGGCAGCTGGAGTTAGTCCCAAGTCAAACTCTCTGCAAAGGTAATCAATGCGTGATCTCAATTAGAAAAATTAATCCTGAAAAAGTCAGGCAATGGACATGACTGTATTATATTTCCATTATAATATATATAAAAGCAAAATACCATAATGAGGGGGTTTTTTTAAGTCTGGGAATTAAAGTAAGTTTGGAATAGTACAAAGAAAAGTTTGAATTTTCTTATAGCATCAAGTAAATTAACATGGACTATACTGCCTAACTCAGCATGAGGTTTGATTTCTGCGGGGGTATTTTTACAAGACAAAGACTACAGAGTACAATTACATTAGTTTAAAGGGTTGGATGTCAATAGCCTTTTTAAATTACTCCTGTCCTAAAATTCTAATAAAGGAACTACAGGATGACTAAGAATGGCATTCACCATTTGAGGAACATCCTTAAGGAGTCTTTCCTGAGACAAGGTTGCTCCTGAAAAATCTTCTCCTTTAGTACCAGTCCTTTGCTGTATTGGCAGTCTTTCTCCAGAGCTTTGCAGATAAAATACAAACATGCTAATTGAGGGAAACAGAAATAAAGAGTTATGGACAATTCGACACTTCGTATCTTCAAAAATTCCCAGTTCTCGGTTTCATATAAACAATTAACAAGATTGTTAAGATTTCCAACTGGACATGAAATATTTGTACAATCAGTGGTTTGTAATTCTTTCAGCAAATTGCTAAACACATGGAAATACAGTTAAAATAATTTACCAGAAACCCCACATTAACTTATCTTAATCAAAACCTCACATTCTCAAGTTTTAGCCCCTAAAAAGAAATCTACAACTTTGCTATTCATCTTAAAGTCATTTATCATCACATATTGAGTTCAAATTCCCTATTTCTGAAAAAAAACAGAAAGTCCTTTAATGTTTTTACATTATCCCTTAGTATTTATCATGATTGCTGCATTACAAATTGTATTACAACAAGAAAGGCCTACATTCCTTACTCATAAGGAATTTTGATAGCAGCCTTAAACTTCCTGAAGGGAGGTTCCAAAGAGGATGGAGAGAGGCTGTTCTCAGTAGTGACGGATGGCAGAACAAGGAGCAATGGTCTCAAGTTGTGGTGGGAGAGGTCCAGGTTGGATATTAAGAAAAACTATTTCACTAGGAGGGTAGTGAAGCACTGGAATGGGTTACCTAGGGAAGTAGTGGAGTCTCCATCCCTGGAGGTGTTTAAGTCTCGGCTTGACCAAGCCCTGGCTGGGTTGATTTAGTTGGATTGGTCCTGCCTAGAGCAGGGGGCTGGACTTGATGACCTTCTGAGGTCTCTTCCAGTTCTATGGTTCTATGATATGATTCATAGGAGTAATCTCATCAACTCCACTAAGATTATTCTCATGAGGAAGGCCTACAGAATGAGGCTCTACATCTCCAATTTACCGATAAGCCTTCATTTGCATTGGTTCAGATACTACATAAAATATGAATTTCAACACAGAGAGCCACTTATATCAACTGCTGCATAATTAACCATCCTAGGCTATGAGCTATATTGTAGTTGTATACTCAAACCCTGGAGGTAACTTGCTAGAAATGAAAACAAAGACAAAGACCATGCACAAGACAAAGAGAGGTCTACAAGAAAGCTTCTTGCAGAGCTCTGAGGTATAACAGATCACAGCTCCAGATGACACTTCCACTCTAAACCCTGTTGTGGAGCAGAAAATAGATTATTCCTGACAGAATTAAATGTTCTTCCACATAGAGAAAAATATCCTACTATCAGAAAAAAAAGGTATTGATTAAGAAAAACTTCATTGAAATATTTGCTGTTTAATTTTTTTATCTAAGTTCAGTCAATTCTTGCTTAAGTAGATATTAGAAGTGCCATTCATAACTTCAGACTGGTGCAGGGCCAAATCATCTCTTGCTGTATGGTACAGAGAAAATAGAAGAAGTGGCTATCCTGTTCTTGAGGACTAGAATTGCATGGGGAGGATTTAACGCTGCATTGCTCCACTTTTGAGACCACAAAGAACTTTCCTCAGGAAGAGATATTGTAAACAAGCAGGCAGCATTATATTGTGCAAATGTAAACAAATTTATCGGTTCTAAAATTTTTTGTACATAATTATACATTTATTAATTCAACTTTCATGGCAAACAGATTGCATTACAATACTTGTATTGGGGGAACTGAAAAATACTATTGTTTTGTTTTTACAGTGCAAATATTTATAACCAAATATACATATAAAGTGAACACTGCACATTTCATATTTTTTGTTGTATCTGAAATACAAATATTTGAAAAGGTAGAAAACATCCAAAATATTTAAATAAATTACAATATCTTATTTTAATCATGCAGTTAATTGCAATTATTTGTAATCACAATTAATTTTTTTAATGGTGTGACAATTTTAGTTTCCAACATATTTTAATAAAAAATGTAAATGCTGTTCTTGTGAATTTTTAATTAAAACCATCTGAATCTTGTATCCAACCAGGGATACTGAATTTAAAAAAGAATTTCCCCAAAAAGATCCTTCCTTACAGTCTACTTTTCTACAGAAAAGCAAATCCTTTGGGGACATCAGGGAGAAACATAATTCAACTCATTATCCCTGATTTGAGCTATTGGGTTTTTTTAACACCACTTTATCTGTTGCATTTGCAATCTTCCTTTAAGAAACTTGCAATATATAATAAAAAAAATTCATTTCCATTTTTAGATAAGTCATAGGAATTCTGAGAGAGAAAAGAACAGAATAAGAATGCTTTAACAGTAGTGAGCATGATGATGGCTTTAGTAAATAGAGCAGATAGAAATTTTTTACCAGAATTAAAACTAGTTAAAAGTCAATATACGTCATCACAAAACACTTATACTCTACACAGTCTTTAAAATGTCAATACATTGCATGTTTAATATATTGTGTCTGTAAGACTGCATCACTGTATTGTTCTAATCATATGGAATTTTACTTAACTTAATTACAAATATTGTAACAAAAATTATACAGAACTAATGGCGCTTACTTGTATAGTCACTGAGCGTGTACAAAACTGTGATGAGGTTATCTAAACAAGGCCAGTGATCAGGATTACATCTGAGTCCTTCTTCAAAAGCATGACGTGCCAGTGGCATACGGATTAGTCTTATTGCCACACGACCAATTTTATACCACAGGTTGACATCAGTAGAGTCTAACATTACAGCCTTGAAAACATAACAAATATCACATCACATATATGTGCATATTCAGATTGTCTTATATCGGGGCAGGCAATAATTTTTGGTGGGGGGACCACTCCAAGATTTTGGAAACTGGTCAAGGGCCAACAGAGAGTTTGGGTGAAGGAGGGAGTTGTAACCTGGGTCAGGATATTGGAGTGTAGGGTCAGGGAGGGAATATAGGTGCAGGATAGGATTCTGGCCTAGAGGAGGGACTCTAGGAGGAGGTGCAAAGTCCGGGAGGGAATTGTGACCTGGGAGAAGGGGAAAAGGGGATGCAGACTGCAGAGGTTTTGGATGGTGACCTGGAGGTGGAAGTTGGGATGCGGGAGGGGCAGAGGTGCCAGAGGTAGGCTATGACTGGGAGGTGCTTGCCTAAGCCAGCAGCCCTGCAGCACCCCCAAAGCAGGCTAGGCTCCCTGCTGCTGCAGCCCCAGATCACTTGAAACTGCAGGCTTGTTCCTTTCACATAGATCTCAGCCCCATGAAGAGAAAGAGGCTTGTGCTGCCCCCAACCCCAGGCCAATCTCTCAGCTCCTTTTGGCTGGTTACCACTACCCTCCTGCTTCTTCATGTAGGAACTAATGATATGGCCAAGAATGACCTTGAGTAGGTCACTGCAGATTATGTAGCACTGGGAAGAAAGATCAAGGAATTTGAAGCGCAAGTGGGTTCTCATCCATCCTCCTTGTTGAAGGAAAAGGTCCAGGTAGGGATCGTCGAATCATAGAAGTAAATGCGTGGTTGCGCAGGTGGTTTCGGAGAGAGGGCTTTGGTTTCTTCAACCATGGGACTCTGTTCTGAGCACAAAGATTGCTAGGAAGAGATGGGATCCACCTAACCAAGAGAGGAAATCTTCGCAGGCAGACGTGCAACCTAGTGAGGAGGGCTTTAAACTAAGTTCATTGGGGGATAGTGACATAAGCCCTGAAGAAAGTGGGGTATCAGGAAGAAACACAAGGAGGAAAGAACAACAAAGGAGGACCCCTGATTCAAATGGAGAAGGTAGGGCAATCAACTGGTTATATAAGGTGTTTGTACACGAATTCAAGAAGCCTGGGAAACAAACAGGAAGAATTAGAAGCCATGGCCCAGTCAAAGAACTATGATGTGATTGGAATAACAAAGACTTGGTGGGATGACTCGCATGACTGGAGCACTGTCATGGAAGGGTTTAAACTGTTCAGGAAGAACAGACAAGGGAGAAAAGGAGGAGGAGTTGCATTGTATGGCAGAGCAGTATGATTGCTCAGAGCTCCAGCATATAGAGGGAGAAAAGCCTGTTGAGAGTCTATGGGTTAAGTTTAGAGGCACGAGCAACAGGGGTGATGCTGTGGTTGGTGTCTGCTATAGACCACCAGAACAGGTGGATGAGGTAGACGAGGCTTTCTTCAGACAAGTAAGAGAAGCTTCCAGATCACAGGCCTAGGTTCTCATGGGGGACTTTAATCATCCTGACATCTGTTGGGAGACCAATACAGCAATACAGACAATCCAGGAAATTTTGGGAGAAGGTTGGGGATAACTTCTTGGTACAAGTGCTGAAGGAAACGACATGGGGCCATGAGCAGCTTGACCTGCTACTCACAAACAGGGAGGAACTATTAGGGGAAGCAGATGTGGGTGGCAATCTGAGCAGCAGTGATCATGAGATGGTAGATTCAGGATCCTGACAAAAGGAATTAAGGTGTGCAGCAAAATACACACCTGACCTTCAGAAAAGCAGACTTTGACTCCCTCAGTGAACTGATGGGCAGGATACCCTGGTATGCTAACATGAAGGGGAAAGGAGTCCAGGAGAGCTGGCAGTATTTTAAAGAAGGCTTATTGAAGGCACAGGAAGAAACCATCCAGATTCAGAGTACGAAAAGCAAATATGGTAGGCGACCAGATTGGCTTACTGGGGAAGTCCTTGGTGAGCTTAAACACAAAAAGTAAGCTTATAAGTAGAAACTTGGACATATGACTAGGGAGGAGTATAAATATATTACTCGAGAATGCAGGAGAGTTATAAGGAAGGCGAAAGCACAATTGGAATTGCAGCTAGCAAGGGATGTGAAGGGTAACAAGAAAGGTTTCTACAGGCATGTTAGCAATAAAAGGGTGATCAGAGAGGGCGTAGGACCCTTACTGGATGAGGGAGGTAATCTAGTGACAGAAGATGTGGGAAAAGCTGAAGAACTTAATGCTTTTTTTTGCCTCTGTCTTCACAGACATGTTCAGCTCCCAGACTACCAAACTGGGCAACGCAGTATGGGAAGGAGGTTGGCAGCCCTTGGTGGACATACAAAAATCCATGAGTCCAGATTTAATGCATCCGAGGGTTCTGAGGGAGTTGGCAAATGTCATTGCAGAGCCTTTGACCATTATCTTTGAAAATTCATGGAGATCGGGAGAGCTCCCGGATGATTGGAAAAAGGCAAATGTAGTCCCCATCTTTGAAAAAGGACAATCCAGGGAACTATAAACCGGTCAGCCTTACCTGAGTTTCCGGAAAAATCATGCAAGGAATCCATTTTGAAGCACTTGGAAGAGGGGAACGTGATCAGGAATCGTCAACACGGATACACCAAGGGCAAGTCAAGCCTCACCAATCTGATTAGCTTCTATGATGAGGTAACTGGCTCTGTAGACTTGGGGAAGTCGGTAGATGTGATATACCTCGACTTTAGCAAAGTTTTTCATACGGTCTCCCACAATATATTTGCCAGCAAGTTAAGGAAGTATGGATTGGATAAATGGACTGTAAAGTGGATAGAAAGCTGGCTAGATTGTCAGGCCCAATGGGTAGTGATCAACAGCTCGATGTCAGGTTGGTTTCAAGCAGAGTGCCCCAGGGATCGATTCTAGGGCCAGTTTTGTTCAACATTTTTATTAATGACCTGGATGAGGTGATGGATTGCACTCTCAGCAAGTTTGTGGATGACACTAAACTAGGGGGAAAAGTAGATATGTTAGAGGGCAGGAATGGGATACAGAGTGACCTAGACATACTGGAGGATTGGGCCAAGAGAAATCTGATGAGGTTCAACAAGGACAAGTGTAGAGTCCTGCACTTGGGACAGAAGAATCCCAAGCATTGTTACAGGCTGGGGACCGACTTGCTAAGCAGCAATTCAGCAGAAAAAGACCTGGGGTTACAGTGGATGAGAAGCTGGATATGAGTCAACAGTGTGCCCTTGTAGCCACGAAGGCAAATGGCATATTAGGGTGCATTAGGAGGAGCATTGCCAGCAGATCTAGAGAAATGATTATTCCCCTTCATTCGGCACTGGCGAGGCCACATCTGGAATACTGCGTCCAATTCTGGGCCCCCCACTACAGAAAGGATGTGGATGCACTGGAGAAAGTCCAGTGGAGGGCAACCAAAATGATTCGGGGGCGGGAGCACATGACCTATGAGGAAAGGCTGAGGGACTTGGGCTTATTTAGTCTGCAGAAGAGTGAGGGGGGATTTGATAGCAGCCTTCAACTTCCTGAAGGGAGGTGTAGTTCTTCAGAGAGGGCGGTCAGGATTTCTTGCTGAAGTGTCCTCACAGGCCTCTGGCTCCATTGATGATGATAACCAGAAGGCTGCTTGTGTGCGTGCTCAGTGATGTGTGCTGTGTAGACCTGTGCACTTAGTCTCCACAGCAGACTCCAAGAGAGCCCCCAAAGACCACAAACCATATAAGGATCAAAGGTGCCAAGCCAGGTTTATTGTAAAGCAAAGTACAGTAATAGTTGTCAGCAGACTCTACTGAACCATTATGAATATGTACTTGCCACAATGGAATGACCCAGTCAGTGGGAAATTTCCACTGCGCTCTACATCATCCAAAGACTGTCCACCCTACCCCCCAACACCACCTTATATACAGGTACAACAAATCACACCTCACTACTGATATATCAGGTTACCACCCTCTGACACTGTCAGGTTACCACCCTCTGATGCTACTTAGATACCACCCATCACCCTGTACCTTGTAGTTTGATTAGATCATCTCTATCCATCAAGCTGTCATTTTAGACCCTTTCCTGAACCTGAGTCTCTATCTGTGAGGAGTGGGTACCAAAGTCTTTTTAATGAGCTAGTGATATCATGTGCTTTCCATTTAAGACCAGTACCAATTATTGTTCTGTACCTGGGCCTATTATCAATTAGTGTTTTGCTCTCTCAGCCCTGTTTGTGTCAAGTTCTGTGAGCTAGGGCCTGCCTCTTGCTCACAGCTTAGACATAATTTTTTCCATTGTTAGCTAGGCCTCACACCAGGCCTTTGCTGCATGGGCTTATGTTTTAGGCCTTCATCTTACTACAGGAGGTTCCAAAGAGGATGGAGAGAGGCTGTTCTCAGTAGTGAGGATGGCAGAACGAGGAGCAATGGTCTCAAGTTAGTGGGGGAAATCTAGGTTGGAGATTAGGAAAAACTATTTCCGTGGGGGGTGTGAAGCACTGGAATGGATTACCTAGGGAGGTGGTGGAATCTCCATTCTTAGAGGTTTTTAAGTCTTGGCTTGACAAAGCACTGGCTGGGTTGATTTAGTTGGGGTTGGTCCTGCTTTGGGCAGGGGGCTGGACTCAATGACCTCCTGAGGTCTCTTCCAGCCTTAGGATTCTATGGTTGTTTCCAGCCAATAAAGAGCTGAGGATTGGGCTATGGGCTGGGAGATCACATGACACCTCCCCCTCCCTGCAGAGCAGAGAGCTGCACAGATTGCGCTTTAAACGGTGGCAGCTGTGTGCCTGAAAGTGGCAGGATGGTCCTCCGGGACATATTTTGCCCAGCCCTGCCTTATATACAGTCTGCATTTGCTAGAGTTGAAGTTTATGATAGAACACTATTGTTCTTTGGGACTGAAATGGTGAGCAATACCATATTTATTACCTAAATGTATATACGATATATGCAAATCACTTACAGAAAAATGTTGAGGGTCTCACAACTCTACATCAGCAAGACTAGTAAATACTGAGACTCCTGTATTCAAACTGCACTATACCTCTAAGTAGAACTCCATGGCTGTCTCCAGATCATTTCGTTGTGATGCCAACTGCGCTAGATTTTTATAGGTGGAATATTTTAACATCAAACCTGGATGTTTCAACCCTTCTTTCTCATCACCAGAGAGAACTGCCTGAAATTTGTAAATGAAACAAGTGTACCAAGAATTATAAACAACAGCAAACAATCTGCCAAATGACAACTAACATTTCATTTTTAAGTCATCCATGGCCAAGACATAATGATACAAAATGCAATAAAGATGTAGCTATCTTTCACTTTGATTCTCTGAATGTCACTGACCTCTCTCAGAAGACGAATCTCAAGTAGCTCATGGTAAGCTTTGGCAGATTCTTCAAATCGGTCATGTTTCTGAAGGTCCAAAGCTTTGTGATACAGAGCAAAAGCTTCTGCTTCCTGTGTGTCAAAATAACAAAACAATATAATCACTACAACTCAATGCACAAGTAACACACTCTACTTATTTTTCTATTAATTTTTTATTTAATATTCTTCAGAAAAAGAATAAAATATTAGAACCACCAAGGAGAATTATTGCAATATAATTAGTGATTTTAAGAAAATACAGTAAAACCTGTGTTATCCAGCATGCTCGGAGATTAGGGCATTCCGGTTATCTAAAAATTCCAGTTATCTGAGGGTGGTACGGAACCTTTTTGGAGCTGCGACCCCCGCACCGCAAGGGCCGCCAACTGCCCGGCCCAGCTCCCGGCCAGCTGGATCACAGAGGTGTGCCGCAAGGCTATGCCCAGCCTCATGCTGGCCAGATCAAAGCGGCATGCCGCACGACCATGCCCAGCCTTGCACGGGCCGGATCAAAGCGCAGCGTGGCTGCGCCAAGCCCCTAAGAAATTTTCCAGTTTCTAAAGTTTTCCAGACAGTTAAGTGCCCTGTATGTTCAGGAGCTTCAGGGGGTAGCCAAGTTAGTCTGTTACAGAAAAAAATAACAAATGGTCTGGTAGCACTTTATAGACTAACAAAACATGTAGATGGTGTCATGAGCTTTCATGGGCACAGCCCACTTCTTCAGATGACCGAAGTTATGTGGAAGTCAAAAGCAGTTTGCCTGGAGAAGGGGGGAAACCCTAGGCTTAACACCATGTGCATATTATGGTCATTATTCAGGAAAATATTTATGTCAATCACTATTTAGGAAAGTACTCATGCACATGTTTAACTTTAAGCACATACTTAAGTCCCATTGGCTTCAGTGGAATATAAGTATGTTCCTTCATTGATGAGTGGTTCTTACCCTGGGGTAAGTGGTCCTACCCCCTTCAGGGGTAATTTAACATATTCCAAGGGGTAATGAACTGGTCAGCAACACAAACTTCTGATAAATAGAGTAATATCAGCAAAAAGTTAAATTACTAAATAGAATTAACACAAAGTAATGGCGACAACTGTAAATTGTTTAATTTACTTTATTCAACAATATTTTATTATTGATCCTTCCAAGGTGATGTAGCATGAGTCATGCAGTAAGAGTGCGCATTGCAGCACACCTTGATCTGATTTGCATAGACATGTTCAATCCTGTTACTGTTCAGCTCCTATAAACCACTGGCAAACGCAATGAAATATTATTTTTGATTTAGCTTTGGTAGTGAAATATCTCTCTATAATGTCATCTGTCATTCCAGAATCCTGGGTCCGCTCCACTGGGCCAGTTCCCCCTGCCACCAGTGGTGGAGCAGCCCTTTGAGGCGGGGCTTCAGGATTTCAGTTGATAGTGGCAGCGCCACTGCATCTTGTTACCTACTCGCACACCCCCTCCTCTCTGGAGCCAGGAACTACCCCCTCCTGCATGTGCTCTTCCACTCACGCCAGTTCCCGGCAGCAGTTCAGGCTCCTGCCTGCAGAGAAGGGGGGCACACACCGCTGGAGGCAACAGGGGATGGTCTGACTCTGGGAACACCCCTCCCCCCCCGACTGTCTGCTGTAGGCATCGAGCTGCTCCATCTCCTCACCCTCTCTACCTCCCCACCCCCAGGACTCAAGCGGGATAGTTCCTCAAGTCATAGAGCTGTCACCGCAGCCTGCCAGCAGCTCAGCTGCCCAGCTCCCCTCCTCCCCGGTACTCAGGGAGGCAGGAGCCACGCCCTCTCCCCCCACACACACACCCAGCCTCCTCACACACACCCTTGGCCGAGACACCTCACCCCTAGCCCCGTTGCACACTCCCTCTACCAAGACCCCACACCCCCAGCACACTCTGGCACCTCTCCCCTGGCCAGACACCCTGACCCCACCCTGCTCCTGCACCCTCCCCAGCCAGATAACTACTCCCAGAGAGAAGAAGATTGCCAAGCGTAGCGAGCAGGGGGGGTGCAGCCCCTCAGTAATAGCTAAAATACAGCTGTTATTTGAGGTAAATCAATCATTATTAATATTTAATTGAATTTTGGATTAATTACAAATTAACATGCTGACTTCTCTTTTAGATTGTAAAAGAGAAAAGTAATTGTTAAAATTTAGTTTTAGAGTAATATATGTTAATGAGGTTATTTCCTTTTTCAATATAAAATTACAAAAAAGATTAACACTATAATTTATAATTATACATTAAATATAAATGATGGTGATTTAATTAGTGATTTATAATACAATACATATTTTAAGGTAGTATGATGTAATTTACAATATGGTGAATAATCATATTTGTTTTTCAAATTATAATCAGTAATACATTACTTTTTTTAAAATTTATTTTCCAAGATTCCTAATTTTAGATTTTTAATTTCAGTCATGGCTTCAGCAAAGAAACCGTCATATGAAGAAGCATTTTTACAAAGGGGATTTGCTAGAATTATTGACAATTCAGCAGAAAAGCCTCAATGCCTTCTTTGCAGTAAAGTACTTATTGCAGAGAGTATGAAACCCAGCAAACTGAAGGACCATATTGAACGACTCCATAAAGAGTTTGTAGGAAAATACATTGAATATTTTTTTAAAAAGGAACGCATGTTGAAATCCTCTGGTTTGGATTCAACTGGTCAATTTGTAAAGACAAATGAAGCTGTTCTTGAAGCATCCTATCATATTGCCCTCCGAATTACTGAATGTAAAAAATCCTATTCAATCAGAGAGGATCTCATCAAACCATGTCTGGTTGAAATGAGGGTTGTTCTTGGGGAGCAACATGCGAAAAAGGTGGATCAGATTATCATTTTCAAACTGCACCATGAAAGGATGCATTTCTGAGATGACTGAAAAAGACATTTTGGATCAAGTAGTTGCAGAGATGAAAGCTAGTCCCTACTTTGCACTTCAGTTGGACGAATCAACAGATGTCACCACCTGTGAATAATTACTTGTATATGCTTGGTACATAAAAGGTGACTCTGTGAAAGAGGAATTCGTATTCTCTGAATCGCCGACCACTACTGCACACAGAGAAGATGTGTTCAGAACACTGCAGAATTTCTTTGTCGATAAGGGGTTACAAAGGACAAAATTAGTTGATATGTGCACTGATGGAGCTCCGTCGATGAAGTGAATTCATTCTGGGTTTAATGCTCCCCCTCATGCCACATTCATCCACTGCATGCTTCATAGATACACTTTGGCTGTGAAGACACTGCCACAAAATCTTGGCGAAGTGGTCTGTGCACTTGTTAAAATTGTTAATCATATTCAAGGTAATGCCACAAATTTCCAGAATGCGTAAAGTATTATGTGAAGAGGTTGGAGCTGAATTTAATGCACTTCTGTTTCATACAGAAGTTCGCTAGTTATCAAGCGAGAAAGTTTTAAACTGAGTGTTGCAACTAAAAGATGACATAGCAGTGCTCTTTGAAAGAGAGAGATCTTCTAAAGAGTAAGAATTGTTTGGGAAAATAATGGACCATACAGTCATTCCAAAATTGGCATACCTTGCAGATTTTTTTACTGAAATTAATCAGCTAATGAATATTCACTACAAGGAAATATGGTGAATATTCTCACAGCTCAAGACAAGGTTACTAGCTTCCTCATTAAGTTCAAGCTTTACCGACGTAGGGCTGAAACTGGTGATGCATCCATGTGATTAGAATTGACAACTCTGCTTGAGGCAGCCAAACAGAAATGATAATTTGCTGATGGTATCATAAGACACTTACTGTAGGTGACAGAATCCATCAGTGGATATTTTTCAGATATAGAACAGCATCACATGATGGACTTTGAGATCATTTACAGTGGAAGAAAAAGTAATCAAAGAAAAGGAGGATATCAAAATTATTTGGTCTGCAAGAAGATAACACACTGAAAGCAGATTTTCAGGATTCTGATCTAGCAACTTTTTGGCAAAAAGCTCGTTTAGAATATCTGATTCTCTCGGAAACAGCTCTCAATCTTCTCCTCTCATTTGCCATTACATATCATTGTGAGGTCGGCTTTTCTACAATAGACAACGTTAAAATGAAGGCATGGAATCGAGTGGATCTTTGTCATGACTTGTGATGTGCGTTAGCTGTGACAAAACCTTGTATTACTAAGCTAGTCAAGCAGAAGCAATATCAACCATCACACTGAGAAATTCATCTGAGAAATGCTATTCGAGATGTGTTTTCATTTTCTGAATAATGAACCTAATATAGAATAAGTTTAACAATTGGTGTTCAATTTTGTTCAACATAATGTCATCGTAATTTTCTGTCTATTACCATTTAAAAAAAGGAGGAGGGGTAATTTTGGTTTATTGGTTAAGCTTACAGGGTAACAGATCCAAAGAGGTTAAGAACCACTGAGATACAAACAATCCCTCTATGAATAGATGGGATTTTCTGAATTGGGAGCAATAGCTGTAACCAGATCTAGGTGCAGTTGTTGTTATTAGGATTCTATCATCATTTCTCTTTCCAGTTTGCAAAATATTTTTTGTGACTCTTGTTAAAAAATCATTCTAGAAGCTACCTATCAAAATGGCTATTATTCAGCACAGTTTTGCAACAGAAAAAAAGTCTGCACTGGTCAGGAAAATTAATTTAGTTGCTGCTAGCAACAACTCTTCTTAAATAGAGTAGCTGCTACAATGATTTCATACACAAAATGAACAAGGACTAAATGAAGACATAAAAATCTCACGTTTTAACAATAAATACACTTTTTCTTTTTAACTCTTCCCTTCTGTTAATATGATGTTTTACCAATAATTTTAGCTAAATAATTCACTTATCCTACAGTAGGGATGTTAAAATGTATTTAATTAATTAACCATGTAACCACTGAAAAATGTATTGGTTACACACCAATAGGGGGGTAGTTACACAAGTATCGGGAGGCTGCGCGTGATCGTGAAGGTTAGCTGATGAGCCCAGGCTCATCAATTAACCATGTACACAGTAGGAATGTTAGATAGCAGGTAACAGAATAGTCGACTAACTGCATGAATCCAATTAGTTGACTATTCTATAGTCCCCAGAGGCAGGGTCGGCAGCCACTGCACTCCAGCCCCACTCCCGGAGAGCCCCCTGCCACCTTCTGCTGCTTCCTCTATATCAGTTTAAACATCAGCTCCGCTCGCAGACTGGCTGCCTACTACCCTGAGCTGTTGCCTCTGATACAGAGGCAGCAGTGCAGAGTGGCAGCAGCCTCAGTCCACAGGAGGTCCAAGCTCCCAGTGGACAGAGGCTGGAGCTTGGAGCAGCCTCTGCCCATGGACAGCCTGTGGTGAGCAAGGACCCTCCGTGAGCAGAGACTGCTTCATAGCAACTTTCCCTGCGCCCCAACTCCTGCGTTACTCTGACAGAAGCAGCAGCATGGGGCTGGGAGAGGTGGCACTGAGGAGCCAGTGCTGGGGGGAAGTAGCTTTTAAGTCATGTGCCCCCAGCAGCAGCTTCTGCTTCCCCCCACCTTGCTGCCTCTGAATGTGAGTAATCAACTAGATTAATCGATAGGCCTAGTTGACTACTCATTGACATCCCTAGTACATGGTTACAGTTTCACATCCCTATGCTACACTGAGTTCCATATGGACAGCCTCCTGCATTTGTACAGCCTTTATTATATAATAGAAATGTAAGAACTGAGACAGGCATTACAATTGCCATGAAGAGTTAATAATTAAAGTAACTTTGAAGGAGAAAGAAAACAATGGCCAACTCCCAGACACAGAAAAATAAATGTATCTCTTCAGTTTATAAAAATATAACTATAGATGCGCATCCAATGCTCCATTTGCCTTTCCCATAATTAAAAATCAAACATAAAAAAAGTACTGCCCATAAACATTAGAGACACAAGGTGGGTGGGATTTTGGGAGCCAACATCAGTTGGTGAAAGAGAGCTTTCAATCTCCTACAGAGCTCTTCTTTACAGCTATCCTTCCACTGCAGACAATACCCATAAATATGTTCCCCATAGCTGACAACCTCCTTAACAAGCAAAACAAAGAGAGGAAAAAAATGGGATGTGCAGTGAGGATGTTAAGGACTAGCTAGTATCAGATAGAGGCAGCAAAGAGGGGGGAAGAGGGAGCACTTCAAAGCAGCAGTGCTGCAAATAGCCCATACCCAGTATCCGTGTGGCGCTGCCCCTTTGAAACACCGCCACACAGTTTGAAAGGGGCAGCGCCGCACCAAGCTGACCCCGGGCTCCAGGAGGTGCTGCCTCTCTCTGAAGCCTCAGCTGATCCCGGGTTCTGGGGAAATGCTGCACAGAGCCTGAGATCAGCTGGGGAGCCCCCAGTTCACCCTGAGCGCCACGTGGCATTTCAAAGCAGCAGCGCAGCATGGAGCACCCAGGCTCCATGAGGGCGCTTCCACTTTGAAATGCACAAGAGCCCCCACTGGGGATTCTTGTACATTTCAGAGTTGGCATGTCAAGTGCAGCCCGGAGTCAGTGGGCCTTCCTGCTGGCCCCAGGCTGCATGCGGAGTTCCACAATCCTCCTTTGTATTCCTCCGCATTCCCGCCCACTCTTGCACATTTCAAAGGAGGAATGCAGAAGTGCCTATCTACTAGTTGAGTAGTCGATGGAAATTCCATTGACTGCTTGACTAGCAAATTACTCAATATTTAACATCCTTAACGTGCTGCATCCTCAGTTGATTAACAAACCTGGGCTCTGGTAGACCAAGTAGAGGGAGTTCCAGAATCAATGACTTCTCACAGAGGATGCCCTGCCAGCAGCACCATCTCACTTATTTTGAAGGAGCAACCTGAGTTCCATTGTTCTCAACTCTAGTAGCAGATCAGAGATGTGATCTCTACTTTAATCTCTAATCAATCTAGCAGCCAATATTTGGCCTACTGGATCTCTCTTCTATCTTTCCCTGTGTCATTGTTACCTACATGTATCACAACCATCGACACTGCACCTCCAACATTGCAAATAAGTCTGCCTAGATGTCTGGAGAGGAAGAAGGATTGACACCTGCCATCAGCCAGCTCTATAAACAATTACCGTAGTGGTTTAAGCTGCTAGTTCTGCTAACAAAGATGCCTGTGGCTCTGGCTGTCCCCAGTTCCCCCCTTTTGATTTTCTGATTTTCACCAAGACCAATAGGAGTTCTGTCCACTGAAGCATTGATCATTCCTAAAATACTGGAATTGATCAGGACAGCACTGAAAAGTTACCATATTATATCCAAACAGAGAAATGCCACTAAGCTGAATGAATATAAAGCCTGGCAAGGTCAATTAAAGATACCGTATATACTCAAACATAAGCCTTTTCTTTTCTAAGCTTCCCCCCAAACTTACAGAGAAAAAATGTTAAAAATACACTGACCCATTTATAAGCCGACTCCAGAGTACAGACTTCCAGGCCCAGCTCAACAGTATCAATGCCGGCTGAGGGGCAAGCAGGCTGCAGGCACGGAGCCTCTCAGCTCCCATTTACTTCTGTTCACTGTTCCCAGCCAATGGGAGCTGAGAGGCTCCATGTTGGCAGCCAACAAGTCCTTCAGTTCACATTACTTCACGAGCCGTGGGAAGAACCCATTCATAAGCCAATCGCCACTAATCACAGCGGAATTTTTTTCCAGAAAAAATTGGCTTATGAATGACTACATATAGTACACACTCTGTTTCCTCTTGCAATAATCTGTACACATGAGACTCTTATAAAGAAACAAACTATACTCAAACTAGCTATTTATAATTATATTCCTGAAAAAGATATAAACAGCAAGATAAATCAGGATCTTGAACTTGGCCTCTATAAATTTGCTTAGTCTCCCTAACTAACATGACTGGAATAATTCACAAAGCAGAGACACTGAGATCATTCCTATCAAAATGTCTTCAGTTTTCATAAAAAAGTAGAGTCAGGCAAATTAGCTCTTCCAACATCCAATATTTCTTCATCTCTTCAGTAAGCAAACAGGAAACTCAGCTCCTCAGCTCATGCAACCTACTCACAAATAAGCCAAACAGATGCACCGCACACCATTTCAGTGGAGTCATAATGGCATGCTAAGGGCGGAGTTTAGGAAATGAGAATATTAGTCTTCGCCATGGAACCAAAAATTATGAGAGAACAGTCCCCAATGTCTGGAGCATAGAACGTATCAAGAGATTCACTATCAATTTTCCACATTTTGAAAATTGTTCTACTTACTTGAGCCTCTTTTGTCTGTGTTTTATGACTTTTGAAGGTACCTTCGTGCTCATCCTCAACTGTGGAGGTGGCATTCAATGCTGCAATTCGGATCTAAGAATGAGAATCAAGAAACAGTTACGTACATGAAATTCATATCTGGCACAGCTTCTCATTTCATTCTCATCACCAAAATTTATCATTTCTTTCTCTCTCATCACAAATCTCACAATAAAATGCATGCTAACATGGAAGATATAAGAAATTATTACTACTTCAGTATATAATAGTTATTTTATCCATCACCAACAGAAGAATATGACAAACAAGCCAAAGAGAGCTCATTTAAAGGCAGGAAAGGAAAGTCAAACCATCCCTAGGAATCTTGGAACTGAAGAATAGTAAATTAAGGGACTACACTGTTACTACAAAGATAATTGCTGAAAAGGCAATGTACTAACTGTGCCATGTAACACGCCACTAAGGGTGTGTCTAGACTACAGGGTTTTGTCGACAAAAGTGGACTTTTGTCGACAAAACTATACCTGCGTCTACACTGCCGCTGAGTTCTGTCGACATAACGTCGACAGAACTCAGCAGTTTTGTCGACGGCTGTAAACCTCATTCTACGAGGAATAACGCCTTTTGTCGATGGACTTCTGTCGAGAGAAGGCATTATTGCATCTACACTGTCCTTTGCGTCTACACTGTCATGTCGACAAAGCGGCTTGCTTTGTCGACAGAACTGTCTGTAGTCTAGACGCGCTTTGTCGACAGTATCTGTCGACGAAACTTCTGTCGACAAAAGCCTGTAGTCTAGACGTACCCCAAGAGTGGATAAGTCTTGGAATAAGGAAATATAGAAAACTGGGTTTGTTCTATCACATCATGCGCAAAAGGATTTTAAGCAACATGAGGCATAGAGAGCCTGACAGGGCTGCTTGCACCGCTTTTTCCCATGCAGCGGCCCGGCTGAACGGTACAGAAGTCAGCCGAACGCCATGGCGGGAGGCAACAGCGCCGCCCACAGGGAACAGCCAGGGGGCAGGGGCCTGGACGAGCGTGCATCTCTGATGTCAGGAAAGGGCGTCGGATTCAAAAGGAGGAAAGCGGAGCAGACACAGAGGACGCAGAGGAGACAGAGAAGAGAATAGAGGAGGCGGAGGACAGCGAGAGAGAGAGTGAGAGACACACAGCAGGAGGAGGAGAAGAGAAACACAGAGTGAGAGGTGGGAGGGGGAGAAGAGAAAGAGAGAGAGACGGAGAGAGAAGCAGGAGGCGGACGAGCTGAAGAGAGAGGCGAGGCAGTAGGAGGAGAGAGAGAGAGAGGCCGCTTTGCACCGCTTGCTCCCGTGCGGCGGCCCGGCGCAGAAGTCAGCCGAGCGCCACAGCGGGAGGCGAAGGGGGGCAGGGCAGTGATTTACATGCCCAGGGGGCGGGGCCTGGACGAACATGCATCCCCGACGGAGACAGAGGAGAGTGAAGAGAGAGTGAGAGGCAGGAGGAGGAGGAGAAGAGAAAGGGAGAGTGAGAGGCAGGAGGGGGAGAAGAGAAAGAGAGAGACAGAGAGAGAGGCAGAAGGCAGAGGAGAGCTGAGAGAGGGCGAGGCAGTGGGGCGGGGAGAGAGAGAGAGAAAGAGAGAAAGAGAGAGACAGCGTGAGAGACCGGAGGTTCAAGAGAGAAGACCGACGTGGAGGAGAGATCTGAAAATCCCGTCTTATGGCGGGCTAATTGGCTAGTCTTACCATGTTCAGCAAGATTCAATGCGGTCTTCCACTACAATCATGTGGCAAGGCCAGTCACAAATAGGTCTGAAAAGCAAACAGGGATTAAAATTATATTTATGATAAATGGAGAGCATTTATTATTACAAATATATATTCATTATTATTTACCATTTAATTGGAAATTTTCACAAGCAAAGGATTTTACCATAAAAACAAGAATTGACAATAACAATCTTAAAAACAATTGTAAATAAAGTTCTAAAATAATTAAGATGAAAGAAAATTCAGTTGTTCCTTATTTTTGCTTTTAAGGCCTTAAACACTAGGGGTACGTCTAGACTACAGGCTTTTGTCGACAGAAGTTTTGTCGACAGATACTGTCGACAAAGGTTCTGTCGACAAAGAGCATCTAGACTACAGCCAGTTCTGTCGACAAAGCAAGCTGCTTTGTCAACATGACAGTGTAGACGCAAAGGACAGTGTAGATGCAATAATGCCTTTTGTTGACAGAACTCTGTCGACAAAAGGCATTATTCCTCGTAGAATGAGGTTTACAGCCGTCAACAAAACTGCTGAGTTCTGTCTACGTTATGTCAACAGAACTCAGTGGCAGTGTAGACGCAGGTATAGTTTTGTCGACAAAAGTCCACTTTTGTCAACAAAATCCTGTAGTCCAGACACACCCTGGGGGAAAAAATGAACATTTGCAATGCACTTATAACCCTCTGAGATTTTCCCTCTATGAGCGGAGTAGTTTTGTCTTTTGCACCAATATTGTGGTCATGTGCGCTTGTTCGGATGTGTGCCACCCTGACACCCAAGTTATAAACCTCTCCCTTTTCCCCTCCGCTGTCATTTCTCCCATTCTCCCCTCAACTCATCTGCTCCCCCAGTGCCTTCTGCTGCCCACCACTCACCCTCTGCTGTCCTGGCTCTTGCCCTTCTCACTCCCCTCAGCCCGCCTGGGATTTGCCCCACCTCTTCATCCTCTCTGACCCCTGCACTCCGCCCTTCCCCCCGTGAGCACCTCTCCTCTAGATCCCCTCCCCTCCCCTAACACCTCCATCTACACACCTTCCCTGACTCTCTCCTCTGCCCTCTGTTGCCCATTCCTCCCCTCCCCATGTCTGCCCTTCTGCTTCACCCCCACAATCCCCTGGCACCTGCACCTTCCCTTACCCCCTGCAGTCACTTGGTGCCTCCCGCTTCCCTCACTGCCCCTGCCCTACCAACACCTACCCCCTTTCCGTTTTCCTCCCTGCTGCCCACCCCCTTACCACCCTCTGCCCCAAGTTCTGCTCACACCCGTGTGCTCTCACATGACTTGCTCCATCGCCTGCCTTCCTCGTGCCCACTCCTCCTTTCAACCCCTCTCCTCCCAGCACCCACACCTCCCCTCTCCTCACCCACTGTCTCTCCCCTTTCCTCTCCCAGCATCACCCTGTCCACTCCCCAAATCCACGCCCAGCGACACCTGCCCATTCCCCACACGCCTGCTCCTCCTGCCTTTTCCCCTGTGACAGGGCACCATGACCCCGCACTTTAACCCCGCGCCGGCCCTGTACGGGGCGCAGCAAGCCGGGGCGAGTGCATGCACGGCGTGTTCAAACGCCGCCAAACAGTTGGGAGGGGGGGCACCCGGGTGTGACAGGACGCTACTTCCCCACACTTTAAAACCACCTGCCGCAACTCTGCAGAGGGTGAAGGGTGCGGTGAGCCGGGACAAACATGGGTGCAGCGCCCACACTACCAAACAGCGGTACGGGGCAGGGCCCCAGCGAGGAACATAAGAGGGCAGAGGGAGCGGGATGGGGGAGGAGGAGGCGGCGGCGTCTGATGGAGGACGGAAGAGGGAGATGTCAGTTGGAGAGGAGGCAGGAAGCCAAACCCGAACATGGGTGATTTGAAAAGGGAGTCGGAGAACAGACAGAGGCGGAGAGGCAGACACGGCACGAGAGGCCAGCAAGTTAGATAAGGGCAGAAGAAGCAGCCCAGGGCAGAGCCCTTGCAGATGGCCCACGGGCTGGTGTGTTTTGGCAGGAAGCCCCGCCATCCGGATCGGACCAAGCCAGGTCCGCGTCCTTAGGGCACTGGGCTGTGGTCCATGAGTGAGGGTGGGCCCAGACCCCCCTCACCCCACCGCCCAAGGCGGCATTGACAGTCTACATCCCAGGCGGGGTGGACTAACTCCAAATTGAAACTGAGGGAAAAAGACTAATATTGTAAGGACACGGTGTGGGTTGAACCTTGGGACTCGCAGGGTGGAGGCCTGGTGGTGGTGTAAATAAAGCCACAGGGTGACAAGAAAACCTTACAGCCTCATTGACTCCTCTTGGACCACTGGCATTTGTCTCTCCTCCACCCTACCCTTAAGTACTTTCCTCTTTCTTCTCCTGCCCTGGCCCCCTCCTCGCCCCTCCGCGCAAGCTCCTTCCTCTCCCCACCTCCCCTTCCCCTTAGTTCTCCCCCTGCCTCTTCCCTTACCTTCTGCCTTCTTGACACCTGCACCTGCTGAGTGGTGCAGCATGGTGGGTGGTTGCCCTGTGCTATTTTTAGTACTGCATCCCCGGCCCAGCAGCAGCTGCACTGTGGCCTGACTCTAGTCCCGGAGGGCAGCTGCCTGCCATGGGGCCCAGCCCTGGGACTGAAGTACTAAAAATAGCACCTTGGGCCCGGCTCCACTCCCAGCACACGGGGCAGCATGCTCCATGTGCCGGGACTCGAGCCGGGGCCACAGTGCTATTTATAGTATCGCAGTCCCGGCCCCAGCAGCCACCATGAAGCCACAGCCCCAGCTGCTCCCAGGGGCTGGGCCACGCGGCAGGCTGCTGCCCCATGTGCCAGGACTGGAGCCGGACCACGGTGCTACTTTTAGTACCACAGCCCAGGCTCCAGCTCCAGCAGCCACTACTTAGGCTGCATGGTGGCTGTCCAGCTGTTCCTGGGGTGGACAGTTACCCACCATGCGGTCCCACCCCTGGGAGTAGCTCGGGCCGCAGCCACACAGCTCTGCTGAGGGGGTGGGCGGGAAAGAAATACTTCGTGCGCACCTGCGCAGGCATGCACCTTATAGGGAGCCCTGCTTATAACAATGGTATATTTGTCAACTGTAGATTCACGTATAATGAAAGAATAATACTAAATGTAATCCCAACATTACATATGACATTGATAAAACCATCCAAATTATTAAATCAATGTTAAGGCTGCAGCATAAAATGCAACACTTAAGTGTCAGAAAACGACAAAGATAAAGTTGCCTCTATAACCACAACTCTGCCTTTTTTCAGTGCATTATTATAATCTAACTGCACCACTGCATGCCATTTTTTTTTTTTTGAATTATGGAAAAAGCCCTGCTTTGAGAAAAGGACCTATTTCCTGCCCCTGTATTGGCAATAGAAGGTCAAAATCTCTGTTTACAGATGCATTTCTGGGACTAGAACCCAATACCATTTCCACAACAAGTGTCTGTGAAACATGCTAGAAAACAAGGAAATAGTCATTCTGGGGCTCTAACTGACCGACTACTTAAAATGAGCTGGCAAGCCCGCTACACTAGCACTCCCATGCCTACTGTTGCTTATTTTTATGAAGCTGAACTAACATTTGTATCAATGAGGGTCTTAAAAAATAACTTTCCCTATACAGAGAGTACATGGGCCAATGACAACACAGTGTCTCTGTCACCCATCTTTCAAAACCAGGAGTTTAGAGCTGCCTACCCACAGAACTCTAAAAAATAATTATTCAGCAATTAAAAGAAGCTAAACTTCTATGACAAAGCCTGAAAACTGATATTCACATGTAAAATCAGTTATTTTTCATTTAAATTAAACCTATAATTTTCATTCTATTAATTTCTTGAAGTATAATGCAAATAATGGTAAAAGAATGTGAAATGATTTTGTACATTTTTTTCTAAATTTTCACTGCCATGAGACAAATCACTCACATTAGCAGAAATAAAAAAAGACGACACGTGCAGGCTAAAAACAGTCTTTTATACTGTAGATCATATTAATAGCAAGACAACTCCAGAATTAAGCATAGTAGGAAGCAGGAGGAGTACTGAACAATGAGCTGAATGAATTCAGACATCATGGATGAGCACTTTCACATGTAAAGAAAGCATGTTTTTACTTTAATGAAACTCATTCAGAAATGGTCACATTTTACTGGTTCACTCACATGGATTTTTTCCCCTCAACTAAAGTTTCTGTCACTTGTATTCATATTACATAGACAACTACACAATAATATATTGTACATCTTCAAAGCTTTTCAGAAACATTAGTTAATAATGCTACAAAATCCCTACAAGACACATACATATTTTCCCCATTTAATACATGGGGAAAACAAAGGTCTGATTTTCAGAAGCTAGAGATGGGCAAAATTTTCAGTCTGAATTTTTTTCTTTCAAAAGGTCTTTAACTTTTAAAAATTCAAAAACACTTTAAATTGTTCAAAACAAAATATTTTGATTATATCAAAATAAAATATTTTGTTTCACCCAAGAGGTTTTATTTTTTAATTTGCTTTTTTAAAAAAGGTTTTGGTTTAAACACTAAACATTTTTTTTCCTATTTTTTAAACTTGCCAATGAAACCAAAAAACCCGGTTTTTACCTAGATCTAAACTGAACATCCATGACTCCAAATTAAATTATCACCAGCTCTTAAAAAAAAAAATAGACTCCATGGCCCAATTCAATGAGATAAACATATACCTAACTTTAAGTAAATTTACTCAAGCTTAAGTACCTGGCTAAATCAGGGCCATACTGACTTGCTAAGGTCACACATCAAGTCACTGGTAGATAGGGTGACTATGCATCCCATTTTGGATGGGACAGTCCCTAAAGTCCTCTCCCAGCTATCCCATTTTTTTGGTTTTGTATTTTTGGCAAACTGGGCATTTGTACTGTTTGCTCTTGCCAACTGATCATTAGATGGCAAGAACAAATGGGATAAATGCCTAATTTTACCAAAAAAAGTGGGCATGCCCCCTAAGGAGAGCATAGAGGAACATTTGGGAGGTGGGCAAGCTTGGTGGGAGGCGGCTTGGGAGGCGGCAGGTGGGGGGGTGGCGGCTACCTGGGCGTACGCCCTGGGGCCCGGGACACCGTTGCCCCCAGAGCTGGTGGAAGGAACAGGGGAGCGGGGAAGGAGGGGGCCGCGGCCAGCAGATGGGTCGCGGCCGGGGAGTGAGCCCTCGCCTCAGGAGGTTTTGCCTTCCGGGCGGGGCTCTTGCCCTTCTTGGTCCCCCGGCCCTTCCTACCCTTCAGGAAGTTCTTTAGAGGTGACGGGAGGTACCGGCAGAGGCGGTCGAGGCCCCGGTGTCCTCGTCCATGTCCGCCCCCTTTGCCGTAGTGACGGGGGGCCCGGCAGCCTCAGAGGGGTTGTTGTTTTTAGGGGTGGGCAGGGAAGGTCTGGCAGGGGTGTCGCTGGACAACCCCTCCATTGTGGTCGTAGGTGGGAAGGAAAGACAAAAACAAACAAACAAACAATTAGGGGAGGACCAAAAACCACCAGGGGAGGGAACAAGGAGGGAGAGGGAGGGGAGGAAGGAGGTGGGCAAGCTGAAATGGGCCTAGTCCTAGGAGTTAGGCCAACCCCATGTTGGCAACAGGGACCATCGGACCAGCCCCATGTGGTATCCTATTTTTCCTTTGGGAAATATGGGAAATATTGATAACAAGGATGTTAAATGGTTAACCCTGTAGTGTCCACAACCAGTTCTGAAACAGCAGCCCCTATAGTGCCTACTGCTATAGCAAACTAGCCCCATTCAACTGGACAAATAGCCACATGTGGCTAGCGTGTTAACCGGTAAGCATACAAGTAAGCATGAAGCCTACAGGTATGCTTATCAATTAACCAGCCGTTATCAGTGAATTCTGGTGGAGGCCAGCCATAGTCTGCTGGAGCAGCTCTGGCCACAGAGTGGCTGGTGGACCGGGTGGCAGTACCCCTTAAGTACTTCCTAACTTGTAAACGCAGGATTAGAACTCAATAGCTTGGCTGATATTGCACTAGACCTACCATTGCTATAAAGAAACACAGGCAGCTGGTAATCAATTTAATTCTGCATTTTCCTCAAATAGAAATGTTTTAATAAGAGTTACATGCTGATAGAGGGAGAGAAATAAAACTGAAAAACAGTTTTCGTACTGACATATCTATGCCAGTTAAGAGTGTGGTGTTTATACTGATACAGGTACAATGGTACAATTCCTAATATGGGCACAATTATTTTATAGCAGAATAATGCTTCATGGGAACAAATTATAACAGTATAGGTATTTTTATGCTAGTATAACTGAATTCACACAAAATGGATTATACCACTCTAAGTATATTAGCATACCTAGTATAACAACACAGTTAAAGCAACTTTTATGTGTAAGACAAAACCTTAGGCATCTGCAGACTTTGTCTTGACAGATTCCCTCAATGTAAGAGTGCTCCTTTAAATTTTCCAACTTAAAACTCATATATGTACTGCAAGAATACATGTATTTGTTTCGCACAGCTCCTTAGATGATTTAAAATAGAAATCAATTTTCTAATTCTAATTTACTTGATAATTATTTATGCTCCATTTTCATTTTGCAGTTCTCTTGTGAGTTTCATGGCACTTTCTCACAGCAGTTATGTTTGGGTTTCATGCATTAAAAGGGAATATTTGTTTAAAGACAGCTGTTTTCAGTGGTTTTAAAAAAAAATGTGAAATGTTTCTATCAGATTTAAGAAACGTTTATTCTTCCAACATGGCAGTTTTCGACCGCATGCTAAGAGGGGCAGTTTCCACCAGTCGTGCACACAGCGCCAATGCCCACAGCAGGGCTGAGTGTCTTCCTGACTGCAGGGGAAGACAGTGGATGTATGAGTGATGGGCAGACTGGGGAGGGAGGAGGAGATGCGCAATCCCTTCTGTTTCCTAAATGAGAAGCACCCTGAGAAAGCCTGGGGCGCAGGAGCCCAGCAGACCCGGGCCGGGAGGCTCTCTCCAGCCATAGGCTGTGGGACAAAAGCGGACAGCGGGGCCCCTCAGTGGCAGGGGAACCGTGCAACCGCTAAACCCCGCGGCGGTTACACCTGAGGCCCCCACAGGGGCGGAGCTGGCAGCCCCCGCCCGTGCAGTCCGCGGGCTACCCTGCCACAGCCAATCCAAACCCCGCCCCTCCCCCCGGAGGGGGAAGCCGGATGCGTTTAACCGACACCGCTGCCGGCGGTTGTGTCGGTTAAACGGTTCTTCGGCTGCGCGCGGCTCCGGAGGACGCTGTGGGCTCTGGGACTCGGGAGGCAGGTACGGCTCGCCCAGCGCGCCTCCGGCCGACCCAGGGCTCCAGCCGCTCCCCACACAGGTAGCCGGGCAGCACCGAGCCCCCCGCCCCGCGCAGGCACCGGCCCGGCAGCGCCCCAGCCCTTCGCGCAGCCCCGCGCCCAGCCGCGGGTCCCGCCTGAGGAGGGGGGGGCACTGCTGAGGGGAGCCTCACCTGCAGTCTCCACGGCAACCTCCTCCCCGGCCCCTGGAGCCCTGCCGGCCAACAAAACGCCCGCTCATTGGCTGGACGGCGGTTCCCCACCCAGCCAATAGAGACGTGGGATGCAGCCGTGCCCGGCTGCCGGAGGAGGGGGCGGGAGCGCGCCCCACCTCTCCCTCCTTCCCTGCCTCGGGCGCCGTCACCTGAGCTCCCGTCAGCCCGCCACGCTCGCCGCCCTCACGGCCTCCGCGCGCGCCGGCGCCGTGCGACGCGTGGCTACCGCGTCATGGCGTCGCTCTGTGGCGTCATCCCGCGAGGGACGCCGCCCTGCGGCGCGTCGGGGCCGCTCCCGTGACGTAGGCGCGCTTCCGGCCACACCCGCTGAAAATTCCGCGCAGGGCGAGGCGCGCTGTGGGAGCCCGGCCTCCTCTCGCTGGTTTCATCCCTCGTGGAGGCAGCCACTGCCGTCTCTGCGTGGCCGGGCTCGATCCCCCCCTCCGGCCTGGGCGCCGCGCTTCCTCTGACGCTCACCTTCTCAAGCGCTGAACTTTTCTTTCCTCTCGGGCCTTCTCCCGGCCCTCCGGTCACCTGAAGAAGTGGGCTGTGCCCACCAAAGCTCATGACACCATCCACGTGCTTTGCTAGTCTATAAAGTGCTACCACGCCACTTGCTTGCTGTTTCCTTTCTGTAACAGACTACCCCCTGAAGCTGCTTTTCACTGTATGTTTTCATAGTCAGCTATGCTGTTCTCCCCCGCTTCGCCAGCCTATCGCTCCAGTGTGTATTTTGCATGCGCTCGCCCCTGAACGGGAGGGGAGTTGTTGAGTCTTTCACAAAAATGCCCCCTGAAGTGTCGCCACAATGTTATTTACTTAAATAGGAGCTAACAGAAAGCAAGAGTTTTAAAGGAGGTCAGTAAAAATCCTTCCCCTGTTAATTGTGAAGTTTTCACCACCTCTTGATTCTTCAGGAGGTAATGATTGCACTTGTTCTCTTGTCGCCCAAGAGTCTTCCAACATAGATACCACCTGAACAAAAGCAAAACATCACCACCTCTGGTTTTCTTCAAACATAACACAGAAGAAAAAAACGCTCACATTTTTGTTCCCTCCGAAGATACTGGCAAAAAATGACTTGAGGCCAGTTTTGACAGCCACGGTTAGCTTGAATTACCTGCTCAAGTTGCCCTGCTTGAATTAGCCTAGCTCAAGGGAGAGCAGCCACATCACAACATCATAATGGATCTGCAGAGAATAATTGCAATAGTAACAACGTAATTGGATTAATATCTCATAAATTGTGCTTACTTGAGATGTAGCTGCATCCCCACTGTATTAATAGTATATGCCACCTAATGGGCCAAGTAATTCAAATTTAAAACATCAGTTTAACTCAAGGTAGAGGATTTTGCCTATGAACTGGAGTCAGATTGGGAGTAATGCTTGAGTTGTATCTCAAGCTAAACATTGCACTGCAGACAAGCCCTTGCTCTATGTGTGTATTGTATTATGTAGTTAGACCACTTGGTAAATGGATTATAATAAACATAATGCCTTGCTCTTATAAAATGGTAGAAAAAGTAGAGTTGGATGGAACCTCAGGAGGTCATTTAGTTCATTTTTCTCACATTGAGGCAGGAATCTTGGTCATCCCTGACAGGTGATTGTCCAACTTGTTCTTAAAAACCTCCAATGGCTTGCATTCCACAACCTTCCTTGGTAACCCATTCCAGAGTTTAACTGTCCTAGTTAGAATACCATCTACATGTTTTGTTAGTCTGTACAACATAAACTTAAAAAACAATAAAAGGTCTGGTAGCACTTTAGAGACTAACTTGGCTACCCCCTGAAGCTAGTTAGAAAGTTTCTCTTAGAATCTAACCTAAATCTTCCTTGCTGCAGATTAAGCTGATTACTTCTTGTCCTACTTTCAGTGGACATGAAGAACAATTGGTCAGTTTTCTCAGTCAAGTTAATTACAATCACTTTAGCCAAAGTGAGTGATTTATTAAGCTACTCTGATGGTCTTTAGAAAGCATATAACAACTTGTGCGTTACACTGGAGCTCCCTATAGTGAAATATCTACAACAGTTGAAACACACAAAATGTAGTCATTTTTGGAGCTAGATCTTTGATCTTTTCCAGAATGTGAACTGCCCGAAAATGCATTTTTGGAGCTGTGAATCAACTCTGTCCACTAAACATAAAGTGATGAGTGGTATGGAGAGGGTGAATACAGAAAAGTTATTTATTAGTTCCCATAATTGAAGAACTAGAGGACACCAAATGAAATTAATGGGTAGCAGGTTTAAAACTAATAAAAGAAAGTTCTTCTTCATGCAGCGCATAGTCAACCTGTGGAACTCATTGCCTGAGGAGGCTGTGAAGGCTAGGACTATAACAGAGTTTAAAGAGAAGCTAGATAATTTCATGGAGGTTAGGTCCATAAAAGGCTATTAGCCAGGGGATAGAAATGGTGTCCCTGGCCTCTGTCAGAGGCTGGAGATGGATGGCAGGAGACAAATCACTTGATCATTGTCTTTGGTCCACCCCCTCTGGGGCACCGGGCGCTGGCCACAGTCGGCAGATGGACCTTTGGTCTGACCCAGTATGGCCATTCTTATGTTTTATGATGGTAAAAATCACCTGGTAAATTATTAGAAAATGAAAATTAGAAAATGATGTGTGTTTAGGCAGATGCTGGAGAAAGTAGAGAACTGGTAATAGGATAGGGACTCTGTTAAGCAGATCATTGGACTGACCAGATGTTACCATCCAATGCAGCGGGGCTGGCAGAATTGCCAGGATGCTGGGCAAGGAGTGGGGAAGGTCAGCTCTGCACTCCTAGAAGGAGGGGGGGCCTTGGGTGAAAGAGATGGGGCAGAGGGCTTCTCCTGCCAGCCATTCAGCACTGCTTGGAATACGCCACCTAGGACGTTTCTGGTAATTTAAAGGGCCCGGGGTTCTGGGAATTGCCACCCCTAGCACAGTTATCCCCTTTGCATTCCCAATCCGATCAACGGACCTGATCCAATGCTAATGCTGTCAGTCCTGGTAGACACCAGGGGTACATCTACACTGGCAGCTTCTTGCACAAGAACACTTGTTCTTGCACAAAAACTTGCCTGCTGTCTACATTGCACGAGCGTTTTTGCGCAAGCATAGTGTTGTAAAACAGGGCTTCTTCCGGAAGAGTTATTCCTCTCTCCACGAGGAATAAGCTCTTTTGTGCAAAAGCTCTTCCACAAGAGGGCAGTGTAGACAGGCAACATTAATTTCTTGCGCAAGAAGCCCCTATGGTTAAAATGGCCATCAGAGCTTTCTTGCGCAAGAGAGCGTCCACACTGCCATGGATGCTCTTGCGCAAAAGCACGTGGCAGTGTAGACGCGCTCTTGTGAAAGATTTTTTGCACAAGAACTCTTCTGCAAAAGAGTTCTTGTGCAAGAAGCCATCAGTGTAGACGTAGCCCAGCTGTACATGTTGACAGTCTGCAGTACCCAAAGTCTGAAAGTGTGGAGACTGAAGTGCCCTTTCAGTCAGGGGTTTTGTTGAAGTGTGCTGGCAGGGTTATGTAGGGAAAGCTGATAGCAACATGATTATAAGAAGAAATTATGTTTCATTAGTCTGGGGTTTTTTTTATTTATATTTTATTTTTTAAATTATAACAGATTAATTGCACATTTGATTGTAGAATGGTCGTTTGTTTACAATGTGGAGAAGGCTGAAGAAAATGAGCAGAGGCTTTGTGCATTGACCTGTCACCCATATACATCTGAGTTCCAAATGCAGCTTGTCAAATTAAAAAAATGTGCAGTTCCCATTTTGTGCTAATTAAAGAAACATCTCAGGGATGGGTAAAGAAGACATCTAAAATAGCAGGGGTGTTGCAAGTCAAGTTTCAGAGGCATTCACAGAACTTGTATGGAGGAAGCTTCTGAAGAAGATATATATTGCTTCCTAATTTACATTGTTGAAATCTAAGGAACCATATCAGCCTGCAACTATGCCACTTTCTACTACAAGGAAGTCTCCCACCCTAAGTGATACAAAGAATAGTTTCCCTCCTGTAGAATGTACACATATTCCTTAGAATCTTTGACTCCAGGCTTAAGAAAACAGATTAGCCCCACTACCAGCTATCTTATAAGTTGATAATTGGGGATGAAGTATTCATACACCTTAAAGCAATCTCCCCACATGGTTATTCTTTAAAATAAAAAATGATCATTATTTAATATGTTTATCTTAATAGTGTCCAAAGTTTTTCAGCAGGATCAGGCCCCTTGTGCTGGTTAAATATACACAGTCCTTGTCCCAAAGACTTGAGAATCTCTGAAGTTATCTTGGAGTCATTGCATCAATCTATTTAAATTTTTGGAGATGCAAATCATGTCAGTATAGAGATCTTGAACAATCCAGTAAAGATCACTAACCCTTAGAAACAGTAGACAAAGTTTTGAAGTTCAAAGCTTGAAATATTTAGAAATTGTAAAAAGATCTCTTGCTGGTGACATTAGGGATCAGATGTCTGGCAGGCAGCATATAAGAAAAGCTGGACAATTTAGGGGTCATATTTGTGGGAAGCAGATGTTTAAATAATTCCTATTGAGACTTAGGCAGTTGGTACCATTTCTAAGTTGTAGAGCAGTGTTTCCCAAACTGTGGGCCACGGCCCGATACCGGGCCGCCAGAAAAAAATACCAGGCCTCAGCATGGTTGCCGGGGTGTTCCGGGCTCCCGGACTGCCCGTGTGGCACCAGGTCCGCCAAGCCCTTGGCCGGCCTGGGCAAAACCTGCAGCCCGATGTTCCGGCTCCCGGCAGAGGCATAGCTAGGAGAGTCGGGGAGCCGGCCACGGAAGCAGCACTGGACAGGGAATCGGGCGGGCTTTGAGATTTGGGGCGGGGGTGGGAGGCAGCCGGTGGAAGCAGAGCTGGCCAGGAGATCGGGAGGAGGAGTAGGGGAGAAGCAGCTGCCGGAAGCAGGGCTTGCCTGGGGCATCGGAGCTGGCCGGGAGAGATTGGGAGGGGCCGGCGGAAGCAGGGCTGCCGGGGTGCGAGGTCGGGGGTAGGGAGCTGGCCGGGGAAGATGCGGGGGGGGGGGAAGAAGCGGCCGCCGGAAGCAGGGCTGGACGCAGGCAGCGGGGCTGGCAAAGGGAGATTGGGAGGAGAAGCGGGGGGGGGGAGCGGGACTGACCCAGCCATATGTAGATCTCAGGGCGCTGCCCTCTCTCCCCTCCCCCCCTGCAAAGTACAAGTGAGTCCGGCCTGGGGATTCTATTGTGCCCCCCCACACACACACACCCTCTAGTAGTTGTGAACTGGCTGGCTGGTAGACACACTCATGCAGTCTGAGCACATTGACCAGCCAGGCAGTTCGAAACTACAAACTGATACATCTACTAATAATAAAACGTACCTAATGAGAAAATACCAGACATGCTATATGTCTGGTATTTTCTCAGTTTGTATGTGTTTATATTTTTGGGCTGCAAAAAAACAGTACTGAAAAAGGGTTCCAACTAAAGTAAAAGTTTGGGAAACCCTGGTCTAACCAGCTTTCAGTCTGTCTTACAGTCCATTTATCCAATCCATATTCCTTAACTTGAGGGCAAGAATATTGTGGGTGACCATATCAAAAGCTTTGCTAAAGCTGGCACTGGGGGCTTTGAGAGGACCAGAAACAACTTATTTGAATATTCAGCATTTGATTAATGAATATGCAAATATGCAAATGAATGTTACCGGTCCTCCAAAAGTTCGTGAATGGATTTACTGGTCCCCATGTCAAAAAGTTTGGGAACCCCTGATGTAGAGTAATTGATCTAAGCAAATAGGCTGTTAAGCATGAACAAATGCTAACAGCTTCCTTGGTTTCTCTATACTATGCAAGGTTGTGTAGTAATTTTAGCTTGTGGATTTAAAGGGGCTGCATAACCTCCCTATGCCAGTTTCCTCCTTAGCCCAAAACATTAATCTTCACTAAGGGTACATCTAGACTGCTCTCTAAAATCAAAATAAGATATGCAATTTGTGCTACGCAAATTGTGTATCTTATTTCAATTTTATTTTGAAATAGGCTATTTCAAAATTTGGCACATCTACACGGCACCAAATTTCAAAATAAAGCATTATATCAAGACATCCTCTATTCCTCGTGGAACGGTTTACAGGGATGCTGAAATAGCGCATCCATTATTTAAAAAATTATTTCAAAATAGTGGACACGTTCCTTGGACACCTCCGGGATCCTGAAATAGCCTTGCAGTCTAGACATATCCTAAGAGTGAATGAGCTAAATGGCTGTTTCCATATCCAATATGACAACAGAGAACTTTGAGCACTAGTAGTTTGTGGAGTAAGAGACCCTATAGCAGGGGTCTCCAACCTTTTTAAACACAAGATCACTTTTTGAATTTAAATGCAATCCAGGATCTACCTCCAACCCAAACACCCTTACCCCGCCTCCATTGTGCCCCTTCTCCAAGGCCCCGTCCCTGCTCACTCTGTCGTCCCCACCCTCCCTCCCGCATCCTCCCTCACTTTTACCAGGCAGGGACAGAAGGCTGAGGTGCAGGCTCTGGTCTTGGATTAAGGGATTTGGAGTGAGTGGGGCTCTAAACTGAGCTTGGGGCAGGCCGTGGGGGTGCCGAGGGGGTTCTAGGTGCAGGGTCTGGGAGAGTGTTTGGATACAGGGGTGCTCAGGGTTGGGGCAGGTTTGTGGTGCAGGAGGGGGTTCATGACTGGGGTAGGGTTTCAGGATGTGGGCTCCGACTGGGCCCTGTTTACCTCCGGTGGCTCCTGGGTGGTGGTGCAGTGGGGCTAAGGCAGGCTCACCCCTGCCCTGGCCCTGCACCACTCCCAAAAGCAGTCAGCAAACTCCATCCCAAGTCCTGTTGTGCCCCCTCTCTGCTCTGTGGAGATAGAATACAGTGTGGGAGAGGGGGCACATTGACATCAGCACCCCTCTTCTCCCTCCCCTGCACTGCAAGCAAGAGGCTACGGTGGGGTGGGGGGATAACTCTAAGGCAAAGGGCAGGAGATGCACAGCAGTGGGGGGAAGGGCAGCTGAAGTGCTGCGCTTGATAGCCTCTTGGCCAAACCAGTCAGGATCACCTGTCAGAGGCTCCAAGATCTACCGGTGGATCCCGATCTACTGGTCGGCGACCACTGCCCTATGGAGATTTAATTGTATTAAACCATAACTGTTACTTTGATCACACTCCATCCTCTGCAGTTGCCAGAGCCAAATAAAAGATAGGAGGACTCATGCTGAGAAAAACAATCTGCTCCTGCCATTCACCTTTTGGTTTAATATTTTAACTGCTCTCTTACAAAAGAGGCAAAGTCCAGCAAGTTACTTGCTCCAGCTTATATTATGATTTTGCACTAGTATGGATGTTTTGTCACTAATGTCACAGCACACTGGGGGTGCGAAAGGGATTGTTGACATTGCATAAAAAGTCTGAGATAGGAGGAACTAAAGTAACAGTAATTCAGATACTCATCTGATCCTATTAAGACTCCTGCCAACACCCAAGACAGTTGTCCCACAAACTTACCCCCCTCCTCTAAACATGCCCTGGTGCCCCTTTATGTATTTTCTTCTAGGGAGCAGGGAGCCCTCTGGTTTATAATCCCCTTCAGCATTTGCAAAAGCTCAGAAATCATTCTCTTCTGCCATCTTTGCATGGCAACCTCTTTCACAAGCTTTCCCCGCTATTAACCCCCGTATGGGATCTACCCCCTTTCCTCTCCTTTGTCCACATCTACAGCCCTGTGTAATAGAGTGACGTTGCTGCTGAGAGATGGAGAATGTGTGTGAAGGCTGCCTCTTCTTGAACCTGCTCTCTTTTATAGCAATGAACTGGACACAAAGCCAGGAAGCAGCTAACAGGAGAAGCAATGGAGAAACAGCTTTTAAAAGCAACCAGTGGTAAGAAGCCAACAAGGCATAATAAGAGCTAGGGCCCATGGCAAAATCAGGTGTGTCCTAAGGGAAGTCACAATTGTTAGCTACAAAAAGGGAAGTAATTTACATTTCTGTAATATTAACATAACGGTTATTGGGGGTTTTCAGATTGCACAAAGGGTACATTTACACTGCACGGCTATTTCAGGATACACATGCCACCCATTATTTCGCAATATCAGGCACGCTATTTCGCCATCCCAGTAAACTTTGTTGCACAAGGGATAAGGGATGGCTCGAAATAGCACATTATTTTGAAATTTGGCACTGTGTAGACGTGCCAAATTTCAAATTAGATTTGAAAAAAAGATATGCAATTTGCGCTATAAAAATTGCGTATCTTATTTTGAGTTTAGGGTGCTGTGTAGACGCACCCAAAGAGTAAACCTCCACTTTTTAGAGCCACACCATAGGGACATGGGCAGTACAATCTCCCAGCTTGGATAGAGGGTAGTAATAGGGTTTAAGTCATATGTAAGGATCCTAGTTTTCCATGATAAACCCTCAAAATTAATTCAAACCATAAAAATCCATGTTTTCCATGATTAAAATGAAATGCTGAACTTTAATTTTCCTAACCACAATATATAGGTAACAGTTGAACACAGCATTTTAATGATATATTTACAATTTTAAGCAAGTTTGAAGCCTATCGGTGCCATCACTCATTATAATAAAACAAACAGAATTGCAATTTGTATTTCATATATATATTATGCATGAATATATATACACACACCAAATAATTCTGTCTGTATTGTATATTTTCAGAAAATTTTTAAATGCACAAAAATGCTGTAATGATACAATCACAATGCATTTTCTTACTGTTGTCAACGAATCTGCTGTTTCAGTCTTTTGTGTTTGCATTTTTTTCCACTCAGTTTATGCTTCAGCCTTTTCCATCTGTTCTACAATTGTCTGCCTTGAATGTAGTCTATAGCCTTGCTGCATACAGTAGAGAACTGCACTTTATCATTAACATGAAATTTGTTCTTCCCAAACAAAGAGAGACAGTCTTTGGGGTGATTTTTAAAGTTTTTGGCATCTTTTCATAACTTTAACCACTCATGGCTGGAGGCAGATGTAAAATTTGAGATGCATTTAAAAAAAAAGATGCTAGCCCATATGCCACTGAGTAATCTCTATAAAGTGGAAACAATTTATTGGAGGGTATTTAGCAATGTAAATTTAAAGCACATTCAAAATTAAGCACAAGATGAGGAGGTTGCACACACTGAATAAGTGACACTGGTATGTTCAGTAAAATTTATTGATATGTTTTTATTTTTTCACAAAATTTAAAAACTGAAGATTCTTTGTAAAAACACATTCTGCTTTTTTCCCCATGCCCAATGGATTTTTAGGATCACTGGTCATCTGCTTAGTGATATAGAATTGTTTAATTTACTATCCTATTTTTAAAAGCATTTAATTGAAAAGACCACATCAGAAAAATACACAAACGGAGGCAGTCCTGAATACCTATGTTATCTATAAGTGAGTTTAAAAAGAGTGAGATATGAGAAAAAGGAACAAAGTGAAAGTATTGTGATAATCTAGTGAATCGACACACACTAACAAAATATTTTGACACAAATTTTATTGACCAGATAAACTCCTGATGTTTGGTGCATATTTTGTTTAGAGCACAAAAACTCATTTTTGCAACAACGGAAGAAAGTTATGCTGCATGTATAGTGACTAGTTTCAGATATTAATAGATCATTTGTTTTTAATTCCTTTTGAATAACCTAATTGGTTTCAGTTATTTTTGAATAAATGAAAGACACTTCCAACTTAATGAGACCTGGGGAGGGGCTGAAAAGCATTTTTAAAATAAAATATTGAGTGTAATCCAGTTATAGAAAGTGACCAACTAGAAAGACCCAAAGAGAAAACTCCCCTGCTAAGAGAATGAACATTACAGCAGAAATAGAAAGACCTTGGGTCCAATAAGAAAAACAAAAAATGCAAGCACTGCAAGAACTCGTTTATGTCAATTCACTAGCTCTTCCATACCACCTACAAAACAGTACATTGAAAACATTAGTCAAATAAAAGCTGTTCTGATATTGTTCAGAGGAAAAGTACTGTGGACAAGAAGACAAGTTATAGGAATTGAAATTTATTATCAGAACCAGCAAAACAATTTCCTGGCTCCACACCATTGGGTATAGCCTGATACTGCAATAAGTAGCCCTCTTCCAAACATACCCTAATGCATGTTGTTCACATTGATATTAAACTACAGGAATCTCCTGAATGAAGGAAATCCCATGGGAACATCCACCAGCGCAAGCAAACGATCCTAATAAAATAGAGCTCAGAGCAGGAGTTTTGAGACGAGCCCTAGCCCAGACATCCCATACCAGTTTAAAGATTCTTTCTGCAGACCAATATTCCCTTTTCCCTGAAAGGAGGGGGAAGGAGGTTAGATAGAAGAAGTTGTCACAGAAGTTGAACGTGAAAGACCTCATCTCTCCTTGGCTTTCTCTGCCCACCAGTGGCAGCAAGTTAGGCTAAGTACTGTGTGTTAGTTTAGCACATACTGCTAGATTACTGAGCAACCTTTACTAACTATTGAAGTAGAAGAGTCTACAGGGTCATGGTCCCAATTACAATTCTATTTGGACAGTGAAGCTCAACCTGTAAGATTTCAAGCTATGGCCCATGGACTCCTAGAAAGGACAGAATTTCACAAGAAAGAGGGAAGATTGGGAGGAGAGATGTCATGACAGGATCTGTGTCTCTCTTGCAAAGTGGCCTTAGGACTGAGCAAAACTGGAGAACCTCTGCAGTCAGCTAGCAATGATACCAGTCTCGCAACAGAAATAAAGAACTCTAGGCCGTTCTTAGGATTTATAGGGCCCTAGGCAGTTTTATTAAAAACTGGGGGGAGGAGGAGGGGACAATTATTTAGAGTTGTGATTTTATAATCTTCAGTAACACACTAATGAAATATTTTAAAGCAAATTTTAAACTAAGGTCCAGTTGAATAACACAGTAAATTCAGGAACTGACACTATAGACCTGATATTGGCAAATGCCTGTTACATGGTTTTCTTACTACCTGAATGGCTCTTTCATAGAGTCAGTATTCTGCTAATAGCTCTGGCAGGCTTTTCACATTTAAATTAACTAGATCCTCTCTGGAGGAAGGAGAGCCACAGGACAGGGACAGGAAGAGGTGGGTAGGTGGATCATAAGACCCAGCGGTGCCCCAAGTTTTCAGGTGCCCTAAATAACTGTGTATTCTGCATATGGGTAAGGACAGCCCTGAAAGAACTGTTCATTGCTAAAAGAAAAGACTATAGAACTTGGATTAACTTGATCCAGATAAGGAAGGCCATTGCAATGCTGCTGCTGACAAAAACCTCTCACAAAGATTCACGTTCAGTTTGAGATCACAAGTAACTGCATTGTCTCTGGGCAGGAAGAAGGGTGTGAAACAAAGGCTGTGTGCACACGCAAGAAACAGAAACAGAAGAGAACGACATGAGGGAAGAGGCAGAAGGACAGAGATCAATTTTGCATAGGAACAAACAGGTAGAGCTGGCCATTCTTGAGTTGTGCCTTTGACAAGGGTTTCTTTTTAATGGACTTCTTGAACAGTTCATAAGAAAGTCATGACAGTTCCTTTCTTGCCAATCTGCCAAGGTTCCAGTGGATAAAAACGGATAACAATCCTTTGTGAGTGGAAGAGAAGAAAACACAGAAGGAAACGAAAATTATTTTATAATGCAACATTATCTCCAGTAAGTTCTCTCAACAACCCAGAAACGTACCACTAAACATAGCTCTTAGTGGTCTGGTCTGGTTTTGAATGTAATAAAGAACAGGATTTTTATATGGGACAGTGTGTGAGGGGGTTCTAAAGTCCTGTCCACAGCTACAGGAAGTTAAACTGTTAACTATTTATCCAAGGTACTTGTACATTCTCATTGCTGTAGCATCTGAGTGCCTGCTGACCCCCACTACAGAGAAGAGCAAGCTGCACTGGGGTTTGTGCTAATTATGTTAAATGGAGCTACTCAAGTTCAGAATACAGTAAGCCCAACTAGCTCAGTCAGTGCAGTGCCTTCCATGTCCTTGCCTATCCTTGCAGCTCAGCCCAGGGTGAGCATTAACACAGGTACACAGAATGCTAAATTCAGAGCTATTCTTGGAAGTAGAAAATACCTTAGTTACATGGACAACAGGAATTCACTGCCTTTTTCATTTCAGGCATCTGCCCTACTTATGTTTGCTGTATTCCTCTAAGCTGTTACACACTGGTTATTTTCAAACCACCATGCTTTTTACCAGTGTTACTTGCCTATGGCAAAACACCATAGCACAGTGTTTCTTAAACTGTGTTCCATGGCACACCAGTGTGCCACGAGGCAGTCGAAGGTGTGCCGCGGAGAACAACAGAATTCAAAATGGCTGCCCTTAAAGGGGCTGGCGACCTTCCCCCCCACACCCTTTCCCCCCCCCAACTTTTTTTTTTTTTTTTGCTCAATAAAAAAAAAAAATCCTTGGTGTTCATTAAAAACAAATATTGTTTGGTGTTCCTCGGTCTTAAAAAGTTTAAGAAACACTGCCATGGCAGCAGGATTCCAAAGGCAGCCAGTCAGGCAACTGGCTTACAACCTAGTTAACATAGTTAATATTTCTGTTATCCTGTGGTAATTCAGCGCTAGGACTTTTTTTTAAACTTCTGCTCATCGTAAATCATTAAACACAAACAATTTTTCTCCCATATAAACACAAAGGGAAGGATAAAAGAATTCTCTTCCCAGAGCTGTGAACTACACTTGGAGCGAGTTTTTCTCTCTGCTGCTGCTACTGGATTAAGGGGAAAATAAAAGAGAAAGGGACAGAGGAAAAAAGACTGGCAAATTCATCTCAGAGGCAAAGTAAGCCTTATGCTACCATCTTACCCGGATGGGTCATTTCAAGGACATGTCTGACCTTTTCTTTAAATAGATAAATTAATTTTATATTTCCTGTACTGAATAAATCCTGACATCCATGACAGTAATTAGCCCTTCTGAGGGGTTATTGGGATCAGAGGTGACACTAATAGTATAGTGAACTTTATGTAAGATGATGGGGAGATGGAGTCAGAGCTGCTATGTAACAGAATAGGGGAACCCAATTAATCCAGCCCAAAGAATAGTGACATTCAATTGCCATAACTTTTTTTATCCGTTTTCACTCCAATGCAGCTCTGCTTCTAACACTTCTCCCCAAAATCCCCACTCATAAGTCACCAGGCTCTCTCTGATCCCATCATTACACCACTGCATTTTGGGGATAACTCTGCTCTTGGTACTCCTCTGCCTTAACTACACCTGGGGGATTAACCCCTCGCTTAGAAAGCCAGGAAAGGAGCAAGAAAGAAGGTGTCTCATGAGTGCAGGAAATCAGCAGCAGAGCAGGGGGGAAATCAGAGGACTGGAGAAGAGAGTGCCTTCCTGCTAAGGCCTCTTATAAAGCTTCCCCTACTTGTACCTAAACCAGTGGTCTCCAACCTTTTTACGCCCAAGATCAGTTTTTAAATGTCAGAACACACCAAGAGCTACCCATCCTTCTCCCAAGACTTCACCCCTTCCTTGAAGCTCCGCCCTCTCTTCTCCTCCTCTCCATCACTTGCTATCCCTAGCCCTTATACACTCTCAGGGTATGGCTACATGGCCTTCCCCAATTCTTCTGTAGGAAGAGGTTTTCCCAACATTTGGCCTGTCTAGACTGGGCCAAATGTTAGAAAAACCTCCTTCTTTCGGAAGCCCCTTTATTCCTCGTGGAATGGGAAATACAGGGGTTGCCGAAAGAGCATGTTTGCTCTTCCGCTAAAAAAAGCGGAAGAACAAACATGTCCCTGGATGCAGAAGAGTTTTTCTGGGATACCTCTGGTACCCCAGAAAAAACCTCCTGCGTCTAGCCGTACCCTCACTGGGGTTGAGACAGGAGGTGCGGGCTCTGGGGTGGGAATGAGGGATTTGGGTGTGGGAAGGGGTGAGAGGTGCAAGCTCTGGGAGGGAATTTGGATGCAGGAAGTGGACAAGGGGATGCTGGCTCGGGGAAGAGGGTCCAGGCTGAGGAGTGTTGGGGTCAGGTGGAAGGTTGGGGTACTGAGCAAGCCACAGGCTTTCGGATGTGAGGGTGCAGGAGTTTGGGTTGGGGTATGTGAGGGGCTCAAGGGTTGGGAGTATGATGGGCTCAGGACACAGATTTGCGGTGTGTGGATGATGCAGAAGTGTTGTGGCAGAAGACTGAGGATGTGGGGGTGCAGGAGTTTGGCGATATAAGAGGCTCAGGACAGGGGGTTCCAGTGTATGACAGGCTCAGGTTTAGGGTTGGAGGCAATACAGGAGTGTTATGATTCTGTGGCCAGAAGGGGGTTTGTTGGCCAGGCTTCATTTTTAAATAAAATACTATGTCAAACACAAAGTTTCAGCATGGACTTTATTTATGAGAAGGGCGGGGAACCTGTTTTGAGTCGGAGTCACTGACGCACAGAAAAGTCAGTTGGGGCCACACAAGGGAGATGAAACAAATAAATAAATAAACAAACCTCCTCCAAAACCCCCCTCGCGAATGTGGCCCCAACTGTGCTGGTGGGAGCAGGGGACATGGTACTGAGGAAGGGTGCTCAGGATGGGGACAGGGTGACAGTGGGGACAGGGTGCCAGTGGGTGCTGAAGCAGGGGACAGGGTGCTGGTGGGGGTAGGGGACAAGCTGATGGGGCAGGTGGCAGGTTGCCAGTGGGTGCTGCAGCAGGGGACAGGGTGTTGGTGGGGGCAAGGAACAGGGAGTCCCTGGCACTGCCTCCTCTGAGGACTGCTACCCCCTCTCCCCCGCAAGGGAAGCACGTCCTGGCACTCGCCTGCTCCAGGGACTCCTACCCCCTCCCCCTCGCAGGGGAAGCTCATCCCGGTGCACGCATCCTCCAGGGACTTCTACTCCCTCTCACCCTCCCCGGGGCAGCTCTTCCCGGGGCACGCCTCCTCCGGGGACTCCTACACACACACACACACACCCCCCACGCTGGAAGTCCCCGGCATGCCACAGACCTGGGTCTGGTACCACGCCAGCTATTTGGGGAAGGGGGACCAGCCATCGTACTTCCTGAATCCCCAGAAGAAGCACGCAGCTGTGGGACTTCCATCCACCCTGCAGGAAGCCGGCACTACCTCCATTGTCACTGGAGGTAGGCAGTGGGGCTTCTTGGGGGTTGGGAGAAATGGGGGGGGGGGAAGCCGAACAACTCGCATTCGACTGATCGGGCCCTCCCGATAGACCAGTCGATCGTGACTGATGGGTTGGTGACCACAGACCTAAACAGAGACCTTGATTAGTGAGACAGCTCTGCAGCACTGAGCTGGGTCTGACTAGGAGGCTGTACTAACCTCCCCCCCCCACCAGCTGAATACATCACCAAACCCCCACTCTCTCTCCTCCCGGTGCTGCTCTCACCTGTCTGCATCCAGCCCCAGCTCCTTGGTGAGGAACTCAAAGAACTTGGCACTGTGCCCTCTGTTCTGCTCAGCGGTTCCAACCACTGCGATGGACGAGATCAGCAGCTGAGCACACGGCGCTGTGGAGCCGCTCACCACCATGGGCAAGTCGCTCTTCACTGTGACATTTATCCTCTGCCAGGCCAGGCACACCCAGGGAAACAGGCATGGGAGGGAAAAACACAGAACAGATCTGAGCAGTGTGTGATGGGGAGCTGGTGCCTGGGCCACCCACCCACCCCCAGCTTTCCTTGTAAAGATGCAGGCTTGGGAGAGGTTCAAATGCCATGCAGTGGATTAGCAGAGCACCCATCGCCACCCTCCACTGGCTACTGGTGCTGCACATCCACACATGCCTCAGTGCACATCACAAAATTTATTCCCAACATGGATGGAAAAAACCTAGAGGGCACATTGCCAACCCAGCCCATGCATCCTAGGGGAATCCATTTCCATTTCCCTCTATTAGGGTGCGCCCAGACTAGTGGTTCCCACCCAGTGCCTCCCATACCAGAACCCTTCCCGCTCCCATCTAGCCCAGACACCCCGTCTCCCACAGGGTGGGTGCGGCGCCAGCAGAGAGCGGTGGGCGGAGGGAACAAGGCAGCTGCTGCCGCCGTCTCACCCGCGCAGAGAGGACAAACCCTGCACATGTATCGCAGGCGCAGGGAGCCGGCCCCGCCAGGGCGCACACGTCAGGGGAGCCGCAGGGCCAGGGCGCAGGGAGCCGGCCCCGCCAGGGCGCACACGCCAGGGGAGCCGCAGGGCCAGGGCGCACGGAGCCGGCCACGCCAGGGGAGCCGCAGGGCCAGGGCGCACGGAGCCGGCCCCGCCAGGGCGCACACGCCAGGGGAGCCGCAGGGCCAGGGCGCACGGAGCCGGCCACGCCAGGGGAGCCGCAGGGCCAGGGCGCACGGAGCCGGCCCCGCCAGGGCGCACACGCCAGGGGAGCCGCAGGGCCAGGGCGCACGGAGCCGGCCACGCCAGGGCGCACACGCCAGGGGAGCCGCAGGGCCAGGGCGCACGGAGCCGGCCCCGCCAGGGCGCACACGCCAGGGGAGCCGCAGGGCCAGGGCGCACGGAGCCGGCCACGCCAGGGCGCACACGCCAGGGGAGCCGCAGGGCCAGGGCGCACGGAGCCGGCCCCGCTCGAGGCCTGCGTGGCGACTCACCTCCTCGGGCTTGCTGAGGATGGCAGCGGCGGCCTCGCACAACTTGCCGGCTAAGCCCGGGGGCAGCTGCGCGGCCGGGAGGCTGGTCTCCAGCTCCACGAAGGGCATGGCCGAGGCAAGTGCTACCAAGCCGCCAGAGTCTGTAGGGCCGCTACCGCTGCCTTTCCCCGAGCTCCGGCTGCAAGACCGGGGGTGGGGAGCGAGCCCTTGGCTTGCGATTGGCTGCGTTTGGAGATACCCTCCTCTGTCTCTCCTTGACCCGCCTCTCCCCAGGCCTACGTCTCGCCGGGTAGCGTCCCGGAGCACCAGCAGGGGCAGCCTGGCCCACGCGCGTTCTTCTCCCGCGAGGAGGTTTGCTTTGCCTGACCCTTTATAACAGGGCTGGCCTTACCATGACGCGAACTGAGGCTGCCGCCTCAGGTGCCAGACTGTGGAGGGGTGCTGCTAGGATCTAGAGTGTAGAAAATTGTGTCTGCTGCTGGAGCATACGTATTCTCTCTGCTCTAGATGCACAGAGAGCAGTACCATGAGAGGAGTAGAACAGGAAGAATTGAGACATTTCAAGGTTTTGGCCCAAGCGAGGGGGCATGGGGGCATCATTTGAGCTCCCCGCCTCAGGTGCCAAAATGTGGGCCGGCCCTGCTTTATGAACATCTTGTCACTGGTATCCACCTTGCATCCGGCCAGTCCTTGCCCAGGCAGGGCAGGACAAGCAGTTCTGGAGCCTCCAAATCTGCTTGCCCCGTTTACCAGATCTTACCGCAAAATATAGTAGAATGGATCTGATGCCCTGTTTTGGCGGGGGGGAAAGGGGGGAGGGTGTTATTTCCACAAGGCAGAGAAATCTGATATTTGGTGAATAGCATCAAAGACTTAGCGATACACAACATGCCTCTAATGGCACATGTACACTAAGGGGTGAAAGGAATAAATCCAAAGGAAACCCTCTATTCTTTTAATTTCCTGTGGCACTGGCAGGCAGGGATATGAATAGGCAATACTGATTATTTATCAGGAAGGCAGCTTGTGTACTTCATGCAGTCCCCAGACCTGGACCATCCCTAACAAAGCCATACATGGAAACGTGCCAGTGGAGTTTTCTCTTTCATTTGTCTGTTGCTGGAAACGAATGTTTATCTCTCACACCCTGAGTGACCTGAGAAGAACAGTAGTGGTGAGGAGGTGGAAAGGCATAAAACACATGGCACACACAATAATAACCTAGACAGTGAAATGTAACAGTAAGTCTTGACATGCAGCATGACCACAACGGCAAAACTGATTGATCACGCCCTGTCATGCGACACAGAGTGCTTATAATCATATGCCTATACCCCCATGAATGCAGCTTACTGTGATACTTAATTTCTCTTGTGTTGGCAGCCTTTTTCACATTCTTTTATCTTCCCTAAAGATTGGAAATTATTTCTGCCCCTAGTTGGGAGATGGATAGAGAGGTTTATATGCCTACAGCTGGCTGGGGCTCTATGCCTTCCATGTGTTCATTGTTTCTTCACACTTCGATCTCTCTTCTTATTTAGATACTCCCAGGGCCGGCTTTAGGCCGATTTGCCCGATTCCCCTGAATTGGGCCCCGCACCCTAAAGCTGCACGTGTGCTGGTGTGCCAGGCGCGCTGCGGGAGGGAGTGTTGGCCCCGGAGGAGGAGCGTGGCGGCTTCCCTGCGCCGCACGCCGCAGGAGGGGCGAGTCGAGCGCAAGGGTTTCCCTGTGCCATGGGAATGGGAGTCGGCCCCGGGGTTTGGCGGGAAGGCGGGACTACTGCCCTGTAGCTGGGGATTTAAAGGGGCTGTGACTCTTTTTGTGTGTGCTGGTTTTTTGGGTTTTTTTTTGCTCAACAAAAAATCCTGGCTGCCGGGGCCCTGTCGAAACTGTTCAAATTGGGCCCCACACTTCCTAAAGCTGGCCCTGGATACTCCATATGGGTAAATGGGCGGAAAAAAATATTCTCCTTTTCACTAATAGCTGCCTGTTCTATCTCCAGGTGGGGTTGCGAAAATCCAAGGAGCCTGTTTTAGAGGCTATGTCCAACTGATGTGGCTATTTCTAATACACATTTATAATACCTGACTATTTATGCTGAAATACACCTTCATTATCATTAGAAAAAAGTTCTGCTGCAAAGTCTGAGACTGGCCCATGTGATAGAGACTTAATGATGTACAGCTTTTGAGTGGAAAAACCTCAGTAAAAATGGACATGTACAGCAGATCGTGGCATTTAAAAACCAAACCCACAACCCTACTTGAAGCTTCTTAAGAAAGGGAAGTATGTATGTTAAGAGAAGGGAACAAAGCCCTGCTTTAAACTGACTACATTTCAAATTAGGGATGTAACAGGATAACCATTTAAATGATTAACCTGGGATTATCAAAACATGTAGATGGTACAATGAGCTTTCGTGGGCATAGCCCACTTCTTCAGAAACTCCAGTCATCTGAAGAAGTGGGCTGTGCCCACGAAATCTCATGACACCATCCACATGTTTTGTTAGTCTTTAAAGTGCTGCCAGACTATGTGTTATTTTTTAAGTTTATCCTGTACGGACTAACTCATCTACCCCCTGAAACTTCCTGGGATTATCAGTTAACATGAACGGCTACACGCAGGCTCATGCCCTGCTCCCAGGGAGCCAGCTGCCACCCCCAGCTGCTAGCTTTATATCAGATCCCGCAGCACAGGGTAGGAGTCAGGAGTGGGAATGTGCTTAAAAGCCGGCTTCCAGAGCACACTGGCTCCTGGGGAGCCCACTGCTGTGCTGAAGGTGTGTTTAACCCCTGAAATTTTTAGCAGTTACATGGTTACCCAATTACCTGCTTTTTAACATCCCCCCTTTTCAAGCCCAGAACCTCTGAAATCAAAGATAACAAAACATCCAAAGACAAAAGATTGCTGCCTTTTTATTTTGAACATGTGCTATAAAAGGATACAGTATTCTGAAGAGACACATTAGCAGGTGATGAATCTGAGGGGTGGATGTCTGTGACAGTTTAAGAAGATTCAGAAAATGTTGGTACATAAAATACCCAACTCCTGCTCTGAATTTTCTAGGGAAGAATGAGTAATGACATTACAGTGAAGTATGCAAGAGCTGCCTGTCTGGCTGGATGATTGATATATCCATGTGAAAAAGCTACAGTAAATGCTGTTTCTAGTTTTAATTTCTATTTTATAGCAGTAACATCCCATCAGACAGTGCATTTTCAAGATTTGTGCAAAACATTTAGCACTTCATGTGATAGAAGATACCTGATGGTTGGTATTCTGGGCATGCAGCTGCACAAAAAGCGCACTGCTTGGAGGGTCCAAATGGCATAGTTATTTCTAGCAACACCTTAAGAGCATAAAATCCTGAATAGATGGGATACAGGAGGTTAAAACAGAAAACTCACCAAGGAATGAATCAGTCCTCTGCAGCAAACTTCCCGCTGTAAAGAGTGGCATTGGCAATTACGGGATGAGAAAAGGAAAATAAGAACCATGTGTGCAGCCCAAAGAAACTAAACTGTCCCAGAGATTAGTAAACTTCCCTAGAGAGAAATCCAGAGCATACGTGTGAATGGGGGAGAAAGACTCTGAGCTAGAAATCTGCATTCTTTCTGAGTTTGTCAAAATTGTCCAACGAGCCAAGAACAGTCGGCCTGAGGATATTTAAGAGGGCTGTGACAAGGAAGCCCTGTGAGAAATAATGGGTGAATTTAGGGAAGGTGGTGTGCAACACAATGCCTCCTTAAAGTGACAAAAAGGAAATGGTTAAGGGGGAAAGGTCCAATTATAAAGTGCCCTGCTGTGATTCACTGTTGTATGCCTTGAGATAATTCACTTGCTCATCACCCAAAGATAAAGACAGAGAATGTGGAAAAGCTCCACCACTCAAGTGAAACCTGTGCCAACTTCTTCCTTCTTGGCACAGGGCAACTGCACAAAACAGAGAAATTTGGGGGATGGATTTAAGAAAACATTCAGAGAAGTCTAGCAGGGAAAGAACTTCCCATTTCCTCCTAGTTCAGCATCTTCAGCAGCTGGGGTTTCATTTCCACCTTCATCTGTGGATCAGCCTGGATAGTCCTCAAATTCTGAGCGTTCAGGATCTGCTCATGTGCTTCCTGGAAGAGCTCCTTCCCTGCCAATTCCTCCATCTGGCTGCGCCATGCTGCAAACTCGGGCCAGCTCTCGAGGACGTTGCAACCAGCACCTACGGGCTGCAGAGAGAGAAAGACCCAGCAGCCAGATATGTTTAGTGGAAAGGAAAAGGACTTAATTGCGCACAGCAGAATCCTGCCTGGGATTAACATGCTCCTGCACCTAAATGTCTGAGCCTGACTTGGGTGAGGTAAGTCCTCATTGCCACTGACAAGGTGCTCACTGCAAAATCTCGGCCACCAGAGGTTAAGCCAGGAGATAATGAGCCAACTTCTCCAAGGGTGTGTCTAGACTACAGGGTTTTGTCGACAAAAGTGGACTTTTGTCGACAAAACTATACCTGCATCTACACTGCCGCTGAGTTCTGTCAACATAACGTTGACAGAACGCAGCAGTTTTGTCGACGGCTGTAAACCTCATTCTATGAGGAATAACGCCTTTTGTCAACAGAGTTCTGTCTACAGAAGGTGTTATTGCATCTACACTGTCCTTTGCGTCTACACTCTCATGTCGACAAAGCAGCTTGTTTGTCGACAGAACTGGCTGTAGTCTAGATGCTCTTTGTCGACAGAAGCTTTGTCAACAGTATCTGTCGACAAAACTTCTGTCGACAAAAGCCTGTAGTCTAGACATACTCCTGGGCTGTGTCTACATTGGCACCCCTTTCCGGAAAAGGGATGCTAATGAGACACTTGAATACAAATCGCGGGGATTTAAATATCCCCGCGGCATTTCTGACATTACATAACTGCCGCTTTTTCCGGCTCGGGGTTTTGCCGAGAAAAGCGCCAGTCTAGACGCGATCTTGCGGAAAATAAACCCTTTTCCGGAAGATCTCTTATTCCTACTTGAAAGGAATAAGGAATTCCTACTTCCTTGAAAGTAGGAATAAGAGATCTTGGAAAAGGGTTTATTTTCCGCAAGATCGCGTTTAGACTGGCGCTTTCTCCGCAAAACCTCGAGCCGGAAAAAGCGGCAGTTATGTAACAGAAATGCCGCGGGGATATTTAAATCCCGCGATTTGTACTGAAGTGTCTCATTAGCATCCCTTTTCCGGAAAGGGGTGCCAATGTAGACACAGCCCTAGTGTTTAAGGCCTTAAAAGCAAAAATAAGGAACAACTGAATTTTCTTTCATCTTAATTATTTTAGAACTTTATTTACAATTGTTTTTAAGATTGTTATTGTCAGTTCTTGTTTATATGGTAAGATCCTTTGCTTGTGAAAATTTCCAATTAAATGGTAAATAATGAATATATATTTGTAATAACAAATGTAATAATAAATGTAATAATAAATGTCAATGTAAATAATAAATGTAAATAATAAATGGAATAATAAATATCCGTCGACAAAACTTCTGTCAACAAAAGCCTGTAGTCTAGATGTACCCCAAGAGCTTAATGCCACTGTAGCTACAGCAGCAGGAGAGAATTTGGCCCAGTGGCTGTAGCAGTTCTCACATGCACTGAGGTGTGGTCAGAGAGAGAACACGTAGTCACCATTGAAGCTGAGAATGGCAGCATCAGCTGTTTTCCTTGCCCTCTGAAGAGTTGATCTGCCCTCTGGAGGGAGGCAGGGGAGTGCTGCTCCATGGAGCGTCTGGAGGAAGGGGCCTGGGGAGAGGTGGAGACGGAAGGCGCTATAACACCATGCTCCAGGCAAGTGACGCGTCCATACGGGAGCCACTTCATCGTAAATGCTGTGTTTTGTGATCTTCCTGGTTGGTATTTTGCAGGTGGAGAGCAGGAAAGTGACCCCTACCCACCAGGGGAGGAAGCTGTAACCCACCCTGCGGCTGGGCTCAATCTAAGCACCAGACCTGCATGTACTCTCTGTGAGGGCTTGAATTCATCACAAGGACAGAGGGCTGAGATAAGGAGGGAATGACTTGAAGGAAAACGTAGGACGGGGGCAGGGGCAGAGCAACACTGGATCAGACAGTTCTATCTGCCATCTTTGTGAGGCCACCGAACCCTGCTTCCCCTTCTCAGGCGTGCACAGCCGCACCAGACCCTGGAAGTGCACCAGCAGCACATGGTCTTCAGGCAGCTCAGACAACCGTCTGTCATGACGCTGAGCATTCACAAACTCACCTCCATGAGCTCCGTGATAGCCACCAGATCTGCCAGGGAGATTTCGCTGCCCACGGTGAAAGACTTGTCCTGCAGGAACTTCTCTGTGAACTTTTTCAAGGAATTATTCAACTCATCCAAAGCCTCTTGCAGCTTCTCTAAGGGCACTGGCTTTTCCGTGAAGAGGGGAATTACCACCTGCAGGGGGCGGAGGGAGTAGGACGAGCTTCCACGCACATGCAATGCAAGTTAGTCCCAAATGGGGAACTGCACAGATTGTGCATTTGTTTACAATAAAGCTGGTCTAGTACCCTGCCTGTATGAACCTCTGCTTCTCTGTACCTTTAGGCATCAGCTATCAGGATGAGACTTAATGGGGTCATCCAAACAGCTGGACATTTCTGAGAATAATTTGTGGATCTCAGATATCCTTATGTCAAATGCTGGCAACATATACTTCAGGTTTCACTGTCTGCTTCTCTTTTATTCGTACTTAGTAGGTGGATTAATCTGTTAATGTAAGAGGAGTACTAGGATCCCTACAAGTTTGATTTCAAAATATACCTGTTACACAGTCACTGTCAGAAGAAACATGCCATATCTCCCAAAAATTCTTGGCCTTGCTGCTTTCCATTAGACCACTAGAGGGAGAAAAGAACTAGGTGCATGTGGTTTATCATCTGGCACCTTCATCATAATTTGCACTATCATAGCACCATGTAAGTGATTTGCACTTGTACACACTTATTAAATACAACATGGGTTTCTGTATGTTTACCAATAAGCCGGCTGTAGCCACGAGACATCTGCTTATTGGACAGACACCCCAGAATGGAGCTGTTTAACCTCACATAGGCAATATGGGTGCACTTTAAAATAAGGGGAGATGTTAAATGTCCCACTTGGCTCTGTCTGGAACTCAGGAGTGCTGATCTTACTCATTCTAGCTATAATTGATTGAACAGGGGAGTCGTACTTGGCAGCCTGGATTAAATAGGGAATCTTGCTTGAAAGGCCAAAATGATTCCTCTCTGTCCCACCACAAGAGATCGACAGACACACAGATGTCTCCGGAGGAAGTCTTTCCAACAAACCAAACCCATTTATGCGTCTGAGGACTGCACTGGCTCTTTTGGCCACAGTGTCACATTGGGAACTCATGTTCGGCAGGTTATCCACCACAACCCCACATCTTTTTCAGTCATCACTTGTCACAGAGTCCCCCACCCTGTAAGTATGGCCTACATACTTTGTTCCTATATATATACATTTATATTTAGCCATATTGAAACACATTACAGGTGACCCCTGAACTTACGACCTAACTGGTTCCTGGAGAACTGTCGTAAGTCAAGCTGTCGTAAGTTGAACCCTTTTTTTCCCATGGGCGCAGTGATAAAAATGGGGGTTCTGTTCCTGTCCCACTTTGCCTCCTGGGAGTTGTAGTCCATGGCGCAACCTGCTCCCTGAGCCTGTTGGGGGCTGTGTGGGGTGGTGGCAGCAGCTGGAACAAGGCAGTCATAAATGGGGGAGGGTCCTATGTCAGGCTGTCATAAGTCGGCGGTCACCTGTATTTGCTTGCATCCTATTTGCCAAGTGATCCAGATTGCTCTGAATCAGGGACCCGTCTGCTTCATTATTTATCTCTCCCCCCAGTTTTCGTGTCATCTGCAAACTTTTATCAGTGTTTTCCTTCAAATCTATGCTATTCTAAAAGGAGAGGTGTCCGTCACACCATCTGTCACAGAGAACATTTGAGAAGACTTAAGAAGTTTCTAGGGGAAGTCAGGCCCTCAGCCCCACCTACAGCCCCGCCCCCTCTGCTGAGGCCCCGCCCCCACTGCAGGGAGGAGGAGCACATGCCCCCCCTCTGCTCCCCAGCATGGGAAGGGGAAGAGCGTATGCCCCCATCATCCCTAGAGCAGTGGGGCAGGAAAAGGATGTGCGGCCCCAACCACCACCACCACCCCACCCCTAGGAGCAGCAGGATGAGGCCCCGTGGCTCCAGCCTCCTCGACCCTGGAGCAGCAAGAAGAAAGGTAGCTGCACAGCTCAAGCTGGCCCAAGCCTCCCCGCCCTCAGGAACAGCGGGAAGGGAGGAGGTCACAATGGGACAGGTAATGCTAATCTTTGATAAAAATGTTAAACAGTGTAGGGCCAAGAACTGATCTTTGTAGGATGTCACTGGTAACACCCCCACTCAATGACAATTCCCCATTTAAAATTATTTCCTGGCTCCTATCAGTTATCCAGTTTTGCATCTATTGAATATGTGCCATTTTAACCTTATATAATTTTATGTTTTTTAATCAAAATGTCATGTGGCACCAAGTCAAAGGCCTTACAGAAGTTTAAGTCTATCATATCAACACTATTAACTCTATCAGCCAAATTTGTAAACTCAAGAAAAGATATCAAGTTAGTTGGACAGGAGCTATTTTTCATAAACCCATGCTGATTTGCATTAACTGTTTCTTTATTAATCAAGTCCCTTATTAGTCACTCTGTTATCTTGCTGATTTCTATCAGGCTAACAGGTTTCTAATTATCCAGGTCACCCTAACACCCCTTTTTAGAAAAAGGGCACATTAGCTCCCCCAGTACTCGAAGACCTACTGAAAAGCAACAGCAATGGTCCAGTGCGCTCCTGAGCCAACTCTTTTAAAGCTCTTGGGTGCAAGTAATCCAGACCTGCTGTTTTTAAAATGACTGTTTTTAGGAGCTTTCATTTAATATACCCCAGAGATACTAGTGGAATGGAAAGACTATTTCCATCACCATATGATGAGACTATATAATCCTTTTTTTCTCCCAAATACAGAACAAAAATGTTTACTCAACTCTTCTGTCTTTTCTGCATTATTATTGATAATTCTACCATTTGCATCCAGCAATGGACCAATACCTTTGTCGATATTCTTTTTGTTCCTAGTATATTTTTAAAACTCATTATTCTTAACTCTGCTGGCTACAGAGGATTCCTTGTGTGCTTTTGCTTCCCTATCAATTTCTACAATTCCTAACAATTTATACAATTCCTAAAATTCCTGATCAATCAGAAAGAAAGAGGGTCTGAGATGTGTTCATGCTAGAAAAACTATAGGAAGCTAAGGAATAAGGAAAAAACTCAACAGATGGAAATAAGGCAGTTTACATAAGAGAGCATTTTATTACCAAAAAGGTCTGAAAAAGTCACAAAAGCATTAGATCCACAACTTAGGTTACTTCTACACTCTAAGGGTATTTCAAAATTAGTTATTTCAGAATAATAACTCCCAAAATAACTGTTTCAAAATAGTATGTCCATGCTAAGGGAAGCCTCAAAATGAGTCCGGGGCAGGTTCCCCTAATGTGGACACGCTACCTCAATTTCAAGCCCAGGAAGCGTAGGGGAATAATTACTCTGAATGGCAATGGGGAGCATCCACACAACTGCTATCTTGAAATAGCTATTTTGAAATAAGCATTATTCCTCATGAAATGCGGGTTTGTTATTTTGAAATAAGAAGCCTGTTACTTTGAAATAATTTTGAAGTAACGGGCTTGGTATGTGGACTCTCGCCTTGTTAGTTCAAAATAATGCTGTAGCGCAGACATGCCCTTAAAGCCAGCAATGGGTCAGGCTACTTGCTCCCAAAATGGCAGTGATCTATCATCAAAGACAAGTGCAGCACAGAACATAACGGATCGCGTGGAGGTTAGAAGGGAATCTTGGACAAGAAGCAGAGGAAAGTGGTCCAAGTCAGCCCCCTCTTCTTTTATCCCATCCCAGCATTTGGGCCCACTTTCAGATAGTATCAATATGTGCTGGGTGTGCTGAGTCTTTGGCCAGACATACTGTAGTCTGGTGGGGCTGAGCAGAGACAGGTGGGTAAAGAAAGCAAAGTCTTGTAGGATTTCCCTAGTGGAAACACACCTCCTCCCTTGGTCCTTGTTCCATACGTGCGGAAATGGCAAAATGAGCACGGTATTGGAAAGACTAGATGATTTACCCGGCATTGCTTGGGTCCGTAACTCAGTTAATGTTTGGTTTTTGGAAAATAAAATGAATGGCCTAAAAGTTGTCTGAGGTCACAGGTGGGGGAAGAAGGAGGAGCTCCCAGCCCTGGCCTCCAGCACCCCCCACCCACCCCTCGGAGCCTGCAGTGTGTCTGGGGATGGGGCCTGGTTCCCAGCCCTACCCTCTCTTTGAAGAGGGGTGGCTCCTGAGTAGGGCGAGAGGGAGTGGTGCTATGAGGCTTCCCCTGGCACTGTTTTGGGGCAGGGGGGCCATTTACCTGCTCCATTGCAGAGCCCTGTTCCCAGCTGGCCAATCTCTCACTGGTGTGGCTGCCCCAGGGGTCACTCTGCAGTATAGCTGTCCCCTGTGCTTGCTGCCCCCAGTGGTGGCTGTGAGTATCACATCCCTCCTCTCTGTCCCCTCCCTTTCCATGTTCTGGAAAACAGTCCCATTCCCAGCACTTCCTGTTTTCCTGGCACATCCAAAACCTGACCTTGCCTTAAGTTAAGGTAAGAGGAAGCTACATCCCAAATCTGGTGGCCCTAGTTCTTACCATTTAGGAGGATTCTTGAACAAACAGACTCACAGACAGAAAGACTCAAAGACAGATGCACAAATCTTTAAGCCACTAGCCAATTAGCTCATCATAAGACGGGATTTTCAGGTCTCTCCTCCACGTCGGTCTTCTCTCCTGAACCTCCGGTCTCTCGCTCTGTCTCTCTCTCTCTCTCTCCTCCTCCTACTGCCTCCCCCGCCTCTCTCAGCTCTCCTCTGCCTTCTGCCTCTCTCTCCATCTCTTTCTTTCTCTTCTCCCCCTCCTGCCTCTCACGCTCCCTTTCTCTTCTCCTCCTCCTCCTCCTGCCTCTCACTCTCTCTCCGCTCTCCTCTGTCTCCGTCGGGGATGCACACTTGTCCAGGCCCCACCCCCGGGCGTGTACATCACTGCCCCGCCACCCTTCGCCTCCCGCCGTGGCGCTCAGCTGAGTTCTGCGCCACTCAGCCGGGCCGCCGAGGGGGAGCAAGTGGATGTTTGGGCCCCACACTCCCCATGCAGCACGGGCCGCCCAGAGGGAACAGCCAGCATTTCAGGCAACAGCGCCGCCCAGAGGGAACAGCCAGCATTTCAGCGTTACAGACTCACAGACATTGGGCTACTATATTAAGCCATTATATATATATATATATATATAGAAAGAGGCATATGGGGATAGATAGATAGATAGATAGATAGATAGATAGATAGATAGATAGAGGGGGTGTGGGGATAGATAGATAGATAGATAGATAGATAGATAGATAGAGGGGGTGTGGGGATAGATAGATAGATAGATAGATAGATAGATAGATAGATAGATAGATAGATGGGGTGTCTGGGGATAGATAGATAGATAGATAGATAGATAGATAGATAGATAGAGGGGGTGTATGGGGATAGATAGATAGATAGATAGATAGATAGATAGGGGTGTATGGGGATAGATAGATAGATAGATAGATAGATAGATAGATAGATAGATAGATGAAGCCTTTATACAAAGGCTATGTAAATACAGCCCTTTTATAGCACTGGCAAGTACTAGTATTCAGCACTTTTCATATTTAGTCCCTTACCTTGAGCCACAACATTTTGGAAGCATTCTCCCAGAGACTAGTATGTTGCCAGGACAGGTATTCATCTACCTGGGCCCATTTCTGTATTCATCTACCAGTGATCAGCTGTGTTGTACTTCCGGCTCAGGTACAGAAGAATTGTGGTGCTGTCCAGATAGAAGAGGAAACAGCAGGCCAGTGAACCAGGAGACAACAGTTGCACCCTCCTCTTCTCCACACACCTCTTCCATGTAGAATGTGTGGTAAAGTTAAGGGTCAGGGAATAGTTTAGAAGCCAGCAGCTCAGTAATGCTTTTTCAGCTGACAATCCGCAGCACTCTCAACACCTTAAAGAACCCCAGGCCAGTGATATTTTATAGAGCTATCATGAAGCATAATGTCGTGTTTTTTGCATTTCTTTTCTCCTCACAGTTAATTTAGAACCTGATCCAATGTCCACAGAGGTCAACGGGAAACCTTTATCTAGCAGGCCTTTATTTTGTCTATGTTTCATTCAGCGATGAAAGTAACTTAACATTTCTTACAGGTACTGTCCTATTGCAACCTGGGTCCCTCCCTGCTCTTTAAATAGCTCCCTGCTGGCTTTTGCTGCAGCTCAGCCAGCTCTTGCTGGTGCTGCACCCCAGGGCGCACCCGCTGACTTTCACCTCTGGTTTTGTTGCTATGAAAAGCACATTGCAAATACGTCCCCTACAAAAACATGGGTTCAAGAATGCATCCTCTCCAAAATACAGCACTTTCCCCTCATCCTCTACCTCTCAAATGTAAACAAACTTACAACTTGTGAGTTATGTCCTGACAAAGAAGGTAGGACTTGTGTAAAGCAAAGGTCTCTTGGAAGCAGATTGATTCTAATAAGGCTTTCATGGAATCCTCCTCATTGGCTTCTTGAAACATTGCTTTCCCATTGAGCTCTCTGTTCACTTGGGGACTTGAGATCCTAAGATCCCTTCAGAAGGAAGGGCCATAGTCTGAGAGAAAAAGAAAGGCCTCATGTCATACTGCCCCCTGCACTTTTTCCTTCAGTATAATCCATGGTGTGTTTCACTGAGGCATAGATTAGGAATGTTAGCCTATAGTCATCTAAACGATTAACTGATGAGCCTGGGATCATCGATTAATCCAAAACAACTACACGCACTCCCCGGTTCCCCGCAAGCACCAGCTCCTTGGAGCTGCCTGCCTCCCCCTGTGCTGCTGCCTCTGTATCAGAAGCAGCAGCGGGGGTTGGGGGCTGTCCATGGGACCTTGGGCCCTTTGTGGACAGGGGCTGCTGCTGCGAAGCAGTCTCTGTCCGTGGTGGACCTGGGGTCACTGCAAACAGAGGCTGCTCTGTGGGATGCCGGAGCAGCCTCTGTCTTCATCTTGGGTTGCCTGCAGAAAGGGGCTGCTGCCGCCCTGGGCTGCTGACTGTGTATCAGAGGCAGCAGTGCAGGGAGCAGGCAGGAACTGGTCTGCACAGGGAGCTGGTTTTTAAATCAGCTCCCTGCTTGCACCAGCTCTGCTTGCCATCCCACTGATACAGAGCCAGCAGCCCAGGGCGGCAGCAGCCCCTGTCTGCGGGGGGATGAGGTAAGCTCTCTGATACAGAGGCAGCAGCATGGGGTGGCAGAAGGCTCCCCAGGAGTGGGGCCAGGAGTCAGGAATGCACTGGCTATCGGCCCCACCCACCGGGGAGTATTTTAGTAACCGATAACATTTTTTGCGATTCCACGATTCCTAAAATAAACATCTAACATTCCATGCACAGATTGCCACTAGCACTCTCACTCACTGGCCTGACGGGATTCCACTCTGGGGCCCCCGGAGAACATTTAGCCAGACTGCTCTTCTCTGCCTTAGGCAACCTGAAACCATCAGGGACTCCTTATTACCGGCATGGCCTAGCGCACGGCAAGACCAAACACCATCCCATCCTCCTCTCGAGGCAGACGGCAGCAGTCAAACGCACAGCTGAGAAGTATCAAGACGGTTGTAAATATTGCGACAAGGAAAGGAGGTTTCTACCTCTCCATTCTAACCTCTCTCCTAAGATGACGTTTCCATCCTTCAATAAAGGCACTTTCTTCAGGGAGCTTATGTTGCTAAATTCTTGAATGCTGAGCCATAAAAGAGTTATAATTAATAAGAAAAATAATTAATGACTAGTGGTGGGGAAAGCAATAGAAGCTGAAGATGAGCTAACAGTATAGCCTATTTGGAACCCAATATTTTGCTATTGCCACTGCCAGCCATTTAGAGGCACTTTGTTGTCTGCTTTTTCCTGTATATTTTAGAAATATCCATCTGTCAGTCTGTTTGTTCAAGAACGCCTCCTAAACAGTAAGAGCAAAGACCATCACATTCGCTATGCAGCTTCCTTTCATCCTAACTTGAAGCAAGGTCAGGGTTTGGTTGTGCCAGGACAATGGGATGTGCCTGGAATGTGATTGCGTCTCATAAATGGGAAAGGGAGGGTTCTGGCAGGAGGGATAGTTATACTGCAGAATGACCACAGGGTGGCAGCCAGGGGCCAAAGATGGGGACCAGGACAGCTATAACCCCACTGAGGCAACAGGGGGCAGGGGTGGAGAAAGGGACAGCTATCTACTATATGTTTCAGAGAGTGTGTCTGTTTGTCTGTCTCCCAGCTGGGGGACATGCATCCCTCCCCCTGCCCCCGCCTGGCTGTGCCCACTGCAGCAGCCATAGACAAACGCTTCTCACCTGATCCCAAGCTGCTATGGTGAGAGAGGTCTGGGGTTAGCCTCTCTCCCGAGGGCAGCCTGCATACTGAACCCCACATCCTCAGCCCCGCCCCGGAACAATGATTTAAATGAAGAAAATTAAAACTTATTTGAGTTAAGGACCAGAGCAACACCAAGTAAATCTTCTATCTAGTTATAAAAAAGTCAGTGGGCATTTTCCATAGGTGTATTTCTCAGGTTAAAAGATGAAACATAAACTAAAAAGCCAAAAAGTCCAGCCAAGGGCTTTGCAGTCTGACCATTATGCCAAGCATTCCACTGAATTGCACAGGAATTCAGTCATTTTACTGTTGTTATTGCTAGCAGTAGGTGAAACACACTGAACAAGTTACCTGCAAATGACCACTCTGAAATGGGAAGAGCATTTCCTACAATGTTGAGGGGAGGGAGTTGAATGTTTTTATGACATATCTGCCAACAGTAAGGAAGAAGGGAAATGAGGGGACCTACCAATCTTCAGTGGAGCAGATGTATACACACATGCTGTTTAACAAGTGTCTTTCCAAGGGATTTTCACATCACACAGGTTAAAAACCCATGGCTAACTTTATAGAATGAATTTAATAATGAGTTGGGCTGGAACGAAGCAAGGGAGAAATTTCTACTTGCAACCTGCTTTTCCAGAGATTGGATAACAGGTTATCTTTTAAAAGCATCTCTGAAAGCAAAAAGCCTGCCAACAGCTGCAAATCCATGTAAATTCACCCAGGGTTGGATTACGCAGCAGATTACCAAGGGACCACTGTTGCAGATTCAGTCACACGTTTTCAGTCCAATACTAGAATAATAACATGGCGTTTGCAGAACAATTCTTTCTACAACGCGTGAAAAGGCAGCATGGGGACTTATTGCCATAGCAAATATTTAAAAAGTCAGGTCAGCTACTGAAATTGGAGTTTTGCTCTTCTAAATTAATAAAAGTGGCCCTGGCAGACTGGTTTTGATGGACAGCATACTCCAGCATTTCATGTTGTTTCAAAAAGTGACCAGCAATAGAATGTCATTAGTTCATAAGAAAATGGTAGGGATAGGACAGTCTGTTTGAAGAGCGACGCTACTCTGAAAAATGACTGTATGAATGAATGAAAGGAATTAAGTTTGAAGGTCCCAACCTTTGCTGTATCCAAGGGTGCGTCTACACTGCACCCAGAGCTCAAAACGAGCTACGCAATTTCTAGTCAATTTAAAAATAGCTTATTTTGAAACTTGGCACTGTCTACACAGCACTTCTTTCAAAATAAATCGCTCTTCCAAAATGTCCCTTACTCCTCGTGGAATGAGGTTAACAGGGATGTCGGAATAGCGAGCCTGTTATATTTTGAAATAATGGGTGTGCTCAAAAGACACAAAATAGCTATTTTGGGATACCTCCAGTACCCTTGAAATAGCACTGCAGTGTAGACGTAGCCTAAGAAACTACTGATCAAGTTTGCTAAATTTACTGGAAAAATGTAGTGTTCCCTACCTGCCAGCCCAGCATATCCATTCTGGGATCATCAATAAACATAACATTCGCCAATTTATACCCCGATTAGCTGTGCAATACCAATGAAGACTAGTGTGTCACTAAGAAAATCATCTGACCTAAAGCTCTTAATTGCAGATAATAAAGATGAGAGGAAATAACCCATTTTAAGGCTCAGATTATATTGTCAAAATACATCTTGTGTTTTCTTAAACAGATGATCTGGAGTCACCGAATATAACTGCATGCAGTGGCATTTTTCAAAGTAGGCCAGCACTTTAATTACATCTGTAAAAGGGCAAGGCTCTTACTCTCTTTGAGAGGGTCAGTGAAGTATCCCTATTACTGGCAGCAGCACCACACCATGGATATAAAGGGGACACTTTGAATTTGCCTACAGACAAGCACTGAGAAAACGCACCTGCTCACTTAACAGGATAGGCTGACAGCGAGACAGCTATGTATTATGGTGCTTATTAGGGATGATAAAATGCATGTAATTAGCTAACCCTGTAACCACTGAAAATTTCAGAGGTTAGACGCGGGGTAGTAGCAAGCTTCCCGGGAGCCAGTGCACACGGGAAGCCAGCTTCTAAGCCAGCTCCCGCCTGCCCCCCCCACTCCTGGGGAGCTGGCTGCCGCCCTGTGCAGCTGCCTCTGATAGAGGGGCAGCAGGGATGGCAGGTGGCTCCCTGGGGATTGACAGGCGTTTCCCCGGACATACTGGCTCCTGCTTGCCGCCCTGTGCTGCTGCCTCTGATACAGAAGCAGCAGCACGAGGTGACAGTTGGTTCCCTGGGAGCCAGTGTGTGTTGGGAGCCAGCTTGCTGGCTTTTAAGTGAGCTCCCAGTGAATACCGGCTCCCGCCTGCCACCCTGCTTCTAGGGAGCTGGATGCTGCCCTGCTCTGCTGCAGCCGGCTCCTTGGGAGCCACTTGTAACGGCTTGGGTAGCCGGTAAGCTCATGCCTTGACAGACATCCAAGCCACCAAACCCAAGAGATGACATATCCACACAGACACCAAAATGAACCAAGAGGTCTAGTCCTAGAGGGGCCTGCCTATAAAAATCCCCACTTCCTTTGCAGGGGCTAGTCTCCCCCAAAGGGGCAGTATTGTCAATAGGGAGTGTGCCACGCAGAACGCCAAGCAGAGAGGGGGCTGGATCTGTGTCACAGGGCTCTGCGCTTGACAGGGAAGTGGGTGGGGAGACAGGGTTTATGCTCTGGACCAGGAGGGAGCAAAGGGAGCAGGAGGAAGACACAGTCCAGCCTCTCTCCCCACCCACCGTTGAGCAGCTCCAGGCGCTTGAAGTTGAAGGGGATGCTCTTCTTCTTGGCGAAGATGTAGATGGACTGGCAGGGCTGGGGGAGCAGGTCCAGGTAGAGCTCCCTCCCCATCCTGCCCGCCCCGGGGTGGGAGCCGGCCTGGGGGGTTGCCGGAGCAGCAGTGGCCGCGGGGATTCCGGTGACAGCTGCAGGCCACGAGGCAAACCGAAAAGAAACATCTCTCCACCCGGCTCTGATTGGCCGAAGCAATAAACAGAACGGAATGGGAGAGGCCAAAAAGAGGAGACATCCCCAACCCCCTCCACTGGCATGGTTAGAATAAAATGCATTGTAAAGCTGCCAGGTGGCTGGGTAACAGGGGGAAGGAAATTAGATGGTGTAGAGTAATAGGGGGGAAATGAGGATGAGGATGCATTGGCGGGGTGTGGGGGGGAAGGGTGGTCGGGGAGATGGGCATAGGCATGTGTATGGGGTGTGCCGAGTGTGCCTAGGCACACCCTAATCAATGTCTCAAAAAAAAGTGGCTTTGCGTTTTAATTTAATCGCATGATATGCTCTTTTAGTGTTAAAGTATGGATTGTTGTATTATGCAATAAGTGCTGAATTGCGTAGTATAGATATTGTAGAAATGTATAGAAAGCCCGCGTTTGCTCGCAGCATATGTCCCCACTACTGTGGCGCCGCATTACCATTGGTCCTTCCCCTCCCCCTCCGACTACTATTCTGGAAAATTCTTTGACCTATATAAGCGGCCGCGTCAGGCGTGCCCAGCGCGGTGTCTACAATGTTTGTAATATTTGTCATGTGTACTCTACTGAAATAGCATAACAAGCCTGTGGCTTTAAGTTTTAATTCAATCGTATGATACCCCCTTTTAATTTCAAAATATGGATCAGTTCGTTGTTAAGATAAGAAAAGGAGCAGACAAACTGAATTATAATGAATGTGCTGATAGTGATGCAAATACCTCAGACTCCTCAGTTAAGAACTTACATGAAGTTAATGCTGCCACCAGTGCCAGTGCGTGCAATAAACTGAGTAATGACCAACAGAAACAGACTTTGTCTCTTAGTTCAGGTCAGTGTAGTTGCTATTCAAAGCCATCAAACATTCCATCTGATGACCTGGTCTGTGATATTCCAAAAAATAGATTAGAACGCCGGTCTCGATTATCTAGAGGTCCTTATAAGCTTGCGTAACTCTTCGGCTGCGATGAGAAGTGGCCCTGAATATTTTCAATCTATTTTCAATGACACCGTGAAAATGTGTGTAGAGAACGATACATCGATTCCCCCAGCTAAGAAGAGAAAAACGTCCACTCGTATTGATGATGCGTTTGAGTCCCAGCATCACTTCGATACAAAAGAGGAGCAGGAGAGAATAATTTCATTTTACCCACTCCTAGACTCAATGATTACCGGCATTGACCAGCGATTTGAACAGGAGACTTGTAAAATTGTTACTACAATGGGAAAACTGCTGAGCTTAGACATTGACAGGGACGATATGAGAATCATTGCCAACAAATTGAAAGTGTCCTTGGATGAGTTGGAAGCTGAAGTCGGATTGCTTCGGGGTCAGGGCCAGCTTTAGGAAGTTCAGGGCCCAATTTGAACAATTTTGACAGGGCCCCGCAGCAATTTTGGTTGAGCAAAAAAAAGCACAAAAAATCCCCTGCCAACACACACACCCACCTCCTCCTGCGACGCAGGAAAACCCTGAGCTAAACTCACACCTCCTGCAGTGCAGGCAGCCGATGCAGTCCTCCTCTGGGGCCAGCAGGTTTGTATAATTTTTGGTGGTGCCCCATTAGCCACACCCCCTGACCCCTGTTACCAATGCCCTCACCCCCATTAGCCACACCACCTGACTCCCGTTAACCAGGCTTCTGTAGGTAACACGCTCGGGGCAAGATGGACACATGACCAGAAGTAAAAGGTGTCATGTCACCCCTCTCAAAGAACTTTTCCCACCATCCTTCCACCAACAGGGATTAGTTTGGCCCCCACCAAACCCCCATCATGCAACTATCCTGCAGTTGCATTAACCCAATGTATGTGACATTAACTCGGGGTTAGAGAGGCTGGGGGAAGTGTTCCCTCTAAGGCTATGTCTACACTCGCGGCTTCTTGCGCAAGTACAGCTGTTCTTGTGCAAGAACCCGCAGAGCAGCCACACTGCCCGCCTGCTCTTGTGCAAGGAAATTTACAGTACGGCGTGGTAAGAGAGGGTGTCTTGCGTAAGATGTTCTTGTGCAAGAAGCCGCCAGTGTAGACATAGCCTAAGAGTTTCCTCCCATGAGCAGAATGAATTTTGTGTTGTGCACCAGTACTGAGTTTATGTGGCTTGTTTGGATGTGCCACTGTGGCACCCAAGTTATTAATAAATATTGTTAAACCTTTACCTTTTCCCTCTGCTGCCATGCCTCCGCCCCTTGTTCCATCAGCTCCCATGGTGCCTGCTGCCCCCCAACCCCTCACCCTCCTCTGCTGTCCTGACTCCTGCCCTTCTCACTGCCCTCAGCCCTCCTGCGACCTGCCCCCTCCACCAGCCCTTCTCTCCCCCATGCCCACTCCTCTAGTAGCCCCACTCTGATCATGTGAGCTACCTCCTCATCCCTCTCCTAACACCTCCTCTACACACCTGCCCTGCCTCTCTCCTCTGGTGCTGGTCCCTCCTGCAGGTGTCTGCCCTTCTGCTTCACCCCAGAATCCCTGGCACCTGCACCTTCCCTTAGCCCTGCGTCCTCCTGGTGCCTCCCCTTCCCTTACTGCTCCCGCCCCTTTTTCCTGATGCCCACCCCTCACCACTCTCTGCCCCATTCCCCTCATGCCCCTCTGTGCCCTCACACATGCCTTGCTCCATCCCCACCTTTCTCATGCCCGCCCCTCCTTTCAAGCCTTCTCCCAGCACCTCCCTCTCTAGCCCCCAATGCCCTTACTCTCTCCTCTCCCAGCATCACCCTGTCCCCCTCCACTGACACCTCCTCCTGCCCTTTTCCTCATTGTCTGCACTTGGCCCCTGCCATTTGTCTCTCCTCCACCCTGTCCCTTGGTGCCTTCCCCTTTCTTCCCCCTCCTCACAAGCCCCTTCCTCTCCCACCCCTTCCCCCTAGTTTTCCCCCTCCCCTACCTTCTGCCTTCCACTTTGCGGGGCCGGGGGCCTGTGCTCGGGCCCCGGACTCCGAACCCGGAACTAGGCCGCGCGGCGCAATGCGGCGCCGAGCAATTTTAAAATCCTGGGCTGTGACTGTGACTGACCGGGCCGGGTCTGGGCACAGCTGAGGGCGTCCGCTCGGGGTGAATTGCTCAAATTTGGAGCTCCTTACAGCCCCCAGACTGGAGACCTTCCTGAACAGGCCACAAACCAGTCCCACAGAGCGCTTCAGCTGCCTGCCTGAAGCCTCGCAAGCAAAACCCCTCCGACACCCCAGCAATATCCGTGTCCCAGATGGCCCCGGGCCTCATACACAGGTTGGGGGTCTTAGACCCCCATCTCACCTACCCCGAACAAGTTCTGTCCGGTTCCAAGAAACCAGCCACAGATCCCAGGTCAATTTACCCTCTGGATCTTACCCACAAATCACGCTGAGCCAATCCTTTAGCATCTACAATCTAAAGGTTTATTACTACAAGAAAGCAAAGCACGAGAGTGAGGTTGCTAAAGTATCATACGTTACATGCATCGAATCTCCCAGTTCTCGATGCAGGCTTGCAGCAAAGATGTTATAACTGCTGGCTTAAAAGTCCTTGTTGAACATCCTAGGTCAGGATGGGTCCACAGTTCTTTCCGGCTCTTCGATCCCTGCACTGCTGCCTCTGGGATGAAGGGCTGAGCTGAGTACCAAAATGGAGTCAGCCACATGGCATCTTTATACATCCTTCCTGGTCTCTTCTTGGCTGCAGCAGGTCACCTGGTCAGCAGCCTATCCCTGTGTTCCCTGCTGGTAGCCCTTAGATGTCAGGCCTCATTCTTGAGGTGTGTCCTTGGCCCATTGAGTGCTATTGTCCCACAGAGCCTCGCTAATTAGCATGTCCATAGGCCGGGCTCTGCCCAATGCTCAACGACATGCAGAGAAATATTCAGTATCCATACAAAGTACATGCTTATAACTTCACACACAGATATTATACAATCACATAAATAGCGTACATAGGATTAGCAGACAGTGAGCTTCTATTCAACCCCTCACATGGCCCCCTTTTATACCATCTTTGGGGCTAACACCCCCACCTATGGGTGTAGCAGTGATCTGGCTGCTTCTCTCAAATTCAGTAACGTGACAGTGATGTCAACGTCATGCCCTGGCGTATCCCCGCCCACCTGCAAACGCCACGCATGGCAGCAGCAGCTGGCAAGGGGGAGCCGCACTGAAAGCTACGCATGGCAGGGACGGTCCGGGGCCAAGGGGGACGCTCTGGGGGCGGGGTGGGAGGCCGTGCGGGGGGGCCAGCAGGTGAGGTCCGGGGACTGCTCCAGGCAGAGCCGGGGGAGAGACCCAGCTCCAGATATTGCTGGAGCAGGGCCCCCGGCTCTGAATATTAACTCGCCGCCCATGGTGCCTGGCACACTTCTGGGTTCAGGGAGCGGGGCCCCTTTAGGCACGGGGCCCCATTCGGGGGAATCGGGCGAATCGGCCTAAGGCCGGCCCTGTTCGGGATTAAGACAGATCTGTTCCTAAAGGTAGCACTACGAACACCTCCAGAGAGTGGCTTGATTGGCTAAAGGAATCGGATCGGTCTTCCATGTTCCCGGCCTTTTACAAATCTATTCCATGCTTTGCAGTCTTACCTGTTACAAGCTGTTCATGTGAAAGAGCCTTTTCGAAACTAGCACATGTAAAAAACAAACTAAGAAGTACAATGTCCCAACAATGCCTTGACTCACTCATGATTTTGTACATTGAACAAGAATTGGCTTCGTCAGTTTATTACAATGATGTGATTGAGGAATTTAAGTCCATAGCACCTGGTGAGTGGCGTCTCATTCTCTAGGACAGGAAGATGAAGAACCCTTAGTCTGTTTTGGTCAATTTGGGTTAGCTCATTATCTGGTTAAAGATAAAGATCATGAAAATTGACTGTATCTTTGTATACGCCTGGTTATCACTACAGCAAAAATTTGGTATTTTGTGTCTCACTTTTTTAAGTTTGTATTTTTTAAGTAAAGTCTAGCTGTTAATTTAAAAAAAAATTAAGTTGAGTTAAGTTTTAGTTTCTTTAGTTTGGTTGATGAATAAAAATAATGTCCTTTATGATTGAAATATTTGCCTTTAAAAAAAAAAATTCCCGGGGTGCACACCTAATGAAATGTGCTGCTCATGACTATGGAGATGGGTTAGCAGCACCAGCCTGCAATTTCCCCCTGGGATTCTGCCGGGGCTTGGCTGCAGCAGAGAAGTTTGTGTGCGCTTTGGTGTTTCCAGCTCCCCCTGCCACGTGGGGAGGGGACACGCAGCAGCATCCCTGCTTCTACCCTTCCCCCCGCCCCCCTGGGCAAATGATGTGCCCTCCAGCCTCCTCCGGAGCGCTTTGCAGGTGTTTATTCTGCCCCTCCTGGCTCCAGTCTTTCTCTCAACGGGCACATAGCACTTTCCTCTTTGCCTTGTGCTACAGCAGGACACATAAAAAGCGCTTCTGTGCCCACTGCAATGGCAAATGAGGGCTTTTTCAGATTTCAGACTAGTACTGCTCACTGAAGCGTAAGGGCGATGTTTATATTTCCGTGCGTGTATTGTCTCACGAGATGGCAAAAACAAGCGGGCCGGCCGGTTTTTTTCAGTAACAGTGGCTGTGACACTTGTATGCTTTTAGGTCTGATTTGATGAGCAGGTAGTTTTTAGGTGAGGTGAAACTCGGTACACAAGGCAAACCAGACAACTCCTGGAAGGGGTCGCTATTTGCGGTGCTCTGAAAGCTCCGGGAAGGTGAAAGTGGGAGTTGCTGAGCACAGGGCCCCCAGCTTTTCCCTGTGAGTGCTCCAGGCACGGAGCACCTGTCCATGCCAGACCAGGGAAATTGCTGCATGAGGGGAGTCTGCCTTATCGGGGTCTATCTCCTTCAGCACTTCAACAACAGCAACCCACACAGCTGAGATAGCAAATACTGAAAGGGAAGAGTATGTAAAATCCTGACGTTTTCAGTCATCCTATTTTCATTGACAATGGGGGAAGAGTTTTGCTTGACCAGATTATGGTTCAAGGATAGCAGGAAATCATTCACATGAGCACACAGAACTATAGATTCCACGCTTTTAGGGTGCTTTCACAATTGGCTGTTTTCAGAACCATCCCAAGTCCTTGTAGGGTTTTCTCATCATTGCCTCCTTAATTTTGCTGCAGTTCAAGAAGGTTTATGTGTTAGAGCAGCAGATCTCCTAACAGAAGATACTACAAAAAGGTCACAAAGGCCCTTTAAAAGATGTGCTGCATTACTCCGAGCCACAAAATACCTTCATGACTCCAAGCATGCTCGGTGACTTATCTGGTGAATTTCTGTCTGAAAGTCCCTATAATGGGTTTAGATTTTTTCGCTGCATGTCTTCTAGGGGAGTGGTTAGCTGCTAATCAGAAAGTTCTTGCTGAGAAGATAGTTTGTTGTCATATTCTTTGTCAAGAAGTCACCATAAATACAATCCTGAGTTCAGAGTGATCTCTATGCAATAACAGAATAACAATAGGATGCTTTAGGCAAGCAGCTGTCACAAGACTGTGACCATGCTCAGGTGGTTGGAATTTCCTGGACTTTATTACAATTCCCAAAATGCCTCCTCTAGAGTTTCTGATCATGGCACCATCTCTCTCTGGCAAACACTTGCTTTGGGATATATTCAGCACTGGCCGGTCCAAACCTGTTCTGTTTTAGATAGAGAGTGAGATCAGATATCTTGATGAACCACCAACAGGCTTCATTGAGACCGATGGTGTGAACCCACCCCACCCTCCGTTAACACAGCTCAGGATAAGTCAATCACAATCCCTGTTAGACAAAAAGTGTGTTGCAATAGATGCCTCCAGGGTGCTACAACTTGTGAGTCATGAGTGCTGGCAATTTGCTTTTGGTGAGAATGTGATCTGTCTTGGGGGCAAGGAGGGAATTAGGCATGTGAATGCCTCCTGGGCAGGGACCAGTATTAGGAGTCAGAGAAGTGGAGAAATTAAAGGGAGAATGGTGTGGGAAGAGGGAGAGAAGTGGGAATGGAGGGAAGGGGGAGGGAGAAAAATTGGGGTTCGAGTGAGCCCCACCCAGCAATTCCAGTGCACCTCCAGACCCCTCCTGTGCACCCCAGCTCTGCACCCCTGCACTTCTTGTCCAGAGTCTAACTCTAGCAGGGACAGAGACAGATAAAGGAAATACAGCTTCAGTGCTATGAGAATTCATCCTAGGAACTAGGAGTGCACTTTAAGCCCTTCAGTTTCTTAAATCACCGGATGGTGCCTTCCCAAACACAGCCAGAGCAGACAGGCTTTTGCTGACAATCCCGGTGGCTGGAGGCTTCCAGGGAGCGAAGTTTTTTCCAAATTAAAAATGAAGAACTACCTACAGCCCAGTGCGTCTCAAGAGAGGCTGGGTGGACTTGCCATCCTGTCCATTGAGAAGGAAGTAACATCAACGCTGGATCACCGTGACCTGGGAGCAGAGGTTGCTGCAAGGAATTCCGGGAAGATGGATCTCAGAATGTTAGTGGTGTGATGCTGACCATGATGACTGAGGTTTTTTTAAAATATATGAACTTTATTATAATGAATAAAAAAAGAGCTACCATATAACATTATAATTACACAGCTGGGCGTTATCAATATTTAACCTGCAGCCAGTGGCTGCCCTTGAAGTTCACTGTAATCAGATTTCACCCGTACAAAAAATATTAAGGGGGGGGCATACATGTGACTTGTCCCAGGTCCTGTGCTCCCCTCGGGACAGCTGTGGATATACTAATTTAGTTAACAATGGAAAAGGGAGAGACAGAAACTGAAGTTGGAGTGAAAAATCCCAGAAAAGGGAGTCAAGTTATGCATGATTTTGAACAAAATTATTGGCTGGAAAGATGCCATGGAAACCCAGAATCAGGTGTGTTACCCTGGGGAGAGATGTAGAATGTGTCTGAATAGCCAAGCCAGGGCCCTAGAGACAAGGAAGTTTCCACAAAGAAATTGAGGGCATTTGCTCAGCTCTGTGGCCTGACTATAGTTTTTCTATATGGGTTATCTATATGGGTTACATGTAAAAGAAATGGAGACCAATCATTTATAGTTTGCAGTGTTTAATGTCTCAGAAAAGTCTGCAAGCAGCAGAGAAGGCTACAAAGAACATGAAAACACAGTGGGGTTTTGCCTCATTACCTTAGAAAGAAGAAAGGGAACCTTGGGGCATACAGTTGTCAAGAGTCTCCAACTTACAGATTAACTCAGAATTTGCCAGGAAAAAGTTTCTTATCTCTAACAAGTTTCAAGGACTAGGAAGGCTAAAAATAAAACCCAGAATTGTATATTAAAAAATAACCTGTTGGACCTAAGTTCTCATCTGCTTCCCATGAATTTATAGCTTCTGATTCTAGGATTTCACCAGCGTCTGACCCTAAAGAGGCTAAAATGGATCAGGGGAGGGCGGGTTTGCATTTTCCACATGGAAAATTCTACAAAGCGTTCTCTATGTCTTGTGAAGGGCAGTTACTCATGGTGCTGGAGAGGGAGTTGGAGGAGCAGGAAGGAGGAAAGATGCATTTTAAATGGTAACAGAACATAAACTCATTTCAGCATTTTCATCAGTGTCGGTGCCAGATGCTCTTTCAGCTTTGGCTCGACTTCGATGCTGCTGAGTTCCTTGATATTCAGGATCTGCTCATGTGCTTCCTGGAAGAGCTCCTTCCCCACCGCTTCCTCCACCCGGCTGCGCCACGCCGCCAACTTGGGCCTCTCCTCAAAGATGTTGCAACCGACTCCAACGGGCTGCACAGAGAGAGACAACTGCAGTGAGACACCCACAAGGGGAGTCACCATCTTGTGGGAGAGCATCCGAAAGGTGGGAATCTCTCCTAGTTTACCTATATCTCCGGTGGGGAAACAACTGGACTGTATAGTTTTAATAGTCCCCGACCCACTTCTGACAACAGATCACACATGTGACTCGCACTTATTTTGAGTAACGCTCAACGACAGCATTAGAGAGATGGGGGCTGCACTACCACCGGTAGCTACTTGCTATTTGTAGTGCAGATAGCAACAAAGTCCACCACCAGCATTGTAACTTAAGCTGAGGTTTTAGCTGGCACAATCTAGCTGCCCTTCTACTATCAGCATATTCCACCTTCCAAAACTCTTCACTCCAGAGATGCAAGCACTGCTGTTTGTTGGCCCCTGGGACATGGAATTAGGAGAGGGACAAATTCTCTTGCTCTGCAGGATCTCAGCTCTGCTGGCCCAGGACCGATCAACAAATCTAAGCTGGATCCACCAAATTTGGTTTCTTAAAAAGCTCCTCCCGACTTTGCAACTGGAGTAGTGTCCAGTTGGCATCTTGTAGGCTTGGTGTGGCGAGGGCTCAGATAGGTCTGGGAAGAGAATGTATGTGGGAATCCCTCCCTCTGTTGAATTAGATCTGTGCCCTTGCTCTAGGGAAATGGCACTGCAGGCTGTTCACTCTTCAGGTGGTTTAGATAATATCAGCTTTTGCTTGTGCCGAGTCTTCATGATTACAGTCCCATGACTCACCTGCATGAGCTCCACAATAGCCATCAGATCTGCCAGGGAGATCTCGCTGCCCACGATGAAGGGCTTGTCCTGCAGGAACTTCTCCTCAAACTGAGTCAGGGAAGCAGCCAGCTCATCGATAACTTCCTGCAGCTTCTCTGGGGACACTGCCTGGCCTGTGAAGAGGGGAATGAGCACCTGCGTGGGGAGCAGGGAGTGGAGTTAGCCTCCAGAGATGCACTTGCACTGGATTTCATCTGCCGTGGCCAATGGGATCCACTGTGTTTCCTGATCATCATGTCATGCAACCCAGGATCAGTCGGAAGTGGCGCTGGACTCACATTTGGCAAGATCCCACCTTTCATTCAAAGATGATTCTTTACCCTACAAAATGCTCACCCTCAAAACAAAGTCGCACACAGAATAAAAATCCTCAGTGTGTCACTGCTGCATAGCTTTGTCCTGCTATGACTTTTGATTAAATCTCTTGTTTATTTGGGGAATGTTCCACCACTGACAGCTAGCTAGCACACTTACTCGCTAGAACACTTCACTCACTAGAACAGAACAAAAGGGTTGTTATCCTATGTCCTATATCCCATGGAATGTACACAGTAATTACATTTGCTTTAGATCAGTGTTTTTCAAAGTGGGCCCATTTCAGAAAGCTGCTAACAGGCTGCTCCGGTTTGTTTTCTTAGTCGCTCCCATTGGCTGCAGTTCGCCATTTGCAGCCAACAGAAGCTGCAGGAAGCAGCGGCCCAGGCCATGCCACTTCCCATGGTTCCCCTTGGCTGCAAACAGTGAACCGCAGCCAATGGGAGCCGTGAGGCTCCATGACTGTGGAGAAGTTAAATAAACAAATCGGAATGGCCTGCTAGCAGCTTTTGAGAAACACTGCTTTAGATGCATGAAAGCCAGTGAAACTATAATTTTATTGTTTTCACCTGTTTCCTGTGATTGCTATCTTTGTATTTAATTAATCTTAGATCTCAGATATGTCAGGATAAGAGTTGGCGTGATGTCACCTTTTTCATAAAAATGAAATAAAATTGTAACTAAGGCTTTGTCCACATGACACAACTTTTAGCAACACAGCTGTGTCGCTGAAAATCAGGCAATGTAGCCACTGTTCAGTTCTTTTGCTGGCAAAAATACTTCCACTCCCAAAAAGTGATGTTCACATTGTCAGCAGGAGAATGTATTTGTCGACAATGCACTGTTCACACTGGCACTTACTGCAGTAAAACTTTTATACTTTAGGGAGGGGCAGGCTGAATGACAGCAGCTTTGTTGTTCAATTACCAGGATAGACAGACATAACTTAACCATATTAGATGTGTCTCTGTGTAACTGAACAGCCCATCAACTGGAGCTGAAGCCTTACATTTTAAATGATGCTTCAGGGTTAGCCGAGTTAGTCTGTACAGGAAAAAAATAACAAATAGTCTGGTAGCACTTTATAGACTAACAAAACATGTAGATGGTATCATGAGCTTCTGTGGGCACAGCCCACTTCTTCAGATGATCGGAGTTTTGAGTTTAGGATGTGCAGACCCAAAATAAATAAGAGAAAAGGGAGGGGGAGGAAAAAAAGGGGTGGGTGCGAGACAGGGAGCAGAGGGTATGGAAAATCAAAGGGAAAAACAGGAAGGCAGAGCTGCGAACAGTGAGCACCTGAAGATTGGGTAGTTAAAACAAAGCAGATAAGAATCAAAGTCAATAGATAGTACCCTTCCTGACACAGGAATCTACACAAAGAGTTGTTTGCACCTTCATTGAGTGTTAGGTTGATAATGTCCCAACCATCCCTCATCATGATTGAGTCTATTAGCACATCTTTATGGCTGACCTTGAACAACATCTATTGACACTTCGTAAGATGTGGCCACCTGTGATGTATTTTACCCACTTTAACCTCTCAGTAACTTTCATTTCTTTTTCTTAGCTAATAAATCTTTTAGTTAGTTTTACTAGAGAAACTGACTTCAGCATTGTCTTTGGTGAGATCTGGCATATACCTTGACCTGGAGAAAGTGACTGGTCCTTTGGGGCTGGAAGAACCTGTTGTACAGTGAGTTTTTGGTATTTATACATTTTCATCATAAAGTGCATTTAGTCTGGGTGGTAAAAAGGAGCTGGAGAGCTTACAGGGACTATCCATGGCTCCATGATGAGACGAATATAGTAGTCCAGGAGTGCACATTTGTTACTGTTTTGGTGGAATCTAATTATAGAATATACCCATTTTGGGGTATTGGCTCTGCATTCTGACAGTCTGAGCTGAGATTGGCTCTCTCTGTTTTAGCCACATATCAGGCACCATGAGAGGAAAGCAGAACTCCGATCACAGGTTTTTGCAGGTGAAACTGGAGCAAATGTCTCCTAATCTTTAGCACGCACGGCAATTCTTTCCAGGAGTGCTTAATCCAGGCCAGGATGTAAGCAGAGTCTATACAGCAACAGTAGGCAGCACAAGCAGTATTCCTCAGGGTGTGGGCTATATTATATATATTGATAGATTTCAAGACCCGAAGGGACCATTTGCATCATCTCGTGTTACCTGTGCCCACAGAACTTCACCTTGCGATTCCTGCATAAAGATAACTTGTGGCTAAACTACAATGTTTCCGACTGTCTGAAAAGGCTCTGACTGATCGTAAATGTGTACTTCCCGTGGCATCCTGTTCTAGTGGTTAATTACAATCCCACTTAGAATCTAAAGTAGCTACAAGGTCTTTGTAAGTCCAGCATCCTGAATAAATCCTCTCTATTTACTATTCCCCAGGCCTGTCTCTTCTCCATGACAAGGGACACAACAGTCATGGTTTTCATTTGACATTGGTAAGAGAATAAAGGTATAAATCCTTCATTTATTTTCCAGGAATAATCAAGGAAGCCAGGAAGACGTTCTATTACTTGGTTCAGAAGCAATGTGGGGGCTCAGCCCCTACCCTGCAAAATCTATTCAGAAATGGACGAGTCATAGGTCTTTCAGACCAAAGGGACTATTAAGATCATCTTGCTGGTTTTCCTGCATATCACAGGTTAGTAAACCTCATCCCTTAACTTTTCCATCAAGCCCATAGCTTCTGTTTGAGCTATAGCATATCTATTAGAAAGATATCCAGTCTTGATTTAAAGCAGTGGTTCCCAAACTTTTCAGCATCACTCCCCCCTTTCTGATTTTTGAAAAACCCTCATGCCCCCTCCCCAAAAAAAACTTGTTGAGCAAAAAAAAAAAAAAAAAAAAGGAACCAAGCAGGGCAGCACAAGTTGTTAAGTGAAAAAAAAAAAAAAAAAAAGGAACTGAGCAGGGCAGCAAAACTTGATGGGGGGTGGGGGCTGGGACGCCTCGTGCCCCCCCTGGAATTTCTTCACACCCCCACCAGGGGGGCATGCCCCCCAGTTTGGGAACCCATGATTTAAAGACTTCTGGTATGGATAACCCATTCCATTCCCAGGTCAGATGTTGCAGTAGTGAATCATAGCATTTCAGTGTAGTGGGATGGGACAGCATCTTTCTCCTTTATCCATTCTTGGGACAATTTGTCTTCTGCCATAATCTAGTTAAAAAACTTAAAAAAACAATGAATGGTCCTGTAGCACCTTAGAAACTAACAAAAAAATATATAAATAGTATCATGAGCTGTTGTGGGCACAACCCACTTCTTCAGAAACTAGTCAGTGTGTTCTATGCTGCAGAGTGGTTTTGTAGCCTTTCCTACTTCCAGTGATCTAGGAGATAATAATTCCTGGACCAGGATTATCTAATCAACAGTCAGATTAAATTGAATTAATGTTCTTTCAAGCCATGTGAGAACAGGTTCCAGAGATTGGAAGCAATTGTACATTGCATGTGACTCATTTATGTTTCTTTTTTGTGGCCTTTTGCCAAAACTCTACTGTCAACAGAACAAGAAACCAAGCAAGTCCCAAAGTGTTTAGTCAGTTACTGACAAGGGCAAAGTTACAACAAGCAAGCTGAAATTATTCCATGTTTACTGACAATTCTCCACTCAAGAGATGTGCCCCCATCATATCTATTCCTGTCCTTATTTTGTAGTAGCAACTGTGTGTGCTGGAAACAGATGGTCCCCTGCAGATTTCAGAATTAGACTGCTACAGATTTCAGTTTCAGAGAAGCTGTGATTAAAGAATACAAGCCTTTCAGCTTTGTGTAGCAGAGCATGCACCCACCTGGGAAGCAAAAGGAACCCAGGTGGAGTGTTTCCTGTAAGCTGAGTACTTGGGCTGCCACCCAGGAGAGGCTAAACTGCTGCCCAGCTGACTAGCAGGGTGCCCACAGCCAGCACATGTTTCTACTGGTGGTGCACACCTGCACATGCCTGGGTGCAGCACATAACAAAATTTATTCTGCACACGGTTGGGAAAATTAGAGGGAACATTGCCCAAGCTAACTAGGTAAAGGTGTATTTACCCAGGCTACAATCATCTCCCGGGGCTGCAGTATAAACACACTTTTGTGCACTGGGCGCTCATGTGGCTGCATAATGAAGGGAGGTCCATTTAGGTCCAATACCCTATTCTGCTTTTCTGAGTTAATCCTGAAGTTCAGACTGTAAAGATCTGCGCTTCTTTGGTGAGCTTGCAACCCTCTCTGTTAGACTGGTATTTTAAGGGGAAATTATTACCAAGGCCTTCCTTCCCACATCCACCTATCAAAGAACTGGGAACAATTCCCTACGTGGTGTTTCCTCTGGGGAAGGGGCCAAGCGTGCTAATTTGGGGAGGCAAACTTGCTTTGTATAGGAGCTGTTTAAACATCCTGGCTGCGTCTAGACTGGCATGATTTTGCGCAAATACTTTTAATGGAAAAGTTTTTCGGTTAAAAGTATTTGCACAAGAGAGCGTCTACACTGGCATGGATGCTTTTAAAGCACATATTTTGTGCAAAAGCATCCATGCCAGTGTAGGCGCTCTTGCGCAAAAAGCTCCGATGGCCATTTTAGCCATCGGGCTTTCTTGCAAGAAATTAACGTTGCCTGTCTACACTGGCCCTCATGCGCAAGAATACTTGCACGAGAGGGCTTGTCCCTGAGCGGGAGCATCAGAGTATTTGCGCAAGAAGCCCTGATTTTGTACAATACAAAGTCAGTGTTCTTGCGCAAATACTCGCGGCCAGTGTAGACAGGTGGCAAGATTTTGCGCAAAAGCAACCGCTTTTGCACAAAATCTTGCCAGTCTAGACGCAGCCCCCATGTCCAGTGAGGAAATACTAGTGTTCTGGGCTCTTCATATTTAATCTCCTTACCTTGATCCACAAGGTCTTGGGAGCAGTTATCCGGATGTTGTTATGATGCCAGGACAGGTATTCATCTACCCGGGCCCTTTTCTGTAAATCAGATGGATACCAGTGGTCAGGAGTGTTGTACTTCCGGCTCAGATACAGAAGAATTGCAGTGCTGTCCAGAAATTAATGGGAGACAAACAGCGGGGCAGATAAGGTGAAAGGGTATTACTCAGACGCATCAATCTCTCCTCCCCCTTTTCTAACATGGCTTCTTTGAACATCCCTGGCCCAAGTGGAGGTAGCCACTCAAGTCCTACAGAAAGTCCAAGTTGGGCACCTAACTCCTGTAGGCTCCTTTCAGAACTTTAACCTGTTGGAAAATTAAGACTCCTGATGAAATTAGTGTTTGTAAAGCACTGGAACAACAGAGTCCTGGTGTCCCTAGTCTCTTTGTCTGGAGGTGGGTGGCAGGGGAGGGATCATGTGGGGCATCTGGCATTGGCCACTGTTCACAGACAGGACACTGGGCTGGATGGACCTTTGGTCTGACCCAGTCTGGCTGTTCTGATGTTTTTATGACTAGTGTTCACAGATGCTGCAGTAACAGTACTTTTACCAACCCTACGAATAACAATAATCTGTAGACAATATTTTGCTAAAACGCCATTAGCAACTTACTTTTCGGATGCTTCTCTTATCACGGTAGATTTCCAAGGGGTTGTGTACCCGCTGAAGCTCCCTTGAAGAAGCCTCCCCCACCAGTCATCTTCATAAAGGCCCTGTCCTGCTATCCTTCCCTCCCCTCCCGGGCTCAAGTGAAGTCAATGGAATCCCTTGTACAGAGAGCTTGCAGGATCATGCCCTGGGTGTTTGCTGCATTCCAGTGTTTGTGTCATTGCTAGCTGGCCGGAGAAATCAGCTGGTGAAAAATCTCCGTCATTTGCAGTGAGGGATGGTCAGCTACTGTGGGCAGGAGGGGAGTGCCATAGAAAAACCTCTGCTGGGAAAAGTAAAGAAAGAAAATACAGGCAGCCCATGCCTCTCTGATACCAGTTTTAGCATTATGATAACAGTGTCAGCCTGCTGAGTGCGGGTTCTGCAAAGGACACAGACAGGTCATTTTGTAAAATCAAGGTAAGATTTTATCTGATGTGTATATGGAGTGACTAAGATATATTGCCATGATTCTGCGTTTCAGAGTATAAAGGCTTTTTGTTTGTTTAACTTAAAGCATTCCTCTTCAGTGTTCGTAATCCAGGATTTTTGTTGGGCGGCACATGCACATGAGAACTAAGTGGCAAAGCCTGTGACTGAGGGTCCTAGGTGCTACGAGAATACAAAATAATAAGCAATAACTATAGTGTGCTCCCATCATAGAAGCTGAAATTCCCTGAGAAATGCAGAAAAGTCAAGTAAATTAGATTTTTTTTTATTACCATAACTTGGGATGTTAAAAGGTCAGAATTTTAAATCTTTGTTGTGATTTTTATCTTGGCAGCTTCTCTTTCATTGTAAAGAGGCGTGAAATGTAAAAAGGTAATTGCAGACACATTCTAGGTGCGTACCCACACAGTCTAAGCATGAGTACCAGTTAAATTAACCCTTTCAGAGCCAGTGGGAGTCAAACACTGTATTGTTCTGCTCCAGTTTGATGCCCATGTGAGAAAACGGGCAATTCCCCATGAATAAGAAGGATCAATTAATCTAGAAATAGCTATTGCACAATTTCTAAGACTCCTGACCAAAGAGGACCCTTCTTAGTAACAGCTCCAAGCCTGAAACATATATATTTGAAATATGTACATAGCTTTAAACATCTAAATCATAAAACACTAGGACTGGAAGCGATCTCGAGAGGTCATCAAGTCCAGTCCCCTGCCCTCACGGCAGGACCAAGTACTGTCTAGATCATCCCTGACAGATGTCTACCCAACCTACTCTTCAGTATCTCTAGTGATGGAGATTCCACAACCTCCCTGGGCAATTTATTCCGGTGTTTAACTACCCTGACAGTTAGGACATTTTTCCTAATGTCCAACCTAAACCTCCCTTGCTGCAATTTAAGTCCATTGCTTCTTGTCCTGTCCTCAGAGGCCAAGGAGAACAATTTTTCTCCCTCCTCCTTCTAACACCATTTTAGATACTTGAAAACTACTATCTTGTCTCAGTCTTCTCTTTTCTAAACTAAACAAGCCCAATTCTTTCAGTCTTCCCTCATACTTCATGTTCTCTAGGCCTTTCATCATTCTTGTTGCTCTTCTCTGGACCTTCTCCAATTTCTCCACAGCTTTCTTGAAATGTGGTGCCCAGAACTGGACATAATACTTCAATTGAGATCTAATCAGCACAGAGTAGAGCGGAAGAATGACTTCTCGTGTCTTGCTCACAACACTGCTGTTAATGCATCCTAGAATCGTGTTTGCTTTTTTTGCAACAGTGTCAGACTGTTTATCTTGTGACCCCTAGATCCCTTTCTGCCGTACTCCTTCCTAGACAGTCACTTTCCTTTCTGTATGTGTGAGATGGATTGTTCCTTCCTAAGAACTTTGCAATTGTCCTTATTACATTTCATCCCATTTACCTCAGACCATTTCTCCAGTTTGTCCAGATCAGTTTGAATTAGGACCCTATCCTCCAGAGCACTTGCAACCCCTCCCAGCTTGGTATCATCTACAAACTTAATAAGCGTACTTTCTATGCCAATATCTAAATCGTTGATGAAGATATTGAACAGAACCGGTCCCAAAACAGACCCCTGCGGAACCCCACTTGTTATGTCCTTTGTACATGACTGTGAACCGTTAATAACGATAATAACGGTTATCCAGCCAGTTATGCACCCACCTTATAGTAGCCCCATCTACTCAATGATAACACCACATGCAAGTAAGGTCCCTCCCCTCCCCTTGGTTGGACACCAACACAGACAATCTGTCTAATCCATACATGGCACATTCTGCAATTTAAAAAATCATTTGTCGGGAATAGTATTTCCCAGCCCCGGACTTGGATCACCTTATCCCCTCATCAATATGGTGAGTAAATGGGGACTGAATTCTTACCTCTCTACTAAGGTGAAGACTCCATCCTTCAGTGCTGGCACTTTCTTTAGGATGTTCACTTTAGCGAACTCCTCCGTATACTGTTGCCCTAAAACAATTAAAATGTGATGGACCATGTTCAGAAATGTCTACATCTGTGAAAACTGAAGCAAGCGCCAAGATCACACTAGACCATGGATGAATGAGGATCAGTCAGACCCATGAGAACATTACGCCTTCACTGCTGTTAGAATTTTCCTGCAGGTGCATGTTTCATGTTCAAATGGGGGCATAATTTAAAGAGCCAAAACATAAGCTACTTGTAAATTTGCAAGCTACTCAGGTTGGCCAATGACATGGTGCAGTCATTTGACTCCCGACAATGCCAGCTGTTAGTCAACAGTATAGTTTATATTATGTAGCAAGTATTATGCCTTTTAAAGGCCATGCATTTAAGCTAACGGAATCAACCTCCTAGCATGCTTTGCACTAGAGATGTATTAAAGTGTGATTAGGGTTATTCTGTGATGATTTTCACATGTACCAAGGACAAGATAGTGTTTTGCTGAGTTTTGCTAGAGTGAATAGGAAACTATAATTGTTGCAGTTTTCTAGAATTGTTTTGGTACCTATGTCCAGGAATCTTGGAAAGCATGAGCAGAACTGGATAAGAAAGGGAAAATAGGATCCATAATGACATTGGAATGTGGGGAATTTCCTGTCCATGGTAAACAACACAGAGAGTCGACAATGGAGCTCTCATACAATGGTAGGTGAGCAATGTACTGAAGACTTGAGCCGGGCCCACATTATAGACTGTTGCTGGCACAGCATGTCAATCAGCAGTGTGATGAAGTGTGGTCTGTGATCTGAATAGCTATGCTGTTAATTTTGGTGCATTATAATTATAAACGTGCTTTTGCCAGTATAGCTTATTTCACTGGGGGAGGAGGGATGGGATAAGCATTAGGCCGATGTAACTCACCCACATTAGGAGTGCTTTGCCAGAGCAATAGACGTGATTGGCTGCTGATCTCTCCTCAGCAACCCAAAGCCATCTCACAGGAGGGACGGGGAGGGGAGAGAGGACAGCAGAAAGAGACCGGCCCACAGGACAGCTACGCTCCCTCCTCCTCCTGCAACACCGTCCCTGGGCAGGAGGAGGGGGCGAAGAGCCTGTGGAGATGCCCCCAGCCTGGAAGGGAAAGGGGATCCCAGTACAGCCCCCAGGCCTGGGAGCAGAGGGTGCAGAACCCTAGAAAGAACCAAGGTGAAGCTGGAGGCAGGGGAGGGGGGAGGGAAAGGGAGGAGCTGAGCTGATTTGGAGATTGGGGCAGGGGCAGAAATAGTTGCTGGGGAGGAGATGGACAGAGGCAGAGGCCAAAATCATCTCACCCAATACATTTGGGAGAGGCGGCAACACTAGCTGTCACACACACACGCGCGCGTGTGCACACGCACACACTAAGAGGCACACATGCACACACGAGGGCTGTCCGTGCATTGCATAACACGTTTCCAAACCCTGCCCACCCCTTGTATCACTGAAACAAAGACACAGCGTGAAGGTCCCGCTCATGCCTTATGGCCAGACCATTGGCCCCACCTCACAAAGAGGAGGGGCAAGAGGAGTTAAAAGCAATCAAAAGACAGATCCAAAAATATACAATACTGCATCAATCTTTCAAAAAAAATCATGATATTTTTCTGAGGAGGAGGATCTGACTCTTGAACTTGGCAGTACTGGAATCATTCCAGGAAATCAGACCAGCAGAGCAGGGTAGTAATGCTCAATGGTGAGATCTGCACTCCAGCTGCTGTAGCTATCCTGTGCAGAAGTGGGAGGACTTCTTTGGGGGGGGTGTCCCATCCCCACACCTAAAGAGTCGCTAAACTTATTAAACAAATCTCTTAACTGACAGGCTCAGACACGTTTCTGAAGAAAAGCCCAGCCCTGAGGCAAAGTACAAGGGTGAGGCTCATTGGGCTGCCCCCAGTATTTTAAGCTCTGTTGACAGAGTAAGCTTGCTGCAGAATTAGGCTTGGCTTTTGGATTCTGTAGCAGACAGAGCAGGCCGTTCATCTCCATACGGACTTAGTGATTGTCCAGGTTTAATGACACAAAAGATCACGCGATTGCCTCTGTATGTGGGAATCCCCTCTGAATGTGGCAATAATTTTAAGAACATAAAATTAGTGTCCTTGATGGGACAGTTAAATTATTAAAGCAGCTTACAGACTGGTTCAGAGTCTCTTACAGGAAGTTCTCACGGAGCCTGTGTCACAGATGAGAAATGACAACTAATTTTTTTTTTTGCTTTTTGTTGTTGTTCCGTGAGGGCTTTACATACACAATCCAGCCTTACTGAGAATTCTGCCACAGGGATGTGCCGCATTAAAGGTTTGCAAGGAAAAGCCTTCATACCAACACTGGTTTCACATTACTTCAGTGGGATCAATCGTTTTATTATTATGACTGATCTTTATATTTGCAGTGTAGCAGAAATAACACATCACCCCATTCTAGTAGGCTGCGCTGGCCTGTGTATGTGAAAAGCCTTGTTCGCAGGTTACCAGATGTTGACCTGCCTTATGAAGCCAGCCTTTGAATGGGAACTGGAACTGCTGTAAATTAATGAATTCAAACTAGCACATCCAGCTCTCTTGTGGTTATGTACACAAGAGCGGTTGAACCTGCCTCAAAGAGCAATTTCAATAGGCAATAGATGCTGTTGTTCCTGGAGTAAAAAAAAATACCGGTCATGTTACAAACAGTAAGCACTCCTACATATAATGCGTTAGGGGAAAGGAAGTTTACTGGGCAAAGGGAAAAGAGCTAAGTAGGTGATACTTTATAAAGCAAAGGAAGAACAATCAGTCCATTTGTCATGGCCAACCATTTTCCCAGAGCTCACATTTCTGAGAGCCCCACTTTGTTTTAGTTTCAGTGCTGACAGACAGATGTAGCTCTAGCTAGAAGGAACAGCCAATAAATCGGGGACAGTCATTTTAAACAATTGCAGGGGTCTAAACAGAAGCAGGCTGAGTGCTTCTGATAAATTCATGGTCCCATACAGGGTTCCCATGAAAAGATTTAGGACATCTCTACACAGCAAGGTTCAGTGCCTCGGGCGTGCTTCCCCTGAAGATTCTCTGTAACTACCCAAATAAACACACTAGAATTGGTGAAGGCATTCCCTGGAGTGCCAAAGGAGCACCCATAATACAGATGAAAAGTCTCAGAGGGATTGCCGTGTTAGTCTGAATCAGCAAAAACAACTAAGAGTCCTGCAGCACCTTAAAGACTAAGGGTATGTCTACACTTGCAGCCTAATTCGAACTAGGGCTGCAAATGTAGGCATTAGGAATTGCAAATCAAGGCTGGGATTTAAATATCCCGCGCTTGATTTGCATCTTCCCGGCCAGGCGCCATTTTTTGAAATTGACAAGCCAGAAGTAACTGCCGGCGTCTGCGCGCAGTAAAAGCAGTGTTCGAAATAAAGCCTAGTTCGAACTACCTGTTAAACCTCATTGCAGGAGGAATAACAGGTAGTTCGAACTAGGGCTTTATTTTGAACGCCCATTTCACTGCCGCGTGGAGACGCAGGCAGTTACTTCGGGGTTGTAAATTTAAAAAATGGCGCCTGGCCATGAAGATGCAAATCAAGCGTGGGATATTTAAATCCCGGCCTTGATTTGCAATTCCTAATGCCTACATTTGCAGCCCTAATTCGAATTAGGATGCAAGTGTAGACATACCCTTACTGATTTATGGGGGCACAAGCTTTTGTGGGAAAAACCCACTTCATCAGATGAATTGGAGTAGAAGTTAGAGAAGCAGGAGTGTATATATATAAGGAATAAGTTGCTTGCTCCAGTTCAAATTCATTTTCAAATTCAACACTATTAATTTAGGATTGAATAAGGATCTCCACTGATTTTCACATCACAAAGGCAATTTCCCCTCTCTGAATATTCACATTCCAGACCAAATGTTATGAATGAACCCTTCCATTCTGACTTGACAAGCTTCATTAATGCAAGCAACTTCCCCCTTATATACATATACCCCTGCTTCTGTAACTTCTACTCCAATTCAGCTGATGAAGTGGATTTTAGCCACGGAAGCTCGTGTCCTAATAATTCTGTTTGTCTCAAAGCCCTGATCTACACTAGGGAGTTATTTTGAAATAACATGCAAAGCGTCCACACTGCCAAGCCTATTATTTCAAAATAAGGTGCTGGTTATTTTGAAAACTGTACTTAGGGTTGCCAGGTGTCCAGTTTTCACCTGGACAGTCCAGTAATTGTGTTTTCTGTATCGTAAAAAAACCCCAGAAAATACTGGACATGTGAAATGTCCGGTATTTTCTGTTTTTCTCGGATGGAAGGCCAGTGGGGACATTTTTCTCCTGCTGTGTCTGGTGGTGTTGGGGAGAGCTTGGGAATTTAAAGGTGCAGCGACTTTTTTTTTCCTCAACAAGTTTGTTTCCCCCCCCCCCTTTTTTTTTCTCAACCAATTTTTTTCCCCCGCCATGTTTGGGATTTTTTGTGAAGGTATTTGGCAACCCTCTCTGTACTCCTGCTTTCCAAGAGGAATAACACTTATTTTGAAATAGTGATTTAAAAATACCGGTAGTGTGGATGATCCGCTGCTGCTATTTCGAAATAACTACTCCCCAGTCATTCAGAGTAATTACTCCCCAGTGCTTCCCAGGGCTCTAAATCAAGGTAACGCATCTGTATTAAAGGTGTCTGCCTCAAACTAATTTCGAGGTGTCCCCTGTAGTGTGGACGTGCTATTTCAAAATTATTATTTCTGGAGTTATTTTGAAATAAATCGTTTTGAAATAATTTCCTTGTGCAGGCCAGCCCTTAGGTGCCACAGGACTCCACAGTGCAGATGAGTCAGCTGGGTGCCCCAGGAATAGGGGCACATTGGTCAAACCATGGTAGCCTCTCCGCCCTGATCTCCCCACCGTTGGGAGTTAAAATAGTGCCATTGTCTGAGCAGTGAACCCTTCACACCACTTCATATGCTTTGCCTTCGTTTGTGTCACTCCCATGTACTAGGGGCCCGGGCTGGAAGGCTGGCGGATGACAGCAAGAGGCTGGTATACAACTGTGTCTGAGCACTGCCTCTCTGGTTCTTCCCCCAAACAGTCCCTCTCATCCTTCCCTCCCTCTTCTCTCAGCATTTTTTACAGGCTGTGAGAGTCTGTTTCCATTTTCGGGGAAGCAAAAGCTCTATTTGTTCATTCAGCACAGGCAGAGGAAGGAGTCCTCTGACTTGCCGTCATCCGAAGTACAGTAGTTTGAATTTCCTGGCAGGAATAGCTACAAAATGAATCAATAATATGATGAACTCCTGATCAGGGGCAGTTTATTGAGGAAGGGTAAATTTAAAAGGAAGCAACAGAGATGCTGGTCACAGAGCAAAAGAGGAGTGGGCGGAGGCAGAAATGTGATGACCAGATAAAAGATAACAATTATGTTTTCTCTTACTGATGAGACAAGAAGATTCCACTGATATTGGTGAGAACAAAAGTGCTTGGGAATTGGACATCAGTATTTGCTCTTTGACTTCTAGGTCTTTCAGACCTATGAGCAAGAGATGGTGTTTGAGGAAAATCAGCCTATTTTCTTGAGAAAGCACCATATGGATATAAATACATGGATTAGCTGTATCTGCAGAACCCGCCTGTAACTCTGGCATGGCGGTGCCATTGAATCTCCTGCGTTATAAACAGCCTCGTGTTCACTGCTCCGATTTACCCGAATAGGTAAAATTAGACAGCCTGCACTTCCAAAATGACCACGGTCTAAGACTGCCAGTGAGTCTCTGGCTGCTGAATCCTAAGAGGCCCATCGACACTGCAGAAAGTCACGTTACAAGATGACATTTCTCTGACCGCTTTATAGAAAAGTCTGTTCTTGCTGCGTAGATGGTGCCAAATCGCGTTACCCATGTTGCCACAGCCCTGCAAAGCCTTTGCCTCCAGATGAGGCTGAACAACCCATTTTAAAAGAAGATCCAGGGACCACTGTGTTAGAACATGATGTCTAAGGACATTTCTTGGTTGTTACACCCAAACGAGAGAGGCCTTTGATTTGTCAAGCTGAACAACAGGCATTGCTTGTTAACTGGTTATAAGACCTATTAGTTAGCTGTGGAGTCAGTGCAGGAAAGCTCCATGTGTCTCTAAGCTAGGGAGAGGAGAAGCTAATGAGATGACACTTGGGGAGGAACATGGGACACAAAGAGCGATGAATGGCGGGGGAAGAAGAGGGCTATTTCAGGACCCCCAAAGCTGTGATAGAAAGGGGAGTCAGTTCATTTTTGTAGGAGTCTCTCTCTTTTGTGTGATGCAAGAGCAGCATCTGTAACCAGGACCCTTACCTTCATGTGACTGTCCACCTGACATTTTCCTCCCCAGAATGGAATCTGCCAATAGACATGTAGATTGCTGTGACCAAATGCATCCCTGTATTCATACTCTACAGACTAGCGAAATAATCTTTGTACAAAATATGCCCTGGGAGGAATCATCTGAAAACTAACACTTTGCTGGTAAATAATATCATGGTAAAATGTATGTGGTGACAGTATATGCAAAGTTATGAATTCTTCCTGAATGATAGTGGTACAAGTTCAAACCCGTGTAGTCCCAGTTAGGCGGAATTAGACAAGCAGGCCTATCTTAACCAAAGAAATGTGTGTTTAACTCAATTTACATATGTATAGTAAACAGGCAGCAAGATGGAGACAAGGCAAATACGCATTTTGGCAAATCACAGCAGAGAGCCTCGCTCACCACCAGATTCCTTGGCTCTGTCCTCACAGGTAACCCTGAGGAAAATTTCCAGAGGGGTGGCCGAGTTAGTCTGTAAGAGGAAAAACTTAAAAAACAACGAATAGTCTAGCAGCACCTTAAAGACTAACACCACGTGTAGATGGTATCTTGAGCTTTCGTGGGTACAGCCCACTGCTTCAGATGAAAATGCATTTCAAAGGGTGATAGGACTGTAAAAGTGAGGGGCAAAAACACCTGGCACGCCTCTCTCTTTCACTTAAACAGACAAAAAACCAAACCAAACCAAAAAAACCCAAACCAGTCTGTGGACGGTGGGAGCAGATCCTGACCAGAAACTTGGTAGCAACCTGTAGTGAGAATATCATCTTGGGCCAAGCCTAGTTGGCTAATTTTAGCACTAGGAAGCATTTTATCTTATTTCTCTAGTGACCATTTCTAACTTAGATGCCTTATACCTGTGCTTTCTTAAAATCGACCTCTTCATAGTTTTAGAGGGACTTAATTTATTCTTTCACCAAAGCTTGTTCATTGTTGTGAATTGTTTGGGTAATACCGCTTAGGGCAGCACACTCTGGTGTATGGATCCCTTGATAGGAGTCCTGGGCCTAATATCTGGACTGTCCAGGAAGCGTCAGGATAATGCAAAACACACATTTGGGGAAGGAAACCCAGGACTCTAACTCAAGGTAGTGCATCCACATTAGGGGAGCCTGCCTTGGACTAATTCTCAGGCTTCCCTGTAGTGTAGACGTGCTATTTCAAACTAAGCTATTTTGGAGTATTTCGTCCGGAAAAGCTTAATCAGAAATAAAAGTTCAGTGTAGACGCCCCTTGGTGTCATTACCCGCATGCTGTCGGGCTGTTTGTGAGCCGCCCAGTGGGAGTTACAGTGACAAAGCATTGTGAGACACTCGAATTTGCTGCACAGGGGTGACACGGCCATGCTGGATTGCACCCTGGAAGATCATAATTACACAGACCAGAGGGTCAAAAGGAAAAAGGCCTTAATGGCTGGGGAAGGGAGTCCTTACGGCCTATTTTCTTCTCACCTGAAGTAAAGCTCGCGCTGTCTACAAATATCCCTGCAAACCTCGCGTTCCAACCTAATAAACTTCCAACTCTTTACCCAAAATGTCTATCACCCCCCTCTTCTTACCCCACCCCCACAAAGAGACAGCATTTTCTTCCTTCACAAACTCCTGGCCCTCTCTAACTTCCATCCCACTAGAAAAGATCCCAAGATTTGAACTCAGCTTGTTTCAATTCCTTTCCAGAACCCAGGCCTTGTAATACCTGTCCCCAGACTGCCCTGTCTCATGCAGACTCCCTCTCAGCAGAAAAGGCTTCCATGCTTTGTACTGCTTTTCTTTTACTGGCTTCTGTAAAGTCTGTTAATAGCGGAGTAATTAGGGGTTTTCTACCTGGAAATTTACCAAAATATTGATTCTGGACTATACCAGCACAATTATTTTTGTATGAGCCTCCATGTGGACCCTCCTATTCCAGAACAAGCCTGTCCCTACAGAAACTGATACCAAAATTAAATTCAGCCTGGAATAACTATTTTGATACAAGTCCAACTAAAGAAAAGTCCTCTAAGGAGGAAGGGAAATGCACTGCAACCCTAGGCAGGGGATGGGGGAAGAAGGAAACACACCACAGTCCCTTAGGGCTCGAGGGGATGGGGAAATGGGTAATAAAGCTAAAGTTACCCATCCCCCCAAAAGTGCAAGAAGGGTAACTGGACTCCGTTCCCCAGGGACAGGCACTAATTAGTTGCAAACCCCAACGGGGTAGGGGGTAAGAGAGCGATAAAAGGGCTCAGTTTCCCTCATTCACCTTTGAACAGCTCCACAGGCTTGAACTCGAAAGGGATGTTGTTCTTCTTTGCAAAGATGTAGACGGTCCGGCAGGGCTGGGAGAGCAGATCCAGGTACAGCTCCAGCCCCATCCTGCCTGTCAGGCTTAGGGAGCAGCAGAAAAAGAGAGAGACTTGTCTCAATGTGACTTTGGCAGCAGCAACAGACAGGAGGGCGGACAGAAATTTCTCTCCAATGCAGCCAGTGGCTTAACTCTTAACCAATAAGGAGAGCCCTTTCTCTGCTCTGCCAGGTGTTCTTCTACGAGAGGTAGAAGGGCAGGGACTGCTGTAGGTGGGCAGTAACTTTCCCTCTCATTCAGAAGGGGATTAGACAGTCGTACAGATAATACTGAGCACAGCCACTGTTATGTTACATGGGAATATCAATAAACCTTCATCTGCAGCTTTAACCAGTTAGGTAGCTCTCATGCTGTGACCACTGTTTGTTGTCTGGGGCGCTGCTAACATGTAACCCTCCATCTCTTTCTTCCACCCACCTGTTTTCTCACCTCATAGGCAGGAAGCGCTCTGCGGCAGGTACCAACTTTTCATACTATCTGTCAGTGGTGCCTGAGACAATACAGTGGGGGTGTGTCTAGACTACATGGCTCCGTCGACGGAGCCATGTAGATGAGTTTACTAGACATAGGAAAATGAAGTGGCGATTTAAATAATCGCTGCTTCATTTACATCAAAATGGCCGCCGCGCTGTGCCAATCAGCTGTTTGGCGGCACAGAGGGGCACTCTGGATGCGCCGTGGTCGAGAACAGAAGCCTTTGTCAACCGCCTCGGTAAACCTCATTTCATGTAGTCTAGACACACCCTGGCTGATCACACAATACAAATAAATATTTAACTTGGTGGAGTTAGGAAGAACTTTCCCCGTTGCGCAGGTTTTTCCATAAATGACAGCCCTTGTACTTTCCTGTGACATCTCTGTAACCCTTTGATTATTTGCTGCTTTTATATCCCTTGGGGGAAAGCAGCCGAAGGGCACTTAACCAAAGTAATTGTAAACCAGGCAGCTCAGCAAACCCAGTAATCAACAGGAGACAAGGGGTTGGGAAAGAGCCTATGACAGCCGTGGCCAACCCGTGGCTCGTGAGCCGCATGCGGCTCTTCCCTCCTTGGGTGTGACTCATGAAGCCCCCCATTTAAAGCACGGCCATTAAAGATGGAGCTGGTGGGAGCCTCTAAACGCTTTTTCTTAAAGGGGCAGTCCTTTTTTTTTTCGCTCGACAACTTTGCCCTGGCTCTTCATGCTGGATCCCTTGATATCTTGGTGCTTTGCCCAGAATGGGTTGGCCACCCCAGCCTAGGATAAGTCCGGGCGCCATCACAGACTTCCTGTGTGACCCTCAGCAAGTTTAAAACAATTAGTAGTTCTGGGGCACCTTACTCCTTCTAAATAGCCCCCCTTATTCCAAAATAATAACTGGAGTGTCCACATTACCAAGCCTGTTATTTCAAAATAACAGGCTGGTTATTTCAAAATCTGTACTCCTGCTTTCCTTGGGGAATGACGGTAATTTTGAAATAATTATTTTGAAATAGCGGTTGTGTGGCCACTCCGATGCTGTTATTTCAAAATAACTACTCCTCCGAGCCATTCAGAGTAATTACTCCCCAGTGCTTCCTGGGACTCTCAGTCGAGGTAGCGCGTCCACATTAACGGAGCCTGTCTCGGACTAATTTTGAGGCTTCCTTGTAGTGTGGACATGCTATTTCGATTTTGTTATTTCAGGAGTTATTATTTCGAATTTAGTTATTTCAAAATAGTCTCCTAGTGTAGACCTGCCCCTAGAGACTAACACAAAAATGCAGATGGAATCATGAGCTTTCATGGGCACAATCCGCTTCTTCAGATGAATGGAGCAAGTTTGTAAGGCATCTAGTTATCTTTCTACATCTCACCCTTAGTCTGTCTTTGCCTCCATGCCCCTCTATAAAACAGGGATAACAGCACTTGCCTGTCTCATGAGTGTTGAGAGGATAAATACATTAAAAATTGGAAGGCACTCCAATCAGAGGCGTAGCGAGGGTGTTTTGTGCCTGGGGCCAAAGGCCAAATTTGCCCCCCCCCATCATTTGTTACTGTTGATCTGTTATTATTTCTAATGTGTTACTTGCTAGTAAACCTAGTTGTTTGTCATACTATCACATAGTGATAAACTACATCATAATTATGAATGTAAGAGATTAACTTGCCTGTTAAAATAACACTCAGAAATATTTTTAAATCAAAGTAACACACAATTTGAGAATTGCCCTCACTTTTTTGAAAGCACTTGAAGCAATACAGTAGAGCAGGAGGGGTGGTGCTCTGGGGGAGCGGAAGGGGTTTGGGTTAGAAGGGGGGTATGGGAGTGCCTGACTCTGGGGGAAAGGAGGGGAATATTTTGTTAATGTTTTGGTTTTTATTTATTTATTCCCAAGTAAAATCACAAAATGTTTCGCGCTGTTCTGCGCCACGGGCGAGTCGGTTACATTATTTATCGAGCCCTGCATATGATGACTCTCTGCATGAGAGGGAAGACACTAGACATCTAATCTTGCAGTCAACATGGGAGTATTGATCTGGCTCCAACCCTCCCCCACTTAACTAATCAGGCCAGCACTTAGGTGGAACAACTACTGGTAAAAATAAGACATGGTGTGTGTGTGCATGTGAGCGCTGTATTACATACATATAAGTGTTGACTGCTGTATGTGTGTATTACCAATAAATGTGGCATTTTGCCTCTTCCCCACAAAAGATCCCATGCAGTACTTTTAAGTATAACACAACCATCCCTGCCCCAGAGCCAGCCCCCTCTCTGGTACCCCTATTCCAATGCACTCACCCTCCCCAGCCAGCCCCCATCCCAATGCACTCACCCTCCCCGAGCCAATCCCCCACAGTGCTCCCCATCCCAATACACTCACCTCACCCCTGCCCCAAAGCCAGCCCCTGCCATGCACTCACCCCTCCTCCCCCGGAGCACCGCCCCCCAGCCAGGCACCGGAGGAACGTACCTTTAAAACCACTGCTCCTCCCACCCAGCTTGGCTGCTTCAGCTCGCAGTATGTAGAGAGCCGGCAGCACGTAGTCAGAAGATCCCGGGTCTCTGTTCAAAGAGTAACGTGGGCCAGAGCAGCGTGTGCTCCGGTCCCACCCCGCCAGAAGCCCCCAGCGTGGCACTCAGGGGCAACTGCCCCTCCCTTCGCTACGCCTCTGACTCCAATACTACAGCACCAGGGCTATATAAGTACGTAGATACATTTCCTCACTACCGTTGCCTAGTGACGTGAGAAATCCACTGCCAGAGACACCCAGTGTTTTTAGGGGTGAGATGAGATCTGAGGCTGATCTGTAGATTTGGGAGGCCATGTTACCCAAGGAACCGGGGTCTGGCATCAGAGCGCTGGAAAGTTTCCATCCAGATGGCCATCTGCAGTTGAGACTGCTCCCCTGCTGAGCAGGCACTGGGGTCTTTGCTCTCAGGAGGGATTGCGCAGGGACATAAAAGGCATTTCAGGCTCATGAACGGAGTACAAAACTGAGACCAATGACATTATAATGAAGGATTTAGGCTTTAATCTTGCACCGATTAAGCCCCATTAAAAAGGGTTTTCATTTACATGGACCATTAAGACTTGCACTGCCAGTTCCCATTATAATGCAGTGTATTGCTAACAGCATCACATTACCGGCCTGCACTGTGTCTTCATGCGCATCCCCTGGGTACCTGAGATGTGCACAACAGACAGAACACGGGGGGAAGACTTGTTGTTTAGGAACATGTTGTGTGTGGTCATGTGACCTCATATGCATAACCTTTAGTAACTAAAAATCCTTATTAATATCTCTAAGTATTTCAATTCTCTTTAATGAAATTATTATGTAAAGCTTTTCATGATTGTTTTTAGTTTGTTTGTGTCAGTTTGCATTAGTTGTGAGTTCAAGTGTGGTAGCCACTGTGTTAGTGTGGTTAGCCCTTTGTCTCCTGGGCAGTGCGACCAAGTGGGCTTTTTCCCTTTAGCAGCCCAGGAGGAGGAGTTGGGTTTCTATCAGCAGCCCCATAAACTGAGGCTGGGTGACAGCAATTTTGGAATGTTCACAGACGGTGAGGCAGGGACATCGGACCGGCCAAACGGGGTCAGACCAATGGTCTGTCTTGCCCAGTGTCCTGTCTGCCCACAGTGACTGGTGCCAGGTGCTTCAGAGGGAATAACCAGAACTGGGCAATTTATCACGTGCTCTAGCCCCTGTCACCCAGCCCCAGTTTCTGGCAATGAGAGGTTTAGGGAAGCCCCATGCATGGAGTTGTGTCCCTCACCCTTTTGGCTAATAGCACTTGCTGGACCTAACCTCCATAAACGTCTCTAATTCTTTTTTTTTTTTTTTTTGAACACCAGGAGCTCCCAGGAGGAAGGAGCTGGAAACAATCTCCATAGTTGTTATTTACATTGATACACACATGTTGCTAGGACCATGTGACCAGGGCTAGTGGATTGGGGTGCAAGGTCTATGAGGGGGTTGGGGCCTGAGGAGGGCTGGAGCAGGGGTGCAGAAGGTTTGGGTTGCATGGGGGAGGGGGAGTAGAGGGTTGAGGAGAGAGCAGGGCTGGGGTGCCAGAGGCAGGCTCTGGCTGGGAGACCTTACCTGGGTGGCTCCTAGCCAGCAGCCCAGCAGGTTCCTTAACCAGGGTCTCTGCCTTCCACGCCCCTGATCTGCTCGCTGCAGCTACTAGGGCCACATGCTGCAAACACTGTGAGCCCAGGGCATGAGGCAGGAGGGGCACTTCACATGCTGCCTGTCCTGCAAACAGGCAGCTGCTATTGGCTGGAAACCGGCCATTGGAAGCTCCTGGAGGCGGGAGCAGTGTGAGAAGCCTCTGTCCTCTGGCCCAGGCTCAGTCACAGAAGCACATGGCCCTGCAGCTGCCTTCGCTGAGGGCCAAACAGGGCTGGGCTGGCAGGGAGCCGGCCCTTTTAGCTGTGGCTCAGTCAGCATGTTATTCAAATCCTTGAAATTCAGGAGCACTTCATGTATTCCTGGAAACGCTCCTTCTCCACTCGATTGCGCCACTCCACCAGCCTGGGCAGGGCTGGGCAAAATGTGATCCGTGGGCTGGATCTGGCCCATGAGAGCCTCAGCCGGCACCCTGCCTGCCTGGCCCTGCTCGGCACTCAGTGAAGCTGGCTGCAGGGCCACGTGCTTCTGTGAGCGTGAGAGCCCGGGGCCGGGGGCGGAGGCTTCTCACACTATTCCCACCCCCAGTAGCTGCCTGGGTAAACAAAGGAAGCTGCCTGCATTGCTCTCCCCTCTGGCTAGAGGGGAAGTAGGAAACAGCATTGTGCTATTTTGTATTTCATATGACTTGGCATTGTGTCTCTCCATATAACCTTGTATTAGACCCCTATTTGATATGGGAACTTTGTATTAGAACCCTATCTAGAAAACTTGTAGAAAACTGGGTATATAGTTAAAGTGGAAGAAAAATGTCTTTTTGCTAGGAGTAGAATAAGATCTTCCCCCCACTCTGTAATCAAGTGCCCTGTTGAATGAATGAGGTGTGAATGAGTAAGACTTGGAAGCCAAGCACTTCCAGACAGCTACAACAGTTGAAGAGGGGGTGGAAGCCAGACCCAAGGACAATAAAACTTGTCAAGTGGGCTCAAGAAAGAAGAGCAGACATATTGACGGCTTTGGGGATTAGAAGCAAGCACCTTCTTTGGAAAACACCCTCTCTGAACAGCATCTGGACAACACCCAGAGAGAAGCAGCACAAAGGACCAACAGACACAGACCCAGATTTTGAATCTGGGATAGATTTGCATGAGAGGGAAGCTGCTATACAAGTGAGGTGTCTTGCAGAGGACCCCAGGTCTCGTCTTGTCACCATCGGAGCATCGATCCGAATCGGCAGAAGCCCGGCTCCACCCCTCCCCCATCTAACTCACCTGGCCAGTGAAGTTAAGGGGAGCAACTAGTTGGTAACAACAACAAGACGGAGTGTGCTTGTGTGTGTTAGTGCATGAGTGACATATATATCATATGCATATGATAAGTCTTGATTGATCTATGTATGTTCAATAAATGTGGCGTGTTGCCTTATCCCTCTGAAAAAGATCCCGGGTGCTTCTTTTAAGTACAACAGTAGCCTCTCCTGAGATGTACGGTGGGGGAGGGCGAGAAGAACTGAGATTAAAAGTATTGTTAGTAAGGTGCAATTCTTTCATCTCAGGAAGGAGGACCACTGAGATGCAGTGTTGGACAAGGGAGTTAAATGCACAGAAAAAAACCCTACACGGGATTAGCTTTTCTTAGAGGGTCACTTTCCCCTTTTTTAATTCAAGGCTTTAGAAGCTGTTTCAGATGCTCCTTCAGTTCTGAGGAAAGTTGCACGGAGCCCAGACTCTTGGCATTCAGGACCTGCTTGTGTGCTTCCTGGAAGAGCTCCTTCCCCACTGCTTCCTCCACCCGGCTGCGCCACGCTGCCAGCTTGGGCCTGTCCGCAAAGATGTCACAACCACTTCCGACGGGCTGCCGAGACAAAAGCAAAAACCACATTAGCACTACTTCCATGCAAACAGTACAACACAGAATCCACTTGGAAGGATGAGACTAAAACCCAAAAGCCAGTTGAGTTCAAAATAAATCTCAGGTGAAGCCGGATCCAGTAAAATCTGGAAGATTTGAGAGTGTAGGGCCCAATTTCAGCTCATTTCAAGTTTTCCCTTTCTAGGAGACTAGGGTAGTATCTGAGGATACCAGTGACTGCTATTCCTCTGAGTGTCTTCATGTAGCTATGGGTCTTCTCCGTCTGCCCTCTACCCCAGCATTAAAAAGGAAAGGAATTCTTGAGTTTTGATTGGAAACACTTCATTATTTGGGTTTAGAAATCCCTCTGCAAGGTTTGCAACCCAAAAAATTAGGATCATGCGAACAGATAAAAGTCAGAATGTGACAAAACTGGCATTTCACTCCGCTGGGCAATGAAAATATAGACAAGACAAAACAGCCGCGTGAGTGTCAAATGTTAAAAGACACTGTTTCAAGAAACAAAATGAAAAGTAAGGTGGATTCATATCAGCCAATAAAAAGGAGACTCCTGCAGAATTCAAAAGCAGGTACTTCATTCTTATTTAGGGATACAGAGGAAGTAATCTCTCTCTAAGAGACACACGTTTTCTTTCTAAGTTTAGACTGCATGATCAGCACTTCGAGAAAAAAAGCAAAACCTTCCCCCAGACTTTCCTCTGTAGAATTCCTGGTCTAAGGAAGGAACATCCATGCACTATTCAGTAAGTTTTAAATACTGATAGTTTTCCCACAGTGCTGAGCACCTCCAGTTACTCTCACCCAAGAGTATGTTCCAAGTAATTTAAGACTTTTCAGCTAGTTTACTGATTTCCTGTTGTTTCTGCCAGAGAACCAGTACTCAGAGCAGACAAAGTTTTTCGTTCAGAATATTTCTCATTTCCTTAGTGTCCCTTCAACTCTTTTTCACCTTATCCAAAAAGTGTTAAACACAAACTGGCAAAGCAAACTCTTATTTTTGAGATATTTTTGCAGGATCCGAAAGCCACGTCTTAGCCGGCACTCCCAGAAACGGAACTTGCTTTGGGTATATCTACACTACAGAGGGTTTTGGGGTTTTTTTCCACAAAAATGGCCGTTTTCCAAAAAAAACCCTTGAGTTATGTCCGCACTGCAATTGTGTTCTTCCGCAAGAAAATGGAAAGAACAGAAGGGTTTTTCCGACATTGGTAATCCTCATTCTATGAGGAAGAAGGCTTTTTGCGAAAGAGCTCTTTCGGAAAAAGGCGTGTGTGGATGGGGAAGAGGGAATTCTTTCGAAAGAAGAGGAAAGAGGAAAAAGCACAGGTGCCCTGGTGGCCACTCTGTCCATAGCAATCACAGCTTACATGCGAGAGTGTGTCCATTCAGTGTGGATGCTATCTGTCGAAAAACCAGATCGCTTTTTCAATGCTCTTTGGCCACGTGGACGCTCTATTTTGGAAGAAGTTTTTTTGGAAGATCTCTTCCGGAAAAGCTTCTTCCAAAAGAAACCTGCAGTCTGGATGTAGCCTCAGTCTGAAGTCTGGCTGGCCACTGGAACCGGTAGCACCAACACTCACCTGCATGAGCTCCACAATAGCCACCAGGTCTGCCAGGGAGATCTCGCTGCCCACAATGAAGGGCTTGTCCTGCAGGAACTTCTCTTCAAACTGCGCCAGGGTGAAATTCATTTCCTTGACAGCCTCCTCTAGCTTGTCTGGAGAAAATGGCTGCCCAACCGCAAGAGGCACCAGTACCTACCAGGGAGAGGAAAATGTAGCCCTGACATGTTACCTGCCATTTTCAGCCCATCCAATACTAGGCAGCCACTGCACCCTGAACTGCGCTGAGTATCCCTCATTTGTATAATATGGAGTGGGCTGGGTTAACGGATGCTGGGAATCTCCTCTGCCAGACTGGGTAGCATTGCAGCCTGTTGCATCCTACTCCTCCAAGCCAGGCAGGCTTGTTCATATTCTCTTCTTTGGAGACATTTGCCTTCAAAAACCAACTCACGCTAATTCCAATCACAACCAAAGTTCCCTCTAATTTTTTCCATCTGTGTGCAGAATAAATTGTGTTCTGTGCACCAAGGCAGGTGCAGAGGTGCACCATCAGCAGAAACACATGCTGCTGGCTCTTGGCACCCTGCTAATCAGTTGGATGGCACCTGAATTTCTCCTGGGCATGCACCCAAGCACTCAGCTTACAGGGAACTCTGATCACAACCCCTTGTTTGTCGAAGGAAGGGTCTATCTCTTCAGAGACAGGTGCCCACTATGCCTGATCAGAGAGAAAGCAGGAGGAAAGGGGTCAGCATCTGGCACCGTCCTACCCTGGCCATGCCGGATCAGTTACATTTACTATTCTGGACCGAGTACAGTGGAGAGAATGTTCCTGCAGATTCTCTCTTGGGAAGAACTGGGGCTAGAATATAAAAGAATCGTGCAGTAGGAGTCAGTGGGGTTGTTTTAATCCCTCAGGCAGAGTACTGGCTCACCAGCCATTAGTGATGTGAATGTTTAACCGATAAACCTCTGAGTATCAGCTGGTCTGTCATTGGCTAGTGAGGCACAACATCTAGGAACGCTGCAGCCGCCCATGTAAGAAACTCCAAGCTGAGAATACATCTGGCTTTTTCTAACTTTGCAAGTGCTGGGCTTCACAACCTCAGTGCTCTTTCAATGTCATTTCTGGGGTGCAACGGAGCTCTACCCTGCCTTGGCAAGGTACCATCCTGGTGAGATAGTAACGCTGCGTCAGGGCCCCCAACAATCCTGCGCTCCAACCCGTACTTTACGGGAACGAGGGAGGCTACAGAGCAGGGAGGTGCATTGGCAGCACTGACACAGTCTAGCCGTCCAAGAGCTTTACCTTGGTGAGGAAGATTCGGCAGCCTTTCTCCCGAATGGCAGTGTGCTGCCAGGACAGGTACTCGTCCACCTGGGCCCGTTTCCGCAGGTCTGAAGGGTACCAGTGGTCAGCGGTGTTGAATTTTCGGCTCAGATAGAGAAGGATGGCGATGCTGCCCAGATGACAGGAAGCAATGCACAGGTAAATGCTCGTGAGACGGAAGGGGACTTGTCTTTCCCCTCCCCCATCTCACAGTACTAGGGCCATCAATAGCGATGTCAGTGGGTCAACACGGACAGACCCAAGAACCTTCTAATAGTCCCCCCAACCAGTAACAGGAGAGCCGGGGTGACACATGGGGGCAGGAGGGGTCACATGCACCCCCAGGTGGGACGGGACGGCTGGCAGCTGGTGGGACAGGGGGACAAGCAAGGGTGGAGGGCCAGCAGCAGAGGTCTGCACCCCACCTTTGCATTCACTGGCAGTGCTGTGGCTTGAAAAAGGTGGCCCCAACTCTTACTGCTCCCCAGCCATGCAGCATGCAAGTGGCCGGGCCAATCTTTGCACCTTGCTAGAGTCGTACATCCCCTCTGAAGGCAAGGAAACGAGGATAAGGGACAGAAGGCCAGGGGAAATGCAGGACTGGGAGAGACAGACAAGGGGGGCTGATAAATAGGTAGAGAAGAGAAAGGGCAGGAATGCAGAAGAAAACAAAAAAATATCAAACCAAGATAAGCCAAGGCTTGGGGAGAGAGAGAGAGAGAGAGAGAGAGAAAAGATGAGCAGGTAATAAGGCCGGACTCTGAACAGGGGGTAGAACAGGCAGCTGGAAAGTGTTGTGAGGCGAGACAGCACACAGTGGGATAGTGCTGGTTTAGCCCTTACCTCTCTGCTAAGGTAAAGGTCCCATCCTTTAACGCTGGCACTTTCTTCAGAACATTAACCTTGCCGAACTCTTCACTAAGGTGCTGCCCTACAAGGGATTTACAAGGAGATTAAGGAGGTGGGTCATGGCATGCAAGGAAGATTCAGCGATAAGCTTAGCACCCAAATCAAGATGGAATCTTCACCCATGACTGAGGATCAGCGTCATCCCGGGGACTCTTTGACCATGACTTCCCAACTTAGGAAAAGCAGCAGGAGTCTCCCTTCAGTGGTTGATGGGCAACAGAGCTCCATAACGGAGACAGAATTTGCACCAAGATTTACCCTGATGCCATCTTCCCTGTTAATCAGCTCAGCTTGTCTGCCTCTCTCCTGCTCGTTTAAGAGCAGGTTCGGTTTTCAAGTGTCTATGGCTCAGTTTATGCTGCTCATCTTGTCAGCTCAGGTCTGCTTGATAGACCTTGTTTTAATAATCAGTCATCTGCTGCATGGTGCCCCAAAATGCCTGCCAGGGTCCTTGCACAAGGCATTTTCCACGGGGGCAGAGTGAGAGCTTCAGAGGTCTTGCAGTCTAATTTTAAGTAGAGAAATAAATAATTTTAACTCTGAGAAGGAAGCAGGATGAGGGTCATGGCGAGAGTGACAGCTACATAGGCCTAACTGGAGCACAACTTGATTCAGATGCTGTTAGCTGTGCAGGGCCTGTTAGAGTGAGTGGGGTTTCTGCCACACTTTTGAAAGAGATGAAAATAAAATATTTTGTAAGAGTGAGAGTTTTACTAAGCCCCTTGAGGTGGCTGTTGGATTCAAGGCATTTTCTGTGGGTTATACCCATTACAGTTTGTACTCAGATATCCATTGCTTTTGATGATCAACAGAAATGCTGCCACCATTAGTTTATTGCAAGAAGAATTTGCATGAGGGCAGAGAATGGGGAGGAAAAATAAAACACGCACATGCTGTCAGGTCTGTGATAGACATAGGATGGATTTGCAGAGGCATGGGTTTGCATTCTCAAGACCATTCTTTAGAGCGCCAATACAAGACAGGAGGAAAGGGATGAGTGTTACAGCCCAGAAGGGAAATCTATTTAGTTTACCTGAAGTCTGAGTGCTCTTCACGTTATTTGGCCCCCATCCTGAGAACCCTTCCACATGCACAAGCAGTGCTAATAGCACTTGCCACCCTGGTGAGACTCACTTTGGGGGCTGACTTGTGTGTTTGTAGGACAGGGCCCTTCACTTTCAAAGATTTCACCCACTTGCAGCAGTGAGCCTCAGAGAGCTAAAGGAAGCCACGCTCAAGCCTTTTACACCACTTTTTGGCAGCTGATTCCCAAACAATGCGGAACTTTCTGGGAGATGGTTTACTCTTCTCGGAATAGGCACGAAGGAACTTGCCATTGTTCCATTTGGAACACAGCATTGTTCAGCAGCCTTCCAAACAGAATGCCAAGATTTGTCCATGTTTCACTGTCTACTCACTCCTGGACTCTAGAGCTGCCTGGAGGATTCCAGACCTAAACTTCACTCCAGCCCCCCACCAGCCTCTGAGTGGCTATTTCTGTTCTGTTCAGTCCTCATCCTGTGCCTCTGTACCTACAGCCCACAGTGTTACAGAAGCAAGAATGCTGCCGAGGCCTTGTTCCTAGAGTTGCCAGATGGTTTCAACAAAAATACCGAACACACTTGACATTACATCACAATCGACATTACATCTTATTTAGAAAATACTGGACATTTCTATTTTCCCAATTTGTTTCCCAAACAGAAAGCTCAAATACTGGACTGTCCGGTTCAAAACCAGACACCTGGCAACTCTACTTGTTCCAGTCAGCCTGCCATGAGGCTCAAGATGGAAATTTACTTCCAAAGCAGCATCTCTGAAATTCTGGCCATCCTTAAACTGCAGAATGAGGCCTCCAGTGGTTACTGGACTTTGCTTTACAATGAATGGTTTTGCTGATATCACACAGATTAAATAGATTGATTTTTAGTTCAGTGGGTGGACTTTATACATGCACACTAATACTTAATCGCAAACTCGCCTTCTTAAAAAAAAAAACACAGCCCAACCTGTATATTGCATTTTTTAGCCAGGGTTTGGTCTTTGCATATTAAGCAGGATCTGTGGTGATGAGCTAACAGGCGGTTTCCATTTTATGAAAGAGCTCTGAAGCATGAGTGTAGTTGGGGGTAGTTCAGGCTTTGGGCTGAACTTTGCACCCTCTTCATGGCCCTGCCTGTGCTCAGCAACTCTGTCAGGATTTGACAAATCCTGAGAGCAGCAGTCTCAGAGGGGCAGCCGTGTTAGTCTGTAATAGAAAAAACTTAAAAACCAACAAATAGTCCTGCAGCACCTCAGAGACTAACAAAACATGTAGACGGTGTCATGAGCTTTCGTGGCCACAACCAACTTCATCTGAAGAAGGGGGTTGTACCCACAATAGCTCATGATCCCATCGACATGTTTTGTTAGTCTTTAAGGCAGGGCTACTCAACACGCGGCCTGTGGCCCATTTGTTTGCGGCCCATGGTACGGTTTGGGTTTACGCAGGGCTCAACACACGGCCCATGGGTGGGTGAGCACTAAAAGGGAAGTGCTTTGTATTCATGCCCGTCAGTGTGAAAGAAGCTATTTGTATATATTTGCTTATATATTTGCATGTGTATGCAACCACACTTAAGATGCGGCCCTCAGCCTGTGCTGTGAGTATCATTGTGGCCCCCGAGGCTTCCAAAGTTGAGTAGCCCTGCATGTCACCAGGAACAGGACTAAGGAACTGCAGGACTATTTGTTGTTTTTTAAGTTTTCCCTGAGAGTAGGGGTTGATGCACAAGTGTTGATCGGGGCTGTTTTAATGTCTCGTGGTGGTCAGTAGCAAAAAGGAAAGGAGGCCCAAACCTTTGTGTAATAAGTTACATTATTTTTAAACAGAACCCTGTCCCCCAGTACCCGGAATAATCTTATTCATCTCCCCCTACCCAAAGCTGCTAAAAAGGCGAACGTCAAGCATGACAAGGCACGAGGGATGAGAGATTATGCAGTGAAACGCTTCCTTATTAGCAGGCTGTGTTACACACTCAGGCTTCCCGAGAGGATGAATGGAAGCAAGGGTGAGACTTCTTGGAGCAAGCACCTGTTGAAAACATCAGCTGGCCATAGGCCTAAAAGGGGATTCACTTAATTTGCAAGTTTTCATCCAACTGCTGCTCTGAAAGGTGAACTGCTGCGAGGCAGCACAGGGAAAGGAAAGAACAAATGCAGAGAATCTGCTGGAGAAAGAGCATTTCTCCTTCCTGCTGTGACCGTGAGAAGGCCCTGGAGCGAGCGCTGGAGTGCGTTGCAACAGCAAGCCCAGGGACTCCTAGGCATTTTTAACATGCCCATGACTGCAGTCTGAAGATCACCCCAGGATACAAAGCCTAAACCTGTTGTTATGCCTTAGCTGCAAGAGGGGCTGGGGGAGTAGCTTATGAGTTAGTCATTACAGAGAATTTCTCCTTTCTGGTTTGCTCCAGCCTGGCTTAAGCTACATTTTGTGTCATAAGATGGGTGGCAAGGGAGCACCCCTGCTGTGCCCGCTCACATTCACCTCCCCAGTAGGGCTGCAGCAGGCGCCAGGGAGGTGTAATCTCTCTGCAGAATGTAGGGCAGGAACCAACAAGGAGTCCAAGACATGGCACAAAGCAGCTGCCGCCAGGTCAGCGTAGAGACATTAAGGCCACATTACTCTGACAGATTCTTCTGCGTGTGTCATAGCTCATCCCGGCCCCAGATGGGGCTGCCTGAACTCGGCCCATCTGGGAACATCACAGTCACAATGAAACCCCAGGGATGCTGTTTGCAGAGATGGGCACCCTGTTCTGGGTCCCTATTCCAGTTCATCAAGACAAGGGGCAGCAGACCTGTAACTAACTTGGCTTGCAAACCTAGTATCCTTCCTGACATAGGAGTCTATCAGTTGACTGATTCTTACCTGCTTCGTTTTAACTACCCAATCTTCAGATACTTACTGATTCCCTCTAGCTCCCTGTCTCCCACCCCCCTTCTTTTTTTTCCTCCCCCCCCCCAGTTTAGAGTGGGGGGAAGCAACAGCCTCTGCTGCAAGAGATAGAAATGTGCCATGATCATGGCAGTGTTTGCTTTTTACACCATTAATTTCATGGGTCCGCCCCACACTCCCCTTTATGTCAGGCAGCATTGCCATCCTATAAGAACAGGAGAATATTTGAGCAGAAGACAAACATCCCCTTTAAAAAAAAAGAAAGAAAGAAGCTGGAACAGATCATGTGACACATCTGGCCGTAGCCCAGAGAGATAAAGAAAGGGGCACTTCCAAAGAGGGAGGAAAGGCTGTAACAGCTTTTCAGTGGAACAAGTTCTCGCTTGACCGCAATGGGAGAAACCCGCAGGAAGGGACAGGGCAAGAAAGACTCTGGAGAGCAGCGGTCATCGAGATAAATCATACAGGCTACTCATTACCACAGCAGATAGTCTCAGTCTCTTCGGGACCTCGGTTTTAGAGACTGTGCAAAAATCTGCTTTAGGGGCATAATTGGGAGACCAAATTCGAGACTTTTTTAATGTTAAAGACAACACGCGAGCGCCCAGGCTTAGACCCAGACCAGCAAGTTTGAATGGCAGGAAGCTGGAGACAACTAGGCAGGACTTTTCAGAAAGGATTTATGTTCCGGGCTCTGGGCTAGTCATCCAACAGCAGGAAAGTATTTCGTGGTGCACGGAAACAGCTTGCCTACTGCTACTGTGTGGGGCTGGCAGCCACACACAGGGAGCCTGCACCTGTTTGCGACAGCCAGCCCCTGCCTCCAGCCCCATTCCTTCACCGAACAATGCTCAGTCGTTACAACAGCTGTTCCCTCAAAAGTGAAAGCGAGATGATAGAAAAAGGAGCTTAAAGAGCTGGGGCGATGTCTGTCACCCATCTCATTTCCTAAATACAACTTCCACTCTCAACTGGCGGCCACAGCAAGGCAAAATCCCTGTGTGACCGGACAGGGATACTTTAGGGCTGACAGCAAGAGAGATGTGTGGGAGCCAATGACAGCTGAGGAGTGTAACATGGTGCTAGCCTACCTAGCATCGCTTAGTTTGCTTGAGATCTAACCTCCTCCCTGAGTAGGTTACTGCTGCACTCCCCTCGCAGAGTAAGCAGATGACAACACCCCCGTCACTCCCCACAGGTACTTGCGCCTTTCACTCACCTTTTATCAGCTCCACATGCTTGAACTCAAATGGGATGTTGTTTTTCTTGGCGAATATAAAGAGGGCTCGGCAGGGCTGGGATAGGAGATCCAGGAAAAGCTCGACCACCATGCTGGCAGGATTCAGCCAGAGAAATGTGCTGCAGCCCAGAGAAAAAGTCCTACAGGGGGTGTCCTGGAAGAGAGACTGAGACTAACTTCTGCATAGCTCTGCTAAGAGCCCTGGATAAGCAACTCAGCCCATGCTGCTAATTACTTTGGACCAATCATGAGAGACTGCAAGCTCATTCAGGACGGAAACATCCGGGTCCTAGTTCCCCAGCCACGGGGCTAAAGGTCAGGGACGGGGGAGGGGAAAAGTAGATAAAGATTGACTTGGATTTATGAAAGGCCAGGCTATTTGTCTTGCCTTTTTAGTTATAATGAGGAATAAATTAAATCAACTCAGTTCACGAAAATGGGGAACTGCAGTAAAACAGTCATGAATGCTGGGTCCTGTCTCACCTCTGGACTTCAGTACGGAGACGGTCAGCAATTCATAGCAGGAGTCCCAAAAGCACCCGTGTAACTTAGGTGCCTAGCTCCTGTTTTCAGAAGTGACTTATGAGCCTAAGTCTCATTGAGTCAACTCTGATTTGCAACTGGGACTTAGGTGCCTAAATCATTTAGGCACTTTTGAAAATTTGACCCCTTGCCCTATTGCGTGTTGTGCTTAACACTTGGTGCTTTGTAGGGGGAGACAGTCCTGGTTTTCATTCAATGGGAGAAAAATGTTCATCGCAGGATGGGAAGCGAGAATTTATATCATGCTGCTACACACAGCGTATTCAGGTCTGTCTCTAATCCTACGCTGAGTTCCATGAGAGGGAAGAGGCCTCCACCTAAGTCAGAGCTCATCACAGGATCCAGGTCTAAAGGCTTTAGTGAAGGCCCACCCTGAATACAGCTGAGAAGCTTCTACCTGATACTGACCTCTGTAGTGTGCTTTGAGATCCACGGATGAGAAGCGCTATGTGAGAGCAAGGTATCACGTGACTTTTCTCTACGTAGCTTTTTATCCACACATCAGCTGTATTGTGAGAGACAGCTTTTTAAGTGCCAGATCATAGGTATAAAAAGCATAACCATCACGCCTGCACAGAACCCTGTCAAAAATCACTGTGCTTTATAGGTATGGAAACTGGGTTAGTTTATCTTCAGCTGAAAGCTGGTAACAGCCAGAAATTATTTTGAGGATTCCACCTGGAGCAGACCAGTGCAGTAGAAAACTGAAGGGACCTGTGCAGCATAGTCTCTCACCACCGCTCATAATACCCAATGACACTTTAACAGACTTGAGCTGCAACCCCACTGCCTGTGCGTGCAGCTAATTGCAGACTTAAGCAGAACTAGACAGAAATTCATTAATTCAAGCACAACGTATATTGGCGAAAGTATCATGCAACTTTATTCCATGAAGACTAGTCTAACTGAGTTACTTTCTCCATCACCCATTTTCTCTTTTATTTTTGCATTATGACTTTTTCTATTTGAAGTTGATCGCTATCCAGGTACAATCAATTTGAAGTTGATTGCTTTCCAGGTACAAACAGGTACGTTTCCTGCCTGCTGCATCTAGGGCACATTTCTTTAATTGGCATAGAAGCTCCCCTCACAGTACCTTGACATTTTACCTCAAAAATGCACAAGCAGAATGAGTTTATCAAGTTATACTTGTGCAAAAAGCTGTGCCAGGTCTTTTGAAAGGACAGCCAATACCTGCAAGCACAAAACGACAGGGTTGGGCCTCAAATGCAAAAGCATTCAAAGCAGACAACTGCAACATGGCTGCAATAGCAAACAAGGTGAGAGACTTTTTTCAGCTAGACTAAAAAAACAACAACACACCTTTAAATCAAGGCAAAATGTTTGATGATGATTTCAAAGAACACACTTATTGGGAGGAGGCAGAGACAGATGGACCTGGCCCTGTTCCCTATTAGAGAACAGCTGAACACTTGGAGAGCTACATGTTTTTAGTTTTCCATCCTGATGACTTCAGTAGTCAATGTTATGAAGTGTGATGGGGGAGGCAGCTGCAGTGCAGAGATGGTGCGGCTATTAGCATGAAGGATGGAAGACGGCTTTAGCATTATGCACGTGCTATGACAGCTATTGTGTTCCCCCCTTCCTACAAAAATAAGCACCCCCCAATCAATTCAGGATAGTCACCCGTCTTCACCATTCTCTCAAAAGCTTTGTCCCTCACTAGCCTCCTTCATAGCCGCCTCCCCCCCAAGACTCCCTTCTTTCTGGAAGCTTTTCAGTGTCAGCGACACTCCGCTGGCTCCCGGGGAGGTGGCTTTGTTGCAGCAGGGCAGTGAAGCCTCCTTCCTCCCCAGGAGCTAGGTGAGCAACTCCCCAAGAGGGGAGCCGCCAGCCAACTCTTCTCATGGGGAGGTGGCTTTGCTGCCGCAGCAAAGCCACCTCCCCATGAGTTGGGCCACCAGCCACTGCTAACCCAGATCCTAGGAAGGAGGCCGGCAGCCCTGCTCCCGGGGAGCTTTTTCTGCAGGCTCTGAATAAAGCATGTAACCGTGTAATCACTGAGATTTTCAGCAGTTACACTGTTACCTATGTAACCGAGTTTAACATCCCTAGTAAGTGGTAAAACTCTTCAGCATAACTAATAGCGTAATTTAGGCTGATGACAAACCAGCTGATTCTTCCAGCAAGAACTCTGAGCATGGGTCGATCTTCATAAAAGGGGAATAAAGGCTGGTAGGGGGGGGACCCAAGACAACAATTAGTTCCCTGCAAACTCCTTTAGCCACCCAGAACCATCCTTTAAAAGAAAACAAAACCACTGTTTTATAAAGTTACTCTTTATTTAAAATTTTAATCTGTCCCGTTTCTCTCCCCCTGCCCCCACTTCGAACAATTCTTGAAACATTAGCGCTCCCACATTACAGCTTTTGATGCACTTTGCTGTGTCTGCAGCAAGGGAGTGCGAACGATTGTCTCTGCAAAATGATCCACAAGAAAAAGCCAAGAAGGGCCTGGCCCCATGACGACTGATACCTGGAATCTCCATCAGAAGTGCACTCTAAGAAAGTTCTATTTACTGCTGGCGGCTTTAAATACATCAGAAGGGCAGGAGAAAAAGTTCCCTTTCAAAGGATATTTATTCAAGGATATTTATTCTGAAAGCCAAGCTTTGTTGCCAGTTCCCTCAGAATAGACGTGGACTATATGACTCCTCGGGGTCCACCATGCCTACGGGCAAGGCAACAATTTAGCTTTTGGACTAGGAAGGTTGGGCGGCTAATCCATCAGCCCTGGAGCTGCATTGTTACCCCAACACTTGCCACGAACAGGAAAAACACAGCCAGTTCTGGCTGGATTTCAGTGCCATGAAAAATAAACACCAGTCTTCTCTCCTGGACTGTCTCATGCTCGTTTCTGTGCTCGCTCATCCTGTTAAGACAGAGAAAGTGACTGCAGATACTCAATGCCTCAGTCACAGGGCTGTACAGAAGCTGTATCCAACAGGCATCAGTACAGCGGAATTTGACACATTTTCTTTCCCTTCTCAATTACTTCTCTCACACTCCTAACAGTCCAGAACTGGCTACCAAAGCCATCAGTTTTGCTGGACATCAATCTCTTGACTTTAAGTTTTAGGACTCTCCACAAAAGTGCTAGAGCAGGAGCTACCGTCCCTTCTCCCCCAAATCAGTTACAATGTGAGACTGCTCTTATGCTTAGCCGATTTTCTATTTTAATCTTATCTAATGGAGGGTCAGCAAATGCAACCATTTTCCTTGGATGATCAAAACACAGCCACGCCAATTTACAAATTCTGATCTGGCAGAAGGTTCAGCCTCTGCATATGGGTATTCTGTTTTCCTGTCCCCCCGCAGCCCTCAAACCCCCCAGAGAAAATCAACAGATCTGCAGTAAAATAAGTAGTGCCTGCTGTACTTTTAACAAAGGGCCCCTCTCTCCTCCATGGGCTCCACCTTAAATCTGAGCATTCTATCATGGGGGGATGGTACAATTCTGATTTTGTATTCAGGGAATGTAGCATCTCAGCAGATTAGACTCTGAACACTAATGGACGTTAAGTCTGTGGCAGGTTACAATGAGCTGTGTGTGGCAGCTGAATTTCACACTGCAGCTCTACACTGGTGTGGTTACCTTAACAGTTTTCTGAAGCTTGGACAGTGCCTCCTCGTACTGCTGCAATAGCAGCTTTAAGTACTCGCTCTTCACCAGCTGCTTTTCTAGTTCTGGGGAGCCAGCATCCCTCAGCATCTTCAAAAACTTCCATTCCTGCGCCGCAAACAGACACAGGAAATTAAGGGGAGAAGGAGAGTCAGGGAAGTGGGTGCTGCTCCCTGTATCTCTTCACCACGATTGTCAGACCATGAGCCTGCGAAGTGAGCGAGTCTGGAAGGCTACATCTAGCTGGGAAACTGCTAGTGAATAAAATTCACAACTAAATGTAAGTTCAATTCTGAGAACACTTAACCTTCATGCTTAAAACCTGGGCTTGTATTCTCCCCAAAGACATGAAGAACTCACATATGAAGCCTGGAATGTAACAGAGTTCTTAAGTTAGCAGGAAACAAGGGTTCATTTTCAGTACTGGATGTGGAAACTTAGGCATATTGCTTTCCCCTGTATGACGCTGAAGGCATATCTAAGAATTCTTACTCAATACAGACAACCAAGGATATTTCCACAACCAATGAAGAGAGCATATAAGTAGTCTATGGAAAACGTATGAGTGTGTTGTACAGACACCACTGAAGGGGCAGGTCCCAGGTACAGAATTGAACTGCAGATCAAGTGTGACTACAGGGAGGGAAATTAATTAACCCCACCCTCCTCACCACTCTGCGGTGCTTCGCATCAGAACTGCTGCCACCGTGAGGACGTACCTGCACTCTCAGAAGCATGGTGAATGCTAACCCCGCCTTCCCAGCTCGAGCTGTTCTTCCAACTCTGAAATCAGATAAAGGAGGCCAGCCTCAAGGTCAGTGTAGCTGTCCAGCTGCAGCACACGCCTTCCCACCTTGCCCCAACATGTCACACTACTGAGTTCTTAAAACCCGAAGAGGACTATTCAGTTTATGTCCATTAGAAATGTAAAAATGTGGTTAAAAACATAACAATGTAGCCGTTAAAAATCCTAGCGGTTACAGGCTCTGCAGCATAAAACTTAAATAATCTTTGTACTGCAGAGCTCACAGCGAAGCCGCCTCCACAGAAGCTGGAGCTAGCAACCCCTGTTCCTAGGGAGGAGGCTTCATTCCAGCAGTAAAGCCGCCTCCCTTGGAGGGAGATCAGCAGGGGATGCTTCCAGCCCTGCTCCCAGGGAGTCAGCGTGTAACCTGCGGTGGGGGAAGGGGAGCCCCGGGCCGGCCCACAACATTTTGGCACCTAGGCAGGGAGCTCAAATGACGCCCCCAGTCCCCTCGCTTGGGCCAAAACTTTGAAAGGTCTCAATTCTGCCTTCTTCCTGGTCTACTCCTCCATCTCTGTGCATCTAGAGCAGAGAGAATACATCTGCACCGGCAGCAGACACAATTTTCTACACTCTGGCACCTGAGGCAGCCGCCTCAGTTCGCCTCATGGTAAGGCTGGCCCTGGGGGAGCTGGCTGAACCCGCCACAGACAGTGGAGCAACCCCCTGCCTGGGGTGGGCAGGGAACTGCTCCAGCCACTACTAGTTAACTGGAACCAGTAAGCCTCACCTGGTAAGGGTGAGGCTAACTGGTTAACATTTTACATCCCTAGTGTCTAGAGTATAAGTAGGGTTGTGCAGAAACACAAAAGATTTAACATGTCAGGGCTGAATCTTTAGAAGTGCTCACCCTACAGACCACATTGATTTCATCTAGAGTTGGGGCCCTTGGCCATCAGTATTTGCAACCATCCAGGGTAATACCCACTTTTCCTATAAATCAGGCCTGGTATAATAGAAGCATCCCTACTTTATACTGGCCTCATGTCACTACAATGGCTCTAAAGGCTTAAGTTTGATCAAACAACTGCTTTCATATTAAGCTAACAGATCTATTGCAATGGAATTAAAATAACTTTTCATGCCTCATAATTTGTATACATGGAAAGAATGCTTAAATATCTAAAAAGTTAGATCCAGATTTAAACCTCTCTCTTTTGAATTCAGTTCTCTGTCTCTCTCATCCACTCACCGGTGAATATAAGTCCTGATGAACTGAGGGGCATCATAGTTTATCACACACTTCACTCCTTTAATGTCAATCCCTCGAGCAGTTGCATCTGTGCTGATCAACCTGTTTTATATGTTTTAAAGAAAAAACAAACTAGTCGCGTTCATTTCCAGGTCTGTTACGTTGCGTAAAGCAATTGTTCAACGACACTGCAAATTTTGATAACTGGATATGGAGCAGCTCCCAATATGTCTCTCTCTAACCAACTAACCAAACAATACAGAGGGCTTGGTCTTTAGAGCATAAGATTGCACCATGAATCACATCACAGATATATTAGCTGTACTAGCTGTATTAGATACCTGCAGGGAAAATCCATTCCAGCCATCTGCTATGTACTTTTGGAGGTTTCTTTACTATTGATATAAACCTTGACACTATTGGCATGCCCAGGTTTGGTAGACACAAAGGTATTAGCAGCATGTGGAATTTTTAGCCAGGTAACTCCTATCAAAGTAATTGGGAGCTAAATGCACACTAACCATATTGAAAATGCACCCTAGTGTTCATACTTAAAGCATTCAAGATAGAACATCTGAACAGTCAGTGCAAAGTGTGGTTTGCATGAAAAATGAGTTGTCCGGTGGCACCTTAGAAACTAACTAGTATCGTGAGCTGATTAAATGGGTTTTACCTACGAAAGATGAGCTTATGATACTATATATTTTTGTTAGTTTCTAAGGTGCCACGGGACTACAACTGTTTTTAAAAGTTACAGACTAACATGGCTACCCTTCAGACTTTTTTGCACAAAAAAATAATCATTTTAATATGGTTTACCCTTTCATGAAAAGTTCTCAAGGACTCTTATCAAGCAGTAAGTACTCAGTGCCCCTATCAGTATTAAAATGAAGCACTAGAAGGTTAAGTGATATACCCCAGGTCAGAGCCAATCAATGAGAGCTGGGAATAAAAATCTAGATAGCCAACATAGCAGGTTCTTGCTGTTAGATTACATTACTTCTGTTCAATATGGTGCCTGTACTAAAGTGACATCCATTTTCTATTATATGCCAATAAACACCTGATCTGCAGAAAGGCTCAGATTTTCAGAATTACATGTGCAATTTGTGCATTCATTGCACTGCACATAACAAGACAAAAGCAGCTAGATTCTAAGTGGCTATCTGCACAAACAAGTAGCTCAGCTGTACAAAAAACTGCAGTAAATATACACACACAAATGAATCAACATCTGCACAGTTTACACTATGGCTATACTACGGAGTGCAGCTGAGTCATTGTAGTGCTGCTAGGGCAGATGCTCTAGACTGACAGGAGAGGCATTTTCCACTCAGAATTATTTCAGCCCCCACAAGCGGTGGTAGCTACATCAGCAGAAGCTCTCCCATCAGAGTAACACGGTCTAAATTGGTGCTTATGTCAGTTACTCACATTGCACAGGGTGGGTGCTTGCTCACATCCCTGACCAACATATTTTACACCGACAAACTGTTGTGTGTATATAGCTTATACTTCCCACTGAGTTCACATGTTGGATTTTGTAAGCAGATGAGTTGGTTTCATTACATTTATGTTTCTATCACTACACAAAGTAGCATGGGCCAGGATTAAACGACAAATTCACACACATGCACACACCCATCTAAGACACTCACAACTGTATCTTCCCCTGCTCAAACTCCTTCAGGGTCCTCTGTCTTTCACTTGGCGTCAGCCAGGAAGAGAACTCAGCTACATTCACTCCACCGAAGGCTTGAATCAGTAAGAACAACCTATTTGGAAATGGGTGAGGAGATAAAACAGAACCATGAATTGACTCAATTGATTCAGAGAGGCTCACCTAGTAAAAGAGGTTCACCAATCAATGAACTCACCTGTGGGAAGCCTGCTTGGAGTTGGTAAAACACAGCACCCGGGTGAATTTCATTCTCAGCATGAAATACAAGAGGAACAAAGGCTTGGAATTCAGGTTACATGGTATATAATATTGCTGCAGGGGACAGAGAAGAAACAGTCAATTCTAAAAATGCTCCTCCTCACATGGACTTTTCTCCCAAACCTATTTGTCTGAACTTCTAACTTTGTACAGCATTTCCCCAAATCCATCCAGTATTATAGATAACTGATCCCACAGTGCCGTCTCCTTTGGCATAAGTCATGCAGGGAAGGTAGCATGGTCTCATGGATACTCCACGGGATTGAGGTAGGAGACCTGTGTTCCAGTCTTGTCTCTGACACTGATGCATGGTGCAGACTCAGGCAAAATAAAGTTGCCTCAATTTCCCAATCTCTAAAAGATAATGGTGGGTATTTGCCTTTGCTACCTACTTTGTGTCTACATCTGGAAAGTGTGATATGTATTACTTCTATTATTGCACCCCATGTGCTGGTGGGTTTTTTCATCGTCTTTTAAGGGAGTATATGTGTAAAAAGGCCCCGTTCTGAGAGGAGAGACACGTGGAGATCCCTCAATAGATATGCTTATGTAGAGCTACATAAGTCAGACCTATCTGCTCCCTTAAGCATTTCTCCTCCTGATCCTCAATAATGCAAGATTGCGAGGGGAAGTAATGGTTATATTCAAGGGATAAAATTAAGGAAAAACAACCACATTTCCAGAAGCAGATCAAGCTGCTTTGAGTCTGTTGTGTTCTTCAGATATAATCTATTCAAGCTCCTTCCATCATGGAAAGCTGCCCAGCAAGGTACCTTCCGTGGCTGTAAGAGAATAAATGACCGTACCGAAAGCCCCTCAGGCAGGGAATATTTCTTCTCAGCATCCTGTTCTGTGTCTGTCCCAGCTGTGATGGCTTGTTTCTCAGAGTAGACAGATGTGAAGAGGCGAGGCTGGTACAAGCCCAGCTGCTGCAGTTTCTCTGGATTCCGAGTCAGTGTGGCGGAGAACAGCAACTTCTGCAGTGGTATCTGGGGACAGCAGGTGCTGAAACAAACAGAGCGCAGGTACTGAGCATCAGGGCAGCTGGAAGAAATGTCACATTCACTCCTCCCCTCTATTGTAAAAACGGCCAGGATGGGTCAAGTCCATCTATCCCAGTATCCTGTCTGCCCACAGTGACCAATGTCAAGTGATCCCTCCTCTGTCACCCATTCCCAGCCTCTGACAAACAGAGGCTCGGGACACCATTCCTACCCATCCTGGCTAATAATCATCAATGAGCCTACGCTCCATGAACTTATCTAGTTCTTGTTTGAATCTTTTATAGTCTTGACCGTCACAATATCCTCTGGAAAGTAGTTTCACAGGTTGACTGCATTGTGTGAATAAATACTTCCTTTTGTTTGTTTTAAACCTGCTGCTATTAATTTGATTGTGGGCCCCTAGCTCTTACGTTATGAAAAGGAGTAAATAACACTTCCTTATTTACTTTCTCCACACCAGTTATGATGTTATAGACCTCTATCACATCCCCCCTTAGTCATCTCATTTCCCAGCTGAATAGGCCCAATCTTCTTAAACTCTCCTCACATGGCAGCCCTTCCATATCCCTAGGGGTTTTTGCTGCCCTTTTCTGAATCTTTTCCAATTCTAATATATCTTTTTGAGATGAGGTGACCATATCTGCACACAGAACTCGAGAGATGAGTGTGCATCATGGACTTGTCCAGAAGTAATGATATTTTCTGTTTTAATTTCTATCCCTTTAATGATTCACAACATTCTGTTCACTACCATCATCTGAAAAACTTGAAGTAATTAACTCTTCCTGGAAGTCTCTTCCTGACCCAAACCCCTTTCTGAAAGTCACTTTGCAACCTCCTGCCTCTTTGAGCTTGCTTATATAGATGAAGCTATAATTAGTTCAAAGCAGTTAATATCAACTAAAAAAACCCCATGTAAACTCCCCTTCTTCCCACAGTCCATACACCAGTTTCCCAAAGGACCAGGCAAACTTCGTGTTCTCACCTTGCTCCTATCCCTACCACCAACAGGAGAAAATTGGTGGAGGTGTTATTGTTTTAACCCCATTCTGGGCAAGTAATATGCCTGTATGAATTCTGTGAAAGGATTGCTCAGGTGTGTTTCAGCCAACATTTAGTCAATCTCTTCATAGGGGAGCTGTGATAGTTATGGTGCTCAAAATATAGCATTTGGTCCTTAAAGTTTTGTGCTTTTTTGCTTTATTTAATGCCACCCCAGTCTGGCTGGAGAAAGGAAAAAAGTCGATCAACTTGGTAAAGTTTACTTCAAAAAGCATGGATCAATTCCTAGCATCAACTCTTTGCCACCTGCATTTTCAAGCCACTGAAAAACAGCAGACTTGATTAGCGGCATGTTTTCTAACAAAATGAATGTTAAAGTGTATGCAGTACTCCACATTCAAATGGAGTGGATAATAAAACACCAAGAATGAACAGAAGGATGATCTGGAATCTCTCTCTGTAGTTTGGATTCAGCAGAGGGCATTTTGCAAGTTACCTGGCTGCCGTTATGGATCCCAGTTCCGTCCTCTGGAAAAGCATGTTGGGGCCAGAGTCCTCTTCAGCTCGGAAAACGGCTTTTACTACTTGATGCAACCAGTTCTGGTGCATGTCATCTATCATACGATCAGCTTCATCTATAATCTGCACTCAGACAGAAACAGCCCTTGCTGTTAGGCTCTTTTAGGTGCTGTAGCTTTCCTTCTACATACATTAAAACTCACTCTTTTTAACAGGCAGCAGATAATATAAATATAATATAATATAATATAATATAATATAATGGAGATATACCAATCTCCTAGAACTGGAAGGGACCTTGAGAGGTCATCGAGTCCAGTCCCCTGCCTTCACAGCAGGACCAAGTACCCAGGGCCATCCTTAGGCATACGCAGAGTACGCAGTTGCTTAGGGCACCACAGTAGTTCTGGGGCACCACTCTGCCGGGAGAAAGGGGAAGCAGTGAGCAGGCAACAGCAGGGCTGCTGGGTCCTAGAGAGAGCCCAATGCACTGCCTGCAGCACAGTCCGAGGGAAGGGATTGGCTGCTGGGGTCTCTGGGAAGGGGAGGGAGTAGGAATGGGGGAAGGAACTTACCTGTGTGACTCTCTCCCCTAGCGTAAGGTGAGGCAGGCTGGCTGGGCGGCTCTGTGGCAGTATCCTTTCTTCTCTCCTCCCCCCACGGAGCACCCCCCCCCCCTTCCCTCTCCCCCACGGAGAACCCCTCTCTCCCCCCTTCCCTCCGGCAGGGCTGGGTTGGGTGAGGTGCTAGGGCCGGGGGAGGGGGGGTTGGGTGAGGTGCTGGAGGGGAGGGAAGGGGCTGGTTGCGTGCTGACTGGGGCGGGGCGGACTGGCCTAGCGGGCTGTCTGCCGAAGGGCCGGCTGGCGGCAATACGCGGGGCGCCAGCACGCCGCAGCCTGAGCCCGGCACCGGCACTTTAAATTCCCCAGTGCTGGCCAGGGCACTGTGTGGGGCCGAGGGAGCGCCTGTGTGGCGTGTTTAAACGCCGTGGAACAGTTGAGAGGCGTCTTCCCTCTCAGCTGGTTTGAGCTCCCTCGGCCCCACACAGTGCCCTGGCCGGACCCGGGGAATTTAAAGTGCCGGTGCCGGGCTCAGGCTGCAGCGTGCTGGCGCCCCGCGTATCTGCCGCCAGTCGGCCCTTCGGCAGACAGCCTGCTGAGCCAGTCCACCCCTGCCCCAGTCAGCACGCAACCAGCCCCTCCCTTCCTCTCCAGCACCTCACCCAACCCCCCTCCCCCTAGCATATGGATGCTGCTGCTGGTTCCGGTAGGGTTACTAAGTAGAACCCCGCCCCCCCCAAAAAAACGGACACTTGATCGTGGGTGGGCGGGAAGCAAAGCTGGGGGGCCACGAGGCTGGCGGGGAGTGGGAAGCAGAGCTGGCGGGGAAGGGGGAGGGATGCAGCGGCGCTGGCCGGGGGAGATCAGGAAGAGGAACGGGCCAGCGGGAAGCAGAGCTGGGGGGCGGTGCAGGGGGGTTGGCTGGGGAAAATCAGGAGGGGAAATGGGGGAGAACCGGCCCACCGGGAAGGCAGGAGCTGGGGGGCTGAGGGCACAGGGTTTGGTGTGCGGTGTTAGGGTTGGAGTATAAAGTTGCAGGGCTGGGGCCAGGGCAGAGATATGGGGGACTCTTGGTAAGGGGTAGGGGTTAAGATGTGTGGGCATGGGGCTGGAAGGTTTGTGAGGGCAGCTCAGGGCAGAGGGTGATAGAATGAGGGCTGGAGGGGTAGATTCAGGGCACAGGGTCTCATGGGGGGGCTCAGGGTAGGGAAGTGGGGGAGCAGGAGTCAGGGCAGGAGGTAGAGGGTGCAGAACTCAGGAGGGAGCTGGTAGAGATTACGGGGCTTAAAAGGGTGACAATGCTGTGCTGACAACTCCTCCCGGGGGGACAGAGCTTCGCTTTCCTGGGACTCCCCGTGCCCTCCCCCCTCCTCGCAGGATGGCATCGCGGAGGTAAGTTGCTGGGGTGCAACAGCCCCTGCTGCTCAGGCAGCTCGCACGCCAGCTGTTTGGGGAGGGGTAGTGCAGTTGCACACTTCCCAGAGGTGCTGCAGGATTGCCAGGTACTGGTCCCAGCTGCCCCTGTCCCCTGCCCAGACCCCCCACAAGTACCCTGTCCCCTGCCCCCACCTGCACTGTCCCCAGCACCCAGCACCACCCTGTCCCAGTGCCAGCAACCTGTAACCCACCATAGCACTCAGCACCACCCTGTCCCTGGCTCCAGCACCCTGCCAGCTGTGCCAGCATCCTTGGGACTGCATTAGTGAGGCTTGGGGTTTTTTTTGGGCATCTCACTTGTGTGGCCCCAACTGACTTTTCTGTGGGTGAGTGACCCTTGACTCAAAACAGGTTCCCTGCCCCTCTCATATATAAAGACAATGCTAAAACCTTTTGAGTTTGACATAATATTTTATTTAAAAATGAAGCCTGGCCAACATGCCCCCAGATGGGGCCAAATCCCCATCTCACTGCAGCATCATAACACTCCTGCACCACCTGACCCCAAATCTGAGCCTATCATACACTGGAATCCCCCGTCCTGAGCCTCTTACATCCCCAAACTCCTGCATCCCCATATCCTCAGTCTTCTGCCATAACACTCCTGCACCATCCCCACATGGCAAATGTGTGTCCTGAGTCCATCATAGTCACAACCTCCTTGCCCTAAGCCCCACACATAGCCAACACAAACTCCTGCACCCTCACATCCACAAACCTGTGGCTTGCTCAGCACCCCAACCTTCCACCTGAGCCCAACTCTCCCCAGCCTGGAGCCCCCTCCCAGAGCCAGCATCCCCGTCTCCTGCATCCAAATTCCCTCCCAGAGCTTGCACTTCTCACCCCTTCCCACACCCAAATCCCTCATTCCCACCCCACAGCTGCACCTCCTCTCTCAACCAAGTGAGAGCGTATAATGGCTGGGGATAGCAAGATGGAGAGGAGGGGAACAAAGAGGATGGGGCCTCAAAGGGGTGAGCATGATTTTAATGTATTGGTGGGTTCCTTTTTTTTTTGCTCGACAAACCTCGGCATAGGGACACCAGTTTAATAATCCCGCGTAGGGCACCATAAATCCTAAGGACAGCCCTCCAAGTACCATCCCCGACAGATTTGCCCCAGATCCCTAAATGGCCCCCTCAAGGATTGAACTCACAACCCTGGGTTTAACAGGTCAATGCTCAAACCACTGAGCTATCCCTCCCCCAAGATATTTTTGCTTGGGATAAACAAATGATAGAAAGGAGCGTGCCAGTGGATGTGTGTGCACACAATCCTTGTATAAATGCATACATTTCTAATCAGCCAAACTATTTAACTAATTCAAAAAAATTGAGCACAGTTTTAAGATGAAAGCTAAATCCTACATTTGAGTCCTTGCAGAGGTATCTAAATACCAAATTCATAGGTTCCAAAGGTGCAAGGAACCATTATCATCTAGTCTGACCTCAAGTAAATAACAAAAAAGTTCTCCATAATAATTCCTAGATCTTATCTTTTGCAAAAAGATCTAGTCTTGTTTTATGGCCAAACTCGAGGGGCACTTTTAGTCCCAAATGATACATAGATTTAGTTGCACTTAAATCCATTGGCAAATACACTCCATGTGGCTTTAAATAATGTAAGGGATATCAGATCTCCCACACCCTGAATAAATAAAACATCAAATAAGCCTAGCCCTAGTGCATGCTCTGATATGCTGCTGATTTACTGTAGATTTGTTAATGTACTGTGAATTCTTGGTGTTGATAGTTGAAGTTATACCCTTTAAAAGTTTTATTTTTGTAGATTTTTTTCCCTTCTAGGTGTTTACATAAAATGCCTTCTCTGGAGGTAGACATTAGGATTAGATGGGACCAATAATCTGAACGGCATGGTAATTCCTATACACAGCTGTGTATACGCACTCAGCGTACTAAAAGATAGAGAATAAGAATTACAGACAGAGTGTCTTGTGACAGTCAACTCCATAGATCCAATTGTTTTAACTCACCAGAAAGCGAAGTTGTCTCAAGCTAAATCCTGGAGTCTGGTCGATATGATCCACCAGTCGTCCAGGTGTGGCCACAATGATATCAGCCAGACTGCAGTAACCCATCACTCTGAAAAGACAAGTGTCCTGTCACCAAGCTGCTCTCTGCTGTGCACAGTAGGGTGAGACCAATTTAACACATTCCCGTGACCAAAAAATACCTGGGTTGCTTTTCTTCCCTGTCTCACTTTTTTAATTGAAGAAATTGTTTATATTAAAGAATGTGTCTGTATGAAACTTGCTTTGCTCTGGAGAGCTGAGATGGAAACTCGGCTATTTCAGACAGATTAGGAGAATGCGTCACTGCTAAACAATTGGAAATGATCTCCTGTGCGATTCTTTTTTAGCCAGTGTTATAATGTGAGCTGCGGGCCATCACCACTAGGGATTCGAATGGGTAAGCAGATAACTGGTAAGCCTCACCCTTTCCTGGTTAGCTGGTAGGGGCTGGAGCAGCTCCCTGCCTGCCGCCGGTAGGGAGTTGCTCCAGCCCCACAGGGCCCACAGCAGACATGGGCAGCTCTGGCCAGCCAGCCAGATCAGCCTCTGTCCGTGATGGGCCCAGCTCCCCCACCATAGACAGGGGCTGCTCTAGCCAGTTTGCTGGAGCAGCCCTCATCTACAGTGGGGGATGCTCCAGCCTTCCTGCCCCCCTTTAATCAGTTAACAACAATGTTTAACTAGTTAACCGATTAAATGGTATTTTACATCTCTAATCACCATTGCTCCAATCCTGGATTCACTTAAAACAAGTGTTATCTGTGTTGGAGAACCTAACTGCAAAGATAAGAGGACAGACCTGAAACACAGTCCAAATAAACAGCAAACCTACAAAATAGCAAGTGGACAACAAAACAGTTTCCTGAGGCAATGGTTAGAGGCCCGTCTGAAGGAAAAAGATCTTATCAAATCAGACAAGAGCAGAAAGCACTAAGTGCTAAGGATCCCCATAAGGAGGGACATCTTCCACTCCTCTGACTTCATGACCAATTTGATTTCTGAAGGTGCAACTGACAGACATAGCCACTTCTTTCCCTACCCCTGAGTACACAGCTGAGCCCAAAATCAGGCCACTATTGCACAAGTAGCAGATTGTACTCAAAGTCACAGACACTGTGTTTCTACCCTATTAAAGTCAACAGAACTTTAGAAATTGTAGCTATTACCAGAAAATGCTGCTCCAAGGAACTTTGGGGAAGCAGAGATTAACCAATACCCAATATGAACCTCTCACCCCAACCTGTGATGCAACAGCCTACAGTTTGACCTCGACAAGCGCAGAGATAAGGGATTGTGACATTTGAGCTGTAAAACATTATCCAAAAGAATATTTAACCTACGTTCTTTGGACAAGACTCTCCTGCTCCTTTGCGAAAGATTTCTGCCCAGTAACCAAAACAACCTTCAGACCTGTCCCATCAGTGTAGATGTTGAATACTTTACTCACCTGCAGAGAGGAAATGGGATTTGTTAGCTACTTTGACAGCTGTTTATGATGATGCTTTCTGTTATGTTAGTCAGCATCAAACCCACGGTCATTCTTGAACCTTCTTCACATGGTACATATCATGTGTGTTTGGGCAATGACTTAAGTTCAGCTCAGAGCAAGGGAGGAAAAAAAGTCTCTTACCTGCTGTGCCAGTTCTTTGGTAGGCAAAACTGCCAGGGCTCGCACCTGGCAAACCACTCGTTCTAACAGAGCCTGCCAAAACAAAAAACCAAATAAGCACTTGAAAACTAAGGAAGTCTCTGTGCCCTATCTGCAGCATCCCAATAATCCCCCAACACTTATTAATTCATTTATTCCCCTCCATCTTCCTCAACTCCTCACATTATGTCCTTTGGTAATGAAAACCAAATGGGGAACTGAATTTAATGGGAGCTGTAACCAGGCAACTTTGAAGGTCCAAGTCTCAGTGCTTTTGTTGGTGTTTCTTTCTGACTTTGACCTATGTCAGCAGGCTTCCATTTTACACCCCTGGTGACAAAGAAAGGCAGTTGTGGCTCTCTCTGTTACAACTACACACCTTGGCTGAACTCACCTGTACCACTGGAATGACAAAAGACAGTGTTTTACCACTGCCCGTCGGAGCCGAGACACAGATATCGCTGGGCTGGTATCCTCCTCTCCCTACCAAAAAGCCACTGGATACACTCTCTAGAATAGAAGGAATAACCTCACCCTGGACTGAACAAAAGGAAAATGAGGATCAGTACAAAGCAGTGACTGGGCCAAAGTCTATCCGTCAAATGCTATTAAAAACCATACAATGCCAATTTTTTTCTGTGTCTTGGAAAGCCTTGTGTTCTCCCTGCTATTAAAGTTAGATTTTTTGGTGCAAATACAGGACATCTAGGGTTCAAAAGAGTTCTTCACTGCTTAAGGGGAACCCCAATTCATTCTGGAGAAGCTATTTCACATCCTTTGATCAGGGTCTTTTTTAACTGGCTATAAGCGAAAGATTAGATCAATGTATATTGTTTTGGAAAGTGAGCCCTGACTAGATCTAGGCAATGATTATGGGGTTTCCCTATACAAGTAATTCAGCTGTCCCTAAAATTGAACTCAGCACCACTTTATAGCTCACTATGTATTTTTTTCTTGTTTGCGTATGTATCAAGGTGATGAAAGTGTGAACAGCATGACCGTGACAGGTGTTTAACAAGAATAACCATTTAGTTGTTTAGAATATTTTAAAATCTTCTTTCCACTAGGAGACAGCACAGAGTCTGTTCCTTCAAGGCTGTAAGGGCTGTTGTGTATGGTCTGTCTAAACAGATAGTTCTTGTTCTCATCTGGAGCTAGTCCTACAAGGGGTTAAATCAGGCCGGGGTACAATACAGCCCAGGGGCTGCCCCCCCAGCTTGCCTCGCAGAGAAATGTGGCTGCAGGGTTGCGTTTCTGTTTTGAAACTGGAGGGGAGGGGGAAGTTTTAGGACCTGCCTCACCCCCAGCACATTCCCATTGGCCAGTTTCTGGCAGAAACTGGCCAATGGGAGCTGCTTGTTGGAATAACAGGCAGCTAAGAAGAACCACGCCCCTGCTCCTCAGCTCAGTTATTCATGAAGCACATGGCCAAGCAGGCAGGCTGGGAAACATTTTAAGTCTGCAGGCAGCCAGGCATGTTTGGCAGCTGACAAGTAAGTCTCTTGGCCACAGCCTGCTTCTGGCACCCCAGCCCTTTCCTGCCTCAATTCTCTGCCTCCCTCCTCCTCCCCACTCAACATACCCAAACCCTCTGTCCCTAGGGTTGCCAGATACTTTCACAAAAAATCCCGAACATGTGGGGAAAAAAATTGGGTGAGCAAATTCCCTAACCCTAACCCACGCTTCCCACGCCAGACTCGGCAGGGGAAAAATGTCCCTGCCGGCCTTCCATCTGAGAAAAACAGAACATACTGGACATTTTACATGTCCGGTATTTTCTGTTTTTTTTACCGGACAGAAGATGCAATTACCGAACTGTCCAGGTGAAAACCGGACACTTGGCAACCCTATCTGTCCCTCTCTTACACCCATACCCCCTCCCAGATCTACCCTAGGTCACATCCCAAACCCCTGCACTCCAGTCCTCTACCCTTGGTCACAACCGCCTGCTTCATCCCAACTCCCTCGCAGACTCCAGTCTCCCTCCTGCACCCCAATCCCTTACCCCAAGCTCCCCTCTTCACCCAGCCTCCATTCCAGACCCCGCACCTCCTCCATTAATATCATGAAGAGTGTGGCCCTGGGCTGCTTTCCAAAATCTTGGAGTGGCCCCCCCATCAACAATTATTGCCCACCCCTGGGTTAAACGCTGCCAAATCATGTCAACTTCAGTAAGAGCTGATGGTGTCTTGTTCCTTGTAGTACTGGTCCTTGAGGAGAAAGTTACATATCAAGCAAGAGCAAATTAGCCATGATAAAAGCTTTGACTGCAGCCTGTTACTTCTCCCCCACATCCTTCAGGAGCTCTAGTTTATTAGCCAACTTTGTACTGAATATCCATGAATAAATTATTTACAAACCTCTTCTTCACAGAAAATTATATCCTGACAATGGGAGGCTGAGCCATGTCATGTGTTGGTTTTATATTACATCTATTGATGAAGAAAAGCTATTTACAGGGACAGTAAACTATTGAACTTACTTCCTGCCAGTGAGTACTATAAACTGAAGACAGGGAATTCTGGACCTCAAAGTATAAGAGTCCATGACTGAAGTAAGGAGAGTAATTGAGGATAGTATACTAGCAATTCATTACACGCTGCTATATGTCTTAGCACATAAAAATATTAAATAGTGAAATAATTTAAATCAGAAAAGATCTGAGCTAGATCCGAAGTTCTTTGATGGTCTGCTGATAAAGACTACCTGATAACTAATTGCATTTGTGATTTGGATTTATGTTTTTAAAAGCGAAAGGTTAAGGCAGTAACACATTGTAATAATCCTATATTTGTTTTAATTTCTTAGTCTTAATCAAATCAATAATGTGTAATATGCATGCTATCAACAAGACCTTCTAGTGTTGATTTTACAGAGGTTTATCCCTATCTGGCCTATGTCATAGCCTCTACATATACACTGTACTGTAATAGCTCAGCTCCACCTGATGCCCAAGTATTAAATAGCAAGTTTTTTCTAAGATGAATCAGTCTATGACACAAACAGGTACCTAATTCTTCTCTCCAGCTATCTTTGGTAATGCAGATGACTGATTCCTAAGTAATCACTTTACATATTGATTTAAATTAATGTAATGTCAACAGATCCACACCACACTGGTTAAAGCATGGTTTCCCAAACTGGGGGGCGTGAAGAAATTCCGGGGGTGCAAGGCAACCCAGCCCTCCTCTCTCCCCATTAAATTTTGCTGCCCCAGTCAGTTCCTTTTTTGGCTCAACAAGTTTTGCTGCTTTGGGGCCGGGGGGGGGGGCACTTGAGGGTTTTTCAAAAATCAAAAAGGGGGCGTGATGCCGAAAAGTTTGGGAACCACTGGGTTAAAGTATCATAGTCTTATCAGCTTTTGAGACATTTTGGAATTGTTTTCATCCAAAAAACCCACTCATCATCAGTATTCCCCGGAGTTCTGATTTTCTAATATGTTCTTTATGTCATACCTACACACATACACAACATGAGCAGTTTTAATGATGGAGAACTTAGCTGATTAAAAAAAAGAATATGAAAAAGGTACCTGGGAAAAAAGACTCTATTCCATTTATTTGCAGCTTCTTCAACAGTTTGGGATGGATTCCTGGGACTTCCTGGATTGGAACTAAGTTATCTTTTATGTGTTTATGGACCAGCTTGGGTTGAGCAAGCCACTGTGGTAAGATGGGCTGAACCTAGAAACAAAAAACTGAATGAATCCTGAAATAGAGATTCTCAGCAGCTGGTCTGAAGCTGATGTTCCTTTAATCCATTGTAAAAAGTTAGTGTAACAAAAAGCAGTAACTAATTAGTATCCAGTATTTTAAAAATAATTATCATTGTGGCAATATTTTATGTATTTGGACTAATCGTTTTCTATAGAAAATATTATCCTCTGAACATACTGTCCCAAAGTAACATACACAAGCAGCATGTTACAGCCATGAATATAAGCCAAATTGTTCATCTCTGCACTTCAACAATTAAAAATTTAGTATCTGCATAAGGAGTGTTCAGGATTAGGACCTTATACACTGACCACACCATTAAAAATGAGAAACAGTAAAATGCTTGTAGAGCAAACTGAAGTCAAAAGGCTGTCAACCATGTATTATATACATCAAGATTACATTAATCACTGTTTTAAGTTTATCAAGATGACTGTCTAGTCAATAATGAGTTGTGTTTGTACGACTTATTTGAAATATTTTATCCTTTATAGGAAACAAGAAGTTATTTAGAAAAGTTAGTAAGCCATGTATTAATGAAATTACTTCTACCATAAAGCCTAACAATGCTATATATAAAGCATTTTAGAGTATGCCTTCTCTCACCAAATAGCACAATCAGATCAAAATTCTTTGCCAATTGGTTACCTTTTGTACTGATTTTCTGTCATACCCTCCAAGAACCAACAAACTAGAGGGTGGCAATGTTGCTTCTTCATTCAGAGTAGGTATGCATGCTTCCTTCTTTGTGCTCTGAGTCCCTTTAACTTCTTCACTACTTTCTTTCTTGGCATTTTCAGCTCTATTTGTTTCCACTTCTGTTGGTATGTCCCTCTCCTCCTCCTTCACAGTTTGGTTTCTCTTCAAATTACTTTTATTTTCCTGTTGTCTACTGTTTTCTTTTAGTTCTGAAATTTTGGAAGGATTAAAATGCTAATAATAAGACAGTCTGGCAGATAAATGGAAGTATTTTTAGCAATTAGGGTTTCTAGGACCTAAAAATCCACCTACATTCTCACCCTTCTTTCCAATCCTAAGTGTGAAAAGTTCACCACTGATTTAATAGTATCAAAAGGGCAGCTAAAGCTGCATTTCAACCTTATGTAGCTCCCTTACCCTCAAACACCAATTTTCAGGCTCTAGTTGTAAACTAGACCCAGAAATTAGGAATTTTGCACTTCTAAAATAAAATAAAAATTGGACATTCAATTTTAACTATTAAATCTTAATCTTTCAGGAATCAATCATTAAAAAAGGGAAAGAGAATAAGACAGAGAATATATTACTGCTTCTATATAAAAGCAATGGTACGCCCACATCTTGAATACTGCGTTCACATGCGGTCAACTCATCTCAAAAAAGATATACTGGCATTGGAAAAGGTTCAGAAAAAGGCAACAAAAAAGATTAGCGGTTTGGAATGGGCCCCATATGAAGAGAGATTAAAAAGACTTGGACTTTTCATTTTAGAAAAGAGGAGACTAAGGGGAGATATGATAGGGGTCTATAAAATCATGACTGGTGTGGAAAAAGTGAATAAGGAAAAGTTATTTACTTATTCCCACAATATAAGAACTAGGGGTCACCAAATTAAATGAATAGGCAGCAGGTTTAAAACAAAAAGGACTTTTTTTCCCACTCAGCGCACAGTCAACCTGTGGAACTCCTTGCCAGAGGATGTGGTGAAGACTAGGACTTTTAACAGGGTTCAAAAAAGAGCTAGGTAGATTCATGGAGGTTAGATCCGTCACCGGCTATTAGCCAGGATGGACAGGAATGGTGTCCCAGACTTTGTTAGTCTGAAAATGGGTGACGGGACAGGGATCACGTGAAGACCACCTGTTGTGTTCCCTTCCTCTGAGGCATCTGGTATTGGCCACTGTAGCAGACAGAATACTGGGCTAGATGGACCTTTTATCTGATCCAGTGTGGCCCTTTTTACGTTCTTAGATTTGCTTTTACCTGTTTCAATTTTCTTTTCAGACACACTTGGTTTTTTTCCATTTTCTTTCTTTCTTTTCTTTGCTGGAATGTACCCATTGGCTGCCTCACCAAGTAGGCCAGAATCTGACCCTCGTGAAGGCTTCTCAAAATCACTACTAATTTGGTGGCTCTTCCTCAGCTTCTTTTCCCCTTCTCCAGGGGAACCCTCATCAATGTGTCCTCTCTTCCTTTTCTTTGTTTCTCTCTGTGATTTATGGTTATACTCAGATTCAGAGTCTCTGTGTCTGAGCTTCTGATCGAGTTCATCTTCTGTCTTCTTTTGCTTTAATTCATCAGAAGACAAAAGCACTTGCTGCTGCTTTTTCAGTTGCCTGGCTCTAGCTTGTTCACGCAGACGTTCTAACAGGACCTGTGATCGGTCCTCAGCATCCTCCTCCTCATCACCAAGGTATCTGAATGTTTCATAAAGGAAATGCTTTAAACATACCACAGTGGCACAGTGGGCACTACAACAAGGCTGGAAGCACCCTTTTCACACCATTATTGTCAAAGAAATGGCAACAAAATCCAATTTCACAGTTAACTAGAACTAGATACTGTAGTAAGGCACAGCAATCTAATCCAGTGGCTCTCAACCTTTCCAGACTCCTGTAACACTTTAAGGAGTCTGATTTGTCTTGAATACCCCCATGTTTCACCACACTTAAAAACTACTTGTTTGCAAAATCAGATATAAAAATACAAAAGTGTCACAGCACACTGTTACCAAAAAAATGTACTTTCCTAGCTTTACCATATAATTGTAAAATAAATCAATCTGAATAGGAGTAGTATACTTATATGCCAGTATATAGCATATAGAGCAGTACACACACGTTTTTATTTGTACTAACTTCACTAGTGCTTTATCTAGATGAGTTGATGTACCCCCTGAAAGACCTCTATCTACTGCCAAGGGTACATATAACTGTGGTTAAGAACCACTGATTTTGTCTACATCTTGGGCCAGCTAGCTCAGCTGTTTAGTGTGGTGCTGATAATGCCAAGGTCACGGGATGGCAGCCTGTTTTCTTTTTTTGGGGCCTGGGGCTGGATTCAATGACCTTCTGAGGTCTCTTCTAACCCTCAGATTCTGTGATCTTTGTGGCCAATTAAAGAGTATTTCCTTCTGTATTCGTGTATTAATCAAAGTAAAACCAGCATGTAAAAGCGAGTCTCTTGACTGCATAAAGGCTCCAGCACCGCAAACCATACGGACTCGTTAGTTAAGAGGAGCCATTGCTCTAAGGCAGCCTGGGGATCGAGGGGTTGCCTACTGATTTGGATGTTTGGGTGGGGATAGCAATGGAGCCCCCCATCTACACCCCCCCACACCCCATAGACACCCCGTACACACCCCCACACCCCATAGACACCCCTATACCCACACCCCATAGACACCCCATACCCACACCCCGTACACACACCCCTATACCCACACCCCATGAGACACCCCTATACCCACACCCCATAGACACACCCCATAGACACCCCTATACACACCCCATAGACACACCCTATACCCACCCCATAGACACCCCTATACACACCCCATAGACACACCCCATAGACACGCCTATACACACACATAGACACACCCCATAGACACCCCTATACCCACACCCCATAGACACACCCCCATAGACACCTATACACACACACCCCATAGACACACCCCTATACCCACACCCCATAGACACCCCCCCCCACGCACAGGGGCACGTAAGCGGTGAGTGACGCGTTACAAACCCGGCCGCGCTCTCCGCCGCGAGGCCCGGGGGGGGCGGGGGGGAGCGAGGTTGGCGCGAGGCCCGGCGCGCGCAGCGCCTACCTGTTGATGAGGAAAAGCGCCATGGCACCGCGGCTCCACTTCCGGGGCTGGGCTCCTTCCCGCGCACACGCGGCTCGCGCTCAGGTGACGTCACCCGGCGCACTTGTGACGCGCGCGGCCGAGGCGGGCGTCCGGATTCGCCCAGCGCGAGCCCCGGCGCCCCCTACCGGCCGCTCGTACTGGCCCCGCCCTCCCACAGCACCACTAGCCCCAGGGCTGCACGGCCCCCACAGCACCACTGGCCCCAGGGCCGCACCTCCCCGCACAGCACCACTGGCCCCAGGGCTGCGGCCCCACAGCACCACTGGCCTCAGGGCTGCACCCCACACAGCACCACTAGCCCCAGGTGAAACATGCCCCTCCTGAGGGCTAAAGAAGAGCGCTGTGCGCCTGACCCTGGGGCATGTGTGCATTTGGGAGAGCTTCCACCAGATTTAAACACTGCTGCTATGAAATGGGAAACGAGAGGACACCTGGGTTAGAACACATTCGATTTACCTTCATGCACTGGAATTAAAAAGGATCAAAGAAGTATGCGATCTCCATTTTGATCACGGGCAAATTATTCTGCTTGCTGCTTTATAAGGAGCTAGGTGTATATCTCCCTATTGTTTTTGCACTACACTAACTTCCTCTGATGTGACTTGCTTCTCCTGAAACCCCAAGGATGGCAAGGCAGCCTCCATAGAAATGCCAGGAGCTGGCAGTCTTTTCGTTTTCTTAGGGTATGTCAACACTACACAACTTTTATCGACAAAGCTGTGTTGACATAGTCCTGTTGCTAAAAGTCAGTGTGTGTGGCACCTTTACCAACAAAATACTTCCACTCTCAATAAGGAGGGCTCGCTTTGTTGGCAGAAGCACCATTCACTTTAACTTGTGGCAAAATTTTGTTGTTCATTGGGGGGATAGGATAAGCATCTGTGAACGACAAAAGTTTTCTTGCTCAAATGCAAACACACTGTTAGTGTTGAAGAGTGGCAATTTACTCTTGGAAACATCATAAGACTATGCTTTTATTCACACAGCATGATCTATGCAATCCTAATTTTGGAAGTGTAAGAGCTCATTCTAACTACCACTGTTCCGGTATAAGTCATGCCTTCGTCAATTAGGGATGTGAAAGGTTAACCGGTAATCATCACACTTAATGGGTGATGCTTATCTGTTCCAGTTAACTGGTAGGGGCTGGAGCAGCTCCGGCCCCCCAGGCAGGTGGACTGCCCCCCCTTTTAATCCATTAACCAATTAAATTAGATTTTACATCCCTACCATCAATATAAAGCAGTTTGCACTCTGGAGTCATGGAAACCTATTATGATTTATTTAGCCTCATCCCTGTTCCTAAAATGCAGTGATTCAGAGAGAGAGAAAAGCATTTGTTTATTAGGCCAGCCAAATGACCTCCCCCATGCTAAAAGAAGAGATCCCACCATGCCACTTCCTTCTATATCTTTATTATTTATTTTCTATATGTAGAAAACAAAAGGAATGTGAACACACTAGCAAGGAACTGTCATCCGTGAGACTGCACAAAATTCAGGGAAGGGCAATTTGTGCCACGATCTGCTAACAGGCAGGAGAGGTGCAGGTCCAGGAAAAGACTCTTCACTTCCATCGGAGTGCCCTATGCGAAGGTGGAACCATTCCAGCCCACATTAGCAGCATTCATGTCGTAATAGTTGATGTAGACTCTGTAAAAAAGAGTAGAAATGTTGAACGTGACAAAATGTTAGTGCATGAAATGTAAGCATCTATTCATTAATACTAACGTAGGAAACAGGAAAAAAATGTATTCCTCTTCCCAGCCTCCAAGGGATATGGTTTCACATTTTCCACTTTAATTTTTTATAAAAGCTATTGAGATCTTTACCAGTAAATTTTGGTTTAAACCCAGAAGCTGCTCATCTCCAACTTTCCTTCTCTAATGCTTTACCAAGCACTTGCAAACTGGGCTTGCCAAGGCTCCTGCCCTAAGCACACACATTTTCTTCTTTGCATTTCCAAGCTCATTCTTTAATTAAAACATGCCATTTTAGTAACATGTCTGGAACCGCAGGAGAGATCAAAGGGTTTGAGTGGTTTGACTGCAGCAACTATTTGCCAACACCAAATGGGCTTTCCTGGCTGACTGCACATCCCTGCTAGGAATGTTAAACTTCGATTAATCAGCTAATTGAGTAGTCAATGGAATGTCCATCAACTACTCTATTAGTCGATAAGGGGGGGCGCCCTGATGCACTTGTCTCTTTGAAATGTACAAGAGCCGCCCACGGATCTTGTACATTTCAAAGAGAAAGAGGCAGCTGAAGTGCCAGCAGGTACCATTCCCCTCTGTGCCTTTTCCTTTGAAATGTACAAGAGCTGCCGTCGCTCAAAGAGAGAGGAGCAGCAGTTGGGACTGGCATGAGAGGGACTATTTCAATCCCCGCTTGCGCAGTTTCCCCATTGCCCTCGGCCTCCCCTTCTGGAGTCTCCCCCATTCCCATAGAGATGGTGCTGGGGGGAACCGGCTTTTAAGACAGCTCCCCCCCAACACTGGCTCCTGCTCACAGAGGCAGCAAGGGGTGGGAAGCGACTAGTCAAGTTCCTATTTGACTACCCGATAAGCATTTGCTTATCGGATAGTCGACTAGTCGCTAACATCACTAATCCCTGCCTCTTCACACATAGGCAGCAGCAGCTCCTGCTGGTTGCCATTGGGCACTGCTGCTCTACTCCCCTTGCTGGCTGACAGAACAGCAGCTGCTTGTCAAGTGGCAGCATTCTTCTGGGTCTCCTTGCCTACCTTCAAACTCCCCAAGGTGCCCAATGATCACCCTTCATGCCAGGAAAAAAAAGAAAAAAAAAGAAAAAAAAAAAAGAGGAGAGCACTGAATATTATACATTTGTTCATCATATTTAACCCTAACTCCCAAGGCTCAGATTATATTGTATCAGCCAGAGACTTGGGATTATAGGTAGCCTACTAGAGCAGTGGTTCTCAACAAGGGGTATGCAGAGATCTTCCGGGGGATACATCAACTCATTTAGATAGTTGCATAGTTTTACAATACACTACATAAAAAGCACGAGTGAAGTCAGTACAAACTACAATTTCATAAAATGACTTGTTTATAGGGCTGTATATACTGTATGGTGAAATATACATATTCAATATTTATATTCCCATTTATTTTATAATTATATGGTAAAAATAAGAAAGTAAGCTATTTTTATGTCTGATTTTGTAAGCAAGTATTTAAGTGAGAACACTTGCGGGTATGCCAGAGACTCCTTAAAGCGGTACAGTAATCTGGAAAGGTTGAGAGCCACCTGAACCACATTAATCTGGGGCCAATTCATGGCACCAGCACACAACTGTTGTGAAGTCTGAAAGGTGTATCTCCCTATTCAAAATAGACAGAGTTTTCCCCTTGGGTGTTAATAAACAACAGCCACCGGGGAGCATAATAGAGAATCCAAAGAAATAATTTTAGACAACCCAGTAACTGGAATGTCACTCTAGTGCAGCCTTACCTGTCTGCAGGTATGTGCAGTTGTTTAGTGAGCAGGTCACACAACAGCTTGGTATAGCTCTTGTTCTGCTGGCCTCCTATCTTGCCAATGCTGTGCAGGCTGCAAAGGGCACAGGGATCCGTGGAGCCTCCAAAGGACATCAGCTGATCAGCTGCAATGTGCACAGCTATGTACTGCAAACCAAAATTAACTATTAGTGAGGAGGTTAATATTCTGTCCTCAATCTCTCTCCTCTGAGGTGTATTTAGTTGGAATCCAGAGAGCAGGTTTGTTTCCTGGGATTAGCTATGGCAAGCACATGTGGTGTTTAATTGTACGTTTCTAAAACATCCACTGCAATAGTACTGTACCTTCGCCAGACACATAGCGATGTAGCCCCCCAGCTTAATTTTAAATAATTCTGTGAAGAATGACTTAGTGATCCTCTTCACTGAGGCTAATGCTTGAATAGGACTTGCTTTCTAGCCAGTCAATGTTTAGCTATTGGTAGGGCTATAATTGTTAGCCTCTATACAAGTTGTAAGCAGTCGTACGTTACAGGAGCCACTGACCAATCAGCTTGCTCCCATAAATCTATAAAACTTTAAGCACAGGAGGGCTCTGTTCTCTTGCTTGCTCTGCCACAGATTCACTGGTGTTGACTGTTGAGTACCCCAGCCTTTTGGTTCTCATTTTACACCAGTACCACTGCAATAGTGTGACTACAACTCATGGAGTAAGCCCATGGCCACCTCGTCTGCTAGGCCTGCTTACAGGCATGTTAAGATAACAGAGTGATCAAAACAATAATGGGCTGTCTACTCTGATGCTAATAGAGCTTTAGCTCCCATTACTGTGGAATGGAAGGGACATTCACAGAAAATTCCAGCAGATAATAGCCACTGTATCACCTAAGGCAAGCTACTTGGCTATTCTATACCTCTGCTAAGAGAAGCCAAAGATGCACACCCATGTTTGCAAAGTTTCTGAGAGCTTTGGGGATGAGAAGCCTCTGTATGTGCAAGATATTAGTGGAACATTTTCTTGACTTAACAGGATATGAAATTTTGCCTGGGGCTGAGTCACGATCCTTCTTACCCATTGCTGCCCTCTGTGGCAGAAGGTTTTTCTGTCCCACTGGGCTTTGTTGCAACACAGTCAAAAAAATGGTGACCTCAGGTAGCATTAGTCTTTTGTACACACCATTCTTTAATAGTGAAGGCCCATTTTGATCCTGCTTTTGTGGACCTCATAGAGCAAAATACTTGGTGACAGGAACTTGCCAGGTTAGTAAGAAACGCAAGATGTTTGCATGGTGAATATTCCTAATGTATACACCCATTACAATGAGAACCTACCCATGTTAACAGGACCATTCCCTCCCACAGACACACCTCCCTATGGCAAACTGGGATAGCTTATTAGCTTTTCCTAGCAGATAAGCATGCGAGAACCCACCCAAACCATGCACCCATAGAGCCTGGCCTTGTCCACGAGGCAGTGTAGTGTCATTTCTGCCTATGAGTCAGACGCACAGTCATTTATTCCATTAGCAGAGAAGCAGCCAACCTCCTGGAGCCATGCAAGCACGTTTCCACGTGCTGCAGGCCTTCCATCCCTGTCTCGCCTCACTCCCCCAGACAGACGACCCAGACTGAACTAAAGGCTGTCTGCAGCCAGAGAAATTAGAGGTCTCCCTTTTACACTGAGAACAGTTACAAGAGACTCAATTCTGTTTCCGCTAGGTGAGAAAGGACGCCCCTAGGTGGGAGACCAGCACCAAGGCTCCCGGCTAACTCTAACATCCGTAGGCGCTGCGACTTGCCCCTTCTGCATGCAAACTGCAGCGCTGGGATGGAGTGACAGCCTGCGCAACTCACCTGGGCAGGCTTGCCGGTAGCCTTTGCTAGCTGCTGGGTGAGCTCCCCCGTCAGGCTCTCCGGCACTGCGTCCTTGCTCACGTTGGTGTTCACCACAAACATGGGCATCTTGGAGCCTTGCAAAGAACTGCCCCTGCCTGCGATACGGACCCGCTGCTGCAAAATGGAGCTGAACCAGAGACCCTGCCCTCCTCCCTCGCTGGCTGCTCCGAAATCAGCCCATGTGATCCGCGCCGGACCAGATTCTTAAAGGGACAGCAGCGCCCAAAACACGGGTCCCTCTCTGCAGAGCATTTTGGCAACTGAACAGTCTGTTCAAGCGCGTCCCTGGGGCACCTGCTGGATGTAATGTGTGTGTAGTTCCCCCTCTTCCCTCCTGCCGGGGGTCTCCCCAGGCCTCCCTTTGCTCAGACATTTGCTTTATTATTATTTTATGAAATAACTATAACATTATTTTATAAATATAACTATAAAATGGGTATATTATGTATTGTATATATTAATAAATATTTATATACATATTTATATTACGGTAATACCCAAAGGCTCTCATATGGACCCCGTTGTACTGGGCGCTGTAAGAATTGGCCCTGGTTCTGCAAAGACTTATGCTGTGACTGGGTCCCTCCAACCCACTGATTTCAGTGGGACTATCAATGGTGGGGTCAAGCATCAGAGGGGTCGCCGTGTTAGTCTGAATCTGCAAAAGCAGCGAGGAGTCCTGTGGCACCTTATAGACTAACCGAAGTGTTGGAGCATAAGCTTTCGTGGGCAAAGACCCACTTCGTCAGATGGTGGGGTGACACCTACCATAGGCCTGTCTGCAGGATGGGGGCAAAGACACAAGTCCTATACAGAAAGTGATCTTTTATTTGCAAAATAACTGGCACCCCTCTGCAATTTTTTTATATACGTGTGTGTTTGGGTTTGCCTGGTTCTCCCCCCCATCCCCATCACATAATGCAAACCATGGTTTATTTCTGTGTTGCTGGCATGAGTGCCTCAGTTCTTCTCTTTTGCTTTTCACTCTTACATAGGAAACGATCCATTACTTCTCAGTGTGGCCTCGATTTCTATATTGTGTCCTGTCTTTTGTTTCAGCTAGACCAGACTAACACGGCTGCATCTCTATCACTATTCTATAGTGTGTTTTCTTGTTTGAACTGAATTATGCAGGAGTGGTCTGATCCTGGCTCGTGCCTGAAGAGGAGCGAGCTGCCTTTATGAAGAAGCCAAAGGCTGCTTTGCAGACGAGCCCTCTGCTGGGCTGCATGCTGTGATGCACGTAGCTTTCTCTGCACCTTGTAGAGTCATTTACGTCATTTACGTCAATGCAGAATGGTAGGTAGCATGTCATCCCCAATTCGCACTAGTCAGATGACTCACAAAATGGAGGGTAACACACACACACACACACACACTATATAAATGGAGGGCAACACACACATACACACACTCTATAAATGGAGGCAACACACACACACAGAGCCAATATATAAATAATACTATAATAAGTAATGATCCACAAAACCAGTGTACACTAAATAATGAAAGGCAGGGTCTGGGCCAAGAACATGGGTGAATGTTTTAAGATGTTTTTGTAATACCTTTTAAAAAAATGACACTGTCTCTATTATTCCTTGCAATTGCTTAAATCATTCTCCTTCCCTGCTCCCCAACCTCCAGCTCCCTGAAAGATTGCAGGAAGGTAAGGGTATGCTTCTGGGAATTTATGCAATACGGGGGGAGAGAGGGAGGGAGCCAGGGGCAGATGACCATTTTGCGGGGCCCAGGGCAGCACAATTTTACGAGGCCCCCTTTGCCACAGCGCATGCATGGGGGCTTTTTGACAGCTGGCGGGGCCCGGGCGGCCGCCCCTCTTGCTGCCTGTCCGCCCCTGGAGGGAGCATGCTGCAGTCAGTGACTGCACCCTAGATATTCTCACATACTTCCCCTGGTCTGCCAACCCCAAAACAGTAGAACCCCAGCCATGCTGCTGTTCTTGCATGGAAAGGATCTATGGTCTTTCTCGGGAGTGATGCTGTGGATGTACTCTTCTCCACTTTGGCAGGTTTCCCCTACACAATGAGAAGCAATGTTTGGCCCTCTCTTTGGATCTCAGGTATGTATAGGGCTTGCATGTTCACTAAAACTGCCCATGTGCATGTGTAACCCACTTGGAGTGTGTATATGTTGCACATGCACACACAACTTTAAGCATTCATTTTTGGTTACACAGCATACTTTATAAAATGTGACCTGCGCCTTTTGTTCTCACTTAAGCATGACCTCATACAATAAAGACTCAGAATTATGAACACCAGAGTTATGAACTGACCAGTGAAACACATACCTCATTTGGATCCAGAAGTACATCTCAGGCAGCAGTAGAAACAAAACAAACAAAAAGCAAATACAGTACAGCACTGCATTAAATGAAAACTTAAAAAAAGTTAAGCAGCATTTTTCTTCTGCATTGTAAAGTTTCAAAGCTGTATTGTTAGTATTCAGTTGTAAACTTTTTGAAAGAGCTACCATAACTTTTTCTTCAGGGCTGCACACATTTCAGAGTTACAAACAATGTTCATTCTTCAGGTATTTGTAATTTTCAGGTTCTACTGTATTTTATTATAATAATAATGATAATAATAAATAATAATAAATCTCAGGAAGAAAGGTGTTGAAAAAATTAAGATGCTGGAATCGCACCCAACATTTTTTTTAATGTAATGCAAAGCAGTTAGGTCCAGATCCTCAAAAGGGTTAAGCTCCTAACTTCCATTCATGGCCGGCTCTAGGCACCAGCAAATCAAGCACATGCATGGGGCAGCACATTTCCAGGGGCAGCATTTGCAGGTAAACAGCCGCCCCCAGCAATGCCAGGCCCCACCCCGCCAATTTTAAAGGGCCTCGGGAGCTTGGCTCTGGCTGTGTGTCCCTGGGAGCTGGCTGCGGAGCACAGCACGGCCAGGCTCCGCCCACCCCGCCGGCTCCAGTCCTGCAGCGGCCCCAGCCCCCTTCGCCGGCGAGTAACCACTCCCTGCCGGCTGCCCGGCTCGCTGCGCCCGCCCGCCCCTCTGGCTCCACGCCGCCCCTTCCCCACGCCGCCCCTGAGCCCTGCATCCTGCTCCCCTGCACCCCGGTACCCCTGCTCTCCCTGTTCCCTGCAACTCTCTGGCTCTGCGCGGCCCCTGCACCGCGCACCCTGCTCCCCCCGATCCCTGCGCCCCTCTGGCACTGCGCTGCCCGTTCCCTGCGCCGCCCCTGCACCCTGGTCCCCACGCCCCTCTGGCTCTGTGCCCCCTCTGCACTCCGCAGCCCCTTTTCCCTGCACCCCTCTGGGTCTGTGCCCCCCATTCCCTGCACTGCCCCTGGACCCCGATCCCTCTGCCCCTCCTAGGGTTGTCAGGTATCCGGTTTTATACCGGACAGTCCGGCATTTACGCCCTCTGTCCGGTAGACAAATTCAGAAAATACCGGACATGTGCAATGTGCAACGTGCAATGTCTGGTATTTTCTGAATTTCCAGCTGGGCACCAGACGGAAGCCTGGTGGGGCCGGGGGAGCAACCTGGGAGGCGGGGCCGCGATTGGTGCTGGGAGCCCTGTGGTTGCGTGCAAAAAGCCGGGCGGGCGGGCGGCGGAGACTCCCAGCCCTCCCCCGCCCAGCTTCTGCGCACAACCAGAGCTCCCACATGCGCGGCCCGCCTACCAGCTGGGAGCCTCTGGTTCTGCTGGCAGAGGCTGAGCTCCCAGCCTTTCCCCCCACCCCTCCCGGCTTCTACTAGCAACTAGGGGACTGCCTGCCGGGGGCGCGGCCTGTTGGACTCCGGCCAGTGGCTGCCCCCCCCGCCAGCTCTGCTTCCCACCCCCCTTCCTCCGGCCCCTCCTCCTCCCGTCCAGACCCACCGGCCCCTGGATCCCCCCAGCTCTGCTTCCCACCTCCTTCCTCCTGGCAGCCTGGGGCCCCCGACCCCCCTCAGTCCAGCCCGCCTCTGCCCCCCATTCCTCCCGGCCAACCTCGTCCCCCGATCCTCCCGCCAGCCCGCCTCCCGCCCCCTTCCTCTGGCCAGCCCCACCCTCCTCCTGGCCGGTCCTTCCTCCCCAGCCCACGATCAAGTGCGTCCGGTATTTTGGGGGGGGTGTCTACCTGGTAACCCTAGCCCCTCCTGTTCCCCACGTCCCATTCTCCATGCCTCCCCTGCACCCCGCACCCTGCTCCCCCCAATCCTTGTGTCCCTCTGGCTCTGCACCTCCTGTTCCCCGCGCCACCCCTGTAATCCCCACACCTCTCTGGCTCTGCACACCCCAGCACCCCAGTCCCCCTGCTTTCCCTGGTCCCCACGCCCCTCTGGCTCTGCGCCTCCCATTCCCCACAATAAACCCTGCTCCCCCTGTTCCCCATGCCCCTCTGGCTCTGTGCTGTCCCTGCACCCTGCTGCCTCTGTGGGTCAGGAGTGACGGGTGCTTGTCCATAGGGAGGGGCTGGACAGGGCATGGAAAAGGCTGTTGTGACCCAGCAGCGAGTGAAAGGGGAGGGAGTTTATGAGCGCCTTTGCCTTTATGGAAAAAAAATAATTAAATTTATATTTGCTATTTATAGGGCTAAAATGCCAGGACAAAAACAAAAACGAAAACAAACAAACAAACAAAACACTGCAAAGTGCAAACATGTGTAAAAGCCAACAAAAAAAGGGCGGGGGGAGAGCGGCCAAAATTTTTTTTGCTTGGGGTGGCAAAAAACCTAGAGCTGGCCCTGCTTCCATTCCAGTCTTCTATGTCATTGGAAATTGCTCAGCTGGTGAAAAGGGGGAGGAGGGATAAACGAGTGGAATTTGTCCATTTGCTGTCTCTGCACATTCCAAATCCTAGGATCTGATACTGCCCTTTTGAGGCAGATGTGATCTGCTTTCCTCTAAGTAGTTATCTACCTACCGACAACTATGGGGTTTTTTTTGGTGTAAGTACAATTTTGGACACACTTTTGCTAATACAGATACAGGCAGGGTTTGCAGGGCCGCCCTACCCTTTAGTTTAAAGTGTGCCGACGGAGGCTATATCTTCACTATACAGCGTTTAGCAACAAGTCTGTGTGGACACAGCCCTGTCACGAAAAGCAGGGCCAGCATGAGGTGTGTGCAGTCGGCTCCCCCGCACATGGCCCTGCACTTTATTATTGGCCCCTCCGGCCTGGGTGGTGAATTCTGCCTAAGGCATGTCCCAAAGGTGCAGGCAGCACATGGCAGCGGTGGCCTCCCACCTAGAGGGGCCCCCAGCCCACAGGAAGAGAAAGCTGCCATGCACGCTGATGCTGAATGTGCCCCACGTGGCCCCATGCTCGTTGCTGCCTTCCCAGGATCACTTTGCTCCGCTAGGGGAGCAGCTGCTGCAGCTCTGCGTGGGCAGAGCCAGAGCCCTGGGCCTGATGCGCATTGCTGGTGGCCTGGGCCACAGTGGCCCATTCAAACTAAACCCCGCAGATAATCACACCAGCCCTGGATAGAAGTCAGCATGTGTGAGCCCTGTTTGTTGGCATTTGTGTCAACTGAACACTTGCGCCCCCAGCAAGGGGGTTCCGCTACGTGGACAGCTGAGCTCGCCTGCCGACAGAGCAGTGTTCACACTTTCACTTCTTGCGGCAAAACTTTGTCCTTCATGGAGGGGGGTGGGGTTAAGCACCCGTGGACGATAAACGTTTTGTCAGTCACATGCAAGTGAAGACACAGCCTGATTCTAAAAGAAGGGCAGAGCAAGGGGAGCTATGTTATTCAAACTATTTTTAAATACAATTTAAAATCAGTTCAAGTTAATTCTGTTTACATTTTGTTAGACCGGCTAGTATGATCAGGCCAAAAAGCATATCTAAACTTCATTTAGAAGCCCAGATTTCTACCTAGTAGAACATATGTTTCTAAATTAATTTTTAATTTCTCCACACTGGCTAACGTGACTGAACTCTATTTAAAAGGAACCATTATATATATTAAAAAGCATTTTTAGGAAGCACATTTCCTTAAGTATTGTCAAAGGGGGGCTGGTCCCCTTAAGGCGAGTCTGAGCCTGGGCTATCTATAACTGAAGTCTTAAGGAGAATGAGCCAATTTTGGCCCACCTGCTAATTAACTGCCTAGGTCAATGGTTGGCAACTAATATGTCTAATAAGCAGTCACAGCTGATAAATGGCTACCAGAGTGCAGGGTGCCCCTATGCAGAGAGAAGCCCACTAAGGAAAGGAGCTGACTGGAGAGGTGCAGGATGCCTGGTTTGTGAGGGGTTGTATGCTGTCAGGAGAAGAGTTGCAGCTGTAAGAATGGCCCAGGGAAGCAATCGGAGAAAAGGCCTGCTATGTGGCATATGGTGCTATTTGCCCTGAGGATAATGGGGAATTACTCTTACCTGCTACTTGACTCTTCCTAGGTCTCTGTGCTCTGTTATGTCTTCTATTCCTTGCTTGTCCTTCTCCCTGACTTTGGACATGGTTGTTAGAAAGACAGACGTTGGCTCCCCACCCCAGAATCTTTTTTTTAAATGATTTACCTGATGTGGGACTAGCCTGAGACTGGGATGAACTGTCCCCTAGTAAAGAAGCCTGGAGGAAGACCTTTGTGTACTCTGTTAATATCTGAGAGTCACAGAATTGGGGAAGGACTTGTTTGCCATGTAAAAGCCTTGGCTAAACTTATTGATAACTGAGTTGGGGATGCTATGGTAGAATATCCACAGTGCTAGGAGGATGTTTGTGTTGGATGGAAGGAGTGGATGACATGTGCTTTTTATACATTAGATCAAGCCCTGAATCAACTTAAATGACTGACTTTTTACTACTTTTATGCTGTTTATGTCTGGTATTTCTGCTTGAAAGCGGACTACCTGGGATTAAACTCTGGTTTCTTGTGAGTTTGTAGTGCCTGAGACCCTGAAATACTGCAGTGTTTGGAAGCTGGTGCTTAAGGGGGGAATGATGGTGGTTGTGGTGGGTGTTTTTTTTTTTTTTTTTAAAGAAAACTTCCATTGGAAAAGCACTCTTGAGGGAGTCCAATGTTTTGTGCTTGTTTGGGTAAAACCAGTCTTCAGGCAGGAGACAAGTTAAGTGTTGATAAATTCAATTTCCCAAGATCTCTGTACTACAGATGATAATACATATTTCAGCAAAGACTAACTGGTTGCACTTTCAATTAAACAAATCCAAGAAGGCCATTTACAATGGTATGAGCTGTGGTAATCTGCACAAATATTGACCAACTTCTGTTAGCTTTGGTTGCGGTTTAGAAAATCCAAATGGCTACATTTGTGGGCCAAATAGGTTCTTCAAAATGAATTAACCTGACCGGGTTTAAAACCTGCTCAGTAATATGGCTTTTGGCTAGCTGTGAATGGAGTTCTACTGCCCGATCCTGTACTTCTTCCTCAGGTAAAACTGCTATTGAAGTCTGACCATGTATACTACTTTCAAAATTGCCTTAAAAATCAAGTGCCTGGTGCGGACTGACTAAACTTTCGATGGCAACAGAAATCTATCCAGTCTGGCATAAAGTGCTGTGCCTGCCTCTTTCCACGGCATTGTGCAATGAAAACTCAAATTTTGCCCTAAGAACCTTTGTGTAGATAGATTGCTGCTGATATTTAATAAGTTAACTAATTCTAGTTGGAGCAAGTCTAATGTACAATTAAAAAGCGTGTCTCATACAGATCATCAGAAAGTGTGTCCATTTTCCCATGTCTCTGAAAAGTAATGAGGCTCACACTCAAGCATTTTTTCTAAGTCTTTACTTCACTTTTACAGGTGTGGTGCAGAAGAATGTACAAGCAGCAACAGGTAAGCATGTTATCACAGAATCCTTGAATTTGCTCGCCCAATGCAGAAAGTATGGCTGGAGCCACAGTGAGTACAAATCCGAGAATAACCTGTTAGTTTATGTAGGTTCCTTAAGCCATGGTGGTACGATTCCAGCCTATGTTGGCAGCACTCATATCAAAGTAGCTGATGTAGATTCTGAAATTGAAGAGAGATGCTAAGAACAGAGCTCTGCAAACCTTCTGAGTTTACTAAGTGAAACTAACATATTTACAGCATAAATATCGCCAAATTCTTGAGGCTTTCTCCAGGTTTTACTGTCTGAATTACATGTGCCTTAAATTGTCAAGCATGTGCAAAAGCTTAATGTATTCTTATCTTCCAGGCAATTTGTACACATTGTTTCTACTTAACTTACAATTATTTAAAACTCCGGTCACCTGAAGAAGTGGGCTGTGCCCACGAAAGCTCATGATACCATCTACATGTTTTGTTAGTCTATAAAGTGCTACCAGACCACTTAACAACAAGTGGTACAGACTAACTCGGCTACCTCCTGAAGCTTCCAATTATTTAAAAAATTGCCATGCCCAGTTTGGGCCTACATACAGGAAGAGCAACGGAAATGCTGTCTTCATATTGTAAAAATTCTGTTGGAAACAGTTTTAAAAAATTGCTTGGAAGTTGGCAGTTTTGTTTCACTAATGCTGCACTGAAATGCAAGTGCATGAGCACCTGAAAGTGAAATTAATAAGAACTAGCAAGGGATGCTGATTAATACAATCTTACATTCTGGAAGATGAGATGGAAAAAGGAAACAAGTTGTGGAAAGTGACTTAATGTGTTAAACCTTTATTTTTAATTAGAAGCATTAGAAGCATTGTAACACAAGTGAGGTATTTTTAATAAGGCTTTCAAACTGACAGGATTTCAACACTTTCCTCCTGCCCCCCTTTTTCAGTTCTCATAGCATCTGTTTTGTTCTCTAATATCACTGGTCTACAATTTTTTAGAAGTCGTCTGCTTCAGAGATAAAATGTGCTATTTATTATGTATTTTGATGTGCTGAATTCAAATATGACAATTAAAACAACTGATTGGCTACTGTTTCCAAGATATTTAAGTTTTTACATTTTACATCTATGTATATTGTATAGATAGTAGAGTTTTAATCATAAATTGTAAACCTAGGTCTTTTCATGTGTTTATGGTTGCTTTACATGATAATATTTCACCTGTCCTGTTTATGTAACACTTTAAAAATCAGCAGAAGGGTTATATAAATAAAATTTATTATGAAACAAAAGGCAAAAAACTATTATGTACATAGTTTAGTCCTATTCAGTGTCTACTCGGCGCTTCTTGGCTTGTCTCTTGTATTCATTAAATGGAGCATCTCTTGTCACTGTCCAGCAATAGTCTGCAAGCATTGATGGGCTCCATTTGCCCTGATAGCGTTTCTCCATTGTTGCAATGTCCTGTTGAAATCGTCATGCACGCTCCACTGCTCCGCAGTTCGGTGGAAAAAATCTAGATGAGTGCAAAAATGTATCTTTAGTGACATGTTGCAACCAAGGCTTTTGTATGCCTTGAGGAGGTTTTCCACCAACAACCTGTAGTTGTCTGCCTTGTTGTTTCCGAAAATTTATTGCCATTAACTGGAAGGCTTTCCATGCCGTCTTTTCCTTGCCACGCAGTGCATGGTCAAATGCATCATCTCAAGAAGTTCACGAATCTGAGGACCAACAAAGACACCTTCCTTTATCTTAGCTTCACTTAACCTTGGAAATTTTCCACGGAGGTACTTGAAAGCTGCTTGTGTTTTGTCCATGGCCTTGACAAAGTTCTTCCTCAGACCCAGCTTGATGTGTAAGGGTGGTAACAAAATCTTCCTTGATTCAACAAGTGGTGGATGCTGAACACTTTTCCTCCCAGGCTCCAATGACTGTCGGAGTGGCCAATCTATCTTGATGTAGTGGGAATCTCTTGCACGACTATCCCATTCACAGAGAAAACAGCAGTACTTTGTGTATCCAGTCTGCAGACCAAGCAAGAGAGCAACAACCTTCAAATCGCCACAAAGCTGCCACTGATGTTGGTCATAGTTTATGCACCTCAAAAGTTGTTTCATGTTGTCATAGGTTTCCTTCATATGGACTGCATGACCAACTGGAATTGATGGCAAAACATTGCCATTATGCAGCAAAACAGCTTTAAGACTCGTCTTCGATGAATCAATGAACAGTCTCCACTCATCTGGATCGTGAACGATGTTGAGGGCTGCTATCACACCATCGATGTTGCAGGCTACAAGATCACCTTCCATGAAGAAGAATGGGACGATCTTTTTGATGGTCACGGAACATGGAAACCCTAACATCACCTGCCAGGAGATTCCACTGCTTTAGTCTGGAGCCCAACAGCTCTGCCTTACTCTTGGGTAGTTCCAAATCCCTGACAAGGTCATTCAGTTCACCTGGTGTTATGAGGTGTGGTTCAGAGGAGGAGAATGGGAGAAAATGTGGATCCTGTGACATTGATGGTTCAGGACCAGAAGTTTCATCCTCTTCCTCTTCCTCGTCTGACTCAAGTGAGAATGATTCTGGTGCATCAGGAACCGCAGTCCTTCTCCGTGGGGTACTGGGCGATAGCTGATGGAATGTTTGGATAATGCACAGTCCACTTTTTCTTCTTTGACACACCTTTCCCAACTGGAGGCACCATGCAGAAGTAACAATTGCTGGTATGATCTGTTGGCTCTCTCCAAATCATTGGCACTGCAAAAGGCATAGATTTCCTTTTCCTGTTCAACCACTGGCGAAGATTTGTTGCACAAGTGTTGCAGCATACGTGTGGGGCCCACCTCTTGTCCTGATCTCCAATTTTGCATCCAAAATAAAGGTGATAGGCTTTCTCAACCATAGTGGTTATACTGCGCTTTTGTGATGCAAAAGTCACTTCACCACAAACATAGCAGAAGTTATCTGCACTGTTCACACAAGTACGAGGCATCTCTGCTCACTTTGGCTAAACAGAAATGTGTCCTTTGCAAAATCAAACACTGACAAATAAGAGAGCACGACACTGTATGATTTCTAGAGCTGATATAGGGCAATTTGTTCAGCAGAGTGATGTAAGCTTCATTATGATTGCATCATCCATGACTTCTAGGAATAACGTGATGCAATTCATATCATGTATGACGCAATACCAGCTTCAGATTGCATCATTCATTGTTTTGCCTAAAAAGCAAGCACTGTCCAAACTCAGTCATAGATTTATTCATAGATCCAGTCAAAGATGTATTTTAGTCATTTCTGGTTTAAATTGAGATCCCTTCCTTTATAACTCACTTATCCTCTGCCATTCCCAAGTCAAGGGTCGTATATACTGACCCAATAGCATATCTTGAAAACTAGAGCCAATCAACAATTTTAAGCATCATTTTTGTTCTCAGTGACCCAGAATTAGTAAAGTTTGGCTACATTTATTTCAGAAGCATTTTGGCTGTAGAGCAGTGTATTTAGTCTGGTTGTATCTAATTAGTTGGCCTTGCCCACATATTGACTAAACTGGGGATGTTCAGCACCAAAAGCAGACTACTTTTGTAATAAAGGGATTATTTCCTTCCTGTTTTTTAATGACAATTGCCAATACCGAGTTTAAATATTTATTTTTAGCATCTTCAAACAGGCTGTTCAAAAAAAGTGGTGTTGCAAAGCCGTGAGTAGTTTGGGGTTACTAGTTTTAGCAGATATGTAGATCCCAAATCAGGCAAGTTACAGTCCAGGCTCACCTGTCTGCAGGTATTTTCAGATGTTTGCTCAGCAGGTCACACAGCAGCTTGGAATAGTCCTTATTCTCCTGCTCTCCTATTTTGCCAATGCAATAGAGAAAGCACATGGCGCAGGGGTCTGTGGAGCCGTGGAAGGACATCAGCTGATCAGTAGAGATCTGTAGCGCTACATACTGTGAGAAGGGGGGGGAAGACAAATGACACTTGGGTGCCTAAATCCCATTATCTGCTCTTTGTTGTGGAACTCTCCTCTTGTGTCCTCATTTTACTGTGACTTGTTGTCACGTGCAAGGTACGTTCAACACTGTGAGGAAATGTTTCCCTGTGCCTTGTTCTTTCAAGTGCCTCACAATGGCTTGCCACAATGGCTCTGGTGACCACTATGTTCTGAACCAAAAATGGGGATATGTTACCCATGCCCCTTACCCTGTTAGCCACGTCCTTGACCCTTAGCTCTACCCACCTGCCAATGTGGATGACCCGCCCCTGAAGGGAGTACTTTCGGGGTCAAGATGGACACATGACTGAAAGTAAAGGGTGTCATGTGACCCCTCTAAATGCCTCCCACTGTCCTTTACCAATGGGTTTGGGGCCGTAAGACCCCTCCCATGCAACTATACTGCAATTGCATTAACCCAACTTGCAATGCTGGGGAGAACGGTTTAGTTTAAATTATTAAACAGACTGAGCGTTTTAAACTTTCACATGTTAGTTTATCAAACTTCATTTTAAATAAAAATATTAATTTGTCCAACACAAAAGGCTTCAGTGTTTTCTTTACCTATGGCAGGGGTGGGGAACCTTTTTTTGGGCCAGGGGCCACGGACCTACGGAAAAATCAGTTGGGGACCACACAAGTGAGAAGCACAAAAGCTTCTCCACAAACCCCCAACCCTCACTGATGTGGACCCCAACTGAGACACCTCACTCCTCTGGCACTCCAGCCCCACAAGGCTAGGGGAAGGGAGAGGGAGGACTGAGATTCAGGGCTTCTCCTAGGCCAGATTTACTTTTTTGAGGTTCTGGAGAGTTAGTAGATTTTTATGGACCCCCTTAGGCTCTGGGTGGGGACAAAAATAAGGGGTTCAGTGTGTGGGACAGGGCTGCCACTGTGTGGGCTAGGGAATGGGGATGCAGGGTCTGGGCAGGAGGTGAAGAAGCAGGCTGGGGGTATGGCCAGGAGGAAGGGTGCAGGAGGGGGCTTGGGGTAGTGTGTCTAGCCAGGAGGGAGGGTGCAGGAGCAAGGGAAGATGTTGGAGCAAGCTGGGGGTGTGGCATCTTGGCAGAGGGAGGGAAGTGAGTGAGGAGGGTTGGAGGGCTGGGCATGAGGGGGGATGCTTACCTGGCTTCATGCCCTCTTGCAATGGGGAAAGCCTCCAGACAGCAGGCTGCTGTTCCCGCAGTGGGGTGGGAAGGAGGAGGGAGCTCAGCTCCCCCTCTTTTCCCTCCCCCAATCTTCATGCAGCAGGGATTCTGATGCAGCCATGAGGCTGCCGCACCTCCTCTGGCTTCCCACTCAGAGGGCACGGGGGGTGATGGTGGTGAAGAAACCCTGACCTTCCCAGCCAGACCAGGCTCACTGCTGCTTCTCCAGTGGGCTGGGAAGGGGAAGGGAGCTCATCTCTTCTCCATGCAGTGGGGATCCCATCACAACTGCAAAACTGCAGCACCAGCTCCGGCTTCCTGCTCGGAGGGCACAGGGGGAGGGGTGAAGAAATCTTGACCTTCTGGCCAGGCCACTCTCTGTCACTCCCCCAGTGGGATGGGGAGGGGTGGGAGGAGAGAAAGCGGCAGTGCATGGAGCACACCTGCTGAGCATGAGCCCCACCCTGCAGTGCCCCAGCCGGTCTCCACATGGCCCCTGCTGGAGCTGAGGCAGTAGCTCCAAAGTGTGGTGGTCTGGGAGCGGCTCTGCTGGGTTTTGCCTTGGTCCTGCCTGGCCCCGCTGGCGGCGGCCGCTGTACCAACAAGTGGCCTGGAGGAGGAGAGAGCACAGCCGGACTGGCTGTCCCATGTGCCAGAGGCAGTCCAGCGGGGGGGGGGAGGGAAAGGGCTGGTGAAGCAGTGGGTAGCGGAGTGGCCAGAAATGGTGCACCACCGGAAGCTGGTCTGGCTGCCCGCTGGCAACGCTCCAATGGAGCTGCTGGCCGAGATGGGGGGAAGGAGGCTGTTGTTGCTGCACTGCGCGGGGGGGAAATGGCAGTGCATGGAGCCATTTCTCAGTTGCTTCTCCCCCGCAAGCCCGAGTCTCCATCAAGTAGTGGAATGTCTGGTGGGGTTTCTGGGACATCTTACTACTTGATGCGGACACCAGGACAGAGTATTTAAAATGGGGACTGTCCTGGAAAGTGTGGGACATATGGTGGGTGTAACTATGGCTTCTCTGTCTGGGTCCCCTGATGTCAGCAACAAGCATATGCTCTCTGTATATACTGGACAGCCCTGGTTCAATGCTTTGTATCCTGGAGCCTCCTGCAATCCCCCAGATTTCCACTGGTTTCCACCAGCCTTGATAATAACTGGTATGGTGACCCTGTGGCGAAGTGGGGGTGCTGTCTGCTCTGTGACCCCGGGTCCCCCTGCGCTGTGATGGGAGATTCTCGCTGACTCTCCCAAATGTGTATTAACCCAGACACCCAGGCTCAGCCTCCCAGGGAGGGAGACAAAGGAAGGAGGGCGGAGACCAGCACCTGGCTGGGGGGGCAGGCCTGGAAGAGAACTTTTTAGATTCTGTCTAGTATCATGGAGGAAGCACCCTAAGCAAGGGGCTGGGATTTAGGGGCCCAGTCTCCCCCATCTCAAGGGGGGCTGAGGCATCCTAGGCCTGCCCTGTAACCAGATTACATCTATGCTGTGCTGTATCCTGGAGAAGCAATAAACTCTCTATATTCTACTGGCTGACGAAGTCTGTTCGTGCCACTCTGGGGGGGCGCAGGAGACGGGGGAACCCCGACGCGCCGTCACAGACCCCACACACGCATAGCCCTGGATTTTCTCAAAAACCTCTTGTTCCAGGACTGGACCATCAGCAGGACATTAAAGGTTTGCTGCACTTTTAAGAAGTAGAGATCCAACAGTTGGCTACCTTACCGGGAGTTATCAAACTGTCCAGTTTCAATACAGCACTAGATTAAAAACAAAACAAGCTTATTAACAAAGGAAGATACAAATTCAAGTATGAGAGAAAGTTAGAAATGGCTACCTGAAAATAAAAGTGAAAGCCCACATCTAAAATTTAATCTAGCAAGTTTTGGTTCAAGGTTTTAAGATGGTTCCTGTCCCCCCTAATTTTCCATTAAGATGGTGACTGATCTTCTCCATGGTCGGGGTCTCACCAAGATACCCAAAGGTGCTTAGGTGAAAGAATTTGGGAGTTCTCTTTCTCCTTCTTTTATAGTCCATGGAATCCTTGAAGTGCATTCTTCTGAAGGGTTTCCTGTTTCCCTCCCCCCAAGTAAAGCGCATTCAAACTGCAAGGTAGGTAGCATGCAGCCTCATCACCAGACTACTTCTTCCCCCACTTGTTTGCTGAAATTTAAAGTTGTTCTGTTTGCTGTCCTGTGGATCCTTTTCACTCCTTATATGTAAACTGAGGTCAACGCACATTTTTTTGGGTTAAGATAGACCTGTTTAACTGCTTTTGCCTAAGCAGGGCTTTCTATTTTTGAACATTTGCTAATGAGATCATACAGGGGACTTCATAACAATACATATTGTATTGCTACATTTGTTTCCCCATGATACATTAGTGGCAAGTAAATCTAGTCTTCAAGTGATGCCTGGTGCACGTAGATTAAAATAGTGCGTAGGGTAGGATCAGCAAGGGTGCTTTTGGTCACACTTGTGCCATACAATCTTCTAAAGATAGTGCTGCTTGGTCACCCATGCTACATGCTGGAACTGGACTGGCCAATGCTACCTACAATACTCCAGCTGTAGCAGAATGGTTTTCTTAGAAAGCTCTACAAGGATGGTGTGAGGCACACTTCAGTGCTTGGTACACTGCCTCTGTTGTCCTTGCTAATACTAAGATATAGAAGGTAGCATCGTTCCCTTGCTCTCTTTCCCCCGTCCACAGAGGAATCTTTCCCTCTGTGCCTCACAACTTCCCCTAATGGATACATTTAACCAAAATCCAGCCCACCTCGTTGTGTAAGAATAACCAGGATTAGTTTCCTAATAGAGGAAAATGGATGACACTAAACTCTGCTGCCATTTTTGCCTCCAAGGGGCAGGTGCCCATTACATGAGCCATGAAAATAACAAAGATTAAGGAAGGACTGCCAGTTATGTGCACACTCACAGACACAGCAACAATATAGTGGGAGGTTTGTAAGTGGGAATTAGTCCTCTACTGTAAGATGAATTTCAGGAGGGATTTTCAAAACTGCTTTGGGTTGGTCTAACTTGGCTCCCCTTGAACAGGAAGCATGGTGGAACTGCTGCTAAGCACTTCTGAAAATCTCGTCTGTTCCTCACTGTGGCTGTCTCGTTGTGGATGTCTCACCTAAGCACACGTTTGTAACATGGACTCCTGGAGTGTAGTGATGCCCAGTAGATGTGCAAACCCCTGTCCAGTCTTCCATTTTATTCCTCAACTTTTATTCTGAAACATAGAAGGCACAGACTCCCCCCACATGATGAAGACAGCAACAGAGAATGAAATGAAGCATGGGGGAATGGTGTGGTTAATTGACATATACTCTCCCCTACCAAAAATTTTAAAAATAGTGCACGTCACGTGAGACCAAACTGTGGGCGACCACATTTCCCTATACTGAATGCGGGACACCTGGTAAAACGACTTGTATTCAGGCGAAGTCTGTGGCAATCCACCAGCACGATGCAGGACAAACACTCAAATTAACGACAAGTTGACTAAGCCCCTGTTCAAAAGAAACACTGCGTCGCTGGATGTCTGGAAGGTTTGCAAGGGCAGAGGTGACACACGCGCTCCTAAATGCCTCTCTCACCCAAGGGTGGGGGGAGTCCACTGGCCTGACCCAACCCCTCCCTGCCCTTTGCTCGCCATGCTTGGCTGGGCCCCGGGATGGACCCACCTCGCCTGGTGCTACGTTGAGCAACATGGGAGGGGCACGCAGGATCGTAAGATTTCTGTCATGGTTCACACCAGCACATGTCCAGCAGCCGCCTTTCAGCCCTGGGCAGGAGGGAAGGGAGAGGAGCGGCTTCCAGCCACAGAAGGTGGGGATGATTTGGCCTTTTCAGAGTTCATCTCTCCCCCAGCCCCCTTGGCTCCCCTGTGGCTAGAAGCAGCGTGTCCACGGAAATGCAGCTCACACCTCCAAAGCTGTTGCTGGCTACGGACTTTCCTAATGTTCTAAGCCCCTGTCCGGGGCGCTGCTGCGGAGCGGCAGGGCTGGGTGGCGAACGGGTTGGAAATAGCTTCCTTCCCATCACGCGGGAGCGTAGCTGAGGGGTGGAGAGGCTTCCCCAGGCCAGGGCTGTGCGGGGCTTTGGTGCATGCAGGGCTTGGCTCTTCCTGGCCATGGTCCTGGGCTAGGGGATCTTGAGTTTCCATGGCTGCCAGCCCAGCCAAGGCAGTGGGGGCAGGAAGGAGCCTGCCAGCCAGGCAGTGGGTGAGTGGAATGGTCTGACCAGGGGCTGGTTCTCCGCACAGCACTGGGAGTAGCATGCACCGTGCTGGGGAGGATATGGAGGAACAGTGGGGGTCGGGAGGGGGCAGGGAAGGGGCACAGTAGGGAGAGGACGTGGGAGGGCGAGAGGAGAAGCATGTAAAGGGCTGATGGGCTGGCAGCATAGGCAACATGTAACCAGCCCCCACCTGCCCGCACTCACCAGCCACCGCAGCCAGTCAGCGGTAAATGGGGCAGAAAGTGGGAGGAGTCTGCTGGCCCAGGGGAGGCACCACAGCAGAGACTGCACTGATGGGCCGGCAGGGAGCAACTGGCCCTGCACGCTGCAGCTTTGCCAGCCCTGTACATCCGCTCTAGCATCAGCTACTGTACCTCCCCCCGCGCACTACTCACCGCTGGTGGGCGGGCGGCTGGCGAGCAAGGGTCTGGCCAGCAGCTGGACCCACCAGTACTGATGGGAAGGGAGAGACAGAAAATAAGGGACAATCTTCCCACTTAAAAAGTTGGGACCCCTGCAGGAGGGCTTAAATAAGGCACTGCCCATTTAAAAACAGGGTACCTAGTCACACACTAAAATGCACCACGGTGAAGATTTTTACAGCTGGGGGAAGCAGCAAAATATTATCTGAGTACACATGTTGGAACTGTTACTGCTTTCAAAAACAGCAATGCGTAGCCATGTAGTGCCTTAGAGACTAACAAAAATATATATGTAGTATCATGAGCTTTTGTGAAGTGGGTTTTCCCCATGAAAACTCATGATAGTATTTTCTCTCTCTCTCTCTCCATACACCCCCTTTATCTATCTATCTATCTATCTATCTATCTATCTATCTATCTATCTATCTATCTATCTATCTATCTATCCCCACACACCCCTTCTATCTATCTATCTATCTATCTATCTATCTATCTATCTATCTATCTATCTATCTATCTATCTACTCCCTGTTATTTTTTTAAAATTATAGACTAACATGGCTACCCCTCTGAGATTTAGTTTAAAAAAGTCACTAAGGGACAAATTTCCAACAGTATATAGGTAGCTAATGATGCAGTTTGATTTTTCTAAAGAGTACAGGGCTCAGATCCACAAATATATTTTGGTCCCTGACCTGCACTGAAATCCATGGGATTTAGGTGCATAAATACCTTTAAGGCTCTGGGTATAGTTGCCTATCTCACATGTCACCAGTCCCTGACCTACAGTCCCTTTCTTTTGTTTCCTGTCTATTTCTGCACTCTACAGTTCAGACCCTGTTTATGCCATTGTGTGGGGAATCAGCCAGCAACCATGAAAGGTTTCTGAAAGCGCATCAGTCACTTAACAGCCACACAGAGCTAACACTTTGCTATTTTGATAAAATAAAGATGTTTGTGAAAAGAGTAACGAGAATATTAAAGTTTCAGGTCAATATTGTTATTCCTTATTTCCTTTCATGTATATGCTCAAATGCCTACTCATTCTCTTTTTAAAATCAGCACATGGAGGAATTGACCCAGCTGGCACTCTTGTCTCTTTTGATTCTGCAGTCAAATGGATAGAACTTCAAAGAAAGGGAAGGTGCCCTCCCTGTATCTTCGGGGTTTAAAATTCAAGCTTAATTATGGCCAATTATATGCCAGCTGTGTTAATCTTTTAATTTTTGATTGTACAACTAGAAATGTCAAGGTTGTTTCTCTAGTAGGTCTGTGTAGGAACAGAAGCTGGTACCCAGCAAGTAAAGAGTTAACAGTTGCTCTTCCTTGTCCCCTTGCGTAGGAGCTGAATAGAAGAGCTACAGGAGTGGCTGCTAGGGAGACTGGTGAATTGTAGGGGGGGATCAAGTTCCATGCACAGGGCTCCTAGAGTGGCTTGAAACTCGGCCTGGAAGTTGTTCTGTTTTGTAATTTTTAATTTCCTTTTCCCTATGAATATCTGTTGAGGTGGAGAGTTTGCTGACTGGCAGCATGTTGTTCTACTGAATCATTCTGCCCATTCATAGTAGCAAAGTAATTTGTGTTCCCTGACGCGCCGTTGATTTGAAATGACGTTCCTACAGAATCAGACTGCAAGTTTAGAGGATGCAAATTCTCATTCTGTTTAATGGACTTCTGACTAGCGTCAGGGGAAGAGACTGTACAGAGAAAAGATTACAAAGGTGACCATACTGTAGGCTCTTAGCAATAGGAATGAAGGGGAAAGGGTTGGCTTTAAATGATGATGCAGAAGTGGCAGGAGTTCTTAAAAGCTTGACTGTGGAAGAAAGCTAAGAGGTGTTGAAAATTATGCTAACATTATGACTGTAGGAGCTGGAGAGAAAACTTTCTCTTTTGTAAGAGAAACGAGCAAGGTTTGTGAGAAAAATGTAAGTAGTATGGGATATCAGTGAGGAAATTAATTCCTAGTGTAACGTCACTGACTTTCCTGAATTTACACCTCGCATGAATTCGGGTCACTGAATGACTCAGCTGTGCCTATCAGAGAGCGAAGTTAATATTTAAATATTTCCAAAGGTACAGTGGTAGTCTAGGTATGATATTGGCTTTTTCAATTGTTTAAAAAAAATGGACTGATTCTTGGAAAAGAGGATGAGACCAGTGGAGAGTGAGCTACATGTAGGAATTAGTCCCTCACAGCGGAAAGTCCAACACCTGTTGGCTATTGGTAATCATCAGATTACAAATGGAGTGTTCAATTTCAATTATTGGTATCAGTGTCCTGTTGAAGAACTGCCCTATCACACTACTACAATGGGTGGTGTAGCATTATGAAACTCTTAATTATACAGCCAGCATTCTGAGGGAATGCTTCCATGGGCTGGCATCTTTCTTCTTTTGTTCGAAGGTATCGTCCTAGATGGGAATAGGGAACCCAGCTTTCTCAAATGCTCCTCTGCTAATGAAAAGGTGTCAGTGGGGTACAGTAGGTGAACAAGCTGTGTATTATTCATGAAAGCGGCAGCTGCTTTAGGGAGGACTAGACAGATTAGCTTGTGATAAAATGATATTATTAAATAAAGATTAAATTGTGCAAATGTTTTAGACCTTTCACTTACATATTAATATGGGACATAGTGCCACCAACTACTTTTGAGTGATGAATTGTGAGGAATACAGTCTATTCTGACCTGATAAAAGTTGAGAATGTCACCAATTAATTTTGCAGCCATTTCTTTAAAGTTCATCAACAAGCCACTTGTGCCTTTCTTTTCATATAAAACTTCTCATGCAGTTTTTCAGTAAACATCTGATGCAATTCCCAGCAGCTTTTTGGTGTTCGTGAAGAAAACAGATCGTTGTAAAGGCTCTTGGGAGCAATAGCTGTTTGAAAGTGGTGCTTAGGACCTTGATGACCTTCATGCAGTCAAGAATCTTTGTTGGCTAAAAAGTCCCCATGGATTTGGTAATGAGGCAAGCAGAGAGCAATGTGGTACTGGGTATGCTGACTGCTCCTATTAGTTTAGGACATGACCAGAAAACTTATAATGAGACATGCTATGCTCTTTTTTTTTTTTTAACCTTTACTCAAATGATGATTGCCTTATGACTTTTACTTACTATCTAGCACATCTTCTTAGGTTAGCTTCAGTTGGAGGCAGCAAGAATGTATATGCTAGTATCTCCTTCAGGCCCGTACGCTGGAATTTCTGGGGCATGTGCTGTTTTTGTAAACGTGGACCACCAGGTGTGAATGCATCCCCGAAAGTCCTCCAAGTAAGTGGGAAAATCAGCCCCAGCCTTCCCCTGGCCAGCCAGAGCATGGAGGAGGTAGGCTCAGGCAGCGAGCACTCCTGCCTTCCCTGGACTGGTGGGGGCATGCTTACTTGGGGGACCAAAAGGGTACTTTCGCACCCTTCACCCCTCCCCTACAAGCGTACGGGCTTCTCATTGATTCTGTTACTGCTTGATGGTACTTCCAAAGAAGCTGTTTTATGCAGGATTCTTGCATAATTACTAAAAGTTGTGGAACTTGTGGATTCTCCATTTCTGGCAGTTTTAGAATCAAGATTTTTTAAAAGAAGATAATACCTCGTTCAAAAGAAACTATACTGGGAAAGTTCTAGCACCTCTTTTATGCAGGAGGTCAGGCGAGAGAAGTGGTCCCTGTCTGGACTGGCAGTCTAAGAATCTGTGCAAAGCAGTTATTTGATACTAATAGTGATAGTCACAAACTTGAGCAAGTTGATAAAAACACATATCTGTGAATTACTGAGACGTTGCCCAACTTCGCAGCAAACATGATTTACTGTGAATTCAAACGTCTGTAGTAAAAACTGTTACGCTGCCCGGATTTTAACGGTAAAACTTCCTATTACATGTTGCAAACATGTACTTCACCTCTGTTCTTTTCCCTACCTTGGTGGCCACCTAATAGTGAAACACAGGCAGTAATTAAATAAATCACCAGCCCTTTCCCAACCAATTCATTCTTAAAACCTGCAGCTTCCCACTGAAACAACTCAAGCGGGGGCTGGCTGCCGTTCATTGTACTCAAGGTCTTTCTTTTTCCACACTGAAAATAGTTTGGGTTTTCGAAGTGTTTTGCACAAAAAGGAGCTGCGTCTGGAAAGAGGAGCATGTTTATGCAAAAAGCAGTTTTGCATTATTAGTTCAGTTCTGTTTGAATAACAATTCTTCTTCCTCACCGTCCAGTTTCTACTCCCATCTGCTTTCACGCCACACTTATCTCACTATGGGTATGTCTACACAACAGTGTTCTTTTGGAATAACACCTGTTATTCTGAAATAACACAGTGCACCTTGACACAGCAAGCTCATTATTTCGAAATAAATTTGAAATAACGGGCTTCTTACTCCGACTCCTGTAAACCTCATTGTACGAGGAGTAAGGGAAGTCGGGGGAAGAGTGCTCTATTTCGAAATAACTGCTGTGTAGACAGCACCAAAAGTCGGAATAAGCTATTTTGACTTAAGCTACACAATTAGCATAGCTCAAATTGGATAGCTTATTTCCAGGTTAGCCCTGCTGTGTAGATATGCCATATGCTACTATTGAAAGCCACCTCTCTGTGAGTACCACTGATTGAGATGTTAAAGTCAAAAACACTTCTGATGGAAACATTTCCATGAGCCTTAATTTTATGCTCTCAAGTTCACTGTGTCTCTCTGATTGCATATAAAATTGTCAGCTTGCAAACAAAAAGCTGTCTTTTCTAACTGTCAGCACTTCAAACTCAGAGACCTGGGTCCTGAAATTCAGGCTGGGTTCTTTCTCTCTCATGCATTTTCACCCGAAATAAAGATAGTAGAGGCCACAGTTTGTTATCTTATTGATACCTATGCACATCTGTGGTTGCATATGGGAAATGGAAGTCTGAATATGAAGACAATAGGATTGGCACTTGTGTATTTGAGGGAAGCAAACTTTGGAAGTATGATGTGTGTGAGGAAGAGAGCTCCGCTTGACTTAAAGTTGAGTTTGCCCTGGTGTTAGTTGCAAAAATGACTGCACCAAGCAAACATGGGGTCACACACAGTGAATATTAGCCCCCATTTATACCATTGTAACAAAGTCACTTTTCAGCAAAAAGCTACACTTCCATCTGAAAGTTTCCACTTAGAATGCTTAATTACCTATTTATATTTAGATCATATTTTTAGTTTTTGCATCCTGATTGCACAATACTGAACCAAATGTCTTACCCCTCTTCTAAAGCAGGGCATTATTCAAGCAGGTGTTTTGTACATTTACATGCTTGCTCTTAGTCCCAAACTAAATTTTCTTTGGTTAGTAAGAAATCTGTTTGTGTTATAAAAATGTTTGCGTGTTCTAAGAAACATTAGATAACTGGAAAATGGTTGCTATTTAAAACTTGTTTAGATTTGCCATAGACTTACTTCTCAACATTGGAAAAATGCCTCTGAAAACATTGGCCTAAATCTAGCTAGACAACAACCGATTTGGATTCTCTTAGTTTAGAAATACTAGAAATGTGTTTTGAAAATACTGCTGGACTATCACATACAGAAAGCACATTGTTACATTTTGAAAACTGCAGTGAGAAGGCTTGGGAACTTCACACAGTGGGGTGTCTTCTAGATTTACATTGGGCTGACAGATCAGAATAATTCCTATCAAGCCAAGATGAGAATCTGGCCTGTTGAAACAAACAATACATTTACTTCAATTGTTGCCCTGTATACATAGAAAAAGTCACATAGAGACATTGGGCCAAATTCAGAATTACTATTAGTAGGGACATTTTTATTGACTTCAACTATTGGCACATCGGTTTATTTGAATCGTATATTAGAGTCCATTTGTTTTTAATAAAAAAAAGACTGAAAATTTCAATGCAAATAATTTCAGTGCAAAATTCCATGTCAGTGCAACAAAATAGTTGAGTATTGAATGCCTAAATATAAATAAAAAAAATCAGGAAAGCTTGTGGCAAAACTGGAACTACAACCCAGATCTCAGGATTTCATAATGCAATGTAAATGTTAGTTCTATCAAAATCCACATTAGTGGGGAATTTGAATACAAACTCAGGAAGTTAAATTATGATTGTTCATCAAGTGAATTATTTTGTGTCCTTATGAATCATCTTAAATGTTATATACCGGCCATTCAGGTCTTGGTTTAGGTAAATTATAGAAAGGTGTTTAAAATGCGTATGTGCATATGCACACACTCAAATAGTTTTTGAATACTGTTAAATTCTTCAGGAATTCCGTGAAGTAACAATAGATGTCTTAATCCTGAAAAGAACTTATGGAACTACCTCAGTGTATTGTACATGATTATAAATACAATAATTGTTTGAACCTTTTCTGCTTACCTGTGCCGGTTTGCCCAGTGCTTTTGGTAGTTGCTGGGTGAGCTCTCCTATAAAACAATCTGTCACTTCATCCTTGCTCACATTTGTGTTAATAATGAATTTAGGCATCTTTTGATTACAAGAGAGCCTTTTTTGTATGCCTTTGTTAAAATCCTCACTGAAGCGCTTACTCGCTGTGCTGTTTCACAGTATACCTGTTTTGCTGCTCCCTCTGCTGTAAAAAGCCCCACTGATGCATAATAATTAATTAGTCTCTCCTAATAGTCATCAGTTCCTTCCCCACCTCCCACTTTGATTCAGCGACAGGGGGTTAGAATTAGTAAAGAGGGAAGAGGGCGGCTAAGACAGCTGCTGGACCATGCAAGTAGGAACTGTAAATATATTACAGTGAGGAAATAGTGTATTTTTCAGTGTCTCAGAAAAAACAAAACCAGATTTTGTTTGCAATTTAAACAATAATTCTTTTTTGGATACAGACCAATCCTGAAAAATATTTAAAAAGAGAATTTCTCAGAAAATTACAAGTAAGTATAAGTAAGTCAGTAATAACAGGACTTATAATAGGAATTTTTTGCAATGTTCAGTATAATAATAAATGCAGAAACTTTCCATAACTGTAGGTTCTGGAAGCACTTTACATGGAATAAATTATGAGAAAATAACACAAGGACTATTTGCTGTGTTGGCTGAGCCCAAACTCAGTGGGAAGACTCCCATTACCATCAAGGGACTTCAGATCAGGTCTTCTGACTTTCTCTTTCAGCAGTGCTGTGATTGATAATCTTAAAAGGAAAAGGCTAGTCCCTGAATTCGTCATCCTGTATGCTACAAGTGGTCCCACTGTGGCCCACAGGATGTGAAATCAGTGGGAATGCACATAGCAAAAGGTTCTACACAGAATGAATATGGGTGGCAAAATCGGGTAGGTGTGACTTTTGTTCCTAATGCAGAGTGCTGTTAGGGTTGCCAACCCTCCAGGATTGTTCTGGAGTCTCCAGGAATGAAAGATTAATCTTTAACTGGAGATTATGTCATGTGATGAAACCTCCAGGAATACCTCCCACCGAAACTGGCAACCCTGATAGCTGTCCACTTGAACATTGAGTGGGGATGTAAAAAGTCGGTGAAAAGGTAACTGTGTAACCGCTGAAAATCTTAGCGATCACACGTGCTGTAGGCTCTACAGCAGGGGTGAGCAATCATTTTCTGCCGGGGGCCATTTCACAGATTTTTGATTGGTCTGGGGGTGGAGGAGCGTGTGAAGTCTGTGCCTCCCCAGAGGTTCTCCCTAGGCGCCCAGGCTCCTGGTAGTGGGAGGAGATTATGTGCGCTCCCCCTTCTGCCCATAGGCCAATCAGGAAATGGGGCCGGGGGAGTATGCAAAGTCTCCTCCCACCCTGCCAGGAGTGCATGGCACTTCTAAGCACCGCATGCTCCTTGCGGGGCGGAGGAAACTTTGGGCACTTCTCCCCGCCCCCAGTCTCTAATTGTGGGGAGGATCTCCCCAGGCTGGATCAACCTGCTTGGCGGCCCAGATCCGGCCCTCGGAGGCCCTTTTTGCCCACCCCTGAGTAAGGTGATTTACTCCTAGTCTGCCTGTGGGTCTGTATGTTCCTGAACCACTCTCTAGCAATTTGCCAATGTCATTACTTGAGAGCAACGGAGGCTCCGTGTTGTCCTTTCCAGTAGGAAGGTGCTTCGTTGGGCAGCTGATACTTAGCATGCTGGTATTCTGCCAGGGTTTACTTTGTTCCCTTCTTTTAGCTAGAGCGAGGGCTAGGATTGGCAACGTCACGATTATGTCATGTGACGTAGGCGTCCAACCAAAGGGCAATCTTACAGAGGGCTGCAGCAAGGCCCTGAGTGGTGGTGGGTGAAGGCCCTGCCAGGGAAGGCAGCCGAAGCCCCGTCCCTTTTTCCCAAAGCCACACCCCTTCCCTGAGACCATGCCCCTTCACATCCTTCTCCTGCAGTTAAGCCCTGCCCAACCCCAGTGGAGGACTGGGGAGCCGCATGGCGCACCCCCAGCCTTCCCCAGTCACCGGGGAGCCGGGCTGCCGTGCAACACAGCTCCAGCCTCTCCTGGGCGGCTGGGCAGTGCGGGCAGTTTTGGGAGGGCAATGCCTTCCCTGGCGTCCATTAGCAGCCGCCCACAAGCAAGGCCAACAGCGGGGAGCCCAGGCGGAGGTGAAGGGAAGGTGGGGGTGGAATGCAGCCCGGGTGGAAGGTCAAGCTGACTCACGAGGGGAAGCAATGATGTGATTTCTCCTTCCTGGACCTAAAAGTTCAGTTGGGGAGGGAAAAACCCCACCCTGGTTCACCTGGTGAGAGAGAGCGACTCCCTCACTGGGTCATCTTGAACTGAGCCAGAGAGAGAGAGAGAGAGAGCGAGAGACATCCTACCTTGCCCCCTGGTCCCCAGCAAAGGTGGGGTCAAGGAAGCACCACTGAAATTCTGAAATGCCTCCTGAGAGGCGGTCGTTAATGCCCCCTCCCCCTCCTGCAACGGAGAGCCTGCCTGAGTGGGGGTCTAGCTGGATGTCCGAGGGGACAGTGAGAGGATCAGCCTCCCCTGTTACCGCTGAGGAGCTAGGCCATGTGGAGACGAGGATGTGTTCAGATTGGCTGTGGGCAGCATCAGGCCCCCTGAAAGGCTGTACCAGAGGGACCAGGCCCTGTGAGGAGGGAGCTTGGGAAAGAGCAGGCTGCCTCACCCCTAGGGATGCTGCAGGATTCCACGAGGCTGGATCAGAGAGCTGGAGAGACTCTCGCAACTGGGGCGAGTCTCCTGCTTGGTGGGGGGTGGGACAGAGCCTGCCATGGCAGTGTATTGCCTGAGGTGTTCCAGGTCCATTCCAGCTCAGGGTGGTCAGTCACAAGAACTGAGTGCCATTGGCAGCATTCAGCGTCATAGGAATTTCAAGTACACATATGCCAGTGTCTCTCTACCAGTAGCTGTGTAGATGGCTGCAGCTGTGTGAGGTGTGATCATGTCTCCTTAAAGAAGAATTGAGGTTGTAATCATGGTTTCATGGGAAACTTCGGAGTACCTTCCTATATTACCCCAGCAATTTTAGCTGGATATGTTATTTCTCACTTCCTCTCCTGAAGTGGTCCTTTGTGATCTCAGTCTAGGACGAATAAAAATGTTGGAAGGGCTTCTTCGAAGACAGCCTGTATCACAAATGTTGTTGCCTGATGCAAGAATGGAGTTCTCACATTGTTTGTGTATCCATACATATTTAGCTGGGTCTGCCCATCCCGGAGTGGAATAGATAATGCAATTGGCTGCTTATTTTGGAGCCACCAGAAAATTTGTTGAAGTAGTGGGGCTGGGTTGGTATGCAGGAGGTGGGAGACCAATTTTACCAGGATGGAGGTGGGAGACCAATTTTCATTTTCAGATTAAAATAAATAAGCCTAGCATTTTTAAGGGTAGATCTGCAGCTTGTCTTGTTGTCAGATCAGGTTTTTGGTTGATTTGAGCTGCTGCACTATAAAGTTTTCCTGTTCTGAGAGCAGCTGAGGTCTCTATCTGACGCAGCTGCATTTCAGTGGTAGGTGGAGTGAGTATGTGGCCAGCTCTTTACAACCCTTTGAGTTGAAAGGCATACTACAAATGTACGAACACTACACTGAAGGGAAGGCAGCGTGTGGAGGCCTAACTACATTTTTACCAGCACTGAAGCTGGAAAGTTTGCTATACCCACCTCTGCTTTTGGCCCAATCACCTGGCTTGATTCAAGTCTCTGAGACTTGAGAAGGAGGGACGGGCCTAAGACCTATCATCCAAAAGTTCAACAGAGCCTTCCTCCTAGGATGGGGAAGAGAAGGTATTTGTGTGCTGCGTGGAGTATAGGAAAACGCCACTTTTCAGTTTTCAGGGTTAGAGAGACTAGGTCATAATCCTTGTTCTCCTAACTCCTTGGCGGTGGCTGTTTATGGTATCCCCTTCTGACTCTTTGGCATTGAAAAGTAGGGTGTCCAACTTTCTACTCACGCACGGATACCCTACCTTTGCCCTTTTTTCTGAGGCTCTGCCCTCAGCTCCCTACATTCCCCCATTCACTGGGAGTTGGGGTGCAGGACGAGGCGAGGGCTCCTGCTGTAGGTGTGGGCTCTGGGATAGAGCCAGAAATGGGGAGATCAGAGTGCAAGAGGGGGCTGTCTTGGGTTGCAGGAGGGGGTGAGAACTCTGGCTGGGGATGCAGGCTCTGGGGTGAGGCTGGGGATGAGAAGTTTGGGGTGCAGGAAGGGACTCCAGGCTGGGGAGGTGGGGGGTGGAGCCAAGGGATTCTGAGTGTGGTAGGAGGCTGCAGGTTGAGGCAGGGGTTTGGGATGCTGGACAGGGTGATGGTTCTGGTGTGGGGCCAGGGATGAGGGGTCTGTGGTACAGAAGTGAGCTTTGGGTCTGGGGGGCTCAGAGCTGGGGCAGGAGGTTAGGGCTTAGGGGTGGGGCATTGGCTTACCTCAGGTGGCGCAAGGGGGCTAAGGCAGGCTCCTTGCCTGTCCAGGCTCGGTGCTGTGTCCAGGTCCGGCTCCTAGGTGGGGTGGCCATGAACTGCTCTCATTCACGGGTGTTCACAGCTCCCATTGGCCGTGATCCTTAGATAACCCAACACTTGGGGAGTTTGTATTTCATTTTCTGATACCCATTTGCACTTCCTCACAGACAGAAGATCTTTTCTCTCTTTTGTATGTTATTTAAGCCAATCTCCTTGCCAGTCCAGGGCTGATCCTGGAGATATTTATTAGTGCACTGTACAGGGTCATGGGAAGCAAGGAAGTTTCCATTACTTTCCTGAAAAGACTATTCCACAGTCAAATTGATTTCATCATCAAGAAACTTTCCCTGATTTTCAGCCTGAATTTTCTTAATTTTATCCAGAACTCTCATTTATGCTTTTTGTGTTGTATAGATATTTATATATTTTAGAGATGTGTGTGTCAGTCTGTAAGCCTGTCTGTCTCTCCGTGAGTCAGTTTGTTCAAGAACTCCTCTTAAACAGTGAGAGCTAGGACCACCACATCTGGAATGTACCTTCCTCTTCTCCTAACTTAAAGCAAGGTCAGGTTTTGGTTGTGCCGGGAAAACGGGAAGTGCTGGGAATGGGACAGTTTTCCATAACATGGAAAGGGAGGAGGTAGAGAGAGGAGGGATGGATGTGATACTCACAGTCACCACTGGGGGCAAAGTGACCACCTGGGGCAGCTGCACCACAAAGAGTGGCCAGATCAGGATGGGGCTCATCATGTCGCCTGCCACAGGCTGGGGTAAGTGGTCCCCCTGCCTCTAACCCTTCCCCCTGTCCCTGAGCAGACCCTCCTACCAGCACTGCTGGGCTGCCTAGTGTGGCTCCTCCTGCTCTGGGCTGGGCCTGGGAAATGCCAGTGGGAGGCCTGAGCCCAGGGAACACCGGCGGGAGACCTGCGCAGGCTCCCCCTCCACCTCCAAAATTCCAGTTAATCTTTTTGTCCTAAATAATTTATCTTGATCTTTGTTGTTTTATAGCCTGGCCTTCAGATATTTTTAAATTGTCTCTGCTTGTTCTGTTGTAGTCATTTTAGCCATGTTATACCTATTTAGCCTTTTAACATTTTTCCTCGCAAATCAGTCCATTTAGCCCCATAATGTTTTTTGTTGTTCTTTGCTGAAGTCCTATAATTTGTCAATGTTTTGATACTGAGATGCTTAGAACCGAATGAAGTATTCCAGGTGTCACATTAACACAACTCATACAGAGAAAATTGTTTCCTTGCTGAGCCGTGTGATGCTTTGGTATGTAACCATATTTCTTAATGCAAATTGTTGCTTAATTTAATGATACCTGGTATCATTTCTTTTATCCTTACTGCTCCCACTAATTAATGTTCCACAGTATTTTTCTGGACTGAATTCCATTTTATTTCCTTCACGTATTTCTAACCTTCCTAAGTGAAGAGCTGATGAACTGAGTTCTTAACTACTCTCAATGTACAGTTTGGTAATTCATTAGAAATTTCTTGTCAGTTGAGTATGTTGCCATTTATAGTTGTCATTTTTAAATTCAAGGTATTGAGGTCATATGGCAATATTCTAATTCCAGCCAGTAAGAAGTAAGACTAAAGATTTTATTAAAAGCTGTATCAAATGCTTTATTAAAATACAAATATAACATTTAGCATAGTCACTTCATCTGTTGTTTTTATACATCTATGGGAAAAAGCAATTGTTTGTGATGAGATGCTCTTTTTCCATTATTTCCATTAATTTTTACTAGCGATAGAGTCCTGCAAGTCCAAGGATATCTGTATTAGGTCCACAGATATTGGCATCTGCAGACCATTTTTGTGACTTGCGGATGGATATGGATTCAAATTTTTCATCTGAGCAGCATAGGTGGCAAGTTATATGGGCCCAGGGTGCCTGAGCTCCACCCATATTCAGGAATGTGGACCTGGCTCCACCAGTGTTTGGGCTGATATTATAGGCTGGACCAGGGCAACTGCCCCAAGTCCCGTGTTTTGAGGGGTCCTGCACTTCAGGTGCATGCTGGGTCCGGGGTGGTCTGGGGGACCAGTGGGGAGCCTGATGCCAGCAGTGGGGACGCTGCCCTGCAGGCTTCTGGGGTTGAAGCCGGGAAGAGGCAAAGTGGTCGCAGGGGTTTGGGGCAAGAGGAGCAGCAGGGCTGGGAGAGGGAGGAGCAGGTGCTGGCTGGGGCCAGTTCACTCGCTACTGCTGGCACCAGGCACTCTGCTAATGCCCCAGGCTGCCCTGAAGGGTGGGGCCCCCAAAGCCTATGGATGGGGCAACTCTGCTTGGACCCATTCTGGGTACCACCTAAAATTATATAAACCGGCTGCCCAGAAGTTAGACTTGACATGCTTTCTTTTGTTAATTGCAGAGTGGTCCATTTGCCTTTGTCCCAATCTTCTGTAAATGTATCCAGTTTTTCCATGGTGATTTTCACTTGTCTGGTAAACTCATTAGGGGCCGTGTCTACACAGCAGGGCTTAACTCGAAATAAGCTATGCAAATTGAGCTACGTCAATTGTGTAGCTTATTTCGAAATTGGGAGCGTCTACACAGAACTTATTTCGAAATAGCGCACTCTTCCTCCGACTTCCCTTACTCCTTGTACAGTGAGGGTTACAGGAGTTGCAGTAAGAAGTCCTCCAGCTTGACAGTATTTCAACATTATTTTGAAACTAGCCAATTAGCCCGTCATAAGACGGGATTTTCAGGTCTTCTCTCCTGAGCTCGCTCTCTCTCTCCTCCTACTGCCTCCCCACCTCATCTCTCCTCCGCCTCCTGCTTCTCTCTCGGTCTCTTTCTTTCTCTTCTCCCCCTCCTGCCTCTCACTCTCCCTTTCTTTTCTCCTCCTCCTCCTGCCTCTCTCTCCCCTCCATCTCTCCCTGCCCCCCTTCCCCTTCCCTCCCGCCGTGGCACTCGGCTAAGTGCTGCCTGCTCAGCTGGGCTGCCGCGAGGGAGGGGAGCGGGGTGGTGACGTACACGGCCAGGGCTCGGGGCTGTGTACATCACCGCCCCGCCCCCCTTCCCCTCCCGCTGCGGGGGAGCCCAAATGGCCCCTTGCGCTGCTGGCTCCGCCGGCAGCCCAGCTGAGGGGCGCAGCACTCAGTTGAGCGCCACAGCAGGAGGGGAAGGGGGGACAGTGACATACAGGACCCCGCCCCCTGGCTGTGTACGTCACCGCCCCGCCCCTCCTCCCCCACGGCGGCCCGGCTGAGCGCGCAACACTCAGCCCAGCCACCATGAAGGGAGGGGAAGCAGGACGGGGTGGTGATGTACACAGCCTGGGGCGGGGCCATGTATGTCACCGCCCCCCCTTTCTCTCCCCTGCCGGGGCCTGGCTGAGGGGCGCAGCAGTCAGCGCCACGGCGGGAGGGGAAGTGGGGGCGGTGACGTACATGGCCACGCCCCCGGCCGTGTACGTCAGCGCCCGGCCCCCCTTCTCCTCCGGTCGGGGCCCAGCTGAGCGGCGCAGAGCGCCACGGCGGAAGGGGAAGGGGAAGGGGCCGGGGCACTGACGTACACAGCCAGGGGGCATGGCCATGTATGTCAGCGTTACAGATGCACAGACACTGGGCTACTTTATTTTGAAATAACTGCCTGCTGTGTAGACACGGGCTAAGTTATTTCAAAATAACAGTAGTTATTTTGAAATAATGTTGCTGTGTAGACGTACCCTAACTTAATTCCCTTGATATGGGTCATCCAGTCTGGCTGATCTGTTTACAGTGATCCTCTTTTAGTAACCTGTTACCTCTTCTTTATCAATTGCTACTTGACAAGGTCTTCCATTGCTTCCTAAACACACAGTCTTGCTTCTTTCTTATGAACAGAGACTAATGTTCTGATCCATTGACTTCAATGGGTTTTGGATCAGGGCCATAATCAATATGAAATGTAGTCAACTAATGTGAATACATAGAAGTAATTTCAGGAACTGCATGTGCTTGAGTTGCCTCAACTGTGTGGGTTTTTTTTAAGTCCCATTTCTCTGTTATTTGTAAAATGGTTTCTTTGTTCAATATGAAAGACCCACTGTAATATGGGAAACTGATTAAGCATAGGTCTTATGCGAATGAATCCTGGGGCAGGATTGACTAGAGTTCAAATGGAATGTCCTAAGCAGCCTTGAAAATGTTTGGCTATCTGCAGGAAAATAAGACTAAAGCATGAAAAATTTCATGTCTATATAATTTCATCAAAATAAAAATAAGACAGTAAAACTAACAGTCCATATTAGGAATATAGTTCAGTCTGTTTGCAACAGTGCTTCCTGTCCCTCTAATACATAACTGTTTGTTTCCATCTGAGCAGTCAGAATTTGGTACACAGGGTATGTTCCTTAGATAAATTATTTTCTGTGTCCACAGCTTGACTCTTTCCAAAATTTAACTTATTAAATTCCCCTTTAATTTCCATAATCGACTTCCCCTTTGTCTCAGGGAGAAACAGGTAGGTGAAGATTGATGAGAACACGAGGATCCCCAAAAAAATAAGGAAGCAGAAAGGTCCAAGGAGTTCCTAAAAACAAAAACAAGAGAAGATTATAAGAAAAATACCCTTCTGACTCCGAGTCCCTTGGTTCTTGAGTGTAGGGTTGTATTTTAGGAATGAGGAAAATTCTTAATTTTGTAATAAAACAGAATCCCCAGTCATTAATGAAGGTGGACTTTTGAATGCATTATCTGTTGGGATTGTTAATATCGTTAGGTATAGAATTCTGAAATATTTTGCCTTACCTAGAGCGTCTAATTCTGGGCATGGGATATGTATACCCCAAAAACTTAGTAGAAGAACTAAAAAAGAGCCTCCGTGGCTTAACAACCATGTAAAAGAAGAAGTGAGAGATAAAAAGACATCTTTTAAAAAGTGGAAGTCAAATCCCAGTGAGGTAAATAAAAAGGAGCATAAACATTGCCAAATTAAGTGTAAAAATGTAATAAGAAAAACCAAAAAGGAGTTTGAAGAAGAGCTAGCCAAAAACTCAAAAGGTAATAACAATTTTTTTTTTTAAGTACATCAGAAGCAGGAAGCCTGCTAAACAACCAGTGGGGCCCCTGGACAATCGAGATACAAAAGAAGCACTTAAAAACGATAAAGTCAGTGTGGAGAAACGAAATGATTTCTTTGCTTCAGTCTTCACGGCTGAGGATGTTAGGGAGATTGCCAAACCTGACCCGTCCTTTGTAGGTGACAAATCTGAGGACTTGTCACAGATTGAAGTGTCATTAGAGGAGGTTTTGGAATTAATTGATAAACTTAACAGTAACAAGTCACTGGGACCAGATGGTTCACCCAAGAGTTCTAAAAGAACTCAAATGTGAAATTATGAACTATTAACTATGGTTTGTAACTCATCCTTTAAATCAGCTTCTGTACCCAATGACTGGAAGATAGCTAATGTAATGCCAATATTTAAAAAGGGCTCTAGAGGCGATCCCGGCAATTACAGACCGGTAAGTCTAACGTCAGTACTGGGCAAATTAGTTGAAACAATAGTAAAGAATAAAATTGTCAGACACATAGAAGAACATAATTTGTTGGGCAAAAGTCAGCATGGTTTCTGTAAAGGGAAATCATGTCTTACTCATCTATTAGAGTTCTTTGAAGGGGGATCCAGTAGATATAGTGTACTTAGATTTCCAGAAAGCCTTTGACAAGGTCCCTCACCAAAGGCTCTTACGTAAATTAAGTTGTCATGGGATAAGAGGGAAGGTCCTTTCATGGACTGAGAACTGGTTAAAAGACAGGAAACAAAGGGTAGGAATCAATGGTAAATTTTCAGAATGGAGAGGGGTAACTAATGGTGTTCCCCAATGGTCAGTCCTAGGACCAATCCTATTCAACTTATTCATAAATGATCTGGAGAAAGGGGTAAACAGCGAGGTGGCAAAGTTTGCAGATGATACTAAACTGCTCAAAGTGGTTAAGACCAAAGCAGACTGTGAAGAACTTCAAAAAGATTTCATCAAACTAAGTGACTGGGCAACAAAATGGGAAATGAAATTTAATGTGGATAAATGAAAAATAATGCACATTGGAAAAAATGACCCCAACTATACATATAATATGATAAGAACATAAGAATGGCCGTACTGGGTCAGACCAAAGGTCCATCTAGCCTAGTAGCCTGTCTGCCGACAGTGGCCAGTGCCAGTTGACCCAGAGGGGGTGGACCAAAGACAATGATCATGCCATCCATCTCCAGCCTCTGACAAACAGAGGCCAGGGACATTATTTCTATCCCCCAGCTAATAGCCTTTTATGGACCTAACCTCCATGAAACCATCTAGCTTCTCTTTAAACTCTGTTATAGTCCTAGCCTTCACAGCCTCCTCTGACAAGGAGTTCCACAGGTTGACTATGTGCTGTGTGAAGAAGAACTTTCTTTTATTAGTTTTAAACCTGTTACCCATTAATTTCATTTGGTGTCCTCTAGTTCTTCTATTATGGGAACTAATAAATAACTTTTCTTTATCGGCCCTCTCCACACCACTCATGATTTTATATACTTCTATCATATCCCCCCTCAGTCTCCTCTTTTCTAAACTGAAAAGTCCCAATCACTTTAGCCTCTCTTCATATGGGACCCGTTCCAAACCCCTAATCATTTTAGTTGCCCTTTTCTGAACCCTTTCCAAGGCCAAAATATCTTTTTGAGGTAAGGAGACCACATCTGTACACAGTATTCAAGATGTGGGCGTACCATAGTTTTTATACAGGGGCAGTAAGATATTCTGGGTCTTATTTTCTATCCCTTTCTTAATAATTCCTAACATCCTATTTGCCTTTTGACCGCTGCACACTGTGTGGAAGTTTTCAGAGAACTATCCACGATAACTCCAAGATCTCTTTCCTGATTTGTCGTAGCTAAATTAGCCCCCATAATACTGTATGTATAGTTGGGGTTATTTTTTCCAACATGCATTACTTTACACTTATCCACATTAAATTTCATTTGCCATTTTGTTGCCCAATCACTCAATTCGGTGAGATCTTTTTGAAGTTCTTCACAGTCTGCTTCTGTCTTGACTATCTTAAACAGTTTAGTATCATCCGCAAACTTTACCACCTCACTGCTTACCCCTTTCTCCAGATCATTTATGAATAAGTTGAATAGGATTGGTCCCAGGACTGACCCTTGGGGGACACCACTAGTTACCCCTCTCCATTCTGAAAATTTACCATTTATCCTACCCTTTGTTTCCTGTCTTTTAACCAGTTCTCAGTCCATGAAAGGACCTTCCTCTTATCCCATGACAATGTAATTTACACAAGAGCCTTTGGTGAGGGACCTTGTCAAAGGCTTTCTGAAAATCTAAGTATACTATATCTACTGGATCCCCTTGTCTGCATGTTTGTTAACCCCTTCAAAGAACTCTAATAGATTAGTAAGACATGATTTCCCTTTACAGAAACCATGTTGACTTTTGTCCAACAAATTATGTTCTTCTACATGCCTGACAATTTTATTCTTTACTATTGTTTCGACTAATTTGCCAGGTACCGAAGTTAGACTTACCGGTCTGTAATTGCCAGGATTGCCTCTAGAGCCCTTTTTAAATATTGGAGTCACGTTAGCTACCTTCCAGTCATTAGGTATGGAAGCCAATTTAAAGGATAGGTTACAAACCACAGATAATAGTTCAGCAATATCCCATTTGAGTTCTTTTAGAACCCTTGGATGAATGCCATCCGGTCCCGGAGATTTGTTAACGTTAAATTTTTCTATTTCTTCCAAAACCTCCTCTAATGACACTTCAATCCAGGACAGTTCCTCAGATTCATCACCCACAAAGGACGGTGCAGATTTGGGAATCTCCCTAATATCCTCAGCCATGAAGACTAAAGCAAAGAAATCATTTAGTTTCTCCGCAATGGCTTTATCGTCCTTGATTGCTCCTTTTGTATCTCGATCGTCTAGGGGACCCACAGGTTTTTTAGCAGGCTTCCTGCTTCTAATGTACTTAAAAAACATTTTGCTATTGCTTTTTGAGTTTTTGGCTAGCTGTTCCTCAAAATCTTTTTTTTGCTTTTCTTATTTCATTTTTACACTTGATTTGACAGTGTTTATGTTCCTTTCTATTTATCTCACTAGGATTGACTTCCACTTCTTGAAAGATGCCTTTTTGTCCCTCACTGCTTCTTTTACATGGTGGTTAAGCCAAGATGACTCTTTTTTAGGTCTCTTACTATGTTTTTTAATTTGGGGTATACATTTAAGTTGGGCCTCTATTATGGTGTCTTTAAAAAGTTTCCATGCAGCTTGCAGGAAGGGGGCTAATTTAGCTACAACTAATCAGGAAAGAGATCTTGGAGTCATCATGGATAGTTCTCTGAAGACGTCCACGCAGTGTGCAGCGGCAGTCAAAAAAGCAAACAGGATGTTAGGAATCATTAAAAAAGGGATAGAGAATAAGACAGAAAATATCTTATCGCCCTTATATAAATCCATGGTACGCCCACATCTTGAATACTGCGTACAGATGTGGTCTCCTCATCTCAAAAAAGATATACTGGCATTAGAAAAGGTTCAGAGAGGGGCAGCTAAACTGATTAGGGATTTGGAACGGGTCCCATATGAGGAGAGATTAAAGAGACTGGGACTTTTCAGCTTGGAAAAGAGGAGACTAAGGGGGGATAGGATCGAGGTCTATAAAATCATGAGTGATGTAGAGAAAGTGAATAAGGAAAAGTTATTTACTTGTTCCCATAATATAAGAACTAGGGGCCACCAAATGAAACGAATGGGCAGCAGGTTTAAAACAAATAAAAGGAAGTTCTTCTTCACACAGCGCATAGTCAATCTGTGGAACTCCTTGCCTGAGGAGGTTGTGAAGGCTAGGACTATAACACGGTTTAAAAGAGAACTAAATAAATTCATGGAGGTTAAGACCATCAATGGCTATTAGCCAGGATGGGTAAGGAATGGTGTCCCTAGCCTCTGTTTGTCAGAGGGTGGAGATGGATGGCAGGAGAGAGATCACTTGATCATTACCTGTTCGATTCACTCCCTCTGGGGCATCTGGCATTGGCCGCTGTCGGCAGACAGGGTACTGGGCTGGATGGACCTTTGGTCTGACCCAGTATGGCCGTTCTTATGTTCTTATGCTCAGGAACTGTGATGGCGTTAAGCCATCTGTAATCCACACAAAAACGTATGGTCGCATCCTTTCTGAGCACTGTGCCACCTGGAGAAGTCCAGAGACTGTTTGACACTTTCACTATCCCCATGTGCAGCATGATTTTTATTTCCTTATGAACGAATTCTCTGCTTCCTTTTTCCAGTGCTCTGCTCCGCGGGGAGCTGGCTATGGCTCCACAATATTAGTCCTTTGGAGCACTTCATGACAGGGGGACCCTAGGCAAGGGGAGGGGGGAGCTCCATGCTCCCAGAAGGGGTGGGGTGTCAGGCAGAAGGGGTGGGGCCAGGGACAGCCAGCTATCCATGCTGCTCAGTGCCCCCACCAGCCCTAAGCGGGTCCTGTGGCCCTTGAGGTGCCAGAGTGCGGAACAGCGCCTCCCCTTTCCCTTGGAACACATTCTGTGCTTTTAAGGGGGCTGAGACATCTCTTCCCCCTCGGCTCCCTTTCTCTCCTCGGAGGAACGTCTGCCAACTCAGGGACATATTCCATTGTTGCAGGTCACAGTGCCGGCAGCTTTGGGCAGGGACATCACGTAATTCTCAGGAAACACAGCTGTTGGTAAGTTTTAAACAACCTCCTACTTTCCGAGTACCCCTTAAACTCTCCCATTCCGATTTGATCAGGCCACGGTGGTTTTAAATTGTCCTCAAGCTAGTCACTTTATCCTCCTGCCTCACATCCCTCCTGACCAGGGAAATCCAAGCACCAATGTCTTGCCACGTCCGCCACACGTCAACATTTCTGTGTGGCCAAAATTGTAAACTAATCCGCCCTTCAGGAGGTCAGACCCGACAAGTTAACCAGGTCTCCCTCTGCCACCACGGAAGTCTCTGACTCCAGTGTAGTCTGAACAGATCAGGGAGTGAATTGGGATCCCCCATACTTAGAGCACTGCCTTTCCATGTGGTCAAAGGACCCACATAAATAATGTTTCTTTGGGGTGCAGCCCAGTTATTAAGGTTACTAGAAGGAGGCTGATCTCATGGGTGGTGTGGACTTAGTTCCCTCACCTTTCTCCCTGTTTCCAAGGACAAGCTGGGAATCCCCTTTTGTGCCAAATTTTTGCCCCTCCCTTTGTGGTCCTTGAATAATCTCACTCATATTTACGACTTCCCTACTTCAGCAGCTGTTTTCATTAATACTGGAGTTTTTCTCCCTCGCTGTGGCCTGCCCTTCCTCAGAGCAGACCTCACAGAACTGCTCCACTGTGCAACGCTTCTCAAACTTGTTTGAGTGAGCCCCGCTTTCCCTGTGTCTCCAGTCATTCGCACCTCCCCTCTCTGCCCACGTATGCCCAGCTCTGCAGAGAGAGTGGAGAGCAGAGGCTGTTGGCCAGGCGCCCCCTTCTGAAGGCGGGACAGCAGCAGCACAGCGGGGTGGCAGCGTGATTTGTCAATATCACGTTTCAAAACATTGCTACCCTTACTTTTGTGCTGCTACTGCCACCCTGGGGCCGACAGCTGGAGCCCTGGCACCTCCTGGTGAGGTGGGGAAGGAGAGCCCGAGCCTGAGTGATGGGGCTTTGGCTGCCAGCCCCTGGGTGATGTGACTCCCACTGTCCCCCTTATCTCATCCCCCCCTCCCCTGCCAGGTGTGCATGGCCCTTTCACACAAGCCCCTGTCACCTTTACAACAGAGCTTTTTAAAAAAACAACAACTCCACAGCTCACGCCTCCCTGGACGCTTTCCTCTGCCGCCCTTTGGGAGGCCGTCCGCACGTTTTGAGCCCCTCTGCCCTTGAGTGATCAGATCTACCGACTCGTGTGTCCCTTTACTCTTCATCCAATTTTCTCGAGAAATTGGCCACTATATGCACATATTCCCCTCAATGTAGCTCATCAGTCTTTTTGAGGTTTCTGAATGCCTCCAGAGTGGCGTGAAACCTTTTTAACAGGCTCCTTGAAACACATGTCTGTGGGGTGGTGTAGGTAATACTTAGTGTTGCCTCAGCGTAGGGGACTGAACTAAAGATTTTAAAGACTAGTCGACTATCCAATAAGCATTTGCTTATCGGATAGTCTTTTGACTAGTCGACTAGTGTACTCCTGTGCCCTCAGCCAGATGGCATCATGAGGCTTATGGTTCAGAGAGACACTTACCACAATATAAGGAAAAATCATCCCAAGGACAAAAAGCCACATCCAGCTGACACATCCATTAATGAGAAAAGATGATGGTCTGAATGACTGGCTGAAGATTTCCGTTATTATGGCTACCGTGGCTCCAGCTGGAGAAGAGATGTTTCTTTTGTTATTTTAATTCATTGGCCTCTGCAAAGAACCCACCCGATCTGATGCATGCGAGTGATATGGTGCAAAACTCCCTCCCCTCCCCAGCATCATCTAAAAATGGATGTACTCACATGGTCCAATTCCATAGCAGGTAACAAACAAGAAGATCAGCATGACGCTGAAGTAATGCATCCAGAAGAACCGATGCTAGAGTGAAAAAGGAAAAGTGAGAGCAGACTCTTGAACAGCATGCTCCCTTTTAGGGCTGCCTTTACACCTTGCACACCCCTAGACACTGCATCTTTAGCACCCACCCCCTCCACTTTGCATGGCTCTCTAGCCCGGTCAGGGCACAGCACCCCCAGTCCAGGTGAGATGCAAGTGGGGCAGTGTACCTCTCCCCTGGCGAACGATCCCTGGATGTCTTCCGTCCCTCCCACAGACCAACTTGGCAGCTGTGCTCCAGCCCTGCCTGTGCAAGTAAAGGGGTTGCTGGCCAAGCCTTTCCCTGGCAAGGAACAGAGTCAACTGGGCAGCCAAGATTGGAAAGGAGCTGAGATGCTCCCAGTGCCTTCAGCAGCCTCCTTACCTGGGTGCAGCTCCCCACTTTTAGATACCCCTGGATCCCCAGCATCCTTGCTTCCCTAATTGGAAACCCGGCCCTGGTTCCTGCTTTCCACCATGGTGACTGACGTTCACTTTGGTGGTCATTTTGTTGTGAAAAGTCCCTGCCTGGGAGGAAAGATCAGAAATGGGAGCTGATGCTGAAAAGCAGGGATTTCCCTAGACACCCCCTGTGGGGATGTACACCTCCCATAATTTCCCCCAGCATCCTCCTCACTTACATGCAGTGTTGTGCCTTTAGTTGTTGCTTGGAAATGTGAATTGAAATTGAAACACTAATACACACTCTGAAAACCTGTACAGTAGATGAGACAATATTTGTACCTGAGAAAGCATAATGGGTTTGAAAACGATGAACAAAGACGAGCTTCCTCACACAGCTGTTGTTTATGACCATGTCAGTGCATTTGTTTTGGCTGCGTTGGCCAGGCTAATTTCAAATTATAATTTGTAAGTAAAGGCTGGATGAGCTCTCCCCTGACAGGCAAGGATGAGCAAGGGTGGGTGAAAAGTCTCCAGCCCGCTCTGCACTGAAGGCAGGAGTGCGGGAGCAAAGATGGCGTGGTATGGTATTGCCGTATCATACTGCTGTGCTGCTGCTGTGCTGTCAGACCCGGGCACATGCTCTAGTCACCCAGCTCTGAAGACAGCGCAGAAGTAAGGGTGGCAGAGCTGCAATGCCCCCAAAATAACTTTGTAACCTCCCTGCAGCTCCCTTTTGTGTCAGGACCCCCCAGTCTGAGAAATGATCTCGTCCCTGTGAAGTCTGCACAGCACGCAGAGGAACCAGATTTCATTGTCCGTGGCTTGCTTTTTACGGCTGTGAGTTTGGTCGGGCCCTGCACCTCGATTATGAAAGTAGCAAACTTGCTTTTCGCTGCAAATTCAGCACTGGTCACAACTGAACCACACTCCCTAAGCAGGAGGTTTGGGTGCCACACTCTAAGGAAGAGAGAGCAGGTGGGACAAAGGTGTTCTGCTTGGTGGCGTGGGCTGATTAGGCACTACTGAGAGTTTTTTGTTTTGTTAAGTGACTGCTAGAGCCAACTCACTGACCATCAGGAGCTTAGACCACGGCGGGATGGTGTTTCTGTGGAAGAGGCAGCCCCGCCTGCACTAGCAGTGAGGTTCCGCACTGAGACCTGGATGGAACCTCAAGAGACAGACTCCCCGAGGTGACGGGGCAGAAGGTGACAGTCCAGGGCCACAGGGGATGAAACGGTAGAGCGAATGGTGGCACGACAAGCAACAGGGGCCAGAGCATTTGTTTGCTGCAGTACGTTTTAGTGACCTCTCCTGAATGCTAGATTAGTGGCCGGGAAACTTACATAAATATGTTTCCTAGTAGACCAAGATTTTTAAAATGCATTTATTTATTAAGGGTGTTCTCTCACATCACTGCTATCTTGAGAGATCATTGTCTTGGAGAATTTCTGTACTAAACTTTTTTATTATAATTAATTTTTAAATAAGAATGGCATATTGGCTCAGACCAATGGTCTATCTATCCTGTCTTCCAAAAGTGGCTACTCCAGGTGCTTCAGAGGGAATGAACGGAATAGAGTATCCTCTGATGATCCATCCCCTTTTGTCTGGTGTACCAAGGGCAACAGTGTTGCATCCCTCCCATCCTGGCTAATAACCGTTGATGGACCTAATCTCCATGAATTTATCTAGTCCTTTTTTGAGCCCTGTTAAAGTGTTCAAAACATCCTCTGGCAAGGAGTTCCACAGGTTGACTGTGCACTGTGTGAAGAAATACTTGCTTTTGTTTTGTTTGTTTTTAAACTTTCTGTTTATTAATTTCATTATGTGACCCCCTAGTTCTTGTGTTAAGTGAAGAGGTAAATAAAACTCCCCTTATTATTTTTTTCTACACCAGTCAAGATTTTATAGGCCTCTATCATATCCTCTCGTAGATGTCTCCTTTCCAATCTGAAAAGCCCTAGTCTTTTTAATCTCTCCTCATATGGAATCTGTTCCACACCCCTAATCATTTTAGTTGCCCTTCTCGGTACTTTTCCCAATTCCAATAGATCTTTCTTGATATGGGGTGACCAGAACTGCACCTAGTATTCAGGATGTGGGCATATCATGGATTTATATAAGTGGAGGAGCCAGACTGATCAATATTGCCAGACTGCAAATATTGACTGTCATATGACACGCCAGCAGGCCTGCAGGCCTCAGAGAGCCAGGAAGGAAGTTTCCATCCTAGCTGTACACAGCCTGGTAACCTTGTACCCTGCAAGTGCAAACGCCAGGTGTTCTCTATCAGACGGCCTTTGTTGGCCACAACTCCCTAGGCTGGCTAGCTGAGAGCCGACTATGGGATAAATAACATGACCTCGGCTCTCAGCCCCATGGGAACGTTAAAAGTGGCGTTGGGCCTGCTCGCACACACTCAGTAAACAGCTAGGCTATGTCTAAACTACAGCCTTTTCCGCAAAAACATATGCAAATGAGGCAAAGCGTTGAATATCGCCAGGCCTCATTTGCATAATTAATTAGGTTCCGTTTTTGCGCAAAACCCCCCTCTTGCGCAAGAGCCGTTCTTCCAGAAAAAATGCGGACACAGCGGAGCACCAGCCATGTGACCTCCCCCACATGATTCCTTCCCATGCTACCTGGGGGAGGGTCAGGACAATCTCCCTTCTGCCCTTGACCCCACCCCTCCCCTGCTCTTTCTGCCCCTGCCCTGCTGCTGCTCCACCCCATCTCTTCCTTCAAGCCCCCTCCTCCAGCAATGGGGCTAGTGAAGGGGGGGGCTGGTGCCCGCAGCAGGGGTCCACCCCTTCCCCCCCCCGTTCACGCTCACCAGCAGCAGTGGGGGAAACAGAACAACATGATTCTGCTTCCCAGCTGCTGGCTGCATGGTTCCACTTCTTGCTGGTGAGTGTGGGGGGCAGTCCCATCCTTCCCCCGAGTGATACACTGGGGAGTGGAGCCGCATTGCCCTGCGGCCGCTGGTGAGTGTGAGGAGGCCTGACTCCTGCTTTGTGTGCCAGGTCCCCCCACGCATCCCCCGAGCTACCCTGAGGCTTTGGCCCCTTATCCCTCCCACCATTGACATTGCGGGGAGCCCCATGGCCCCTCAGACTCTCCTTGCATGTCGCCAGTGCTTCCCCTTACATTTGAACATCCCACCCCCCCAATGTCAAGTCGTGGGGAAAACGTATTAGGTAATCTCCTTACCTGCAGCGAGAGAGTCATTGTGAGGAGTGCTAACACAAAAATCATGAGTACGTATCCTCCGCACAACAGCATTCTCCTGCCAAATCGCTCGATAAGGCAGCTCTGGAAATCAGAAAACACACCACCACAAATGTGGCTAACTCCGGCTTCAAATGAACGGATGATATCCCATTCTGTTAACAGTCTTCTCAGAGAGTAACTGAGAGACTCTCTAAACATCTGATGAATTTTATGGACGTTTCAGTTCATCCCTTGTACTGGGGAGTATGCCTTTAGACCAGAAAGACTGATTTATGAAGCGTGGTTGGACTGATTCTGCTTCAGCATCTCCTATTGACTTATTCAGAAATATTTTCCCATTTGAATATTTCTTCTTTAAAACCATGGGGAAGAGATATATTTTACTTTAATTTCTGTGTGTCAGTCTTGATCCCTGGATATCTAGAGATAATCTGTTTTTAGCCAAGAGTGCTGTATGTGCCAACATGAGCTATATATATCTACCCTACTTGCAGGAATAATTATTGTATTATCTTGTGTCATGAGAAAAGATCATAAGTCAACACATAGGTAGTTCAAACCTGAGACTTATCACAGAAAGTAAGGCTCAAAGCAGGTGTTTTTGAAGGGCTTATATATGCTGGAGCTTCCACTGCAACTCCATAAACATTGAGGGGATAAAAGAGTTCATGGACTTGAGTCTCCTCCATGGTAGGAGCTATTAACTTTCCCTGATCTGAATAAGGAAAGTGTCCAGCCAATTGATAGCTGTTCCCTGCAGGCAATAACATCTTTTGACCCAGAATGGCAGTGATTAGACATGCACCAGCTTCTTGGCAAATGACATTAATTCCTTTGTTACATACAGATCTTTGCCAAACTGCACAATCCTAAATCAATTCAAAATTTCACAGGGCTTCGCGGAATCCACTATTTTGCCCTTGTAGGGGCCATTGGACCTGTGCCTTTTTCTCTTCCTGTCTGTTCCTATCTATTCGCAAAGCAGTAATCTGTACAAAGCCATGCTTGGTTAAAGCATGAGGTGAAACTTATTTCACAGAGTAAAATGAGGACAAAGTTAATGGGAGGGAAGGGCCTTTCGCAGCTTCATGTGGCTTATAGGTAGGAGGAAATTTGTTGGTTAGTTTACAGCCAAGTGATTAGCTCCCCTCTGCCAAAGCCACACATTAAAATGTTTTGCTGTTTCCGAACACATCCCTCTCTTCCTACGAAGTGTAGTGAGACTTACACACAATACAGATGAAAGGCATTCACACACACCAACTCCTACTGATAAGTAGGGGATAAGATCTTCTTCAAACCTGGCAGTACGGAACACTTCAAAAGAGTAGAAATAGATCTGAAACATGCAGAGAGAAGATAGTGTGAACAGTCATCTTGGAGGCCTGCTGTGAAATTCCTCATGTGTGAGCCAGAGATCAGACAAAAAATATTCTAATACGATGCAAATTTACTGATGGGTAGGCTGCATCCACACATGCAGTTCACTGGTGTGTTCATTTTGGTGCCACCTAGGGCTCACCATATGTGAATCACAAGCTCCTTGTATAAGTGAAGCTCTGTCTCTATCCATTCCTGTCTTTATAACCACAGCTTTCTAGGTTTGCACACTGGTAACTCAAAATTAGGCACATGCCCTTCTTGCTTCTTTTGGAGGATTATATATACTCTTACATCAGAGGGGGGCAATAATTTTTGACGGGGGGGCCACTCCAAGATTTTGGAAAGTGGTGGAGGGCCGCACTTTTCCAGGATATCAGTGGGGGAGGTGCGGGGTCTGGGATGGAGGTTGGGTGCAGAGGGGAGCTTGGGGTAAGGGACTGCGGTGCAGGAGGGAGACTGGAGTCTGGGAGGGAGTTGGGATGAAGCAGGCGGCTGTGACCTAGGGCAGGGGACTGGAGTGCAGGGGTTTGGGATGTGCCCTAGAGTAGGAGGGGATTGTGATCTGGGGCAGGAGACTGGGGTGCAAGATCTATGTTTTGCCAACTCAGCACTTTGTCGGCAAAAAGTGGCAGTCTAGAGGGGGATCTGTGGAGAAAGAAAGCCTTTTTCGACAGATCCCTTATGCCTCCCGCAAGGAGGTTTACAGGATCTGTCAAAAAAGACTTTCTTTCTCCTCAGATCCCCCTCTAGACTGCCGCTTTTTGCTGACAAAGTGCTGAGTCGGCAAAACGCGACAGCCATTTTGATGCAAATTAGGCACAGGATATTTAAATCCCTGCCTCATTTGCAATGTTGACCTGCCTAATTTGCATCCCTCTGCCGACAGAGGGATGCAGTCTAAACATACCCAGAGTGTGATGCAGCACTGGTGTGTTTCTGTCCATCTCCTCTTTTGGTAGACACTGACCCTAGAACTGGGCATTGAATATGTGCTCCCAATCACGCTGCTTGTAGCAATTCTGGGAAGGTTCCCTCATGTCAGAGAGAGGCCTATGCTGGCTCTTTGGAAGAACTAGCACCAGAGACATTTAGGGAAGGTATCATCTGTACTGGCAGACTCTCTAGTGCGTTCAGGATTCCGTGCTAGAAAAGTCAGAGCAGAATTATAAAGGCAACCACCAGAGACACATTATTCAGGAAGAAAAGGGCCAAGGTTCTTAGATTTTAAGGCCAGAAGGGATTGTTATGATCACCTAGTCTGACATCCTGCATAACACGTGTCACAGACTATAATAGTGTAACAAATAGCTAGCCATTTTCAATGCTGCCTCGCAATGACGCCGAGTTTTTACACAGGGGAAACACTCAACTGCATTGACGCCACTAAGCTGCAAGGTGGTCATGACAATGATCAGCATGTACAGTTGCCAGCGCAAGGACTGATCTTTAAATACTTCCAGGACTCGCAAGCTTTTAGTGCTTTTCATTGCAGCCTTTTCCTTCAGGATGTCATCAATCTCTGCTTGATGATCTCTGTCACCCCAGAGCTGCTTAATGGCTGTGCAGGAGAAAAAAAATATATATATATATATAGTTTTAATCTACTGGCTCATTTCCATCATGGTTTATTAACAAATCCTTTTAATCTGTCTGAATCACAGAGACTTAATTACTCGCCTGTGCATAGAGTTGGTTTCATAGAATCATAGAGTACTAGGACTGGAAGGGACCTCGAGAAGTCATCAAGTCCAGTCCCCTGCCCTCATGGCAGGACCCAATACTGTCTAGACCATCCCTGATAGACATTTATCTAACCGACTCTTAAATATCTCCAGAGATGGAGATTCCACAACCTCCCCGGGCAATTTATTCCAGTGTTGAACCACCCTGACAGTTAGGAACTTTTTCCTAATGTCCAACCTCAACCTCCTTTGCTGCAGTTTAAGCCCATTGCTTCTTGTCCTGTCCTCAGAGGCCAGGAAGAAGAATTTCACCACATCATGATTTGGTGTATGTTGTGAGGGCAATACGCCGACGTCTAGTCTTCTTGCCCAGATGGCACTTGTTCAATAGACAACTAGAAGAGTTTTGGCTTCAGGGCCGTCAGTAAGTCATTTCACACTAATACTGAGTTGACTTCAATGTCACCGTTTTAAAAATGTATTTAATACAAATGCATGTAAAGAGAGCAGGTTTATTCAAGTAGTGAGAGACTTAGAGGGGTCAGCTCTCCCTTCTTGCAGTGAAAACAATGTGCCGTCCTGTGGCACCTTAGAGACTAATAAAAATATAGAGAAAGAGAATCATGAGCTTCCTCAAAACCCATGAAAGCTCATGATCCTATATATATAATTTCAGTTAGTCTCTAAGGCTACGTCTAGACTGCATCCCTCTGTTGACAGAGGGATGCAAATCAAGCACATCGAAATTGCTAATGAAGCAGGGATTTAAATATCCTGCACTTCATTAGCATAAACATGGTCGCCGCTTTGAATGGAGCTTCCAAAAAACAACAACAACGGCAGTCTAGACGCTGATCTGTTGAAAATAAACCCTTTTTCGACAGATTGTGTATTCCTCAAAAAATGAGGTTTACAGGATCTGTTGAACAAGGGTTTATTTTCGACAGATCTGCTTCTAGACTGCCTTTTTTTTCCGAAAAAGCTCCATTTTGAAAAAAAGCGGTGGCCATGTTTATGCTAATCATAGAATCATAGAATACTAGGACTGGAAGGGACCTGGAGAGGTCATCGAGTCCAGTCCCCTGCCCCCATGGCAGGACCAAATACTATCTAGACCATCCCTGATAGACATTTATCTAACCTACTCTTAAATATCTCCAGAGATGGGGATTCCACAACCTCCTGGGAAATTTATTCCAGTGTTTGACTACCCTGACAGTTAGGAACTTTTCCTAATGTCCAACCTAAACCTCCCTTGCTGCAGTTTAAGCCCATTGCTTCTTGTTCTATCCTCAGAGGCCAAGATGAACAAGTTTTCTCCCTCCTCCTTATGACACCCTTTTAGATATTTAAATCTCCACTTCATTAGCAATTTCGACGTGCCTAATCTACATGTCTCTGTCAACAGAGAGCTGTAGTCTAGACACAGCCTAAGGTGCCACAGGACCACTCGTTTTAAAAGTTACAGACTAACATGGCTCCCCCCCGGACTTTCTTATAATGGTTTACATTCCAACAAATTAGACAATTTATGGAAATAAAGGAAGTAAGCATTTTACCTTTCATGAAGGCATCCTCATTATCCTTCTGTATCAGAAGGTAGGATGGGGAATCAGGGAAGAATGGCAGCAGAATCAGCTGAATCAGTGCTGTGAGTCCTGTAGAAGCCAACAACAATGGCCACAACGATTCATTTCCTAAGAGCTCTCTGGAGAATATATGTAAAAGTGCACTTATGGTCAAACCATTACATTAGTATTCAATAACTTTATCTGAATGATAAGTAAGAGAGACCAAATTGCAGTGGTGAGTGCATTTCAGCAAGGTAGCTGGGTCAACAGTCTGGCAAAGTTTGTGAAACTCAGCAGCACTTTGGAAAACTTTCTAATTATAATTATTAGGTCCCACCTGAACTTTAGGAAGTCCATGAGATTCTGATACTAATTTTTAACTGAGTAGCTATCTAATATGCTACTCCTCTCAGATGTGATCCAATGTGCTAGATCTCACCAAAATATTTCAAATAAACCTCAGGAAGCTTTTAAAGTAAGCCACTCAGTAGCAAAGCTATAAAGGAAAAAATTCAGATTGTGGTTGACTGGTATTTTTTCTGTGCCCAGTGACTTAAACATTAAACTCTCAGGTTTGGTCAAAACTGTCTATTGGTTTAAGACAAAAAACATTTAAATGTGAAGATGAAAGGACTTATTGAGGATTTTAGAGGGTGGCATTTATTTTATCTTTTTTTTGAATTAAAAAAAACCCTTCAGACCAGCTTCTGCTGCTGTATGGAAAAAATGGTATATGATTTTATTTTACCTTAGTCCAATAATCTGCCCTGAAACTTTTCCGAGTGTCAGAAAAACAGAGACAGTAGCGTTTGAAAATCCACGCAGCTTCTTGGGTGAAATCTCTCCTACATACTGAGGATGTATAATGAGTGAGAAACCTTGACAGGAAAGAAAGAGAGAGCGAGAGATGGCCATTAAATTGAGAAAAATGTTAACGGTCTCATCACATGCTCTTCCCATTGTTCATTTCCACTCCCTGCCCCTTCGACCAAAAGTTGTGTGTCAGTGTCTTCTGTGTCATACCAAGTATAGTTGTTGGGTAATATAAAATAATTCTAAAGGAATGACAGAAATGAAGGGAGACTATACTGGGACAGCGAGAAGACTCCCTTTTGATGTATACAGAAGTATTACCTGTACCGATGCCATATAGGAAGCGTCCAATCAGAATCATCTCAAAGGACTTGGCCATCTTAGAGAAGCCCATGAAAAGTGCAGCTACCAGCATGATCAGGTTAGTGACAATCTGACACTTCTTTCTGAAAACAAAAAACAACAAAAAAAGAGAGAATGATACAAAGTGCATAGCTCCTGTGCAGGTTTTGATTAATGTCTTTGCTGTTACTTATCCAACATACAAGCACTTAACTTCTTAAATATGTTAACTGTAGGCATTGTACAGTAATTACTGTCCCTTTGTGGCATGGTTTATGCAAATAACAGAACTGGGTATGTGAAGCAGAAATTAAATGACTTCACTTTCAGAGTCCAAAAGTTTTACTTTATGAATGTATGCTGGCAGCAAGTGCATTTATAAATGTGTAGCGTGTGTCAGCATTTCCGTAGGACGGGAATTCATGTGGAGTCGTACTCGCAGGTTGATCAAAGATAGTATGAAGAGAGGTACAAGAATATGGGTTGCCATTGGGGCACTGAAGTCACTAGCACTCATGCTATCGTGACTTATTATGAGACTTTAGGGTTGCCAAACCTCCAGGATTATTCTAGAGTCTCTAGGAATTAAAGAATAACCTTTAATTAAATAGAGTATCATGTGATGAAACCTCCAGGAATTCATCCAACCCAAGTTGGCAACCCTATGAGACATTCCGGTCAAAGTATAGGATCCAAGGCACCTAGGGATCTAACAGGATTTACCAAAGAGAGACTTGAGTAAAGACGATGTTGTAAATTTTAGGCCTGATTGCTGCAGTAGCATGTGTACGTGGTGCAGTTACATGGCATGTCCCCTCAGTGGACCCTGATGTGTCTGATTTGAACCAGATAGACTTTTGCATCTGGGTGACTAGTGGTCTCTGAAACACGTTGTCTGGGTTACTGTCCAGAGATGTTTAGCATTCTTGGAGACGTCTTGCAGATTCTCTGATTCAGATGATAACTCTGGATCCACTTGTGACAAGGAGCCTGCCTGGAGTAGCTTTTTACTCCGAGTTATTGGTGTCTCCAAGACCAGTTGCTGCACATAGCTGCTCTTGAGACGAATGTCATCTTGTATGCAGTATTTATTTATTTTTATTTATTTAAATATTTTTACCCCGCCTTTCTATTTAAAATATTCAAGGCGGCTATACAGTAGGACCATACAGAGACCTGGTACCTAAAAGGTGGTTCTTGGGCACCTAGACTACCAAGGTTTACATGAACAAGTGGAGCCGAGCAGGATCTTGCTTCCTGTGTCAGGGGGCCTTCAAATGTGGGATTAGGCAGTGTCCCACAAGAAACTTCTTGGGGGGCACTTACCTGGCAGGAAAGAACAATTGCGGTCAGGCTAAGATGGTTGAGACCCACATGAGGGGCCTCTGGATCAGAAGAGCAGATCTTTAAGTGGAACATGCCAGCAGATCTGTTTGCCAATTTCTCTGCAAATGAAATTATTGGTGTTATACACAAGACACTGGGAACACACCAGATGCATAAGGAATCTTTTCTCCATCCCTACTGGAGTTACTTTGGAACAGACTTTTAATAAAGGAGCTTACTAGCAATGGCGTGGTCTCTTTTCTGTTTAATTTCAGGTTTTCGTTAGAATAGGCACTAATAATTCTTTAATGCAACATGCACCCCAGAATGAATATACTTCATTGCAAATCAGACTTTGTTTCAAACGAGTACTTTCATGTTTAAAAACCTGAAGTGCTTTTAGCTACATCTCTCAAAAGTTAAATTCATGCTAGCCCAGATGTGGAAATTGGATGTTATAGTTCCCAAGAAACCTGTGTTTGAATGAATATGCATAGCGCCTGTTCCTGAGTTCCTGGGAAATTCTGTCCTGGAGATATGTGATTTTAAGGATGATGTGCGGAAACTGCACCACATGTTGCTTCACCAACAAGGCACTAGCCAATTCAGAGAGTTGGTAAGGATGTCTTCAGAGGCGACTACACTTCTTCATGAGCATATTGTTTACATGCACTGAATGAAAGACTAGTTACCTAGGTGGCTATGATAGCAGACTAGAGCAATTTAGTGCATGTATTTATGGTCAGGTTATACTGAACAAGAATAGCTGGATGTGTGCTTTGCTAGCACACTGTCCCCCACATGCCTGGATTATCAAGCCATTGAAAGAAATACCTACTTTCTATATTTTGTAGTAAGGTAGCCACAATATGCGCTCCCTAGCAATCCTCCTATACCATAAACAGACACAACGAGGGACCACAGCAACATGACGGTCTCTTGATGGAGGGGAGAGCCATATCGCTGTATCCAGGTTTCATTGATAAACCTCCTAATGTGCTGCGAGAGAAAAATGAGATTTTATTTAATCGTAAACATGGATTTTCTTCATACAGTTCTTTTACTGTGCTGCAACTCTGCTCTAAGGTTGCAGCTTTGGACCCCTTTTAAAAATAACCTTTACTGTCAAAACAAACTGGCCAACTTATTTGTGTATTTTGCCAAAAGTTGGCTACACTTTTTGTAAGTTTAGATATTCAATGCACCTTGAGTTTATTTTCTTTATAAGCTAGTCAAAGTGTTTTTGTTTTGTTTTTTTTCTAATGAAACCATCTCTTGGGAAACTCTGATGCAATAGACTGGCTTAGAATGGTTTATCATGTCTCCTCCTAATTGGCTAGACCCAGCAACCAGAACAGTCTATTACAACGGAAGGAGCTTTCCTGGACTTCAAGCATCAGTACAAGTATTAGAGCTATATGCTTTTTGTACTGACGGTTCAGGGTTTTGTCTCCGATCTCTTTGTATATTTGCTAAATTGGACTTGAATTTTTGTAGACCTTGAGCTGAGGATGAGCTAGCTGTTTTACCAAACCCAAACACTGAAAAATAGTGAGTCCATCATAAGATTGGTCTAAAACCCATTAGATTTTGAATATAATTTGGGAGTTTTTTTGTTTTTGCTTTGGTTTTGAGCCATTGGGGCATGAAGGCTAGCCACCTTTAAAATGGAAGCTGAACATTTCCTATAGTCACTTGATTTCTGGAGCTATGATTTTAAGAAAGACCAAATCTCATGAGGCTTGTGATAAAATGGAGTAGTTGGTGGAGTTGATGTACCTTAACCTTAGCAAAGCTTTTGATATGGTGTCCCACAGAATTCTTGCCAGCAAGTTAAGGGAGTATGGATTGGATAAATGGACTGTAAGGTGGATAGAAAGCTGGCTAGACTGTCGAGCCCAACAGGTAGTGATCAACGGCTCGATGTCTGGTTGGCGGTCGGTACCAAGTAGAGTGCCCCAGGATTGATTCTAGGGCCTATTTTGTTCAACATCTTTATGAATGACCTGTTTGAGGGGATGGATTGCACCCTCAGCATGTTTGCAGATGACACCAAGCTAGGGGGAGAGGTAGATATGCTGGAGGGTAGAGATAGGGTCCAGAGTGACCTGGACAAATTGGAGGATTGGTCCAAAAGAAATCTGATGAGGTTCAACAAGGACAAGTGCAGAGTCCTGCACTTGGGATGGAAGAATCTCAAGCATTGTTCCAGGCTGGGGACCGACTGGCTAAGTAGCAGTTCTGCAGAAAAGGACCTGGGGATTAAAATGGATGAGAAGCTGGATATGAGTCAACAGGGTGCCCTTGTAGCCAAGAAGGCTAATGGCATATTAGGGTGCATTAGTAAGAGCCTTGCAAGCAGATCTAGAGAAGTGATGATTCCCCTTCATTCGGCTCTGGTGAGGCCACATCTGGAGTATTGTGTCCAGTTCTGGGCCCCCTACTGCAGAAGGGATGTGGACGCATTGGGGAGGGTCCAGCAGAGGACATCAAAAATGGTTCGGGGGCTGGAGCACATGACTATGAGGAGAGGCCGAGGGATTTGGGTTTGTTTAGTCTGCAAAAGAGAAGAGTGAGGGGGGATTTGATAGCAGCCTTCAACTTAGAATCATAGAACCATAGAGCTGGAAGAGACCTCAGGAGGTCATCAAGTCCAGCCCCCTGCTCGAGGCAGGACCAATCCCAACTAAATCAACCCAGCCAGGGCTTGGTCAAGCCGAGACTTAAACACCTCTAGGGATGGAGACTCCACTACTTCCCTAGGTAACCCATCCCAGTGCTTCACTACCCTCCTAGTGAAATAGTTTTTCCTAATATCCAACCTGGACCTCTCCCACCACAACTTGAGACCATTGCTCCTTGTTCTGCCATCTGTCACTACTGAGAACAGCCTCTCTCCATCCTCTTTGGAACCTCCCTTCAGGAAGTTGAAGGCTGCTCTCCAATCCCCCCTCACTCTTCTCTTCTGCAGACTAAACAGACCCAAATCCCTCAGTCTCTCCTCATAGGTCATGTGATCCAGCCCCCAAATCATTTTGGTCGCCCTCCGCTGGACTCTCTCCAATGCGTCCACATCCTTTCTATAGTGAGGGGCCGAGGCCCAGAACTGGACACAATACTTCAGATGTGGCCTCACCAGAGCCGAATAAAGGGGAATAATCACTTCTCTGGATCTGCTGGCAATGCTCCTCCTAATGCAACCTAATATGCCATTAGCCTTCTTGGCTACAAAGGCGTCCTGTTGGCTCATCTCCAGCTTCTCATCCACTGTGATCCCCAGGTCCTTTTCTGCAGAACTTCTACTTAGCCAGTCGGTCCCCAGCCTGTAACTATGCTTGGGATTCTTCCGTCCCAAGGTCAGGACTCTGCACTTGTCCTTGTTGAACCTCATCAGATTTCTTGTGGCCCAATCCTCCAATTTGTCTAGGTTACTCTGGACCCTATCCCTGCCCTCCAACGTATCTACCTCTCCCCCTATCTTAGTGTCATCTGCGAACTTGCTGAGGGTGCAATCCATCCCCTCATCTAGATCATTCATAAAGATGTTGAACAAAACCGGTCCTAGAACAGATCCTTGGGGCACTCCACTAGAAACTGACTGCCATCCTGACATCGAGCCGTTGATCACTACCTGTTGGGCCCAACAGTCTAGCCAGCTTTCTATCCACCTTACAGTCCATTTCTCCAATCCATACTCCCTTAACTTGCTGGCAAGAATATTGTGGGAGACCGTATCAAAAGCTTTGCTAAAGTCAAGGTATATCACATCCACTGACTTCCCCATATCCACAGAGCCGGTTACCTCATCATAGAAGCTAATCAGATTGGTCAGGCATGATTTGCCCTTCGTGAATCCATGTTGACTATTCCTGATCACTTTCCCTTCTTCCAAGTGCTTCAAAATGGATTCCTTGAGGATCCCCTCCATGATTTTTCCAGGGACTGAGGTAAGGCTGACTGGTCTGTAGTTCCCTGGGTTGTCCTTCTTCCCTTTTTTGAAGATGGGCACTACATTTGCCTTTTTCCAATCATCTGGGATCTCTCCCGATCACCACGAGTTTTCAAAGATAATGGCCAAAGACTCCACAATTACATTTGCCAACTCTCAGATGCATTAAATCCGGGCCTCCTGAAGGGAGGTTCCAGAGAGGATGGAGAGAGGCTGTCCTCAATGGTGGCAGATGAGAGAAGAAGGAGCAATGGTTTCACATTGCCATGGGGGAGGTCTAGGTTGGAGATCAGGAAAATCGATTTCCCTGGGGGGGGGGGGGGTGAAGCACTGGGCTGGGTTCCCTAGGGAGGAGGTGGAATCTCCATCCATAGAGGTGTTTAAGTCTCGGCTTGACCAAGCCCTGGCCGGGCTGATTGAGTTGGGATTGGTCCTGCCTTGGGTAGGGGACTGGACTCGAGGACTCTGCCCGCCCTGGGGTTCTAGGATTCTAGGATTCTATGAAAATCATGAGCTAAATGGCAAAAAGTCAGGTCTGACAGGAGCAAGTCAGGGGTGAGAGTGGCAGTTTGGAGCCAGGGCTGGGATAGGGCAGGGAGGGAGCGAAGCGTCAAGGGTGAGTTCACTGAGTAACTGCCACAGCTCAGTGTTGCTGCTGGGTTTAAGAGCGGTCCTGGCAACAGTGCTCAGCCGATCAGGCGATCTGGCCAATTAGGGGTTTTAACTGAGGTTAGCTGGTGAGCCCAGGCCCACTGCAGGCTGACATTCCTGACCCTGTGCTAATGCAGCTCATGCAACATCTTGCAGTAGGCACGTGAACATGTCTCATGCTACAATCTGCCCCTCGGGTCTGTAAATGCCTATTTCTGTCTTATGTATGTAGCACAGTAAAGAACAGTTAGTAAAGAACAGGTTAGGAACTATTTAGAAAAGCTACACGTACACAAATCCATGGGTCCGGACTTAATGCATCCGAGGGTACTGAGGGAGTTGGCAAATGTCATTGAGGAGCCTTTGGCCATTATCTTTGAAAAGTCGTGGAGATCGGGAGAAATCCCGGATGATTGGAAAAAGGCAAATGTAGTGCCCATCTTCAAAAAGGGAAGAAGGACGATCCAGGGAACTATAGGCGGTCAGTCTTACCTTGGTTCCTGGAAAAATCATGGAAGGATCCTTAAGGAATCCATTTTGAGGCACTTAGAAGAGAGGAAAGTGATTAGGAATAGTCAGCATGGATTCACAAAGGGCAAGTCGTGCCTGACCAATCTGATCAGCTTCTATGATGAGGTAACTGGCTCTGTGGACGTGGGAAAGTCAGTGGATGTGATATACCTTGACTTTAGCAAGGCTTTTGATGTCTCCCACAATATTCTTGCCAGCAAGTTAAGGGAATGTGGATTGGATAAATGGACGGTAAGATGGATAGAAAAATGGCTAGAAGGCCGGGCCCAGCGGGTAGTGATCAACGGCTCGATTTCACGTTGGCGGTCAGTTTCTAACGGAGTGCCCCAAGGTTCGGTTCTAGGACCGGTTTTGTTCAATATCTTTATTAATGACCTGGATGAGGGGATGGATTGCACCCTCAGCAAGTTTGCGGATGACACTAAGCTAGGGGAGAGGTAGATACGGAGGGCAGAGATAGGGTCCAGAGTGACTTAGACAAATTGGAGGATTGGGCCAAAAGAAATCTGATGAAGTTCAACAAGGACAAGTGCAGAGTCCTGCACTTGGGACGGAAGAATCCCAAGCACAGTTACAAGCTGGGGACCAACCAGTTAAGTAGTAGTTCTGCAGAAAAGGACCTGGGGGTTACAGTGGATGAGAAGCTGGGTATGAGTCAACAGTGTGCCCTTGTAGCCAAGAAGGCTAATGGCATATTAGGTTGCATTAAGAGGAGCATTGCCAGCAGATCCAGAGATGTCATTATTCCCCTTTATTCGGCTTTGGTGAGGCCACATCTGGAGTATTGTGTCCAGTTCTGGGCCCCCACTACAAAAAGGATGTGGGACGCATTGGAGAGGGTCCAGCGGAGGGCAACCAAAATGATTAGGGGCTGGAGCATATGACTTATGAGGAGAGGCTGAGGAGTTGGGTCTGTTTAGTCTGCAGAAGCGAAGAGTGAGGGGGGATTTGATAGCAGCCTTCAACTTCCTGAAGGGAGGTTCCAAAGAGGCTGGAGAGAGGCTGTTCTCAGTGGTGACAGAACAAGGAGCAATGGTCTCAAGTTGTGGTGGGAGAGGTCCAGGTTGGATATTAGGAAAAACTATTTCACTAGGAGGGTAGTGAAGCACTGGGATGGGTTACCTAGGGAAGTAGTGGAGTCTCCATCCCTAGAGGTGTTTAAGTCTCGGCTTGACCAAGCCCTGGCTGGGTTGATTTAGTTAGGATTGGTCCTGCCTAGAGCAGGGGGTTGGACTTGATGGCCTTCTGAGGTCTCTTCCAGCTCTATGGTTCTATGATTCTATGATTCACTGCTGTACTGTCTCAAAGCTTTAGCTGAAGCAGTATTCATCCCCCTCTGATGACTGCAGTCTTTGTACATGGTCGGTTAAACTTACAGATAAAGGAAGGAACGACAATAGAAATGTTCCACCAAGAGATACTCTCTTTCCTCCAATGCATGAGGTTACTTTAGTTTTCTAACATGTCTGGCCTCAGACTAAACTGGCCTCATTTAAGGCAGGTTTTTCTCTTCGTTCATACAGCTCCCTCAAATGCAATTAACACAGAAAACTTGACTGCTTCTCTTAAAAAATCTTTTTACACTTTTAAAAAGGCACGATATAATTTTATTTTGACACCCCCCCACCCTAACATTTACACATTTAAAAGAGTTTTCTTCTCCTCACACTACAGTGCAAATTTCTGTGAGTGACTGAAAACTATATTGTTTGCCCAACGCCCGGTGCAGTTGGAAGACATACTACTTAAAATGTCACTTCTAATGACTCAGTAGGAATCTGATCTCTAAAACAAGCTGTTAACTTCTTTATACAAGAAGCCAGCACCGCTGCTTTCTGACAGGAATCCTCATCACACTACTCTGGAAACAATAAAGAGACTGTTGCAGCAGGCTTTTTGTTGTGAAATGTGAGGTTGTTCACACTGGGTGAAGGTAGCTGGGGGAGGCAAGCCCCCAGCCCTGCCCCGAGCCCCGCCCCTTCTGCCCAGGCCCCACCCCCAGGAGCCAAGCCCCGCCCCCAGCCCCACAGGGAGGTGGAGCAGCATGCAGCCCCAGCCTCCCTGGCCCCAGCACCATGAGGGGGTGAGGGTGTGGACCCCAGCCTCCCTGACCCTTGAGCAAAGGGAGGGAGATCTGTGTGTGGCCCTCGTCTCCCTGACACAGATCACGGGGAGGGTGGGTGCTGGGGGCAACAACACTCCGCCCCCAGTAAGCCTACAGCAGGCGTTCTGAGGGTGGAGAGTGGGCAGGGCCAGGCTGGCAGTTTTGGGAAGGCAAAGCTTTCCCCTGCCTAGGCTACAGGACGCCCATGTTGGGAACCATAGGAAAAAGTCCCCCAAGCAGGCCCAAGAGAAGGATTTTGCTCTAGATACTTTATAATTCTAACAAAAATTTTAAGTCTGCATTCTCTGAGATTTCAGAAAGCGGACCAAATTTTCACTTTGTAAATTCACAACACAGATGCAGGTTTGTGGACTTGAACTATGTGGAAGTATATGTTTATCAGAGCTATACAAAAGAAACACATTTCATTTTAGTGATAAACTGGGCTTCCTGCCCGGCTCCTGATGACCTGCTAAATGAATATGGTTGCTGATTTTTGTTTCCAAAACCATTTTTAAAACCTTCTCTCAAAGAGGATTTAAGTATTACCTTTAAGGAGAGACTGCAAAATTGTGCTTTCAGGTGTAGTGGTTTTACACTAAGATCCCAACATTTGATTTATCTTGTTATGTAAGACAAAATTTAAACCCAAGTCTTTAAAGATAAAAGGCTTGCACACAAATTGACTGTACCAGGTAGTCCCCTGAAGCTTGGCCTTTAATCACATAAATATCTCCCAACATTTTGGCTCATCAGTTCTGAAATGTAGAAAACTCATCTTGGATGTCACTTATTTAGATTGCAAAAAAAGATATTCCTTCTGCTACAGGGCTAACAATTTCTTTTTATTCTGTCCTATCTGCGGATAAGGTGTTCTACCCACATGATATCTGAAGAAATAGCAAATTGAGTTTGTTGAAATGCTCAGCAAGTTTTGAGAGTATCCTTAATTTAAGCACCTCCACTAAGTGAACTCTCCTTGGGGGAATTTTTACTTACCAGGGAAGGGTAGTTGATCACAGAAATATGGAACCCATATGGAAAACTTCCACCAATTCCCAGCACTAAGATCATTTGACACAGTCCCCGATGCTGAATCTGCAAAGTGAAGGCAATGCTCCATCAACTTGTCATAAATCTTGGTTCCCTCATGGTCTTGCATCCTAGTCTGCCATACTTACCAATTCTCTCTAAAAGCATACATTGTTTTCACTACAGAATGTGACGACGTGTCAGAGTTCCCTCAACACTGCACCCCTGTAGCAGCAAGAACAGACTCGGCCAGCCGGTAGAATAGAGGAGCTTTATTGCTTCTCCAGGATACATACAGCACAGTACAGATGTGATGAGTCTACAGGAGTCTGGGCCAGGATGCCTCAGACCCCTTGAGATGGGGCCCCTGGGCCCCTAGATTCCAGCTCCCTCCTTAAACTGGTTCCTTCATGATTCCAGCCCAAGACTGACCCTTCCCCTGAACACTCACTTCCCTAGTTCCCTCGCTGCCCCAACTCATCTGACCGGTTGGGTCTTTGTCTACGTGACTTAGGCAGCCCACCTGCTGGGCAGTGCTCACAGGCAGAGGCCAGTAGGGGTCATTCACAGCCCACAACCCAAGCACAGCAACCAGCAAGGTACTGACACTACATCACAACATGTGGGTGAGTCAGTGGGAATCACACATCACAGCACAGGGGGACCCCAGGATACAGAGCAGACAGCACCCCCCACTACGACACACAGATACTTTCAGACATAAACATTCTTCCAAAAGCGCATAATCCCACCCCAAAAGCAGAACAATTGTCCATAGGACCAGATTAAGGCTAAATTTTACCTAGTGCAAGGAAAATTATTATGTATTGCGAAATTATCTACATATCTTTGCTTAGAAGTAAGGTAGCAGAAATTAAACAAAAAGTTCCCAGTGGCTTGACTCTTGCCATATGGATCTGAGAGCCAGTGTGACAAGCTGACAGGAAAAAGGGCATCTGTCCAGGTAGGATGAGGTTCTAGTACCTTGAATGTGCAGTTTGTTTACTGTTCATAAACCATAACTGTTTTACCCCCAAGGCTCTCCAGATCAGACTCCCCTGAAAGTAAAACAATACTTTCTCTCTCCCAGGCTTAACATAAAGCTGTACCCCTCCGCTGTATTGCAAACACAGAATTTTTAAAAACAACCAAACCTTTCCGTCCACCCATTCTAACTTTAAATATGATAATAGAAAAACACCTTCTTCTCTCATCACTGGTAGAGAGAACAAGAGAAAACAACTATATGCTGTTTACCAGACTCTGATTCTTCTCTTCATCCAAATTCTACTGGCTCCAAATCCCTTTGAGATGGACAGATGAAAAGTGAGGTATTATCACCATTCTGAATGGTAATAGGAGTCATTATTTTGTAATTTTCTAATCCTCTGTGCTCTTCTGTTTTTCACTTGTAAATGGGCTCTAGTTTACCAGCCTTTAGGGGCCCAGTTGGTAGTGCAGGTTTCTCTCTATACTTTTTCTTTTTGTCCCCCTTCTGCTGCTGTTTAACTCAAACCATTTTGTGATCCAGTTATAAAATGAGTCTTGTACTGTATTGCAAAGAATAGTCATAGCTGGCCTAGTACAGTGGTTCTCAAACCTTTTGGACTAGCTGGCTCAATGCAAACTTTTCTGTGGACCACCAGCTGCTAATGGAAACTCACTGTTAATTACATAATTACACCTGAGCCATTTTGCTAGTGTTGCAGCTTGCGAGAATGGTTTAATTTACATTTTTAAACAAATTAGGCATTTCAACTTTCTCGTGTTAGTTTATCAAACTTCATTTTAAATAAAGTAAAATGTTAAATACCAACACAAAAGATTTCAATGTTGTCTTTATTTATGGCAGGGGTAGGCAGCCTTTTTTGGGTTGGGGGGCCACTGACCCACAGAAAAATCAGTTGGGGACCACACAAATGAGAAGCAAAAAAACTCCTCCAGAAATCCCTAATGCTCACTGATGTGGCCCCCAACTGAGACACCTCACTCCTCTGGCGCTCTAGCCCCGTGGGGTGAGGGAGAGGGACAGGGAGGACTGAGGTTCAGGGCTTCCCACAGGCCACATTTACTTTTTTGGGGTTCCAGAGCTAGTGGATTTTATGGATCCCTTTAGGCTCTGGGGTGGGGAGAAAAATGCGGGGTGCAGGGACTGCCTATGAGTGGGATAGGGATTGGGGGTGCAGGATCTGGACAGGAGGTGGAATACAAGAGTGGGTGAGGGTGCAAGGTCTGGATGGGAGGCACAGTGCAGGAGCAGGCTGGGAGTACGGTATCTGGCCAAGGGGAAGGAAACAGAAGCAAGGGAGGGTGCAGTGTTGGCCAGGAGGGAGGGTGCAGGAGCAACGGTGGATGCAGGAGCAGGGTGCGGGTGGGTGTCTGTCCGGGGAAAGATGCAGGAGTAAGGGAGGGTGCAGGAGCAAGCTGGGGGTGCGGAGTCCTGGCAGGGCGAAGGGAGTGAGTCAGGAGGGTTGGGGCGCAGGGGTCTGAGCATGAGGGGGACACTTATGCAGCTTTGCACCCCATTGCAGCGAGGAAAGTCTCCAGATGGTGCATCACTGCGCTGCCGTTCCCCCAGCGGGGTGTGTGTGGGGGGGAGGAAACTCAGCTCCCTCCTGGCCAGCAAGTAGCTCCTGGCTCCCCACTCCCGGGACCAGCCAGTTCATTTATCCTGCCAGAGATGTTGGCTCCCAGTGTCCCCCCACAGCAGGACTCTCAGGGACACTTCACAGGCTACGAGACAGCCAGGGCCTGTGTGGCATTGGCACGAGGGCTGGTCATACAGGGGTTTCTCACCTGTGCTGGGAAGCAGCTGGCCCTGGCGTGGGGCAGGGATTCCCTGCTCAGTGCTGAGATGCAGCCACCTCTGGGGTGGAGCTGTGCAAAAGCAGCATGGCACAGTCGGTCGGTGGGTTTCGGGAAGAGCTGTGGGTTGACGCTAACCTCAGTTCCCTGATGTGATGCTAAAGGGGTTGATGGTCTGTCCCCAGCTGGGGTGTGTGTGTGTCTAGTTTGTTAGAGCGGGGGATGATCTGGGCATCCTTGTCCTCCCTGAGAGCAGGCCAGGCCTCTTCCCCCCCTTCCCCCCACCGCTCCTTGCATTGGTCCAGGCCTCGCGCTCTGTCTGTCTGCCTGTGCCCCACTCCCTGGGTCAAGCTGTGGGCAGCCCCCGGGGTCTGTTCCTTGCACAGCCTTGCCTGGGGGGAGGGGTCACATTTTACCATGTGCTGCCAGGTCCTACGATCTCTGAGCCCATCAGCACCCCAGCCCCCAACTCACCCCAGCCCCGCTTCCCCTGCCCCAGCCCCCACTTCCCGCTGGGGAGCTCTGTGCGGGGTTCCTGTGCCACCCGTGGCAGCAGGCAAGGAGCTGGGGCAACTCTCGGGGGTGGCTCTCGGGGGCACTGGGGGCAGACTCCCCCCCCCAGCATCCTTCTCCTGAAGTCCCCCCACTGCCTCATTGCCCTCCAACCCGGCTCCACCGTAGTCTCCCCCACCCTATTGTTTCCTTGGTCCCGGCCCCCTCATCACCCCACAGCCCTCAACACCCCAGACCCCCCTGCCCGTCTCGCACTGTGGCAGCTGCTTGGGGATGGTCCTGGCAGGGAGGCCTGTTTCCGCCCCCCTACCTGCAAGTCCCTGCATGCTGATGGGGCTGGGGTGGGCAGAGCAGCAGCAGCGCGCGCATGTGGGGGCAGAGCCATAACCCTGGGAGTGGGTCCCAGCGCTGCATGGGGTCCCTGTGCCACCCGGTAGAGACAGGAAGGGAGCCAGAGTGGCTCTCGGGAGCGGACGTGAGTGGGGAGCCGGGTCTGGTTGTTGCTTTCTTCACTCCCCCCTCCCCCCCCCACAGCATGCCCTCTGAGCCAGAAGCCGGAGCTGGTGCTCCCAGCCTTGCAGTTGCCTGGGCTCCCTGCTGCATGTGGGGGGGCGGAGGCTGAACTTGAACTGTGGACCCACCTGGGAGGTGGCCGTGGACCAGTAGCGGTCCGCAGACCACACTTGGAGAACCACTGGTCTAGTATATAGGGCTCTATTTAAACAAAAGCTGTTGGTTCAATCTACTTTGTGCAGGCTGCCAAACAGCAGGAACGTCTTAATTATTATGGAGCTTGAATATTCAAAAACAATCCTAACTGGGATTGTTGGCTGCACATTGGTTTGTGCTGCAGGAGAAAGGTCTAAACAGACCAGTTAAGAGATTATGACTCATCCATAAAAACATTACCCTAAACAAATGTCACACAGGTACAAAAAGGTAAAAACAACTCATCCGCTTTTCACTCCGCTGTGCCGTGGTACTTAGGTTATTTCATAACATTGCCACCTGATGCCTGGTCAGTGGTAGGGGAATATGGGTTCAGAGGAATTGCTAGTGCAGTTTGTATGGCAGGGGATGTATTCGGATAAGATCACTAGGTGACTGCGGAATAACTGTTCTTCACTGTTTAAGCAAGGGTCAGAGGCAAGTGACTTTTCCAGTGGCACTTAGTTCTTTCCTGTACGTTGAGCTTCTAAAAATGTGGCCAGAAAAAAACGAACTCATGATGATAACTGTTCACTGCCTTTGTCCAGCAAGAGGAACTTTGTCGCTCATCTTTTCAGCTGCACTCCTAATGACTAACTGCTAAATGTAATATTAAAAATAACCACATAAAAATAGCTATTCCCTGGGTGCATAGCCTCTAGACTCAACAGCTCTTACGATCAGCCCCCAAACTAATATCAGTGGCAGCCAAAGGTGCTCAGCACTGTACAAGGTAGTAGTAAATTAGTTACAGGACAAGGATCCTTAGAGAGTAAACACCATGTGAAAGACATAACATAAGAACAGCAACACTGGGTCAGACCAAAGGTCCATCTAGCCCAGTGTCCTGTCTGCCCACAGTGGCCAATGCCCCACAGGGAGGGAACAGAACAGGGAATCAGCAAGTGATACCTCCCCTGTCATCAATTCCCAGTCTCCGACAAACACACACCATTCCCACCCATCCTGGCTAAGAAGTACTGATGGACCTAAACTCCATGAATTTATCTAGTTCTTTTTTGAACCCTGGACTTCTTAACATTCTCCTTCAAGGAGTGCTGCATGCAGAAAATCTTCCTTTTGTTTGTTTTAAACCTGCTATTGATTGACTTCGTTTGGTGATCCCTAATTCTTGTGTTATGGGAACAAGTAAATAGCTTTTCCTTATTCACTTTTTCTACACCAGTCATGATTTTGTAGACCTCTATCCTATCCCCCTTTAGTCTCCTCTTTTCTAAGATGAAAAGTCCAAGTCTTTGTAATCTCTCTTCATATGGGACCTGTTCCAAACCCCTAATCATTTTTGTTGCCCTTTTCTGAACTTTTTCCAATGCCAAGAGATCTTTTTTTTTTTGCGATGAGGCAGCCACATCTGCCGCATCCCTCTGAGTTACAAGCGTAGTAGTTTTGAAATTACCTCCTTTGTGGATGCACTGTAGGTGCTTCTGTCGATATAAGGGTGCAGCTGTCGCTGTGCTGAGCAAGTGTAACACCAACAGGCAGAACTGAACCTGGGACCTCTGTGCTTGAGCCTCTACAGCTTGAGCCAAAAGCCAGCTGCTCCTCAGCTAAGGTGGTAGAGAAAACTCCTTCCTTCTCCCTGCATGTGTTCTCAGTGCCACTGCACCGGACAGTGTACCTTACCCACTAGGTGTGTGGGTTACGCGAGCACCCAAGGAGAAAACCCCTGAATGCTTGTGGGAAGCAGGGCTCTGCCTCCCCCGCACAGTGCCCCTTAGCATTCAGGACAGCTGCCTCCCAGGCTGGGGAGGAGGGGGGTGCAAGGGGAAAGCTGGTGTGTGCACCACAGGGAGTGGTGGAGTTTTCTTGAGCATAAGCAAACTGTAAAGGGGTGGTCTGGGCAGTTGCCTGAGTCCATCTTCACTCCTAGCGGAGGCAGCATCTTCTCTTCGATGCTCACAGGCACCTGCCCGGCGCCCCTTGGCAGCTGGCTAGCCGGTTTGTGATCACCCACTCACCCCAGAGCTCCCTGCTGAATGCATGGGGGCAGTCCATGCAAGCAGCCTCCCGGCCCCCCGAGGCTCTGGGGGCCGTACTCGGAGAAATAGCTCCTTGCTGGCCAGACCTACCACTTGCCACAACGGCTGGACCAGCTCTCTCTCTCCTCCGATCCCAGTTTAGCCCCCCAGGCACCAGCCATTTCCTGAACAAGATCAGGAGGGTCAGGTGGGGAAGGGACAGTGGCCGGAGGGGGGGGCGGAGATTTAGAAGCAGCAGGAGGAAGCGAATTGATGGTGGGGCCAGCAAACAGTGGGAGGAAGCAACAGGAAACGGGGTGAAAGAGGCAGAAGCAGCGGGGAGGACGGAAACGAGAGGGGTCCCAAAAGAAGGGGGGAGAGAGGAGACGCGACAGCGGAGGGGTAAGTGGGTGAGAGGCAGCAGGAGACAGGCAGCTAATTGCCTGGGGAAGGGGCTGCAGTAACACCAGGTCAATGGGGGCAGGAGAAGGCGGCAGGTCTAGCGAATGACAAGATTGTCTAGGAGATCAGCCTGTCTTCTAGTGCCCGAAGGAGCCCAGCTGAGCCCTGGCTTTCCAGCCCCTCACTCCCTCTGCATGCTGATTGCAATGGCCCTGCTCCTTGCTGGAGAAGTGCCACCAGCTCTCACTGCACCTGGTGTTCACAGGGCTGCTCTCTCCTGGGCTCCATGAGAGGAGGAGTTTCCGGTTTGCCCTGCTGCAGGGGGTTCAGGGTACGGCACGCCTGCCCTCCCCGCAGGTAGAAGAAACCCCAGTGCGCACCGTGTTTTAAAGAAGCCCAAATCCATTCCACAGGGAGATCAGCTCTGCTGGAGCTTTAAATAGGAGTGGGGGGAAGAGGGAGCTGGAGAGCAAGATCAGCAAAGGGAAGGTGGGTTGTGGGGCACGGGAGGTGGGGAGCCAGGCTCCCCAAGAAGAGAAGGGAGAGGATGAAGAGCAGAGGGGATGGGTGCTGGGAAGGGGAGGAAAGTGGGAAGGGGGAGGATGTGGGGCTGGGAGCAGAAGGGAGGCCTACATGTAAAGTTTGCCAATGTAGCTTATTTTGCTGAGACAAGCTGATAAAAACGCTGGTTGGGACGGCCCCGCGGACACCTCGCCATGGTGCAAACACGTGCACAGAACTGGGCGCACAAGAGCCACCGCGCGCCCCCGCGCTCCTGGCTGCACTCCCCAGGAAGTGACTGGATTTTGTTCAGGAAGGCAGAGGGACTTTCCCTCTTCTATCCACTAGAGCAGGGCTACTCAACTTTGGACGCCACGGGGGCCACAATGATACTCACAGCACATGCTGAGGGCCACAACTTAAGTGTGGTTGCATACACATGCAAATATATATGCAAATTTATGCAAACAGCTTCTCTCACACTGAGTGCAAGAATACAAAGATTAAGGCAAGACTACACAACACACAGGCTTCATTGAAGTCAGTTCTGCTGATATTAATAACATGAAATAGTTACCCGATTTCCACCCATCTAACAGCACTTTGAATGAGCAATGACAGTCCAGGAATTTAACTACTAAAACACGTATCAACAGGAGACTATTATATTGACTCCTTTTTTGTTGAGCTCTGCGAGAACCCAAACTGCACTGCAGGCTGCAAACAGATGGGCTGCGGGGCCGCATGTAGAGTAGCACTGTGTTAGTGCATCCCTGCTCGTCCCTTCGTCCCTCCCACTTCTCCTGGTTCAACACTCACGCTACCCGGCAGGGCTCACTCTGTGCCCCCCCACACAATGAATTGCGGTGCTGTGCCAGTGGTGACATCAAACACCATTTTGAATTCGCGGGGAGCAGGTAGCCATTGCACTCCCCTCCCCACAGGCTGCGTGCTACAAACTGGCTCTGCTCCATCCCTGGCATTTCAAAGCCCCAAGGAGGAGGCAGGAGTATTTCATGTCATGCCGGGGCAGTTACCAAGGTGGCTGTAACTGGACAAACTTACAAAGCAGCACACAGCCCTGCCGCACCCGAGAGACTAACCACACACGCGGACGGTGTCATGAGCTTCGGAGGGCACGACCCAGCCCTCTGCAGCCTGGCTGCTCTCTGGCTGACCCCCTTGCACGTGTGTGGATTTACCTGTGTGTGTGGAGGAGGTGCAGAGGGGGGCTTGTTTGATCAAGGCTGTTCTCAAGCTGGGGCTTCCTTTGATTCCCCTTCCCCCAGCCTGAAACTGCTGAGCTGCTGGGGACTGGACTTGATGACTTCTCGAAGTCCCTTCCAGTCCTGGTGCTCTATGATTCTGTGATCCCCACCCTTAGCGACGGGGCTGGGAGGCTGTGGAGGATCCCACCTGCCCGCCCACTGCTGCAGGTGGGAGCCTGCAAGGGTTGGGGGGGGGTCTGTGGGGGAATTCCCTCCCCCCGCATGTTGTCTCTTCTGGTTGGCTGTGGAAAGGAAGCCCTTTGACCATGGGCGGTTGGTACAGCTAGGGGTGGAGGAGGCAGGCTCCCACCTACAGCCCCGCCCCCTCTGCTGAGGCCCCGCCCTCACCATGGGTCGGGGAGGAAGAGAATGCACGTGGTCCAGCCTCCCCATCCCGAAGCACGGGGAGGGAGGGCTCTGGGGGCAGCAACTCTCTGCCCCTAGTTCGCCTACAGCAGTTGTTCTGGGGCGGAGCGTGGCAGGGCCGTGCCTGTCAGTTTGGGAAGGCAACGCCTCCCCCCGCCTTACACACTGGGCGCCCACGCCCCTGACCCCCTGGGCACTGCTGGAGCTTGTTTTCTGTGCTGCAGACACAGCTCCTGTGCAGGTGAGGAGGGGGGTCACAAGAGGGCACCTAGCAGCAATTCGAAGCAGTGAGCCCAGCCCGTGCCCCTCTCAGTGCCTGCCTGCCCTTTAAGCACCTTTCGAGGAAAAGGCAGCAACCCCTGATGAGAAGCACCCAGCAAATCAGCCGGGGGCCAGGGCAAGGGAGTTCAGCGCAGGCTTTTGTTCTAGTTCTCTCTGCCACTGGAAAACAAAGGGGCGCGGGAGGAGATGGGAGAGATCGATTGCCAGAGCCTGGGAAATGGACCAGCCTCCCCGGATCCACCGGGTGGGGCAGCCGCTGTAGGCGTTCATGAGTGAGAGCCAAAGCAAGACCGCTGGATTTGTAACTAGAGCCGATGGTTGTAACCACAACCTCCCTCCAAACCCTGTTCCAGTACCTCACTCTCCTTATAATTAATTTTTCCTACTATCTAACTGAAATCTCCCTTGCTGCAGTTTAAGCTGGTCCTATCTTCAGGGGATATGGAAGGTAATTGATCCACCCTCCTCTTTATGACAGCACTTAACATATTTGAAAACTATCCAGCCCCCAATCATTTGTCTTTTTCAAGACGCAAAGTGCCCAGGTTTTTTAACCTTTTCTCAGACATCAGGCTGTCTACACATTTTATCGTTTTTTTTCCTTCCCTCTGAATAACCTCCAGTTTGTTCACCTCTTTCTTAAAGTGTGGTGCCCAAAACAGGACACTTTACTCCATCTGAGGATTCATCAGTTCTGAACAGTGTGGGACTGCTATTTCCTGTTTTGCATACACCACTCCTGTTAACCAAATCCAGCCTGCCACCATCCTGCGGCCCAGCGGTAGTCTTAAGCAGGCTTCCTGCCTGCCACACCTCCGCATGCCACTCAAAACGGTGAGTTGTGGAGGCCATGTGCCCTCTGTGTGCTGCGTGCCCCTGGAGGGGGTTCGTGCATTACCCCCACCCCCAGAATAATCTCGCAGCTCCCATTAGCTAGAAACCAGCCAATGGGAGCTGCCTGGGATGTGCTTGCAGTGCAGGCAGCATGTGGAAGGCCCAGCCTATGGGCACGTCAGGCACAGAGAGCACATGGCCCATCATCTGGCAGCTCTGAGCAGTGTGGGGGATGTGGCAGGCAGGGAGCCCGTCTGAGAGACTGACTGGGCTGCTGCCTAGGAGCCAGCACCTGGCACCCCGCTGCCAGTACCTCCTGGCCAGAGCCTGCTCCTGGCACCCCACTGCCTCCTGTACTCCAGCTTCCTGAAGAGAGATTAAAAAGATTTGAACTATTCAGCTTAGAAAAGAGGAGACTAAGGGAGGATATGATAGAGGTCTATAAAATCATGACTGAGGTGGAAAAAGTGAATAAGGAAAAGTTATTTACTTATTTCCACAATATAAGAACTAGGGGCCACCAATTAAATTAAGAGGCAGCAGGTTTACAACAAACTAAAGGAAGCTTTTCTTCACTCAGTGCACAGTCAACCTGTGGAACTCCTTGCCAGAGGATGTGGTGAAGGCCAGGACTTCAACAGGGTTCAAAAAAGAGCTAGATAGATTCAGGGAGGTTAGGTCCATCAATGGCTATTAGCCAGGATGGGTAGGAATGGTGTCCCTAGCCTCTGTTTGTCTGGAAATGGGTGACAGCGGAGGGATCACGTGAGGATTACCTGTTGTGATCCCTCCCTCTGGGGCTTCTGGCATTGGCCACTGTGGGCAGACAGGACACTGGGCTGGATGGACCTTTGGTCTGACCCAGTCTGGCCGTTCTTATGTTCTTATGTTCCTGCCCCAGGTCACAAATCATCCCCTTTGCATTCCTTCCCGCATCCCTGCCTCATGTCACAATCCCCTCCAAGGCACTGCAGTCCTCCCACACCCCTCCTCTAGGCCAGAAACTTCTCCTGCACCTATATTCCTTGCCAGGCCCTGCAGCCCCTCCTGCACCTCAATCCACAGCCCCAGGTCACAACCCCCTCTTGCCTCAGGTCACAGCCCAAATCCCTGCATGTCTGCCCTGAACACAACCCTCTAGCAGACTCTACACCCCCTCCTGCATCCCAGTCCCGTACTCCGGTCAGAATCCCCTCCAACCCTCTGTTACAGCCCAGACCCCTGCACCTCCTCCTGCACTTCTGCCCCAGAACACAACCCACTCCCAGACCCTGCACCCTCACACCCGTCTTCCAGGGCAGAATCCTCTCCGTCACACAAATCCCCTCCCAAACTCTGCACCTCCTCCTGCACCCCAGTCTCCTGCCCCAGGTCACAGCCCCCTCCTTCACTCAAACTCCCTCCCAGACCCCGAATTCCCTCTTTACACCCCTACATCGAGGTCCCTTCTGCACCCAACCTCCATCCCAGAGGCCCTGGACCATTTACCAAATTATTGGTGTGGCCCCCCATCAAAAATTATTGCCCACCCCTGTGTTAATGCATTCCAGAATATTAGCTTTTTTCACAACTATGACATGTTGCCGGCTCATACTTTGTTTGTGATCCATTGTAAATCCCCAGATCCTCTTCTGTAGTACTACCACCTGGTCAGCAATTATCCATTTTGATTTCGTGCGTGTGATTTTTCTTTCCTAAGTGTAGTCCTTTGCATTTGTCATTCCTGAATTTCATCTCATTGACTTTTAGTCCTGCCTCTTCAAGGCTGGCGGGAAAGGAAGAGAGATGGTAATTTTGTCTCTCTGGAGCAGCGGTTCCCAACCTTTTCCAGATGGGGACCCATTTTGACAATTCAGGAAGGCTTGGTGACTCAGGGCAATTCAAAAAAATGTGTGAATGGCTCCTTAAGAGCCACCTGGGGAGACACCTTTTGGAATGTAATGGTGACCCATATTTGGGTCCTGACCCATAGGTTGGGAAACCCTTCTCTGGAGGCACCTGGACACAACAGATGCTAACAGAAGTAGGTAGGGTGAAATCTTTGCCCTAATGAAATCAAAGGGAGCTTTGATATCAACTTTAATATTGTCAGGGTTTCACCCCTATATAGACGTGATAACCGGTCCACCTTTTCAAAGTGACTTATCTCTGCCATTACAGGAAACAAAAGACTGCTGAATCTTTTTTTAAAATCAAAGCTGGAACAGTTTAGGCACCATTGGGGGGATCAGAGAAGAAAGTGATTATGGGTGGGCTATTAATGGCTTTTGTCTGGATAAACAAACTATCAGATTTGGTCATTATAAGCATATTATGATGAAAAGATGCCATCGATTTCAGTAGTGGTCACAGGAAACAAGATTATTATTTGCATTGTGACAGCACCTACAAGCCCCTGTCAGAGTCCAGCACTCCACTGTGTGATGTGCTTTACTAACACAGAAGACAGAACAGTCTAAAGATGTTGAATCTTTCCTATTCTTCTAGTATTATATTGCTCTTTGGTCTGCTATGGCTAAATAGAGCCCCCAGATTAAATGACCGGATACTCACCAGATCTGAGAGACTGTTAGCCATCTCCTACAAAGGGGCTGCCTGCTGTTGGTCACAGACTCTTTGGTGTCAAAGGGAAGTGTGTTCTGGGTGTCCTTATTTGAGTTATGCAGTGGCACCAGTAGCAAACTGGCACCATGTGATTCAAGTTAAATTTTACTTTCAGGCTTTTCAGTTACCTGCAGTCTATTTCAGCTTTTGTACAAAGTTTAGTGAGGCTGGATTAAATATTTGAACCAGGAGTTATGCCCAGTCAAATGAAGCGGCCTTGTTGGTGAGGAATGTATTTTCTGAAGTTCTCACTGGCAGCAGGAAGGGAAGGAATTTAGTGTAGGCTTCAATTCTAAATAGGACTCGTTCTATTGTAACTTATTTTGTCTGTAATAGGCATTGAAAATTGGCTGGGAGTTGTTATCTGGCAGAAGTGGTAGGTGCCATGGATGGAATTTGGACACTGAACTTTAGGACTGTAATATAAAAGTGAATAATTCTGTCCCTGTAGCTCTACTGTTAATTGGAGTGCACTTTACGACAGCCATTATTTATGACAATTGAATTGCTTCAGTGGTTTAGTCGTGGATGCTTTGCTAAACAGCCCTGCAACGTGGAATCAGGGTGTTACGTGATTGGATTTTAATAGGAACAAGCAGGTAATTGTTGCACCTACGGGTGGTGTTTGCCCCAAATTCTGTGCCAAGTGGGCCAAGTGAGGTGTCTAACGAAAGCTTATGCTCTGCTAGTTCACATACCTGTATGGATTTTAGATAGAAAGATCTGACTGTGGGCTCTGTACTTGTGTTTGAAATGTTTTCTGGCTGGGAGACAGCAATAGGCGTCGACCACCTATTGTGAGGAGTGGTTAGTCCGTGAGTAACTGTGCTGATTAGCGATGCTGCACAGACAATGGCTCTCAAGGTTGCCAATAAACACCTGAGGGATGCGGCTGGGAACCTGCAGACCAGCAGGCACCCCGTGGCTGCTAGGCTACGGAGATGTGGACAGGTCACTGGATCATGTGATCAGCTCCCGTTTGGGAGGTCCCATCCAAACAATGGATTTCCCTCCGCACAGGCAAGGTGATAAAAGCATCCTGGGGGAGCCTCCATCTTTGTCTTCACTCCTGCTCTCCACTCCAGAAGCACCTTTGTCAAGGACAGAAGGCAGGGAAATAGCGTCAACCCACCGAACGTAGGATGCACTCCCGGGAGTCTAAGTTAACCGTTTGTAACATTTCTGCAAAGAGCCGGAGCTTGGTGACTGATGTGTGTCATGGGCTTTCTTTAACAATCTCACTCTCCACCTTTTCTGTCTTTCTATTAAAAAACCTTTTGGTTTTCGATTCTAAAGGACTGGCCCAGCAGGCTCTTTTGGATCAAATCCGAGGTATAGATTGGCCTGGGGTTATGGCTGGTCCTTTGAGACCAGGAGAACCTGTTCGGAGGCAGTGAGGGTGGGTTTCATAACTCTCCTCTGTGTAAGGAGCGGGGCTGGCTGTGGCACAGGTAAAGCTGGACTGCCTAAGGGGATTTGCTTGTGTAAATTCTTGCTGGCCAGATTGGTCACTAGAGTACTTGGGGTGATTGGTTTGGTGCCTTACAGGGAGGGGCCGTAAGTAGCCTGTAAGTAGGGCTGTAAGTAGCCCTGATTCTAAGCAATTCGCCCTGATTTAACCCCCTCAACAGTGCCCCCAGGCCGCTGTTATATTACACAGGGTCTACCAGCTAAGCATTCAGTGCCAATTCGTTATTTACTAGTCTTCCTCCAACTTTTGCTGCTTGCCTTGCTAGTTCTTTTTTAAGTCTGTCTCCTTGTGCCGGCCTGTACAAACCCTGTGCTGGTGAGGCAAGGGTCCTAATTGACCCACAGGTGGGGGAGCACACCAAGTCTCCTCTCACCGCCAGGGGCATGGGTGCCTAAAGGAAATTTGCAGGGGGCTCCCCCACCCCCAGACGGATCATGGTCTGTGGGTGGGGAAGCCTAGCAACATCATGGCCTCACCCCTTCCATCTGAGGCCCCACTCCTTCCGGAGCAGTCCAGGGCCGGCAAAAAATTATTGTCTACCCCTGTTCTACGCAATGCTTATTTGCATATGCTGATTCTCCACAGTCCCTCTTCTTCAGTTTCTCCCTTCAACCTGTATTACTTTCCTTCCCCACTTTTTTTCAACCCCAGAGTTTTTACAAGACCCATTGCAGTTGTAGGAATTCACCTCTGGAAGCAGGCAATCATAGTTATTCACTGCATAGTCTGGGGCATTCTCACCTAGAAACAGGAGCTCTCGTATTCCTGACTTTAAATCTTTTGTTGGTCTGATCATGAACCTTGGCAAGTTTTCAGTCTCCTACGCGGAAACAGGTTTACCCTGGAATTAACTTCCATACAGAGCTCACAAATGGGAAAGCTCTTCAAAGCAGTCACACATCTTGGAGAAGTCCCCTAGTACAGGGCAGGCCCAACAAAGAAAGCAACAGAACGCCACTAACCATTACCTACAAACCCTCTATTACACATCATCAAGGGTCTACAGCATATTCTAGATGACGAACCCTCACTGTGACAGCCCTTGGGGGGCAGGCCAGTCCTCGCTTACAGACAGCCCACCAACCTGTGGCAAATACTCACCACCAATGTCACACCCCACAGCAGAATCACTAACCCTGGAACCGATCCCTGCAACAAACCTCGGTGCCAACTCTGCCTACACATCTACCCGAGTGACATCATCCCAGGACCTAACCACATCAGCCACATCATCAAAGGCTCGTTCTCCTGCACATCTGCTAATGCCCCTCTGCCATGGACATTGAACAAACCTGACTGCCTCTATGCAGAAGAATAAATAGACACAAATCAGACATTAAGAATGGCAACATACAAAAGCCAGTGGGGGAGCATTTTAACCTCCCTGGGCACACAGTTTCTGACTTGCAAGCTGCAATTCTCAGGCAAAAAAATCTTCAAGAACAGACTGAAATGAGAAACTGCTGACCTGGAATTCATATGCAAATTTGACAGCCTGAAAAGAGATTTAAATAGACACTTGGGCTACGTCTAGACTGCAAGCCTCTTTCGAAAAAGAGCATCTAGACTACAACCAGTACTTCCGAAAAAGCAAGCCACTTTTTCGAAAGAGAGCACCACCCAGGCAGTCTGGATGCTCTCTTTTGAAAAAGCACAGTTTGCATTACATAGCTCCTTTTTTCGAAAGAGCACTTTCGAAAAAAGGCATTGTTCCTCGTAAAATGAGGTTTTCCATGGTTGAAAAAACTGCTGCATTCTTTTAATTTACTTTTGAAAGAACATGGTAGCAGTCTAGACTCAGGGGAAGTTTTTCGGAAAAAAAGGCCACTTTTTTAGAAAAAACCCTGTAGTTTAGACACATACTTAGGCTACGTCTAGACTACAAGCTTCTTTCGAAAGAGGGCATCTAGTCTAAAACCAATACTTTCAAAAAACAAGCTGCTTTTTCGAAAGAGAGCACCCAGGCAGTCTGGATGCTCTCTTTTGAAAAAGCACAGTTTGCATTACATAGCTCCTTTTTTCGAAAGAGCACTTTCGAAAAAAGGCGTTATTCCTCGTAAAACGAGGTTTTCTGCGGTCCAAAAAACTGCCGCGTTCTTTTGATTTACTTTCAAAAGAAAGTGGCAGCAGTCTAGATGCAGGGGAAGTTTTTTTTTAAACCTCCCCCCCCCTGTAGTCTAGATACACCTTTGGAGTGGTTCTCACATCGCAATAGGTAACTTCCTCTTCAGGTACTCTCACCTCCTCATTGCTGTTGGAAAGGAGCCACATCAACTCTGGTTTAATTGGCACTGTTGTCACACTCACATAACTGTATTCCTGATTTCTTTTCTTTTCTTTTCTTTTCTTTTCTTTTCTTTTCTTTTCTTTTCTTTTCTTTTCAAGTGAGTTGTATCTCATGAAAATTTATGCCCTAATCAATTTGTTAGTCTTTAAAGTGCCACCAGACTCTGTGTGTTTGCTGAAACAGAGTAACACGGCTACTCCTCTGAGCTCTGTTCCCTTCACCAAGGAAAACAATTCCTTGGCTTTCTTGTATCCTGCCTCTAGGTGGTCTTCTGGCTCCATTTCTGGCTTCAGCTTCTATAGTTGTTTCTTCTGTGAGTTGGAGCCAAGCAGGAACAAAACTAGATGGTTAGCCTAATTTCTCTGGATTGTTCTAAGAACAAATATAACCCTCTCTGGTTGTGAAGGATATATGGGGTATAAAATTGCTCAGGAGAAATGGTCCAGCTCTCAGTTAAGGTTTCAGATCAATACTATAGAGCTAAAACCTGTAAAAAGGGTCTTCTTTTAGGCAAGGCATGATTGGTCTGGAATAGCAATTATTTCATGATGGAATATTAATTATTGCATCTTAACTGATAAAGATGAATCAGATTCCAACTTCTTTTCCTATGACATTGTGCTCTGAATTTATTTCCTTTTATTGTATTGTCTCTGCCATGCTGTCTTGGCCTGCCAGCCAGCCTGGATATACCTTCTCTTTGCTCCAAGGGGATTTCTAAGCATGAAGTGGGAATCTTTAAGAAACAGTGCTGAAAATTCAGCAGTTGTTCCTGTGAGCATGAATTGGTGGTAATGCTGGATGCTGGAGATCATGATGTGGCGCAGCATCTTTATTTCAGATGTGATTGAATGACCTCGTTCCTAGTACAGAAATGAGAGTGTAGCGTTGCCACATCCCACGTGGGCTCATGTTGTGACTTCTGTCTCAAACAGACTTACAACCCATTGTCATGAACAGGGCCAGCTCTAGGTTTTTTGCGGCCCCAAGCAAAAATTTTTTTGGCCTCCCCCAACTTTTTTTGTCCGGGAAGGGTGCGTGTGTAACCACCACCAGGTGGATTTGAACCTGGGACCTCTGAAGCAGAGTATAGGAGCCTCTACCCTCTGAGCTAAAAGCTAGCTGGCTCCCAGCCTGTGCTGTAGAGGTCTCTTGATCTTAACTGTTGCTGTGGTCTAGGTACCATTTGCATTACTCAGTAACCACAATAGGTGTGTGGGTTACACGCGCGCAAATGCAGCTTGTGTGGCTTCCTGGGAAGTGGGGCGCACGCTTCAGGGGGAGCCCAAACCCCGGGGCATTTTCATCTCCTAGGAGAGCACCAGGGACTCCCCATGGGAGGGCAGGTTAATCCACAGAAAGCCAGTTAAAGACTTCCAAAGCATGCAGCTGTTCACATTACCTAGTGCTGGAGTCCAGGTCCCACTCCTCACTCTGCAAAGGGATTTTATTACTAGAAGCCTTATAATCACTCAGACTCCAACCCCAACACATAAGCTGTCTAACTCTTTGTGTTCATGGACAAGAATCAGCCTCACTATACAATGAAACAGTTCAAAGGGATTAAGAGAACTTTTGTTTCAACTCCCCAGCTCAACTGTCCAGAACGAGACAGTCACCAGACAACAAAACCACACTAGCCTAGGACCTATTCCATAAGCGCAGCCCTGTGCTTTCTCCTTCAGGGACGGACCAAACAGCCTGTGAAGCAGGGTGGATTGATTTAAATAGCTTTGATTTAAATCTCTAATTTTAATCATGATTTAAACCGCCAAGCAGAAAACCTAGGTTTAAATGAGCAATTAATCATTTAAATTATACTTTTAAAATATTTTCCTAAAGGATGGTTGAGTCTTATTGATTAGCAACCTTTAAAACATGTTGATTTACAACTAAATATAACCTTTATGCCAAATTTGGTGCTTCTATTTACTAACCAGGAGAATGCACTCAGTACAGCTACCAATTAAATAAATGCCCAAATAATTGTATATTTTACATGTAATCAGATTCTTAATTTTTACATTTTTATTCTATTACAAAATGGTGTGTAATAGGAACACTTAAGAGACAGGTTTTACCCCATTTATTATTTGCTAAGTGATGGCTACTTTTTTTAAAACATATGCTTTGCATCTACTTCTGTCTGGACAGAAATTCTATTTAAAAGAAACAAAACCAGCATTTAATTTTTGTATGAAATAAAACTACCTTAAATGTGAAGGACACATAACAAAAAAGTATCCAAACACATTTTGCATCTAAAATTCATTTATTAAACAAAGGAAATATCCATAGTGAATTTAACAGATCAAATCTAGTCATCATGTTCTTCAAGATGTTAGAAAGTTCTCATAACCAGTTTTTTACTGAGAGAAAAGGAAAACAAGTTTTTCTGCTTCGTCAACTCTCGGTTTTGCAACGGTGAATGAACTAATCATTGGATTGAACTGGCTGAATAAACCAAAGTAATAAAAACATTCTCTCTTCACCTGCAGAAGAAGCTACTGCTGATGTAAACACTGGTTCTGCGTACTTACACTAGTGAACTGGTAGAATTTCTTTAAAAGTTGATAGGAGACATGTTCTATTTAATTTTGAAATTTAATTAATAAGTTATTTAAATAGGTTATGATAAATTTAGGCCATAACAATTTTTAATTTAATTTTAAAGGTATATTATTTAAAACAAAGCGTATTTAAATGGGATCACAATTCCAATTCTAATAAAACTCTCCTGCCCCAGACAGGAAGGGACTTGGGGACACGGGCACTGGGAACACCAAAGTTCCCCTTACTCAGACAAAGGGGGAGGGAGAATCATCTGGGTCCCAGGCAGGTGTGAGGTTGTCAGGACACAGCACAAGGGGGCTGGGTTCCTGGGCAGGTGTGTGTGTGTATGGGGGGGGAGGGTTCAGGTCCCAGAGAGTAGGGGAACAGGAGATTGTTTAGAGACCGAGACAGGAGATGGGGATCCAAGTGGGAGGCGGGGGGGTAGGGGAGGGAGAAGAGGAGACAGGGTCCCAGCAGGGTTGCAGTGGGCCAGGAGGCGGGGTTGCCGGGCAGAGGCTGAGCTGGGGGAGGTAGCGGGAGGGTGGGGTGGATCGGGGACAGTGGGCAGGGGCACACAGGCTGGGGGACAGCTGGGCAAGGGGGGTTCACAGTCAGGGGAGTTGAGGGGGAGAGAACACAGGCGGGGGGGAGGGCTGGGGGAGGAAGAGTTGCGGGGAGGACACACGGGTGGGGGGGCCGCACTCACGAAGGCGAAGAAGAGGCCGCTAGGCTCAGCCTCACCAGCCGCGGCTGCACCACGCCACCCTCCCATCAGGGGCCGTGCCTCGGGGCTGCCCACACAGAGCTCCAAGCGCTCCGGGGCCAGGTGCGGCTCCAAGCAGCTGGGCATGTGGCTCCTAGCTCGGGGCGGCCTCCATGGGGCTCCCTGCTCGGGGGATGGTGCCCCGCCACAGCTGAGCCCCAGCGCCCACCAAGCCCCTGAACTCCGCTCTAGTGAGCCGGCTGCTGAGACCAGTCACCATGGCTGCAGCCTGCCCTGCGGGGCCAGGTGCCCCGCCCGCCCAGCGCCCCACCCCACCCTGCCCTGGCCTCCCAGCACCCCAGGGCCAGGCGCAGGCTCCGAGCAGCCGGGCGCGGGGCTCCCAGCTCGGGGCAGCCTCCACGGGGCTCCCCGCCTGCTCCTCCTGTGGGCCAGAATGCTGCCCCTGAAAATGTGCTGCCCCAAGCATGTTGCTTCCTTTGCTGGTGCCTAGAGCCGGCCCTGGTCATGAACCCTTTTATATTTGCTTAATATGCCTGTATTGCGCTTTAGTACACATTTTGAAATTCACCATTTTGTTTGTTTATTTTCAGTACAGCAAACCAATCTACTATACAATCTTCTTGAGTAAATAAGAACCCAACAAAGCTCCTTTTGTGTCTTGTTCATCAGAATTTTGTCCTTCAGTTCTGTCTTTGAATGTATTTTGATTTGCACTACTTTGTGGAGAGAGTAACTCCCTTCTGTAGACCTTTTGCTTTTCTCTTATTATAGCTTTCCTTGAGTTTGGACACCTTTTGTGTTTACATTACCTCCACACTTGTGGAAATCAAATCTGGACTCACCCTTTTATTCTGTTTGTGCCTCAGTGTGCGTTTTAATGAGATACCCTTCATTTTCATTGCTTTAACACTTCGATGTAACACCAATTTGAAGAGCATAGTTTTCACTGTTCTTGCTAATCACCGCTGCTCTTTTCAAAGTCCGTTTTGTTTCTTGTTTTCACTTGGTTCTCAATAAGGTTGCAAAGTGTGAAAAAGTCACAAGTCGTGTTTGTGATGGGTCAGGACTCCCTTGGGATTGTTACCTCATGTGCCGAGACAACACTGAGCCTGCTTTCTCTGATAGCCTGGGAACCCTGTAATCCGTGTTACTGAGCCCAGCTTTCCAGCCTCCTTCAGCCTGGGGACAGGGACAGGACCACATCCCCAGGCTGCAGCAGCACAGTGTGAGTCCTTTTTCCAGCACTCAAGGATGGGCAGCAGGTTCTATGGGCCCATAGTGCCTGGGCGACAGTGTTCCCTGTAAGCGGCCGCCCAGGAGAGATTCCAGTGACACCTAGCTGGTTAGCAGAGTGCCCGCAGCCAGGTTTGTGTTTCTAGTGGTGGTGCACATCGGCACATGCCTGGGATGCACATGGAAAAATTTATTCCACACACAGATGGAAAAGATTAGATGGAACATTGCTGAGCACCGGGGCCCAGCTCCACCAAAGTTCAGAGCCGGATCTCTCCCGCGGCCCTGCCTGCCACCCCCACTTGTGCCTCTCACCCTGCACATCCCCGGGCCCCGCCTGCTGCCTCCAGGAGGTTTTTAATGGCCTGGGTCCCCCCCACCACCACCGGCAGCACAATGGACTCGAGCGGCTGCCAGCACATCCCTGTGGTCCCCTGGGAGGAAGGTCTCTAAGTGCTGCCCCATCTCAAGTGCCTCTTCAGCCAATGGGAGCTGCAAGGGGCGGTGCCTGTGCACAGAGACCCATCGTCCCCCCTTGCTTGAGAGCCGCTGCCAGAGGGGGGTGCTCCAGGTAAGTGCTGTTCTCTCCACCCCCTCCTGCACCTCTTCCAGTCCCCAAACTCTCCCAGAACATGCACCTCCCACCCCCCCATACTCCCATCCCCAGCCCAGAGCCTGCACTTGGCACCCAGCACCCAAGCTCTATCCCAGAGTTGCACCCCAGACCCTCTCCAACATCTGCATTCCCTCGCAAAGCCCAGCCCCCTCATCTTCCCTCCTACACTCCAGTCCTCTGCTCCAGCCCAGAGCCTGCACATAAGAACAGCCAGACTGGGTGAGACCAAAGGTCCATCCAGCCCAGTGTCCTGTCTGCCAACAGTGGCCAATACCAGATGCCCCAGAGGGAGGGAATACAATAGAGAATCTTCACATGATCCCTCCCCTGTCACCCATCTCCAGACAAACAGAGGCCAGGGACACCATCCCTACCCATTCTGGCTAATAGCCATTGATGGACCTAACCTCCATGAATCTATCTAGCTCTTTTTTGAAGCCTGTTAAAGTCCTAGTCTTCACCACATCCTCTGGCAAGGAGTTCCACAGGTTGACTGTGCGCTGAGTGAAGAAAAACTTCTTGTGGTTTGTTTTAAACCGGCTGCCTTTTAATTTCATTGGGTGACCCCTAGTTCTTATATTGTGGGAATAAGTAAATAACTTTTCCTTATTCACTTTTTCCACACCACTCATGATTTTATAGACCTCTGCCATATCCCCCCTTAGTCTCCTCTTTTCTAAGCTGAAAAGTCCAAGTCTTTTTAATCTCTCTTCATATGGGGCCTGTTCCATATCCCTAATCATTTTTGTTTCCCTTTTCTGAACCTTTTCCAATGCCAACATATCTTTTTGGAGATGAGGCGACCACATCTGTATGCGGTATTCAAGATGTGGGCGTATCATCATTTTATGTAGAGGCAATAAGATGTTCTTTGTCTTATTCTCTATCCCTTTCTTAATGATTCCCAACATTCTGTTTGCTTTTTTGACTGCCACTGCACACGGAGTAGACATTTTCAGAGAACGATCCACAATGACTCCAAGATCTCTCTCTTGAGTAGTTGTAGCCAAATTAATCCCCATCATATAGCACCCTGCTCCCAAACTCCAGGTCACAATAATGCTCAGGTTTTGCTCACCAGAATCTCTGTAAGTTTTTTTAATAAAAAATTTAGTTTGTATTAGCTGGTCACATTCACAAGACTTAACTTTATAGCATAGGTCTCTAGCACAAATTTATTCTCAAGATTACTTTCATGTTTTTGAAACTTTCGAGTAACTATCTAATTTGTAGTCCTCTTCATGCTTCCACTGCAGTACAGTGTGGATTCTCAGTGCTCTAGACTTGCTATGGGAAGGAAGGAAGGGAGGGAGGAAGGGAGGAAGGAAGGAAAATAAGGAGGGAAGGAGGAAGGGAGCTGTAGTGGTGGTTTTAATAGATTTTAAGAGATTTATTTGACTTTATTTTGCTGTTATTCCTGCTGAACTTAAACCAGGAAGGAAAGATCAGATCCTTTAACACTGAAATACTTAAGAATTCTGACATTTATGCTTGTCATGCTGTCCAACAAGCATAAATGCGTTATGCCCTCCTGCTATTCCAGTCACCTGAACACACTTTTCTTAGAAAACTGCTGCCAAAACACGAGCATTTTTCAGATTTGACCTGTGTTCCAAATGTCAGTTCTAATCAGTAGTTTTGCTAATGTCCCAAAGGGCACTGTTCCACTTGCAGGGGAGGGTATTCTGAGTATCTGAGATTAGGGAAGTGACTCAGCATAAAATTGTTCCTGGTATTGGTATTGTTTGCACTGAATTAAAATATTTTCAGGAGGTCTGGCTGTAAAAGAAAAATTGATTCTTAAAAAATGGAGCTTTAAGAATTTTGTTTTTATTTTAGTGCAGAATGAAAACAAGAGCTTTTGTTTTGCGGGGAACGAGAGAGAGAGAGAGACAGACAGACAGACCGCAGAATAGCTAATAGCCCAGTGGTAGGTGAATGCCCCCACAAGACAGAATGCTGGTACAAATCTCTGTTCCAATTCAGTGTCTTTCTTTGTCTGGCCAATGAATATTTAATTATTTATACCAAGTTGAGCAGTTCCAACACAATGGGGAACATGAGAGACTGACTCTACAGCCAGGCCTGCTGATGGGTGGTGGAGGGAAGAGGACAATGGCCCCAGGGCCTGGCAATTCAAAAGAGCCCGTGGCTCCTTGCTGCCGCTGCAGGATTGGTGCAGGATTGGTGGCGGCCAGGGACCTGGGTCCTTTAAATCGCCGCTGGAGCACTGAGCAGTGTGCTCAGAGCAGCTCTCAGGGCTGGGTGGGGGAGGGCCATCTCTGGACAGTTTGGAGGGCTACCCTCAGCCCCACCCCTTCCATCCAAGACCCCGCCCCTTCTGGGAGCGTGGAGCTGGCCTCCCCCACCTTGCGCAGTGGCCTGGCAAGTCTGTTGGCCCCTCCATCTATAGCTCAGTGGTTGGTGTGTTGACCTGGGATGTAGAACCCCCAGATTTGAATACTTGATATAGCACCCATTGATTAAGGCAGTCGCTTACTAAGTTGGAGACCCAGATTCAAATCACTGCAGAAATCTTATCCTGGACCTGATAAACCTTCTCCACAAATGAGTGTTTTCTATCAAAAAATATTGTCAGTAAACTCCTGACCGCTCTCATTGTCAGTGATCGGACAAGGGTTAGCATGGCCGGAGGAAGTGTGTCAGCTCACAGTTATGTCTGCGCTGTAGGGTAGGAAAAACGATGCTTCAGGAATCAAATTGTAAGTGATATTCTGTTGGATTAAACATGTGGGCTCTCAGATTCAGAATTGTCTGCCAGTTACCCACTTTGGATGAAAGTGTGCTCCATCGACATGGTTACTGAACCACAGGACAGCATAATCAAAGAGACCAACAGGGCAACACATTCAGGCATATACACTGTCTTATTTATTGTCTACTAGAAGATTTGCCCAGTGTTTCTGGAGTCCTTCAGAGCAGGGGGCTGGAGGTATGGGGAGTGCAGGAGCCAGAGCAGTGACTGGGGGTGTGGCAGGCTCAGGGCAGGAAGCTGGAGGAGTGGAGGGCCCAGGAGTCAGGATAGAGGGGTGAGGAGGGGCTCAGGCAGGGGAGAGGGTTCAGAAGAGGGGGTAGAGAGTCAGGGGTGGAGGGCTTAGGGTAGGGGGTGGGAGTGGCTGGCGGCTTCTCCCTGGGCCCGCCAGGACAGATGGGAATGCACAGACCCCCTCCCGGCTTCACCCTGGGGTGGGGGAAGGGAAGCACAGCCTGCCCTCTGGTGTCTCCCCAGGTCTGGCCTGGGATGGGGTGGGGGCCACGTGGCACAGTCAGCCCCTATGCCCCAAGTGTGACGTGGGGTGGTGAGGGCCATGCTGCTGGGGCTGGGACGCTATAGTCATTCATGAATCCTTCTCTAGTCATTCATAAGTGTCCTCTGTGTTTGCTGCCCCCCCTGTGGTCATGCGTGAGTATAACTGTCTCTGCTATCACACTCCCCTCTTTCCGTTTGATGTGAAACAATCACATTCCAGGCATATCTCATTGTCCTGGCACAAGCAAACCCTGAACTTGCTTTAAGTTAGGATGAAAGGAAGCTGCATAGCAAATGTGGTGGTCCTCGCTCTTACCGTTTAGGAGGAGTTCTTGAATAAATGGATACATATAGATGTACAGACAGACAGACACACATTTCTAAAATATATAGTAAGATCATTATTTGTGCATCTGACGAAGTGGGTCTTTGCCCACAAAAGCTCATGCTCCAATATATCTGTTAGTCTATAAGGTGGCACAGGACTTCTCATTGTTTATGCAGATTCAGACTAACTTGGCTATCCCTCTGATACTCATATTACTGAATCACATGGGGGTGATATGCTAGTAAGTCTGGGTGCATGATGAAATGCATATGGAATACAGAATAACAGGAGTAAAATATTTAAGCTAATCCTCTTTTATATTCATCTCAGAGTAACACTATTTTCTGTGCTATTAAGAAACACTCTTCTGTCCAGTTATAACTTGGTACATGTGACATGTCTGTCAGGGGGATTCCCTTCCTTCCCCTGGATATATTTCTTCCTGAAATGTAAATGACTGAATTCCTCTTTGATTTCCATGAGAGATTTGCCTTTTGTTTCTGGAAGGAACCGATAGATGAGAATCCATGTTATAGAAATGAAGCCCACGAAAAGGAGGAAACAGAAAGTACCGAGGCTCCTCTGAAACCAAAGGAGAAAAAAAAGTTAATTTTCTTCCCTGTTTATTCTGGACTGTTGTAGCTTGGGAATTTTTAAAGAAGCTATCTTAATTTCAAATGGTGATTGATAGGCTAATACAAGGCACTGGATGAAGTGAGCAAACTCACACTTTTCACCTCAGGGGCAGGGGCTGATATCGGTGATAAGGTGTGTCTATCCCTGGCTAGGAAGCCAGGGTGTTATGATTGTTCCAAAACCCCGGCAAATGGTATGCTGGTGATTTGGGATGCCATTGTATAGCATATAAATATTCTTTTTTAAAAAAAAGATTAATCGGGCCCCCTCAAGAAGAGCTTAGTTTAGATTCACTTACCACTACATAAGGGAAGATCATCCCAATCACATAGAGTCCTGTCCAGTGGAGAGAATTGGAAATCACAAATGCGGATGATCTGGATGACTGGGTGAAGAGGTCAACCATGACTGGGAAAAACGCTCCAGCTGGAGAAGAGCAGATTTCTCAGAATAATAATTAAATAGTAAAAAAATAAAATGCTTATTCATTTCTAAGCTATTTGAAATCCAGTGACGTTTTAGTGTAATGTTTACAGATATCAGACAGGATTCTAATTTCACGCCAGTTTTAGACTGGTATAATTCCATTTACATCAGTGACATTACCACTAGTTTACACTGGTCTAAGATGGGGAAAAAAGAATCAGAGGTGTTCAGTTCTCATCAGCCACGCACAATCAGTAGTATTTTCAGTGGCAAGTTCTTTTTCTGTCTTTCCTAGTGGAGGAACTCAGATTTTTCCATTAGTAAACTTCCTTTTTGATCAGTGTCATTTGAAAGAACTTATGACAGTGCAACTTATTTAGAAACTGCCTCTTTTGACCATCCAGCCTTTAGGTACTTAGAAACTTTTTGTTTTCCCTATTACATTCCAGCTCGGCTTTCCCCTTGATATATTTTTTACCCACTGCCTCTTCTTGTCCCCTCCCTCCTATTTTTTCCTTCTTCCACACCCCCTCCTTTCTCCCCATTTATTTTGGTCCTTGACATCCAACATGATATCATCTACATGTTTTGTTAGTCTATAAAGTGCTATCAGACTATTCGTTGTTTTTTAAGTTTAACTTATAAAGGTGTGGGCAAATCAAGATCATGCCAGTAACATTTATAATGTAAGAACCTTTATGCTTCATATTTGCTCTACAGTGAGAGTCTTAGGAGTGTATAGTTAGTAGAATTAGCTTCCAAAGAACAGCTCTATTGTAAGGGTGTTTCCCAGGCAGGGCCGTCCCTAGGGGGGATGTGGGGCCTGGGACAACTTCTCCTCAGTGCCTCAGGTGTGGGTCCTAGGGCAACCCCCTTAATGCGGGCCATGCCCCACCCCTCCTTACCCCCACTCCACCCCTTTCTCCAAGCCCTGCCGCTGCTCCCTCCCAAAGCCCCCCCCAAGAGATGTAAACTGGGGGATTACTGGGGAGTCTAGCATGGGGTGGCAGCAGGGACTGGCCCCCCACCCACCCATGCCACAGCAGTGGGAGCTGAAGTGACCAGACAGCCTGTCCCACTCTGCTGTGCTCCACTGCACTGTGGCGGTGGGGAGGGGAGCACCCTGGGGCCGGAGCTGGGGCACCCCCTGCTTCTTGCTGCTCCGGTGAAACAGAGAGCAGCTGGCCAGGAAAGGGTGGTATAGTGGGTGGGGCAGGGTGCAGAGTCGCTCTGGCTCTCACAGCCACAATGAAGGGGGGGGTGGTGCATGCGATCCCTGCTGCCACCCCACACCAGGCCCCCAGGTAATCCCTTGGGCCGCCCTGGGCCTTGCCCAAAGCTCGGCGTCTGGGGCAGCTTTGTTCCCAGGCAACACAGAGCCGCTAAGATGGCTGTTTGCTGTGCCAGCCCCCTGTATGGGGGGCACCTTGGGAAAGAAAGGGACATGGCTCGAACATGCTGCCTGAAGGGCCATTAGGCCCTTGCTGTGGATGAGGGGATGAGTGGTAGTACTTAGTATTAACCTGAGTACCAAACACTGGCTGTCATTGTGCAAAATATCAGATTCTATTTAATCTCATTTGTTCCATTATCTGTGTATAGTCCCTCCATGTTAGTGTATTTGGATTATTCATTCTTTCCCCAGTCTCTCTCTCTCCCCTCACATCCATGTACTAACCTGGCCCAGTTGCAAAGATGATAATGAACAGGAAAATCAGAACGACGCTGCAGTAGGGCATCCAGAAGAACTGATGCTAAAGGGGAAGACAAAGAGACAGTGGAGAGTCTTTGTTGATACCTTCCTAGACTTCCAGGCTGACTTCTTGTTGCCAGCAGGGTTTGGAAAACCTTAAGGGGGTCTCAGGGTCTCTCCTTTTTTGGAGGTGACTGTTCTGCAAGCCACAAAGAGAACATGTACGAACTAACTGACTGAGTGCCGCAGTAGACAGCGTTTGTTCTCGGAGACAAGAATCCCAGCTGGGGAAGTTATTGGTAAGGGACACAGAGAAAGGGAACTGGTTTTTTACCTGCAAGGAGAGAGTCGTTGTGAGGAGCACGAGTATCAAAACCATTAGTCCATATCCCCACAAGAACAGCATCCTTCTGCCACACTTATCGATGATGAAGCTCTGAAGGGCACAAAATGCAAAAGTAACAGTCAGACACTAGAACTACCTTTCCTATTTTTCTTTGGCATTGGGGTGACATCAGCAGGATTAATCTATCTTGCATGTAATAGGGCCATGAGTTTGTAATCAGGTTCCAGGCTTCATTGGGGTTTTTTACATCCTACCATTGTGTTTTGGTTTGGGATGCTAGTGTAGGCCTTTCTTTTTGTTTCCTCTTACTGTGTCTGGCTTCCCGTATAGCTACTGCCAGAATGAAAAGTAGAGCTGTACAGGAAATAAATCCCTACAAAAAGTATCAAAGAAAACATGTTGCTTAACTGCAATGGCGCAATAAATTATTTGTCCTCATCAAGCAAATCTCCATTCTGAATGCAGCTTATTACGTTGCTGCCTTCATGCTGCTTTCATGGCCTAGAGGTTGTCTGAGCGGGGGAAGCGAGACAAATTTAGATTTGAAATAAGGCGTTGTTAATAGTGAGGTGAATTAATTATTGGATCCATCACTGGAAACTTTTAAAAATCGAGATTGGAAGTCTTTCTTAAAAGAGATGCTGTAGGTGAAACAAGAGCTAGTTCAGGCAAGTCCTATTGCCTGTGTTATGCAGGAGTCCAGACTAGAGTTAGAGTGGTCCCTTCTGGCCTTGTAATCTGTGGAAAAGAGCACTAGTGGAACCGTGGTGCCAGCCGTTCTTTCCTGTGCAGAACCTGTCTCTTCTGTAGTTCTCACTAGGGATGTAAGTGACTAGTCAGCTAGTCAATGGATGACTACTCAATTAGTCATTCCCGGCCCCCCCTTGCTGCCTCTGAAACAGAGGCAGCAAGAAGGGGGGGAGCAGGAGCTGGTGTTGGGGGGGAGCTGGCTTAAAAGCTGGCTTCTCCCCAGCAGTGTCTCTTCAGGAGTGGGGGGTAGGAGAGGCAGAGGTGCAGCAGGGGAAAGGATGGGTGTAATAGAAAGCATGGTGGAACAACCCCTCAAACAATGGGATAGGAGCCATGGGCAGCTCTTGTACATTGCCAAGGGAGAGGCGCAGCAGTTGGGACCCCGTGCGAGCGGGAACTGCTTCAGTCCCCCCTTGCGCGGGTTCCCCGCTGCACCTCTCCCTTTGCAATGTACAAGACCTGCGGGTAGCTCTTGTACGTGTCAAAGGCAGAGGCACAGTGGGATAGCAAGTGCCCTTCCCTCCTTATCAAGGCCTGAAGGTGAAGTGCTGGGGTAGGTTCTGAAGTGGCCTAGTGGCTAGGATAATTGCTTGGGGAGCTCAGAGTGGTAAGCTTGAGTCCTGCCCACCCTTGGAGCAGCTGGACGGCCAACACTAGTTTTCCAAGGGATGGGGCAGCCTCTGGCCTTAGGAAGGCAAGATAAGGGATGCCCTGAAATTCCATCGACTACTCGATCAGCTGTTTAATCTAAATTTAACATCTCTAGTTCTCATTGATTCCAAATCTTTTTCCAGCAAGTGCCTCATGGAACTGGCAATGGGTGTCCCTCCCACATGAGAAGAGATGTGGCACAGAAATTATGTCCTGTCCCGGTGCCCGTTCTGCCCTTTGTTGTGTAGACTCCTCCCTGGAATGCCCAGAAAGGTGAATTCTGTTGACTGAGCTCTCTTTGAGTAGACACCAAGTGGGGCCATGGGATGAGCTAAGCATGCCGGTCAAGAGATTGTCAGAGAATCAGGGGCACGTATCCTGGGGTTACGAGGCTTGAGAGGCCTGGTCCTCACCTGTGTCTCAGTTCTGTTGAGGTTCTTCTGCCACCTCTTCTTTCCACTTACCAAACTTCACCGTACCTCTCAGGGAGCTCTCCCTGTGCTGCAGATGTTCTAGTAAATTGTGTTACTGCTAGCTGGGCATGCAATGCCCTTTGTGGATCCCAATGCCAGAGCATTTTTTAAATTATAATTTTCCTCCACTGCACTGTCACTAGGGGAGGTCCTCCAGCAAGAAGGACGGTGGAAGCACGAGGGTAGGGCAGGCACTCGTGTCTGCTGGCGTTTATTCTATCATGTCATCTAAACTTGCTTGGACCAAAAGTTAATCAAAATGGTGGCCTGTCTATCCAGATGCATCCAAAGAATGGGAGAGAAGTCCACCACTTCATATGGGAGAATACCTTCTGCAGAAATAAAATCTCCCTTTTCGTTGATTCAGAGAACCATCCCCCACCCATTTTGTGGAAATTTTCCATCTGCCAATTTCCAGTGTAATGTAACTTACACACACTATGGCAGCGCAGAACTCACACCCCCCGGCCCCCAGTGATATGTAGGGGATACAATCTTGAGTAAATCCAGCTGTCTGATACACATCAAAGGCGTAGAAATAGATCTGGGATGAAAGGAACAGCATTTTAAAAAAAAATCAGTGACGCACACCTGTGAATAATGGGCCAGATTTCGGAGAGAATGCTTCTCACCTACTGGCCCCTTATCTGGTTTGTACTTCATAGTCAAGTTAATATTCAGCTCTTACTCTAACATTTATGTCAGGCTGTTTATGTGGGAACAGATTTTAACAGTTTCAGTGGAAGAAGATTAGTTACTAAAAGAGCTTTCCAGCTTCACGGACATACTAAAGGTCTATGATGAATCACAAAAGCAGGAGGTGGGGAATTATAAGCTACTTGAGTGTTTTTGAATTACTATAAAGTCTCGAGTATAATGCGCACCGATGTATAATGCACACCCTGACTTTTGAATCTTAGCATAATGAAAAAATCTGAACTCCTATATATAATGCGCACCTACACTGCACCTATATATCTATACTCCTATATAGCTTGTGTGCGGCCCGCAGCCAGGAGCTGACCCGCCAGCACCAAGCCCCGCCTCACCCGCTTCCTGGAGCCGGCCCCAGGCTGCAGGAGAGTGGGAGGAAGGGATGCACCACTTCCACCTGCAGGCTTGCCCGGGAAATGCGCGTGCAGCCCGGAGAGCCGGTGGCGGAGTTTGAAACCTGCCCTCCGCCCCTCCAGACAGCTGCCCATGCACCACGCTGAGCTTGCGCCTGCTGCTGCAGCCTGAAGGAGCACCGGGCAGGCAGCGAGCCAGGGCGCTGCAGCCTGGCAGCGCCGCTGGCTCCTCACCTTGTCCGTGAGCCTGGAGAGGCGGCGGCCCCCGCGCCGCGCTGCAGCAGGAAAGTTTCTGTGCAGAGGAGAGGGGGAGTTCCCCAGCCTGGGGCTACTTATAGGTTCGTCAGCTTAAAACTTGAAAAAATAACTCCTATATATAATGCACACCCCGACTTTGACCCCCCAAAAATCGGGAGAAAAGTGCGCATTATACTCGAGATTTTATGGTAAGATAGCAATAGAAAAATATTGTAATTCTAAGGCATGTTCACCTTCCATTCTGAGCTCAGTAAACTTTGCCTGCCTTTCTAAGTGGCCTCCTCCAATGTAAATAAAAAATTGAGAATCAGGAAAAATGAATGGAAAGGTCAACCCTTTTCCTGCTTTCATTCACAGCTCTCCTTGAAATTCAGGGGCATTGTGGATAAATGAGGTAAGTAAGACTGAGCCCCAGACATTCAACTGAAGGCTTGCAAAATGTCAGATTCCCACAATGAAAGGGTACAAAGCCTATCACCCTTAGAAAGACTACAGGACAGATTCTCAGTTGGTGTAAATCTGATATAACTTCATTGAAGTTAATGGAGCTGAATTGATTCACACCAGATCTGGTCCAAGTTTTCTGGCTGCAGAAAGAAGAAAAAAATGTATAATTAACAACACTTATCTCATTTGAAGAAGTGGGTTGTGCCCATGAAAGCTCATGGTACGATACATATTTTTGTTAGTCTCTAAGGCTGCGTCTAGACTGGCATGATTTTGTGCAAAAGCAGCTGCTTTTGCGCAAAATCTTGCCGCCTGTCTACGCTGGCCACTAGTATTTGCGCAAGAACACTGATTTTGTAATGTACAAAATCAGTGGTTCTTGCGCAAATACTTTGACGCTCCCACTCAGGGATAAGCCGTCTTGCGCAAGTATTCTTGCGCAAGAGGGCCAGTGTAGACAGCCACCTTAATTTCTTGAGCAAGAAAGCCCGATAGCTAAAATGGCCATCGGAGCTTTCTTGCGCAAGAGAGCGTCTATACTGGGCACGGATGCTTTTGCGCAAAAGCAAATCTTTTGCGCAAAGGCACATGCCAGTATAGACGCTCTCTTGTGCAAATACTTTTAACAGAAAAACTTTTCCGTTAAAAGTATTTGCGCAAATTCTTGCCAATCTAGATGCAGCCTAAGGGTATGTCCACTCTTGCACCCTCTTTCGAGAGAGGGATGCAAATGAAGACATTCAAAATTGCAAATGAAGCCTGGATTTAAATATCCCGTGCTTCATTTGCATATTCACGTTATGGCGCTATTTCGAAATGACACTATTTTGAAATAACAGTTGCTGTTAAGATGCGGTTATTTTGAGAGAAAACCCTTCTCTCAAAATAACCCTTATTCCTCATTCAAGCCCATATAATGGACAATTATAGTATAAAATGCTGGTAACGGAAGATTCTTCCTAAATCCCATCATTTAGTTGCTGACACATATCCTGAAACATGTGGTTATATGTAACTCTGTAAATTGCAAATATATATACTGAACCGAGGATATTTTCATATAAATCCATATAAATGTCCAGTCATTTTTTAGTCCTGCTAAGCTCTTGGACTTATGATGTTATGTGGCAGTGAGTTGAGTGTATTAATGACGCATTATTTTAAAAATAATGCCTCGGTCCATTTTAGATTTGATGCCTTTCAAATTCATTTTATACTCCTCTCCCTCCTAAGTGTGCATATTGTAATGAGCTTCCCCGCTCATTTGCTGAGTCACTGGTGGGCGGGGTTTGGAAGAGGCGAAGGGGACTGGAAAATGGAACAAACGTGTGGATGGAACGCGTGCTGGTCTGCATCTTCAGGGGAGGCAGAGCCGTGTGGTCGCCGCTTTTGGCTGCATTAATGTTTGTGGAACCATTAGACTATGTGAGTTCTCCTCATATCTTTGAATACACCTGATATTACAATAAGTTGGTTCCTCGGTAAGGATGTAAAATCCTGTTTAATTAGTTATCCAGTTAAAACTTGGGTTTAATCAGTTAATCGATTCAGAGGGAGAGGGAGAGGACCGCTGCAGCCCACCTAGAGCAGCCCCCACCTCATGGGGCCACCTCCATCCTCCCTCCCCCGCCGTGTGGGGCTGCTGCTGGCCCCTTCAGCCCTAGCTGCCACCTCCTCTGGCCCTGCAGTGGGCCCTGCAGGGCTGGAGAAGCTGGGGGGCTGCTCCTAGGTGCTGGTTAACCAGCGCCTGGTAAGGTAAACAGGTTACCCGTTCACATCCCTATTCCTCAGCAATACACTAAAGTTTAAAGTGAGGAGAATACTTAACTGCACTGACGCCACTAAGCTGGATGGCGGCACTCAGGACGATCAATAAACATAGCTGATATCGCATAGACCGGTCTTTTATGAGGCTCAGGACACTCATGGGTTTGTTTTTTTTCATTGTAGCCTGCTCCTTCACCATGTCGTCAATAGCTCCTTGGTGATTCCCTTCCCCCCAAAGCTGCTTCAAAGCTGTAAAGGAAAAAAATCTCAGAATTATTCGGCAACAAACAGGTGAACTCCTTAAATTTGTTCCTTGATCTGCTATTGCCAGCCTCCCAGTCCTTTAACAACCCGTCAGTGGATTCACTGGGTGGCCATGGATCAGTTAGTGAGAATCTTCTCTCCTTCTAGGTGCCAAGAGAGTCCAGATCTTTTGAATTTGGGTTGGAAGCAGAGCAGAAGGGAGAAGAGAATGGTAGATCTGTGACATGAACCCAACTGTACTATGGGTTAGGCTATGTAATGTATAGGTGGGTGGAGGTTAGATATTGATCTCTTCAGCATCATTTACTTCCTGCACTTGGTAGTGCCTGCTACCAGGAACACTAACAATAACAGTATCATTGGGCCAACGGAAGATGTGAAATTATGTAAACATAGAGCAGCCTACGTTTACAATTTAGTATCAACTCCATCAGACTCTGACCTATTTTCACTCGTTATACATCAGCTCTGCATTTGGGCCACTGAATCTCAGAAAATATAAGTTGGTATAACTTATACACAAGGGGTGGAAAGAGATGCAAAAAATGCTTAATAGGAGCATCAATCTAATTAATTTTAAATTAAGATGAAGGATACTCCCTTAGGGTCTGGGTTACACACACCTTCTTTTATCTCTTTGCTGTGTATTATATACCAGCCAAACACAGCCACAGTCAAAGGGGCCAAAATGAAAAATTATGTGTAAGGATGTATAATTTATATGTCAGTAAGTAGAATAAAAACAACAATGAATCTGGATGCACTTTAATGACTAACAAATTTATTAGGGCATAAGCTTTTGTAAGATCCAGCTTACTTCCTCAGATGCTTGTAGCAACAGAAAGGCAGGGATACAGAGATGGGAGTGTAACATCAGTGCTAATTCAGTCAGGGTGGATGTGGCTCACCTCCAATAGTGATGAGAATACTTGAAGGAGAAATTATTTGTCATGAGGGAGCCATTCCGTGTCTCTATTCAGACCCTTTTTGACAGTATCAAGTTTGCATGTGAATTCCAGCTCAGCGGTTTCCCCTTGAAGGTTTTTGTTTGTTTGTTTGTTTGTTTTCCCCTAAGAATGGCAACTTGCTAGTTAGAAACTGTGTGTCCAGGCAGGTTAAAGTGCTTCCCTCTGGTTTTTGAATGTTACTACTGCTGACGTCTGATTTGTGTCCATTTATTCTTTTGCATAGAGACAGTCTGGTTTGTCCAATGTCCGTGGCAGGGGGGCATGTTGGCACATGATGACATATATCACATTAGCAGATGTGCAGGTGAGCAAGCCCTTGATGGTATAGCTGATGTGGTTAGGTCCTGAGATTGTGTCACTAGGGTAGGTGTGTAGGCAGAGTTGGCAACAGGGTTTATTATAGGGCTTAGTTCCTGGGTTAGTGTTTCTGTTGTGGGGTGTGATGTTGGTGATAAGTATTTATTTCAGGTTTTCTCACTTGCTGTACCACTATCTTCCATATGTCTCTTTTGGCATTTGTTTTTTCTAATTTTCTTCGTCATTCACTATTGAATTAGTATTTCCCACTGTGGGCTATATTATAATTTTCCCACATTTAATCCATTTTTACTACGCTCCTTCTCTCCCTCCAGCTACTTTGTTTAACAATATCTTTTCTGCTCCCTTTCACAGCCTTCACACTGCTGGTGTGACAGCCCTTTCCCCTCCATTTCCTGCTTGCTCAAACTGTCTTCTCTTACTTCTTTGCCTCATTCGTTTGCCTTTTTATCATGTTATTTTTAAAATTGTTGGTTGGCTATGCCTGTTTGATTCTCTCTTCTTCTTTCATTGGCTTTATGGTTTAACTTATCTAGCGTCTATTGGGATAGTATTTTGGGATACTTTTATTATGAAAGACTATACAAAATAAAAGTGTTTAATTTTAAATAAATTAATTCATTCCGCAGTCTTAACAGAGGTGAAAGGACACGGGTGCACCTTGGTGTGTAACTCTGGCAGGAGCTGGCTGAGTTGCGGCAAAAGCCCGTAGGGAGCTATTTAAAGATCTGGCAGGGACCCGGGTTGTGACAGGAGAGTACCTGTAAGAAATGTTAAATTACTTTCACCACCACTGGTCATAGTTACTATCCATTGATTGTGCTGAGCAGTGTTATTATTGGCTAGCTGTTCAGGATGATGCATATTAGGCCTTCCCAACAAAATAAAAAAAATTCCACGGCTGAGAAAACACACAGAAATCATATTTCTGTTCAGTAATAAGATGCCATTCTTTCACTTTTCTGACTATAACCACAACTCAGTATAGCCTTAATGTTAATTTTGCACGATTTATATATCAGAGAAAAGAATTAGAGGTCACTAATTTTAACAATCATGTTAACCCCCTCTGAAACTTGTATCTGAACTGTCCTGATGATAGAATTACAATTGATTGTGTACACATGGTATTTTGTGACTTCAAAATAGGCATGGGATTTTTTCCCAAGATTCCAGCTTGAGTAAATGCATAGACGGGGCTAGAAAAAAGTGAGAGTTAAGACTGTCCATGTTACCTTTCTGGCAGCTTTCCATATCTCCCTTTTGCATCAGGAGGTAGGGTGGAGACTCAGGGAAAAATGGGAGCGTGACCAGCTGCACCAGTGCTACGGTTCCACTGACTGACATCAGTAAAGGCCACAAGGATTCCGTTCCGAAAAGTTCTCTAGAGAGCATAGAGTTAAAACAAGAATCCAAACAGTTCTGGGAACCTTACCAAATGTATTTGAGTGATACATGGGAAGACTGAGTTAAAGTATACGGGATAACAATGGATAGATAAAGAATGAATAGAAACCCCTCCCTGCCACCAGCCCCAGAAATTTAGGTGTGAAGATTAAGACATTTATTTTACCTTAGTCCTACAATTTGGCCCGTGCATTTCCCCATGTTTACAAAAAGAGCGAGAGTGGCACTTGTAAATCCACACAGCTTCTTAGGGGAAATTTCTCCCACATACTGGCCATGTAAACAGCAACCCAAACCTTGAATGGGGAAGAGATGAAGGACAAGATTGTTTAAAAGAGGGGGAATGGAACTGGAGTTCCACCGAAATTAGTGGGCTTCGCCATTAATGTCAATGGAAGTAGGTTTAGTTCTGCGTATCACAAACTAAAGGAGAATTGTTCTGGCTGAGTGGAAATTAAGAAAGGTCAAAATTCATTTTTAAAAATTAAAAAATAGAGTGAATTCTGGCTTACTCTTTAAAAAATAACAAATGTAACTGAAATTGTTCCTATACTCTGGCTGTGTCTAGACTACATCCCTTTTTTTGAAAAAGGATGTAAATTAGACACTTCGAAATTGCAAATGAAGCTGGGATTTAATTTTCCCGTGCTTCGTTTGCATAATGGAGGTTTTTTCGAAAAGGGGCTTTTTGAAAGAAAAACGGCTGTTTAGATGGGGATCTTTCGACAATAAAACTCTTTTTTCGAAAGATCCTGTAAACCTCATTTTTTAAGGAGTACAGGATCTTTTGAAAAAGGGTTTTATTTTAGAAAGATCCCCATCTAAACTGCCATTTTTCTTTCGAAAGGCCCCTTTTCGAAAAAACCTGCGGCATTATGCAAATGAAGTGCGGGAAATTTAAATCCCAGCTTCATTTGCAATTTTGAAGTGTCTAATTTACATCCCTTTTTCGAGCAAAGGGATGTAGTCTAGACACAGCCAGAGTGTAGTCAGACTAAGGCGTAATTTTGATAAACATAGGGAGGGATAAAGGATAAAAGAGGCAAAACTCTTCAATCTGGGCATGATACTAGCTATACGAAGTGAACCTTTTATTTATATATTTGGCATTGTATTTATTTATTATTTGAAAGCCTGCAATGTTTTGGTAGTCAGCTTTATTATCTTTTTTTTTTAAGTTCACTCTTCCAGGGTGTTGTCCCTTAGCCTGGAATATTATTATGTGGAAAAATAGTCTTAAGCAATCAAACACATTCTCTCATTTCTCTCTCTTAACTCCTTCATCCTGTATTCCTTGGGTTATCGTCTCTTTTCTTTCACCCTATAACAGCTTATGGACCCCTTTCATTTGGACGCTTAGGAATGTTTATCCTGCCTCTGCTTTACAGCCATGCAAAATCCAGGGGGAATCCCGCCTGATTATTATACAATTAGAAATGAAGCACAACCTACCTGAATTAAACCCGCAAAGGAAACGTCCAATCAAAATCATCTCAAAGGATTTAGCCATCTTACTGAAGCCCCAGAGTAATGCAGCTGCTATCAGAACCAGGTTATTGTATATTAGACATTTCTTTCTGTAACAGCACATAAAAGACTTTCACAAAACAGGTAACACCACTGCTCTTGCTTTCCCCTAATGCCTTCTGTTTTTTTATCCTCTGAACATGCAGATAGTGGTGATTTTATCATTGGATCCAGAACTTGCAAGGGTGGCCTAGCAGTTGCTTATTCTGTGCTGCTGAGACATTACTTAAATTGATACTCAAAGTTAGTGCCTCCCTCTCCCAAACTTCCTGCAATGCAGTGTTTCTTAAACTGTGTTCCATGGCACAGCAGTGTGCTGCGAGGCAGTCGGAAGTGTGCCGTGGAGAACAATAGAATTCAAAATGGCTGCCCTCACAGGGGCAGGCGACCTTTTTTTTTTCTCGATGACTTTTTTTTTTTTTTTTGCTCAACAAAAAATCCTTGGTGTTCCTCATAAAATAAATTATTGTTTGGGATTCCTCGGTCTTAAAAAGTTTAAGAAATACTGGTCTAATGCCTGCAAAGGGGGGAAAGCATCCCAGCAAAATCAGAAAGCATTCCTACTGCAGTCAGAGCTTATTCCCCTGGGTCATGCATATTTAATCAGCTTGGGAAGGAGAAAGGCTTGGGGTGATTTTCCCCTCGCTGACTTGCATGTATTATTCTCTCGGCATTATCCAATTGTCAGAAATTGCTCACCCCCCTCAAAAATGCACTAAAACTGAACAGTGGTATGAGGATGTATATCAGAAAATCCATCTCATGGGGTGAAAAGAGCCTGGGGTCCATACCACTGGATGAAAGGAAAGATTTTTACACAAGAAACTCTCTGAGACTCATGCATCCTAGTCATCTTGAATTTGAGAACTCAGTTTTTCTTACTTTTAAAATGGCATGGTGATAGTCTATAGTACTTCCAAAGACAGAGCTGAAATTGAGTCATCCATAGCTCTACTCTTTCTAAAAAAACATATGTGTATGATTGTGGTGGAGCCTCTTGTTGCTATATTCTGATCACATTGCATCATGACGTCATGGTCGAGGCTGATTTCATGTGAAATAAATGTGCTGTGATAGCAAGTTTGTGATCAGTGACATCCAGGACCAGGAGATATTCAGAGTGTACAGAGTAGGTGTACTGATGTCACACAACCTCCATCAATAAATTAGGGGCCTCCAAGCCCTCTTGCCTTCTAGGAATTTTAATTTTTCAGGGTGCCTCTATTTTTCCTTTTACTGCTTTAGTTTTTATATATTTTGGAGTCCCCATATCTTATTCCTGTGTATATTAAAAAAACCCCAAAACCCTGGACAAATCCAAGGCATTTTGTCCTTTTATAAATGTGTTTCTTTTAAAAGCAATTTACGTCTTGAATAAATTTCAAGCTACGTTTGTAGTTGTTGTTTTCCCACAGTGGAAAGGATGAAAAATGAAGTAGTGCATGGAACTTACATTTCATTGCAGAGCTGGCTCTCTGCAGCTTTGAGACTGGGTTGTTCCCATCTTGGCTTTTTGCAGGCCCCCAGGACCAACATGAGTGACTGCCAACTAGAACTCAAAAATTTGTCTTTCTCACGCACATAAGTTGGTCCAATAAAAGATAGTGCCTCACCCAATATGTCTCTCTAACTGTTGGTAAGTCATTTCCCCTTGGACATTTCATAACTATGCATTTTATTTTCTAAATCCTTCTTAGTTTAGAGCTTTCCCCCCTAGAAACATAACAACTTCTACTGAGTCAAATCCATTATTGGATATTATGTTTTCTGGTCATATGAGTATAGTGCTCATAAAAGAGATTATATCTGGTGGCAGTGAAATAGGTAGTATCCTGTTTATCTACTGAACACATACGTATGCCAGTTGCACTGCAAATTTCTCTACCCTATTCCACTAATGTATCTGCACCATGTTTAGGAGGGACCAAAAAGTCGCTCAATCTCCATTTTAATTCATTCCTGCTCATTTTCTGCTGAGACTTCCAAGAAAGATGCTAATTTGTGCCAGTGAAGATAATCAAATAAGGGTAAGTTATAAAGTCTATTAAAAAGTATGATAAGTGTGATGAAGTCTATTAAACCATGTTGAATTACAGCATCTGAGGAACCCAAAGTATTTGTTTTGAATTTAGAAGTAGTGGACAATAATTTCCCTGTTGATGCATGTCGTATTTCCCCAATTGTTCTTGTGTCCTATAAGACTTTGGATCAAGGAGGATTAGTCAGAATTCCATGCGGAGTAGGTCAGTGTCTTCCTTAATTCACTCTTGAAAAAGTTGAGTAACATGAAGTATTCCTTTCCAGCAGCTGATGCACCTACTACAAGTTGAACCTCACTAGTCCAGCACTCTGTAGTCTGGCAATATCTGTGGTCTGGCATGATTTTAGTCCACTTATCATGGATGAGGCCAAGTTTCCTGCGATCCCATAAAATTTGTTTACAGATGCCAGTCCTGGCTCTCAGTGTTCTGTGCTGTTTTTTAGCTCTAATTTACCCCTCAATGTCTTCTCAGAGCCCAGTGAGCTGTAAAAGTGTTGCCAGTGCTGCTAGACAATATTGACTTCCCGTGGTCTGGCAAATTCTCTGGTTTGCCACCAGTCCTGAAAGTGTTGGACTAGAGAGGTTCAACCTGTTTTGCAGCATTGACAGCCATCAATATTTTATTTCCCGCATGAGACTACAGAGTACTGGGCCACCAGACTGCTTTTACCGCAGTCAATTTTAATCTACTTTTCTCTGTGAATGTATTAATCAATATTACGGACTGAACACTTAGATAAAAGAGGAAAATAGGGAACTTGTCACTGAACTGTATAGAACAACATTAATTAGAGGGATGTGTGAAATAATGCAACATTTTGGCAGGGAAAATATGGACTGTTCTTCCTTTCTGTAGGGACAATAATCTCAAAGCCAACCATATTTTTTCTGCCTTGCTACAGTGGACAGTTTTAAAAAGTGATTTTTTACTTGATACAGACTTTCCATATTTTGCAGACAGAAATCTTGAGCTGATGGTTCCCAATAATCCCCCAATGCTAAAGGCAGAGACAATGAAAGACCACAGTAATGTGAGGATCTGCTCATCGATGACAGTGTGGTATCGCTCTTGCCAGGTGTCATTGATGAAGTTCTTGATGTACTAGAAAGAAAAATTGGTGGTGGAGGAGAAGGAGTTTCAATACCAATTTCCCTTGTTACAAGCGCGACAAATATGATCAGGGCTTGACAAACGGCGGCAAAAGCTGCTCGCCAGCCCCGCACTGAACATGCACAAGAGCCGCATTGCGCATGCACGCGCCACCGGTGAACAGGGCGCACGGCTGAAATCTACTCACCCCGGGGGAGTAGATTCTATATTTGTCGAGCCCTGAATATGATAATATGCTGCACAGATCTTACTGAATTAAATCACAGAACCATAGAACACTAGAACTGGAAGGAACCTCGAGAGATCATCAAGTCCCGTCCTTCACTGAATTAAACTGAAGTGTTTTAGGAGTTCAGTGTATTAGTGCAAATGTTTATGTGCTATTGAGAGATTATATGTATGTCTATGGGGCTGAGGGATCATAATACAATAAGAATAGTGGAGTGTAGTCAGACATATTCACTCAGGTTGTAATTTCTCCAATGAATTACCTCCACCTGGAGAAAGGCTTGCATATACTGATTCAAATTGGATTTGCCAGGGACCAAATGACAAATAAAGGGTTTTGGGTTAAATAGCTTGAGTTAAAACTGACTTCCTTCTGATCCAAGGGGATCCCCAATATTTATGGAAAGGTTAGGAAGACTTTGGGTTACAGAGGGCCCCATAAAACTGAACATTCTTGTTTGGAGCAAAAACATTTTGGGATGAATAGGTAGTCCCTGTGTAAGTTTGAAAAACTGTTCACTTGCCAGAGCCCGTGTTGGAGATGGGGTGATCTTCGGTAAACTTATTAACATGCGGGTAGGTGCTGTTAAGGTCTTATTTGTAATGCTTTTGCCTCATGAATAAGCATTCTTGCTTATAAAGAGCTATTTGGTGACGTGTAAGTGTTGGCAATTACAGTGTTGTTAGCTTCTGAAGACAAAGCTGCAGTGCTGAAGCTGGCCATGTAGCCAGTCTGCCTTGCTGGGGTAGTATCATGGTTTCAGCACGGGGGTGTTGCATCCTGGTCAGGATGGAAGGAAAAAAATACATTTCTGTCCAAGGCAGCTGATGGCTGAAGATCTGGGACTCTAGACTGGATTAAGGATGCTAACTAGCGACTAATTTACTAGTCGAGCAGTCGATGGAATTTCCATCGACTACTCAACTAGTCAATAGGCACTTTCGCATTCCTCCTTTGAAATGCCTCACTGGGGCTCTTCTACATTTCAAAGGAGGAATGCGGAACTCTGCATACAGCCCAGAGCCACCAGGAAGTCCTTCTGAGTCTGGGCTCCATGAGGGCGCTTACCCTTTGAAATGCACAAGAGCCCCCCCGGGGAGGTGGGGGGGGAGACTCTTAGGCTATGTCTATACTGCCATCGTAGTTCGAACTAGGGTGGCTAATGTAGGCATTCGAACTTGCAAATGAAGCCCGGGATTTAAATATCCCGGGCTTCATTTGCATGTTCACGGGCGCCGCCATTTTTAAATGCCCAGTGGTTCGAACTACCTGCCGTGGCTACGCGGCGTCACGGACTAGGTAGTTCGAATTAAAGTTTAATTGAACTGCCGTTAAACCTCCTTGCAGGAGGAATAACGGTAGTTCAAATTAGAGCTTTAATTCGAACTACCTAGTCTGTGATGCGTAACCGTGAGCAGGTAGTTCGAACTCACGGGCATTTAAAAATGGCAGTGCACGGGAACATGTAAATGAAGCCCGGGATATTTAAATCCCGGGCTTCATTTGCAAGTTCGAATGCCTACATTAGCCACCCTAGTTCGAACTAGGGTGGCAGTATAGACATAGCCTTATGGATTTCAAAGCAGAAGTGCCCTCATGAAGCCGGGGGTCAGCCTCAAAGTCTGACCATGCTGCGCTGCTGCTTTGAAATGCCACACTCCCCAGCTAACTCCAGGTTCTGGGGAAATGCCGAAGGGAGCCCAGGGTTACCTAGGGAGTCCTCAGCTGACCCCGGCCCGCATTCTCGCTGCCGCTTTGAAATGCCGTCATGTGGTTTCCAAGGGGCAATGCTTCATGGAGCCTGTGATCAGCTCCATGCGGCGCTGCCACTTTGAAATGCCGGGGTGGTGTTTCAAGGGGGCAGCGCCGCACAGAGTGCGGGATCAGCTGTGAGGCGCTGCCCTTTTGAAACTCTGCCCCTTTGAAGTGCCCCCTCCTGCCCCCCCTATTTGCTGATAGAGGCAGCAAGGCGGGCGGGGGAATCGACTAGTCAACTCGACTATGTGATAAGCATTTGCTTATCGACTAGTCGACTAGTCCTTAACATCCTTAGACTGGGTGCCCATGCTGGAACATGGAGGGGGATTACAGGTCCCGTTGTCCTTAACTGTGACAATGAAGTCTTTTATTGTATCTACAATTTTTATTGTAGAAAAAAATTATAGTGTATGTTGGATCAATTCTTTCCATATTCTGAACTGTCTTCCTTCATTTGAAGTATTATGATGAATTTGGTATAGGAGATGATGGCTCTTAATTCACTTTAATAACTCAGTACTTTAGTTTGTATATTGTTTCACTTTTTTGCTTCTTTCATGTGCTAATCATTATAAAGGACACTTGTGCCATCAAGGCCCATATGAGACTCCTATAAATATGGATACATGCAATGAAATAGAAGCATTTTAAAGAGCAGCCAGATGCATGAGCCTTCATCTTCTAGTAAAAGTTTCTGGTGCTGTTAGTCTCTGGTTCCTTTACAAAAGTTCATGACCCTGAATAAATTCTGCCAAGCGGCCATCCTTTGGGGTTTTACCAACTATTCTTACCCTTCTTTATGGACAGAATGAGAAAGGAAAGAGTTGTAAGAATTTCAAGGTGTCTTGAAGAACATTCCCAGGCCAGAATCTGACACTAATTATCTGCAGCGGATGCTTTGCTTACCATGGAAGGATAGCTGATCATAGAAATTTGGAAGCCGTATGAGAAAGTTCCCCCAATTCCCAATAGAAAGATCAGTAGAAATAGTTTCCGACACTGAACCTGGAAGATGGAAGAGAAGTTTTTACTATGTTCAGGACGTTCTTGGCCTTGCTTCCTCACATTGCACATACAAAATTCTTGGAAATTAGCAGATTTTCGAATGTGTTAACAGGGAATTTGAACAACAAATTGTTACTTGAAATGCTTTGAATTAGAGGGACATTTCTCACTTAGTCTACACTAGGGACTTATTTTGAAATAACCCCCTTAGGTCAAATTTATAAGCAAAGCGTCCACGCTAGCAAGCCTGTTATTTTGAAATAACAGGCCACTTATTTCGAAATCTGTACTCCTGCTTTCCTTGGGGCATAACGCTAATTTCAAATAGTTATTTCCAAACAGCGGTCGTGTGGACACTCCAGTGCTGCTATTTCAAAATAACGACTCCCCAGAGTCATTCTGACTAATCACTCCCCAGTGCTTCCCAGGGTGCTAAGTCGAGGTCGCTCATCCTCATTAATGGAGCCTGCCTTGGATTAATTTTGAGGCTTCCCCATAGTAAGAACACACTATTTTGATTTTGTTATTTCAGGAGTTATTGAGTTGAATTTAGTTATTTCAAAATAATTTCCTAGTATACACATACTCTGAGAGTGGAAGTGTTCTACAGCTGCATAGGACTATGTCAAATATAGATATTAAGGATTGAAAATATTTATTTTTACTTTGTTTTCTAACTTTGGGTCACTATCTACATTGAAATGAATAACAGCACATTCTTTACTGACTGCATATTGCTGAAAACAGGATAATATGAATTTAGAAAAATAAAATGTTAGGGGCAAATAGTATCAAGTATCACATTTACTTTTCTGATTTTGGGAAAAAGGTTAAAATAACTGAATTATTAAATCTGATGTTCATTCTAGAAATCCAGGAAGCATGAAAATGAACAGATCTTGCCCAATGTTCTCCCTTTTCCCTGCCACCCTGCTGAATTTTTAGATATAATTATGAAGTATTTGGCACATAGATAAAAGACAGAAAACTCACCAAGTCTGAAAGAAAGTCACCCATCTTCAGTTGAAGAGTTTTCTTAGCTCTTTATTTTGTGGCTGGTCTCTTGAATTAGCAGTTTGGTTTTGGACGTTCCTCGCTAAGTGCATAATCCAGTGACTAAAAGAAGCTTGTCAGTTTGGACCTGTCAAAGTTAAATTTTACTTTGTACTGTTTGCTTTGTTTTTAAGGGTTTTGTGTGTGCCTATTAGATAAGGTTTGGTACACCTAAAATTTGACTGTGTTCATTCTGTTATTCAGTAGGGACTTCAACTACCCAGACATCTATTGGGAAAATAACACAGCAGGGCACAGACTATCCAAAAAGTTCTTGGAAGTTATTGGGGTTGGGAAGGCTGTTCTAGGTTTGATTTTAACAAATAGGGAGGAACTGGCTGAGAATATGACAGTGGAAGGCAGCTTGGGTGAAAGTGACCATGAAATGATAAGAATTCATGATTCTAAGCATGGGAGGATGGAATCCTAGGTGGGGGGAAGGCTCTGCCTTCCCAAACCACCTGCCTGGCCCTGCCCACACCGCCTACTGTAGACATTCTGGAGACAGAGTGTTGCTGCCCCCCAACATCTGCCCTTCTCGTGCTCTGGGGCTGGAGAGGCTGGGGCCATGTGCTGCTCTCCCTCTCTCCCTGTGCTCTGTGGCCAGGAAGGCTAGGGCACACACATGGGCCTGCCAGCCCTCCCCCCTCTCTTTTGTGGTGGGAGGTGCACATCGGACACTGCCCCACCTTGCTGTGGTGGGGGGCGTGGAGGCGGCTTGGCTCCCATGTGGGGCGGGGTATTAGCAGAAAGGGCAGGGCTGGGGGTGGGGCTGGGAGGCTTGCATCCCCTGGCCCAACATCCACCAACCACCCTTGAGTCTAAGCAATGTAAGAAGAGAGAACAGCAAATTAAAGATAATGAATTTCAAGATGGGAGACTTTAGTAACGAGCTCAAACTAGCTAGAGACATAAAGGGTAACAAGAAAACATTCTACAAATACATGAGAAGCAAGAGGAAGACCCATTGCTCAGTGAAGAAGGAAAATAAATAACAGAAGATGTGGAAGTGGCAGGGCCTCTTAACTTTTTTGTGTTGGTTGTCACTGAGAAGCTTGGTGAAGGTTGGATGCCTAACATGGTGAATGCTGGTGAAAATCAGGTAAGATCAGAAGTTAAAATAGGAAAAGAACAAGTTAAAAATGACTTAGAAAAGTGAGATGCCTGCAAGTCACCAGGGCCTGATGATGAAATGCATCCTAGAATACTCAAGGAGCTGGTAGAGGAGGTACCTGAGCCTCTAGCTATCATCTTTGGAAAGTCATGGAAGACAGGAGAGATTCCAGAAGACTGGAAAAGGGCAAATACGTTGCCCCGCTATAAAGAAAGAAATAAGGACAACCCAGGAAACTACAGAGCAGGGAAGATAATGGAGCAAATAATTAAGGAATCCATCTGCAAACATCTGTAAGAAAATGAAGTGATAGGTAACAGCCACCATGGATTTGTAAAGTACGAATTATGTCAAACCAATCTGATAGCTTTCTTTGACAGGAAGTGGGTCTGGCCCACGAAAGCTCATCACTTATTAAACCATCGTGTTAGTCGTTAAAATGCTACATAGTTTTTCTTTTTGTTTTGACAGGATAATGAGTCTTGTTGATTAGGGAGAAGCAGTGGACGTGGGATACCTAGCCTTTCAACCAACCTGGACATAGTCTTAACGACCTTACTACATGTATCTTACTTCAAAGAGACTTTAACACCAGACTACAAAGTGAAACCTCAGAACTGTCATTCATGTTTAAATTTGACACTTTAGGAATGGGCCTTAACGAAGATGCTAATTACCTTACCCATTACAAAGATAGCTTCCCCCAATTATTACCCCTAGTATCATTATCTCATAGATACTAGCCCTCCCCCTCATCCCCCTTCTGTTCTAAATCTGATTTGTCAGTTTTATAATGTGTTCACTTTTTTTTCATTGTATTCCTTTGGTATATACGGTCATGCCAATTCTCTTCCAGAATTTGATCTGAGGAAGTGGGTCTGGCCCACAAAAGCTCATCACCTAATAAACCATCTTGTTAGTCTTTAAAGTGCTGCATAGTCCTGTCTTTTGTTTCAGCAAGATCAGACTAACACGGCTACATCTCTATTACTAGACTTTAGTAAGGCATTTGACACGGTCTCGTGTGACCTTCTTATCAATAAACTAGGCAAATACAACTTAGATGGGGCTACTATAAGGCGGGTGCGTAACTGGCTAGATAACCATTCTCAGAGAGTCGTTATTAACGGTTTACAGTCCTGCTGGAAGGGCATAACAAGTGGGGTTCCGCAAGGGTCTGTTTTGGGACCGGCTCTGTTGAATATCTTCATCAACGATTTAGTTGTATCTCTGAGGGTTCCGAGCTTTCTGGCTGGCTAAATTAACTCTCCCAGTCACAGTGATAATCTCAAAGGAATTGAGTGAAGATATAGGTAAAGCTGCAGTGGTCCTTTGCTGCATGGCTAGCAAATGAGGAGGGTACACTAACTAATACAGATGGGAGATAGCCCCTGTTTGGGGGATAATGAGAGTAGCTCTCTGGAAGAGGAGTGGTAAAATTATTTCCTGGGTTTGTGCTAAAAGTGGGAAGACAAGGGAGTTTATTGGCCCCTGTTGTGCTATACTGGGCACTGTGCATACATGTGGATCACATCTACACTAGGAATAAAGTGAATTTGAATGTACATTTGAATCTTTGTGTAGACAAATCAAATTGTCATTTTCACACGTCGGTGGGTTGAGGTTATGCCCGGTTTCTCTAATCTTTTCCAGTGTGCAAAACGCCCGTTTTGCGCAAGAACTTTATGTCTCTCTGGTGTTGTACTTAAAAGAAGTACTCGGGATCTTTTTCAGGGGGATAAGGCAACACGCCACATTTATTGAACACGCATAGAATAATCAATACTTATCATATGCATATGACACATCACACTCATGCACTCTCACATACACACAAGTACACTTCGTCTTCTTGTTACCAAAAGTTGCTCCCCCTAACTGCACTGGCCAGGTGAGTTAGATGGGGGAGGGGTGGAGCCGGGCTTCTGCCGATCCGGATCGATGCTCCCATGTTGACAAGACAAAAAACCCGGGGTCACTCTGCAAGATGCCTCCTATTTATCCCTCTCATGCAGCCAATTAGCCATCACCTTGCCTTCCTTAATGCTGCTTCAAAGAGAGTTCTTCCAAGGGCAGGCACTTGCTGCTTGACTCCCAAGGAGTCTGTATGTCCAGTCTTCTTAATGAGCTCACTTTACAGGTATTGTCTTGGATCTGGCTCCCAGACCCTCTCCACCCTTGCAACTGCTGCTGGAGGTGCTCCCCTTTCAGTCTCCATTCACACCTCATTCATTTCAACAGGACAATCAAGGAAAGGGGAGAGCTCAAAAGACATTTTTTTCTTACAAGATCTAGATATCTTAATACAAAGTTATAGGAGAAACGTTACAGAGATTCTATAAGAACACTTAAAGATATATCTAAAAGGACAAGATCTTAATACAAAGTATAATATCACAGGGATTTCTCCACATTGTGACAGGCATAAGGATTTTGCGCAAAACGAGGGTTTTGCGCAAAACCTCAAGACCTCACTGCTTCTTTTTGCGCAAAAACCCCTTGTGCAAAAAGAAACGGCAATAAATATGCTAATGAGATCACAACTTATGCTAACGAGTCCCTCATTAGCATATTTTCTGCCAGAAGACCTCACAGTAAACACAAAGCCCTTAAGTTTGCAGGTGATTTTTGCACTTATCTCCTTTTGCCTACCAACAACTTTAACCCTTCATTGCTGTGCAGTGGGAATGGACTTAGAAGCTCCTGAAAACACCTGGGCTATGTCTACACTGGCGTGATCTTGCGCCAGAACTATGCAAATGAGGCTAAGCGTGGAATATCGCCGAGCCTCATTTGCATATCTAATGAGCCACCATTTTTGCGGAAGAGGCTCTTGCGCAAGAAGGAGCTGTCTACACTGCCCCTTCTTGCACAAGAAAACCCCTCTTGTGCAATGCCATTATGCCGATTATTTTCAGGAATAACGGCTTTGCGCAAGAGGGGTTTTCTTGCGCAAAAGGGGCAGTGTAGACAGCTCCTTCTGGCGCAAGAGCCTCTTCCGCAAAAATGGCGGCTCATTAGATATGCAAATGAGGCTCGGCGACATTCCATGCTTAGCCTCATTTGCATAGCTCTGGCGCAAGATCGCGTCAGTGTAGACATAGCCCTGTTGTTTTATTGGCTTGAGATTTTAAACAATTTTCTTTCATTTACAAGTTTTAATTCCTACGGAGTTTTTTTTTAATTTTCTTGGTGATGCTTGCATAACCTGTGACCTAATTTTTAAAAGTATAACACTATCACAGTCATTTTCATTCACTGGTGATCGGGGAGACGGGGAGGTGGAACAGTTTGCATACTGGGGGTACTGAGAGCCATTGAACCAAACTATAAACACTGTATCTCATGGAAACCATTTCAAGAGAGGGGCTGCATCAACACTTCCAGCACCCTTAGTGTCAGCACCTTTGCTGGTAATAAGACCATTCTATACACTCTGGGCTCTGTTTTGTCTTTCTATTGTATGAGTGCTACAGTGGCAAAGCTACAGAGCTACAGCAATAAGAGGGGCAGTTCCATGGCTGTAGTAAATCCATTCCTGGTGGTCGGTAGGCTGACAGAATTCTTCTATTGGCCTAGCAGAGTCTCTCTGGGGTCTTAGATCACTACATCTCTCAGAGGTGTGGGTTGTTTTTTTTAATCTCCCTGAGAGGTGTAGCTAAATCAACCAGAATTGCAGGTGTAGACCGGCTTTCGCCACCTCCTGAGCTGTGTGGGGGAGAACTGCTCCTCTCTAGCAGGTGCATCAGCAGGCGTTGTGCTTTGGAAAACAAAGAGGCAAAGTCTGTGGCAGGCCCTGTGTGAGGAATGAGAAGGGGAGAACGGGCTCCTTGCCTCTCTTCCTCCCTTACAGACTAGAGCAATGACCAGCCAAGACACTACAAAAAATTAAATACCCTTCAGGTTCTCCTACACAGTACCAAATTTCCTAATAACATGCTATTTTGAGACATCCCTTAACCCTCATGGAATTAGGGTTACATCTGTGGAGATATTTAAGAGTAGGTTAGATAAATGTCTATCAGGGATGGTCTAGTCAGTACTTGGTCCTGCCATGAGGGCAGGGGACTGGACTCGATGACCTCTCGAGGTCCCTTCCAGTCCTAGGACTCTATGATTCTATGAAAGAGCGTGTCCGCTCTTTCGAGACCTATCTCGAAATAGCAGGCGCGTTCAAAAGACGCGGGGTAGCTATTTTGGGATACTTCTGGCATCCCAAAATAGCCCCGCTGTGTAGACATACCTATGATGTTTTAAATCTAATGACTAAAAATATATTTTAAGTATAAAAACTGGCCAGTATTGCATGGTAGTATTCATACGGCATCTATGATACAGATGGCTACAGGTGCTCTATTTGTCAGGATTTGATGAGGTAAAATGTGTAGGGTTCCATCCAGCTTTTTTGCCGCATTTGAAGAGACTCCCTCATCACCTCCACATTCCTCTACCAAATGTGTGGGTTTGGTAGTAGGTCTTAGGTAAGAGAGAAGGGTGCAGGTACCAGGGTGCTAGAACTAGCAGCTAGGTTGGTGGTGTGGTTGAGGCACTCTAGCTGATGGCTGACAGGAATAGCAGAAGATATGCAGACCACTGAGCAGCTGCACAGGTAACTGCTGCTAATTCATTTGCTGAAACAAAGTCAATGGGGCAGCTTTTCCTTTTGCCCTGAAATTGATTTGAATATAGATTCCCCAAGGCTCAGTCCAACTCACATTAAAGTCAGTGATAGACTCCCATTGGCCTCCATGTGAATCTTTCCACTGACTTAAATGGGATTTGGATTGGGCCCCTAACCTATGCTCCAAGATCCATTCCAGCTGCTGATTCTGTTAATGTTACACAGAGCATTTTTCTGCTTGTGAGTAAGGTCATTTAGGGAAGGGAAGTGGGTAAAAAGTCAGGAGCACCAAATAAGTAACTGGAATCAGATGGATCAGTCACCTACTCTTTTGTAGGAGGCACATACCTGCTTCTGACCCAGGATAAAACAGCTGTGTCATGCCATGAAATTCAATGCATACTAGCTGGGGAAAAGAGGAATTTTGAGGCTGATATTTTTGCTGAATTCTGACCCTAGAAACTTGATTTTTTTAACATAGCCCTCAAGAAATCCAGTGTGTAAGTAGGCATACTGTTGTTATATCAGTTATATACAGTGCATGCCCCTCCCTTGTTCCTTTGGGCCCTATTGCTGCTTTTCACTTTCTAATATAATATATCATAATGTGACTCTGAATCCACTTTCAAACCAAGGATTTACTGTCTCTGTTGTGTGTTTTGTGATACAGGGGGGACAGTAAAAAAGTTGGCCTTACATGCAAACCTCATTATTGTAGTGCAGTTTATTGGGGTTTAAAGCAAATGATTGTCAGTTGGGGGGTTGGTAGTATTAATTTTAAAGTTTTTCAGTAGAAATTCTTGTTTTTAATGTTACCATTCAATTTTTAAATGTCTTTTTTTCCTTGCTCACAGATTGCACTGTGATAATTTTTTTTTGGGTGGGGAGGAGGGACAAGCCTCAGCCACTAAAGTTTGTTTTGGAACATTTATAGTTATTATGGTTTTGATAATTAGGTGTCCAGTAGTTTATGTTTTTGGTAAAAATCCAAAAAAAATTCCAAAATGAAAGCCATGTCTACTCACTTTCTTTTCCAATATTTGCAGAGTGGGCTATGAGAGAAAAATGACTCCATCAATCTGCAAAGACTCATAACCACCATCATTTATAAAGGAATGATTTCTGGAATACAGATACCATTTTGTTTTACAATAAATGTGGGAATACATTTTTGTATAGATCAAGGTAGAAAGATGGTAAATATCTGTTTATTAGTTCAGAGAATTGTGACAATTTTTATTGCAGGTTGGGGAATACAGAAAATTTATCTCTGATGGAGCTATCTGAAAATCATAATACCGTACTTCCACATCTTTGGCCAGCTACAGGTTAAAAATCCATGTTTTCAATGGACCTCAGCCCTACCTGACTTTTTTTTGGTAGCACTAATTGCCCACATTGTAACTATAAATAAGTTACAAGCTCAAATATTAGCAGCTGAGCACATAATTCCCTGATCTGTAAGCAAAAATATATGAGCTTTTAATGTATATGTAGGCACAAAACATGCTAGCACATCTTGTGTCCTCAAAAATGAGGAATGAAGAGAAGACCCCCCAACATGTGTGAATTGTCATAACTGCTTTGCCATGACAGTTTGCACTACCTGATGATCTGCTTCTGAATTTTGATTAATTTTTCCCATTATTACCTGGATTTGCTATTGGCAGTATTATTGAGGCACTATTGAAGGGCATTTGTAGGCAATAAATGCTGACTTTAAGGGTATGTCTAGACTACAGGCTTTTGTCGACAGAAGTTCTGTCAACAGATACTGTCGACAAAGCTTCTGTCGACAAAGAGCATCTAGACTACATCCAGTTCTATCGACAAAGCAAGCCACTTTGTCGACATGACAGTGTAAACGAAAAGGAAAGTGTAGATGCAATAACACCTTCTGTCGACAGAACTCTGTCGACAAAAGGTGTTATTCCTCGTAGAATGAGGTTTACCGCCGTCGACAAAACTGCCGAGTTCTGTCGATGTTATGTCGACAGAACTCGGCGGTAACGTAGATGCAGGTATAGTTTTGTCGACAAAAGTCCACTTTTGTCGACAAAACCCTGTAGTCTAGACACACCCTAAGAGTCCCTGGTTGCTTATTGGCAAAAGAAAGTGTTCTCTTTTCCTTTGGTTATTAAACAATATTCCAGGAAGTGGAATATTTCCGTGGAAAATTTTACATGGAAGAAATTAGAGATTGCTCTACTGCCTAGGAGTTTGTTTCAATGGAATATTTTGATAAAACAGGTTTTCCCAGAATTTCTCTGTGGTCTTTCATTTGTCCCGTTTTTGTTTGCTTGGGATCTATGTGATCGTCCAGTTAAGAAATTTAATTACAATAGTTCGTACAAACATAGAGAGGAAAGCACTGGAGTGAGTGCTGGAGATCTGGATGTGACCACAGTGTCTCACGTACTGTTAATTGAAGAAATGCCGACTTCCTGTCCTTTAGCACCAAATATTTAACCTCTTATTTTTACATCTGGTAAAAGAAAGAAACTCTTCCCCCACATACCTCCAAACTGGTATGCTCAAAAAAACCCCACAATAAATCAGGAAAAACCATGCATCTGTAACCCACACACTTAGTGTGGTTTGCTGTCCCATGCAGTGGCAGCTAGACCACAGCAACAGATAAGATCAAGAAACCTCTACAGCATGGGCTGGGAGACAGCTGGCTTTTAGCTCAGAGGGTAGAGGCTCTTATAGTAATCTCCCTGTGGTCCCAGGTTCAGATCTGCCCAGTGGCAGTGACACATCATCTTAGAGCATGTGTTATGCCGTCTCTGTATGGGTAGTCTACACTTGCTCCCTAGTTCAAACTAGGGATGCAAATGTAGCTGACCGAAATTGCTAATGAAGCAGGGATTTAAATATCCCACGCTGCATTAGCATAATCTCGCTCACGCGCTATTCTGCTCGCCAGCTGATTCGAACCAGGAAGTGCGCTCCAGGACGTGTTAGTTTGAATCAAACCCCTTGGTTTGAACTAACGTTACTCCTCATTTTTAATGTTACTCCAAAAAATGAGGAGTAACGGTAGTTAGAACCAAGGGGTTTGATTCGAACTAACGCATCGGCGCGCTTCCTGGTTCGAATCATCTGGCGCAGTGGAAATGCTGGTGAGATTATGCTAATGAAGCGTGGGATAGTTAAATCCCCGCTTCATTAGCAATTTCGGTTGCCTACATTTGCATCCTTAGTTCAAACTAGGGAGCAAGTGTAGATGTACCCTATTATTACATTGATCCAAATCTCTTTGCAGGTTGTACGCAGAATTGTACAAAACGTTCACAGCGAAACGAGGGATCACGTGAAAGTAGCCTCACGTTCAGTCCCATGCTTGACAGATGGTTTTCGTGTCAAGATATAATGGTCTCCCACTTGGACCCCGTTTTGAGCCAGCACGGCAGAGTTTATGTTTTTTCACTTAAACTGTGAAATGATCTGCTGCATATTTGCACTGTTACCCGGCCTCCTGACGGGGGAGGGGCATAGAAGAGGGCAAAGGGGAGCACGATTCTAAAGAGCTGCTGCCCGCTGCCCAAAGCCCAGCCCTTTAAATTGCCACCGGGGCACTGCGCATCACACTCCGGGTGTCTCTAAGAGTTGGCGTGGCTGGCGTGGCACACACTGGGTGGCACTGAGGGCTGGCTGCTTTGCTCCTGCCCTGACAGAGGCCCCGCCCCTTCTGGGAGCACGGAGCCAGCCCACCCTGCCTTACCCAAGGGCCCGGTGTGGCTGTAGGGCCCCACGCGGTTACACATTGAGAAACTCAGTGTTTTCTGCTGAGCTTGTTTTAAGATTTGGGGTTCTAGCCTGAAACTCACCATGAAATTCGAAGGAGCAGAGCCATGTGGACCGCAGCTAGAAAGTGTTCATGTTAAACTCTTGCAAAGTGAAACCTACACGTTTAACATTTGTTCAATGATGGAACTTCGTGGTTCCTGACTAATATCATCATGCTTCACCATTGCTTAGGGACCAGCTACTGTGAAGTAGGGATGTTAAATATCGGTTAATTGAATAGTCGAGTAACCTCGTGAATTCTTATCAGTCACCCGACTAGTCTATAGTCTGTGCTCTGGGCCCGCTCCTGCAGAGCCCCCTGCCATCCCATGCTGCTGCCTCTGTATCAGAGGCAGCAGCGCAGGGTGCCAGGCGGGAACCAGTTTAAAAACCAGCTCCCCTCGCAGACCGGCTGCCTGTCGCCCTGCGCTGCTGCCTCTGATTCAGAGGCAGCAGCGCAGGGTGTCAGCAATCCTTGTCCAGGGGTGGTCTAAGTTACCAGACACAAGCCAGAACTGAGCTGGGCAGCCTGCCCGCCAGGCTCCTAATACACTTGAAATGAAGAGCTGCAGCGGGGGTAGGTCCCAGACCTGGTGCAAGCCAGGGCTGAGCCAGGCTGCTGGCCAGCCTGCTAAAACATTTACTGGCTGGAGGAGGGGAGGATGCATGTAGTCTATAGCATTAACCTATAAGCTTTTGTTTATCAGTTAATAGGTTAATTAACTACACTATTACATACAGGCTTTCTTCGGACAACTGAGCGAAGCTTCCAGATCGCAGGCTCTGGTTCTCGTGGGGGACTTTAATCACCCTGACATCTGTTGGGAAACCAATACGGCAGTACACAGGCAATCCAGGAAGTTTTTGGAGAATGTTGGGGATAACGTCTTGACACAAGTGCTGAAGGATCCGACCAGGGCCGTGTGCAGCTTGACCTTCTGCTCACAAACAGGAGGAACTAATAGGGAAGTGGAGGTGGGTGACAACCTGGGAAGCAGTGATCATGAGATGGTAGATTTCAGGATCCTGACCAAAGGAAGAAAAGAGAGTAGTAAAATACATACCTTGGACTTCAAAAAAGCAGATTTTGACTCCCTCAGAGATCTGATGGACAGAATCCCCTGGGATGCTAACATGAAGGGGAAAGGAGTCCAGGACAGCTGGCAGTATTTTACACAGAAAGAAACCATCCCGATGCGTAGCAAGAGAGGCAAACATGGTAGGAGACCGGATTGGCTTACGGGGGAAATCCTTGGTGAAATTATGCACAAAAAGGAAGCTTACAAAAAGTGGAAACTTGGACAAATTACCAGGAAGGGGATTAAATGTATAGCTCGAGAATGCCGGGGGGTTATCAGGAAGGCGAAAGCGCAAATGGAATTGAGACTGGCTAAGGATGTGAAGGATAACAGGAAAGGTTTCTACAGGCATGTTAACAAGAAGAAGGTGATCAGAGAGGGTGTGGGGCCCCTATTGGATGAAGGAGGTAACCTAGTGACAGATGATGTGGGGAAAGCTGAAGTACTCAATGCTTTCCTTGCCTCTGTATTCACGGACAAGGTCGGCTCCTGGACTTCTGCGCTAAGTGACGCAAGATGGGATGAAGATGGACAGCCCGTGGTGGGTAAAGAACAGGTTAGGAACTATTTAGAAAAGCTAAACGTACACAAATCCATGGGTCCGGACTTAATGCATCCGAGGGTACTGAGGAGTTGGCAAATGTCATTGAGAGCCTTTGGCCATTATCTTTGAAAAGTCGTGGAGATGGGAGAAATCCGGATGATTGGAAAAGGCAAATGTAGTGCCCATCTTCAGAAAAGGGAAGAAGGACGATCCAGGAACTATAGGCAGTCAGTCTTACCTCGGTTCCTGGAAAAATCATGGAAGGGATCCTTAAGGAATCCATTTTGAGGCACTTGGAAGAGAGAAAGTGATTAGGAATAGTCAGCATGGATTCACCAAGGGCAAGTCGTGCCTGACCAATCTGATTAGCTTCTATGATGAGGTAACTGGCTCTGTGGACGTGGGAAAGTCAGTGGATGTGATATACCTTGACTTAAGCAAGGCTTTTGATACTGGTCTCCACAATATTCTTGCCAGCAAGTTAAGGAAATGTGGATTGGATAAATGGACGGTAAGATGGATAAAAAGATGGCTAGAAGGCCGGGCCCAGTGGGTAGTGATCAAAGGCTCGATGTCAGGATGGTGGTCGGTTTCTAGCGGAGTGCCCCAAGGTTCGGTTCTAGGACCAGTTTTGTTCAATATCTTTATTAATGACCTGGATGAGGGGATGGATTGCACCCTCAGCAAGTTTGCGGATGACACTAAGCTAGGGGGAGAGGTAGATACGCTTGAGGGCAGAGATAGGGTCCAGAGTGACTTAGACAAATTGGAGGATTGGGCCACAAGAAATCTGATGAGGTTCAACAAGGACAAGTGCAGAGTCCTGACCTTGGGACGGAAGAATCCCAAGCATAGTTACAAGCTGGGGACCAACCAGTTAAGTAGTAGTTCTGCAGAAAAGGACCTGGGGGTTACAGTGGATGAGAAGCTGGATATGAGTCAACAGTGTGCCCTTGTAGCCAAGAAGGCTAATGGCATATTAGGGTGCATTAGGAGGAGCATTGCCAGCAGATCCAGAGATGTCATTATTTCCCTTTATTCGGCTTTGGTGAGGCCACATCTGGAGTATTGTGTCCAGTTCTGGGCCCCCACTACAAAAAGGATGTGGATGCATTGGAGAGGGTCAGCGGAGGGCAACCAAAATGATTAGGGGCTGGAGCACATGACCTATGAGAGGCTGAGGGAGTTGGGTTTGTTTAGTCTGCAGAAGCGAAGATTGAGGGGGGATTTGATAGCAGCCTTCAACTTCCTGAAGGGAGGTTCCAAAGAGGATGGAGAAAGGCTGTTCTCAGTGGTGACAGATGGCAGAACAAGGAGCAATGGTCTCAAGTTATGGTGGGAGAGGTCCAGGTTGGATATTAGGAAAAACTATTTCACTAGGAGGGTAGTGAAGCACTGAAATGGGTTACCTAGGGAAGTAGTGGAGTCTCCATCCCTAGAGATGTTTAAGTCTCGGCTTGACCAAGCCCTGGCTGGGTTGATTTAGTTGGGATTGGTCCTGCCTAGAGCAGGGGATTGGACTTGATGACCTTCTGAGGTCTCTTCCAGCTCTATGGTTCTATGATTCTATGATTCTATGATCCCTACTGTGAAGATATAATCTGAGTAAAACACTGGTCATTGCAAAGCGGCAATAACGGGAACTGGATAAACTGGGTTTGTTTCATTTTCCAGTCTGAGTGTGCCAATATCACCCATGGTTTTAAGATATTTTATTGAGTTTATGTTATTTTATTGGCCGGTTAGGGTGCATTTACACTGCACCCTTAGCTTGAAATAAGATATGCAATTTGTGCTAAACAAATTGCGTATCTTATTTTGATTCTATTTCGAAATAGGCTATTTCAAAATTTGGCACGTCTACACAACACCAGATTTCAAAATAACACACTGTTTTGAGACATCCCTTATTCCTCGTGGAACGAGGTTTACAAAGATACTGAAATAGCAGGTCCACTATATTTCGCAATAGCGGATGCATTCCAAAGACGCAGGGTAGCTATTTTGAGATACCTCTGGTATCCCAAAATAGCCTTACAGTATAGATGTACTCTTAGAAGCAGCGCCAGAAAAAAGATCAGTTCTGACCTGAAGGATTTGCCCAAGATAAGATCTAGGGTGAGAAATCATGCTTTGTAACTATATCTCCTTGTGTATTAGGCTTAATTGGCGTGTTCTGTGTATTTTGGCTTAGTAACTGACTTTGATCTGTCTGCTTTCACTTGCCATCACTTCAATCCGGTTTTTTATATGTTTGTTTATTATGAAGCCCAGTGTAAATACTGTTGGGGAGGGGCTAGAGAGGGGCAGTGCCACCGCTGTGTATCTCTCTCATTGATCAAGAGGGTGAATTTTGTAAACTTCCTCTGTGTAAAACTTTTATATAGAGAAAGACAGATGTATTGGGGGGTTTGCTCTTTTTTGAAGGCTATGCTCTTGGGTGCTGGCAAGTCGCTGTAGCTAAGCTCTCCCAGAACTGAGCTGATTCAGTGTCTGTGTAGCTCTGTTAGGGGGCCTGTGACCCCAACTCCGTGCCTTGGCTGAGGGGGGAGACCAGAGCTTCTGGTCAGGCAGGACAGGGTGGGGGGGCATCCCAAAGGGGAGATGAGCAAGCTCAGTGGTTTGATCAGCACACTGGGTGACTGCCCCAAGGGGATCCCTGTGATCCAACCCTTCACACTAAATATATACAGTATCAAAGCCCAGTGGCCACTATGCACACCATTCATTCATCCTTAAATGTTCCATATGTGGCAGGTGGGTAAATATTGTGACCCCCAATTTACAGGTGAGGAAAGTAAGACAAAGAGGCCCACAGCGACTTAGTTGCAGAGCCAGGAACAGAACTCATGCCCTGCCGACTCCCTAACCAACTTGCTAATTCCTGCAGAGCACATTGCAAAGAATAAAGGGCACTTTTCTCAATCATACCTAAGAATAGTTCTAAGGTTTTAACTGGGGGAAGAAACTTAATTGCATTTGATGATAATCAAAATGTGCAATTGCCAGCACAAGAATGGGTCTTCCACCACTTCCAGGATGCTCTTGCTTTCGATGCTTTTCATTGAGGCCTTTCCCCCCTCAAATAGATGATCTAACTATCCCCAAACTTCCCCCATGGCTGTGGGGGGGGGGGGAAGGACAAAGCATGGAAATTCTACAACTGATCTGTCCTTCTTCTGCCTGGTATGCTCATTTATTTAGATCATTCATTAATTGTTCAATCAATCCATGAATTGATCTGTCATCCAAGGAAACAATCAGTCAGACTTTTTTTACAGACGCTTTTACAGAGCTGTGTTGGGAGAAAAGCATCATATACAAAGATGCTGCACGTGAGCATGAAAAACAAAGATCCAAATATAAAATGGGACTACTGGGAATAGGAGGGAAAACACGTGTGAGTTATTTTTCAAATAAGATTTTATTAAAAAAGAGTCTCTTTTAGCTTCAGCTTCCCGTCTTGACCATGCTTCGTATCAATGAAATCTGACCCCGCTGGCCGGTCAGAGTTTGGTGCAGAAGGTATGTTCCTCAGTGCGTTTCTTCCCCACAGTCAGTAAAAGTTTCTTTCCAAAATGTATTTTACTGAACTCCTTTGCTATTTCCACGATTGACTTCCCCTTTGTCTCTGGGAGGAACAGATGGAAAAAAATCCCTGAGATGACAAGAACAGCCATGAAGATGAGGAAGCAGAAGGGACCCAGGGCCTCCTGAAGACAAAAATAGAAGAGAAAAAGATGAACAAACCCTTGACTGATACTTATTCTCTTTGGGTACATCTGCACCACAGAGGAAGATCGAAGCTGCCCCTGTCGATCTTCCAGGGTTCGAATTAGCGGGTCGAGTGAAGACAGCTAATTCGAAGTGACAGGGGCGTTCCGGTTGATCCTGATAGTCCTGCTTCCACAAGGAGTAAGGGAAGTCAGAGGAAGAATGTTCTGCCTTCAACTTCCTGCAGTGTAGATGCGCCAAAAGTTGAGTTCAGGCGCTTTGACTTCAGTTACGCACTTAACGTATCTGAAGTTGCGTATCTTAATTCGACTTTGTCCCCTAGTGTAGATCTACCCCTAACTCCTTGAAGGTTGCTTTGCCTCTCGGGCATGAGACATAACTTCAGTCTGAAGAAAGTTTAATATATTTCTAAAACAGCCGAGGGCAGTTGATTATTTGGGCCAGCTCAGACCTTTTATCTCAAGACTGGGTAGCCCTCCATGGAACGGGGGCTTTGCAGTGGGTTCAGAACACTGGTCAGCTATGTGCCACTACAATGCACTTGCTGTGCCTTGCTGCCTAAGACCGTCATACACGTCGGTTTAAATGGGAAGCAACGAAGAAGAAATTCAAACAGCATTACCACAGTGAAAGGGAATGTCATCCCAATTATGATGAGGCCAGTCCAGCCAATGGTCCCATAAATCACAAAGGCAGATGATCGGGCTGACTGGTTGAAGATTTCTATCACAATAGACAGGCCTGCCCCAGCTGAACAAACAACATAAAAAAATAACAAAGACATTTATGTGGGTTTCTTCCCTATGAACTTTGGTCACCTGTTTCCCCCAAAGTGAAAAAATGCAAATGCCTGCAATTAATATTTAGGAGCAATATTTTGGTCAAGCAGAAGCCTGAAGAGTGATTATATGTGCCCCCCTCCGCCTGGCATACATGCAGAATTCCTGCTTCTGCTGGGGGCTAGTACCCAAACATGTTGTCATGATACTCGTACACTATGGTTATGGCTATGAAATAAAAACCCAGTATCGGTGACACACAAAATATCAGCATAATAATATCTGAGGTTCTGGTCACAAAAGGTTGCCATTTGTCAGGGACCTAACGTTAGCTTTGGTCCTAAGTGAGGACCAGAATCCTAACAGGGAGTTGTGAGCTGGTTCTGGTATTGCGATTATATCTGATTCAGATTGGAAAAAAAAAAAAAAAAAAGGAAAAGAAAGGCTGAAGGGATGCTATGAGAAAAAACTGAACATGCCCCCAGTGAACAATCCTGCATGGAACTGAGGTTTTATTTTCGAGTTGAGGATGTTGTCAGATTCTGCATCACTTCCTTGTCTATGAAGATGTATTTAGAAAGTCTAGTTCTTGCCCATATTAAGCTCAGATGGGACTCACAGGATTCCTATCATTGCCCAAGTCGATGTACTCACCTGGTCCAATCCCAAAAGAGATAATGAACAAGAATATGAGAATCACACTGCAATAGGCCATCCATGAGAACTGATTCTACAGAGGAAATAGTGAGGAGAGAAAGTGGGAATTAATATGGGGGCAGAATAACACTCTCACTACTATCTAGTATTTGTCTGGCGATTGCCAAGGGTCTTCTTTATAGAGAGAGTAAAACCCCGTGTATCAAGGGGTGGGATGGAGGAGAGTTTAACAGCTGTAGGATGAGGCAGTGGGTTACTCATTTTGCTAGAGAAAGTTTCAGGGGCTGAACAATTGTGTTGGATGCTTTGCCCCAAGGGAAAAAGAGTTTTTCAGCAGCTGAGAGGATCATTGGGCAGATGCTCGGAGAGCGAAGAGGCGGCTGAGGGAACTGGTGAATGAGAAAGGAGGCTGCAGGAATGCCCATTTCAAAGACTGTGGCGACAGCACGGCACGATACGCCCTCTGGAGAGGGATATGGGAGGGATTAGTTAATAGGAAGTTTGGAGAAAGACAAGATCAGGGCACCTTGTTCACAGGACCGTTACGCTGGCCCCAGGAATGCTTGTTTAAGAGGAGGCGGCACATGAACGCCTCCAGGTGAGGACACGGACAAAGTCCTCATAGAAGGAGCCACGAGTAGTTATGTGACATGCAGCCCTGCATTTGTTAGAGTGCCAAACTCATGATGTTTCTGTCTCCCTCCCCCCACCACCCAATGACCTCATGGGGATGAGGCTTAACTGGAGCCCAACAAACCGCAGCTTCTGTGGAAGTGGGAAACGGTGCCCCAAAATGAGAAGTTTCCTTACCTGCAGGGAGAGGGCTGTGACTAGGAACGCCAGCAACCCTGCCATCACCCCATAGCCACCCCACAACAGCATCCGCCTGCCAAACCGGTCGATGATGGAGCTCTGAGGATTAGAAAACATGGACATTACTAGGAGCATGGCAAGTTCCAGTCTTCACTCCCCAACGGGGTTGGCTTTCATGTTCTCTTGCTATCTCACGTCTTTTTCTCTCAGAATTATGAGGTGTCGTTTAGCCCCGTGACTAAGCAAAGCACTGCTAGGTGCTAGTCTGATTAACTCTGTGTGTCTCTGAGCCATAAAGGGCAGCTTGTGTCTCTGGAATGACTCTGCTTCACTCAGACCCTCCCTTTCCTACTCAGTCAAACTGGGGATATTATTCTACTTTACCTGTGGGTAATGAGATGTTAATATGTCAGCTATCGGTGGCGTTGGCTTGGAATCACATGCAGAGTCTGTACCTGATGTGCATCTCTGACTCCGCTCTCGTAATAGTCATGGCCTTGACAGAAAAGTCTCCTAAAATGGAAACCCTTGCCTCTTTTCAAATAAAAAAAAGGCAAATCACCATACGTTTTATAAGGCTCTCTCTCTCCTAACGGTGTTAGTTCCTTCCCTTGTGTCACTGATAAAGGTGAAATTATTGTATTATGGTCGTGGCTGTAAATGGATGCCAAGGATCTATGCAAAGATGGGCGAAGCAGATTCTGTGGATTCTGTATTTTCAGAAAAATTCTGGCAGATAGGGGGAATACCACGGCTAGCCTACTTTGCCTTGCAAAACATGTCATAGAGAGTGTAGTATTCAAGGGTTCCATGTTACATCTCATTTAGAGGGGATGGCAACATATCTCAAGGGGTGCATCCACACTGCACCGTAACTCGAAATAAGATACTACGCAAATTGCGTATATTCTTTCGATGCTATTTCGAAATAGCTTATTGACAGTGCCAAATTTCAAAACAAAGCGCTATTCCGAAATGTCCTGTACTCCTCGTGGAACTCCTCATCAAAATACTGAACCTGAAATAATAAGCTGGCTGTGAAGATGCAGGATAGCTATTTCGGAATACTCCGGTATCCCAAAATAGTGTTGCAGATTGGACATAGTCCAACAGTGTGGTGAGTCCCCTGGCAGCATGCTGTACCATTGGATCATGACTGAGTTTCTGAGTGCTACCTGCTGAATCTCATCACTTTCTCTAGCACTGCGATGTTTTCCTTGGACATTTCCCTTTTAAGGAATGACTCACCTACGCCCTTTTTAGCAAATGAGTTACCATGAGACTATAAGTCAAGGTTGTAGTCTACCTCTGTACCTGACAAACTATCACATAGATTTTCTGGTTAGGTATAAAATGTGCCAAATTATAGCCTGAAAGCCAGATTTTCAAAAGTGAATCAAATATTCCATGCAGTTGCTGCAGTCTGCCACTCTTTTAACATAAAGAGGCAGGGTTCCCCTCTGTCTTTCCAACTTCTGCCATATCTGATCTCTCACATAGCTCTCACCTGCATATGAACAATTTTATCAATGGGAGCATGATATAAACTCCATTTAAAAATAACCCTAAGCCCTGATTTTTCAAATAAATTGTGGACCATGATGTCCCAGCTGGGGGTCATGGGCAGGTGTCTGAGTCCTGGTTTTTCTCAAGGGGAGGCACTCAGCCTTCTGAAGCAGATGGCTTCACAGCTGCCCTGCTAAATCGTCTGGATGCTTACCCCTTTCAGAGTCCCAGGGAAAAAACAAAAAACATGAAAACAGCAACATAAACAAAGGAAAAGGAAATATACAGACAGTTCCCATTGGCCACTGGCCTCTTCCTTCAGAGGGGCCCTGGGCAGGTTGTAGGGTAGCTCCAGGGGAGCCGACAGCCTTGTTGGGCCCCTGGGCAAGGTGGGGGAGGCTGGTTCCGTGGTTCCCATGCTCCCAGAAGGGGCGGGGCCTCAGCGGAAGGGGCGGGGCCTCAGTGGAAGGGGTGGGGCCTCGAGTGGAAGGGGCGGGTTCAGGAGCAGCCAGCCCTCAGTGCTGCCTGGACCACAGCATGCCCGTCCCCCCAGCACTGCCCAGAGGGTGTGTTGCGGTGCTCCAGCAGCGATTTAAATGAGCCGGGGCGATCAACGCTGCCGCAGTCGCAACAGCTAGGAGACCTGAGCCCTTTCGAATTGTCGGGTCCTGGGGTAGTTGCCCCATTTCCCTCCTCCCTCCCTGTCGGTCTATATTTAAAAATGAAATGGACCTAGTTATGACACCGAGAGCTAAGAAAACTTGTGTGCGCTCGCAGTGCTGTTGTTAGGTAGGCCTATTTCCTGGCATAGACACTGCCGGTTTGATGGACCAGTTGACTTAGCTACTGCTTTGCAGAGAGCTGGATTATCTACATCAGTGGTTCCCAAACTTTTTGGCATCCATGATCTACACTGACAGAAAAACACCTCCTGTCGATGTGGGAATCACCCACACAGTGGCCCTGCCACACCATCGCTGCAGCAGCGTGGCTGTGTCACCGCAGGAGAGGCATGCTCCGGGCTGCGCTTCTCCCATCTTAGACTTTTCTCCCAAGCTCAACGGGACTGGCAGGTGTGGTGAGGAGGCGCCACTCCAGCCCAGGGAAACTCTTTGACCCCTTCCAGTGGCAGGTTTTAAGTCATCTTTCACAGGTTTATGTGGCGAGGCAGTGACCCAAACCAGATTCTTTGGCTCATGTATCGAAAAGGCAGTTTGAAGGAACTGGCTCAACTCACATTTCCCTTCACCCTCCAAACCCAAGTCAGGTCTGACTTACACACAGGATGACAGAGAAGAGTTCGCAGATCCCAATTCCTATGGGAAAATATGGAATAATGTCTTCATCCAACCTGGCCGTGCGGAACACTTCAAAGGCATAAAAATAGATCTGCAAAATGCAGTGAAAAGCAATGTTAATGAAGAAGCTAAGTGAGGGGTGCGCGGCATTCCGATCTCAACTCTTTCCCCAGGAGAGTGTCACCGAGTCTGGATTTATTAAGGGGACAGGAAAGGAAAAAGAAGGGGCCTGGAATCTATTTGGACAAAAGAAAAGCTGAGGCAGCTATTTGAAGTCTGACATTCCAGGGTCTATTCAGGATTAACTAAAGGGTTTTGAGGGTCACGGAAAGAATGGATCTCGAAGAAGCTTTGCATTTGGAGAAAGGAGGGAATGAATAAGGGAATTGGGAGAAGGAGCTGATTGGATCCAAAAGAGAGAAGAGTGGTCCGGGGAAGGAGAGATGAGAAAAAAAAAAGTTCTAAGGGTCCTTGCTGTCTGGTTTGGCAGAGACTGGTGGAAGGAAATCCCTTGACACCACAGTTAAAGGGGTAGATGGAATTGTACAAAGAGTTGTCAAGGTCTTACATGAAGGGAGTGAGCTTGTATAGCCATGTGGGGGTGTGAAGAAAGGAGGGTCTGGCATCACAGGAGTCCAGCAAAGCCTTTCGGCCCTGCTAGCCCCGCTCCACTTTACCTATCCGTAGCCAGTGCCAGGCCTGGAGGGAGGATAAAAGGAAGGAGCCTGGCTCAGTGCGAGGCTGACCCGCAAGGACAGAGGAGTGTGATTCTGCCGACTTCAGGACCCGAGCCAAAGCCCGTCCACTTGGCCAGCCACAGGAGCAAGAAAGCCTCCAACCCCACCCCCTGGGGCCAAAGGGGGGAACCTACTCAGAGTCCTCACTGAGACGGGGGAAATTTGGACTCGTGGGTCCCCACCCCAAACTTAAGGACTGTATGCAGATAGTAGGCCGGAATTCGTAGGCCCAGGGCATCAGCGGCAAGGGTCTGCACCCTTCTTCTACCAGCAAAATCCAGGACCTAACCACTAGGCCACCCTGCTGCCAGGGAGACCCAGCCACAAGCCATCTGTCCTAGAGAAGAGCTTCTAGTGAGAACAGAAATGAAATAAATGGGACAGTATTCTTTATTAATATCCACGGTGCTGTACAAAGTGAATGGGTTCACGTTAGAGTTCTGAGAAGTCCAGTAGTGTGAACGTCTGTGAATGTTAATACCACAAGTGAACCGTCTGTGAGGAGGAGAAAAGAGGGCGAAGAGGAAGTAACAAATAGGAACCGGCGTCCTGTAATATTCTCAGTGCTACCTAATAACAGTTCTGAGGTCAGATACTCAACTGCATTCAAGCCACAAAGCTGGAAACTCATCATAAGGGCAATCAGGATATACAGCTGCCAGCGCAGGGATGGTTCTTTCACCAGTTCCAGGACACTCATGGTTTTGGTGCTTTTCATTGCTGCCTTCTCCTTCCTCATGTCGTCAATCTCCACTTGATAATCCCCATGACCCCAAAGCTGCTTCATGGCTGTGGAGGAGAAAAAGCAAAGCATAATTATTCGTTTCAGAGGGGGAGCTGAGTTAGTCTGTAACTGGAAAAACTTAAAAACAACAAATAGTCCTGCAGCACCTTAGAGACTAACAAAACATGTAGACGGTGTCATGAGCTTTCATGGGCACAGCTCACTTCTTCAGATGAATGGAGTTGATTCATCCGGTCATCTGAAGAAGGGGGTTGTGCCCACGAAAGCTCATGACACCATCTACATTTTGTGTTAGTCTCTAAGGTGCTGCAGGACCATTTGTTGTTTCATAATTATTAGTAGTATTGGGTTTTATTTATAATGTTGGAGTGCCTTGGAACCCCATCCATCAGCTGATGCCTCCATCATTCAACTGGCTAATAAACTAGTGATTAGATGATTCATTAATCATTCAGTAAGCAAATTCAGTCCATCTATCGATCCATTAATCATTGACTGAAGAAATCAATCAGGGTATGTCTACACTAGCCCCCTAGTTCGAACTAGGGAGGCTAATGTAGGCATTCGAAGTTGCAAATGAAGCCTGGGATTTAAATATCCTGGGCTTCATTTGCATCTTCCCGGGCGCCGCCATTTTTAAATCCCCTTAGTCGAACTCCGTCGCGGCACGCGGCACGGAGTCAGGTAGTTCAATTAGGATCTCTAAATCGAACTACCGGTACATCTCATTCCACAGAATGCGGTAGTTCGAATTAGAGATCCTAATTGAACTACCTACTCTGTGCCGCATGGCCGTGGGCACGGAGTTTGGACTAAGAGGATTTTAAAATGGCGGCGCTGAAGATGCAAATGAAGCCCGGGATATTTAAATTCCGGGCTTCATTTGCAACTTCGAATGCCTACATTAGCCTCCCTAGTTCGAACTAGGGGGCTAGTGTAGACATACCCTTAGCTATTGTCTACTGGAACACACTGATATACATTGTTATGAGCTGGTAGATGTCTATCTTTTGTTTGCATAATGAAGTAATATTTCAGAGTATCTCTACTAATTGCAAATTAGCAATTTTTTTATACTGATGTAGATCTACACCAATATCAGTACAAGATCCTGGCTGATTAGATTTCGTAAGAAAGATCATGGATGGACAATAGGGAGAGCCCTGCAAATCTGCAGCTATCTGAGGCTCTTTTTTGCAGATATGGATGTAGATAACAAAATTTTGTATCTGCACAGGGCTCTAACTATGGGAAACTTGGTTCCATCAACCAGACCCACCCTTTATATGGTTATCAATATACAAACATCAGAGATTTGCAGAAGGGCTCTCCCATTTTACCTTTTAAACAACCTTCGGTGTCTTCTTTTTGCATGAAAAGGTAGGAGGGAGACTCAGGGAAGAATGGCAAAAAGACCAGCTGGAAAAATGCTGCAATTCCACATATGGACAACAACACAGACCACAAGGATTCGGTTCCTAATATCTCTCTGTAGAGAGCATATAAAATATATTTGTGATGCAATGCAATAAAATTGACTAACTTTACCGGGGATGGGGGAGGCCTTGTGGCTCTGGTCCCCCTGGGATGGAGGAGGCTGCATGGCCTTCATCTCTCCCCCAGAGGGGAGAGGGCCCACAGCTCACAGCCCCTAATCCCGCCTGTGAAGGGGGAGCCTGTGCAGCTCTATGGCCTCCCTGTGAGGGGGGAGGGGGTGTGGCTCCAGCCCCTTCCCCCCAAGACGGGAGAGGGTGTGCAGCTCTGGCCCCCCCGGATGGGGAAGGAGGGAAGCTGTGGCCGGAGTACCAGGGAGAACCAGCGAGGGGCCGGGGTGTGAGGGAGGAGGCAGGGATGCTGAGGGTGAAGGGAGGGGCAGTGGGACACAGAGAGACATGATGATATCACTCTGTCATCCCGCAGGAAAAGCTTTTTTTTTTTAGAGAGAGAGATAACCAGGCAGTGGAATTTGTTAATCCGTGCAACTACTATCAAGGCCACTGCTGCAATTCTACAAAAGAATTCAGCGAGATTCAACTCTGCGAGATTCAACTCTGTGAAATTATTTATTAGTAACTTCAGTTACTTCCTTTTGTGTGATAAGTAGAGAAACTGACATAAAATGCCTAGACAGTTGGGGAGACGGCAGCGTGGGCCATTGATAAGTACTTATATTCGACCTGGGGAAAGGACTGATCTAATACAGAGGTGGGGAACCTCAGGTCGGGGAGGCGGGGCTGAATGTGGCTCCCAAGTTGTGTGGATCCAGCCCCCGAAGCTCAGGGTCCCCCTCCCACCTCTGGGGAGCCCACGCTGGCACTCCAGCCCTTTCACTGCCCCGCCGTGGGGCTGGAGCACACAAAATCTACTCCCCTGGCCCTATCAAGGCTCTGGTGTATGAGGGGAATGTGGGGAGTGTCTTTCTCCTTCCCAGTTGGGGATCAGGCCAATGAGATTTTTTTTTTCCTTCTCACTTGTAATTTTTCTATGGGTCAACAGCCCCCCCCAACCCAAAGAAGTTCCCCTCCTAACCTAATAGTTAAGTCACTAACCTAGGACTTGGGAGACAAGTATTTGATGCTGTCTTCTGACATATTGTTTCTGTGAAATGGTGGGCAAGTCGCTTAGCCTCTCTGTGCTCGGTCCCCCATTTTAAAAATGGGAATTATAGCACATAGCTAACTCTCAAGGGTGTTGTGAGGAGAAATGTATTAAAAACTGTGGTGTGCTCACAAACTGGTGATAAGGGTTTGTAAAAAGGCAAAATAGGGCAGATACCTTAATCCCATAATTTGTCCTGAAACTTTTCCTAGTGTCAAAAACAACATAGCAGTTGTATTTGCAAATCCACGGAACTTCTTGGGTGAAATTTCTCCTAAGTATTGACTATGTACATTCATACATATACCTTGAATGGGGAGAAGAAATGGGAAAGTTACATGTTTAGAAAGAAAAATGATCTTTTTTTTCCTAATCACATTCTGCCAAACTGTGGCACTCTCCTTGTTTGCATGATTTCTTACGTAACATTTACAGTAAGTATTCAAACAGGAAGATTGCATCTTCTAGAGCAAGACATGTAATACATCACTACTTCCCAGTACCGATTGTTTTCTCAGCTGAGTCCTTGTGGAAATAGTTTGTGATTTGCTCTATTTTATTATTCAGACCTGAACGCACCCTCCTCCCCTCCCCGTCCTTCATGGACTGGCCGATTCCGGACAGTCTGGGAAAGGCAGGGGCTGCCTCAGCCTCCTTCCCCACCTGCTCTGGCCGGCTGGGGAAGCCTTCGGCTGATTCCCTGCTTCTGCCCCCAGGAGAGAGGCTGGGGGTGGGGTTAGGCTGTGAGAGTAGGGCAGCCCACCAGTCCCTCCCACAGCTCGCAACTCCCCCCCCTCCCCCCAGCCACACACACATAGTGATTCCTGAGTATGGGCCTATTATTGCACAATCCCGCTCCAGCTGGCTTAATATGGAGGAGGACTCTGCTTGAGCTATACCGTCCTATAGATGTGCGCAGCCTGCTTCCTCTGATGCTGGGTGTGGCATGGCCCCCTCCTCCTCCCTGACCCTTCCTGGGCTCCTGGGCTCCTTGCGGAGCTCTGAGAGTGGTCCCTGTGTTCTCCTGAGCGCCTAGCTTGTGTGCATACAATAGAGTAAGATCCTACCTGCATTGATGCCATAGAGGAAGCGTCCAATCAGAATCATCTCAAAAGACTGGGCTGTCCTACTGAAGCCCACAAGCAAGGCAGCCACTATTAAGAGCATATGGTCGCCCAAGAGACACTTCTTTCTGTAGCCGCAAATGAAATACAGAGGTGAACCAGGTGTTCCCATAAGTATCTCCTCTGTCACTTGGAGCAAACGTGCTCCTGCCATCCAGTGAACGTACAGACCAAGCCATGGCTGCTCCGGGGTTCAGCAGTTAGTGTTATGTCGTGACAGGACAGACACCAAAGGGGAGCACTACATTACAATTATAGTGGATTCCTGAAGAGAGAAGCGCTGAGAGAAATAATAGTTAAACTGTAATCTTTGCCCCCTTTCCAGGATCCTATTTCCCATCAAAAATACGACACGTATCCCAAAATATAGAAAGAAAAGGTCAGCTTTGTGAAAGCCACATTAAACAGCCATATTCAACGGGAGAGAATTTACATTCTCTCTTCCACTCCTCAAAAGAGAGGAGTGGTAAGTTAGCCCTAATTAGGGTGCATCTACATTGGAGCGTTTTTCTGGAAAAACAGCTGTTTTTCCGAAAAAACAATACTTGCGTCCACACTGCCACTGAGTTCTTTTGACAGAAAATCAAAAGAACAGAGGGGTTTTTCTGATGGTGGTAAATCTCATTCAACGAGGAAGAAGCCTTTTTCCAAAATAGCTTTTCCAGAAAAAGGCATGTGTGGAGGCAGAAGAGGGAGTTCTTTTGGAAGAAGAGGCCTCTAGGAACCACACAGGTGCCCTGGTGGCCGCTCCGTCCAGACTAATCACAACTTAAATGAGAGCTAGCATCCAATCAATGTGGACGCTATCTTTCGAAAAAGCACATCGCTTTTTCTTTGCGCTTTTGCCATGTGGACACTCTCTTTCGAAAGAAGCTTTCCCAGAAGATGTTCTGAAGGCCTAAATATATTCACGGAGATCAGAACTTGAAAGGCTTTTTAAAGGACCCATGCAGTTAAACCCAAAAAGCCTTCTCAAGGTGCTTTAAGAATTCCCACGTTCACTAGCCTGTATTTCCTCATGGAAGAGTTAGGAATGTTGACCTGTATCTGTGAAAATGGTCACACACCAAGCCTGGGCTTATCTGTTAACCCTCACAGTTACAACCTAATGTGCTTGGGAGAGCCGGCTTTTAAGTGAGCACTAGCTTCCACCTACCTCCTTGCGTGCAAGCGTGTAACTGCTAAAAAATGTTCATATCCCTAGAAGGGGTGTGTTTCAGTGGGAATTCTATTGGACAGATATTAAAATGATGTTTCACCTCTACTCCCAGCCTGTTGGAAAGGAATTGTATATACAAAATCAGCTATCATGGAAATATGTGTGTGTATCTCTAAGGGAAGAGACAGCTTGTTAATCGTCAAAACTCTGTGTTCTCATTTAGGGACACTGGAGAACTTTGGAAGGTTTGGCGACTGGGTAAGGTAACTTGGTCTGGATTTTATTAGGGATGTTAGATATGTAGTTGAATAGTCGTGTAACTGTATGAAATCTTAGTGGTTATATGACTTATTCAATAGTCCCTGGGGGCAGGGCTGGCAGTCAGTGCACTCCTGGCCCCATTCTCAAGGAGCCCCCTGCCTCCCCATGCTGCTACCTCTGATACAGAAGCAGCAGCGGGGGGTGGCAGAGAGAGCTGGTCCATCAGGGGAGCCAGTTTAAAACGCAACTCCTCATGCAGATAGCTGCCTAGAGCAGCCTCTGTGCATGGCAGGCCCTGGCTTATCGGTTAATTGCGTAGTTGTTTACATGATGACATCCCTAGATTTTATAGAGATTTTCTGATAGCTGAAAGTGGCGTTGTCAGATAGTGGCAGAAAAGCTAGTCTGGGGAGTTATTGTTCAAGTGTGTGTGTTCAAGTGTGTGTGTGTTCAAGGGAGTTGGTTGGAGGGGAAACCAGCATGGGAAGAGAGGTTGCATGGAAGCAGATAGTGAAGAGAGAAAGAGAGAAGTGGACCAAAAAGCTGCTGCGGGAATTGGAGCGTGAACGGGGATGCAGGAACAGAAAGAAGTAGAGATACAAAGAAGTGAAGTAAGCAAGTAGTATGTGAGAAGCAGTACATACAGTGTTCATTGAAAGGAATCTGCAGCTGGTTTATATTTGCTCCTGCAGGGAATACAGAATAATGAACTTGGCCCTGGTAGCAAATAAATGGGGAAATTATTTTCAAATATTTTGTGAGTCTGTGTGTGTCGACAGCCGTATCTATCTTTGTAATTTTAAGTCCACTTCCCCTCAGGGGTTCTACCAAAGGACGGCATCTTCCCTTTCCACAAGAGGCGCTCTAGCCGTTTTGCCTGTGGAGACTGAAACAGGGAGCAACTAAATTAGTTTATCTCTGGACTGTCCTGGGCACACTCTTCTCAGCTAGCAGCTCTGATGACTTGTGCAGCTGGCACTGCTCCATGGGGCCCTGCACACTGCTCTGCCCTGGCTGAAATTGGTGAAAAACAGGAGAGATTCTGGGCTACATTTAGTTAGTGCTCTAGCCCTCCATCCTATTCCCAGTGGTAGCTTTGCAACTGACTTCAATGAAACCAAGTTTGAGCCTTTAGTGATGTGGGAACTTAAACAGGTTTTTTGTTTTTATTTATTTAAGATTTGTTTTGTTTCCCTTTCAGTAGCATGTGTCTCAGTGTGAAATTAACTAATGGTAGCCCAAGCGAACTGATTAGTTGGTTGGTTAGCTGGTTCCATTGTTACAATTTCCCATTAGTGAGCTGTTCAGAAAAGATACGTACTTTCCATATTTCTCAGACAGGTATCCGCTACACAGACTCCCCAGCAGTCCCCCTACAAAGTAGATAGACACAATGAGGGACCACAGCAATGTGATGGTCTCCTGATGGAGGGGAAAGCCATGTCGCTCCAGCCAGGTTTTGTTGATAAACCTCTTAATATGCTGAGAAGGAAAAGGGGATTTTCATTAACAGTCGTTATGACTCAATGCATGCTCCATTATATTTAAAGCGGGTGTGTGTTTCAATAGTAACCAGTAATCACTATTTAAAGAAATTATAATATGAGACTGGCAAATAAAAATCTAGGAAAAGTCCACATACCCACATTTCTTGTTCTTACCAACGTTGTCTCTGGAAATCCGTTTTGAAATGCTATGTATTGATTTCAGGGTGAAAGGAGGGGCTAATGACTGCGGGTGTTTCAAATAGCAGCAGTAGAACTGAGATGATGTCAGAAACGTTGTTTGTTACTTTTCGGTTAACATTTTGATTGAATGTATTGCTTACAGAAGCAAGAGACTAGTAGAATGTGAACTTCCCCCAGTAAATTCTGATACTACGCCTAACAGAGCTGTGACAGTGTACACGGTTAGACGGTTACCTGATGAGCCTGGGCTCATCGATTAACCTTCCCGGTTACACGCAAGCACCTCCCCACGCCCCGCATGCTGCTGCCCCTTTTAAGCAGGTTCGCTGTGAACACTGGCTCTCAGGGAGCCTCCTGCCATCCCTGGCTTAAAAGCCAGCTCCCTGCAAGCACCGGCTCCTGTCTGTCCTCCCCCCACCCAAATTGTGCTGCTGCCTCTGATACAGCAGCATGGGGCGGGGGGTCACGCAGGTGGCTCTGCGGAAGCTAGTGTACACAGGGAGCAGGTTTAAAAACCTCCCTCCCCCATGTAACCGCTGACAATGTCAGCAGTTACACTTTTACACACAAATGCATTTTCATATCCCTCCACCAAATCCCTGACATGATGGTTATTAATTAATTAATATTCCAGTCCAGGGTTCCTCTCTTAAGCAAAGACGGCAGAAAATTGTGCCTCGTTTTCGGTGACTGTATTATGTAAGAAACCAAACTTGTTTTCGCACATCTTCTGAATCCCAAGTGTTGCGAGAGGAAACGCTACTGTACAGGTTAAATGCACCATCTCCTCCACCGACACTTGGGGCTGGTGCAAATTTTGTGCAAATTTCCACACTCAAATATCAGGTTGTCTGATGGGTTCCTTTCACATATCCGTATTCCTACGTAGATGAAGCCAAAGGACTTTTTGGGGATTAGAGGCTCAGCTACACCACCACTTTTTAATCTTGAAAGATACCCTCTCTGTTAATCAGGTGTCTGCGTCACACACACAGCCTTTCCTCCCCGGTCCATGCAGGGTGACTTTTGTTTCGAAAGGAAGAAGGCAATAGCAGAGAGAGTTTTACCAAGAATTCTCTCCCCGAGTGGCTGGAGTCAGCAATAGACTATGCAGCTTTCCCTTCCCTTCCTCGCAAAATGCTGCTGGCAGGGGCGGTGGGTATAATAGGCAGGGGAACCTCCTTCCCCATGCTCCAGGGAACCCTGGGGCTGCCAGCCGCCTCCCCTCCTGTCCTTCGGCCAGGGCTGGGGAAGGGGTGGCCTGTCCCTGTGGGAGAGGGTGTACTTGACTCCCACGAGCCCCTGGGAGGGACGGGGTGGGGGGAGGAGCTTGTGCTGCGTTCACCCACCGCCCATGTCTACTGGAATGGTATCTGTGAGGTTCTGTGCTTCGTCTAGACTCTCTTCTTTGCTGGGCATACAGGGTGGGGATGGAGAGAGCTGGGAACAGTCTCAATAGACACACACAATGGACTTTTTAAAGGCGCATCCTCAAGCTAGGACCCAGCACCAGTCATGGAGGGGTCTTCGATGAAGGCTTTGCTTACCATTGAAGGGTAGCTGATCACAGACATGTGAAAACCTGGCAGGAAGCTTCCACCAATTCCCAGCACAAACATCATCTGAAATAGCCCCCGGTACTGAATCTGCAAAAAGATGATAAAACACACCCCACGTTTATGGTATGGTCCTCAGATCCATGCGTAATACAGCTCTCTCCTTCCGGAACCATGTTATTCACTGCAGGCACTTCTAACCTAGTATACTTAGATTTCCAGAAAGCCTTTGACAAGGTCCCTCACCAAAGGCTCTTGTGTAAATTACATGGCCATGGGATAAGAGGGAAGGTCCTTTCTTGGATTGAGAACTGGTTAAAAGACAGGAAACAAAGGGTAGGAATAAATGGTAAATTTTCAGAGTGGAGAGGGGTAACTAGTGGTGTCCCCAAGGGTCAGTCCTAGGACCAATCCTGTTCAACTTATTCATAAATGATCTGGAGAAAGGGGTAAGCAGTGAGGTGGTAAAGTTTGGATGATACCAAACTGTTTAGGATAGTCAAGACAGAAGCAGACTGTGAGGGACTCCAAGAAGATCTCACCAAACTGAGTGATTGGGCAACAAAATGGCAAATGAAATTTAATGTGGATAAGTGTAAAGTAATGCACATTGGGAAAAATAACCCCAACTATACGCACAGTATGATGGGGGCTAATTTGGCTACGACAAATCAGGAAAGAGATCTTGGAGTTATCGTGACAGTTCTCTGAAAACTTCCACACAGTGTGCAGCGCGGTCAAAAAGGCAAATAGGATGCTAGGTATTATTAAGAAAGGGATAGAAAATAAGACCCAGAATATCTTACTGCCCTGTATAAAACTATGGTACATCTTGAATACTGTGTACAGATGTGGTCTCTCACCTCAAAAAGATATTTTGGCCTTGGAAAGGGTTCAGAAAAGGGCAACTAAAATGATTAGGGGTTTGGAACGGGTCCCATATGAGGAGAGGTTAAAGCGACTGGGACTTTTCAGTTTAGAAAAGAGGAGACTGAGGGGGGATATGATAGAGGTGTATAAAATCATGAGTGGTGTGGAGAGGGCCGATAAAGAAAAGTTATTTATTAGTTCCCTAAATAGAAGAACTAGAGGACACCAAATGAAATTAATGGGTAGCAGGTTTAAAACTAATAAAAGAAAGTTCTTCTTCACACAGCGTGTAGTCAGCATGTGGAACTCCTTGCCAGAGGAGGCTGTGAAGGCTAGGACTATAACAGAGTTTAAAGAGAAGCTAGATAATTTCATGGAGGTTAGGTCCATAAAAGGCTATTAGCCAGGGATAAAATGGTGTCCTTGGCCTCTGTTTGACAGAGGCTGGAGAGGGATGGCAGGAGACAAAGCGCTTGATCATTGTCTTGGTCCACCTCTGGGGCACCTGGTGCTGGCCACTGTCGGCAGACAGGATACTGGGCTAGATGGACCTTTGGTCTGACCCGGTATGGCCGTTCTTATGTTCTTATGTTCTTATGTTCTTAACCCCAGAAACCTTTTCACGGTAAGCAAGGTTCAAGCCCAAAGGGGTGCCATCCCCCATTCACAGGTGCCCCCAATCCCAGCCAGGAGGTGAGAGAGAACCAACATTCCCTAGGAATCTCATCTAAAGAGACAAGACAAAGACCCGCTATAACCTACTTCACTGGAAGGACCATTGCATTCAGGACAATAGGGGTATGTCTAGACTACATGGCTCCATCAACGCAGCCATGTAGTCTAGACATACCCTGGGGTTGTCCATGAACATGTTAAGTATGCTGTCTAAAGGCTTACGGATGATGCTGGGGTTGGATGTGTGGAACGGCAGCATTTCATCCCCTCTTTTCCCACGTACCTGTTTTACTTCTGTAAAGTGAGAATTGTTTTTTCTTCGTCCCTTTTGCCAAAACCGTATCTCAGGAATTCGCTAAAAGAAAGCCTTTTCGCATGAGGCTTATGACACAGATGCCAAGTCTACGCCACCACTTATGCTGGGAAAACTTACATCACCCACCCACCCCCACCCCCAAGAGACATGAGTCTTGCCTGCGTAAGTGATAGTGGACACAGTGCCAGCTCGGCGGGAGATCCTTTCCTACTGACATAGCTACCACCCACCGCTCGTTGGGGTTTTAATGTTGACAGAAGAGTTTGCTGCCATCTACAGAGTGCGGCTGTGCATCAGTACAGCTGTACCACTGGAAGCACGCTAATGGAGACATAGCCTGAACGAATTGTTAGTCTTCGGTCTGCAAACCCCTCTGAGCCACAAGAGAACCCAACACCCTAGGCAAGTTTGTTTTCATTCTGCCTCACACTTTGGGAAGGACTAGTGGCAAACAGGCTGTGCTATCCTTCCTCCTTGCTCCTGGAACATAAAATTGTCGTGATTCTACCTTCTCCTGTTGGCCATCCCAATGCAAACATACAGCTAAGACAACTGTAAACTAACTATAACTTGAAAAATTAGAACTATAAAAGGGAAATAAGAACAACCAAGGAAACTACAGACCAATCAGCTTAACTTCTGTGCCAGGGAAGATAATGGAGCAAGTAATTAAGGAATCCATCTGCAAACATCTAGAAGATACAGTAAAACTCCATTAGTCCAGCATCCAGTTGTCCGGCACTCCTGATAGTCCGGCATCAACTGGAACCCGGAACTGCACAGGTCAGCCGCTCTCATGGCCGGGCCGCTGTGACCCGCGCCGTTCTGCTCATGGTCCCCAGCGCACACAGCGTCCAGCCAGCACATGCTAGCAGCCGGCCGTTGAGCCCAGGCAGCTGCTTCGGGACCCAGATATAAGGTTGGGAGAGAAGGGGGATTGAGTGACTGCAGCGAGGGGTGGTGTTTGGCTCTGGGGAAGGGGAGGAGAGGGAAGGGGGATTGTGTTGTGCACGGCGTCCTGGCCAGCTCATTGAAAAGCCAGCCGCTCAACGCATGTGCCCCAGCGCCTGGAGGGAGATGCGTGGCTGTACCGGCGGCTCCGGGACCCAAGCATGTGGGGAGGGAGGGGGATTGGGTTGGGAGTATGGCCGCTTTTAGCACCTCCTGGTACTCTGGCATATCCGATAATCTGGCACCACCTAGGTCCCAAAGATGCCGGATTATTGGAAGTCTACTGTAATAAGGTGATAAACAATCACCAGCATAGAATTGTAAAGAACAAATCATGTCAAACCAACCCAATAACTTTCTTTGATAGGATAAATAGCCTGTGGGATAAGGTGGAAGTGATAGATGCAGTATACCGGGACTTTAATAAAAATAACGAGGAATCCTGTGGCACCTTAGAGACTAACAGATTTATCTGGGCATCAGCTTTCGTGGGTTTTACCCAAGAAGGCTTATTCCCTAATAAATCTGTTAGGGTACGTCTACACTTGCACCCTAGTTCGAACTAGGGAGGCAAATGTAGGTGACCGAAACTGCTAATGAAGCGGGGATTTAAATATCCCGCGCTTCATTAGCATGATCTAGCCAGCGCGTTACTCCGCTCAACAGCTGTTTCGAAAGTAAAAGTGCGCACCAGGACGTGTTAGTTCGAACCAAACCCCTCATTTTTTGAGGAGTAATGTTAGTTCAAGCCAAGGGGTGTGGTTCGAACTAACGTGTCCTGGCGCACACTTTCACTTTTGAAACAGCTGTTGAGCAGAGTAACGCGCTGCCGAGATCATGCTAATGAAGCGCGGGATATTTAAATCCCCGCTTCATTTGCAATTTCTGTAGCCTACATTTGCATCCCTAGTTCGAACTAGGGTGCAAGTGTAGCCGTACCCTTAGTTTTTAAGGGTGTGTCTATACTGCACCATAACTTGCGTATCTTATTTCAATGCTATTTCGAAATAGCTTATTTTGTCATTTGGTGCTGTCTATGCTATTCCGAAACATCCCTTACTCCTCGTAGAATGAGGTTTACAGGGATGTCAGAATAGCGAGCCCAAAATAATGGACTTGCTGTGAAGACACGGGATAGCTATTTCGGGATACTCCAGTATCCTGAAATAGTGTTGCAGTGTAGTTATAGCCTAAGGTGCCACAGGACTTCTTGTTGTTTTTGCAGGATATAGACTAATATGGCTACCCCTCTTAGACTAGATTTTAGTAAATTATCTGATGTAGTTTCTCATGACCTTCTTGTAAATAAACTAGGGAAATACAATCAAGACAGGGCTACTATAAGGTGAGTGCATAACTGGTTGTATAACCATTCCAAGAAAGTAGTTATCAATGGCTCACAGTCGTGATGAAAGGGCATAATGAGTGGGGTTCTGCAGGGAACAGTTTTGGGACTGGTTCTGTTCAATATCTTCATCAACGATTTAGATATTGGCATAGAGAGGATGCTGATGAAGTTTGCAGATGACACCAAGCTGGGAGGGGTTGCAAGTGCTTTGCAGGATAAGGTCAAAATTCAACATGATCTGGACAAATTGGAGAAATGGTCAGAGGAAAATAGGATGAAGTTTAATATGGACAAATGCAAAGTGCTCCACTTAGGAAGGAACAATAAGTTTCACACATACAGAATGGGAAGTGACTGTCTAGGAAGGAGTATGGCAGAAAGAGATCTAGGGGTCAGAGTGGACCACAAGCTAAATATGAGTTAAAACTATTTGGGGTGGGAGGAAGCAAAAAGCAAACATGATTCTGGGTGGCATTAACAAGAGTGTTGTGAGCAAGACACGAGAAGTCATTCTCCCGCTCTACTCTGTGCTGATTTGGCCTCAGCTGGAGATTTGTGTCCAGTTCTGGGCACCACATTTCAGGAAAGATGTGGAGAAAATGGAGAAGGTCCTGAAAAGAGCAACCAAAATTATTAAAATGATTAATTCCACTTCATCAGCTGAATGATTAGACATACACAAATCCATGGGTCTGGATTTAATGCATCAGAGGATACTGAGAGAGTTGGCAAATGTCATTGCGGAGTTTTTGGCTATTAAGTTTGAAAATTTGTGGAGATCAGAAGAGACCCCGGATGATTGGAAAAAGGCAAATGTAGTGCCCATCTTTGAAACAGGGAAGCAAGACAATCCAGGGAACTACAGACCAGTCAGCCTTACCTCAGTCCCTGGAAAAATCATGGAGGGGATCCTCAAGGAATCTATTTTGAAGCAGGTGAAAGAGGGGAAAGTGATTAGGAATAGTCAGCATGGATTCACCAAGGGCAAGTCGTGCCTGACCAACCTGATTAGCTTCTATGATGAGGTAACTGGCTCTGTGGACATGGGGAAGTCAGTGGATGTGATATACCTTGACTTTAGCAAAGCTTTTGATACGGTCTCCCACAATATTCTTGCCAGCAAGTTAAGGAAGTGTGGTTTGGATAAGTGGACTGTAAGGTGAATAGAAAGCTGGCTAGATTGTCGAGCCCAAAGGCTAGTGATCAATGTCTCGATGTCTGGTTGGTGCTTGGTTTCAAGTGGAGTGCCCCAAGTATAGGTTCTAAGGCTGGTTTTGTTCAACATCTTTATTAATGACCAGGATGAGGGGATGGGTTGCACCCTCAGCAAGTTTGCAGATAACACTAAGCTAGGGGGAGAGATAGATACATTGGAGGATTGGGCCAAGAGAAATCTGATGAGGTTCAACAAGGACAAGTGCAGAGTCCTGCACTTGGGACGGAAGAATCCCAAGCATTGGTACAGGCTGGGGACCGACTGGCTAAGTAGCAGTTCTGCAGAAATGGACCTGAGGATCACAGTGGATGAGAAGCTGGATGAGTGCCCTTGTAGCCAGGACGGCTAATGGCATATTAGGGTGCATTAAGAGAAGCATTTCCAGCAGATCCAGAAAAGTGTTTATTCCCCTTTAGTCGGCACTGGTGAAGCCACATCTGGAGTATTGTGTCCAGTTCTGGGCCTCCCACTACAGAAAGGATGTGGACACATTGGAGGGCAACCAAAATGATTAGGGGGCTGGAGCACATGACCTATGAGGAGAGGCTGAGGGAGTTGGGTCTGTTTAGTCTGCAGAAGAGAAGAGCGAGGGGGGATTTGAGAGCAGCCTTCAACTTCCTGAAGGGAGGTTCCAAAGAGGATGGAGAGAGGCTGTTCTCAGTAGTGACAGATGGCAGAACAAGGAGCAATGGTCTCAATTTACAGTGGGGGAGGTCTAGGTTGGATATTAGGAAAAGCTATTTCACAAGGAGGGTGGGGAAGTGCTGGGACTGGTTCCTTGGGGAGGTGAAATCTCCATCCCTAAAGGTTTTGAAGGCTGGGTTGATTGAGTTGGGGTTGGTCTTGCTTTGGGCAGGGAGCTGGACTTGATGGCCTCCTGAGGTCTCTGCCAGCCCTAGGATTCTAAGATTCTATAATTCTAGAAAAGGTCTAGAGAACATGAGCCATGAAGGAAGACTGAAAGAATTGGATTTGTTTAGTCTAGAAAAGAAAAGACTGAGAGGGGACCTAACAGCTTTCAATTACCTAAAGGGGTGTTACAAGGAGGAGGGAGAAAAATTATTCTCCTTAACCTCTGAGGATAGAACAAGCAGCAATGGGCTTAAATTGCAGCAAGGGAGGTTTAGGTTGGACATTAGGAAAAACTTCCTACCTGTCCGGGTGGTTCAGCACTGGAATAAATTGCCGAGAGAGAGGTTGTAGAATCTCCATCATTGGAGATTTTTAAGAGCAGGTTAGATAAACATCTCTCAGGGATGGTCTACAAAGTGCTTGGACCTCCCATGAATTCAGGGGACTGGACTTGACGACCTCTCGAGGTTTGTACCAGTTCTACTATTCTATGATTCTAACTATAACTCTGCCTGACTCCACACACACACAGTAAGAAAGACAAAACAGAGAACAACTTTTTCATGCATTTGTTAAACTCACTCCTTTCCTCCCCCTACCTCTATGGTAGTATTTACTATTATGTGTAGGGCCCTGCATCACAGGACATGAAATCTCATCTCCACCTATGAAATCTGGATAGATACTCGTTGTTTTACAGGGGATACCATTTTTACTCAAATTTGGGGCTTTGTCCCAATATGGGCATCACAAGGTTATTTTATGGGGTGGCTTACTCTATAGCCACCCTTGCTTCTCTACTGTCTTTAGCGCTGGGGGTCAGAGAGCAGCAGCTCTGGCCAGGACCGCCGGCAGCAGTGCAGAAGTAAGGGTGTCAATACCATACCATGCCAGCCTTACTTCTGCACTGCTGTCTTTAGAGCTGGGTGGCTAGAGTGTGGGTGGCTGCTGACCGAGTGCCCAGCTCTGCCGGCAGCAGCGCAGAAGTAAGGGTGTCAATACCATACCATGCCAGCCTTACTTCTGCACTGCTGTCTTTAGAGCTGGGTGGCTAGAGTGTGGGTGGCTGCTGACCGAGTGCCCAGCTCTGCCGGCAGCAGCGCAGAAGTAAGAGTGGCATGGTATGATATTGACACCCTTATTTCTGCGCTGCTGCTGGCAGCAGCTCTGCCTTCAGAGCTGGGCTCCGAGCTAGCAGCCACTGTGCTCCAGCTGCCCTGAAAACAGTGCCACCACCAGCAGCCGCTCAGAAGTAAAGACATCAGTACTGCAACCACCCCAACAATAACCTTGAGATCATCCACAACTCCTTTTTGGGTCAGGACCCCTATCATCACAACACCTTGAAATTTCAGATGTAAATAACTGAAATCATGAAATGTATTATTTTAAAAACTGTAGAACCATGAAACTGAACAAAGATTTGGATTAAATCTCAGGAAAAACTTCTTAGCAGGAAGAACACGAGGGGTAGTGGGAGAGAGGAGGGTTTCAAAAACTGGCTGGATAGGCATCTGTCTTAAATGGTTGACACACAAATCCTGCATCTTGGCCAGGGGTTAGACTGGGTGACCCTTGAGGTCCCTCCCAGCTCTATGCTTCCATAACCTTTATTGTGTGAGCATTGCCAACCGTACAACTTCAAATGTTATAAAACAGAATTTTTAAAAATCCCATGAGACTGTTACGAAGATAATGAGGCTCTAAAATAAATTTGGTTCTTTGTGTCTGTATTATCGTTTTTGAACTCTCAATGAGGGGGAAGAATGTGCTCATACTTGCGGTGGTGCATTTTTAGACGAATTTTCACACACCAGTTCAATCTCTGTGCTGTTCGCAGCGCTTGCTTTATCCTGCTTTCCCACATCACTTCGTGTACAGCTGTCTCTCATTTATACTTGTACATTTTCAGGAAATTTTGCCTCCTCCCGAGCCCTTCAGAACAGAGGCAAAGCTTCTGTGTGTCTCACTGCGACCGCACTTTGCTGTGTCTCCTCCCGGCCTTGCTGTACTTCCAGATGCCCCAGCACCTAGAGGAAATCATCCTTTATCAACAGTACCTCCCTACTTTTGTTAAAAGGATATTGCCTCAGCTAGAGGTGCAAGGAAGCAGGTGCACCCTGGTGCGCAGCTCCAGCAAGAGCCGGCTACACTGCAGGAAAAGCCCGCAGGGAACTAGTCAAAGAGCTGGATTACACCGGGCCAGCACCTGTAAGAAAGGTTAAGTTGCTTTCACTGCTTGCCACAGAAATTGTTTGCTTGTTCTGTCCATCGTACTCACTGCCCAAAAGACCACTAGCTACCCCTATGTTGTACTCTTTTATTGCCCCATCAAAGTTTTTTAAAGATTGTTTGCTGGAAAAGTGCAGCATCTTCTCCAGCACTGGTAATGGTGAGTAAAAAGTGGAAAGTGGATCCTTCCTGTTATTATCTGATGTGATCGAAAGGCATGGTACTCACCAGGTCTGAGAGGCAGCTGGCCATTTCCTACTGAAAGCTTGGCTATTCCTAGTCACCGGCAAGTCCCTGTCAAGTGTGTGATCCTCTTTCTAAGTGTTTTTTACTCAAGAATGTTATTTAAGTAACGAGGAGCTGGGATCATGGGACCGAAGTTAATTTTTACTTTTTGTTTTCAATTAATTATGTTATTTTTAGTCATTGGGCAGGGCACATCCCTATTGGATTAAATATTTCAAGAAACAAGATATGCCAGGCCAAATCCAATATGGAAAGAGATTTTTCCTCCCCTTTTATTTGGCGGGTTCTTGCTGATGTGGGACGGAAAGCAGGCAGCTATTTCAGATATCAAAGCTAAACGATGTTCCAGTTATTGTCACATACTCTGATTCTCTGACATGACATGAGAGATTGCTCGGAGGTTGTTTCTTTTTGGCTTTGAAGGTGCATTGTATTATAACACATTCATTTAAAGGCTCATGAAATGTTTATACAGTTTAATATCATCTTCAGACCTAATCTCTGTAATTGTTGTTTCAGCCTGTTTCAGCCCGTTTCAACTTACAAACTTCTTGCCTCACTTTTAAGACCCTGCTGAGCTCCCTTCATCTTTTGTTCCCTCATCCTTCTCCTCATTTTGTGTTTATGCCTCCCAAACCTCATCTAAATGTCTCGCTTATATCTTCTCCCCACACCTACCCTTGCACTCTGAACTTCCAAAGCTGGTACTGTGGCCACTAACCCTTCCCTGGCATGGCAGTATTTACATTTTATAAGTTGTCAGCTATATCTTGTATGGACATACAACCCATTTGATCAAGCACAAGAAATGCAGGTAAATTCGAGTTTCTCCCTCTCCCATGGAGCTGATTCCTATTTATGAGCAGTCACTTAACCTGTGTTCCAAAATCCAGTTTAGCTGGTGGCTGTGTTAGTGCTATTCAGAACATTTCTTGATGATCAAGTTCACATGGGGAAAGTAGGTGAAAAGTTAGAGAGACTGGATGGGCAAGACTGGGATCACGTAAATCACATGGCATGCAGTATGGTGACACATTACCTGATCTTGCTCTGTGTACAGCTGCTGTGTCATGCCAGGAAATGCAATGCAGACTGAAGGAGACCCTTCACACAGATTATTTCACTTCATTCTCAGAGCCCTACCTAACCTAAGAAGTCCAAGGGAGAGGAAGATGCTTTAGCACTTCACAGGAGTGGGTCCAAAATGCACAGATGTGGGCACAGATTGACCAAGGCTTTTAGGTGCCTAAAGATGCAGCTGGGCACCTGGATCCAGATTTTTAAAAAGTGTTAGGCATGTAGGTGCTTTTGAAAATCCCACTAGGCAACTAACTGCATCGTCAGGTGCCTAAATACCTTTGAAAATCTACAGCCTTCAAAAATACCTTAGGTGAGTCAGGTACCTAACTCCCATGGACTTTCAATAGGAATTAGTCACCTAACCTGCTTAAGAGCTTTAGTCAGTCCCACTGGATGCCTATCTTCATCTTAACATCTTAAATATCTGAGTAAATATGGCCTCTGGAGTACAGGAAGCTGACTCTTTTATCCAGGCCTCCGCTCCCAAAGAAATCCAGTCATGTACTATTTATACCTCTTGTGGTATATTATACACAAAAACTGTGAAAAGAACATTGTGAAGGCAGCCAAGTCAAGCACTGAAAAGTTAGGACATGCCAGACTCTTAAATTGATCCTCTTGTGCATATGCTTTATTATGAGCCTGCACTTATGTCGTGTGGTTCGATTTATTTTAGATCCGAGGGAAACCAGGACAATCCAGAGATACTTAACCACTTCCTTATTTATTGCAAGCCTTTAAGCAGTTAATACAGTGGTTTAAGTTTTACAAGCCTTAAAAGCAATTACTACACAATTTAAACCACAAATACTATAAATTTTGAAAACAATTAGTACAGCACAAAACAATACAAAAGCAATTAATAGAAGATTTATTATAATACAATAATTATGCCTAGGTCACTTACACTTTACCCGTATGCTGCCTATAGTAGCAGGCAGGAGGTTCGTGCGCCCTTTGACTCCTACGCTTCAGTACACCGTGCACTGCCGTAGCCAGTGTGAAGGGTCTTTTACTTCTAGTTACAATGAGAAGGACCCTTGTGTCAATCCTACTCACTACTTCCCATCGATTCTTCTTACTAAGCCCATATTATATCAAAGTGAGACTTGGTCCTTCTAATAAAACCTACCAATTAATTACATATTGTGTAACGAACCTATTGTGCTCTTATCTGGGGTATATCCTGCTACTTGGGATGTTGCAAAAAAACATGCTTAGTTAACAGTTCTATGGCTGTCTCTGCTTTTTGCTTATCAGAAATAAAATGTACCAGTTTACTCCCAGTTTTTTTGGCATGATCACACTGAATTATGCTGGATACACATGACTGTGCAAAAACATTCCTGCCGCTCCAAGCCCCAGCCTGGCCTGCATGCTACGTACACCAGACTTGAGACAGGCCTGGGTTTGGCTTTGTTAGAGGTTGGTAATTTGAGTAAAGCAGACATAGTGGGGTTTAGTCAAGACAAGGCCATCTACAACTTATCACTTACTATTATTTCTCCAGGACCTTTGCTTTTATTCAGTGTACAGAATGGATGGAGCTCACTAAGGCTATTTTCTACACAGCAGCATTATTTTGGTGTAAATGACAGTATTCGGAAAGAACATAGTCCATGTCTACATACAATCCATTATTTCAACATAACGTCGAAACAGTGTTGAGCTGGAGGACTTCTTACTCCAACTCCTCTAATCCTCATTGTATGAGGAGTAAAGGAAGTCGGGAGAAGAGTGCTCTATTTCGACAGCACCAAAAGTCAAAATAAAAAAGTCGAAATAAGCCATTTCGACTTAAGCTACGCAATTAGTGTTGCTTGAGTTGAGCAGCTTATTTTGAGTTTAGCCCTGCTATGTAGACGTGGCCTTAATGAGCAGCTCTTCAGTAGTTTTTTTAATTTTCAGTGTTCAATGTGCAGCCTTAAGCCTCATTTACTGCACACTGTTCAAACCTTGCTCTACAGACCGAGTTACTAATTTCCACAAGGGGTTTTCTTAGGCACTCATCAGAATAATATCTGAATACTTTACATAAATTAATTAATTTTCATAAAACCTCTCTGAAAGGGGGGCTGTGATATTAACCCCTTTTACAAATAGAGATCTGAGCACTGAAGATTAATATCAGAATTATCTACTAACTCTGAGTGCCCAACTTGAGACACCTAAAACCTGATTTTTCAGAGCACCTTCAGATCCTGATTTTACTAACTAATTGGGGATTGAACTGTTGATAAAACAGAAAGGTTCCTGTGGCTGAATGCCTCGAAATCACAGTGGGCATGGTGCATCAGTTACAGTCTGGAGCATTGCATTTGTTTCCTCTTGTCCTTCAAACCACAGCTGTGACTTCTAGTGCTTCCAAAGTATCAGTATGTGAAAGGGTGTGGAATTGTTTTTCTTAGACATCACTTCCATTATGTGACACCCCCCCCACCTGCATTGATAAAAATGGTTCATATAGCCCCTCCAGTCCCAAATCCCATTTGTAAGATTGGTGTTCATAAAATCTTCTGTACTTAGGGGCATATAAAACTTTATATATTCAAGCACAGCTCTCGTTGGCTTTGGCAGCATTTATGAGCGCTCAGTACTTCCTCAGATAAAGTCCTCACCTCAGGCATGCAGGAAAGGAAGAACACTCAATTAGTGACCGCCTCTGCAAAGTTTTCTTGCTTAATATCACACAGGGGCAGGGATAGAATCCATATCTCCTGGGCAGCATGCAGCTGCCTTCACCTTGTGATTCTCTGGGCCATTTTGGGGATCACTCCGGCCAATAAGGGACTCTGTCACTGTCTGTCCTGTAACCTTGGGGCTCCTTGGTGCCACACCAAGCTACAGTTCAGATCGCTGATGTCACGAACCACTCCACAGGTACGGTTTCACCCAGACTCTCACCAGCCTAGTTGCTTCTGGCATGGTGACACCTGCAGCCCCTCCAGTCCCAGGTCTCCCTAATTCGCTTTCCCCGAGTTCTTAATTACCAGACACGCGGACTTTCCCCTCTGGTTCTCCCCTCCCCTTGAAAATGTGAGACAAGCCTGCCAATTATCAAGTCACTGTGACCCAGTGCAAGCCACACAGTTTGCCTGCCAACAACCAGCTGGGATGAAAATAAACAAAAAGGACATTTGATCAAAAGCCATCGATTCCAAGGTGCAATAGCAAGGGAAGCAAGTCTAGGGGAGTGTTGCAGAAAACCCACACCATGACACCACCTCTGGCTTTACATATCCATCCTAGAACAAACCCTTTTTCTCACACAAATTATCCATTGTCTTCGAACAGTTTCCCAATGGACCCCCTGGCCCTAGAGGGGATCCAGCATTTCAGGGTCAGGGTCCCACGTAGCAGCTATGCCTTAGTTTGTGGATAAAAAACCTCAGACACTAGCCTGCTTTTAAACATTTTTTTCTCCTCTCTCTCTTCATTTTTCTCTTAGTCCGCGCTTAGTTTATTTGGAAACTTCTTTGCTTTGGGAGCCAGGGTCTCTCTGAGTCCATTCATTAACTTGAATGGTCGATCCCCTTCCCTTTTCCTGAGCTGGGCACTACCTGGAGCTGATTACATGCAAACAGCGGGCTTCAGGGGTGCTCCTCACACTGCTGTGAGGTGTGGTTGACCCCATGAGCACAGCTTCCTCTCTGTACAGAGCCCTCCCAGACCCTGCACTTTGGGGGCGGGGGGCGGGGGGCCCAGGGGATTACCAGGAGGGCCTGGCCCTGGCGGCAGGAGTTGGGCCTCCCTCTCCTCCCTGCACTCACCTGCAGCTTCAGGAGCCATGGGAAAGGGACCCCCCCCTTGACCCCAGCCAGCTCCACTCCTCCGGACGACTCATCTGCGGACTGGGGAGCATAGCAGGCGGTGATAGGGCTGCTCCACTTCCTGCTGCCCTTGCGAGTGCGGGAGAGGGACCTCAAACCCCCCTACCCCCCAGTAACCCTCTGGGTCATGTCATTTGGGGGAGGAGGGGAAGAAGAGGGCAGGGTAGGGGCAGGGTTTGGGGGAAAGGTTGGAGTAGGGGCAGAGGGGGTGAGCCAGAGGTGGGGCTTGTGGTGGAGTGGGAGGGTTGTCCCGGGCCCTGCACCCTTCCAGGGATACAAGTGTATACGATTGCATAGATTCGTAGCCAGGGGCTGTTTACGTAGCCCGTAATGACGGTGATGTTCAGAGCATGACAGGCTCTCATTAGTGACCTTAGCTGATACACTGTTATGGTACCGTAGTACAGTATGCAACAGGCTGGTTCAACTGCTCGTTTTTTGGGGGGGGAAAAAATAATTAAAACCTGAGTGCTCCCGCAGCACCATAGGGTGCGTCTACACCGCACCCTAAACTCGAAATAAGATACGCAATTTGCGCGACACGAATTGCATATCTCATTTCAAAACAGCTTATTTTGAAATTTGGTGTGTCTCCACAGCGCCACATTTCGAAATAATGCGCTATTTCGAGCCATCCCTTAACCCTTGTGCAACGAGGTTTACCGGGATGGCAAAATAGCACGCCCGTTATTTTGAAAAATATTTCGAAATAATGAGCGGCTTGTGTAGACGCAGGGTAGCTATTTCGATATCCTGAAACAGCCGTGCAAAGTCGTCGCACCCTTAGAGCCTAACAAAACATGTAGATGGTATCATAAGCTTTCGTGGGCACAGCCCACTTCTTCAGATGAGTGGATCAAGGGATTCAAACCTTCTGTTGAAAAAACAGACCTGCCTTTTGCATATGCTCAGGCTAACCTCTTCTGAGCCTTCTTCTGTTAAAGAGGCATCAGTTATCTTATGCCAGCTTCCCTTATTCTGCCCTGCGTAGACCCCAAAACACAGAACTCCAGGAAAAATACTCTGCATTCAAAAAGATCAGCCTGGAACGCATTTCACCTTTGAATACTTAAAATGCGACAATAGCACAAAGGCTGCATAATAACTTTTTTAAATATACATGAATCCTGGTGTTTAGAGTGTTAGTGAAGTGGCAGAATACTCCTCGTGAGTAACTTGATAGGGCATGAGAATGAACGGTGGGGACTTGGCAGCAGCAACTCCTGGCCCCTGGCTGCTATGGGGAGAGTATGTGTACCTCCAGGACATGGGCTCGCTAGAAGGTTCTGCTGTACTCTGTGTATATGTGTGTATATGTGTGATCATGTTACTCTCTAGTGGCTGACTAAGGGATAAGGGATATGTGAATATCACTGCTGAAAAGACCCTCTTCAGCTGCAGTGCCAAAGGCCCTTGTTTGTGGAGCTGGAGTTTAAGTTTGTGTCTATCTTCTTCTTCAGACCTTTTTCCCCCTTTTAATGGCGTTCTTGTTTCGCAGTTTGTCATTATCATACTGATTACTGATGAAACAGCCCATGAGTTTGATGAGTCATGATAAGTCTGCATTTCAGTCCAGGCCGTTTGGGAAGAAGACAGCTGACAACTGATAGGCGGCTTCAGGAGCTGGGTAAAAGGCAATAGAAGGCCACTGATGTAAGCTAGAATGGACTGGCTGAGAATCTGATAGTTGATTTCCCAAGACTTTTGTTCTAGCTGAAATTTTATTGCCCTGAGTAAATAATCAGTGCCTTCTGCGTAAGTAACATTTGATTCTTCCCTCGGGCCACGATGTAACAAAGGGTTTCATAGCTAGAAATACTGAGTGCAATGGAGAAGGGAAAATATTCCCCAGCTTTTAAAATAACGTAGGACTAGAAGATTTAGCTGGTGTTGCTGGGGGCCTTCACTCCATTACATTTTGTTTTGTGGCAAATACAATGAAAATGTCCAGGCTTCATTTTAATCATAGAATCCTAGAACCCCAGGGCTGGCAGAGACCTCAGGAGTCATCGAGTCCAGCCCCCTGCCCAAAGCAGGCCCAACCCCAACTCAATCAACCCAGCCAGGGCTTGGTCAAGCCGAGACTTCAAAACCTCCAGGGATGGAGATTCCTCCCTAGGGAACCCATCCCGGCGCTTCCCCACCTGCCTAGGGAAACAGTTTTTCCTAACGTCCAACCTAGACCTCCCCCACTGTAACGTGACTCAGGGATGGGGCTGGGGTGGAGGGGTTCAGTTCACAGGCTGCCCCAGGGAGAGAGGACAACGCCAGCCCTCTCTCAGCATAGCCAGGGGAGAAGCACCTCTCCTTGGCTGCTGCAGCACCAGTGGGCACTGCTAGGGAAGAGGGGCATGTCCCCCAGCTGGAGCAGGTCCAGGTGCGTCTGCCCCCAGCGCTCCCCAGCCAGAGTGAAGAATGGAGCACACTGGGCACTTTCCCCTGGCGCCCTGAGAAAGGGGAACAACCAGCAATGTCCCCCTATGAATTGGGAAGGGGAAGCTCAGGGGGATGGGAGGCTCAGGGTTGGGGCAGCCCTGTGCTTGAGAATGCCCCATCCTGTAACACCTGCTCTAGGAGTTACCACCCCCAGACTGAGAAACACTGATATAGTGTAGAGAACAGTATGAACAGGTCATTGCCTGTATGAAACTGTAGTTTGTACTGACGTCACACTGGTGCTTTTTATGTAGCCGGTTGTAAACATAGGCCAATATTTAGATGAGTCGGTGAACCCCCTGGCAGATCTCTGCATCTCCCCAGGGATGTTGAGAACCACTGCAGTAGAAGCTCAGCTGATTAGTTTAGCTTTTCGCAGAGGCATGTGTAGATGTGATGGGAGCCGGGTCTAAAGGACAGCTAGGGTACGTCTACACTGCGGCGCTATTTCAGATACCTCTGGTATCCCGAAATAGCTATGCCGCATCTTTGAAACAAGCCTGTTATTTCTAAATGTAACAGGCTCGCTATTCCAACATCCCTGTAAACCTCATTCCATGAGGATTAAGGGATGCTTTGGAAAACATTTTGGCGTTCAGACAGCGCCAAATTATGAACTTAGCTATTTCAAAATTAACCCGAAATAAGCTACGCAATTTGCGTAGCTCAAATTGCATAGCTTATTTCAAGCTAAGGGTGCAGTGTAGATGCACCCCTAGTTGGTGATAACATTTGTAACTGTTGTTCTCTATTGCGGTTGTTGGAAATTGATTTGGAACGCTTGTTTGTTGCTGCGATTTCTCTGTACACACTAACTCAAGCTTAGACTCTTCGGTATTTCTGTTCTTGAAGGTGTCCCTGTGTCCAAAGGCTTGAGCAATGGGCATGTTGTGTATTAATATTGATCTATGTACATAACTTACATTGTACAGCGTATGGAGGAGTTCTTTAATTGATGAACAGTTAACCAGCCTGGTAAATGCTCTGAGTAAAATGTAACCATTTAACAATGTTTGTTTGCCTCAGCTTGACTGGTCTTAACACAGCTGCTTTCTTGCGAAATCCAGACAAAGCCAGCAGGGAGGACTGCGGTCATCTAGTCTGACCACCTTTATGACACAGAGTGTAGAACTCCCCCCAAAATAATTCCTAAAGCAGAATCTCTTAGAATACCAGGTGGTCTTGATTTTAAAACTGCCACTGGGATGTAGAATTGACCGTGGCCCTTGTGCAAAGTGTTCCAATGGTTAATTACACTCACAGTTAAAAATTGATGCTTTATTTCTGGTCTCAATTTGTCTAGTCCAGCATCTAGGTGTTCTGTAAGCGGGGGAATGGTCTCGCTGTTGTGGGGAACTTTCCCGCCTCCAACAATGCCCAAGTGAGACAGGCCAAACGAAATGATCTGAGTCCCCACTCCCTTTACCCAGAGGCCTCCCTGACCTCAAGAGCTCTCCTGTGTGGCAGAGTCCTCATCGTCCTAACCAGGCTGGGCCCAGGATTCTTGGGGGACTCAACGCCCAACCTTCTTGTGGTCACCTTGGGCGGGGGGGCTGGGTGTCCCCGCTCCCCGGTGCTCTGTCTACAGTGGCAGCTCCCCTGACTCACTGATCATTGCCTGCGGCTCAAAGCAAATACAATCTACTCACCAGCAATCCATTTAAAAAAAGAATAAGGAAAATGGGAAAGGAGACAGGAAGCACGTCTGTGGCGGGGGGCGACATGAACTGTGTTTCTGGAATGCGAGGGCAGGTCACTGTCTGCTCCTCCCAGACCCTGGGCATGCCACAGGGATGCTGTCAGTCGGACACTCAGTGGCCACTCACTCTCAAGCTCTCGGTGGCAGGACCTTTCTCCTCAGCATCAGCCCCCCAGTTGGGGTTACAATCTTCCTCCAAGTCCAGCCAGCAAGGCCTCTTGGCTGGTGGCGTCTCCCCGTGCTGGGCCCTCTATCAGGAGTACTCCCCCATAGGTCCAGACAGCTCCAGCCCACCCGGCTCCAGACAGCTCCACCTGGGCTCGCTGGCTCTGGTTGCTGCAGCCCCGCTGCCAGCATGGGTCTGCTGTCTGCCCTACCTCTGCGGCTCTGTCCGAGCACTGACCTGCTCCCTAGGCTGTGTCTCGGACTCTGCTCCCCAGCTCAGCTCAGGGCCATGCTCTCCTTAATGTGGCCCCACTCTGCCCAACCCATCCAGCTCCCGTGGCCCCACTCTGCCTGACCCATCCAGTTCCCGTGGCCCCATTCTGCCTGACCCAGCCAGCTCACGTGGCCCCACTCTGCCCAACCCAGCCAGCTCCCATGGCCCCACTCTGCCCGACCCAGCCAGCTCCCGTGGCCCCACTCTGCCCGACCCAGCCAGCTCCCGTGGCCCCACTCTGCCCGACCCAGCCAGCTCCCGTGGCCCCACTCTGCCCGACCCAGCCAGCTCACGTGGCCCCACTCTGCCTGACCCAGCCAGCTCACGTGGCCCCACTCCGCCCGACCCATCCAGCTCATGTGGCTCTGCTCTGCCTGACCCATCCAGCTCATGTGGATCTGCTCTACCCAACCCATCCAGCTCCCATGGCTCTGCTCTGCCTGACCCATCCAGCTCTCATGGAGAATGGGACCCTTCCCCCCAGCCTCCTGACTCCCTCATCAGCCTACCCGCCCTGTCAATCAGGCTGAGCTGGAGATCTGGCTTCTCTCCATTGCCCCTGGAGACTGTCAATCTCAGGGTCCTGATTTCCCATCAATTCTTCTCCTTCCTTTTGGTGCTGGGAGCTGGGCAACCAAAAACCCCTCCCTGAGCATTAGGAAAGGGCCAACAGTCCCCTTGCCTTTGGATCAGGCTGTACATTGTTCTGCTGGACTGAAGAGCCCTTTATTAAATATTTATTTCCCAGGCAGGTACCTACAGACTGTACCCAAGTCACCCTTTGGCCTTCTCTTTGTTCAGCTCAATTGATGGAGCTCCCTGAGTCTTGCTGTCAGGTGTGTGTTCTTGCATCATTCCCATGGCTCATCCCATGGTTCATCATCCCCATGGCTCATCTCTGAACTCCCTTCAAGGTATCAACATCCTCCGGAATCATGGGCCTCAGATCTGGACACAGGAGTCCAGCAGCAGTGCCAAGTACAGAGATAAAATAACCTCTTCACTCGCATGTGAGATTTCCCTGTTCGTGCATCCCACAATAGCATTAGCACAATAGCATTATCCACCACAACACCCCAATCTTTTTCAGAGTCGCCATGTCCCAGGAGAAGGCTGTACGTAAGACCAACGGTCTTTGTTTCTCGATGTTTCCTTTGACATAGAGCTGTACTGGAAGATTTACCTGGCATTGCTCCGGTCCTTAACTCAATTCATTTATGTTTTTCTTCATTTTAATCATTGCTCCAGGGTGGGGCTGGCTTGGGGAGAGAGAACTTTTTCATTTGCATGACTATCTTAATTTACATCACTGCTCAGTGTGCAGGCTGTCCTGGGGAGAGAGGACTACCATAGCCCTCTCTTACTGCAGCAAGTTGGGGCCAGCTGAGACACACCTGTCCATGGCTGCTGCATCTCCACAGCCTAAGGAAGGGTCCATGCCCCCCAACTGGGGGGACAGAGACATAAACAGAGAAATGCTCTGAAATATGTCATAGATAGCTGTCACTTACTCCACTCCCCCCCTCCTGCCCCCCCACACTGTCCCAACGGGTTTATAGCTGTCCTGGTCCCCATCTCTGGCCTCTTGCTGCCTCCCTGTGGTCATTCTACAATATAACTGTCCCTGCTTCCCATCCCATATCCCCGGCTGCCCCCATGTGGTCATTACATAGCAGAGAACCGTTTTATGAGAACCAGTCCCAGTTCAGGTACATCCCATTGTCCTGGCACAACCAAACCCTGACCTTGCTTTATATTATGGTACGAGGAAGCTGCCTACCGCATGTGGTGGTCCTAGCTTTTACTGTTTGGGAGGATTCTTGAACAGACAGATGGACAGACACATCGTCTCAACTATATGGTAGATTAAAACACATTATTTGCTTGTGTTCAGTTTACTAAGCAACCCAGATTGCTCTCAGTCAGGGACCTGTCCTCTTCATTATTTACCACTCCCCAGTTTTTGTGTCACCTGCAAACTGTGTCAATGATTATTTTATATTTTCTTCCAGGTCATTGATAAATATGTTAAATAGCACAGAGCCAAGAGTCAATCCCTATGAGGCCCACTAGGTGACAATTCTCCACTCATGGTTACATTTTGAGACCTGTCAGTTTTCAATCTACCGAACCTGTGCCATTTTAATATGCACCTTCTGAAGTTGAAATCATGAAGTCACACTTGTCTGTGGGGTGTGTACATATGTAACATAAACAGGTGTGTTTGTGTATTACTACACAACTATTCTGCTTGTGGGTGCCAAATAATTTTTCAACTACATAGTCAGAGCCATGGGTAGAAGAAATAAGGAGGGAAATTAATTAGAAACTTTGATTTTTCTTTACTCCTTTTAATATACCTTTTAAAAATTATTTTTGCTATATTGGAGTAAGGTGACTGGACATTTTGGTGCCTCCCTCCATATCCCAAGGCTCCTTCTTCTCCTGTAAGCCTGCATATCTCTTTAGCAGCTCTTTATGGACCACCCATCACTTTCAAATCTCACTTTCTGTCTCTACTCCCGCAGCATTCATCCCCATCAGCAGTTCAGCCCTTCAGCTTTCTGAAACAGGCACCCTGAATTTCATGTGGTTTAGTTCTGTGGCAGTGTTTTCAGTGTGCCTTTAAAACCTAAGGTCATGTCCATGTTACATCCATGTGGTGCCTAGTACAATAGTTAGATCGTTCAGCAGAGGTACCACTGCAACACAAATACATAAATAGCCTAAAAGCTCTGCCGGCACTTTTTGAAAAGTTATGATTTTGTCCCCGTATCTGTGTCCTATTGTATCAATGTACATGTTGCTTACATTGTCTGCTACAGGTTGGATCTCCCTGTTCTGGCATCCTCAGGACCTGACCAGTCCCGGATGAGGGATTTTGCCCTTGCAGGACAGTCCCGGTTTAGAGAGGTTCAACCAATAGCAAAAATGTCGCAAACCATGGTAAATAAATAGCGTGAGTGTGTAAAAAGACAATTCAACAATGACACTAATGACAAACCAATTTCAGATTTATCTTTTTATATGTTACATATATCAGACCCTGAAATATAGAATAGCTGTCACGCCGTTTTCAATTCCACAAAACAAAACCTTCCTTTTCATTCATGCCCAGGATGATAATAACAGACAGTCAGGATTTTACATTTAAATTCACTGCTTGTTTTTTTCAACTCTGTAGTTTTAAAAATAATTGTACAAATTAAGCTGTTCGGCAAGAAATTTCTCTCTCGATTGCACATGCTCCTTTGTGACCAGCAGGCAGCAGTACTGCAGCATTTACATAAGCAACCTCAGAAAGAAGAGCTGGATGGGGCACAGTTTCCAGGCTATAAATAGAAACCGGAGACGAACGCAGATGGAACGCACAGATGAATCCAACCACTACAGGAATAGGTATGTGCTCAAAGAGAAGCCCCAGCTATGTCCTGCACTCAGCTTGCTGAAATGATTAGCAAAGCACAGTGGGACTCTTGGTAGTAGAGATTATGGTGCTACCCTGAAGTCTTTCATAGTTTGGAACGTTCTACTTACTGCTGGAACACCATGCACCTAACACAAACAAGTGGCTACATCTGCCCTCAGATCATGCATCGCTCTGGGATCTGGCCAGTGATACCTGCTTTCCAGGAACATTTAACTATGCTTTTCCATTTCATGCACTGTAAGAGAAAGTGGGATTGTTTGGGAAGATCCCTGATCATGTCAGCTACCCATTGGGGAAAAAGTACCACAGGGGTAGGCATATATGGTAGATACAGCTACAAGAAACGCTATAGCCCAAAGACCAAGTTTCTTACTGCACAAATAAAATGAGACACCCCAAACAGGTACTGGGAGGGCAAATGTAGTCTCAAGCACTATGACTAATAAGCACTGGTGCGTTTACTACCTGGATTCCAGCGTCGGAGGGCAGACACATAAGGTGCATCGTGTTTAGCCATACTGAAGTCTATGCTGCGCTCAGTGAATCGGAGCATGGGAGCAGAGTGTGACTGTTCCTCAGGGCTCCTGTTAGTCCAAGCAGAAGCTCACAAACCTTTTACCATGTGAGCGGTTAACAGAGCAATGTCTGGAGAGCAGCAAGAAGCATGGCACCAAAGATGCCTCAGGCATGGCTACAGTTTGCACACCTCTGTCACTGTCATACGGGATATGGTCACATGGGATACGGTTTGCACACGTCTGTCACTGGCAGCTGCTTAGCATGTCCCTGGAGCATTTTATTTATGGCTTGGGAGGGACTGACGAGGTGGCAGGATTCAGGAAGACCCACGAAGCCAGCAGGCCACAGAGGAGAGGAGGGAAAGGCAGTTTCTCTGCAGCCTCTAAAGCAAAGATTGGTAAGAACTGTCCCGGAAGCAAGCATTTACCCTCATCAAGCCCTTCAGAAACAGTGGGAGACTCCAGCAATGCTTCACTTCAGTGCTGTGGGTTAGGAGTGGACTGGACTGAAGTCAAATGAAGCCTTAATGGATTTACACTAGGGATACCTTTGGGCCCTTTATGGCAGGGGGTAACCGATAGCATGTCAGTGATTATGGCAGGCGCACATTTAAGTGCTGGCAACCTTCATTACCATGGAAAGGACGCCTGTCTCTGAGCCAGATTCTCCGACTGACAAGTTCACTCTTCCCAGCTTACCTAAAGCAGCCTGGGACTGCCCTTGGAAAGTTAGGAATCTGTGGGCATAAAGACAGAAGCAGCCGCTCTGCTGTTGCTGGCTTCACTGCCTTCTTTACAGAACCTCCACTCCCTGCAGGGGGAGGAAGGAGGGCAGGGAGCACAGGGGAACGGAATGGCTGGAAAAAGGCTTTCGCTACCTCTGATTCTCCAGGGCAGAGTAAGGTAGAGCGGCCCACGACAGCTTGAACTTGAGCTGGATGCACGTCACTGAGAATCAGGACGGCCTGAGTGGCAAAATGACCACCTCCCCTCTCTGCTCTGAGCTTGGCAGAGCTGACATGCAGGGCCAAGCCCTGTGAGAGGTATCCAGAGTGCCCCTGGGTATCCCCATGTGCCTCTCACACAACCCATGCAAGAGAAGTTTCTGTAAAAGTTTTTAAATGTCCATAAGCAAGCCATGAAAAGAACCAAGCCAGAATGAATAATTCCAAAAGCAGTGCCCAGAAGTTAAGTGTATAACAAGTCACTGATTAAGTACCAGGAAGAGCTTTCCTTCCCAATCTGTTAAATTATTAACAGCCTGCTATTGCTCAACAGGTAGGCGTCTTTTTGAGATCACTTTATACCCTCAATAACATGAGCACTGAGATGAGTTACTAAGGAATAAAGTATCACTTGACTTCTGAAAACAGAACTTACTTAATCATATTAAAGCCTGTCTTGTTTCAGAATCAGGTGTACAGGCAAAGACTTGGGAGGATTAGAGTGAGGTAGACATTGTTTGGGTGAAGAAGGGCTAAAGAAGAAATATAGTTAAGTATTTAACTGGTGTCTGGACAGTGCTCAGAGATAAACAGAATATCCAACCAGTCTGTAGCACTTTAAATTAGGTTCCCAAATACATGCCATTTAGCTCTGAAAAATATCAACTGATCGTTAAATGGTCACTGAGATTTAGCAGTCATTTGTCTCACGTGAGTGACACAACAGTCAGTATACACATGCCTCAGGGCAGCAGAGGCACTGGGCATGACAGTGTACTTATAGAAACATGCACGGTTTGATGGGTCATCGCATTTATCAAACAATGTTTAATTCTGGGGAAACCAATTTTCTAGACCGTGATCTTTAAATGAAGGCCCCTTTAAAGTGCTAGACTTTTGGGGCCAACTGGGGTGTCTAAACCCGGGCATCTTAAGAACAGCCAAAGATCTGTCTAGCCCAGTGTCCTATCTGCCCATAGTGGCCAATACCAGATGCCCCAGAGGGAGGGAACACAACAGGTAAACCTCACGTGATCCCTCTGCTGTCATCCATTTCCAGACAAACAGGCTAAGAACACCATTCCTGTCCATCCTGGCTAATAGCTATTGATGGACCTAATGTCCATCAATCTGTCTAGCACTTTTTTGAACCCTGTTAAAGTCCTAGCCTTCATCACTACATCCTCTGGCAAGGAGTTCCACAGGTTGGCAGTGCGTTGAATGAAGCAAAACTTCCTTTTGTTTGTTTTAAACCTGCTGCCTATTAACCTTAATCCATATTAGGCCACTTGAATAAGCAGCATGATGTTCAAAACAATAACATATGATGCTGTTTTAGGCTTCAACTGGATAAACTCATGGTCTCAAGTGGCAGGAATATTCTCCATAAAATGTGGCTGGAAAACATATTACAGTTAGGGTACATCTACACTTGCTCTCTAGTTCGAACGTAGGCGACCAAAATTGCTAATGAAACGGGAATTTAAATATCCCTTGCTTCATTAGCATGTTCTCGCCGGCGCATTACTCAACAGCTGTTTCGAAAGTGAAAGTGCGCGCCAGGATGGGTTAGTTCGAACCAAACCCCTTGGTTTGAACTAACGTTACTCCTCATTTTTTGAGGAGTAACATTTGAGGAGTAACATTGAGGATGCCTACATTTGCATCCATAGTTCAAACTAGGGAGAAAGTGTAGATGTACCCTTAGAAATCAACTTTCCATCAGAAAGATTAACTTCCCTGTTCTGCACTTGAGAGAGTGAGAATACAAAAATCAATAACTGAATTTCATCACTGCCACAAGCAATGCCAATGCCCTTCTCTGGATGGATGAGACTGTCTGAACCACAACAGGATGGGGGTAGATAGATGAGAGGAAAACAGATGACTGTGCAGGACAAGACCATGAGAAGTTACATTTGCACCTGCCAGATGCATATTACCCCCAAATAAAAGTCCTCTAAAGATTTATTTAGTATGTGTGTAAAATTAAAAATAAATCAAAAGTGATGAGTTTCATGGAGAGAGGTGGGGAAACATCTTCGGAAATGAACACATTATTTGATCATACTTTATTTTACTATTCCATGTATGAAGGGCTTCTAAAAGATCATTGAATTATTTGTTATTCAAACATGATAGATTATTACACAAGTCTAAAGGTCAATAGATAGCTTTTAACTAAAGCCCTGTGTAAATTGCAATTCTTTTTTAGAAAATCCACAACAGTTTAAATGGCAAAGTACTGAATTTCATGGAGTTTACATAGAATGAATTTTACAGCTACTGTTAGTGAATTTCTAATAGGGAATGAATTTTACCACTATATTTAGGTAATTTCAAGGTTGGACACTAATTCTATCCTTGAAACTGATGAAGGGTGTGTCTACACAGCATCCTAAACTCGAAATAAGATATGCAAATTGTGTATCTTATTTCAAATGTAGTTTGAGATAGCTTATTTTGAAATATGGTGTGTTTACACAGTGCCAAATTTCAAAATAATGCGCTATTTTGAGACATCCCTTAACTCTTGTGGAAAGAGGATTACCGAGATGCCGAAATAGTGTGCCCGTTATTTCGAAAAATATTTCGAAATGATGGGCGGCTTGTGCAGACACGGGGTAGCTATTTCAGAATACCTCCAGTATCCTGAAATAGCTGTGCAGTGTAGACATACCCTTATATTACATGTAAAATTCATCCTGCCCTTATTAAAGCTGATTATGTATAAAATGTATTCTATTCCTGAAATTGACTAAATGTAGTTGTAAAATTCATTCTGCCCCTGAAATTGTCTAATATTCATTGTTTTGGGGCATTTTTTTACAGTGAAATTGTGATTTAATGAGGGCCAACTTTTAACCATCAAGAACACTTTCTGCTGATGTGCTTACGACAATCTATAATGCATACTACTCATGTCTGCAGCATAGTTATAATAGCTATTAACGTGTATTAACCCTTTATAAGCCATTTATAACTGGAATTATGAAATATAGTATGATCCTTTATTTAAAAAAAAAGCTTTCAAAATAGTTTGTCAAAGCAGCCCATCACTGTGGATGCTTCCAAGAGATGGCACAGGGGCACTGTGAAATAAATAAGTGCTACTGTTCTAATCAGAAATGCAGAGCAAACTGTTTTTAACAAATGAAATGAACAAGAGAATCAACTGAACTTCCTGCTTTGGTATGAAAACTTTCGACTATACTACCAAGAGTAGTGTGTTCTCCTTAACCCCCACCTCTTCTGACTCCACCCTAAAAAGAAAAGCAAAACAGGTCAGGATGTTTTCCTGCCACCTGCCATCTCTACTTATTCCCAGACTATAACATGGTGGATTTTATTTCCTCAGGGCCTTTCCAAAACTTCTCACATGTTTGAGCTTTGAAATTGCGCTTGTTGAACTCTTTGGAGATTTCCAGGAAGGTCTTCCCCTTTGTCTCAGGAAGGAAAAAGCCGACGTAGAGAGCAGTGCAGACACAAACGGTGAAGAATGGAAGGTAGCAGAAATGAGCAAGACCTTCCTGCAGGGGGAAAAAAAGGAGAAGTGTTGGAAATGTACCACAGTCTGAGGCAAGGCCCCTCTACAAATAGTTTCCGACGTATAACAGCTTAATTTATTAAATATTTCTGTACTCAGGATCTTATATACATGAGGAAGCAGCTCTCCTCTAAAAGGGCTAGCAATAAGGTTTGTATCTCTGGGAATACGATCATGCTTCATTTGTGTTACAAGTAAGGGCCTGCGCGGAGAGAAATGTCTCCTTGCAGAGGCAGATACCCCCCGGATAGACACTGGTCCACAGAGGTCTACTTCCAAGAGCCGCTGCAGACAACGGAGAGGAATGTGGTTCCATCCCACCGGGAGCTCTGTGGATCCCGATATCTATCCGCAGATCTCCACATTCCCAGGTAGACATTTCTATCTGCTCAGGGCTCTACTCACAAAGGTTGGCCCTGAGGGGAAACGGCAGTTCCTGAAAGGGAAAGCTTGGGAGATATGGCTGGGAGTGGGGAGCATTTCAGATCTTCTCCTGACCTGCAGTATATCTCATGCTGATGTACGACGTAAACACAGCCTCTCTTTTCAGGATTCACTGTACAAAATAATACTGGGGCACTGGAATAGCCCACGGTTTCTCCCCCACAGGCTAACAACATCTCCTCTCCCAGCCTTGCCAACTGGGGACAGATTGGGCTCTCAGGGACACAAAACTATTCCAACCTCATCCTTTTCCAGCAGAAATCACGCTAGGGTAGCAATCAGATTCATGGCTGAGACAGCCCTGCTACACCAGTTGCAACTGGGAGGGATAGCTCAGTGGTTTGAGCATTGGCCTGCTAAACCCACAATTGTGAGTCCAATCCTTCCGGAGACCATTTAGGAATCTGGGGCAAAATCTGTCAGGGATGGTCCTGCTGTGAGGGCAGGGGACTGGACCTGATGACCTTTGGTCCCTTCCAGTTCTAGGAGATAGGCATCTCCATTCATTTAATTTAGTTTTAAAAACTTCTAGCCAAAGTCACCGCTTCGAGAAAACCTAGGACTTGCAGACACTACAGACCCCGTCTCTTCCAGTAAGTCTTGCTGGAGGCTGTAGTGCAAGAACACTTGTTTGTGAACTAAAATAGTGTATCAGCTTCCATACTTACCACAATGAACGGAAAGGCCATTCCAACGGCAAACAGATTGGACCAGAGCAGAGAGCCACAGATCATGTAAGCAGCCGGACGAGACATTTGATCAAAAATCTCTGTCGGCAAAACGCCTGTCACACCAGCTAGAAAAAGAATTTGCAAACAAAGATGTATGTCTGAAATGCTAAAACTGGAAAACTTGTTCCGACAAATATGAAAAGGGATATAAAAAGGACAGGGACCAATTATTAATTGATTACATTGCCAGTTGTTCTCTCTAGTCAACATGGCCAGAACGCTTAGTAATGGACCTAACGGCAACAGGGAAGTTTTAGGTTAAATTTTAAGTACTAACTATATGAGCCATCTGGTAATGGAATGAGCTGCCAAGAATCATGGACAGATTAAAAATAATTTAATCAATGCTGAGATGTTGCAGGGATGTGGTCTGGATGACTCACTGGAATTACTTCCAACTCAGATGATTTTATGGCAGTAGGAGCTGATTCTCCTCTTGCTTGCACATGTTTTATACTGACCTAAGTAGAGAATCATGCCCACCGTATGTACCAAAACAGCACACACTCACATACACACATGCATGCACACACCTGTACTCACGCCCTGAAGGGTTGCCAGATGGTTTCAACAAAAATACTGGACACACTTGACATGACATCACAATCTACATTACATCTTATTTAGAAAATACCGGACATTTCTATTTTCTCATTTCTATTTTCTCAATTTGTTTCCCGAACAGAAAGCTCAAATACTGGACTGTCCAGTTCAAAACCAGACACCTGGCAACACTAATGCCCTGGTTCTGAGAAAACCTGCAAGCTCATGTTAGAAATTTGGATTAAAATATGTATATTCAAAGATGTTACCAAATAATAGGGCTTCACAGCCTGGAAAGCCATTCTGTGAAAGAATGAGGCAATAGGAGCACTTTCTTACAGCCCTAATGAACCAGTTGGCAAATCCAAGGACTGCTGCTTACTGTCGCAAATTAGACAGGAAGGGTATGTCTAGACTACATGCCTCTGCCGACAGAGGCATGTAAAATAGGCTACCTGACATAATCAATGAAGTGGGGATTTAAATATCCTCCTTCATTAAAATAAAAATGGCCACCTCGCTGTGCCAGCTCAGCTGATCGTCGGCACAGCGCGTGAGTCAAGACGCGGATAGGTCGACAGGGGAAACCTTTGTCGACCACTCCTGTAAACCTCGTTTCATGAGGCATAAGGGAGCGGTCGACAAAGGCTTCCCCTGTCGACCGATCCGCGTCTAGACTCCCGCGCTGTGCCAACAATCAGCTGATCTGGAACAGCGTGGCGGCCATTTTTATTTTAATGAAGCCGGGGATATTTAAATCCCCACTTCATTGACTATGTCGGGTAGCCTATTTTACATGCCTCTGTGGCAGAGGCATGTAGTCTAGACATACCCGAAGTTACTACCTAGAGAAGAAACTTCTTTTTATGCTTCAAGTTTCCTGTCACACTGTCTGTTTTCAGGGACGCAAACAGAAATGGCTCCCGAGAACGACAGATTGTCGCTACGCGCTCCGAGGACTGCTGCTAACACCGCAGGCGGCAAGGGTCTGAAATGTAATGCCCCTTTCATTCCAATGCGATGCGAGTGCTAAGAACACTCTTCAGCCCTGCCGTCGCACAACGGTTGAGTAAAAAACCTCAGATCACTGACCTGGTCCGATTCCAAAGCTCAAGATATAGGCGAAAATGCAGGCCATGCTGAGGTAAGGCATCCAGCTAATCCGGCCCTGATCAAGGGAATACAGGTTAAGGCATTTGTAATCACCTGCCCCTATTTAATATGCTTATCCGTATCCGCGGCAGGACCAGAATCCATTTCACTTGGATAATTCAATAGCTTTTGTTACCTGCTGGGATAAAGCAACCATGAAGACGATGGCCCATACTGCCATGAGGCTGTATCCCCCCAGAATCAGCAACCTGCGGCCAGCACGCTCTATGATTATGTTCTGAAACAAAGCAACGCAGGGCACGTCATAGTGATTCATGCCTCTTGCCCACTTTCCTTCCCCGCTCCCATCTGTAGTTAGCTTGCCAGGCAACCTACTTCTTGCCCACTCCCCATTTCATAAATAATAATAATAACCAATGATAATTAATTACAATAGTAAGGGTTGTGTTGGTGGGATTGAGTCAGGCTGGGCAACAAGGAGATATCAAGGATTGGTCACAACTGCAGCCTACAGCCTTTTGCTGCAAATAGGTTGGTACGGAGCAAGTCTGTATTGGAGCAAAAAGTTCAAGCTCTTGCGGAGACTCTCTCAAGCGGTGTGCTGCCCCAAGATTGCAGGTCAAGGGAATAAAGTAATACTTTGAGAGCATCCAGAAGAGAAACGTGAGTTGTCACAAGATCATGGGAAATTAAGAGAAATTTTTGACTGCAAAGTAGCAAGCCAAAGAGACAAAGGGTCTGTGTCTCTGGCTATTTATTTTCTCTCTTGGTGTCTATGTTACAGGAAAGAAAACTGACTACAATGCACAGTATCAGTATGGCTGGATCAAACACGAAGTCTGGAGAGGAGCTATTTCGAAATAGCAGCAGTGGAGCGTCCACACTATTGCTATTCTAAAGTAGCTACAGCCACTCCCCGAGTTACGACCACCTCCACTTACGACCATCCGCACTTATGACCAAAGCGGTCGTAAATGCGGATCCGAGTTACGAACGGCGATCGGTGCTTACGAACAGTGTGGTCGCCATGTAACTCTATGGGATCCGAGTTACGAACACTTCGAGTTATGGACCAAGCGTTGGTCCATAACTTGTTCGTAACTCAGGGAGCGGCTGAATTTCGGAATAGGCCTGATTCCTCATGGAATGAGGGTTACAGGAATTGGAATAACCCGTCTGTTATTTCAAAATTATTTCAAAATAACGGAATTATTGTGTAGATGCTTGCATTGTTATTCCAAAACAACACTGCTGTGTAGACGCACCCTAACAGGCCACAGCAACTGTCATAACAAACAATTACTCTGGCTCCAGGCATGTTTTAAATATTTGACAAGTCTTAGAAGGGTTAGTTTGTATCCACAAAAACAATGAGGAGTCCCTGTGGCACCTTAAAGACTAGCAGATTCATTCGGCCATAAACGTTTGTGGGTAAAAACCTGTATCTGATGAAGAGGGTTTTGGCCTGTGAAAGCTTATGACCAAATAAATCTGTTAGTCTTGAAAGTGCCACAAGACTCCTCGATATTTTAAATATTTATGTAGAATTGGAGAAGCTGGTATTCAGAGACTAGAGATACAGAAGAACTTGATACCCTCCAATACTGTCAAATTCACAAACAAAAATCTTTGCTGGTGTCCACTCAAACACTTTCAAACACAACTCTTTTCTAGCAAACACCTTATAAAAACACAGCACTTTTAATAAAAATACGCCAATGTCATAACACTCGAAAATGCACAAGGGCAGATTTAGTGATTGCTGTATGCATAATCTGTAAAGTGCTTCTTTGGGAAGAAAGCTCTTGTAGATATGAAAGTTGCCTTTTGTCCAACAGCGGGGTTTACTCACAAGCAAAATGCATAAGAGATTCTTACGCAAGTAACAGCTGTGATCAATTCGCAGCACCCAGTGCCGATAATGACATATTGGATTTTATCATATGGAATTCCAGCCTCTTGGAACACATAGGAAGCATAAAAATACATCTAGGAAGGAGAGCAAGAGAGAGTGAACTGTCAGAGAAACTGTCTTGGAATTGCAAACCACTGCCAGTCCCACCCCTCCAGACACCTTGTTCCTTCTCCCACTCTGGAGAGTGACACTGACACCCAGAGAACTGGCTACTTGTGCTGCCATTCAGATTGCTTCTCCACCGTGTCCATATGCAATCTGCACAATTGCAAAACCGATCTGTGAATGAACTCCAATGTTATTCCAACAGCGCAAGCAAAGAGAGTACAGATCTCTCCCCTAGAACAAAAATGACCCTTTCCATTATGCCCAATATACCAGGGTCTGGCACATAAGAACATAAGAACGGCCAGACTGGGTCAGACCAAAGGTCCATCCAGCCCAGTGTCCTGTCTGCCGACAGTGGCCAATTCCAGATGTCCCAGAGGGAGTGAACAGAACAGGTAATGATCAAGCGATCTCTCTCCTGCCATCCATCTCCACCCTCTGACAAACAGAGGCTAGGGACACCATTCCTTACCCATCCTAGCTAATAGCCATTGATGGACTTAACCTCCATGAATTTATCTAGTTCTCTTTTAAACTCTGTTATAGTTCTAGCCTTCACAACCTCCTCAGGCGAGGAGTTCCACAGATTGACTATGTGCTGTGTGAAGAAGAACTTCCTTTTATTTGTTTTAAACCTGCTACCCATTCGTTTCATTTGGTGGCCCCTAGTTCTTATATTATGGGAACAAGTAAATAACTTTTCCTTATTCACTTTCTCCACCCCACTCATGATTTTATAGACCTCGATCCTATCCCCCCTTAGTCTCCTCTTTTCCCAGCTGAAAAGTCCCAGTCTCTTTAATCTCTCCTCATATGGGACCTGTTCCAAACCCCTCATCATTTTAGTTGCCCTTCTCTGAACTTTTTCCAATGCCGGTATATCTTTTTTGAGATGAGACCACATCTGTACGCAGTATTTCAGATGTGGGCGTACCATGGATTTATATAAGGGCAATAAGATATTCTCTATCCCTTTTTTAATGACTCCTAACAGTCTATTTGATTTTTGACCGCCGCTGCACACTGCGTGGACGTCTTCAGAGAACTATCCACGATGACTCCAAGATCTCCTTCCTGATTAGTTGTAGCTAAATTAGCCCCCATCATGGGCCACTCATGAGCAATGCCAGGCACTCCGTGCCACTCCACATTTTGTGATATCTCAGAAGACCATTATGCACATATTTCCGCAGATGCATTTGCATGCACGCATTCTTGTTTTCTAGTTTCTTGGGCATCTCCGTCTGGTCTCTCCTTATCCACCCTTTTCTGCCCTTGAGTGGATGGCGAAAGATCCACTGAGCAAGGACCTGACCTTACCTTTATACCTGCCTCTCTTTTTAGGCCACCATTTCCCCTGCTCTTATTTCAGTTCTCAACTCCCATTCCTCCTGCGTGGGTAGGCTCACGTCGCTCTCCGGAGAGGAACTCCACAAGGAAAGCGGCTAACTTGCCTCCCACCCATCCAGAACAGGGGGAGGTTCTGGGCCTCTGTTTCCCCAAACCATGACAAGTCATGCTTGCGTCGCTGGCTCATACCCGACGCCTGCTGATGACATGGAGGCTCTCATGCTCACCGAGTCGTTTCCACAGAGCTGCATGGCGCTGCTCAGCACGATGATACTTATTAGCTGCCATCTCACAGCTGGGTTCTGGAACAGTTCCCATGGCCTTTTTGCCCTCTGGCCTTTGATGGCAGCCTGTTCCGCTAACATTTCCTCCAGCTCGCTGCTCAGGTCGTTGCTACCTCTCAGCTTCTGCAAGGCTGTCAGGGAAAAGGTAGGGTTTATCTGCTGTATGAAAGTGCTTTAACTTCATCCATTCATCTCCTTCTGGGAGTGAGAGATTGGGTAGCAAGGGACAGCCATAGAGAGCAGTGTAGTGGTAGGACTTCATGACCTGAGAAATCACCTTTGACAAGCAGAGAAGGCAAGATGTGCTCTGCATGATGAAGCTATTAGAAAGACTTTGAGGGAAAAGACGTGACAAAATCCATGGCACTTTCCTAGCAGGTAGCATTTCTAACCATTTGCAATTTCAGCAACCATGCTTCTGGCTCTTATAGTGATAATTTTACTCAACGGTAGCTCTCCAGTGAATCTAAGGGCGCGTCTACACAGCAGGGCTTAACTCGAAATAAGCTACACAAAATCAGCTACGTCAATTGCGTAGCTTATTTTGAAATAGCTTATTTCAAAATCGGGAGCGTCCACACAGCACTTATTTTGAAGCAGAGCACTCTTCCTCCAACTTCCCTTACTCCTCATACAATGAGGGTTACAGGAGTTGCAGTAAGAAGTCCTCCAGCTTGACAATATTTCCACATTATTTCGAAATAACTGCCTGCTGTGTAGACGCGGACTAAGTTATTTCGAAATAACTCTAGTTATTTTGAAATAATGTTGATGTGTAGATGTACTCTGAAGGAATTAAGATTTTTTTGGTGCAGAGCGCATGTTAATGTTTGGTGCATAGCGCATATTTAATTCCAGCTTGGTCCACATATGGAGATCTGTATATTACAAATTTCCTTATATGAGATAGATTCAGATTTGGCCACTGAAATCTTTATCTAACCTTTATTTTACATCATAGTTACAGGCTACATATGAAGTTATCTAGGTATCCTTAAACAGAGAGCAGGTTACATGATAATACCCTTTAGACTCACTATATATAGTGAAAAGGTCATTTGAAGCAACAAATAAATACCTTAACAGGTTAAAAAAATCAGTCATCATGTAAACTGCACTTTAGTTTGGAAGAAAGAAATAATCACATATTTATCCTGCCTGCTCTTTGCATGACACTTACAGTAACATACCATACAGCATAACTGAGGGCAATTCTGAAATGGTGGAGGCCGGGTACAAATGCACACTTGTTTGCATGTACAACTATTGCAACTGTATGTGCAAATGGTGAGGTGGCTGCCTACCTCGCAGTATCCAAGTGCACATGCAGCTGAGGCTGCACTTTTGTGTGCATATTTTATGCACAAAGAACATGGGCCGCTATTTTTGAAAACTGTCCCCCTAAATGTCCAGCAGAAAGTGGCATAGACATTGCTTGGGCGCAAGCATCTGGTATCCATTAAAGGAGGACAGCAGCACCACAGGATGGAATACTGAAAAACCGTACAGTTCAAGCTGCTTGCTCCAGGCTACATATGCTGGACTAAGCTATGTGACCAGTGCAACAAAACTATCATCAGCTCATTTGCACCATCCACAAATCTTACCTCCTGCATCAGACATTAACACGACCACTTGGCACTCACCACAGATGCAGGACTCCTTGTCACCTCGGTCAATCAAGAGGTATCTGGGGCTTTCTGGTACCCATGGCAGAATCATCAACTGGATCAGTCCGGGCACCACATTGCTGGCTAAAAGAAGAGGCCAACTCTCCTCCCCCCCTAATAGTTCTCTGAAGAAAAATAAAACATAGATAAGTTCAATCAATCATACATTTCGTAAGGCAAAACAGTGCTCTGAGCTGGTTGGGTGAACGGGTGGCAGCACCACATGCAGTAGGAGAGCTGGGTTTGACAGTCAGCCCTGCTCTCGCTCTCTGGGCTGCCTGCAGGTGGGTTTGGTGCTGAGAGATGACAAGAGAGCAGGTCAGAGGCATAAAATGGCAGCCACAGAATGAAGGGTTAGAGTAGCCAGGGGCAACCAAGGCTAGTCACTGGGCTGCATGAGTGACCTCCTTCATCTCAGTGGGCCGCAAGGTTGTCCCAACCAATGGGTTAGAGAACTCCATCTGAATAGGCTCTTGGGTCACAACCAGGGGCACCAAAAGCTCACACAGTGGTGCGGGGTAGGGGGGCAGGCAGTGCGTTACACCAAACGTCCCCACCCGCCTACACACCAAAACTACAGACCGCCCTGCTGTTTTTGTGTATTGGACAGCTGCTCTTAAAAGAAGACAAGGCAGCCCTATCAACCTGGAGAGATGGGTCGTGATTAATACGTCTCCTTATTGGGAGAAGGACTTGGTTCAGAGGCTGAGATGGGTAAGTGAGATATTAAGGGACAGAGGAGTTTGGGGGAGTCAATTCCAGACTATGAGACACACACCCCTCCTCCCCAGAGCATTTTCAGCACAAGGGGAGGCAGAATGCACTTTTAGAAAGCCTCATGCAGTCCATTGGAGTTCCATGTGTGGCCCACGTACCCCTCCCTTTCCCCATGCCTCTCGTGCACTGAGGGCCCCGCATTTATCTACCCTTCCCTCTCAGCACTTCCAGAGCACTGTGAGCCGGCTGATTTGCACCCCATCCCCGTTCCTCCCGCCCCTTTCAGAGCTCAAACACCACGGGTCAGCAGATTGATGGTGCTCCGGAAATGCTCGGCAGGAGGGGGAGCAGCAGGGATAGGACATGCAAGGGAGAGGAGGCAGGGAAGGGGCTGGGCAGGGATTTAATGGATGGAAACCTCAGTGCTGAATTGTGAAGCATCTGCACATTCCTGACTCCTAACTTGTGGAGGACAGATCCAACCAGAAGTCACGTGCATACGATGTATTGTAAAGTAAGCGCAAATGTTCCTTTATTATTATTATTATTATTATTATTGTGCGAAGTGGATGACAGTTCCATTAATACGTGAATGATTAAAGCATCGCTGCTCGTTGTGAACGATTCAGCGTGCCGTGTACTAATGTATTTAATCTTATTCTTGGGTCATGCTTAGTGCACGTGACCGACATCAGTCTTGCAGCTCACAGAGATGAAAAAGGACCATTCACTAGTCTTGGCTGCACATCGCTGGCCTGGCTTAGCGACGTGGTGGTAAGGACTGGTATAGAGCAGAAGCAGTCTCTCTTTCTGGGCTGTGGATACACTGCTGCAGTCATTCTGGCACTGAGGGGTTTTCATTCTACTCCATATACATTTTCCTCCAGGCACAGTTCACACTTGGCTGTCTTTTCTGCATCTCTTGGAAGGACTCTCTCCAGCCCAGTGACTGTCATGCACAACAGGGAAATTCTATTGCTACTTCGGGACTGGCTGATCAAAGTAAGCAGTGTAGAGTGTCATGTACAGGGCTGAGCCAGGAGCACTGAGGCTCTGCATCTATTTTGGGATTGACAGAGCAGCAGGTTTTCAAGCTCACTAAATTCACGAGGCCCTTTCTAAAACATGTGGAGCCTCTTCAGACACAAGGCAAAATGCAAGCTGGAATAAAAAAGTGCAACTCCTGTAGATGTTTCTGGGCCAAATGGCATAAATGTGGTACAAGTTACACACTAGGGCTACGTCTACACTGCAGAGTTTTTGCACAAAACCAGTTGTTTTTGTGCAAAAACTCGCGGAGCATCCACACTACAAGCGCATTTTTGTGCAAGAAAAAGTACAGTAGATCGTCAGAAGACAGGGACTTTTGTGCAAGAGTTATTCCTCTTTCAGGAAGAGCTCTTATGCAAAAAGGCATGTGTGGACGGACAGCAGGGGTTTCTTGTGCAAGAAACCCCTATCACAAAAAGCACAGGTGCTCTGATGGCCATTCGTATCAGAGCTTTCTTGCGCAAGAGCGTCCATGGTAGTGTGGATGCTTTCTTGCACAAAAGCACATGGCAGTGGGGATGTGCTCTTGCGCGAGAACTTTTTGCAGAAGATCTCTTCTGCAAAAAGTTCTTGCGCAAGAATCCTGCTGTGTAGATGTAGTCTAGGTGTCAGGTGCTTTCAGCACCACTAATGGACAGCATCCCAGAAGAGCGAGGGATAGTTACTGCGCCACTTTGGTCATCAACGAGTGTGATAAAAAAGCAGCTTTTGCACCAAGAGGGGCAGTGGTGAGGTTGTAGCACTAACACAAAAGTCTTGCCCCACATACTCACTTACATCTTCTCCCCTAACACACGAAGCCAACTTCAGCCCTGAGGTATAAAGGCATGTTTCCTATTGAAGTCAATGTCCCTGCAGAATTTGGTCCACAGAATCCCAAATTCATGCAAGTTACGCTCATTTTTACATCCACTGAACGGCGAGTAAGTGAAAACAGCACTCTCACTTACACCCAGGCCTCGTCTACACTGAGCGATAAGGTCGAATGTATTAAGGTAGATTTTTTAGCACCCAATTTTGTAAAGTCAAAGGTGCATGTCCCCTCTGTGTGCAAGAATTCGACGCAGTTCGAAGTAGCATGCCCTCAGTAGGGTGGCTACGGTCATCTTTGAGAGCCGTGTATTGTGGGTAGCTATTCCACGGTGCCTGCGCCCCTTTACTTTCTGGGTTATGGTCCCAGTGCATGCTGGTACCAAAACTGTGCAGCAATGGCTCTGGGTACACATTGTCAATGTCCCATAATGCATTCTTCTGCTCCCTCCTTCCCTGTTTGAAAGCAGCAGCAAACTGTCTTTTTGCACCTTTCTGCCCATTTATCTGTGCAGATGCCATAGCAGTGTACACATGGATCCCATCATGGATCCTGCTGAGCACCAAAGCATTGAGGCAATCATATTAACCATGGTGCACCTTACCTGATGCCAACCACTTGTCCTAGCACCAACCCCAGGGCAGTAAATGATGCAGAAGTCAAAGTCACTGCTCCTCGGAGCTTCTTGGGAGCACTTTCCCCCAGGTACATGGGCTGAATATTCATGCTCACCCCTGTATAAGGCAGACAAACACTGACCTCAGCTTAGACTCTCAAAATGTACATAAAAAAATTAAAAAAGCCCTTAGATGAGGTAGTTAGCTGTAATCTCTCTGCTTGTTACACAAACTGCTGCTTGCACTGACCTCTCAATGCCTATTATTTACACCAATATATGTCTATTGCCGCTAATTCACTGTGATTTTGATAAATATACATTAATGTGTTTGCAAGGACTCTAGGCTAATGAGAAGCAACTTTACATCTTTCAAAGAAGGCTACGTAGATTATCATTATTAAAGCTGCAACAGTATTTCCCATTTTTAGTGCCCTGCGGGTGAATGACTAATAATACTGGCTAGAGGCAGGTAAGGGATACATTTTCTGCCACACATCTAAATGGCTTCCAGGTGCGTCATGCAAAACTGCATAGGCTCATATCTGTGTATTATGCAGATGCAAAAGGCTGCACGCTCTTTAAACGTTCTAATCCTGGCATGCAAGCCCATTTGGAATTTGTAGACACAAAAGCTTTTCAGACGGGTTTGCAGGAGCACATTTTTCATTGGTGTTCAGTAGATGCTAAAACTGTTCACGTGCCACGGGGGTGTTTTCACCGGCAACGTGCAGGAATGTGTGTATGAAATTTATTTTGCATAAGCAGAGACTGGGGCTATAATTGAGCCTAAATGTGGGTAAGCTCTGGGGAAGATTCCCAGCATAGTTTGACCTACACGCCACAACATAAGCTGCCACTTTAAGTCCCTGCCAGTGTTCCCTGCAAGCTGTGTGCTTGTGCAGCTGCTCAGGAAAGATTCAAATGCCACCCAGCTGATTAGCAGTGGCCTAATCACAAAACCATCCCCCCTTTTTTAAGGGGCTAGTATGAGATCAAGCATATTTAATAATTAGCAGAGCACCCACAGCTGGATTTGTGGTTTCTACTGGTGGTGCACATTCCCACATGCCTTGGTGCACATAAAAATTTATTCCACACATGGATGGAAAATTCCTGGCATTATTCTGTTCTTAGTATTTTGTATTACATAGAGTCTAGAAGGGGCCTTGAAGGGGTCATGAGTTCAATGCCAAATACAGCACCAGGGATCATATACATAATGCCACATACATTTGTACTGGTGTTTTTACAGCCCTCGTTACCCTAGTATCACTGTTCCATACCAGCATTGATTCCAGTAAAAAATCTGCCAAGCATGATCATTTCGAAGGATTTGGCCATCTGGCTGAATCCCGACAAGATTGCAGCTATGATCACAAATGCATTATTCAGCAGCAAGGATGTCTTCCTTCAGAGAGAACAGAAACAGGATTGAAGGATCAGCATTCACCGGGGCTGGTTACCTGAGTCTAATGCAGTGCAATTTCCTAAATCTGAAAGTTTAACTCAGGGTACCTATTCTACACTTGTATGTTCAGAGGGGCACTTAGGAAGTGGATACACTGCACCTGGAGTTCGAAATAAGCGACACAATTTGAGCTAGGCAAATTGCATTTCTTATTTTGAGTCAATTTCAAAATAGCTCGTTTCAGAATTTGGCATTGTCTACACAGCACTTATTTCAAAATAAATCACTATTCCAAAATGTCCCTTATTCCTCATGAAATGAGGTTTACAGGGACGTCGGAATAGCAAGCGCATTATATTTCAAAATAACGGTTACGTTCAAAGGATGCGGAATAGCTATTTCGGGATACCGCAAGTATCCCAAAATAGCACTGCAGTGTAGATGTAGCTTTACAGCCCAAATACCCTTTTCTGGTGCCTACATGGCCAGCTGGAGCTCGCTAACTTAAGTGTCCAGCTATGAAAACTGGGCTTGACCTTGGCAGATAAGATGTTATCTGTATTGCACACTACACAGAGTGGAATCCCGTCCATTGTGAACTAAGATAACTGATGCTTGCAGGACCAGAGTCGGAGAACCAGGCTGATTCATTGCTCCTGCATTTGCACTTAACAAAATCCGTTTTTTAATGCAACGAAGAATCAAAACATCAGGATGTACACCCCCCGAGGAACAGGGTGAGCTCTGGAAGACAGCCCCATGCTTTGGTCCATGATTACCTACTGAAATGGTAAAACTGGTCCCTTCTTTCCATAAGGGGGAGCTGCAGTTTCTACCAAAAGCACAGCATTGGCACACCATGCTAAAGGAAGTTCTGGAGTTGGACAGAGAGGCCAGCGTACCGGGTCCCTTCTGCGGTTGCACAATAAAAAACATTGTTTTTCCAGAGAGCGTGGGAGGTTCTATTACCACGTGTGAAATTTGAAGGTAAGAAAAAACAGACTTTTTTCTATACGCTCCCAAACACAGGTTAGAAAAGAAACTTGGAAGACTCGGCGGATAATCACATACATTGTAAGCCAGGGGTGGGGAACCCTTTTAGGGATGGGGCCGCACACAAGTGAGAAGCCAAAACAACAACAACAAAAAACCTTCATTGACCTGATCCCTGACTGAGAAGGGGAAAGACACTCCCCCCATGCCCCTCACACAGCAGAGTCTAGGGGAGCCTAGGCTAGTAAATTTTGTGTGCTCCAGCCCTGTGGGCGGGGAGGCGGCAGGGCTGGAGCAACAACACGGGTTCCCAAGGCTGAGTGGGAGCCCTAAGCCTCAGGGGCTGCATCCAGCCCCCGGGCTGCAGGTTCCCCTCCCCTCTTGTAAGAGATGTGATCTGAGAAGCAGGAATGGCCTGTGAGAACTAAAGTGATTGCAAGGCAGTGCTCGATGATGCAACTCTCCTAGCTGCACTCTTCTTCTAAGGTCCTTATGCAGACTCAAGCTATGGGTTTTGTGCAGCATTCCTACCAGTTCCCATTCCTCATTAATTTTGTGTATGCCTCCTACTTTCACTGTGACAACAACTTAGGTGGAGACAGCACACTTTCCTGCTGCATGTTGTGTTATCCTGGTTGAGCAGAAAGCCAGACCTAGACTTTTTTTCGGTGGCGCAAAGGACTGTGCTCCACTGGATGATGAGAAGTGAAATGCTACCATGCAAGGTAGCTCTCTTCAAAGGCTAATGCCAGATTGCACGGTCTTGTTTTCTTAGATTAAGAATGAATTCCATGGCTTCCAGTCAAGTTGGGTAATTTGGAGTTGGGCTCCTACTAGTTTAACATCCCAATGTGGCACAGGCATTACATGAATGAACAATCATCTACCACGCTCAAGGTCCAGAAGCCTCTTACCTTCCCAGCTTGATCGCCATGGGGCCTGCAATGAGAGCTCCAGTGAGTCCCCCCAGAGAATAGACAGAAACAACGAAAGACCAGACCAGCAATATCACACCACTCTCCAGGGACGCACCTGTGCGCTCCAGCCATGTTTCATTTATAAATGCCTGGATGTACTGTAAGTGAAGGAGAAGAGTCACTTCACTATATTCAAAAATAGTGATTGCTGAGAAATAGCAATGGTGTTCTTTGTGTTAGTCTTGATTTATACATGGTCACGAGTGCCAAGCTCAGCATGAAGAAAGCATTCAATTCCAATGCTGTGTTTTTGTCATCCCCTTATAAAATGTTAGTTGCCAAGAAGCTGTAGTAGACACATTGCCTTTACAAAATGAAATTATCTTGCATATTAAAAAAAAAAGTTCTAAAGGTGTTTAATGAGCCCAATCCTGAATTCAGCAAGGAAGCTTGATTCTGAAGGGTGCATGACTGGACACTACACATTGATTGCTCCCAATATCAAAATAAATGGGGTGCTCCCTACATAACTCATTTTAAACTAACCTTTCTCTCCTGGTCATTTCAAGGCCTCCATAACACACCACCAGGTTCCAGATCCATTAGAACATTTAGTAGAGAGCACACAGAATATCGCAGTGACCACAGAGTCCCCAGGGTCAGGGAGCTAGCCAGCAGGGAATCAGATAAGTGGTTGTCATATGTTATGTAGACTGTTTTAAAAAATACTATTTTATAAGGTAAGACAAATGGATCTAACTTGTAACAATGTTCTTCTAGACTGGAAAGTTTGAGAATTATATTTGCTAAAGTTCTGACTACTTAAAAAAGATTCTGACTGGCAAATCTGTGCTCATAATAACCTCCTCTGAGCCTTAGCTGTAACACTGCTAGCATATGGGTGACAGGGGAGGGATCATGTGAGGATTACCTATTGTGATCCCTTCCTCTGGGGCATCTGGTACTGGCCACTGTCAGCAGACAGGATACTGGGCTGGATGGACCTTTGCTCTGACCCAGTCTGGCCGTTCTTATGTTCTTATGATGCAATAGCTAAATTATTAATTATGTAAAGGACACAAATCCTTCACTTTCCAGCTTCAGTAGTAGCTGGCTGAAGGTTTTTGGCAACATAGGCCTGTTTTTTCCCAGGCTGGTGGCTATTGAGGATCCCTGCAAGGACTACAGAGTTTAGACCTCACAAGATTCACCATCTCAGGAGATGACTGCAAAAACCAGTAGTGCACTTACCGTAGTTGGAGCATTGATGATGGAGATGTTGTAGCCATATTGGAAAGTCCCTCCAATCCCAGCAGCACATATTGTAAGAATTAGGACCTTGCCTTGAAGCTGAGGGAAACCCAAATATAATAAATACATTAAAAGGTCAGGGAATGTTGATAGTTTTCCTCTGCTAAAATGTAAAATGGGTAAACAGGAAGTTGGCCCAATAATGTGTTTGGGAGGTTTGAATGAGGACAGAGGTTACAGTACTGAAAATGAAAGGTTCCAAAGACAAAATAATCACACTAGCAGACTCCACATTTTAAGGTGCCTCAAAATATTTTAAGAAGTAATTGTCGTAAGTGAATTCGGGGCTGGTTCTTGGCAGCAATGCTAAGAATGCCCAAAGTTTAATATTTAATGTATTTCTAAAAGTCAGTTCAGCAGTCTGGAAATATCACTGCATAAGCATGCTGAGATGCCACCAACAAAAGTCTTCCCTGATACAACGGATGTATTAGACAAGTACTGTCAAAGTTTAAAACACAGTCACAATATTCATCTGAAGACAAATGTCTCCATCAGATAGGGGCTCCATAGGACACTGTGGTTTTGTTCCATGGCCCTTTGCAAATATTGTGAATTTCTGATTTGGTGGGATGCTATTTTTTCTGCCATCTCTTTCCTTTATCTAGAATCAAGCACAAAGTTTCTCTTCATTTTTATGAAAAGTCCTTTCTTTTTTTTTCTGATAATTTGAGGATGTATCTTGCTTGCATGGCTCCATATTTTGTACATTGCAGAGATGAATGCTGTTTCACTCTCTCCCCTTAGACAGTTCTTCTCAAGTTTCCACTATGCTTTCTCCTCCTAGTTTACAATCCGCAATTCTGTACCTGGGGAGGGTCTCCTCCATCTGTTTTTCATATTTACTGTGGCCAGGTCTATGCTGAGGTGCTAGGCCTTGGGCTGCTATGGCTCCTCTTAGCTTGAAGTGTTTTCTATTATATACAAGGCTTAGTTCAAGGGCTCTCAGCACCCACCACTATCAACATTGTTCCAGTCCCACCCCCCCTTTATTGGTATGGGTTTGTACTTGTCTGTTCTCTGTGCCTTCCCCCCCCTTCTCAGTTACTGCTGTTTTAAATCTGTCTCCTCTCTTCAGCAGTGTTCCTTGGTGAGCAGGGTTCCCCTCCCTATGCTGGGGGGTCAGTGCCTGAGAGGCTGCCTAGGCAGGAAGAATCCGATCAGGTGTCGGGTGGGGGGTGCTCTGTGCTCCTCTGGGGGAAATGGCACCAGAGGCGGAGAGCTCATTGTCTGGGTGTCCATCCCCCCTTCCCCCCAGGCTGTAACGTGCCTGGGGCAACTTCTTCTTTCTAGCTTTCTTCTTGCACCGAAAAGGCAGGCGGGCTGCAACGGCCAGCAGGGGGCAGCACCCAGCGCTGGCGCATCGGAGCGGGGCAGGGAACAGCGGGAAGGGGCAGCAGCCAGCAGGGGCCGCGGCCTCGGGGCGTGAGAGCGCCGGGGAGGCGGGCGGGCCCGGGGCGCGAGGCCAGCTGCGCGGGGGAATACGGGAGCAGGGCGGAGGATGCGGGGCAGAGGGGATGCGAGGCAGGGTGCGGGGATGCGGGGGCAGGGTGGGGAGGGGGTGCGAGGAGGAGGGAATGCGGGAGCAGGGAGGAGGATGCGGGCGGGGATGCGAGGCGGGGCAGGGCGGAGGATGCAGGGCAGGGGATGCGAGGCAGGGCAGGGCGGAGGATGCAGGGCGGGGATGCGAGGCAGGGCAGGGCGGAGGATGCAGGGCGGGGATGCGAGGCAGGGTGCGGGGATGCAGGGGGCAGGGTGCGGGGAGGGGGTGCGAGGAGGGGGAATGCGGGAGCAGGGCGGAGGATGCAGGGCGGGGATGCGAGGCAGGGCAGGGCGGAGGATGCGGGGCGGGGATGCGAGGCAGGGCAGGGCGGAGGATGCAGGGCGGGGATGCGAGGCAGGAGGATGCGGGGCGGGGATGCAGGGGCAGGGTGCGGGGAGGGGTGCGAGGCAGGGCAGGGGAGGATGCAGGGGCAGGGGAATGCGAGGCAGGGTGCGGGGATGCAGGGCGGGGATGCGAGGAGGGGATGCGGGGCAGGGTGCGGGGAGGAGGGTGCGGGGCGGGGATGCGAGGCAGGGTGCGGGGATGCAGGGGCAGGGTGCGGGGAGGGGTGCAGGGCGGGGATGGCGAGGCAGGGTGCGGGGGGCAGGGTGGGGAGGGGTGCGAGGCAGGGCAGGGGAGGATGCAGGGCGGGGATGCGAGGCAGGGTGCGGGGATGCGGGGCAGGGTGCGGGGAGGGGGTGCGGGGCGGGGATGCGAGGCAGGGTGCGGGGATGCGGGGACGGGGGTTGCGGGAGCAGGGCCAGAGGCGCCCCGGTCACCTGGGCCTGCGCTCCGTGGCTCAGCCCGTCTTCCTCCTCCTGCTCCTCCTCCATGCGGGCGCGGTGCGGGCCGGGCCGGGCAGGCTGGAGCCGGCTCCTGCAGGGCGGCTCGGTCCGGGCTCCCCGCGGCTCCTCCCCCGACCGCTGCGCTGCCCTGGCGCCGGCAGCCCCCGGGCGGAGAAACCCGGCCCGCGCCAGTCACCCCCGCGCCGCCGGGCTCCCGCCCTCCGCTCCCCGCAGCCTCGGCGCGTCCGCACCGGGCCCTGCCCCGAGCCCGGCCTCCCCCCTCGGCGCTACCCGGTGCCCATCCTCAGCGCGGCAGGATGTCTGGCTGGAGGGCGGCCGTCCCGCTGTGGGGGGCTGTGCCCCATCGGGGAGCGCTGCGGAGACGCGCTGTGAGCGGTTGTGGCGCTGACTGTTGAAACGCGCTGCAGCTTTGGAGAGCCCCTTGTGCCTTTGAGGCGAGAGCTCCGGTCACCCCCTGCTGTCAGAAATGGAGCGGGCTATCCTCCGCAAAAGGGCCGCTTACCATTTCTGCCACCTGTGAAGCTGCCCCAGGGCTGGTGGGAGATGCGAATAATGCTAAGGAAGAGACAGCCTTGCTTTGTCCCGGAGTGGGGTGGGAGATGGCCAGACTCTCTTGGAACACTTTGGCTTTATTAACATTCAAGTAGAAACTCTAATCGGCTACCCAGATAGGGGAGATTTGGTCGCTCAGTTCCCCCATAAATGTTATTGGAAAATTCTTGTTCCTTCAATACCTTCAAATCAAATTCTAATATAAAACAGTCTAAGATACTGTAATCTCTGTGGGAAACGTCTGTCCAACGGTCAGTAGCTTGTGTTGCCTTAATTCATTATTACATGGTTGCTATAGAGCAAAGTCCTACACTCTCAGAAAGGGATAAGGGGCTAGATTTTTATCCCAGTTACATCACTACAAATCCATAGGAACTCCATTGACTTCAGAGTACTTACCCTATTATACGTGCCAAATAACAAGCAATCAGAATCGGTGTGTGAAGCTTTCTTACTTTCCCCCGTCAATTTTCCCTTTACCCTTCATTTGCGATATGTGAACAGGTGAAAATTAGCCTTTGCCATGCCTGATAAAGAGGGGATTCTTAAATCACAAATCCAGATAATCTTGGAGATTAATCATCTCCAAAGCTTTATTTTCAAAATCAGTTTCTTTATTCCACATTGTGTCTCCTCTTTTCTCTCCTCCACAGGACCTGCATTTCCCTAGTCTGAGTAAAATTTTAGGGCTCTCCTTTCAGAACCCATCAAAACAACTCCCAGTTTAGCCAGAGAGTTGACTACACCATGAGATGAAGTGTAACTTCCCAAAGAAGTGAATATGCTGCCTATGCTGAATATTCTTCTCCCTGGCCAGTGCAAAGACACAGCTGTCAATGCTAAACGTTGGCCAGTTCTTTCTCTATTTGTTTTGAGTAGTCAGTTACGGTCTCGTCAGTTAATTCATTATTTCTTTAAGAACGTTGGTATTTGCAGAAGTAGCTACATAAATCAGCAAATAATAATAGTAAAATATGAAATAGTACCAGTCTCTGCAGTTTGTTCATTCTTCGCTGGTAAGCTTTGTGTCTCTCTTTTTCCGATGAAAGTGTCTCTTGCACTTTGGGAAGAGTTGTAGAGGATTATTTAAATCTTCAATGCAGGAATGTGTGTATTTAGTCATCCATTAGATTGAGTTACCGACACTTGACTTGGCAGGTGTCTTGCCAACTACTTATCAAAAAGGGGTTGCATGATCATAGATGAAGGGCTGGTTGGTTAGTTGGTTTTTAATCAAAACATATAATAGCCTGATGTTCACTGAGGTAGTTTCATTTTAATGCATACATCCCAGATTTCTTCAGATTTGGCTTCCTGTCGGGGGGATAGAAGGCCTTTCTGGGTCAGGCAATGTTACTTTGAAATTTGCATCCTTTCCTGCCCAAGTGGGGTTTATTAAAGAACTTTTCAGAGCTCTGTTATTTGTGCAAGTTTGAATGTGGCACTGCTACTGTATTTAGCAAGAGATGGTACATCCGTCTTCTGTAAGCATCTGTGGTCAGAAATAGTCTCATGCAGTACTGGGAATGCTATCAGTGGTTTGTAAAGAAGAATGCTAAATCACTTGCTATGCAATTTAACTAACGGTGGAACTGGGGAGAGGTTAGCTCCTCTTCCAAATCTTCACTTTTCCATCTACACAAAGGTCTCGGGGCAACATCTCTGGCACTGCACTGCTGCCTCTTTAACACAAAGCGTGTTTCTACTTTGAAAAGTGATTCAGTAAAAATAATACAATGGGCTTCCATATGTATTACTTGAATGAATGTCACTATTCCATGTGCTCAGATTAGAGGCAAAACATCTTTTTGCCAGCTGTGCAAACTCACCTTGGTATCTCAAAGAAAAGCTGAGTTAATTCTCCCCTCAAATGAGTACCAGTAATGAAAGTCCATTGAGGCCCTCAGTGACTCCTATGCAACCCCACTGTAATGAAATGATGCCTCAGTGACATCTGCATAACCTAACTGTTGCCCCTGGGTTTGCACAGGACAGGTATAAAGTATAGATGCTGGCCATTATGTAATACACAGGAAGAAATGGAATCCCGCTCACTCTCTTACAGCTTTATCGATGCAACAGAGTCAGTGGCACTAAAAACTAGTAAAATCTTTGTTTTGTCGCTAACATGGCATGCATGACATTAAATACACAAAAGGCATATTTGATGACTCAGAAGGTGCCATTTTCATTTACACACTTTTCAGATTAGCAGTGTATTTTAAAACACATCATAAATTCCATCAACGTTGGAAACCTCATGCTGCAAATAATCCTTGCACAAGCAGGCGGTATGGCAGGCACTGATGGGGAAGGGCAAGTGTAGCATGTAAAATATCTATATTTAATTCCTTTTTGTGGTTACATCCAACAGGCTAATTTTGTGGGAACTTCCTCCAGAAAATGTGGCAGTGCGTATTTCAGTCGTGGCTCTCTTCTGAGAAATGTCATACAGCGTGGTGTTTTTTGCTTTATGGGAAAATGTCAACCAAGGAATGAGATTAAACCAAATATATCCACTTCACTCTTGACCTAACATTCTGTGAGCAACAAAGGGGAGAGGGAGCATATGTCTGAAATTGAATGGACTTGAGGAAGAGTCCTACTTTGCAACACACCCCCAGGGCACAATCCTTTTTCTATTTTGAGTCATAAAACACAGCTGAGTTATGGTTAAAAAATTAAATGGTTGTATAGCTGTGAAGAAAAAAAAGAGACATGCTCAAACTACCTTCTAACTAGCAGAGACAGTTTGACTTCAAGGAACTCTGCACTTCAATGGTCTGCTTCCCTCATGTGACCTTTCATCCTCCTCTTTGGCTTATTTTTCACTAGGGTCGTGTGTTTTGCACTCTGCTTTCTGGCAGCATTGGTTACACGCCATTAAATTAGGATGCAATAACTGGGAAGCATCAGCCAGTAGTTCTGGTTTAAATAGCAGTTTTTATGACTCCAGAAATGGCTGCATTTTCCCTTCTGGGTACCAGAAGACAATAAGGTAGTTGTAGTAGCAATAGTAATGGCAGAGTTGCTTTTCTTCTGTGAGAGGACCAGGCTCTTGAAGTTACAATCAACAGTAATAGCAGAGCTGCTACTTCGTATCTATCTGACATTTCTGTATAACGGGGGCATTTAGCATATATCATCCAGAAGGTTCCCAAAGTTCTTTTAACTACTGTGCAAACTATAGAGGGACCCTGTAATTAACCACTGAAGTACTGCTACTTCAAGTGCGGGATACAGCATCTTAGTACCATAAAGCAACAGTTTTGGATATGAGCCGAAGGAGCTCATGTTAATTTGAAAACAGGGTAATTTAGGGAGGTAGGTTTTATGCTGTGATTCCCTACCTGGCTCATAGACATAAAACAGGTGGGATGAGAGCTCTCTGCACCTTAGCAAAGGTTTGTTGGGCCCAAATGGCCAATTAGCCCACCTGCTTGCACAAGGAGAGAGAGGCAAACATAAGGAGTGATCAAGCCCAACTGGAGAAGAGCTGGAGGCAGGTTTTCATAAAAACACTGAAAAAGCTCAGGGAAGACCTGGGAAGGAAGGAATTTGTCTGAGGCAGGCTATAGGGATGCAGTTAATCAGGAGAAGTGGTATTAGTCATGGGTAGTGGGGAAGTAGCATAAAGAGCCTCGAGATAGGAAGAGGTCCAGGAAAAATCTTGTGCATGGTCAATACAGGGATGATGGGATAGAACCCAGAACAGCTGGTGGGTTCATTGCAAGGACTATTACTCCTAGCTTGGGGCTGCAGCTGAGCCTTGAAGATGTGGCAGACAGATCTTGTACGAGATGTTTTGGGGACTTTTTGAACAGTTTAGTATCCCTAAAGGGGTGGGCTGAGTTGTGAAGAAAGAGGCTGCCTGCCAGAGGAGCGGTCAGCGGCAGGTGCCATATAGCAGGAGAGGCTGCTGGGCCATGTTCAGCCACCAGAAATGCTCTAATGGCAAGTTAGCTCTGTCCCAACAGGACTAGCCCTCTTGCAGAAAATGCCAGGAGACATCTAGGGGCGGGTGCTCTGGACTTTAGTTTTATGGCTCATCGTAAGAGATTAATGACATTATCTAAGGCAAGAGTAAAAAGTCCAAGACTAGTTAGCACCGAGAGGCTGGGAGGAAGAAATGGTATATGATAAACTCACAAACACTGATAGGACATGGATCATCTGGCTGCTCCAGCTCCCCCTTTATCAGACTAAAAGAGCAAAAGGGCAACCAATTGAATTGAAAGGCAGCACATTTAAAGCTGATCAAAGGAAATATGTTTCCCCATGGTGTGTGATTAGCCTGCGGAACTCACTGCCACAAAAGATGTCACTAGGACCAAGAGTAGAGGAGGTTTAAAAGAAGGCTGACACTCTCAGGAATAAGATTTCCTGTTACAATATCCAATATAAAAATACCTGACTTGTTCTCCCTTCCCTGCCCCCAATGGTCCCATAGCATGTAAAAGAATTACAGATGGCATTAGATCTGCAGCCCACTCTAGCTAATTAAAGTCCCTTGGGACTCGCTGACGATGGAACGAGTATCATCACAAGTGTGGAATTGCAGGAGTGGGCCTGGCTCCCCTCTGCCCCCAACGCCCAGGACTGTTCAGCTGGGGTTGGCCTAGCAGGACTGAGTTGAATGGAATGGAAAAGCAGGCAGGGTCGGCCTCTTCCCCCCCGCTCTGGGGTACGCGGTCGGACAGCAGAGGAAGATCACTCTCCTCTCTTTCTTATGTGCTAGTGGAGGTTGCCGTGTGGACTGGAATAAGAGGCAGGGGCTGGCTCTCACAGCTGCCCCCTTGCGATGGGGTTAGTGTGTAGAAACTGCCTGGCCAGGTGAGAGTCCTTCCCACACACACACAGCCTGCTCTGAGGCCAGGGTGACTGGCCCCGTCCTGGCCCCGCATGGGATGAAAGTTGAGTGTGGGACAGAAAGCTCCCCATCCTGCTGCCAGTGTCCATGTTCACTGCAGCAATCAGGCCTGCCAACATGGGGAGTGGGCAAAGGGGGTCATTCAGCGGGGCCCAGGGTTCCAGGCTCTTTAAATTGTCACCAGAGTGCCACATGGCTCTGAGGGCGGGGGGGGAGGGCTGGCTGCCCCCAGCCCTGCCCCTTCTGCCCGAGCCCCTCCCCTCCTGGGAGGCACAGAGCTGCCCTCCGCCCCCACACACACACCTTGCCTGGGGCCTGTGGTGGCTGTCACAATGTGTTGGTGAGAACACAGCTGCTATCCTTGGTATTGCATGGCTAAGGACACGCACAAAGCAGCTGTGTTTGCTGCTGCTTGGAGGAGTCTCTGGTAGCAACTATGGTCCTGCATGACCAGAAGCCTTTTGCAGCTGTAAGCCCCCGCCTACACAGCTTTACCCAGGCAGTGATAAAGACACAGATGTCATATAGGTCTGAGGGCACAGGGAGAAGTTATTACTGCTGCACAAACATACCTCATTCACCTCTCTGCTAAAACCTCCTCTCGGACTTGAAGCCAGCAAGACCTGAAAAGGGGAGGAAACATATTCAACAAAATGTTATTTTTAAACACTGAAGTAAACTCTCAAGATGATAGTTCAATGCCTTCCTGAGTCACCCTGAGATCTGACTGTTGTCACCCTTCTCCTGCGCCTCTTCTCCATCTTGTCCAAGTGAGATCAGAACAACAGCATATGTCTTTTTTATTTTGGCAGATACTCTGTCTTGCTTGCAAGGCACCTGGCATTTAGGTACTTGAAAACTAATTCTGAAGCATCCATTAAACATGGTGGGGGAAATGTTACAATTTTAAAATGTCATTTTTCCTCAGGAGAAATTTCTGGGCTCCATAAAAGAGAGAAAGAGAGAGCGAGAGAATTTAGCAATTTCAAAATGGTTTCCTAGTGTAGACATGGGCCTGGAGGCCAATACGTTAGTAGCACTGGAGCATCTGCGCTAATATTATTTTGGACTTACAAGTTCGGAATTAGCGTTATTCCTCATGAAAAGCAGGAGGTCAGAGTTCGAATTCTGTGGCCCCTTATTCCAGAATAACAGGCTTGGTAGTGTGGACGCTCCACTTACAAATTTGAATGGGGAGGGGGGGTATTTCGGACTAAGGTCCTAGTGTAGACCGGGCCCAAGGTGCCACAGGACTATTCATTGTGTTGAGAGAGGTGTTCTACTGAAAGCGGCACAAAGCTTTCACCACTAGATGGCAGAATAAGAACAAAGTTCCACACACTGAATAATAAAACCAGCCTGTAGCTGAAAGCATCTAGAATGGCTATTGCTGTAGAATATAGGGGCTACAGAGCTCAGCAGGAGTCACGACATGTATTTTTTTAAAATAGAACCTGAACTCTCCATTCCCATCCTCATTTTAGTTGTTATCCTGGATGTGATCGATTTTCTTGCTGTCTTACAGGAGGCCAATTCTTAGCCACCCGTAGGTCTATGATTGGGATACATTACAAGAGCATCCCCCTCCGGACAGTCAGTCACAGGGTCCCTAATTATCCTAGCTATCCTGGCAGGGTAGGCTAGACCAGTCATAGCTTCACAGATCAAGAGCAACATCTTGAAGCAAGCATGGAGCTGGATAGGGAGCGAGTACAGAATAAACCGCCCTCCCCCCATGTAATGTGATCTTCTTAACCAGTTCCACAGGGGAACTGTGCATCAACACAATGAATTAGATGCTGCTTTCTTGGGGGTTTGTCCCACGAAAGTGGTCAACCCCGCGTGTAGGGCCAGTGTTAATGAGGCCAGTTCAGGAAGGGTGGAGGTGGCTGGCTCACAGCAGCTGATGGGGAGGTGTGAATAGCAAAAGAGGGAAAACTACTTTTGTAGTGAGATGACAAATCCCAATCCTTATTCAGGCCCCATTTGATGGTATTAAACTGCCAAAGGAATTGCAGCTCTGCTGTCTCTCTTTGTAGCGTGGCCAAGAGGCTGCGCTGAGGACAGTAATGCCTTGGTTTGATACTTGTCACTCTTTGCTAAGACAATACAGTATTTTTTGCTGCCCCCATGCAATTCCCAGTGCTCCCTCTACCACACAGTCCTCCACACAGATGTCCATTCCGTGGGGGCCCTGGGGCTGGAGCACCCATGGGGAAAAATAGTGGGTGCTTAGCACCCACCAGCAGCCCCTCCATCAGCTCCTCTCCCTGCCCACCCCCTACCTCTCACTCACTGGCAGGCTGGACATGAGCTCCTCTCCCTCCCAGTTCCTCTTGCCCTTGGGGATTAGCTGTTCAGTGGCATGAAGGAGGCAGTGGGGTTGGGGGAGGAGGAGAGGCAGGGCAGGGGTTGTGGAGGGGAAGGGGGAGTTGTCTGGAGGTGGAGCCAGAGCAAAGCAGGGGTCTAGCACCCCTGGGGAAAATCACAAGGTTGGTATCTCTGGTCTGCTAAAGGGAGCTGGAGCAACTGAGAGCGATGGATACAACTTAGTTGAGTGGGAGTCTCCTGGGACACAGATTAATAAAAAACCCTTCATCCTTCCCCTAACACTCTCAGTAAACCTAGCCGTGGAGCACCAATCCGCCCTGTTGCCATTGGACCCATGGACCCGCAAACACCCCCGAGTGTAGTTCTCAGCACACCTATCAACACTAGCTCTCGAAGGCAGGGACTAGTCTGCTTTCTCAGCCATGTGACATTCATCACAGTAAAACACTAATCTGGGTGTTAGAAAGCTCAGGAAGAAAACATTAAACTCCTGTTTAGTGTTTTCTTATTCTGAACACCAGCCAGATTCCTGATTTCACTAATCCTTGGGTGGTGAAAAGGTCTCTCTCCATTCCCTTTGTTCTCTCTTTTTTTTTCAGCCTCTGAGGTTTGGAGTACCACTCTGGTACTGTTCTTCCCAAAGAGATGTGTTATCTGGGAAAGATAACTTGAAGGAGACAGTCCCAAGTTCTCTCCCTCAGGAGAAGTCCTTATAACCTCTGAGAGTGTCTGTGCAGCTGTGGGGTCATCTCAACCAAGCAAAGTTATCAGCTCAAGTGAAACCAGAACATCCATTTCACTGAATAACCAGAGCATTAGAAAAGTTCCCTACTAAACTCCGGCTGGCTTTCAGAACCCCCCACCCCAGACCTCTTCTCTTTTAATATTTTTAAACTGAACTCAGTCCTGTCATTATCAAGGTGAAATACGATGCCATTAGCATGGGAGAGTAGTTATTTGTCGAATGAGATGGCAGCTTTTCTGCTTGTAATTATCTGAGTGCATGAGTAATCCTGCCATTAGGAACAGACCGTCACTGCAGCAAGAAGCCTTTTGATCCACCGCGCACTGAGATGCTTGTACGTTTTAGACCTTTTCTATCAAAAACCAGCAACCCTTGGACAAAATGTAGAAGCACTATTGCTTAGTTAGGGGGGCAGCGGCAGGGTCTAGTTTCTGAATTAAAAGCCAGGGACAGAAAAGAAATGTCCAGCAAATCTGAGCTGCTAGGCAGCAATTGGCGCATGTTACTGAAAGACACAAAAGGTAAATGACATCATGGACACTTTCAGAACTCTGATTTTATTTTTCCTTCCCGCTTTTCAGGGAACCCTGCAAGAAACTACAGCGGGACAATACCGATTTCTATTCCAACAGCCACTGGCCTGGTATCCCTGGGGAATGAGATATTCCAGTCCTCTCTTCTAATCCCCGTGACACTTACATCGAAAGCATTGCTTTTAAATCATGTTGTATTGCACAGGCTGCTTATCTGCGGGCCTCATTTTGAACACCTACGTTTGTACATCAGTGCTACAAACATGCCCATGTCTACAGAAGGCAGCTGGCAAAATGTTCTTTTTTGTTCTACCCTCTGCACCAGTTCCATGAACAGAACAAACAGCTGAGTTCACCATTGAGTAAGGGTGCAGCTATCCCCTCTTACATGGGCAGACCCAACCATTCTGCTCTTTCCTTCACCCAAAATGTGAGGTTGCATTTTATTTTAGAGCTGTCGATTGACCTGCGTTAATGCCTGCCATTCCCCGTTTTGGCGCTTTAAAGGGGCAGCACATTAGGAGGCGGGGATCAGCTGGGGACTCCACCTGATCCTGGTTTCCATGAAGTGCTGCCCTGTTGAAACGCTGCCGTGGCGTTTCAAAGGGGAGGCGCACGCGATTAATCGCAATTAAATTTTTTAATCACGTGATTATTCACGATTAAATTTTTTAATCACTTGACAGCCCTACATTTTATTTCCTTTGGGTTATCAGTCAGCTTCTCAAGATGATTCTCCTACATTAAGAAGCTTCAAGGGGTAGCTGAGTTAGTCTGCACATTCTCCTACATTGTCACTTTTCAATAGGTTTGGCTTGTCATGATCTGGAAGCTGTTACTAAAGTTAAAGACACAAATATTTTTGTCATGACTAAAATAGGCCAAAACAGAAGCCCTCAACAAGATTACTTCAGCTTCATTATCACTAGCCTGATTAAAAATACTCTTTCTCTATATGCAATGAAGCACTAATGTTGCATGTGTTTGTAATGGCCCATCGGGCAAATACAATACAGACCAAATCCGTCTTTGATGTAAGTCCGCGGAAGCCAGTGAACTCACACCACAGATTAATTTTGCCCTGTTACGTCATGTTCCAGAGTCCCTCCAACAATGGGAGTGGATAAATCAGTGAGATTACAAATAAGCATCCCTTACTATTCAAGGGCTGAGATTTCTGGGGTTTAAAGCAGCACTTTGCAGGACCTGGTCATTAAATGGGATTTTCTTTGGAGAAAATGAGCCCCCTACTGGGATACCATTATTCTGCAGTCCCATTGCCCAATGGGTATTAGATGAAAATACATTAATCCATTCTGGCCACAAGAGTTTGCAAGGCTTGGTAATAAGATCTAAGTGCTTTTCCAGATGGTCTATATTCAGGAGATTTCCCAGGGCAAGACTGAGGGGGCTTCTCTTTTCACACAGCCTCAGGCTTGTTTCTGGAAGGCATAGAATCCAGATACGTAAAATGATGCTGGACAGCACAAAAAAACCCAGGGGTACAACATTTGACAAGGTGAACTTTGTTTCATATTTCTAGTGGCAACAGACATGTCACTTTCTCTTGTTAACTAAGATGTCTCTGGGCCTCTTGGAAGAATGGCTTTTCCTTTCACCTACAGGGTCAGGCGAAAGAGAGGGCAGCTGGAAGGAAGTGGCTTTTATTTTCATCCACGTATGGAAAGCAGTTCTTCATGGACATTCAGAAGGCTCTAATATTTCAGGCACTTGAAACCTGTTTCCTTAGGCCACACACAGCCTGAGCGATGCAGCTGTTGAGTTCTCGCACTTGTCTTAACTCCTTATGTGCCTCCATCACTGCAGTCGTGCCTTAATTTAAGCTGGCCATCCGGAAAGTCATAGGGATGGTACCTTACTGGATAAGCATGGGATGAACTAGGGATCTAGTCAAACTATTCTCTGTGTTGCTCCCTATGCGTCTCTGTTCTTGAACACTGCAGGAAGGAAAGGAACACAGACACTGCCAGGTAGGAACACTGAATCTTTATTCCAGCATGAGACACAGGAAATCCTGTGAAGGTGCTAGATAACTGAGGACTAATAGGCAGTTGTTAAAATTAATTGTGAACAGTGCACTGGAGCCAGCTAACACATTATCCTAGTGGCACTGGAGTTTACAACGCTAGAACAATGCCGGCATCCCTGATGCTGCTGAGACCCACCTTTCTTTAAAGATGTAAGGAACAAGCCCACTACTTATTCCCCATCATTGTGGGCATTGCCTGGTACTCCAGCTGGTAAATACCTCTTTGCTGTCTCTACTATTTTTAAGTGTTGCGACCCTGGAACCAAAGGTAGAAACCTTTTTATTAGGTCCCATTGTCTGCCTTCCGGATGATGGACCCATGAGGGTTACAAAATACGTGCTACAAAATAAAGGGACTCATCCAACTCACTGATGCCAAAGGAAGCTGGACTGTGAGGTAAGGGACCAGGCCACAAGAGAGTGGGAATTTTTAACTATGAGCGTTCTCAGCCATTGCAATGAGCTACTAAGGGAACTGGGGGATTCTCCATCTCTTGATAACTTTAGATTATAATTGGATGCCTTTCTGGATGATTGATTGATAGGAGAGATTCATAAGACTGGGGCTTTTCAGCTCGGAAAAGAGATGACTTAGGGGTGGGGAAAGGATAGAGGTCTATGAAATCATGACTGGTGTGGAAAAGATGAATAAAGAAGAGTTATCTACTTCTTCCCATCATACAAGAAGTAGAGGTCACCAAATGAAATGAATAGGGAGCAGGTTTAAAACAAACAAAAAAAGTATTTTTTCATGCAGTGTTCAGTCAACCTGTGGAACTCCTTGCCAGAGGATGTGGTGAAGACCAGGACTTTAACAGGGTTCAAAGAGCTAGATAGATTCATGGAGGTTAGGTCCATCAATGGCTATTAGCCAGGATGGGTAGGAATGGTGTCCCTAGCCTCTGTTTGTCAGAAGCTGGGAATGGGCGACGGGGAGAGATCACTTGATGATTCCCTGTTCTGTTTTTTCCCTCTGGGGCACCTGACATTGGCCACTGTGGGCACACAGGACACTGGGCTGGATGGACCTTTGGTCTGACCCAGTCTGGCCATTTGTATATTCTTATGATATACATTAATCAAACATAAACAGTTGTGTTAAATCTAGAGAATTCAATGAAACCCTATGGGCTGTGTTATAAGGAAGTCAGTCTAGATCTAATGATACTTCTGCCATTAAAATCTATGAAATAATAAAGGAAGCTAATTTCCATCTCCAGCAAAGGCCCTAAACAAACCATACATTTTTCTGGGGCTTGAACTCATTTTATTTTTAACATAATCCATATGAAATTACCTATTCTGCACGGCTCACTTCCCTTTGATCTTTCACCATTAACCTTTACATCTAATTGGGGATAAGAAATTACAAAATATTTCCCCTAATTAAGGGGAAGGAATTTCTTTGTGGTCATTAGACATCTAAAAATAAATCCTACAAAATGAAAGGTGGCTATGATTGTACGGCTTTTCACTGTAGAAAGATTATCTGATTATTTCCAGCATCATTAAGTGAACATGGCCCCTTATTGCTAACATAAAGTCTATGAACTCTCATACCCACCGACCTATACATCCTGTCACATCACTGATCAGACATGTGAAGGATATTTGGGTAACATTATAACTGTGGTGCTATTTCAGATGGCTGTTACCTTCCGAAGATGGAGGGATGAGGGGTGAGAAGGATCCACCGCTATTCTTTGTGAAAAAATTCCAAGGGCAGCTCTGTCCCTCCTAGAATGGAGAGCCCTCTCATGGTTGTTCCAGTGGGGTTAGTTTCCTATCATTAACTATCATTTAGCATTTACTGTCTAGCCTTAGGCTGAGCTAGGCACTGAGGCTGGTCCCTTCACGCTCCCTGCTGAAAAATCGACATTGGGCCCTCAATTAGGGTGGGTTTTATTTTCCCGCAGAAGAGAGTTGAAAGAGCAGCCAGGTTCAAGGGGAGGGTGTCTCAAGACCGGGGATCCTTTGTGGGTTGGGAAACAAAGACAGTTTTCAAATGTTAGTATTAATCTGTACATTCCAGTTAATTAAACATGGTATTATCATTGTCTTCTGCCGGGAACTATTTTTCGCAGTGGAAGGATATGTGGGGAATTTAGCCAAGAAGCTGTAGAATTTATTGTTTGCAAATGAGTCTTGAAATGGAGGCACAAGTCCTGATGTGTGGGTCCTCTACGCAGTGTGTTCGGGAGGCTGTTTCTCGAGTTTCTCAGGTGGCTGATGCCAGGGGATGAAGTTATGTACACACAATGGTTTACTGCAGAAGCAGCTTATTGCTCTATCTCTTGCTTGCCCCTTCCCTGTTCAGGGGTGGTGACTTCTGTAGCCTTCTTCCAAAACTCCTGACAGTCAGCCTGGCTCTCATGTAATTGACCGCGATAAGGGCAGGGGTGGGCACCTTGGGGGTGCTGTGTGTGATCTGCAAGACATGTTGACTGGTGCCCACATTCAGGGTTGTCCAGTTCCACTTTATTTCCATCTGTGTCGGGTTTTTTCCCTACTGAAGTTACTGAAGTGACACACACATAAAGCAAGGGCATTACGAAGGGAGGGGCGTGTGGATGGCACACAACACTGGCTGTGGGAGCCGTGTGCTCCCTCGGCATCCCATCCCAGCGCTGCTACGGTTCAATCGGCGCTCCCCGAAAATTCCAAGCACGCAGGCGCAGTGAGTGAAACTCCCCTGTCCCAGGAGACTGTCTAGCCTACGTGTGCCCATCACTACTATAAGGTCTGCGACAATGTGTTTACAGTCTATGGCCTCGCCCCTCTTCCAGCCATGCTGATTGCAAAAGCCATCCTACTAATTGGGTCTCCACTGGACATATCCCCACCAACATCGCCCAGCCTCTCTCAACTTGCCTTTAGTTGGGGCAAGCCTCACACCTGCACCTTGTTTCCTGTCACGGTGGTGTCCAACCATTTCACCCTCTCAACCTCTACATTCCTGTGGTGGGAGCCATCTGAGGTCTTTTCCTGTGGCTGGCCAAGCCTCTGCACCATACATGAGGATGGGCTGGATTCTAGTCTTGTACATTCTGCCTTATAACTTCATTGGCATCTTTCTGTTACAGAGAACTGGGATTGGTTCACCCCATTTACACCACGCCGCTTTGGTACCGTGCTCAGACCATTGTCAGCAACCTCTCATTAAATTCTTTCACTTTGAATCCGTCCACCTGTAATATACTTTATGGCAGGTCCTCCTCCCTCAATTCTCAGAGCCTCATATTTACTAGTGTTTGCTCTGTTCTGCCTGCTCGACCCTATCTTGTCACGGCTCAAAGTCGGTTTGCAAGGTCTTACATCTTTTGTACACGTGAACATTGCTCTATCCCGTGAACAGACTATTCCAAGGTATTTCCGTCATAGAGGCTCATCACATCTGTGACAACTGTAAACACAAAAGGGCTTGGTGCTCTCCCCTGAGGCGAGACAGTGTTAATTGTAAATTCTTTGATTTAGCCCCATTTGATTCTGACTACGGTAGTCAATCTATTGTCCATATCCTCGGTAAGGCAGTGATGGCCTTCTGACACGCCTTCCTGCTGCAAACTACACCAAACTAATTCTCTCAGTCCACGATTGTATCCTTATCCAAGTCCACAGAGATCATACCCACTTGCATCCCTTTTCTCGGAACTTCCTCATGAGAATTTGTAGCACAAATATGACATCAGCTATACTCTCTTCTGGCATAAATCCATACTGAACTTTCCCAATTTCAGCTGTTCCATGCAGAAGATTTTCAAAAACCTTCTCCAATAGTTTCATAGCAAATGATGTCAGCTTACCTGAGTGATTATTAAAACATAGTATAATATCTCTTTTATGTTTAAAAATGGGTGCCACAAAACGTTTAGGCTATTTATCTAGTATTTTCTTTCTTAAGAATACCATGATCTTAGATTCTCATTCATCACCCTTTCAGAATAATCACTCCAGCCTTTGTTGGTTGGTTCACAGTTTGTTTGCAACAGACCATGTTCATTTCTAATATAAACAAACTGATTTGCATCTCTCAGCATTTTGTCTTTTAATGAGTTTGTAGACGGTCTTTTCCCCCTTATATTCTAGTTGGTTCCATAGTTCCTCTGAGACCAAACATAATCATCTGAGACCAAAGTTTTAGCTGTCACAACTGGCTTTTATTTTTAACTCTGCATTTATCATATCCTTTCTTCACATCCTTTCCAGCACAGCTTCAGCCATTGTTAGGACTTCCACGTGCCTTTTCCAGCAATGGTAACCTTAGTTTGTATCCTTCAAATTTCCTTCACTTCCTTTCTTAGCAGCCCTTGCCCAGGTATAAGGATCAGGTGAAGCTGCTGTTTCCTGTAAGCAACATATGCGCTAGCCCTCGCAGGTACCCATGGCTGGGAATGAAAAAAAATAAATCGTCAAACAAGACGTAATGCATAGACTTCCTGAATGCATGACCACATCTATTTCTACAGGTCAGCTCTCCAAGCTTCACACACTTGGTTTGAGAGCTGAATTTCCCTTTTCCTACATGAGCTACCTACCAAGGCTATCAAACCCCACCCGCCTGGCATGACTTGTTTTAATACCATCTGAGAGATGCCACCAGAGAGTCTGTGGATATTTGCAGCTGACTTGAATCTGCAGAATGTTCCCCCCCGCACCACCTAGGGATGTGCCTCATGGGAGTTAGATGTCCATTCACAAGGCAGAAGATGCTTATTGCTGTACCCCCAAATCTATAATCTCACTGTTGAGACTTTTACCCCGTGACCTGTCAAGAATGCTGTGCTGAGCAAAATGGGAGCTGCTCGCTTTAAAGAGATCATCTGTTAGCTCTTGACGCAATTAGAAAGGGCAGACATGTTCCTGAAATAGTTACAGAACACAAAACAGTTGTGGTTGAAACAAGTTCCAGATGGTGTTTGAGCGGGTTTGGTTTTCGTAACAACACATTAAAATGGATTCCATGTCTTAAAATTCCTCTGGTATCTAATGAACAGGAAACATGAATTACAAGTAATAATTTACTACAAACAAAAGAGATGAACTCAGAGACAGACCCATTTATCTTTGTTCCTTGAGGTTTGCATGTTTACCTCGTGAGGGCTAATGGCTTTCTTCCACAGGCTTTGCGTTTTCAAGCTCTTACCTAGTTGGGGGTCCAACACACAGGGAAAAAGGAGGGTGCTGAGGTCGTACAGAAAGGTCTGGCTTACCTGTAACCTTGGAGAGATACATGGACATTCCTCAAAAGCGCACCAGAGAGAAAACACGAGACATGATTGTAAGAGGAGGTCAAGGACGAGAGCCAGTTAAACAGCAGAGGGGAGCTTGATGTGCCCCCATCCTCAAAGCTGCGGCACATTTAGGAAATATTTCATTTAGAAACACAGGGCCAAATTTATCCCAGGTGTAACTTTAATGGACTTGCACTAGGGGTTATTTGGACTCTTTGGCTACAGGGGCATTTCTCTCCGGCTTGATTTACTAACTGCAAAGCTTCTGAGCATAACTGATAACAGTTGCTAGGACTGCAGCATGATTTAGGAATACCGTACCACTCTCAAGGCTGTCTCCTGTGCAAATGTGTCAAGTCAGGGTTATAGATGGATATGTTTGGCCATTAGCCTGTCCACCCGTTCCAATATGCATCTTTCATGTCATAACAGATTTGACCTGGATCTAGCAGTCAGGCTGGTTTTATAGAAATTTGGATCATAACCTCCATGGCCAGCAGCTCTCAGAGGCCCTGGAATTGGATACTGCCCAGTAAGAGAGCATCAGCAATTGCACAAATCATTCTTATAAGGGGTAAGAGAATGGCAGGGGAACTAGGGTAAGTGATTTCTGAGAGGGTCAGTATTAACTCTATGCCTGAAGCCCTTATGGGCAGATCGGACAATGCCACAGAGAGAAAGAATCAGTCCAGAGGCCTTGGGACGATGTTCCTGTTCATGTGAGCCCTTGACATGCAGAACTTTCTGTGTTAATTCTGGAATAAATATGATTTCTTTTCAATCCACTCTAGCTGTAACTTTATACTGAGTCATTCAAAAGTGAGCATGGCTCTGTTGTGCAGTTGTATTCATGTTCAAGAGAGGAAAGAGATCATTCTTGAATCCCGTAAAATGTTGACAAGATTAAATCTGTCTCTGGCTATACTACCCCGAATGCACCCAGCCTTGGCTGAACTCAAAGGCAAAGCAGGTAGCCGTGTTCGTCAAAAATGAACAAAGTTAATGAAAGTAAAATTAATAAAAGTTAACAAAAAATGTAGATGGTATAATGAGCTTTTGTGGTACCATCTATGTTTTTGTTAGTCTGTAAGATGCTGCAGAACTATTCATTGTTTTTTAAGCGAAGGAAGGTCAGGCGGGGTTGGTATTTGGGTAGGAAACAGTCTAAGATAACATCTTTTGCTTCTTCTAACACTAGGTGGCAATCTTCTCAGAGAATTTACTTATTCCTTACCGCCACCCCACCCCGCTTCTCTTAAAACGAAAAGCAAGAAAGAGCTTTGAAAAAGAGTAGACAAGCCGAACTATTCCTCTTTTACTTCTCATATAAGAGGAAAATAGGAAGAACAATGAGACTGTGAAAATCAAAACTGTCTTATGAGACAAAAAAGAACTTTAGGTAAGTTCATGGAGGTTAGGTCCATCAATGCTTATTAGCCAGGATGGGTAGGAATGGTGTCCCGAGCCTCTGTGTGTCAGAGGCTGGAAATGGGTGACAGAGAAGGGATCACGTGAGGATTACCTGTTGTGTTCCCTCCCTCTGGGGCACCTGGCACTGGCCACTGTGGGCAGACAGGACACTGGGCTGGATGGACCTTTGGTCTGACCCAGTCTGGCCATTCCTATGTTTTTATGACACTCCATCCCCCCAAGAACTTATCTTTTTTATTGGCCACTGATTATTCATTTATTCTTAGACTTTTCTTCTTTACAGTTAACAAGACACAGTGCCTTTAACTCTGACATTGAGATTGTTCATTTCAGCAGCTCGTGTCTATGGAGTTACGGCAGGGTCTGGGAGCCGGGCCTCCTGCGTTCCATCTGTCGCTCTCTGGGATGGGGTTTGGCAGGACACTCACCTTCCTGTGCCTTGGGGACGTGGCTGAGGGAGGAGACCTAATTCACCTACCTCTCCGTGTGCTCTTTAGGGTGTGTATCTAGGCACCATGGGCAATAACTTGTGAGCTCGGGGTGAAAGAGGCTATCAAAGTGCAGAGTAAAAACTTGGGGGTTGCGTCATCACCTCCAGTGGTGGAACCCTGGGCTGAGGCATAAAATGCAGGCAAACCCCACGGGTATTGCTCTGCCAATTTTCTCCTGCCTTACTCTGAGGGTGGTGGGCAAGGTTTGTATTCCTGCCCCACATGGGGCACAGCCCTGTCTCAAACCCCAGGATCAGTACAGATTCTGCACTGGCTCCAACTCCATGCAGGCCTCTTCTGCCTATTGCAGTCGCCCTTTTTCAAAGCGAGCAGGGATTGCCCCTCAGGAAAACAGAAACAACCTGCACTGACTCTCATGCTACGTCTATACTGCTTCCTTCTTGCGCAAAAGCCTATGCAAATGAAGTGCAGATTAGCATATTGCTGTGCTACATTTGCATAATTAATTAGGGTTCGTTTTTGCGCAAGAGGCTTTTGCGCAAAAAGGAGCTGTGTAGACAGCTCCTTTTTGCACAAAAGCCCCCCTCTTGCAAGAACCGTTCTTCCTGAAAAAATGAGGAAGAATGGCTCTTGTGCAAGAGGGGCCTTTTGTGCAAAAAGGAGCCTCTTGCGCAAAAGCAGTACCTAATTAATTATGCAAATGACACATGGCAATATGCTAATCCGCTTTTCATTTGCATAGGCTTTTGTGCAAGAAAGAAGCAGTATACACAGATGTAGCCTTTGTGTTTTGTGCTGTGCAGAGCTGATAACATGCATTCCCCCTACCTCCACCGCTCGCTGTCTCTCCATCCTTCAGCCAGCCACGCTGCGCTGTGGGCAAGGCAGAAAGATGGCCACTGTAGTGGCTGACAGCACCCTCTCATTTGGAGGAAGAAGCTGCCCCAGCCCTTGTTAGCCCAGAGTTTGGATACTGGTAGGAGACGTCAATAGGCAGTTGAGAGACCAACCAGAATAAACACTGGAGACTTAATCCCTAGGGCCAGCAAGAAGATGGTGTGTGCCTTGCAGCTCTTCCGGAGTTCCCAGGGGCTAGCTTGGCCCTAGGTGCAGGATAGCTTCACTCTAAGGGCTGCCATGAACGGTGCTGAGTTGACATGGCCCCTACGAGCCTTGTGGCAGCAAAGGAATGGCTGGAGTGCAGAAGCACTTATCCAGAGAGCCCGCCTCTGTCGGTATTCCCCCCGTGGCTCTTACACACACACCCTCTACCAGGAGATTCTGTGCATTGTGGCCTCGGCGTGACAATGAAGAATTCTCTAGGGAAGCCCTCCCAGTTCTGCTGTCCCTACCCTGAACTCCCGGTGCTCGCTGGACCTAACGGTGTGACTGCTATCAGCAACTGTGCCCTAGAGCGATAGCAGTGCAGGGGGCCTGATTCTGCTTGTATGAGGCTGGGAAGAGTTTGGTCACTGTCTGGCAGGAGGTTGGGCATGAGGTTCACCAAGCAGTGTTTTCACACTCCCCAGCGCCCAGGAAGTCTTTCACCAGGACAGGTCTTCCAGTGGGCTTGGCTGCTGTTACCTACTGGGAGACTCACGTCCCTCTGAACTCCCACTCACGTGGCTATATCAACGAAACAAAAGTGCATGGACACAGGTTAAATTCAGGTTGGTTCACCCTTCCCCCACTCTCTGTCTACGGTCCAGCTCCAGAGGTAATAGCCTCACCTGTGAGTGGTCAGGCCCCTGACAGCTTCCTCACCCCTTTGGATCAAGGGGCCTTGTGTCACCAAACTGCTTCGGTTTCACGTGTCCCCCACTTGTCTTATGTTTGTTTCCTGTCCTGGCATGTTTCTTTCACCTCATTTTCCAGGGAGTTTTGTTCTTTTCCAAACAGCTGATCCCAGTGGGGAAGATAAAAAGGAGAGAGTCTCTCTCCCCACTGACAACTTCATTCCCCATTAATGAAGATTTAAAAAGAAATCTCAGGGCTCATTAAGAACCTGATGACAGCTTTACCTTCTTATGCAGAAACTTAACACCAGACCAATTCCCCTGTGTCTAAAGCCAGCACGGCTGCAGTGTTAGTTCTCACTCTACTGGGGAGTGCTGGAAAGCAGGATCATGCGGCAGCATAAATGGATATCAAGAGGTTTGCTTGTACCTTTATCAGATCTTCCTTTCCAAGGGCATTTCATGATATATTTGACACAGCGATGCAGGGAGCTGAGGGCCTCTGCCACCTCCTCAAGCACTGAATGCTAATCTCTGTTACAATCCCCAAGAGCGGTGCTGGAGCAAGTCACACAAATGCACGGGCTGAGTGGAGGGTTGTAGAAATGTATGATTTTATTTTTCCAGTGAACTTTTTCCCATTTACACAGACCACGTATTTCCCTCTGAGTCTGGTGAGAGGCCTTCCCTCTGTGCCACAAGAGAAATTGGTATTTTTTCCCTTCAGTAAGAAACAGTTAAAAAAAAAAAAAAAAAAGCCTACATATGGCAGTTCTAAGCACCACCCTGAGCACCAACATTGCTGCAGCCGGCTCCCTTGGGAGCAATGACATACTTTCTCTCAGGGGATTATGAGCACCCAGATGGTAATCACGGGGCTAATGGTGTAACGTGGAGGAGACAAGTAAAAGGAACAGAAAGTAAAAGGCAAGCTTTGAGGTTGAGAGATGCTGAGGAGGGAAACGGCACGAATGGCTCCTCGTACGAGGCGCCTGTGCTGTGTTGCCTGGGTAGACGTGCAGAGGAATGAAAGGTAGATGGGGTGAATAAAGAACAGCCCATGACAGATGCAGGCTAGACTGTGGGCACACTGAGCACCAGCAAGTACACTCTGTGATACACCCCCGAATGCTTTACCAAGAGCAAAATCATTGTGCGTCATCCAGTTTGGGGTTTTTTGCCAGCTTTTTATAAGGCCAAAGTGGTTGCACTGTTCACGAATCTACTGAAGTTGACCATTTGTAACCTCTCTTTTTGTGGTATGTTCAGAAGCTTCACGGGGTAGCCGAGTTAGTCTGTACAGGATAAACTTAAAAAACAACAAATGGTCTGGTAGCACTTTAAAGTTAGTCTATAAAGTGCTACCAGACCATTTGTTGTTTTTTAAGTTTATTTTTGTGGTTTGACGTTCGTGAAAGCACACTACATCCTTGGTCTTCACCAAGAAGTCTAATGATGAAAGGATGCCTCACACAGTGAATGCTAGTGGGAAGGGGGTAAGTTTAGAAGATAAAATAAAAAAAGAACAAGATAAAAATCACTTAGAAAAGTGAGATGTCTGCAAGTCACTGGGGCCTGATGAAATGCATCCTAGAATAATCAAGGAGCTGATAGAGGAGGTATCTGAGCTTCTAGCTATCATCTTTGGAAAATCATGGAAGTCTGGAGAGATTCCAGAAGACTGGAAAAGGGCAAATCTAGTGCCCATCTATAAAAAGGGAAATAAGAACAATCCAGGAAACTACAGACCAGTCAGTTTCACTTCTGTGCCAGGGAAGATAACGGATCAAGTAATTAAGGAAATCATCTGCAAACATCTGTAAGAAAATGAAGTGATAGGTAACAGCCAGCATAGATTTGTATAGAACAAATCATGTCAAACCAATCTGATAGGTTTCTTTGATAGGATAACAAGCCTTGTGGATAAGGGAGAAGCGGTGGATGTGGTATATCTGGACTTTAGTAAGGCATTTGATACGGTCTCGCATGACCTTCTTATCAAGAAACTAAGCAAATACAACTTAGATGGGGCTACTATAAAGTGGGTGTATAACTGGCTGGATAACCATTCTCAGAGAGTAGTTATTAATGGTTCACAGTCATGCTGAAAGGGCATAACAAATGGGGTTCTGCAGGGGTCTGTTTTGGGACCGGTTCCGTTCAATATCTTCATCAACGATTTAGATATCAGCATAGAGAGTACACTTATTAAGTTTGCAGATGATCCCAAGCTGGGAGGAGTTGCAAGTGCTTTGGAGGATAGGGTCAAATTGATCTGGACAAACTGGAGAAATGGCTGGAGGTGAACAGGATGAAGTTGAATAAGGACAAATGCAAAGTGTTCCACGCAGGAAGGAACAATCCGTTTCACACACACACAATGGGAAGCGACTGTCTAGGAAGGAGTACGGCAGAAAGGGATCTAGGGGTCAGAGTGGACCACAAGCTAAATATGAGTCAACAGTGTGATGCTGTAGCAAAAAAAGCCAACCTGATTCTGGGCTGCATGAACAGGAGTATTGTGAGCAAGACACAAGAAGTCATTCTTCCACTCTACTCTGCGCTGATTAGGCCTCAATTGGAGTACAGGAGGCCCCCAAGATGCGAACGCCCGAGTTCCGACCCCCCTGCACTTACAACCATGGCCCGCATTTACGACGGTGCACGGCGCCTACCGTAAATGTGGGTTCAAATTATGATGCCCCCAACTTGCAACTCTTCCTCTGGAATGAATAACATAGCAAGTCGGGGGCCTCCTGTATTGTGTCCAGCTCTGGGCACCACATTTCAAGAAGTAGAAAAATTGGAGAGGGTCCAGAGAAGAGCAACAAAAATGATGAAAGGTCTAGAGAACATGAGCTATGAAGGAAGGCTGAAAGAATTGGGCTTGTTTAGTTTGGAAAGGAGAAGACTGAGAGGGGACATGATAGTGGTTTTCAAGTATCTAAAAGGGTGTCACAAGGAAGAGGGAGAAAAATTGTTGTCCTTGGCCTCTGATTTTGGGGGTGAACATAAGAACATAAGAACGGCCAGACTGGGTCAGACCAAAGGTCCATCCAGCCCAGTATCCTGTCTACTGACAGTGGCCAATGCCAGGTGCCCCAGAGGGAGGGATCACAACAGGTAATCCTCACGTGATCTCTCCCCTGTAAATTGGGTGGGATAGATAAGATCCTATATAAGTTTACTCAGCTCTTCCAATTTAGGACTAGACTTTCAGTGCATCATGGCTAAAAAAAAGGAAGTAGGTGCAGAAGTTCACTCTCCAGCTCTCACATAAAGAATCTAAAGTGAGTGCAAATCTGTGTAACAGCAACACACAACCAGATTGCTGCCTTGGTGGTTGCAGGGGACAGCTGCCATTCTAGGTAAGCAAATAACATCTTTAGAGAACACCCAAGGGAGAGAAATCTGGAAGACTGAAATCCACAGAAAAAATTAATAAAATTCAGCTGAAATTACTTGATTCCCATATGTTCTTCTAGCTAGGCAGCTGGAGAGCCGTCATACCTAATTCTGAGTGTGCACCATTCTTCTTCTCTTTGCCCTGGTCTACACTGGGGGTTTATTTCAAAATAACCCCCCTTATTTCAAAATAATAAGCAGGGCATCCACACTACCAAGCCCATTATTTCAAACTAAGGGGTTGGATATTTCAGCTCAAATGCAAATGCTAAGTGCTCCACTTAGGAAGGAACAATCAGTTTCACACATACAGAATGGGAAGCGACAGAAAGGGATCTAGGGGTTATAGTGGACCACAAGCTAAATATGAGTCAACAGTGTGATGCTGTTGCAAAACAAGCAAACATGATTCTAGGATGCAGTAACAGGTGTGTTGTGAGCAGGACACTAGAACTCATTCTTTTGCTCTGCTCTGATTAGGCCTCAGTTGGAGTATTGTGTCCAGTTCTGGGTGCCACATTTCAAGAAGGATGTGGAGAAATTGGAGAGGGTCCAGAGAAGAGCAAACAAGAATGAAGAAAGGTCTAGAGAACATGAGCTATGAGGGAAGGCTGAAGGAATTGGGTTTGTATAGTTTAGAAAAGAGAAGATTGAGGGGGGACATGATAGCCGTTTTCAGGTATCTAAAAGGGTGTCATGAGGAGGAGGGAGAAAACTTGTTCTTCTTGGCCTCTGAGGATAGAACAAGAAGCAATGGGCTTAAACTGCAGCAAGGGAGGTTTAGGTTGGAGATTAGGAAAAACTTCCTACCTGTCCGGGTGGGGAAACACTGGAATAAATTGCCTGGGGAGGTTGTGGAATCCCCATCTCTGGAGATATTTAAGAGTGGGTTAGTATGAATACTAACGTTACTAATGTACCCTGTGAGGGTGGCAATGAGAACTCCCTTGCAAAATGTCAAGAGAGAACACAGTAAAAAAACAGCTGCTGGCATTTGAAAAAAGGATATAAATGCTGCACAAAGACTATTTTAGATCCCAGCAAGTGACAAGTGGAGCCTAGAGTGTTGTCCTGTAGTGAAGTAAAAAGCAGGAATTGCATCCTACTTAATTTTCCAGGTTGAATGTACTTTGAGCTTCCACGACACAATTCTGTGAGTTGCTCAAACCTACATGTTGTCCAGTTTGCTATTTTTTAGCTTATCTACATTGACATACTTTGAAATAGGAACTGAGAGTGAAATTCTCCTCTGTGCAAAGGCAAAAACACAGCCTACTCACAGGGGCCCCTGTCCATCTCTGAGTGCCATGAGTGGGGGGAGGCCCTGACCACACCTCTATACGCAGCACGATCTCGCCGCTCCCATTGGCCGGAAAAAGGCCATTGGGCTCTGCCTGGGCTGTGCCTGTGGTGCAGGCAGTGTGCAAAGTACATCCGCCTCAGGCTCATGGCACCAGAGAGAACACGGTCCCTGCCCCTGTCGTGTGGGGGTGTGGCAGGCAGAGAGTCTACCTGAGGGTCTCGCTGGGATGCTGGCCAGGAGCGCCTAGGTAACCAAATCCCTTCCTCCCCCACAACCCTCTGTTCCCCTCCTGCCCCCCTGCCCAAGATCACAACCCAAACCCCTGCATTGCCTCTAGCATCTCTGCTCCAGTTCACAACACCCTTCTCTAGACACCGCACCTCTCCTGCACCCCCCCTCCAGGTCAGAATCCTCTCCTGAACCTGTACCCCTTCCCAACGCCCACCTTCTGCAGTGCCCCTCCAAACCCCCCCACACCGTGCCCCCTCCCAGACCCCCTGCACCCGTGCACTTCCCAACCCCGCACCGAACCTCCCAACCCCCGCACCTGTACCTTCCCAACCCCGCCCGAACCTCCCAACCCCTCTGCACCCGAACCCCTCCCAACCCCCGCACCCGAACCCCTCCCAACCCCCTCTGCACCCGAACCACCTTCCAACCCCCTCACCCGAACCCCTCCCAACCCCGCACCTGAACCCCTCCCAACCCCTCTGCACCCGAACCCCTCCCAAGCCCCCTCACCCTAACCCCTCCCGACCCCCTCTGCACCCGTACCCCTCCCGACCCCCCCTCACGAACCCCTCCCGATCCCCTCTGCAGACCCCTCCCAACCCCCTCACCCGAACCCCTCCCGATCCCCTCTGCAACCCCTCCCAACCCCTCACCCGAACCCCTCCCGACCCCCTGCACCTGAACTCCTCCCGACCCCTGCACCGGAACCCCTCCCAGACCCCCTTCTGCACGAACCTCCTCCGACCCCCTCACCCGAACCCCTCCCGACCCCCTGCACCCGAACTCCTCCGACCCCGCGCACCCGAACCCCTCCCAACCCCCTCTGCACCAGACCCCCTCCCGGCCCCCTCACCGAACCCCCTCCCGACCCCCTCTGCACCCGAACCCCTCCCGACCCCCTCTGCACCTGGAACCCCTCCCAACCCCTCTGCACCCAACCCTCCCGACCCCCGCGCACGAACCCCTCCCAACCCCCTCTGCACCCAACCTCCCAACCCCCTCACCGAACCCCTCCCGACCCCCTCTGCACCCGACCCCCTCCCGACCCCCGCACCCGAACCCCTCCCGATCCCCTCTGCACCCGAACCCTCCCGACCCCCCTCTGCACCCGAACCCCTCCCGACCCCGCACCCGAACCCCTCCCCTCCCGACCCCTCTGCACCCGAACCCCTCCCGACCCCCGCACCCCCTCCCAACCCCTGCACCGAACCCCTCCCGGCCCCCCTGCACCCGAACCCTCCCGACCCCCGCACCCGAACCCCTCCCAACCCCCCTCTGCAGACCCCTCCCAACCCCCGCACCCAGACCCCTCCCGACCCCCTCTGCACCCGAACCCCTCCCGACCCCCCGCACCCGAACCTCCCCATCCCCTCTGCACCCGAACCCCTCCCGACCCCCTCTGCACCCGAACCCCTCCCGACCCCCGCACCGAACCCCCTCCCGACCCCTCTGCACCCGAACCTCCCGATCCTCTGCACGAACCTCCTCGATCCCCGCACCGAACCCCTCCCGGCCCCCTCTGCACCCGAACCTCCTCGGCCCCCGCACCCAGACCCCTCCCCAGACCCCTCTGCACCCAAGGCCCCTCCCAACCCCCTCACCCGAACCCCTCCCGACCCCCTCTGCACCCGACCCCTCCCAACCCCCGCACCCGAACCCCCTCCCGATCCCCCCTCTGCACCCGAACCCCTCCCGACCCCCTCTGCACCCGAACCCTCCCAACCCCCCGCACCCGAACCCCTCCCGACCCCCTCTGCACCCCAACCCTCCCGACCCCCTCTGCACCCGAACCCCTCCGACCCCCGCACGAACCCCCTCCCAACCCCCTGCACCGAACCCCTCCCGACCCCCTCTGCACCCGAACCCCTCCCGACCCCCGCACCCGAACCCTCCCAACCCCCTCTGCACCCAGAACCCCTCCCGACCCCCTCTGCACCCAGACCCCCTCCCGACCCCCGCACCCGAACCCCTCCCGATCCCCTCTGCACCCGAACCCCTCCCGACCCCCTCTGCACGAACCCCTCCCGACCCCCGCACCCGAACCCCCTCCCGACCCCCTCTGCACCCGAACCCCTCCCGATCCCCCTCTGCACGAACCCCTCCCGATCCCCGCACCCGAACCCCTCCCGGACCCCCTCTGCACCCAGACCTCCCGACCCCCGCACCCAACCCCTCCCAACCCCCTCTGCACCGAACCACCTCCCGACCCCCCCGCACCCGAACCCCTCCCAACCCCCTCTTCACCTGAACCCCTCCCGACCCCCTCTGCACCGAACCCCTCCCGACCCCCCCGCACGAACCCCTCCCGACCCCCGCACCGAACCCCCTCCGACCCCCGCACCGAACCTCCCAACCCCTCTGCACCCGAAGGCCCCTCCCGACCCCCGCACCCAGACCCCTCCCGGCCCCCTCTGCACCCGAACCCCTCCCGGCCCCCTCTGCACCCGAACCTCCCAACCCCTCTTCACCCGAACCCTCCCGACCCCCGCACCCAACCCCTCCCGACCCCCTCTGCACCCGAACCCCTCCCGACCCCCGCACCCGAACCCCCTCCCGACCCCCTCTGCACCCAACCTCCCGGCCCCCCGCACGAACCCCTCCCGACCCCCCTCTGCACCAACCCCTCCCGACCCCCCGCACCCGAACCCCTCCCGACCCCCTCTGCACCCGAACCTCCCGACCCCCTCTGCACCCAGACCCCTCCCGACCCCCTCTTCACCCGAACCCCTCCCGACCCCCGCACCCGAACCCCTCCCGACCCCCTCTGCACCCGACCCCCTCCCCTCCCCCCCGCCCCCCCTCTGCACCCAACCCCTCCCCGACCCCGCACCCGAACCCCTCCCGACCCCCTCTGCACCCAACCCCTCCCGACCCGCACCCGAACCCCTCCCGACCCCCTCTGCACCCGAACCTCCCGACCCCCTCTGCACCGAACCCCTCCCGACCCCCAGTGCCCGAACCCCCTCCCGACCCCCTCTGCACCCGGACCCCTCCCGGCCCCCTCTTCACCCAGAACCCCTCCCGACCCCCCACCTGAACCTCCCCCCTCTGCACCCGAACCCCTCCCGGACCCCCCACCCAGAACCCCTCCCGACCCCCGCACCCAGGCCCCTCCCGGACCCCTCTGCACCTGAACCCCTCCCGACCCCCCTCTGCACCCGGCCCCTCCCGGCCCCCCCGGCCCCCAGTTCCTTTCGCTGTCTCCTCCCTGCGCTCTGGGGCGGGTCCCAGCTGTTCCATGGGGGCGGGGTCTCATCCCGGCCCCGCCCCTCAGGCTGGCCTAGAGCCCCGCCCTCCCAGCAGCTGGCTGCTCCATCCCCACCGCTGCACACCCACCCCCGGGAGCCTGGGCGCTTCCTATTGGCCGAGGGTGATCCCGCGCTGCTCTCCTGTGCGCGGATTGGTCGCCTCCTAGAGACACGTGGCCCTCTCGTCTCCCGCCACAACCACACTCCCCCTTCCAGCCGCATAACCGGGCGCGTGCGCGCTCATTGGCGCCGGGGCGCCTCACTCTGCGCTCTGCCCCGCCCCCTGGCTGCCGCCCTTCCCGGCGATTGGTTCCTCGCCGCCGCCGCGCGCTCCCCCCTCTCCCCCTCCAACATCAGGGTTCCTTCCGGGTTGGGGGCGGCGGGCGCTGGTTGGCTGCCGGGCGTCCGGTCTCGGCGCGCGGGGCGCTGCGATTGGCCGGGCGGCGGCGCGGGCGGGGCGGGGCGGCGGCGCGCGGGGTTAAAGGGGCGGCGGCGCGGGCCGGCTGCCGCGCGGCCATGGCCTACCAGGGCCTGGCGCAGGAGTTCCTGGGCATCCCGGCCGTCACGCGCGCCTACACCACCGCCTGCGTGCTCACCACCGCCGCCGTGGTAAGGCCCCGCCCCGCATTTGCATACGGGCCCCGCCCCCAGCCTGGCCGCGCTCCGGCCACTGCTGGGCCTCAGGGCCCCGCCCCTTCGGTGGGGGCGGAGCCAGCCGCGGCCGACCCCTGTGCCCTCCGGCCCCCGAGAACCCTCCGCAGGCCCCCGGGTCCTGCCCCGAACCCTGCGCAGGCCCCCGGGTCCTGCCCCCCCTGAACCTGCAGGCCCCCGGGTCCTGCCTCCCGCCCCCAGACCCTGCGCAGGCCCCCGGGTCCTGCCCCGAACCGTGCGCAGGCCCCCGGACCCTGCGCAGGCCCCGGGTCCTGCCCCCCCCATGAACCCTCCAGGCCCCCCGGGTCCTGCCCCCAGAACCCTGCGCAGGCCCCCGAACCCCCCAGGTCCTGCCCCCGAACCTCCGCAGGCCCCCGGGTCCTGCCCTTCCCGCCCGCCCGCCCGGCCAGGTGTCCTGCCCCCAGACCCTCCAGAGCGCCCCCAGCGCCCGGGTCCTGCCCCTTTGCCCCACCTGCGTCTCTCCCTCCGGCCGGGTGTCCTGCCTCCTCTTCCCCATAAAGAAACCCCACTCAGAGTGCTCAGCCAGCCCGCACGGTGACCCCTCCGCCCCTCCCCGCTCCTCCGGCAGCGCTTGCGCTGTACTCGTGGGCCCCGCCGTCAAACGGCGCAGCCTGCGTCTTGGTGCGCCGTCGGGCGTTATGTCAGGCTTGGCGCACAGGCAGGGTGGCTGCGGCGGGCTGCTACAGAGACGACGAAGTGCGGCCTGGCCTGTTTCGTGTCTTGCTCCAGGGTTAAATGGCCCCTCTCTTGGTTTCTTGCAGCAGTTGGAATTCATCACCCCCTTTCAGCTGTATTTCAACCCCGACCTGATCTTCAGGAAGTTCCAGGTGAGAGGCTGTTCACGGAAAAATCAACCCTTTATAGGGAGTCCCTCGCTCTCTTCCTAGCCTGATAATCCAGAGATTCCATGATCTGGAGTTGGAGCCAGTAGCAGGCCAACCCAGCTTCCCTATTTACTTGCCCTACTTCCTGAGACGAGTTTCTTTACTCCCAATACTCTTTTGTCCTCTGTGAACGTGGCTGCTGGGCCTTGCAGGACACTTTCTCAGCAGAAGCTGTGGAGCTGTGGCTACAGTTACAGTGATGGTTCCCCATTCCCTTTGCCTCACACCAGAGTGGGTTCTCTAGGTCCCGTTCCTGTTTTACTCCGATCCTAAGACTGTTAACCCCAGTCCCTTTCAAGAAGGCTGGGTGAGGTTTAAGTCTCTTGGGGCTGGAGAGGGGACGCTCTCCTTTAGAGGAAGGAGTCTTGACTTGGGTGCTGGGATCACAAATTGTCCTTTCCCTTTGGGAAGGTGTGGAAATGTCCCTCACCACGGGGGTGCTGAGAGGGTAACTGGACCCACAGGAGACATGTCATACAAGCATCTGGCTTCCTGCAGGTGATTAACAGGGCAAAATGGCGATATGGGACAGGAAGATGTGTGTGGGGGAGCTTTCAAATTGGAGAAGAGATATGACTGTCCATCTTGCTCTTTTCCTGTCTCTTCTCTTACAGATTTGGAGGCTGATCACCAACTTCCTCTTTTTTGGGCCCTTGGGATTCAGTTTCTTTTTCAACATGATATTTTTGTATCCTTTGGTCTCAGCAGCACTTTTTGCTCCCTTTTCGTTTTAAATTGGACTCTTCACACACCCACCTTCCTGATCTAGCTGGCTTGTCCCATCTTCAGTGCCTGGCTGTAACGTTCCCCTTCATCCGGTCTCTGCCAGTCAGAACTGAAAAGTCACTTCCCTGATGGGGTCACTCCAGATCAATATTCTTTAAACTTTAAGACTGAGGAACACCAAACAATTTTTTTAATGAGGAACACCAAGGATTTTTGGTTGAGCGAGCAAAAAAAAGTCGTGTGCCCCTTTAAGGGGCATTCTGTTCTCCACGGCACACCTCTGACTGCCTCGTGGCACACTGGTGTGCCATGGAACACAGTTTAAGAAACACTGCTCCAGAGCCTGCTGGTGTCTTAGATGGGAGATGACCAAGCTCACTGCTGCAGAGATCCAGCTTAGTCCATCACTCATTTGCTGGGCTGTCTAAAAGACCTATCTGGTGGGGGCAGCTGCCCTGGAGGAAAGCCTAGGGGTGGTATCAGCGAGACAGACAGTGTTAGTTGCCGCCAAAGACTACAGAGCTCTGTGAACTCCTGGAACTACACTGCTGTGTGGCTTCTGCAGCCACGCTGGACAGAGCCGAGCAGGTGACTCCCTCTCCTCAAGTCTGGTAGCACAAGATGAATCTCATTGCTCTGGCTCTGGGGTTGGACAGCAGCTGGCTGCCAGCTTCCTCCAATGAAACTACTTGCCAGCAAACCTTGTGGCTCAGTCGGTGACGTAGGGTAGCCAGCTGTTAATTTTCCTATACTGCAAACCCTCTCGTTTCCTACTCTCAGGTACAGATATTGCCGAATGCTAGAGGAAGGCTCCTTTCGGGGAAGGACGGCCGACTTTGTCTTCATGTTTCTCTTTGGGGGATTTCTCATGACAGTATCCTTTGTTTGAGTTGGTCAAGACTCCAGGGGCAGCTGCTGCTGCTACTTCACTGCATGAAGGACCACCTTAAACTCTTCTGTATGCCTCTCTCCGCGCTGGTTGGCGTTACGTTAGGATAGAACAGGAGCTGCAGGGTGTGAAATGCACGTTTCCTAGGGCAGACAAACCCTGGAGCCACCTAGCTGGCAGATGCAGTTTCTGCTCATGGGATGGCTTTTCTCACAGATGGCAGCCTCTGTCAGTGCTGCCAGTCAAATAGCGGGCTACCAACTCCCCCAGGGTCATTCCTTTTGTTCTACATCTCTGTTCATACTCACCAGGCCTTGAAAGGCCTGGTCTAAGATTTATGATCTAACCACAAAAATTTAACTGTTTCTTCCATTGGCCACAGGAGTGCTGATGTACACAACCTCTCCAGGTACACTTGGGCAGGGCAGGTGGAATGTTGTGTAATTGTGGGTGCAGGAAGCTGTTGGATCAATAGGTTTAGTGAGAAATGGAGCCAGGTGGTTCTTAACCATCTTAAGTAACTCTACTGAGCAGCTGGATTCTCTGCCCTGATCCATGCTGTCATTTCAGGGAGGTGGTTACTCCACAAAACCAGCTCACACTGGAGTGTCTAATTTAGAGAGCAGCAGCAGCAATTAAAACATTTAGCCCCAAGCTCCCAGAGAGCATGGGACTGGGAAGAGGAGTTGCACATACGGAGCTGAAGACAGAGCTTGGTCCTGAATATTTAGCAGCTTGTGTAGCATAAGGCTCTGAGCTGTGTTAATAGGCGTGACCAGGGCTACTTTGATTTCTTTTTTTGTACCTAGTGTGAATGTTGTTTTTAGCTTTGGAACCATTTAAAGTAAGAGAAACACGTCCGGGAAGGACAAAAACTCCCTTGGTAGACAAACTTTTCTGGAGTTCCCTGCTGCCTCCTGTTGCAGGTTGTCCTCTGAGGGGTGTTGTGGCCCACGTGTTAACCACAAGCAGTGCTCTTCCTCTACAGCTGTGTGTTCCTATGTAAATACTGCACAGACTTGCACATCCTGTGGGCAGTGTCTGTAAGTGCTTAGCGAGGCCGAGGCCAATGCCAATGCACCTGTGCTGTTCCCACTCTTGAGCTGTCATCTGCGTCAGAGCTCCTGCACACAGTAGGAGCAATGAGTGCGAAGACCAGTCTCACTTCTGCAAGCCTGCAGCTAGCCCGTAGGGTCCTTGGCATGTTAGAAACCACCTATCCCTCTCCCTGGGCAGGCAAAGGAACAGAGGAAAGTTAGGGTTTCTCTGATAGAACTCTCTTGCAGAGGGCAAAGTGGGGTCAGCTTGGATGCAAATAAATAGCAGGCACTCCTCTTGTGCTTGAAAGGTGAAACTTAACTTTGAGAAGTGGCCTGGCTGGCTCCTAAGCCTCCTAATGGTGGGACAGACTCTCCTTCTAAGGCAGCTTAGCCCCAGATAGTAGTTACAACCCTCTGGTGCTGGTTCAGAGCCCTGGGGAAGAGGTGTTTGCTCTCAGTCCAGCTCCGACTGGACTAATGTCTGTGCCAAGGAAGCCAGGGTGTTGCACTAACAGACCTACTCCCCACAGCCTTGGAAGGCAGCTTGGTCTTGTGAGCTGGCCATGGTAGAGGGAGTTGGGGGTGAGGTGGGGAGTGTTTTGGGATCAAGCGCAGACTCACAGGGGGCGCAGGTAGGTTGACCGCTCTCCATTAACTTCCCCAGGGGTGAAAAGCAGAAATTCGGCTTACCCATCTTTGCAAAGTGCTTGAGGCGCTTTTGCTGAAGAACAGTGGTTAGCGGGCTAAAGATTTCAGAGGGCTGTGGGCTGTCAGGCAAGTCCACTGGTAACTAAGTTCGTGCTCTGGAGGTTGACAGGCAAGAATTAACAAAGCTTCCCTAGGGAATAAGAGCTGTTTGGGCGACGGCTGCTCTGGGGTGGACACTGCTCTTCCTCAGCGTAACAGCCTGCTCACGTTGCTGCTATTAGAGGGTTGGGTACAAGGAAGGGGGTAAGTGTGAGGGATGAACTTCTGCAGGGTACATCTGGTGACTTGTGCAGTCATATGGCTGTCCAAGTTATCTGCATCCAGACTGGCCCTGCTCAGTCATACGAGGCCTGGGTTCAAAGGGACCGCTCATATTCAGTCTCCCTTCTTGCAGAGTTTATCAGCTGTATTAACACCCCTGGAAGCCTCGTAATGACCGAGCAGTAATTAGGTCTCTTCCAGGTTATAGAGAACTCTGTTCCTTAAAAAACCCAAAACCTATATCTGGTGTTGGGAGTATTGTCCTGTGCTGCAGGTGAGGCCAGTGTCCTGGGTGGGGTGTAGAGGAGAGGGTGCAGACCATCATTTGCCACAGCTCACACGAGGCAGCACAGAGAGCTGAGGTGTAAATGACAGTCAGTGCATGTTTTGTTACTGGGGAAGGAAAAGAAGTGGGACTGGCAGAGGATTGGTGTGCCCCAGACTGCATGGAGAGTGGGCCGGGGTGTGGGATCTGTCACTCATATAATCAACCCCAGGACACTGAAGTCCTGGGCAGCTGTCTAAGTACCTAAGTAATCTGTCAGAACTTCAGTATCTCCGGTCCTGCTGCTTTGGGGTGTTGTGTAAGCAGTGACATTGTTCTCCTTAACTCTGTAGCTCTCAGCTCTTCGGCCTCTTCGCCAGCCTCTTTTTCCTGGGCCAGGCTTTCACCATCATGCTGGTATATGTGTGGAGCCGCCGGAACCCTTACATCCGCATGAACTTCTTCGGGCTCCTGAACTTCCAGGCCCCCTTCTTGCCCTGGGTCCTGATGGGCTTCTCCCTGCTGCTGGGCAATTCCATAATCATTGATTTGTTGGGTAAGCAGACCTCTGGGCGCTTGTATGAGCACACAGCTCTTCCAGCTGTGACCCCCAGCGCATTATATCATGGGGAAGCCCGGCCCTTGTGCCCCCTTGCTGATGCCATACCCTTTCTCCAAGGAGCACAGCTGGCCTGGCCTCTTGTGCCCTCCCCTCTGCCCCCCCGACGCAGTGTTAGGAACTCCGTGCACTTTGAACAGCACCTTTGTGTTGTGCCTGTGAAGCACCAAGCATCAGCGTGGGGAGGGGGGGCACAGTGCCCCCTATGAATCCACAGTAGAGCTGCCCAGCTGGCTGAGCAGTAATGGGGAGGGGAGGGTGAGCTCTAAGCGGACACTCATGCCCTGTCCTACCCTCCCTGCTTTTTCCAGAGCAGCTCCCAGGTCTGTGTTTTACTGCCCATATCCCAGGAGTTTTCTCCAGCCATGCTTTGCTTTGGAGCATAAAGCCATTCAAAGCTAAGGCCTTGGGCTGAAGGTAACTTCCCTCCCTTCCCCTATAGTCCTCCCAAATTAAGCATGCAGGGACAATGCAGTTGTCTTGTGGGACAACTGCTAGGGGTAGCTTCCCCCTCCTCCCCCCCGTTCCATAACTTCAGTGAGAGAATAGCTGCCCTCTGCCCCAGCGAAGAGAGATCTGAGGGTAACCCTTCTGCCTTCCTCTTTACAGGAATTGCAGTGGGTCACATCTATTACTTCCTTGAAGATGTTTTTCCCAGCCAGCCTGGAGGGAAGAAGTTGCTACTCACTCCAGGCTTCCTGTAAGTGGAAATTCTAGTCCCCTTTCCTGGGTGTAGTGCACCATCCCCTCCAAGGGTGTCCATCACAGAATAGCTCACCTGCCTCCCTTGGGCTAGTCTTGCCTTGGAGAAGGCTAAGAACCAGCCTACAAACGCTACATGCAGCATTGCCTGCTGTGGAAAGCATCCCATGCCTTAAACTGTGTCTCTACATGCTCTGCTGCTTCTCACATGCTTTGACTCGGGCCCCCTTGTTGCCGCGGAAGGAAGGTGGCTCTCTCAGACCTCGAGGGCGGCTCCAGTCTTGTTAACTTATATACAAGGTACCGGTAACTGTGGAGCAGGTTGTTGGGGAGGGTGGCCAGCAATGCATTTGCTAACTCAGCTGGGAACTAGGTGCTGTGGCAGTCCTCCTGGTGTTGAATCAGACAGTGGCTGTCCCTGAGAGAGGGTTTGGTACTAGGGGGGATGGGGTGGCTTTTTTGTCCCTCTTGGGCCTAACTCTTGGTATTTGCTTCTTTTGTGGGTGGGCCTGGTCCCTGCCAGGAAGCTGGTGTTTGACACTCCTGAAGAGGATCCCAACTACAACCCCCTTCCTGAGGATCAGCCGGAGAATTGGCCAGCTGACGAGCCAGGCCAGAATCAGCAACAGCCGCCTCCTCCGTAGTGGGGAGAACTTGCTCTCCCCCACCTGGCCAAACTCTTCTCCTTCTTGCTGGACTGATGCTGTTCCCAAGGCAGAGGGAGTGTTGCCATGGACCGAGGCTGCCTGGAGAACTGCTCTGGGCCTGATTTTAGTCTGTATTAATATCTCATTGTTCTCTTGCGCTAGCCTGTTTGCCAAGCTGTTCTCTGGAGTATCATATTTATAGACTGAAAAATTACATATGTGCAGAAGTGGGGTGTGTCTGTTTAATGCCAGGGAAGTGCATCAAGTTCCACATTGTTCAGCTGTTGCAACATGCTAGCCAGCCTAGTCCTAGAGCATCACAAGGGCGCATTGCTTCAGCTCTGCCCCTTTTCTCCTTTCCCCCTAGTTTTATTTTTCAGTGGCAGGGCTGTACCTGGCAGGGGGAGCTGCAACCCAGAACAATCATTACTTAGGCACTAGTCTGAGACTTAGCAAGGGCAGTGTCCCTAGGGGAAAATTATTTCACAATCAGCTCAAACAGGGAAGGCAGAGTGAATTTACCCCCAGAGGGAGAGCTCTGCCACAAGGAGAAGGGGAGCCTGAATACTGCATGGAGAGGAAATAAGTCCTCTTGGTGCTGGACAAACTCAGGGTGATGCAGGATCCTTAAAGACACTAAAAGGGCCTTATTGGTGTAAGTCACAGGTTTGTTTGAGGATGTGCCTCCAGGCTCTAACAGTGCTCACAGCTCAATCTTCCAGGCTCTGTTCAGTGGCTCACCTGTTAAGTCACTACATTTAAATAATAAGGTTTGCCCCTGTACAGCCTAGCAATAAGTTTTAGGCTGTATCTACAGTCAAAGTTACACTGTGTAAAAAGCCAGTTGCACTAAACCTGTGTAAATGCCTGTGAACTATATCTAAAATTGAAACCCATTTAACTAAGGATCCATGCCCAGTTGCACCAGTTTAGCCAATGCACAAAGTTTATATTAGAAGAGCCCTAGAGACCTTGGAAGCAGAGTGATGAGTAACTGTCCCTAAGTCAGCAGAAGCCAAACAGAGTAGGAGCCTGAAGGGTAAGGAAGCTCACTGCTCAGCCATATACTTCATTGTCTGCTGCTTGCATCAAGTGTTGCTGTAAGCAGAGGCTGAAGACTTCTCCCCACAAAGTGGGCACAGCCTTAGCACCCACAAAATGAAAAATCTACTGCTATCAAGCCCCATTCACGGTGAGGGGGTCACAGGGAAATTTAATCATTTAAATTCTAAGCTTAGCTGCATAGCAAGTCAAGCTTTTGGCAGTAGGAAATTATGTTGGAATAACCTACTGGCAAAAGGAAAGAGGGAAATAGCACTTGGACAGCATAGTTGGTTAGTGGAGGGGTTAAGATGGCAGTGAGAGAGCAACTGAATCAGAAACCTGTTCACTTTCAAACTACTGTGGTGCAAGGTGCAGCATGAAAATATTCATGCTAAAAGGAGAATTCTGACAATGCTAGAAGTGTGGGTGGAGAAGGACAAAGGTTTTACAGCCTCCTTTAGTACCAGAACCATGAGGACAGTGTCAGATTGCACTGACACTCTTCCCTGCTTGCAACATTTTCTCTCAGTTTTCCTGGGGGAGGAGTGCACGTTCTAGCAAATCAGCCGACCAGCTTGCCTTTGTTGCTAGGTAAATAAAAAACCCCAAAAAGCTGATACTTCTGTATCTTGTTTATAAGCTGCTGAATCAAACTGCCAGTGGGAAGGGGCAGATGTCTCTTCTCACCAGCCTGATCGAATCTTGGTACCAAAGTGTCTAGGTCATGGGTGAATACAGCTTTACTCCCAGTGACCACGTGGTTGATTTGTTAGCAGCAAGGGAGGGACTGACTACATGTGATCATTCACAGTGACTACAGGAGTGGCTTTTTGCTGAAGGAAAGATGCAGTTTCAGCAACTAAAAGTCAGAACTGAAATGCAGAGTCTGCAGTCTTACTCCCTGCTAGTGCGGGGAGTCTTGGTGTATTCTCCCCAACTTGGCTCCCAACCAACCCACAGTAACACTAGACAGAGATGAGCTTCAAAGCCTGGCAGCAGCCATGAACTGTACCATGTTCACCGCGCATATCAGCCGAGCTCCATTTGCACTGAGATAATTAGAGAGACGGCTGGTTTTGATCACCCTGAGGGCACCAAACATACACAGCTCCTTCATGATTCGGAAAATGTTAACATTCTGTGTAGGCCTCATGATCTTTGCTATTCCCACATCACAGTCACAAAGCCCAGCCTCACGGCAAAAGACAACTACTGGGCAAGATTCCCTTTGAAGCCTATTAGATCTATTCAAAATGAGCAGCTAGAGGACAGGCCTCTGCACCAGGTGTGATCATCCAGCCCCTGCGAACCTGGGGAGCAGGAGCAGGGCCGGAAACAGCCTGAGGAGCTCCAAGGCCTAGCACTAAGCCACTGAAACACTTGACTGGCATGAGCACGAGCAATGGGAGGCCTGCATGTATGCTACTGATTCAAACCAACTACTACGCATTCCTTTTATTTAAAAAGTTCTAACAGCGCACTTTGCACCTATACAATTAAAAAAAAAAAAAAAAAAAAAGGAATCTTTACTCAGTCCACACATGGGTACATGAGGGCTGACAGCTGCCACAGGCCTAGGAAGGAGAATGTGCTAATGCAACGTTCTCAGCACATGGTGTTAAAGTGGGGGCAAGGGAGTCAGCAATACTCTGAACTGCTTAGCAAGTGGAATGTAACCCCCTCATTCTGGGCCAGAAAGATGCAAGACAAACCCCTGCCAACCCTCGGACCTCTTGGGGGAGCAGAGTGGAGACAGAGTCTGTAGGATGAGCACCACTGTCTCGGCAGAGAGGGTTACCAGGCTGGAGCAGTGTTGGCCAAACGTCTCATGCGCCTGTAGGAAGCAAAGGGAAAAAAGGCAGAGTTTAGTGTTGGGAAAAATGCTTTAGAAGATCTGCCTGGATTCATACCACACTGCCCCCACAGATGCCAAAGGGCAAGTTACTGCACAGTCTGCTAGACAAACTTACTTGGTAGTTAACACCCTAGCCCGGTTGTACTTCTTAAACCTCATTCCCATCTGCACAGCTCCGTAGGAGCGTATTATCAGTTCAGCCATTGTGGAGAAACCTGGTTACCCATTTCCACGTGTTCTCATGTATAAACTGTATTTCTATCTCCGTCAGCCACTGACAATTCAGTTTTATTACACGAGCTTACAGCTGAGTATCAGAAGGTCACAGTCTTACCAAACTCAGTATTAAATGACTGGGGGACAGTTTATCAGCTACAAATGGCAGGGTCTCCACAGTTCTGAGCCACCCAGGGGTGTAGCTAGAACCACTAGAACAGGGTGGGCAATAATTTTTGACCAGGGACCACTTCCGAAATTTTTGAAGTGGCCTTGGGCAGCACTGCCAGGGTTGACTTAAGCACTGCATGCTCCCCAGACCGTAGGGCCCTGATTGGCTGGGGGGGGCCCTTTTCCCATCCCTGCACTATAATCTCTCAATGTTATGACCTTCAGTATCCTGTGGGGACAACTCTGAAGCCAGGAAGATTTCACTTTGTATCTAGGCAGGTTTGACCTCCCTAACATTGCTGCTTTCTAAGTCCCTCCCTACAAGGGCAAAAGCTGCTCTTGTTATCACAATTGTATTCCTATCTGTGCCAGCAACCAGGCAGAAGTGCAGTCAACTTCACTCCCACTTCAAACTGCGCATCGCCAGATGTATGAGAGAAGCGTTGTTAGGATGCTAGTCAAATGTGACATTTAATCTTAACACTCCTATGGGCCTCAGATATTCCTACATCAGACGGGAGCTGGCTTTGACCAGGAGAGGGTTAAAAAGAAAATGTTAAGACACTAGCAGAGTGAAGTGATAACAGTTTAATATCCTGAAGCAAAGGGGAGATAAATCCTTTTTCTGGTGTATCAATCTGAAATCTTGCCAGTTGGCTCTCAGCAGAGAAAAATAAAACTTCAAAGCTTTTAAATTCTACCCTAGAGAGGACAGGGACCAGAATAAAAACTGTACGAAGGGACAGCACCTGGTGTTTCTGTCTTGGTCTCTGATCTTCTTCTCCATCTCTGCGTCTGTTAGGGTTTCAAGCAAAGGGCACCACTGGTCAGCGTCACCTGTGTTGCGAATGGCGATCTCTACGGTTGGCAGAGGGTTCTCACTAAAACACCAGGTCAAGACAAAACAAAATTCAGCAAAATCTGAATTGCAACAGCAAGATGCACAGACTTTTTGCTTCCCTTGGGCACTGCCCCAGAGCTAAGAGGGGCACGAAGGGAGGGGAGTTACTCAGTGGTCCTCAGCTCTGTCAGGACAAGCTTTATTACATCTGCTTGGTACATTCTGGTTCCTGCCTGGTAGACAAATGGCAGTTCTTGGAGCCTAGGATTTCCATGAATCTAACTACTTCAAAGCCATCATCTCTTGTATGCTCCAGTGGCAGAGGAAGAATCAAAGCAAACACTAAACAAGTCAAGTCTCAGGGGGTCACTGTGTTAGTCTGAATCTGCAAAAGTGACGAGGAGTCCTGTGGCACCTTATAGAGACCAACAGATTTATTGGAGCATAAGCTTTTGTGGGGAAAGAACCATGAAAGCTTATGCTCCAATAAATCTGTTTATCTATAAGGTGCCACAGGACTCCTCGTCACTAAACAAGTCCTTATTTTAGAAGGTATGGGCCATCAGGAGGCATACGACCAATATTCAAAACAGCGTGAGGGCTGCAGTTTAGAGAGCCATTAAGGTTCTGAATACCAACCCCAGTCTCAGATTCCCCTCTCCACCCCAAGGCAGACGATGTAACTGGCTAATGGACAGATGGCATTCAGGGTCAATGATCACACTAAGGAAAAGATCGTATCAGTTTATGAATGCTGAAAGCTGTGTTGTATCCAAGGTGCCATTCACGAACTGGGAGAGTCTGGCTTCCTGAGGTTCTTGCCAGCATTTCTCAATCTATGTAAAATGCAAGGGGTAATGCCGAGTTGCCTGGAACACCTGATAGGATCGCTCTTCCTTCGCAGCCTCTGGATAGCCCTTCCGTTCACAAGACCTGGTGTCAACAATTAACGCTGCCTCCCGCTGAAGAGCAACACTGTATTGCCACTGACTTGAGAGAGCCTCGTCACACACTGGGTTCCACTGCACTGGGTATTGCAGACATGAGTGACAGTCCCTGACCTTCACGTGCTCTCAGAGCAGTCTTCACTCCCGTTCCCTTTCAGAATTAGAACTCTGTGGTCATGTGAGTGTACACTGAGGCACTGGGAATCCAAGCACGTCACAGTGTAAATATTTGTTTCAAGCATTTCACACAGGTGCACAGAGCCACATCTGGCCGCTCTCACAGGAACACCACTACACAGGATAGGATCCTATCACTTCTCTGCAGCTAATCCCAGCTCTCTGAGTCACAGGACATCAGTCAACTGCTGATCACCATGGAAATGGGTTATCTGCAGCAAAGCTATTCATCTAGAATGGCCAACCTTTATACCACTTTCCAATCAAATTAATCCAAGGGAAGAGGCCTCACTTGAATCTACTTCTGATATCTCGGATGCCCATTTTAACCGCTCAGAATACAATTTTTGTTTACATGGTTAATATTTTATTCATTTTTACATCACTAGTCACTATCTGTAATAAGTTATAAGGATAGGACAACTTGATGGATCCCACTTCCGGCTACCCTCCCGCCCTCACCTCACTGTATAAAGTAGTTCAGTATAGTGGCTCACTGCCCTGCTTCTGACTCTGTCCTTGTTTTGCACTAACAATGCTGACCAGCAAAAGCAGAATCCCACAAAACTGCACGGTTTCACCTCTCCCTCAGACTCCGATTAAGATCTGCATGACTCCTCAGACTCCGACAGTCCCTGGAGATATTAAGGCTGTTCTTTTGATATTGCTACAGCAGACCCTTCTCCTACATCCCTGGAATGTCTCTCTTTAGCAACCACCACTAGTGTGGTTTGGGAATTCAGGAACTAACCAACCACAGAACCCAAATATCATTAATCACAAGGTTTCAAAGCTACCCCTCTGCTGGAGGAGAAGCAGACGGAAGAGGACATTTGCACTAAGAAAAACAAAACAAGGTTTCAATTAGTGTTTTTTTAAACAAGAGATGATGTCTGAGTATTGATGATTACTTTCTTCTGCTGGGCCCTCCTCTCCCTGCAGCAGCCAGCATGTTGATTTCATTGTTTGCGATAAGGTTCCTTTATCTTTTAAAGGAAGTTTGAGGTCTACCTATTGCAATCACCCGCTCTGTAAAAACTCTCCTTAAGAATCAGGCCCATGCAGAAGTCCTTGGTAAACTGGCTTTAACAAGCCAGGGTGTAGAGCCACCAGCTGGGACCATGGGGTGGTGCTACATCAGGACACCCGGGGCCAACTGTACACTGTCTGGGAGAACTGCCTTTGTCAGGGAGCTTCAGGGGGTAGCTGTGTTAGTCTGTAACTGAAAAAAAACCCATAAGCAGCAAATAGTCCTGCAGCACCTTAGAGACTAACAAAGCATGTAGATGGCATCATGAGCTTTCGTGGGCGCAACCCACTTCTTCAGATGACTGGAGTTAAGCGGTTCCAGGTACAAATAAATAGCAGAGAAAGAGAAAGGAGAAAATGGTGAAAAAAACTGTCAGAGTGTCCATGCTAAATGAGGCTAATAAGAGTGGGCTCTAAGTATTCTAAGTACCTGGTAGAGCCCACTCCATTAGCCTCATTTAGCATGGACACTCAAATTGACAATTTTTTCCCCTTCTCTTTCCCTCACCATCCCCTCTTTCTCTGCTATTTATTTGTACCTAGGACCTCTTAACTCCACTCATCTGAAGAAGTGGGTTGTCCCCACAAAAGCTCATGGTACCAGCTACATGTTTTGTTAATTTCTACGGTGCTGTAGGGCCATTCGCTGCTTTTTAAGTTGTGTCAGGGAGGTCCATTTTCTTTTCATGCAAGCAGCTTCCTGGGAACAATAGCTATCTACATGCAAATGACCTCCACCCTAACCAGGCCATCTGTGATAAATGGGAAGCAGAGATACGTTAGCAAGTTTATAGGACCCCTCTGAAGCAGTAAGGGACAAGAACTATGAAGAATGGCCATCGAGGAACACTAGTCTCCTCTGGATAGGAGATACATTATAATGGGGTGGGCAGAAAGCAATTTAAACTGACTTCTAAGGAATGGAGCAATAGTTATCTGTGGCTTATCCAAAAGACAGTCCCCCTACCCCAGTGTTTTCCAAGAGCTTACTCCCTAGTATGGCCAGGATAAAACTATTTACGACACCACTACACAGAGCTTGGGATGTACTTCTACCCAATCTCAGGGACTACACCTCCAATTAGGAACACATCTGTAATTCTGTCTTGGTGGAGGCAATAGTGTAGATGCGCCTACAACATTTCCCCCATTACTTCGTACAACTCTACCAGGAGGAGGTTAGAAGATAGTGGGAAAGACACAACAATCCTGTCAACATTGCAGCTTTTCTAGCGTGGACAAGATCAAAAGCCCTTCTGGCAATGATGCCAAAGACCGCACCAGGAGATTCCAGTAACAAAAGGAAGGTATAAATCGCATCCAGAGATGCTAACAGAGGGGATGCCAGCAGCAGGACACAGGACAAGCCCACAAGCTCTAACAATGAGACTGTACTCTTGCTGAAACCTGTAACTACAAACTCCTGAACACTTCTGCAGACAGGCTGTTCTCCATACTTAAGCAGAGAGTATTTTATGTTAACCTTTGGTTTACACTGTCTCCCTCCAGCTTCTAACAAACGTTGCATTGGTGATAACTGGAATGACACTGCTTCTGGGTATATTCCCATGGGGGTATATTCTTGAAGGAAAAGTAACTGAGAAGTGCCAAGAGGCACATGAGGAGTAAAAAAGCTGCTGGTCTACAGCACTCGGTGAGCCATTTCCACAAGAGGTGGCCATGATGCAGGTTATGGAAAGTTTGGAACATACAAAGACCATGACAACTGGCAGGAGCAAAAGGTTACTGTAATACCGACATATGCTCAAGTCATGCGATGGTGCCAAGGGTGCAAGCTGGCTGGGACATTTCTAACGTAATCAAACCTGACTGAGACATGACTGTAGTGGCTAGAGAGTTCTCACAACACAACGTGAACTCTGACAAACTAGGCAGACAGAGGATTGCCTCTTACACAATAAACATGTCAAACTTGGAATCTAAGTGCCAGCACTGAATTATTTCTATTTGCTCCATTAAGCAGAGTAATTCTGCGGACTAGCCTATTACACCTACACAAACTCCAAGATGTCTCAGAACCTTGAAAAGCTATTTCCTGTTTTCTGCTTCTATGCTCCCTCATCCCCTGGAACAGGGGCAGCAGAAGGGCCTCCACGGGCCAGATTCGGCCCGCCAAGTGGGTTGATCCACCCTGTGGAGGCCCTGCCACTACCCCGTCCCCAGGCCAATCAGGGCTTAAGGATAGGGGAGCACGCGGCACTTAGTCAACCCTGCCGGTTGACTCTAAGCACCTAGTGCCTGAGGGCAGGGAGCGAGAGAGGTTGCGCTCCCACCGCCCCCAGGCCAATCAGGGACTGGAGGTGGGGCAGGAAGTGCACAAACTCTCCTCCGGCCCTGCCCCTGCCCTGCAAGGAGTGCATGGCACTGAGAAGCACCACATACTCCTTGCAGGATGGGGGCAGGGAGGGAGGAGACTTTGCATGCTCCCCTCGACCCCAGACCCTGATTGGCCTGGGGAGCATGTGAAGTCTCATCCTGTCCTGCATGGAGGTTCAGAACAGCTGGCAGTTCTCTGGAACAGGGGTGGAGGCAAAGAGTTCACGCACCCCCCTACCCACAGATCAATCAGGATGGGGAGCACAGAAGTGTCCTGGCCCTGCCCCTTCTGCCTGAGGGCCCCTCCCCCACACTTTCAGGGCAGCCTGGGGCCACTTCAAAAATTTCTGAAGTGGCCCTCAGTCAAAAATTATTGCCCATCCCGGCCCTAGAATCAATCCCTAGGCATTACCCACCCCTTCAATCCAGGGCACAGTTCTCTTTCAAGCACCGTGGCGTACAATTGTGACAGCCTGAAATGGCCACACAGAACTGCTAAAAACCAAGGCCAGGTATTTCCTTTCCTCCAGCCGCTGCTGGCCCCACAAAACATCTCACAGGTGCTGAGCTCTGACCCTTCACACAGGGTGACAAAGCCGAGAGTTTAGTCTGCCAAGCCAGCTCAGAGACTAGCTCAATGCCTATCCCCTACTCCCATACCTGTAATATAACAGAAGGTAAAACAGAAAGGATAAAAGCCATCCACATTCTAACACCACAGACTGCTACATCTCACAAGTGGAACCTGCCATTGCCAGGAATTGTAACCTGTCTCCTGGTGATATGTAAATCCTGTAGTCGCTGCATGCCAGCTAGGAAGCAGGTCTGGAATTACACGAGCTTTTATTGTGGCCAATGCAGAGCTCTATAGTGGGTGTTTTAATCCACATTACACTCCGAAAATACCTACGACACCATGGTTAATGATCAGTGCAGCAGAGGAAACGCAAAAGGCTTAGAGGGAGAGCACTGGGCCGATACAGATGTCTACCCGCAGATGCGGACACCCGCAGAGAGAACGTGGTCTCTGCTGATCCGCAGGGCTCTACTCCCAGGAGCACTGCGGACAAAGGAGATAAGTGTGGTGTCACTACTCCAAGGAGCCAGTGACCCAGGCCAGCAACTCTTCCCAGCCATAAGGTTGTACTGCCAGCAGCTCGGCTGAAGAACCCCAGACAGGAGACATGGGTATATCAGCAGAACTGTTTCCCAGAGAATATCTTTTAACAAGGAATCATAGGACTGGAAGAAACCTTGAGAGGTCATCAAGTCCAGTCCTCTGTACTCATGGCAGGACTAAGCACCATCTCTGACCAGTGTCTGTCTAACCTGCTCTTAAAAATCTCCCGGGATGGAGATTCCACAACCTCCCTAGGCAATTTAGAGGCAGGTATTTAACAGACTGACTGACTCTTACAGAACAGGAGAAAGAGGAAGGGACGAGCGCTTCTCCCCAAACCTTTCCAGAACTATTCTGTCGAGGCCACATGCTCCAATGAGGTAAGACTACCATGTTCTGTACCTGAAGGCATAAGTCTTCTGATGCCAGCTCAACTGTCCCCGAATGCTGTAAGCGATGGTGGTAACAAATTCCCCACCTAGCCCAAGCTCTGAACACAGCTTCAGTGCAAACTTCTCCGGGGAGTTCTCCTTCTCCGACATGTCCCATTCAAACTGGTCTACCAGGGAAATGTTTCCCACATGGATATTCAGCTGTACACAATGTCATAAAACACAAGTCAGATTTGTCTGCATTTCAAATGCTCTTACACATATTAATCTCTTGCATTACCTGGTCATGATCGTGCTTATTTAAGGCATGTGGTAAAGTTCAGGGGCAAAGAAGATACATGGTTGAACCAACTCCATGCATGTCTAGAACTACTGTGTTCTGGTTCTTTATTGCCGTTATTAGTGCTGGGAAGCCAAATGATGTGTGAGGAATTCTAGCTCCCCTCCACAAAACACGACCATGTTACTTCCCCCTCTGGAGCTCACGTCACAGCACCATTTTAATTCCTGGCGTAGGACTGCAGTGTTCACCAGTCTACCACCACGGCCTCAACACAGTGCATAGAGATGTGATCCAGACACAGGACTGGGAGCCAGGAACTCCTAGCTTGCGGAGCCCGTGTGCTTTTCCTTCCCCAAACAGCCTTCTACAAAATAATTTAACTCAGGTCATGCCCCCCCTCCCTCATTACCTTAATGATAACTCGCTGATCGGACTGGTCCTCAAGGATACTGTCCGTCGGGTAAGACTCAATCTGCTGTCGAATTGCAGAGGCAATGGCAGGAACAAAGGTCAGAGGATTCAAATCCAGGTCATCACAGAGAATCTCCGAGAACATCTCCGGGGTCATTAGCTTTTCTGGCGGAGGTGAAGAACAGACAACCAATTTCATCTGAACAAGCCGGTATTCCCTCTTAATTCAGTCAGAACAGGCAGCAATCAGAATCTTCTGCTCGCTCACCAATTACAAGGCGCTAAGCCTCTTGCTGCAACCCACCAGGCAGAGGGAAGTCTCTAGTAAACCTCTTCCTTGGAAGAGTCAAAGGAGGTTTTTAGACTGGTTTTTAAGGGCATAAACCATCTACAAACTTTGACTTAAGGAACGGACACTATTTACTATTTGTTCCTATGGGAACAATGTAGCTGCAATCTAACACACAGATGAATGAGACTATGGAAATGGGTTTTCTGTGTTTTTGTACTCGTATCTCCTCTGCATACCAGATGAGTTCAGGGACACTGGACTATGGCATCACTGAATCAGGTCAGGAGAACAGGCCGGTTACAAAAGATGGCCTCAAACTACACACATGTGCCTACTGATCACTGCAGCCAGCAGGAAGGACATATGATCCAGGGCGAGACATGACCATTTAAATGGAATCCCAGTGAAATGTGAGTCCTTGACAGCTTTGCCCATGTGTGGCAGGGGGTGTCTATCAAAAAACATTTGTTATTGTATGGATGCAACTGAATCCCTCCAAGCTCCTTAGACAAAACTTGGCTGCCTACATACCATTCATGTTCCACGTAAAAGCATCTCTGAGTTTTTGCCCATCGATTTCCATGTCCAGTCGGATTGGAACCAGAACCTCTGGCTGGGATGCATTCTCATGGATCACTGCTGGGTCATGGTCATCAAAGCTGAAAACAAACCACACCAACACCAGCATTAGGCCTTAGTAAAAGGTTCAACAGTGTCCGTGAGAGAAGAGACAGGATTTAACAGCAGTACCTCCCTCTGACAATCATAGCCTTTGCGTGGGCTTGAAAACATAAGCTTACAGGTCCAGCGCAACAACAGACACTGGGTTTCATTTTCACCTTAAATGTGCCTATGGTAAAATATTATCCTAGAGAATACAAGGAGAAAGATCCTCAAATTAGTTTGCATGACTGGCTTCTTTTGAATTCTCCAGGACAAGTCATTTATGGAAGGTATAAAATCATAAGAGTCACTGTCTAGCTGCTATGTTGCAGAGAAATAAAGGACCTATTTAGCAGCAGGAAAATAACCATGTAATGTGATTTTCATCACTGTGGGATACACATCTCTCTTCTAAGCACGGGGCTTGTTTTCACTACCAGATGGATGGCTGCAGTGAGCTATGTACCAGGGTTCAATTTAGCAGGTCTAGTGAAGACCCACTAAATTGATCACTGATAGCTTGGATGTCGTCCTCTGCAGTACTCCACCAGAACAAAAGGAGTAAGGAGAATCAACAGGGGAGATCCAGTATAGAAAACCCACTTAAATTTTGCAGCTAGTAGAGCTCATATGGCATAGCTTTGATTGGCCTTCCCCCCACAGTGTAGACCTGCCCATGGTGTTCAACTTCAGAACACATCTTTAGCAAATGAAGACCATTACTATTGAATGGTTGGTTACTGTCTTATGTGAACTGAGCAGCAATCTCAGTCTAGTGCCCAGAAGACAGACGTGCACCTCATAACTACCACCACATCCTTGCTGACAATCTCCTTGCTATTGACAACAGCCCATCCTGAGAGAGTGTGGAGGCAGGGCAAGGAGCAGCATAGGAAAGTCTACATGGCTGCCTGGGCTCTGTGTCCCCTATCAAAAAACAGTCGATTTGCATTGAGGGCTGCCAATTGGGCACAAGCGATTCAAGTTGTGTGTCTGGCTGGGAACTGTGATATGCACAATGAAGGCACTCCTGCCGAGGGCAAAGCCAAACTTTACCAGCTGCACTAATAAAAGTGCTTCAAGACACAAATAAGAAGCTAGCGCTAGTGTAGCGTTAAAGTCGTATCATGCGTTCTATTTCAAAGACTCACATCCTTTCCTTGGGTTCTGCTGTTAAGAGACAGGTGGCTGCCCACAAGGGTCCTTACTCTGTCCCTCACATGCCAAACGAGCGATGGTCCAAATCTCTTCTTACGTACATGGTGGCCTATGGGCTGTCATGAATATTCATACAATGCCCAGCCTCCCTTGTCCATATCTGACTTCTTCAGCCTAATATTGGTGTGTCCTTATCCACAGGGTAACGTATCAATTAGGTTAATAACTTATTAACACATATACCAATTTGTTGCCAAATGAAGTTTGTGATTAAGCATCTGCCACCATTTCTACTCCAAATTAAACAAACCTAGTACCAATTCAATGGTCCTGCTGTTACCGGCTGTCATTTTGCATGGACTATACGCCCCCACCCCCACCCCCCTGCACAATATTCCCAGTTCTCTGAAACTCTGGGGGACTGTGGGGCCACATATTTATGCTAATGTTCATAGGCCTGGAAGCCGTACACTAACGCCTTATTTCTTTCAGTTAGTGCAGAACGGAGTGCTAAGCTAGCTCTATGGCACCACATATATTTTATAACACCATTCGGTCTCTGTCGAGGGCTGTAGATCTGATAGTTCTGAAAAAGGCAGCAGTAGTAGAAACATAGACCAGCAAGGGAGGCTACCCATAATGGTGCATGAAATATTAAACAGGCAACGCATTTTCTTTTGCCCCTGAACTTTTATCATATGGGGTGAAATTCACCCCATGCAGGGGTCAGTGTGCCATTCAAGTTTCCTGAAGCATTATATGGTACGAAGACCTAATGTACAGGGCCTCGTGTACTACGCAATGGTGAATTTCATGCTTGATGCGTAAGTACTGAGCTTCAAAAAGCCCAGCCTAACCAAGTGTCTTAGTTTGGGGACAGCCAGGTCTTTACCACTAAGCACAATGTGGCATTTTTAAAGGCATAAAACAAACACTGTACAAGTCAATGCAACATGCCTGTTTCAGGCATCCTCTACACAACTGCCATCATGCAGGGAAATTTAGCAGATTCCAAGAGCAGGTGACTAACTCACCAGAGTGGGAAGGTTCTCTTCTTATCCCTGCCCATGCGGTTTCTGTTGATGGTTGTTGAGCATGGCACAGCATCGAGGTGATGAGAGCTGTTGGGTAGGGTTGGCACCCACTGGTTATTCCTTTTTGCCTTCTGCTCTCTGCAGGAGGAGATGTCATGTTAAAGCTCGGCGTTCAAGCACTGAGTATTTCCTTCTCATTTTTTAGGTGTGATCAATCATATACACAGCTCTAAGCCTGACTGCAGGCTCTTACAATGGTAACCTGAAAGTTACATGGTGCAATGTGTTCCATTCATAAGTCTCCAAATGGCAGAATGGAGAAATCCTACCCCAGCTGGGAGCGTCGGGGCTGGCCTTCTGGAAAATAATTGTAGCCATCTGATAACACATGGTGCTTCTACAGTGCTCACCTGAGGGAGCTCACAGCACTTCACTTAGCATATATCATTGTTCCAATTAATTGGCCAGACTTTTCTGTTTGATCCAGCGGTTCTCAAACTTTGTTTTAATCCAGTGGTTCTCAAACTTTTTGGGCTCCGGAGCCCTTTACATGCGTAAAAATTTATGCAGAGCCCCAGCAGTCCACTGATTGTATGTGTTGTGCCTATCGATGTTTCCAGTTTGTCAACCTCGCAGAGCCCCTGGAGATGTCTCGCGGAGCCCTGGGGCTCTGTGGAGCACAGTTTGAGAAACACTGCTGTAATCTATTTCCACCCATCCTTTTTGGGCCAAATAAAGAATCCATTGCCAGGACTTATGGCCTAAGTGATACTACTTTGTCCTTCTATATAATGCTTCTTATCTGTGGACCTCAAAATGTGTTACAGACATTAATTTGTATTAATTCGTACATAATCCCGCTAAGGCAAGTCAATTTGCAGATAGGGAAATTAAGGTACAAAAAGGGCAGGTGACTTGCCCATGGTCAACCTAGAAACCAAACTCCTAGCTCAGCAAGCTCTAACCATTAGAAAGCACTCCTTCCCTTAATTAAGAGACTGACATTGTCTATATTCTATTTCTGCCCCAGCTGAAAAATGCTACAGTCACATGCACCATTTTTAAATACCAGATTAAGTGGCCATTGGAGTATGCACCTATTTCTATTCTACACCCCGATGAAGCAGAATGTGGATGTACTTCCCCCCTGAGCATTCACTAGATCCTAGGATGAAGCAGTTCTAAGGTAAGCAATGTCGCCAAATGTCAAGGTACCTGTATGCCCACAATCAAATCCTTCCATATCAAAAATCTTCATTTAATGAGCCAGCAATTGACATCAGCGATGTCAGGGAACACAGAGAACAAGAGATACTCCACTAAACACTGTAAGAATAGCTCTTCCAATCACTTCTACACCGATTCTAGCCCTCAGCAGTGTTTGTTACCTGAGGTAAGTGGGAGGCTCTGTGCTGATAGACACGGCCTTGTATTTCTCATCATTTCCATCCAAGATCTCTTCCACTTCAGAGGCTTTCAGGAGAGTCACACTAGTAGCTAGTGTCGTATAACCGTGATCTGTGACCAAAGAGCATTGGAAATACTGTCAATCATGGAACTAAGTAATGATTCTGCCTGCTGAGGTTTGGCAATGTTAACGTCTACTGAGAGCATCTAAAAAACTGCAAGTAGCTCAGATTCCTTCATCCTGTCCCTTTAGATCATTTCATTTTAGAGAAGGAGTTAGGTGATCTACTCCTGTGCACAAGAAGCTCTGGCCCCATTATGCTCATCGCTGTACAAAGATGGTCCTTGTCCTAGAGAATATGCATTCTAGTTCTGGGCTCAGTCCAGTCAGGTCAGGCAAGTTTGTTTTACTTTGGTAACATGCCAGTCAGGCCCAGTCCCTCCCCCGCCACCGGGGAAAACAGGAGGCTTGAACCACAAATCATGTGCAACTGAATCCCATGACCGTATGGGACGGGCATATAAAAATGACAAGTAAGGTCTTTCACGAAAGCCTGTGAGGTTCTGACCCTGACAGTCATTTGAGATATGACTGCAGTCTGTGGCTATGAATTTATGTGTTTGTAGATACAAAAGTGTGCTTGAAATTTGTGCTACAACATTCTGCTCCACCTTACAACAGGAAGGGTTGATTAGGCAGGTAGGAGCTCCTTCCCTAGCCAGACAAGACTCACACCAAGCCTCTACTCTGGCACAACCCAGAAAATGATAATGGTAGCCTATTCAGGTTAGTGGAAAGACACAAACTGAAGAGAAAATCTTGGGAGGCTAAGAATGGAGGGAGAGCCCTTTGAGCTGGATAACCATGAATCACTGGCATGTCCACAATGCGCATAAACTCAGCAGTCGCTGTGCTTTAGGAAAACCACTTCCAACGAGAAGCACAGAGCTTTCTTGTGCCATGGCTACAGCGCTGCAGTGCCAGTGCGGATGCCCTGCACTACAATTGGCCTCCAGTACTCGTCTCACAATGCCTCTTCTCCCATCTCCAGGCATCAGATACTACACTGCCCTTCAGTCACCAACCCTCAGACAGGCCCTTTACATTCCTTGGGAACTTGGAAAGCCCCCTTCCTGTTTGCTCAGTGATGCATGGAGTGCTCTCAGCGCATCCTTCCAGGGAACCATGCTTGCTCCATCGCCTGCTCCGAGCAGCCCTCTACTTGGAGCAATGCTGAGGTGCTGGACCTCATCAGCATTTGAGGAGAGGAGGCTGTCCCTGTGCTCCAACCATAGAAATCACGATACTGATGGGCAGACATCAAGATGCAGGACCCAAAAAAGCCAAGACCGGAACGCACTGCAGTGCATGTTCAAAGTGAAAGAGCTGCACAAAGCACAAAAGGCAAACTGCTGCTCCACTGCTGTGCCCACGACATTCTGATTCTACAATGAGCTGGGTATGATACTTAGAAACGAAGCCACCTCCACTGCAAAGACCCCAAAGATTTTTGTGGGGCTGTGACAGCCAAGAATGAACAAAAATCATGGATGAAGGTGCTGAAGGGGGAGAGGAACCAGAGGCAGTGGACGATTCAGCATCCACAAATGCACGCTGTCAGACTGGTAGATGAGGCTAACCAGTCACAGCAGTCAGACCATGGGGAAGCACAAACAGCAGAGCAGGTCCCCAAAAAGTGACTTTGATTAGGAGAACTGCTGAAGCAAGTTGCTGGGGGCAGGATGATTGCGGAAAGCAGTTGTGGATCTGTACAGTGCTCATACAGACACAAGCCTAGTTCGAGAGGTGTAACATGCTGTTGGAGACTCATTTCACATTAATTGGGCTCAGGTCTAAGTCCCATGGAGATACTGGGCAATCCGCTGCCACAGGTTCTTTAGCAGAGTATCTTGGTTCTTTGCCCCATTATGGGTAACATGCCTGCACCACTGTGCCATCATGGAGGCAGAAACGGACATTGCTGCAAACAGGCAAGCCACATAAGGGCCAGGGCAGAAGTTGCAGTCTAGCAAAAGATCCACAAATTTCCCCCACTACTAGCCCCTCCCTGCTTCCACTTGTCACCGTCAGTGTGAATATCTTCTAGGATGAGCACAACCTGGGGAATGTGTGGACTGTAATAATTATAAGGTCTCCCCTGCAATGTTGGCTATCCCCAAGACACACCCTGCCCAGAGCACAGGGGTCTTGTGGCTCATGAGTACTTTCCTTGGGACAGACAACTAGCGACAGATATTTGAATAGTGCCAGTGTTCAAAACCAGTAATGGCAGGGCTCTATCAAGTGTTGACAATGGTGCCTCTGCAAAACATGTTTGGCTTCCTAAAGTTACTTCGGAACCCAGCCTGGCTTACTATTGCTGGCTGAACAGCCACGCAGAATTAGAAAGCAGCCTCGAAAAAGTAAGGAGGACCTTCTGCACGATCAACAAGTCGTCCTGTGGCATCTTATAGACTAACAGATTTATTGGAGCATAGTTTCCCTCAGACATCCCTACCAAGGTACCGTAGTGATTACCACCTATAACTCTGCTATGTATAACTGCTATATAACTCGCCTATAACTCGGCAGTACTGGGCATCATGAGCAGACCATCAAGAACAGGGCTTTTGGCTCTGAAACGTGGACCAGAGTCCACAGAAAACAGACTGAGGCCTGTACCAAACACACACACAAACCCAGCGCTTCCAGATCCATTATTTATAGCATCGAACAGGTTTTTTTGAAGGACAAAAGGAAGAACGCAGATGTAGTAGTGTTCATGAAACAAAATGAACAGAAATCCTTAGGTCCTCATTAAAACAAGGCTGTCAGAGCTACAGCTAATTTGCAGTCTATTAAAAATATGATTTCTGGCCTGGAATTCCCATTAAAGAAACCCCACTAACCTGCTTTTCTTGGACCCAACATCATAATCCACAAACAGCGCAGAGACATTTCTGGAGCAAGACCTTTACACAGAATGAAAAAAGGCCAAACAATAGCACTCTACTTTCACTGTGCCACAGAGGTCTGTAAATGCCATCTTGGCCATAAGCTCTGATGTGCACTTGGAGCCCTCTGGTGTGATACAGTTGAGTACCCACTGCAGCAAAGAAGGAATACCCCAGAAACAAATGAACCCTGGACGCACAAACGGTATGTCAGAAAGTGGCGATAAAGGTTAATCACAGAACTGAGTCACTGAACAGACCTATCAAAAAAATTAACAAAGGCCTGATTCCATTGCAGTAATGCTGTAACAACAAAAATTGGGAACGAGGCAGGGGCAGAGCCATTTGGATGTCGCATGCCCACAAAATCCCTTGAAAAAGAAGAAAAGAGCCCATGCATTAGGAAGTCCAGTCAGTGGAAACACAGAAAAAACTTCCCTCTTAAAAGTGACAAGAGCCAAGGGCCAAGGAAAGAGTAAGCACAGGGAAAATACCACTCTTCACATGAGTGTGATGAGCCAAAAGAGAAAGTAATTAAACATCTGAATATAATATTTGATAGCAGCAGGAGCCACAACAGTGATTCTTTCTCCAGCTAAAGTATGAATATAAGCAGAAGTCTTACATCTTCTGGGGCTGTGAGTCCGCTGATTCTCTGTTGAAAGAATAAAAAGCAACAAGTCAGCAGAAAACTACATAAATCCATAACACGTCAGGTTTGCTGTACTCCAGCCCTGCAGCTTGTAAGGTTATCTTTTAAAAGGACCTTGTTTCATCATTTGCTTCTCTTGCCAAGGAGAGAACAAGATTCTTATTGTCTTTTATACAACTATTAAATAACACTAATTCTGGAAACTTTCTTCCCACCCTTTTACACAGAGACAACTATGGTCAGACAAAGCACCTCATTCTTAAGAAGAAAAATTTGCAACATCACAAAAGGGTTGTGTGTACATATCACACACACAAAGCCTTTTATGCCAAGTGAAATTATATGGATTTAGAAATTTAGAAATCTTTTGCAATTCAACATATATAGCTGCTTCAATAAAAATCAAAACTTATGGGCATTTTTAAGAATGTACTTATTTAATTTTTTTAAAAATGTCCTTTCTGGAATATTTATTATTTTTCTTACCATGTGAAGATGCAACTATTTTCTTCCTCTCTTCTACTGTGGCTAGTCGCCTCCAGAGAGAGGGATATCTCTTGTACAGGGAGCCACGAAACATACGTAGGTAGTTCCCCACCTATGAGCAAAAAGGAGAAGGTTTGTTTTGAGGGATGCAGCTCAAATGGAAGGTGTGTCCAGCAAGAATCTGAGGCGTACTGATTTCTTTGTGCTGGTGAAATACAGTACTCAATCAGCAACAAAACACTTTCTTAGGCAACACCAAGACTTATGAAGAAATATATGGCTTTGTCTACACTTGACAGCTTTTAGTGACAAGTCATGCAGTGTGAACTCTGTTTGCTAACAAAATACTTTCACCCCCTGTGAGCAGGATTTTCATTTTGCACAGGGCAGGATTCCTGCTGACAATGAGTCATTTGCCATAACAAGACTTTTGTCTTTCAGGGGGCAGGGGATTAAGCATCTCAGAATGACAAATTTCTTGCTCAACTGGAAGTGTAGACAAAGCCTAGGAAACAAAACTCATATTGACCAGCATTACTTTTCTTAGCCGAGTGAGAGAGAATCCCATCTTAATTTTCAATTTAATAAGACTAACAGTAGTTTTTATATAATTTCTTAATTAACCCACTGTAGGTTTGTATTTTATCAGTTTTATTGTTATTCCTAGAGCGCTGCAAATCTGCAGATATCCACTTTATATCCATCGCTCATTTTTGCAGATATGGATGCGGACACAAATTTTAAATCTAGAATAGCGATGTTAAAAAGCAGGTAACTGTGTAACTGTGTAACTGGTGAAACTCTCAGCAGTTAAACGGTTATGCACACCTGCAGCGCTGCAGCTGGCTCCCCAGGAGCTGGTGCATGCCTAAATGGCTTTAAGGCCTCTCCTTCTTGTTGGCTCCCCGGGAGCTGGTGTATGCCAGGAGCCAGTTTTTAAGCCAGCTCCTGGTGCATATTGGCTCCCGCCTGCAGCCCCGCTCCAGGGGAGCTAGCTGCCACTTCTATGCTGCTGGCCCTGATATAGAGGAAAAAGGGGGGTGGGAGCCCAGGTGCATCAATTAACCGTTTAAACGGTTATACTTTCACACCCCTGATCTAGAACCATGCAAATGTGTGGATATCCCTGCGTATCAATCTATAAATCAGTGATTCATTTTTGTGGCTACACATGCGGATACAGATTTTGTACAGGACTCTAGTTATTCCCCCACTACCATTTTTTATATTGAACCTTTGCTGTTTGCAACATTTTTCTTTGTTCAGAACCTAGTAACTTAAGACCTGGTTTGCATTTTGTGTTTTAAATGCTCTGATGAACATGCAGACTTCAAACACAAATCAGGAATTAATGACTCACTTGCCAACAATCTCTTTTAAAATTCAGTCAACATCTGTAAAGCAGTTTCATTCTTCCTGGCATAATGTCTGCACCTGTGTTATTTTATGTAAGCACTAAAGGTTACAGCAAGCTTTAGTGAACAATAAGGTTATTTCAAGACTATGAAACTAACACTTATGGCAGTAACATACCAGCAGCCTGCAGAATGTCATATAATGGGCTTTTCTTCTATATTAAGCTAAGTTTAGACTGACACTTTACAGCGCTGTAACTTTCTGGGGGTGTGAAAAAACACACCCTAAGTGAAGCAAGTTACACAGCACTGTAAAGCACCAGTATGAACCAGGCTCCCGATGCTGTTAGCGACTCTCCTCATGGAGGTGGTCACATATAGTCATGACCATAATTTCAGTTTAAGTGCCTACTTTCAGCTTTTCTTATACAGTTTTTTGTTATTTGATGTCTATTGGTAAATAGGGTTAGAATTCAGCTGGTAACTAAGAGAAGAAAGCTGCATTTTCCTTCCACACCCTTGGGATTGCAATCTTACTGGTTAGTGAACAGAAGAGTAACATCTCCGCTTTTTCATTTTACAACTTTTTCAATTCTTTCGGAAGTACCACTGGCCAGAACCTTGTCACTGTTAAAAATATACAGCTGAAGATCTAAGTTGGACAAGACTCCTCTCCCCACTTTAACAGTGCTAAATACACATTTTTCTGTTCTCTCTCTCTAAAAAAATGTCCTGCGGGATGACAGAGTGATGTCATCACATCATCTGCCTCCTCATGCTGCCGCCCACCTCAGTCCTCCTTTCTGAGCATGTGGGTTGGTCTAGCTCCTGCTCCATGCCCCAAGGGGCTGTGCCACTGGGGAGGAGCTGCGGGCGCTGGGTCCCCTCCGTCATCTGAGCCCACTCCCCTCTGGGGTCCTTTACACCAGCCAATCCCGATCCCAAGCCACCCAGTCTGCACTGGGTCCCCTCTGCCATCTGAGCCTGAACCCTCCTGGGCTGTGCCAAGTCCTCTCCGCCATCAGAGCCCAACCCCCCCACTCCCACCCTTGGTTCCCCTCCTCTATCTGAACCCCACCCCCATCCTGGTCGTGCTGTGTCCCCTCCGCCATCTGAGTCAGACCCCCCCAGCCGCATTAGGTCCCCTCCACCGTCCAAACCCGAGCCCCCACAACCCCCTCACTTCTTTGACTGAGACCCTGCACCCCTAGCCTGCTCCTCCCCCACTGCCCCGGCCAGAAAACCTGCCCTCAGTTTGCTCCTGCCCCTTCCCCCGAGGACAGATGCCTACCTCCAGGGGGGAGGAGGGTGGCGAGCGTAACAACCCCCTAATAAAAATGTCACCAGATCACTGATACTATTGAGTCAATCAAAGGTTCTTGCCTCAAATGAGCCAATTCACAGAGGTAGTGAAACTTCTTTGACTGAAAGAAGCACTGCTTCGGCAAGTAGTTACTTTAGTGTGCCAAAAGAATAAGAACTGTAGGAGCATTAATTGGATTTTCCTCACAAAAGCCTGAACTTAATATTATCATTTCAATTAACTTAATCACAGGACAGTTTTTGGAAAGTTGAGGATCTTTCTACTACAAATGCTAAGACAGCCACAATATAACATCGTTAAGGAGTGTGATGATGCTCAGACAGTTGGGACTTGGAGGACACACACACAATCTTGGTTTGGGTTAAGTCTTACACCTCAACAGGGCTAACACTTAAACATGCTTACATTTTTATATATGGCCAGTCTCACTGAAAACCACTGACTTTAGCTTCTACTCCCATTCTCACCCAATCACGCCAACTGAAGAACTCCTAAAGCAGGGTTGGGGAATCTAAGGCCTCAAGCCAGATGCAGCCTCCCTCCCCGGCTTACCTGTATCCAGACCCTTAGGCTTGGGCAGGGATGTTAAAATAAGGTTAATTTACGAACTGAGTAGTCGATAGGCAACCTGGCTCAGTCCAAGCTTGTGCTAGGTCAAGAGTCAAAACCTGCTGCAGCTCTGCAATTTAAAAGGCAGTAGGAGCCAGGGGGCAGGCTGCCCGGTTCCTACTGCCTTTTAAATTGCAGAGCTAACAGTGGGGTTTGATTCTGTACCCGGCATGAATCGGGATTGAGCTGGGCTGCCTGCCCGGCCAGCATCAACCCCTGTCTGCATGGGGTCCCAGCTGCTGCTGGAGGCCTCCCCTCCCCCTGCCCCTTCCCCACGCTGACACAGGCAGCAGCAAGGGGAAAAGGGGAGGCAGCACTGTGGAGACAGTGCTGGGGGGAGACAGCTTTTAAGCCATCTCCCCCGCAGCACTGACTCCTGCTTCACCCTCCTTGCTGCCCCTGTATCAGAGGCAGCAGGGGAGGGAGGGGAGAATGCGAGTCGTTGACTTGACTACCCGATAAGCCTAACTTTTTCTCACTTGTCTGTGGCCATGCACTAATTTTTCAAAAAAAGGTTTCCCAGCCCTGTCCTAAAGTCCTCTAGCTATAAACATCCGCCATCCCGAGCTTCACAGCCAGCACAGCACAGATGTTGGAAGCACATCCGGACTTTACACAAGAATGGCCATACTGGGACAGACAAAAGGTCTATCTAGCCTAGTATCCTCTCTGCTGCCAGTGGCTAATGGCAGATGCTCCAGAGGGAGTGAACAGAACAGGGAATGCTCATCACGTGACTCCTCTTCCATCACTCATTCCCAGCCTCTGACAAACAGAAGCTAGAGACACCATTCCTACCCATCCTGGCTAATTAATGGACCTGTCCTTCATGAATTATCTAGTTCTTTTTTGAACCCTGTTAGGACGTGTCTACACAGCACCCTTAGCTCAAAATAAGATATGCAAATCGTGTAGCTTATTTTGAGTGAATTTCAAAATAGCTTATTTTGGAATTTGGCTTATTACGGAACAAGGGTTACTGGGACATCAGAATAAGCCGCCCATTATTTTGAAATCTATTTTGAAATAACAGGCTGCTTCAATAGACGTGGAATAACTATTTCAGGATACTTCTGGTATGCTACAATTGCTCCGCAGTATAGATGTACCCTTAAAGTTCTGGTCTTCACAACATCCTCTGGCAAGGAGTTCCACAGGTTGACTGTGCGCCAAGTAAAGAAATACTTCCTTTTGTTTGTTTTAAATCTGGTGCCTATTAATTTCATTTCGTGACCCCTAGTTCTTATATTATGAGAATAAGTAAATAACTTTTCATTATTCATTTTCTCCACACCAGTCATGATTTATAGACCTCTATCATATCCCCCCTCAGGCTTCTGTACACAGTATTCAAGATGTGGCCACACCATGGTTTTATATAGAGGCAATAAAATACCCTCTGTCAGTCACTATTCCTTTTTTAATGATTCCTAACATTCTTTTTGCTTTTTTGACTGCCGCTGCACACTGAGTGGATGTTTTCAGAGAATTATTCACAACTTCAAGATCTCTCTCTCGAGTAGTTATGGCTAAATTAGTTCCCATCATATTATATGTATAGTTGGGGTTATTTTTTCCAATCTGCATTACTTTACATTTATCAACATAAAATTTCATTTGCCATTTTATTACCCAATCACTTAGTTTGGTGAGATCTTCTTGAAGTTCTTCACAGTCTGCTTTGGTCTTAACTATCTTGAGCAGTTTGCTATCATCTGAAAATTTTGCCACCTCACTGTTTATCCGCTTGCTCCAGATCATTTATAAATAGGTTGAATAGGATTGGTCTCAGTGGGAACTTTGGGGGACCCCACTAAATACCTCTCTCCATTCTGAAAACATACCAATATTCCTACCCTTTGTTTCCTGTCTTTTAACCAGTTATCAATCCACAAAAGGACTTTCCCTCTTATCCCATGACAACTTACTTTACTTAAGAGCCTTTGGTGAGGGACCTTGTCAGAGGCTTTCTGGAAATCTAAGTATACTATATCCACTGGATCCCCCTTGTCCACATGTTTGTTGACCCCCTCAAAGAACTCTAGCAGATCAGTAAGGCATGATTTCCCTTTACAGAAACCACGCTGACTTTTCCATAACAAATTATGTTCATCTCATAGAATCATAGAACCATAGAGCTGGAAGAGACCTCAGAAGGTCATCAAGTCCAGCCCCCTGCTCTAGGCAGGACCAACCCCAACTAAATCAACCCAGCCAGGGCTTGGTCAAGCCGAGACTTAAACACCTCCAGGGATGGAGACTCCACTACTTCCTAGGTAACCCATTCCAGTGCTTCACTACCCTCCTAGTGAAATAGTTTTCTTAATATCCAACCTGGACCTCTCCCACCACAACTTGAGACCATTGCTCCTTGTTCTGCCATCTGTCACTACTGAGAACAGCCTCTCTCCATCCTCTTTGGAACTCCTGCAGGAAGTTGAAGGCTGCTATCAAATCCCCCTCACTCTTCGCTTCTTCAGACTAAACAGACCCAACTCCCTCAGCTCTCCTCATAAGTCATATGCTCCAGCCCCCTAATCATTTTGGTTGCCCTCCGCTGGACCCTCTCCAATGCGTCCACATCCTTTTGCTAGTGGGGGGCCCAGAACTGGACACAATACTCCAGATGTGGCCTCACCAAAGCCGAATAAAGGGGAATAATCACTTCTCTAGATCTGCTGGCAATACTGCTCCTAATGCAACCTAATGCAGATTATCTATATGTGTCTGACAATTTTATTTTTCACTATAGTTTCAACTGACGTTAGACTTACTGGTCTATAATTGCCAGAATCACCTCTAGAGCCCTTTTTAAATATTGGCATCACATTAGCCATCTTCCAGTCATTATGTACAGACCCTAGGCTTCTCGGATAGTCGAATCACTACTCGACTAGTCACTTCCCCCTTTACTGTCTCTGTATCATGTTAAATTGCAGTTAGTAAACTAATCAAGTAGTTGATGGAATTTCCATTTCCGTAGAGAGTTTTCAAGATGTGGGCATACCATGGATGCATCTTGTGGGTGCTGAAGATGCCCGTTACAAGCCACTGTGAACCAGGCTTCCTAAAGAGGGGCAGCAACTTCAGAGTCTCTTCTGAATTAAAAACTTTTACAATGAATGGTCCTGTAGAACCTTAGAGACTAACCAAAAAAATATAGATAGCATCTTCGTGGGCACAACCCCTTTCAACTGAAGAAACCTGCATGACACTATCTATATTTTGTGGTTAGTCTCTATGGTGCTACAGGACCATTTGTTGTTTTTTAAGGTTTTTAGTTACAGACTAACATGGCAACTCCTCTGAGACTCTTCTGGAGTAAGCAATTAGGGCAGCATCTGGGGAACACAGCTCCCTCATCCTACCGATCAGGTGCTCACCCCTCTCTCCAAGGGGGCAGCTCAGTAGCACAATGGGAAAAGTGGGAGCACTGAGCTACTGCTAGGTCTGCCTCTTCCCTGCTCCTGGGGGCTTGCACAGTAGGGGAGATCTCGCCTCAGTCAGACCTCCACCCCCAGGATAGATCCTTCTGCCCCATACCACCCACTTCCTGCAGCCTCTCCCTACCAGGCCAAGCCCCAAGCAGCACCCCCCACAGCTTCTGCCCCCCACCTTCCCTGCCCATCCCACCACCCGGCATTACACAATACCTGGCCCCGGCCCAGCCTCCTGGCCCAGCCCCCAGAGCCAGCCCCCCAACCTCCCAGGCCCCCCCAACCTTCCCCTGGCCCAGCCCCGAGCCAGCCCCCCAACCTCCCCCCTGCCCCCAACCTTCCTGGCCCAGCCCCCGAGCCAGCCCCCAACCTTCCCCCATGGCCCCCAACCTTCCCCTGGCCCAGCCCCCGAGCCAGCCCCCCCAACCTCCCAGGCCCCCAACCTTCCCCTGGCCCAGCCCCCGAGCCAGCCCCCCAACCTCCCCCGGGCCCAGCGCCCCCGAGCCAGCCCCAACCTCCCCGGCCCAGCCCCCGAGCCAGCCCCCCAACCTTCCCCGCGGCCCCCAACCTTCCCGGCCCAGCGCCCCCGGCCGCACCTCGGATCCGATCATGTAGAACTCTCCGTCCTCCTCCAGCTGGAACTTGACGGGCTTCTGGCCGAAGGTTTTGCTCAGCGCCATCATCATCATGGCGGCGGCGGCCGGGCTGCGGCCTAGTCCCGGGCTCAGTGCGCATGCGCCGGAGCCGCCGCCCCCAGCCTCCCGAGGGGCGGGGCCACGGAGACGCGTGCCCACGTGAGAAGCGGAAACTCCCCGCGCTGGGCGGCCCCCGCCAGGCCTGCCCCACGAGCCCCCGCGCTGGGCGCCCCCCGCCAGAGCCTGCCCCCACGAGTCCCCGCCAGGCCGGGGCCCGGGCTAGTCGATTTGGGGCGCTCCAGCCCCACAGGCTCCCAATGCTGGGGGCTCTGAGCCTGGGCCCCGGACCTGAGCAGGCTGGGGGCCCCGCCAGAGCCTGCCCCGCCCCACGAGCCCCCCGCGCTGGGCGGCCCCCGCCAGAGCCTGCCCCCACGAGCGCCCCGCGCTGGGCGGCCCCGCGCCAGAGCTGCCTCCGCGCTGGGCGGCCCCCCGCCAGAGCCTGCCCCCACGAGCCCCCCACGCTGGGCGGCCCCCGCCAGAGCCTGCCCCACGAGCCCCCGCGCTGGGCGGCCCCGCCAGAGCCTGCCCCCACGAGCCCCTCCGCGCCCCCACCAGAGCTTGCCCCACAAGCCCCCCGCGCTGGGCGGCCCGCGCCAGAGCCTGCCCCTGGCGCTGGGCGGCCCCGCCAGAGCCTGCCCCCACGAGCCCGCCCGCGCTGGGCAGCCCCCGCCAGAGTCTGCCCCCACGTGTCCCCCGCGCTGGGCGCCCCCGCCAGAGCCTGCCCCCACGAGTCCCCGCCAGAGCCCGGGGCCCGGGCTAGTCGATTTGGGGCGCTCCATCCCCACAGGCTCCCAATGCTGGGGGCTCTGAGCCTTGGGCCCCGGACCTGGGCGAGCTGGGGGGGCCCCCCCAGGTGGTGCAAGTTGCAGGGGTCCAGGCTGGATATTAGGACACACGGTTCCCCCAGGCGGGTGGGGGGCGCTGGGCTGGGTCCCTAGGCAGCGGGGGGAGTCTCCATCCCTAGGGGCGTGTAAGGCCGGGCTGGTTGAGTTGGGCTGGCCCTGCCTTGGGCGGGGGGCTGGACGCGATGCCTCCTGAGGTCTCTGCCCGCCCTGGGGTTCTAGGCTCTAAGTGCCACTCGCCAGGACCGTGACCCGCAGCCAGCCCGTGTGTGGGCAGCGCTTGGTCCTGCCCCGGGATGGGGCTTGATGGCCTCTCGAGGTCCCTTCCCGGCCTAGGATTCCGCACAAAGCCCCCACCCACGCCCGGGCAGCTTGCCAGGAATCGCCCCGGGAGCAGGAGCAGAGCATGTTCTTTGGAGCCCTGGGCCTGAGTAAGTGGGGGCCTGTCCCCACCCCCTTTTCCCACAGCCCCCCTGGTCCTCCTGCTGCGGAGCGGGGTTGGGATGCAGGTTCCCCCTCCCCAGTCCCTATCAGGAGCGTTACATAGGCCAAGGCAGTACCCATTTATCCAGGGGCCCCTGGGCACATGTTGGCCCAGGAGCTGATTCACCACTGCATTTGGGGGGCTCTGACCCCTTGCGAACCTCCCTGGGTTTATGCATGGAGCTGAGTCCACCCCTGTCTCAGAGACAGCGCTCCCTGTAAGCCACTCAGGAGAGATTCAAATGCCACCCTGCTGATTAGCTCACAGCTGGGGTTTTTGTTTCTACTGGTGGTGCACCTTCACACATGCCTCAGTGCACATGTATTCTGCACATGGATCACACATGGGGATGGGACAGATTTGCAGGAACATTGCTTAGAGATCCTGGCAGCCACCTTCACCCCTGCTCTGCCCCTATTCTTGGCACAGTTCACAATGCGCCAGTGCAGGAGGTGGCATATTTGGAAGCATGGGCACCACATCCCCTGAGCTGCTGGAACAATTTGTCCAGGGGGGCTGCTAAGAGCTCTTGAGCCAAACTGGAAAGCCTGGATCAAATGGAAACCACTTCAAGCCGGGGTGAAGCAGCACCCCTCATTCCAGCACCTGTGCAGATCTCTCTTGCACCAGGCTTCCCGCCAGGAAGTATTGGCCTAGTGGTACTAGCTGGGAAGCCCTGTTGATGCTATGTTTGCTGGGTTGTTGCCAGCTTGTCCAGTTGTTGGTGAGAAACACGATTTATGGCCACACCACCTGATTAGTGATCATGGCATCTGTGCGTGTTGACCTAGCCAGCAGTATAGGCCGGAACACGCTTGTCTTCCTGAAGATACTTTGCAATGTAGTGAGGATTTGCATAATTGAGTGGGCCCTGCCTCCCTCGTTCCTTGTGCAGCAGTGTATCACAGATTGCGCTATCTTGCACGTGGCGGGTGTTCACCTTTTCAAGCTACACTGTTCCCTTCTGAGGCAGTCTGGGGTATTTACTCAGCAGGATGTACAGATACCATCCTGGGTAGGCCACATATGCTGCAGATAAGCAAACATGGCGATGTTGTAAAGAAAGCTGATATCTCTTCAGCAGTTTCTTTAGGATCCCATTCAAAGGTAACTCCTCCTCTTTTCTTTATGGATTCCATAGAGCTCCGTCCTCGACACTCCCCCCCTCCCACCCTTTTTCTAGACAATCAAATTTGCTCACCACTTCAACTGAGGTATCTCCCCTGACCAGTCCTAAGTCTCAGCCCCTCTCTCCAACCTGGACTCTATAAACCGAACACTTACCTTTTCTCACTCTGTATTGGGGACATCACCATCTTCCCAATAATACAGGTCAATCTAGGAAACTGTATCTACCCTGTCCCCTCAACCCACTATGTCCATGTTTTGCAGCTTCTTCCAATATCATTCCTTTTCATTCTATCCAGAAAGCCAAAAAACTGTCAGCTTCTCCGGATTTCTCATCATCTCTCCTGTAGCCTTCTCCATGCCTCAGACAACCACATAATCCTCTCCAGTTCATTCGCAACACAGCTGTCCAGATTATTTTTGTTGCCTGTCACTCTGACCCTATGCCCCCCACCCTCTCTTTGAATTCCAGTTCCCTTTATATCACCACACCAAGTTCAAGAGTCTTAGTCTCACCTCCAAGACCCTTCTGAGCTATCCCCATCTGTGTGGCTACTCCTGTCTGATCCTCTCACTCTTCCTCTGCCGCAACATCCACTTTACCCACCCATTCATAAGCTTTTCCAACACCTCCCCACCTCATGCCACACACAAGGCACTAAATCCATCTTTTCTGCCACTAACTCTCATCTCAAAAGCCACTTTTACAATCAGTGGCTATTGGGCTGAAGGTTAGCTACTGATATTTTTAAAAACCTATATTGCAATTGTATATGAATATCATACCTATTCCAGTACCTTCTCTATCCCTTTCTTACATTGCTTGTCTTTTAAAATTATGGCCTCTTTAAAGCAGAGGCCCTGTCTTTGCATAGGGCTCACTTGCATGATATGTATAACCCCTCCTTCACAAATCCTTGTCCACTTTCCCTGCTGCAATGCTGCCCTCTTATAAGAACCATTTTCCCAGCATGCCTTTTTGTCTCTCTTTAAATATAGCAGAGTCAAGCCGCTGCCACCCTAGAGACACCATTTTGTAGTTAGTTACTGCTTGCTGTGCTTCCTGATGAAAAATGCTCTTTACTCTTGCTACAGTTTTCTTATTCTCAAGAGGAAAATGTTTCTCACTGCCCCAGTTTTGATCTAGGCCTCTAAGTGCTGCTGTAATATAAAAGTTCAATAGTGACAGTATGACCCGAACTCACCTATATTTGTTGCAACAGGTCACAATCAGATTTCAAAAACACCCTTGTACTAACGGCATAAAATAGTGCTCAAGATAAGGGTGTGTAGGTGGGCTCTGTTTTAAAGTTGTAGTTGAACATGGTGTTAAAAGCAATTCAGACTAAACAGGGCATAGAAAAAAGACCACATTTATTGTTGCAGCACAGTATATATATACATACATACACACAGTATATATAAAAAGGTTTTATACACATTGTACAAACATTTACATACTCACTTTGAAGAAGGGTTGTAAAAATAAACACTGAAAAGTAAAAAACCCTAGTCCTGAAATATGAATGAGGTAAAACTTCAATGTTTAGAGAGAATGTGCACGCCTAAGGATGATAAAGGCCACCGAGTCATATTTCTTTATTCGCTGTGGGTAGGTTTAAATCCCACCTTGTCTCTGCTGGCTAAATCTGAAGGAAAGCTGATAAATAGCAAGGATAACTGAGTAGGTTTCTACTTTCTCTTGACTTCCCTTTCTTGGGCAGTCAGAAAAGGCCACTGGAGTTTATTGTGCTACCCAAGATTATTACAAGACATAAAGTTTTGCTATGCAGCAAAAACCACGAGATCTAGAAGCAGTTACATTTTTGCTCAATTGGAGATACGGTTTGGGAGATGACTAGTATGTGTGAAAGATGGGAAGGCAGACGGGACAAAGAATAGATAAGAAAGCAAATGCACAGCCCTCTTCTGTGTGTTGATTTGCACCAATGGGTAGAGAGTAAAGAAGTGTGAAACAAGCCACAAGCATTGGTTCTGAATCTGGATAAGCTTAACAACCTGAAATGTTTGTAAAAGTTACAGACACCCAGCCAATATTATGGGGAGCTAGTGTCTTAGCGAGATCCCAGAGTTAGTAACAATATACGGAGATACAGGGCAGTGTCCAGCACTGAAACCCAGCACCTTTAAAAAACAAACAGGACGTTTTTACAAATCAGTACAAAATTATAAAGAATATTAGTGACAATACAATGCAAACGCTGAAATGCAGGGGCCCGCTCACCTTTATGACTGGGGTGAAGCAGCCCCCACGACCTGGGCGCATCTGAATTTTGTCACAGTTGAAAGTCCCCTTTCAATGCGAGGGAAGTGGCCTTTGGGGGAATCCATTCTCAACAAGGCAGATTGAGCAATGGCAAAGATGGCTTTGCTGTGGCCACGTCCACATAGGGAATACCCGTGGGATCCATTTTCTAAGGGGATGGGCCCAGAAAACTACTATCCCAGGCTGGCCTCCGGCATCTAATGGTGGGAAGTGTTAATGTAGCCAGTGGCAATCAGTCTGCATCCTTATTTCCAACACCTAAGTGTGACGGAGGGGCCCTGGAGTCTGAAAACGGGCAACCTCAAGCCAGGGGTCTCCTTAAGCCATGGGTGCAACCGTTGTGTCAGGAGATGGGCACAGCAGGAGGCCAAGAACGGATGTGAGATTCCTCGGTATGAGAGCATCGCACCTTTCAAAGTGACAGGTGGAGACCCGGGGAGATGGGAGAACGCCTTTCATCTGAAGAAATTGGAGGAGGGTGCGCAGCTGAAGAAGTCATGGCCGATCTGGCGGGGGTAACCCTCTAGCACTTTCACCTGCACGGGGTCGAACTTCCAGTAAAGCCGGCCTCTCAGGAAATAGGCAAAACCTGTGGCGAAGACAAAGGCTCAGAGATGAGTGTCAGAGGAGACAGAGAAGGGGTTTGCGGGGCTTTTCCCTGTCTAGCATTACTACTCCTTGTGTCTGTGCCCCATAGGGGACTTTATGCTCAATTTGCCAGTAGGCAAAAGGGTGGCAAAGGCCCACAGTGAAGGACGGTTCACTAATTAGCAAAGCAGGATGAGGAGGAAGCTCAAGATGCTACAAGATTCATGTCCCCTCCACCCAGCTTCTTGACTCCGCAGTGCTCTTTTGGGCTATTTTGTTTTATTACAGTAGCAATCAAAAAAAAATTTTTTTTTTTTTTTAGTTTTTAGTATTGTTACAGGACCTGGTTGTAGAAAGATCAAGGAGAGTTGAGAAATCAGGGTGAGGCTCTTTATCAGCATAGCAAGGACTGGATGGAAGAGGATAAACTTAAAAAACAACTAATGGTCTGGTAGCATTTTAAAGACTAACAAAACATGTAGATGGTGTCATGAGCTTTCGTGGGCACAGCCCACTTCTTCAGATGACTGGAGTGCTGGATGTCCAGAACCAAAATAAATGAGGGAAGATTGGGGGGGGAGGGGGAAGAGGAGAGAAGGAAAAAAATGGGAGGGGGGGAACAGAGGCAGAAGGTAGATAAGTATCAGAGAGAAAGCTGAGAATGTATGTAACTGGAAAAACTGGAAAACAACAGATAGTCTCATAGCACCTAAAAACTAGATAGTTAAGAGAGGCAGATAAGAACCATTAGTTAGCAATAGAGAGGAAGAGAACTAAAACCAGATTCTCTATTTAAATGTTTCAGAGGGGTGAGAAATAAACTTGTGAATGAATTGTAGTTCCAATCCTTCTCTGTGTATTTGACTTGTGGAGTTGGTTTGTAATGAAACAGCAACTTGGAGATCTCTTAATGAGTGACCAGGTAGATTAAAGTATTCACCAACAGGTTTCTGTATGTATCTATAGTATCATGAGCTTTCATGGGCACAACCCATGGTTTTGCCCATGAAAGCTCATGATACTATATATATATATATATTTGTTAGTCCCTAAGGTGCCACTGGACTACTCATTGTTTTTAAAGTTACAGACCAGCACGGCAACCCCTCTGAAACGTTTAAACATTTCTAAAATAATTCCTTGAAAGGGGAGGGTACATGGCTTGACATATCTGTTGTATCCCTGGATGATAAGGCTGTGTATTGTCATTGTTCCGTTTTCAGCAAGGAGCCCTGCCCGGGGAAATGGTAGACTATTTTCTATATCCAAACACCATTATAAGCAGCAAAATGTTGTATGTCATTCAGTCACCCGTGAATCTTTTTCTTCCTTAAGTTTTCTTGTGATTACGAGAGGTTTGGGGAGTCTCTCCATCTCCCCCCTCAAAGAAAGTGGCTGCCGTGTCCGGCATGTGTTTTTGGTTTATGGAGTAATGGCACTATTATGGTTTTAATTGTTTGATTACATGATCGTCTACAGAATTTATGGTCAATGCCTCTGATCCATTGCAAGCTTAACTGCACGATCTCAACGCAAATTGTAACACACGTGCTTATTATATTTCTCTTTGTGGATGAAACATTTGTAAAAGCGCTTCACTATTAATAGTCCTGATTAAGGTAAATGTCCAAATCCCACCGATTCCCTTTGCACCGGAGATGCAGGAATCCTACACGTGAACCAGCCTCTGTTCTGAGCTGCACTCACCAAACTCATCCTGGAAAGCAGCGTCAATCTCCTGAGGGATGCCACGCCAGTCAGCCATCCTGCGGGGGTGGAGGGTCTCCACCTGGCGGGTGCTTGGGTTGAAGCGCCAGTAATTGCCTCCGTGGAAGAAGTAAATCTTGTTCTGCTCTTTCCCCCACATTAAAGCTGCCTGGACTGGAGAGGCAGAGAGGCCCAGTTCCGAGACCGAAGCAGGGCCAGACACACGTCGCTCGCCATCATAAATCCAGTACTGGGAGCCTGAGGATGGGACAAAAGGAGAACGCATGCTGGCAGGGGTGACCATACGCTGTGTATTGCCTAATAGCCGTAGGGTCACCACCGTGTTAAATGAGCCCAGACCCAGTGGACAGGTATCCATGACAGAAAAACCACTAGCACAGCTGGCACCTTTGCATGGCCATTGAGAGGCCAGGCATCAAGTGGGCAGGGGAGAACAAACTCTGCTCTCGCCTCTAAGCAGGGCGGAGGCCAGGGAGAAAGCCTGCATAGCTACCGCCTTTGCATCTGAAGGAGGAGCTGGCCTCATTCTCTAGGGTGGCCAGGCTTGTTACATGCTGCCTGTTCCCCTGTGGTGTGGGAAAGCTGCCAGCAATGGGGATGTGTATAGACACAGCAGTGAGTGGGCTTTGGTTGTTTTTTTAAAGTGGTTATTGGGGGTCGGTGGATCAAAAAGCATGGGGTTTGAATTGGGCTTTGAATGTGCTGAGGGAGGCCAAACCATCCTGCCAGCGCTACATCTATTGAGGCTGTTGAGCTTTTAATCTAAGAGGGTGATAATGTACGGGAGGGGAGGTGGAAAGCTGTGGAGTCACGCTGCCAAAGCACAATCCCTGTCTGTTTTATTCTCCCGGGGCATGAGTCTGCGGGCGCAGTGCGGGGAGCGGGAAGGAGAAAAATGGGCCTCGCTTGGGTGTGGGAGAGAGAATTAAGCGAGGGAGTAAGATCCTTGTGCACTGAAAATGTGGGTCTACACCAATCAGTACTGTCAGGCCTGCCAACTTGGGGTAAGGGGAAGGGCAAAGGGGGCAGCTGTCCCGGAACCTGGGGATTCAAAGGGATCTGGGCTCTCGTTACTGCCCGCCATAGCAGCAGCCAAAGCCCTGGGCCTTTAAATCTCTGCAAGAGCACTGCTCCGTGAGCTGTAGGCTGGGGGGCAGGGGGAATGTGTGCTCTGTGCTCTGGACAGTGCTGAGGGGTGGGAGCATGTAGCTGCACCCCCCACCTTGCCCAGAGAGGCTCTTGGCTCCGCTGAGTATTGTAGTGACTGAAATTAAACATCCTCTTCTGTGGGACCACATATAAACCAGCTTCATGCTCCCGCTGCAGTGAGCTGTCCACATGGGGCCATCAGCGACGCTGGGGCATAAACAAACCAAACACCAGCCCTGAGAATGTCAAACTTCACTAGAAAGAGAAACACAGGAAGGCAGGGGAAAAAATGGGGAAAAAAAACCCACCCCTAATTGAGAGGAGGGGAAATCGTTTTATGTTTATACTTACTGCAGTATTGCAAAGTCTGGGAAATGGAAATTAAATTTAAATTAATGAAGTGTCCTTGAGAGGGTTCTTTTAATTTGTTTATTTAACAGCTGAGTGTAGCTAGGAACCCTTCAGCAGAAACTATTGCTTTCTTTTAAAAACCTCATTGCGTGTTTCCTTGTCACTCACTGGAAATCTACAGCTCCCTGTGGCAAAAACACAAAACAAATACCCGTTTCCGGGTTATAGCTACTTGTAAGAGAGATTGTCCAGGCTGTGGTGGAGGAAAGGAGAACCACCTGTAAGTGGTTGAGTGTTTAAGAACCAACTTCTGTGCTGTGTGCATTCAGTTTGCACACAACTGGATCCCATTTCTGGCTGGCCCTTAGGCACTACCGTAATGAACATGATTAATAATACAGTACATCTGTAAGTGCGCGTGTGTGCTTAAGTGGGGGGGGGGGGGGGGGGTCTGCATAAATGAGCAAGAAGTTGTCAAAATAAAATAACAGACAAAAATAATATGTTGAGTTTAGATTAAAAGTGCAGTCTTCATTACTCCTAGGCAAGTAATGGTTTCTTTAAGCAACACTCCATGCCACTGACCTAGTTAAAATCCTGCCAGTTTTAGCATTCTTAAACTTCTGTTTGCAGATCTGTCTGGATAAGTAAAACCTCTCTAGGCTGGCACACTCTGGTCTGGCAATATCCATGGTCTGGCATGATTTCAGTGAGCCCGATGTCCTCTTGTCATGAGTGTGGCCAAGTTTCCTGTGGTCTCATAAAGTTTCTTTACAGCCACCCGTCCTGGCTCTCAGAGTTCTGCTATTTAGCTCTAATTTACCCCCTCAATGTCCTCTAACAGCCCCGTGAGCAGTGGAAGACTTGACAACGCTGCTAGACAATATTGACCTCCCCTGGTTCAACACATTCTCTGGTTTGGGACAATCAGATTCTGGCTGCTGAGCCATTTGATAACAGTCTGTGAGATGGTGAGTGATGATGTAACACGCATACGCACAAAACTGGGCAACAAAACCCGACCAGCTTCTGGATTTTCTCTCCATAATTTAAACTTGGCAAGACAGTTAAAGAGAACAGCAAGTGCTTATTCAGGTGAAGCAGGGCAAACTGTTGTTCTTGGAATCCAGAGATCCCCAAGACCAAAATTTGGTGTCTGCACTATTTTTTAAAGTCACTGCACTTAGCAGAGGATGCATATCTGGCTCCAGGCAGCAGCACGAGGAATGCAAGGATCTTGTTTAAATTCTGGGCTCTGGTCCAGCTCTCACAATCCCAGTCCCCATTGTAACAGGAAAGAAGCTGTGCAGATGCTTTGCCCTGGTTGCAGGCACCCCAGGAACTCATGTTAGACTGAGAACATTGAAAGTGCACCAGGTCTCACTTCTTGCGCCACCTTTCCTCGGACGGCTGCTGTGTTCCCTTAAGTGGCTGCTCAGGAGAAATTCAGGTGCCACCCAGCGGATCGGCAGAGTGCCCACAGCCAGCAACATGTTTTTCTAGTGGTAGTGCACATTTGCACATGCCTCGATGCACAGAACAAAATTTATTCTGCACACAAATGGAAAAAATGAGTGGGAACATTGGATGGCTGGTGCAGAAAGTGGGTGGTAAGGCTGTGGCCTGAAAACCATCATGTTGGTAAGCCTGTTGCGCGCTGGAAGCACAGTGAGCCTGACTTGCCCTGCACACAGTTTGGGGTGGGGAATGTTCCTTGTACCCCCCAACCCCCCACAGGTGCACATAGAGGCTCCCTATAATCTAGTCCTATGCGTGTCAGTTATTAACGAGCTTGTGCTGGTTTTGCAAATTGCACTGTGCACTTGTGAGCCCTTGCATGGAAAGCAGTACTGTCCCGTAATGTAACGCCCAGCAGGTGCTGCCAGCATGTCACTGCACTGGACTGAAATACAGACTGCTGGGAGAAGGATGGAACTCACTGCAGGTTTGAGCCATCTTTGCCCCCCTGCTCAGGACTTACACTAAAGTACTTCGTGGCCAGACCAGAGAACTGGGGCCACTGGCTATAAAACGTGAAACTGACCAAGCTTAGGATTTTATCTGGAATGAAATGCAGGAATAAACAAATACCCATAAATAGTGGAGAATCAGTCAGAGCTCTTTCTGTTCAATATGCTCAGTTTGTTTCTAAGTAATGGAGGGGAGTCTTATGAACCCGCTGGGCAATGCCACTTGAAGAAGACCTGGCCTGTTCTTCCTCACCAGTTTTCACACCCACAGGATAGTCACTAAGGGTTGCCTTCACGCCTCATCTCTGAGCGAGGCATGTTTTCAGATCTTCTAGGCACACATGGGGCAGCAAATAATTGCTCCCGTTCCAAAGGAGGAAAGTTTGATATTTGGCTTTGTCTAAAATGAAAGTGAACCTCCCTCCTCCCACTCAGGACAACTGCTAAAATATTTAAACTAAAGAGAGAGGAAAACAAACAAAGGATCAATATATGGAGAGGGGAGCAGGGTCTTGATGCTGCCCTGGAACCTCTTGGGTCTTGTGTCCCCCACCCATACAGGAGTTCGTCCTTTCGAGCCCTCCGATCCCGTCTCTGTTCTCACTTACCTTGGAAAAACCAGATATTGCCTAGGGAGTCCTCAAAGGCTGCGTCGACAGAGCCTGGAATTCCCTGCCAATGGCGAGAGGCCAGGGCCGGGTAGCCGGCCTGCAGCTTCCCATTCCTGAGCCGCCAGACGTAGTGCGACTTGAAAAAGAACAGCTCCCCCCGGATGGTGGAAACGGCGTCAAAATCCGTGTCGCAGGCATCAGGCTGCACAGACTGAGAACACCGTACGCCAGTCAGGTGCTGAGTTCTGTGGGGCGCCCCGCCCTGGTGCCAAGCGTGGGGGTTACCCTGCCCTGGCCCCGTGCCTCGCCCGAGGAGGCTGCAGATAGTCGCTGCAGACAACCGGCTCTTTCCCCAATAGTATGTGCATCTTCCCCATGCGCCACTGATTAAGACAAGTGCTTGAATCAAGACGCCTAGGAGCGAGAAGGAGCTTTAAACAGCAGAAGCCCAAATCATCCTTGGTGTGGATTATTGCATTGCCTGCAGGAGGTTTGCACTGGGGCGATCAGGACTCTGTGCCTCTTGATATGGACTGGTTTCTTAACATGACAGGAAGCCTGCCCTGGCTACAACCTGGCGTTGCATGTGCAAGGGCCGTGCCCGCTTCCCCATGCAGCCCCGCTGGTGGGTCTGTCCTGCTTGGGGATACCTGCCTCTGCTGACACGGATCTCCTGTGCACAGGGCTTGGGGAGCTGCCAGTGAAAAGCGCAGCCTAAGAGCGAAGTAGTGTTACCATGGCAGTCCTCAGGCCCCTGAACCAGCTCTGCCAACAGAGTTCACTGCCCTTGCAAGGCAAGTCTTTGACTCCTCTTCCCCAGGAGCTGCCGCTCGTGCTGACGTGAGCCACGCTGGGAGGTGGGAGGGGGTTCAGCAGTTATCAAATCCCTTTCCCTTGCATCCAAGCCTGGAGTAGCCAGCTCCCAGCGCAGGGAGACTCCCACTGAGTCCCTACGCTCCTTGCTGTGGTTCCCCCAGAGCCTCACTGGGGGGTGTGTGTGGGGAGGGGGGGCATTCTAGGAGAATAGCTGGGGCTGCCTTAATGCCATCGGGGTCACTTGGTAATCGTGGATTTGACACAAGCACTGTTGGTCACTCACCCCCACGTGGCTGATCTCATTCGTTTCAATGTCTGGCGGGCTTGGCTCCGCCTTCTCCGTCGGGGCTGGCAGGGGTCCGCCCTTTGGTTTCCCATAGAGGTGCTGGATGCCTTGCTTGTCGTCCTCACTCAGGCTCAGCGGGTAGCGGAAGATGTAGAAGGGAGACATCAGTGACTTGGCGACGGCCGTGTGCTGCAGGCCCAGGACGTGGCCAAATTCGTGGGCAGCCACTTGCAGCAGGTCAGTCCCTGCACAGGGAAGAAGGGGCTGGGGTTGTGCCGTGTGCTGGAGGAGAGCCGGGAGGGGCAAAGCCCTCATTGTGTGCTCCGTAGGATGGGACCATAAAAAGGGAAATGTGGTTTGCAGGGTTGCTGCACACGTCCCAAGCACATGGGGTCCACGGGCCCAGCTCCCAGGAGAATCTTCCCCCTTGCGTGTGAAGGGACAATTCTGCCGGCCCCCAGGAAGCAGGCACTACAGTGGGGTCCACTACATCAGCTATGCAAAGTGGGGAGCATCTTTCCTTGGTTAGCCACTCGCATGGCGGGGGTCCCAGCAAGACGCCATCCTGCGGAACAACTGGTGTGACGCAGATTGACAGCGCCGGGTACCACCCTGAGAACAGCAGTTGCCAGCAAAGGTTGCTACCCAGCCAGCTGGGGACGATCACAGATTGCTTTTGGTGGGTTGCCGTGAGAGCATGAAAGGCCCAATAAACTCTGGCGTTTTACCTCCAGACTCTAGTAGGTTTAAGGGAGGATGTACTTAGGCATAAACTCCTTGAAAATGCCTTTAAAGGGAGCATAAAGGGATTTACAGATGCAGAAACACAGACCCCTCTTGGGAGATCTCATTTAGTTCCCAGCTGACCAGCTGCATGTTCTAAAATTCTAGGTGAAAAGAAGAACTTAAAAGAGCAAATCAAGCAAGAAAGACTCTGAGGAAAGAGTCCTGATGTTTTCTGAGGAGTCCAAATGCAGATTAATTCTTCTCTGCTTTCAGTCAGAAATCGCAGGTTGCAGCCCAATGGGAGAAGAGAGTCAGCTAACAGAGCAAGTACCTCCCTCCCCCATGCTCTGACTGGCCAGGGGAAGGCTGGAGCTGATTTTCCGGCTTACTTGGGGGAGCACGGGGAATGCATTCACACCCTTACAGTCCATATTTACAAAAAAAGCACACCCCGCCCCAGAAAGTCCTGCATACAGGCCTGTGATGGAGCTTGGCACGGTCTGATTCAACAAGTTTTCAAGCGCTCCTCTAATACAAGATTAATTAAGAGCAATATATTAGGACATTTTTCAAACGGCTTATCTAACTTGTGAGAGAGTGGAGAAAATTGATTGCACATGTTCCCAGATTCTCCCATTGGAAAAACTAGTGGGAAGTACCCCAGACATTGCAAAAAGTTACTGCTAATTTATTATTATCTGGTGTTGGAGTGTGCTTGATGCTCTACAGACAAAAAGCCAGTCCTTGGCTGCAGGGAGTTTACAAACTGTCAGTAAAGTAGAATGGGGAAATTGCCGTGGGCTTCAGTGTGTGCAGGACTGAGCCTTGACACGGACCCGGACAAGGCAAGATGCACAGGGATACCCCGCAGGGAAGTGTTAGCTTAGCTGTTTTCATTTTCTTCTCCCTGTCGATCCTGTTGGCATGGAGGAGGGTGAGAGCCGTGAGTTACTGTCTGTGCATCTTGCAGAAGAACTGTGGCCTTCGGCAGTGATCCGGCTAGATCCCACGACACCATATGTATCTAGGGAGGTGTCGTGACGTCGATCTCTGAACAACAGACTGGTACCAGCCTGGCTCTGTTATTAGGAAAACAGTCAAGGGGCTCCCCCAAGCTAACCATGACATGTGTGGAGTCAGCGTATTCCCAGGCCAAAGGGAGAGGCTGGCAGCCTGTGTGGTTTCCCATTAGAGGCGTTCAGGAAGAAAGGTTTTGGAAACAGATGGTGAACACTGGGGACTCTGACTGAGACCTGCCTGTTATACTGGAGCCGGCAGAGAAACACTCCCTCTCAGCATCGTGGGCTTCCTTTCCCTTCATCTCTCCCCCGTTTTATTTTCTAACTGTGGCTCTTTGGGTGACCTGGTGTTAGAACCCAACTTAACTGTGACTGGAAAGAGACAAGGACACAGACCATATGAGGTGTCCTCACCTTGGTGTGTGGACAAGCCTCTTCAGACCTCTTCCCTCTGAATTAAATGCTTTTTTAATTTATCCATGGCCATCCCACCCCTGCCCCTCAGAACCCCCCCCCCCCATGCCTCCATCTGAATCGACAACACACCTAAGTTGTTCCCAATCGTCCAGGTCTCATCGTAGTCGAAATGGACATCTCCCTCACGGTGTGTCTTGGGGAAGAAGGCATGCGCCAAGATGCCTCCTGGCCCGTCGAAGGGCAGGTTATCACCATGCCAATACCTGGAGGGCAAGCACAGCGCAATTCAGTGAAACCGTAACTAGGCAACTTGCGGGACTCTTGAGAACAGCATCTCACATTCTCCACCATTTTGAGGCCTCCCATCCCTGAACACCTTGTAAGGCGTCCACCCCCTCCACACAAGCCCTGCGCCTTCGTGCAAGGCCGTAGAAACTAGTAGTTTCTCATTGGGTTTATTCCTTCCTTGGTAAAATTCAGGTGAAGGTAGGGTTGCCAGGTGTCCGGTATTGAACTGGACAGTCCAGTATTTGAGCTTTCTGTTTGGGAAACAAATTGAGAACAGAACTGTCTGGTATTTTCTAAATCAGCTGTGATGTTGATTGTGATGTCAAGTCAAGTGTGTCCGGTATTTTTGTTGAAACCATCTGGCAACTCTAGGTGAAGGCCATGAAATTCAGGTGAGGGCCATAAAATTCAAGTGAAGGCTGATCAAGCTACCAGTATTAAGGCAGCAGAACTGAACTGAAGAAAGCACATTTAAACTTTTTGGACCAAATCCTCACTCAGGCTCAACTCCTGCTGACCGAGGAAGCCCTGGCTAGAGGTGACCAGTGCAGCGAAGAGTAGACAAACTCCCTGAGTACAGCCCACATCCTCACTTGGATGGGCTCCACAATCCCTTTTATTAGCTTTGTGTAAATAGTCATTGGAGCCAAGGCTTTGCTCCTGCAAATATTTTGCAGAAAGTGAAGCTCAGGCCTGGCGTCAAGATTTATTTAACGAAGAAACTAAAATTTGTTTTGGGGCCAGAGGTCGGGTCATTCAATCCTGGGAGAGGCAGAGGAGCTGGAAGCCGTCAAAACAAACTCTTGGACAATGATCCCTGGCTGCCGAGTGGTAGCATAAATTAATCGGTGAACAATTTCAATAAGAAACAAATTAGTAATGTAAATTATTTGTGGGAAGGTGACACTGAAGGGCTGCAATACGCTAGGTGCTGCACACATATTAGAAAACAATAGACCTTGCCCAGGCAGCCTACTATAAGAAATAAGAAAACAAAAGCTTGAAACCAGAGCACGGAACTAATTTCAATAAATAAATTAGTCACTTGCGTGACCACCTCTCGTGGCGATTTTGGGCTCTGTCCTTTCCACACGAGACCCCATGGGGGAAGAGAGGTGTTTCCTTTTGGGTCAGAACAGCTTCTCTTTCCATGCTCACCGTGTGAAATCAATCACTATGTCGGCTCGGCCCTCGTGCACTTCGGTGAAAGTTAATGGTGTCACATCACTCCAGACTTTCAAGGCTTCTGCAATGGTCCGTCTCACTTTAGTGTTTACAAGTTGCCATGGGAATCTTATAATTCTAAAAAGCAGGAGATTGAATGTTTAGAGATAGGAAACCTTAAAAATGTCACAATGGCCCTACTGGGTCAGACCAGTGACTGCTGTAACCCAATAGCCTGTCTTCCAACAGTGGCCAGTGCCAGATACTTCAGAGGGAGTGGAACAGAACAAGACAATTTATTGAGGGATCCATCCCATTATCCAGTCCCAGCCTGTAGAAGTCAGGGGAGTAGGGACACACGCAGGACCCGGCTCACTCTTACCTGCTGTCCCAGTGTTGCCCCAAATTTTCAGGTGTAGGAACAACCCTAATTATAGACATTAGCAGCAGCAGGGAGTGCCACCGATACCTTAAAAAGGGACGTTAACATCAAAATCACCTTCGGCCACATAGTCACGGTCACAGTGAGCCCCAGACCAGAGCACTGAATCCTGAGTTCACCAACAGCTTGTTGTCAGTATTCACGTCCTCTACGATGCATTTGTTGCCACCACAGTAGGGATGTAAAATTTCAATTAACTGGCTAATCGAATAGTCGATGCAATTTGCATTGACTATTTGATTAGTCGATAGGGCGCCTCTGCCTCTGAAGTGTAGCAACAGCCCCAGGGGACTCAAGCAGTCCCCCACTGGCCCCGGGCTCCCTGTGGCGTTTCAAGGAGGCAGTTCCGCATGGAGCCCGGGGTCTGGCCCCCAGCTCCATGCAGCGCTGCCGCTTTGAAACGCCCCCTCTTCATTTCCCCTCTTGTTGTCTCTTTCTGATAGAGGCAGCCAGGGGAGGGGGAAGTGACTAGTTGACTAGCCTGTCGACTAGTCATTCACATCCCTACACCACAGCCACCACTGAGATGGCCATTAAGCAAATGCGACCCTGTCCATCATCTTTACAATCCACACTAATTCCATCTGAGTCTCTTCTGCATTGAATTTCTGTCATTGCACTGGCTGCAAATTGCCATTTCAGTAGGACCACAGGGGACGTCCTCACCACAAATTCCACCATCAGCTTTTTGTTATTACCAACAATCTCCTGTGCAGCCCTGGTTTGCCCCAGGGCCATGTAAGCACAGTACCAGACCTGGGCTTTGCCCCCTGAAATGGACACTCTAGAATTGCTTGGGTTCTAGCACACAGGATACCCGGCTGAGTCCAAGGTGGTACAAGGAATTCTGCATAGGTGATTTTGGAACAGCTTTGCAGACATATGGTATTTTTTGCTAGGGCTTTGGAGGTAGAGAGGGAGGCTGTTTGGTGCCTGTGCTAGAGTAGATTGCTGCAACAACTGGGAGGGGTATAACCAGAGAATATGAGAACGGGAAGGGACCTCGAGAGATCATCAAGTCCCGTCCCCTGCCCTCATGGCAGGACCAAGCCTCATCTCGCATTAGGGGTTGGCAGCCTTTTCAAAGCAAAGAGCCAAACTACATCCAAATTCAGAACAAGTGGTCAGTAAAGAACCAGTATCAGAATACCCAATTGCATGACTGAAAATATACAACTTAACTTTACTGATAACTGATATAATGTTTAAGAATAGCATCAATGAAACATTGTACTCACAGACTTTATTTAATGGGACTTCTGCTGCTGCTGGGGGTGCAGTTTAAGAACATAAGAACGGCCAGACTGGGTCACACCAAAGGTCCATCCAGCCCAGTATCCTGTCTGCCCACAGTGGCCAATGCCAGATGCCCCAGAGGGAGGGATCACAACAAGTAATCCCCATGTGATCCTCCCCTGTCACCCACTTCCAGTGAAACAGGCTAGGGACACCATTCCTACCCATCCTGGCTAATAGCCATTGATTGGCCTAACCTCTCTGAATCTATCTAGCTCTTTTTTGAACCCTGCTCAAGTCCTAGCCTTCACCACATCCTCTGGCGAGGAGTTCCACAGGTTGACTGTGCGCTAAGTGAAGAAAAACTTCCTTTGGTTTGTTTTAAACCTGCTGTCCAGTTTGTGGATGGGGGGTGGTGTTGCAAGAGTCAGGGTGGGAGTGCATGAGGGGCTCAGGGCAGGTGTTTGGGGTGTGTGGGAGGTGCAGGAGGCAGGGCAGGGCGCTGGGCGTGGGGAAGTAGAATATGTGGGGGGCCCTGTGACCCTAAGAAGAGGTCCCTGCTGACCCATCCCAGCACCATTCAGCGTTATAATACACTCATCCCCACCATAATTACCAATAACATCACCAATGTTGCTGCTAACACCACTGGCCCCTGACCCTGAAAATCACTTGCCAGCACTGTCAGTTGCTACAACCTTGGGGAAATTGCCCCACAAATGGGGCTGTCCTCTAATCACTGGAAATCCCTGGGCTCCGCATTTTTTCAGGAAAAACGGCTCTTGCGCAAGAGGGGGGGTTTTGCGCAAAAAAGAGCCGTCTACACAGCTCCTTTTTGCACAAAAGCCTCTTGCGGAAAAGCGGCTGCGAATTAATTATGCAAATGAAGCACAGCGATATTCCATTCTGCACTTCATTTGCATAAGCTTTTGCAGAAGAAGGCTACGGTGTAGCCGTAGCCTGGGGGTGCGCGTGGTGCTCAGCACAGGCGGGTGCATGTGAGTAGCGTGGGGGGAGGGTGCTGCGTTTGCGGGGTGGGTGAGTGGCTATGGAGGCCGTCACGTCGACAGTGAGCACGTGTGTTTGTGAGACAGTGTGGGGCTGTCAAGGCTTTTTCCCCACTCTGGCATGATGAATGCAGAAGTGGGGGCCCACAAAAGCAACCCCAAAACCTGATCTTTGCAGGCTTTCATATAAAACTTCCCCCCAAAATCTTAAAACCCTAGATTTTGGGGATAAAAAAATCCACTGCCACCATCAAGTGCTTTTGAACCCACAACTGGGGATGGACACTTGAAACCAACCCCAGGGTACCCCGACCTCTTTTCTCCAAAGAGCTTGAAAAAGAAAGAGAAAATACAAACTGCCGTCTTTGGCTGCTATTCCTTAGTCAGAGGCCTGCAGATCCCACAGAGAGATTCTCCAGGACACAGAACTGACCCAATACCAGATTAATAAAGAAGGAACTTTTATTATCAAAACAATATTCCTGTTACAAGCATGGTTGGATTGGCTAGATGGTAAGAGCCACCAATTAATAAACTCATGGGGAATTTTCCCATGGGAACAAACTTAGTTACAAAAGAGAGAAAACCCCATTTCTAAATGCACAGACATCAGATTCCCATTCCCAAACAACAAAACCTAACGGATTTATCTAGACTTTGCCCTACTTACAGATAGTGAAGAGTCTTTTTTTGGAGGGAGACATGTTGTCTGTCCCCCTCAGTAACTGGAGAGAAACTGCCCTGAGACAAAGGAGGGAAAAACCCAAAAATTCCTTTGTCCCAGTTTGAAATTCCTACCTGCATTTCTATTGGCCGACTCTACCTGGCTTAGGTAGAGTTAACCCCTTAGTCCCCAGGCTGCTGGCCATCTCTCATGATCGTGACAGGGGCTAAGGGGTGTGTGTGGAGTATCCCCCGGCGCACCAGTGCTGTGAGCACCTCTCCTTGGGATTTGCGCTTCCTGGTTCTTGGACAGGTTCCCAGCCTGGACAGGCCTGTCGGGGCCCAAGAAGCACCCAATGGAAACGACCTGCCCAGGACTCGCTCCCTGTGTGCCAGGCGGGTTCTTACTTGTAGGTGAGGTCTGTCTTCTCCCAGCGTCCTCCCGACAGCACGAACCGCTTCTGCCGGTTCCGCCCGGTCTGCCCATCTGGCGGGGCAGGGAGGTCCGGTACGCCGCAGCGGGGCGGGTTCCAGATTGCTGCTGGCCCCGCGGTGCCCCCGGAGAAGCCCTTGACAGAGACACCAGTCTCCATGGTATTCACCGAGGAGGAAATCCAGGGGCTTTGCTCCTTCCAGGCATGGTGTTTCCGAGGCCCATCCTAGGCAAGAGACAAACAGGGCTGTGACTTTCACAGATGGCAGGAGGAAGCCTGGCCCATCGCTACACAAGCCTGCAGCAGTCCCCCCTTCCAGCCAGCGCACTGGCCCCTCCTGATCTCTCTGTCAGGTGCGGAGCCTCTTTTCTCCTCTCCAGACTGTGCAGCATCCCCACCCTGGTCTTGGTTCTCTCCTTCCCCTGGGCTCTGCTGCTCTCTGGGAAAGCCACAGCAGCTCCTGGCCCGTGGCTCCAGAGGGAAATGCTTTGGCAGGAACCAGACCCTTGGGGGGAAAAAAGCAGGAAATTGCTAAACAGTAAATCCCCCCGCCTGCCTCTTTTCCCCACTTGGCTGCTCGCTGTCAGTTACCCAAGCACACTGTGCTCAGGAATCAGTTTAACTATGCACCTCCCCTTCCCCCCTGCACTTGGGACAGAAGCATCTCTGAGCCCGGACGCTGTGCCGGGGGGTGCAACCCCCCCATCTTTGCCAGTGGGAAGCCAGAGGCTGGGCAACAAGAAGAATGCATAGGTGGGGGGGGGGGTATACTGGTCTCTCCTATCCCCTTGTTCTCCTTCCGTCATTTTCCCCATCGCTTCTAGCATCTGCCTCGACCTGCAGAACATGACTCCTGGCAGCCCCTGGGCGATCCCCCAGGCTGGTGACGGTAGTGACGTGCCCCGACCCTGTGTCCTTTGGCAAGAGATCTCACCCCATAGGGTTCACAAGAGGTGTCTGGCCAAGACCGCCCTGCCCATCCCATATTGCTGCATGGAAGGGAGACGGGCCTAACTAGATGGGAGGGGAGCACCAGGAATGGGGAGGACTCTGGCCATTGTTCCCTCTAATTTTTTCCCCATCCATGTGCAGAATATATTTTATGTGCACCGAAGCATGTGTGGATGTGCACCACCCCACTGTGTGCGCTCTGCTTATCCGCTGGGCGGCAGTTGAATCTCTCCTGGGCAGCTGCCCAAGCACTTGGCTTACACTGGTCCTGGCAGTGAACCACTCGTGAGTGGTCCACACACATGTGGGGATGGCATCGAACATTTTAGATAGGTGCTTTTCAGGAGCAGCATTTTACAGCGGCTACCACTGATTAACCCAGCCCTCTCCCCGGAGAGCGAAATCAGCCCTAGAAGTCTCCATTGCACAGCATGGTCCGATGTGGTACAGAGTGGTGAATGCCAACATTTTTCACGGCCATGCCAGGGGAAGCTCTGTGGCATTCAGCCCCTTTGGAAAATCATGTTGCATAGTTCAGGTGTCCAAACATGGACTCAGCTGCTTAACTGGAGGCGTCCACGTAGGAAAGTGTTGGTCTAGGTGGGGATAAGGTGGAAGAAGTCAGTGTAAAATCCCTTCCTCCCAGCCCTATGCTTAGGCTGTTCCACCGCCCTTCTCTCACAGCAGCCGTCTACTCGGCTCCTTCCCTGGCAGCCCAGCCTGGCTAGACAGTGGCTAATCCATTATAGTTTATACAGTTCAGGTAGGCAGTGAGGCCTAGTGGATAGAACAGTGGACTAAGACCTTGTTTGTATCCCTTGTTCCATCACTGGCCTGATGGGTAACCTTGGGCAAGCCACTTGATCGCTCTGTGCCTCAGTGTCCCATGGGGATAACACTGACACCTCCTTTCTTTGGGTTCCAGCCATGAAAAAGCGCTAAGAACTACTCACTTTATTATTCCTACCGGGTCACACTGTGACATGTGACAGCGTCAGTATCAGCAGGCGGCCAGATGTTCCGATCCCATGGCAATGAACATTGTATAAATCAGGGGTGGGGAACCTCAGGCCCTCAGCTTGCCTGGATCTGGCCCCTGAGGCTCAGGGTCTCCGCCCCCCACCAGCACTGGAGAGCCTGTGCTGGTTCTCCAGCCCCCCATTCTGCCCCCCTGGGGGCTGGAGTGCACAAAATCTACTAGATTGGGCCCTCCAGTGAGGAGAATGTGGGGAGTGTCTTTCAGCTTCTCAGTCGGGGGCCACATTGGGGTTTTTTTCTGCTTCTCACTTGTGTGCAGCCCCCAACTGATTTGTCGGTGGGTCAGTGGCCCCTGCCCAAAAAAGGTTCCCCCGCCCCTGGCACAAATACTTAGGTCAGCAGAAGACAGTAGGGCCCATGGTCTTATATTTAAAATAAGGCCCAGTCTGACAGCCCTCTGTGCCACAGCTGCTAATGACATTTGCTTGATCACTGAACAGCATCCTGGGCTGGCACTTGACATGCAGGGTAGCTGACCCCCCCTCCACCCCCTTACAGATAGAGAAACGTCTGCCAGAAGTTAAAGCGCAGTCCCTCCCAAATGGGTAGCCCCTGGAGGGGATGGATGCTAACGTCTTGTTACAAAGCCCACTGCTGTCTCAGACCCATCCTGCAAACTCCTTCGCTGCTGCTGACTCGGGGAGTCTTACCTCCAGGGGCAATTACCAGGTTATGGAGATAACCCAGGGGTCAGCTTAGAAGCAGGACAGAAGCTCCCTTTATCCTCAAGGAATCTGCTGGACAGTGGACGCCCTCCAGGCTCTGCCCTGCCCATTTGTTTTCCTTAGGGCTCTGGTTTGCTGTGATTGTTCAATGGAACCTCACTGTGCTGACAGACACCCCCCCTACTCCCCTCACCCCGGGTCTCTCAGGTGCCAGCACTGACTGGCTGGCTATGGAGGGAGCTGCAGTTTAATGCCCTGCATTGCCCTCTCTCTGTCCCAGCACAATAGTGCCATTCACGGGGGCTGTAATGAAGTGTGAAGCCCCAGGCATTAATTCCGTCATCGCGGCTCACATCTATGTCGCAGCCCCGGGCCCTCCGGCTGGGCAGCAGGGATGGACACAGGAACTTGGCAGGTCATGCGAAGGCACGTGGCTTCTAGCATTGCTCCACCCTGGCCCTCCCCCGCCAGCCAGGCACTCCTCTCACTCGACGGCAGTGCCCAGGCTGGAGACACCAGAGTGAGTCTTCCTAGCCAGCGAGTTGGTCCTACCTCCCCCAGCGACCGCCCCAGCCACCAGCTCCGCCAGGAGGCACGGCAGCAGCTGCACGACTCCCAGGAACATGATGCTCTGCACTTTGGCTCAAGCCACCAAGAACTAGAATGGGGGTGGGCAATAATTTTGGTGGGGGGGGCACTTCACAGATGTTGGTTGTGGTCACGGGCCAGCTCTGACCCTGGAAGGGGTGGGGCTGTGGGTGGAAAGGAGGCGGGGCCTTAGGCAGAAAGAGGGCAGGGCCACAGGCAGAAAGAGGCCGGGGCCTCAAGCAGGAAGAGGTGTTTCCCTCTAGGCCCCATAGGCCCCTGGGGGGGGGGGGGAGGAAACTTTGCAAACTCCCCTGTCCCCTGGCCAGTTGGTGCCTGGGAGTGGGGAGTGCATGAAGTCATTCGCTGTCCAAAACTGTAGGTGACTCCCTCTAAACACCACACACCCCTGACGGGGGGAGGGAGCTGCCAGCCACTTTGAACAGTGAATGACTTTGCGCACTCCCCGGCCCCTGGGTCTCTATTGGCCTGGAGGCGGCAGCGCAGCAGGATGACCGTGGGCCGGATCAAACGTCTTGGCGGGCTGGATCTGGCCCACGGGCCATATCTTACCCACCCCAAACTAGAGCTTTGAGATGATTTATGATGAAGAGGAGGCAGCGATCCCCTGGGCTCTCCCTCCCCCCCCCCATGCCCACAGTGCCCAGGAGCAGAGCCTTACAGAACACAAAGGGATCCAGCCATGCTTTGTCGCAGGGCCGGTAGCGGGACGAGCCGTCAGTGTCGCGCTCAGGACGCAGCGACACTTTTAAAGATGGCGGTCCGGCCTCCCGCCTGGTCCATGCTTAGAACAGCTGGCTGGGGCACACCGGGGCGGCTCCATTGATCTACGGGGGCCCCCTGAGACAGGCCCAGGGCAGTCCCAGACTGGTGCAAAGGAGGAGCCAGCAGGTCGCACAATAGAGATGAGCCCCAGTGGGGTGTGGTCTCTGAGCCCCTCGCCACTGCCGGACAGTTGTGCCTGTGCAGATTAGTGCTTCCAGGACTTCTCGGTGGGCCAGCAGGGCACACACCCAAGTGGGTAAAACTCCTTGTGGGTTCGCCCTGGCTTTGCTGGAGGAGCCCATTGGTTTCTCGATGGTTGAGATCCTGTTAGCTCTCCTGGTGCGAGCACTGGTGGACATCAGCAGTGGGTGGAGATTCCCTTCAGACAGGCTAGGCTCTCCCAGCCCCTAATTCTGCCTGAGCCTCCCCACCTCCCTGGAGAAGCCATGCCCCCTCCTGCCCCATAGCTGAAGGACTCCTGGGCCAGCTGAAGCCTCAAGCCTCCTACCCCCTCCCTACAGCCAAAGGTGCCCCAGTCTGGCCTAGGGATGTTAAAAAGCTGGTAATTGTGTAACTACTGAAAAAACTCAGTAGTTACATGGTTACATGCACCCCCAGCGGCAGCTGGCTCCACAGGAGCTGGTGCACACAGGAAGCCAGCTTTTAAGCAGGTTCCTGGCATGTGCTGGCTCCCACCTGTTGGTCCCACTCCCAGGGAGCCGGCTGCCCGCCCCATGTGGCTGCCCCCCATACAGAGGCAGCAGTGTGGGGTGGAAGCTGAATCTGCAGCAGTGGGGTGGGAGCCTGCATATAACTGTGAATGTGATCCAATCAGCCCAGGCTCATCGATTAACCATGCACACGGTTATACATTCATATCCCTACTCTGGTCAGAGTCCCTGCACGGCACCACACTTCTCCCTTCCTGCCACCCACAACCCACTCCGCGGGAAAAGCTCACTTCTCTGCCAAAAGCCCTGAGCTTTTCCTATGCTCCATGCAGGTTCTGGGGCAGCTGAGGAGGCGGCGTGTTATAGGCTTCTTGGGTTCAACACTCACCTTCTGGAGCCCAGGTCTACTATAGCTGCCCCAGTCTAGGCTGGTGGAGACTATCGTCCTGCCCTGAGCCGAGTGGCGATAGACGCACTTGAGCCCTGTCTACATTAAGGACCAGGGCCAGAGACAAAGGGAAGGCAGCTTGTGTCTCCCCATATTCTGGGGCTGGTTTGCCTAATGGGTACCCCGAGGTGATGAGTTGCTGCAGCTACCCAGAGCCACCATGTATCTGGGCCTGCCCCCCACCACGCTCCAGCCCCCTCCTGCTCTGACCCTGTCCCGTCCACCTCTGCCATGCCGCCGGTCACCCTTCACTGCTGAAGGAAGCAGCCCAGAGCTGGCTCGGCTCACGGTAGAGAGGCTTCTTGTGCTGGGCCGCTTTGTACCCATCCCATGGCAGCCTGTGCCCCAGTGCTACCTCCTGCTGGGCTCCCCCAGGCTTGCTTTGTGCGCTGTCCCTGGGAGGGGGTGGAAAGCCTGGCCGTCGGCACCGATGTCGCCCTGTCTGCAAAGGGGGATGGCTCCTCCTGATCCGCCGCTCCATTAGGAGTGAGCGCGGGGGGGCTGGAATGCGACAGCCTCTCGTGGCGGGTTCGCTCGGGCTGAGGAAAGCATTAGCTACTTAGCAGCGCCAGGGAGCTTCCCTTCCCCCTCCCTGATCTGGAGGGGAGATAAAATTCCAGTGGGCCACAAGGAAAGAGAAGCCGTCGTGGCGGAGGAGCCAAAGTTGGAGCCTGGAGCCATGGAATCCGTGGGGCCTGGGGGAGGGTGCGTCCCTCTCCCGCAATGTCGGCCAGTGCTTGTCACCAATCCACCCCCCAGGGCTGCCTGCAAAGGGCTGGAGGGAGAGACCCTCTTGCCGGGGGGTTGCTTCACTCCGGGGATGGGTGGCCCTAGGAGCCTATGGAGGACATGAAGGGAGGCGCTACACTGCTAATTCTCGTTGGCCTTTTAGGACTTTCCCCGCCCACACCGGGAGCACAGACAATAGCCCACTCGGGGGGGCATTCAGCGCTGGCTAACCTGCAGCCTCACGTGCAGCTTATTGGCGCTCTATGCGGGGGGCCGACAGGCACCGCAGGCCCCTGGGCAAGGTGTGCGTGTGGGCCTGGGTGGGAGGGGCAGGGCTAAGGCAGTCATCTCTCACACTGCCAGGACCACTGCGCCACCCCCCTCCAGCTCCCAGCGGCAATTTAAAGGGCCCTTAGCTCCAGCTGCCACGGCTCAGGGTTCTGGGGAAACGGCCCCCTTTACTACCCCCGTTGGTGGGTCTGGCTCTGTGCCTGGCCCACGGGATGTTTCGTTTACTGGCGCCCACTTGCAGGGTGGCCAGATTCTGCTGGTTTCCATCCATGAGGGTTTTCTCCCCCTACCAGTTATTACAAAAGTGACAGGCCCGTAAAGCAAAGGGAGGGGCAGGCCGATGGCACACAGCGCTAGCTGTGGGAGCCACGTGCTCCCCCTGCATCTCCTCCCAGCACTGCTACGGGGCAGTCGGCACCGCCCGCATGTTCTCAGCACGCCAGCACAGCGAGCATAACGGCCCCGTCTTGGGAGAGCGTCTCGGTTACCACTCTTGTGGGCCACTGAGATGAAGGAGGCCGCTCGTGCGGCCCACTCGCTGGCATTGATTGGCCCTCACTGGTCTGCGGGTTGCAAACGGATGTCTCCCCGCCAAGGGAGCAAGGCAGAGGGTTGGCAATATGGAGTTACAGTGACTCTCCAGCTGCATCTCTCATGCTGGTGAAAATCCCGCATGAAACCCCTGGGGATGCTACAGAGCCAAGGCCTGTCCCTGCCATGCGTTTCGCTCCCCTGGGGGCGGGCTGCAGTGATACACAAAGAGGACTAAGCAGCACAGTGGCAGGGCGGCTGTAAAAACTCCAGCCTGGAAGGAGAGAGCAGGCAGCGCCACAAAGAAGAGACAGCCTGTTGCAGTCTCCTGGGCGTCGTCATGGGCACACAGCGACAGACGTCCCATGGAGAACAGCCAGGCTCCCTAGTGCATGACCCAGCCCCGTTCACGAGATGAAATCGTCCCAAACACAGGAGGCTGCCAAGAGGACAGCCCAGCCAAGACTCAGGGCCTGAAGCAGAAAAGCAGGGACATTTTCTGTGCACACACACGGAGAACACCCTGACTATCAGGCTGCTAGTGTGCAGAGCCCATGGGCTGTCTTGCTAGCCACACCCTCTCCTTGCTGCCTTTCACTCCCCCACCAGGCTGGCTGTCTCCACCTGCTGTCTGCCAGCTCCATTGTTGTAGCCTGGGTTTGTACAACACCCAAGCTATGGGAGTCCTGGGCCAAGACAGAGGCTCCCAGCTGCCCCCCCCCCCCCCAATATTGATAACAACAATATGCTGTCATCTTAGCCCCTCCGAACTGGCTGGGAGCAAACTTGGCATAGGCCAGTTTAATATTGGATACTTCCCCTGCTGGAGGGGTTAGCCTGCCCTGCCGGGGAACAGACTCAATTGGTTTCTCTCCCTCCCCTCTGTGACTTACATCTGCAGTACCACAGTCAAGGTAGAAACCTCAGTGACTCTCCCTGCTCCCAGGAACCGGAGAGCTCTCCTGCAGCCCAGCCTCTCTGCTGGACGTTCCTGACACTGAGGATACCCCGTGTCTTGATCTGGACGATGACAGAAGTGTAGGACTGGAAGGGACCCCGAGAGACCATCCAGCTTCTATCTTCTACACCATCCCGGGTAGCTGTCCATCCAGCCGGTTCTTAAAAACCTCCGGTGACAGAAATTCCACAACCTCCTTAGGTAATTTGTTCCAGTGCTAAATTATCCAGTGCCTGGCAGTTAGGAAGCTTTCCCTAATGTCTAACCTATATCTCCCATGATGTAAATTAAGGCCACTGCTTCTTGTCCTGTCCTCAGTGGTCAAGGAGAACAATTTATCTCCCTCCTCTTGATGGCAACTTTTTATATACTTGAAAACTCTTATCTCTTCCCCACCTCAGTCTTCTCTTCTCCAGACTAAGCAAACAATTTTTTTCCCTGTCTGTCTTCATAGCTTGTTTTCTAGCCCTTTATCATTTTTGTTGCTCTCTCCTCTGGACTTTCTCCAGTTTGTTCACCCCTTTCCTGAAGCGTGGTGCCCGGAACTGGACACAACGCTCCGTTTGAGGCCATCTCAGCGCAGCGCAGAGTGGAAGAACGACTTCCTAGGATTCTGTGATTTGCCTTTGGCTAGTGCCCCAGTGTCATACAGCTCATACAAGTGCCTGTGAGGCATACCTGGAGCTCAGTGCTCTGGGATGACCAGTTCCAAGCAATTCCCCCCGTCATTTCACTCCTTACGGGCATTGTGCACAGTAGCCAGAGGCCACAAGGGCTCTGTAGTTCACCGATTTCTTCCCCTAGGGACAGACCTCCTGCTCTCCTCAAAGGAAGTGGCAGGGTGGGACTCAGGAATCAGAATCACAGCTGCCCTCTGGCAGCTCCTGGGGGTGCCGAGACATTCTCTTGCTCCCTGTGCTGCTGCCATGACTGATCATACAGCTACTCAGACCAACCTTCACTGGGGGAGACGTCATCCTTTTGTGCCATCCCCCAGCCTGCACCCATCGGCGCTGTATTTCTGCAAGCTCCCAGTCTCAGCTTCACACCCCACGAGGAAGGGGAAAGATGGGCTCTCTTTACATCACTGGCAAGGAAAGCTATTTCCTCCGAGACTGGAGGGTAAGAAATTGCTGCCATCCGCGCCCCGGTTCTTGTCCTGGAGCAGAGGCACACTGAGGGCCGCCTCCTGGGTTTGCGCCCTGGCTCTGAGACATGTGGCTGCTCCAGCCTGGATTTGAAAGACGAACACGCTTCTGCGGGAGGGCCAGTCACCTCCGCCCCCTGCGTGGCGCGAGCCCGTCCTCCAGCCCAGAACAGATTTGGATCCCAAAGCGCTGCCTGAGTGCCTAGGCTTGTAGCTTCAAAGGCCAAAAGGGCCCACTGCCACCATCTAGTCTGGTCTCCTGCATCGTAGGGATGTAAAAACCCATTTAATTAGTTAACTGATTAAGCAGGAGTGGGTGGGAGAGGAGGGAGGAGCTGGCAATCCCTCCCCCTTCCCTGCTGCTTCCATCCAGTGTAAGCTGCTTCTGTCCCCACCCCTCCCCCAGTGTGAGTAGGGTTGCCAGGTGTCTGGTATTGGTCTGGACAGTCTGGTATTTGCGACCTCTGTCCAGTAAAAAAAGCAGAAAATGCCAGACATGTAAAGTGTCCGGTATTTTCTGTTTGTCTTGGACGGAAGGCTGCTTGGGACATTCTTTCCCTGCCACATCTGGAGGGGGCAGGAGGAGTGGGGAGCATGGAGATTTAAAGGTGCAGTGACTTTTTTTGCGGTTTTTTTTTTTTGCTCAACAACTTTGTCCCCCTCCCCTCCCCTTTTTTTTTTTTGCTCAACCAATTTTTTTCCCCCACCATGTCTGGTGTTTTTTGTGAAAGTATCCGACAACCATAGTGGTGCCCGACCGGCAGGGCACTGGGGCCAGTGACCAGGAGGGGAGCCCAGGGAGAGCCCGAGGCCCAACCTCCCCTGGTCCAGCAAAATCCCTCCTTCAGGGAGGTCCAACCTGCACTTAGATTTTCAGCCACTGCCCTGATGCAGTGTCTCGGTGCATGTGGTGTGTGGGCAGGCGTCCTACTGAGAATCACTTGGCAGGGCGACCTTGCTGTGCTTCCTGGAAAGGCCACACCAGGGTAAAACAGAGTGTTGTGACAGTCGGGAAGAGGCTCTGGAATCCCTTGCATAGTGATCGAAAACGTGAGCCCTTCCCGACCCAGCAATTTTCAGCCCGTTCGCCAGTAGCCCGAAGGTCTCCACGGGTGGGCCAGGGAGCCGGGGGTGTCTCTTAGCACATGCTCAGCTTGGGGTCCAGCCCCCAGGCGATTCTACTCCTGTAGAAAGGGCGATCCCAGTCCCTGGCCTGGGCAGGCACATCCTCCTAGATCAAGGGTGCTGTTCCGTGGCCCAGTTAGTTTTTGCTCCCCTTAGGTCAGGTGGGTGTCAGTCTCTGGCACATGGCCCCTCATATGTGGGGGTTCCCTGCTGGGGCAGATTTATGAGGCCTATGCAGGACTATTAAACTGGTGTCCCTATGCCTGACAACAGCCCGTGCAGGTGTGTTTTAGAAAGGAGATTTTTTCCTTTGACAATCTTCAGCAACACGCTCATGAAATAGCCTGCAAGCAGATTTTTACACTAAGGCCCCGTCGACTCGCACAGTAAATTCAGAAGAGGACAAGATAGAGCTGGGGCTGGCAAACAGCTGGGGAAGGGCTCCACTGCCACTCAAATGGCTCTTTGACAGGTTCGATGCTCTCTTAACCCGTCTGGCAGGCCTTGTCACGATGCAGACAGAGCCTCTCCAGGGGAAGCAAAGCCAGGGATAGGAAGAGGCAGGCGGATGAATACGAAGACCCAGCGGGGCCCCAAATTTTCAGGTGCCCAACGCAGCTGCGTATGGGGAAGGACAACTCTGGGCCCTGCACAGGTGACCCCATAGGCCATTCCCATTCCCCGGCATGGGCTGACAGCTGCTGCTTCATTTTAGCTTTGACCTTCCACACAGAATAACCCTCCTGTGACCGGACTGCCCTAAGTTCTGGGAGTGTTCCTTGATTTCCAGGGAATTCTGTCTCATCAGACTAGGGGCTTTTGAGATGTTTGGCCAGCCGGATCTCTGGGGATCTGTTTCCTGGTCCCTTGTGCACACTCTTGCCTTTGGTAATTCACAGGCTTTGGCTGCAATGGAGCTACGTGAGGACCAAAGCTGCGAATTATCATCACCTGACTAAAAGGGCTGCAAATGACCATAACCTGACGTCTTCATTAATTCACCCTCCTCTGTACATCCGCTTGGGCCCTCTCCCTGGCTCTGAGGGCATAAACATTTGCAGTTCTCCGTGGGTCATAGTCCCTGTTGCTAAGGAAAAATAAACATTTTCGTTCTTCGTTGCCAACAACAACCGCCACCAGACACACGGGAAACAGAGCCCGGTCACGGGGCGATTGCCCGGGAGCCTTCCAAAGCAAAATGGCAGGGGGGAGGGAGGGCCTGGGTCCGTGAGTACAAGCAGCTCCGTTCCTGCATCTTTGCCCACCTGTCTTCAGATTCCTGATGGCCACCTCTTCGTGTTCACCAGCATGCAGCCCAGACGCCCTGGGCTGGCCCTGTGGTGGGCGTACTCTGCCTGTGTGTGTGTAAATAGTTAACAGAGCCAGCGCCGGAAGGCAGCTCTCACGAGTCCGCATCGTTCTGGGTTTTGTCAGCTTGGGCTGACTTCCTGCGTGTGGCTCTTTCCCTCAGACCCACCGGGCAGGGACACGAGGGTGCTGGACACGGAATAAGGGTCCCTTCTGTGAACCAGGACGTGGCTACGAGTCTCCGGTAGCATTATGGCCCAAGGGGCGAGGTGCCTGGGCTCTGCATGGAACTGACCCCATCAGAGGAAGCAAACGTTGCTGCTCAATCGTATGGGCGGGGCAGCAAATCACCTGACCCTCCCCCAAATGCTGTGTCTGATTGGCTAAGATCCCCACGTTGGCGCGGCCCACTCCGCGAAGGGGAAGCACCTGGCCCTCGGACAGGTTCACGCACTTCACCTCAATGGCAGACCTGACGTGCTCCCGAGCTTTGCTCTGGCCTGGGGTCCGAAGCAGAATGGTAGCACACCAAAGCTCTGGGCACCTACGCAGCATGGACACCATGCCTGGAAATCTTATCCCCACGTCCCGGGAGGCAAGGGGGGCACAGAAGGGATCTGCCCACAGGAGCTGCTGGCTGAGTCAGCAGCAGAACCCGGGTCCCCTGACTTCTGGACTGAACCACTAGCTCATCCTGCTTCTTAGCTGGTCCTTGTCCTGCAGGGAGAGCTGCCTGGGGGCACTGATCAACATGGCACCCTGGGGTGCAGAACGCTCTAGACACACAAAGGCAGGTCCCTGCCTGGTCTTGGTCTGCCTTATGCAGTAGGGATGTACCCAGTAAGCATCACCCGGTAAGCACAGGTTAACTGGCCACCCAGTAAGCATCATCCTTAATGCGTGATGCTTGCTGGGTAACAGTTGAATGTTACCTGGGAGCAGCCCTCTGCCCATGGCCCACCTGCCCAGCAGCCTCACGCTTAGGTTGCCAGATACTTTCACAAAAAATACCAAACATAGCAGGACCAAACTTGTTGAGCAAACAAACAAACAAACAAACAAACAGGTCACTGTGCCTTTAAATATCCCCATGCTGCCCGCTGCCCGATCCCCATGTCCCCACTAGCCTTCTGTCTGAGAAAAACAGAAAATACCGAACTTTTTACATGTTTTTTTACCGGACAGAGGCGGCGAAAACCGGACTGTCCAGGCAAAAACTGGACACCTGGCAACCCTACAGGTGCAGTGCCCAGGTAAACTGAGGCACACACACAGGGTTACTATAGGTTGGTAGAAATCACATGCCACACCACAAGGTGAACAAAACCCCCACTTCATCACAGCCATTCGTTACTGCTCATCATACCCACATGAGAGTCCTCCTGCCCTGCCAGCATTGCTGAAGCAAGCCAGCCAAGCCCCCTAGGCCAGTTCTGTGACGGGGAGAAGAGAGCGGGGGTGGAGGTGTAGGGGGGAAGAGGGATCTCTCCTGACCCCAGCTGACGTGTTCCTGACCACAAACATGAAGCATGGTGGCCTTTGCTGTTATTTTTATCCTCCCCAGGATAATTGGGGATGCGATTCGGTGTGGGGGACACAGCAGCTGGATTCTACTCATTTTGTTTTCCTCCTTCTCCCACTTCCGACACCCCTAGGCCCTCCCTTCTGCACCATGTTAGAGCCAGATGCCACAAAGCCTTCAGCAAGGATAGTTTGTTGGTGTGTGTCTGTGAGGGGGGAGGTAGACACTGCCAAAGCCTTCCCTAACAGGAGCGTAAATGTTTACACACACTCTTGAGTCACTGCTGAAGTGGAGGATAAATAGGTCTAAATTCTCCTGAACTGCTCATTTCAATATTTAAAGAGTGAAAACAAACAGCATAGATCAACCTCTCCTTGTAAACTGTGTCTGCGTGGGGAGGGAGGAGCCTGCATGCTCCCAGTTTTGTTTCCTTAACTAGTTTCCCGAAATAGTTTAGGCTAGTTTCTTAGGGTATGTCTAGACTACATCCCTCTTTCGAAAGAGGGATGTAAATTAGACAGACCGAAATTGCAAATGAAGCCGGGTTTTCAATTTCCCACATTTCATTTGCATAATGGCCACTGTGTGTTCTTCCGAAAAACGCTATTTCGAAAGTGAAACCGCGGTCTAGAGGAGTACAGGATCTTTCGAAAAAGGCCTCACTTTCGAAATAGCATTTTTCGAAAGAACGCGCAGCTGCCGTTATGCAAATGAAGTGCAGGGAAATTCAAATCCCGGCTTCATTTGCAATTTCGCTGTCTAATTTACATCCCTCTTTTGAAAGAAGGATGTAGTTTTAGGGTTGCCAGGTGTCCGGTTTTGAACCGGCCAGTCCAGTATTTGAGCTTTCTGTTTGGGGAAACAAATTGAGAAAATAGAAATGAGAAAATAGAACTGTCTGGTATTTTCTAAATAAGATGTAATGTAGATTGTGACATCGTGTCAAGTGTGTCCAGTATTTTTGTTGAAACCATCTGGCAACCCTATGTAGTTTGGCCGTACCCTTAGTGAAATGGACTGCGGTTAATTTCCCAGAGGGAGCCGAATGCCAGGCTATCTCCAGGGGCTCCATTTAGTCTGGAAAAACAACTAGGAGCTTCCCCAGGGCTGGCAATGGCATCAGCTGATGTTAGGGAGGTGGGGCGGGTCCTATTCAAATAATAACTCCAAAAATAACTACAGGTTGAACCTCTTTAGTTCAGAACTCTCTCATCCAGAAACATCAGTGGTCCAGCATGATGTTAGTTTGCCAGATGTCCACTTCTTATGGGTGTGGGCTAAGTTTCCCGCAGTCTCAAAGTTTGTCTTCAGCCACCAGTCCTGGCTCTCAGTGTTCTGTGCTATTATTTAGCTCTAATTTACCCCTCAATGTCCTCTAACCGACCAGTAAGCTGCCAGACAATACTGACCTTCCGTGGTCCGGCAAATTCTCTCGTTCAGAACCAGTCAGGTCCTGAGGGTGCCGGACTAGAGAGATTCAACCTGTATTTTGAAAAAAGCGTATTCCTCTTTGGTGTGTCTAGACAGCATCCTTATCTTGGGATAAGCTACGCAGTTTGCACTGCGCAAATTGCATAGCTTTTTTCGAATGTATTTTGAAAGAGCTTATTTCGAAATTTGAAAATAACAGGCTGTTTCGAGACATCCCTTAACCCTCATGGAAGGTTACAAGGATGCCAGAATAGCGCACCCGTTATTTCGAAATCTATGCTGAAATAACAGGCGCATGTAAAAAGATCTGGAATAGCTATTTCGGGATACCTCCAGTATCCCGAAATAGCTCCGCTGTCTGGACGTAACCCTTTCACAAGCAGCACTTATTATTTCAAAACAACAAGCCCCATTATTTCGAAATAAGAGGCTGGGTCGTGTGGACATGCACCTTGTCATTTCAAAATAAGGGGAGTTATTTTGAAATAACTCCCCAATGTGGACATGCCCTTAGAGACCAACAGATTTATTAGGAGATGAGCTTTTGTGGGTAAAACCCACTTCATCAGATGAATTGGAGTGGAAGTCACAGAAGCAGGTATATATACAAGGAAGAAATTGCTTGGGTTAATGAAGCTAATCAAGTCAGGGTGGAAGTGAGGCCCTCATTGTTTTTGCAAATTTGAGATCTTAGTTCTGGGTTTTTACAAGAGCCGCTGCAGATAGCTCGGCTTTTGTTCTCATTCACTCTTCCTTTGGGCACCAATGTAAAAGCTGAGCTCTTGTGCCCAGAGCTTTGAGAGCTCCAGGGCCAGCATTCCCTGTAAGCTGAGCCCTTGCGTTGCCACCCGGCAGAGATCTGGGGGTCACCCAGCGGCTTAGCAGAGTGCCCACAGCTGCTCACAGCAGATGGCATTGTTTCTGTGAGTGGTGCGTATCTGCACATGCTGTGGTGCACGTAACAAAATTTATTCCATCCATGGATGGAAAAAAGCAACCTTAGAAAATCTTGTCCAGGAACCCCTAAATTTCCCCCACTCAGTTGGAACAAACATTAGGCCTTGAGCTTAGTGTTGGTGTACCAACAGCAAACAAGCCTGCTTCAGGACTAAAACGGACGTGCTGAGGTCAGGAAGAAATCCAGCCTCTCCGCCCCCAACTTTCCCCCCCACTCTCTGGGTGCAACAAAAGGCTTTTGGCCTCCATCAAGAGGTCAATCCAGAAATCCCAAGCAAGCCTGTCTTAATACAAGAATCAAGCATCCCATTAAATTACACGGCAAGACGTTTTTTTACTTGGCTGCAGTGCAAATGTAACCCACACACCTAGTGTCGTTCACTGTCCCATGCAGTGGCACCTAGCCCACAGCAACAGTTAAGCTCAAGAGACCTCTACAGCATGGCCTGAGAGCCAGCTGGCTTTTAGCTCAGAGGGTAGAGGGTTCTATACTAAGGTCCCAGGTTCAAATCCACCTGGTGGCAGTTACAGAAACACAGTGACACTGACTGGAAAATTAGTTTCTCGCTTACCGGGAAGATCAGGAAACCTTTCTGGAAAGAGCCCCCACTATTGGCTTCTGCAGAGGTGCTCCGAAAAAATGATTTTTGAAAAAAAAAATCAGATGATTAAAAATAAAAGCCTTAGACTGCCAATGTCCCTTTGGAAAGGAAACGTATTTTTGCACGACACACCGTTAACACAACCAGTGGGTGAAATGCTCAGCTCTGGAACTAAATGTTTATGAGGACGCCGAAAGGAGGTATCAGTGGTTTAAGCAGAATATGGATATTATCCTTTGTTACTCTTGCTCTGTCTGGGTAGTTCACGATCACAATTCAGGATAACATAAGCCAGCAGCTGGCTGCCTGGGATGAAGGGGAAGCTTTCCTCCCAGCCAGGTGATGGCACTGGCTAGGTTTGCCAGATGGTTTAACAAAAAATACCGAACACGCCCCCCCCCCTCCCCCTTCCCCTCTCCCAAAAAAACCCCATGTCGGGAAAAAATTCTATTGAGCCAAAAAAAAAAAAAAAAAAGTTACTGCACCTTTAAATTCCCATGCTCCTCGCTCCCCCTGCCCTCGCCAGACATGGCAGGGAAAAAATGTCCTTGCCGGCCTTCCGCCGGAGGAAAACAGAACATTTTCTGTGTATTTTCTGTGTATTTTCTGGGTTTTTTACATCAGATGGAAGAAACAATTACCGAACTGTCGGGGTAAAAACCAGACACCTGGCAACCCTAACTCCTTCCCTCATGGGAGCGGTGTACTATTCTCTGAAGCATCTGGGATTGGACATTGCACAGTGATTAGCAAAGCACCGTCCGGCAGCAGAATGTGTTTCTTTTGGTGAAACTTGCTTTGGTGCGCAGAACAATGTTTATTCTGCACCCAAATGGAGAAAAAAAATTAGAGGGAACATTGCTGATAGCACTGCCTTCCTACCGAGTACCAACATGGGCTTGTTGCCCGCAGCACCCAGATGAGATGCCCAACCGTCCATTTGAGACCAGAGAGTCCTGTGTTTCCTTATGCAGTGATGCCATGAGGTGGCTTAGAATCTTTCCTCCTCTTCTTATTCCAGTTCATGTCTCTGCAGATTTGGCTCCAGATTTGTCGGTTACTAACTCTGGCTCACTGGTGGAGCTACAGATCAACCAGTGGCAAAGTTTAACTGAAGGGCTAACATAGCTGGGAATGTGCAAAGAAATCCCCTGCATTCGGCTCTGCCGTACTGCCCAGGGAGACGCAGCTGGGTTGTGTTCAGTGACATTTTGTGTTGAATAATAAACGTGTGACGTAGGCCAAGAATGGTTCAGCCCAGCTCCAGCCGCCAGCAAACTGAACAGCCAAGTTATTAAACCTCTCTGATGACAGAGCAGGATTGTAAAACCATTGCAGGGCCCTGCACTAATCCCCAGCAGTGCTACCAGGCATTCATTGTGCTGTCACCAGTTCAGACACCAGAAAGGCATGTGCCTAATAAACCCAATTACACAGGCACAGTGCTAGTAGAGGCAATGGTCTGTCCTCTCTGGCTGCCCCAGCTTCTCCCACAGCTTGGTATCAGCCCTTCCAGTAGCTGGTGGCCTCAGCCCAGGTGCTGCAAGTCCACATTGGTTGAGGGTGGGGCTTGAACCCTTGACCTCTGGCAGGAGGTGCCTTGCCTTGTCTACTGGGGGAGCATCCCAGGCTCCCTGCCTTCAAAGCCCCCCTTATCAGTCTTATGTCCCAAGGGTGCTAAGTCTGCATTGGTTGAGGGGAGGGCTTGAACACTAGACTTCTGGCTTGGGAGGCAGATATCTTAGACACTGGGCCACTAGAGAAGTCCCGCAAACACCCTACATGCTGGGCCCCCTTTTCCGTCCTTTGTTCCAAGGGTGCCAGGGGCATCCATCGGCAGGTGACCCTCCTGCTTTCCCCGTAGTCTGCTGCTTTAATTCATCTGTTCAGTTAACATTTCTCGCTCTCATCTGGAACGGCCAGTGCAGCCTGAGGGATGCATTCTGACCAGGAAACGGATGCCGCAATACTTACACGGCCGGGGTGGGGAATCTCTAGGCCCAGGGGCCGAATGTGGCCCCCCACCTTGCCTGGATCCGGCCCCCAAGGCTCTGTCCCCCCTCCCCAGTATTGGTGCGCCAGTCTCCCCTGTGGGGCTAGAGCACTGTTTCTCAACCTTTTTTTATAAAGTACCCCTTTAAAAAAAATTAGTACCCCCAGTACCTACAGTTTTCAGACACACACAGATTTTTTTTCTACCACTGCAACACATTTGTTTCAACAACGTCATTGTCGCTGGGCGGGCGATGACATTTTTGGGTGTAAAAAGTCCAAAAATAATGAAGCGCTGTAAAATGTACAACAAACATTCAGTTTTCTCTAAGTTTGTTGTGTTGACGTACCCCCCAGACTTCTCTTGAGTACCCCTAAGGGTACTTGTACCACTGGGTAAGAAACCTGCGCTAGAGCACACAAAATCTACTAGCCTCTATCCCCCCGCTGTGTGAGGGGAATGTCTCTCCTCATTCGGGGGCCCCACAGAGAGGGTTTTTCCTCTTACTTGTGTGTGCCGCCCCCAGTGATTTTTCTGGGGGTCAGCGGCCCCTGATTCAAAAAAAGGTTCCCCGCCCCTGCTTTACGGAGAAGAGGGGAAGAATTCCTTGTCATCTTCTGGCTAGTAATCACAGTAATCTCCTGCCCCCCTTCGCAAAGGGAGCATATTTTGAAAACAGACCTTGACACAGAGCACATTTTGAAAATAGATCCTGACATGCACAGAGCCAGAGGGCAGCTTTCTCTGCCCTCCAACAAAACAGGAGGCAGCTGACATTACAAAAAAACCAAAAAACAAAAAAACCCAACCCTGCCCCCTCCAAAACAAACCATGCATCTGCAGCTGGGAGACAACTGGAGCTTGGGGAGGGGGGCAGGATGAGGCAGGAAAGAGGGGGGAGAGAGAAAGAGAGAGATTTGTTTCCCCAGCAGAACAACACCACAAAGTTTCCAAGTTCTCTTTTGGAGCAGGGAGGGGCTTGCCAAGGAAAATGCCCCAATGGGGAGCAGCCGCAGGTTCTTAAAGAAAAAAGGGGGGCGCAGGAAAGGAGACTCGTTATGTGTGTGTATCAAAAACACAAAGGTGGCTCTCTGGAGTGGGGGTGGCAGGGAGAAGCCCCAACGCAGAGGGGCTGTGGGACATGGGACACGCTCTCCCCCCCCCCCCCGCCCCCGGCAGACTTTCTCCCGCGCCCGGCGTGGGAACTTGGGGAGTTCTCCGCGCCCGGCGTGGGAACTTGGGGAGTTCTCCCGCGCCCGGCGTGGGAACTTGGGAGTTCTCCCGCGCCCGGCGTGGGAACTTGGGGGGGGGGAGTTCTCCCGCGCCCGGCGTGGGAACTTGGGGGGCCCGTGGCCGTCGGTCTGTCCAGCCCCCCAGGAGGGCAGAGAGGGGACCCCGGGCAGGGCGCAGGGAGAGGGAACCCCCCCGTGGTACTCACCAGGGGCTTGTGCCGGCGGGCCCCCCGCGAGGCGGGCAGCGCCGCGCCCCCCAGCAGCAGCAGCAGCAGCAGCAGCAGCGCGAGCAGGGCGGGGAGCGGCGCCCGAGCCATCAGGCAGGGGGCGGGCGAGCGCTGCGAGCCGGAGCCGGAGCCGGAGCGCGGCGCGGCGCAGACCTGGGGCCGGGGGGTGCCCGCCGCCCCTTTTATACGCCCCGCTGCCCTTTGTTCTCCCGCTTCGGATTACACGGGACGCAGCCCCGGGGTCACGTGGGGCCGGGGCAGGCTGCGGGGACGCGTTAACCCCTTCAGCGCGGCCACAGCCCAGGGGACAAGTGGGGAGCAGGGTGTGGGCGGGGCAGCAAGGCAGGGAGCTGCTTGGGAGCAGGTGGTTCTCGTCCCCCCTCCCCCCGGAGCGCTATGGGGGCAGGTTTCCCAGGAGGGCTTTTCCCTGGGGTGCGAAGGACCCTCGGGAGCCCCCCTCCCAAGTGGGGGCTGTGTCTATAGCGGGGAACCTGCTTGAAGTTGGTGGAAGTTGCCCCAGGGGGGCCAGGATTGAAATGGGGGGGCCCCAATCGGGGTGAAAGGACTTTAAAATTTCATCCTATTTGGGTCTTTCAATAGCTCCCCGCTGGCTTTTACTGTAGCTGCGCACGGGGACACTTCCCTTTACTTTCCCCTCTGCCCCCCAGCCTGCCACCTGAGTGTGGGGGGACCCCTCCATCCCCACAGAGCCACCTATATCCACAGCCCTCTGGGCAGGCACAGGGTCTGCCCAGGTATTGGGACTTGCAAGATCAGGGCCATGAGAGAGGACTGGGAACTGGGGGGGGGGGGGTCTCTTGCACCCGGCGTGGGAACTGGGGTCTTCTCCTGCGCCTGGCATGGAAACTGGGGAGGGTCTCTTGCACCAGCGTGGGAACTGGGGTCTTCTCCTGCGCCTGGCATGGAAACTGGGGAAGGGGGGTCTCTTGCACCCGGCGTGGGAACTGGGGTCTTCTCCTGCGCCTGGCATGGAAACTGGGGAAGGGGGGTCTCTTGCACCCGGCGTGGGAACTGGGGGGTTCCTCCTGCACCCAGCGTGGGAACTGGGGGGTTTCTCCTGCACCCGGTGTGGGAACTGGGGGGGTTCTCCTGTGCCCGGCGTGGGAACTGGGGGGGTTCTCCTGTGCTCGGCGTGGGAACTGGGAGGGTTTCCTTGAAGGGCCAGCCTGGTTCCTACAAGGCATATGGAAATATTTCATTTTGCCACTCACCACACTTCCCCCCGGGACACTCGTCCCCAGGCAGGTAGCTAATTATCCCCCTGCTGCCATCCCTGTGCCTCTTGGACCCTCCCGTCGTGCATGATCTGTTACCCCTTACGTTAGGCCGCAGCGGGGCTCTGCCCTAGAACGAGGGCTTGCAGGACCGAGGCTTTAGGCTGGCTGCACCTATTTAACTCCGTACATCTTCCCACATCAAACCAGTCCCCAAATCCTCCCAGGTCTTGCACTCTGGGGTTGTTCCCTGCCTCCCCTCCAGGTAGCCGATGTTGTTCCCTGCCTCCCCTCCAGGTAGCCGATGTTGTTCCCTGCCTCCCCTCCAGGTAGCCGATAGCCCTGTCAATAATTTACCTCACATGAAGGCAGTATTCCAGGTACAGTTGCAGCAGGATTGGTGAGACCAGTGCTTCTCAACCAGTGGGCCGAGTAGGCGGCGGTTTTTTCGACAGAGAAACTCTTTCCCTAGGGTATGTCTAACCCAGTGTTTCTCAACCAGTGGGCCGAGTAGGCGGCGGTTTTCGACAGAAACTCTTTCCCTAGGGGTATGTCTAACCCAGTGTTTCTCAACCAGTGGTACGAGTACCCTTAGGGGCACTCGAGAGAAGTCGGGGGTACAGCAACAAAAATCAGTTTTCTCCAAATTTCAGGTACGTTTTACGGCGTTTCGTTATGTGTGGACTTTTTACACCCAAAAACGTGATTGCCCGCCTGACGACAATGAAGTTGTTGAAACAAACGTGTTAAATGGTAGAAAAAAAATGTGGTGTGTACTGTCAGTACTGGGGGTACTTATAACTTTTTTTTAAAGGGGTACTTTATAAAAAAAGGTTGAGAAACACTGGTTTAGAAACCTGTCCCCCTTCCCCCCTGCCCATGTCTGCATCATGCAATGTTTGCAGATAGAGCATAAGATTACCCCGGCCGTTTTAGCTGCCACGTCACACTGCGAATTCACATCTAGTAGTCCCTTGGCTCATCTCGTCTCCAGCATCCTGCCTCCTCCTGGGTATCTGATGGGGATAACCTTCCCCAGGGGCATTAGCTTGCGTTCTACCAAGGACAATCTTCCGGTGGTATTTTCTGTCCATGTCTGTAAACCAATGTGGCAGGCACAGGGTCTGCCCAGGCGTTGGATCAGGGCCATGAGAGAGGATCGGTCCCGATGTGGTGATGCTAGGGCCAGCCTGGTCCCTACCAGGCATCCCAAAAGGGATGGGGTGGAAGGGGGCGGGGCTGGTTCTGGCTTCCCCCAGGCAGCCTCAGTACCATGCAGAGCTGCAGCAGTGGAAATGCTCTCTTTGACCGTTCCCCTCCCCCATTTGTAGGCCTGCTGTAGATGCCTCCAGGTTAGGGAGACATTTTTCCCTTGGTAGGGGGAGCGTGGGAATTTAAAGGCACAGTACCTATTTTTTTTTTTTTGCTCAACAGAATTTTTTCCCAACGTGTTTTTTTTTGGGGGAGACAAATGGGGAGGTGTTTGGTATTTTTTGTTAAACCATCTGGCAACCCTAGCAAGTGCCATCACCTGGCCGGGGAGGAAAGCATTTTTTTTTTCTCAACCAGTTTGGTCTCCAGTTTTTTTTTTTTTTTGCTCAATCATTTTTTCCCGCGCCATGTTTGGGAGTTTTTGTGAAGGTATCTGGCAATCCTACTCCTGCTCGCTTCCTCTAATTTCTCTCTCCCCATGGCGTGTTGCGACGCCTCCCGATGTAGATTCATCTGTGAAGTTCACTAGCATGCTGTTTATCCCCTCTTCGAGGTAATCAATGATGATGTTAAGTAGAACCAGACTTATGCATGATATCCTACTTGACAACCCCAGAGCCATTCATCTTCAGTGCTGTATTCCCCGGCATGCTTGAACGTAGCCCTCGATGCGCCCCGAGGGAGTAGGATGGGCACCCTGCATAAACTCGACAAATTAGCACTGTAAACGGAATTAGCATTTGTTGACAGCTCCTTTGCCAGTTTTCAGTCCAGGATAATAAGTGACTAGAATAATTTGGAGACGAGGGTTTTGTGAGAGAGTCTATCAGTTGTTTTATTAATGTATTTTCTTTGTATCCACTCATCTTGTGGTGCTATCACAATGGATCATGCTTTTCTCAGAGCAGGGTTAAGTATCGGGTTAAAAACACCTCAGTCCTGTCTATGCTGTTGCTCCCTCTGTTGGTCCAGGTCCACATTTTGCCTCTGTAGATGGAAACTCCGAGCATGTGGACTGTAAAGAATGATCTAGCCTCCAAGAGTGAGAGAGGATGGATTAGATCAGTGTTTCTCAACCTTTTTTTAATAAAGTACCCCTTTTTAATATATATATATATAAGTACCCCCAGTACCTACACTTTTCAGACACACCATTTTTTTTCTACCATTTCAACACGTTTGTTTAAACCAGTGTTTCTCAACCATTGGACTTGATGACCTCTTGAGGTCCCTTCCAGTTCTAGTGTTCTAGGATTCTATAGACATGTACCAGGGATGGTCTAGATGGTGCTTGGTCCTGCCGTGAGGTCAGGGGACTGGACTTGATGACTTCTCAAGGTCCCTTTCAGTTCTAGTGTCTTATGATTCCGTAGACATCTACCAGGGATGGTCTAGATGATGCTTGGTCCTGCCGTGAGGGCAGGGGACTGGACTTGATGATTTCTCAAGGTCCCTTTCAGTTCTAGTGTCTTATGATTCCGTAGACATCTACCAGGGATGGTCTAGATGGTGCTTGGTCCTGCCGTGAGGGCAGGGGATGGGACTTGATGACTTCTCAAGGCCCCTTTCAGTTCTAGTGTCTTATGATTCCAGACATCTACCACGGATGGTCTAGATGATGCTTGGTCCTGCCGTGAGGTCAGGGGACTGGACTTGATGACTTCTCAAGGTCCCTTTCAGTTCTAGTGTCTTATGATTCTGTAGACATCTACCAGGGATGGTCTAGATGGTGCTTGGTCATGCCGTGAGAGCTAGGGACTGGACTTGGTGACTTCGCAAGAGCTCTTCCACAAGAGGGCAGCGTAGACAGGCAACATGGATTTCTTGCGCAAGAAGCCATTATGGTTAAAATGGCCATCAGAGCTTTCTTGCACAAGAGCGGCCACACTGCCATGGATGCTCTTGTGCAAGCGCACAAGGCAGCATGTCTGCTCTTGTGGAAGATTTTTGCACAAGGACTCTTCCGCAAAACAGTTCTTGCGCAAGAAGCCACCTGTGTAGATGTGGCCTTTGAGTTTAAATCCAATCCAAGATCTACCTCAAATATAAACGCCCTGGCCCCGCCTCCTTCCTGCCCCTTCTCTGAGGCCCCACCCCTGCTCACTCCATTCTCCGTCTTCCCCACCCTCCTTCCCTTTCACCAGGCTAGGGCAGTGGGCTTGGGGCGCAGGTCTGGTCTTGGATTAAGGGATTTGGAGTGTGAGAGGGGGTCTGAGCTGAGCTTGGGGCAGGCAGCTGGGGTGCTGGAGGGGGATGAGCTTTTGTGGGCACAGCCCACTTCTTCAGATGACTGGAGTTATGAGTTGGGGATATGAAAACTCAAAATAAATAGGAGAGGGGAAGGGAAGGGGGGAGAGAAAGAAAAAGGGAGGGGAGGTGGGAGACAGAGCATCATTAAGTATCTGGAGAATGGGTACTTAAACCTAAGCAGATAAAAATCAAAGTCAATAGATTGATTCCTAAAACAGGAAGGATACCACTCAGTGAGCTGTTGGAACTTCAGTGGTTATTAAGTAGGTAGAGTCCCTACCAGCCCATATCACCATTGAGTCCATTAGCATGTGAATTGAATTCGTGGATGAACTGGGAATCCAGGGCTTCTCTGGGTACGTCTAGACGACAGGCTTTTGTCGACAGAGGCTTTGTTGACAGATACTGTCGACAAAGCTTCTGTCGACAAAGAGCGTCTAGATTACAGCCAGTTCTGTCGACAAAGCAAGCCGCTTTGTCGACATGAGAAGAATGAGGACAGTGTAGAGGCAATAACGCCTTCTGTCGACAAACGGCGTTATTCCTCATCGAATGAGGTTTACCGCCGTCGACAAAACTGCCGAGTTCTGTCGACGTTATGTCGACAGAACTCGGCAGTAGTGTAGACGCAGGTATAGTTTTGTCAACAAAAGTCCACTTTTGTCGACAAAACCCTGTAGTCTAGACACACCTTCTGTGTATTTGGCTTGTAGAGCTGGCTTCTCTATGTTCCCTTTATGCATATCCGATTTGGGACCATTGATTCTTTCCTGCAGAGACCGTCCAGGCCAGCAAACGATAGTCAGAGGCCCAGCCTTAGATCAGGGCGGGGCTGCAGGTAAACAGTTTGTAGCCCGGCTTTCGGTCAGGGCAGGGCAGCAGGCAGGGCCGGCTCGAGCCACTCCTGCGCCCCAGGCAGCGGGCACGTGACGCATGTGTGGCTCCGCCCTCGGGTGCATGGCGCAGCCATGGCCCTGCCCCCCAGCGCGCGGCACCCCTTACAGCTACCATCAGACACCCCCCATAGGTTGGCGCCCCGGGCAGCTGCCGGGCTAGCCCCCGCCTTAATCCGGCCCTGGCGGCAGGAAAGCAGTTTTAAGCCCAGCCCTTGGTCAGGCGGGCAGCAGGCAAATAATTCAGAGCCTTGGTTAGGGGGCAGAGGCAAACAGTTTATCAAGACCCAGCCTGGGTTCAGGCGGGGCCACAGGAAAGCGGTTTGTAAGGCAATCTACACCAGTGACAGTCTCCTTGCTCAGGAGGGTGGCAGGCCGCTCGCCGGCAGTGGCGGAGACGGGGAGGCGACCACCCAAGCGGTGGGTGGCGGGGGCACAGGGCCCTAGAGGAACCGTTTCCTGCTGCTGGGTCAGCGGGGTCTTCCGCCCGAAAAACACCGATCCAGGCATGTCGACGTCCATGCTGTCCCCTGGGCCACTTCCCTCCGCCCCCTCAGCACGTACCTGACAGTCGCGTAGGTCTCCCGCGGGGTCACAGGGATCCAGGTCCATGGGCCACTCCTCAGCGGCTTGCAGGGTGTTTGGGGCGTCGGTTGTTCCTCCAGGCCGCTGTGCAGCAGGGGGCCCGGTGGTCCACGCCAGCTCACTGCCTCCCCAGGTGTTTGCTCCGCTCTTCAAGATGTAGGGGCGTCCTCTGGCCTCTTCAGTGGTCAGCGCCTCACTGGCCTGGCTGGTGGGCTTTTTACCTCTCTGGCCCCGCCCCTTGGTGGCTCGTTAGGGCCAGGCATAGCCCACCAAGGCTTGGGAGGGGCGCCTCCCCTTCAGGGTCAGTGGGTGGCCACTCCAACCCACTACAGGTGACCCTTCCAGGAGCTGTGGGTCCCACTGGCATAGCTCTCCAGGTCATTGAGACACACAAGCCACCTCACCACAACCAGGAATGGACCACGGTGTCCTGACAGAACCCTTCAGAGAAATTGGAGAGGGTCCAGAGAAGAGCAACAAGAATGATGAAAGGTCTAGAGAACATGAGCGATGAAGGAAGGTTGAAAGAATTGGGTTTGTTTAGTTTAGAAAAGAGAAGATTGAGGGGGGACATGATAGCCGTTTTCAGGTATCTAAAAGGGTGTCATAAGGAGGAGGGAGAAAACTTGTTCATCTTGGCCTCTGAGGATAGAACAAGAAGCAATGGGCTTAAACTGCAGCAAGGGAGGTTTAGGTTGGACATTAGGAAAAAATTCCTAACTGTCCGGGTGGTGAAACACTGGAATAAATTGCCCAGGGAGGTTGTGGAATCTCCATCTCTGGAGATATTTAAGAGTAGGTTAGATAAATGTCTACCAGGGATGGTCTAGACAGTGCTGGGTTCTGCCATGAGGGCAGGGGACTGGACTCGATGACCTCTCGAGGACCCTTCCAGTCCTAGTATTCTATGATTCTATGACTCTATGATTCAGCGTACTCTCAGGACCATGACAAGGGTGCCTATTGTTGCCTTTCCTGTTCTTGATCACCATGGACTGGATTATGAGCAGGTCAACAGATGGCCAGCGTTGGGGCATTCAGTGGACACTTTTCAAACAGCTAGAGGACACGGGTTTTGCTGATGATGTCGCCCTCCTTTCACACCAACATGAAAGCATGGAAGAAAAGGTCGCAACACTAGAAAAAACTGCCTCAGTGATTGTACTGAGCATGAACAAGGGAAAGACCAAGACAATGAGGATCAACCAGTCCAACAACAACACCATCACACTGGGAGGGGAAGACCTGGAAGATGAGGAGCAGTTCACCTACTTGGGGAGGTATTATGGGCAGACGTGGAGGAACGGATAAGGAGATCAATGCTAGGATAGGGAAAGCAACAGCTGCATTCAAGACTCTTCGTCCCATATGGAGCTCACAAATAATATCTGCGAAGACGAAACGGCGAATCTTCAACACAAATATGAAGAGTGTGCTCTTGTATGGATGTGAGACCTGGTGTACTAAAAAGTCTTCAAATCACAAGCTACAGACCTTCCTAAACAGATGCCTGAGGTCCATCCTCACATCAAATGGCAGCAAGACTTTGTCACAAATGAGGAGCTTTGGAACAGAGCAGGACAAGAACCACTTGACGTTCACATCAAGAGAAGAAAGTGGGGATGGCTAGGCCACACTCTCAGAAAACCATCATCCAGCATAGTCCGTCAAGCTCATCATGGAAACCGCAAGGAAAAAGCAAAAGAGGAAGACCTCGGACACCGTGGAGAAGATCTACTGAGATTGAAGGACAACAACTGGGGTACTCCTGGAGTCAGCTAGAAGTTTTGTCTCAAGACCGAGAGAAGTGGAGGAGACTTGTAGATGACCTATCCTCCACTCAGAGTACAAAGGTTTAAGAAGAAGTGTCACACTAGGCTGTGAGAAGTTGTGTTGAGGTACCCCCCCAGACTTCTCTCGAGTACCCCTAAGGCAGTGTTCCTTAACTGTGTTCCGTGGCACACCAGTGTGCCATGAGGCATTCAGAGGTGTGCTGCGGAGAACAACAGAATTCAAAATGGCTGCCCTTAAAGGGGCAAGCGACCTTTTTTTTTTTGCTTTTTTTTTCTCAATAACTTCCCCTCGAACCTTTTTTCCCCTCAATAACTGTTCCCTCAACCCTTTTCCCTCCCCCCCGCTTTTTTTTTGCTCAACAAAAAATCCTTGGTGTTCCTCATTAAAAAAAAATATTGTTTGGTGTTCCTTGGTCTTAAAAAGTTTAAGAAATACTGCCCTAAGAGTACTTGTACCAATGGTTGAGAAACACTGGGTTAAGATATAGCTAAGCAGGCCTCAGGTTTCACTATATAAACTGGGGTCCAAGACGGAGACCAGCAAGAGCAAAAGTAATAGGAGCAGAAGGAAAGAAAGGAAGACCAAGAAGAAGGGGGAAGACCTGGAAGAAGAACTCACCTCCAAGATCGAGCCTAAGACCAGAGCTGCTGGGATTCTTCTGCATGATCGTGACGTGCAGCAGCTAAGATCCAGAGAGACTGGCCTTGCCTGGCCAACAGGTGAAGTCTGCCTGTACCAGGATTGGTGAGCATGACACTATGTGCTTAGCAGGTGTATTCTGCTTGTTTGGGAACTGTCAATAAATAGAGGATAAGGATATTACTGTGTGAGGCTCTTTCAGTGGCTAAAGATCCTGCAAAACTCGCAGGAAGTTCTGCCCCGAGCCCTAGGAACTGAGTAAAGGTGTGTGTCCCTACAGCGTGGAAAGGATAGAGAAATTTGTGCCGGTGACAAGAGCCCATTTCAATTTGTTGTGCAAATAAGCTCTTAGAATCGTAGAATCATAGAATTATCGAGCTGGAAGAGACCTCAGGAGGTCATCAAGTCCAGCCCCTTGCCCAAGGCAGGACCAATCCCATAAATTATGTTTCAGGACTTTCCATTACAGCCGCTCTCCGAGTTACAAACGAGTTACGGACTAACACTTGGTCCGTAACTCGAACTGTTCGTAACTCGGATCCCATAGGGTTACATGGCAACCACGCTGTTTGTAAGCGCGGATCGCCGTTTGTAACTCGGATCCACATTTACGACCGCTTTGGTCGTAAATGTGGAAGGTCGTAAGTGGAGGTGGCCGTAAGTCGGGGAACGGCTGTACTGTTATCATCGTAACATGGTTATTTAGTGTAAAACTTTGAATTCGTAGAATCCTAGAGCTGGAAGAGACCTCAGGAGGTCATCAAGTCAGCCCTTGCCCAAGGCAGGACCAATCCCATAAATTATGTTTCAGGACTTTCCATTACAGCCGCTTTCCGAGTTACAAGCGAGTTACGGACTAACACTTGGTCCGTAAATTCGAACTCTTCGTAACTTGGATCCCATAGGGTTACATGGCGACCACGCTGTTCATAAGCGCGGATTGCCGTTCGTAACTCGGATCCACATTTACGACCGCTGGTCGTAAGTGCGAAGGTCGTAAGTGGAGGTGGCCGTAAGTCGGGAGCGGCTGTACTGTTATCATCGTAACATGGTTATTTAGTGTAAAACTTTGAATTGTAGAATCCTAGAGCTGGAAGAGACTTCAGGAGGTCCTCAAGTCCAGCCCCCTGCCCAAGGCAGGACCAATCCCAACTAAATCAACTCGTACCCACGTCTCCACGCCAAATAGGGCATGAGTTGGGTGAATGCTGCTGTACACCAGAGTGTAAACATTTATTGGTTAATGGTTATTTGTTACCAGCCATGATCTCAATTTTTCTGCATCTACATCAAAAAAATTCCCATTTTCTGAGCTGTTTTGCTTCCCAATATTCTCCCTCCCAGAGTGGCCACAGTTGGAAAAAGCCTGAAAAGGAAAGCAAGTTCCTTCCGACAGAGTGTTCCTCTGTCAAAAGCCCATTTTGCCCTCTTAGCAGGGGCCAGTGGGGAATCCGCCTTGCTTATTCTTTTGGGAATGCCACAGTTGTTTACTCGGAACATGAAACCCCGGGCTTCTTAGCTGTGATGGAAGTTTTATTGTCCAGTGACTGTTACTTAAGGAGAGGCTGGGCACAGAAGCTGTCCCCGTTGAACTACAGGCGTGACGTGAAACTGTTCGAAGTCAGCCAGTGCTGCTCCAGGAGTGCACACTTAAAGGGTGTGTCTAAACTACAGGGTTTTGTCGACAAAAGTGGGGTTTGTCGACAAAACTATACCCGCGTCTACACTACCGCCGAGTTCTGTTGACATAACGTCGACAGAACTCGGCAATTTTGTCGACGGCGGTAAACCTCATTCTATGAGGAATAACGCCTTTGTCGACAGAGTTCTGTCGACAGAAGGGTTATTGCATCTAAACTGTCCTTTGCGTCTACACTGCCATGTCGACAAAGCGGCTTGCTTTGTCGACAGAACTGGATGTAGTCTAGAGCGCTCTTTGTCGACAGAAGCTTTGTCGACAGTATCTGTCGACAAAGCTTCTGTCGACAAAAGCCTGTAGTCTAGACATATCCTTAGGGTGTGTCTAGACTACAGGGTTTGTCGACAAAAGTGGGGTTTTGTCGACAAAACTATACCTGCATCTACACTACCACCGAGTTCTGTCGACATAACGTCAACAGAATTTGGCAGTTTTGTCGATGGCGGTAAACCTCATTCTATGAGGAATAACGCCTTTTGTCGACAGAGTTCTGTCGACAGAAGGCGTTCTTGCGTCTACACTGTCCTTTGTATCTACACTGTCATGTCGACAAAGCGGCTTGCTTTGTTGACAGAACTGGATGCAGTCTAGATGCTCTTTGTCGACAGTATCTATCGACAAAGCCTCTGTCGACAAAAGCCTGTAGTCTCAGACGTACCCTTAGAATGCGTCTAGACTACAGGCTTTGTCGACAGAGGCTTTGTCGACAGATAGGGTACGTCTAGACTACAGGTTTTTGTCGACAGACTCACAACCCACTCCCTCTCAGACCTCACACCACCTCCTGCACCGCAGCCCGCTACCCCAACCTCCCTTCTACACCCAACGTCCATCCCAGACCCCATACTTCCTCCTTCCTCCATAGAAAATGCAGCCCCGACCACTGGCCAAAATCATGGCGCAGCCCCCTCCAATCAAAAGCTAATGCCCACCGCTGCTCTAAGAGAAGGTCCAGAGAAGAGCAACAAGAATGATGAAAGGTCTAGAGAACATGAGCTATGAAAGAAGACTGAAAGAATTGGGCTTGTTTAGCTTGAAAAGAGCAGACTGAGAGGGGACATGATAGCGGTTTTCAGGTATCTAAAAGGGTGTCACAAGGAGGAGGGAGAAAAATTGTTCTCCGTGGCTTCTGATGATAGAACAAGAAGCAATGGGCTTACACTGCAGCAAGGGAGGTTTAGGTTGGACATTAGGAAAAAGTTCCTACCTGTCCGGGTGGTGAAACACTGAAATAAATTGCCCAGGGAGGTTGTGGAATCTCCATCACTGGAGATATGTAAGAGTAGGTTAGATAGACATCTACCAGGGATGGTCTAGATAGTGCTGGGTCCTGCCGTGAGGGCAGGGGACTGGACTCGATGACCTCTCGAGGTCTCTTCCAGTCCTAGTATTCTATGATTCTAACCAGTCCTAGTGCAGGACCCTGTTCTGCTGGCTGATGTGCAAACACTCTTAACTACGCCCCTCACATGAATTAGCACATCCAAAAGCCACACAGAGCTGTGGCCCGGACAGCACCCCTCCCTTCCTTTACAGCTTTACATGCTTTACAGCACGCCCCGTCGCCTAACACATCCAGGCGCGCTCGTAGCCCGAAAATGTTACCTCGCTGTCATGAATATGCAGCCAGGCCATGACCCGGCTCAGCCACCAGCCCCAACTAGCCCTGCTCTCAAATCCTAGGAGGCAGGCACTTTATGGTAACTTTTCCGGTCTGCGTGTGATGCATCCGAGCCAGGAGGGGGATAGGACCCAGAGGGGTCGTCCACCCTGCAAAGTCGGATTAAGCGGCGCAACTTCAGCGACGTCAATTGTGGAGCGGAAGGCGAAATAGCTCAGCTTGGCGTTAGGAGCGGTCTAACGCTAGGGACTCCAGCCTTGTGGGCAGGGGAAGGAGCCAACAGCACTCGGGACTCCAGCGGCTAAAGCCCTGAGCGCTGACAGCTTCTCCCCACCCCCTGCTGCAGGAAAAATACAGGACAATGTGCCTGTTTTTTATAAAAAGTCGGGATGCCGGAACAGTCCGTAAATATGGACTGTCCCAGGAAAAATGGGCTGGATGGTCACTCTATCCTTATTCCTCATGAAAACAGGGTTACCGGTGTTGACCAGCGTGCCCCCTTAGTTCGAATTAGCCTGTCTTCACTGGACCTGCTAATTCGAACCCTGGAAGATGGGCAGCGGCAGTTTTAATCTTCCTCTGCAGAGCAGATGTACCCAGAGAGATGGTGGAGGTGAAGTGGCCAATGTTCCCTCTTTTATTTTTCCCCCACCTGTGTGCGGAGTAAATTTTGTTATGTGCATTGAGGCATGTGCAATGTGCACCACCAGTAGAAACATAAACCCAACTGTGGGTGCTCTGTTCAGCAGCTGGGCGGTGTTCAGATCTCGCCTGCATGGCAGCCTGAGTGTTCAGCTGACAGGGAACACCGGACGTGACTTAACGTAAAAAACAACAAATGGTCTGGTAGCACTTTATAGACTAACAAAACATGTAGATGGGATCATGAGCTTTCGTGGGCACAGTCCACTTCTTCAGATCACTGGAGTTTTGAGTTTAGGATGTGCAGACCCAAAATAAATAGGGGAGAAGAGAGAGGGGGGAAGGCAAAAAAGAAAGCGGGGTGGGAAACAAGGAGCAGAGGTATGAAAATATCAAAGGGAAAAACAAGTAGGCAGAACTGGCAATCTATAAGCACCTGATGATTGGACAGTTAAAAAGAACCAGTCAAGTGGTCATGGAACAGGCATTTGCCAGTGCTCGGTATATTCTGTCTGTTTCTAAATTTAGCATGTTATTCTTTAGTTTAAAATGTGCTTTTAAAGCATTTGATTAACGTGTTGCTGACAATAATAAAATCACATTTCTAAAAAGTCATCCTTCCTCCTCCCCCTTGGACTGCGGTCGGGCAGAGGGGCACCCATGTAATAGTTCTGCGTAGGACCCCATAAATCCTAAGGACGTCTCTAGTCTTCAGCAGACCGATAGCAGAGCGGAAGAGTGTCTACCACAGCCTGCCTACTCTGAGAAGCAGCTCCTAGTGTTCACTCAGGAAACACTCGTTTTAGATCAATTACCAGGGGTGTGGAAAAAACCTTTCAGAACTGAAACTAGGCCAGCCCAAAGGGGCTGAAAGTCCTTTTGTTTGCTTTATGAAGTTTCTTGAGAACTACACAGTTCGTCTGCTGAAACGACACAGCTGTTGAGTTTGTCCTCGGGGCAAACCACATCCGAGAAATGGCATGTAAAACTTGAGAGTTCAAGACTTAAAAGCTGAACTGCGGCTCTCCATTTGCTGTCTTCCCTTATTCCTTCTTCGTCTTGCCTACCTGTCCATCTCCTGGCCTTTTTGGCTTCCCTTTTTCCTCTCTTGGGCTTTCTCTAGTTCTCATTGTTCTGGTTTCTAATACCTGTCTTTTTGCAGTTAATGAACCCTCAAATCCGAACGTGAAAGAGGCTATGTCTACAAAACCAGAGGCTATGTCTACCCTAAGCACATCTAAACTAAATTTTTTTCCAAAAGAGGAATAAGCATATTTCAAAATAGTTATCTCAGGACTTAGGCTAGGTCTAGACTACGTAGAATTTTCAAAAGAGGCTATGCAAATTCCACGGAATTTGCCCATCTTCGCTCTCACTTTCGAAAGAGGTTCTTTCGAAAGTGAAAGTAGACTGAAGCGGTTTTTTGGGGACAGAACCCCTTATTCATCTGAATAAGTTTGTCTGGTTCAACAAGCCGTACTATGAGACAGGCCAATACACAACATACAGCCAAACATCTGAAGAAGAGCAAAATGCCAAACATCTGAAGAAGAGCTAAAGCACCAAACAAACTCCCTCCCCCACTGCGTAAACCTCCTTTTTAAGGAAGAGCGGGTTTTTTCAAAAAGGGGTTCCCTCTCCCGAAAAACCGCATCCAGACTACTTTCACTTTGAAAGATCCTCTTTCGAAAGTGAGATCGGAAAAAGAGATACAAATTCCTCCAAAATTCTACCTAGTCTAGACATAGTCTCAGTCCTGAAAGAACGATTTTGAAATAAGCTTATTCCTCTTCATAAGCAGGAGTTATTATTTGAAATAACTAGCCCTCATTTCGAAATAACAGGCTTGGGTAGTGTGGACGTGCACCTTGTCATTATGAAAGAAGGGGGGTTATTTCGAAATAACTCCCCAGTGTAAACATGCCCTGTCCGATGAAGTATCTTCAAAAGTCCACACTGTTGATTTAATTATTATATTACTTGTATTATTGTTGCCCTATGAGGGAAACATAAGAAACATAAGAACGGCCATACTGGGTCAGACCAAAGATCCATCTAGCCCAGTGTCCTGTCTGCTGACAGTGGCCAATACCAGATGCCCCAGAGGGAGGGAACACAACAGGTAATCCTCACATGATCCCTCCACCTCCAGAGAAATGGAGGCTAGGGACACCATTCCTACCCATCCTGGCTAATAGCCATTGATGGACCTAACCTCCATGAATCTATCTACCTCTTTTTCGAACCCTGTTAGAGTTCTAGCCTTCACCGCCTCCTCCGGCAAGGAGTTCCACAGGTTAACTGTGCACTGACTGAAGAAAAAGATTAAAGACTGGGACTTTTCAGCTTAGAAAAGAGGAGACTAAGGGGGGAGAGGAGAGAGGTCTATAAAATCATGACAGATATGGAGAAAGTGAATAAGGAAAAGTTATGTACTTGTTCCCACAAAATAAGAACTAGAGGTGACCACCTGAAATTAATCAATAGCAGGTTTTAAAAAAACAAAAAGGAAGTTTTTCTTCATGTGGTGCAGTCAACCTGTGGAACTCCTTGCCAGAGGATGTGGTGAAGGCCAGGACTTTAACAGGGCTGAAAAAAAAGAGATAGATAGATTCATGGAGGTTAGGAATGGTGTCCCTCTGTTTGTCAGAAGCTGGGAATGGGTTACAGGAGATGGATCATTTGATGATTCCCTGTTCTGTTCACTCCCTCTGGGGCATCTGGCATTGGCCGCTGCTGGAAGACAGGACACTGGGCTAGATGGACCTTTGGTCTAAGCCAGTGTGGCCGTTCTGATGTTCTTATGTTCTTCATGGCAAGTAGGGTTTTCACTGTACTAAGTGATCTACAAACACACAACAACAACAACAACAAAAACAGTCTTTGTTGTGTCTCTGTATATGACCATGTCTCACCAGGCTGCTTTCATGTGATTGCCCTCCAATGCTTAAGTCCTGCTTGATGCAACCTAAGATGGACAAGTACTGCAAAAAGTTTGCTCCAAGAACGCCTATTTTGGTTTACACCATAGATTTTCTCCAGGCAAAGGAATCAATTTTCACTTGCAAACAAGGAAGTATGCATGGGCGGCGTGTGTTGTAGCCTGGGGAAGGCTAAACCTCCCCAAACAGCCCTGCATGGCCCCACCCATGCTCCACCCGGAGGCCTCCTCCTGCTTGTCTCTTTCCCTTGGCTCCTAGGTTGGAAGTGCTCCAGCAGCCTGAAGGTGGGGGAGTGACACCCATGTGTGTGTCTGGGCCTCTGTGTGGGAAGGGCGCTGAGAGGGGTGGGGTCTGGGGCAAGTTTGGGCAGGGTCTAGCTCCCCAAGCCCATGGGTCACCCTCCTGCCCATGGAGGTGTGATTACACCTGCAAATAAATATTTGCACACGTGTGGCTGCCCAAAGAATTTGCACCAGATCTGCAATTTCTTTGTGGGTTTGGGAGCCATCCAATTGCGGAGCAGAATCAAAAGCATGTGACTCTGCTGATCAAGCACCCAGTGTTAAGAGTGGATTATGACAAGGAATAAAAATAGAATGTGAAACCTGTTGGCTGGAAATATAGTGAGTCCTAAACCAGTCTTGAAATCATGCGGCGTGACAAGCATGTGTATCAACACCGACGATTTCCACGATCACTCACAAACAAAAGGGGATAAATTCATCAGAATAAGTTTGTCCGGCTCTACAAGCCACCGTACCATGGGAGAGCCAACACACTGCATACAGCCAAACTTCTGAAGAGGGGCAAAACCGCCAAACAGCTGAAGAAGGGCAAAGCGCCAAACATCGAAGAAGAGCAAAAGCACCAAACATCTGAAGAAGAAGAAAAGCACCAAACATCTGGAGAAGATCAAAAGCACCAAACATCTGAAGGGCAAAAGCGCCAAACATCTGAAGAAGGGCAAAAATGCCAAACATCTGAAGAAGAGCAAAAGCTCCAAACATCTGAAGAAGGGCAAAAATGCCAAACATCTGAAGAAGAGCAAAAGCGCCAAACATCTGAAGAAGGGCAAAAATGCCAAACATCTGAAGAAGAGCAAAAGCGCCAAACATCTGAAGAAGGGCAAAAATGCCAAACATCCAAAGAAGAAGAGCAAAAGCACAAAACATCTGAAGAAGGGCAAAAACGCCAAACATCTGAAGAAGAGGAAAAGCACCAAACATCTGAAGAAGATCAAAAGCACCAAACATCTGAAGGGCAAAGGTGCCAAACATCAGAAGAAGGGCAAAAACGCCAAACATCTGAAGAAGAGCAAAAGCTCCAAACATCTGAAGAAGGGCAAAAATGCCAAACATCTGAAGAAGAGCAAAAGCACCAAACATCTGAAGAAGGGCAAAAATGCCAAACATCTGAAGAAGAGCAAAAGCACCAAACATCTGAAGAAGGGCAAAAATGCCAAACATCTGAAGAAGAGGAAAAGCACCAAACATCTGAAGAAGAACAAAAGCACAAAACATCTGAAGAAGGGCAAAAATGCCAAACATCTGAAGAAGAGCAAAAGCACCAAACATCTGAAGGGCAAAAGCTCCAAACATCTGAAGAAGGGCAAAAATGCCAAACATCCGAAAAAGAGCAAAAGCACAAAACATCTGAAGAAGGGCAAAAACGCCAAACATCCGAAGAAGAGCAAAAGCACAAAGCATCTGAAGAAGGGCAAAAACGCCAAACATCTGAAGAAGAGGAAAAGCACCAAACATCTGAAGGGCAAAAGCTCCAAACATCTGAAGAAGGGCAAAAGAGCCAAACATCTGAAGAAGGGCAAAAACACCAAACATCCGAAGAGGCGCAAAAGTGCCAAACATCCGAAAAAGAGCAAAAGCGCCAAACATCCAAAGAAGAGCAAAAGCACCAAACATCTGAAGAAGAGGAAAAGCACCAAACATCCAAAGAAGCGCAAAAGCACCAAACAGCTGAAGAAGGGCAAAAACACCAAAGATCCGAAGAAGAGCAAAAGTGCCAAACATCTAAAGAAGAGGAAAAGCACCAAACATCTGAAGAAGGGCAAAAACGCCAAACATCTGAAGAAGGGCAAAGACGCCAAAGATCCGAAGAAAAGCAAATGTGCCAAACATCTGAAGAAGGGCAAAACGCCAACGCGTTCGAAGAAGAGCAAAGCACCAACCATCCGAAGAAGAGCAAAAGCACCAAACATCTGAAGAAGGGCAAAAGTGCTAAACAGGGGAAGAAGAGCAAAAGCGCATAATACACCCAGTGTGCTGCCCATACATGTGGGTAATTAGTGGATTCCATGTGCAAACGTGTAGGCATGCAGAGAGTCATCTCAATAAGGCTCTGCAAATGGTGCATTTTGAAACAGTGCTATGCCCAATGCTATTATGCAACTATTTTAGCGTTTAGGATTATGTACACCCATGAGCAGCAAAATTCCCCTATTCTACCATGATCAGGGACTCCCATAAAAACACAGAATGACCCAAGGAAAGGGGCCATCATGCCAGAGTACACGAGAGGAAAGATACCCAGGATCGAAGGGCTATCCACCCCCAATGACTGTGGGAAATATACCCTGGCAGTCCCAATGTGCAGTCAGTCCCTGCATCTCTCTGTGCATGTGCACTATGGGAGGCATCCTAACACGGGCACACAAGAACATGTACGCCGCAATTAATTACTATGCCAACACAAACCTTGCACTCCAATTCCTGCCAGACACTGGAGCCAGCCACAAAGTTGGCTGAATGTACAAACACAGCCCTGAAGCCATCTTAGAGCTGAGATATTTTTTAATGTAATTTAATAATTCCTGAGTCTTGTCTACTTTTTAAATCGCCTTTGTGGAGCCAGCGGCAGCCGCTAAAGCCAGAAGGAGCAGCACGTGGTGTGTCTATGCAAGCTACAGCAGGCACAGTGTGGGTTCAAGAAAATACACAGTGTGGGTAAGAGATGGGCTAGGGGAGAAAGCAGACCTTCTCCACCTCTGGTGTCACAGATTAATTTCATAGACTCCTAGAACACCAGGGCTGGAAGGGACCTCAGGAGTCATCGAGTCCAGCCCCCTGCCCAAAGCAGGACCAATCCCAACTCAATCAACCCAGCCAGGGCTTGGTCAAGCCAGACCTTCCAAACCTCTAGGGATGGAGATTCCACCACCTCATCCCGGTGCTTCCCCACCCTCCTAGGGAAATCGTTTTTCCTAATATCCCACCTAGACCTCCCCCACTGCAACATAAGACCATTGCTCCTTGTTCTGCCATCCGTCACTACTGAGAACAGCCTCTCTCCATCCTCTTTGGGACCTCCCTTCAGGGACCTGACGGCTGCTACCAAAAGCTGAAGGCTTCTATTTCCTCCCAGGGCTGCACAGTGAGTGTGGCAGGAATTCCTGCTAGTTTTCAGGCAGGCACTGAATTCTTCTTCGTGGGGGAGGTCTAGGTCTAGGTGTATATCAATCCACGGTACGCCCACATCTGGAATACTGCGTACAGATGTGGTCTCCTCATTTCAAAAAAGATCTACTGGCGTTAGAAAAGGTTCAGAGAAGGGCAACTAAAATGATGCGGGTTTGGACCGGGTCCCATGTGAGGAGAGGCTAAAGAGACGGGACTTTTCAGCTTGGAAAAGAGGAGACTAAGGGGATAGGATAGAGGTCTATAAAATCATGAGTGGTGTGGAGAGGGTGAATAAGGAAAAGTGATTGACTTGTTCCCATCATATAAGAACGAGGGGCCACCGAATGAAACGAATGGGCAGCAGGTTTCAAACAAATAAAAGGACGTTCTTTTTCACACAGCGCATAGTCAATCTGTGGAACTCCTCGCCGGAGGAGGTTGTGAAGGCGAGGACTATAACAGGGTTTAAAAGAGAACTCGATAAATTCATGGAGGTTAAGTCCATCAATGGCTATTAGCCAGGATGGGTAAGGAATGGGGTCCCTAGCCTCTGTCAGAGGCTGGGAATTGGTGGCAGATGTGGGATCACTTGATCATTACCTGTTCGGTTCACTCCCTCTGGGACATCTGGCACTGGTCACTGTCGGCAGACGGGATACTGGGCTGGATGGACCTTTGGTCTGACCCAGTCTGGCCGTTCTTATGTTCTTCTCCTCGCCAGCATAGTCTGTCATTCCAGATTCCAACAGAGGAGAGGTAGGACGGTACAGTATTTAGTGCGATAGCTTGGGACGTGGGAGACCCAGGGACAATTTTCCTGCTCCGCTACAGACATCCGATGCGACTGACCTCATTCCCCGGGACACGAGATAGGTGTAATACCATTTCACTACCCCCAGGGGCTTCGGGGAGGCTCAAAAGATCGTGAGGCGCTCTTGGATACAATCAGTATCCAGTGGGGTCTGTAAGGATACAGGATACAGTGGGGTCTGTAAGCAGTAAGGAAGCCTTCAGCCTGCTCAGTACCCCGAGGAAAAGTGAGGGTGGCTGCACCACACTCCCCTCCCCCCTCCGGAAGGGGCGGGGCCTCAGGCGGAAGGGGCAGGGCCGGGGACAGTCAACCCTCAGCGCTGCCCAGACCGTGTCACTGGATACCCCTCGCCCCAGCTTTCAGAGCGGGCGGTGATTTAAAGGGCCAGCAGTCTTGGAATCGCGGGGCCCTGGGGCGGACCCGCCCCTGTCGGCCGGACGGAACGAGATAGAAATCCAGCTCAGGATCCTCACCCAGAGCCCAGTGCAGGCAGGCCCAGACGGACAGCCCAGGTGTAGATCAGATGCCTCATGCTTGCCAGGACTCGAATGCCCGGGCTAGCCGGCTGGGCAGCTTTCCGACGCCGGATCTCTCGTTCTGCCCAGGCTTGTGCTGACGTTCAGAAATCCTCCGCTGGGGGGGAAATACAAATTCTGAACCGAAGGCAGTAAACACGATGACGTGTCTGTCTGCCCTGACTGGGACCTGGGAGTACTATGCGGATCCAGGCTTGCTACAGGGAGCGCTGTTGGGTCACTGGTGCTGCATAACATAGAACCCTAGGATGGGAAGGGACCTCGCGAGGACATCGGGTCCAGTCCCCTGCCCTCACAGCAGGACCAAGCCCCATCTAGACCATCCCTGGTAGATGTCTATAGAATCATAGAACCATAGAACACTAGAACTGGAAGGGACCTCTAGAGGACATCAGGTCCAGTCCCCTGTCCTACAGCAGGACCATGCCCCATCTAGACCATCCCCGGTAGATCTCTATAGAATCATAGCACACTGGAACGGGAAGGGACCTCGAGAGGTCATCAGGTCCAGTCCCCTGCCCTCGCGGCAGGACCAAGCCCCATCTAGACCATCCCTGGTAGATGTCTATAGAATCATAGAACACTAGAACAGGAAGGACCTCGAGAGATCATCAGGTCCAGTCCCCTGCCCTCACACGGCAGGACCAAGCCCCATCTAGACCATCCCTGGTAGATGTCTATAGAGTCATAGAACACTAGAACGGGAAGGGACCTCGAGAGGACATTGGGTCCAGTCCCCTGCCATCCTGGCAGGACCAAGCACCATCTAGATCAGGGCTACCCAACACGCGGCCCACGGGTGGGATCCTTTGAACATGGCCTCCATTGGGAACACGGTCCACGACGGTGAGGCGTCTCCCAGGTGGGGTGAGCATCGAAGACGCAAGCAGATGGGCTGGCTGGAACAGACGGGTACAGGGTGTCGGTGTTTCTAGCCCTCAGGGAGGAGCTGCTGGGAGCGCTGGGGCATTGTGGGAAGTGCAGGCTGCTTAGCCTTGTGGGCAGAGCCTGAGAGGCAAAAGGCGTTATTCCTCGTAGAACTAGGTTTACCGTCATGGACAAAACTGCCGAGTTCTGCCAACGTTATGTCGACAGAACTCGGAGGTAGCGTAGATGCAGGTATAGTCCAAACAACTTAGAGCGCGGAATGTTTTTCCCGTGGCTGACTTCCATTTAAGCAAATTAGGGGGAGTGTTTTGCACGACTTATAGTGGGGAACGGGAGGACTTCCATTGCATCCGTTCCTACAAACGTCAACGACTTTAGTGTGGAACGGATGTATACCGGGGCAACTTATAGCGGGGAACCCCTGTACTCCAAGGGTACGTCTAGACTACAGGCTTTTGTCGACAGAAGTTTTGTCGACAGATACTGTCGACAAAGCTTCTGTCGACAAGAGGCGTCTGAACTACATCCAGTTCTGTCGACAAAGCAAGCGCTTTGTTGACATGACAGTGTAGCGCAAAGGACAGTATAGATGCAATAACGCCTTCTGTCGACAGAACTCTGTCGACAAAGGCGTTATTCCTAAATAGAATGAGGTTTGCACGCCCGTCGACAAAACTGCTGAGTTCTGTCGGCGTTATGTGGACAGAACTCAGCGGCAGTGTAAACGCAGGTATAGTTTTGTCGACAAAAGTCCACTTTTGTCGACAAAACCCTGTAGTCTAGACACACCCCAACTGAGGTCTAATCAGTGCAGTGTAGAGCGGAAGAAGGACTTCGTGTCTCGCTCACAACACACCTGTGAATGCATCCCAGAATCATGTTGGCTTTTTTTGCAACAGCGACACACTGTTGACTTATAGTTAGCTTGTGGTCCACTCTGACCCGTAGATCCCTTTCTGCAGGACTCCTTCCTAGACAGTCGTTAAACTAATAAACAGGCTTCTGGTCACCTAGTCTCACCAGCTCCCGTCTTCATCAACCTGTAGGTTGTGGGAAGATGCGAGAAATGCCTGGCACGCCGAGAAAGTAGCCCATGATGGCGGTGAGTAACCACACCAGCCAGGAATGGTGTTCTGTTACGGATTTGCCCAATACTCTGAGGTATGCTCATTTCTTACAGTTACTCGTATGGGACTGGGGAGGTTCACAATTCTATCCGTGTGCTGCTTGTGCGTACTTGTGCTCTCATACGGAGCTGAATTCTCCCTGCTGCCAATTTCCCCTCCCATTGGAGCTCTCCTGCAGGAACTAGGTTCCTCGGGACGGGGTTCTTCCCACCTTAGCAACACACACAGACACTCACACCCACTAACAGAGCACGCCTGAGAGGACGGGGGAATCAGCACTCACAAGCTGACCCCTCATATGTCCCTGGACGCCGCAGGCTGCTTTAACAGCAATGCCACACTGCACCCTCATGTGCCTTTGGACTCCGTGGGCTGGATTAAACAGCACTTTCAGCTGCCATCCTCATACGCCCCCCCGGTTCAGCACCCCCTATCCCCACTTTCCCACCACAGTCATTCACTGGTAAACCACACGATGAGCAAACCCCACAAGACTTTGGGCACTCCAGGATCTTTAGCTTGGGTACAAGAAGCGTTGTTGCAGAGCGAATGGGAAGCCAACACAACACCCCTCGAGGAAGAGTGAGCGAAGAGAAAGGAAGAGAGAGACGCAACCAGCTTAACCATGAAAGTGGTTTATTATATATATATAGGAGCCAAACACACAAAACAGTTACAATATTAAATCTAAATTGAAACGGATAACAAATGTGAGGTAACCATATCACAGTTTCGTAGGGCAGGGTCAGGAGGCTATGCTTAGAGACGTAGTTGATGGTGGAGAGAGAGAGAGAGAGAGACCTCACCACGCCATGGAGCTTGCACTGATCCGGGTTCCCAGATGGTGCTGGGAGCCGGGGTCCAGAGGGCAGGAGACAAGCCGGCGGAGCCCCAGCACGATCAGGCAGGAGATGAAGTCTCAATGGAACTGATGCCGTTTAAATCCAGGTCTCAGAACAGTTTTCTTGGGGAAGGAGAGGCGTTTTTATAGGGATAGTTCAAAGAGAAAGAGGCGAGACTATAGAGACGGATCACCCCTGGTGATGGGTGCTTGAACGAGCTCACAAAGCAACTAGGCCGTTGCAGTATTTTGGATGTCAATAGGATCGTTACTAGAATTGGTCTGATCATGACTAATTTGGGGGTGAGCGGGCCTGGGTTCCTTAGCATCTGGAGTAGCGATTTCCCATCAGGCCGTGCTTCTCCGCTTTCGGTATCCCATAGTTCAGTGCGGTTCCTGCCTTGGAAGAGCTGGTCTCCTTTCGGTATGCTAATGAGTTCTATCTTCAATGCAGATGAGGCTGGGGTGTTTCCTTAATTCGTTTAGGTGGGTCTTCCTGGCCTTTTCATGGCTTTGTCTGAGTCTAGCAAAAGCTTAAGGCAGGGGTTCTTAACCTTTTTACCTTCACACCTCCCCTGAAAGTGAACTTCATGTTCACACCCCCCCTGGGAGCCATTTTGTGCACCGCTTAGCCCCGCCCCCTCACCTGACAGGAAGCTAAGGGGCGTGGCTAGGACTATAAGAACTCTGCCAGGGAGCTCAGTCGGGGCCCAGCCTCTGAGGGAGACAGAGGCCTGCCCAGAGCTCCTGGCTGATGAGGCTGAGACCTGGCCCGGGCCTCCCACAGCCGCCTTCCCTCAGGCTTCCCTGCGATACATTTTCTGGGAGGCACCTCACACCTTCCCTGTATCCCCTTCACACCTCCCTTGGGGAGGCGCACCTCACTGGTTAAGAACCCCTGGCTTAGGGGAAGGGGGGGAAGGATGGTTTTCCATGAATGTCACGCCCCAGCTCCCAAGAGCACAGGGCTAGTAGGTAACAGTCCACTATGGGTCAGAGAGAGAAATGGCCACAGAAGTCGGCTAAACTGAAGGAATCAGGGGAACATCTGGAGAGGGCTGTGGGAGTGGCTTAAACTATGTGGGATTCATCTCGTTAGGAATTATTTCTGCAGGGTGCGATGTTGGGGCGGATTAGGAAAACGATTTCCCTAGGCGGGTGGGAAGCACTGGGATGGGTTCCCTAGGGAGGTGGTTGGTTACAAAGCTCTGGTTGGGTTGATTTAGTTGGGATTGGTCCTGCCTTGGGCAGGGGGCTGGACTTGATGACCTTCTGAGGTTTCTTCCAGCTCTATGGGTGTGTCTAGACTACAGGGTTTTGTCGACAAAAGTGGACTTTTGTCGACAAAACTATACCTGCGTCTACACTACCGCCAAGTTCTGTCGACATAACGTCGACAGAACGCGGCAGTTTTGTCGACGGCGGTAAACCTCATTCGATGAGGAATAACGCCGTTTGTCGACAGAGTTCTGTCGACAGAAGGCATTATTGCATATACACGGTCCTTTGCGTCTACACTCTTATGTTGACAAAGTGGCTTGCTTTGTCGACAGAACTGGATGTAGTCTAGACGTTCTTGGTCGACAGAAGCTTTGTCAACAGTATGGGTGTGTCTAGACTACAGGGTTTTGTCGACAAAAGTGGACTTTTGTCGACAAAACTATACCTGCGTCTACACTGCCGCTGAGTTCTGTCGACGTTATTCAACGGCTGTAAACCTCATTCTACGAGGAATAACGCCTTTTGTCGACAGAGTTCTGTCGACAGAAGGCGTTATTGCATCTACACTGTCCTTGGCGTCTACACTGTCATGTCAACAAAGCGGCTTGCTTTTCGACAGAACTGGATGTAGTCTAGGCGCTTTGTCGACAGGCGGCACATCGACAGTATCTGTCAACAAAACTTCCATCGACAAAGCCTGTAGTCTAGGCGTACTATCTGTCGACAAAACTTCTGTCGACAAAAGCCTGTAGTCTAGACATACCCTATGATTCTATGATTTGCTTGGGTGGGGCGGCAGGTTCCCATCCTCCGCCTTGCAGGACAAAGACCAAAAGCAAAGAGATTGCCCCTGGGAAGCAAATTAGAAACGCCTGCTGCAAGGAGCAACTTAATAAGTGGAGAAGGATATTTCTAACCCCTCTGAAACCTCCATCTGCTCTGGGGACCTGAATCTCACAATTATTTTTTTTTTGGAAAAGGGGTACTTTATAAAATAAGGTTGAGAAACACTGGTGTAGATGCTCTCTTTTGGAAGAGGTTTTTCCGGAAGATCTCCTCCGGAAAAGCTTCTTCCAAAGAAAGCCTGCAGTCTAGACGTAGCCTTTGAATGCGTTCCTACAGAGAACATGTGCACGGATGTAATCTAGAAAAACCAGACTCCGTTGGACCCTGTCAACAGCGCTTTCTGGATAGCCGGCATAAGGCGCACCTCTGCAAGGCTACATCTAGACTACATTCTTCTTTCGAAAGGCGATATGCAAATTCAGCGCTAATTTGCATGTCTTCTTCCGATCACGTTATCGGAAGAGGTTTTTTTTTCCGAAAAAGAAAGCAGTTTAGACGCGGTTCTTTCGAAATAACCCCCTTTTTCAAAAGAACCCGTACTCCTGAAAAAACTAGGAGTACGGGTTCTTTCGAAAAAGGGGTTTTTCTTTCGAAAGAAGCCCATCTAGATGGCGCTTTCACGTTCGAAAACCCCTTTTTCGAAAAAGCACTCGGACGCGAATATGCAAAGGAAGCAGGGGGACTTTAAATCTGCGCTTCATTTGCATTTTCGATTAGGCACATTTATGTTCCTCTTCGGAAGAGGAATGTAGTCGAATCGTGCCCATCTTGAGGAAGAAGGGTTCTTTCGAAAAAGGGCGTTTTTTCCCCAAAAGAACCGTATCTACACGGCTTTCTTTTTCAAAAAAAAAAAATGCTTTTGAAAAAGTGATCGGAAGAACACATGCAAATTAGACCGAATTTGCATCTCGCCTTCGAAGAAGAACGTCGTCGAGATGTACCCAAACTATAGAACACGCACCTGGCGCCTTCCACCACGGGAGAACAGCTCAGCCGATTCGCCGCTGCAGATTGTTCGCGGCCTTCCTGAAAGAGTCCGTGCCTCACATGCTGTTCGAACCAGCTTTCTTTGGTAGAATCAACAACCAGGCTTGGCTCCATGGGGGGAGTCTTCTGAAGAGGCGTGGTCTTGGGCAGAAGGGGCGGGGCCTTGTGCGGAAGGGGTGGGGCTGGCACTTGCCTTCGCTACCTGGGCCTTCACTAGACGCCCATGCTCACTACCATGGGGGCGTAAGCAAGATAGCCCGACATTCCCCTTTGAGACGCTCTTCAAAGCAACCTCCACTCCAGAAGGCGGCCCCTTTGCAGGCCGGGGGATCTGCAGTAACCAGCCAGAGTCTGCAACCCGGAGTATTTTGGGAGCACAGTTTTGTCAGTCTGATTCCCAGACACTAGGGTTGCCAAGTGTCTGGTTTTTTGCTGGACAGTCCGGTATTTGTGGCTGCTGTTCGGTAAAAAAACCCCAGAAAATACGTGTAAAATGTCTGGTATTTTCTGTTTTTCTCGGACGGAAGGCCGGTGCGGACATTTTTCCTCTGCAGCATTTGGCGGGGGGAATGCGGGAATTTAAAGGCACAGCGACTTTTTTTTTTTGCTCAACAAATTTGGTCTCCTGTTTTTTTTTCCTCAACAAGTTTGGTCTCCCATTTTTTTCCCTCAACAAGTTTGGCCTCCCATTTTTTTCCCTCAACAAATTTGGTCTCCCGTTTTTTTTTTCCTCAACAAGTTTGGTCTCCCATTTTTTTTCCTCAACAAGTTTGGCCTCCCATTTTTTTCCCTCAACAAATTTGGTCTCCGGTTTTTTTTTTCCTCAACAAGTTTGGTCTCCCATTTTTTTCCCTCAACAAGTTTGGCCCCCCTTTTTTTTTCTCAACAAATTTGATCTCCTGGGTTTTCCTCAACAAGTTTGGTCTCCCGTTTTTCCTTCAACAAATTTGGTCTCCCATTTTTTCTCAACAAATTTGGTCTCCGTTTTCTTTCCTCAACGAGTTTGGTCTCCCGTTTTTCCCTCAACAAATTTGATCTCCTGTTTTATTTTCCTCAACAAGTTTCATCTCCGGTTTTTTTCCCTCAACAAATTTGGTCTCCCGTTTTTTTTTCCTCAACAAGTTTGGCCTCCCATTTTTTTTCTCAACAAATTTGATCTCCCGGTTTTTTTCCTCAACAAGTTTGGTCTCCCGGTTTTTTCCCTCAACAAATTTGGTCTCCCATTTTTTTTTCTCAACAAATTTGATCTCCCATTTTTTTTTCCTCAGTAAGTTTGGTCTCCCATTTTTTTTCTCAACCAATTTTGTCTCCGGTTTTTTTCCCTCAACAAATTTGGTCTCGTTTTTTTTTTCCTCAACAAGTTTGGCCTCCCATTTTTTTTCTCAACAAATTTGATCTCCTGTTTTTTTTTCCTCAACAAGTTTGGTCTCCCGGTTTTTTCCCTCAACAAATTTGGTCTCCCATTTTTTTTTCTCAACAAATTTGATCTCCCATTTTTTTTTTCCTCAATAAGTTTGGTCTCCCATTTTTTTTCTCAACCAATTTGGTCTCCGGTTTTTTTCCCTCAACAAATTTGGTCTCCCATTTTTTTTCCCTCAACGAGTTTGGCCTCCCATTTTTTTTCCCAACAAATTTGATCTCCTGGTTTTTTTTTCCTCAACAAGTTTGGTCTCCCATTTTTTTTCTCAACAAATTTGGTCTCCGGTTTTTTTCCCTCAACAAGTTTGGTCTCCCATTTTTTTTTCTCAACAAATTTGATCTCCTGTTTTTTTTTTCCTCAACAAGTTTGGTCTCCCATTTTTTTTCTCAACAAATTTGATCTCCCGTTTTTTTTCCTCAACAAGTTTGGTCTCCGTTTGTTTTGTTTTTGCTCAACAAGTTTGGTCTCCTGGATTTTTTTCCCCCAGCCTTGTTCAGGATTTTTTGTGAAAGTATCTGGCAACCCTCCCAGATACTGCTGCCCGCTACGGCTCACCAGCACACGTGGGGTTTGGTGGTGAAAATGGTGAGGTTTCCTCCGTTGTGTTGGCTTTTGGGGCCTTTTCTCTGCTCCCCACTCCTGCCAGAATGAAAAGGGTTCAGCTGCCAATGGGGGGGAAAATTCCCTCATTCTGGGACAGAGTCTTTCCATTTAATTTTCAGAGTCCTGGCGTGGTGACTGGGCTCTCAGGGAAGGGGAACATGGGTATATGTGGGACACAGCTGAGTAGATTGTCACCTCCTTGGTGCGTTCCTCCACTAGGGCAGGGGTGGGCAAAAGGGCCTCCGCGGGGCGGATCCGGCCCACCAAGTGGGTGGATCTGGCCCACGGAGGCCGTGCCACTCCCCCATCCCCAGGCCAATTAGCGAAGTTTCCTCCACCCTGCTAGGAGCACGCGGCACTTTTCTAAGTGCCACGTGCTCCTTGCAGAGTGGGGGAAGGGCAGAGGAAACTTCGTGAGCTTCCCCTGCACCCAGACCCTGATTGGCCTGGGGGTGGGAGAGCGTGCAAAGCTCCTTCCCGCCTTGCCAGGGGCATGAGTGCTTAGTGGGAAGGGGGGCAAATGGGGCTCCTCCACCCCCAGATCACTCGTGGCCTGTGGGTGGGGAAGCCTGGAAGCATCCTGGCCCCGCCCCTTTCTTTTTAGGCCCCGCCCTTCCATTTAGACCCCACCCCTTCCTTTTAGGCCCCTCCTTCCGGGTGGCTGCCAAAAATTATTGCCCACCCCTGCACTAGGGAATGAGGTCAAGATGGAAGGTGTCTTTTCCCTACACAATATAGGCGTGTATGCAGCCCAAATTAGCACAGCCCCTGAGCGAAAATGTTTGATTTTCTTTGTAGTTCTGGATAGGATTTCCAGGTGTCTGGTTTTGAACCGGACCATCCAGTATTTGAGCTTTCTGTTCGGGAAACAAACTGAGAAAAAAGAAATGAGAAAATAGAACCGTCCGATATTTCCTAAATCAGATGGAACGTAGATTGCGATGTCATGAAGTGCGTCTGGTATTTCTGTTGAAACCATCTGGCAACCCTAGTTCTGGAAATGGCACCGTCGCCAGCCTCAGTGTGAAAAACTCCTGGGCTGAGCCCCAAAATTACAGTGGATTAAAAATCAGGAGATTGTTGAGCAGAATAACTTCAGGGCTCCATGTTTTGGTCTTCCGCTGCCGGAGACTTTAGGGTTCATGTTTTCAAGCTTTCCTCTGCAACCATCAGAGCTAAAACTTTTAAAAAAAGACAGAAGTTGAGACACTCAGCTAATCCCGTAATTCCAGTGCTTGTGGCCTTCACAAAATCACTGTATACTGGGAGCAGGGGCCGCACCAAAGGGTGAACCCTATAGATTGTTCTCCTGCGCAAGAACAAGTTGGAAAGGCTATGGCCAGGGTCTTAAATGCTTTCCCCTGATCTCATTGGGTACATCTAGACTACAAGCTTTTGTCGACAGGTAGGGTGTGTCTAGACTACAGGCTTTTGTCGACAGATAGGGTGTGTCTAGACTACAGGCTTTTGTCGACAAAAGTGGACTTTTGTTGACAAAACTATACCTGCGTCTACACTGCCGCTGAGTTCTGTCGACGTAATGTCGACAGAACTCGGCAGTTTTGTCGGATTGATGTAAACCTCATTCTACGAGGAATAACACTTTTTGTCAACAGAGTTCTGTCGACAGAAGGCGTTATTGCATCGACACTGTCCTTTGTGTCTACACTCTCATGTTAACAAAGCGGCTTGCTTTGTCGACAGAACTGGATGTAGTCTAGACGCTCTTTGTCGACAGTATCTGTCGACAAAACTTCTGTCGACAAAAGCCTGTAGTCTAGACGTACCCTATACTGTTGGCAAAGCTTCTGTCAACAAGAGCGTCTACACTACATCCAGTTCTGTTGACAAAGCAAGCGCTTTGTGACATGAGAGTGTGAGCGCAAAGGACAGTGTCGATGCAATACGCTTTCTGTCGACAGAACAATGTCGACAAAGGCATTATTCCTCGTCAAATGAGGTTTACCACCGTCGACAAAACTGCCGAGTTCTGTCCATGTTCGTCGACAGAACTCGGCAGTAGTGTAAACGCAGGTATAGTTTTGTCGACAAAGTCCACTTTTGTCGACAAAACCCTAGTCTAGACATACCCATTATGAGCCTCTGTGGTTGGTGGGAAGTTCTAGACCAGTGTTTCTCAACCACAGGTATGAGAACCCTTTGGGGTACTTGAGAGAAGTCTGGGGGTATGTCAACACCAGTGAAATGTGGAGAAAACAGAATGTTTGTTGTAAGTTTCACAGCGATTTATTATTTCGGCACTTTTTACACCCAAAATGTCATGGCCCGCCTGGCTACGATGAAGTTGTTGAAACAAATGTGTTGCAATGGTAGAAAAAAATGTGTGTGTGTCTGAAAACTGTAGGTCAGCCATGGCCAACCGGCAACTCGTGAGCCGCATGCGGGTCTTCCCCTCCAGGGTGCGGCTCATGAAGCCCTGCCCCACCATGGCTTGTAAAGCCGGCCCTCTCCTCCCGGCTCCCTGTGCTGATCTGGGCAGGGGAGCCATCCGGCGTGGCCATTAAAGATGGAGAATTAAAGATGGTGTCAGCTGGTGGGAGCCTGATGTGGCCAAAAAGCCTCTAAATGCATTTTCTTAAAGGGGCAGAACTTTTTTTTTTTTTTTCCTTACAACTTTGCCCTGGCTCTTCGCGCTGGATCCACTGATATCTTGGCACTTTGCCCAGAATGGGTTGGCCACTCCTGCTGCAGGTACTGGGGGCCTGTATAATATTTTTTTTAAAAAGGGGTTCTTTATAAAAAAAAAGGTTGAGAGACACTGGTCTAGCTGATAGCTGTGGAGGGAGAGGTAGCTAGGGCAAGACCCATAGAAACATCAGGCTATGAGAGCAGAGAGGCGAGCAGGGCTCCGCATGGTTTGGAGAGACAGTACTGAGAGTAAGCCCCCACCCCCAGGCTTGGAGGGCAAGTCTGTTAGTGCCGCATTCAGAAAAATGAGGAGACAACAGCATGTTAAACTAAAAGCATGGCCAAGGCACGAGCGGTGGGGAGAGCTCTCCCATCACTCCATGGAAACCACTCGTGCGAGGAGTAGCTAACAGTGCTGGGGAGAGCTCTCCCGGTGCTCCATGGAAACCACTCGTGCGAGGAATAGCTAACAGCACTGAGGAGAGCTCTCCCAGCGCTCCATGGACACCACTTGTGAGGAGTAGCGAACAGCGCTGGGAGAGCTCTCCCGGCGCTCCATGGACACCACTCGTGCGAGGAGTAGCGAACAGCACTGGGAAAGAGCTCTCTCGGTGCTCCATGGAAACCACTTGTGCGAGGAGTAGCTAACAGTGCGGAGGAGAGCTCTCCCAGCGCTCCATGGAAACCACTTGTGCGAGGAGTAGCTAACAGTGCTGAGGAGAGCTCTCCTGGCGTTACATGGAAATCACTCGTGCGAGGAGTAGCTAACAGTGATGGGAGGAGCTCTCCTGGCACTTCATGGAAACCACTCGTGCGAGGAGTAGCTAGCAGCGCTGGGAGAGCTCTCCCGGCGCTCCATGGACACCACTTGTGAGAGGAGTAGCGAACAGCGCTGGGAGAGCTCTCCCGCGCTCCATGGACACCACTCGTGCGAGGGGTAGCTAACAGTGCTGAGGAGAGCTCTCCTGGCGTTACATGGAAATCACTCGTGCGAGGAGTAGCTAACAGTGATGGGAGGAGCTCTCCTGGCACTTCATGGAAACCACTCGTGCGAGGAGTAGCTAGCGCTGGGGAGCTCTCCCGGCGCTCCATGGACACCACTTGTGAGAGGGGAGTAGCGAACAGCGCTGGGGGAGAGCTCTCCCGGCGCTCCATGGACACCACTCGTGCGAGGGGAGTAGCTAACAGCACTGGGGAAGAGCTCTCTCGGTGCTCCATGGAAACCACTCGTGCGAGGGGAGTAGCTAACAGCGCTGAGGGAGAGCTCTCCCGGCGCTCCATTGAAACCACTCATGCGAGGGGAGTAGCGAACAGCACTGGGGTAGAGCTCTCCCAGCGCTCCATGGACACCACTCATGCGAGGGGAGTAGCTAACAGCACTGGGGGAGAGCTCTCTCGGTGCTCCATGGAAACCACTCGTGCGAGGGGAGTAGCTAACAGCACTGGGGAAGAGCTCTCTCGGTGCTCCATGGAAACCACTCGTGCGAGGGGAGTAGCTAACAATGCTGAGGGAGAGCTCTCCCGGCGCTCCATGGAAACCACTCGTGCGAGGGGAGTAGCGAGCAGCGCTGGGGGAGAGCTCTCCCGGCGCTCCATGGACACCACTTGTGAGAGGGGAGTAGCGAACAGCGCTGGGGGAGAGCTCTCCCGGCGCTCCATGGACACCACTCGTGCGAGGGGAGTAGCTAACAACGCTGAGGGAGAGCTCTCCCGGCGCTCCATGGAAACCACTCGTGCGAGGGGAGTAACGAACAGTGCTGGGGGAGAGCTCTCCCAGCACTCCATGGAAACCACTCGTGCGAGGGGAGTAACGAACAGTGCTGGGGGAGAGCTCTCCCGGCGCTCCATGGAAACCACTCGTGCGAGGGGAGTAGTGAACAGTGCTGGGAGTGTAGCTCCCAGCACTGTAGCCTGCTTCACACTGATATTTTACAGTGTGGTAACTTGCTGTACTCTGAGTGCGGTTTTTCACACCCCTGAGCGAGAAAGTTTCAGTGCTCCCATTTCTGTTCCCCTCTTGTTCCCAAACTATCCTCATAAGACAACGGCGTTTCTCCCCAGTAGCTATCGTCCCCACACCTCTGGGCGGCTGAGCTATTCTATTATTCCCATTTTACAGACAAGGGGTACAGACAGCCTACCCCAGAATCAAGCCCAAAGTTTGGAGTAGAAGAGGGAACTGTACCAAAACCAATAAGGCATCCGGTAGCATGTTAACGACCTTCAAATGTATTAGGGGATTCATAAATTTGCTAGTCTTGAACAAGACACCAGACCCTAAGGTTGCCAGGTATTTGCGGCTTCTGTCCGGTAAAAAAAAAAAAAACAGAAAATACCGGACATGGAAAACGTCTGGTATTTTGTGTTTTTCTCAGATGGAAGGCTGCTTGGGACGTGCTCCCCCTGCCGCATCTGGTGTGGGCGGGGAGTGTGGGATCGAAAGGCATCGTGACTTTTTTTGGTGTGGGTTTTGGTTTTCGCTCAACAACTTTGGTCCCCGGTTTTTTTTTCCTCAAGCAATTTTTTCCCTACCATGTTCGGTAGTTTTTGTGACACTATCTGGCACCTCTACCGGACTCTTTGAAACAGACTTAACACGGCTACCCCTCTGAAATTGATATTCCAAATCCCAGGCCGGTATCTTGTGTCTCTGTTTAAATCTACCCTCTCGATATACCACTTCCACGTGACAAATATTTGTGGTACAATGCCCATGGAATGTGTATTGATCACAGACTCGGTAGAAAATACTAGATAAGAGAGTTACTTGTGAAAATACCAAACCTGGTTTTCCTGAGTTATAAAATCCTGATTTCCCATGAGAGCCAAGCAATGTTTTGTAAGAGATTATGTAAAGGCAACTTGCGTATGTGTGTGTGTTTGTCCATGTGCATAGCTTCCTTCCATATACCCACCATAATGAACTTTATGCTAGCATTCTGGCTGCTACAAGAAGTCAGACAGCACCCTCAGGTGGGCACATGAGTAGTTACTGCATCATGTAGGCACCCAACTTGTTTCTCTCGCAACAAAAGGACACCGTGATAGCCATGGAAATGGATTGGTGAATTGTGATACTTCGGTCCGGTCGGCGTGTGAAGCTACAGGAGACTCTACCAAAACTGGGTCAACTTACCATGAGACGTTAAGCATGGAAAAACTCATTGCCACTGCCGTAAAGTATGTGCCTTCTGGCGCAGCAACAACAGGAATGCTAGGGATATGCTAACGCTGTTGTACTGGAGAGCAGGGTTAGCACAGGCGAACTGCTCTACAACAACGTAGCCTGGCACACTGTCCTGAAAGCAGAAGACCTCTCCGAAAGCATAGTACACCCCCTCCAACACAGGGACATGAGTTTAGCTCTCACTAAGCAACAGCTGGGCAGAATCGCTATCTCTGGCATCTCCACACTCTGACAAACAGGGTGGGTACGTCTAGACTACAGGCTTTTGTCGACAGAGGCTTTGTCGACGGATAGGGTATGTCTAGACTACAGGGTTTTGTCGACAAAAGTGGACTTTTGTCAACAAAACTACACTGCCGCTGAGTTCTGTCGACAAAACGTCGACAGAACTCGGCAGTTTTGTCGACGGCGGTAAACCTCCTTCTATGAGGAATAACACCTTTTGTCAACAGAGCTGTGTCGACAGAAGGCGTTATTGCCTCTACACTGTCCTTTGCGTCTACACTGTCATGTCGACAAAGTGGCTTGCTTTGTCGACAGAACTGGATGTAGTCTAGAAACTCTTTGTCGACAGTATGGGTGTGTCTAGACTATAGAGTTTTGTCGACAAAACTATACCTGTGTATCCCTTCTGCCGGGTAGGCCTGGCAGTAACCAGGGCTGGGTTCAATATCTTGGGGCTATCTCACATAGAACCGGCTCGAGTCCCCACCCAGTAATCTGGGAAATTCACGCACCCCTGGGCGCCTCTGAGAGGCAATGCTTCCCCACTCGCAAGCACAGAGTCTGAGTGTAGGAAAGAAACATTTAATGAAACAGAAAGAGAAGTCATACGGCATTAACTTGGGGGAAAACACCACAAACAGAGTTCATAACCCCAAACATGAGCCAAGCCCTCACCCCAGCCAAGAATCTCCCGAAGTCCAAAAAGTCCGACACCCCAAAAGTCTCTGTCCCTGGTCCGTTCCACCCAGAGTCCTAAAGTTCACCCGCAGGGTTTCACCTCCCAACCTGGGTAGAAATGGGGGTCGGGCGATAGATAGGGGGCACCTTATACAAAACTCCGCCACGCTCCACCAGCTGTCTCGTTCCACGCCTCTGGACGCTCCACTGGGCACCTGCTGCCGCTCCACGCCAGGCCGCTGATGGCCGCTTCTTGCCTGCCGCTGCTCCATGCCACGCCGCTGCTCCACACGCTGGTCACCGCCACTTCACTGGTGCAACAGGTCTGGCACTCAGCCAAACCAGTGATTTCAGCTCTCAGTGATTTCAACTCTTTAGCCACCGGCTGGACTGGCAAATGAATCCAGCTTTCACTGGACTAGCAAAAGAAAAGACTCCTCAGGGAGTCTGCTTTAGGTCTGTCCTTAAAACAAAGGGGGAAAGGTGCAAGCTAGGCCAGTCTTATAGCTCACACCTGGCAGGTGTGAAGCAGGCTGACTCAAACCCTTTAACCCTTTCCCCCAGCTCTGTTCACTCAATGCTGGAAGGGGGGAGGCTTGTTCTTCCGAGACCTCTTACCATGATGGTGGTGTCTCTCCTGCAAGCACTGGTGGCATGTTTTACAGTTCCCACATTTAAGGGTAGCATGATTAGTGACCCCCACAACAGTTCCAAATTATATACAATTCTCCACATTCCATTCCAACACTGACCTTCCATCAGCCTTGTCTGAATGGGATTTACATAGCCACACCTCGGATTTTCTCCTGAGCAGTATTTACATGTCAACAGTTAACAGTTAATTACCTTGCAGAGCTACACAACTGTAGTGGGCACACCCACCCCTCCTTTTAGCTGGCTGACAGCAAGCAGCAGTTCAGCCCCTGCTTACACCTGTGTCTACACTGCTGCTGAGTTCTGTTGACATAACGTCGACAGAACTCGGCAGTTTTGTCGACGGCTGTAAACCTCATTCTATGAGGAATAACGCCTTTTGGCGACAGAGTTCTGTCGACAGAAGGCGTTATTATCTACACTGTCCTTTGCGTCTACACTGTCGTATGCCGACCGGCGGCTTGCTTTGTTGACAGAACTGGATGTAGTCTAGATGCTCTTTGTCGACAGAAGCTTTGTTGACTGTATCTGTCGACAAAACTTCTGTCGACAAAACCCTGTAGTCTAGACACACCCATACTGTCGACAAAGAGCATCTAGACTACATCCAGTTCTGTCGACAAAGCAAGCCGCTTTGTCGACATGACAGTGTAGACGCAAAGGACAGCGTCGATGCAATAACGCCTTCTGTCGACAGAACTCTGTTGACAAAAGGCGTTATTCCTCGTAGAATGAGGTTTACCGCCGTCGACAAAACTGCCGAGTTCTGTCGACATTATGTCGACAGAACTTGGCGGTAGTGTAGACGCAGGTATAGTTTTGTCGACAAAAGGCCACTTTTGTCAACAAAACCCTCTAGTCTACACAGCAAAGTTATTTCAAAATAACAGCCGTTATTTCGAAATAACTTTCCTAGCGTCCACACAAACCAACTGCTATTTTGAAATTAATTTGAAATAGCGGAAGGCTTATTTCAAAATTGGTAAACCTCATTCCATGAGGAATAGCGCCAGTTTTCAAATTGCAATTTCAAAATAAGCACTGTGTAGATGCTTATTTTGAAATAGGGGGCCTCCAGCCCTTCCCAGGGTGCCCTGCTGGCTGCCCTGGCCCCAAAGTAACTTTTGACCTGATGCCGTGCCAGAACTAGTTCCGTCTGGCCTTAAATGTGATACAGCATCCAATCAGTGTGATCGTGCTATTTTGAAATGCATTTTGTGTGTAGGCGTGTTATTTCAAAATAAGATATTTCGAAATAACTATTTGAAAATAGATATTTCGAAATAACGCTGAAGTGTAGATATACCCAGGGAGGCTAAGGACACCATTCCTTACCCATCCTGGCTGATAGCCATTGGTGGACTTAACCTCCACGAATGTATCTAGTTCTCTTTTAAACTCTGTTATAGTCCTAGCCTTCACAACCTCCACCGGCGAGGAGTTCCACAGATTGACTATGCGCTGTGTGAAGAAGAACTTCCTTTTATTTGTTTTAAACCTGCAACCCATTCGTTTCATTTGGTGGCCCCGAGTTCTTATATGATGGGAACAAGTCAATAACTTCTCCTTATCCACTTTCTCCACACCACTCATGATTTTATAGACCTCTATCCTATCCCCCTTTAGTCTCCAGCTTTGCCTGTGGCCCTGCAGGTTGACTGTGCACGGTGTGAAGAAGAGACGCCGTGTTCAGAAGCCGCCAAAACCAGGACAGGCAATTACTAGCTCTGTGGGATGGAGCCCGTCCGCCAGGTCTACCTCTTCGTGGGCCCCCACCACTATATTTACCTGTGCCTGTGCAGATATGGGTGATCAGCGCTCCCATTGGCTGTGGATCGCTGTTCCTGGCCAATAGGAGCTGCGGGAAATGGTACCCTGGTCCATGTCCCGTCCTGCCACTCCCTTTGGCCGGGAATGTCAGTCCAAAGCCAACAGGAGCTGCGGGAAACCGTATCCCAGTCCACGTCCCGTCCTGCCACTCCCTTTGGCCGGGAGCTGCGATCATAAGAACATAAGAATGGCCAGACTGGATCAGACCAAAGTTCCCTCTAGCCCAGTGTCCTGTCTGCCGACAGTGGCCAATTCCAGATGCCCCAGAGGGAGTGAATCCAACAGGTAACGATCAAGCGATGTCTCTCCTGCCATCCATCTCCACCCTCTGACAAACAGAGGCTAGGGACACCCTTCCGTACCTATCCTGGCTAATAGCCATGAATGGACTTAACCTCCATGAATTTATCTAGGTCTCTTTTCAACCCTGTTATAGTCCTCGCCTTCACAATCTCATGCGGCGAGGAGTTCCACAGGTTGACAATGCGCTGTGTGAAGAACTTCCTTTGGTTTGTTTGAAACCTGCTGCCCGTTCATTTCATTGGGTGGCCCCGAGTTCTTATATGATGGGAACAAGTCCATCACTTTTCCTTATTCACGTTCTCCACACCACTCGTGATTATATAGACCACATTCTAGTCACATTAGGGTGGGGGGCGAGCACCAGCAATTTGCTTCAACTGGGTGATGGGACACAAAGTTTGAAAGCCGCGGGGCGGAGGCATCTGCTGTAGTGCTCCTCTATGGCTCTTCACGGGTGTGCCGTGGTTACGGGGGCGTGAGCGGTGCAGGGACAGGACAGCCCAGTGGTTTTCCCGGCCGTGGCCTCGAGGAACCACAGAAACAAGTTTGTGGGATTCCATTAAGTACAGGGTCAGGGAGGTGGTGAGGATCAGGCTTGGTGGGGTGAGGCCGGGCTGGGCCAGGAGGGGAGGAGGCTGGGCTGGGTGGAGCCAGGAGGGGGTGGGCAGAGCCAGGATGGGGTAGGACTGGGTGAGCCCAGGAGGGGGTTGGGTTGGGCTGGGCCAGGCCAGGAGTGGGTGGGTGGGACCAGGACAAGGTTTGGGGAGGTCAGGAAGGGGTTGGGTTGGGTGGGGCCACGTGGGGGTGGGCGGGGCCAGGAGGATTGGGTTGGGCTGGGCCAGAAGTGGGCGGGGCATGCCTGAGGGGCTGGGCAGGGCCAGGGCGGGTTTTGGGGGCCAGGAAGGGGTCGGGTTGGGTGGCGCTAGGATGGGGTTGGAGAGCAGGAAGAGGGGTGGGAGGGGCCAGGAAAGACTTTGGGGACCAGGAAGGGGTTGGAAGGGGCTGAGCGGGGCCATGTGGGGGTGGATGGGGCCAGGAGGGAGTCTGGGGAGCCAGGAAGGGGTTAGGTTGGGTGGGTCCATGTGGGGTGGGGGGACAGGAGGTTGGGGGCAGGAAGGGGTGGGGTTGGCTTGGGTTGGGCTGGGTGGGAGCATGTGGTGGTGGGCGGGGCCAGGAGGGGGCAGGCGGGGCCAGGAGGGAGTTGGGGACCAGGGAGAGGTTAGGGGCGGGGCTATGTGGGGCAGGCGGGGACAGGAGGGAGTTGGGGACCAGGGAGAGGTTAGGGGCGGGGCTATGTGGGGCAGGCGGGGACAGGAGGGAGTGGGGATCAGGCAGGGGATGGGCGGGGCCATGTGGCGGTGGCGGGGCCAGGAGGAGTAGGGGTCAGGTCAGGCAGGGGCTGGGCGGGGCCATGTGGCGGTGGGGCGGGGCCAGGAGGGAGTTGGGGTCAGGCAGGGGCTGGGCGGGGCCATGTGGCGGTGGGGCGGGGCCAGGAGGGAGTAGGGGAGTCAGGCAGGGGCTGGGCGGGGCCATGTGGCGGTGGGCGGGGCCAGGAGGGAGTTGGGGTCAGGCAGGGGCTGGGTGGGGCCATGTGGCGGTGGGCGGGGCCAGGAGGAGTAGGGGCGTTAGGCAGGGGCTGGGGTGGGGCCATGCGGCGGTGGGCGGGGCCAGGAGGAGTAGGGGTCAGGCAGGGGCTGGGCGGGGCCATGTGGCGGTGGGCGGGGCCAGGAGGGAGTTGGGGTCAGGCAGGGGCTGGGCGGGGCCATGTGGCGGTGGGCGGGGCCAGGAGGGAGTTGGGGTCAGGCAGGGGCTGGGCGGGGCCATGTGGCGGTGGGCGGGGCCAGGAGGAGTAGGGAGTCAGGCAGGGGCTGGGCGGGGCCATGTGGCGGTGGGCGGGGCCAGGAGGGAGTTGGAGTCAGGCAGGGGCTGGGCGGGGCCATGTGGCGGTGGGCGGGGCCAGGAGGGAGTTGGGGGGGTCAGGCAGGGGCTGGGCAGGGCCATTTGGCGGTGGGCGGGGCCAGGAGGGAGTTGGGGCGTCAGGCAGGGGCTGGGCGGGGCCATTTGGCGGTGGGCGGGGCCAGGAGGGAGTTGGGGGGGTCAGGCAGGGGGCTGGGCGGGGCCATGTGGCGGTGGGCGGGGCCAGGAGGGAGTAGGGGGCGTCAGGCAGGGGCTGGGCGGGGCCATGGCGGTGGGCGGGGCCAGGAGGGAGTAGGGGCTCAGGCAGGGGCTGGGCGGGGCCATGTGGCGGTGGGCGGGGCCAGGAGGGAGTAGGGGGGGTCAGGCAGGGGGCTGGGCGGGGCCATGCGCCGGCGGACGGGACCACGAGGGGGCGGGGCGGGGCGGGGCGCGCATGCGCACCAGGCCTGCCGGGAGCGGCCCCGGCCCCGGCCCCGGCCCCAGCTCAAGGTGACACGCCGGGCCCTGGCCCGGTGGGCGGGGCCCGCGGGAGGAGGGCGCCTGCGCAGTGGTCCACCGCGCTGCCAGGCCTGGCGAGGGCAGCCGCGTCAGGGGCGGTGACTGCGCAGGCGCCAGGCCCGCGGCGCATGCTCAGTCGCAGCCCCGCGGCGCCGCCTGCCCACGTGGTCCGGCCCTTTAACCCCGCGCGGCGCCGCGCTCAAGGAGACTCGGGACGCGGCCGCAGGATGCCCCGCGGGAGCCGGAGCGCGGCCCGGCCGGCCGGCTGCGGCCAGGTGCGGGGCGGGGTGGTCTGGTCTGGTCTGGTCTGGCCCGGCCCGGCCCGGCCGGGGCCGGGGATGGGAGTCTCCGCTGGCTCCGGAGTGGGGCAGCGTGTCTAGGGCGGGAGTGGGGCACCTCCGGCCCGCGGGCCGCATACGGCCCGCGAGGCTCAGGGTGCCTTCCACAGCATTCCCACGGTGCCCGCCCTCACGCTGTGGGGCTGGAGTACTCTAAATCTCCTAGGCTGCCCCCCTCCCTCCATTCTGGAGTGCGAGGGGACTATGGGGGGTGTCTTTCTCTTTCTCAGCCCGGTACCCCGCCCCACTGATTTTTTCCGTGGGTCGCTGTCCCTGAACCAAAAAAGGCCCCCAACCCCTGGTCTGGGGCAGTGTTTCTCAAGCAGGGGTACAAGTACCCTTTGGGGTACTCGAGAGACGTCTCGGGGGGTGATACATCAACACAACTGAAATTTGGAGAAACCTGAATGTGGGTTGTAAGTTTCACAGCGCTTTATTATGGTTGTACTTTTTACACCCCAACAATGAAGTTGTTGAAACAAACGTGTGGCGACGGTAGAAAAAAATGGTGTGTCTGAAAACTGTAGGTACTAGGGGTACTTATAATCAGGGCTCGCCGAACTGCGTCGAGCCCCGCTCGCCAGCCCCGCTCGCCAGCCGCGCTGTCCGGTGATCTGCGCATGCGCCGATCACCCGAACCCGGCTTTTCCGGGTTACAATCTACTCGCCACGGGCGAGTAGATTGTATAATTTGTCGAGCCCTGCTTATAATTGTTAGGGTTTTTTTTGAAAAAGGGGTACTTTTATAAAAAAGTTGACACACTGGTCTAGGGGGTGCCAACCACAGCCAATGAGCTGGTATGATGAGGTGTGGTAGCTCCCTTGTTCCACCACCTGTCGCCAGCCGGGCATGTGGGGGGGAAGGATCTGTTATTGGCCCAGCTGTAAGTGGTGGGAGAGCCAAACTTTCTGCTACGCAGCACGACTCTTCCACCTTCCCAAGGTCACGGCTCAATCCAAGGTCAATCGCCCGGTTCAGCATGAATCTGTAGCACAGGTGGGAAGGACCGGGTGAGGTGGTGAATCTCTCCAGCCTGGTAGTGTGTACTAATCCCTGCCGTTTTGTCCAATCTGGGAGCTGTCTTTTGCCCTGATGAGCACCCCAGGGAGGGTTTTCCCCGGAGTGACTTTGTGGGTCACCTTCAGTCTGTCTGTTCGCACGCTCCTCACCGGCGATAAATGCTGTTTCCGTCCTGCGGCTGGAAAGGCGGAACTCTCCCTCTGGGGCCCTGATCCTGGTCTGGAGCGAGTTAATCCGTTATAAAAGCCCAATGCCAGCTGTATTCCTGCGGTCTGAGGGGGTGGCTTTACCCAGGGTGTTGTCCTTGTGACGTACAGGACATCCCCACTATAAGTCTCCCCGATACACAGCTGTTCCCCGGTAAAGTTGTTGCTGTTTGATGTTTGTGCTCGACCGTGGGCCGTATGGCTCCCCGGGGGCCACATGGAAAAAATGTAACATTAGGTACATTATGTACCTTTTTTTCCAACTAACAGCGGCTATGAGGGGGGCCACAGAAGTCAACGAGGCTCAGAAGGGGCCCATGAGCAAAAAACGGTTGAGAAACACTGCATTAGAACAGTGTTTCTCAACCAGTAAGTACAAGTACCCTTAGCGGTACTCGAGAAAAGTCGGGGGGGTACGTCAACACAACTGAAATTTGGAGAATTTTTGTGCTTTTTACACCCCACAATTTCATTGCCCGCCCATGATGAAGTTCAAATGTGTTGCAATGGTAGAAAAAATTTGTCTGAAAACTGTAGGTACTGGGTGCGCTTATAATTTTTTTTTTTTTTTTTTTTTTTGAAAAAGGAGTACTTTATTAAAAAAAGGTTGAGAAGCACTGTCTTAAGTTCTCCCATTCCCCGCTATAAGTCGTGCCAAACACTCTTCTTCCCTCCCCCCCCCCATTTGCTTAAAGGGAAGTCAGCCGGGGGGGGGGGAAGAAGTGTGTGTTTTTGGTTTTTGAACAGATCTTGGACTTCTGGGCTATGTCTACACTGGCGGCTTCTTGCGCAAGAACATCTTGTGCAAGGGTTCTTGTGCAAGAAGACTTGCGCAAGAACACGGCCACGCTGCCATGTGTGAGCTGTGCTTTTGCGCAAGAGCATCCATGGCAGTGTGGACGCTCTCTTGCGCAAGAAAGCTCCGATGGCCGTTTTCGCCATAGGGCTCTCTTGCGCAAGGAATCCCTGCCGAGCATCCACACTGCCCTCTTGCGCAAGAGGGCTTACACCTGTTAGAAAAGAGCGTAGCTCTCGCGTAAGGAGCCGTCTCTTACCACGCCGTACTGTAAGCTTCCTTGCGCAAGAGCGGGCGGGCAGTGTGGACGCTCTGTGGATTCTTGCGCAAGAGCGGCCGTACTTGCGCAAGAACCCGCCAGCGTAGACATAGCCCTAGTGAGGACGGCCCGAATTTTCCTAGAAGTGGATGTTTGGTTAGGGGGAGTGCGTGAATTCCTCTGCTGGCGCATGCAAGTTTGAGAGGCAGTAAACAGGGTTCAATAAATTGCTTCTCGGCCTCTTGAAGACGAAGATCACGTGTAGGATCTGGGCTGGCCGAGCCAGATTGGTAACCACGAGGCTGTGGTCTTGACACCTGAGAAAACAGGTGCACGGGGTCCTTTGTTCTTTCACTTGCTGCTAAACTGGGTCTCCGAAAAGTGCCACGCTCAGGATTCGTCCTCGCACCCACCCCGGGAGCACACCTCCGTGGGCCAGCTGGGGTGGGACATTCCCGTGGTACTTAGCCTATGGTCAGCGCCTTTTCTTTGCCAATTTTGCTAACTTGTATTTCTTCCTCCTTCCCTCTGCTCCATTCCCTTGTACTCAGCAGTGTAGCGCCGTCTCATGCCCGCCCGCCAGCTCCGCCGCCACCATCCGCGGTTGCAGCCTCGGCACCTCCCCAGCAGCCAGGCCTGATGGCCCAGATGGCCACCACCGCGGCAGGGGTGGCTGTGGGCTCCGCGGTGGGCCACGTGGTCGGCAGCGCGCTGACGGGGGCTTTCAGCGGAGGGAGCAGCGCCGAGCCGGCGAAACCGGCCAGTCCTGCCCAGGTAATGCAGCGCCATGGGGTCACCAGGGAGCTGGCTTTTCAGAACTGCGTGGAGTCCCGGAAGCAGGGCTGGTGGTCGGGTGTCCTGCCTAGAGGGCCTTCCTGCATGCCAAGACAACACAAACAATAGCCACTTAAAGCCCTGCTATTACTAAGAGTTGGCTGGGAAGTGTGTGTGTGTGTGGGGAGGAGGGTGTTTTGTTAGGGTGTGTGGGGGTGGGTGTGTGTGGTGTGGAGGTGGGGTGGAGGTGTGGGGATGGGTGGGGATGGGGTGTCCGTGTGGGGATGGGGGTGTGTGTGTGTGTGTGTGTGTGGGATGTGTGTGGAGGGGGTGTAAGTAATTAGGTGCACGTTTGTGCCTTGAGTGAGTTTGGCCAGGCTATACCTGTGATTTTAAGTGGGGACGAGCCATATTCCCTCTAATTTTTTCCATCCATGCGTGGAATAAATTTTGTGCACACCAAGGCATGTGCAGATGTGCACCACCAAAAGCAACACACGCTGCTGGCCAGAAGTACTCTACTAATCGGCTGCGCGGCACTGCAGTCTCTCTTGGCCTGCCGCCCAAGCACTCTGCTTGCAGGGAACACTGGACAGGAGGGCAGGACGTGACACTAGTGCAGTGTTTCTTAAACTTTTTAAGACCGAGGAAAACCAAACAATCATTGTTTTTTTATGCGCAACACCAAGGATTTTTTGTGGGGGGGGAGGTCAGGGGAAAGTTATTGAACCAAAAAACCCAAAAAGGATCGGGGGGGAGTTGTTGAGCCCCCCCCCCAAAAAAAGTCTCTTGCCCCTTTAAGGGTGGCCATTTTGAACGCTGTTCTTCACGGCACACCTCCGCCTGCCTTGTGCCACGGATCACAGTTTAAGAAACACTGCGCTAGTCTGTAGAGGAACCTGCCACACGCCTAGTATCTCCATAGATGTAGGACACTGATCTATTGAATTCTGGTCACTTTTGCCATTAAGCTACTTGGATCCATACCAGCTGGAGAAGCCATGTGCTGGTCCTGACCGGGACACAAACCACCTTCCACCTTTTCCATGTTTAATAGGAAACCTCCCTCCCCTCCACCACCTGAATTGTCACTCCCAAACAACCAGACACCTTCCTGGATCTCCAGCTTGCTGCTTACAGAGTGGGGCAGTTAGATGACTCGTTGGGGGGGGGTCCCATCTGTTGGAATGGGCCCTGAGTCTACACCTGGGGTTGAACAAGGTCTGTGGTTTGGACAGAGACCTCCGTCTTCCCTCGGGGGCAGGCCCTTTCTAGTTTTAATCCTGCCCCGGGGGCTGGTTCCGCTTTGCCACTGGAATTGAATTGCTCTGCCGCCGCGTCTCTGTCTAAAGTAGGGCTAATCCTGACTCGTTTTTCCGGGCTGTCGAAGAGGAGAGATGAGCTTTTTGGAGAGGCAGCGCACTAGGGTCTTCTGCCTGCGAATAAGGTTGGGACCCACCCAGATTGCTCCTAGGGTCGGTCCTAGGACCCATCCTATTCAACATATTCATAAATGATCTGGAGAAAGGGGTAAACAGTGAGGTGGCAACGTTTGCAGACGACACTAAACTGCTCAAGGTAGTTAAGACCAAAGCAGACTGTGAAGAACTTAAAAAAGATCTCAGCAAACGAAGCGATTGGGCAGCAAAATGGCAAATGAAATTTCATGTGGATAAATGTAAAGTAATGCACATTGGGGAAAAATAACCCCAACTATACATATAAAATGATGAGGGCTAATTTAGCTACAACTAATCAGGAAAGAGGTCTTGGAGTCATGGTGGATAGTTCTCTGAAGACGTCCACGCAGTTGGCAGCAGCAGTCAAAAAAGGAAACAGGATGTTAGCAATCAGTAAAAAAAAAGGGATAGAGAATAAGACGGAGAATATCTTATTGCCCTTGTATAAATCCATAGTACGTCCACATCTGGAACACGCTGTATACAGATGTGGTCTCATCTCAAAAAAGATATCCTGGCATTAGAAAAGGTTCAAGAGAAGGGCAACTAAAATGATGCGGGGTTTGGAACGGGTCCCATGTGAGGAGAGATTAAAGAGACTGGGACTTTTCAGCTTGGAAAAGAGGAGATTAAGGGGGGGGATAGGATAGAGGTCTGTAAAATCATGAGTGGCGTGGAGAAAGTGAATAAGGAAAAGTTATTTATTTGTTCCCATCATATAAGAACTAGGGGCCACCAAATGAAATGAATGGGGACCAGGTTTAAAACAAATAAAAGGACATTCTTCACAGCGCACAGGAAACTTGTGGAACTCCTTGCTGGAGGAGGTTATGAAGGCTAGGACTATAACAGGGTTGGAAAAAAGAGCTAGATAAATTCATGACGGTTAAGTCCATTAATGGCTGTTAGCCAGGATGGGTAAGGAATGGTGTCCCTAGCCTCTGTTTGTCAGAGGGTGGAGATGGATGGCCAATGCCAGGTGCCCTAGAGGGAGTGAATCGAACAGGTAACGATCAAGCGATCTCTCTCCTGCCATCCATCTCCACCCTCTGACAAACAGAGTCTAGGGACACCATTCCTTACCCATCCTGGCTAATAGCCATAAATGGACTTAACCGTCATGAATTTATCTAGCTCTTTTTTTCAACCCTGTTATAATCCTTGCCTTCATAACCTCCTCCAGCAAGGAGTTCCACAGGTTGGCTGTGTGCTGTGTGAAGAAGAACTTCCTTTTATAAAGCATCTGGTGGCCTGCTAGGGTCTAACCTTGGAGAACAGCATCTGGCCCATGGGCCGTTTATTGCCCGTCCCTTCTGTAGAATGTGTGGGGTTTGACGGGCTGAATGCTGTTCACGGTGCTAATAACTCACATGGAATATAGGGGCCCAAAGAGTCAAAGATGTTAACCTAACAGAGGCTACGTCTAGACTACATAGAATTTTGGAAGAGGATATGCCAATTCCGTGGGAGTTTGCCTATCTTCTTCCGATCTCCCTTTCGAAAGAGGATCTTTCCAAAGTGAAAGTAGTCTGGACGCGGTTTTTTTCAGGGAAAACCCCCTTTTGGAAAAAACTGCTCTTCCTTAAAAAAGGTATACACATTTTTTTTTTTGAAAAGGGTTTTTCCCAAAAACTGCGTCCAGACTACTTTCACTTTCAAAAGTAAGATCGGAAGAAAATATCAAATTCCCGTGGGATTTGCATAGCCTCTTTCGAAACACCCTGCCCCCCCCCCCGCAAACTCCCCCCCAATTTAGACGTTCCCTCAGTCACTACGGAACAGTAAACATTTTGAAACAAAGTTCGTGGCTTGGACAGAGACCTCTGCCCGCTTCATACCATGGCAGATGCACCATTAAAAATCTGTAACTTTTTATGAAAGACACAGAAAAGAATGAAAACCGGTTGCAGAATTTGAAATACAAAGTTTTAAGGCTTTCGTTGGTATCTAGGGCTACGTCTAAACTACAGCTCTGTGTCGGCAGAGGGGATGTAGATTAGATATATCGAAAGTGCAAATGAATTCGGGATTTAAATAGCCTGTGCTTCATTTGCATAATGGCGGCTGCCGCTTTTTTCAAAACGGGGCTTTTAAAAAAACCCGGCAGTTTAGATGGGGCATTTTGAACAGAAATGCCCCGTTTCGAAAGATCCTGTACTCCTCAAATGAAAAAAAGCGGTGAGCGCCCTTATGCAAATGAAGCGTGGGATATAAGGACAATATGCAAAGTTTACCCTCAGACCATTTCTCCATTAAACAGGCTGAAGTTTAATAAAGACAAATGCAGAGTGCTCCACTTAGGAAGGAACAATCAGTTTCACACATTCAGAATGGGAAGCGACTGTCTAGGAAGGAGTCCAGCAGAACAGGATCTAGGGGTCAGAGTGGACCACAAGCTAAATATGAGTCAGGAGTGTGACGCTGTTGCAAAAAAAGCAAACATGATTCTGGGCTGCATTCACAGGTGTGTTGTGAGCCGGACACGAGAGTCATTCTTCCGCTCTACTCTGCGCTGATTAGGCCTCCGTTGGGCTGCGTCTAGACTGGCATGATTTTGCGCAAATACTTTTAACGGAAAAGTTTTTCCGTTAAAAGTATTTACGCAAGAGAGCGTCTACACTGGCATGTGCTTTTTGCGCAAAAGCATTCGTGCCAGTGTAGATGCTCTCTTGCGCAAGAAAGCTCTGATGGCCATTTTAGCCATCGGGCTTTCTTGCACAAGAAATTAACGTTGCTGTCTACACTGGCCTCTTGCGCAAGAGGGCTTATCCTGAGCTGGAGCATCAGAGTATTCGCAAGAAGCACTGATTTTGTACAGTACAAGGTCAGTGTTCTTGTGCAAATACTCGCGGCCAGTGTAGACAGGTGGTAAGATTTTGCACAAAAGCAGGCGCTTTTTCGCAAAATCTTACCACATGTAGACACAGCCTTGGAGTATTGTGTCCAGTTCTGGGCACCGCATTTCAAGAAAAATGTGGAGAAATTGGAGAAGGTTCAGAGAAGAACAACAAGAATGATTAAAGGACTAGGGAACATGAGCTACGAAGGAAGACTGAAAGAATTGGGCTTGTTTAGTTTGGAAAAGAGAAAATTGAGACGGGACATGATAGCAGTTTTCAGGTATCTAAAAGGGTGTCTCGAGGAGGGAGAAAACTTGTTCATCTTGGCCTCTGAGGATAGAACAAGAAGCAATGGGCTTAAACTGCAGCAAGGGAGGTTTAGGTTGGACATTAGGAAAAAGTTCCTGAACTATCTGGGTGGTCAAACACTGAAATAAATTGCCTAGGGCAGTTGTGGAATCTCCATTTCTGGAGATATCTAGGAGTAGGTTAGATAAATGTCTATCAGGGATGGTCTAGACAGTATTGGGTCCTGCCATGAGGGCAGGGGACTGGACTCGATGATCTCTCGAGGTCCCTTCTAGTCCTAGTATTCTATGATCTTTAAATCCTGGCTTTATTTGCACTTTCGATACATCTAATTTACATCCCTCTGCCGACAGGCGGGTGTAGTTTTAGACACGGCGTAGGAGAGGTTTTTTTAGTCTGTTTGGCCATCCCTTTTGTGTATTTGATGATGATCTGATAATTGAGGACTGTCATGATTCGGAAACCAGTCCAAGATCATGGGATGCGAGCACCGTTTAGACACGTTTACCCTGACCGGTAGCTAAACGCGGCTCATCGTATTTCTCCTGTCCCAGAGGTTGTGTCCTAAACTGGGATGTTTTCTTCTTTGTTGCGTATGTGTAGGAGACCAAGCCGCCTGTGTACCAGCAGTCGCAGTATGGACCTTGCCACTATGAGATGAAGCAGTTCTTGGAATGTGCTACCAATCAGAGTGATTTGACCTTGTGCGAAGGATTCAGCGAGGCACTGAAGCAGTGCAAATATAATAATGGTGAGGTTTTTGGTTGGCTTTGCTGCTGAGCGCCTAGATGGGAGAGCGCTCAAGTCTGGGACGGATCAGCTCGTGTTTGAAAGCGTCGCGTGACTCAGTCCGGCAGGGTCTGAGCGTTGGAGCAGTAGCTGATCAGTAGTTTCTCCTAAAGAAACCGAACCCGTCCACGTGGAAGACGTTGCTGTCCTCATTGACGTGACGGCAAGTCCCCACGCCTCTGCCATTTCAGGAGTGTGGTACCCTCCGTGCTTGGGAATCCTGGAAAGGAGAAGAGGGTCACCTCTTTCCCCCATGACTTAACGGCATGAAAATGGTGGCCCAGATAGTGGACTTTAGGGGTTGGATGCTCTATTGCCAAGTTCCTTGGGGGCGCCTACCCCTTTCCCAGTGGTTCCTCTTTGGCAAATTGGCAAGAAGTAAAGAGATGGTTTCCTTCTCCCGGAGCAACTGTGGAGACACCCCTCCTTCCTTGTGTGCTTGGTCAAAACTGGCACCTCCCATTCTCGCCAGTCGTGGGGAGTTGACCTCCCTCAGGCGTGACGCGGGAAGCGCTCTTCTGCCGGATACTGAACTTGAGTTTCTCCAACCTTGCAGGTGTCTCTTCCCTCCTGTGAAGAAATTCAGCGCTACCCCGGGGAAAGGAGAGCCAGAAAAGAATGGAAGAGCCAAGAAGGAAGGGCTAGTGACCAAAGTAACTGGTGGAAGGGAAGGCTAGTCCAGCCGGAGCAAAGAGCCACGTAGAGCTAATTCGCTTCTAGAAGTGCCAGGAAAGACCGATGGTTGGAATTTGAGGCTTTTAGAATCCAGATCACATTTGATTTCCTAGATGTAATAAAAGCAGATGGTTTATTTTAATCGATGAGCCGTTTGTATGTTGTCCCTTACTCTAGACGCGAAGGCTTTTGCCGTTCTGATCTCTCAGGCTACGTCTACATTGGCATGATTTTGCTGCCTGTCTACATTGGCCGCGAGTTCTTGCGCAAGAAGCACATGCCAGTGTAGACGCTCTCTTGCGCAGATGCTTTTAACGCAAGAACTCTTGCGTTAAAGAGTATTTGCGCAAGATCGTGCCAATGTAGCCTCAATGTTCTTTCTTCCCCTCCCCCTCCAGACAAAGGGGAGCAGGAAAATTTAAAATCCATCTGGCTGGATGACTCAGCAAAACCAAATTAAGTCCAGGCCTGGCTTTCCACTCGCAGGACATGTACACTGTTTCGTTTGCTGAAAAGGCCAGATCAGGAAGTCTCTAAGGCAGGGGTGGGGAACCGCAGGCCCAAGGGCCGGATACGGCGCCTGACTTGCCTGGATCGGGCCCTCGAAGCTCAGCATTGGGGAACCCATCCTCGAGCTCCAGTCCCCCTTCCCCCCCCCTTGCCACCCACCCACAATCTACTAGGGGGGAGGGCCTTTCTCCTCAGCCAGGGGCTTCTCACTTGTGTGTGGCCCCCCGACTGATTCTTTTTCTGTGGCCCCCGACCTGAAAAAGGCTCCCCCCCCACTCTAAAGATACGGCCATTCAAAAATAACAGGGTGGGCATCTGAAGAAACAGAAAATAGACATCTATCAGGGATGGTCTAGACAGTGCTGGGTCCTACCATGAGGGCAGGGGACTAGACTCGATGACCTCTCGAGGTTCCTTCCAGTTCTAGTGTTCTATGATTCCAATAAATCTGTTAGTCTAGAAGGTGCCACAAGACTTTTCGTTGAAATGCATTAGACACCCCCCAAAGCCATGGCTCTGCAAAAGCCCAGCGGGTTCAGTTATACGGGAGCAACACGGGTTACCTTAGCAAAATCGAAACTGACGCAATTAGGAATGCAGGGGCCGGTGGCAAGCAAAATGCTGCTTTGCATAGTAAAGTTGGGATTTTCTTTCCAGGTGGATGAAATCTCTCCAAAACTCTTAGAGGACGTCTAGACTACAGGCTTTTGTCGACAAAGCTTCTGTTGACAAAGAGCGTCTAGACTACATCCAGTTCTGTCGACAAAGCAAGCCGCTTTGTCGACATGAGAGTGTAGACGCAAAGGACAGTGTAGATGCAATAACGCCTTCTGCCAACAAAAGGCGTTATTCCTCGTAGGTTTACCGTCGTCAACAAAACTGCGAGTTCTGTCGACGTTATGTCGACAGAACTCGGCGGTAGTGCAGATGCAGGCATAGTTTTGTTGACAAAAGGCCAGTTTTGTCGACAAAACCCTGTAGTCTAGACATATCCTTAGTTATTTTAGTTATTTAGTTATAACTATATTTAGTTATTTTGTCCCTTCTCTGCGGCTGCTGACAGAATTGTCTGACTCTCCTTCCTTGGATGGGTTTGTAAGAAGAATTTCTGCTAGTGCCGTTGGATTACTCTTTGCTGTTTGGCAAAACGGGAAAGCTGTATTTCTCCTCTAAAAATAACACAAGAATGGGCATACCCCAGACTTGAAATTTAGGCCTCTCCCTCACCAAAACTTCATGATCTTAACTTTGGGCCCGGGTTTCATTTCTCCTGCCATCTGACTTCCAGGGCACGTCTCGACTTGCTTTCACTTTCGAAAGAAGATATGCAAATTTGCGCCAATCTGCATATCTTCCGATCACTTTTTTGGAAGAGGTTTTTTTTGAAAAAGAAAGTAGTCTAGATGCGATTCTTTCGGGGGGAAAAATCCCTTTTTCGAAAGAACCATCTTTCCTAAAACAACAAATGCTCTGGTAGCACTTTATAGACTAACGAAACATGTAGATGGTATCATGAGCTTGCGTGGGCACAGCCCACTTCTTCAGATAACCAAAGAACTGACATCATCTTCCCTTCCAAATGCAAACAGATGGACATTTATACCTAATGGCCTAACGGTGAAAAACCCATTACAATAACAGATTAACTTGGCTACCCACTGAAGCTCCTTTCCTAAAACAATGAGGTTTACGCGGTTTTTTCGAAAAAGGGTTTTTTTCCTGAAAGAACCATGTTTAGACTACTTTCTTTTTCGGAAAAAACCTCTTTCGAAAAAGCGATTGGAAGAAGATATGCAAATTTGGCACAAATTTGCATATCTTCTTTTGAAAGTGAAAGTAAGTCTAGACATGCCCGCAAGTGCTCCGTGGTGAGAGAGACTGCCAAGGAAAATCTAGATGCGAAGGACACTCAGGTCTTGCTTTGTGTACAAGGGAGGAGTTTGTGGTCCTGGGAACATCGATATAAATCTGGAATAACTAACAGAGCAACTCGAAAACATACCTACTGCAAATGAGATCAGAACTGGTGTTTGCACGTGGGCTGACACGTGTGAAAAACCAATTCCGGGTGGTGTTCCATGCACTCTTAAATCACTATTTTAATTCTGTGACATGCCTCTAATATTTTATGCACTACGTTCTAGTCTGGTTCATACAAATATTCCTCCATGATCCACTTCGGCATACTCGGGCTATGTCTAGCCTGCAGGCTTCTTGCGTAAGAAGCTTTTTGCGGAAGAGATCTTCTGCACAAACATGCGCAAGAGCACGTCCACACTGTGAAAGCGCCTCGGAAAAGCGATGTGCTTCTGCGCACGAGAGTGTCCAGACTGCATGGGCGCTGTCTTGCAAGAAAGCTCTGATTGCCATTCATAGAATAGCCACCAGGGCACTTGTGCTTTTTTTCCGATTGCCTCTTTATGCGCAAAACCCCGGTTTCCTGTCCCCACTTACTTGTTCCCATAATATACGAACTAGGGGCCACCAAATGAAACTAATGGGCAGCAAGATTAACCCAAATAAAAGGAAGTTCTTCTTCACACCGTGCATAGTCAATCTGTGGAACTCCTCGCCTGAGGAGGTTGTGAAGGTTAGAACTATAACAGCGTTTCAAAGAGAACTAGATAAATTCCTGGAGGTTAAGTCCATCAATGGCTATTAGCCAGGATGGGTAAGGAATGGTGTCCCTAGCCTCTGTTTGTCAGAGGGTGGAGATGGATGGCAGGAGAGAGATCGCTTGATCATTCCCTGTTCGATTCACTCCCTCTGGGACACCTGGCCTTGGCCACTGTCGGCAGACAGGGTACTGGGCTGGGTGGGCCTTTGGTCTGACCCAGTATGGCCGTTCTTATGTTCACACACCTTTTCGTGCAAGAGTTCTTGCGCAAAAAGAGTTGTTCCTCGTAGAAAGAGGGAGACCTATACCGCAAAACCCTCTGGGTGCGTCTAGACTGGCAAGATTTTGCCAGCTGTCTACACTGGCCGCTTGAATTTGCGCAAGAACCCTGACGATCTAATGTAAGATCTCTGATGCTCCCGCTCGGGAAAAAGCCTGCTTGCGCAAGTGTTCTTGCGCAAGAGGGCCAGTGTAGACAGGGAAAGAATTTTTTGCGTAAGAAAGCCCCGATGGCGAAAATGGCGGCCGGAGCTTTCTTGCGCAAAATCGCGTCTAGACTGGCCACGGATGCTTTTGCGCAAAAACACTTTTTGCGCAAAAGCATCCGTGCCAATCTCGACGCTCTTTTGCGGAAATACTTTTAACGGAAAAACTTTTCTTTTAAAAGTAGTTCCGCAAAATCATGCCAGTCTAGACGCAGTCTCTCTGTTCTGTCGATTCACTGTAAGTTTTCTTGAACAAAAATGGCCTTGAGATGTGGACGCTCCGCGAATGTTTGCACAAAACTGGCCGTGTTTGCGCAAAAACTCGGCAGTGTAGACGTAGCCTCTGTCCCGTTAGAAAAGCAAATAACGGTTCTGATGAAGCAGAAAGAATACAATCCGCTTTGCTCCCCCATACGTAGTGTGCGTTCTGTGGGGGTCACCGCAATAACGAAAGGCACGTTTACCTCAAGTGTCATGATTATTATTTTTCTTATAAAAGTACCAGCTGTCTCAGGCGTGGGGATAGGAGGTGAGTTTACATGACAGGAGAAATGGCTTGCAGCAAGCAGGCTGGAGAAACCTTCACACAGCAAAAGGTTCCCGTTTCTATTAGGAGTTGTTAGAATGTGTTACTATTGCACCACACGCTTCTTTGTGAGCTAACTTTGGGTTGGGTTGTGAAGATGGATGTGGTGTCTTCTTGCAGAAGAAACCTGTCCCCTGTAGGGTGCGTCTAGACTACATTCCTCTTTCGAGAGAGGAATGCAAATGAGGGACATTGGAAATGCAAATGAAGCGCGGATTTACAAATCTTGCGCTTCATTTGCATAATCGTGTCTGAGCGCTTTTTCGGAAGAGACTTTTTCGAAAGAAAAAAGCCGTCTAGGCGGGGTTCTTTCGGGGAAAAAAAACCCTTTTTCGAAAGAATTCTGTAAACCTCATTTTTTCAGGAATAAGGGTTCTTTCGAAACAGGGTGGGTTTTTTCGAAAGAAGACTGCTTTGGTTTTTCTTCGAAAAAATCTCTTCCAAAAAAGCGATCGGAAGAGATTATGCAAATGAAGCACGAGATTTGTAAATCCGCGCTTCATTTGCATTTTCAATTTCCCTCATTTGCATTCCTCTTTTGAAAGAGGGAATGTAGTCTAGACCAATGTTTCTTAAACGTTTTAAGATCGAGGAACACCAAACAATTTTTTTTTACGAAGAACACCAAGGATTTTTTTGTTGAGCAAAAAAAAAAAGGGGGAAGGGGGAGACCTGGGGAAAAGAAAAAAAAGGATCGGGGGGAAGTTATCAAGGAAAAAAAAAAAGGGCTCCTGCCCTTTTAAGGGCAGCCATTTTGAACTCTGTTGTTCTCCGTGACACACAGTTTAAGAAACACTGGTCTAGACTCACCCTAAGTGTCAGGGTCGTCATTGCCAGAAGTAAATCTGCACTTTCAGGGTGCGTCTACAATGCGGCGTTTTTCCGGAAAAACAATTCTTGCATCGACACTGCCATTGAGTTCTTTTGATGGAAAGTCGAAAGAACGGAGGGCGTTGTTTTGACGGCGGTAAACCTCATTCGACGAGGAAGAAGCCTTTTTCGGAAAAAGCTTTTTCCGAAAAAGGCATGTGTGGACGCGGAAGAGGGAGTCCAGGAAATAACACAGGTGCCCTGGTGGCCACTTCCGTCCATAGTAATCACAACTGAAATGCGAGAGAGCGTCCAATCAGTGTGGACGCTCTCTTTCGAAAAAGCACATCGCTTTTTCGTTGCGTTTTGGCTGTGTGGACGCTCTCTTTCGAAAGAAGCTTTTCCAGAAGATCAGATAGATGCCTGAGGTCCATCCTTCACGTCAAATGGCAAGACTTTGTCACAAATGAGGATCTTTGGAACAGAGCAGGACAAGAACCACCTGACGTTCAAATCAAGAGAAGAAAGTGGGGATGGTTAGGCCACTCTCTCAGAAAACCATCATCCAGCATAGTTGGTCAAGCTCTCGCATGGAAGCCGCAAGGAAAACGCAAAAGAGGAAGACCTCGGACACCGTAGAAGATCAGTAGAAGATCTACTGAGATTGGAGGACAACAACTGGGGTACTCCTGGAGTCAGCTAGAAGATTTGTCTCAAGACAGAGTGACATGGAGGAGACTTGTAGATGACCTATGCTCCACTCGGAGTACAAGGGTTGAAGAAGAAGAAGAGCCTTGGGACGATGTTTCCAAACGCCTGGAGGCCTTGCTTCTGTAAGGGTACGTCTACACTACAGCGTTAATTCGAGTTAACTTAATTCGAAATAGTTCATTCGAATTAAGCGAATTCGAATTAACGCATCTACACACAAAACCTATTTCGAAATAGCGCGTCCACACTGAGTGGACCCTGAACCGAAGTTAAGGCTGGCCGGAACCAGTGCCGGCAGGGCATCAGGTTAGGACTTAGCGTGTGGGGCTGCTGCCTGAGGCTAACTGAGCTCCGTGCTTAAAGGGACCCTACCCCCACCCGGACAGACAGTTCTCAGGGTTCCCCGCTTGTCTACCTCGATGAGGGACAGCAAAGCAGTCCTGTCTTGGAGTGCCCTGAGTGCCCGCACTCGGGACACCACAGCACTCGGCCACATGGAGCCAGAGCTGCCCCTGGGCACGCCGGTGCGTCTGGTGGGGTCGTTGCCATCAGCCCGGCTGCACTTGCTGCAGGCTGCCATCCGGGGGGTCCATCGGGGAGCTGTCAGGATCCAGGAGGCCCTGTGGGAGAGCGTCCACCCTGAGGAGTCCTCAGAGCCCCCCTGGTCCTCCCCACCGGGGGCTCTTGCCCCATTCCTCCCTCACGTCCTTCCCCTTACCCGTCCCTAGCCCCCCTTCCCGATGTCAAACAAAAGACACGTATGTTCAAAAATAGAAACTGGGTTTATTGAACATAACTGGGGATGAACCTCTGGGGAGACTGGGAAAAGGAGGTGGGAGAGGGGAAGAGAGAGGGTGGGAGAGGGGAGGAGGAAACCTGGGAGGAGGGAGCTGGAAGGGAAGCAAGGGAAGAAGGGGAGGGGAAGCTCAGGGCCCAGGGTTGGGGGTCTCGCCGGACCAACTTGCAAACCTGCTCCTGGGTTCGCATGTGGCCTTTGGTGGCCAGGCTGGCAGCTATCCTGCCATAGACGGCCGCATTCCTCCGTCTAGTGCGGAGATCATGGACGTTGGGGGCATCCCCCCCAAACCTGAAGAAGGTCCATGATCTCCACCCTGGACCAGGAAGGCGCCCGCCTTCTCCAGCCCCTGTCAGGCTCCTGGGAGCTGGCAGACTGCTCCTGGGGAGCGGTGGAGGGCTGGCTGCCAGTGGCTTGCTGGATCCTGTTTTGGGGCCACTGGGTCAGGGACCACTGCTGGCTCTGGGCTGGCAGGCTTGGAGCTGGCACAGGCACTGTGGCCAGGGTCTACCCCTTTAATGGCTCCGGCACTGGGGGAGAGGAGAGTAAGTTTTCCTGGTTGTGCCCGGAGTGGCCACCAGAGCACCCTGAGAAAGCTGGAGGCCCCCAATTTCGAATTAAGTGTCTACACAGCACTTCATTCGAAATAGCTATTTCGCATTTGGCGTTACTCCTCGTAGAATGAGGTTTACCCAATTCGAAATAAGCGCTCCGCTATTTCGAATTAATTTTGAACTAGCGGTTTGCCTGTGTAGACGCTATTAAAGTTAATTCGAAATACCGGCTGTTATTTCGAATTAACTTTGCAGTGTAGACATACCCTAAGGGATCCTCTCCCCTATCTATCTGGGCCTGCTGGAGAGGACAAAGCTTTCTTAGTCTGCTGTGTGCTTCTGAACTTGGCTGGGGAGCCCAAAAGTGGTTCCTTAGCTGGGCCAAACTTTCTCTGCGTGGAACTCTTCCCCGTGGCGTCCTTCAGCGGAGGGTGCGCTGATAACTTCTGCAGTCGCTCTGGGGAGCAAACCCAGAAACCAGCAGTTAGTTTCTCGCGAGGCTCCGGCTTTCTAAACAAAGAACTGGTGTTTGTACTTTCTCATCCCTGCTCTGACCGACTCTCCCTCTTTATCCTGAGCTAAAACCCGTCATTCTTCCGATTCTGTGGGGCCGTGTCTGAAATGGGGTTGGTAACTTACCTACCCACTGCTCCTGGATGGGGTGAGGGTTAGTAAGATAACATTAGTAAGCTCCGGGCACAGTACGGATGGAAAATCGTGCCCCGTTTAAGCTAACCAGCCATGGTTTGGCTTGTGGTTAGTTTTGTGCCTTTTTTCACCCATGTTCCTGGGATCTTTTGTTCCTTTATTCAGAGCAACATCCATTGTGGGCCAAGTCAGGTCTGGAAAAAGTCACAAAAGGAGCCTCAGGCCAAGTTCTGCACAAGGGGCCGTGAAATGCAGCGGTGATGGCGTTGCAGGAGCAGGCGGTCAGGGATTTGGCTGCTAGTGGCTGGAGTCATACCTCTAATGCAGTCGTTCCCAACCCGTGGTCCGCAGACCCCTGGTGCTCTGCGGTGGGTCTGCAGGGGGTCTGCGGAAAGTTTAAAAGTAAGGACCAGGCCCCCCCCACGGACCCGATTCTTTCTTTTTCTCTTTCTTTCTCTCTCTCTTTTCTCCCTCTCTTTTTTCTTGTTTCATCCTCTCTTTTTTCTATTATTTTCTTTTCTCCCTCTTTTTTCGTTTCCCTCTCTTTTTTCTCTTTTCTTTTTTCTTTTCTCCCCCCCCCTTTTTTTCTCTTATTTTCTTTTCTTCCTCTTTTCTTGTTTCCCTCTCTCTTTCCTCTTTTCCCCCTTTTTCTTTCTTTTTCCTCTCTCTTTTTTCTGTTATTTTCTTTTCCTTTTTCTTTTTCTCTTGTTTCCCTCTCTTTTCTCTCTCTTTTTTCTTTCTTTTCCTCTCTTTTTCCTCTCTCTCTTTTCTCTTATTTTCTGTTTCTCTTTTTTCTTCTCTCTCTCTCTTTTTTCTTGTTTCCTTCTCTTTTCTCTTATTTTCTTATTTTCTCTCTTTTTTCTTTTCTCCCTCTTTTTTCTTGTTTCCCTCTTTTTCTCTTTTTCCTTTTTCCTCTCTCTTTTTTCTCTTATTTTCTTATTTTCTCTTTTTTCTTTTAACCCTCTTTTTTTCTTGTTTCCCTCTCTTTTTCCTTTTTTTCTTCCTCTTTTTCTTTCTTTTCCTCTCTTTTTCCTCTCTCTCTTTTCTCTTATTTTCTTTTTCTCTCTTTTTCTCTCTCTTTTCTTGTTTCCCTCTCTTTTCTCTTTCTTTTTTCTTTCTTTTTCTCTCTTTTCCTCTCTCTCTCTTCTCTTATTTTCTGTTTCTCTTTTTTCTTCTCTCTCTCTTTTTCTTGTTTCCCTCTCTTTTCTCTTATTTTCTCTTTTTTCTCTTCTCTCCCTTTTTTTTCTTGTTTCCCTCTCTTTTTCTCTCTCCTCCCCTCTTTTTTCTTTCTTTTTCTCTCTTTTTCCTCTCTCTTTTTCTCTTCTCCCTCTTTTGTTCTTGTTTCCCTCTCTCTTTTTTCCTCTCCTCCTCCCCTCTTTTTTCTTTCTTTTTCTCTCTTTTTCCTCTCTCTTTTTTCTCTTTTTTCTTTCTCCTGCGGGGAAGGGGAGGGGCATCCATGAAATGTTAATAGATTGAAAAGGGGTCCATCTGTATGCTTGAAAAGTTTGGGAGCCATTCATCTGAAGCACTGGTCTTCCCGTGGTTATTTGATGGACTCAGATACCAGCTCTCACCTGGCAGCTCAGGGTGGTGTTTTTCCAGGTTTTCCAGGAGGGATTCATAGCACGTCAGTTCTGAGTTTTCTCCTCCTGCCGACAGAATTAGTTCAGAATTAGTTCACGTCGTATTCTGGATGCTGTTTCTGAGCCATGAGACCTATGTGGGCTTGGGTCGGCCTGCAACGTCCCTTCCAGAAATAATTGTTTCACACTCCTGTAAGACATAATACATGATACAATCCCCATATGGTTTCTTTGTATCCCCCTACTGCCCAGTGACCATTATTGCGCCGTGTCCGTGTTCTCGGCTTACAGGGGGCTTGGCGAGTAACTTACGCACAACTCTGATGAGGATGTAATGCTGCCTCTCCTGTAGGTATTTGCTGGCTAGCTCAGAACCAGGACTTTCCACTTGGCTCAGGTTCATCAGCGTCCCGGACTCATCTAGAAGATCAATGCAATCTGGGGAGAGAGGTTGGATTAAGACGCACGTTCCGACATACCTGTACATGGTCAGTCTCTACCTGCCGCTCTAAAATTCATACAGCATTGGCTTCTCGACGCAGGGGGTATACCGGGACTACGTTCTTCTTTCAAAAGGAGCTATGCAAATTGGGCGCTAATTTGCATAGCTTCTTCCGATCGCTTTTTTGAAAGCGTTTTTTTTTTAAAGAAAGCCGTTTAGATGCAGTTCTTTCGAAGGAAAAAACCACCTTTTCTGAAAGAACCCTTTTTCCTCAAACAATGAGGTGCGCGGAAAAGGGTGTGTTTTTTCTCAAAAGAACCGCGTCCAAACTGCTTTCTTTTTCGAGACAACTGCATTCGAAAAAGCGATCGGGAGAAGCTGTGCAAATTAGCACTGAATTTGCATATCTCCTTTCAAAGAAAAACGTAATCTAGATCTATCCCAGGCGTCGCTGAGGAAAGCGCCGGAAATGAAGCCAAATGGAAGCTTCTTGAATTCTGAATAAGGGTATGTCTAGACTACATTGTTTTTCCGAAAAAACTGCCCTGTTTTCGAAAAAAACCCTTCACCTACGTCCACGCTACGATCGCGTCCTTTCAAAATTAAATCAAAAGAATGCAGAGGGGTTTTCGACATTGGCAAACCTAAAATTACGAGGAAGAATGCCTTTTCCGAAAGAGCTCTTTCGAAAAAAGGCGTGTGTGGATGCAGCACAGGGATATTTTTCGAAAGAAGAGGCAGTCGAAAAAAGCACAGGTGCCCTGGTGACCGTTCTGTGAATAGCAATCGGGGCTTTCTTTCGAGAGAGCGTCCGTGCAGTCTGGATGCTCTCTTTCAAAAAGCAGATCGCTTTTTTGATCCGGTTTTGAAGTGTGGACGCTCTCTTTCGAAAGAAGCTTGCAGTCTAGATGTACCCTAAAGGAGTCCACGTGAGCAGCTAGTGCCGTTTAATGAATCGAGTTTGAATTTCAAGCTTTCGTTTATTCGGATGAACTTTCCCAGGCATCCTTGTGTAAACTTGCCCCTCCGCTCTGCCCATTAGGTATAGTCGGTAAGAGACTCCACCCGGACAAGGGACTCGGTAACTGAGATAGGAAATCCACTTGCCGCCTCCTGGTATGAAGTGTTCTGCCTCCATGTGTTGTAAAGACAACGTTTTTCGGTCACTGAAACCCCCAACGAGCCATGGCTGTCTGTCTACTTCAGTGTTTCTTAAAGTGTGTTCCGCAGCACACCGGTGTGCCATGAGGCAGTTGAAGGTGTGCAGTGGCAAGCAACAGAATTCAAAATGGCCACTCTTAAAGGAGCAGGCAAACTTTTTTTTTTTTTTTTTTTTTTCCCCTCAACCAAAAATCCTTGGTGTTCTTCATAAAAAAAAAAAATTCTTTGGTGTTCCTCAGTCTTAAAAAGTTTAAGAAACACTGGTCTATTTTGTGCAGTGCTTAGGAAAGGACTATGGGACTCTCAATGTGTATTTCCTAGTGGACTCTTAGTATGTGGCATTGATCACAAGCTACATAGGGCCACGAGGAAGGGATCTTTTATGAGACAGAGAGAAATACTTCATCTGCTCCAGCCCCCTCCTTTGTGTGTTTGTCTGACCCTCTCCACCCCAGTGAGACCCATTTTCCACCAGCTCCATCTCTGAAGAGCATCTGAGTCAGCCCCCCAGGTAGGTGACCCTTCGCTTCCGTTACGTGAGGGACGGAGACACGGTACCTTCTGGCCTGCACTGGCATTTCCGCTTCAAGTGCGCGGTGAGGCTCAGGACGCGGCACTGCAAGTTCACAATCTCGTGGCAGTCGGCTGGGAAGGTGAAAAAGGGAATTAGCAATGGGAGAGACAGCAATTCCCCCACCCCCTCACCACGTTTAGGGGCCGCCCAACCCCAGAAGCCGTGGTAGATGGTTCAAGTACAATGAAGAGACAGTGGTTTTCTGCTCCTGGCAGCCGACGTGGCAAACAGAACCGGCAGGGTCAATTTGGCTGCAGAAGGGGATGTATCATAGACAGCTCTGGGCTTCTTCCCTGGTCAACCAGAAAGCAAACCAGGCCAGGAATACGCCTCACTGCTTCATAAGAAGCCTGTGGATTTGGTTTGGTGTGTGTTACCTCGGTCTGATGAAATAGACTAGCGATTCCCAACCTATGGTCTGCAGACCCCGGGTGGTCTGCGACGGTACTGCAGGGGATCCATGGAAAGTTTAAAAATAAGGATCGGGCTTGATCCTTTCTGTTTCTGTTTTTCTCTCTCTTTTCTCCCTCTCTTTTTTTCTTGCTTTCCCCTCTCTTTTTTCTCTTATTTTCATTTTCTCTCTTTTTTCTCTCCTTTTTCTTTTTCTTTCTCTTTTTCTCTTTCTCTCTCTCTCTCTCTCTTTCTTGTTTCCCTCTCTCTTTTTCTCTTTTTCTTTTCTCTCTCTTTTTCTCCTCTTTTTCTCTCTCTTCTTTCTTTTGGCTTTTTCTATTTTTTTCTCTCTTTCTTTTCTCTCTTCTCTTTTTTCTCTCTCTTTTTCTCATTTCTCTTTTTCTTTCTCTTTCTCTCTCTCTCTCTCTTTTTCTCTTTCTCTCTTTTTCTTTCTCTCTCTTTTCCTCTTTTTCTCTTTTCTTTCTTTTGGCTTTTTCTCTTTTTCTTCTCTCTCTCTCTCTCTTTCCTTTTTCTTTTTCTCTTTTCTCTCTCTCTTTCTTTTCTCTCTTCTCTTTTTCTCTCTCTTTTTCTCTTTTCTCTTTTTTCTCTCTCTCTCTCTTTCTCTCTCTCTTTTTCTCTTTTCTCTCTTTTTTTCTCTTTTTCTTTTCTCTTTTCTCTTTTTCTTTCTCTCTTTTCTTTTCTTTTTCTTTTCTCTCTTTTTTTCTCTTTTTCTCTTTTTCTTCTCTCTCTTTTTCTTTTTCTCTCTTTCTCTCTCTCTCTTTTCTCTTTTTTTCTCTATTTCTTTTCTCTTTTTCTCTCTTTCTCTGTCTCTCTTTTCTCTCTTTCTCTTTTTCTTTCTCTTTCTCTCTCTTTTTCTCTCTTTTCTCTTTTTCTTTCTTCTCTTTTTCTCTTTTTCCTTTCTCTCTCTTTTCTCTCTTTTTCTCTTTTTCTTTTTCTTTTTTCTCTCTCTCTTTTCTCTCTTTCTTTTCTCTTTTTTCTCTCTCCTCTTTTTTCTCATTTATCTTTTTCCTTTTCTCTCTCTCTTTTTTCTCTCTTTTTCCTTTCTCTCTCTCTTTTCTCTTTTTTCTCTGTCTTTTTTCTTCTCTCTTTTTTCTCTTTTTTTTCTCCCACAGGAAGGGAGGCGGGGAGGGTCAAGGAAATGTTAATAAATTGAAAAGGGGTCCGCATGCTCAAAAAGATTGGGAACCACTGAAATAGAAGAAACAGGGACAGTCGGCGTGACCGGGCCCTTTGCTCTCCCCTCTGCCAACCTGTGACTGTCACACATGAGGTGAGTTTGGGAGCCTCAGCTGGATCACCAGTGAATATCTGCCTAGAAAACGTTTAAGGGCAGCTGCAAAACAGCCGGTGTCTTTTGTTAAATGACTGCATACGCCGTGTGGGCCTGGAACCTTTTTTTTCCTCAACAACTTTGCCCTGGCTCTTCACGCTCTATCCATTACAATTTTGGCTCTTTGTCCGGAACGGGTTGGCCACCCCTGGCGTAAAGTCACTTTTCATGCTTTGAGGCCTGTCCCTGCAAATAATACCAGCCAATGCTTGGCTCTGATTTCAGTACTTTGCTCCCCGCGTCTCAAATCTCTTTCCAGAGGAGGTGAAACGTTGGTCTGATATGTGGGGAAACTGAGGCACGGGGGGCTCCCACAGTGAGTCAGGGCCCCCCCCGGACTCCCTACTCTAGTCTCTAGCCATTAGACACCACGGCCACCCCAAATACGCTTGCTAAGACTTCAGGCAAAGTGGGAGCAGCCCTGCATGGTGGGAAGAACAAGAACACGCAACACGCGGCCGTGTTTCCTGACAAGAGACACCAGCCGATTCTGAGAAGCTGGCTCCATCAGGCAAAATCCGAGCTGCTGCCACTTACCTCCGTAGCTCACTGTGATAAACATGGTGCTTCCACCTCTGCCGCTCCCTCCTGGGGGTGCTGTGCTGCTCCCCCACGCCCGAGGACTGTGGTGAGGGAGGGCTCAAATTGCCTTGTGTTTCGGGGCAGACAGCCTTGGTAACCAAAGCCCGTGAGGACCAGCAGCGTAATTAGCCTGCCAGGAGCCGGTGGGAGGAGTCAGCCTTTCCCTTGTTCAGGAGCTGAATGATTTCAACAAGCGGACTTCCCAGCAACGGGGAAATGAATCCGGCCATTTCCAAAGCTTTGGCAGGGCTGCCGCAGGCATCCGGGACAGTTCCCCTCGCTCCGTTTCAATGCCACCGTCTCATCGTCAGCAAATAACAAATCTGGGAGGTTTCCTCGCCTGGCTCCAGTGCAAGGCCATCGTCTCTTTCTCCCCGCCGGTGCACGGTGTGCGTCAATCAGATCTGTCAGTCTGCAGCCTCGCCTGTCTGCTGCGTCAGCCCATCCCGAATGCAGTCCTTCTTTCTGGGTGGTATCCGGAGCGAGGGAGCTCCTTCCCCACTCCGGCAGGATAAATACACAAGTGGGGGCCTGCAAAAGTACCCCCAAACCTTATCTACCAGGTATAAAACTTCCCCCCAAAATCTTAAAACCCTAGTTTTTAGGGATAACATCCTCTGCCACCACCCAAGTAATGATAAAGAAACCAGGGAGCGATCACTTGTGAAATCTCTCCCCTAATGGTACGTCTAGACTACAGGCTTTTGTCGACGGAGAACATAAGAATGGCCATACTGGGTCAGACCATCTAGCCCAGTAGCCTGTCTGCCGACAGTGGCCAGCACCAGGTGCCCCAGAGGGGGTGGACCGAAGACAATGATCAAGCGATTTGTCTCGTGCCATCCATCTCCAGCCTCTGACAAACAGAGGCCAGGGATACCATTCCTTGCCCCTGGCTAATAGCCTTTTATGGACCTAACCTCCATGAAATTATCAAGCTTCTCTTTAAACTCTGTTATAGTCCTAGCCTGCACAGCCTCCTCTGGCAAGGAGTTCCACAGGTTGACTACGTTCTGTCAACAAAGAGCGTGTAGGCTACATCCAGTTCTGTCGACAAAGCAAGCCGCTTTGTCGACATGAGAGTGTAGACGCAACAGACAGGGTCGATGCAATAACGCCTTCTGTTGACAGAACTCTGTTGACAAACGGCGCTATTCCTCGTCGAATGAGGTTTACCGCCGTCGACAAAACTGCCGCGTTCTGTTGACGGAACTCGGCGGTAGTGTAGACGCAGGTATAGTTTTGTCGACAAAAGTGGACTTTTGTCGACAAAACCCTGTAGTCTAAACACACCCAGAAGTACAAACCAGGATGCAAGAATTAATCAATACCAGGGTAATAAAAAGAAAAGAGAAAGAACTTTTAATATCACCACGATATTCCTGTTACAAGCATAATGACTAGACGGGAAAGTCACAAAGTAATATACTCATGGGGGGATTCCACCAGGTCCCCAAACTTAGTTGCAAAAGAGAGAAAACCCCATTTTAAATGTATAGACATCAGATTTCATTTCCCAAACCATAAAACAACAAAACCAAACGGATTTATCTAAACTTTACCCTACTTACAGAAGACTGAAGAGTCTTTTCTTAGAGGGAGACATTCTGTCTGAGTCCCTCAGTAGCTGGAGAGAAACTGCTCAGGACAAAGGAGGGCGAAACCCGACATTCCTTTGTCCTAGTTTGAAATTCCTACCTACATTTCTATTGGCTGAATCTACCTGACTTAGGTAAGGTTAACCCCTTAGTTCCCAGGCTGCTGGCTACCCCTTATGATCACAGTGGGGTTGCCCAGTGTCCGGTTTTGACCTGGACGCTCCAGGATTTGAGCTTTCTGTTTGGGGAAACAAATTGAGAACACAGAAATGAGAAAATAGAAATTTCTGGTATTTTCGAAAGAAAGACGAGGGTAAGTCAAAAAGTAACCACAAAATGGTCATATCTTTTTTTTGAGATTGGCCCAACGGCTGAATTCATGCGCAACCGTAAACACGGAACCTATATTGTAGGGATATATTTGGCCTTGAGCGTTGTGATGGACCGGGCCCGGGTCTGGGCACAGCTGAGGGCTGTGAATGGGGCGCACGGAGTGACCGGCTGAAATCTACTCGCCACGGGCGAGTAGAAACAGTGGTTTGTCGAGCCCTGGGCATGACCATTATATAACAGAGGGATACAATGAAAAAAGTACAAACTGATAGAATCATAGAATCATAGAATACTAGGACTGGAAGGGACCCCGAGAGGTCATCGAGTCCAGTCCCCTGCTGGATCAGCTCCATGGAACAGGAGATGGGGGAGTGACAAGGAAGGACGAAATTGCTTACTGTAAGAGTCAATGAAGTGGCTAATCTGGGGTCACTACGAATATCAAAAGGTGGGGAGGCTGTCTTCGTAATGTGTAAGATAATTATCATCTCGATTAAGGCCCTGTGAGGGGCTGGACTAGGCCCCAACGCCCCCCTACAGGAGGCTAGAGGCCTTGCCGCCCCCCATCCCAGAAGGAGGAGCAGAAAAGAGGTCCTCCAGACATATAGAGTGGCTGTCTCTGCAGCAGCCAATCAGGACCCAGCAGAGGGGTATAAAAGAAGCTGCAGGGACTCACGTATTAATTTCAAAAAAGACACCCAGAACTGGTCATGTCCCTGAAGGTTTGTTGAAATCTCTGGGGCCATGACAGCCACCCGGGACACTTAAAACAAACTTTCCTTGCAATAGTCCCAGAGAGGTGGCCGTGTTAGTGTGATCTTGGTAAAACAAAAAAGGCGTCATGTAGCACTAACAAACTAGTTTATGAGGGGATGAGCTTTCGTGGGGCAGACCCATTTCTTCAGATCATATTCTGAAAGTGAACAGGCATGACCATTTTATAACAGAGGGATACGATGAAAGAAGGTTACAAAAATTACAAACTGACAATTAGAACATAAGAACATAAGAACGGCCATACAGGGTCAGACCAAAGGTCCATCCAGCCCAGTGTCCTGTCTGCCAACAGTGGCCAATGCCAGGTGTCCCAAAGGGAGTGAATCAAACAGGGAATGATCAAGCGATCTCTCTCCTGCCATCCATCTCCCCCCTCTGACAAACAGAGGCCAGGGACACAATTCCTTACCCATCCTGGCTAATAGCCATGACTGGACTTAACCTCCATGAATTTATCTAGTTCTCTTTTCAACCTTGTTATAGTCCGAGCCTTCACAACCTCCCCAGGCAAGGAGTTCCACAGGTTGACTGTGCGCTGTGTGAAGAAGAACTTCCTTTTATTTGTTTAAACCTGCTGCCCATTCGTTTCATTTGGTGGCCCCTCGTTCTTATATGATGGGAACAAGTCAATCACTTTTCCTTATTCACTTTCTCCACACCACTCATGATTTTACAGACCTCGATCCTATCCCTCCTTCGTCTCTTCTTTTCCAAGCTGAAAAGTCCCAGTCTCTTTAATCTCTCCTCATATGGGACCCGTTCCAAACCCCGAATCATTTTAGTTGCCCGTCTCTGAACCTTTTCTAATGCCAGGATATCTTTTTTTGAGATGAGGAGACCACATCTGTACGCAGTATTCCAGATGTGGGCGTACCATGGATTTATATAAGGGCAATAAGATATTCTCCGTCTTATTGTCTTATGGTTGCCCTTCTCTGAACCTTTTCTAAGGCACATAGAACCTTTTCTTCAGCTACATAGAACAGAAGGTAGAGTTAAGGGGGAGGGAGTGACAAAGAAGGAGGAATTTGCTTACTGTAAGAGTCAATTCAGTGGCTAATCTGAGGTCACTATGAATATCAAAAGGTGGGGAGGCTGTCTTTGTAATGTGTAAGAGAATTATCACCTTGATTAAGGCCCATGCACAACGTGTCGAATTTTAGCATAAATACAAATTCGGAGGTCTCCCTCTGTAATCTGGTGTTCACGCCTCTTTGTTGTAAGACGCCCGTTGTCAGGTCTTTTAGGGAACGGCCAGTCGGATTGAAATGCTGGCTGACAGGTTTGTGTGTGTGGAGATTTCTGTCGTCTGATCTGTGAGAATTGATTCTTTGGTGAAGTGACTGATCAGTTTGTCCAATATACGTGTGGACAAACGTATATTGTCCGCACGTATATTGGACAATAGCGGCCTGGGGACTAAGGGGTTAACTATGTCCCTGGTTAACTAGCCAGGTGGAGTGGCCAATAGGAATTTCAAACTGGGACAAAGGAAATTGGGGTTTTCCCTCCTTTGTCTCTGGGGCAGTTTTCTCTCCAGCTATTGAGGGAGACAGACACTACGTCTCCCTCCAAGAAAAGACTCTTTCTTCACTTTCTGTAAGTAGGGTAAAGTTTAGATAAAGCCGTTCGGTTTTATTGTTTTATGGTTTGGGTATGGGATCTGCTGTCTGTGCACTTTTTAAGAAGGCTGTGTCTACACTGGCGCATTCTTGTGCGAAAACGGCTCCTCTTGCGCAAAAACTTGCCACCTGTCTACGCTGGCCGCTCGTTCTTGCGCAAGTAAACTGACGTTGTACTGTAAAAAATCAGGGCTTCTTGCGTGAGAACTCAGACGCTCCCGCTCAGGAATAAGGCCTCTTGCGCAAGAGCTCTTCCAGAAGAGGCCAGTGTAGACAGGCGACATGAATTTCTTGTGCAAGAAGCCCCTATGGTTAAAATGGCCATCAGAGCTTTCTTGCGCAAGAGAGCGTCTACACTGGCATGGATGCTCTTGCGCAAAAGCACATCTCTTGCGCAAACGCACAAGCCAGTGTAGACGCTTTCTTCTAGAAGAGTTTTTGCACCAGAACTCTTCCGCAAAAGAGTTCTTGCGCAAGAAGCTGCCAGTGTAGACGTAGCCGAAATGTTTTGGCTTTTCTTTGTAACTAAGCTCTAGGCCCATGGAGTTTCTCCATGAGTATATTTTGTTATTAGTCCATCTAGTTATGCTTGCAACCGGAATATTGTGGTGCTAATAAAAGTTTTCTCTTTTCTTTTATTAACCTGGTATTGGTTAACAGGGTGTCCTGGTTCGTACTTTAGAGGTGAAATTTCCCAAGTGATCTTTCCCCTGATGTGTCACATCAATATTTGGGTGGTGGCAGCGGAAGTTTTATTCTCAAAATCTAGGGTTTTAATATTTTTGGGGGAAGTTTTATACCAAAGCCTGGTAGATAAGGTTTTGGGGTACACTTGCTGGCCCCCACTTCTGCATTTATCGTGCCAGAGTGGGGAAGGAGCCATGACAACATGGCAGAGGGACATTGCTGGCACACGATGGCATAGATCACGTTGCTGGACGTACAGGACTATGAGCCTTGGACCGTAGAACTGACATGCTTAGGTCCGGCGGTGGTGTCTCCGGAGCAAATACGTGGACAAAGCTGGCAACGGGGTTTGTTGCAAGGGAAAGATCAAGGGTTCGTTTTAATGTGGCGTGCCCGGTGGTTGTTAGCGAGCATCTTCCTGAGGTCAGGAAGGCTGTGTTGTCGCACTTTGCGCCTCAGGTCCAGAGCTCTCCTTCCCTCCATCTGAATGGTGCCCATGCCTCGTGTTTTTCCTCTTCCGAGCCACTGAGCGAGGCTTCTTTGCAGCCACCTGCGGGCCCCGTTGTCCCCCGGATTGGAGGGCACATTTTGCTGAAGAAGGCCTGAGACTCATGCCCCCGGCCACCCAGCAATCTGGGCCTGGCCTGGTGGGGTGTGGGAATGCCCATTGGAATGGCTGGTTCCTGCAGACTCCTCTTCCGGCCTTTCCACCCTCTCTCAGGCCATTTTGTGAGTGGCGGACTCTGCCTCTCCCCTCCCGTTGATTTCTGACGAGTTTTGGGCCAGCAAGGGGCGTCCTGCCTCATCCCGGCTTTGGGACGGTTTCCACGGTGACACACATCGCCGGAGTGGGCTGGCGTAACCCTCCCCGTGACGCTTTCTGCGCCAGACTGTCCCCATGGCGATGGCTGCCAGGCCTGCGGCGAGGCATTTCTATTTTGGCCTGGTCGGGCTGTGACGGACCGGGCCGGGTCTGGGCAGGGCCGACTTATCCATTAGGCACAGTAGGCACAGTGCCTAGGGCCCACGATACTTTTAGGGGCCCATGAAAATGTTTTAATTTCGTTTAAAATCGGAAGGAAAAAATGAACTTTTAGGGTCGAAGAAAATGTGTTAATTTTTTTTCTCACGTCAGAAAACAATGAAACTTTTAGGGCCCACGAAATCTATTACATTTTGCCTAAAACAGGAGAAAAATAAAATGCGGAAGTATTTAAAGTGATATCAAAAATCATTTTTAATATGGATATTATTATGGTGGGAGGGGCCCACGAAGGCAAAAGTGCCTAGGGTCCCCAAAAGTCATAATGCGGCCCTGGGTCTGGGCACAGCTGAGGGCGTCCGCTCAGGGCGAATTGCTCAAATTCGGGGCTCCTTACAGCTCCCGGACTGGAGACCTTCCAAAACAGGCCACAAACCAGTCCCACCGAGTGCTTCAGCTGCCTGCCTGAAGCCTCGCGAGCAACACCCCTCCGACACCCCAGCAATATCCGTGCCCCAGATGGCCCCAGGCCTCATACACCGGTGAGGGGTCTTAGAACCCAATCTTACCTTCCCCAAACAAGTTGGCTACGTCTACATTGGCAAGATTTTGCGCAAATACTTTTAACGCAAGAGTTTTTGCTTTAAAGTATTTGCGCAAGAGCGCGTCTACACTGGCATGTGCCTTTGCGCAAGAGCATCCGTGCCAGTGTAGACGCTCTCTTGCGCAAGAAAGCTCCGATGGCCATTTTAGCCATCGGGCTTTCTTGCGCAAGAAATTCATGTTGCCTGTCTACACTGGCCTCTTGCGCAAGAACAGTTGCGCAAAAGGGCTTATTCCTGAGCGGGAGCGTCATAGTTCTTGCGCAAGAAGCTCTGATTTCTTACATTAGAACGTCAGTGTTCTTGCGCAAGCACTCGCGGCCAATGTAGACACAGCCGTTGTGTCTGGTTCCAAGAAACCAGCCACAGATCCCATGTCAATTTACTCTCTGGACCTTACCCACAAGATCACGCTGAGCCAATCCTTCAGAATCTAACATCTAAAGGTTTATTGCTACAAGAAAGAAAAGCATGAGAGTGAGGTCGTTAAAGAGTGCTACATGACCTGCATCGAATCTCCCAGTTCTCGACGCAGGCTCGCAGCAGAGATGTTATAACTGTGGGCTTAAAAGTCTTTGATGAACATCCTACGTCAGGAGGGGTCCACAGTTCTTTCCGGCTCTTCGATCCCTGCGCTGCTGCCTCTGGGGTGAAGGGCTGAGCTGAGCACCAAGATGGAGTCGGCCACATGGCATCTTTATACCTCCTTTCTGGTCTCTTCTTGGCTGCAGCAGGTCACCTGGCCAGCGGCCTATCCCTGTGTCCCCTGCTGGTAGCCCTTAGATGTCAGGCCTCATTCTTGAGGTGTGTCCTTGTTCAATAGAGCTTTGCTCATTAGGATGTCCATAGGCCGAGCTCTGCCCATTGCTCAACCACATACAGAGAAACATTCAGTACTCATACAAAGTACATGCTTATAACTTCACACACAGACACTATACAATCACATGAATAGCATATATAGAATCAGAAGAAATTAAGCTTCTATTTGACACCTCACATGGCCCACTTTGTACCACTTTTTGGGGCCACCCCCCCCCCCATGGGTGCAGCAGTGATCTGGCTGCTTCCCTCAAATTCAGTAACGTGACAGGGGCCTTTTCAGAAGGTGCCTTCGAGGAGCCGTCTCCTCACCGCGCGGCCGTGTAGGCACGGCTGTAAGCCTGAGTGTGTAGCTGAAAAGGTGGCCTGAGGTGGGGTGAGGGGCTGTGTGGGTCTGTGGGATGCGTTGGTGTGTCTTAGGAAATAGGACGCAAACTCTCGTGTCATGGATACACTCTCCCGTCTTCAGGTTGAGCCGGGCAGAGGGGACCAGGGCTGAAGGAGGCCTCTACGCTGCCCAACATCGTCTCCGGCCTCTAGGGTTGCCAGATGGTTTCAACAAAAATACTGGATACATTTGATAAAAATGTGTTGACCTAAAAAATATATATATATATATATATATATATATATATATACGTGCTATGGGACGTTTACGATGTGTTTAGACTACAGGGTTTTTTCGAGAAAAGTAGCCTCGAAAAAGCCCAGTTTGCATTCAATAGTAGCCGTTTTTCGAAAAAAATGTCCCCTGCATCTAGACTGCCGCCGCGTTCTTTCGAAAGTAAATCGAAAGAACGCGGCAGTTTTTTCGATCGCGGTACACCTCATTTTACGAGGAGTCGCGCCTTTTTTTCGAAAGTACTCTTTCGGAAAAAGGCGCTGTTGAACACACACTGGGCTTTTTCGAAAGAGAGCGTCAAGGCTCTCTTTCAAAAAAGCGGCTCGCTTTTTCGAAAAATCTGCTTGTAGTCTAGACGCTCTCTTTGGAAAGATGCGTTCGAAAAAGCCTCTTTTAAGAATGTAAGAACATAAGAGCGGCCATACTGGGTCAGACCAAAGGTCCATCCAGCCCAGTATCCTGTCTGCCAACAGTGGCCAAAGACAGATGCCCGAGAGGGAGTGAATCGAACAGGGAATGATCAAGCGATCTCTTTCCTGCCACCCATCTGATTAACAGAGGCTAGGGACACCATTCCTTACACATCCTGGCTAATAGCCATTAATGGACTTAACCTCCATGAAATTATCTAGCTTCTCTTTAAACTCTGTTATAGTCCTAGCCTTCACAGCCTCCTCCGGCAAGGAGTTCCACAGGTTGACTACGCGCTGTATGAAGAAGAACTTTCTTTTATTAGTTTTAAACCTGCTGCCCATTCGTTTCATTTGGTGGCCCCAAGTTCTTATATTATGGGAACAAGTAAATAACTTTTCCTTATTCACTTTCTCCACACCACTCATGATTTTATAGACCTCTTTCCTATCCCCCCTTAGTCTCCTCTTTTCCAAGCTGAAAAGTCCCTGTCTCTTTAAAAGAGGCTTGTTGTCTAGACGTAGCCTTATTGACGAGAATCTACATTACATCGTATATTTTACATTAGATGGTGCGGCTTTTCTCAATTTTTTTATTTTTCAAAAACTCATCTTTTGCTTCCAAACCAGTGAAAGGTATATTAAAAAACCCCACAAAGTTGACTTCCTACTGACTCAACACTCAATTTTTTTGCGTTCATCAGTCCATAGTTTACCCATAACACTAAAAATTCTTTCCAGACCGGCATTTGGCACAAGAATTAAAACCGACTATTGAACCAGTTTTAATAAATTTGGAGCAGCAGGTTCTTTGTGGAAAAAGTATTCCTTGTCTTCAAAGAGCGCTGCGAGATATGAGAAAGAGGAAAGCTAGACAAAGGACGACACTGTCGCGAATCGTACGTTTATAAAAGGAAAATATTCAGCACTATTGCGTAGTTGTGTACTGCCAGGTTGGTAGACACACACGCCGTGAGTGTGTCTACCAGCCAGTTGTACACAACTACATACTGATACTCATATCCTAGTGGCGAATTGGCATAGTAGCGCATAGTGCAGGCCACAAGAGTGAGCGAAAATACTTGCGCACAAGTCACGTCATAATATAAAAATAATAAAATGTACTTAATTAGAAAATACAGGACATTTATATCCCGGTATTTTCTCAATTTGTTTCCCGGACAGAAAGCTCAAATATTGGACTGTCCTGTTCAAAACCGGATACTTGGCAACGCTAGGCGTCACAATTGTGGGTAGCAGCATGTTCGCAATGCAAGGGCAGCGGGAGATAGGCCCAGGTCTCCGCCGATATCACAGAGCTTCCTCGCTCCTGATACCACCCTGAGGCTACGTCTAGACTACAGCCTTTTGTCGACAGAAGTTTTGTTGACAGATACTGTCGACAAAACTTCTGTCGACAAAGAGCGTCTAGACTACAGCCAGTTCTGTCGACAAAGCAAGCCGCTTTGTCGACATGAGAGGATAGACGCAAAGGACAGTGTAGATGCAATAACGCCTTCTGTCGACAGAACTCTTGTCGACAAAAGGCGTTATTCCTTGTCGAATGAGGTTTACCGCCGTCGACAAAACTGCCGCGTTCTGTCGACGTTATGTCGACAGAACTCAGCGGCAGTGTAGATGCAGGTATAGTTTTGTCGACAAAAGTCCACTTTTTGTCGACAAAACTCTGTAGTCTAGACACACCCTGAAAGAAGGATCTGGTTGGTGGACGGTTGCGGTTGCTAAGTGCAGCATAAGAGAGGAGGTACCACTGAATTCCACCCCCCCCGAACAACGCTGGCATCAGCCGCAACATTCACCCCGTTTGTCCCCTACCCCCTAAATCAGACCTGTTCCTGGTGACTAACATGTAACATTTTCGACATGACCCCCCCTTCCCACAGTTGCTGGGCCCAGTGGTTTTCACCCGGTGCAAAGATGTCAGTACCCCAGAGCCACCACTTGAGGGGGGGTGTTGGGTTACGGTGACAGGCAGAGCCCCGCATGCTGTGATCCTGTCAGCCCTCGGAAGCAAGGTGGGGATGCCTCTGCCGAGTCCTTGCCATGGAGACCCTCCAGGGAAATTCAAGGGGGTCCAGGGAAGGGGCGCTGGGAACCGAGGGTGACGCAGGTCCCCGTCTGCCAGCACTGAACACAAGGGCCCAGCGTGGCGTCCGCAAACACCGAGCTGGGACCGGGGGCCATTTAGGTACCTCAGGGATAGAGGGCGGCTGCATTTAGTGCATAGGGGGCCCCGAGCCGGGAAAGAGGGAGATTCAGGAGTCAGGGGGTGGCAGGGTGCTGGGGAGAGTGTCTGCCGGGTGGTAGGGGGCAAAAGGCTCCACACAACCCAGTCGCTGCTGCTCTTCTACCTCGGACTCTCGGGGGGGAAGGAGACAGTTCACAGCCGCGTCCTCCTCTGCCCTCCCCTCGGCACCCGGGGGCAAGAGGAAGGCACAGGCAGAGCGTGTTCCCCTCACGCCCTCACAAGGGAAGAGGAAGAAGACCCGGGGCATGCGGCTGCAGCCCTCCCCGAAGGGTGCCCAGGAGGGGCTAGGGGCTGGGGCAATCCTGGGGGGGCACTTAACCCCAGCCAGCCCCTTTCACACGCCTGGCGGCCTCCTGCTTCACAAGGCGGCCTGCAGGAGAGCCCTGAGAGCGGAGTGCACCGTCTTCCTGTCACCGTCTTCCTGTCACCGTCTTCCTGCCACCCTTCCTGTCACCGTCTTCCTGTCCACCCTCTTCCTGTCCCCATTTTCTTTTCACTGTCTTCCTGTCACCCTCTTCCTGTCCCCGTTTTCCTTTCAATGTCATCCTGTCACCCTCTTCCTGTCCCCGTTTTCCTTTCACCCTCTTCCTGTCACCGTCTTCCTGCCACCCTCTTCCTGTCACCCTCTTCGTGTCCCCATCTTCCTGTCACCCTCTTCCTTTCACCATCTTCCTGTCCCCATTTTCTTTTCACTGTCTTCCTGTCACCCTCTTCCTTTCACCATCTTCCTGTCCCTGTTTTCTTTTCACTGTCTTCCTGCCACCCTCTTCCTGTCCCCATTTTCTTTTCACTGTCTTCCTGTCACCCTCTTCCTGTCACCCTTCTTTCACCATCTTCCTGTCCCTGTTTTTACTGTCTTCCTGTCACCCTCTTCCTGTCCCCGTTTTCCTTTCAATGTCATCCTGTCACCCTCTTCTTGTCCCCGTTTTCCTTTCACCGTCTTCCTGCCACCTTCTTCCTGTCCCCGTTTTCTTTTCACTGTCTTCCTGTCACCCTCTTCCTGTCCCCGTTTTCCTTTCACCCTCTTCCTGTCACCGGCTTCCTGCCACCCTCTTCCTGTCACCCTCTTCGTGTCCCCATCTTCCTGTCACCCTCTTCCTTTCACCATCTTCCTGTCCCCATTTTCTTTTCTCTGTCTTCCTGTCACCCTCTTCCTGTCACCATCTTCCTGTCACCCTCTTCCTTTCACCATCTTCCTGTCCCTGTTTTCTTTTCATTGTCTTCCTGTCACCCTCTTCCTGTCACCGTTTTCCTTTCACTGTCTTCCTGTCACCCTCTTCCTGTCCCTGTTTTCCTTTCACCCTCTTCCTTTCACCCTCTTCCTGTCACCATTTTCCTGTCACCGTCTTCCTTTCACCGTCTTCAATTCATCATCTTCCTGTAATCATATTCCTGTCACCATCTTTCTGTCACCAACTTCTTGTCACCATCTTCCTGTCACCCTCTTCCTGTCACCGTCTTCCTGTCACCTCAGGTCTCAACAAAAGAACAGTGAACAGGTGCCCTGTTTCGTGTCAATAGAGGAGTAAACAACAGGCCTGCCCTCTATAAGAGGACAAACAGCCGCCCTAGCTGGGAGGGGGGCTGTATGTCAAATGCGAGGTCAAATCGAGGTCCTGAACGCCTGTGTATTCAAGTCCCCTTGGCTCTCTCAGGAAGGGCAGGGCTGCCTGTGCCGGCGTCACACTCCAATTCCAGTCCTCTTTTCTATTTCCACAGACTCTGCTGCTCGTGTCTCAATTTCCCCTTCTGCTCACTCAAACCCACGGCCCTTCATGGGCCCCTTGTCTCCCGTCCAACACATCCTGCTCTGGCAGTGCGCCCTGCTTCGCTGATTGAGGCTGCCACCACTGTGCTTGCCCCCAGAGGCCTCATCTCTGCCATCCCGCTGCCCTGAGGTGATCACGAAACAGTCGATGAGCTTTTTTGGGGTGCTGCTGCCAGTTCCAGCTCCTCTCCCCGCCTCCCACTTTCTTCCCCTCTGTTCAGTCCCTCAGGCCCCCCTGCCTCTGTCACCTGCATCGTGCACATTTCTGGCCGAGGTTGCTCATAACGTTAGAGAGACGAGGTGAGGGAGGAAAGATCTTTTATTGGACCAGCTTTGGGTGGTGAACGGGACATGCTGTCAGCTACACCAAGCTTAGGTGGGCACAAAACTTCACCAACAGAACTTGGTGCAGTCAACAGTACTCCCTCGCCCACTTTGTCTCACTTGTAGACCAGGACCAACATGGCTACCGGTAGTAACACAGGAGTTTGACCTTCAAAATGGGGGATTTCAGCATGAAGAGGGATAAGAACAGGTCCTGTGACCTAGAACCAAGGCTCCCAGCCCTCTGGCTCCAGAGCAGCTTCCCAGCCTTTGCTGCCAAGGGTCAGCAACGCCTGAGGGGCGCACCGTGTCCGCGAACGGCCCTGGGAGCGGGGAGAGATTGAATCTGAGGAGGGGATGGGACAGTGTAGAAGTTGGCCTCATGGAGAGTGGTGATAAGGCAGGGGTTGCCAGCCTTCTTGAGCATAACGACCCCTTTTCAAGCTATTACATTTTCATGGACTACCCCCTCCTTCTGGGAGAAAAAAAAGGAAGAAAGAGAGAGAGAAAGAAAAAAGAAGAAAAAAGAAAAGGGGGGAAAGAAAGAAAGAAAAAGAGAGCAAAAGAGAAAAAAGAGGAAAGAGAAAAGAGAAAGGGAAACAAGAAAAAAGAGTAGAAAAGAGAGAGGGAGAGAGAATGAAAGGAAAAGAGAGAAAAAAGAGAGAGGGAGAAAAGAAAAAAGCGAGAAAAGAGAGAGGGAAACGAAAAAAAGAGAAAGATAAAAGAGTGAGACAGAGAAAAAAGAGAAATCAGAGAGAGGGAAATAAGACAACAGAAGGAGAAGAGAGAGAGAGAGAGAAAGAAAAAGAGAGCAAAAAAAAAAGAGAAAAGTGAAAGGGAAACAAGAAAAAAGAGGAGAAAGAGAGAGAGAGAGAGAATGAAAGGAAAAGAGAGAAAAGAGAGGGAGAAAAGAAAAAGAGAGAGAAAGAGAGAGGGAAACAAGAAAAATAGAAAGATAAAAAGTAAGACAGAGAAAAAAGAGAAATCAGAGAGAGGGAAATAAGAAAACAGAAGGAGAAGAAAGAGAGAGAGCGAGAGAGAGAGAGAGCGCAAAAGAGAAAAAGGAAAAAGAAAAGAGAAAAGAGGAAGGGAAACAAAAAAGAGGAGAAAATAGAGAGGGAGAGAGAACGAAAGTAGAAGAGAGAAAAAAGAGAGAGGGAGAAAAGAAAAAAGAGAGAAAAGAGAGAGGGAAACAAGAAAAAAGAGAGAGAGAAAAGAGTGACAGAGGAAAAGAGAGAGGGGAAGAGGAAAAAGAAAGAGAAAAGAAAAGAAAAAGAGAGAAAAGAGAGCGGGAAATAAGAAAACAGAAGGAGAAGAGAGAGAGAGAAAGAAAGAAAGAAAGAAAGAAAGAAAGAAAGAAAGAAAGAAAAGGAAAAGAGAGAGAAAAGAGAGAGGGAAACAAGAAAAAGAGAAGGAGAAAGAGAGAGAGAAAAGAGAGAAACAAGAAAAAAGAGAGAGAGAAAAGAGAGAGGGAAACAAGAAAAAGAGAAAGAAAAAGGAGAAAGAGAGAGAAAAGAGAGAAAAAGAGAAAAAGGAAGGATGAGGCCCACTGTGGTGGGCCTGATCCTTATTTTTAAACTTTCCACGGACCCCCTGCAGTACCGGCGTGGACCAGAGGTTGGGAACCGCTGCGCTGAGGGATTGTGAGGCGAGAGAGAACCAGGAGCCAAAGGGTAGAGGTGGACAGCGGTGCTGAGGGATCGTGAGGCGGAAGGAATCTCACGGGGTCCTGTCAGGGAACTGGGATTTCTCCTCCTCCGGGGGAAGCCGCGCATGGAATTTTCCACTCCATTTTGGCCAGTCACGTCTCTGACCCTCGGCTTTCCATCCTCCCCTCTCCCCTCTTGTCAGTGCTTGAAAAGGTCGCGGTGCTGGTGTTGCATTGATGTGGGTCGTGTCTCCTCTGAAGCACGTGCTCTGGGCTGTCTTCACGGTGAGGCCGTGGGGGCAGAGCTGGGTTATGATTAGGGTTCCTTCTCACGCCGTGTGCTCGTGTGCACCCTGCAGACCACGCCCTGGATGAGGTGAGAGATTTGCTCTCTCGCCTACTCAGACGCACGCCCGGGTTGCAGCCTCTGCTACCAATACATGGTGTCTGCAGACTCCACAAACAACACAGGCCTTGGGAGGTAGAGAGAGATGTAAGAGGCAAGAGCAAGCATGGGATAAACATGGCTCTTTCCATCGCTGTGTTGGTGGTTTCCTTCTTGCTGGAAGCGTTCCTTTCCCTAGGTAAGTAGAGTCACCTCACTCAGATATTTTCCTGCCTTGAATCAGAGGGGCCGCCGCCGTGTTAGTCTGAATCTGCATCAACAACGAGAAGTCCTGTGGCACCTTATAGATCAACAGATTTATTGGAGCATAAGCTTTCGTGGGCAAAGACCCACTTCGTCCGATTTATGCTCCAAGAAATCTGTTCGTCTATAAGGTGCCACCGGGACGTCTTGTTGTTTATGTCTCCTGCTTTGGGCCTTTGGGAAGTTTGCTCTTGAGACGAGCCAGGTGGAAACCAGCAGACCTGGGCATGGAGTGGCTGAGACTGGAAATCTGAAATGTTAAAAATGAGCCAGAATCCCAATCTCTGATGAGAAGTATCTTGAACTTGAAGAACGCAGCTCTGGCCCTTCCATCTTACGGACCGAACTCAATGCCCAGATCCAAACACATCCCTAAAATTATTGAAATCTGGGTTTGAGTTGAATTTTGTGGACCAGGTCAAGCTCTGTTAAGAATGTGCTTTCTTGCTGACAATCTTCACACATTGTTTGAATTGTATTATTTCCGGTGCATCAATGGAGAATTATTATTTTGGGATTTTTTTTTTATGGATTTTGGCATTATAGAATCATAGAGCAAGAAGAGACTTCAGGAGGTCATCAAGTCCAGCCCCCTGCCCAAGGAAAGACCAATCCCAACTATTACACAAGTGTGGTGAATCCAAATTAACAGTGAGAGAGCTACCAACAGGGAACCTGTTTTTGCAAAGCATGGGGAAAAAAGAATGAATAAAAATGCTAATTGTGATGAATAGCGGTGTAGTTTTCTTCTGAACTGTGTACCAATGGGGAAAAAATTGCAATGTGTGTATAATTATGCCTTAGGATTCAAATGCAACTCACGATTGTGGTGTAGAAGTAAATGGAAAATAGGTAATTCCAGTTGCTTTGAAATGTACTATATAGAACAAGCGTCGAGGAGTCCTGTGGCACCTTATAGACTAACTGAAGTGTAGGAGCATAAGCTTTCGTGGGCAAAGACCCACTTCGTCAGATGCATGTGATCTGACGTGGGTCTTTGCATGCTATGCTCCTACACTTCAGTTAGTCTATAAGGTGCCACAGGACTCCTCGCCGCTTTTGCAGATTCAGACTAACACGGCTACCCCTCTGATATATAGAACATTGGTTCCCAAACTTTTCGGCATCATGCCCCCTTTTTTGATTTTTGAGAAACCCTTACGCCCCCCCCCCCTCTAAAAATAGCAGCAAAACTTGTTGAGCAAAAGAAAAAAAAAAAAAAAAAGGAACTGAGTGGTGGTGTTGGGGGGGAATAAAAATAGCAGCAAAACTTGTTGAGAAAAAAAAAAGAAAAAAGATTGCCTGCCCTTTTAAGAACAGAGCAGGCATTGCCCTTTTAAGGCAGCCTTGAAATCTGCCCGAGCCAGCCAGAGCTGCACCTGTTCCAGCGGCCGAACAGACAGACGGTCTGGGCTCTTTCTTTGGGGGGGGAATTGATGGGAGGGGCTGGGTTGCCTCACGCCTCCCCTGGAATTTATTCACACCCCCCCAGTTTGGGAACCCATGATTTAGAAAGAAACAATTAATTTGAATTTAATTAGATGTTTTCCAGATATGGTTTCCTTTGCGCTCCCTAGAATGATGAGGTTAAATAATTAGTTCTTGGTATCTATTATACAAATTAACTGAGCAATAGAATGGTTAATGACATATTATCTAGGTAGCTTTCAATATTTGGGGGAGCTGGTTAAAACATGGGAGCATTTTTGCGTTTTATTGACATCCGCAAATTTAAGGACGAATGTTTGCAAGTCCCTGACCCGTTCTGCTGTGATGAATGAAAACCTAGGACAGTTGTGCATCCAGTGATCATCAATCTAAATAAGATTACTTTATTGAAAAGAAGGCTCGGAGAGCATCCGACAGAGTTGGTGTTCCCCGCAGTCGCTGATTTTACAATTCATTCAATGCATAGAAAAACACAAAACCCATCACAGCATGTATAGTAACACAAACATACCGGTGATGTACCTCCAAGGACTTCAGAGGGATTAATATCAAGAGGCAGAAACTGATCAGACTGGTGACTTGTCTAGGCGAAGCCAGATCTGTAGCTAAACAAAGACATGAATTCTTCAAGGTGGGCAAGCTGTCGGCTATAAGCGGTGCAAAACTCACGCAGACAAACCCATGAACAGTAAATACAACGTAAGTCGATTGAATGAAGTGAAGGCAAAACAGGAGGGGTCCAGAGTTTTCTGAGATTCTGTTCACTCGGGTTTTTTTTCCTTTAGGTTTTGCGGGGAACCGTCTGGAGATCTCGGTAGCGTCTTCTTTGAATGCCGCTTTAATGAATCCAGTTTTCAGACACACCAAGTTTTTTTCTTCCTTTGCAACACATTTATTTAAACAGCTTCATCGTAGCCAGACGGGCGATGAAATTTGTGGGTGTAAAAATTCCAAAAAAGAATAAAGCGCTGTAAAACTTACAACAAAAATTCCGTTTTCTCCACATTTCAGTGGTGTTGATGTACCCCTCCAGACTTCTCTCGGGTTCGTACCACTGGTTGGGAAACACTGGTCTAGCCTATAAAGTTATGGGCAATCTCAGTAAGTTTTTTTGTATTGAACAGAAAGCTAACAGAGCAGCCGTTGGGGGTATTCTCAACAGCATCTGATTGTGCGATTAATTCAAAACAAGAAGCACACGGCAAACATAAGCAGGTTTAATCTAAATGAAGAACAGGAGGGGTCCAGAGTTTGCTGAGATGCTGCTCACTCGGTTTTTTCTCCTTTAGGTTTTGGGGGGAAGATCTCGGAGATCTCGGTAGCGGAAGGGGAACCCGTCTCCTTTGAATGCTGCTTTAATGGATCCCCGGAGATGGGCAATCCATTCTACGAGATAATCTGGATGTATACGAATTCCCGTAATACGTCAGACAGGATCCTGCAATTTAGGATGACTCGTCCAAATACCAGCGCCCCTGTCTCGGTCACTGCCGGCCATTTTAGGGCCCGGTTAGAATTCGAAAAGAGCACCAGCTCTCTCTCCATCCCTGCCGTGTCCATGACTGACAGCGGACTGTATTACTGTGACGTGGTCATAGGGCCACCACCGGTCTATTCAAGAACAGACGGGATTCATCTTATTGTCGTCAAGGGTGAGTGTGTCTCCTTTTCTCTCCTGTGTCTTTCCCCTCTGAAGGCTGTGCGGGGGTGCTCGGTGGCTCCAACAACCACACAAACAAAACCAACGGGGACTCAGCTCCCAGGAGCAGACATAAGAAGAACATAAGAACATAAGAACGGCCATACTGGGTCAGACCAAAGGTCCATCTAGCCCAGTAGCCTGTCTGCCGACAGTGGCCAGCACCAGGTGCCCCAGAGAGGGTGGACCGAAGACAATGATCAAGCGATTTGTCTCCTGCCATCCTTCTCCAGCCTCTGACAAACAGAGGCCAGGGACACCATTTTATCCCCTGGCTAATAGCCTTTTTATGGACCTAACCTCCATGAAATTATCTAGCTTCTCTTTAAACTCTGTTATAGTCCTAGCCTTCACAGCCTCCTCTGGCAAGGAGTTCCGCAGGTTGACTACGCGCTGTGTGGAGAAGAACTTTCTTTTATTAGTTTTAAACCTGCTACCCATTCATTTCATTTGGTGTCCTCTAGTTCTTCTATTATGGGAACTAATAAATAACGTTTCTTTATTCGCCCTCTCCACACCACTCATGATTTTATAGACCTCTATCATATTCCCCCCTATAAACTGAAAAGTCCCAGTCGCTTTAACCTCTCTTCATATGGGACCTGTTCCAAACCCCTAATCATTTTAGTTGCCCTTTTCTGAACCCTTTCTAAGGCCAAAATATCTTTTTTGAGGTGAGGAGACCACATCTGTACACAGTATTCAAAATGTGGGCATACCATAGTTTTATACAGGGGCAGTTAGATATGCTGTGTCTTATTTTCTATCCCTTTCTTAATAATTCCTAGCATCCTATTTGCCTTTTTGACCGCCGCTGCACACTGTGTGGAAGTTTTCAGAGAACTATCCACCATAACTCCAAGATCTCTTTCCTGATTTGTCATAGCCAAATTAGCCCCCATCATACTGTACGTATAGTTGGGGTTATTTTTTCCCAATGTGCATTACTTTACACATTGGCTGCGTCTAGACTGGCATGATTTTGCGCAAATACTTTTAACGGAAAAGTTTTTCCGTTAAAAGTATTTTCGCAAGAGAGCGTCTAGACTGGCACGTGCCTTTGCGCAAAGATTTGCTTTTGCGCAAAAGCATTCGTGCCAGTGTAGACGCTCTCTTCCGCAAGAAAGCTCCGATGGCCATTTTAGCCATCGGGCTTTCTTGCGCAAGAAATTAACGTTCCTGGAGATCGGGATCTACTAGTAGATCTTGGAGCCTCTTACAGGGGATCCTAACTAGTTCGGCCAGGAGGCTAGCAAGTGCTGGCCCTTCAGATGCCCTTCCCCTCACTGCTGCTCATCTCCTGCCCTTTGCCTTGGAGATGCCCTCTCCCACTGTGGAGCCTTCTGTGCAGGGCAGGGGAGGGAGAGGAAGGGGGCTGATGTCGAGGTGCCCCTCTTCCACTCTGTATCCTTTCTTCCCAGAGCAGAGAGGGGGCACAACAGGACATGGGATGGAGTTTGCTGGCTGTTTAGGGCGCCGCTGGCCCGGGTGCCCGATGATGACGTCACGGCCATCGACGGCCGTGCAGGCAGGGGCACCGATTGCACCGCCAGCTGCTGCAGCCGGCCTCGGGCCGCTCCTAGCCCCACTGCACCAGCAACCAGGAGCCACCAGCAGTGTCTAGCTGGCACCCACATCCCAAACTCCTACCCCTGTCATGAACCCCCTCCTGCATCCCAAACCCTTGTCCTAGTCCTGAGCAACCCTGCATCCAAGTGCCACACCAAAGCCTGCACCTAGAACCCCCCCCCCTACATCCCAACTGCCTGCCCCAAGCTCAGCTCAGAGCCCCTTTCACACTCCAAATCCCTTAATCCAAGATCAGAGTCTTCACCCGCACCCTCTGCCCCAGCCTGATGAAAGTGAGTGAGGATAGGTAAAAGAGGGAGCAGGGGTGGGAAGGAGGCGGGGCAAGGGTATTTATATTTGAGGTAGATCTTGGATTGCACTTAAATTCAAAAAAGTGATCTTGTGCTCAAAAAGGTTGGAGACCCCTGAGGTAGATCATCCCTGGCAGGTATCTGTCTAACCTGCTCTTAAATATCTCCAGAGATGGATATTCCACAACCTCCCTGGGCAATTTATTCCTGTGTTGAACCACCCAGACTCAAAGTTTTCCCTAAACTCCCCTTGCTGATATAGTGTAGAACAATGGAAACATTATTAAAATAGGAAAGATACCAATGATAGTTCTAGCCAATAACTAGAATCTGTACAAGTGTATAAATATGATCAAAATACCCTCCCTTACACCTGTCACAATGTGCACCCTACCACACACCTGGCAAAAAGCAAAAGTCAGCACCTACGTGCAGGAACTGTCTTAGCTCTTTTGCATCCTGTGAAATTAACAAGACCCAAAAGCGACAAGGAGTCTTGTGGCACCTAAGGATACGTCTAGACGACAGGCTTTTGTCGACAGAAGTTTTGTCGGCAGATACTGTCGACAAAGCTTCTGTCGACAAAGAGCGTCTAGACTGCATCCAGTTCTGTCGACAAAGCAAGCCGCTTTGTCGACGTGACAGTGTAGACGCAAAGGACAGTGTCGACACCATCACGCCTTCTGTCGACAAAAAGGCGTTATTCCTCGTCGAAGGAGGTTTACCGCCGTCAACAAAACTGCCGAGTTCTGGCGACGTTATGTCGACAGAATTCGGCGGTAGCGTAGACGCAGGTATAGTTTTGTTGACAAAAGTCCACTTTTGTCGACAAAACCCTGTAGTCTAGACACACTCTTATAGACTAACAGATGTAGTGGAGCATAAGCTTTCGTGGGCAAAGACCCACTTCGTCAGATGCAGCTAACTATTTCTAGGATTCAAGCATGTTTATGACTTGCTTAAAAGCTTCCTCAACATTCGACCGCAATTATATCTGAACTCTTACGATTTCCTTTTCATTGACTGCATCGCTTTATTTGAACACTGCAAGAAACAGTAGCTTATGTATCGAAGCAATCGCGTCACCTGCATCCTCCCTTTCTCTGAGGTCACGAGATTGTACGTTGGTTGTGATTGTCCGAAATCACATTGTGCAAGGACTATCTGGAACTCCTAAACTCAATCGGATCGTAGACAAGTTTATGATAGTTCATTGGTTCAACTGAGTCTACCTAGATATTTTATAGCTCCAGACCATTTGTAGATATTTTATAGTGTGAGAAGGTGCCATAATAAAATATTCTTGAGGATTTGGAGAGAATATTTAGCCGCTGGTTTACAAAAATATCACATATATACATGGCTTCTTTTGTATATTTTCCACAAAAGAGTTAGCAAAATTTGACCAAATAGGTAAATTTGCTATATTTTATAGCAATACTCGACTTTCTGGTAGATACCCTTCATCCCTAAGGCAAAAATTACGCTGGCAATTATATCTACTGTATTTCCTTCCCTGAATTTATGAGAAAGTAGTATACCACCATAAGATGCCTTACCAGGTTTCAGAAGAAAAAATCTGCTAATTTAGCAGCGCTAAATCTATTTATGGCACCTTGTTGTGACAAAGAAATAATTTAAAATGGTTTTCAGGTCTGAATTATTTATCTGCTTTAATGGATAATTATAAAATAGCAGCAAACTAAAAATATACAAATGGGCTGCGTTTAGACTGGCATGATTTTGCGGAAATACTTTTAATGGAAAAGTTTTTCCGTTAAAAGTATTTCCGCAAAAGCGCATCTAGATTGGCACAGATGCTTTTGTGCAAAAAGTGCTTTTGCGCAAAAGCATCTGTGGCCAGTCTAGACACGATTTTGCACAAGAAAGCCCCGATCGCCATTTTTGCCATCGGGCCTTTTTTGCACAAAACAGTTCTTCCCTGTCTACACTGGCCCTCTTGCACAGTTCTTCCCTGTCTACACTGGCTTTTTCCCGAGCGGGAGCGTGAAAGTATTTGCTCAAGAAGCACTGATTTTGTACATTACAAAGTCAGTGCTCTTGCGCAAATTCAAGCGGCCAGTGTAGACAGCTGGCAAGTTTTTGCGCAAAAGCAGCGCAAAATCTTTCCAGTCTAGACGCTCCCATGGAGTTCGCAGGTTTGGAATTTATAATAATATTAGTCTATTCACAAATGGTCTCCAGAAATCTGTTGATCTTTCTAATCCTGGATTGTTGTAGTTTTTTATAGCTGAAATAAGATGTATTTTCTGGAACCTAGGTTGCTAGATGTATGTATTCAAGATGGGTTGACCGGACCACGAAATCTTACCTCTGTGCTGACTGTCAAAAGCAGGGTGGTGAGTCCTATAAGTCAGTGTTTCTCAACCAGTGAGACAAGTACCCTCAGGGATACTTGACAGAAGTCTGGGGGGTACGTCAACACAACTGAAATGTGGCGAAAATGGAATTTTTGTTGTACGTTTTACAGCGCTTTATTTCTGGACTTTTTATACCCAAAAATGTCATAACTCGGCTGACAAATGTGTTTATGATAGAAAACGTTGTTTAAACAAATGTGTTGCAATGATAGAAAAAAAAATTGTGTGTCTGAAAACTGTAGGTACTGGGGGTACTTAAGACCATAAGAACATAAGAACGGCCATACTGGGTCAGACCAAAGGTCCATCCAGCCCAGTACCCTGTCTGCCGACAGTGGCCGATGCCAGGTGCCCCAGAGGGAGTGAATCAAACAGGGAATGATCAAGCGATCTCTCTCCTGCCATCCATCTCCATCCTCCGACAAACAGAGGCTAGGGACACCATTCCTTACCCATCCTGGCTAATAGCCATGATGGACTTCACCACCATGAATTTATCTAGTTCTCTTTGAATCCCTGTTATAGTGCTAGCCTTCACAACCTCCTCCGGCGAGGAGTTCCACAGGTTGACTTTGCGCTGTGTGAAGAAGAACGTCCTTTTATTTGTTTTAAACCTGCTTATATTTTTTTTTAAAAAAGGGGGTACTTATAATTTTTTTTAAAAAGGGGTACTTAATAAAAAAAGGTTGTGAAACACTGCTCTATGTAGATTTCCCCAAGCGAGTAACAAACATGTTACCCGTTAAACTCTCTGGTCTATTTACCACCCAGCTGCCCACGGTGATAAAGGATCACTTGCCCCGTTGTATTTGAGGAGGCAGCTGTAGCCAGGTCAAGAGAGCCGTGTACGTGTGTGTGGGAAATTCTGGACCTGCCTAGCTTGCCCCTCAAGCTATGCCCAAGTGTACCACACAAATAACAAAACCCCGGGCATCGTTTGGGGGAGGGTACGCGGGGGCGTTCAAACTGGACGTGACCAGGGCCTCCAAAGATCCAGCTCACTCTTTGCAGCGGTGCGTGACGAAACGAGATGCTTTTTGAAGAGCAGTGATGTGGGTTTTCACACGTTCGGGGAGCGGGGGCGTCCGCCGCCGAAAAAACAGAAGGCCTCTAAAAAAAACCACAAATCGGTTCTCATAGATCCCGACCGACCGACGTGCCTCCGCTGCTGAAGCTGCCTCTCTGTGGCTGTTGACAGCTGGTGAGGTGACTTTTTGGCGGCTGTTGACTGTTGATGGTTGCTGGTGATAAGGAGCTATAGTAGTGTGACATTTCCTGAGACCGACTCACAAAAGTTGTCTTGAGTCAAGCCACCCAGCATTTACAGTCTTAACAGGGCGAGGGATGTTAAACATCAGTTAATTGACTTGTCGATTAACCTCATCGATTTGAACGTGGTACTCGATTTATTCTATAGTCCCTGGGGGCCGGGGGCCAGGGTGGCCAACCCACAGAAATGTTATTTCCGGGAAAATGGGAAAAATGGCCATTTTTTTACATAATCTACTATAGAAAGGAGAATGTTTGTAAGTTTGTGCGCTAATCACTTGGACACTATAAGACCGACCGCGACCAAACTTTGCATGGCGTAACCTTGCCCCCAGGAGAAGGTTTTAAGGTACGTTTGGACCCGATCAGGCCCGATCTCAACCTGTAAAAATGAAAAATAATGCGCCGCGCTGCAGGGGCAGCTCCGCCCGCCCTAGGTCACGTGCCCACCGCCTGCGGTCCCCAGCGCCGTCTGGGACTCGCCCCACCCCCACCCGCACAACGGCTCGGGAACCCGGCCTGCCCCCCACGGCTACAGTTACCAGGTAGTCTAAAAAAAAAAACCGGACACACTTGATTGGTGGTGGTGGTGGTGGTGTGGGGCTGGCTGGGAGGAAGGGGGCCGGGCAGCAGGGCTGCCCGGGAGATCGGGGAGGGGCGGCCGGTGGGAAGCAGACCTGGGGCGGGAGATCAGTGGAGGGGCGGCTGGTGGGAAGTAGAGCTGGTGGGGTCGGGGCAGCCGGGCTGGCTGGGGAGATCGGGGCGGCTGGTGGGAAGTAGAGCTGGTGGGGTCGGGGCAGCCGGGCTGGCTGGGGAGATCGTGGGGCGGCTGGTGGGAAGCAGAGCTGTGGGGATCAGGGGCAGCGGGGCTGGCCGGGAAGATCGGGGGTGGCTGGTGGGAAGCAGAGCTGTGGGGATCAGGGCAGCGGGGCTGGCTGGGGAGATCGGGGTGGCTGGTGAGAAGCAGAGCTGTGGGGATCAGGGCAGCGGGGCTGGCCGGGGAGATCGGGGCGGCTGGCGGAAGCAGAGCTGGTTGGGAGGTCGGGGCAGCGGGGCTGGCCAGGAGATCAGCGGAGGGGCGTCTGGTGGGAAGTAGAGCTGGTGCGGGAGGGTCGGGCAGCCGCGCTGGCTGGGGAGATCGTGGGGCGGCTGGGAAGCAGAGCTGGTTGGGGAGGTCGGGGGCAGTGGGGCTGGCTGGGGAGATCAGAGGGGATCAGCCGGCGGGAAGCAGGGCTGGCCAGGAGGGGGTCAGGGGCAGTGGGGCTGGCCAGGAGAGATCAGCAGAGGGGAGGTGGCTGACAGGAAGCAGAGCTGGGCAGGACGGGGTGGCCGGCGGGGCGGGGCTGGCCGGAGGAAATCGGTGGGGGCGACTGGCGGGAAGCAGAGGTGGTCGGGGGGGGGGGCGGTCAGGGGCAGCGGTGCTGGCTGGGGGAGATCGGGAGGAGGAGAACCAGCCGGCAGGAAGCAGGGCTGACGGGGCAGGGGAAGCGAATCGGTCGGCGAGGAGCGGGACCGAGCAACGCCGGGTAACTCCAGCTAGTCCAGCTGAAAAGTCCAAGTCTTTTTAATTTCTCTTCATATGGGACCCGTTCCAAACCCCTAATCATTTTAGCTGCCCTTCTCTGAACCTTTTCTAATGCCAGTATATCTTTTTTGAGATGAGGAGACCACATCTGTACACAGTATTCCAGATGTGGGCGTACCACGGATTTAAATAAGGGCGTTACGATATTCTCCATCTTATCCTCACTCCCTTTTTTAATACTTCTGCTTGGGTCTGACCTTTGAAATAGCAGGAATGTACATTTTGGCTGGAAAACTTGCTGCACTTCTGGAATCGTCTTTCGAGTCTGTCGTGGAGGGTCGTATACTATAGTATCTGAGCGTCTTTTTTGTCCTTAACCGCAGGGGCGATTTCACCGTGGCTTTGCCCCGGAGCAAACGGAAGAGTTTCCGGGTTTTTCCCCCCTTTTTTTGACTGTTCACAAATCTTATTTGTTCTCCTTTGTAGCCCGAGAGAATGTTGCAGCGATCTCGCGTCTGATTGGTGGGCTCCTGCTGTTCCTCCTGGCTTTGGGCATGTGTTTTACACGTAAGTAGGGGCTGGGAAAGAAGTGCCAGCAAGTTCTCGTGTCTCTCTTTAGGTTTCATCCCAGTACAGATGTAAAAATCCCATTTAATGAGTTAACCAGTTAAACGTGAAGGCTGGAGCATAGAACCATAGAATCCTAGAGCTGGAAGAGACCTCCGGAGGTCATCAAGTCCAGCCCCCTGCCCAAGGCAGGACCAATCCAACTCAATCAACCCAACCAGGGCTTTGTCAAGCCAAGACTTAAACACCTCTAGGGATGGAGATTCCACCACCTCCCTAGGGAACCCATCCCAGTGCGTCACCACCCTCCTAGGGAAATCGTTTTTCCTAATATCCAATCTAGACCTCTCTCACTGCAACTTGAGCCCATTGCTCCTTGTTCTGCCATCTGTCACTACTGAGAACAGCCTCTCTCCATCCTCTTTGGAACCTCCCTTCAGGAAGTTGAAGGCAGCTCTCAAATCCCCCGTCACTCTTCTCTTCTGCAGACTAAACAAACCCAAATCCCTCAGCCTCTCCTTGTAGGTCATGTGCTCCAGCCCCCGAATTATTCTGGTTGCCCTCCGCTGGACCCTCTCCAATGCGTCCACATCCTTTCTATAATGGGGGGCCCAGAACTGGACACAGTACTCCAGATGTGGCCTCACCAGAGCCGAATAAAGGGGAATAATGACTTCTCTGGATCTGCTGGCAATGCTCCTCCTAATGCAACCTAATATGCCATTAGTCTTCTTGGCTACAAGGGCGCCCTGTTGACTCAGATCCAGCTTCTCATCCACTGCAATCCCCAGGTCCTTTTCTGCAGAACTGCTACTTAGCCAGTCGGTCCCCAGCCTGTACCAATGCTTGGGATTCTTCCGTCCCAAGGGTAGGACTCTACACTTGTCCTTGTTGAATCTCATCAGATTTCTTTTGGCCCAATCCTCTAATCTGTCCAGGTCACTCTGGACCCTATCCCTGCCCTCCAACGTATCTCCCTCTCCCCCTAGCTTAGTGTCATCTGCAAACTTGCTGAGGGTGCAATCCATCCCCTCATCCAGGTGATTACTAAAGATGTTGATCAAAACCGGCCCTAGAACCGATCCTTGAGGCACTCTGCTAGAAACTGACCGCCAACCTGACATCAAGCCGTTGATCACTCCCCGTTGGGCCTGACAGTCTAGCCAGCTTTCTATCCATCTTACAGTCCATTTATCCAATCCATACTCCCTTAACTTGCTGGCAAGAATATTATGGGAGACCGTATCAAAAGCCTTGCTAAAGTCCAGGTATATCACATCCACCCCCTTCCCCATGTCCACAGAGCCAGTTACCTCGTCATAGAAGCTAATCAGATTGGTCAGGCACGACTTGCCCTCGGTGAATCCATGTGGGCTATTCCTGATCATTGTGTCTCTCTGTATTTTATATTAGTAAAGCATTGAATCCAAGCCAAGAAACGAGACGTTTCCCTGGAATCGTCTGATCCCGTTTCCCTGCAACTGCCTGATCCTCTTTCCAGCCCGGGGAGAGTCCTTTCCGCAGCCCAGCAGCCGTGAAACGATCTATTCCAAACGGCATTGGCACAGGTCCAGCATAAGTGCCGATCTCTGTCCTGAAAGTGCTCAGCTGTCGGTCCGGTCCCAGGGGAGTCGCTTTTCAAGGACAATATGATCTTTGCACTCTTCACAGCCATTGAGAACGGACGCAAACGGCGAGAGGTGGATCTTGTTGTCCTTCTGTCTGCATTTTTTAAAGAGCTTCCCAAACCTCGTTGAGTAGCTGGCTGTTCCTACCCTGTGGTTGCAGATGGGTAAACTGAGGCACAAGCTGACTTGTTGCAGGGGCACAGAGTGAAGCTTTTCCTCCCCATGCAGAGAGCTTGTGCAAAGCCCAAAAGGGATAGAAAATAAAACGGAGAATATCTTATTGCCCTTATATAAATCCATGGTACGCCCACATCTAGAACACTGTGTATACAGATGTGGTCTCCTCATCTCAAAAAAGATCTACTGGCATTAGAAAAGGTTCAGAGAAGGGCAACTAAAATGATTCGGGGTTTGGAACGGGTCCCATATGAGGAGAGATTAAAGAGACTGGGACTTTTCCACTTGGAAAAGAGGAGACTAAGGGGGGATAGGATAGAGGTCTATAAAATCATGAGTGATGTGGAGAAAGTGAATAAGGAAAAGTGATTGACTTGTTCCCATCATATAAGAACTAGGGGCCACCAAATGAAATTAATGGGCAGCAGGTTAAAAACAAATAAAAGGACGTTCTTCTTCACACAGCGCATAGTCAGTCTGTGGAACTCCTTGCCGGAGGAGGTTGTGAAGGCTCGGACTATAACAGGGTTTAAAAGAGAACTAGATACATTCATAGAGGTTAAGTCCATCAATGGCTATTAGCCAGGATGGGTAAGCAATGGTGTCCCTAGCCTCTGTTTGTCAGAGGGTGGAGATGGATGGCAGGAGAGATCGCTTGATCGTTACCTATTCGATTCACTCCCTCTGGGACACCTGGCATTGGCCACTGTCGGCAGACAGGGTACTGGGCTGGATGGACCTTTGGTCTGACCCAGTATGGCCGTTCTTATGTTCTTGTGTACTAAGCCCCGCAAAGGGACTATCATTTCATTCAAGCTGGGAAGAGCCAAGGCGTGGTTGGCAAGCTCACACAACTGGGACCAACTGGCATGGTGGAGGCTGTTTGATTATGAATACTCCAGGTGGGACTGTGTAAAGGGCACCCCAAGGAGAGGTCTGGGGTCACAGATGTATGGCCGGGACGGGCTATATTAGTGCTACAGTGGGCGGCCATATTTCCCTATACTGAATACGGGACACCTGATAAAATGACTCCCATGCAAGCGAGTTCAGGACAGGTGCTCCTTCCAACCCCAGGCGGTGAGAATAGTCTGCCTCGGCACATAGCAAGGGCTGCACCCCACAGACCAGATGGGGAAGCAGGCCTGTTCTGTTAAAGTAATAGCCCCCCGTTCTACGAGCGATCACGTCTCTTTCGAAATGGCTATTTCGAACTAGGATGAGAGTGGATGCTCCGCTGCTGCTATTTTGAAATAATGGCTCCGCAGAGTCATTCAATGACTCCCCAGCGCTAACTGGGGTAGCGTGTCTGCATTAAGGGAGCCCGCCTTGGACGAATTTCGAGGCTTCCCCATAGCGTAGACGGGCTATTTCAAAATAGTTATTTTGGGAGCAATTATTTCTGTCAGCTCACAGGGGCAAGGCCCAATAGGGTTGTGGATTTGCTTCAAGACAGAGTCGATTAGGGATAGATAATTGCTTTTATTAATCTCACTACGTCACTACTAGTACAGGCTTAATACTGCCAGATGGTTACACAGCTACTGCCAAGTGACACATCAATAAGCACAGGCAGAGCAATGCATAAGAGAGTAACAGGCACTTAGAAATGCTGACATCCCTTCAGTCTGCGGGGAGTCCTGTTCCTGTCACCTCGCACCAGGGCCACAGTGGACGTGGGGGGATTCAGGACACCCTTTGAAGTCTAGGTCCCTGGTGAGACTCACAGAGGGGCGGGACTCCCAGTGATCTTATACTGCAGTTTTTTACCGGGTGTACACGACCTGGCTCAACGCCATTCTTATCGCTCTTATGGGCTGAGACCGAGGTCAGACTTGTTTACTGCTCAGTAGTTTCCCAGCTCAAGATAGGGGTTACAGCTGATAAGGGCCAGCTGCTCTTTGTGCTCGCAGGGTCCCAGGCTATGTACTTCAAGGATGGAAACTTGCATCCCGGGCCTGCTAAGCTGCAGGACCCACATATGACTTTTATGTGACAATTTTGACATCACTTATTTAGAAATAATTTCATCGTGTCAACGTAGCCTCTCGGTCTTTAGAGCTGCCTTGGCCGGGCTGCGCTCGGTGCAAAGGATTCTGGGGGTGCCTGGGAGCTAAATTAGCCCCCAGGCCGCAGGGCTGGAACCCGAGCACCCATCCCGGGCGCAGAACCAGGTGGGGTGAGGGGACAGAGGCAGCAGGGAGGGGCTGACGCTCCAGGTTGCCCCGGCCATTTCAGGCAGCCTCCTTTCCCCGCCCTGCCCTGTGAGTGCCATCGATGGGCGAGGAGGCGCTGTGATCTGCTCCCACCTCTGGGCAGGGACCTCGCCCATGTTGCTGGGTCCCAGAAGCCATGCTGCACAAGCCCTTCCAGGCTCCATCTTTTGAGGGGGTTGGCCCTCATAGGGCAGCAGAAGGGACGGTCTTCCCTGGGGACCCCGCCACGGCCGGCAGCTTCCTCAGCTCTTGAGGGACAAGCCAACCAGAAACCGAGAGACCCCTGAGCAGTGCCCAGGCCTGGACTCCCAGGTGTTTGGGTGCCAAGGGTAGGCCTCCCGGACGAGGGGCTGGGAAGGGAGCGGGAGGCCCCGCCCGCGAGGGAAAGCCCAGCCCCGAGTCCAGCCTCCCACCCGCGGGGGGTGGGATGGGGGAGGGTCTGCACAGCAAGCAATGTGTGGCCCAGTTGGCACTGACAGTGGACGTCCCCCCGAGCGGGCAGGAGAGTTGGACATCCCCCTCTTGAGATGGGGATGGGTCACGGGAGCTGGATTTCTGCTGCTTTGCCACCTCTGTGACCCCCTGGGGCAGCTTTCAGGGCCCTTATGGGGAGATGTTGCTCAGCCCCATCTTCAAATGAGCCCTGGGGTCAAACTCACGCAGCCCTGTAGGTAAAATGAGCCACTGGGGGTGTAGACCAGAGAGTGCTTGTTCAAGACCAAGAGGGGAGAGGAGAGAGGTCTATAAAATCACCACTGGTGTGGAAAAAGTGAATAAGGAAATGTCATTTACTTGTCCCATTAATATAAGAACGAGGGGTCACCCAATGAAATGAAGAGGCAGCGGGTTTCAAACAAACCGACGGATGTTTTTCGTCCCGCAAGCGCATCGTTAACCGGTGGAACTCCTCGCCACAGGATGTCGCGAAGACTAGGACTTGGAACAGGGTTCCAAAAAGAGCTCGATAGATTCATGGAGGTGAGGTCCCTCCATGGCGATGAGCCAGGCTGGGTAGGAATGGTGTCCCTAGTCTTTGTTTGTCTGGAAATGGAGAGGGACCATGTGCGGATTCCCTGTTGTGTTCCCTCCCTCTGGGGCACCTGGCGTTGGCAGGACACTGGGCTGGATGGACCTTTGGTCTGACCCAGTCTGGCCGTTCTTATGTTTTCTTTTCATGCTCAAGGCCCCCTCAGTTCTCAAGTCTGCTCCCCCTCTGGCTTATCCGCCCTCCTTTCTCCAGAATGGCCCTTGCCAAGGCGTTGTACCTCCTTCACAAACAATTACACAACAGTCCAGAGGGGCTGGGCTTTTGGTCTGGACGTGTCCCTGGGGACGGCTCGACCCTCCCTCTGAGCTGATGGGGGCAGATAGGCATGGCCCTGCTCCTGGGGCGCCTCTCTCCCTCCCCCACGGGGGGCACGCTCTTGTCCAGGCTCCTGAGGGCTGGCGCCCTGTCGTCTTATTTCGGTTGTCGGCAGGGGCGGCAGGTAGAAGAGACGAGGGGAGGCACAGCCGTCCCGAACCGCCGGCCTGGCCCCGCCCCTCACTCCGCGTGATGAGTTCAAGTCCTGCCCTTGCTGAGGTTTGGGGGGACAACCAACACATAGGCTGCCCAAGTGATGTGCCTCACAACTCCGGGTAACCCCCCACGGGGGTGTACGATAACCAGCCAGGCCAGTAGGAAGAGCAGCGTGAACTCCAGGGTGCATCAAGGCCAAGGGCAGCAAAGCAGGAAGTTGAGCAGAAGCCCACTTCTGAGCTGTTCAAGAGAGGACATGCCCCAGGGAAGGCTATTCAAGACGGGAAGCTAGTTATGAGCATTTATTGTTCGTAGGGCTGAGTCTCACCTCAAGAGAGAGGAATTGCTGGAAAGGCCCTGAGCCTGCCTTTGCTTAAGCCAGGGGTGGGCAAAAGGGACTTGGCGGGCCAGATCTGGCCCTACTGCTCCCCTGCTCCCAGGCCAATTAGGACCTGTGGGTGTGTTCAGCACTTAGAAGTACCGCGTGCTCCTGGCAGGAGTCTTCAGCACTTAGAAGTACCGCGTGCTCCTGGCAGGAGTCTTCAGCACTTAGAAGTACCGCGTGCTCCTGGCAGGAGTCTTCAGCGCTTAGAAGTACCGCGTGCTCCTGGCAGGAGTCTTCAGCACTTAGAAGTACCGTGTGCTCCTGGCAGGGCGGGAGGAGGCTGTGTATGGTGCCCTGCCCCCAGGACCTGATTGGTGGGGGAGCACAGGAAGTCTCCTCCCCCTGCCTGGGGCATGGGTGCTTAGTGGGAAGGAGGGGCACCCCCAGACCAATCATGGTCGGTGGGTGGGGAAGCGGGAAGCATCCTGGCCCCACCCCTTCCTTTGGAGGCCCCGCCCCTTCCGGTTCGGCCTGGGGCTGCTTCAAAAATTTTTGAAGCTTGATTAGAGTCCGGCCAAATCTGAATCTTTCCCCCTTCCCTCCGGACTCCAATTTTTGAAGCCAGCTTAGGGTCCGGCCAAAGCCGATATTACCCTTTCTGATGTGTAAACTTGCCCTGCCCCTTTGTTTTTGCCGTAAGCATTTAGGGATGTGACCTAGGGTAGGAGGGGCTTGTGATCTCAGGCAGGAGATTGGGGGGCAGATCTGAGCGTGGGCATGTGGATGAGTGTGGGGCAGCGGGTTGGGGAAATTTTTGACGAGGCCCCGTGGCGAAAAATGATTGCTTAAGCACAGACAGGTCCGTATTTTGAAACTTTCCCACTGCAGTACGGTCGCGGGCCGCAAGTTGGGAACCACTGATCTAAAGGAATATACCATGGCAGTGCCTCCACCTGGCCGCCCCACATGCACACACTGAACCTGAAGGCCTTGGGAATAAACTGCCTCCAGGAAGAATCTGGAGCGAACTCCGAAACAACACGTATCCGTACTCCACCTCTAATTGATGCCATTCGACTCCCCCCGCCTTCACGGAACCACTGAAGGCAACGGGGCTGAGCGGCCGAAACGTGACGAAAACCCGGTCCCAAAGCACCCAGAAAGACAGGAAACCGGAGCGCGCCCGCTTCTAGATTCAGAGTCCCAGACACAGGCTGGGGTGGGCGCGCCGGACACGCCGCAACGGGCGTGGAGACAGCCCCGGGCAGGTTGTGTGTGTCTCAGTCCAAGGTAGGCAGCCCAGCAGCCTTGGCCTCTCTTCCAAAATTTTTGAAGATAGATTAGGGTCCGGCCAAATCTGAATCTTTCCCCCTCCCCTCTGGACTCAAATTTTTGAAGACAGATTACGTCAAAGCAGCTATCCCCCTTTCTAATGTATAAACATGCTCCATCCCAAACAGCCTCACGTCCACCCAGTACCTTCAGGGCTGGTTGACGTGGGTGCTTCCCAGACACAGGTACGGCCAGGGTCTCTCCCCTCCGGGGACAGAACCAGTCAGTTAGATCCTTGCTCCATGGGTTCATTTCCAGCAGCCGCCCTTGGACCGGAAAAGGCTCCACCCCAGCAACCTGGCTCACTCTCCAAATTGCAGCCTCCCCCACCGCACTCTCTGCACTGCCTGGAAGAGAACTAGTTTCCGTCCCTTTTCCCCATGGCACCTGTGATGGATCGGGCCGGGTCTGGGCTCGGCTAAGGGTGTCGGCTCAGGCCGAATTGCTCAAACTCAGGGCTCCTTACACCCCAGACTGGAGACCGTTCCCAAACAGGCCACAAACCGGCCACGCCGAGCGCTTCAGCTGCCTACCTGGCCAGCCAGAAGTTTCACGAGCAAAACCTCTCTGGCACACCAGCTCTTCCTGTGCCCCAATCAGCCCCAGGCCTAACACACAGGTGAGGGGTTATAGGACCCAATCTCACCTACCCCGATTGGGTTCTCCGGTCCCAAGAAATCCCACAGATCCCCGGTCAATTTACCCTCTGGATCTTACCCACAAGAGCACGCTGAGCCAATCCTTTCGAATCTAAAAATCTAAGGCTACGTCTACACTGGCGGCTTCTTGCGCAAGAACAGCCGTTCTTGCACCAAAACTTGCCCGGTGTCTACACTGCACGCGGGTTCTTGCGCAAGTAAATTTACAGTCTAGCGTCGGAAAACAGGGCTTCTTCCGGAAGAGTTATTCCTCTACCCACGAGGAATAAGCCCTCTTGTGCAAGAGCTCTTGTGCAAGAGGGCAGAGTAGCCAGGCAACATGAATTTCTTGCGCAAGTAGCCCCTATGGTTAAAATGGCCATCAGAGTTTCTTGCGCAAGAGAGCGTCTACACTGCTATGGACGCTCTTGCGCAAAAGCACATCTCTTGTGCAAAAGCACATGCCAGTGTAGACGTGCTCTTGTGGAAGACTTTTTGCACAAGCCCTCATCCGCAAAACAGTTCTTGTGCAAGACGCTGCCAGTGTAGACGTAGCCTAAAGGTTTATTACTAAAAGGAAGAAAAGCGTGAGAGTAAGGCTTAGGGTTACTAGGTAGTCTTAAAAAAATACCGGACACACTTCATGGGGAGGGGAGCTGGGCTGGCCGGGAGGAAGGGGGGGGCGGGAAGCAGAGCTGGTGGGGGGCGGGGTGCAGGGGAGATCGGGGTGGCCGATGGGAAGCAGAGCTGGTCGGCGTGGGGAGGGGGTCGGGCGGAGTGGGGCTGGCCGGGGGAGATCGGGGAGAAGGGGGAGGCCAGCGGGTGCAGGGCTGGCCGAGGGAGCTCAGGAGGAGGAGGGGAGAACTGGCCACCGGAAGCAGTGCTGGTGGAGGGTGCAGCGGGGCTGGCCGGGGAAGATCGGGAGGAGGAACCGGCCAGCGGGAGGTAGAGCTGGCGGCGGAGGTGGGGTCGGTGCAGCGGGCTGGCCGGGAGATGGGGAGGAGGAACCGGCCAGCGGGAGGTAGAGCTGGCGGCGGAGGTGGGGGTCGGGTGCAGCGGGGCTGGCCGGGGGAGATCGGGAGGAGGAACCGGCCAGCGGGAGGTAGAGCTGGCGGCGGAGGTGGGGGTCGGGTGCAGCGGGACTGGCCGGGGGAGATCGGGAGGAGGAACCGGCCAGCGGGAGGTAGAGCTGGCGGCGGAGGTGGGGGTCGGGTGCAGCGGGGCTGGCCGGGGGAGATCGGGAGGAGGAACGGGCCAGCAGGAGGTAGAGCTGGCGGCGGAGGTGGGGGTCGGGTGCAGCGGGGCTGGCCGGGGAAGATCGGGAGGAGGAACCGGCCAGCGGGAGGTAGAGCTGGCGGCAGAGGTGGGGGTCGGGTGCAGCGGGGCTGGCCGGGGGAGATCAGGAGGAGGAATCGGCCAGCGGGAGGTAGAGCTGGCGGCGGAGGTGGGGGTCGGGTGCAGCGGGGCTGGCCGGGGGAGATCAGGAGGAGGAACCGGCCAGCGGGAGGTAGAGCTGGCGGCGGAGGTGGGGTCGGGTGCAGCGGGGCTGGCCGGGAGATCAGGAGGAATCGGCCAGCGGGAGGTAGAGCTGGCGGCGGAGGTGGGGTCGGTGCAGCGGGACTGGCCGGGAGATCGAGGAGGAACCGGCCAGCGGGAGGTAGAGCTGGCGGCGGAGGTGGGGTCGGTGCAGCGGGGCTGGCCGGGAGATCGGGAGGAGGAACGGGCCAGCAGGAGGTAGAGCTGGCGGCGGAGGTGGGGGTCGGGTGCAGCGGGGCTGGCCGGGGAGATCGGGAGGAGGAACCGGCCAGCGGGAGGTAGAGCTGGCGGCAGAGGTGGGGTCGGGTGCAGCGGGGCTGGCCGGGGGAGATCAGGAGGAGGAATCGCCAGCGGGAGGTAGAGCTGGCGGCGGAGGTGGGGGTCGGGTGCAGCGGGCTGGCCGGGGAGATCGGGAGAGGAACCGCCAGCGGGAGGTAGAGCTGGCGGCGGAGGTGGGGTCGGTGCAGCGGGGCTGGCCGGGGAAGATCGGGAGGAGGAACCGGCCAGCGGGAGGTAGAGCTGGCGGCGGAGGTGGGGGTCGGGTGCAGCGGGGCTGGCCGGGGGAGATTGGGAGGAGAAGTGGGGGAGAACCAACTGGCAGGCCAGGGGGGGGTGGCAGGGGGAGGAGCGTATCAGCTGGTGGGGAGTGGGACTGACCCGGGCAGTGCCGATTCCAGGGTGCTTCTGCCCCCCGCACAGTCCAGGCGAAGCGCGAGTCAGTCCGGCTGCAGCTTGACCAGCGCGCAGGAGCCCGGACCGGGCTGCCCCTCCTCCTCACACGAAACCAGGGCTCCCAGCGCTGATCGCGCCCCATCTCCCCCTGCCAGGCTTCCGGGCGCCCGGTCGGAAAACCAGAAAATTCCGGACATTGCACATGTTCGATATTTTCACCGGACAGAGCCCCCAAAAACCGGACTGTCCGGTAGAAAACCAGACACCTGGCAACCCTAGTAAGGCTGTTAAAGGAGAATACATGACATGCATCGAATCTCCCAGTTGTCGATGCAGGCTCGCAGCAGAGATGTTACAACTGCGGGCTTAAAAGGCTCTGGTGGACATCCTATGTCAGGATGGGTCCACGGGTCTTTCCGGCTCGTGGTTCCCTGCAAGGCTGCCTCTGGGATCAGGAGCCAAACTGATGGCCAAGACGGAGTCTGCCACATGGCATTTTAGATCCAGCCTTGGTCTCTTCCAAGCTGGAGGGGGTCACATGTTCTGGGGCCAGGTGTGTCTTTGGCACGTAGAGATCCATTGTCCCTTGAGCCTTGCTCATCAGCATACCCATTGGGGGAGCATTCCTCTGCATTGCTCAGCCACAGACAGACGTTTCCAGCATCCATACAGAGTACATGTTTATAACCCCACCTACAGCCATTATACAATGACATGAACAGCATCTACAGAATCAGTAGAAGGTAAGCTTTTGTTTGACACCTCACATGCCCCCCTTTGTATACACTTTGGGGCCAACACCCCCCCCCAACGGGTGCAGCATTTAGCTGGCTGCTCCCCTTACAATCCAGTAACGTGACAGCATCATGGGAGTTGTAGTCTCTAGGGCTAGATTTCAGCCCCCAGGAGCGTCGAGTAAAAGTCAGAGGTGCCGATAATAAAAGTGGGTTATGCCAGCTGGACGGAGCTCCGTGAAGATGGACAGGGGCCTGCAGGCAGGAAAGACCAGCTCCGCGGATGTGGCGGTAATTGCCACCAGGTAGGTTTGAACCTGCGGCCATCTGGCTGGAGTGCGTTAAAGGCAGCTGGCTTCGGCAGTAGAGCTCCCTTGCGCATATCTCTCTCTGTAAGTGGACTAAGTGGCATTGCATGGGCCAGTGACCACCGGAGGTGTGTGGTTTCCACAGGTGCCCGGCTTCTGTCGAACAGGAACCACCGTCGGTCACAGCTCTCTGAGCACAACCATCTGGTGGGCCTCGCCTGTAGGCTCACTCAACGGTGAGGAAGAAGAGCAGTTTCCTTTTTTCCGTTCCTCACGGGTTCCCACGTGTGGGGTTCTGCACGGCTAGAGGTAGAAGACGGGGTACTGAATGGAGCAGTAATAATCGGCGGCGTCCTCAGCCCGGACCCCGGCGATGGTCAGGACACAGGCGTTGCCGGCGGGGTTCTTGGTAGCGGAGAACCGGGCGGGGATGCCGGCGGGTTTGTGCTGGTCCGTCTCCGAGTTGTAGTACAGCAGGTACCTCGGAGGGCGGCCGGCTCGCTGCTGGTACCAGGCCACCCCGTACTCCCTGATGTTGTACCTCGCGTTCAGGGCGCACGCGAGTTTCACCGTTTGTCCCGGCAACACTACAATGGAGGCCGGCTGAGTCAGCACCGGCTGAGCCCTGCAGGCTGACCGAAACAAGGGGGCGGTTATGGACGCCTGGTGCCGATCCCGGCCCCGGTCGCAAACCTAGGGATGTCACGGTGTCGTCGATTAACCGCTACGCAAAAGCGTATCGGTTAACACAATCGACAACACACAAACCTCCCCTCCCTTTGCCAGTACATGTTTTAGCAGGCTGGCCAGCAGTCCCGGCTTGGAACAGGTCTGGGACCTACCCCTGCGGCGGGGCTGCATTTAAATGGGTCTGGGACCTACCCCTGGAAATGGGTCTGGGACCTACCCCTAGAAGTGGGTCAGGGACCTACCCCTGGAAGTGGGTCTGGGACCTACCCCTAGAAGTGGGTCTGGGGCCTACCGCTGGAAATGGGTCTGGGACCTACCCCTAGAAGTGAGTCTGGGGCCTACCCTTGCGGCGGGGCTGCATTTAAATGGGTCTGGGACCTACCCCTAGAAGTGGGTCAGGGACCTACCCCTGGAAGTGGGTCTGGGACCTACCCCTAGAAGTGGGTCTGGGGCCTACCACTGGAAATGGGTTTGGGACCTACCCCTAGAAGTGGGTCTGGGACCTACCCCTGCGGCGGGGCTGCATTTAAATGGGTCTGGGACCTACCCCTGTGGCGGGGCTGCATTTAAATGGGTCTGGGACCTACCCCTGGAAGTGGGTCTGGGACCTACCCCTAGAAGTGGGTCAGGGACCTACCCCTGGAAGTGGGTCTGGGACCTACCCCTGCGGCGGGGCTGCATTTAAATGGGTCTGGGACCTACCCCTGCGGCGGGGCTGCATTTAAATGGGTCTGGGACCTACCCCTGGAAATGGGTCTGGGACCTACCCCTAGAAGTGGGTCAGGGACCTACCCCTGGAAGTGGGTCTGGGGCCTACCCCTGGAAATAGGTCTGGGACCTACCCCTAGAAGTGGGTCAGGGACCTACCCCTGGAAGTGGGTCTGGGGCCTACCCCTGGAAATAGGTCTGGGACCTACCCCTAGAAGTGGGTCTGGGACCTACCCCTGAAGTGGGTCTGGGGCCTACCCCTGGAAATGGGTCTGGGGCCTACCCCTAGAAGTGGGTCTGGGGCCTACCGCTGGAAATGGGTCTGGGACCTACCCCTAGAAGTGGGTCTGGGGCCTACCCCTGGAAATGGGTCTGGGACCTACCCCTAGAAGTGGGTCTGGGACCTACCCTTGGAAATGGGTCTGGGACCTACCCCTGGGAGTGGGTCTGGGGCCTGCCGCTGGAAATGGGTCTGGGACCTACCCCTAGAAGTGGGTCTGGGGCCTGCCGCTGGAAATGGGTCTGGGACCTACCCCTAGAAGTGGGTCAGGGACCTACCCCTGGAAGTGGGTCTGGGGCCTACCCCTGGAAATGGGTCTGGGACCTACCCCTGAAAGTGGGTCTGGGGCCTACCCCGGCCATGGCTCAGTTCCAGCTCGCACCAGGGTCCAGGAGCTCAGACTCCCCCTAGACAGGGGCTGCTGTCCCCTTTATCAGAGGCAGCAGCGTGGGGTGACGGGGCAGGCACTCCGTGAGAAGAGCTGGGTTTTAAACCGGCTCCCCTCACAGACCAGCTCCCGCCTGGCACCTCCTGCTTAGGGTTGCCAGATGGTTTAACAAAAAATACCGAACACTCCCTGTGCCCCCCCACAAAAAACCAGGAAAAAATTCTGTTGAGAAAAAAAAGGGGAGACTAAAGTTGTTGAGCAAAAAAAAAAAAAAAAAAGGGCACTGTGCCTTTAAATGCCCCCTTGCACCTCACTCCCCGACCTGCGCCAGACGCGGCAGGGAAAAATTGTCCCCGTTGGGCTTCCATCTCAGGGAAACAGGAAATACTGGACATTTCACATGTCGGATATTTTCCTCGTTTTTTTTACCAGACGGGGGCCCCGAATAACGGATAGTCCGGGCGAAAACCTAGCAACCCTACTCAGAGAAAGAGGCAGCAGCGCAAAGAGGGAGGGGGCTCCTTGGGCGTGGGTCCGGAGCGCACCAGCTGCCGTCCCCATCCCCGGGGACTGTACACTAAGAATTCATGCAGTCACTCGACTATTCAACTAACCAATATCGAACATCCCAGCTCAAACCTGCGACGTGATCGCCTCCGACGTCGCTTCCCCGCCGGCTCCGGTTTAGCCCTGCCCCGCCCGTCCCCGTCGGCAGCCCGGCGCCGGCTCAGCCAGGAGCCTCGTCCTCCCTCGGCAGCTCCCTGCCGTCTCCCCCGGGAACGTACCTGGCACCAACACCGTGGGGGAGGAGCAGAGCCAGGAGCCACGGCTCCATCGCCAAGGCCTGGGCGGGCGCCGGAGGGACAGGAATCGGCAGCTGCGGTGCACCCTGGCGTGGTGCGAGCCGGCAGCAGCTCGACAGCCCTGGCAGGCCAATCGGGTCTATGCAAATGAGCCCTGGGGGCTCGGGGACGTCTCCGTCACCCTGCCCTGTGTACCGTGCAGCCACACGGCTGGCTCTGGGGGAGGCTGTAAGCACCGCAGGGAAGAACGCAGGCCCGGCTGTATTTCGGGCTCCGTTCTTTGCTGTGGGATCCACCCTCCGCGTCCGGCCTGCCCTCCTCTCTGCCGGTGACTGCGGAGGAGAACGAGGGGGGGGGGTTAGTCCAGCCGTGGCCGCCTCACGGCCTCGCGCAGAGCCTGCGTCCCCACGGGGAAAGCGGGGGCTCACCCGCAGAAGCGGCACCCCCTCGATCCTCAGCAACGCAGAGGGGAAAGGGCGCGGGGAGGAGAACCGGGGCAGGGCAGAGTAAGCCGCTTTTCCCTCAGAGACATGGAGGTGCATCCGGAGCCAGTTCCGGCGCTGGGGTCACAAAGCTGGAGCCGTCCCCAGGTGGCTGGTTCACCTCAGACACTGAGCGGAGAAGGAGCCCGGGGCTGGGCCTGGTGACGGAGCTACTGCTGCCGGGCCTGGGCATGCCGGGTCAACCCGCCTCCTGCCTGGCCGCCAGCTCTGGATCAGCCCTGCCCTGCTGCCAGCGTCTGTGGTGCCCGAGGTCAGCCTAGGAGCCTCTGGCACCCATGCGTGCCCCGTAGCAACAGCAGCATCTTCACATGCCTAGCGACGGCCCCAGGCCTTGGCTGGATCCCTCTGGCCCTGCTGACACGGGGAGAGTCTGAGGGACCTGGAGCCCAAGGAGAAAAGGGGCTGATGGTGTCACCTATGACGAGGCAGGTCCCCGGGCACAAGATTGGTGATGGCGAAGTCTGACTTTATTTTGCACAAACACATCCACAAAAAAACAATTTAGCTGAGCGGCGCTGAGAGGCCACAGGCAAGCGGCGAAGAGGCTCCGAGGTGGAGAGAGAGAGACCTTTCTGGTCAGAAATGAAGGCTCATGAAACACCGTGACAGTATGAAAGGCATTTCTGGCTCTCTGCGCCTCAGCTTGATTTCTTGTGGGCCCCTCGGTGGGGTCTTTGTCATGTGTGGCCAGGAGCACCAACAGGCCCCTAGGCAAGGTGCAGGGAGCCAGCTCCATGCCCCCAAAAGGAAAAAAAAAAAGAAAAAAAAAAAGGGCGCTGTGCCTTTAAATGGCCCTGTGCTCCTTATTCCCCTGTTCCCGTCAGGGGAAAATTGTCCCCACCAGACTTCCATCCAAGGGAAAAAGGAAATACCGGACATTTCACATGTCCAGTATTTTCTTTTTTTTTTTTAACCAGACAGGGGACCCGAATAACGGACAGTCTGGGTGAAAACCGGACACTTGGCTTTCCAGACAGAAGGGGTGGACAGAAGGGGAGGAGTCTGGGGAAGAAGGGGCCGGGGCAGGGCATCCAAATCCCCTCCCCCCAATCCTCAGAGCTACCCAGCGTGACCGCGACAGCAGCGGTGGGAGCTGCCCGCTGAGACGCCAGGTTCAAGAAGCCGCCAGAACTGGGGCGGCAAATACTGCCTCTGTGAGCTAGATCTGGTCTGCCAGGTCTAGCTCCTGATGGGCCCCCACCACTATATTTACTTGCGCCTCTGCAGATATGAGAAGTCCTGTGGCACCTTATAGACCAGTGGTTCCCAACCTTCTCGAGTGTACGGACCCCTTTTCAAGCTATGAAAATGTCATGGACTGCCCTCCGCCCTGCGGGAGAAAAAGAAAGAAAAAAAGGGAGAGAAAGAGAGAAAAAAAAGAGAAAAAAGAGATAGAGAAAGAAGAGAAAGAAAGAAAGAAAGAAAGAAAGAAAGAAAGAAAGAAAGAAAGAAAGAAAGTGAAAAGAGGAAAAAAGGAAAGAAAGAGAAAAAGAGAGAAGGCGAAAAGAGGAAAAAAGAGAGAGAGAGAAAAGAAAAAAGAGATAAAGGAGAGGGAAACAAGAAAAAAGAGAGAAAAGAGAGAGAGAAAACAGTGAAAAGAGAGAAAGAGAAAAAAGAGAAAGGGGGAAAGAGGATAAAAGAAAAAAGAAAGAAAAAGAGAGAGAGAAAAGAAAAAGAGAAGAAAGAAAGAAAGAAAGAAAGAAAGAGGGTGAAAAGAGGAAAAAAGGAAAAACAGAAAAAGAGAGAGAAAGAGAAAAGAGGAAAAGAGAGAGAGAGAGAAAAGAAAAAAGATAAAAGAGAGGGAAACAAGAAAAAAGAGAGAAAAGAGAGAGAAAGAGAAAAAAGAGAGGGGAAAAAGAAGAAAAAGGAAAAAAGAGAGAGAAAAAAGAGAGAGAAAAGAAAAAAGAGAAAAGAGAGAGGGAAACAAGAAAAAGAGAGAGAAAGAGAAAAAGAGTGAGGGAAATATGTATGAAAAGGAGAAAAAGAGAGGAGAAAATGAGGATAACAGAAAAAAGAGAGAGAAGAGAGAGAGAGAAAAGAAAAAGAGAGAGAAAAGAGCGAGGGAAACAAGAAAGAAAGAAAGGGTGAAAAGGGGAAAAAGGAAAAAGAGAAAAAGAAAGAGAAAAGAGGAAAAGTGTGTGAGAGAGAAAAGTAAAAAAGAGATAAAAGAGGGAAACTGGAAAAAAGAGAGAAAACAAAGAAAAGAGAGAGAAAGAGAAAAAGAGAGAGGGGAAAGAGGAAAAAGAAAAAGAGAGAGAAAAAAGAGAGAGAAAAGAAAAAAGAGAAAACAGAGAGGGAAACAAGAAAAAAGAGAGAGAAAGGAGAGAGAAAGAGAAAAAAGAGAAGGAAACAAGAAAAAAGAGAGAGGGGAAAAAGAGGAAAAAAGGAAAGAGATAGAGAGAGAAAGAGAGAGAGAGAGAAAAGAAAAAAGAGATAAAAGAGAGGGAAACAAGAAAAAAGAGAGAGAAAGAAAAAAGAGGAAAAAGAGAGGGGGGAAAAAAGAGGAAAAAAGACAAAAGCGAGAGAAAAAGAGAAACACTTTTTATTAAACTTTCCGCAGACGTCACGGACCACCAGGGGTCTGTGGACCACAGGTTGGGAACCGCTGCATAGACCAGCAGATTTGCTGGTGCATAAGCTTTCGTGGGCAAACACCCACTTCGTCAGAAGCGTCACGTCTTTGCCCACGCAAGCTTATGCGCCAATAACTGTTCATCTATAAGGTGCCACGGGATTTCTCGTTGTTTCTGTAGTTTCCGACTCACACAGCGACCCCTCTGATCGTGGTCTGCAGCGATGGCTGATCAGAACTCCCATTGGCTGGGGATGGCTGCTCCCGGCCCATGGGAGCGGTGGGAAGCGGGCTCCCGGTCCACGTCCCATCCTGCCACTCCCGTTGGCTGGGGATGTCCGCCCACAGCCAATGGGAGCTACGCTTGCTCCTGCCTGTAGCCATGCAGGTGACTACAGCGGTGGCGGCCTGCCAGGGGCTTAGCCTGAGGCCCCGTGCGTTTTTGTGTCTCTCTCAGCCTCAGCCGCAGCTAGCTGGGAGCGCGGGGGTGTGACCCTGCGGCGGAGCAAGGTGGGGCGTGTTGGAAACGCAGCTTGTCCTGGCCCAATGCGCTGTCTGGACGTGGGAGAAGCAGGTGCGGTCGGTGCTCGGCCTTTGCTGACTCGGGGCCGGGGCATTCCTGTGGAGGGAAGCCGGCAGGACGAGGCCGACGTCGGTGGAACGGGAGGCGGAGGAGAACCCATTCACCGTGCCTGCAGCACCGCGTAGACAGCGTCTGGCGCTGGGTTACTGGTCCCTGCGCGCGGCTGGTTCCTCGTCTCGGGCTCGCCGGAGCGAGCGCTCGTCTCAGGGGAGGACGCCATCTGAGAACAAGCAGAACCGCCTGGGTTACACCGTATCAGCACAGGAAACAGAGACATTCACCGAGCTTGAAGGGCAGAGGAGGCAGAAAAGAAACAGGTGAGACAGCTGTGGGCGTCAGCCCTAGGGCTGAGATAAGAACATAAGACTGGCCTCACTGGGTCAGACCAATGGTCCATCTAGCCCAGCGTCCTGTCTTCCCACAGTGGCCAATGCCAGGTGCCCCAGAGGGAGGGAACAGAACAGGGAATCATCAAGTGATCCCACTTCTGCCACCAATTCTCAGCCTCTGACACACAGAGGCTAGGGACATCATTCCCACCCATCCTGGCTAATAAGCAATGATGGACCTTTCCACCATGAATGTATCTAGTTCATTTTTTGAACCCTGTTAAAATCCTGCGGCAAGGAGTTCCACAGGTTGGCCGTGCGCTGCCTGAAGAAAAACTTCCTTTGGTTTGTTTGAAACCTGCTACCTGTACGCTGGGCTGCCCGACATCCGCCGCTGCTCTGCTAGCGTCGGAACTGCAGTAACAGCCGTCACGCCAGCTGCAGGGAATCCCAGACTCATGTACGCAAACCTGCCTCAACTACCCCTGCTCTCCATAAATATGGCCAGTTCAGAGACCTGTCTCCTCGCACCTAGGACTAGGCAACCCCCGCCGCTTGGTCGCTTAGTAAAAGGGCTTTGCACAAGTCCTCTGCACGGGCGGGTGAGTTTCACGCTGGGACCTGCAACAAGTCAGCCCATGCCTCAGTTTACCCATCTGTAACCAGAGGACAGGAACAGCCAGCTATTCAGTGAGCTTTGCAAAACACTTTAAAAAGACTGCTGCTACAGAAGTGCAACAAGTAACTCCTCTCATCTGTTCTCCACGTGACCTCATGGGGCTGGGATTAACAACTGAGCACTTTCAGTACAGCGCTCGGCACTTACGCTGTACTTGTTCCACTGCAGTTTGGAATAGATCATTTCACGGCCGCCGGGCTGCGGAAAGGTCTCTCCCCGGGCAAGGACCGGGGGCTGGAAATGGGATCAGATAGTTCCAGGGAAACTTTGGGTTTCTGGGCCTTGCTTCGGCGCGTCACTAATGCAAAACACAGAGGACACATGCATAGTATGGAACTAGCGAAGGCAGGCGTCACAGGGAAGACAGAATTCTAGTATCTCCAGCATGGGTTCCCAAACTGGGGGGCGCACCCCCCTGGGGGTATGTGAAGAAATTCCAGGGGGGGCACGAGGCAACCCAGTCCCCCCCATCAGTTTGCCGGACCAACCTGACTTTCATGCTAACCTGCTCCTGGGTTCACATGTGGCCTTTGGTGGCCAGGCTGCCAGCTATCCTGCCATAGACGGCCACGTTCCTCCGTCTAGTGCGGAGATCATGGACGTTGGGGGCATCCCCCCAAACCTGAATAAGGTCCATGATCTCCACCCTGGACCAGGAAGGCGCCCGCCTTCTCCAGCCCCTGTCAGGCTCCTGGGAGCTGGCAGACTGCTCCTGGGGAGCGGTGGAGGGCTGGCTGCCAGTGGCTTGCTGGCTCCTGTTTTGGGGCCACTGGGTCAGGAACCACTGCTGGCTCTGGGCTGGCAGGCTTGGAGCTGGCACAGGCACTGTGGCCAGGGTCTACCCCTTTAATGGCTCTGGGCTGGGGGAGAGGAGAGTAAGTTTTCCTGGTTGTGCCCAGAGTGGCCACCAGGGCTCTCTGGGAAGGCTGGAGGCCCCCAATTTCGAATTAAGTGTCTACACAGCACTTAATTCGAAATAGCTATTTCGAATTTGGCGTTATTCTTCGTAGAATGAGATTTACCAAATTCGAAATAAGGGCTCCACTATTTCGAATGTATTTCAAACTAGCGGTTTGCCTGTGTAGACGCTATTAAAGTTAAATCGAAATAACGGCTGTTATTTCAAATTAACTTTGTAGTGTAGACATACCCTTACAGACTTGTCAATAACGAACAGAGAAAGCAGGGAGTTGCGTGTTAATTTCGAAAAGACACCCAGAACTGGTCATGCCCCTGAAGGTTTCCTGAGATCCCTGGGGCCATGAGAGCCGCCCGGGACGCTTAAAACAAACTCTGCTTGCAATAGTCCCAGAGAGGTGGCCGTGTTAGTGTGATCTTGGTAAAACAAAAAAGGCGTCATGTAACACTTTAAAAACTAACAAACTAGTTTACGAGGGGATGAGCTTTCGTGGGGCAGACCCACTTCTTCAGATCACCCACTTCTTCAGATCATATTCTGAAAGTGAACAGGCGTGACCATTTTATAACAGAGGGATACGATGAAAGAAGGTTACAAAAAATGACAAACTGACAATTCAGCTACATAGAACAGAAGGTGCGGGCGAGGGGGAGGGCGGGACAAGAAAGGAGGAAATTGCTTACCGGAAGGGTGTATCTAGACTACAGTGGATTTTTTTTCGAAAAAAGTGGCCTTTTTTCGAAGAAACTTCCCCTGCGTCTACACTGCTGCCGCGTTCTTTCGAAAGTCAATCGAAAGAACGCAGCAGGTTTTGTCGACCGCGGAAAACCTCGTGTTACGAGGAAGAACGCCTTTTTTCGAAAGCGCTCTTTCGAAAAAAGGCGCGGTGAAATGCAAACTGTGCTTTTTCGAACGAGAGCCTCCAGACTGCCTGGGTGCGCGCTCTCGAAAAAGCGGCTTGCTTTTGCGAAAGTACTGGTTGTAGTCTAGACGCTCTTTTTCGAAAGAGGCTTTTTCGAAAGTATCTTTCGCAAAAGCCTCTTTCGAAAGAGGTTTGCAGTCTAGATGTAGCCTAAGAGTCAATTAAGTGCCTAATCTGAGGTCACTACAAATATCAAAAGGTGGGGAGGCTGTCTTGGTAATGTATAAGGTAATTATCATCTCAATTAAGGCCCTGTGAGGGGCTGGACTAGACCCCAACACCCTCTACAGGAGGCTAGCGGCCTTGCCGCCCCCCCGCATCCCAGCAGGAGGAGCGGAGAAGAGGTCCTCCAGACATATAGAGTGGCTGTCTCTGCGGCAGCCAATCAGGACCCAGCAGAGGGGTATAAAAGAAGCTGCAGGGCTGGGGCCTGATTAGCTGCCGCAGAGACAGCCACTCTATATGTCTGGAGGACCTTTTCTTCGCTCCTCCTGCTGGGATGGGTGGAGGGGGCGGCAAGGCCGCTAGCCTCCTGTAGGGGGCGTTAGGGCCTAGTCCAGCTCATCACAGGCCCATTCGCAACATGTCGAATTTTAGCATAAATACAAATTCTGAGGTCTCTCTCTGTAATCTGGTGTTCACGTCTCTTTGTTGTAAGACGCACGTTGTCAGGTCTTTAAGGGAACGGCCAGTCGGATTGAAATGCTGGCTGACACGTTTGTGGGTGTGGAGATTTCTGACGTCTGATCTGCGAGCATTGATTCTCCGGGGAAGTGACTGATCAGTTTGTCCAATATACGTCACAGAGGGGCATTGCTGGCACATGATGGCATAGATCACGTTACTGGACGTACAGGACTATGAGCCCTGGATCGTGTAACTGACATGGTTAGGTCCAGTGATGGTGTCACCAGAGTAAATATGTGGACAAAGCTGGCAACGGGTTTGTTGCAAGGGAACGTTCCAGGGTTCGTTTTAATGTGGTGTGCCCGGTGGGTGTTAGTGAGCATCTTCCCGAGGTTAGGTGGTTGTCTAAAGGAGAGTACAGGTCTGTCACCCAGTGTCTCTCGGCGTGTAGCATCCTGTTCCAGTATAGGTTGTGGGTTATTGATAATGCGTTGGAAAGGGTTGAGTTGGCAGCTGTAGATGCTGACAAGTGTTGATTTTCTTGGGCCTATCTAGGAGTAGCTGGTTTCTGGGTATTCATCTGGCCCTTTCAATCTGTTCTTTCACTTCCCCCGGTGGGTAATTGAGTTTTACGAATGCTTGGTAGAGATCTTGACGTTTTTGGTCTCTGTCAGCGGGACTGGAGCAGATGCGGTTGTGTCTAAGGGCTTGACTATAGACGATGGATCGTATGGTGTGTCCTGGATGGGAAGTGGAGGCATGTAGGTAAGTGTAGCAGCCACTGGGCTTTCTGTAGAAAGTCGTATTGATTTCGCCATCAGTGATTTGTACCGTGGTGTCCAGGAAACGGATCTCTCGTGTGAGATGGTCTAGGCCAGCCATGGCCCCCCAAAAGTGCGGCAAAGCCACTCCTGTGCCCCCCAAATGGCCCCCGTCGGCTCCCGGCCCCGGCCTCCAGCTTCCCTGTGCTTACCGGGTCAGAGCTGCAGGGTTTTAAAAATGGTGCCCAAGATGGCGGCCGTCTTAAAGGGGCAGCCTCCTTTTTTTTTTTTTTTTTTTTTGGTTTTGGTTTTGCTTGTCAATTCTGTTCTGGGGGCCTTTTTTCTTTTTCTGGTGTGGCTCGTCACATTTTTTCCACCGCTGTTTTGGCTCTCTTTGTTAAATGGGCTGACCACCCCTGCTGTAGGCTGAGATTGATTATGGGGGTGCAGGATGTTAAAATCTCTGTAGAATTCTGCCTTGCAATGTGTAAGATAAAGTGCAAAGAGAGCTACAAAGCGACACCATCACAGGACCTAACCACATCAGCCACACGATCACGGACTCATTCTCCTGCACATCTACTAGTGTCATATTCACCATCATGGGCCAGCAATGCTCCTCTGCCATATATATGGGCCAAACTGGACAGCCCCTACGGAAAAGAATAAACAGACACAAATCAGGAATGGTAACATACAAAAACCTGCAGGAGAACACTTCAGTATCCCTGGACATAGTGGCAGATTTAAAAGGAGCCATCCTGCAACTGAAAAACTTCAAAACCAGACTGCAAAGAGAAACTGCAGAGCTATAGTTCATCTGCAAATTGGACACTATCAATTTAGGATTGATCAAAGACTGTGAATGGCTAGCCAACTACAAAGGAAGTTTCTCCTCTCTTGGACTATGTCTAGACGTAAAGGAGGACCAAACAAGAGGAAGGCCAGAGATAACGAGGTCAGGACGTGGCCCACGTCTAGCAGCTGATGTGGAGGTGAACACAACGGGCATGTCTAAACTACACCCCTCTTTCGAAAGAGGGATGTAAATCGGGCAGATCGAAATTGCAAATGAAGCCGGGATTGGAATGTCCCGCGCTTCATTTGCATAAGGGCGGCCGTGCGGTCTTTCAAAAACGGGGATTTCGAAAGTGAAACTGCCGTCTTTTGGAAAAAAAACCCGTTTTTTTGAAGGAACTGGTAAACCTCATTTTTTCAGGCATTCTGGTGCTTTCGGAAAAGGGTTTTTTTCCCCCCCAAAGAACCATGTCTGGACAGCGGTTTCACTTTCAAAATACCCATCTTCGAAAGAACGCGTGGGCACCATTATGCAAATGAAGCATGGGAAATTCAAATGCCAGCTTCATTTGCAATTTCGGTCTGCCTAATTTACATCCTTCTTTCGAAAGAGGGGTGTAGTTTAGACATGCCCGTGGTGTTCACACCTCCACATCAGCTGCTGAAAGTGGGCTATGTCCTGTCCTTCCTCTTGATTGGTACTCCTTTCTGTTCATAGTATATGAAGATATATCTACTTCATAGAACCAGAAGGGACTTTGAGAGGTCATCGAGTCCAGTCCCCTGCCCTCACAGCAGGACCCAGTACCATCGTGGACGAATTCACCGCAGCTGGCCCCTTCAAGGATCGAACTCACAACTCTGAATTTAGCAAGCCAATACTCAAACCACAGAGCTATCCCTCCCACGCCTGGATAGTTATATCTGCCTCTGGAATTTCCACCGCATGCATCTGACGAAGTGGGTCTTTGCCCACAAACGCTTATGCTCCAATAAATCTATTTGTCTATAACGTGCCCCAGGACTTCTCGTTGTTTAAAGAGAGACACAGGAACTTGCTGGCACTTCTTTACCAGCCGCTACTTACGTGTAAAACACACGCCCAAAGCCAGGAGGAATGCCAGAAGGAACCCACCAGCCAGCCAGGAGATCAGCTGAACATTCTCCGTGGCTATGAAGACGAACAAAGAAAATGTGTGAAAAGTCAAAACAGCGGGAAAGAAAACGGAATCTCTCCCGTTTGCTCCTGTGCTAACCTGCGGGTGAGATGACCCCTTCCATTAAGGGTGAGAAAGGTGCTCAGATACTATCGTATAAGACCATAAATAGAGTAGAAAGCCTGCTCTAGTATGCACGGCAGATCTCCCAGACAGCCTGTACTTAACATTCCTGCTATTTCAAGGCTGAAACCCAAGCTGAAAGCCCATTACAAGAGTCCTTCTCGGCACATGTTCAAGGAGGCATAAGACAACCCCCCCCCAAACCCAGCGTTTAAACTGTTCTCGAACGGGACGCTTAACCTCTTTTGGCGTGTTCTAAGACTGAACAGAGGGAGTCCTAACCTCAGGACAATGTGATCTTCACTCTCTGTATAATTAGAACATAAGAACGGCCAGACTGGGTCAGACCAAAGGTCCATCCAGTCTGGTATCCCTTCTGTCGACAGTGGCCAAAGCCAGGTGCCCCAGAAGGAGTGAACCGAACAGCGAACGACCAAGCGATCTCTCCCCTGCCATCCATCTCCACCCTCTGACAACAGGGGTTAGAGCAGTGTTTCTTAAACTGTGTTACGCAGTGCAAGGCAGTCGGAGGTGTGCCGCGGAGAACAGAGTTCAAAATGGCCGCCCTTAAAGGGACAGGTGACTTTTTTTTTTCTCAATGACTCTCAACTTCCCCGACTTTTTTTTTGGCTCTATAACTCTCCCCTGACCTTTATTTTTTCCCTCAACAAAAAATCCTTGGTGTTCTGCATAAAAAAAATGATTGTTGGGTTTTCCTTCTTCTTAAAAAGTTTAAGAAACACTGGGCTAGAGACACCATTCCGTACCCATCGTGGCTAATAGCTGTGCCGGCGAGTCAGGGTTCCCCCAATCCTGCAGCCCCGTAGAAGCAAGAACAGACTCCGCCAGCCAGTAGAACAGGGGGGTTTATTGCTCCTTCAGGGTACAGCACAGCACAGACGTGATGTGGTTACAGGTGTCAGGGCCAGGATGCCTCAGACCCCTTGGATTAGGGGGGTCCATCCCCCCTCCTAGACCATCAGCCTTCAGTTTAGGCTGTTTCCTTCATGGTTCCCAGCCAGCCACTGCCCCTTCCCCCAAAACCTCCCTTCCTTTGTTCCCTCCCTGCCTTCAACCGGTCGGACAGGTTGGGTCTTTGCCTACTTGACCTCAGGCAGTCATCCTGCTGGGCAGTGCTACAGATACCAGCCAGTAGGGGTCACCCCCAGCCTAAACACAGCCACCAGTGGAGACCCAGCGTGTATGGCCTACCCACTACATTGGAGTTCCCAACCTTTTTCGGTCCCCGTACCCCCTTGGCTTTTAGTAAACCTTCCCGTACCCCCTAGTCAATATGAAAGGAAATAAATTCTAGACTCTAGAATCCACAACTTTTTTCACGAACACTACTACTGTTGGAATATTTCAATTAGGATAATCTAGTTATTTACCAAATATTCCCCGTACTTCCTTGACAAGCTTCACGTACCCCTTGGGGGTACGTGTACCCCTGGTTGGGAACCCCTGGGTTAGATCAATGATCCCTTTGAATACCAGGGAATCCCTGCACTACATCATAATAGCCAAGAATGGACTTAACCTCCATGAATGTATCTAGTTCGCTTTTCAACCCTGTTATAGTCCTAGCCTTCACAACCTCCTCTGGCGAGGAGTTCCACAGGTTCACGGTGTGCCGTGTGAAGAAGAATTCCCCAGCATTGTCAGCTGTGAATCAGTGGTATTACTTCCTCATAGAATCCTAGAGCTGGAAGAGACTCAGGAGGTCATCAAGTCCAGCCCCCTGCCCAAGGCAGGACCAATCCCAATTCAGCCAGCTGCCTTCGTAACTTCATCCTTGCCTATCACACTGTTCTGCAACACACGCAATCGGGATTGTCTCGGGACAGCCTTTGTTCATTGCTACCACATGTTACTTCACTGTTACAACACTGCTGACACACTGTAGCCTCGTATCACAGGCACTAGCACTACCACTCAGCCACCCAAAAATCATCTTGCTTGCCATAAGCAGCCTCGGAGATGCAGCCCTTGCAGCCGAGACATGTAGGTCGGGACCTGTGCAAACAGATGGCGGGCTTGTGGTTTGGCAGCTACTTTAATTTTTTCCGTTGATTGATCCCCCGCGCTTTTGCTTGATAGCGATCTCCGGACTTGTCACAGCCCGGCCTCGCTGCACTTCAAAGGGTTGCACTTTGCAGCCACGCGTGCTGAGCAATGCTGCAAGTGGCAAGCCGGAGCCTCAGAGGTGTTGAGCGCTTGCAGCTCCTGGACTCTGTGTGAAATGTTGAGATGCGTTTCCGGGTGGGACAAAATGCGCTGGCGAGGCAGTCTGTGGGGGCCTGGGTCTCCAGTCTGTTTCCTTACTAACGCGGAGGGCGGTGGTTCCCAACCTTCTCCAGCGTACGGACCCCTTTTCAAGCTATGAAAATTTCATGGACCACCCCTCACTGCGGGAGAAAAAGAGAAAAAAAGAGAGAGTGGGGAAAGAGGAAAAAAGAGAGAGAAAGAGAAAAAAGAGAGAAAGAAAAAAGAAAGGAGAGAGAGAGAGAAAAGAAAAGAGAGAGAAAAGAGAGCATGAAAGAAGAAAAAGAGAAGGAGAAAAGAGAGAGAGAAAAGAGAGAGAGAAAAGAGAGGAAAACAAGAAAAAAGAGACAGAAAAAGAGAAAAAGAGAGAGAGAAAGAGGGGGAAAAAGAAAAAAGAGAGAAAAAGAAAGAAAAAAGAGATAGAGAGAAAGGAAAAAAAGAAAAAAGAGAGGGAAACAAGAAAAAAGAGTCAGAAAAGGAGAAAAAGAGAGAGAGAAAAGAAAAAGAGAGAGGGAAAAAGAGGAACAAAGAAAAAATAGTGCAAAGAGAAAGAGAGAAAAGAAAAAAGAGAGAAAAGAGAGGGAAACAAGAAAAAAAAAGACAGAAAAGGAGAAAAAGAGAAAGAGAAAAAAAGAGAGAAAAGAGAGAGGGGGAAAATAAGAGGAAAAATTAAAAAAGAGAGACAAGAGAGGGAAACAAGAAAAAAGAGACAGAAAAAGAGAGAGAGAAAAGAGAGAAAGAGAAAAAAGAGAGAGGGGAAAATAAAAGGAAAAAAGAGAGAAATGAGAGAGAAAGAGAAAAAAGAGAAAAAGAGAGGGGAAAAAGAGGAAAAAGAGAGAAAAGAAAAAGAGAGAGAAAAGGAAAAAGAGAGAAAAGAGATGGAAACAAGAAAAAGAGACAGAAAAGGAGAAAGAAGAGAGAGAAAGAAAAAAAGGAAAAAAGAGAGAGGGAAAAAAGAGGAACAAAGAAAAAATAGCGAAAAGAGAAAGAAAGAAAGAAAAGAAAAAAGAGAGGGAAACAAGAAAAAAGAGACAGAAAAGGAGAAAAAGAGAGAGAGAAGAGAGAGAAAGAGAAAAAGGAAAAAAGAGAGAGGGGAAAAAGAGGAACAAAGAAAAAATAGCGAAAAGAGAAAGAGAGAAAAGAAAAAGAGAGGGGGAAAAAGAGACAGAAAAGGAGAAAAGAGAGAGAGAAAAGAGAGAGAAAGAGAAAAAAGAGAGGGAAACAAAGAAAAAGAGAGAAAAGAGGAAAAGAGAAAAAGAGAGGGGGAAAATAAGAGGAAAAAAGAAAAAAGAGAGAAAAGAGAGAGAAAGAAAAAAGAGAAAAAAGAGAGAGGGGAAAAAAAGGGGAAAAACGAAAAAAGAAAGAGAAAGAAAAAGGAGAGAAAAGAGACAAAGAGAGAAAAGAGAGGGAAACAAGAAAAAAGTGTCAAAAAAGGAGAAAAAGAGAGAGAGAAAAGAGAGAGAAATAGAAAAAAGAGAGGGGGAAAATAAGAGGAAAAAAAGAAAAAAGCGAGAAAAGAGAAAAAAGAGAGAAAGAGAAAAAGCGAAAAGAGAAAAAAGAGAGAGAGAAAAGAAAAAAGCGAGAAAAGAGAAAAAAGAGAGAGAGAAAAGAAAAAAGAGAGAAAAGAGAGAGGAAACAAGAACAAAGAGTGAGAAAAGAGAGAAAAAGAGCAGGGAAAAAAGAGAAAAAGAAAGGCTCAGGCCCACCGTGGTGCACCCGATCCTTTTTTTTAAACTTCCCACGGACCCCCTGCAGTACCATCGTGGACCACCCAGGGTCCACAGCCCACAGGTTGGGGACCACTGATGTAGGCTCTTTTTGCTCCTGCTCCCTTCCCTGCCCAAGAACGGCCGTTTAGCAAGAAAGGGACCATGCGCCTCGTTTACACCTGGCTGAGCCATCATCTTACCCTTTGCCGCCCTTCCTGTGGTTACCTCCGTTTACAGCATGAAGGCCCATTGGGCGGAGCACAGAGGTTTGGTCTGAGGACAGACCTGGTGGCCCGCCTCGCTCTGGGCCGGGCTGTGGTTTGGCGATTGCCTGGTGTGAGGCCTGAGGCCTGAACGACAGTCGATGCTTTGCTACCGTAAAGCAAAGCTAAGCTGTGAGCAACAGGCAGGTCCTGCTCACAGACACTTGGCAAGGACAGGGCTGCTGATGTTGCAGACACACACGTTCCTAGGAGGTACTGGGCACAGGCCATGCGTGTACGCATTCCAGGAGGATGGTAACAGACCGTCTCGCTGCAGAAACCGCTCGGTAACTGTACACTCCCCATAGATAACAGGGACATACAGACCCACGTTTGGGGGGGCAGGTTAGCTCAGTGGTTTGCACATTGGCCTCCTAAACCCAGGGTTGTGAGTTCAGTTTTTGAGGGGGCCATTTACGGAACTGGGGCAAATCTGGTATGGAGGGCAGGGGACTGGACTCAAGGTCCTTTCCAGCTCTATGAGGTAGGTATATCTCCATATTCAATAGCACAAGGTCAGGATGATAGTGATGTTCTGATTGAACCACCACGTACAAGGTAATGGGAGGTATCTAGGTACGTCAGAGGGTGTCAGCCTAGTATGTTTAAGGGTGGCACCTTGAGACGTGAAGTGTGACTTGTGTATAAAAGTGTCCTCAGAGGGCTGTCTTGTCCAGCCAAGGGGATAGCAGAAACTCCTGCCCGCTAATGGAGCGGAGTCTGTTGCTAGGGCTTGCGTATGTACTAGTGTGAACTGTTGACGACTGGTCTAGACGCCCAAGGTGCTAGAAACCGTAAGTCATTTGACGATAAACCTGGTTCTAGCGCCTTCGCACCTTGCCTGATTTGTGGTCATTGGGGGTTCTTAGAAGTCTGCAGCGTTGGCTACCTGTGCAGAGCCTGCACAGCGTTCGGAAAGAGCACGAGTATTCGGAGAGAGTACACACCGCACACAGCCAAACAGTTATCAAACTATGCTTGTGGGTGTCAGTAACCATAGAGTACAGCTTGCCTGTGTGGTCAGATAGACCAGAGAATCTAATGGGACTCCACGGTAAGACTGTCACAGTGACCCAGGAGTTCACCTTTCTGACTCGCATGGGGAAACCGAATTTTAGAAGGCACCACCCGCCTGGGGGATTTGCCCAAACGGAGGCCCCTGTGGCCATGAGCTGTTGTGAGACACCCCGAACAGTGTGAGAACCACCACGGTCCCCACAGCTGAGTTTCTGGATTTTAAACACACACGGCTGCTTTTCTAATACACCCACAGAGGGTAAAGAGCAAAGGTTTGGCTAATCCAGGGGTGGCCAACCCATTCCGGACGAAGAGCCAAGATCCAGCCGGATCCAGCGCGAAGAGCCGAGGCAAAAAGTTATAGAGCAAAAAAAAGAAAAAAAAAAAACCAGGACTGGCCCTTTAAGAAGTCTTTTTGAGGCTTTTTGGCCTCAGCAGGCTCCCATTGGCTCGGTGAGCCATGCCTGGGCTAATCTGTAAGAAAAACAACCAACCCCTTTGTGCAAGGAATCTGAATTCTGCAACTGAGCCTCACAATCCTGATACCTTACCCATGAACCCACGACAATTAGTCTAATATAAAATATGCTTAACGAACCAGGGAAAAGAGAGAGAGAGATATAGGAGGATGATCTTGCTACAATCCACATCTAAAGTAAAAATGTTGTAGGGTTATTGCTAGGCTGTAATTTTTTCTGGTAGTCAATAGTCACTCGGAAATTCATATTAAACCACGTGCTAGATTCACGAACTGTCACTGAGTTTTTTTTACTGTGGTTTAGGTGCCTAACTCTGTTCAGCACCTTAGAGCCATGTTTATTTATAAATACATGCGTGCCTTAATTATTATCCAATGCTTATCAAATAATCTTTGCCTTATGGTAAATGAACACAGTTTAATGTATTCAATGCGGTCAATTAACAACGGATTGTTATGTTCAGTTAAGAGAGGGAGTTTTATTTGTGGGTGAAAAAGTTACACTTCTGGTCTGATCAACACAAAGGCCGAGAGAAATGCAGTGTCAATAACTCTATAATGCAGAAGGCAGACATTCGGTTTTTCGGGCTAATTCGTTTGACTAACAACAGGGGGAGAATTAACAGACAGGGCCAAATTCTTCTTGCGTTATTCATCCAGATAGTGCCTGACCCAAACCCCATTGAAGTCAAAAGCTTCAGGGGGTAGCCGAGTTAGTCTGCACAGAATCAATTTAAAAAACAATAAATAGTCTGGTAGCACTTTAAAGATTAACTAAGAAGTGGGCTTTGCCCGTGAAAACTCATGACACCATCTACATGTTTCGTTAGTCTATAAAGTGCTACCAGACCATTTGTGGGTTTTTTCCTGCAAGGGTACGTCTACACTTGCTCCCTAGTTCGAACGAGGGATGCAAATGTAGACGTACCCTAACAGACTAACTCGGCTACCCCCTGAAGCTCTGAAACATTTTTCGGTCCCTGTACCCCCTTGGCTTTTAGTAAACCTTCCTGTACCCCCTATTCAATATGAAAAGAAATACATTCTAGACTCTAGAATCCACAACTTTTTTCATGAACACTACTACTTTTGGAATATTTCAATTAGGATAATCTAGTTATTTACCAAATATTCCCCGTAGCCCCTTGACAAGCTTCTCGTACACCCTGGGGTACGCGTACCTAGGTTGGGAACCCCTGGGTTAGATCAATGATCCTTTGAATACCAGAGAAAACATTAAAGAATAAATAAACTCTGTTCATAATACTGATGGATCCTTCTGGGATGTAAAAAAAATGATCATATTTCTGAAACAATTGACAAAGGGCCATGCCCAAGAAACGCTGTACTTTATTTAAAATCTAATCTATATGAAATGTATTTGATAATGACGCTATACCCAGCCTGGATTCTTAGATCGTACAAATTAGATTCCAGAAAATTCAATCTTGTTTCAGCTATAAAAACAGTCCAACATCAGGAGAATCAACACATTTCTGTTAATGATTTGTTTTTAGGTTCATAAAGTTATATTAAGCACCACTTTTATGTTCCGTAAGTGTGAGCTACATTTTAGTTGAATTATTATGGTATAATGGCCACTAAAATAGTTTAAGATACAATTATAAATAACATAGATCAGGAATATTTTTAAAAATAACTTTTTTATCATGACAATAATCCATAAATATAGAATCATAGAATACTAGGACTGGAAGGGACCTCGAGAGGTCATCGAGTCCAGTCCCCTGCCTCATGGCAGGACCAAATGCTGTCTAGACCATCCCTGATAGGCATTTATCTAACCTACTCTTAAGTATCTCCAGAGATGGAGATTCCACAACCTCCCTGGGCAACTTATTCCAGTGTTTGACCACCCTGATAGTTAGGAACTTTTTCCTAATGTCCAACCTAAACCTCCCTTGCTGCAGTTTAAGCCCATTGCTTCTTGTTCTATCCTCAGAGGCCAAGATGAACACGTTTTCTCCCTCTTCCTTATGACACCCTTTTAGATACCTGAAAACGGCCATCATGTCCTCCCTCAATCTTCTCTTTTCTTCTCTTTTCCAAACTTTCCAAACTTTTCCAAACTAAACAAACCCAATTCCTTCAGCCTTCCTTCATAGCTCATGTTCTCTAGACCTTTCATCATTCTTGTTGCTCTAGACCTTTCATCATTCTTGTTGCTCTTCTCTGGACCCTCTCCAATTTCTCCACCTCTTTCTTGAAATGCGGTGCCCAGAATTGGACACAATACTCCATTATTATGGTATAATGTCCACTAAAATAGTCTAAGATACAATTATAAATAACATAGATCAGGAATATTTTTAAAAATATTTTTTTTATCATGACAATAGTCCATAAATATAGATAGGTTTAGCCCTGCTAAATTAGCAGTACCGTTTTGAACACAGAGTAAATTTCTGTATACCGGGACAGGAGAGGCAAATAATTAAATTCCAGTAATGCAATTACTGGAATTTATAGTATAATATTACCAAAAATGATATGATAATTATATCATATATTATAAGTATAGTATAAATATTACCACTATTTATAATATAATTTTTGCCTTAGGGATGGAGAGTATCTACTAAAAAGTCTACTATTGCTATAAAATATGGCAAATTTGCCTTTTTGGTCAACATTTGCTCATTCTTTTGCAGAAAATATGTACAGGAAGCTATGAACATATATGAATTTTTTTTCATAAGAAAACTGCAAACTATTTTCCTCCAATTCTCAACTACAGAGGTTATTATAGAGCCATCTCACACTATAAAATAGCTAGGTATTCTCAGTCAAACCAATGAAATATCATAAAACGGTCTAAGATTTCTTCAGGGTGATGAATTGCCGAGGGAGGTTGTAGAATCTCCCTCACTGGAGATTTTTAAGAGCAGGTTAGACAGACCCCTGTCAGGGATGGTCTACCCGATATTTTAGTCCTGCCAGTGGTGCAGAGGACTGGATGAGACGACCAGTCAAGGTCCCTTCCAGTCCTATGATACTGTGATTCTATAATTTCATCATCACGAATTACAGCATTTTAAAATCAATGCAATCACCGACATGCAATCTTCACTAATATCCCAGATTAAAGACATTGTGTCTTACTGTAGCTCTCTGGATGAAACTGGCGGCACTTTTATCTACCGCTAGCTCCCTGGGATTGTTTTGATGCACGTTCAGGACAGCTAGAATATTCAGTCATGTGCTTGTCCCAGGGGCGACTGAAGATTGTTTTTAACTCCTCTGACGTTGGAGAGGGAGTCCTGGCAGCGAGAAGGGTGCTTATGAATTTGCAGTAGTGCAACTGACTCCGAGATCTCTCTCTTGATTGGGAACGGCGAGTTTAGGCACCGTCGTTTTGGATGGCTCGTTGGGATGTTGGAGGAGATTTTTTTGATTTGCATTTGATACTGAATTTTAGTGCCTAGTCATCCAGAACTGTGAGATCCCTTTGTAACTCTCTGCAGTCTGTTTTAGACTCCCTGATCTTGAGTAATGTATCATCTGCAAACGTTGCCCCCCGCACTCGTAAACCCTTTTGGCAGATGATTTCATAGACTCATAGGACTGGAAGAGTCCAGTCCCCTGCCCCCATGGCAGGACCAAATACTGTCTAGACCATCCCTGATAGACATTTATCTAACCGACTCTTAAATATCTCAAATATCTCAACAGATGGAGATTCCACAACCTCCCCAGGCAATTTATTCCAGTGTTTCACCACCCTGACAGTTAGGAACTTTTTCCTAATGTCCAATCTAAACCTCCCTTGCTGCAGTTTAAGCCATTTAAGCCCATTGCTTCTTGTCCTACCCTCAGAGGCCAAGATGAACAAGTTTTTCTCCCTCCTCCTTGTGACACCCTTTTAGATACCTGAAAACAGCTATCATGTCCCCCCTTAATCTTCTCCTTTCTAAACTAAACAAACCCAATTCTTTCAGTCTCCAGAGGCTGGAGAAGGATGGCAGGAGACAAATCGCTTGATCATTGTCTTCAGTCCACCCTCTCTGGGGCACCTGGTGTTGGCCACCATCAGCAGACAGGCTACTGGGCTAGATGGACCTTTGGTCTGACCCAGTACAGCCGTTCTTATGTTCAGTCTTCCCTCATAGGTCATTTATGGATAGGTTGAACAGCATCAGTCTACTATAAGTCCATGGAGGACACCACAATTTTCCTCTTTCCATTCTGAACATGGACCTCCCCACCTTACTGTCAGAGTGCCCCTTATCTCTCCTGTCCCTGGAGCCACCTGGCTTTTGGCTGTCCTGTCCTGGGGGAGTTGAAGCCACAACCCTGTCCTCCCCCAGCAAGTGCCCTATCCCCTAGTCCACACAGAAACCCACAACCCTGTCCTCCCCAAGCAAGTGTCCTATCCCCTAGTCCACCCACCCCACCATCTTACTGTCAGAGCACCCCTTATCCCTCCTGCCCCAGGGCCACCTGGCTTTTGGCCATCCCATCCCAGGGGGCACAGGACATGAACCCACAGCCCTGTTCTCCCCAGGGGAGCACCCTATCCCCTAGGCCACGCCAGAACCCACCTCCCCACCTTACCGTCAGGGTGGCGGGGCGGGTTCCACCTTTGTTTTCTCTCTTTTAACGGGATGACCTGGGAATGCTTTCAGGGCCTTTTAATGGGCCTGAATTTAATGGCAAGCCTTTGATTATCTTAATCCCCCGGCCTCTGTTTAGAAACAAACTCCCTGTCCTCAGGGCAGAAGTTGTGGGCAGCCCAGAACGCACCATTTTCCACCAGCTCTGCTCCTGGGAGCTGAGTCCCCGTTGGCTTTGTTTGTGTGGTTGTTGGAGCCCCGGAGCCGCCCCGCACAGCCTGACAGAGGGAAAGACACAGGAGAGAAAAGGAGACACACTCACCCTTGACGACAATAAGATGAATCCCGTCTGTTTTTGAATGGACCGGTGGTGGCCCTATGACCACGTCACAGTAATACAGGCGCTGTCATTCATGGACACGGCAGGGATGGAGAGAGAGCTGGTGTTCTTTTCGAATTCTAACCGGGCCCTAAAATGGCCGGCAGTGACCGAGACAGGGGTGCTGGTATTTGGACGAGTCATCCTAAATTGCAGGATCCTGTCTGACGTCTTACGGGAATTCGTATACATCCAGATTATCTCGTAGAATGGATTGCCCATCTCCAGGGATCCATTAAAGCGGCATTCAAAGGAGACGGGTTCCCCTTCCGCTACCGAGATCTCCAGACGGTTCCCCCCAAAACCTAAAGGAGAAAAAACCGAGTGAGCAACATCTCAGCAAACTCTGGACTCCTCGTGTTCTTCGCTTCGTTCAAACTGCTTACGTTTGCCGTGTGCTTCTTGTTTTGAATTAATCGCACAATCAGATGCTATTGAGAATACCCCCATCGGCTGCTCTGTTAGCTTTCTGTTCAATACAAAAAAACCTTACTGAGATTGCCCATAACTTTATAGGCTAGACCAGTGTTTCCCAACCAGTGATACGAACCCGAGAGAAGTCTGGAGGGGTACATCAACACCACTGAAATCTGGAGAAAACGGAATTTTTGTTTTAAGTTTTACAGCGCTTTATTCTTTTTTGGACTTTTTACACCCACAAATTTCATCGCCCGTCTGGCTACGATGAAGCTGTTTAAACAAATGTGTTGCAAAGGAAGAAAAAAACTTGGTGTGTCTGAAAACTGTAAGTACTGAAGGTGCTTATAATATTGTTTGAAAGGGGTAGTTAATAAAAAAACGGTTGAGAAACACTGGGCTAGACAATAGACTTTAGACTTTCATCCCTCTCCGGGGAATGCTGGATTTTGCAAATCGTCTTTTTGAAATATTTTGGCTAGCAATACAATCTAGCAGGACACACAAATACTTCCTTCCAGTTTTTAACCAGCTCCCCCAAATACTTAATGCTACTTAGATAAAATTCCCTCATCAGTATTTTGGCAAATGCCAAGAAGTAATTATTTCATCACAGTCTAGCGAACCCATAAAAAAACATGACAGGAAAAAAAAGTCTAATTAATTCACTTCAATCGTTTCTTTGTGGATAAGAAAAGGGATTTTTTTCCCATTCCAAAGCAACTGCATCCATCTATTTTCCATGTTAATTTCTCAGTTTATATGGCAATGCTGAGTTATATTTGAACACAAAAGCATAATGATATATAAATGATATAATTAGCTTCTTGTTTTGAATTAATAAGATATATAGCATTGCTATATACATGTTTTCATTTAAACACAGTTCAGAAGAAAACTTTGCCCTCTTTTCATCGCATTGACATTTTTATTCACTTCTTTGGTCCAAGCTACATAAAACCAGGTTCTTTTTGTGTGTGAATATATCTTGGCTAAACTTAAAAAACAACACATAGTCTGATAGCACTTTAAAGACTAACAAAACACGTAGATTAGTACTAGAGATGTAGCCGTGTTAGTCTGGTCTTGCTGAAACAAAAGCCAGGACTATGCAGCACTTTAAAGACGAACAAGATGGTTTATTAGGTGATGAGCTTTCGTGGGCCAGACCCACTTCCTCAGATCAAATTGGAGATGGTATCGTGAGCTTTCGTGGGCACTGGGTTCAGCATTCTTTGTATGTCAGGTTCCATTAAAACAGACAAAATCCAAACAGAACAACTCTCTGTCAATGTTATCATTCAAAGCACCGAGGAAGATTTACAGCAGGGAAACTCAGGCGCAAGGAACAGAGCCACGAGCAGATCCACAAAATTCAACTCAACCCCAGATTCGAAGGCCGTGAAGAAATCCAGAGGTGCTCCGATTTCGGGGTTTGGCTCAGCCGGATGGGCCAGCTCTGTGTTTGGATTCTGAGCCCCTCCAAGATCTGCGGTTGGAGTTTGGGCTCCTCTTTATTATTTCATCTCCCCGTTTTCCGATTTCAATCGCCCCATGCCCAGGTCTGCTGGTTTCCACCTGGCTCTTCTCCTGAGCAAACTTCCCAAAGGCCCAAGGATATCTGAGTGAGGTGACTCTACTTACCTAGGGAAAGGAACGCTTCCAGCAAGAAGGAAACCACCAACACAGCGATGGAAAGAGCCATGTTTATCCCACGCTTGCTCTTGCCTCTTACATCTCTCTCTACCTCCCAAGGCCTGTGTTGTTTGTAGAGTCTGCAGACACCATGTATTGGTAGCAGAGGCTGCAACCCGGGCGTGCGTCTGAGTAGGCGAGAGAGAGCAAATTTCTCACCTCATCCAGGGCGTGGTCTGCAGGGTGCACACGAGCACACGGCGTGAGAAGGAACCCTAATAATAACCCAGCTCTGCCCCCACGGCCTCACCGTGAAGACAGCCCAGAGCACGTGCTTCAGAGGAGACACGACCCACATCAATGCAACACCAGCACAGCGACCTTTTCAAGCACTGACAAGAGGGGGGAGAGGGGAGGATGGAAAGCCGAGGGTCAGAGATGTGACTGGCCAAAATGGAGTGGAAAATTCCGTGCGCGGCTTCCCCCGGAGGAGGAGAAATCCCAGTTCCCTGACAGGACCCCATGAGATTCCTTCCGCCTCACGATCCCTCAGCACCGCTGTCCACCTCCACCCTTTGGCTCCTGGTTCTCTCTCGCCTCACAATCCCTCAGCGCAGCGGTTCCTAACCTCTGGTCCATGCCGGTACTGCAGGGGGTCCGTGGAAAGTTTAAAAATAAGGATCAGGCCCACCACAGCAGGCCCAATCCTTCCTTTTTCTCTTTTTCTCTCTTTTCTCTCTCTTTCTCCTTTTTCTTTCTCTTTTTCTTGTTTCCCTCTCTTTTCTCTCTCTTTTTCTTTTCTTTCTCTCTCTCTCTTCTCCTTCTGTTTTCTTATTTCCCGCTCTCTTTTCTCTTTTTTCTCTCTCTTTTTCTTTTCTTTCTCTCTCTCTCTTCTCCTTCTGTTTTCTTATTTCCTGCTCTCTTTTCTCTTTTTTCTCTCCCTTTTTCTTTTCTCACTTTTTTCTTTTGTCCTCTTTCCCCCTCTCTCTCTCTTTTCTCTTTTTCTCTTTCTCACTCTCTCTTTTCTCTCATTTTCTCCCCCTTCTCCTTCTGTTTTCTTATTTCCTTCTCTCTTTTTCTTTTCTCTCTTTTTCCTTGTTTCCTCTTTTCCCCTCTCTTTTTTCTCTTTTCTCTCTCTCTTTTTTCTTGTTTCCCTCTCTCTTTTCTCTTTTTCTTTTCTCCCTCTCTCTTTTTCTCTAATTTTCTCCCCCCCTTCTCCTTCTGTTTTCTTATTTCCTTCTCTCTTTTTCTCTCTCTCTTTTTCTTTTCTCTCTTTTTCCTTGTTTCCTCTTTTTCCCTCTCTTTTTTCTCTTTCTCACTCTTTTCTCTCTCTCTTTTTTCTTGTTTCCCTCTCTCTTTTCTCTTTTTCTTTTCTCCCTCTCTCTTTTTTCTCTCATTTTCTCCCCCCCTTCTCCTTCTGTTTTCTTATTTCCTTCTCTCTTTCTCTCTCTCTTTTTCCTTGTTTCCTCTTTTTTCCCTCTCTTTTTTCTCTTTCTCACTCTTTTCTCTCTCTCTTTTTTCTTGTTTCCCTCTCTCTTTCTCCATCTTTCTTTCTTTCTTTCTTTCTTTCTTTCTTTCTTTCTTTCTTGTTTCCCTCTCTCTTTTCTCTCTTCTCTCTGTCTTTTCTCTCTTTTTCTTTTTCTTTCTCTCTGTCTCTCACTTTTCTCTTCTTTCTCTCTCTCTTTTCTCTTTTCTCTCTCTCTCTCTTTCTCTCTTTCTTTCTTTCTTTCTTTCTTTCCCACCGGAAGGGGGTGGTCCAGGAAAATATAATAGCTTGAAAAGGGGTCATTATGCTCAAGAAGGTTGGGAACCCCTGCCTTATCACCACTCTCCATGAGGCCAACTTCTACACTGTCCCATCCCCTCCTCAGATTCAACCTCCCCCTCTCCCGGGGCTGCTCATGGACGCGGTGCGTCCCTCAGGCATTCCTGACCCTTGGCAGCAAAGGCTGGGAAGCTGCTCTGGAGCCAGAGGCCTGGGAGCCTTGGTTCTAGGTCGCAGGACCTGTTCTTATCCCTCTTCATGCTGAAATCCCCCATTTTGAAGGTCAAACTCCTGTGTTACTACCGGTAGCCATGTTGGTCCTGGTCTACAAGTGAGACAAAGTGGGCGAGGGAATACTGTTGACTGCACCAAGTTCTGCTGGTGACGTTTTGTGCCCACCTAAGCTTTGTGTAGCTGTCAGCATGTCCCGTTCACCACCTGAAGCTGGTCCAATAAAAGATCTTCCCTCCCTCACCTCGTCTCTCTAACGTTATGAGGAACCTCAGCCAGAAATGTGCGCGATGCAGGTGAAAGGGGCAGGGAAGTCTGAGGGACTGAACAGAGGGGAAGAAAGTGGGAGGTGGGGAGAGGAGCTGGAACTGGCAGCAGCACCCCAAAAAAGCTCATCGACTGTTTCGTGATCACCTCAGGGCAGCAGGACGGCGGAGATGAGGCCTCTGGGGGCAAGCGCAGCGGTGGCAGCCTCAATCAGCGAAGCAGGTCGCACTGCCAGAGCAGGACGGGTTGGACGGGAGACAAGGGGCCCATGAAGGGCCGTGGGTTTGAGTGAGCAGAAGGGGCAATTGAGGCACGAGCAGCAGAGTCTGTGGAAATAGAAAAGGTTGCTGAGCTCTCTGGCCCCGCACTGCGGCTGGACTCAGGCCCGAGAGGTGACAGCCATGAAAGGACACGGAGGACTAGAATTGGAGTGTTTCGGCACAGGCAGCCCTGCCCTTCCCGAGAGAGCCAAGGGGTCTTGAATACACAGGTGCTCAGGGCCTCGATTTGACCCCGCATCTGACATACAGCCCCCATCCCAGCTAGGGCGGCTGTTCGTCCTCTTATAGAGGGCAGGCCTGTTGTTTACTCCTCTATCGACACGAAACAGGGCACCTTTCTGTTCACTGGTTTTTTGTTGAGATCTGAGGTGACAGGAAGACAGGACAGGAGACAGGAAGAGTGTGACAGGAAGATGGGGACAGGAAGACGGTGAAAGGATGACGGTGACAGGAAGATGGTGAGAGGAAGACAGGAAGAGTATGACAGGAAGACAGTGACAGGAAGATGGTGACAGGAAGATGGGGATAGGAGGACGGTGACAGGAAGAGGGTGAAAGGAAGGTGGTGACAGGAAGACAGGGACAGGAAGGCGGTGAAAAGAAGACGATGACTGGAAGATGGTGAAAGGAAGAAGGTGACAGGAAGATGGGGACAGGAAGAGGGTGACAGGAAGAGGGTGGCAGAAGGAGGGTGACAGGAAGATGGGGACAGGAAGATGGGGACAGGAAGACGGTGGCAGAAGGAGGGTGACAGGAAGATGGGGACAGGAATACGGTGGCAGGAAGAGGGTGAAAGGAAGAGGGTGGCAGGAAGAGGGTGGCAGGAAGATGGTGACAGGAAGATGGGGACAGGAATACGGTGGCAGGAAGAGGGTGAAAGGAAGAGGGTGGCAGGAAGATGGTGGCAGGAAAACGGGGACAGGAAGATGGGGACAGGAAGACGGTGGCAGGAAGAGGGTGAAAGGAAGAGGGTGGCAGGAAGATGGTGGCAGGAAAACGGGGACAGGAAGACAGTGGCAGGAAGAGGGTGAAAGGAAAACGGGGACAGGAAGACGGTGGCAGGAAGAGCGGTGACAGGAAGAGGGTGACAGGAAGACGGTGGCAGGAAGACGGTGACAGGAAGAGGGTGGCAGGAAGACGGTGACAGGAAGACGGTGCACTCCGCTCTCAGGGCTCTCCTGCAGGCCGCCTTGTGAAGCAGGAGGCCGCCAGGCGTGTGAAAGGGGCTGGCTGGGGTTAAGTGCCCCCCCAGGATTGCCCCAGCCCCTAGCCCCTCCTGGGCACCCTTCGGGAAGGGCTGCAGCCGCATGCCCCGGGTCTTCTTCCTCTTCCCCTGTGAGGGCGCGAGGGGAACACGCTCTGCTTGTGCCTTCCTCTTGCCCCCGGGTGCCGAGGGGAGGGCAGAGGAGGACGCGGCTGTGAACTGTCTCCTTCCCCCCCGAGAGTCCGAGGTAGAAGAGCAGCAGCGACTGGGTTGTGTGGAGCCTTTGGCCCCCTACCACCCGGCAGACACTCTCCCCAGCACCCTGCCACCCCCTGACTCCTGAATCTCCCTCTTTCCCGGCTCGGGGCCCCCTATGCACTAAATGCAGCCGCCCTCTATCCCTGAGGTACCTAAATGGCCCCCGGTCCCAGCTCGGTGTTTGCGGTCGCCACGCTGGGCCCTTGTGTTCAGTGCTGGCAGACGGGGACCCGCGTCACCCTGAGTCCCCAGCGCCCCTTCCCTGGACCCCTTGAGTTTCCCTGGAGGGTCTCCATGGCAAGGACTCGGCAGAGGCATCCCCACCTTGCTTCCGAGGGCTGACAGGATCACAGCACACGGGGCTCTGCCTGTCACCGTAACACCCCCCTCAAGTGACGGTGCTGGGGTACTGACGTCTTTGCACCGGGTGAAAACCACTGGGCCCAGCGACTGTGGGAAGGGGGGGTCATGTCGAAAATGTTACGTGCCAGTCGCTGGGAAAAGGTCTGATTTAGGGGGCAGGGGGAAAGGGGGTGAATGTTGCGGCTGATGCCAGCGTTGTTCGGGGGGGGGACTTCAGTGGTACCTCCTCTTGTACCCGGCACTTAGCAACCACAACTGTCCACTACCCACATCCTTCTTTCTGGGTGGTATCAGGAGCGAGGGAGCTCTGGGGTATCGGCGGAGACCTCCCGTTGCCCTTGGATTGCGAACGTGCTGCTACCCACAATTGTGAGGCCGGAGGGGACTCTGAGCCGTGGAGAGGTGTCCATCAGCTCTGGCCCCCTCTGCCTGGCTCAAGCTGAGGATGGGGGGGTACAGCCATGACACGAGAGTTTGCGTCCTGTGTCTCAATGCACCCCACAAACATACCCCGCCCTTCACCGCACCCCAGGCCTCCTTTTCAGCTACACACTCAGGCCTACAGCCCTGGCTACAGGCCGCAGTGGTGAGGAGTCGACACCTCGAAGGCACCTTCTGAAAAGGCCCCACCAGGCCAAAATAGAAATGCCTCGCCGCAGGCCTAGCAGCTAGGGTTGCCAGATAGTTGAAACAAAAATACTGACCCCCCCCCCCAAAAAAAAACACCAGAAAAAATTCTGTTGAAGGGGAAAAAAAAGGGGGGGGGGAACCAAAGTTGTTGAGAAAAAAAAAAAAGGAACAGGGTAGCGGTTGAGCACTAAGACCCAGGGGAATTGCTTCCCCTAAGTCTTTTGGCTGGCAGCCATTTTGTGCCAGCAGCCTTGAGGAACCAGGTAAATGGGGGTTGGGGGTGTTGGGGGCCAGAGGGAACCCCAGGGGTGGGGAGGCCGGGCGCTGAGTGTTTGTAGGGTTGTCAGGTGCCCGGCATTTTCGTCTCCTGGCCGGGGAAAAATTCAGAAAATACTGGACATTTTAGGTGTCCGGTATTCTCTGAATTTTTTTACCGGACGGGAGCCGAAAATACCGGACTGTCTGGGTGAATACCGGACACCTGGCAACCCTACTGGCAGCCATCGCCATGATGACAGTCTGGCGCAGAAAGTGTCACGGTGAGAGTTACGCCAGCCCACTCCGGCGACGAGCATCACTGTGGAAACCGTCCCAAAGCCGGGATGAGGCAAGACACCACTCAGACTCTCCCTATGTCGAAAAAGGGTATTTCGAAAGGGAATGCGCCGTCTGGACGCGGGTCCTTTCGAAAGAAAACACCCCTTTTTCGAACGCTCCTGTACTCCTGAGAAAATGAGGCTCGGCGATCGGGTGCGACTATGCAAATGAAGTGCGGGATAGTTAAATCCGCGCTTCATTTGCACTTTCGATCTGCCTCGTTTACACCCCTCTTTCGAAAGAGGGATGTAGTCCAGGACCGAGCCCGGGTTCCTTCTCCTTGGCCCATCTCCTCGGACTGCTGCAGACCGTCCTGGTGGTGTCTCTCCTTGGCCTATCTCCTCAGACTGCTGCAGAACGTACCGGTGGTGTCTCTCCTTGGCCTATCTCCTCGGACTGCTGCAGACCGTACCGGTGGTGTCTCTTCTTGGCCTATCTCCTCGGACTGCTGCAGACCATCCTGGTGGTGTCTCTTCTTGGCCTGTCTCCTCGGACTGCTGCAGACCGTCCTTCTGGTGTCTCTTCTTGTCTTCTCTCCTCGGACTGCTGCAGACCGTCCTGCTGGTGTCTCTTCTTGTCTTCTCTCCTTGGACTGCTGCAGACCGTCCTGCTGGTGTCTCTCCTTGTCTTGTCTCCTCGGACTGCTGCAGACCGTCCTGCTGGTGTCTCTTCTTGGCCTATCTCCTCGGACTGCTGCAGACCGTCCTGGTGGTGTCTCTCTTTGGCCTTTCCTGGTGGTGCTCGCACTAGGTAGGACTCAGGAGTCCTCCCCTGGGCATGCTGTGCCCGGGGACCTGCCTCGTCATGGGTGACACCATCAGCCCCTTTTCTCCTCGGGCTCCAGGTCCCTCAGACTCTCCCCATGTCAGCAGGGCCAGAGGGATCCAGCCGAGGCCTGGGGCCGTCGCTAGGCACGTGAAGATGCTGCTGTTGCTAGGGGGGCATGCATGGGTGCCAGAGGCTCCTAGGCCGACCTCGGGCACCACAGACGCTGGCAGCAGGGCAGGGCTGATCCAGAGCTGGCGGCCAGGCAGGAGGCGGGTTGACCCGGCGTGCCCGGGCCGGGCAGCAGTCGCTCCTTCACCGGGACCAGCCCTGGGCTCCTTCTCCGCTCAGTGTATGAGGTGAACCAGCCACCCGGGGACGGCTCCAGCCTTGTGACCCCAGCGCCGGGACCGGCTCCGGATGCACCTCCATGTCTCTGAGGGAAAAGCGGCTTACTCTGCCCTGCCCCGGTTCTCCTCCCCGTGCCCTTTCCCCTCCGCGTTTCTGAGGATCGAAGGGGTGCCGCCTCCCGGCTCCTGCGGGCGAGCCCCCGCTTTCCCCGTGGGGACGCAGGCCCGGCGCGAGGCTGTGAGGCGGCCACGGCCGGACTAACCGCCGCCCCCTCGTTCTCCTCCGCAGGCATCGGCAGAGGGGAGGGCAGGCCGGACGCAGAGGGTGGAACCCACAGCAAAGAACGGAGCCCGAAATACAGCCGGGCCTGCGTTCTTCCCTGCGGTGCTTACAGCCTCCCCCAGAGCCGGCCGTGTGGCTGCACGGTACACAGGGCAGGGTGACGGAGACGTCCCCGAGCCCCCAGGCTCATTTGCATAGACCCGCTTGCTCTGCCGGGCCTCCCAGAGCTGTCGAGCTGCTGCCGGTTTGCACCACGCCAGGGGCTTGGCTGCACCGCAGTTGCCGATTCCTGTCCCTCCTTGGCGATGGGGCCGTGGCTCCTGGCTCTGCTCCTCTCCACGGCGTTGGTGCCAGGTACGTTCCCGTAGGGAGACGGAGGGGAGCTGCCGAGGGAGGGTGAGCTGCCGAGGAAGAGGCTGGGTACAGGCGAGGGAGGCAGGTGCGGCCGCACAGGAGGGGCCAAACCGGAGCCGGCAGAGAAGCGATGCCGGAGGGGGTCACGTCCCAGCGTAGCGACCCCCGGTGGGATCGGCACAATCCGTCCATAACGGCCCCCTTGTTTCTGTCAGCCTGCAGGGTTCAGCCGGTGTTGATTCAGCCGGCCTCCATATTAGTGTTGCTGGGACAAACAGTGAACCTCTCGTGCGCCCTGAACCCGGGGTACAACATCAGTGACTACGGGGTCTCCTGGTACCAGCAGCGACCCGGCCGCCCTCCGAAGTTCCTGCTCTACTACAACTCGGAGACGGACCAGCACAAACCCGTCGGCATCCCTGCCCGGTTCTCCGCCACCAAGGAACCCGCCCTCAACGCCTGCATCCTGACCATCGCTGCGTTCGAAGCCGAAGACGCCGCCGACTATTACTGCTCTATCATGCTGTGACTGGTGTGGGAAAAGTGAATAAGGAAAAATTATGGACCTGTTCCCATAACAGAAGAATGAGGGGGTCACCCAATGAAATGAATAGGTAGCAGGTTGTAAACAAACAAAGAACATTTTTTGGTCACAGTCAACCTGCGGAACTCCTTGCCGCAGGTTGCTGTGAAGAGCCGGGCTTAGAAAAGAACTAGATGAATTCATGGAGGTTACTAGCCAGGATGGGCAGGAATGGTGTCCCTACTATCCTCTGTTTGTCAGAGGCTGGAAACGGGCGACGGGATGGATCACTCCATTCCATGTTCTGTTCACCCCCTCTGGGGCATTTGGCATTGGCTGCTGTCGGCAGACACGACACTGGGCTGGATGGGCCTTTGGTCTGACCCAGTGTGTCTGTTCTTATGTTCTATTCCCGTGGTTCCCAACCTGTGCTCCACGGACCCCTGCAGGGGGTACATGGAAAGTTTAAAAATAAGGATCAGGCCTACCACGGCGGGCCCGATCCTTTCTTTTTCTCTTTTTTTCTCTCTTTTTTCTCTTTCTTTCTTTTCTCTCTCTCTCTTTTTGCTTGTTTCCCTCTCTCTTGTCACTCTTTTTTCTTTTCCCGCTCTCTCTTTATTCTTTCTCTCTTTTTCTTTCTGTCTCTCTCTTTTCTCTCTCTTTTTCTCTTTTCTCTCTTTTTTCCTCTTTCCCTCTCTTTTTCTTTTTTCTGTTTTATTCTCTTTTCTCTCTCTTTTCCCTTTTTTCTCCTTTCTCTCTCTCTCTCTTTTCTATTTTCTTTTTTCTTTCTCTCTTTTCTCTCCCTCTTTTTCTCCCTTTTTCTCTTTTCTCGTCTCTCTTTTATCTTGTTTCCCTCTGTCTTTTCTCTTTATTCTTTTTTCTTTTCCCTCTGTCTTTTTTCGTTTTGCTCTCTCTTTTCTCTCTTTTTTCTTTTTCCCCTCTCTCTTTTTTCTTTTTTCTTTCTTGCTTTTTTCTCTCTCTTTTTCGCTTCCTCTCTCTTTTCTCTCTCTCTTTTTTTCTTTTTCCCCCTCTCTTTTTTTTTCTCCCACAGGGAAGGTCCATGAAATTCGAATCGATTGAAAAAGGGGTCCGTGTGCTCAAAAAGGTTGGGAACCACCAGTCTATTCTATTTGTAGGCATGTCCCATTTCTGTGTCTCTTTTTTCTTTCTCTCTTTTTTCTCTCTCTTTTTCCTTTTTTCTTTCTCTCTTTTTTCTCTCTCTTTTTCTTTTTCTTTCTCTCTTTTCTCTCTCTCTCTTTTCTCTCTCTTTTTTATTCCCCCCCCTCTTTTTTCTTTCTCTCTTTTTTCTCTCTCTTTTTTACTTTCTCTCTCTTTTTTCTCTTTTTTCTTTTTCCCTCTCTCTTTTTTTTTCTCCCGCAGGGAAGGTCCATGAAATTCTAATCGATTGAAAAAGGGGTCCGGTGTGCTCAAAAAGGTTGGGAACCACTGGTCTATTCTATTTGTAGGCATGTCCCATTTCTGTGTCTCTTTTTTCTTTCTCTCTTTTTTCTCTCTCTTTTTCCTTTTTTCTTTCTCTCTCTTTTTCGCTTTCTCTCTTTTTTCTCTCTCTTTTTTATTCCCCCCCTCTTTTTTCTTTCTCTCTTTTTTCTCTCTCTCTTTTCTTTTTTCTTTCTCTCTTTTTTCTCTCTTTTTCGCTTTCTCTCTTTTTTCTCTCTCTTTTTTATTCCCCCTTTTTCTTTCTCTCTCTCTCTCTTTTTCTTTTTCTTTCTCTCTCTTTTCGCTTTCTCTCTTTTTCTCTCTCTTTTTATTCCCCCTTTTTCTTTCTCTCTTTTTCTCTCTCTTTTTTCTTTCTCTCTTTTTTCTCTCTCTTTTTTGCTTTCTCTCTCTTTTTTCTCTTTTTTCTTTTTCCCTCTCTCTTTTTTTTTTCTCCCACAGGGAAGGTCCATGAAATTCGAATCGATTGAAAAAGGGGTCCGTGTGCTCAAAAAGGTTGGGAACCACCGGTCTATTCTATTTGTAGGCATGTCCCATTTCTGTGTCTTAAATTAAGAAAACTGAGTGTAGCATTATTGTCAGTGTGTTTATGTTGGGAAAAACCTATTATCAACCCATCAGGGACAACCAGGAAGTGAGATACAGAGCTAATTGCTCATTAGCAAGAGACAATTGAGGGGGGAAGAGCTATCTTCCTGCAGAACTTCTACTCCGCTACTGAGGTCTGGATCCTGCAAAAACACGCGACCATGTCACCTGATACTGGACTCCATCTTGAATTTTGTACTTTTCCACAGAGCTGGATGGGGACATGGACCAAAAATTTCCTACTTTGGGGAAATTCGATATAAGACAAGGGAAGTGACCAGGGGATTCTTCTCAGCTGGTTTTACAGACTGCCTCCCCACCCCAAGAGGATATATGAAAATGCCTGGAAGCAGAGTGACTGTCACCAGAGCGGTGGAGGAGGATGGATGGACCCTGCTCAGAAAGGATCTGAGAAGGGTTTTTACCTGAAATAAGACCTAGAGTAAGCTATTGTGATTTGTAACCCGTTTTCTTAAGCGTAGCTGCTGTGTTTGGTTTGATTTGGCTTAGTAACATGCTTTGTTCTGTCTGCTATGATTTACAACCACAGAAATCCTGCTTTGGATACTTAATAAAATGACTTTGGTTCGTTGATCTCTCGAGGTCCCTTCCAGTACTAGTAGTCTATGATTAATAAACCCAGGGTAATTAATTGTTACCGGGAGGAGGGGTAGCACATGCACATCTCTCTCATTCAGTTATAAAAAGAGGCAGACATTTTATGAGTTTGCTCTGTCTAAAACTTGATACCGAGGAAGATGGATTTTTTTCTGGGGTTCTGCACCTGGGTATCGTGGCATGCTCCTTTAAAGAAACCTTAAAAGGGCTGATCCGGTCATTGTATCGGTATGGCTTTGCATAGCGCTGTCCTGGCGTTCACAGCATCCTGCGGCGAGGAGTTCCACAGGTTGACGGTGTGCTGCATGGAAAAAAAAAACTTCCTTTAGTTTGGTTTAAACCTGCTGCCTTTTAAGAAGCCTTCCCTGACCTGGTCTTAGTATCGGTACGACTTTGCAAAGCATTGTGACAACAACACTGGAACATAGAGATGGCCAGACTGGGTCAGACCAAAGGTTCCTCTAGCCCAGTATCCTGTCTGCCGACAGTGGCCAATGCCAGGTGTCCCAGAGGAAGGGAACACAACAGGGAATCCTCACATGATCCCCCACCGTCACACATTTCCAGACAAACAGAGGCCAGGGACACCATTCCTACCCATCCTGGAGAATAGCCATTGATGGACCTAACCTCCATGAATCATTGGGGGCTCTTTTTGGAACCCTGTTCAAGTCCTGGCATTTGCAACATCCTGCAGCGAGGAGTTCCACAGGTTCACAGTGTGCCGAGTGGGGAAAAAACCTTCATTTAGTTTGTTTTAAACCTGCTGCCTTTTAAGAAACTTTCCCAGACCTGATCGGGTCTTAGTATCTGTACGACTTTGCATAGGACTGTGACAACAACGCTGGAACATAGGTATGGCCAGACTGGGTCAGATCAAAGGTCCATCCAGCCCAGTGTCCAACAGGGACCCATACTAGATACCCCAGAGGGGAGGAACAAAACAGGGAATCCTCACGTGATCCCTCCTCTGTCACCCATTTCCAGACAAACAGAGGCTAGGGACACTATTCCTCCCCATCCTGGCGAACAGCCATTGATGGACCTCAGCTCCATGAATCTATTGAGCTCTTTTTGTAACCCTGGTCAAGTCCTGGCGTTCGCCACATCCTACGGCGAGGAGTTCCACAGGTTGATGGCGTGCTGGGTGAAGAAAAACGTCCATTGGTTGGACGCTTCATTTCATTGGGTGGCCCAATGAAAGAGCCTGGAGGGTCTTGCTCAGCAGGACAGAGGGTTGGGGTAGCCTCATTGGTATTTCTCTGTGCCCGGCCCCCTCGCCCATGTGTGCCACCCACAGAAATGCGGAACCGAAACATCGGCCACCCCCCAGGGGACTCTGCTGTGCCCCTGCCTGCAGAGCCTCACGCTCAGGGAACCGCAGCCCTGTCAGGTGCGGAAAACAGAAACGGCTCTTTCCCCACCCTTGAGTGAGCCCAGAGGCGAGGCCCGCCGGGCAGTTGTGCTCACAGAGCTGTGACGGACGGTGGTTCCTGTTCAATGGAGGCCGGGCCCCTGCGACTGCCGCTCCCCCACAGAGCTGGTCTCTCCTGCCCACGAGCTCCTGTTCATCAGCTCAGAGCCCCGTGGCTGCCCTCCCTAAGAATCTGCATCAGCACAAAACTCTCTGTGGGTTGAAGGCTCAGCCCCCCCACCAGCGCAGCAGCTGAGAAATTCAGGCCACGGGCTCGCTTGGCTGGGTGCATACTAAACCAGCCATGGCCAACCGGAAGCTCGGGAGCTGCATACGGCGCTCCACCCGCTCAGGGCATGGGTTGCGAAGCCCCCACCCTCGTGGCTCGTAAGCTGCCCCCAAGTCCACAAAAATTGCCCTCTCCATTGGGGCAGCCATGAAAGACTAGAATTAAAGATGGCGTCGGTGCAGCCATGAAATACTAGAATTAAAGATGGCATCAGCGCGGCCATGAAAGACAAATTAAAGATGGCGTCGGCGCGGCCATGAAAGACTAGAATTAAAGATGGCATCGGCATGACTATGAAAGACTAAAATTAAAGATGGCGTCGGCGCAGCCATGAAAGACTAGAATTAAAGATGGCATCGGCGCGGCCATGAAAGACTAGAATTAAAGATGGCGTCGGCGCAGCCATGAAAGACTAGAATTAAAGATGGCATCAGCGCGGCCATGAAAGACAAATTAAAGATGGCGTCAGCACGGCCATGAAAGACAAATTAAAGATGGCATCGGCGCGGCCATGAAAGATTAGAATTAAAGATGGCGTCAGCGCGGCCATGAAAGACGAGAATTAAAGATGGCGTCAGCACGGCCATGAAAGACAAATTAAAGATGGCATCGGCGCGGCCATGAAAGACTAGAATTAAAGATGGCGTCGGAGCGGCCATGAAAGACGAGAATTAAAGATGGCGTCAGCACGGCCATGAAAGACAAATTAAAGATGGCATCGGCGCGGCCATGGAAGACAAATTAAAGATGGCATCCAGCACGGCCATGAAAGATTAGAATTAAAGATGGCGTCAGCGCGGCCATGAAAGACGAGAATTAAAGATGGCGTCGGTGCAGCCATGAGAGACAAATTAAAGATGGTGTTGGCACGGCCATATAAGACTAGAATTAAAGACGGCGTTGGCCAGCGGAAGCCTAATGTGGCCAAAAAGCCTCTAAACGCGTTTAAATGTTTAAATGCATTTTCTTAAAGGGGCAGAGCTTTTTTTTTTTTTTTCTCAACAACTTGCTCTTCGCGTTGGATCCGCTGCTGTCTTGGCTCTTTGCCCAGAATGGGTTGGCCACCCCTGTACTGAACGTTGCGGAGGATACCCCGTCACCATGGGTCTGGGCCCCTCTGCAGCCCTGCCGGGCGATCTTTGGGAAGAACAGCTCTCTCTGGTGCGTCCAAGAGCCTGGGGAAATCTGGGCACACCTCAGCTGCTGCGCACATGGAGCATCCGTTCAATGTGTTCCCAAGTCCAGGACAGAGAAAAACAACCCCCAAGCATATCCTTTTATTGGCCCGATGGATCCCAGAATGAACACCCACAGGTTGGGGACCACTGCTCTAGTTCACGGTGTCCTGCCCTTAGGACACTGTTCTGATGCGGTGACGCTTTTCTCTCGCATGCCGCTTGCTGCGCAGACCCCCTCTCCCCCGCGGGTGGGGGGCTGGAGTCGGGGCTGGGTTTCCCTTGTGGGCCGGCCCCTCGTTCGGGAGGCCGACCCTTGGCGCCCAAACGCCCTGGGAGTCCAGGCCTGGGCACTGCTCAGGGTTCCCTCGGTTTCTGGTTGGCTTGTCCCTCAAGAGCTGAGGGAGCTGCCGGCCGCGCCGGGGTCCCCAGGAACACCGTCCCTTCTGCTGCCCCACGAGGAAAATGGGGCTTGGAAGGGCTTGTGCAGCACGGCCTCCGCGACCCAGCGACATGGGCGAGGTCCCAACCTAGCAGGTGGGAGCAGAGCACAGCACCTACCCGCCCGTCGATGGCACTCACAGGGCAGGGCGGGGAAGGGAGGCTGCCTAAAATGGCCCCTCCCTGCTCCCTCCATCCCGTCCTCCCACCCGGCTCTGCGCCCAGGATGGGTGCCTAGGTTCCAGCTCCGCGGTCTGGGGGCACATTTAGCTCCTAGGCACCCCCAGAATCCTTTGCACCGAGCGCAGCCCGGCCAAGGCATCTCTAAGGACCGAGAGGCTACGTCGACATGAGATTATTTCCCAAAAAGTGATGTCGAAATAACAGCTCCCGAAATAACTATTTCGAAATAGCCCGTCCACACTACGGGGAAGCCTCAAAATTCGTCTGAGGCGGGCTCCGTTGGGCTACGTCTACATCGCAACGCTGTGGGTACGTCTAGACTACAAGCCTCTTTCGAAAGAGAGCGTCTAGACAGCAACACTTTCGAAAAAGCGAGCTGCTTTTTCGAAAGCGAGCACTCAGGCAGTCTGGACGCTCTCTTTCGAAAAAGCCCTGTTTGCGTTCAAGAACGCCTTTTTCCGAAAGCGCTCCACTGGAATACATTGCTGAGGGAGGTTGTGGAGTCTCCATCTCTGGAGATATTGAAGAGCAGGTTGGGTAGACATCTACCAGGGATGGTTGAGATGGGGCTTGGTCCTGCCGTGAGGGCAGGGGACTGGACTTGATGACCTCTCGAGGTCCCTTCCATTTCTAGGATTCTAGGATTCTGTAGACATCTACCAGGGATGGTTGAGATGGGGCTTGGTCCTGCCATGAGGGCAAGGGACTGGACTTGATGACTTCTTGGGGTCCCTTCCATTTCTAGGATTCTGTAGACATCTACCAAGGATGGTCTAGATGGGGCTTGGTCCTGCTGTGAGGGCAGGGGACTGGACTTGATGACTTCTTGAGGTCCCTTCCATTTCTAGGATTCTAGGATTCTGTAGACATCTACCAAGGATGCTCTAGATGGGGCTTGGTCCTGCCGTGAGGGCAGGGGACTGGACTTGATGACCTCTTGAGGTCCCTTCCATTTCTAGGATTCTAGGATTCTGTAGACATCTACCAAGGATGGTCTAGATGGGGCTTGGTCCTGCTGTGAGGGCAGGGGACTGGACTTGAAGACCTCTTGAGGTCCCTTCCATTTCTAGGATTCTAGGATTCTGTAGACATCTACCAAGGATGGTCTAGATGGGGCTTGGTCCTGCCGTGAGGGCAGGGGACTGGACTTGAAGACCTCTTGAGGTCCCTTCCATTTCTAGGATTCTAGGATTCTGTAGACATCTACCAAGGATGGTCTAGATGGGGCTTGGACCTGCCATGAGGGCAGGGGACTGGACTTGAAGACCTCTTGAGGTCCCTTCCATTTCTAGGATTCTAGGATTCTGTAGACATCTACCAAGGATGGTCTAGATGGGGCTTGGACCTGCCATGAGGGCAGGGGACTGGACTTGATGACCTCTTGAGGTCCCTTCCATTTCTAGGATTCTAGGATTCTGTAGACATCTACCAAGGATGGTCTAGATGGGGCTTGGTCCTGCCATGAGGGCAGGGGACTGGACTTGATGACCTCTCGAGGTCCCTTCCTGTTCTAGAGCCCCGTGATTCTGTGATTGCTTCCTGTTCCCCGATATCAGGAATCGAAGGGAAAGGACAGAGTTTACTGCATTCCTCACTCTGGCCGGGGAGCACAGGGGTGCCCATGAGCTGGGCCTTTTGCTCTCGCTCCTGGACAGAGACAGGCCGGAGAGCAAGCAGCCCTGAGACGAATCTACGTGGGCGGGAGGTTTTGGTTCCTTCTGCCCTTCCTCCTACACAGCCACACCCGCACCCACCTCTGCCCAGAGCCCCTCCTCACCCCCCTACCCTAACTCCTGCACCCCTTCCCCCTCCCCAGCCCCCTGCCCTGAGTCCCTCCTTAAGTTCTGGGCCCCACATTTCAAGAAAAAAAGGTGGAGAAATTGGAGAAAGGCCAGAGAAGAGCAACCAAAATGATGAACGGCGTAGAACAGGGGTGCCCAGCCTGTGGTCTGAGGACCCCTGGTGGTCTGTGACGGTACTGCAGGGGGTCCATGGGAAGTTTAAAAATAAGAATCAGGCCCACCGCAGCGGACCCGATCCTTTCTTTTTTTCTTTCTCTGGTTTTTTTTCGTATTGCCCTCTCTCTCTTCTCTCTTTTTCCTTTTTTACTTTCTCTCTTTTTCTTTTTATCGCTCTCTTTTCTCTCTTTCTTTTTCTTTCGTTTTTCTTTCTCTCTTTTCTCTCTCTCTCTCCTTTTTCTTTCTCTTTTTTCTTTTTTCTTTATCTCTTTTATCTCTCTTTTCTTCTCTCTCTTTTTCTTTTTCCTTTTTCTTCTCTCTTTTTTCTTTCTCTTTTCTCTCTTTCTCTTTACTTTTTTCCCACTTTTTTCTCTCTTTTTTCCCACTTTTTTCTCTCTTTTTTCTTATTTTCGTTCTCTCTTTTTTCTTGTCTCTCTCTCTTTTCCTTTTTTCTCCTCTCTTTTTTCTTTCTCTTTTGTTTTTACTTTCTCTCTTTTTTCTCCTTTCTTTTTTCCTACTTTTTCACTTTTTATTTTCTTTCTATCTCTTCTCTTGTCTCTTTCTCTCTTTTTCTTTTCTCTCTTTTGCTTTTTCTTTCTCTTTTCTCTCTTTTTCTTATTTCTTTCTCCACAGTTTTTATTTTCTCTCTCTCTTTTTCTTTTTCTTTTTCTTTCTCTCTTTCTTCTTTCTCTTTCTCTTTCTTTTTTCTTGTCTCTCTCTCACTTTTCTCTCTTTTTCCTTTTTCCTTCTCTCTTTTTACTTTTTTTCTTTCTCTTTTTTCTGTTTTCTTTTTTCTGTCTCTTTTTTCTTATTCTTTCTCTTGTTTCTTTTTTCTTTCTCTCTTTTTTCTCTTTCTATCTCTTTCTCTTGCTTTTTTCTTCTCTCTCTCTTTTCTCTCTTTTTTTTTTCTTTCTCTCTTTTTCTTTCTCTCTCTCTTTTTACTTTTTTTCTTTCTCTTGTTTCTTTTTTCTTTCTCTCTTTCTCTCTTGCTTTTTTCTCTATCTCTTTCTCTCGTTTTTTTCTTTTCTCTCTCTTTTTTCTCTCTTTTCTCTCGCATTTTTTCCTGTTTTTTCTTTTTCTTTTTCTCCTGCATGGTGCCGGGGGACTCCATTAAATGTTAATAGACTGAAAAGGGGTCTGTGCGCTCAAAAAGGTTGGGCACCATTGGTCTGGAAAACACGACCGATGAATGAATAGGGGTTGTTTAGTTTAGACTGGAAGGGACTGAGGCTTGAGTGAAGCTGGGAGGCTGACACCATTTGGGGCTGTTCTCTTTTATGTTCCCTTCATCCTGCGCCATCAGCAGCTCCTGGTGAGCAAAATTAATCCTTTGTTGGGTGTATATTTGTGTTTCCTGCCTCCCCTTTCTTTGCCCAGTTGTCGGTTGAAACGAACCACAAGAAGGGGCAGTTTCCCTTGGGAGGCCTTGCTTCCGTGCCCCATATCCCGCCACACCGCGGGGAGGCAGCTTTTTGAAAACCATGCCTTGCACGCCCAGGTGATGGGGTTTCCTCGTGCACGTGCAAAGAGCGGGAAAACGGGCGTGGCACGGACCGGGCCTCAGCCCACTTGAATCTGGCAGATGTGCTGCTTCATTGGTATCCAAGCATGAGCACCCGGCGGCAGGAAGTCAGGCGGTTCCATCTCCGCCGCGGGACTGTCTCTGGGGAACCCCTGTGGTGGGAGGAATGTCAAACCGTGCAAAAAATAGACCCAGTGCGCAAACAGGAAAGCGAGGGGATGGGTGGGGGGGAAAGAGCTCCGACAGCTAAGCCAGAGTGGTGGGGCTCGTGGACAGGGACCGGAGCTCACCAGTAGCCGGGGTCTTGTCCTGGGCAGGTCCTGTGTGACTCAGCCAGGGCACGCCACAGGCCGAAGGGGCGGGCAGGACCCTGAGCTTCCCGGCCGTGCTCGGCCCATGGGGTGCCTGGGTGCTACTGCCAGGGGGGAGCCCTCGCCCAGAAATGGCTTCGGATTTGCGCCCCTCCGCTGACCCAGCGGCCTTCCCGGAGCCCACCTGGCCTGCCTGGGGTTGCCACGGCCCGCCGGCTTCCTCGCCCGGCTCCAGGATGTGCCCAGCCGCCAGAGACCGGGCGGGAAGGCGCTGGGAAGCCACGTCCCGAACGAAACGCAAAACGGAATCCAGTTCGTGCCGGGGTCAGGAGCTACCCCTCTGCATCTCTGCAGCTTAAATGTAATAGGGGCCGGGTAGCCTGCGTGCTCAGCTCTTAGTACATTTAAACCACAGGGCCGCAGCGGAGGGGTAGCTCCCCCGTCCACTCATTGTGTAGTGGATAGAAATTCTCTCGACTACACACAGTGGTTCCCAGCCTCTGCTCCGCAGACCCGGGGTCCGTGGAAAGTTTAAAAATAAGGATCGGGCCCAACGCAGCGGGCCCAATACTTTCTTTTTCTCTTTCCTCTCTTTTTTCTCTCTTATCTTATTTCACTCTCTCTTTTCTCTCTTTTCTTTTCTCTCTTTTTTTTCTTTTTTCCTCTTCCCCCCTCTTTTTCCTCTTTTTTCTCTTTCTCTCTCTTTTCTCTCTTTTTTCTTGTTTCCCTTTCTCTTTTCTCTCTCTCTTTTTCTTTTTTCTTTCTCTCTTTTTCCCTCTTTTGTCTTTTATCTCTCTCTTTTCTCTTGTTTCCTTTTTCTGTCTCTCTCTATTTTCTTTTTCTTTTTCTTTTTGTCTCCCTTTTTCTCTCTTTTCCTTTTTCTGTCTCTCTTTTTTCTCTTTTTTCCTTTTCCCTCTCCCTTTTTTCTTTTTCTCTCTCTTTTGTTCTTTTTTCTTTCTCTCTTTTTTCTCTCTCTCCTTTTTCTCTCTTTTCTCTCACTTTTGCTTTTTCTGTCTCTCTTTTCTCTCTCTCTTATTTTTTTCTCTTTTCCCCTCTCTCTTTTCTCTCTTTTCTCTTTTTCCCTTTCTTTTTTGTCTTTCTTTCTTTTGTTCTCTCTCTTTTCTCTTTTTTCCTTTTCCCTCTCCCTTTTTTCTTTTCTCTCTCTCTTCTGTTCTTTTTTTCTTTCTCTCTTTTTTTCTCTCTCTTTTCTCTCGCTATTTGCTTTTTCTGTCTCTCTTTTTCTCTCACTTTTTCCTTTTTTCTCTTTTCCCTCTCTCTTTCTCTCTTTTTTCTTTTTCCCTTTCTTTTTCCTTTTTTTGTTTCTTTCATTTTCTCTCTCTTTTTCTCTCTCTCTCTCTTTATTCTCTTTTTTCCTTTTCCTTATCCCTTTTTCTTTTCTCTCTCTCTCTTGTTCTTTTTTCTTCTTTTTCTCTTTCTCCTTTTCTCTCTTTCTCTCTTTTGCTTTTTGTCTCTCTTTTTCATTCTTTTTTCTCTTTTTCCCTCTCTATTTTCTCTTTTTCCTTCTTTTTTGTCTTTTCTTTTTCTCTCTCTTTTTCCTTTTTTCTCTTTTCCCTCTCTGTTTTCTCTCTTTTTTCTTTTTCCCTTTCTTTTTCCTTTTTTTGTTTCTTTGATTTTCTCTCTTTTTTCTCTCTCTCTTTTTCCTTTTTTTCCTTTTCCTTCTCCCTTTTTCTTTTCTCTCTCTCTCTGTTCTTTTTTCTTTCTCTCTTTTTTCTCTTTCTCCTTTTCTCTCGCTTTTTGCTTTTGTCTCTCTCTTTTTCTCTCTCTTTTTCTTTTTTTTCTTTTTCTTTTTCCTCTCTCTCTTTTCTCTTTTTCCCTTTCTTTTTTGTCTTTTCTTTTTCTCTCTCTTTTTTCTTTTCTCTCTCTCTCTCTTTTCTCTTTTTTCCTTTTCCCTCTCCCTTTTTTCTTTTCTCTCTTTCTTTTGTTCTTTTTTCTTTCTCTCTTTTTTCTCTCTTTTCTCTCGCTTTTTGCTTTTTTCTGTCTCTCTTTTTTCTCTTTTTTTCTCTTTTTCCTCCCTCTTTTCTCTTCTTTCTTTCTTTCTTTCTTTCTTTCTTTCTTTCTTTCTTTCTTTCTTTCTTCTCGCTCTCTTTTTTTCTCTTTTCTCTTTTTTTTTCTCCCGCAAGAGGGGAAGGAGGAGGGGGCGGTCCATGAAATGCTAGATTGGAAAGGGGTCCCTATGCTGGAAAAGGTTGGGAACCACTCACTCTGTGCCACTAGATGGCGATGCAGCACCGCAGGTTGCTGGACTCTGGCTGTCTAGGAGCAGGGCTGGGCCTCCTGCCAGATGCCCCCTCTCCCCCCCACACACACACACTTCCCAGCAGACCCCAAAGCAAAGCACATGGCTTGCTCCCATTGCCCCACTCCCCGGGCTGAACTCGCTCTCCGAGCTCTGTGGCAATCTTCCCCTCCTTCCCCCGCAGGGTGCAGGGTGCAAACACCCCTCTCCCAGTGGCCCTTCCAGCCCCGGGCAGGAGCCTGTCCATCTCCGCTCCCCTCTGGGTTGCTCTGTAATGCTCAACTTTCCCTTCTCCGGCTCTGTTCTGCGACGTGGAATCGCCGAACCTCAGGGCTGGCAAAGTCCTCAGGAGTCATCGAGTCCAGCCCCCTGCGCAAAGCAGGACCAGCTCCAACTCAATCAACCCAGCCACGGCTTGGTCAAGCCGGGACTTAAACACCTCTAGGGATGGAGATTCCAACCCCTCCCTAGGGAACCCATCCCCATGCTTCCCCACCCTCCTCGGGAAATCGTTTTTCCTAATATCCAACCTGGACCTCTCCCACCGCAACTTGAGACCATTGCTCCTCGTTCTGCCACCAGTGAGAACAGCCTCTCTCCATCCTCTTTGGAACCTCCCTTCAGGGAGTTGGAGGCTGCTCTCAAATCCCCCCTCACTCTTCTCTTCTGCAGACTGAACAAGCCCAAATCCCTCAGCCTCTCCTTGTAGGTCATGTGCTCCAGCCCCCGAATCATTGGGCTCCAAGTGCTGCATCCCCTTCAGAAGACAGCATGGCATCAGACCTTGGACCTCCCTCTGCCAGCTTTGCCCATGCTGCCCAAGAAGCCACGTGCTAGTCCACATCACCTAGTCCAGTGGTTCCCAACCTTTTCAAGCATATGGATCCCTTTTCAAGCTATTGACATTTCGTGCAGTCCCCTCTTTGTGGGAGGCAAAAAAGAGAGAAAAAGAAAAAAGAGAAAAAGAGAGAGAGGAGAGAGTCAAAAGAAAAAAGAGAAAAAGAAAAGAGAAAAAAGAGGAAAAAGGGAGAAAAAGGAAAAAAGAAAAAGAGAGTGAGACGAGAGGAGAAAAAAAGAGAGAAAAAAGAGAAAAAGAAAAGAGAAAAGAAAAAAGAGAGAGAAAAAGAGAAAGAAGAGAGAGAGAAGAGAGAAAGAAAAGAAAAAAATGTGAAAAAAGAGAGAAAAAGGAAAAAAGAGAGAGAAAGAGAAAAGAGAGAGAGAAAAAGGAGAGAGAGAAAAAGATAGATCGGAGAGACGGAAAAGAAAAAAGAGAAAAAAGTAAAAAGAGAGGAAAAAAGAAAAACAGAAAAAGAGAGAGAAAAGAGACAAAGTGAGAGAAAGAGAAAAAAGAGAGAAAAAAGGGAGAAAAAGGAAAAAAGAAAAAGAGAGAGAGGCGAGAGAGAGGAGGAAAAAAGAGAGCAAAAAGAGAAAAAAGAAAAAGAAAGGAGAAAAGAAAAGAGAGAGAGAAAAAGAGACATAAGAGAGAGAGAGAGGAGAGAGAAAGAAAAGAAAAAAAGAAAAAGAGAAAAAGAAAAAGAGAAAAAGAGAGAAAAGAGAGAGAAAGAGAAAAGAGAGAGAAAAAGGAGAGAGAGAAATGGAGAAAAAGAGAGATCGGAGAGAAGGAAAAGAAAAAGAGAGAAAAAGGAAAAACAGAAAAAGAGAGAAAATAGACAAAGTGAGAGAAAGAGAAAAAAGAGAGGAAAAAGGGAGAAAAAGAAAAAGAGAGAGAGGAGAAAAAAGAGTGAAAAGGAAAAAGAGAACAGAGAGAGAAAAAGAGAAAGGAGAGAGAGAGAGAGACAGAAGAGAAAAAGAAAAGAAAAAAGAGTGAAAAAGAAAAACAGAAAAAGAGAGAGAGAGAGTGAGAGAGAGAGAAAGAAAGAGAGAGAGAAAAAGGAGAAAAAGAGAGATTGGAGAGAAGGAAAAGAAAAAAGAGAAAAAAGAAAAACAGAAAAAGAGAGAGAAAAGAGACAAAGTGCGAGAAAGAGAAAAAAGAGAAGAGAGAGAGAAAAGAAAAAAGCAAGAGAAAAAGGAAAAAAGAGGGAGAAAAGCAAGAGAAAAAAGAGAGAGAGAAATAAAGAGAGAAAGAAAAGAGAAAAAAGAGGGGAAAAAGAGAGAACGAGAAAAGAAAAAGGAAAAAAAAAGAGGGAGAAAAAAAAGAGAGGGAGAAAAGAGAGAAGAGAAAAAGAAAGGATCGGACCGCTGCGGTGGGCCTGATCCTTATTTTTAAACTTTCCAGGGACCCCCTGCAGTACCGCTGCGGACCACTGGGGGTCCGCGACCCACAGGTCGGAAACCGCTGGTCTAGTCTATGCAGTTAAGGGTATGTACATCAGAAATTCATTATGAGCCAAAAGGCCCTTGTCACTTTCCTAGTGGGGGCGGTCTCCCCATTGGGTCCCAGGCCGGCAGGGCTGAGTCACCCACGCTCAGCAAAGGGCTGAGCCGGTGCTATTGGTGTGAGTGTGGCCGATCCGGGAGGGTTCACCCGGGGCGGCAGAACGGTGGCTGGGGCAGGGAACGGGACTTGATGACCTCTCGAGGTCCTTTCCAGTTCACGTGTGCTATGATTCGATGTGTCCGTCCCAAGGGATCAACGGGATCGGGTCACGCCTTTCGATCGACCAAGTTCTGTTGGTGACAGACCTACTGTCCAGCAGCACGAGTTTATGAGTTTCTGTCGACAAAGCGTGTCTAGACTACATCCAGTTCTGTCGACAAAGCAAGCCGCTTTGTCGACATGAGAGTGTAGACGCAAAGGACAGTGTAGATGCAATAACGCCTTCTGTCGACAGAACTCGTAGAATGAGGTTTACCACCGTCAACAAAACTGCCGCGTTCTGTCGACTTAGTGTCGATAGAACGCGGCAGTAGTGTAGACGCAGGTATAGTTTTGTCGACAAAAGTCCACTTTTGTCGACAAAACCCTGTAGTCTAGACGCACCCTCTATGGTTAAGTATTTTCACTTTCCTATTGTTTGTCTGTCTGATCTCTGTCTAGTTTGTAACTGTTTCTGTCTGCTGTATAATTAATTTTGCTAAATCAATGAAGGTGGTGGGGGATGACTGGTTTAGGATATTTTGTTCTGATTAGTTAGTAAAATTATACTAAAATAATTGGTTACGGCCGCGTTTCTCAAACTGTGGGTCCGGGCAACTTAGAGGGGGGTCGCAGCTGGATTTGGTTTTTCTCTTGCAAAAAAGTGTGTGTCTCCGGCATCTCAGCTGGCAATCCATTGACACTGATCACGTGATTACCGATAGTCGGGCTCGGCTTCTCTCGCAAATCTTCGCGTGTCTCCGAGGTCTCCACTGGCAATCTAAACGCCGATCCCGTGATCTCAGACGGTCGGGTTTGGCTTCTTTTGCAAATATTCCGGTGTCTATACCGTTAGGCTACGTCTACACTGCTGGCTTCTTGCGCAAGAACTGTTTTGCGCAAGAGTTCTTGTGCAAAAGGTCTTCCACAAGAGCGCGTCCACACTGCCACGTGCTTTTGCGCAAGAGATGTGCTTTTGCGCAAGAGCGTCCATGGCAGTGTGGACGCTCTCTTGCGCAAGAAAGCTCTGATGGCCATTTTACCATAGGGCTGTGTCTACACTGGCACCCTTTTTCGGAAAAGGGATGCTAATGAGACACAGCGCAATTGCAAATTAGGAATAAAGTAGGAATAAGAGATCTTGCGGGAAAGGGTTTATTTTCCGCAAGATCGCGTCTAGACTGGCGCTTTTCTCCGGCAAAACCCCGAGCCGGAAAAAAGCGGCAGCCATGTTCATGCAAATGTTGCGGGGGATATTTAAATCCCCCGCGGATTTGCAATTGCGCTGTGTCTCATTAGCATCCCTTTTCCGAAAAAGGGTGCCAGTGTAGACACAGCCTAGGGGTTTCTTGCGCAAGAAATTCATGTTGCCTGTCTACACTGCCTTCTTGTGGAAGAGCTCTTGTGCAAGAGGGCTTATTCCTCGTGGGGAGAGGAATAACTCTTCTGGAAGAAGCCCTGTTTTCCGACGCTGTATTGTAAATTTACTTGCGCAAGAACGCACCTGCAGTGTAGACACCCGGCAAGACACTTGGACAGCTGTTCTTGCGCAAAAAGCCTGCAGTGTAGACATAGCCTTACGGCCTAGCTAAGTAGAACTCAGGTTTCATTATATAAACTGGGGTCCAAGAAGGAGGCCAGGAAGAAGATCGGAAGTCACAGAAGCAGAAGGAAAGGAGCAAAAGGCTGGATGAAGACCAAAGGGAGACAAGGAACACCAAGGAAAAGGGGGAAGACCTGGAAGAAGAACTCACCTCCGAGAGACAGCCTAAGACCAGACCGTGACATGCAGAAGCTAAGATCCAGAGAGACTGGCCTTGCCTGGCCAACAGGCGAAGTCTGCCTGTATGAGGATTGGTGAACATGACACCATGCGCTTAGCATGTGTATTCTGCTTGTTTGGGAATCTAATATATAAAGGAGAATGTTTGTAAGTATGTGCGCTAATAACTTGGACACTATGGGTACGTCTAGACTACAGGTTTTTGTCGACAGAAGTTTTGTCGACAGATAAGGTGTGTCTAGACTACAGGCTTTTGTCGACAAAAGTGGACTTTTGGCGACAAAACTATACCTGCGTCTACGCTGCTGCCGAGTTCTGTCGACGTAACGTCGACAGAACTCGGCAGTTTTGTCGACAGCGGTAAACCTCATTTGATGAGGAATAACGCCGTTTGTCGACAGAGTTCTGTTGACAGAAGGCGTTATTGCCTCTACACTGTCCTTTGCGCCTACACTCTCTCATGTCGACAAAGCGGCTTGCTTTGTCGACAGAACTGGATGGAGTCTAGACGCTCTTTGTCGACAGAAGCTTTGTCGACAGTATCTGTCGACAGAACTTCTGTCGACAGAAGGTTTGTCGACAGTATCTGCGGACAAAACTTCTGTCGACAAAAGCCTGTAGTCTAGACGTACCCTTAGTGTCCCGAGCAACACCGGCTAACTCCAGCTAGTTGTCAATAAATAGAGGATACAGATATTACGGTGTGAGGCTCTTTCAGGGGCTAAAGATCCTGCAAAACCCGCAGGAGATGTGCCCTGAGCCCTAGGAATTGGGTAAGGGTGGGTGTATAAATTAATAGGGTTGCATCTTGAGCCCTAGGAACTGGGTAAGGGTGTGTGTCCCTACAGAAGCGGCCTGTTAGTATAGGTCAACTCGGCCGTCGCCTAGGGCGCCGTCTTCAACGGGGCGCCGGGGTGCCCAATGATGACATCACGCCATTGGCGGCCGTGCAGGCGGGCGCGATCGTGCGTTCCGCCTGGGGTGCCAGCTGCCGCAGCCTGCCTCGAGCCACCCGTGTCCCTACAGTGTGCAAGGGACAGAGAAATTTGTGCAGGTAACAGTTGCACCACAGGCGTGTGTGAGGGGACAAATGTGCCCCGCACTCGCACCGGCGCGGAGCCGGCGCTATGGGGCCCGCAGGAAAAGCGGCGGCGGTGTGCCACCTGTCTGGCGCCGGGGGATAATGTTGTCCACCGGGTGAGCGGGGGCGGACCAGCTGACATGCTGGAACTTGGTCGCCGGCGGTCCTCGGGGGGCGGGGAATTTAAAAAGTGGACGACAGCGCGGGGTGGTCACGGAAGGACCCCCTACGGACTGTAGGGGCGGGTAGGAAGTGGCCCAGGGCGGCGTCGTGGAACCTGCGGATTGGCGCATTTAGGCAACTCCCCGGCCAGCCGGTTAGGGGATGGTGTATCCCCCCGCCTTAGGGCTCTAGGCTGGGATCCGGACGTGAGGGCGGGCCACGGTCACCCTACCACACCTCCCCCCCCAGTTGGGCGATTCCCCCGACATTTCTCCTTTGCGGTGCGCCGTGATTAGGCTGGCGTGTGCGGTAACAGGGCTGACGACTTCAAATCACGTATAAAGACTATTGAATTACCCATTGGGACCGAGAGAGGGTGGTGGTGGGACTTGAGGGTGGAGGGAATGGGCAAGGTGGAGGAGTTTCCTGATAATGAACCGGGTGTGGCATCCACACTGAATGCTCCGATGTGTCGTTTCTCCGAGCTACTGGCGTAACAGGGTGGAGCACACAAAGTCTACTAGGCTAGGCCCTGCTAGGCTCTGGTGTGCGAGGGGAATTTCCAGAGTTGTTGACTCGAGTCCCACGACTTGAACTCGAGTCCGACTTAAGTCGCCTAGGTGACTCGACTTGAGACTCGACTCGGGTTCATCGTTTGTGACTTGAGACTCGTCTTGAGACTTGCTAATTTGGTTACATCGACTTGGTGAAAAAAGTGTCCGAAAATGCCGCTATTGATGGCTTGTACAAAAGTGACTTGCCATTTTTTACATTTAAGACTTGAGACTCGACTTGGGACTCGACTCAAAAGTGACGTTAGGGACTCGAGAGTCGACTTGAGACTTGAACTGTAGTGACTTGAGACTCGACTTGAGACTTGCTAATTTGGTTACATCGACTTGGTGAAAAAAGTGTCCGAAAATGCCGCTATTGATGGCTTGTACAAAAGTGACTTGCCATTTTTTACATTTAAGACTTGAGACTCGACTTGGGACTCGACTCGAAAGTGACGATAGGGACTCGAGAGTCGACTTGAGACTTGAACTGTAGTGACTTGAGACTCGACTTGAGACTTGCTAATTTGGTTACATCGACTTGGTGAAAAAAGTGTCCGAAAATGCCGCTATTGATGGCTTGTACAAAGTGACTTGCCATTTTTTAAATTTAAGACTTGAGACTCGACTTGGGACTCGACTCAAAAGTGACGTTAGGGACTCGAGAGTCGACTTGAGACTTGAACTGTAGTGACTTGAGACTCGACTTGAGACTTGCTAATTTGGTTACATCGACTTGGTGAAAAAAGTGTCCGAAAATGCCGCTATTGATGGCTTGTACAAAAGTGACTTGCCATTTTTTAAACGTAAGACTTGAGACTCGACTCGAAAGTGACGTTAGGGACTCGAGAGTCGACTTGAGACTTGAACTGTAGTGACTTGAGACTTGACTTGAGACTTGCTAATTTGGTTACATCGACTTGGTGAAAAAAGTGTCCGAAAATGCCGCTATTGATGGCTTGTACAAAAGTGACTTGCCATTTTTTAAATTTAAGACTTGAGACTCGACTTGGGACTCGACTCGAAAGTGACGTTAGGGACTCGAGAGTCGACTTGAGACTTGAACTGTAGTGACTTGAGACTCGACTTGAGACTTGCTAATTTGGTTACATCGACTTGGTGAAAAAAGTGTCCGAAAATGCCGCTATTGATGGCTTGTACAAAAGTGACTTGCCATTTTTTACATTTAAGACTTGAGACTCGACTTGGGACTCGACTCGAAAGTGACGTTAGGGACTCGAGAGTCGACTTGAGACTTGAACTGTAGTGACTTGAGACTCGACTTGAGACTTGCTAATTTGGTTACATCGACTTGGTGAAAAAAGTGTCCGAAAATGCCGCTATTGATGGCTTGTACAAAAGTGACTTGCCATTTTTTAAATTTAAGACTTGAGACTCGACTTGGGACTCGACTCGAAAGTGACGTTAGGGACTCGAGACTCGACTTGAGAGTTGACCATGACGACTTGAAGACAACACTGGGAATTTCTCCTCAATTGGGGGCCACGTCAGTTTTGGATTTTTTTTTGCTTTTCACTTGTGTGCCAGTGGCCCCCGACCCAAACAAGGTGCCCCCGCCCTGGGCTACATCATCCAGTCTGGCTGCAAGATGCCGTCCCGGGGCAACAGAAAATGGCCATCCTGGGGGTGTTTTCCCAGCCCTCGTGGGCAAGAAGGAGAGCTGGTTTCCCTCCGAACTGGAGCCTGCCCCCCGGCTGAAAGGCTGGGGCTGCGAAGGACACCCTGTCAGGCAGCGCGTCTCACCGAAAGCCGCTTTGAGCAGCTTGCCCCGAAAGTTTTCGCAGCCGCCACTAATCCGCGGCTGGTTTATGGCGCTTCTAAAAGAGCTGAGGGGGGAAAAAAAACGCCAAAGCAATCGGAAGTTGAGGGGAAGCGTCCCCCGCCTCCTCCATCCATTCCACGGAGCGCTGACGTTTATGAGTGCTCCGGGCCATCAATCCAGGCGGGGAAGACACGGGCCCAGGCCTCAACGTGGAAGGGGGGGGGATCGTGTCAGGCCGGGGGCTGGCCAGGGAGAAATTGGATTGCTGCTGAACGCAGAGCCGACAGATTTGTAAGGGCACTGGGAACTTTTTGTCATAGCCGTGGCTGGTAGGATCTGCCGGTTGTTTCCACCGGAGAGGCGTTTATCTGGAGTTGGCTTTTCTCCCTTCCCGATTTGTGCGCTGTGAATTTTATAAAGCATTCGGAAGAACCGCCCGACCCTGCCGCCATTCTGAGCCAGTCCGGGTAAGCGCTGCCCAACCCAGTGTAACCCACACGCCTCGTGTGGGTCTCTGGCCCATACAGAGGCACTTAGACCACGTAGATAAGACCAACAGAGCTCTACCACCTCAGCTGAGAGGCAGCTGGCTTTATAGCTCAAGCTGTAGAACCTCCTCTACTAACCTGCGCAGGTTCAAATCTGCCACCTGGATAACACATAGGGCGTGTCTACACTGCCCCGGTATTTTGAAATAACACTACGAGTGTCTACACCAGTGTTTCTTAAACTTTTTAAGACTGAGGAACACCAAACAATCCTTTTTTTTGATGCGCAACACCAGGATTTTTTGTTGAGAAAAAAAAAAGGCCAGGGAAAAGTTATTGAGCAAAAAAAAAGGGCGGGGGGGCAGTTGTTGAGAAAAAAAAAAGTTGCCTGCCCCTTTAAGGAGGCCATTTTGAACTCTGATCTCTGTGGCACACCTCCGACTGTGCTGCGGAACACAGTTTAAGAAACACTGGTCTACACAGCAATTCCGTCCTTTCAAAATAACGGGCGGCTTAGTCCGACTGCTGTGAACCTCGTTCCACGAGGAATAACGCCTACTTGGAAAGAAGGCGTGTGTAGACGCGCTGCTGCTGTTTCGAAATAGTCCCTCCCCCTCCCCAGTGAGTGCTGAGTCTCTAAATTGAGAAAAAAGAGAGAGGGGGAAGAAAGAGAAAAGAGAGAGAGGCAAAAAAAGAAAAAGGAGAGAGAAAAGAAAAGAAGAAAGAAAAGAAAAAAGAGAGAGAAAGAAAAAAGAGAAAAAAGAAAAAAGAGAAAAAAGAGAGAGGAAGAAAAAAGAGAGAGAAAGAAAAGAAAAAAGAGAGAGAGAAGAGAGAAACGTACCCATTGTGGCCTCAGCCAGGCCCGGTCCGGCCCAGCAAGGATACCACATGCTGAACTTGGCCCGGCCTTGTCCAGCCCAGATATTTCAGAAGCAGAAAGTCCCAGGGGAGGGCTGGCAGACAAGGGGGTGGGGAACAAGCAGGGCTGGGGTTTGGTCCACAGCGCGGGGCTGGGGTGGGGTGGGGGGGCTGGTAGCAGGGGGACCAGATGTGAACTCCTCTGGTCTGGCAAAATCCTTCATCCGGGACCAGTCATCCCGAGGGTGCCGGACTGGAGAGGTCCAACCATTGTAAAATGCTCTCCGTGTCCGTATTTTAGTCCAGGGGGAATTCTGCAATTTTACTGTGGCTCCAAAAACAATTGCCGAATTTCCCTAGGCCAGTGGGCTGCGCACCCCTGGTGGTCCGTGACGGTACTGCGGGGTGTGTGTGTGTGTCTGTGGAACGCTTAAAAATAAGGATCGGGCTGACGGTGGCAGGCCTGATCCTTTCTTTTTCTCTTTTCTTTCTCTCTTTTTCTCTCTCTTCTCTCTCACTTTTTTCTTTTCCTTTTCTCTCCCTTTTTCTTTCTCTTTCTTTCTCCTTTTTTCTTTTTCTCCTTTTTCTTTTTTCTCTTTTTCCTTTTCTTTCTCTCTTTTTCCCCCTCTCTTTTTTTTCTCTTTCTCGTTTTTTCTCTTTCTCTGTCTTTTCCCCTGTTTTCTTTCTTTCTTGCTTGCTTTCTTGCTTGCTTTCTCGATGTTTTCTTTTCTCTCTCTCTCTTTCTCTCTCTTTTTCCTTTTTTCCTTTTCCCCTCTCTCTTTTTCTCTTTCTTTCTCTCTTTCTTTTTTTCTTTTTTTCTTTCTCTCTCCTTTTTCTTTTTTGTCTTTTTCTTTTCTTTCTCTCTTTTTCCCCCTCTCTTTTTTCTCTTTCTCTCTTTTTCCCTTCTTTTTTTCTCTTTCTCGTTTCTTTCTTTCTTTCTTTCTTTCTTTCCCTCTTCTTTCTTTCTTTCTCTTTTTCTCTTTCTCTGTCTTTTCCCCTCTCTGTTTTCTTTCTTTCTTTCTTTCTTTCTTTCTTTCTTTCTTTCTTTCTTTCTTTCTTTCTTTCTTTCTTTTCTCGATGTTTTCTTTTCTCTCTCTCTTTCTCTCCCTTTTTCCTTTTTTTTTGGTCTTTTTTCTTATCTTTCTCTCTCTTTTTTCTCTCTTTCTCTCTTCTTTCTTTCTTTCTTTCTTTCTTTCTTTCTTTCTTTCTTTCTCAATGTTTTCTCTTTTCTCTCTCTCTCTCTTTTTCTTTTTCCTCTTTCCCCCTCTCTCTTTTTTCTCTCTCTCTTTCTCTTTCTCTCTTTTCTCCTCTCCCCCCCCTTTTTTTTCTCTTTTTTTTTCTCCCGCAAGGATGGGGTGGTCCATGACATTTTAATAGCATGAAAAGGGGTCCGTATGCTCGAAAAGAGCACCACTGCCCTAGAACGGATCTTCATGTCGTTCCTTTGGGTCTATACGTCTGTCTTTTTCTACAGTGACTATCTATGAACTCAATTTCTCCCTCTAGGATTTCCAGAGTAACGATCCTTTCCTGATCTTCTTTTCCCTAGTTCCCCTAAGGTCAGGGGCGCGTCCCTTAAGGGTGGGAACTGGGGGCCAGTTGGACCCATTGCTTTCTCCCCCCCACTCTGGGGGTTGCTTCTCTTACCCCCAGAAGACGCCATCAAACTCTTCTTCCAATGTCCACCCCACTCCCCGGAGGGCACCCGCTTGACGAGGCCCAAGGTTGGACAAACTGGAGATGTTCCAGTCCCTGAGGCAGCCACAACTGAGGTTCGCCCCTTCCCCTGGTGGGGATCCACTGGCCACTACAAGCCCTGACTTTACCAACATACAGACTCCAGCTGCTAGGCCACACTGCCCCAGCGGGAGGGTCGCTTAGTATTGATTCCAACCACTAGGCCACACTGCCCCAGCAAGAGGGGCGCTTGTTACAGAGTCCGGCTGCTAGGTCGCACTACCCAAGCAAGAGGGACGCTTGGCATTGACTCCGGCTGCTAGGCCGCACTGCCTCAGTGGAAGGGTCGCTTAGTCTTGATTCCAACCACTAGGCCACACTGCCCCAGCGAGAGGGGTGCTTGGTATTGACTCCGGCTACTAGGCCGCACTGCCCAATCGAGTGTGGCGCTTAGTATTGACTCTCACTGCTAGGCCGCACTGCCCAGTTGAGAGTGATGCTTGTTATTGACTCTGGCTGCTAGGCCGCACTGCCCCAGCGATAACTGGGCTTGTTACGGACTCTGGCTGCTAGGCCGCACTGCCCCAGCGATAATTGGGCTTGTTACGGACTCTGGCTGCTAGGCCGCACTGCCCCAGCGATAATTGGGCTTGTTACGGACTCTGGCTGCTAGGCCGCACTGCCCCAGCGATAATTGGGCTTGTTACGGACTCTGGCTGCTAGGCCGCACTGCCCCAGGCGATAATTGGGCTTGTTACGGACTCTGGCTGCTAGGCTGCACTGCCCCAGCGATAATTGGGCTTGTTACGGACTCTGGCTGCTAGGCCGCACTGCCCCGGCGATAACTGGGCTTGTTACGGACTCTGGCTGCTAGGCCGTACTGCCCCGGCGATAACTGGGCTTGTTACGGACTCTGGCTGCTAGGCCGCACAGCCCCGGCGATAATTGGGCTTGTTACGGACTCTGGCTGCTAGGCCGCACTTCCCCAGCGATAATTGGGCTTGTTACAGACTCTGGCTGCTAGGCCGCACTGCCCCAGCGATAATTGGGCTTGTTACAGACTCTGGCTGCTAGGCCGTACCACCTCAGTGAGAGAGGTGCTTGGTATTGACTCCGGCTGCTAGGCCGCACAGCCTCAGATAGAGGGCCCTTGTAACAGACTCTGGCTGCTAGGCTGCACTACTCCAGTGAAAAGGACCCCTGTGATTGAATCAGGCTACTAGGCCACACTGCCCCGGCTACAGAGCGCTTGTTATTGACTCCAACTGCTAGGCAGCACTACCCCAGCGAGAGGAGAGCATTGTACTTACTCCGGCTGCTAGGTCACCCTTTACCTGTGAGAGGGGAGCATGGCATTGCCTCCAACCTTTAGGCCACACTATCCCAATGACATAGACTCCGACTGCTAGGCTGCACTGCCCCTGTGAGGGGCGCTTGTCATTGACTCTGCGTGCTTGTCCGCACAGGCCCAGCGAGAGGGGTGGTTGTTATTGACTTTGACTGCTAGGCAGCACTGCCCCAGCCAAACGGGCGCTTGTTACTGACTCCGGCTACTAGGCCGCACTGCCCCAGCGAGAGGGACGCTTGTTACCGCCTCCGGCTACTAGGCCGCACTGCCCCAGCGAGAGGGACGCTGGTTACCACCTCCGGCTACTAGGCCGCACTGCCCCAGCGAGAGGGACGCTGGTTACCGCCTCCGGCTACTAGGCCGCACTGCCCCAGCGAGAGGGACGCTTGTTACCGGCTCCGGCTACTAGGCCGCACTGCCCCAGCGAGAGGGACGCTTGTTACCGGCTCCGGCTACTAGGCCGCACTGCCCCAGCGAGAGGGACGCTGGTTACTGGCTCCGGCTACTAGGCCGCACTGCCCCAGCGATAATTGGGCTTGTTACGGACTCTGGCTGCTAGGCCGCACTGCCCCAGCGATAGTTGGGCTTGTTACTGACTCTGGCTGCTAGGCCGCACTGCCCCAGCGATAACTGGGCTTGGTTACGGACTCTGGCTGCACAGGCCGCACTGCCCCAGCGAGAGGGGCTGTTACCGGACTCTGGCTGCTAGGCCGCACTGCCCCAGCGATAGACTGCCCCAGCGATATGGGAGCTTGGTTCACGGACTCTGGCTGCTAGGCTGCACTGCCCCAGCGATAATTGGGCTTGTTACAGACTCTGGCTGCTAGGCCGCACTGTCCCAGCGATAATTGGGCTTGTTACCACTCTGGCTGCTAGGCCGCACTGCCCCAGCGATAATTGGGCTCGTTACGGACTCTGGCTTCTAGGCCGCACTGCCCCAGCGATAATTGGGCTCGTTACGGACTCTGGCTGCTAGGCCGCACTGCCCCAGCGATAATTGGGCTCGTTACAGACTCTGGCTGCTAGGCCGCACTGCCCCAGCGATAATTAGGCTTGTTACAGACTCTGGCTGCTAGGCCGCACTGCCCCAGCGATAATTGGGCTTGTTACGGACTCTGGCTGCTAGGCCGCACTGCCCCAGCGATAACTGGGCTTGTTACAAACTCTGGCTGCTAGGCCGCACTGCCCCAGCGATAATTGGGCTTGTTACGGACTCTGGCTGCTAGGCCGCACTGCCCCAGCGATAATTGGGCTTGTTACAAACTCTGGCTGCTAGGCCGCACTGCCCCAGCGATAATTGGGCTTGTTACGGACTCTGGCTGCTAGGCCGCACTGCCCCAGCGATAATTGGGCTTGTTACAAACTCTGGCTGCTAGGCCGCACTGCCCCAGCGATAATTGGGCTTGTTACAGACTCTGGCTGCTAGGCCGCACTGCCCCAGCGATAATTGGGCTTGTTACAGACTCTGGCTGCTAGGCCGTACCGCCTCAGTGAGAGAGGTGCTTGGTATTGACTCCGGCTGCTAGGCCGCACAGCCTCAGATAGAGGGCCCTTGTAACAGACTCTGGCTGCTAGGCTGCACTACTCCAGTGAAAAGGACCCCTGTGATTGAATCAGGCTACTAGGCCACACTGCCCCGGCTACAGAGCGCTTGTTATTGACTCCAACTGCTAGGCAGCACTACCCCAGCGAGAGGAGAGCATTGTACTTGCTCCGGCTGCTAGGTCACCCTTTACCTGTGAGAGGGGAGCATGGCATTGCCTCCAACCTTTAGGCCACACTATCCCAATGACATAGACTCCGACTGCTAGGCCGCACTGCCCCTGTGAGGGGCGCTTGTCATTGACTCTGCGTGCTTGTCCGCACAGGCCCAGTGAGAGGGGTGGTTGTTATTGACTTTGACTGCTAGGCAGCACTGCCCCAGCCAAACGGGCACGTGTTACTGACTCCGGCTACTAGGCCGCACTGCCCCAGCGAGAGGGACGCTTGTTACCGGCTCCGGCTACTAGGCCGCACTGCCCCAGCGAGAGGGACGCTGGTTACCACCTCCGGCTACTAGGCCGCACTGCCCCAGCGAGAGGGACGCTTGTTACCGGCTCCGGCTACTAGGCCGCACTGCCCCAGCGAGAGGGACGCTGGTTACCGGCCCGCCACTAGGCCGCACTGCCCCAGCGAGAGGGACGCTGGTTACCGGCTCCGGCTACTAGGCCGCACTGCCCCAGCGAGAGGGACGCTGGTTACCGGCTCCGGCTACTAGGCCTCACTGCCCCAGCGAGAGGGACGCTGGTTACCGGCTCCGGCTACTAGGCCGCACTGCCCCAGCGAGAGGGACTCTGGTTACCGGCTCCGGCTACTAGGCCGCACTGCCCCAGCGAGAGGGACGCTGGTTACCGGCTCTGGCTACTAGGCCGCACTGCCCCAGCGAGAGGGCGCTGGTTACCGGCTCGGCTACTAGGCCGCACTGCCCCAGCGAGAGGGACGCTTGTTACCGACTCCGGCTACTAGGCCGCACTGCCCCAGCGAGAGGGACGCTTGTTACTGACTCCGGCTACTAGGCCGCACTGCCCAAACGATATGGGAGCTTGGTTCAGGCTCCAACTAGTAGGCCATGCTGCCCGAGCGATATGGGAGCTTGGTTCAGGCTCCAACTAGTAAGCTGCACTGCCCTGGCGATAATTGGTCTTGTTACAGACTCTGGCTGCTAGGCCGCACTGCCCCAGCGATAATTGGGCTTTTACAGACTCTGGCTGCTAGGCCGCGCTGCCCCAGCAATAATTGGGCTTGTTACAGACTCTGGCTGCTAGGCCGCACTGCCCTGGCGATAATTGGGCTTGTTACAGACTCTGGCTGCTAGGCTGCACTTCCCCAGTGATAATTGGGCTTGTTACGGACTCTGGCTGCTAGGCCGCACTGCCCCGGCGATAATTGGGCTTGTTACAGACTCTGGCTGCTAGGCCGCACTGCCCCAGCGATAATTGGGCTTGTTACAGACTCTGACTGCTAGGCCGCACTGCCCCGGCGATAATTGGGCTTGTTACAGACTCTGGCTGCTAGGCCGTACCGCCTCAGTGAGATGGGTGCTTGGTATTGACTCTGGCTGCTAGGCCACACTGTCCCAGATAGGGGGCCCTTGTAACAGACTCAGGCTGCTAGGCCTAAGGAGGTAGTGGACTCTCCATCACTGGAGATATCGAAGAGCAGGTTGGGTAGACATCTACCAGGGATGGTCTAGACGGGGCTTGGTCCCTCTCGAGGTCCCTTCCCGTTCTGGGATTCTACGTCGACACGAAAATAACGAGAACGGGTGTGAGGAGGAGGGCGAGGGCCCATCGAAATTATTTCTGGACCTGGCTGTGCTGTGTCCCTCGGTCCCCCGGTTGGGGCTACCAACCAATTCATGGAAGGGGAGTCCACCAAGAGGAACAACTGTTACCTCCCGGAAAAAGCAACTAAGTTTTCAGAGAACCGTCCCACGATCCCACGGATGAGCAGTACAATTTGCTGAGAGGCTACAAGGCACGTTACCCTTAGAAAATAAGGACGATGGGTCACGTGTTCAGAGAAAATGATTGTGTTTCCCCTATAATATGGTGTTATCCCGGCTTATCCCAAACATGGCTGCCGCGTCCGTATAATTGCCTGCGAGAAATTTTTCTCATGTGTCGATGTCTCCCCAGGGAGGCGGGTTGTATCCTTCATGAAGGTGAAAACTAATTAGAGACGTAATTCAGGAATTGCCTGGTGGGTCAGATATCAGACCTAAATCCAAAAGGTTGGTGCTTTATTCTTATTATGACGGGTTTTGCGCCTTTATCTGGGGAGCAGAATCCATTAGGCTTACGAATGATTAATTTTTCTCCCCCGCCAAAGACGGGGCCCAGAGCGTGTTATTAAAAAGAGGTATGGCTGCTGTTTGAAGGCCATGCGTCACCGTTTCTTTCGAACGTCTTCGGGAAAGTTGTGTGGTAAATATAACAGTCCCTTGGGCCGCGTCTCCACAGCAACATGATTTCGAAATCACTGGCGTTACCTTGAAATCACTTTGTCCGCGTCTCCACAGCAATGTGATTTCGAAATAACTAGCGATTCTTCAAAATCACTTCGTCCACGTCCCCACAGCAATGTGATTTCGAAATAACTGGCGTTACCTTGAAATCACTTTGTCCGCGTCGCCACAGCAATGTGATTTCGAAATAACTGGCGATACTTCAAAATCACTTCTTCCGCGTCTCCACAGCAACGTGATTTCGAAATAATGGCATTACCTTGAAATCACTTTGTCCACGTCGCCACAGCAACGTGATTTCGAAATAACTGGCGTTACCTTGAAATCACTTTGTCCACGTCGCCACAGCAACGTGATTTCGAAATCACTGGCGATACTTCAAAATCACTTCGTCCGCGTCGCCACAGCAACGTGATTTCGAAATAACTGGCATTACCTTGAAATCACTTTGTCCGCGTTGCCACAGCAACGTAATTTCGAAATCACTGGCGATACTTCAAAATCACTTCGTCCACATCTCCACAGCAATGTGATTTCGAAATAACTAGCGATTCTTCAAAATCACTTCGTCCACGTCCCCACAGCAACGTGATTTCAAAATAACTGGCGTTACCTTGAAATCACTTCGTCCGCGTCGCCACAGCAACGTGATTTCGAAATAACTGGCGTTACCTTGAAATCACTTTGTCCGCGTCTCCACAGCAATGTGATTTCGAAATCACTGGCGATACTTCAAAATCACTTCGTCCGCGTCTCCACAGCAACGTGATTTCGAAATAATGGCGTTACCTCGAAATCACTTCATTCACGTTCCCACAGCAACATGATTTCGAAATAACTGGCATTACCTTGAAATCACTTTGTCCGTGTCGCCACAGCAACGTGATTTCGAAATAACTGGCGTTACCTTGAAATCACTTCATCCGCGTCTCCACAGCAACGTGATTTCGAAATAACTGGCGTTATCTCGAAATCACTTCCTCCGCGTCTCCACAGCAACGTGATATTGAAATAATGGCGTTACCTTGAAATCACTTCGCCTGCGTTCCCACAGCACCGCAATTTCGAAATAACTAGCGATTCTTCAAAATCACTTTGTCCGTGTCCCCACAGCAACGTGATTTTGAAATAACTGGCGTTACTTCGAAATCACTTTGTCTGCGTCCCTGCAGCAATGTGATTTCGAAATAACTGGCCTTACTTCAAAATAACTCTGTCCATGTGCCCACAGCAACATGATTTCGAAATAACTGGCGTTGCCTCAAAATCACTTTGTTCGCGTCTCCACAGCACCGTGATTTCGAAATAACTAGCGATACTTTGAAATGACTTTGTCCGCGTATCCACAGCAACATGATTTCAAAATAACTGGCCTTACTTCAAAATTACTCCATCCACGCCTCCACTGCAACGTGATTTCGAAATAACTGGCGTTACCTCGAAATCACTTCGTCGACGTCCCCCCAGCAACATGATTTCGAAATAACTGGCGTTCCTTCGAAATGACTTTGTCCGCGTCTCCTCAGCAACGTGATTTCGAAATAACTGGCATTACTTCAAAATCACTTGGTCTGCGTCTCCTCAGCAATGTGATTTCGAAATAACTCGTCTTACTTCAAAATCACTCCGTTCGCGTCTCCACAGCAACGTGATTTTGAAATAACTGGCATTACTTCAAAATCACTTTGTCCGCATCCCCACAGCAACGTGATTTCGAAATAACTGGCGTTACTTCAAAATGACTTTGTCCGCGTCTCCTCAGCAACGTGATTTCGAAATAACTGGCATTACTTCAAAATGACTTTGTCCGCGTCTCCTCAGCAACGTGATTTCAAAATAACTGGCGTTACTTCGAAATAACTTTGCGTCCCCTCAGCAATGTGATTTCGAAATAACTGGCGTTACTTTGAAATGACTTTGTCCGCGTCTCCTCAGCAACGTGATTTCGAAATAACTGCCGTTACTTCAAAATCACTTGGTCTGCGTCTCCTCAGCAACGTGATTTCAAAATAACTGGCGTTACTTCGAAATAACTTCGCGTCCCCTCAGCAATGTGATTTCGAAATAACTGGCGTTCCTTCAAAATCACTTGGTCTGCGTCTGCGTCTCCACAGCAACGTGATTTCGAAATAACCGGCCTTATTTCGAAACAACTTAGTCCGCATCTACACAGCTGGCAGTTATTTCGAAATAACTGGCGTTCCTTCGAAATGAGTGTCCGCGTCTCCACAGCAACGTGATTTCGAAATAGCAGGCATTACTTCAAAATCACTTCATCCACGTCTCCACAGCAATGTAATTTCGAAATAACTAGCATAATTTCGAAGTAATGCTATTTATTTCGAAATCATGTTCCTGTGCAGACGTGGAAGAAGTTATTTTGAAGTAACTTCATCCGTGTCTACACAGCAGCATAATTTTTAAAGAACTAGCGTTGCTTCGAAATCACTCTGTCTGCGTCTCCACAGCAACGTGATTTCGAAATAGCTGGCATTTCTTCGAAATCACTTCGTCCGTGTCTCCACAGCAACATGATTTCGAAATAGCTAGTGTTACCTTGAAATAACCTCGTCCGCGTCTCCACAGCAACGTGATTTCGAAATAACTGGCGTGACCTCAAAATCGCCGTCCGGCGTCTCACAGCAACGTGATTTGAAATAACTGGCGTGACCTCAAAATCACTGCCGTCCGCGTCTCACAGCAACGTGATTTGAAATAACTGGCGTTACCTCAAAATCACTTGCCGTCCGCGTCTCACAGCAACGTGAATTTCGAAATAACTGGCGTGACCTCAAAATCACTTCGTCCGCGTCTCCACAGCAACGTGATTTCGAAATAACTGGCGTGACCTCAAAATCACTTCGTCCGCGTCTCCACAGCAACGTGATTTCGAAATAACTGGCGTGACCTCAAAATCACTTCGTCCGCGTCTCCACAGCAACGTGATTTCGAAATAACTGGCGTGACCTCAAAATCACTTCGTCTGCGTCTCCACAGCAACGTGATTTCGAAATAACTGGCGTGACCTCAAAATCACTTCGTCTGCGTCTCCACAGCAACGTGATTTCGAAATAACTGGCGTGACCTCAAAATCACTTCATCCGCGTCTCCACAGCAACGTAATTTCGAAATAACTGGCGTGACCTCAAAATCACTTCGTCCGCGTCTCCACAGCAACGTAATTTCGAAATAACTGGCGTTACCGCAAAATCACTTCATCCGCGTCTCCACAGCAACGTAATTTCAAAATAACTGGCGTGACCTCAAAATCACTTCGTCCGCGTCTCCACAGCGACGTAATTTCGAAATAACGAGTGTTATTTCTAAGTAACGCTAGTTATCTCAAAATCGTGTTCCTGTGCAGATGTGGATGAAATGATTTTGAAGTCACTTTGTCTGCGTCGCCACAGCAACGTGATTTCGAAATAACTGGAGTTACTTTTTCATAACTTCGTGCGCGTCTCCACAGCCGGTGGTCTTTTCGAAAGAATGGCGAAATCCTGTCAAGCCGGAGGGCGTTTTTCTCCGGCTCCCGTCACCCTCATTGGACGAGGAGTAAGAGAAGTCGGAGGAAGAGCGGTCTATTTCGAAACGTGCTGCGTAGACGCGCCCAGTTTCAAACCGAGCTCCGCAATTGTTGTAGGGCGTATTTCGAGGCAGGACTTGCTGGCTCGGGTGCATTCCCACTGCCCCCGGCGGCTGAAATACGACACGCAAGTTGAGCGACGCGACTTGCGGCGCTCCTCTCGAAATTTGGCGCTGTTTACGCCACGCCGCATGGAAAAAAGCGAGCGCTGGTCCGAAATCTCCCTCAACCCTCGTGGGAGGAGGGTTACAAGGACATCGGAAAAACGGGGCTGGGATTTCGAAATTTATTTTGACCACGCCCTGGCTGAGATGATTGGATGAGACAACGGGGGGGCGGGGTCTCGCAATGAGGGCGGGGCTTAGGCACCTGTCTAACATGACGCGCATTAATAGCCCTGTTGAAGGGCAGGAGGTTCATGGCGGGCTTCAAGTGAGGCAGAAGACCATCGGGACGGTGGCCAGAGTCATTAACAGACCCCCCCGGCTGGGGGCAGGGTAGCACGGCCTAATGGTCAGAGGCAGTAACGCAGCCCCTGGGGTGCAGGGCAGCATGGCCCAATGGCTAGAGTCAGTCATGGGGCCCTGGGGTGCAGGGCAGGACAGCTCAATGGGTAGAATCAGCAATGCATCCTTAGGCTGCAGGGCAGTACGGCCTAATGGCTAGAGACAGTAACACAGCTCTAGGGTGCAGGGCAGTACAGCCCAATGGCTATAGACAGGAACACAGCCCTTAGGTGCAAGGCAGCACAGCCGATTAGCTAGTCAGTGACACAGCCGGGTGGTGCAGGGCAGTACAGCCTAAGGGCTACAGTCATTAACACAGCCCTGAGGCGGGGTAGCACTGCCTAATGGCTAGAGTCAGTCACACAGCCCTGGGGTGCCGGGAAGTACAGATCAATGGCTAGAGTCAGGAACGGGTCCCTGGGGTGCAGGGCAACATGGTCTAATGGCTAGAGTCAGTAACAACGACCGGAGGTGCAGGGCAGAACAGCCCAATGGCTAGAGTCTGTCATGGAGCTTGGGGTTCAGAGCAGCAGAGGCCAATGGCTAGAGTCAGCAACTCATCCCTAGGTTGCAGGGTAGTACAGCCTAATGGCTAGAGTCAGTACCACAGCCCTGGGGTGCAGGGCAGTTCTGCCTAAGGGCTAGAGTCAGTAACACAGCTCGGGGGTGCAGGGCAGCATGGCGTAATGGCTAGAGTCATTAACATGACCCTGGGGTGCAGGGCAGTACGGCCCAATGGGCAGTGTCTGTCTCGGAGCCCTGGGGTGCAGGGAAGTACCGACTAATGGCTAGAGTCAGTAATGGGCCCTGGGGTGCAGGGCAGCATCACACAATGGCTAGAGGCAGTAACACAGCCCTGTGGTGCCAGGCAGTGCGGCCCAATGGCTAGAGTCAGTCATGGCTCCCTATGGTGCAGGGAAGCACGACACAATGAATAGAGTCAGTAACACAGCCCTGGGGGGCAGGGCAGTACAGCCTAGTAGCTAGAGTGGATAACGAATCCCTGGGGGATAGGGTAGAATGGCCTAATGGCTAGAGTCAGTAATGCAGCCCTTCCAGCCAGGGTAGCACCGCCTTATGGCTAGAGTCAGTATCACAGCCCAGGTGTGCAGGGCAGCACGGTCCAATGGCTAGCGCCAATAACAGAGCCCGGGGGTGCAGGGCAGCACGGCCTACTGGCTAGAGTCAGTAACATAATGTTGGGTTGCAAGGCAGCATTGTCTAATGGCTGAGTCATTCACACAGCCCTGGACTGTAGGGCAGTACGGCCTAATGGCTTGAGTGGCTAACGCAGCCTTGGGGCACAGGGTAGTACGGCGCAAAGGTTAGAGACAGGAACACAGCTCTGGGGTGTAGAGCAGCATGGCCTATTAGGTACAGTCAGTAACACAGCCCGGTGGTGCAGGCAGAATGGCCTAATGGCTAGAGTCAGTAACGCAGTCCTGAGTGCAGGGCAGCTGTGCCCAATGGCTAGAGTCAGTAAGACAGCATGGTGGTGCACGGCAGAACGGCCTAATGGCTAGAGTCAGAGATGGATCCCTGGGGTGAAGGGTAACATGACCTAATTGCTAGAGTCAGTACCACAGCCCTGGGATATAGGGTAGAACGGCCTAATGGCTAGAGTCAGTAACACTGGCTGGAGCTATAGGGCAGCGAGGCCCAATGGCTGGAGTCAGTAACACCGACTGGAGCTGTAGGGTAGCATGGCCCAATGGCTACAGTCCGTAACACAACTCTGGGTTGCAGGGCAGCAATGCCCAATGGCTAGAGTCAGGAAAGAACCCTAGGATGCTGGGAAGCACGGCCTAATGGTTAGAGTAACTAACCCAGCCCTGGGGTGTAGGGCTGTTCTGCCTAAGGGCTAAAGTCAGTAATGCAGCTCTGGGGTGCAGGGCAGCACGGCCCAATGGATAGACTCAGTAACACAGCCCTGGAGTGCAGGGCAGCACGGCCTAATGGCTAGAGCCAGCAACACAGCCCTGGGGTGTAGGGCAGTTCTGCCTAAGGGCTAGAGTAAGTAACACAGTCCTGCAGTGCAGGGAAGCACGGCCCAATGGCTACAGTCAGTAGCACCCCCTGGTGTGCAGGGCAGCGCCCAATGGCTGGAGTCAGTAATACCGCGCTGGTGTGCAGTGAGCACCTTCTAATGGCTAGAGTCAGAAACGCAGCGCTGGGATACAGGGTAGCACGGCCTAATGGCTAGGGCAAGTAGCAGAGCAATCCAATGCCTAGAGTCAGGAACACAGCCCTGGGGTGCAGGGGAGTATGGCCTAATAGCTACAGTGAATAACGCAGCTCTGAGGGGCAGAGCAGCACGGCCTAATGGTGAGAGTCAGAAACATCACGCTGGATTTCAAGGCAGCACGGCCTAATGGCTAGAGTCAGTAACGCAGCCCTTGCAGGCAGGGTAGCACCGCCTTATGGCTAGAGTCAGTATCACAGCCCAGGTGTGCAGGGCAGCACGGTCCAATGGCTAGAGCCAGTAACAAAGCCCTGGGGTGCAGGGCAGCGTGACCTAATGGCTAGAAGCAGTAACTCAGCCCTGGACTGCAGGGCAGCACGGCCTAATGGCTAGAGTCAATAACGCAGACGTGGGGTGCAGGTTAGCAAGGTCTAATTGCTGGAGTCAGTAAGACAGCCCTGGGCTCCAGGGCAGTACGGCCTAATGGCTAGAGGCATTAATGGAGCCCTGGGGTGCAGGGCAGCACAGCCTAATGGGTAGAGTCTGTAATACAGGTCTGGGGTGCAAGGGGAGAATGGCCCAATGGCTAGAGTCAGAACACTGCGCTGGGTTGTATGGTAGGACGGTCTAATGGTTACAGTTAGCAACACAACCCTTTGGTGCGGGGCAGCACGGCCTATTAGCTAGAGTCGGCAAGACTGCTCTGGCACGTAGGGCAGCACATCCCAATGGTTAGAGTGCGTAACGAAGTCCTGGGGTGCAGGGTAGCACGATACAATGGGTAGAGCCAATGACAGAGCCCTGGACTGCAGGGCAGCACGGCCTAACGGCTAGAGTCACTAACACAGCCCTGGGGTAGGGCCGTAGGGCCTAATGTCTAGACTCAGTAACGCAGCTCTTGGGGGCAGGGCAGCACTGCCCAGTGGCTACAGTCAGTAACACAACCCTGGGGTGCTGGGAAGCACGGCCTAATGGTTAGATTAACTTATGGAGCCCGGGGAAGGGCAGTTCTGCCTAAGGGCTACAGTATAACGCAGCCCTGCAGTGCAGGGAAGCACGACCCAATGGCTAGAGTAAGAAACGCAGCGCTGGGATACGGGGTAGCACGGCCTAATGGCTAGTGTAAGTAACACAGCCCTCGGGGGCAGGGCAGTGCGATCCAATGGCTAGAGTCGTTAACAGAGCTCTAGGGTGAGGGCAGCACGGCCTAATGGAGAGAGTCAGTAACATCATGCTGGGTTGCAAAGCTCATGGTCTAATGACGAGAGTCATTCACACAGCCCTGGACTGCAGGGCAGTACAGCCTAATGGCTAGAGTGGCTTACGCAGCCCTAGGGTACAGGGCAGTGTGGCCTAATGGTTAGAGTCAGTGACATCACGCTGGATTTCAAGGCAGCACGGCCTAATTGCTAGAGTCAGTAATGCAGCCCTTCCAGGCAGGGTAGCACGGCCTTATGGCTAGAGTCAGTAACACGGCCCTGGGGTGCAGGGTAGCACGGCCCAATGGCTAGAGTCAGAAATGCAGCCCTGGACTGCAGGGCAGCACGGCCTAATGGCTAGAGTCAGAAACACAGGCTTGTGGTGCAGGTTAGCACGGTCTAATTGCTGGATTCAGTAACACAGCCTTGGGCTCCATGGCAGTACTGCCTAATGGCTAGAGGCATTAATGGCGCTCCGGGGTTGCAAGGCAGAATGGCCCAATGGCTAGAGTCAGAACACTGCGCTGGGTTGTATGGTAGGACGGTCTAATGGTTACAGTTAGCAACACAACCCTTTGGTGCGGGGCAGCACGGCCTATTAGCTAGAGTCGGCAAGACCGCTCTGGCATGTAGGGCAGCACATCCCAATGGTTAGAGTGAGTAACGAAGTCCTGGGGTGCAGGGTAGCACGATACAATGGGTAGAGCCAATCACAGAGCCCTGGACTGCAGGGTAGCACGGCCTAACGGCTAGAGTCACTAACACAGCCCTGGGGGCAGGGCAGCATGGCCCAATGGGTAGAGTTAGTATTACCATGTAGGGCAGCATGGCCTAACGGCTAGAGTCACTAACACAGCCCTGGGGTAGGGCAGTACGGCCTAATGTCTAGACTCAGTAACGCAGCTCTTGGGGGCAGGGCAGCACTGCCCAATGGCTAGAGTCACTACCAGTGCCCTGCAGTGGGGGCAGCACTGCCTAATGTCTAAAGTCAATAACTGAGCCCTAGATTGCTGGGCAGAATAGCCTAATGGCTAGTGTCAGTAACGCAGACTTGGGTTTCAGGGCAGCACGGCCCAGTGGTTAGAGTCAAAAATAGCGCCATGGGGGGCAGGGTAGCATGACCAAATGGCGAGAGTCGGTAACGCAGCTGTGGGGTGCAGGGCAGTACTGTCTAATGGCTAGAGTCACTAGCACTGCCCTGGGGTGTAGGGCAGTTGTGCCTAATGGCTACAGTCAGCAACACAACCCTGGGGTGCAGGGCAGCACGGCCTAATGGTTAGCGTCTGTAAAGCAGCCCAGCTCTGGCAGGCAGCACAGCCTAATGGCTGGAGCCAGTACCACAGCCTGGGGCGCAGGGCAGTTTTGCCTAAGGGCTAGAGTCAGTAGCACACCCTGAGGTGCTGGGCAATACGTCCTAATGCCTAGAGTGGCTAACACAGCCCTAGGGTGGAGGGCAGTGCGGCCTAATGGCTAGAGTGAGATACACAGCCCTGGGGTGGAGGACATCACGGCCTACTTGCAAGAGTCAGTAACGCAGTCCTTGCGGGTAGGGTGGCACGGCCTTATGGTTAGAGTCAGGATCACAGACCTGGGGTGCAGGGCAGTGCAGCCTAACAGCTAGAGTCAGTCACACAGCTCTGTGTTGCACGGCAGCACGGCACAATGGACAGAGATTATAACACAGCCCTGGGGTGCAAGGCAGCACGGCCTAGTGGCTAGAGTCAGTGACGGAGTCCTGGGGTGCAGGGTAGCACCACACAATGGCTAGAGGTAGTAACACGGCCGTGGGGGGCACAGCTGCATGTCCTAATGGCTAGAGAGAATACCGAATCCCTGGGGGCAGGGCAGTACAGTCTAATGGCTAGAGTCAGTAACACAGCCCTGGACTGCAGGGCAGTACGGCCTAATGGCTAGAGTGGCTAATGCAGCCCTGGGGTGCAGGGCAGCACGGCATAATGGCTAGAGTCAGTAACGCAGCCCTTGCGGGCAGGATAGCACGGCCCAATGGCTAGAGTCAGTAACACTGCATTGGGGGTAGGACAGTACAGCCTCATGGCTAGAGTCTGTAATACAGACCTGGGGTGTAGGGCAACACTGCCCAATGGCTAGAGCCAATAAGAAAGCCCTGGGGAGCAGGGGAGCATGGCGCAATGGCTAGAGACAGGAACACAGCTCTGCGGTGCAGGGCAGACTTGCCTAATGGCTAGAGTCAGTAACACAGGCCTGGGGTGCAGGACAGAATGGCCCAGGCTGTAGTCAGTAATGGGGCCCTGGGGTGCAGGGCAGCAAAGCTCAATGGGTAGAGTCAGCAACGATGCCTTAGGTTGCAGGGCAGTACAGCCTAATGGCTAGAGTCAGTAACACAGCGCTGGGGTGTAGGGCAGTTGTGCCTAATGGCTAGAGTCAGTAACACAGCGCTGGGGTGTAGGACAGTTGTGCCTATTAGCTAGAATCAGTAACGCAGCCCTGTGGTGCAGGGCAGTACAGCCTAATGGCTACAATCATTAACACAGCCCTGAGGGGCAGGGTAGCACTGCCTAATGGCTAGAGTCAGTAACACAGCCCTGGGTGCTAGGCAGCTGTGCCCAATGGCTAGAGTGGGTAAGATACCTTTGGGGTGCTGGGCAGCACGGCCCAATGGCTAGAGTCACTGATGGATCCCTGGGGTGAAGGGTAACATGGCCTAATGGTTAGAGTCAGTAACACAACCCTAGGGTATAGGGTAGAATTGCCTAATGGCTAGAGTCAATAACACCGACTGGAGCTGTAGGGCAGCACGGCCCAATGGCTACAGTCAGTAACACAACTCTGGGTTGCAGGGCAGCAAGGCCCAATGGCTACAGTCAGGAATATGACCCTGGCGTGCTGGGAAGCACGGCCTAACGGTTAGAGTAACGAATGGTGCCCGGGAGGGGGGAAGGGCAGTTCTGCCTAAGGGCTAGAGTAAGTAACGCAGCCCTGCAGTGCAGGGAAGTACGGCCCAATGGGTAGAGGCAGTAGCACCCCCTGAGGTCCAGGGAAGCACGGTCCAATGGCTAGAGTCATTTAGACAGTCCTGGTGTTCACGGCAGCACAGCCCAATGGCTAGTGTAAGTAACACAGCCCTCGGGGGCAGGGCAGTGCGATCCAATGGCTAGAGTCGTTAACAGAGCCCTGGGGTGAGGGCAGCACGGCCTAATGACTAGAGTCAGTAACAAAGCCCTGGCATATGGGGTTGAACAGCCTAATGGGTAGAGTCAGTAACACAGCCCTGAGGTGCGGGGCAGCACAGCCTAATAGCTAGAGTCAGTAACATCATGCTGGGTTGCAAGGCAGCATGGTCTAATGGTGAGAGTCATTCACACAGCCCTGGACTGCAGGGCAGTACAGCCTAATGGCTAGAGGCATTAATGGAGCCCTAGGGTGCAGGGCAGTACGGCCTAATGGCTAGAGTCAGGATCATCACACTGGATTTCAAGGCAGCACGGCCTAATTGCTAGAGTCAGTAACACAGCCCTTCCAGGCAGGGTAGCACGGCCTTATGGCTAGAGTCAATAACACAGCCCTGGGGTGCAGGGTAGCCCGGCCCAATGGCTGGAGTCAGTAATGCCATGCTCGGGTGCAAGGTAGCACAGGTCAATGGCTAGAGTCTTTTACACAGCCCTGAGGTGCAGGGTAGCATGGCCCAATGGCTAGAGTCACTAACACAGCATTGGTTGTAGGACAGTACGGCCTCAAAGTTAGAGTCTGTAATACAGGCCTGGGGTGTAGGGCAGCACGGCCTAATGGCTAGAGTCAGAAAGGCAGCCTTGTGGTGCAGGTTAGCACGGTCTAATTGCTGGATTCAGTAACACAGCCTTGGGTTCCATGGCAGTACTGCCTAATGGCTAGAGGCATTAATGGAGCCCTGGGGTGCAGGGCAGCACGGCCCAATGGGTAGAGTCTGTAACACAGGTCTGGGTTGCAAGGCAGAATGGCCCAATGGCTAGAGTCAGAACACTGCGCTGGGTTGTATGGTAGGACGGTCTAATGGTTACAGTTAGCAACACAGCCCTTTGGTGCAGGGCAGCACGGCCTATTAGCTAGAGTCGGCAAGACCGCTCTGGCATGTAGGGCAGCCTGGCCCAATGGTTAGAGTGAGTAACGAAGCCCTGGGCTGCAGGGTAGCACGATACAATGGGTAGAGGCAATAACAGAGCCTTGGGCGCAAGGCAGCACGGGCTAATGGCTAGAGTTAGTACTACCATGTAGGGCAGCACGGGCTAATGGCTAGAGTTAGTACTACCATGTAGGGCAGCACGGCCCAATGGCTAGAGTCACTAACACAGCCCTGGGGGAAGGGCAGTACGGCCTAATGTCTAGACTCAGTAACGCAGCTCTTGGGGGCAGGGCAGCACGGCCCAATGGCTAGAGTCACTAATGCAGCCCTGGCGTGCGGGGTAACACCACGTAATATCTAGAGAGTCAATAACTGAGCCCTGGACTGCTTGGCAGGACAGCCTAATGGGTAGCGTCAGTCACGCAGACTTGAGGTTCAGGGGAGCACGGCCCAGTGGTTAGAGTCAAAAATAGCACCATGGGGAGCAGGGGAGTATGACCAAATGGCTAGAGTCAGTATCACAGACCTGGGATTCAGGGCAGAAGGGCCTAATGGCTAGAGTCAGTGATGGAACCCTGGGGTGCAGGGTAGCAGGACACAATGGCTAGAGCCAGTAACACAGTCCTGGGGGGCACGGCCTATTGGCTAGTGTCAGGAACACAACCCTGTGATGCAGGGCAGTACGGCCTAACAGTTAGAGTCAGGAACACCACACTAGGTTGCACGGCAGATCTACCTAAGGGCTACAGTAACGCAGCTCTGGGGTGCAGGGAACTACGGCCCAATGGCTAGAGTCAGTAATGGAGACCTGGGGTGCAGGGCAGCACTGCCCAATGGGTAGAGTCAGTACCGCAGCCCTGGGGTCCAGGGAAGTACGGCCCAATGGCTAGAGTCAGGAACACAACCCTGGGGTGTAGGGCAGTTGTGCCTAACGGTTAAAGTAACGCAGCCCTCAGTGCAGGGCAGCTGTGCCCAATGGCTAGAGTCGGTAAGACACCTTTGCGGTGCAGGGAAGCACGGCCCAATGGCTAGAGTCAGTAACAGAGCAGCAGGGACGTATGGCCCAATGGTTCAAGTCATTAACATAGCCCTTGGGTTCAGGACAGCATGGCCCAATGGCTAGAGTCAGGAACGGATCCCTGGGGTGAAGGGTAACATTGCCTAATGGCTAGAATGAGTAACACCGACCAGAGCTGTAGGGCAGGAAGGCCCATTGGTTACAGTCAGCAAGACAGCCCTGGGCTGCAGGGCAGGAAGGCCCAATGGCTAGAGTCAGGAATACAACCCTGGGGTCCTGGGAAGCACGGCCTAATGGTTAGAGTAACTAACACAGCCCTGGGGTGTAGGGCAGTTCTGCCTAAGGGCTAAAGTCAATAACGCAGCCCTGGGGTGCAGGGCAGCACGACCCAATGGCTAGACTCAGTAACACAGCCCTGGACTGCAGGGCAGCACGGCCTAATGGCTAGAGTCAGAATTGCAGCTCAGAGGTGCAGGGCAGTTCTGCCTAAGAGCTAGAGTAAGTAATGCAGCCCTGCGGTGCAGGGAAGTACGGCCCAATGGGTAGAGGTAGTAGCACCCCCTGAGGTCCAGGGAAGCACGGCCCAATGGCTAGAGTCAGAAACACAGCGCTGGGATACACGGCCTAATGGCTAGTGTAAGTAACACAGCCCTCGGGGGCAGGGCAGTGCGATCCAATGGCGAGAGCTGTTAACAGAGCCCTGGGGTGAAAGTACGCCCAATGGCTAGAGGCAGTAGCACCCCCTGAGGTCCAGGGAAGCACGGCCCAATGGCTAGAGTCAGAAACGCAGCGCTGGGATACAGGGTAGCACGGCCTAATGGCTAGTGTAAGTAACACAGCCCTCGGGGGCAGGGCAGTGCGATCCAATGGCGAGAGCTAACACAGCATTGGGGCTAGAGTCTGTAATACAGGCCTGGGGTGTAGGGCAAAAGTGCCCAATGGCTAGACTCAGTAATACAGCCCAGCGCTTCAGGGCAGCACTGCCTAATGGATAGAGTCAGAAATGCAGCCCTGGGGTGCAGGGCAGGACGACCCAATGGCTAGACTCAGTAACGCAGCCCTGGACTGCAGGGCAGCACGGCCTAATGGCTAGAGTCAGAAAGGCAGACTCGTGGTGCAGGTTAGCACGGTCTACTAGCTGGAGTCAGTAACACAGCGTTGGGCTCCATGGCAGTACTGGCTAATGGGTAGAGTCAGTAATGGAGCCCTGGGGTGCAGGGCAGTACGACCTAATGGGTAGAGTCTGTAACACAGGTCTGGGGTGCAAGGCAGAATGGCCCAATGGCTACAGTCAGAACACTGGGCTGGGTTGTATGGTAGGACGGTCTAATGGTTACAGTTAGCAACACAGCCTTTTGGTGCAGGGCAGCACGGCCTATTAGCTAGAGTCGGCAAGACCGCTCTGGCATGTAGGGCAGCCTGGCCCAATGGCTAGAGTGAGTAACGAACCCTGGGGTGCAGGGTAGCACGAGCTAATGGCTACAGTCACTAACACAGCCCTGGGGTAGGGCAGTACGGCCTAATGGCTAGACTCAGTAACGCAGCTCTTGGGGGCAGGGCAGAAAGGCCCAATGGCTAGAGTCACTAATACAGCCCTGGTGTGTGGGGCAGTACCACGTAATAGAGTCAATAACAGAACCCTGGATTGCTGGGCAGGACATCCTAATGGTTAGAGTCAGTAACGCAGACTTGGGGTTCAGGGCAGCATCGCCCATTGGTTAGAGTAAGAAATAGAGCAGGGTAGCATGACCAAATGGCTAGAGTCAGTAACGCAACTGTGGGGTACAGGGTAGTACTGTGTAATGGCTAGAGTCAATAGCACAGTCCTGGGGTGTAATGTAACACGAGCCAATGGCTAGTCAGCAACACAACCCTAGAGTGCAGGGCAGCATGGCCTAACGGTTAGAGTCACTACCTCACCCTTGGGGCATAGGGCAGTTCTGCCTAAGAGCTAGAGTAAGTAACGCAGCCATGGGGTACAGGGAAGTATGGCCCAATGGCCAGAGTCAGTAGCACACCCTGAGGTGCAGGGCAGTACGTCCTAATGGCTAGAGTCAGTGACACAGCCCTGGCGGGCAGGGTAGCACGGCCCAGTGGCTGGAGTCAGTAATGCCATGCTGGGTGCAAGGTAGCACAGGTCAATGGCTAGAGTCAATTACGCAGACCTCGGGTGCAGGGTAGCACGGCCTAATGGCTAGAGTCATTTACACTGCATTGGGGGTGGGACAGTACGGCCTCATGGCTAGAGTCTGTAATGCAGGCCTGGGGTGTAGGGCAACATGGCTCAATGGCTAGAGCCAATAACAAAGCCCTGGGGTGCAGGGTAGCACAGTGTAGTGGTTAAAGTCAGGAACAGCACGCTGGGGTGCAGGGCAGCACGGCCTAATGGCTAGAGTCAATAACGCAGCCTTGTGGTGGAGGTTAGCACGGTCTAATTGCTGGAATCAGTAACACAGCCTTGGGCTCCATGGCAGTACGGCCTAATGGCTACAGTCATGAATGGCGCCCTGGGGTGTAGGGCAGCACGGCCCAATGGTTAGAGTTGGTAACACAGCCCTGGGGTACAGGGTAGAATGGCCCAATGGCTAGAGTCAGTATCAGCGACCGGAGGTTTAGGGCAGCATGAACCAATGGCTAGAGTCAGTAACACAGCCCTGGGGTGCAGGGCAGAATGGCCTAATGGCTAGAGTCAGTGATGGAGCCCTGGGGTGCAGGGTAGCAGGACACAATGGCTAGAGTCAGAACACTGCGCTGGGGTGTATGGTAGTACGGTGTAATGGTTACAGTTAGCAATGCAGCCCTTTGGTGCAGGGCAGCACGGCCTATTAGCTAGAGTCGGCAACACAGCTCTGGCATGTAGGGCAGTAGAACCCAATGGCTAGAATGAGTAATGAAGGCCTCAGGTGCAGGGCAGCATGGCCCAATGGCTAGAGTCAGTAACACAGCCCTGGGGTGCAGGGGAGCATGTCCTAGTGGCTAGAATCAGTGATGCAGCTCTAGGGTGCAGGGCAGCATGGCCTAATGGCTAGAGTGAATAACAAAGCACTGGGGTGTAGGGCAGCTAGAGTGAGTAACGAAGCTGTGTGGTGCAAGGCAGCACTGCCTAATGGTTAGAGTCTGGCACACAGCCCTGGGGGGCAGGGCAGCACGGCCTAGTGGCTAGAGTGAGTAAGACCGCCCTGGGGCGCAGGGCAGTACGGCCCAATGGTAGAGTCAATAACACAGCCCTTGAGTGCAGGGTAGCACGGCCCAATGGCTAGAATCAGTAACGCAGCCCTGGGTGACGGGGCGCGGAGCTGAAGGGCCGTGTCAGAGGTGTTTGGGCGGCAGTCCTGGTTGGGGGGCCCAGGCCCACCGTTCCCCCCCCCAGTGTTTTGTCGGGGGCTGAGTGATGCACCGTTCCCACAGCGGAGAATCCCACCACTGCACGCTGTGCCCCCTCGGGTGGGAGATACCACTCGCTCCCCTCTTTGGGCCCTTCCTACCCGTTCTGGCATTGGGGCGAGCCGGGTCGTCTCTGGCTTCCACGGTCCAGGTCTCGGTGTGGTCCGCCTCTGGCGCTCCTCTCGCCGGTCCTCCCTCTCCGGCGCCCAGCCCAGACTGAGCTGTGTTGCTCCCTTTTATACCGCCCCGGCCTTTGGAGCATGCTCAGTGCGTCTGGACTCCCCAGGCCCAGACAGGTCACCAGCTCGAGGCAAAGGGGCCGTGTCTGGGCCAGGCCCAAGCAGGGTCGACCCCGATTGTGACTCTGCGGTGGCGCGTGAGGTCGGGACGGTCGACGGGAGCATGAAGAAGGGCCTGTCAGACGCCGGGCTGGCGGGAGGGGCCCATGCCCCGGCCCTACAGCCTCTAATTTGCCTGGCTGAGGTAAATTCTTGAGGTCGGCCCACTCGTGGCTCAGATGAGAAGTTCCCATGATCCCTCGGCCTCCCTCGGCAGGACGCGGTTCTCCTAGATTTGACAGGCGGGTCAGGCGCCAAGCAGGACACACCCTAAGTCAGTCGGGCCGGCGGTATTTCGTAGAGTGGCAGGCTTTTTTGGACCCGGAGGGTGAGCCGGCTCTGCCCTGTTCCTGCCGGTTTCGGCGCGTGCCCCCGTTTTTCGGGCTTTTTCAACGGGCAGGTTGGACCTCCCTAGTCCGGCGTCGTCGGGACCTGAGCGGCACCAAACGAGAGAACTTTCCGGAGTACAAGAGGTTAATATGGTCTAGGACGGTGGTTCCCAACCTGTGGTCCGCGGACCCCTGGTGTTGCGTGACGGTATTGCAGGGGGTCCGTGGAAAGTTAAAAAATAAGGATGGGGCCCACCGCGGTGGTCCTGATCCATTCTTTTTCTCTCTCTTTTTTTCTTCTTTCCCTCTCTCTTTTTTCTTTTTCTTTCTCTTTTCTCTCTTTTTTCTTTTTTCTGTCTTTTCTCTTTCTTTCCTCTCTCTTTTTTTCTTTTCTTTTTCTTTTTCTTTTTCTTTTTTCTGTCTTTTCTCTCTTTTTTCTCTTTTTCTTTTCTTTCTCTCTCTCTCTCTCTCTTTCTTTCTCTCTCTCTCTCTCTTTTCTTTTTCTTTTCTCTTTTTTCCTTTTCCTTTCTCTTTTTCCCTCTTTTTCTTCTTTCCTTTCTTCTGCCTTTTTCTGTCTCCTCTTTTTCTTTTCTCTCTTTTTTCTTTCTCTCTTTTTTCTCTTCTTTTTCTCTCTCACTCTCTTTTCTTTTCTTTTTCTCTTTCCCTCTTTTTCTTTTTCCCTCTTTTTTCTTTCCTCTCTTTCTGCTTTTTTCTGTCTCTCTTTTTTCTTTTCTTTCTCTCTTTTTTCTCTCTTCTTTCTCTCTCTCTCTCTCTTTTCTTTTCCTTTTTTCTCTTTTTTCCTTTTCCTTTCTCTTTTTTCCCTCTTTTTTCTTTCCTTTCTTTCTGCCTTTTTCTGTCTCTCTTTTTTCTTTTCTCTCTTTTTTCTTTCGCTCTTTTTTCTGCCTCTCTTTTTCTCTCTTTTTTTCTTTTTCACTCTTTTTCATGTTTTTCTTTCTCCCTTTTTTCTCTGTCTCTTTTTCTTCTCTTCTTTTTTCCATCTCTCTTTTTCTTTCCCCTTTTCTCTTTGTTTTTCCTTTTTCTCTCTCTTTTTTCCTTTTCCTTTCTCTTTTTTCTTTCTCACTTTTCTCTCTCTTTTTTTGTTTTTTCCTCTTTTTCTTTTCCCCTCTTCTTTTCTCTCTTTTTTCGTTTTTCTGTCTTTCTTTTTTCCCTCTTTTTTCTTTTCTCTCTTTTTTTCTTTCTCTCTTTTTTCTGTCTCTCTTTTTCTCTTTCTTTTCTTTCTTTTTCACTCTCTTTTTCTTTTTTCTGTTTCTTTTTTCTTTCTCTCTTTTCTCTCTTTTTGGGAATTAACATTTCTTTGGCCACACACTTTTGTCTGTGAGGTGCCACTGAACCCCACATTTTTGAAGGCATCTGGAAGACTTTAGATGTCTCCCAGGTCAGACACCAGCTGGGTAGCCATTTTGAGAAGGTCACTGAAAGGCATCTTTAATTGCCTACATAGCTGTGGAAACCTGCCTACTGGTGAGCAGGCCTGAGGCTGCCAGAGGAGGCTGTGGAGACCAGGACTTTAACAGGCAGGGCCGGTTCTAACCAATTGGCGGCTCCGAGGAGTAACCAGGGAAACCTGGGGGGAGAATTTGGGAGGTCGGGCCTAAATGCTGTTACAGCCCGCCCCTAAGACCAGCTCTGTTAACAGGATTCAACAAAGAGTGAGATAAATTCATGGAGGACAGGACCATCAATGGCTATTAGCCAGGAGGGGTAGGAATGGTGTCCCTAGCCTCTGTTTGTCAAAGGCTGAGAATTGGTGGCAGAAGTGGGATTACTTGATGGTTCCCTGTTCTGTTCACTCCCTCTGGGGCATTGGCCACTGTCGACAGCCAGGATCCTGGGCTCCATAGACCTTTGGTCTGACCCAGGTTGGCCGTTCTGACGTTCGTATGGTTTTTTTGTCTAAAAAAATATAAGCGTCTCCATAGTTAAGATTCCTATAACGTCCTATTTTTTTAACATCTCCCCCTAATTGGCTAGGTCTGAAGATGGCTGGTCTACCCGAGAGGCTAATTAGAATCTTCCCGCAAAGCCTGACGCGTGTTGATCAAATAGGTTTTGAGTTGTGGGTCAGAAACAATGATTCCAACTGGAAATCGCGTCCTCTCATGTTTCCTGGTGTCCCCCTCACTGAGAAATGGCAGGTGACTAACCGTTTGCCTTTTCCCCTAGAGCTTCATCTCCTTGACAGCTCGTGCCGAGGCGGTGTTTGCAGAAGAGAGGTGGTAATTAAATACAGTGATGAAGAATAATTTCGTCTAATTGCTGTTGTGTGTGTAGGGCAGGGTTCCCTTTGGTGACAGTATGACACTTATGGAAACCTCCTAATGGGCGCATTGTCTCTGTACTTTATAGGAGATTGAGAAATAAAAATACCGTTAATTTTGCATCGAAATTGCTACTGCGGAAGTAGAATAATAGAATCAGAGAAGACTAGAACTGGAAGGGACCTTGAGAGGTCATCAAGTCCAGTCCCGTGCCCTCATGGCAGGACCAAGCACCAACTAGAAGGACCAAGCACCATCTAGAAGGACAAAGCACCAACTAGAAGGACCAAGAAGAACCAAGCACCAACTAGAAGGAACAAGAAGGACCAAGGACCAACTAGAAGGACCAAGCACCAACTAGAAGGACCAAGAAACATCAAGATGGACCAAGAAGAACCAAGCACTGTCTAGAAGGACAAAGCACCATCTAGAAGGACCAAGCATGATCTAGAAAGACCAAGCACCAACTAGAAGAACCAAGCACCATCTAGAAGGTCCAAGTACCAACTAAAAGGATCAGATACCATCTAGAAGGACCAAACACCAACTAGAAGGACCAGATGGCAACTAGAAGGACCAATCACCATCTAGAAGGACCAAGAAGGACCAAGCACCATCTAGAAGGACCAAGTACCAACTAGAAGGACCAGATACCAACTAAAAGGACCAAGTACCAACTAGAAGGACCAGATAGCAACTAGAAGGACCAAGCACCATCTAGAAGGACCAAGAAGGACCAAGCACCATCTAGAAGGACCAAGCACCAACTAGAAGAACCAAGAAGGACCAAGCACCATCTAGAAGAACCAAGCACCATCTAGAAGGACCAAGCACCAATTAGAAGGATCAAGCACCATCTAGAAGGACCAAGTACCAACTAAAAGGACCAAATACCATCTAGAAGGTCCAAGCACCAACTAGAAGGAACAAGAAGGACCAAGGACCAACTAGAAGGACCAAGCACCAACTAGAAGGACCAAGAAACATCAAGATGGACCAAGAAGAACCAAGCACTGTCTAGAAGGACAAAGCACCATCTAGAAGGACCAAGCATGATCTAGAAAGACCAAGCACGAACTAGGACCAAGCACCATCTAGAAGGTCCAAGTACCAACTAAAAGGATCAAATACCATCTAGACGGACCAAGCACCAACTAGAAGGACCAGATACTATCTAGAAGGACCAAGCACCAACTAGAAGAACCAAGAAGGACCAAGCACCATCGAGAAGGACCAAGCACCAACTAGAAAGACCAAGCACCATCTAGACCAGGACCAGGACATGTTCATTAAGGACCAGGAGAGTTTAAAAAAATGCAAGCATGGGGTGTAGGTGGAGGATAAGCGCAATGCTGTTGACTGAGCCTGAAATGGGTGTGCTATTTGTGAGTATTCAAAGAAGCAGGACTAGCCCCCTTCCCTCAATGCTAGGAGACCACTCCCTCAGCTGGGATGGAAGAAGCCATTTGCAGTTATAGGTATACATCTTAGCAGAGTTTGCCCACGGTTAGAGCCTGACCAATTTCACAGCCATGGAAAATGCACCATGGTCCATCATACTTGGTCTCCACCATGAAATCTAGTCTTTTGTATGCTTTCACCCTAGACTAGATACCTTGACTTTAGCAAGTCAGTGGTGGCAGATGACAGAACGAGGAGCAATGGTCTCAAGTTGCCGTGGGGGAGGTCTAGGTTGGAGATTAGGACAAACTATTTCCCTAGGCGTGTAGGGAAGCACTGGGATGGGTTCCCTAGGAAGGGGGTGGAATCTCCATCCCTAGAGATTCTGAAGTCCCGGCTTGACCAAGTGCTGGCTGAGATAACTGAGTTGGGTTTGGTCCTGCTTTGGGCAGGAGACTGGACCTCCTGAGGGCTCTTCCAACCCTAGGATCCTATGATAGGAAGGTATTTCTTTGCTACCTCCCTAAAGACAGAGCTTTGAGAGATGTACGTGAAGCCCTTGGAAGAAACATAGACACTTCATTTGTGTTTTTCTGACCTCGATGAGCGAGTCTAGTGAACCACGAGGAGCAAGGGAAGTCGAAGAACGTGTTGTCCCTTCAACTTCCTGCCGTGTGGACCGCGAAGAAAGCCGAGTGAAGCTACTTCGACTTCTGCTACACAATTGACAGAGCTGAAGTCACGGTTCTCAAGTCATAGAATCATAGAATACTGGGACTGGAAGGGACCTCGAGAGGTCATCGAGTCCAGTCCCCTGCCCTCATGGCAGGACCCAGCACTGTCTAGACCATCCCTGATAGACATTTATCTAACCTACTCTTAAATATCTCCAGAGATGGGGATTCCACAACCTCCCTGGGCAATTTATTCCAGTGTTTGACCACCGGACAGTTAGGAACTTTTTCCTAATGTCCAACCTAAACCTCCCTTGCTGCAGTTTAAGCCCATTGCTTCTTGTTCTATCCTCAGAGGCCAAGATGAACAAGTTTTCTTCCTCCTCCTTATGACACCCTTTTAGATACCTGAAAACCGCTATCATGTCCCCCCTCGATCTTCTCTTTTCTAAACTAAACAAGCCCAATTCTTTCAGCCTTCCCTCATAGGTCATGTTCTCTAGACCTTTCATCATTCTCGTTGCTCTTCCCTGGACCCTCTCCAATTTCTCCACATCTTTCTTGAAATGTGGGGCCCAGAACTGGACACAATACTCCAACGGAGGCCTAACCAGCGCAGAGTAGAGCGGAAGAAGGACTTCTCGTGTTTTGCTCACAACACACCTGTGAATGCATCCCAGAATCATGTTTGCTTTCTTTGCAACAGCATCACACTGCTGACTCATATTCAGCTTGTGGTCCACTATAACCCCTAGATCCCTTTCTGCCGTACTCCTTCCTAGACAGTCGCTTCCCATTCTGTGTGTGTGAAACGGATTGTTCCTTCCTCAGTGGAGCACTTTGCATTTGTCTTTATTAAACTTCATCCTGTTGACCTCAGACCATTTCTCCAATTTGTCCAGATCTTTTTGAATTATGACCCTATCCTCCAGAGCAGACGCCACCCCTCCCAGCTTGGGATCAGCTGCAAACTTAATAAGCTTACTTTCAATGCCAATATCTAAATCGTTGAAGAAGATATTGAACAGAGCCGGTCCCAAAACAGACCCCTGCAGAACCCCACTTGTTATACCTTTCCAGCAGGATTGTGAACCATTAATAACTACTCTCTGAGTACGGTTATCCAGCCAGTTATAAGTCGACCTTCTCCCGCCGTGTAGATTTCCCCTGTTGATGCTTGTAAACTTGTTTAGTTTGTAATGAAAACTTTGCTTCCAGTGCCTGAATGAAGCGTTGGGTCTTTCCCTGCCTCCTACTTTTGTTTCCTTCTCTTCCTTAAAAATGCTTTGGATTTCTCTTTGCTGGCACCTTTTAAATGTCAGCTGTTACCAGACTAACAGGGAATGTGGAGCCTGTCTTTTAAAAAGCAGAGGCACCTACATTTAAAGGCGTGATATAATCACGGTGGAATCCATCAGCTGCCCGGAGCCTCTTGCATGAAGGGTACTGAGCAAAACACAATATGAGCAGCAGGAAAATGGCTTTCCCCTCTTTGTGAATTTTTAGTCACTTACCAGCGATATTTACCAGCTGCGGGCAGACTCATCTTGTCACCAAAGGAAATGTAATGCAGCCAGGTCATTGTGATATTAACGAGATCCTTGTAATCCATTTCACGGGGTAGGCACGCACAGGGAAGTAAGACCCCAACCGTTGTGCCCACGTTGTAATGGAAGGGAAATCGCCCTTCTGAATTACCAGAAAATTGCAGCTGTCTCGTTTCCTCCTGTATGGGGACCAGCTCAGGGATCGTAATCAGCTTCTGTCCTCGGCAGTTGCAGGCTGTCAAATGACCAGCTTGATTTGGTATAATGTTTTCCTATTCCCACTGCCGCTTTCTTTTTCATCAGCCCAAAAACACAAAGTGAGTAGCTCGCACACCTTCACTCTTGTGCTCACCTGTGTCTTTTGGCCACATCTCAACAGCCCCAGGAGTCCTGGGAACTAGAGCAGTGGTTCCCAACCTTTTGGAGCATATGGACCTCTTTTCAATTTATTAAAAAAAAAGAGAGAAAAGAAGAAAGAGAGAGAAAAGAAAAGGTGCAGGAGAAAGAAAAAAGAACGAGAAAAAAGAGAGAGCAAAAAGAGAGAAAAAGAGAAAGAAGAGAGAGAAAAAAGAAAAAAGAAAAAAGAGAAATGAGAGAGAGAGAAAGAGAAAAAGAGAGAAGGAAAAAAGAAGAGAAAGAGAGAGAAAAAGAAAAAAGAGAAAAGAGAGAGCAAAAGGAGAGAAAAGAGAGAAAAAGAGAGAAAGAAAAAAGAAGCGAGAAAGAAGAAAGAGAAAGAAAGGAGAGAGAAAGACAGAAAAAAGAGAGAAAAAGAGATAAAAAGAGAGAAAAGAAAAAGGAAAAGAAAAAAAGAAAAAGAAAAGAGAGAGAAGAGAAAAAAAGAGAAAGAAAAAGAGAAAAAGAGAAAGAAAAAGAGAAAAAGAGAGAAAGAAAAAGAGAGAGAAAGAGAGAGAAAGAAAAAAGAGAAAAGAGAGAGCAAAAGGAGAGAAAAGAGAAAAAAGAAGAGAGAAAGAAGAAAGAGAAAGAAAAAAGAGAGAAAAAAGAGAGAAAGAAAGAGAAAAAGAGAGAAAAGAAAAAGAAAAAGAAAAAAAGAAAAAGAAAGAGAGAAAAGAAGAGAAAAAGAGAAAAAAGAAGAAAGAAAAAGAGAAAAGAGAAAGAAAATAGAGAAAAAGAGAGAGAAAAAAGAGAGAGAAAAAAAGGAAAAGGAGAAACGAGAGAGAGAAAAAGAGAAAAAAGAGGGACAAAGAAAAAAGAAACAAGAGAGAGAAAGAAACGAGAGAAAAAGAGAAAAAAGAGAAAAAAAGAGAAAAGAGAAACAAGCGAGAAAAAAGAGAGAGAAAGAGAAGAGAGGAAAAAAGAAAAGAGAGAGAAAGAAAAAAGAGAGAAAGAGAGAGAAAAAAAGAAAAAAGGGAGCGAGAGAAAGAGATCCTGTTTTTTAAACTTTTCATGGACCCCTTGCAGTACCGTCGTGGACCCGCAGGGGTCCACAGACCACAGGTTGGGAACCACTGCCCTAGAGGGTCCCCCCAACACCTGCTCTCGGAAGGGGCAGAGTCCGGGGACGGGCACCACCTGTTGGCAAAGCAGAAAAAAGAAGGCCCCTGCCGATATCTTCTGGACCAACCAAGTCACTTTCCCCCTCCCAGCAAAATGTCTCCCAAGGGCAAAAAGGGATCCAGCTCTCGGGGCAAGAGAAACGGGGGGCAAATGAAGACAAGGGCTTTCCAGCATGTAAGCCACGCCCACTCTGCCTTAGGACTCCCGGATTGGCTGCCGAGAGCCAGAGACATCAGGGCGATTTATACCCACTTCTGAACCTGGTCCTTGCTCTGTGCTTTCAGGCATTCAACGATACCGGATGTTCGTCCTTTTTCGTGACCCACCTCAGCTGAATAAGAACCAACTCAGCCTTTGCCTCTCTCGCCCGCTCGTTTGGCTTTTCGCAAACGAGAGGGAGGGTGGCCCAAAGCCAAAACTCCTCCAGGAATCAGAGACTCACAGGGCGGGAAGAGCCCTCAGGAGTCATGGAGTCCAGCCCCCTGCCCAAAGCAGGTCCAACCCCAAAGGAGGGAGGGGCTTGGTTCCTTCCTTCCTTCCTTCCTTCCTTCCTTCCTTCCTGTCAGAGATGGTCTAGACCAGTGTTTCTTAAACTATGTTTTGTGGTACACTGGTGTGCCGCGAGGCAGTCGAAGGTGTGCTGTGGAGAACAACAGAATTCAAAATGGCTGCCCTTAAAGGGGCAGGCAACCTTCTTTTTTTTTTTTTTTTTTTTTTGCTCAATAACTTTCCCTCGACCCTTTCCTCCCCCGACCTTTTTTTTTCTCAAAAAAATCCTTGGTGTTCCTCATGAAAAAAAAATTGTTTGGTGTTCCTCGGTCTTAAAAAGTTTAAGAAACACTGATCTAGACCATGCTTGGTCCTGGTGTGAGGGCAGGGGACTGGATTCAATGACCTCCTGAGGTCCTTCCTTCCTTCCTTGCAGGGATGAACTAGACAGTGCTAGGTCTTTCTGTGAGGGCAGAGGACTGGACTTGATGACCTCTCGAGCTCCCTTCCAGTTCTATGATTCTGTAGACATCTACCAGGGATGGTCAAGATGGGGCTTGGTCCTGTCGGGAGGGCAGGGGACTGGACTTGATGACCTGTCGAGGTCCCTTCCAGTTCTATGATTCTGTAGACATCTACCAGGGATGGTCTAGACGGGGCTTGGTCCTGTCGGGAGGGCAGGGGACTGGACTTGATGACCTCTCGAGGTCTCTTCCAGTTCTATGATTCTGTAGACATCTACCAGGGATGGTCTAGATGGGGCTTGGTCCTGTCGGGAGGGCAGGGGACTGGACTTGACCTCTCGAGGTCTCTTCCAGTTCTATGATTCTGTAGACATCTACCAGGGATGGTCTATATGGTGCTTGGTCCTGTCAGGAGGGCAGGGGACTGGACTTAATGACCTCTCGAGGTCCCTTCCAGTTCTATGATTCTGTAGACATCTACCAGGGATGGTCTAGACGGGGCTTTGTCCTGTTGGGAGGGCAGGGGACTGGACTTGATGACCTCTCAAGGTCCCTTCCAGTTCCTTCCTTGCTTTCTTCCTTCGTTCGAGGGATGATCTAGACCAGTGTTTCTTAAACTGAGGCAGTCGGAGGTGTGCTGCAGAGAAAAACAGAGTTCAAAATGGTTACCCTTAAAGGGACAGGCGACTTTTTTTTTTTCTCAATAACTCCCTCCCGCTCACGACCCTTTTTTCTCAACAAAAAGTCCTTGATGTTCCTCATTAAAAAAAAATTGTTTGGTGTTTGTTGGTCTTAAAAAGTTTAAGAAACACTGATCTAGACAGTGCTAGGCCCTTCTGTGAGGGCAGCGGACTGGACTCGATGACCTCGCGAGGTCCTTCCTTCCTTCCTTCCTTCCTTCCAGGGCTGATCTAGACAGTGCTAGGCCCTTCCGTGAGGGCAGGGGACTGGACTCGATGACCTCTCGAAGTCCTTCCAGTTCCTTCCTTGCTTTCTTCCAGGGATGATCTAGACCAGTGTTTCTTAAACTGAGGCAGTCGTTTAAGAAACACTGGTCTAAGCAGTGCTAGGCCCTTCTGTGAGGGCAGGGGACTGGACTCGATGACCTCTCGAGGTCCTTCCTTCCTTCCTTCCTTCCTTCCTTCCAGGGCTGATCTAGACAGTTCTAGGTCTTTCTGTGAGGGCAGGGGACTGGACTCGATGACCTCTCAAGGTCCTTCCTTCCTTCCTTCCTTCCTTCCTTCCTTCCTTCCAAGGCTGATCTAGACAGTGCAAGGGCTTTCTGTGAGGGCAGGGGACTGGACTCGATGACCTCTCGAGGTCCTTCCTTCCTTCCTTCCTTCCTTCCTTCCAGGGATGATCTAGACCAGTGTTTCTTAAACTGAGGCAGTCAGAGGTGTGCCACAGAGAATAACAGAGCTCAAAATGGCTGCCCTTAAAGGGGCAGGCGACCTTTTTTTTTTTTGCTCAATAACTCCCCGACCTTTTTTCCTCAACAAAAAATCCTTGGCGTTCCTCATAAAAAAAATCATTGTTTGGTGTTCCTCTGTCTTAAAAAGTTTAAGAAACACTGGTCTAGACAGTGCTAGGTCCTTCTGTGAGGGCAGGGGACTGGACTCGATGACCTCTCAAGGTCCTTCCTTCCTTCCTTCCTTCCTTCCAGGGCTGATCTAGACAGTTCTAGGTCTTTCTGTGAGGGCAGGGGACTGGACTCGATGACCTCTCAAGGTCCTTCCTTCCTTCCTTCCTTCCAAGGCTGATCTAGACAGTGCTAGGTCTTTCTGTGAGGGCAGGGGAGTGGACTCGATGACCTCTCAAGGTCCTTCCTTCCTTCCTTCCTTCCAGGGATGATCTAGACTAGTGTTTCTTAAACTGAGGCAGTCAGAGATGTGCCGCAGAGAATAACAGAGCTCAAAATGGCCGCCCTTAAAGGGGCAGGTGACCTTTTTTTTTTTTTTTTGCTCAATAACTCCCCCCTCGACCTTTTTTTCCTCAACAAAAAATCCTTGGTGTTTCTCATAAAAAAAATCATTGTTTGGTGTTCCTCAGTCTTAAAAAGTTTAAGAAACACTGGTCTAAGCAGTGCTAGGCCCTTCTGTGAGGGCAGGGGACTGGACTCGATGACCTCTCAAGGTCCTTCCTTCCTTCCTTCCTTCCTTCCTTCCAGGGCTGATCTAGACAGTGCTAGGTCTTTCTGTGAGGGCAGGGGACTGGACTCGATGACCTCTCAAGGTCCTTCCTTCCTTCCTTCCAGGGATGATCTAGACCAGTTTTTCTCATTAAAAAAACATTGTTTGGTGTTCCTCAGTCTTAAAAAGTTTAAGAAACACTGGTCTAAGCAGTGCTAGGCCCTTCTGTGAGGGCAGGGGACTGGACTCGATGATCTCTCGAGGTCCCTTCCAGTTCTTTCTTTCTTTCTTTCTTTCTTTCTTCTCCTTGCAAGACATCCCACAGATAAGTCTTTGTGGCTCTTTTTAACCCCCGCTCCAGTGTTTCAAAATGTGTTAGTGTCACGAGGGCGTGCTCGCATGCTATTATCTAACAGAGAATATTGTTAAACTCGGTGGAGCATCGCCGGCTGGTCTTAAATCTGAGGGAATGGCCCATCAGTCTGTCATCTGAAGAGATAATGAGAGACCTGTGTAAACAAAGCACAGACAGTTCATTTATCTCTCTGCTGCTTCTTTAGTCTCGGTTGGGAAGAGACTGGGACCAATACAAAGGCCGGAAGAACGTCCTGGGAGAAATAACTGCCCAGCCTCAGAGCTTTTGAGTTCTGTGTTCCCATGGAAGGACCCATCTTGGCTACTAGCCGTTGAAGGACCTATCCTCCATGAATTGATCTAGTTCTTTTTTGACCACTGTTAAAGTCCTGGTCTTCACAACTTCCTGTGGCAAGGAGTTCCACAGGTTGTCTGTCCACTTATGATTATGTCTCATAGTCTGATTAGCAGAGAGGAACAGGAGATCGTGTGGTAGAGATGCATCAGGCAGATTGCTTGTATCTGTATCCGATGTCAAGGCAGATATAGACCGGTATGGCCCCCATTCTGTTTTAGATCGACAACAAATATTATTAAATAAGTAAAAGAAAGTGATGATTATTCGACATAAGAACAGCCACACAGGGTCAGACCACATCTAGCCCAGTGTCCTGTCTTCCAGCAGTGGCCAGTGCCGGATGCCCCAGAGAGAGTGAACAGAACCGGGAACCATCAAGTGATCCCACTCTGCCACCACTTCCCAGCCTCTGACAAACAGAGACTCGGGACACTGTTCCTATCCATCCTGGCTAACAGCCATTGATAGACCTATCCTCCATTAATTGATCTAGTTCTGTTTTGAACCCTGTTAAAATCCTGCTCTTCACCACCTCCTGCGGCAAGGAGTTCCACAGGTTGGCTGTGCGCTGTGTGAAGAAATACTTCCTTTGGTTTCTTTGAACCCTGCTAAAGTCCTGGTTGTGACAGCGTGTCGGGGAGCCCCCGACCCTGCACCCCCATCCGCAGATGTGACTCTCCGCCAGTCAGTAGAGTAAAAAGGGTTTATTGCTTCTCCGAGATACAGCACAGCACAGCTCGATGTTGATGTAGGAGCCAAGGCAGACAGTCTTAGTCTTCTTGGGGGAAAGGGGTTCACAGGCCCCTGAACCGCCCCTGTCTTGGACTTAGTCTGCTTTCTACATGCTTCCCCCAGCCAAGACTGCCTCTTCTCCCAGCCACCGGTCACTCACTCCCCCAGGCAGCCACACCCCTTCCTTTGTTCAAGCTCCTTCCCCATGCCAGGTGTGAAGCATCTGGGCTATTGCCTACGTGTCTTGGCTCAGGGACCCCCATCGCCCGCTGGGCCCTGCACAGTCCACTGTGTCACACTGGTCTTCACAACTTCCTCTGGCGAGGAGTTCCACAGGTCGACAGTGAGCGGCTATGTATTTCCCAGCCCTCCTTGCCTTCTGAGGGCGCTATGGTCCTCCTCTGAGGACCAGCCCCACCTCAAAGGACAAAGACTGCAGTTCTGGTAGTTGACACACCATTGGAGGACACTTCCTATTCCCCACCAACCAACATCTGCTTCAAAGCCACCTGCCATTGGAGCCTGCGCTGTCACCTTTCCCAAAGAGCTCAGGGCTCGGTGCTATCGGAGAGCGGGTTTACAGTGGGAGGTATTGTATACTGATCGGGGATTTGCACACGCCGGGTCCAATAGATTCAGCGCTTCCAAGGCCAGACGGGACCATGGAGCTGACCTCCTGTCTCACGCAGCCCAGGGACCCGCCCCCCAAACCATTTCTACAACACAGCCTCCAGCAAAATGTCCCCTATTCGTTTCCGAAGGGTCCGCGAAGGAGAATCACAGGGGTGGCAGATGGCAGAAGGAGGAGCAATGGTCTTTCGTTGCAGCGGGCGAGGTCGAGGTTGGAGATAGGAAAAACGATTTCCCGAGGAGGGCGGGGAAGCACTGGGATGGGGTGGAATCTCCATAAGAACAGAAGAACGGCCAGACCGGATCAGACCAAAGCTCCATCTAACCCAGTATCCTGTCTGCCGACTGGCCAGAGGGAGGAAACACAACAGGTAATCGTCACATGATCCCTCCCCTTTCACCCATTTCCAGACAAACAGAGGCCAGGGACACCGCCCCTACCCATCCTGGCGAATAGCCACTGATGGACCTCACCTCCATGAATCTATCCACCTCTTGTTTCAACCCTGTTAAAGTTCTAGCCTTCACCGCATCCTGTGGCGAGGAGTTCCACAGGTTAACGGTGCGCCGAGTGAAGAAAAACTTCCGTTGCTTTGTTTGAATCCTGCTGCCTCTTCATTTCATTTGGTGACCCTGAGTTCTTATGTGATGGGAACAAGTCAATAAGAACATAAGAACATAAAAACGGCCATACTGGGTGAGACCAAAGGCCCATCCAGCCTGGTATCCTGTCTGCTGACTTGCCAATACCAGATGCCCCAGAAAGAGGGAACACAACAGGTAATCCTCACGTGATCGCTCCCCTGTCGCCCACCTCCAGAGAAACAGAGGCTCAGGACACCGCCCCTACCCATCCTGGTGAATAGCCACTGATGGACCTCACCTCCATGAATCTATCTAGCTCTTGTTTCAACCCTGTTAAAGTTCTAGCCTTCACCGCATCCTGTGGCAAGGAGTTCCACAGGTTAACGGTGTGTGGCATGAAGGTAAGGTCTCCCAGCTCTGGCACCCCAGCCCCTTCCTCCCCCCACAATCCTCTGTCCCCCGCCTGCACCTCTGCTCCCTGTGGCGAGGAGTTCCACAGATGGACTGTGCACTGAGTGAAGAAAAACGTCCTTTGGTTCGTTTGAAACCTGCGGCCTGTTAAGAAATGTTTTTGTGTTCAGACGACAGGGCACCAAAGCGGCGGCAAATAATGTTAGTGCCACTCGTGAGAAAACGAATTAAAAATGGGCTCAAAATTGTTCACCGTTCCAAGCCAGAGTGGGCGGAGCTACCCGGGTTGGGGTCGGTAACCTTTCAATGGGGTAGGACTTAAATTAAGAGCACAACTGTTCCCAAGAAGTGTGGCCCCCTCAGGAGCGATTCAAAATGAGCAAAGCGTCCCCAGCTGGGTTATATTGATGGTGGTGCACATTCCCGCCTGCCTCGGCGCAGACAAAAAAAATTATTCCGCACTTGGATGCTCACAAATCCACACGTGGATGGAACTTGGGTGGCTTTTTCGGGGGGAAACAACACTGCTTATTTAGATGTCCACGTTCCCCCGCAAAGAGGTTTAAAATATGCCCCGCTGCCATGTGTTGGATGTGGCTCTCAGCCGGGAGATAGCATCACCCGGCCCCCTCTGGCTTGAGAGGCACCCTGTGGCAGTGTATGCCCACCCCGTCACAAAAATGGGCTATTCTGGGGTGCGGTAGCTGCCTGATTGGCTGCAGGCCTGGTAGCCATCTCCGTACTCCGTAAGTCTCTTGATCCGTACATGACTACAAGTCTGGGAGTAGTCCGGGCAGTAGGGCCTAGTAGCCAGAGTCAGTGAGCACCCTTGCTTCAGGGCAGTAGGGCCTAATAGTCAGAGTCAATAACCGTCCCTGGCTTCTGAGTAATAAGGCCTAATAGCCAGAGAAGGTGAGCACCCTTGCTTCAGGGCAGTAAGGCCTAATAGCCAGAGTCAGTGAGCACCCTTGCTTCAGGGCAGTAGGGCCTACTAGCCAGAGTCAGTGAGTATTGTTGCTTCAGAGCAGTAAGGCCTAATAGCCAGAGTCAATAAGCCGCCCTGGAATCCGAGCACTAGGGCCCAATAGCCAGAGTCAGTAAGCACCCTTGCTTCAGGGCAGTACGGCCTAATAGCCAGACTCAGTGGGCAACCTTGCTTCAGGGCAGTAGGGCCTAATAGTCAGAGGCAGTGGACACCCTTGCTTCAGGGCAGTAGGGCCTAATAGTGAGAGTCAATAACCGTCCCTGGCTTCTGAGTAATAAGGCCTAATAGCCAGAGTAGGTGGGCACCCTTGCTTCAGGGCAGTAAGGCCTAAAAGCCAGAGTCAGTGGGCACCCTGGATTCAGGGCAGTAGGGCCTAATAGCAATAGCCAATAAACCTCCCTGGCTTCTGGGCAGAAGGGCCTAATAGCCAGAGTCAGTGGGCACCCTTGCTTCAGGGCAGTAGGGCCTAAGAGTCAGAGCCAGTGGGCACCCTTGCTTCAGGGCAGTAAGGCCTAATAGGCAGAGCCAGTAAACCTCCCTGGCTTCAGGGCAGTAGAGCCTAATAGCCAGAGTCAATAAACCTCCCTGGCTTACTGGCAGTGCGGCCTAATAGCCAGAGTCAGTGGGCACCCTTGCTTCAGGGCACTAGGGCCAAATAGCCAGAGTCAGTGGGCACCCTTGCTTCAGGGCACTAGGGCCAAATAGCCAGAGTCAGTGGGCACCCTTGCTTCAGGGCAGTAGGGCCTAAGAGTCAGAGCCAGTGGGCACCCTTGCTTCAGGGCAGTAAGGCCTAATAGCCAGAGTCAGTGAGCACTCTTGCTTCCGGGCAGTAAAGCCTAATAGCGAGAGTCAGTGGACACCCTTGCTTCAGGGCAGTAAGGGCCTAATAGGCAGAGTCAGTGAGCACCTTGGGTTCAGGGCAGTAGGGCCTAATAGGCAGAGTCAGTGGGCACCCTTGCTTCCGGGCAGTAAGGCCTAATAGCCAGAGTCAGTGGGCACCCTTGCTTCAGGGCAGTAAGGCCTAATAGCCAGAGTCAGTGAGCACCCTTGCTTCAGGGCAGTAAGGCCTAATAGCCAGAGTCAGTGAGCACCCTGGGTTAAGGGCAGTAGCGCCTAATATCCAGAGTCAGTGGGCACCCTTGCTTCCGGGCAGTAAAGCCTAATAGCGAGTGTCAGTTGGCACCCTCGGTTCAGGGCAGTAGGGCCCAATAGCCAGAGTCAGTGGGCACCCTTGCTTCCGGGCAGTAAAGCCTAACAGCCAGAGTCAGTGAGCACCCTTGCTTCAGGACACTAAGGCCTAATAGCCAGAGTCAGTGGGCACCCTTGCTTCAGGGCGGTAGGGCCTAATAGCCAGAGTCAATAGGCACCCTTGCTTCACGGCAGTAAGGCCTAATAGGTAGAGTCAGTGAGCACCCTGGGTTCAGGGCAGTAGGGCCTCATATCCAGAGTCAGTGAGCACCCTCCCTTCAGGGTAGTGGGGCCTAATAGGCAGAGTCAGTGGGCAGGCTAGCTTCAGGGCAGTAGGGCATAGTAGCGAGAGTCAGTGAGCACCCTGGCTTCAGGGCAGTAGGGCCTAATAGCCAGAGTCAGTGAGTACCCTTGCTTCAGGGCAGTAAGGCCTAATAGCCAGAGTCGGTGGGCACCCTTGCTTCAGGGCAGTAGGGCCTAATAGCCAGAGTCAGTGAGCACCCTTGCTTCAGGGCAGTAGGGCCTAATAGGCAGAGTCAGTGGGCACCCTTGCTTCAGGGCAGTAGGGCCTAATAGCCAGAGTCAGTTGGCACCCTTGCTTCAGGGTAGTAAGGCCTAATAGCCAGAGTCAGTGAGCACCCCGGGTTCAGGGCAGTAGGGCCTAATAGCCAGAGCCAATAAACCTCCCTGGCTTACGGGCAGTGCTGCTTAATAGCCAGAGTCAGTGAGCACCCTGACTTCACGGCAGTAGTGCCTCATAAGAAGAGTCAGTGGGCACCCTGTGTTCAGGGCAGTGCGGCCTGAGTCAGTGGGCCAGAGTCAGTGGGCACCCTTGCTTCAGGGCAGTAGGGCCTAATAGCCAGAGTCAGTGGGCACCCTTGCTTCAGGGCAGTAGGGCCTAATAGCCAGAGTCAATAAACCTCCCTTGCTTCCGGGCAGTAGGGCCTAATAGCCAGAGTCAGTAGGCACCCTTGCTTCAGGGCAGTAGGGCCTAATAGCCAGAGCCAATAAAACTTCCTGGCTTCCAGGCAGTAGGGCCTAATAGCCAGAGCCAATAAAACTCCCTGGCTTCTGGGGAGGAGGGCCTAATAGCCAGAGTCAGTGGGCACCCTTGCTTCAGGGCAGTAGGGCCTACCAGAGTCAGTAAGAATGGGGTTAACCCCCCGGTAGGGGGACCCGGGCCCACCCTGCTCCACAGGGTCCCGACCCTGGGCCCTGTGTATGGTTCGGTGGCCTTCTGCTCCCTCATCGGGGAAACTGGCCAAAACCTGCCGAGAATACCTCGGTGGGAGGGGGCGGTCCTTCCTCTTCACTGGGCAGCCCAGACTGAGCTGCTCCCTGGCCTTTTATACTGTCCCCGCACTTGGAGCATGCCCAGTCTGGTGGTAGGGCCGGGACTTCCTCCTCCCACAGGGGTTTTACCTCTCCTGTCACACCCCCTCAGCCCAGCCCCTGGTCCAACATGGCGCTTCCGGAATCCAGCGGCGTCCACCTCCCGCCCCGGGTCGGAGCCTTCTCCGCGTCCGCTGCACCCTCCGAAGACCTCTCCTGGCCCTCAGGGGGAGAAAGGGAGCCGCCGTGTCGCCCGTCTGGGCCCGCGCTCTCTAAGCGTCCCTGAGAACCACTTCGTGACGGCCCGGCGCCGAGGCAGCCCGCCCGCCCCGCCGCGCCAGAGAGAATATTTGATTAGGCCGAAGCCTGTGAAGAGAGAACAAGGGCCCGTTGCCATAGCAGACTACTTCTGTGCAGATGCTGCGGGAGGAAAACGTCGCGCCTTCTAAAGGGCCTTTGAATTCTTTCCAGCCTCTCCAGTGTCATTGAACTGAAAATGTAGTTAAAAAAAAAACGAGGTGGAAAGAAACACAAAGCGAGCAGAATTTTTTTTTTTTTTCTTCTCGCTGAAAGCAGGCCAGCGTCAAGTTCTTTGCGGCCTCTCCAGATTGTAGGACAGAGTGTTTTCTGTGCCAAAGCCTTCTGTGCCTAGCTGTATCTTCCGTGCAGGCCGGAAGGGAAGGCACTGTTCTTCACCCTTACAGAAACAGCAGGAGGCGACTTCAGATGAACAATACCTGGAGATTCAGGTGGTAGCCGAGTTCGTCTGTGCAGGATAAACGTTAAAAACAACAAATGGTCTGGTAAGACTTTACAGACTAACAAAACATGTAGGTCCGTGTTTTTTTAAACTTTTTAAGACCGAGGAACACCAAAGAATAATCTTTTTTTATGAGGAACGCCAAGGATTTTTTTGTTGAGCAAAAAAAAAAAAAAAAAAGTCGCCTGTCCCTTTAAGGGCGGCCATTTTGGACTCTGTTGCGCTCCGCGGCACACCTCCGACTGCCTCACAACACACCAGTTTAACAAACGCTGATGTAGATGGGATCATGAGCTTTCGTGGGCACAGCCCACTTCTTCAGCTGACCGGAGGTTTTAGCTCATGATACTCCTGGTGCTCCTAGCACGGATTTGGGCAGGGCCGGGAAGATGGCGGCAGCACGGCCAGGCCGGGTGGGGAATGACGGTCGGCCGCAGGCTCGCTGAGGGGGCAGTGGATCAAAGGAAGGGAGGGTGACAACGGGATATGGGGCATTCGGTGGCTTGAGAAACGCCCAAAAGATCGGAGGGGACAGAACTCTAGACATGGTCTCAAGAGAAACAAGAGAGGTGAGGGCTGAGAAGGGCAGCCTTGGTCAAGCTTGGTAAAGCTAACACTGACCCTAACCCTAAACTACCCCTACCCCTAACCTTAATCCTACCCCTACCCCTACACCTACCCTACCCCTACCCCTACACCTAACTTTAATCCTACCCCTACCCTACCTAACCTAACCTAAGCTACCCCTACCTACCCTAACTAACCCCTAACCCTACCCCTAACTTTAATCCTACCCCTACCCATACCCTAACCCTAACCCTAACCCTAACCCTAATCCAATCCTATCCCTAACCCTAATCCTAATCTTAAACCTAACCCTACCCTGTCCCCCTATCCTCCTATAACTATCCCTAACCCTAACCCTAACCCTATCACTACAACTATCCCTATCCCTAATCCTAATCCTAATCCCAGGGCCTGGCTTGATAACCTACTACCTTTTGTCTCTTGCCCAGGCCTGCCTGGGCCTGGGCCGAGTCTTAAGGCGTGCCTGCATGCTTGTTGCCCCAGCATAACCCTGTGACAGGGCTCTGAGACCGGTTTGTGGGCTGCTGAACGGGTTGACCGTGTCTGTAGGGAGGCCACGGACATCCCCCCTCTCTCTTCTTTCCCTCTCTCTTTTTTTGGCCTTGTTTGTGTGTCACATGGGACAGTGTCCAAAGCCTTCCTAAACTCATCCTATATCCCCCCCACCGAACCCCGCACACACAAACGAGGCCGGTAACCGAGTCCAAGACGGAAATCAGGTTGGTTCGACGTGGTTTGTTCTTGACAAATACCTGCCACTGTTCGGCTATTGATTGGTTAGTCATTTGTTCCGGGATTTTTCGACATATCGGGCTCTAATTCCCTGAGTCCTCTTTGACTTTTAGTGATAGGTAAACTGTGTTTCTCCTTCTCTCATGCCGTGGCTCCTCACCTCTCCTCCATCAGGGCTCAGACATAATCACCAATGCGTCTGAGATTACCTCAGCTCAAGCCTTAAATGAATTTTCGTCAGGCCCTGATGCCTCGCCTACATCCTACTTAGCTAAGTGGCCGTTACGCTGTTCTTCCCCTGTTTTGCCTGGTGTGTCTTTTCCCTGAGGTTATGCCTAGACTACGTTGAATTTTCGAAAGAGGATATGCCAATTCTGCGGGAATTTGCATCTCTTCTTCCGATCTCCCTTTCGAAAGAGGATCTTTTGAAAGGGAAAGTAGTCTGGATGCTGTTTTTCTCGGGAAAAAACCCCTTTTTTGAAAAAAAAACCGCTCTTTCATCTCTCTCTCTCTTAAGGCCTCTTTTGCTATTGTACTTGGGCCACGCTCTAATGGATTTATCCATCCACACTTCCACGTTGACAGATGAGAACATTTGCATTCCAAAGCAGGGTGAATCAGTCATCAGCAAAGAGGATCCAAAAAGGATGCAGAAATTCAGGCCTGCCCAGGAAGGCCTATGCAAGAACAAAGTCTGTCTGTCTGAGGTCCCGTTCTTAAAGCTAAGGCTTTTGGCATGTTCCAAAATGGTCCAAAGAATAAGGTCTATTGCTGTGGTTCTCAACTGGTGGTCCATCGACCACTGGTGGTCCATGGTGCCTTTTCCGGTGGTCCACAGGAACATTGTCCAAAGTCACACGGCGTGGGCAGGCACCAAAAATCTGTTTGTAAGAAAAACATTTCAAACCACAATGTGTGTTGTCCGCTCTTTTTTATCATGTCTTAAAAAGGAGGTGGCCCATGAAAATTTTTTGATTGGCCTGGTGGTCCATGGACTGAAATGAGTTGAGAACCACTGGGCTATTGCAGCAATTTGGGGCTGTTATGTATGGCCTACAGATAAAGGGAAGAACCTCGAAACATAGGTTGATTGCTCTCTGTCTGGCTAGGGTCCACTCCCCAGCTCTGTCTGGATCTTTGATTGTTTCTGCTCCTGGATAATTAATTTTGGTGGGTGTAAACCATTTAAGGCAGTGAGCTATATTGGTTAGATAATCATGTTGCAATATTTCAGTCTTGGTTAGTTAAATTTCAGTAGACTGATTGGAGAAGGTACAGCTGAAAATATTGCTATATATCTTAAGGACAAAACAGGAAGTAAGTGGGGGAATACCACAGGAACAGGGGAAGAAAGGAAAGGAAACGAGTCGTGTTTGCTGGAAGCTAACCCCAATGAACATTGAATTGTTTGTATCTCTGGACTTGGGGAATTGCTCTTCTCTGTTCACATGAGAAGGACCAGGGAAATGAGAGGGTGAAGGGATAAGGCCTCTTAACCAAAGGCAATATGGTGGTCCAGAATTGGAGGACTTGCTGTCAAGGAAGAGGTCACCCAGGAGCCACCATACAGGGAAGACATAATGTTTGGATACTGGGGAAGCTAAGTTTCAGCCCACTGATGTCATTTCTGCCATTTGAATCCCATGAGAGAGGAACAGGTTCATGGTACACAATGGCACTAGGGTGCTCGTGGAGATCCAGAAAGCAGATCAGAAATGATGTGAACATGGTACAAGGAGAGGGAGTAAGACTCATCACCAGGATGCGTCCAACAGGGGTACAAGAACAGTGAGCCAAATTCAGTCACATGCAGCCCAGTGGACTTCATGGAAACATCATGGAGATCAGTGGATTTTGTGGAGACTCCATGGAACTTCATGGAGATCAGTGGTCTTCATGGAGACTCCATGGAAGTTCATGGAGATCAGTGGACTTCGTGGAGATGTCATGGAACTTCATAGAGATCAGTGGACTTTGTGGAGGCTCCATGGAACTTCATGGAAATCAGTGATCTTCATGGAGACATCATGGAACTTCATGGAGATCAGTGGACTATGTGGAAATGTCATGGAACTTCATGGAGATCAGTGGATTTCGTGGAGACTCCATGGAACTTCATAGAGATCAGTGGACTTCGTGGAGACTCCATGGAACTTCATAGAGATCAGTGGACTTTGTGGAGGCTCCATGGAACTTCATGGAGATCAGTGGTCTTCATGGAGACATCATGGAACTTCATGGAGATCAGTGGACTTTGTGGAAATGTCATGGAACTTCATGGAGATCAGTGGATTTCGTGGAGACTCCATGGAACTTCATAGAGATCGGTGGATTTCGTGGAGGCTCCATGGAACTTCATAGAGATCAGTGGACTTTGTGGAGGCTCCATGGAACTTCATGGAGATCAGTGGATTTCGTGGAGACGCCATGGAAGTTCATGGAGATCAGTGGACTTCATGGAAACATCATGGAACTTCATGGAGATCAGTGGTCTTCATGGAGACTCCATGGAAGTTCATGGAGATCAGTGGACTTCATGGAGATGTCATGGAACTTCATGGAGATCAGTGGACTTTGTGGAGGCTCCATGGAAGTTCATGGAGATCAGTGGACTTCGTGGAAACATCATGGAACTTCATGGAGATCAGTGGTCTTCATGGAGACTCCATGGAAGTTCATGGAGATCAGTGGACTTCGTGGAAACATCATGGAACTTCATGGAGATCAGTGGTCTTCATGGAGACTCCATGGAAGTTCATGGAGATCAGTGGACTTCATGGAGATGTCATGGAACTTCATGGAGATCAGCCCCATAACCTGGACCAAATGCAAAGCAAATTGCAAGACTGTGAAAAACAGGCCCACAAAGGCAAGAGAATGAGGTAACCTAAGGAGGGGCAGTTCAAAAAAAAATATCCAGGAAATGGAAAAGGGCCCCACGGACCAAACTAGATGGTATCGTCTCAGCTGAGGGATGTAGGGAAGGAATGAGGTTATCAAATCATAACATTCCTTTAGATGTCACGGACCTAATAATAAACTCCAGAAAGTGTTAACGTGTCGAGAGGAATAAGCAGGGTTTTCACCAGCATGTTGAGGGAAAAATACTAGACACAAAAATTCTTTTACCGACTGCGGGGCTGATGAAATTAATGATGATGCTAATGAGCTGAAATAGCGGCTGGTCTTTGAAATCTCTCCCTTACAAGAAAAACAAAGAAAATAGGTTTGGACAATTAGGAATTAATGTGAAGGCAGCTCGTTAGAACAGGCCGGGCGGGGGAACAGGGGAAAGTGAGCGGAGTCAGAAACGAGCAAATTGGTGGGGGTGTGCAAGAAATTATATGATGAACTAATTAGACCATCTGCAATTAATGTTGAAAAACCATTATTTTTTTGGGGAGGAATTTATTCTTGTCCAAAATTATCCTTGTAGAAATGGTGATGAGGAAGATGAGGAGGAGGAGGAAGATACTAACTAAAACTTCCCATTTAATTCAAAATGATCTGGACAAATTGGAGAAATGGTCTGAGGTAAACAGGATGAAGTTTAATAAGGACAAATGCAAAGTGCTCCACTTAGGAAGGAACAATCCATTTCACATACAGAATGGGAAGCGACTGTCTAGGAGGGAGTCCGGCAGAAAGGGATCTAGGGGTCAGAGTGGACCACAAGCTAAATATGAGTCAACAGTGTGACGCTGTTGCAAAAAAAGCCAACATGATGCTAGGATGCATTCACAGGCATGTTGGGAGCAAGACACGAGCAGTCATTCTGCCGCTCTGTGCTCTTTAGGCCCCCGATGGAGTATTGTGTCCACTTCTGGGCGCCACATTTGAAGAAAGAGGTGGACACGTTGGAGACGGTCCAGAGAAGAGCAAGCAAAATGATGAAAGATCTAGAGAACATCACCTATGAGGGAAGATAGAAAGACTTGGTGTGTTTAGTTTGGGAAAGAGAAGACCGAGAGGGAACATGAGAGCTGTTTTCAAGTACCTAAAAGGGTGTCACAAGGAGGAGGGAGAAAAATTGTTCTCCTTGGCCTCTGAGGATCGGACAAGAAGCAACGGGCTTAAATTGCACCAAGGGAGGTTTAGGTTGGATAGCAGGGAAAACTTCCGAATTGTCGGTGTGGTTAAACACTGGAATAAATTGCCCAGGGGGTTGAGGAATCTCCACCTCTGGAGATATTTAAGAGCATATTAGATAAACATCTGTCAGGGATGATCTAGATGGTGCTTGGTCCTTCGGTGCGGACAGGGGACAGGACTTGATAACTCTCGAGACCTTTCCAGTTCCATGCTTCTAAGGAAGAAAAATGGAAAAGCCGCTCGGAACGAGGGCAGAAAATGAAATGAAAATTTCATGAATGTCAGAATAATGCCAGCGAATGCACCAGAGGGAAGTGAATCGAAACACCACTATCCCTGGGGAGAACGGTAACATAGATCAAAACAGCGGTGACAGGACTTGGAGCCTCAAGAAGGTGACTCATCGGTGCAGACAGGCCCAAAGAAAACATGTCAACATCAGCTCATTGAACGTTGCGGCTGAGATAGCGAAACGATTCCCTGCTGTCTTTCTTAGCAGAAAGCGCTGCTCTGCGGAGAACCTGTCAGCAGACGGTGGGAGGTCTCTACTCCACACGAAGATCCCCCAAAATAAGCTCAACTCATCCGAGGAAGTGGATGTTGCCCACGGGTTGAACCTCTCCAATCCAGAAACATCCATGGTCGGGCAGCATTATAGTTCGCTTTTCATGGATGTGGCCATGTTTCCCGTGGCCCCGTAAAGTGTGTTTACAGCCACCAGCTGTTGTTGTGTTGTTGTGTAGCTCCAATTTGCCCCTAACGGTCTTCTCAAAGCCCAGTAAGCGGTGGAAGTGTTGGTGATGCTGCTAGCCAAAATGGACCGCCCGTGGTCCATGGAAAGAAGCCCTTTGTGAGGGTACCAGAATCTGCTGGGACACATGGATCACGTAACATCAGAACGGCCAGATTGGGTCAGACCAAAGGTCCATCTAGCCCAGGGTCCTGTCTTCCAACAGTGCCCAATGCCAGATGCCCCAGACGGAGTGAACAGAACAAGGAATCTTCACATGAGCTCTTCCGCTGTCACCCATTTCCAGACAAACAGAGGCTAGGGACACCATTCCTACCCATCCTGGCTAATAGTCAGTGATGGACCTCACCTCCATGAATGTATCTAGCTCTTTTTTGAACCCTGCTAAAGTCCTGGTCTCCACAACATCCTGTAGCAAGGAGTTCCACAGGTTGCCTGGCTTCTCTGGGCATTGGCCCAAACAGCTCAGGTTCAGCACGTGGCTTCTCTCACCACGGATGGACCTATTCTCCATGAATGTATTTAGCTCTTTTTTCGAACCCTGTTACAGTCCTGGTTCCACAACATCCTGTGGCAAGGAGTTCCACAGGTTACCAGTGCACTTATTTTCTTATGGGCCTGGGATACAGGAGGAGCCAGAGTGGCTGATGGCTTCAATGGGCATTGGCCCAAGCAGCTCAGGTTCAGCACCTGGCTTCTCTCACCACGGATGGACCTATTCTCCATGAATGTATTTAGCTCTTTTTTTTTTTGAACCTATTACAGTCCCTGGTTCCACAACATCCCCTGTAGCGAGAGTTCCCCAGGTTATGATGCACTTATTTTCTTATGGACCTGGAATTAGGAGGAGCCAGAGTGGTTGATGGCTTCACTGGGCATTAGCCCAAGCAGCTCAGGTTCATCCGCGTTGAGCCTGCCTCTCACCACCCGGATGGACCTATTCTCCATGAATGTATTTAGCTCTTTTTTCGAACCCTGTTACAGTCCTGGTTCCACAACATCCTGTGGCAAGGAGTTCCACAGGTTACCGATGCACTTATTTTAGGGTGAAGGGTGGGGAAATGGGACCATTGGGGCCGAAGGAGGCGCTACCACCATGCCCAACGGCATGACCGATGTTATCCGTGGAAATGTCTCCTGGCAACGGGAGCCATGAAACCACCGTGGAATCTCCATCCCTAGAGGTTTTGAAGGCCTGGCTTGACCAAGCCCTGGATGGGATGAGTTAGTGTGAAGGGCGGGGAAATGGGCCATTGGGGCCGAAAGGAGGCTACCACCATGCCCAACGGCATGACCGATGTTGCCGTGGAAATGTCTCCCTACGGGCGCCATGACAACACCATGGACTCTCCATCTCTAGCGGTTTTGAAGGCCCGGCTTGACCAAGCCCTGGATGGGATGAGTTAGTGTGAAGGGCGGGTAAATGGGCCATTGGGGCCGAAAGGAGGCTACCACCATGCCCAATGGCATGACCGATGTTGCCATGGAAATGTCTCCCTGGCAACGGGCGCCATGACATCATGGACTCTCCATCTCTAGAGGTTTTGAAGGCCCGGCTTGACCAAGCCCTGGCTGGGATGACTTAGTGTGAAGGGCAGGGGAAATGGGCCATTGGGGCCGAAAGGAGGCTACCACCATGCCCAACAGCATGACTGATGTTGCCGTGGAAATGTCTCCCTAGCAACGGGCGCCATGACAACACCATGGACTCTCCATCTCTAGAGGTTTTGAAGGCCCAGCTTGACCAAACCCTGACTAGGGTGATTAAGTCGGGATTGGTCCTGCTTTGGGCAGGCGGTTGGACTTGATGGCCTTCTGAGGTCTCTTCCAGCTCTAGGAGTCTATGATTCTATGTATCAGAGGGGTCGCCGTGTTAGTCTGAATCTGCCAAAGCGGCGAGGAGTCATGTGGCACCTTATAGACTAACCGAAGTGTTGGAGCATAAGCTTTCGTGGGCAAAGACCCACTTCGTCAGATGCATGTCGTGAACTCCGTCCCCAGTTTGCTATCCATCGAACGTCAGCAACGGAAACAAGCCTTTCCCTCTTTTAAAAACCAGAGGTTTTCACATATTGAAGCGAGGGCAGGACAGAGAGCTGAGGCGACAAATGAGACTTCCATTTTATGCTGATCGATGCAAAGTAAGGCACATGGGAGTGAATAACCGCAACTACACACACAATACGATGGCGACTACTTGAGCTACAACTCCTCGAGAGAGAGAGATCTTGGCGTCACCGTGGAACGTTCTCGGAAAACTTCCCCTCTCTGTGCAGCGGTCGTCAAAAAAGCAAATAGCATCTGAGGAATCATTCAAAAAGGGATAGAGAACGAAACAGAGAATATCTTATTGCCGCCGGACGAATCCACGAGGTGCCGGCATCTGGAATCCTGCATCCAGATGTGGTCGCCTCATCTCCAAAAGGATCTCTTGGCGTTGGAAAAGGTTCAGAAACGGGGAACCAAAATGATTCGGGGTTTGGAACGGGTCCCATATGAGGAGAGATTAAAGAGACGGGGACTTTTCAGCTTAGAAAAGAGGAGACTAAGGAGGGATGGAGAGAGGTCTATAAAATCATGACTGGTGCGCAAAAAGGGAATAAGGAAACGTTATTTCTTTGTTCCCATAACCTCCGAACTAGGGGTCACCCAATGAAATGAATAGGTAGCCTGTTTTTCATCACGCAGCACACAGTCAACCTGTGGAACTCCTTGCTGGAGGATGTGGTGAAGACCAGGACTTTAACAGGGTTCAGGGATGAGCTAGATAGATTCATGGTGGTGAGGTCCATCAATGGCTATTAGCCAGGATGGGTAGGAATGGCGTCCTTAGCCTCTGTTTCTCTGGAGGTCGGTGACAGGGGAGGGACACGTGCAGATTCCCTGATTTGTTCCTTCCCTCTGGGGCAACCACCAATCCCACCGCAACACTCTGCACTCACCCCGGTGGGAGATACCACTCGCGCCCCCCGCCCTGGGTGACTTCCGACCAGCTCCAGCATTGGTACGCTCCACGTAATCGGAGAGTCTTCGAGTTCTACAGCGCCAGCGTCTCCCTGGGGCCCCTCTGGCGTTGGCAGCTTGATGCCATCTCCTGGGTCTCATCTGGGGTGTCCTGCCGCCTGTCCATCGCCTCCGGCGCCCAGCCCGGACTGAGGTGAGCTGCTCCCTTTTATACCCTTGGAGCATGCCCAGTCTGGGCGGAGGGGCGGGACTTCCTCCTCCCACAGGGTTTTAACCCCGTCCATCCCAGAGAGGGAGTTGTAGGGTGGGAAGGGCTGTCCCTCTCCTTAGCCCCTCATGGACTGTGTCCCCGATCTGAGCGCTAAGAAGGGAAATATTGCTCGGTCCCATTCTCTGGTGTGGTCGTGGAGATGAGCCATGTCTGGATGGGGCGGTTTATTTCACCGGGCTGTCCTGGAAGGTCCTCACCTGCTCCCAGAGCCATGCCAGCTCTGCCCTCCTTCCTGGTGTGCTGAGTGGGCCTGCGTGGGACGGGGTTGCGTGGTGGGCTTCCAGACTCATCTCCACCCACCACCACATGCAGGCAGGCCGGGGACAGAGGCGGGACAGGAGAGAGGCCTGACCAGCCCGTCACCCAGGACTCAGGCCCTGGCACACCAGGAGATTCGTGACTGGACTTCACTTGAGTTTGTCCCTGGTCTACGTCTACCACTGGGTCACCGGTCACCCCACGGGCCCTCGCTCCCTCCTGCAAGGCCAACGCAGGCTGGACAAAGATATGGTGCAGCACACACCATTTCTAGTGGTGGCGTGGGCAGCTCTCTGCGTGTCACTGGAACAGGGCCAGCAAACACCTCAAGGTCAATGAAGTGGAGTCTGTCAGGTCTATCACAACAGAGCCCCACAGTATGCCCCTAACCCTAACCCTAACACTAACCCTAACCCTACCCCTACACCTACCCCTAACCCTAACCCTAACCCTAACCCTAACCTCTAACCCCTAACCTAACCCTAACCCTAACCTAACCTAACCCTAACTCCTAACTCTAACCCTTACCCACCCCTACACCTAACCCTCTACCCTAACTAACCTAACCCTAACCCTACCCCTACCCCTACCCCTACCCTACCCTGGCCTAACCTAACCCTACCTCCCTACCCCTACCCCTAACCCTAACCCTAACCCTACCTAGCCTAGCCTAACCTACCCTACATGCCTAACCTAACCCTAACCCTAACCCTAACCTAACCCTAACCTTAACCCTACCTACCTAGCTAACTACCCTACCTGCCTAATCTTACCCCTACGCCTACCCCAACCCTAACCTCAACCCTACCCCTACGCCTACCCCTACCCCAACCCTAACCCTAACCTTAACCCTAACCTACACCCCTCGCCTGCCTAACCCTAACCTAACTAACCCTAAACCCTACCCTTACCCTAACCCTAACCCTAACCCTAACCTTAACCCTACCCCTACCCCTATGCCTACCCCAACCTTAATCTTACCTCGCCTACCCCAGCTAACCTCAACCCTACCCCTACCCCTACCCCAACCCTAACCTCAGCCCTCGCCTACCCCTAACCCTAAACCTCAACCCTACCCCTATGCCTACCCCAACCCAAATCTCAACCGTACCCCTACGCCTGCCTAACCCTAACCTCAACCCTACCCCTACACCTACCCCTAACCCTAATCTCAACCCTACCCCTACGCTACCCCAACCCTAACCTCAACTCCACCTACTCGCCCACCCCAAACCCATACCCCTCACCTACCCACACCCTAATCTCAACCTCCTAACCCCTACGCCTGCCCCAGCCTAACCTCAACTCTACCCCTACGCCTACCCCTAACCCTAATCTCAACCATACCCCTACGCCTACCCCTAACCCTAATCTCAACCCCTACGCCTCGCCTACCCCAACCCAAACCTCAACCCTAACCCTAACCCTAACCCCAACCCTAACCTCAACCCTACCCCTACGCCTACCCCTAACCCTAACCTCAGCCCTACCCCACGCCTACCCCTAACCCTAATCTCAACCCTAACCCCTACGCCTAACCCAACCCTAACCTCAACCCTACCCCTATGCCTACCCCTAACCCTAATCTCAACGATACCCCTAGGCCTACCCCAACCCAAACCTCAACCATACCCCTATGCCTATCCCTAACCCTAACCTCAACCCTACCCCTACACCTACCCCAACCCTAATCTCAACCCTAACCCCTATGCCTACCCCAACCCTAACCTCAACTCTACCCCTACGCCTACCCCAACCCAAACCTCAACCATACCCCTACGCCTACCCCTAACCCTAACCTCAAACCTACCCCTACGCCTACCCCTAACCCTAATCTCAACCCTACCCCTACGCCTACCCCAACCCAAACCTCAACCATACCCCTACACCTACCCCAACCCTAACCTCAACCCTACCCCTACGCCTACCCCTAACCCTAAACCTCAACCCTACCCCTATGCCTACCCCTAACCCTAAACCTCAACCCTACTCACGCCTAACCCTAACCTCCTAGCCCTACTCCTACGCCTACCCCAACCAAACCTCAACCATACCCCTATGCCTACCCTAACCTAAACCTCAACCCTACCCCTACGTCTACCCCAACCGTAATCTTAACTCTACCCCAACGCTACCCATATCCCTACCCCTAACTCTAGCCCTAATCCTAACCCTAACCCTACCCCTACCCCTAACCCTAACCCTAACCCTAACCCTAACACCTACCCCTAACCCTAACCCTAACCCCTACCCCTACCCCTACCCCTACCCCCTAACCCTAAGCCTAACCTACCCCTAACCCTAACCCTAACTCCTAACCCTAACCCTAACCCTACCCCTAACCCTAACCCTAACCTCCCTAACCTAACTAACCTAACCCTAACCCTTTAACCTTAACTCTACCCTATGCCCACTGCCTTAATCTTACCCCTACGCCTACCCCAACCCTAACCTCAACCCTACCCCTACGCCTCCTACCTAACCCTAACCTAACTCCACCCCTAACCCTAACCCTAAACCTAACCCTAACCCTAACCTTAACCCTACCCCAACCCTAACCCTACCCTAACCCTAACCCTAACCCTAACCCTAACCCTAACCCTAACCTTAACCCTACCCCTATGCCTACCCCAACCTCTTACCCCTACGCCTACCCCAACCCTAACCTCAACCCTACCCCTACACCTACCCCTAACCCCTCAACTCCTACCCCTACGCCTACCCCAACCCTAACCTCAACTCTGCCTCGCCTGCAGCCCAAACCTCAGCCATACCCCTACGCCTACCCCTAACCTCAGCCCTGCCCCTCGCCTACCCCCAACCCTGCCTCAACTCTCACCCCTACGCCTACCCCAACCCAAACCTCAACCATACCCCTCGCCTACCCCTAACCTAACCTCAACTCCTACCCCTCGCCTACCCCTAACCCTAATCTCAGCCCCTGCCCCTACGCCTACCCCAACCCAAACCTCAACCATACTCCCTACACCTACCCCAACCCTAACCTCAACCCTACCCCTCGCCTACTCCCTAACCTAAACCTCAACTCCTACCCCTATGCCTACCCTAACCCTAAACCTCAACTCCTACCCCTACGCCTACCCCAACCCAAACCTCAACCATACCCCCTATGCCTGCCCCTAACCCTAAACCTCAACCCTACCCCTACGTCTACCCCAACCGTAATCTTAACTCTACCCCAACCCTACCCATATCCCTACCCCTAACTCTAGCCCTAATCCTAACCCTAACCCTACCCCAACCCTACTCATATACCTACCCTTAACTCTAGTCCTAACATGAAATTTAACCCTACTCCTACCCATATCCCTACCCCTAACGCTAGCTAACCCTTAACCTTAACTCTAACCTTACCCATATCCCTATCCCTAACTCTAACCCTAACCCTAATTTAGCCTACTCGTACTCTACCCCTAATCCTAACCCTAAACCTAATCCTAAACCTAACCCTAAACCTAACTCTAACCATACCCTTCCCCTACCACTATACCTAACCCTACCCTGTCCCTACCCCAACCCCTAAACCTAACTCTAACCCTAACTAACTCTAATCATACTCCTACTCTGACCCAAACCCGAACCGTAAGCAGGTGATCTGGGAGGCAGCTGGAAGGAACAGTGGACTCAATGGATAAATGCCACCAGCAGATGGCAGTGTTGCACAAAGCTGCGACGGTCCGGGCCCTCGGGGAACGATGGAAGGGGATGGGGCGAAAGGGTGGAATTTCCAGCTGAGAAAGAAGCCACAACCCAGCTGACTAACCGAACAAAGGGAAGGCTGTCCCCATGGCATCCTAGCATCCCCGGAAAAAAAATTCAGAGCCTGCTCTCCCTTGCAAAGCTGAAGCACAGGGACCTGCCTTTGTCTTTCCAGGCACTCGAGTCAACAAACGCAATGCCAAGGTTGTCTCGCTTGGCTGAGCGGAGACAGCGCCAGTTGTTCAGGCAGAAGCCTGCATCTTCAGGGCTAGGA